>CM036588.1:83589853-86454853 GCA_020745705.1 Hemiprocne comata
TGCTCTGCTGGTATTTATAATTTGTATTCTAAAATTATCCTGACTACACAGTGTCTTAAATGTTGTCTGTGTAGTGTGATGTTAGTAGCAGTGGAGGGATGGACTCTTAACAGCATTCTTGGGCTGTCAATGAGACACTTAAGAAGTAATGCTGACAGAAGTCACTGTGCAGTGGACTCAATTTTGAGACTAAAAAAGGCTGCATTTACAACAAACTGAGATTAATGAAGATATATAAGTGCATCTACACTCTAGCCAATTTATTTGTTGAAAAAACCCTTCTAGGAACGCAGTGAATAAATAGCAGGAATACATCTATGCATGTGCATGCCACAGCAGAATTTTCTGTCCCAATAAAGGTTGGTGATACTGAGTTTTCTCATTATAATGAAAGGCATATTGTCAGTTTGCAGAGAGCAGAGTGTGATAGTGCCAATACAGAAGGGGTAAAAAAGTGATCCCAAGACTTGGCTTCAGGCCTGAAGCTTATCCAGGCCACTCGTGATGCCTTCCTAGGGTGGTTATGTCTGGTAGTCAGAAATAATGTAAGGCATAATTTCTGATTTTTGAAGCTGGCAGTTCCTTTCTACTTCCTTGTCCTCTACCTTAAGGAAAATGTCTAGTTTCTAGAAATGTTCAGTGTTGTTCATTCTTTCGTTTTAGTTTCATAGCCACATCTGACTTTCCAGTCTTACAGTCACTGTTTTCAGTATTTGACTTCATACCTTTACTGAAGAAATTAATACAGGCAAGCTGAGCAACTGGGAGAGTTGGGTGTGAGCTACTAAGCAGGAACATGCTGAATTGTTGGGTACTCCCATCACTGATCACAGTCTGGTGCTGAGGGTATCCCAGAGAAAGAGAAGGGGAAGATGCAATGCTCGTGATCACCTGAAGCTGGCTTTGGCAAGCTAAAGAGAAAGGGAGGTGGCAAAAGAAGTTCTTAACATCCTCCTTACTAGTTCAGATGTAAGGCTGGTGTCAAGAGTGCAGGAGAGGGTAACGTCTGCAGTCACTGGTTCCTGAGCATGGGATGGGCTGTAGGTGTAGGCAGTGATGTGCCTGATTCCAATGGGTGCTGTGCATTTTTTAAGGTGTTGCGGAGGCAGAGCCATCTTTGACATTTGGCTGAAGCCAGTAGATGTTTGCCAGAGAGTGACTGCTACAGGCTGGGTCTAGCCTTGCACCACACATCTTTCATGTCCAAAAGCAGGAGACAGAAAACCATACAGTTTCTTTAGGCCTTGATCTTTATCAGCTTGGTTATAGGCTTCCAGGTGCCAACACTCTTCCACATCTAGAGCCAGTAGACAGCAGGAGGAGAGAGTGAGGGAGCCGTCCTGAGCTTCTTGATAGTGGCAAGGATGATGAATGTCAGGTAGGATACAAGGCAAATTATCTTTTGTACCTCCATCAGTGCAGATGTGGGAGCTTCAGGAAGTCAGACAGAAGAAATGCTCATGCTCTGGAAAAGCTATGGAAGACAAACTAGATGGCCTCTTCAAGGGAGAGGAACATTAGTAAGGAGCGTTTCTAAGCTAATGGGCTTGGATAGCTGAGAGCAGCTGGAGTGCTGCACCGAGATCCCCTACAAGACTGTATTTGCCTTAAAACAACAAGAAGTAGAAGCAAGAATGCACCTTTCAAAACCTGCACAAATATCAGTTCATTTTTCTTATTAATCCTCATGACAGGTTTGCAAGAGGACATTATCATAATTTTTCAAAACGTGAAAAGGAGGTGGATAAGTTCTCTTCTAAGACCAGCCAACTGCAATGATCTCATTTTAAGACACAGATCACTTACTTGCAAGTCTTGCTGAATTCCAGATGGTCAGACCTCTTATGTACCTCAAAAAACAATTTTTCCACAGGACAATATGGCAGGGCTCTGTTGAGTTTTACAGGAAAGTGACATTTGACCCAAATAAATAATTTTACCATCTCCCTTGACTGCAGGCATTGAAAGCAGAAACACCAACAACTGAGCTAGTCGTTGGACTTAACATGGTACTTCCCAGGCCATCTCCTCCTTAGGCAGAGGTATAAGATAGTTCAGATGGACTGAGCCTTGTAAGTGTCTGTTTGCGTCCAATGACTACAAAGTCTGGTGTCTCCAAGCCCAGAGGATCTCCCCTTCTCTCTCCATAGAACAGTTAAACCCAACAAGACAAGTGTAGATGCATGAGAAGCCTGTGCAGCTGGATCAATCATAGATGTCCAAATCATCAGTGCCTAAAACCAGCAGAGATTAATCCCAGCATGGGTCCCTAAGTGCAGGTACTTTAATTTTTAAAAGTAGATAAAAAACTTTCAGAGATGCTACAATGTAGCTGAAAGGGAAATAAACCTCCAGAGCTCTTAATCCATGCTCTGGAGCCATGCTTCAGTGTTCAAGGGTAGCAGATATTTTAAATATACATAATTTCAGGGGGATTTCTAGGGTATCATTTCCCTTCAAGTTTGTGATGCTGTGGGCCATTCCCACTTAGCTTACAATGTAATGAACCTGATGGAGACATTTTTTTCTCAATATTTGCTATTCCATTGCAGTGTGGTAAGTTACAGAATAAGGACATGCAATTTGAGTGTGAAACTGCTGGTTGAGAACAGAAGCGCTTACCAGCCCCTTAGCCCAGATGTGGATGCACACCCTGGGGTCAACAGGAGGTGGAAACTAGCCCTACACTTCCTGAGCAGGAGCCACGGTGTGATGAAAGAAAAGTGTAAAAAGAAAGGCTGTAACAATAAGGGTAATTTTTCTTCTGCTGCTCACTGCCATGCTGACTGAGGGAATATGCTGTTTAAGGTAATGGTGTCTCCAAGTTCTGTGTAAGACTGCACCTTAAACATTCCTTCCAGATGCTACCTTGAAGAAACAAAGTGGAATGTATGCTGTGGTTCAGAAAAGACAGGAATAGTGAATAACTTAGTTCGTTATTCCTTCTGCTTTTTGAAATGAGAGAAGTATCATTTCACTCAATTTTTTTACATGAAACAACATTCCATCTTTTAGATCCTTTGAAAAATACTAATTTACTTGTGCGTTCTTCATTTTCTCTCATTTAAAGAATAAACAAACTGAGGAAGAGAACATCCATTTGAAGCATTCTAGGTATATGTTTAGGTTTTAAAAACTGGAAGGGTAGTGTTAATTTTCTTCTGTTTTGCCAGTAATTTCATATGAATGTTGAACTGTGTCAGACAAGTGGACAGCACAAAGCAAGAGAAAATGATGTGAAATCAGAAGGGTACTTTCTTGAGATTCTCCCCTTCTCTATCCTGCACAAATATATTTTGGTAAAATCAACAAGTCTCCTACCATCTGTTTGCTTACACTGATGCCTCATCCAGCAGATATGCTACATTGAAACCTTATGAGACATAAAAATCCAATTTTGTTCATAAGGCAACAATGTGGAGTTTGTTTTAAGGAAACTGAGGTTTATTTTATTTCTGAAAACTCCTGTGAAGCAAGTAGCTCTCGAATCACAAAGAAAATATTGCATCATCACCCTATATTAAAAATATGGTATTTTTATTTGCTTTTATCCACAAATATTTAATTCTCTTTTTTTTATGTCATGAGAATCAGATTGATGAGCATAATACAACTCACTGTGAGTAAGAAAACAATGATATTGCTGATGCTATCTTAAGGCAAAATGCTAACAAACAGCAGGCTTGCCAGCACATAGAGCTCCCAGCCAAGGATGCAGCTGTGAGGGATGTCTGAAGATGCCCAGCAAAACCTGTAGGACCCACTCAATGGATCCTTTCTCAGGCACAATAATTTATGGTTAAACAACAGCAGTTGAACTTCATGAGGTTGGCATGGGCCCACCTCTCAAGCCTGTCAAAGTCCCTCAGGATGTCTTCCCTTCCCTCCAACATGTCGACTGCACCATAGGATAATGCAGCTGAGACTCACTGATGCCCACATCCAACCAGTGGTGCATTGTACCTTTACTTCCAATAGTAGATTGCTTGACAGCATCAGGTATTTTATGAGGAATGAGTAATTACAGACTGACATTTTTCCACCTAGAGAAAGAGGTGCTGTTTTAGAGTATGCCTTGGGAAAAGCTGGTTTTGAAGAAGATGCTCCACTAAGCTAGATCCAGTTCTTACTCTGCTTTATCATCTCTAAGAAAAGGAATGACTGAGGCTTTAATGTGTCTGATCTCAGTCCTGTTCTATGCCAGTGTAACTACTGGTGTTAAACCTTCATGAAGCTGTTCTTTGCTTATAAAGTCATAACAGAAGAATTGGAGCAGGGTCTACCACAGTGCTCTTCCTTTGTTGTGACCAAGCAACTGTGCTCCTGGTGGAAGTGAAGACCATGAAGAAGTCCCAGTGCCACTTTCTCTCATGGCTCTGCCCCACTTGCCACCAGCAGTTCTCAGGCATTATGTAGCATCAAGACACTTAAAAGCTTAAAGACTTTCAGAGGAAGAAAACAGCAGAGAGATGAGGCCCTCACCCTTATGAATCCCTACTACTAAACTATTTCTTCAGCATTGGCATTGGCATGGCTGTACCTCCTTGCAGCATAAAGTGGAATAAGGCCTATAGCAATGAGTCTGGGTTTGCTGGTAAGAGATGCTATTTCAGGCCTAGAAGTCCCTCAAATGTCTTAGATCGGACTGGTTATAGTAGCTATCAACCAAGCAGTGCATTCCCTCTCCCCTGCAAATATGTGTTGCTAAAAAGCTGCTGCAGTCACCTAAGAGAAAGGTGATGCAACGCCTAAAGCATTTACTTACAACATGGAGCTGCATCTTGATTGCTACAAAGTGCCTTGAGGACCTCAGGGTGAAAGTTCCTACAGAACAGCACATGTATTTGGAGTCTTACTGCTGCTGTTGCTATTTGATTATATTGTGTTCCCAGGGTTCTTTACAGATGGCTGAAATCACAGTTTGGTCTGTGATATTTATATTTATTGTCTTTCTTACAAGTCAGTGAAAAACACTGTAATAATTTTCCCTGATCATTTGGCCTCCTTTTCACTTGGCTTCCCTTTGAACACCTCTTTCTAATTTTCTGTGAGAACACCTTTGCTGTACTGGCTTTTTTCCATATGGAGTGTTACATATGATGTTGGTATGGAAAGTATTACATAGTAAACAGCAGATTTAAGCTGAAAAAGATACTTTAGAGATTAATGAATGGGCTGTGAGTCTCTCCTTTGATAGGAAACCAGTTTGATTCTTACTGAAATCAAAGCAATCTGTTTTCCTTTCTATCAGGATATAGTTGAATAGCCCCTTACAAAGTTATTTAATAATCTCAAAGTTGAAAATCTCTATATTAAAAAAGCAATGAAATTAGCATCTGTGTTGGGTCTCCTGCAGAGAAACAAAGAAACAGGGCTGCTAACTCCAAGCACTGTAGGAATCTTACTCCCAAATACAATGGCGGTGATCTGAAACGCATGAGCATTAATTTTAAAAGTTAATAAAGTAGTAACAGAAGCCTTTCATAAGCCTTTTGAATTCACATAGCTAGGCTTTTCTCTGCAGAACTAGGGAAGAGAATTTGTTATTCTAATCTTTTAAAAAAGGAGAAAAGAATAATGGTTTTGTTCTCTGGAGCACCATGAAAACATAGTTATTATGTTGAAAATATTTGATATTTTATTTTCTCTACTGTAAAATTATTGAAAAATATTGAAAAGCTTAAAAATAAACAAATACTTAAAATTTTTAATTAGTTAATGGCTGAGAAGTTCAAGGCATTATTTTCGAAGTTAGTATGTTAAGAGTCAGGCTTTTGCCTACTTTAGGAAGATATGTGTCTGCTCCAAGCACAAGAGACTCTATTCAAGAATGTGTCCTTAATTTTAATCAGGTATTTAAGTCTAATTGAAGTCAAGAGGTCTGTAACACATGTGTGAAGGTAACCATATGCTGATGTGCTTTTTTGAGTGGGGAGGAATTTAAGCATGGGCTCACAAGGTAATTGTTTGGGGGTTTTTTTCCTCAGTTTGGTCTGGGTATGCAGAAAGTAGCATAAAGGCAGCAACAAACATTAAAGCTTGTTAACTTGGTGCTCAGTATAGCAGAGAAAAAGGGTCTTTTATTTCCCTGAAATTTCTGACCTTTTTTGTTATTTTTCTTCTCCCTGTTGCTCTTTGCTCACCAACCACAGCTCTCGTTTGCTGCGGACAATTCCCAAAGGGAACATTCCTCGCTGGAGTAACTTATCCAGCTCTTTTCCTTAATTTACAGCGAGTACAGCACCCTTTACAGAATGCGTAGCAGACCCTTTGGCTGCAAGCCAGCGCTAATAGCGTGTTTTCCAATAATCTAATCTCTTCAGTCACAGAGCAGAAATCAGAAAGTTAAAAGAACTGGTTTCTCAACTTGTCTCAGTCTGCTTTGAAATCTGCGCATGGAAAACTTGTGCGAGTGACTGCAATAAATTGCTACCACACTTGGATCTGTGACTGAGTAGTTGTGTTCAGAACAATCTGATGTCTACGAGAGAATCCTGTATAAAGCAAGGTTTAATGCAGTGCCAGGAACTGAATTGCATAGGAAGACTTGCATGTGCAAAGAAGCCAGGAATTTCAGCCAAAGCTGAGGACATACTGTAAACATCCATGAATTAAACACCTCACCACTCCCAGGAGATAGGTATCATTTCACCTTTGCAGATGAAGAAACTGAAAGGCAAAGATGACAAAGCCAAAACTTTCAAGTTTGACTCTAGAAGTGAAGCAGCAATCATTTAATTGAACTCCTAAATAGCTAGCTTCTTTTTCTGATCTCTTACCAGCTGCATCTTCCACAGGCTATGTATGTAGGAATGAAGCAGGAGTTTAGTTGTCTCACTGGAGGCTCTGGGTTTAAAATGTGGATGCTAACACTTTTAACTTTCCAGTGCTAAAAGGGGATCATAAGCAGGCAACTTTGCTTACCTTCAAATCTAAGAACCCCTTGCTTTCTCCAAAAGCACATAACTCAGTGGTGCTGTTATGAGGGTTTCAAATATAGGGAAAGACAAAGTAACTATATATTGAAAGTTCACCCATTGCTTTTATTATCTTCCCAGCTGTTTGTTTCATTTTTATCTGTAAAGCTTTTTGTTTCTTTTTTATCCCTACCGGACTGTGTATATGTTTGCGTTGAGGGTGGGGAATGGATGCCATAGCAATAATTTTTCCCCATTTCCCCAGACGTCTGGTGGTCTGTATTTTACAGGTTGATAACTGGGTCCATCACTCTACCCCAGGACAGAATCCCCTATATGCACAATTTTGCTTGTTGTCAGGAGGGGCATGTACTCGTGAAGAACTGCTGTGTCTCCATGAGAGCAAATTGCTTGGCTGGCTTCATGCAACTCCATGAGGTCAAGGAGTCAGAAGGAGTCAGTTAAGAAGGATGTGTTCATACTAGGGCACAACTCAACCTTTCCTTTTACTTAATGATTTTTGGCATCTGCCAGTGCCATTTTTTATCCCAATTTTTGCTGCAGCAGCCTGGCATTTGGAGTGGTGTTGTTGCGGTCATCTCAAATCCAAGCCCTGTCTCATGGCAGCCCAACGTGGTGCCACAAGCCACTAGCCACCAGTCGAGCTGCCAAATATGCATCATATTGGGTGCTTAAAAATAACTGCCGTGATTTCATGTTTTTCTAATATCTGTGGGTTGTTTGGTTTTCACTGAAGCCTAACTAGGTGTTGGTATAACTTATATTAGACAGTTCGATTTGCAGTAATGAGTTCTATTTCTATAATTTATTCTGCATCACCTTAATTACTTCACAGTGTGACAAAAGAGAACTGAACAGTCCTCTCTTCCTCAGTACTGAAGTTACTAGAAAAATGTTCTTCAATGGACCACTATTGCAAAGTGCCAAGGATATTTTGCAAGCTGACTAAGGCATCTCACACCTGAAAAAGCAGCTCTCTCAGGCCACGAAACAGCAAATGGATCATTTCATTGTGCAGCAGGTTGGGAAGGAAGAGGTGTCTCACAAATTTGTACTTGCACATGCAGTGTAAGGTTAAACATGTGCCCTCAGGATACTGCTGTGATTCAGCCTAATTTATGTGACTCCTACCATTGTTTTTGTTGAAATACTTTAGCAAAAGTATATTTTTAAGACCACTTGTTCAACTGTGCATGAAAAGTGTCAGATACCACATTTGATGGGCATCAGCAATATTAAATAATGTATCAGACAAATAAAAAAAAGTCATCCCTAAAAACTATAATTCATAGATTAACCATTAATCTTTACAACTGTTATTTTTTCTTCAGTTTAGATTAAACTAGTTTTAAGGACACATAGGCCTTTTTTCTTCTTCTTTTTTTTTTTTTTTGCTACTGTAGAAAACCATTAAAGTGGCTTCAAAACCTTTGACTTCATGGTTCTTACTACAAAATATTTAATAAGACTCATAATACTAACTGTAAATGTCCTAGATATTAAATTCTTGGGTTTATATCTAATTATATAAACTTGTTTGTTTTTCTTTACCCAGTATTGTCAATAGGTGGCCTCACTTAATTTTTTTTTTAACTTTAGAATTTCTTTTTTTCTTTTAAGTTAAAAAGTTATATTTTACCATTCCTTATAAACTTTATGTTATTATTATTTCAAATTAAAGGCATGTGAAGAATCATTGACAGAATAAAATTCTACTAGAATTTGTCACTACGTTTAAATATAGAAAATTTTTTTTAAAACTTTGATTTTTGTTTTAGAATAAAAAAGAAGCATTTTTCATAATACTAAAAAACCCTCTTACATTTTCTGGAACTGATTTTTCTGAGGTTTCAGTTTGATTTATTTTCTCTATCTTGGGTGCTTAATTTTGTATTATTTTATGTAATACAAATGCTTTAAAATGTTAAAACAAATATTCCCAACAAAGAAAACATATTATTTTTTTACCTTTTGCGGCATATTTCATAACTTTCTAATTTTATGGAAATTTTGCATTAATCCCACTTTTGAAATTCCTTGTGAAATAGCATTCTCAACACCCCCTGTAGGTGTGACGCTCATGGGTAGACATCTGGGAAGAGCAAAATATTCAGAGCCCCTTAAGCAATTAAAATTATTTCCTGGTTGCTGCATGTCCTCTCCAGGGCATCCTCAAGAGGTTGGAGCAGCCTGGCAACTTCCAGCCTTAGGTTGCAAGGGAGGTGGTGGCCATGGGGCTGGTCTTCATGGGACAAGCTCTTGCAATCAACAGAGCTGATTGGCGTGCAAATCCTCAGAGAAGTGGTGGTACACCACCACATAAAAATTGAACTGGATCCCTGCTTACGCAGAAAATAGACAATAGCCTTGATTTCATCACCAGCACCCCAACAATTCCACTCAAATACTTCCTGGCATGGCTCTAAGTCAACTGTAAATTGCCTGCTGTGCATCACTGCAGCCATGTTATATGTATTACAGTTTTGGGGAAGGGAATTATGTTTGGTGTGAGCCCTAAATTTCTTTCATGTGGGTCAGAGTGTGAGGCAGAAAAGCCAGTTGGGAGGGGAAGGCTCAGACTTCAAAGGGAGGGCAGCATGAAGTAGGGGTGATGAAACCAGCCCTAACTACATGCCATTCATAGTTACTGAGTCAGGTTTTCAGGAATCAGACGCCTACTTAAACCTCCCTAGTCTTAATCCCAATCAAAACAGGCCATCCAATCACACTGCCCTCTAAAAATCAGATAACTGTACTCCAAACCATGGACTACCCTAGTGTTGATTAACAAATGAGTGAAATCCTTACTCCCATCTCTTCTCAGGACTTTTGCCTTCAGCTTTTGTGGGCCAGGATTTCTGTCAGTGAGTTCTAGCGGGTTGGTGTTGAAGTCTCTTGTCTGTTTTCCATCAGAGTTCAATGTGATTTCATATCATACTGTCAATGCTTTGCACTCAAGACCCGTTGACTTCTTTTTTAGATTGTCATGGGTCCCAGTGGCATGAGGGAAAGGTGAAAATAGTTGGGTCATCATTTGCTGAGTGTTGATAGCATATGCATTGTTACATAGCACTACAGGAGAGAAGCATTCACTGGAGTTAGTATTTTAATCATTAATGTAAACTTGGAATTTTGGACAGTATTTTGTGTCACTGGCAGAGGGATGGTCCCACCAGCCTGGAGAATTTACCCTTTTTCCTTTACAAAAATTTGATTTACAAATTGTGGAAAACAATTCTTAGAGACCTTCCAGCGCTGTGATAGTCCTTAGAATTTATAATCTGGGTTCAAATCTCGATATGAGACTTGAATCTTGAAAAGAGGCAGATTCCACTTCAATGTCTGCAGGCATCAGTCCAGAACACGTCCACTGCAAACAAAATAGTTTGGGGCTTTTATTTAGCTTAAGTATGAATTTAATCATTACACAGAAAAAAAATACTTAATTCAGTACAAACTTTTGATCATTTCCATTTAGGAAAATACACAAAATTGAGAGGATATTAAGTAATTGACCAAAGGCACATCTGAGGAACGCCAAGGCAGTGGGCTGGCTTGCTGTCTGGCTTATTAATTTTTTAACGCTGTAAACATGGTAGTAGAAAATCATAGCTTCGACATAGGATTACAGGCTTTTGCTGTTTAAACTCTTCTCCCTAGTCCCCAGCATGGAAAGTAAAATCTGTTACATCCTGCTGTTCTTTCTGTGGTTTCTGAAACAAAACTTTGAGAGAAAAACCCTGGTCTCAAAAGACCCTGTGGGAAATGAGAAACTTGCAAATGCTACTGTAGTTGTGTAATGTTGACAGTATGAGCTGAGTGATTCTTATACAGCCTGGAAGTTCACGAGCATCTGTGTAATATGCAATAGTAAAAGTCTCCAGTACCTCAAAAGAACAAAACAGGAGCAGCAAATGGGGTTGGAGGGGGTGGGGCGGTGGGGGGCCAGGACACAAGCTCACCTGTCACCAGGACAACCTGAGCACCAACGAGCTTTGTTAGAAACACATAAGCAATAGATGGAATACTGGCATCAATCAAGCAGAAAGACTGAGTATTTCAAAGAATGAGCATGTGCAATGTACAGCTGTGCTTTTTTACTTGCATCTCTCGTAGGGAAAAGATTGAGGAGTCATGGGAGTGACGGTGATGTTGACAACTTTTTTTTAATAGTTCTGTGCGCATATGAACAGTGTAAAGCCAAGTGGGGATCTTCATGATGGCATGTTGCAGGATTAGAGTATTAAAATGCTGTCAAAATATATGTGCATTAAATATAATTTATTTCCAAAACTCACGCCTCCTCTTTTCATCTCGGCACAGATGCTTTATTTGCAAGTAGCTGAGTCTGACAAGTGTCATGACACGTTGGTTATAAAACCATTAGGTTATACAACTATTAAGTTACTAGTCCTCTGTTAGGTTACTAGTCCTTATTTATTCCATATTTTCCCTTCTACAATAGGTCTTCTTATCTAGACAGTAAGGAGGAGATAATGTAATTCAGTTTTCCATTTTTAGAGAAGTTTCATAATGTATATAGTCTTGAAATCTGCATATTTGGAAACAACCACAGCTGACTCTGAAAACAAGATCTGTACTTGCTTATAAGATTTAGAAGCTGATGTGAGAAGGTATTGTGTAACCTGATCCTACCTTTCCCATCACTACCAGGGTGCTTAAGCCAACTTGCCACACGGATCATCTTTCGTTCCTATACTGGTTAAACTTCCTGGATCCCTGAATTTTGGTAGTGTTCCATAGTACGTGGGAAAAAACAAGTCAATTTCCCTTTTCTCTCCATGAAAAGAATTTTTCAGTTTATTTACAAAACTCTCTGGAATGAGAAGGAACCATTTGTGGTTGCTGTGGCTGATTTCTGTTGTGCTGAAGATGCTAGGAGACTGCATAAAACTCTGCACCCCTGGTGAGATTTTTCAGCCTGTTGATTCTCGTTCTAACAAATTCAGGGAAATGTGTTCTGGCAGTCAGTACACTTAATTTTCAGGATCACTTTGCCAGACATGTTTAATAATGATGAGGCATTCCCCAATGAGATCTTGGCCTTTTGGGCTGAGGGCCTCCTTGGTTGTAGACACCACTACAGCACAGCTATGGATACTCCCTGAAACTGTGGGACTGTCCCATACTCATGTTTCTGTTGCTCTTTAGAACTGTTGATGCTTGGTGAACAAAATAGGTTGGTTTCTTTTCCCTCAGATGGGAAGTGCCTATTGAGGAGGAAAACACTCTGTCAAGCCAGGAAGATGTTTGAGGAATTCTTTTTTTCATCCTTATGGGATCTGATCTTTTTCCTTCAAAACACAGGAGGACACTTGAGGATCTTCTTTGTTTTGTGTTTTGTACCACAGAAGGCAGCATTGCTCTGAAGCAAAATTGAAGTCAGGCAAATCTGCGGAGGAGTGACCATCCTCTTAGAAACCTTAAAGTATCTGTAAAGCACAATTAATAGAATCAGAGAATCAGAGAATGGTTTGGGTTGGAGAGGACCTTAAAGATCATCTGGATCCAGCCCCCCTGCATGGGCAGGGACACCTCCCACTAGATCAGGTTGCTCAAAGCCTCATCCAACCTGGCCTTGAGCCCCTCCAGGGAGGAGGCATCCACAACTTCCCTAGGCAACCTGTTTCAGTGTCTCACCCCTCACACTAAAGAATTTCTTCCTAATGTCTAACCGAAATCTACTCTCTTCCAGATTAAAACCATTTTTCCTTGTCTTGTTGCTACAAGCCCTTCTAATAAAGTCCCTCCCCAGCTTTTCTGTAGGCCTCTTTCAGATACCAGAAAGCCTTTATAAGGTGTTCTCGGAGCCTTCTCTTCTCCAGGCTGAACAACCCCAACTCTCTTAGCACCTCATAGAAGAGGTGCTCCAACCCTCTGATCATCTTTGTGGCCCTCATCTGGACTCACTCCAACAGGTCCATGTTGAAATAATGAAGAGAAACAGAAGTTAAGCCTTTAGCTGTTGACTTTTAGACTGACTTTTTCCTCTTTGCTCCTTTTGCAGCTGTCTCTCCTTTGAAGGCCACCTCAGACAGAGTCCACATTGCTTGGCTATCACCAGTGGTTCGGTTGCATCCCAGAAAACTTATGGCCAATGCAAAGTAGCAACTGTTGCATATGGGTCTATCTTCCTGGCACAGCCCAGCTGCTGCCCCATCATGACACATCATGTCCCTTGCCTCCCTGTGGGTCAAGCGATCAAGCAGAGCTTGGCCTGCAAAATTGAGCTCAGGTTTCATCTTGCCTCAGGCTGGCAATCTATTTAGCATTGGGAATATAAAGTTATCAAGCCCATGTGTACTTGCTCTTCCAGGGCTGCCTCACCACTCCTGGGCTTTCTCCCTGCTCTGCTCTGCATGTTGCCTACACATTGGTTCAGTGTTTTTGCCTCACCATTGTCTGTTCCACACAGAGAAACGCTGTCCAAGAAAGATTCTGAGGAAATACACTGTGGTTTGCAAACCAAATTCCATAATGACTTTCTCATTAGGAGAGCTCACTGCCAAATGCTATTTGCATTTGCCTAAAGGACTGCCTGCATGATTAAGAGGAGCTCTGCTTTACATGAAGTATTGTTTTCAGACCCCTGCCACAGGCAGCTGCTTCACACTAGGCAAGAGAGAGAGAAATGAATGCCAGTGAACACACAGAGCAATCAAGCAACACGAGAAACCATGGGATATCCCATCTCAAATCCCTCCCCCACCGTGAGGACTAGTGCCCACACAGGTGCCATGTGGTGGGTAAAGCCAAGGCAGGGCCTGGGTCTCATGGCAAGGGGCAGGTCTACTGGGGAGGCTGAATTCCAGCCAGATCACCTCTGGCTGTTAAAAGATTCTCTGTCAGAACACACAAGGCCTAGAAACCAGGAGTAGCAGCAGCTCTTTAACAAGGATGAATGTCATTTGCCTAGCACATCCGTTTCAAGAGTGAGCCTCTAGATGGACATCTTGTTGTTGAAGATTGGTAATGAGACAGTATACTTCAGCTGCAGCAAATGGGGAAAGAATCTTCTTCTACCTTGAGCTTTTCCCCTGGCTGTCAGAACATATGCCCACCTGCCTTCCTCCTGCATTTTCTTATTCTCTTTTTTTGATCTCATAAATTTGAATCTATATATAAAGTAAAACTAATAGAAAAATTTTATTGAAATATTTAGAATTTCCTGCCATCAAAATCTCCCATTGTCTCATCTTTGAAAGTTCAGGTTCAAATTCAGCTCCTTGTTCCTAGCTTTCTATTTTTAACAGAGAGATCACAACTCATTGTTTCCAGAGCAGCACTTTGGAAAATATTCTGAGAAAGGAAAATCCTCAGTGATTTCATTTGCTAATGAGGCTTAAAACTAATATCTGCACAAACAGCTTGTACAAAAAAATGCCTCCAAGCCAAAAAAGGGCTTAAAGCTAGGCAGGGGAAGAGGACAGTTCAAGATTAACTTGGTGTCGTCTCAGATCTCCAGTATTTAGATTTTATTAGAAGAAAAATGGAGGGATGGATTCTGGACCTAAAGCCAGTCACTAGCCTGCACATACGTACTTTGTACCTGATGAGTCAGAAGGCGTGGCTGACACTTGTGTAAAAGATGGGGAAGAAAACCTGTCGTGGGTGTCTGGGCTCCCACCACTTGCTTTGCCCACTACTGTGCAATATTTTCCATTCTTGAGAGTCTAGATTTCACTCTGCTCAAAGACTGTTTGAATATAAGAAGACAGATGGCTGGTAAGGTCATTTCTAATGGCAGACACTGCTCTGAAACAGCCCATGCATAGAATACTTCATCCACACCAAAGTAATTTCTGAGGGTTGTAGAGGATTTTTTCTATTTCATTTTTTTTTTGTCTCTATAATGAAGCAGGTGCACCGAAGGCCAAGTGGTTACAAGCAAGAGCATTTCTTGTATCTTTTTGCAATGCTAAAGGCCAGACCTCTTGGCTCTGCTGCCAGTGCCTAACCCAGAAGTCCACTGTGCCTGCCCCTCTGCCAAGAGACTGGGCCTCTCTCTGCCCCACTTACCCTCTCTCTGCCCCACTTACCACGTCTAAAACTTCTGGCTAACAGGATTGATTTGCACTCTCCTAGTGCATTCTCACCTGTAGACTTCAAAGAGTTTCTTAAAGTGGATATACATTACTTATCCATTTCTACCATTGACCTAGGTATAGAAATTTGAAGCAAAGCTTACACCAGGTGTACCATGGCCAGATTTCACCACATGGGGTTTATGTTCCCAGCTTGTTGCAGCACATCACTTAAACTCTTAGTTCCCAGTGTCTGATGTGGGGGAAAAAAGGGTAAAACTTCTGGTTGCTTCTTCAGGCTTACAGTGTGTAGTTGGGAAAGTGCTTGAGATCTGCAGGCATTGACATCTTGCTGCAGTGAGAGAGGAACAGTAAGGACCAGTTCTGTACCCAGCAGTAATAAGTTCCCTCCCTGTGGAGGGGAGGGATGTTTCACGTGTTTCAGAGCCTGAGTTTGGCCTGTTTTCTTCTGGGATCCTTTGGACCCCACTTGGCCTCCTCAGGAAGGTAGAGGCTGGACCATACATTGTAGGGATCAGGAAAGCACCTGGATCTGAACCAGAGAAGGGGAAGGCTGAGAGGTAACAAGGGTGAGATCTTCAGCTGGAGCTTGAAGATGCCTTATTTAAAACATGCTATCTCATTTTCTAGACATAAATATTTCTCCTTCACCATTTATTTTCTCCCAGGTCCAATGACAAAGCCCAGTGCTGTGCTTTCAAACAGAACTGATTTCTGGAGCCCTTGGCTGTCCCAGCTTTGCTTCTTGCCTGAGTCAGAATAAGGGTCTACCTAGCAATCAGAGCAGATGCAATGACAGGCAATTTCATTAAACAGATAAAGGGTTCAAAGAAATGCCAGGCACAAGAGGAGAGAAGAAAAAGAGGATCCCTTTAATAGCTTTTAAGACAAAAAATTTCCTTCTTCATTTAAAAGTCAATTCTGACTTTTCAATGAGACTTTTACTCCATGCATTTACAGGAACAGGAGCTTGTCTTGCTTCACACACTGAGTTATAACATGGCATAATATCACCCTTTAAATGGAGCTTGATTTACCTTGCTCTGTAATACTAACAATATGATTCTCCATTTGGAGAGGCTTTTTTTTTTTTTTTTTTTTGCTATGTTACTTGTATGAGGTGTATCCGGAACGCATGAGAGGAGGCAGAAATTGTGAAAATGGCTAGGAGTACATTTTATTTTATGCTTAATACTTCTGAAGTGAAAGGGGAGATGGAAATTGGCCATGCAATGGATCTTAGCTGTAGAGACTTATCATCTTTTTGGTAATAAAGTATTGCCTGACATGTCACAGGTGCTCACACATAATATGTTTCCCATCAAAAGTGATCATCCACATTTTATATAGCACCTTTGATGACCAATATTTTGTACTTCAGCTCTTTTTTTTTCCTCTCTGTCAGACTTAATGAAGGAAAGTCACGGATAGCTTTTAAATAATGTCAGCTTCTTAGATCACTTTACTGTGTCTACCTTTAGATGTAGCTTCATACAAAAGCCACAAGGCAGAGGAGAGAGGACATTTTCATTTGCCTAACTTTAAAAAGAAAGCAATTTTTTCAGGCTCTTAATTTCAAAGTGAATGTACTCTCTATCTTTGGAATCTTCTTAGAAAAAAATATGCTACACTTATTGAGCACTCAGTATTTTGAGAGTCCAGTGAAAGCAAGTTTGATAACTGAATTGAGGTTGCAGCTTCACACTATGCAGAATGCAGTCTATTCTCATAGCAGTGGTGTGTCCTGGTGGTAAAACATTTTCCTCCAGGTTCTTTTACAAAGTGAGCATCTTGCGAGGCACAGAGAATTGGGTTCTTATAATCTCATTGAAATTGTTTGTCTGCAGCAGGGCCAAAGTTTGCTCTTCTCCTACATGTTCCACCCTACTGAGAGAAATAATCCTGCATTCCTCATTGTATCAATGAAAAAGGAAAAGTTAACTTGAACTCCCTTTGAGGTTTCTCAGGTTGTGGGACTGGTAATCAAAACCTCAGATCACAGAGGAGTGCTTTTCCCATTCATGGGCCAGGCCTTTTCTGCCAAAACTGTACCTGAACAAAGTACAGAGGTATGTTTAATAATTTGTCAGATCTAACTCCCTTTTAAGAATGCAACCAAGAAGGAATTAAAAGCAGGTAATAACTTCTAAAGTACAGGATGATACAAAACTTTCTTCTTTATCACTGAGAAGTAATACACTGATTAATCTTTGCTACTGAAAAGTCTGCAATAGCATCCTCTTCTCTGCTACCCCCAAGCCCCTAAAGAAGAAATGAATAGTCTTAAGCAGTGAGTGTAGTAAGTTTTCCTTTCCTTGTCTGAAGAATTAGAACAATTCATTTGAAAGACAAATATAATCCTACCTATGCTCCATGCTGGGACTGGAGCAGAGTAAATGCCACAGTTAAGTCTGAACATCAGGTTGTAATTGTTAGAGATTAAAAACATGCCAGAGAGAACATTCCAGGGAAAGAAGGAGGGTGAGTGAGAAGGATGGCTCTCCTGTGTCTCTTTATTAAGGCAAATTAGTTTCACATCTTATAAGGCCATATTCCTGCACAGCATAACTCAATCAAATAGAACTTAGTAAATGAAGAAAATTATACACTAGGTTGATTTTTAATCATCCAGCTAGGGAAAGAACAGATAAGTGAACATGTATTTCCTGCTGAGCCAAGTGCATACCAGGAAGAAAAGCTACTGAAAATAACTAAAAGAAAAATAACTGTTCTGTAGGATGCTGCTGTTTCACAAAATCTATTTAAAATATAATATGCTGTTAGCTGTTTCTGCAAGATGGGAGCACTTCAGCTGAGCTTCTCATTTTTATGTAGATCAAATAATCACTGAAATGAACTGTTGGGTCACAAGACACATAAGAAAAAATTGAGCAACCTTTAAAAGCTGTAAGAGAGGCAGATGGTCCACCCTTCGAAGTACAGAGGAACCATTATTTCATGGTCTTGTCTAATACCTTTTTTCTCTCACCTTTTTCTTTTTCTTTTTTTTTTTTTTTTTTTTTTAATGCTTGTCTTCTCAGTGCATCCTAACGTGAGCCAGGGTTGCCAAGGAGGGTGTGCTACATGTTCTGACTACAACGGATGTCTGTCATGTAAGCCCAGGCTCTTTTTTGTTCTGGAGAGGATTGGCATGAAACAGATTGGAGTGTGTCTTTCCTCATGTCCAAGCGGATACTATGGGACACGGTACCCTGACATTAATAAGTGTGCAAGTAAGTGATGGGGAAAGGGGAAGAGCATGGATTTGTTTGTTCTCTCTTGAATGCTATGCCCCCTTAGGAGTCAAGTGAACAGCGAAGCAGGCTGACAGGCTGTGTCTTTATCTGTTTAGTTCTTTTATAGTAGTGCACTAAATGTAAAACTGAGCAAGATGTTAGGGTGAAAGATCCCAAAATGGCCTAAAGCTCAAAGATCCAGGCTGTGCATGAACGACCTCCTCCTCTACACCCCCATGTGAAAGGGGCATGCCAGTGGGTGCCTGGCACTGCCCTCCAGCAGCAAGAGGGAGCAGCAGCAGCTCCAAAGAGAGGGGGCCGAGGGACCCTGAATCTCAGTGGCTGGAGCCATTTCATCCACTGCTTCTCCCCACCTGACCCTGCAACAAGGAGAGAAGATGGCAGGTAGCATGGTTAGGAGATGTGGTTTGCCACGGTCTCTTTCTAGCTTGTCTCACACTCAATGTAGTACTCTAAATGCAGTTGGCCAGGTTTCAGCCTTTTTCAGGGGAAGTTACCAAATCTTGGTGCCTCTGGGCTTGGGAGACAGAGAACTCAACTCTATTCTTTACCGCTCGGGCAACATTTTGTCCCCAGTATGTATTTTGAGCCATAAATGAACTCGAAAAGATCGCAATGTCCTCCCCAATCCTCTTTTTTGTTGTTGAATTCACTGTTTTTAATCCCACAGGTGATATAAAAACATAAGAGCGACGGCCAAGCAACTCTCCCAGTTTTCACCTGGTAATAAAAGTTATTTAATGAACAGACCCCAGAGTAAAGTCTTACAGAGTAATTTGACACTGTAAAATATTTGCTCACTTTCCAGCAGTGTGTGGCCTTGCATATCAGACATGAGCTGTGCCATACACAAGTTTTTATGTATTTCTTTTAAAACAATCTGAGAACTGGGAAATATACCACTAATGCCAATTTGAGTAGTCATATAGAGGATATATGAAATATTACAGGACACCCAGTTGACCACCAGGGAATTGTTTAAAAAAAAGAAAAAGGTGTTGATGCAAAACAGTCTAAAGCAGACTCTAAATTCTGGCATATTTTTATTTATTCTGGATGAATGAAGATAGATAGGGTGCAGCTGGCCCAGTACCTGTGCCCAGTGAGGTTAATTAGTACTTATGCCATGTCGGTGTAGGGCGGAAGCAGCATGTTGCTGTTCTGATGTGCTGTGCTCTGTCTTCCTTGTGCATAGGTTCAGCATCAGGCTATCCTTATTAAATGCTTGCTCATGCCAAGGCTGGCCTCACTGTGTGTACAGGCCACGAAGAAGATCTAAATATAATTTGATTCCTTTGAAGATTATTTATCATTACTAGAATTGTGTGATTCTGGTATATGTGAGAGAGCCCATGGCATTTTATGGCAAAGAGCAATTGTTGTTTACTGTTTGCATTTCAGAATGTAAAGCTGACTGTGATACCTGCTTCACCAGAAACTTCTGCACAAAGTGTAAAAGTGGGTTTTACTTATACAGTGGAAAGTGCCTTGAAAAGTGCCCTGATGGGCTGGAAGCCAACAATCACACGATGGAGTGCACTAGTATTGGTAAGTCCAATCCCCCCACATCCTGCCTGGTTTTCTCATGGGGCAATCTAAGGAGGGCATGAATTGCAAGATCAGTTACACCACCAGGGAAGTGCAACTTACAATGGAAATGCTTGGTATCACAGGATTTATTCCCCAGCACAACAAATCCTAAATATTTCCCAAGTCTGCCATTTCACAAGAAGCACAAGCTCAGTTGTGCCCCACAAACAGAGCCTTGATGCTGAGGGTGATTCTGCCTCAAGAAATTCAGCCTGTTTAGTCTGTCCTGAGGTAGAATGACATCCATCTCTTAGTTGCTCTGTTACAGTGTAATGGAGCATGGCTAACATCAAAGGTTCAAATATCCTGAGCCAGACCCTACGTGTAGTTGAAAGATTAAAATACTAACTGCTTTGCTTTAGCTCCCTTGTACTACCTGAGCCTTCAAAGCGTGTGTGTGTCAACATTTTGAAGCTTACCTTCACAAAGGTGAAGCCTAGAAACTAAAACACTAAGGGGGGAAAAAAAAATGCCAAACAAAAAATGCCAAAAAATCACAAAAGGTATATATGCATAATCACCTGACTCCAGAAACTGAGGATTAAAATAAAACACCAAATAGCGTGGTACTGTCACTGAAGGAAGGAGATTGGTGACACGGGTCCTGTGACTCACTTGGCTGCAGAGAAGAGACCTGCTTTTGTATCTCTTCAGCCTCTGACTCACAAGCTCCAGTTATTCACGCTGGGGCAATTTTGCAGGTCACCACACCTAACTGTTTGCTCCATCCCTCTGCCACCTCTTCAGCTGAAAGCAAACCAAGGGATATATTTGCCTCTGGACTGCTGCAGTTGACATCTCCTGCCATAGGCATGCCGAAGCTGCGGCAAGGTTCAGCTTATTTTAGTACATGGGCTGTGAATTGTGGTGGCTGAGGGCTGCAAACTGTATTGAAGAGGTAACCTCCTCAGCCACCAGCAACCAGGGAGCACTTAGGCACAGCCTGGCCATGGTGGAAATCTCCTCCCCCACAGTATAATGCACATAGCTCTCCCTGGCATTGCATGTTTTGGATGGAGGGCAAGTAATGCAGGAATAAAAATAAAGTACAGTTGTTTGGCATTTTCCTTCTCATATATTAGTTCAGGTGGTAGTGATGTTTTTTACTGTTCTATTTTCAAGCAAAGACTTTCATCTTTGACATAAATTAGTTTTTGTTTCTGGATGGCTGTTTCCAAGTGCTGTAGACTTAGCTGCTTTAACAATGAGTCAGTCTCAACTAGGAAAAGCCATTTAAAGTTACGGAGGAAAACCAGAACCTTTTTGTGCACGTGAAGGCCAATTATTTTAGCAGGAGAGCTCCGCTGTAATATGAAAAAAAAAAAAATTACCCACATGACAATTCAGTGGCTCAGAGATTGCCTGAGGTCAGTTATGTTTTTAGGTTTTGAAAGAAAAAAAAGTAAATTCTGGAGCTGAAAAAATGTTGACTTGTAAATTCCTCCTTATAGAGGGGCTGGGAGTCTTTCATTCTTCAGTGGTGGTTTACAGTCTTAGGCATGCACATGAACATAAATATAAATGTTTACTATCTTTTATCAAGATAAGTGTACTGTGGAGATGTCACAAAAGAAGGACAGCTATTAAAAGCACGTTGTTTAGCTTCCAAGGTTGCTCCCAATTTTGTCTACGCTGTTTGGACAAGTGTCCAGCTGCACACCTTTTGAGTTCCCAATAGTGTGGGATGTGCATTCAGATCACTGTGGTTTAGAAACTGTAACTTGCACTTTTCAGAAAAGATTGCACCCCCCTGATCCAAATTCTCCTCTGCTTTGCCTACTTACAGCTTCTATATGCTACAAATGATGGCTCTTTCATTATTTAAGCTGAATACCAAGCAGCAGATCACCAAAGATACTTGATTGTTAATGTAATGCCTTTTGATATCAGTTGATCCTTTATAACTATCGATTTCCAAATTGAATACCTCAGAGACCAGCTGCAGCAGCTTGACCCAATGACTTCACTCTCCTTTCACATAGACAGGACCAAAGTTTAATACCACTGAAGTTACAAGGATTTATACCTCCACAAAACCAAAGCAACATCAGAAAAAGCACCAGTAATTTATTTCATTGAGACCAATTGTGTTGTTGTTGCCCCATTTCAGGAATGGAATTATGAAACAGCGAGTACACAACAGTAACTGATATCATTATTTGATATTATTTTGTGCAGTATATCCTTAGCGGTTCAATTGTGGTCAATTCACTGCTGCAAATCCTGATTAATTCCATTAATTTTTGCCACCTTTTGGCTGATGTAGAATAAAATTAATGTACCGTATGCATTGTGTGTACAAAAACATATTGGCCAGGCTCAGCTTGTCCTATGTTTATTGCAGTGCACTGTGAAGCTAGTGAGTGGAGTCCATGGAGCCCTTGCACAAAGAAAGGAAAAACATGTGGTTTCAAAAGAGGAAATGAAGTAAGGGTCAGAGAGATCGTACAGCATCCGTCAGCAAGGGGCAATCCTTGCCCAGCTACAAGCGAGAGCAGAAAATGTATTGTACAAAGAAAGAGATGTCAGAAGGAAGGAAAAGGTACCATGTTATCATCATCATAATATGAGATTGGTATTGTGCTTGTTTAATAACTCACATCTGAATTCCTAGACCTCGATTGCAAGTTTCACCAAAGCTCCCATTGAGGTGGCATTCTTTGGGTTGGAGAGAACTGTGCCCTTGCCTGGAGTAAATAAAGTCCTAACGCTGCTCAAAAAATACGCTTTGTGTGATCTAGAGAAGACAGGATGGGCTGGATGGGAAGGCACATTCTGTCTTCGGTCTGCTGAAAGAGCTGCCAAGATAAGGGGTTGCATGTGAAGATCAGAACAAAAACACCCGTTGTAAAACGTATCATGGTGGGAGTTGTTTGTTGGTTATCAGGCAGCTAGGTTTCATGCTTCAACCATGGGATTCCTCCACCTTTTCCTGTTTCATGCATCCCTACAGGTAAGACCATAAATCTCTTGCAGTCGCAGCGCTGCGGCCTCTCTCCCACCCTGAACTCTTCCTACTAGCTTTGGTTGGACAACGTGGCCCGATCCTGCCATCTGCATCTGGCTCATGGAGTCCCAGCATGGGAGAAAGATCACAACACTGCTTGGCAGCAAAGGGAAATTCCACTGAGTTTCACCCAATAAGCAAGAGTGCCAGCAGACACACCCCTCTGTGCGAGCCAGCTCATTGCATTTATTCCCCATCATGGCATTCAGTAAATGGCATCCCAAATGTTAAGAATGGGAGATGCTTAAGAAGTCTGTGAAACAACAAATTATACAAATTCCACCCAGTAGGGATTGTCATCCAATTGTTCCCTTTTCCCCCCTTCTTGCCGCAGGGAAGTTACTTGCTCTGTCCACAGTGCAGTTAGTCTGGTTGTTGGCACAGTAGTGTCAATGGAATATTTCCTTTTCCCCACCCCTCCCATTTTCCCCATCCTTCCCATTTCTCCATCCCTTCTATTTTCCCTGTTCCTCCCAACTCAAAAGCAAGGTTTCACCCCTTTTGAGTACAAGTGGAACAGGTGAAGCAGCTGCACCTTGTGTGAACATCTGAGCCAACATGAGCTGCTGGTACCAAGCAGTAACTTCATAGAACCATAAAATGGTTTGGGTTGGAAGGGACCTTATAGATCATCTAGATCCAACCCCTGCATGGGCAGGGACACCAGGGAAACTTACTGTTTCATTGTTAAATGATCACCAGGATTGCTGCAGATCACTTACAGAAACGTTAAACGCGGTTGGAGCTTGTAATGCTTTTGAAGGTTGGCTTGTTCCCCTGGGATATACCTCATAAGAAAGAAAATAACAATAGAAGGAGGATCTTATGAGCCAGATAGCTATGGGTGCCTCCCTCTCACCCAGGAACTGGCTAGATCTACTGATGTATGGGAATCTATGGCATAGATATTACCTCCTTCTCCCTGTGTCAGGCAATGCCTTGAAGAGGTAGAGAAGTGTACGTGCCTCATGGGAGCAGCCAAGGCAAGCTATTTACAGATTCCCTTATGCTTACAATCTATGTCCAAAACATCCATGCTTGCTTCTGCTCCTGCACAGTGTCACAACTTCAAACAGCCTCTCATTAGTCCTCTGTAGCTGGGGGAAGGGTCCTTTTTTCTGACCAAAGCTAATTTTGCCAGAGCCGAAAATATAGGGCTGAACTGTAATTTTGGAACTGTGAAACTGGGGGTTTTTTGAGGTGATAATGATGTTGTGTATTTGCTTATGGCAATTTGGCAATCTCTCCAGATTGGACAAGACATTTCTCTTTGAGAAATGCCTGCTGTTCCTGTGTAGCAAGTACTTTAGAAGAAACTACTCACGTATTTTACTGTCAATTCTTATTTTATGGGATCTGAGCCAAACCATACTTGAAAAATACTGCGCACCACAAGAATTCGTTCATAATAATGAATCTTTTTCTTCTCTTCTTTTTTTTTCCCTGCAATTTGGATAAAAGTGGGGGTTTTTCTTCCTTTTGAGAAAGCCACAGACTATATTGTAGCCTGTTTTACACTCAGCAGACAATTCCTTCAATATCAATGGAGGCAGATGGAACTCATGTTCCAACTCTACCCATGCCCTTGGGATTTGTATGGCTATGTCTGAGAGTCTTTTTTTTTTTTTTAATCTTCTGAAATCCGCCACTATATACTCCTCAGTATCCACAAAAGTCTGTCCCATTTGATTTCATACACCTTCACAGAGAGATGAATTTAATTTTTTTATATATATATATATATATATAATTGTTAGTAAAGTGGAAGAAAATCACACATAAAACATTAGGTTAAAACAGCTGTAAGGGATGGATTATGGTGCCAAATCAGGAAACTGAGAATTAAGCTAGAAGTTTTCCTTCTGTTCCTACCGGAATGGGGAAATGAAGCTTCCCAACTTAATTTCCATGTAACTTACCTTCCCTACTGCCACTGTCCCTTATTGCATAGAGAGAAACTTCTGCTCTGCTTTGAACAGCAGAATAATTGCACGAGAAACCATGCCAGGCCCTGTTCCTGTGGCTAGTTGCATCTAGTCACTGAGTGCAGAAGGACGTGACAACAAAAATCTTTGGGAAAGGAAAGAGAAAGCATATATGTTTGTATTTAGTGTTCAGAAATATTTGCATTGTACAACTCCCCATTGCCACTCAGGCAATGCTTTGGAGTTTGGCTTTCAGGGCATCAGCTTTTTAAGCCTGGCAGCAGTTGCCAACATTGCTGCTAATCTTTTCTCTGCAGCCATGGGGAGGGAGTGAGCTCAGTCAGCCTCTGCCATTTCCATGTTGAATAGATGTCTGTAGCCAAGGGAGTTAGGGCAAAGAGCACATGATGACGGGGTATGCTCATCACAGATGCCTCAATGACTTTGCTCAAGACGTTGAGGTCAGAGACAGGATGTTACTCAGTTAAGTCGCTGCTATCGCACAGGAGCAAGAACATGTTTCTGGAACGGCTGCGCAAAACAAGATAAAATGGATGAAGAAGGGGTTTTTTTTTATTATTATTTCCATCTGCTGGCATGTCATTAAAGCTGAGAGCTACCACAATTCTTATTTTTCCCTCACTGGATATAAAATGAAGCTTTACTGGGAGAAGGTGTTAGTATTTTCAGAATGAATGCAAACAAATGGGAATAATGAGGATACAAATAGTCCGACTAGCTTAAAAGGTTCTTTTTAGTCATTTTAGCACTAAATTAGTTGATCCCAACATATTCTGATGCTCTAATTCCCATGTGTTTCACATGCAGGCTCCTTTTATAGTTCTGCCTCATCCAAACATCACTGTAATTTATTTTATAATTTTTCTCTTTTAATCCCATGATGATGAGTTCTTTTTAGTCTGCATTACTATACAATATTAAGTTCCAGGTTTTTTTCTTCTCTTTCCCTCACACTTTTTGTTTTGTTCTCCCAGTGCAATGCACTGTTTTACCCTTCCCCACTTAACATCTTCTTGGCTCCTGCCTTTCACTGACAGACATAGGTTAGGAGCTGTGTGTTTCCTGTAGCCATGTCCATCAATGGCAAATGGCAAATAGATGTACTAGAAAAGCATAACTTACAGAGCTCTTAAAAAACTGCAAATTATCCATCAGTATTATTTATTTGCCTTAATAAACATGCTCTGGCCAAACACAAGTCCTTTTGGACTGCTGTCTGCAAATGTGTGAGCCTGACTTTTTACTGGCCAAAAGACAAATATCAGAATTGCATAAAAAAGTATTTGTGGGGAAGGAATTGCATGTTTTAATGCATGAGTAATTCTGCCAAAAAGACAACATTCACCATATGTCTTTCTGTTGAGTTCCAACTAAACCTCCCCAGAGAGCAGGCTGTTGTAAGTGCTTTCAGGGAACATGTTTTGATCAGTTTGAAGAGACTAAGAAAGACTAAGTGCGTAGTTACGAACAAGGAAGACATCTTAGAAAGCTGGATATTAGGCAAGCCAATGGATAGGCTACATTGGTTACACAGTTGTATTTTTGTAAACAAGTAAGCAATACATTTCAGTTGTTGCTTGAGCAGATATTGATTCGTTTGCATGCTTTTGGCATTTAGATGTTCAAATGAGAGAATAAATCTTAACTGTGTCCAGTTCATGCAAACACAGACCAAAGCAAGTTCCTGTTTCCAATACGAAAAATTCAAGCATTAGACATAAAGGCATGGCGGGCTGAATGTAGAAGAACGTGTTTCTTTTTCACTGTGGAGTGTACGAATAGTTACCTTGTAGTGTCTGAAAGCAGGGTACTGTTACGAAAGGAAGACAGGAAACTTTAATCAAATCTCACACAACTGCAACCCCCTGGCTGCAAGGTAGCTTGTCAGCTAACAGTTTGTGCTGTAAAGAGAATAAAGATACTATGCGGTGATCTATTTTTTTTTTTTAGTGTACAGCAAGAATAAGAGAGAAAGCAGTGTCTTTGAGATGAGGAGCTGAATTCTAGATAGGCAAACAGAAGGGAATCAAGGGAAGAGGATTTGTTGTTGAGCAGTTTTAATGAGGAAGTGTATATATTTTGGAGAAATAAAGTAAAATAAATGTCTTTACCCTGTGTGCATGTGAATATAAAAATCCAGGTTTTATTTTAATAGCTTAAAGAACTGAGACTCAGGTCATCTCTGTTGTTTCTTTTAACTAGTTCTTTTTTTAACTTGTTCTTTTAACTAGTTCCTCCACCCCTTTTTGTTTTATGTCTGCACAATGCTTCAAACATAAGAATCAGATCATGTCTGAAAATCTCTTCAGACAGCTGTGGTGCGAGGAAGGAATCCTATCAGGCATCCATCAAATTTCCAAAGGCACTGCTTAGCTAAAAATTCCAAGCCATTCATCAAGAGTTTACTTTAGGTGAAAACAATGTAACTTAATACTAACAAAATATTAAGCAATAAACTAATTTCATTCACTTAACTTAAACTCATTATATTACTCCACCCTAATCTACACACTGATGCCTCATGGATCCGTGTAACAGTGGAGCACAGAGGTCTCTGCAGTCTAAACTAAGTTGCCCCTTACGTATTTCTCACAAAGTTTCTGCAGCTGATCTCCAGTCAAGGTGCACTAATTTCATTCAGAGTCAGCTAAGCTGTCCCAGGCAAAACAGAGAAAGAAAAAGGAAGCCCCTACTAAAATAAAATAAATTATGCATGTTACATTACATTTTAAAATGTATGTGGAAGTACAGTGGTGAAGAAGCCATGTGAAATCAGTGGGAGTTTCACCAATTCTTTGTACAGATTTTGAATCATGGCACATAAAAACAGGGTTTCAGGATCTTCACAACCCATAGAAACTCCTCTATAGCCACTTAAGACTTCTGTAAGTACGTGCCCCTCTGCTCTCTGCCCTTCTACTCTGCTTTTGTGAGACCGCACCTGGATTACTGTGTACATGTCTGGAGTGCTCAGCACAGGAAAGACATGGACCTGTCGAAGAGAGTCCAGAGAAGGGCCATGAAGATGATCAAAGGGCTGGAGCACCTCTGCTATGAAGACAGACTGAGAGAGTTGGGGCTTTTCAGCCTGGAGAAGAGAAGGCCCCAGGAACACCTCATAGTGGCCTTCCAGTACCTGAAGGGGCTACAGGAAAGCTGGGGAAGGACTTTTCACCAGAGAGGGTAATGACAGGACAAGGGGTAATGGTTTTAAACTGAAAGAGGGTAGATTTATGTTACACATCAGGAAGAAATTCTTCACCGTGAGGGTAGTAATGCACTGGAATAGGATGCCCAGAGAGGTTGTGGAAGCCCCCTCCCTGGGGGTGTTCAAGGCCAGGTTGGATGAGGCTTTGTGCAACCTGATCTAGTGGGAGGTGTTCCTGCCCATGGCAGAGAGTTTGGACTTGATGATCTTTAAGGTCCCTTCCGACCTTAAACATTCTATGATTCTATGTGCCACATAAATGTGTATATTAATGTGATAATACCTTATTTTACAAAAAAAATCTGGACTGCCAGGCCTCTGGAACAGTTGCTCATGAATTTTGTTGAGCTCTGTTGTCACACTGGGTAACCTGAATTTGGCGTGGATGCAATGTTCACAGAGGGGGTTTTGTGACCCGAGAATTCAGAGAAGGAATGACAAGCTGGGACTCCACTGCTCCTCTGTAGGCTTGGTAAGATCATGGGTGGGATTCACTGCACTTCAGCTTGACAGCTAAAAATTAGTTGTTTTTGTCAAAGCAAGGGTCATAGTAATGGTGGCGTTAATACCACACTCAGGAAAGAGGATCCATGACACTGTAAGATGGACTCTAAGAAGGGCAAAATAATTTGCTTCCTGAAAGTGCCCATTTCAATCCAACGACTGTTGAAGAAAAGCCTCGTATGAGTGAACTGCTAACTTTTAAATTAAAGGGCACATTTTCTGCATCTGCACAGCAATGATGTCGCAACACTCCAAAATCTAAACCAAAGTTGACCCAGGCTGGCTCTGTAAGCAAGACGAGTGTGTTTATGGGGATCCATGGGTCAGCCACAGTAAAGCAAAAAGTAGAGTTGGAAAATACTCATTCCAGGTTCTTATTTCATTTAGTGTTGGAAAAATCAGGGTTAGAGGAGCATTTTGTTGTATTTGTTGATAAACATCTAGTAATGGCTGTGCACCCGCTTATTCAGAGGTGAACTGTCCTTTACAGAACAAGCTATGAGTAGTCTGTCTGTGTGTGTGGAGTGTATAGACACTTTACACACCAAAGATAAAAGTCTCTTGCCAAGGCACTGGAGGCCCACACCTGTCCAATAATTCCTCAGTGTATGATTTTTAAACAAATTTTTCTGATTAAAAAAAAAAAATAATTGGGGGAAACTCCAGATATATTTGTTACAGAGTATTTTACTCAATTACATTTAAGTCCTAACCATTGCTTCAGTGGAAAGTATGATATTCCAATCACAGCTCATCCCAAAAGTCACATCCTCTCCCTCAAGTGTAGCTCAGTGGCATTTAAAACTAGAGGGCTGGAGCACATGAGCCGGGGAGACATCACAGTGCACAGTTCGCTCATGTAACTGTGAGAGATGGGGTGTCCTGTGTGAAGGTCACTAGTGTGGTTATGGTTAATGACCTTACTCCATGGCAGGTCACAGGACTTCTGAAGCCTCAAAATGAACACAAAGCTAATTACTGCATCCCTGTGTTTACATACTGCATACGCCAACGGGTCATAACTCTGGCCTCTGCAAGCCTGAGTTACTATAATTGAGGAATCTGTCTTGTGAAGAGTTTGGTTGTTTATTTTCTGTTTGTTGCTGCCAAGAAGACCTCTCATTTCCTTTCCTTGCAGGGGTTTTGACTCTTTAACTTTAACACATTTCCAGCCTCCAAGAGTAAGGCTGTTGAGACTAGGAATCTGCTAGTTGCAAGATGAAGTGAAATGGCGTCCTGGGGATACCTTGGGGAAGGCAGGGCATGGGCAGCACCTAGCTGCCCGCTGCCACAGGCTGGCAGACATGGGCACAACTGAGAAAAGAGATCTGGGTGAGAAGGGTTAAGAGGGGAAAAACAGGACTGATAAGATCTGGAGTGATTTGTGAACCCAAAACAGCTAACAGAGGACACACTGGCTCTACAATTCAAGGGCTGAAAAGGTGGGAAAGTAATTTTAAAACTTAAATCATAGCATTTTCAAAACTTAACCACCGGCAGTTTTGCAAGTCCTGTTAGGTTGCTACCTGAAAACAGAGACCTTAACATCTAATTACAAGTAATGTTGTGTTTTGCTACAGGGATGTTCATTTTGTTTGTGCTAGTGTGAACATTAAACTCTCATCATACCTCCCAGTTCTGACAAACACATAGCAACTGCACAAGCAAGTAATACATACATGCTGTGTGCCTCTGCACATATGGTACTATACACATGTGCACATACTGTGTACACATGTGCCATGTCAAGGTTGTATTCTTTGAATAACATGCATCTCGATGAACAGTCAGGCTGGAAACCAACCTGTCATGCCCTCAGATATTAAAATTGGTTTTAGCCTTGCAGGGTGCTGGGCCAGTGCTTTCTCTGTGCTCCTTGGGAGATGTTCTCTCCTGCTGCCAGATCATGTCTTGCCACCTTCTGTCTCCTGCTTGTCCTGGGGGGCCTGAGAGCGGAGGAAAGGTCACTCAGCTGCCCTGACCCCTAAGGTCCTCTGGAGCATGCTATGAAAATTGTGCTAGGCATGCTGCTGGTAAACAGCATCAACCTCATATTAACAGGAATGGTGTCAAAGCTGAGAAAGAAGCATGTGGTCAATTGCTCCCGTAAGGGAAGTGAATCAGAAAACAAGCTGATTGCATTCTTCCGTTAAGATGTGAACGATGTGAGAGCTGTTCTCCTCAGATCACTAAACCAAATAAGGGATAGAAATCAGCTCTTTTTCTCTTTCTGATCTTCCCTTCTGGTGCCTCCTTATGCTCCAAAATTGGCTGGCTATATTTTAGATGCCTGAGCTCCACTTACTACTACCACTTGCTGCTAGTTAAAAGAGAGCTTACTGAAGGAAAAAAAAAATCAGTAAAAGGAACATTTGCTTCATCCTGGCTCAACCCAGGACAGCAGGAAAAACAGGAGGGAATACAAACCTCTCACCAACCCCTCTCCCTCTCCCTTCCGAAGTGCCCATCAGGTATTCATTCGGCACCAAATTTCCAGCACCTGCCTAAAATATTCCCTCTTGAACAAAAATATTTGGGACTGAGAGGAGCAGCTCCAGCTTTAGGAAGTCTGCAGCTGTATCTGTCTATACTGCTAAAGAAAAGCAGGCAAAGGTCTGCTCTCTGGCCACAAGGCCAAGGCCCACCTTCCGGCTTGCATCCAGACTAACTGGGGCTGTTCCCTCCATAGTAGATTTGACTGGGGCAGAGGGATGGCTGTTGCAGGTCACACAGAGTCCTGAAACAAACAAGCAGTTATGCTGTGCAGAGGGGGGCTTTGCCTGGCCTCTGGCCTTCTTCTTTGGTGCAGCTGTACTTTACTTACCAATGGCACCTTCACCTTCAGTGACTTCACATCACTGAGAGACAAATAGGAAACTGGCTACTCTCCCCTCTCAGCACAGGGCAGGGACCATGTGCAAGAGAGCACAGTATCGTTCTCCCTTACCCCACATCAATTCCTTGCTCTGCCTGCACATCCTCCCATACTCATCTTTCTCTCCACACTGGTCTTTCTATGGCTTTTTGCAGTCAATGCTTCAAAAGTCCTTGCCCTAACTTCTAGTGCTTTAAGGAGCCCTTTCTGAGAGAGGGACGTGTTTGTCACAGCTGGAAGAGGAAATGAGCCTCTTCCAGAACGTGTGCCACAGCAAGGTATCTTGACAACTTCTTTCTCTCAACTCTCCAGAAGACTACAGCAAGCTGTTTTCTCACCTTTGGGCAATATTACCTCAAAGTAAAGGCAAAGGGAAGTAGCTGCTGACAGCAAGGATCACCTGGCCATTATCACCTGGAGATCAACTATCTTGGCCTGTGTGTCCTAGAAAGAAGAACAAATGCAAGAGAGAAGTTTGCTAGTACATCTATCAAATTTAATCCAAGAATGCAAAACACTTGGGGTATGTGAACTACAGAGTAAATCAGGCAGTGGATGTTTCAATCTCATGGTGACACAGGCAGCACTGTTTAATCAGCTAAATCCTGGGCTGTGGAACACTTCCATGTATAGCAATGCTGTTATAACACTGACAGTTGTGGACAGCAATGGTGCCCATTCACTATTGTATTATAGCTGCCCTTCTTCTAAAGGGACTGATCCAAGACCCACCAAAAGCCCATTGACTTCAGAGTACTTTGGATCTAGGCGTAAAGAAGGGATTTTTGGCATTCCTTTGTAACAAATTGAAAACAAAGGAGCACTTTTTGGCTGCTGTTTCTCCTCATCTTACTGGATAGGTGCCTGTTCTTCCCCACCCAGGCAGCTCTGTTTGCTTTTCCCCACCCAGGTCTCCACATCTCCAGTCTCGCCGTCTCTCCTCAGCTCACCCTCCCTGCCAGATCGGACACCTGATGTAGCCTTTGGTTTGCTTAGGCTGCCACCTCCCAGATCTCTTCCAACATCAGAACATTGAAAAAGAAAACACTCATTGCCATAACTTGCCTTTATAAATGTCCAAAGAAGCTTCAGAGCATTCCCAATGAGATTATAACATCCAATGTTATGATCAGAGATTGTAAAGATCAGGAGAGAGGTTGTGGGAATCTCCATCATAGAAGATTTTTAAGGAGGTTAGACAAACATCCATCAGAGACAATCTAAGTATAGAATTTTAGCTTCATAGCTCAGTAAGGGACTAGATAATGCTTCAATAAGCATTTCTAAAATTGCTACAACATTTCCACATTTTTTTTTCTTGCCCATTGCCTTCTGCAAGGCTTCCACAGAGACAATGTACTGCACATTTACAGAGCACAAATCCAAGTATCTCTGCCCATTGACATCAATATAAGGCCTCCTGCTGTTTCACCAAGCTCAGACTTTTATTTGGGCCTGAGTCAAAGAACTGAAACCAACTTTCCTTTCACTTTGTCCAGTTTAGTCATTTGCATTACTGACATATCTGTTCATGTTCTTCTTTGCATTCATCAGCTTTGAATCATTGTTACAGGAAGAGTATAGGGCTGAATTTTCTCACAGAAAATGACAGTGAACTTGTTAACACTAATTCACCAAAGATATAAGCTAGCACCTCTCTGCTAACAAAGCTGTGTGTATTTTAAGATCAAATGAAGACATGGCCCATGAGGGTAAAATTGCTGTATGCTTAGGCCTGGGGAAAAAAAAAAAATAAAAAAAAGAAAGCGCTAATTTTAAGGACTGATCCAAATAAATATTCTTTTACAGTAATTTTGGTTGAAGCAATTTTGCAGTGGCAAGGAATTAAAGGGGAGAAAAAAAAAATAACAACCATTGATTGTTTAAAGATGGTTGCGCAAAATTCTGAAAAAGCATTTCCAAAATTTTCTATATTTAATTCCCTGAAATGGTAACAAAGGAACTAAGCAGTGGTCCATGAGTGAAACATATAGAGGTAATACTAAGGCTAGAATATAACTATTAACTCTGGGGATTTTTCTCTTGTTTTTTGATTTACAACAAAATGACCCAATACTGAAATTTCTCAGTTCTAATCCAATCCTCCCCAATATCTGTGGCAAACAGTAGCCCTAGTATAAAGATTTACGGCTACAGTTATGTCTCTGCTTTGTTCTTAAGCATGTATTTACTTCTGCCCGTTTGCTTTCTGAAATTCTCTCTCTCATTCGTCATCTGAACTCAGTTTAAAAGGAAAACAGGCTTCAGACATGAAACACAGCTACATTCCTGAAACATGAGATGAACAACCTTTAATTCACGCAACCTTTCATTTACAGTAATGTTTAATGGATGGGCCAGTTTCATTATGGACAATGCCTCTCCCTGTCATTAGTCTGCAGAAAGGTCTAAAACTCTTGAGCATTTAAAGGAACGCTGTCTCAGGCTCTGTATTCCCCACCCCTGCTCCCCATCATCCTTTCTGGCTGCTCGTGTTCTAAGTGCATAATCTAAAAGCTGTACTCTGCAAATTGCACTTATTGTTGGCCTCGAGCTCTGAAGCACCCTTCTGAACACTTTTTATACAAACCCTAACAAGGTCAGAGTTGGAAAAATCTCAGCTGGTGGACTTGGATCCCATGAGCTAGTGACCATTTATAATTAATATTAATGAATGGCAGACGACAGATGTTTATTGCTTAAGTAGAAATGTGCATTGCTAAACCAGAAGGATTTAGTTTAAATCCAGAAGAACTGACTTTATTTCTCATACAGATGTGGGTGGTGGGAGGGAATGCCAGTGGGTGATCCAGCCCCTGCTATCTTTAAGCATGAGCAAGGAAACAATACTATGTAAAGAAGGGTCCTGAGCTCTCCATTTGATTGAAGCATGATGTTTGGTCCTTCAAATCATTAACTGAAACAAGTAGGATTCTCTGTCCACTTCAATAGCTGTGATTTGAAGCAGTAGTAATTTTTATACATAGATCCCAAAACACTTTCCAAAATTAAGGAACTCTTATCTCCATTTTAGTTGTGGAGAAGACTGTATTATAAAGGAAAAAAGGGTTCATCACTGAGATGAAGGATCACATTCCCAGCCACAGTATATTTTATGTTGCTGGATTTTTACCCCCAGTAATCTTAAATCAAACTAAAGCTATGATGGATAAATCTCTTAATTTTAAATGTGACATGGTGGAATATGGAGATGGAAGAGTATCTGTGTATCCCTCTGAATGATGGAACCTCTGTTCCCTAACTGAAAACAACACACGCTTTCAGAGCATATAAATTAACTTCCTGGACACAGAGACATCTTGGGTAACATTTTCAAAAGTACACAAACAATTTTAAGTAACTTAGATGTTTTGGTTGAGGTTGGAGTAAGGGTCTGTTTGTTCTGGAGCATCCTGCTCCTTTTGGTATTTTAATACAGTAGGTGTGCAGCATTTGTTGTTTTCTTGCCCCTGAGATTTCTACACTTCTGTACGACAGTCTATTAAATGTTTCTGAGAGTGTCATACCAGACCCTTGCAAAATATTATTTGTTTTAGTGGCTACAGCGTTGGTCTCAGATGTTATAAAAGAGTGCCTTTGGAGTTGCTAGCAAAGGCAGGTGGCATTCAGCTCTGTAGAAACAGTGAGTAGTTTCTCTTTTTGACTAATGTAAAAGTTCTTGGAGCAGACAGGAAAGAGATTACTCAGTGTTGAAGAGAAGCATGAACATATTAGTTGGCTAGTGTACAGTGGGCTGCTTCATCTGGAGGCAGGAGGCAGCTGGAACTCACTTTCGTTAGCACTTGGTGGTTCCCTCTGTCATGAGAGGCTTTCTCATCTTGGTGGGGGCTGTATCTACTCTAACCTTTGGGCCATGCAACCTTGTTCATAACCAATCTAAACGGTGTGGTGGTCAGTTTATAAAGTGTACTAAGTGAAGTGGATCCAGTGATGAGCTGTCACATGGCATACCCATTCTTCACATTCCACTTCAAGCTACTCATAAAGCCGGCTGCTCACTTCAGTGTGCAAAGCCTGTGTTACTACAAACAGCTCTAAACGCACAGTTCATTCCCAGAGGGATTAAAAAAGAATAAACTTATCACATTCTTGGGGGGGGGGGGGCAAAAAAAGACAAGACAGCCTGGATAAAATTTACATGGACAATTTTTATCTGTTATTCCTTTTAAATGGAAAACTCATGGGCAGTGTTAAAATATTTGCATTTAAGTTTTTTTCACTCATGTCCTCCACGACCCTTACTTAGAAATCTAAAAAAGTATTTTATAGGGCTGAATTTGCCAAAGGAATGGAAAATACCAGATTATCAAAGTCATCACATTTCCCAGAAACGTGCTGATTTCAATGAAGCTGCAGCAGAAAGCAGGAAGGTTTTGAAACAACTTTGCCTTTATGTTAGGTTCCTGTCTGGTATCCTGCTAGCTTGTTCATCGGGTTGGCCTTTGGCAACCCACCTGGCAGGCTGATAAGGGCTCGAGAGCCTGAAAACCTGAGAACCCTTTGACAGCATCTTGGTCACCCAAGCTTCCTGAGCTTCCTAGGGCTAAATTTGAATTAATTTGGCATAAAAATTTTCTGAGCTGTTTTCAGAGGCAGCCGAAGAGTCTTGGTGATCCCAATCTCCTCCAGAAGCTGCTCCCTACCTGGTGAACTGCAAGGTATCCTCTTAGTAGGCGAGAAAAACATAGGGAGATGGCCAAAGTGAAATGTCATGTCATCCTTTTTGAAAGGGGACCTTTGGAGTCCTTGATCTGTATGAAATTTAGAAACCTGACCTGCTATTTTAATCAGCATGAAAATGTGCTTGGAAACATTGGCACTACCTAGCGTGGGGAGGATCAATGCTTTGGCCAGATGAAATAGTACACAGCCGCTGAAGACATAAAACAGAAAGCAAGCCATTTTTCAACAGCTTATTTTGAAAACTATACTTGAAAGCAAATTCTCCCTTCATTTACACCAGAGACAAACCTTGGTGACCTCCATGTGTTTGAGCAAGCACAACGGAGTGGAGAAAGGGGCCTCCCACAAATTCAAGCACCCTGGCTCTGGGCTGATATTCTTGCTGAGTGGATCCATCAGACACTGTTGTCCTCCTGCAAGTTAGCTGGTGCCCACTGGCTGACCCATCCGTCAGGCTGCTCTGGGTTACCTGTGGGACATTCAGGGGCTTCCGTCTACCTGTCAGCATAGGTGTCATCTCCGGTGGGAATGCAAACAAACCATGCTTAGAGCAGGGGCACAAGTGAACCATGTAGAGCGGGGCCAGAGGTGCATCCTGTTGACTCTCATCTTCCTTTACCTTCCTGGCACATCAGGAAACTTAAGGAGATGTAAGGAGGGGGCTCCAAGGGGAGCGTATAGCTGCACCTATACCAGCAATTGAAATGGTGGAAGATGCCTGGGTTTTCTGGCTCTGTCATCTAGTACTGGGGCAGGAACTGCAGGCCTGACCCGGGTGTTATAGGCAGCACTAGCAGATCTCCTGGATTTGTACCCAGTCATCACTATAGCCCAGCTCTGAGCAGTGGTCGCTTAGGAAAAGTTGCATTCTTATGAATGCATCCCAAGATTGGGGTCACAGAAGTATCTTTTGAATTGGCAGGTTATTTAAATGAAATCAGTTTAAGCAAATCCAAGGAAAATGTCTTTTCTCATTTATCCCTCCCTTCAGAGCTCTCCCAGTACAAATTGAAGTACTAAAGAGGCAAGTTTCTTTGGGTGTTTTCTCCTTTTTACTATTGTACTAGAAAGAGTTCAAGTGTCTGCTGAGGCACTAGCATCTGTCTCTTATCATGTATAACTTTTCTTGATTATTTCTAGAGAGGCAGACTAAACATGCAGCTCTGACATAATGCAGCATCACATTTTTATTTCTGGTTTGCTCAAAAGTCTGCACCAGCTGAACTAAGTCTCTAAAAAGGACTATATTTATTACCTCAGTCCAGGCTAATGGGAGGGCTCGGATTATTGGTGCCTAAAAGGAAAACAAGCCATCAGAGATTTCTGCCAATATCCTGATGCTCTACCAACAGGGTGAGGGATTTTGGTACCTATCACTACCATTGCCAATCTTTGCGTTCGCATCTGATTCCATGAATCTTAAAAGAGGCTTATAAGGTGGACTTGGATGCTTATCTACCTTTTCCACCACTTTTAGGAGAGCTGTAAAAATCAAAGGCCATCCAGAAGCCACCAGTAAAAAACTCAAAGCACGCTCAGTGAGAAAATGCCTCTTTCCTAAATACCAGCATGGTGTACGTTACTTCCAGTCCAAAGCAGTGTGGAGTGGTTTTCTGCTCTGCTAAATAGCCTTTTTTTTCTTGTCTTTGTAAGTTGTGTTCAAAGTTTATAAGCTGCAGGCTCTTATAAGATGAAAACTGTTACGTAATTATAAAATTGCTGTTGTTAGCACAACATTAGTCCTGATTAAAACAAGGCTGCTAACAAATTCCCTTAGTCCCAACAGACAAGTGCAAAGGAAATAAATCCCCACAGGCTCTGGTTTGAAGAGACAGCAGTAAATGTCTCCACAAACAGCAAACAGAACTCATTATAGAAATCCTCCTCCTCTGGCTGCTTCTTTGACTGGAAGACATTCTTGTATTTTCAGGCACTGTCAATGTCTTTTTTATGGCACAGGAAAGGCAGATCCAACCCACTTCTCTTGCAAAGAGGTAATCACAAAACAGTTAAGCCAGAGATTTTCCCTAAGTCTTGCCTATGAGCTCATGAGTGTAGCAGTGTCATTTCCCAAGCAGCCCACAGCTTTTCCTACTTCCTGTACACCTAATGGGATATGACTTGCTCTTTATCTGCTACAGCAGCAAAGCGTGATACCTCCTGTCTCAGCACAGCTGATTTGCTCAGTCTCCTCTCTTCCTTTTCTGCCTGCTTTATGCAAATGGCTGTTGCACAGGCCTGATCTATTCCTCTATTTAAATGTTCTCATTGCCAGGAACATGCCTGCCTCAGCATGGTCCTCTTCTTGCATGGAAAGGCTAGCACACATGACATAAATAAGAACATTTTTCAAACGAATGCAGTCTAGTAGTCCAGATCCTATTTCCAGAGGCAAATGAAGCTCAAGGATCCTAAATTTCCTAGAAAGACTTTTGTAGGTCTCATGCTGTAACATCACCTACAGTCTACATCTAGAGAAGCATTTCCATTTACAAGAGGAGACAGGACACATAAGTCCAAGTTGGTCACTAACTCCCCTAATGCAGTTGCTCAATCATAAGTGTCAATATCATGTGAGGTATCTTGGTTATATAAGATCACCACATAAGACTGTGGATATGACACATGCCTTAAAGACCTGTATCCATCTGAACTGGTGTGTGGAAGTCAGGTAAGCTGTCCTTATTCATTTCAACAGTGAGAGAACCTATGTTTGGCCAAATTAATTGCTCCTTGAAAGCCTTTGGTCCTTAGCTCCTTTAAATCTTTTACCCATATTCACTTCAGCAGTTGTTGCATCTTCAAGAGTAAGTAAGGCCAGGAAACACACTGGTGTAGCACCTAGGTCCTTCTGCAGTTGTTGACCCTCACCACTCTGGTCACCTGAAAATCTAGTGATTATAAAATAGAGCCACTATAACTAGGAAAAAAATGATTGCTGCTAAGAAAGTTATGCTGTGTAAACTTCAAAAATACATACCAGATGAATCAGCTGCTAGTGGCTTGTCCTTTGCATCATTGGGCACCTATCTGGGTAAGCAGTGTGAGTAAATGCTACAGTGTGTTCCAGAAAAAAATGTCTTGCTTTTCCTGAAAATAAGAGTGATCTACTCATTTGCATAATATGACACAACTGTATTGTAGACAGAGCTGTAGTAAGTGGTTTTAGAACTTGGGACATACTCCTCTTACTGGTATCTTTTCTCAGCACATGTGATGTTTTGTTGTTCAGGTTGCATCGTGAAGACAGGGTGACTGAAGAAGTCTCTGAGAAAGGTGTGGATAGGTGGGAAGAAGGGCAACACAGAGAGGTGGCCCTTATCCTCCAAATTTTGTCCCCATACTTGGTGGAGTGTGGAGGTACTGAGGCACTGGTACTGGAGAACTGATGCTGACACTGTTCCAGTCACTGGGAAAGCATGGAGAGGTCAGCCGAGGTTGTGAGGGGTGTGAAAGAACACTGTGGCACGTTACAGCTGTGGCTTGTGGTCTTTTATTATAGCTCTTCAGCTTACTACAGTGTAGTGGGGAGGATTCTGTGGTCCGTGGTGACACTCACAGTAGAAGTGCCAGGACCTTTCCAGATAGGAGCCGATTACGTCGGTGCCTGCTACCCTGCCAGGAGCAGTTCAGTGACTCCTCTTGCTCCTTCTGTTCTCCCAGGGTGAATTTCTTTGTGGGAGTTCTCTCTCCAAAAGAAACACGATCATCCCAAATGCCTGACGCCAGATTCGCATCCCTTTGGGCCTTCCATGAGACCTACCCTGGGACACAGCCCCCCAGCAGTTTGCACAATCAGATTTCATGCCTTCCTACCATGCTTTGGGGTTTCAGTGCCCACAGAAGGGCAAAGTGAACAAATCTGCTGCTCTGGATTCACTGTAGTAATTACAGCCGAATATAGTAGGGTGAGACTAAGTGATGATGCCTAAAGCAGATGAAATATGGAACCTGCAATGGTTAATCCACTTCAGCCATGATTATTTTCAGTAAGTAACTCTCTCATGTAGTACTCTTATGCATCAAGCTCTTGCAAGCTGTCACCAACCCTTCCTCCCTTTACACCATAAAATATGGCTATAAGTCTCACATCTGATGAGATGATGCAAAGACTCCTCTGAAATACTCTGGCTTGCGTACTTAAAGATGTATTCAGACATGGATTACATAAATACAGATGCAGGGATTTCTTTGACGAGGGGCTATAAATTAGATTAACAAGAACTCAGCACCTTTAAGCCGATTTGACATGTAATTATATTGTTCCCTGAATTAATTTCATGTCTGCATTTAATTTTAACTACTGCAATTCTCCAAATTATAGCATGTCTGTAGATTTTATTCAATACACCAAGTTGCTATCGTTAGACGTAGCAAAGTATTCCCTGTCTACAAGAAAATTAACTGGATGGGGCCCACAGACTAATTCTTCCAGTACAGTTTTGGATCTGGGATAAAAGCTATTTTAATGCCAAATTATTATTTCACAGAACTATTAGAATCTCATGAATCCACACGTTCGTGAGCAAGACATTAGCTTGGAAAATGTTTTACTATCTCCTGTTTTAATAGATTTAGCCTCTTTTGTCTTTTTACTTTCTTTTCTTTCTTTTCTCTTTTCTTTTCTTTTCTTTTCTTTTCTTTCTTTTCTTTCTTTTCTTTTCTTTTCTTTTCTTTCTTTTCTTTCTTTCTTTTCTTTCTTTTCTTTTCTTTCTTTTCTTTTCTTTTCTTTTCTTTTCTTTTCTTTCTGAAAGGTTTTATTGAATCCTTAAGAAGACATAAACGTTAGTAGCTTTAGTCATCCCTACAGGAGAATTCTATAAACCATCAGGAAAGAATAACACTTCCGTGTTGTGGTGCAACCCCCTGTTTCTTCGTATGTCCTCTTCCTGGCGTACTAGAAGTGGAGAGAGACAGGCAGAAGTAACGGCAGACAGAGCGCGGAGGAAGGGAACCGGCCGTGAAACACTCGTTCCTAACTCCTGGAAAAATAAGTCGAGATCAGGGAGCGGGCCACCTCGGCCCTCCGCTTCCCGCTCGGCTGCCCCGAGCGGCCCTCAGCGCCAGAGGCCGCTGGTGTCGCCCGCCTCGCGCTTCCCCTGCCTCCCGCGCACCTACGGGCCTGGCGCGGCACCGCGGCGCCCCCTCGCGGGCGGCAGAGGGACCGCCCCCGCCGCCGAGCCCGCTTCCGAGGGGACCTCTGCGCTGAAACGCAGGATAGCCACGTGAAAAGGCACGGAGATAGATATGTAAATAAGTGCATAGGATATTACTTATTCAAACAGAGAAGGATTTTCTAACCGCAACACTCTTCCCAAGGGAAACTGAATTTTCGCGAGAATATTTTCTTCTAAGTTACAGTCTCCTGGCTTGGACCAGAAATAGTGTGGCCAGCAGGAGCAGAGAAGTGGTCATACCCCTGTACTCGGTACTGGTGAGGCCACATCTGGACTATCATGTTCAGTTTTGGGCCCCTCACTACAAGAAGGATAGTGAGGCGCTGGAGCAAGTCCAGAGAAGGGCAATCAAGCTGGTGAAGGGTCTGGAGCACAAGTCTTATCAGAAGCATCTGAGGGAACTGAGGTTTTTTAGACTGGAGAAAAGAAGGCTGAAGGGAGACCTTATAGCTCTCTACAACTACTTGAAAGAAGGTTGAAGTGAGGTGGGGGTTGGTCTCTTCTCCCAAGTAACAAGCAATAGAACAAGAGGATATGGCCTCAAGTTGTGCCAGGGGAGGTCTAGATTGGATATTAGGAAAAATTTCTTCACTGAAGGGACTGTCAGGCACTGCCACAGGCTGCCCGGGGAAGCAGTGAAGTCACCATCCCTGGAGGTATTTAAAAGATGTGTAGACATGGTGCTTAGGGACATGATTTAGTGGTGGACATGGCAGTGTTGGGTTAAGGGTTGGACTTGATGATCTTAAAGGTCTTTTCCAACCAAAATGACTCCATGATTCTATGATTATTGCATCATTTACTTCTTTGATGAGCTTCAGTTTTAATGCTGTCCTTGCCTTTTCTCTTTCTTCAAATGCTATGTAGTTCAGAGATAAACTTGTAAACATAACGGCCCATGTCATTTTTGCACTTCTCATTACACAGAGAGAACACCCAAATTTACAATGAATTACACAACTTTCGGCATCCAGATCAATGTGCTGGTATGAAGTGGGCTTCAACAAATAGTAGGAAAAAGACAAAATATTCAGGCATAAATCTCTGGGAATAAAAGAGCAGGGATATGAACAGGGAGAGTGATGCACGCAAGAATTTGGCTCCAGCTATTCTCCAATTTTAGCAGATAACTGCTAGTAGAATCTTCCTTTGGGTCTAAACTGAACCAAGGACTGACTAGAAGTAACATTATGTTGTCATATAAAAACTCCCACCTAAAATAGTGGTGAAAGGAGCTAAACAACCTGTCTGGACAAAGATGACCCTTCTATGCTTTGTGGCATTACCAGAACAGCGTAGGTCTAGAAGTCATATCCTTTCACAAATGGCAACACCATGGAGATGATGGCATTAAACCCTGTATAAAATTGCACAGAGAACCCCAAACTAGTTCTCCTCAGAGCGGAAGAGAGTTAGGCCTGCATTTTAAGTACTTCCCAGACATCAGTTTTGCTTGTCCCTTATACTGACACTGAAACAGTAAAGCTGTGGCTAGGTAAGTCTCTAGCTAGACAGAGATAGTGTATTCTTGATATATTCACACACATACATATAAACACATACATCTTGATCCATGACTGAAAGGGAAACCATTAAATGTCATTCCAACCTACGTAAAGAATTGTGGCTAGAAAGTCACAGCTGAAGGATTTTGGCTAATCACCAAGTGAACAATGTCAAACACTGAATGTCTGGACAGTTTCTATTCAAATAACATTTAATCTTGGGCCAACTATATTTCAAAACCACTGGAGCGAAATTCCATACTGTCATTTATCCATTAGTAAGAGATGGCACTGCAGCTGGGTAAGATGCAGGCTCACTTCTGCATGGAGCTCTCCCAGTGGTGGCAGCTCTTGCTGAGCCTTGCCTGCACATATTGCACGTCTCCCCTGCTCCTCTCTGTGCACCTTAGATGGCATTGCCAAAGTCAGAGAGGGCTTCTGCAGATATGTGGGCATATATTGGGGTAACCTCTGACTGGTTACCTAAAATTTCAGGTGCTGTTTTACATTTACAGCCTTACTGCATGTTTCAGAAGCAATAGATGAGAAAGGCAGATGTTTGTCTCGACTTAATGTGTATCTAAACCTTCCCTTGCTGTCTGATCTCAGGCAGTGATGGTAAGGAAGAAAGAAGCTGTAAAACAAGCCCTCAGAGCTACACAACAAGAAGTTGCAGCATATCCTTACATCTTAGCCTTTCTCCTTGCTTTCTTCCTTTCTTCACCTTCTCTGAATCTCTCTCACTTTGTCTGGCCTACTCCTCCTTGGATGGTCATCTGTACCAACCCACTGCCCCTGCACCTACTGCCCCACTGTGATCTACTCCAAAAACTCCCAGCATGTGTTTTCAGTCTGGAATGGGCACAATTCCCTGCATTCAGCACCCTCAATGGCAAGAGCTATTGCCAAGTCTGTGTAACTCTACCAATTTCAGTGTAGGAAAGCCTGGATTACCTCTGCTGATACTGAAAAGCAAAAAGCATTTTTAATTTTTTTTTTAACAAAGAGGGCCAGATTATTCTCGGTTGCAGCAATACCAGGATATGATAAAACAGAGTTTGGCCAGATGCTTTTCAGTACTTGTCCAAAAATTAGTGTATGTAAGGAGGCATACTGGTCAATATGATATTGCTTCATGGAAGTCTCAAGCAAGGTTGATTTTGAAGACATCATTGGGATTCATCTAACCACAGATGAATTTCAACTGCATAGCTCAGTAGATGAACCAGTTCCAAACAGAAAATTCTAATCTGTTTTAGGCTTATGTCTATATACAAATTCAATTCAGTGTCATACCTGCACTGGTTTGTAAAGGAAACAGAAGGAATAGAATCATAGAATCACAGAATGGTTTGGGTTGGAAAGGACCTTTGAAGACCACCTAGTTCCAACCCCCTGCCATGGCCAGGCAGATCTTTCACTAGACCAGGTTGCTCAAAACCCCATCCAACCTGGCCTTGAACACTTCCAGGGATGGGGCATCCACAACTTCCCTGGGCAACCTGTTCCAGTGTCTAAAGACACTCAGCAATAATAATTTCTTCCTTATGTCCAAGCATAAATGCTCTATACAGTATCATATGCACAGCCAATATGCAAAGTTTAGTGTTCCTAAGGGGATGGGAACCTTTATTGGAGAGGTCTGTAACAATAACAAAATCCTCAACATCTTATCTTTGTAAGTGTTTAAAGCAACGAAGTACTTGAATACCTGACAGTCTAAAGCTTGACTTGAGCCTTGGAACACCACATTTTACGCTGAAGATAAGTCACAAACCTATGCTGGAGCTGACAGGTTGTTGTGGGATTTACATTGCAATACCAAGAATCCCTTGGGATGTGGGTGTGGTGGGGGTTAAGGGAGGGGGGAGGGATTTTTAAAAGATTTAGATGCTGAGCATTGGCAGTAAAGGGGAAGAACATGATGGCTTATTTCCTCTCACCATATGCTAAGTCCTAGCCCAAGATAAATTTATACCAGTTAATAGCTAATGCTTCCTGTCTTAGCCACAGATGCCCCCAAACCAGTTGTGTTTTGAAGGAATACATGGAGCTGTGCCCCTGGCTGTGGGAGACAGGCTATGGGTGTATGAGATATTTACACCAGCTCTAAAGCACTGGGACTCCCCAGGGAGTTTTCAGCTCTTTGCTCAGAGTCAGACTGACAGGAGGTGTGAGTCCAGTGGCTGAATTTAGAAGTTTGATGAAGAGTTGGACATTTATACACACTAGTCCCGCTGTTCAGCTTCTAATGGGAGGTGCTAATCCAGGGCTAGTTTTACAGGCTATGGCAAAGTGAGTCAGAAATTGCAACAGTCTGAGCGAATCCTCTAATGTACCATCATTTTTATTTCAGGGAAAAAAAATAAGGAGGAGAAAAGAAAAAAGTCCAGCAAAGATGAAAGCAAGGAGACAAGACAGGAAAGCAAAGGCCGAGCAGCCCGAAGACAAAACCGAGAACAGAGGGAAAACAACAACAAAATGCAGACGAAGAAAAGAAAAGCCCCAAATAAAGAACAGAACTTGGCACCCGTCGACACTGCACATTAACAGCCCTCCATGATTGTTTAAGTCTTATGATGCTGCTATCTCTACCAGATCGCCCTGACAGGTGCTCCAACCGTTCAGGCCACAAATGGACAATGCTACCAGTTATTATTGACCTTTAAACAACATTCCAAATACTTCCTATATTCTCCAAGCAACCATAGTTTATTAAAGAGATTGACATGAGCCAAGGAAAAAAAAACAAACTTAAAAATGGGATTCTTTAAAACTGTTATATTATATGCTTCCATGCATCTGTAAAAGGCAATTAAGAAATTTTGTATATATTAATAATAGGGTATAAAATATAGCAATATAATAATGAATGACATTCAGATGAACAATGTTCTTTTTCTTTGTAAAATATTTTTCAAGTTATTGTTTAAGTATGAGGCAAGAGATATGTCTAAATCAAAGACACAAATCGTATCCCTTCATATATTGTACATAAATACTAAGAGAAGGAGGAAAACATTTCTGAAGAGCCAGTAGGAACCCAAGGTTTTATAACCTCTGGTGGAGCAGGATGGGATTGCCCTGTGGTTCCCCAGTCCGTGGTTCAGATGCAGGTGAAAAACACCTGGGAAAAGCCTGCCAGGCTTCACAAGCTGAGGGAAAAGAAGCAGAAGTGTCTGGAGCTTTGAAGACTGAATCCCTGCGGCAGAAGGCGACAGAGCTGAGCTTGAACAGTGCTCTTATCTGTGGGACAACACAGTGTTTTCTGGTCTAAACAGTGATACCATGTGTGCTGTTTTATGCTTTTTATACCTATGTGTAACTTAAGTCTACATTTCAAATCTTCTGGTGAATGACAAATCGTATTTGTAGGAGACAATGTTGAGTTAATAAAAAACAGAAAAATAGATCATGTAAGTATGTGTTCTTCAAACTGATGGTGTTGCCTTTCCTACTGGGGGAGCGAATAATTTCATTGCTTCACAGAGAAGGACACAACTTACATCCACAATGTGCATCTAGTGAAAGAGTATCCACAACAATAAATCTATTGAAGGATAAAAATCACAAACTTCTGTCCAATTTTACGTAAATTCTTGTCCTAGTTCTCCTCTCTGACACAGCAGAGGTGAAAATCTCCACTGCTCAGAGGACAAACCAAACCCCTTGGCACCATTCTGTCTATATTAGTGACTAGAGTGACCCACAAGTGAAGCATAGGCTATACAGTACACTGACTCCCTGTTCAGAAATGGATTTATCCTTTACAGAAATACATTGAGGAACCAACATGCCTCATAGCATGTGTTTTATTGTCATGCTTTCCCCAAGGGCAGCTATCATAGGGGTAACAGCTTGCCCAGTGTGGTGTGTGGATTTAAAACCATGGCAGGCAGGCCCTCCCAGCCAGTTCCCATCTCTATTCACTATTTTGGTTTCTCACAGGGGGTTTGACCTTAAAAAAACACTCTGCCCAACACTGAAGATTGTCTCTCAGGCTGAGGAAGCCTGAGCAGCAGGCTTTGGTGACTTTTGGAGGAATATCCTAATCATCTAGACAGCAATACAGAGTGGTTTCCTACATTTTGCTTTGTAAGTCCTTTGTCTCTTAATGATACATGTATAGATGCACTAGTCTAATAACATGGGTGTTTAAGGCTCCAACAGCTTGTTTCCAACTTTCACAAGAATTAGTCAAAACTTTTTGCTTCCAACTTTCACAAGAATTAGTCACAACTTTCTGTCACTAGTCCCTGATTATATACATAGTTTATATTTTTACTGGTGAGACAAACTAAATGCTAAAGGCTAAATTTTACAGAGATGAGTATCACATGCATGTAACTCTCATCACATTCAGTGAAATCTGAATGGGTGAGAGAGAAAAGCAGGATGTGCTGAATACCTGTGAGAGGCACAGAACAGCGGGGAACTGGAGCAGGGTTGGCTATCTGTGGGATCCCAGCTCCATCACATTGCTTATCTACACCTTCCTCGACAGTGAGTTGGTCTCAGTCTCCCAGTCCTGATCCTGGCAGCAGCAGTCATCTTCCTCCACCACTATCTTCCCACCTTCCCAGCAGCAGCGACTGAGGAGAAGCTGGTCTCAGAGAAGTGGCAGGTACGGGAGCTGTGCTCAGCACTGAGGCTCTGGGTGATGCTGAAGGGAGGCAGAGAGAGGAGAGGAGAAATCCTGCTGCTGCCAGACTCAGAGGCTGGCACCAAAGGATGAGGTGCCAGCAGCAGTTCTGGGCTGAGAGCAGTTGGCATCACAAAGTGGCACTTGGTGCTTCAAATCCTCTCCTGCAGCTGCAGTCCCTCATTTGTCTGGAGTGCTGGTGGGCAGACAGGGATGTTCAACTGCTCAGGAAGGATTTGATGTTAAATTTATTTCCTCCAGGGGCAGGTTGTTGGCCAGATGAAGTATCCCTAGTTGGATTCAGCAAACTAGACCACCAGCTGGACGATGGATAACTGAACCCAGGAGAGCTTTGTCTACAACTCTTAAAACTAATCAGTATGATTGTTTCTTTCCCCTGCCTTAAGTATAGGAATTAAATGGCAAGGGGATTTCAGATGGAAGACAATTTTTGACAAAAGCACAAGCAAAAAACATAAAAATGAACAACAGTGCTCAGCAGGGAATGAAAAAAAGGAAAAAGCAAAAAACAAGAAGCTAAACCCAGGAGGTCCCTGATCTCAGTCATACTCTACTACAACACTTGGAGGAGTCAAAGGAATGCCATTTATCTGGCAGAAGGCTGGAAAAGCAGCATCAAGTAGTTCAAGAGCTAGAGATTGAAGGGGAAAAAAAAGTGTGAAAGGAAAAGAAGAGAATTTAGGATACAAATGTGAGCTTTGTTATACACTGCCACATAAACCTTTATTACAAACTCCAGCATGCCTCTCCCTGCTTATGCAAGTGGCAGTGACAAGAGAGATGGTTTGTCTTACCAAAAGCAGAACTTGGAACACTATCAACTTTCAGTAAGGGAATGCAAAAGGAATTTGCCTTGTGGCAGTAATAATTCATAGCAATAGTACCTGAAAAAACATGATACAACTTTTCCTGGAAATGATCAAGGAAGCTGCTGTCATGTTGTTCCCTCCCACACAGGATATTGTTTGATAATATTTCCTGTAGCCATGGTGAAGCACTAAAAAGTACATCCAGCTCATCTGGGCAACTAAGTTTCTCCTGTCTTGGCACTGAATGTAGATTACCCTCATGGTAGGTGAACTACTCCATTGGAACTCCCAGGAAACTGAAGCAGAATATGGACCTTCTGCAGGCCAAATATATATTGCAATGACACTTTTTGCCCACCCAGCAATAAATAGGTAAAATTGAGAGTCAATGATCTTACATGCCAAGTAAGACTTAATGGGGACTCATATGACCTAACTGGAGAAGATCTGAGTATGTACTGCAAGTAGCTGTGACTAAGCTTCTGTGAAACTTCTTTCCTGACAACTGCTTCCCAGTTACAAAATACGTCAAAACCTTGAGAGTCAATTTTAAATAATATCCAGAGGAGGATTATAAATAGAGTAGGATTATTAATTACTTTTCTTAAAATGGGAGCTAAACCGAATGGGTGATAGTTGTCAGCAAAATTTATAGTGTGTTAATTATTAAAGAACAGTTCTGGTACCAAATATTTAATTTCAGTTATAGTCAGTAGATATACACAAATGAAGTGCTGTTTCTGACAGTTAAGCTGCTCAGGGAATTAGAATCATAGAATCATAGACTCATAGAATCACAGAATGGTTTGTGTTGGAAGGGACCTTAAAGATCATCTATATCCAACCCCCCTGCATGGGCAGGGACACCTCCCACTAGATCAGGTTGCTCAGAGCCCCATCCAACCTGGCTTTGAATAATAATTAACAAAGAGGCAGGAAAATGCAAAAAAGCAATGGTCCAGGCTTCAGATACATCTGACCAAGCTGTAGGTTGTTCTCTCACCTGGCTCCCTCTCAGTGAAGACCTGAATAAGAGAATCCAGTGTTAAGGTATCATAGACAGTTTAAGCTCTGAACTGCTGAACCCTCCACTGAAATATCCCCAGAGGCTTTATTCTGAGCCACCAGAGGAGATTTGTCAGGCTCATGAATGCACTGAATAAATTACAGATTTTTCTATACCTTGTAGCAAAGTGGCAGCAGAAGGACCCATCAGCAGAATGGGACCATCACCAGTAAAACCCCACAATGAGCGTCTTGTGTCATATCCTCTACCATCTGCCTCTGGATACTTGTGGTTGATATGCTGATGGAAAAGCAGCACATGAGTATTGTTATTAATTCAGAAGTATTCCTCTATAGCCCTCATGAGTCACCATCATTCATTTTTTGTGGTTTTAGGCTCTAAAACTTATTGAAGGCTTAACTTTATGATGCAGCATGAATGCACCATGACTCTTGTTCTTAATTGCTATGCGTTGTTATTTTCAGAGACAGCACCGGGTTTCATTTGCATGGTTCACACAAAGTTGCAAGAATTAAAACAAAAAAATCTGCCCAGCATGACCTAATAGCAGATTATGGGAGCCACTCTTCCCAGTGACATTCTGCAAGCAGCAGCTGAAGCTGCAGTTTCAGGCTTTCCTAAATCCACCTATGAGGGCTTGGGCTGTACTGTCACATCTCCAGGCTCAGATCTGCTGCTTCATTGCTGTTACTTGGCATAAAGCTTACACAGTAAAGACCTTGCACTCTTATGCAGTAAGTGTACTCTGCAGTTACACATCCTCAAATAATTCTCCCATATGGCCTCTGGTTAACAGGAGATTAGATTTTTCCTACTATTTTGTAATACATTGGCATAATGTATAGAGAAGTTAAGTCAACATGTTTGTTCATCAATATAATAACCCATCTGTCTCATACATCTTTCTCTCTTAACTTAGCACTAGTGGATCCCAGCAGATTTAGGCCTTCTCTTTCAGACCCAGAATGCTAATTGCATTTGCCTTTGAGAAACAAGAGTGCCTATGGATTGGTTTGTCATAGAATTTTCTGATTTGTCATGGGTGGATGACATTTTTGTTGATACTGTTCTCTAAAGCATTTCAGAGTACTAACAGTGTCCATATCAATCGAAATAGTAATTAAGTTTCTTAAAAATCAATCCTCTGCACTCCTGCAGAAGGCTGTTTGGAAGTTCATCTTGCCTGAGGAACATTTTTTTAAACATCTTCTTAGATACAAAGCTGTCTGAGAATGATAATGCCTATGTCAGCAAGAAAACGGACCTTTAAGGATCTTTGAAGTTTGCTATCTGGTGCTGTTTTTTAGAATTTACTAAGTATTTTCTTAAGATGCATTTCAGCACCCTGCAGCTCTGTTTCCATCTCAACCTTACCTCATCCAACCTGGGCTGTTCATGGGAAGATTAATTAACAGGCACAGCACTCTCCATCTTTCTCTCCGTGCACAAACACATCTGCACTGACATTGTGCATACATCTAAATTACTCTGTCCCGTTTAGCCCACATAGATAATGGAGATGTATTTGGTTCTGGGTCATTAACCATTGCCCTTTCTGACTGGCTTTTCTTCAGTTAGGTACACATATTTTCTGAATTTCCTGCCTCCAGCTGAACTTTTGAAGCTCTGGTCATTGTGTCACACACAGAAGGAAAGAGTGGTCTCATATTCACCTCTATTCTTGCTTCTTCCTCCTGTCCTCTCCACTTCGTGCCTAAGTGTCCTTTGCTCTCCCTTTCTTCTGCACTACTATTGTTCCTCTCCCTCTTCTGATCCACTGTGGGTATCCTCACTGAAAAATCTGATTGCTACCTGAGTGGCAAACTGGATGCATTTGACTTCTGGGTCTTCCCTTTTTCCTTTTCTTCACATGCCTCCCTTCCTTATCTTACTTCCGTTGTTTGTTCTTGTGATAAAATTGTCAGTACATCTTTTTCTGTAGTCAGTACTGTGGAGGCAGAAGAAAATCTGCAGGTACCACGAAAATAGGACGCAATAATTCAGGGACAGGAGGGAAAAGTGTTGTCAGCTGGTCCACCACCTTTAAAAGGGTGATGTGAACAAAATTAAACTAGCAACAGCAACTGCCTCTTCTTGTATAAGGGGAATAAAGCACCAGGATAAATGATCCCAGACAATTTTTGGTTTCTTTTTTACAATTTTTAATTGTATTTAGTTCTTAATGTGCCTATAGGAGGAAACCAGAGAAGAGACAAATTAATGCAGAGATGGGAAGAGAGGGATGGATTGCTTCAGGCAAGAAAAAAGCTGAAAAATATATTGTCACTATAATTTAATCTATGCATGAAATAATCTCTACTAATTCATAGCCTACTCCAGTGTAATTATGCCTAGGCAGGTTAATAAAGTTCTACAGATGTTAATTCAGCCATTATTCAGGAGGAGCTGGTATGGCAACCAATCTTGCACTACTGAAACAGGTATTTCCAAAAGCATGAGATTAAAGAACTGCTTTTGTGATTTTGGGTGGGTTTTCTTGTGACTGAAAGAGAGGAGGGCAGTCTCCCTTTTTACTTTGTGTTACACCACAAAACACCTGGTTTCACAAATGGTTTGATCCTTATTATATCATCAATGCACCTATAGATATCCATCAGTCTATAACATAGTCTTCTATGAAGAAGAAAAATGTGGATCAAATTTCTTAGGCAAATAAACATAACCTACTCAAGGGTATGTTCCTTTTTTATAAGAAATTACACATTGTTTTATTTTGCTGTCAAAGTTGAACAATGGTACAAACTTTGAAAAGCCTCTTACAGCAAAAACACTTCAAAAGGATACAGTTATTTTTCACTGTGACGCTTTGTTCATAGAAGAAACCTCCAGTGAGTAAATTCTAATGAAATCAGTCATATAGCTACTCTTTCTAATAATTCTGAAACAGGATTCGCAGTTTCAGACAGAGGGAACTAAAACTGGGTACATTATCTCCAAATGGCACTGACAGATACCAGTGTACCCCTGACGGTTATTGGAAAAGTATTGTCCAAAATAATTAATAAAACGAAGGTTGTCCTTTTGCCACCCCTTTCTCCCCACTATTCATCCTCAACTAGCTGATAGAGGAGCATCTGGTTTTGCAAGCAGGAGACTGAATAGGTGGGCAAGGAGCTCTTGCTCCCTCTGGTTTTAAACCAGATTTCTTGCACAGAGCCTGAAGTGCACAATGCTGTTACTTTTGGTGCTGATGCCTCTTTGCCAGATGCTTATGTCCTGCTACCATGCTATTCACCAAGAGTATCTGAGACACTACTGCTCTTCCAGTGTCTAACTTGCATTGAAGAGTGACTTTACTTATTCCCAGAGTGTTGATGAGCTTCTATTTTTTTCCAGATTCCAGCTATCTCTTTCTGAAAGACACTTCTACCCATCAGCCTCTGCCTTCTGTTCAGCAGATGGGCCATATGTAGGACAACTAACCCAGTTTTGCTGAGAACGGGATTGTGTGATTTGGAAGCCCCATGTGTATGTGCATTGGGGTCAGGGATGGAAGGACTGGTGGAGACCAGATTTTGGATCACATCCCTGAAAGAAACACAGTAAATGAGGTACCCTTACAGTTTTAAACACCCTGAAAGTCTGGAAGGGAGCATTCACATATCTTAGTCTCCCATTTGTTATCCCCGAAACTAATCCCAAGGGCACAGCATGACCTCTTGTGCTACACACTTGGCCCATTTCTACATGTTTGTAATTTACTGTGTTATTTCTGTATCATTTTTCTTACCGCAGATGCTCAACTCAATTCTTAATGGGATCTGTAATAACCGAAGTGTCTTCCTGAATGTTAATGAAGTTGTTTACGTTATTGGTAATGAATAGTGAGGGCTGAGCCACTCGCTGTTTTCCATCCTGAGAAATCCTCTTTGGTGATAGATCTCCAGTTCATCTTAAGTACAAGTACATATTCTACTCTTTATGAGTCCTTTTACCTTACCAGTGTTATCTGAGCTCCAGTAGCACATCAAATGCTGTAAGAAGCATCTCCCTTTTGTGGTTTAATTTCACATCCTTTTTCCTATTACCTTACATTGGCTATGCCTAATGCATTGCTGAAGTCTAGACATATTGTGCTTGCTGATTAGAGGGAAGGAGATAAGAGAACCAAGTATTCTCATGGTAGCGGAAATCTTGCTTGAGAGATCAATTTCTTGTTTTGGTTTGTTTTGCTTTTTTATACAAGGGAGAAATGTCAACATAAGACAATTTCTTAAGCACATGCACCCTGAGACTTACATTTTCCAAATTAATCCCAGGGGAAAAAAAAGAATGATAATTAAAAGTGGGTATTTGAAAGACAGCTGGGCACCTTAAGCTGAGATTCTGGCACACCATGAGGGGCCATCTCAATATAGGATCTTACGAATGAAGCTTTTAGAAAGACTTAGAAGTTTTATTCAGCCAAGACACTTGCTCAGGGATAAGTAAGAATTCTTTGCAATTTTCTCATGGGTCTGGCAGAATCCTAGGAGCAATTTCATACATTAAGAAATGCAGGTCCAGTGCACTTTAGTGATTGTCAGTGGGTGGTTAAAAAGCACAATGACCACATTGTACCTAAGCTGTAATTAAAGAGGTATCAACTATTTTTCAATATAGAAAGCTTTGTCTTCTGACTACAAGAATAAATAAGTCATCGGTCTGGAATGCTGGATATTCATAATATCAGGCCTGTAAGTCATACTTGGAGTGTTTTGTAACCAGTCTTTACTGAAATGTTACTTCATTAAAAATCACACTAGCAGCACCATGCCTTGTATTTTTTATTACTATGAGTGGGAGATGCAGAAGCATCCTCCTCATCCTTCAGCTATCTCCCTCTGGGAGAGCACAATAACTGCCATGTTTTGAGAAATAGTTAACAGTGTCATGCGGAATTTCAGTATTAATTTCAAAAGTGGACATTCTGGGCTTGTTGTAAGTCAACAGGCAGTGCAAAGCATCTAGATACAGTGGCTTATTTAGAGGATGCACTGACAACAATGCATATTTTCTTAAACAGTTTTTGGGTTTTTTTCATACAGTAACAAAGATCTGTAGTTAATATGTCTTTGCATACCATTTTTTGTGTAAGTAGTAACAGTAACTTACAATTCCATATAAAGCTGTAAGCACAAACACATGCTGCCTTGCACGAGGTCTGCTGAAGCTGGTCTGAAGCTCACACAGTCTCTGCTCAGCTAAGCACAAGAATGAGCCTCTGAGAAGGCTGCAGCTGAGGGCTGAGGAGGTTCCCATGGGCTTCTGCAAAGCAGCAAGATGAAATTCAAAGGGGAGAATGTAGAGCACAACACAAAGACAGGTATATACAAATGCACAGAGGAATAAAAAAAGGCCTCTTAGGAAACAGTGGTAATTCACAGCTGAATGCAAACAGTGTCATGATGCCATGAAGAAAGCAAATTTCATACTGGGACAAACATGCAAGCCACAGAGCCTGTAATATAAATGAAGCAATACTTCTGTTCTACTCAGCACTGCTAGAAGTCCCATCTGAAGTATAGTGTCCCCCTAAGGTACCACAGTTCAAGAAAGAGTAAGTCTAACTGGAAATAGTTTGGGCAAGAGCATTGAGAATGGTCCAAACTCCAGAAAAATGTTCCCACATCTAACTGTCTCTATGTCTATACTAGATGGATGAGAGGGATACGGCCACAAATGGGAATCATTTAGAGAACAGCTGAAGGAAACACAAGGAATTCTTTAAATGTATAAATTTTCCCCTTTCTGGATATAATAAACAATAACAATCACTGAAGGCAGGCAGCCAAAATGAAAATGCAGCACATGGCAAACACAATGAGAAATCTAGGTAGGTAAAACTAAAATATCCTTTCCATCCCACCTGTAGCCAGTTCATAATTTTACCCTTTCTCAGGATACACACTGCTTGCATTTCTGGCTCCTATATTCATACATTTAAACAAGAATAACACCTTTCCTGTTCTTTTCCAAACAGAATTTAGATTCCTTGTTATCCAGTTACTCAAATGAACACTGGAGCCTCCGAATTCAGAAGACAAATACAAAACATAAACTTCATCATCTCCTTTCTTAGAGGAACAAAACTTATGCTGTCATACTGGCCACCTGGCAGCTCACTGTCCCAGCAACTTTTCAGCTTGCTGCCTAGTTTAACACTGATTTGGGGAAAAAAAATGCCTACGAGGTAGGCATTCAACAGACTCTGGGCTGCCAGTCAGCAGGTACTTCTAGACCTGTCTGCAAGGGTGCTGTGGGGACCAGGCAGCAGAGGCAGGATCACAAGCAGAAAAAGGGAAGGGCTGGGGCCTGAAGAGACAAATCCAAAGGAAAACTGGCTTCCTTGTTCTTGGTGATCATTGACTGACTTTTTTTTTACTTTCTAAACTTAAAATTTTTAGTTTATCTTCATGATTTGATGAGGATCTGAGCAACCTGATCTAGTTAAAAAGGTCCCTGTGCACTGCAGAGAGGGCTGGACTAGACGACCTTTAAAGGTCCCTTCCAACCCCACACATTCTATGATTCTATTATTCTATTCTATGATTTTGGGGGGAAGAAAGGTACAGACAAACAACTTGAGATTTCTTAAATCCTTGGTGGGGCCCCTCTAACATTACACACGAGCCTATGCCCACACTCAGCAACAGCAAAGCAGACTCTAGATGACCCTGTTAATGACCAAAGCAGTTGAATTGTACATCCTTTGTGCCACATATGCTGCAACCCTGTTTAGCTCAGAGAAAGCTTCTCTAGCCTGGACTTGTGAGAAGAAGGCAGCTGAGCACTGCAGGTCTCTCCAGCCAGCGTGAGTGTGAGGGAAGAGACAAGAGCAAGAGAGGGAGCACCACTCCACTGGCTCCCCTGGGCACCCACCTCTGTGTGCAATCCCTCCAGTGCCAGCAGAGGAGCTGACAGGGTATGGCAATGCAGGGCCACCCCAGAAGTCCCTCTTTAGGTAGACAGATGAGATTTTGAGAACTGTTGATTCTGCCATCTTAAGATATACATATATTCATAATATCTGAAATTAATGAAAATTAAGGACTGTCCTGGATCTCTTGAAAGGCTTGGAGCTACATTAGAAATCCAACTCCCTCCTCCCCTGTCACATATGGCACTTCCCAATATCAAGATAGTTCCCCCCCACCCCACAGTGTATCCTGAAAGCAAGGTCCCTACAAGGATCCTCAGAAAGCAGAGCAAAGAGCTGCCTAACGCAGTCAGAACTAAAAGGCAGATTTTGGGACCGAATCCCCAGCTGGGTGAATCAATACCTATGTCCACCCAAGCAGGTGTGTCATTTCATGCATATGTTGTGGTCTGGAAGTCAAAGGAACATATCCAAAGGGACAAAGAAAGATGTCTACTCCAAATACAGGACAGTGACATGTCACTGGACTAGCAGACAGTTGGGTTCATAGCTAAGTGTCCCAGTTTTGAGTGGAGATGGGAGCAACACAGCATTCCTACTACACGACTGTCCCAGTTTATGCTATGCACACTAAAGCAATTAGGCCAGAAAGTAAAGGAACATTTACTTAAAACTGTTTCAAGATCTCTTGGAGACGTGGGTGGCCTCAGCACCTAGGCAGTATTACAAATGCTCACTGGCAAAACATGGGTGTGCAGAGCAGCAAGTGGTGTGGCTGGAGAACTGATCTAGGCAAAGGAAAAGAGCAGTTCCAAGGAAAGCAGTGGTTAAAGGAACCACTGAAAAGGCATCACAGGAGGCAAAGAAGAGCCTAGTTACTTGTTTCAAGGCTATGTTGTTCAGAACTCACCACAAAGGGTTATAGATTTTGGCAATGTTAATCTGAGGCAGTGGAGCCAAGGGATGGATGTGTTTATGCACTTGGTCAATCACTGACTTCAACTTCTCTAGCACAACAAACTTGCAGTAATACAACCTCTGCCAAAAGACATTTCCTTACATCATGACTGAAGGATATGAATCACGGGAGAGAGAAAGTGTCCCAGATCAATACTTATCAGCTCTTTGGCTGGAGGAAGTATCGAGGAAGAATGAAGCTACCTGAATTAGAGATGGGATAGAAAATCTGGTGATGACAATATGCCAGTAAAACATATTTTGCCTGGAACTTCTTTACCATTTGCTCTGCATCATGTTTTTCCCTCAAAGATTTTATTACAGAAAGAAAAAATAAACCAAAACAAACAAAACACAAAACAAACAAACAAACACACAAACACACAAAAAACTCCCCCAAAACTTAGTAATCTTGCCTCTGTTTTGACCCTACCAATGCTGGGTACTCCAGACATTTTGCTCACTCAGTTTCAGCCTTAAATTTGGAGATAGAATGTTAATGAGTCACATTAACATTGTTCTCACTATTTTCTGACTCGCTGCATATTTGTATTTCAAAATTGGAAGTTGTTTTTGTACCATCAGGCATCTTAGATAAGGTAGCAAATTCCTTAGCTACAGTGTTCTCACTCCTTTATTTTCTATAGAAGCTTAGGCAATACTGAAGATCTACGAAGGGACTTCTCACTAGCTTTCACTACTTGTCACTGTATCCAGATAATTATCAGGGTCTTCTTTTTAATTCAATGATGCATTAATAACAGATGTGAAACATAACATTTATTAAGATCTCGGCCTTAACATCTGACATAATAAGGATGTGGACAAACACATAAACACACACCTGTATATTCTGATTTGTAATTTACAAGGCCTGCTTTGTGGTAGAAACCTTGAAAGATCATTTTCATGTTTATTTACTCTGTTTTCCATGATTCTGTTTAGACACAATGACCAAGACCAAGACTCCCAGCTCACCCAAAGGAAAGTAAAATCCAACCCTGAAGAAGGGCATGAGAAGTTATTTCAGCCTACTTTTATTAGCTCAAAAAAATTAATAATATCTGTGACCGTTGTTTACCAGTAAGAAGGTTCCTATATAGTTTTCTGTTTTCCAGTAACTAACAGAGCCTAAGTCACCTCCCAGAGTATATGAAGTACATCCCAACTAGACTTTGTCTTTCCTGGCAATGTCCAGCTTGGCAGGTGGGTAACGACAGAAGCATTACAGTGTCTCAGCTGGCCCCTGGGGTGATGCCTCTATCACCAACAGAAAGTCAGGCAAAGAATCCTTATGTGGGAAAAATCTGAACCACCAATTCAGGGTTTGCTAACTGGGGATCTGAGACTCAGAGGGGCCTAACACTATCATTTTCTTCATTCTTGTGTTGTGGACTCATAAGAGCTTAATTGTGGTTTTAATTCTGGAAATACAGATTATTGTTCTTCAACACACAGGCCAGACAGATAATGATTTCTTTGTTGTAAGTCTGGCAGAACAGAATGCTTCTTGTTTATAACAGCAACTGGATCATTTATTTGCATGCAGGAGGTAGTTTGTTCCACTGGATAGATACCCTTTAGCCTTTACTTCTCTATTGTTCACAAATAACACAGTATGTTACAATTACAATTATAGTACAATAAGCCTTCAATTATTGGGTAAAGCAATTTAATCAAACAAGAGCATGGCTTCTACATAGCTGCAATTACCTGTAAAGTTATGGGTACTGGCAGTTAACAATAATGTCTTTCACTGCATCATGAGAAATGGCATCTCCTAATTTAAATATGCTCAACTATCAGCAAGACTTCCATTGTTAAAGAATATTATGGTAATTATTCTATCATGGTGTTATTCCACCTTACTACCCACAGATGGACAGCAGAAAGATGAGAACTTTGGTGTCCCTTGTATATATTGTATAGTCCCCTCACTGCTATTGTGCAGCAAGAAATTTCTATGCATGGCTCATTATATATGAAAAAGATCACAAGTATAAGCCTGTGGGCTAAGACTCTAGAAGGTAGGGGGGCCCAAGAGAGCTGGTTAATATTCAAACATCACTTCCTCCAAGCTCAAGGTAAGTGCATTCCTTTGAGTGAAAAATCAAGTAGAGGAGGAAAGAGAGCTCCATGGATGAACAAGGACCTGCTGAAAAAAGTAATGGGGAAGAAAGGGACTGGAGGAAAGCCAATGTCACTCCAGTCTTCAAAATGGCAAGAAGGAAGATCCAAGAAACTATAGACCAGTCAGCCTCACCTCCATCCCTGGAAAGATGATGGAACAGCTCATTCTGGAGGCCATGTCTAAGCACATAGAAGAAGAGAAGGTTATCAGGGGTAGCCAGCAGGGATTTACCAAGGGGAAATCACATTTGACTAATATGATAGTCTTCTGTGATGATGTGACTGAATGGGTAGATGCAGGAAGAGCAGTGGATGTTGTCTACCTTGACCTTAGCAAGGCTTTTGACACTGTTTCCCACAACATCTTCATGGGTAAGCTTGGGAAGTGATGGTTGGAAGAGTGGATGGTGAAATGGATTGAAAACTGGCTAAACAATAGAGTTCGTTGTGATCAATGGTGCAGAGTCCAGCTGGAGACCTGTAACTAGTGGTGTTCCCAGGGGTCAGTACTTGGTTCAGTCCTGTTCAACATCTTCATCAACGACCTGGATGAGGGGACAGAGTGTATCCTCAGCAAGTTTGCTTGAATTCCTGGGGAGGAATAACACCATGCACCAGTATAGATTAGGGGTTGACCTGCTAGAAAGCAGCTCCATGGAAAAGGACCTTGGAGTCCTGAAGGACAGTAAGTTATCCATGGGACAGCAATGTGCCCTTGTAGCCAAGAAGGCCAAAGGTATCCTGGGGTGCATTAAGAACAGTGTGTCCACCAGGTCGAGGGAGGTCATCCTCCCCCTCTACTCTACCCTAGTGAGACCACATCTGGAGTATTGTGTCCAGTTCTGGGGTTCTGAATTCAAGAGGGACAGGGATTTACTTGAGAGAGTCCAACGGAGGGCTACGAGGATGATTAAGGGACCAGAACATCTGTCTTATGAGGAAAGGCTGAAAGACCTGGGGCTGTTTAGTCTAGAGAAGACTGGGAGGGGATCTTACTAATGTTTATAAATATTGGAAGGGTGGGTGTCAAGAAGATTGGGTCAGTCTCTTTTCAGTGAAGCCCTGTGATAGGATGAGGGGCAATGGCAAAACTGGAACAGAAGGGTTGGACTTGATGATCTCCAGAGGTCCCTTCCCATCTCTACCTATGATTCTATGATTCTATGTGATGCAATCCTTCAGCATCTGCTGTCAGGGCAAAAATGGCTTGGCAGACTTGACCAGTGCAGCAGCTGTCATCAGCCCTGCAAGCAACAGCCTCTCTATTTCTTGCAGCTGTCCTGAGGGCCTTTGGCTTCTTTCAGCATGTACATGCTTGGGCATGGGCAAGTGTAATTCCCAGCAAGAAGGGACAGTCTCAGGAGCAGGAATTGATGACTTACTGGGGAACAACCCGTTGGCTGAGCCCATCTATATGCGTGACCTGTCTACTTCTGCTCTGAAGGAAAGGATGAGGATCAGTCTGAGATGAGCATGCCTAATTTTCACCATCTCCGAGGAGGTTTCTGCACAGGTTAGGTGTCTAAAGTCACAGAATCATCCTGGTTGGAAAGGACCTCGAAGATCATCAAGTCCAACCATAACCTAAATCCACCAACCATAACCTAATCTACCTGTTCAGTGCTTAAATCACGTCCCTAAGCACTACATCTATATTTCTTTTGAACACTTCCAGGGATGGTGACTCCACTACCTTCCTGGGCAGCCTGTTTCAGTGTCCAAGCACTCTTTTGGTAAAGAAATTATTCCTAATATCTAGCCTAAACCTCCCCTGGCGCAACTTCTGGCCATTTCCTCTCATCCTGTCATTATTCACTTGAGAGAAGAGGCCAACTCCCAGCTCCCTACAACCTCCTTTCAGATAGCTGTGGAAAGCTATGAGGTCTCCCCTCAGCCTCCTCTTCTTCAAACTAAACAATCCCAGTTCACTCGACCTCTCCTGATAGGACTGTTACTGTCACCAGAGAATTGGTGAACACTGCCAGTGGAGCCCACTGAAGGGTGACTCAGTTGTCCAAAGGCTGCATTAGATGCCACAGTAACTGTTTCCCACCTTTGGTGTCTACTTTAGAGTAGAACTGAGTTGAACCCCACAGCATCTCAAGAGGCACAAGACACCTGCCCATGGGCACCTGAATCTTACCTACATCACCATAGGCTTAAGTGGGTGGCATATAGACACCTATGTATAGAGGCTGAAGTGTGTTTAAGACTCATATTGAATCTCATCGAGTGTGACCTAGCTTTGACCTACTTCCTTCTGGTTTAAAAGTTTACACAAAGACAGTTATGGGCACGCAGCTAAGAGCATCAGCTCTTAAACTGTCATAAATGGACTGTGACTAGTCTAAACCAAGTTAATATATGTAAATGAACTTAAAATCTAAGTTCTCCTTTCTCTACCCTTCTCAGTCTACTATCATCCCAGGTGCCTCTTCAATACAATCTTTCATATTTTCCAGAGAGATCTTGACTGTGACCAGTTAAAGAATGTTCCTTTATGAATTCTTGCTCTGTGTAAAGCTGCAGGCTTTCTCAGACCTTTATTTTAGCTACAAGAGCTTTCTATCGCATTGCCAGAGACAATCTTAATGACAAAACAGCACCACAGAGTCTGGGCTCCTAAAGATTTGGTAGCTCTTCAGCTAACTGAAGAGGAATGGTGATACCATGCACCTCTCAGAAGAATGAAGCCTGATGACATCTAGTAAAACTATAGAATGAGTAATCATACAACTGCTAAACTTTTCAGCAGAAATATCCAGCTTCTGCACTTACCCAGCAATCCCCAACTGTCCACCACAGCTGACCAGATACCCTGAGCCCTAAAAATTCCTCTGCAGAGGCAGTGGCAAAGCTTTCTGCTCCTCCTGCAGAGTTCTGTACTTTATCCCTTCTGATGCCATTTCACAGCAAACTAGAAACTGAAATGTGAGTAAGGAGGTACAATAAGCTAAATAATGCAAAGAATCACTCCTTCAACACAATTAATTGACATCATATCAAGCTGAACCAAAACTATCAGCGCTAATTTACCTGAACCTATACAGAATATCTACTTTGCTGGGCCTGAGTATGACAGAAATTTTGCCAGAGAACACAAAGCATGAAGCATCCACAAGTCTATACATGAGGATGCATACAACTGCACACAGTCCTTAAAAACCAATAGATACCTTCCAGGCTATGGAAATGCAAATGGAAGTGCAGGTCCATTCATCATCTTCTCTCAAACCAAGCTCACTATGCCTCCTATAAAATGTATGGCTTAATCTTTAAAATCTATTGCCTCGTGGAGTCTTTATTATGAATCAGAAGTAAATTAATTCATTCATCCATATCTGATCACCTCTTGTATCCTTACTGGTTACTCTTGAAGACTTTACAGTCTGATCCAGCTTTGTTTCAGTATCCAATTGTGTTGGAGTCTCGGATGAAATCATATGAAAGAATCTGCAGTAGGTGTAACCCAGTGTCACTTCACTAGAACTCAAGGAGTTATATGTTCTAACAACAGGAATTAATTTAATCCATGATAGATGGAATAACATAGTTGCAGCATCCTGCTCAAAATGAAAAATGGGGCAGCTTTGAGCCCACAGGTAAATAGATGCCATAAATTCAACCCTCATATAAATTCAGGAATTCATACACTGAGGAGGGATGCAACCTAGTCATCTTGCTGTTCACATGCTCTGGAGCTTAAAGGCTACACATTATTCATTGCTGATATGAGTGGCTGAAAGTCTGCTACACTTCATGGAATGGGACTGAGCTATGCAGGCTGTGAGTGTGTCCCTGTGGCATTATCCAATCCACAGCTAAAGTCAGAAGCACCAAATGGTGACACAAAATGGAGACATGCAAAATGAGATTTTTCAGAGCTCTTTTCAAAGTTAATGCAAATTGTGTAGCCATTTCGTTTATTGGAATTTTAAAAAGCCTATCACAACTCCCTTGGAGAGAGGACAACAGCAGTGGAAGAAGGAATAATTGTACATCTAAATGAATTAACTGAAACTGGTGACATTAATTCTAGAGTAAAGTGCTATTTAGCAAGAGCAAGGGCCAAAACTGAGCCCAAAGTAACATCCTACTCAAAACCAGGACAGGTTGTGAACTGCGACTCCTCATCTGTTTCTAATATTAACCCCTCATGGCTTTTATCAGCACTGCTGGAAGTCAAGAAGCAAGAACATCTTATTTCATTGCTGTTTCCCCCAGCTTTAAATGCTCCGTGTAATTAGAACACTTCTAAAAATACAGCTCATGTGAGAACTTAGAAAAACAAAACAAACAGAAAACAAACCAAATGCCCAATCTATGCCCTTCAAAAGAATACACATTCATTCATATTAATGATGCATTAAAACCTCAGAAGTTTTTCAGGATTATTAAAAAAGAACTAAAACCACAAACTCCAAGCTAACATTACAGATGCACCAAGAGACCTAATTCACACAACAAGAAGCCCTGGAATTGCGCTCTTTATCTCACATTCCAGTGAGACCAATAATGATGAACTGATACACACAAAGGCTCAGGCTCAGGTGTAGCAATCCCCAAGGTAGCATCTCCACAAACTGAACAAATGAATTGCATCTTGAGTCCCTATCAACCCTACTAAGGAGAAAAAATGCAGAACAGAAAATCCAAGCAGATACAAACTCAAGCATATATACTAGATGATAGACAATAAATGGTAAGTAACCAGCTTAGAAACAACTGCTCTCCTCAGAGGGTCCCCTCATGACACTTAGGAACCTGGAGAGGATTATGGTACCAGCAGAATACTACCACTATTCACTCTCCATCTTCAAAGGATTGCAACTAATGAACCTTCACAGGGTCCCTTGGGACTCTCAGGTCATTTCTCAAGGGTCAGTACTAGGACCCGTGCTGTTTAACATCTTTGTTGGTGACAGGGATGCTGGGAACTTGCACCCTCAGCAAGTTTGCTGATGACACCAAGCTGTGTGATGAGGTTGACATGCTGGAGGGGAGGGATGCCATCATGAGGGACCTTGACAGGTTTGAGAGGTGGGCCCATGCCAACCTCATGAAGTTCAACAAGGCCAAGTGCAAGGTCCTGCACCTGGGTCAGGGCAATCCCAAGCACAGACACAGGCTGGGCAGAGAATGGATTGAGAACAGCCCTGAGGAGAAGGACTTGGGGGTGGTGGTTGATGAGAAGCTCAACATGAGCTGGCAATGTGTACTTGCAGCCCAGGAAGCCAACTGTGTCCTGGGCTACACCAAAAGAAGTGTGATCAGCAGGTCAAGGGAGGTGATTCTCCCCCTCTACTCAGCTCTTGTGAGACCCCACCTGGAGTGCTGTGTGCAGTTCTGGAACAACCAACAGAAGAAAGACATGGAGCTGTTGGATCAAGTCCAGAGGAGGGCCACAAAGATGATCAGAGGGCTGGAGCACCTATCCTATGAGGACAGGCTGAGAGAGTTGGGGTTGTTCAGCCTGGAGTAGAGAAGGCTCCAGGGAGACATTACAGCAGCTGGGGCTTATAGAAAGCTGGGGAGGGACTTTATATAAGGGCTAGTAGCAACAGGACAAGAGAAAATGTTTTTAAGCTGGAAGAGGGTAGATTTAGGTTAGATATTAGGAAGAAATTATTTAGTGTGTGGGTGGTGAGACACTGGAACAAGTTGCCCAGGGAAGTTGTGGCTGCCTTGTCCCTGGAAACATTCAAGGACAGGTTGGATGACTCTCTGAGCAACCTGGTCTAGTGGGAGGTGTCCCTGCCAATGCAGGGGGTTGAATATAGTTGATCTTTAAGGTCCCTTCCAACTCAAACCATTCTATGAGTCCATGAGACAGGTAAGTATTATAAATCCATCTCACAGGTTGATAAATTGACAAAGCTTATTGATTTGGCAAAGCTTATGCCAGAACAGACATTAGAAAGTTGTACTTCTGAACTCGGGATCCCAAACGTAGTGTAATCCTTCTGTGAACTTCCCTTCCCTGCCTTCCACTTTCTTTGCCTTGCCCTCTTCCTCTGAAAACCACAGAACTGGTGTGCACTCCATCAGAACAATTATGACTACTAGAGCTAACAGGACGAGCAGGAAACATCTGCAGTTAAGGCATTAAGCCTACAGAAGGAAAGGGTATTGCACTCTAGGCTGCACAAAATGCATCCCTTCTCTCAAGATTACAAGTAATTTATCTCCTACTGGAGCACCTCTTCCTGATAAATGGTGCTTAGCAGGACAGCCTGCTCATGCCATTCCTAAACTAGTTTGTCAGTGAACTCAACCAGGGTGTAGATTTGTCCCTCTCTTACCCTTGGGGAAGATCTACACAGTGCTTCATTGCACTCTCATCCTTTTGAATCCTTTCTTCTTCCCTTCCATAGGGGAAGGCACAAAACCCTTAATCGGTGCCCTGGACCAGTCAAATCAGATTGCCAGGCAGCACAGTTAAACACAGATATATTCACTTGGGCAGTATATCCTGACAGATCTAGTAAAACTACTTGCAAGTATAAATGTAAAGTTGCATGGAAGTAAGTACTGGCTTCTGGGCTGTGTGGGTAATCCGAATCATTAACTTTTGACTTTATTCTTTTTAACATTCAAATGTTATTTTGCAAGCCATGCTGAACATCCCTTTATCACAGCTTATGGGTGCTATTTCCCTTTACTGAATTTGTTAATTAAACTCTAAGATATAGCAGGCTGTGCAGAATTACTGATTAATGCATGTCTCAAACCCTCAATGAACTCCTGTCAGCTCGAAGTTCATGCCCGTAAGAGACACACTTTTCTATGCTATACTGTCACACTGTCTGAGAACACTGTAAAATAGATGCAAAAGCAAGTGATACTGTGTTGTTTCCATCTGCAACACCACACTTGCATTAACTGCCCCACCCTGTGTGGCTCTTAGAGGTGGCAGTCATTAAGATGGCAATTACAATAATTATTTAAGCATTGATTGACATTAATTTCCTTCTAAGATTTTGTCATAACAACTCCATCTTCTTTTCCTTCTCTATGGAGAAAAGTCTGGTGAAGCCATAGAGAGAGACTCCTTCTCATAGACATTTATTGAATCTACATTATTGGCATTTAAAAATTCAAATAGTGTTAAGAAGGGTTTCTCCACAGCAGCACTACTTCAGCTGTGCAGCTGAAAAATACATGACAAGTCTGACCTGCTCCTGCATTCTCTGTGACACCAGCCATCACAGGAATGTCACTGGGAGATGTGAGCATACACGAGACTTCAAAAGGAAGCATTTATCTCAGTTATTTTCTTTACATCATGTTGTTATTCCTAACTCAAGAAACAAAGAGTTGCTGCCACACTACATGGCTACCTATTGTAGCCAAGATGAATGCTTCTTTTGGGTGGCATAGCTACTTACTCTTACTATTCTGTACCATAGCTCTACACATCTTCAGAGAACAACTTCTCTTCCTCGTCTTAAGTACTACAAAATTTGACCTGTTCCCTGAGGCTGGAAACTGAGACCTGCTTTTGGGGGGCTCCCGTTCTGCCATGGAGATTGTAATGGAGGATGGTGCTGCATGTCAGAGACTCTCTTCTCCCCGTTTGCAACCTTGCTGCAATGCTGCACATAGCAGCATGTCTCCCTTCCCCCCTGAGATCTGTCCCACTGTGATTTGTCCCACTCTTTCTTTCCACTACTGGGGTAGAAAGAACACACCATCAGCGAGCACTGCCCTGCCAAACCCTGGGAGAAGGCTGGGGGTAGCAAAGGCACAGCAGGGTTAGGCTGTGCAGAACAGAGCCCTGCACATGGAGTTCTCCAAAATGTTTATGCTACTGGGGAAACTGGTGGCACTGTGAGAAACTGTTATGAAAGCTTCAGATGATACTGCCCACCATAATGAAAGGGTCTCTCACCCAGAAAGTCATGGAGTCTAGGCACAGGAGAGAACAAGGGAATGCAAAAAGCACAAATCACCAAACAGCAAAGTAGCCTCTGAAAACTGGGTGCTTCTGAAAATGTTGGTTCCTATAAGGAATAGGAAAAATAAGATTTAACTGCAGATTTGTGTTCATAAATCTTGCTCATGTCACACTTTTCACACAAGTAAAGTCTAAAGGACAGAGGGAGAGAGTCATCCTGAAATGTTTTAATTTTGAATTGAAAAACTTTAAAATTAAAATGTCATCATCATAACTGGAAAGGGGAAACAGCTCCATTTAAGTTGCTGAAGTGTTCACCCAAATGGAACTGCATTAACATGCTCTTTTATAAAATAATAACAAAACATCTCACTTGTTATTCAAAATACTGGAGTGTTTGTTAGTTGCTACATTATTTGTTAAAAGACTTCTAAGGTTGTACTGTTTCCAGGTCCTAACAAGAGCTCAGGCAAGGAAGCTTTCTTGAGCTATGTCAGCCTTTTGATGGATTCAGCAACACATTTTTTCTCAGATATCTTTGGCTATCCTTTGCTCATTTGTTCTATTATTTTCTTACTTTATTGATTTTCCTATTCTACATATTTTTATTCCTTTTCTTTTCTAATTGCTATATAGATGTTGTTTTGATTGTGCTATTGTAGCGTTCAAAAATATTACCTACAAAAATAATAATGTGTCCTGTAGTGCAAAAATCACTGCTTTTATTGCTACTATATGGTACTTCATATAGGCATAACCAAAATTACAAGCCTGTATTTCCATTTGTTCTGTGTCTGTAAGGATGTTTATGCCTATTGAGAGCTCACCAACAGGCAGCTCAGAGCACCCAATACCTGCGGTTCAAAGACTTTGCTAACTTTGCAATGAAGTGTGGGTGTTTTCAAGCATTTCAATACAGAGTTCCTCTTTTTAAAAATAACCCTGAGTTAGAGGTCTAACTAGTGTGCAGTTTCCCAGAAAACATCAGCACAGAACCACTCAGCAAATTTTGCCACTGACTGCAACAGGACTCAAGTTTGGTGCAACAGCAAGCAATTGTAATTGTCAGGAACAGCTTTGCATGCATTTTCTCTGTAAGTCAGTAGTCTGGTCAGCGTGATAGATGGAAAAGGAGAGATAGCCAAACCTATAGTCTTATCAAAAATCTTTTTTATGACCTCAGCTTCGCTACAGTTACCATATACCATCTAGTGATACAAAAGGAAATTGCAATTTCTAATTCATCATTTTTTAAGAGAAAGATGAAGATGGCAACAACGTATTTTTGGTATATTGCTTTCCTTTCACTAAATAAAATGTAGTCATGAGTGCACTACCCCTTCTCTGTGATTAACAGTTTTTCTATCTCTCAAGAGTCTTATGACTTAGCCAAATTTTCAAAAATATTTCATTTCTGAAGATGTATGATTATACAAGAATCTCAGCTTCAATAAAGTTAAAATAAAGTCTGCCTTATGGCTATAGAACTGCCATCTAGTTATATGTTACTAGAAGTCCTACAGATGTAAAACTCAGGGGTCAAATTTAGAAGAAACACAAAATCTAACCTTGTAAGTTTTCTAAACATCATTCTTTTGAAGATCCCAAATATTTATTTTTTTAATACAAGGTTAATATTCCCTGTTGATGGGGAAGAAGTCAAAGAAAGAGATCCTGGTGGTCTTGGGACTAAGGCACAAGATTTGCTATTGGGACAAGTCAGCTTTAAGCCTGGAAACTCTCTGTCTGGAAAACGTAAAGTTTTAAACACACTGTATTGTAAGGCAATAACTGGTTTGTGGTGTGCTTTTTTCTGTTTGTCTGCATCACCATATGGATGACTTCAGTTCAACAGCAACATACACTGTGATATGATTCTGACAGCTGGGATAATGGAAAAAGTCAATGTTTACTTATTGGCGGAAGAAAATTCTTCCTTGCCTGCCAACTAGGGCAATAAAATAAATTTGTTTTGTGTGCTGTGTGGAATTTTTTACTGCCACTAAATGAAAGAAAACAATCAGGATCTCTCCCTGGGAGTTCACAGACAGAATGGGTACAGATCCAGTGCAAGTAACAGATTGAGAGAACTGAGAAAGAGTACACGCCCTCGGCTCTTCTCCCACTTCTACTCAGTATCGTTCAACTTTCTATTTTAAAGCAAAATGGGATTGTTTTCATGACTAACCAACATAACCCTTCTAAAACTGTTAAGTAACAGTTTATTTGGCAGATGATGTAAGCAAAATACAGAAATTTGACATTGGATATTCAAGTGCCAATTCAGGCCTTAACACTTTCTTAAGTGCATCTACAAATAGTGCCTAGAAATACGTTGAGCTACAGCACAGCAGGACTTTACGTGTACATTGCTGAGATAGACAAAAACCTCAACAGCTTGCTGCTAGTCAAAATGAAAAACCACTTGCAAACCTAAGACTAGGCTTTGGACTCCTGTCATCCAACTTGCCTTTTGTACATCTCACCAAAACAACTGCAGCTGCATTTCAAGGGGTCGAAGAGAATGTCATTGTGTCTCACTGATGCTGTTTTGAGCACTGCTCTTACACTATCTGCCTGGCTGCAGGGAGCCTGGACTGCCAGGTGCCAGGGCCAAGGAATAAGAGAGGCAGCATGATGTTGGCTGCCACTGCCAGAGTGTCCCTGACTAGCCCAACTGGCTGTCAGGCCACTCCGTGCTGTTAGCATGCTTAAAACACTCCTAGTAAAAGGGACAAGCTTGCGGCATGGCCTGTAAAAACTATATACATAACTTTAAAAAAAAAATAATTATTGAAAATTTGTATCTCTTAGTCGTCAATGATAGCAAAAAAATGCATCACCGTAATTAAAGTGGTAGTGTAAGATGGGGATCCCATGTTCTACAACACCTTAGAGGAGAGGAATGCAGTGACAGATAAGCAACAGAGGGATTTCATGGAATAAACGCCACTGAAACAAAATCAGGACTTGTGTTTAGTATATTCACACTTTGAAATTCACCCCTCAGCACCTCCTCTGGCTGTCAGTAGGGGACCCAAGGGTACACTTCAACTTGAGGTGCCCACGGCCGACTTTACACCTTCTTTCTTCAGTACAGAGGGCTGTTGAAGGTTCAGGAGTGTGGAAAGAGGGGGCACAATCCCACACATCATCCACTCTTTTACTGCTGGCATAACGTGCAGCAGTTCTGAGGGTCTTCACACAAACCTCACAAACTGCTTTGATATCAACTGACTCAAAACCACAGCAGCAGAGAACTAGTTTTCTCCCCTCTCTCTTTAGCTGTGCCAAGTGCAGAAAGGACTGAGTGAACATACGACACTGGCATATCTGTAAAGGTTTAGGTAATACCACACACACTTGAAGAATCAGAAGATATGCTTTATAAATAGAAATACTGAAATATAGATTAATACTTCTTCATTGTCAAAGCATCAGCAAAATATTAATGGCAGGACTGCAGACCCTTAAGAGGGGAAGTGGTGTCTTTCAAGGATTAGTCTGGTGAATCTTTACTTTTCAATCAATGGTATTCATTAATAATTTAGTGGCAAGCATCAGACAAATTCCAGATTGATTACATTGTAGACAACAGTAAAAACAAGCAAGGAGAAGAAAAAGAGAGAACTGTGAAACAAGCAGATGAAGAAAAGATATAAATGAGGTGGTTTCAATTAAAATAGACGAGTATGAACTAATATGCATAAAAGAAACCATCACTGGAATAAGTAGGATGTGTTCATGGCAAAAACAGAAACACACCAAAAATATATGTAAATGATACCCATTCTGACTGAAATAAGAGCTCATAATAAGGATTAATAATAGTGTAGGTAACATTTTAGAAGGTATAATCTTACTAGAACTTAAGCGGATAGTTTCTGATCCCCTTATTCCAATCTATTCAACTAGATACCTCTATGCTCCTTTCTTTACTCCAGTAAGGTGCAATGCATTTAATTATTTGGTTACTAGCTTTGGCAGTATCTGATAGTCCCTTTAACTGCCACGTTTGCTCCGTAACTCATGGAGTGTAAAATAACATCTTTCATCACTAGTGCATTTTCTCAGTTGACCTGCAGCTGCAGTCAACAGTCACAAACCTATCCAAGCACAGACATGGACTTCTTTTTCACTAAGTGCAGTTTTCCAAGGTGCTGCTTCTCTTAAGAAGCTGCATGCATTAAGAGTAGTGTTGCTTGAACTCTTTGGAGCCCAGGCTTGCTTTCCTTTTTTTTAGGTCAGATTCTAACCAAAACCGACAGGAATTTGACCTCAATAGCTTCCTCTAGAGGATCAAGGTCTGGTTCAGTAAAGGATTAAGCCTATTGTTGTTGAGCACACCCTGCCAGTGTGAGCCTGTTCCTTCTCTCTAATCTCTCATCTTTGACTCGGCCTCACACAGACCTCTTTAAATAGCAGTATGGGTTGTGATGTAAATGTTTGTCCTTGGACGCAACCATAGCACTGTTTTTAACAAACGTGACAAGTATGGATAAGCTATTCTAGACTTTCAGGAAAACTCAGTGGTTTAATCAAATGGATTTGTTTTAGTAGAATTTAGCGTTCTTAGATTTTTGATCTTTTATGCTCTCTGATGCTTGTGATTTCTGGGTGTTAAAATAGCAAAAAGAGCGGCCAGCAATACCTCCAGGTCTGTAAAGCCCTTGGCTACAGTTTGCACCTTTAGTCATGTTGAAATATTTAGTCTGACATATACATGCAATGAGTACACAGCCCACCTTCCCCCACCTAAATTGGTATCATTCCAGCTTACGTGATGTGTGGATTATTGTTTCCCACCCTGGTTTATTCAAGAATTAACACAGCAGACTTTTCAGTTGTTTCTGACAGCAGCAGGCAACACGTCTCCTGCCTGCACCCCATCTCAAAGGGAGCTGCTCAGCCTAGGCCCCTGCAGTTAGACCTGGGAGACCACCACAGCAGCCAGCCCTCCATCAGCCATGACTAGGCAGATCGCAGCACCACATCAACAGCCTGTTTATGTCGAACAGTGACCTCGCCCGACTGCCAAGACTGTAAAGTTTCCAGGCACGTGAACGGCAGAACATTCTGGAAGGTCCAGCAGCCCCTCACGCCTCCTGCTGCATCTGTTCCCTGGCCTTATCCGTGGGGACAAGCCCAACTGCCACCTGCCTTCTGATTAGTCAAGCGCGATGGCGCTGTGCGACTTCATTCATCCCCAGCGCTGTCACCAGCCTAGGTCACCGATGCCGTGACACTTTAACGATGAAACACGACAAACGGTGCCTGTCTACGTGCCGGGCAGGGCAAGGGAAGGGCAGGCCGGGCGCCTCCCCGTCCCGTCGCGCTCAACCGTGCGGCGCTCCCCTCCCGGCGCTCCCTCGCAGGCCTCGCCACGGGACCCGTTAGTCCAGGAGCCACCGGACGATGGTGAAAGGCCCAGCCGTGCCTCCATTGCGCCGCCGCGGGGGCGATGCGGGGCGGAGCAGCACCACGCACTGGCGTCACAGGCGCGCATGTCCTCCCTCCCTCCCTCCCTCCCCGCCGCCCCACCCCCTCCGTGGCGTCACGGTGGCGCGTTGGGCACCACCCCCCCCCGCCGCTTCGGTGCCGCGCGTGACGTCGGCGCGTCCCGCTGTCCCGGCGGCGGGGGCCGGAGGAGGCAGCAGGTGACGGCGGCGGCCTGAGCGGCACGAGCCAGCCGGTCCGGCGGGTAAGTGCCCCGGGGGAGGCCCTGGCGCCACCGCCGCGAGCGCGGGACGGAGGAAGGAGGGAGGCCGTCACCAGTTGTCGCTCCAGCAGCGCCCCTCTTCCGCGGCCGCCGGGGTCGGCGCTGCCCCCTCCTCCTCTGCCGGTGGTGAGCGGGGCGGGCGGGCCAGGGCGGGTGCTGAGGCCGCGTCGGGCGGGTGGGCACCCTGAACAAAAGGCCCGGCGAGCGGCCCGATGAGGCCCTGCCGAGTGGCGGCCGGCTCGGCGGGGAGCTGTGCCCGTTATTGTTTTGGCGGAGGGGGGGGGTAGATCAGCCGCCCCCGCCCCGCCCGCTGGATCACGTGACCGGTGCCAGGGCCGCGGCGGCGCAGAGCGCTGCCTCCTGCCCCCGCTGCCCTCCCCTCCCTGCCGCGCGGGAGTCGGGACCGGGCTCTGCTCAGCCCGCACCCCGCCGGCGGAGACCCTGCCGGTGTTTACTGTAGGCCCCTGCCGGCTCCCCTCTGCGGGGCCGGCGCTCTCCTGCTGCCGGCGCTGCTGTGCCGGGCTTTGCCTCTGAAGGGGTGGCGTTCCCCTGCCTCTGTGGAACGAGGTGCGCGCTGCGTGCTCGGTCGGGGCCCGGATTTCCAGGTTTCGTTGTGTTCGGTGGTAAAATAGGTCAGGAGCATTAGCGGTAGCGTCGTCACGCGTGGCGGAGTCCCCTGGCCAGAGGAGCGCCGCGCTCTAATTCTTGGAGCGATGTCCAGCGCTTTGGGTCATCCTGTGCTGCGTGTTGTCACTCGCCTTCCAAAATGTCATTGCTGTGACTGGCTTTCCTTGGCGAGTGTAGTGATGGGATGCATAAACCTAGAGCGGAGGTCGTACGAGCAGTCCTAGGAGAGCAGTGCAAAGCATGTAAAAAGAAGTAACCGGTGTTTTTTTTAATGAAAGTGCTTTTGTTTCTTTGTGCTTGGACGGTCTCGGCTCCAGCGTTTGGATTGCGTCCCTTTTCCGAATGTTAAAATGGGAAGTGAAATTAGGTCCGGCTTTTGGTGCAATGCATATTGCCACCATTGAAAAATTATTACAAAATATTTAGTGAATACTAGATTGTCATACAAGCAAGATAATCAGATTGGCAAAATAGTTAAAACCAAATAAAAGTGTGGGGGTTTAACTCTTAGAATAACTTTTATGTGATATGAACCAGGAAATGCTGTAGGTTTTGTTACTGGTGGTGTAGTATGTGAGTATGCATTGAATAATTAAAAAGAAGCAGTAGGGAGCAGAGCTTTAAAACATTTTGACAGATCAGATATGCTGAAAATGCAGTCCTGCTACTTTGTTAGGTACTGCCTCTGGAGAGTGGCTTGCTTAAAAATGTTATCTAAAGCATCTCTAAAAATGCACTACCAAAAATTGCAGTTTGTAATAGTATGGAAGACATGGTGAAATCTGAACATTAATTTGGTCATTTGGAGTAAATCTTAAATATTGAATGCTTGCAGGAACTTGTTTTGTAGTCTTTTGCGGTTAATACTGTGGTTTCTTTTCCAGAAAGTAACAATTGTGAAAATTGCTATAATGCAGAATCCGTACTGAGTGAAAGAAACAGTTCTGTTCTTGTTTCCTTGAAAATATACTGCATCAATTTAAATGTAATTGAATGGTCGTTTATTTAGAGAGCTGGAACTGCAGTATTTTTAAAGGCTATTGAACAGTGGATTCCTGGAATTGGTGGTGAAAAAAATGTTTTGTTGACATTGATTTTTTTTCTCTCTTCTGTGCATGTTAATCAAGTCTATAAACATGAGGAGATGTTCCTGTACTTATTTTCTGTTTCCGAAGCATTGATAACTTCAGATGAACCAGTTTCTGCTTCTTTTTCCACACACTGTCATTTTATTTGAGTGAGAGACTACCATTTTACTCTGTTAAATAAACTGAAATAGGATATATGCTCAAAATTGAAATTCAGTGCTCCAGTTGCAGCATAGGAGAAGAACCTCATTTTGAATAAATATGTAGCAGTTCAATACTGACATGCTTGACTGTTCTGCACTTGTCTATTCTTCTGTGATTCAGTTCCAAATGTACATATGAGGGTTGTTTTTTTATTAATGCCTTAATGTTTTTTTATTAATTCCTTATCAAAAGATAAGGAATGACAGGCAACTTGAAACCTTGGCACAATCAGCGATTCCTGAAGATATTCTAAGTTTAAGAAACAGATACAGAAAAGTAAGAACAGGAAACAGCAAGGTTATTTATCTGTTGTACTATCCAATGCCCAGGGACAGTTTAAAAAATACCTGATAGGCTCAGTATTTTGAGGTGATACTGTAGCAGGCTGTCATACAGGAGGCTGATTTTTTCCCTTTTAAAAAAAAACAGCCACCTTCTATCTTCCCACACAGTTTGGCTGTGGTAACTTTTAGGGAAGGGCAGAATTCTAGGGTTCTTTTTCCTCTCCTGCCCCTCTAATAATTGAGTTATGAGTTAGGGAGCTTGATGGAAAAATTGAAGTATTTAGTTACAGAAGAGCATTTACTCTTTAGAAGTAGTGCTGTAGCTGCTGAGTTTTCAGCCTATGAAGGGAAGAAAATGGTGGATTTGTGATAGCTATTTTAGAGTAAGCTGCACAAAGTTGCAGAATTTGTGAGATGATCTGTCATTTGAGGTAGGACTCAAATTTAAGTTTTGGCTTGTTTGCTTAGAAGCTGGCATTAGTTGAATTTACCAATGGTTTGTGCTTGTTTTTAAAAAGCTAAGTTTTTACTTACAGAGAAGACTTCTTAAGACTGCACGTAACACTTCATCTAACTTTAGGAGCTGGCTTCTTAAATGTGAATGTTCCTGGGATTTATTTTTTTTTTTAATTTCCAAAGAAATAGAAAAGTGGGAAAAAGTTGTGTTGGGTCTGATAGTTTACCGAGAATCAAATGGGCATAGTTGACTGAAATGACAAGAAATGGTTTTATTCCATCTTGATCTAGTAAAAGCTTGACATTCTTCTTAAGGAGAACCTGAAATAATTTTTGGGAAATAGGTCTGGTAGGAAGTCCACCACTTCAAAATCTTAAGGTTACATGGGAGAAGTGGGTGTGACTGCTCTTAACTAGCATCCTGAGAGACTTTCAAGGAGACAAAGAGAACAGTTAAATTCTGGCTGAGCCTTAATTGGGGAGGGGATGCTGCCCAATTTCAAGTTTTGCTCCTGATGAGTGGGATTGTCCTTCATCTGTTGAATGAAAGTTTCAAAATCAGTGTGTGATAGGATGCATGGATTTTGTGGGTATGCTCAAGGAATGAGTACTTGCAGGTTGATGCAGATAACGTAACTCCTCATAGTACTTGCTTTTCCAGCATAGAAAATTAATTACTAACTCTGGAACACAGCTCTTACCCACTTGAATTTAAAGGAGTCATCGTCATCCAGGAAAGAGGGGGTGGTGTGTGTGTAGCCACGAGTGCCTTTTATCCCGTTTAGTAACATTTTCAAGACTGGCTTATTAAATAAATAACAATGTCATGAAATGTAGTCAGTTTGTGGACTACTTCTTTTTAAGAGCTATGCATCAATTAGAAAGTTGCCTTACCATAATCCTATGATTATTCTCTAATTGGATTCTTCTAGGTACAATTACATACCTTGAATATGTGCATGCATTTTTATTTCGTAATGATTCTGCCAGATCTGACCCAACCTTTTTCTTCCGTCCCTACATAACATTTAGTTTTATGATGTGTTACCTCTAATAGTGGATTGCAAGAGGTGGTAGATACAAGGCTTCAAGAGATACCTACAGAAGTAACAGAAAGCCAGCTCCTAAGATGAAGCACTGAACACCACACCCACAGCATCAAGCTTGTTGCAACTGCCTCTTTGATCGTAGGAAATATAGTATCTTGTCTGAGTGGATTAGTAGAGCCAAAATTTTAATGCAACTGAAGCTGTTCATTTCAGATTGATGAGTGAAGAAGCGGGAAACTGCTAGAATGATGAGGGCAGAACCTTCTCCCTTTTGAAAAGGTGTGGATGGGCTTGTTAATTTTTGCATTTTTTTCCTTAGGAGCTCTTTCTAAAAATAACTGCACAGAATGCTACATGGAGTTCAGCTATGAAGAAAATAACACAGCTGAGTAATGTGTCTTATGCTGAAGTCATCTGAACATTTCACTCTGATGTTATTAATGATAAATGTTCAATTATTTGATGAAGAACTATAGCACAGAATGCTATAATACTACGTGCTCCATGTTCTTTCAGGGACTTAAAAGTCCTTGAGTTTGCTTGACACTCTATGCGTCTGGTGTGCACTGTATTTATCCTGAAATTATTCTTTCCTTGAGCAAATTGAAATTTAAGATGTGACATTCTCAGGTCTGTTTCAAATAATTCCTATATGTAACATTTTGCACCAACTGGAAATAGTTCAAAATGCTTAAGAATGTTTAGGGTGTGACAATGTGACAGTGATATCTAGATGGACCCTCTGCCCTCTCTGAGTTTGCAGATTCCCACTTCCCTGCTGTAGAGTTATTTAGGTGTTTGTTAAATACTTAATGGTTTCCAGTGATTATTCTGTATTGTGAAATGACTTAGCTCAGATTCTGGTTGGTGACATACACAAGATGTGTCGTGACCAACGTTGCCTGCTAGCCTGAAGAGGGCTATATTACTGCAGAGGTGGAGAGGCCAAGTTGCATCCTTGTCCTCTTTTTCAGAGATCACATGCATTTATTCCACGAATGAAGCTCAGAGCCCTTCAGCACTTCAGAAAGAAATAAAGGAAGATACTAATTAAATTAATCATCTTTTATTTGTTTACCTTGTTAAGTATCAAATCCAGGTCATAGACTTTGTTTATAAGCTAGTGTGAGGAACACACATATGTAAAATTATTAAAAAAAAAAGTGCTGAAGGGTTCTGAGGCATCCATTAAATGGATGCATATGGCTTCTGTAAAAGAGGACAAGGATGCAAGGCTCTGAGCTATAGACTGCTTGAAATGTGGAGAGGACCTAGGGGAAATCAGCTGTTTGCATGCACTGTTTTCTCCTGAAGCATCTGATACAAGTCCCTGATAAGAGACAAGATACAAGCCTAGATAGTCCTTTGGAATGGTATCATATGGATAGTTTTATAAATGGCTTTAGGAAGCCATTGTGATTTTCTAAACTCTGAATATAAGCAGTAATTTATTACAGGTTAAATTTGTATAAACATACTCCTAACTTAGGTCTTGTTTCTCCTTTTGTGTATGTGGTCACTTTATGGAAATGAACCATTAACTCATTATAGTTAAAGATAATTGCCTTTTGTAATACTTAAGAAAAAGATAATTTGCTTAAGTCAGACAATAAGATAATTGACATCAAAACTGTGGGCCAAAATCGATGGGGGGCAAAAAAAAGTAATGATATTTTAGTTGAAAATAGTTTGCACCAGTTAAACAAAAAGATACTAATTTTTTTTTACTGTAAAAGGACAATGGCATTGTATTTTTCTTACTCATACCTCTGTACAACATCATAATGGTGATATTATTTGCTTTTCATTAGTTTGCAGAGAAGCTGCAACACTGTAGTGTACCATTGGGCAGGACGAGTAAGGAATGAGCCAGCCTTGGGAAAGAGGACCTGCCATCCTAGCTGGAGATGTCTGAAGAGAGGACGTTTTAGTCTTGTGGCATGCTTCAGTAGAAATTTGTCAGAAAAAGTAAGCTGTTGTTTTGTTAATGGACTTACATATTTCAGCTCTTTGACAGACTGCTTAGTTGCAGTTAGAATTTGACCAGGAGTTTAAAATTACTCAGTTCTGAGGTAATTTTGGGGGAATTTACTTTTTTTTTCCCAACAGAGTCCCAGAGGGCTGAGGATCTTTTCCTATAGTTTTTATACATCACCTCTTCCATATTTTGTGTGTTGATGAATGCACTCTAGGCTGTGCACCCTAAGCTTACACCTTAAATACATGTTTTAATATAAAAAACCCCACCCACAAAAGGATAATAGAGAGGTGGGAATTAGCAAGATTGCAGACTAGCTCCTTCGCAGTTGGCTTTAGACTGTATTATGTTAAAATGCAGTGTTCAGATGCTTATTATTCCTTTATTTATACCTGAATTGAGGATCTAAATACTTAAAATTATTTTTAGAACTTGTCCATGAGTTTGATACATTTTTAGCCTCACTGTTCAATAATACAATTTTCTCTGTTGCCAGAAATGACTTAAGGGGACCCAGGTCTCTAAAAACCAGAGCTTTACTGTTTTGTAACAGTTCTATTATAAAGCCTGTTTCGATTAAACTTTGTAACAAATATTACCCTCAATTTCAGGAAAAATACTCTGTGACCAGCTTTGTTTAGTTCTTAATACCATGAAGTTGCAATCAAAGTGCTTCCAAAACTGTACCATAGCAAAATAGCAGTCCTAGATGGTTTTCCTCCTTTCTGAAGGATTACCTTTTCAATAAAAATCTTCACCTACATCCTCATACCAGTTTATAAACAAACTGTAACTTGGATTTGATACTTAAAAAGGTAAACAGAAAAGGATTAACTAGGATCTTCCTTTAAAATAAAAAAGTGAGACAGCATCAGTTCTGCTGATGGGAATCTTCAGGTACATGATTGTCCTGCATTCTGAGCACATGTAACTGCAGTTGTGCTTATCTTTTAAGAGTTTCATGTGAATGGGTAGCACTTGCTTAGAGATAAGGTTTTACTCATCCAGCTGTATTCGTTTTACACGTAATATTTTCCTCTAAGTTATTAAAAATCACATAAGAATTTCAAGATAAGGCATTTAGTCCTTTCTTTTCCTGTCCTGCATTGTCTTGATCTAGAAAGGAATGGAAGAACCCTCAAATTAATAAGTGACCTATTGAGGACAGTTCAGATGTTAGTGTTTTTGTGCTTTCAGTGAGGGAGAACTTTCACTCTGCTTTTAGTTTAGTAATAAGCTAGTCCATGGAATCTGAATTTGATTTGTCAAAATCCATTGCATTTTTAATCCCAGCAATCTCCAAAATCTTAATTATGGTACATGACTTGTATAGAAGTTACTTCTCTACAGGTTGTTTTAATCTTTTCTCTGACTCTGAAAATAATAACCTTATAGAGAAGCAGCCTTTTGTAAAACTGGAGCATGGAAGTAAAAATCTCTGCTGCTGTGCCTTTTTGTACAGTAGCATCATTATGGCAGCACTTGAAAATTCAGATCCTTTACCTCAGCTGTGGTTAGTGCAAATTAATACATGGATTTCTCTTTCAGCTCTTCTATTGTGAGATAGTGGTTGGGTTGTATTCACGGGTATTCTGAAATCTCAATAGCTGTTCTTGCCCCCTTTTTCTAATAAGTTCCTTGTTAAAAACCCTAGTTTTGATGTAAAATTCTATTGGAAAATATAACCTCAAAAGTGTGGTGCTCCGGGAAACCTTGTTTACAACATTGTTAGCATGGATCTCACAGAGAGATGTGTACTGTACAGTAAAAAGACAGGTGGTAGGTAATACTGTGTCTGTCTCTGGCATGCTGATTTAAGAACTAGGATGCAGATTTGTCTTAAATCTCAAAGAAAGAAATTCACATATGGAACTGAAACACAGGTAGATACAATTACGTTCTGCTTCAGGAAAAAATATTTGAGCTGTAGGGCTTTTAAAATAATGATTTGATAAAAAATGGATTAAAGAGGCATTGGTCTTTCGAGAGGAAATTACAATGATAGAAGGGAACAGACAGCATATAGAAATACATTTTTAAGTAAATAGCACTTAATATTGTAAATATAAATACACAGTGAAGGATCAATCTTTTTTTTAATCCCAGCATGCGTTCATAAGATGTTCAAAGCATCTGAGGCTTTTACAGTAACACTAGGTATTTTGACATAATGCATTTTTCTAGAAATGTGCATAACATTAGAACAGGCTGTCCAGGGGGGTGAACTCAGCTAGGCAAAGCCATGGCTGATCTAATCTCATATCAGTGGTGGTGCCATATGAAGCAAGAGACTGGACTTCAGGACCTCTAAAGGACCCTTTTGGCCCACATGTCTGTGGTAATTTTGCATGAACTGTTCCTAGCTGCTTGTACAACAAAGACTAGCTTCACTGAAAGGCTGTTTTGCTGAATGTATCAGCCCTGTGCCTTACAGTTTCTTGATGATTTAAATGAAAAAAGGCACCTTTTTTAGGCCTCATCCCCCAAAGCCAATTCTTCTCTATAATTTGATATCTGGTGTTCAGTTTTGATTGATAATAAATAAGAACATAAAAGGAAAATTACCATGAAGCAGACTGCAAGACTGCCATGGCAAAAATGTAGTTGAGAAGGCATTTGCATATTTGGGCTAGAATTTTTCAACTACTGAAGTGCTACACAATGCCAAAGTGACACCGTTTTGCATTCCCTGCTCTCTTTCAGTTGGTTACAAAAGTCATCTTTAATGGCAGAAATAAGATACGGCCAGAGAAGGGAGAGGCAATGACTTCACAAACCAATCAAATCATGGTTGTGTGTCTTCTGTGATACACTGCTCCTTCTGTGGGCATGCAACAGCTCCTTTGGAGATGCATTCAGCTATATCAGGGAGTTCAGTTGATCTTTAGGAAAAAAAAAATAAAAATCCAGGGTATCTTTTGAAAAAGTCACCTCAGTTTTTAGATCCAGTTCTTTCTTGCAGCCCTGTGGCTGTTCTGAGCCCAGTTTGAGGGGATGGTGTACCGTGGTGCATGGGAACTATGAAACAGCTGGGTGCTGCTGCCAGGCATATTTTCTGCTGTGGAAACCTAGTCTGAGGTACTGTTCAGGCAATCCATTAATCAAACGGATGATCACCAGTACTGTGAATAGAGATTATTTGAAGTTTAATGTTTGCAGCTAGATCATCTCTTGAGGAAAGAATCATAGCTTCTTTAAATTTCCTGAGGAGCCTCCAAAGTAACTGGCTGACTGGAGGTTCATTAATCATTGCTACTTGAAGAAAGAACAGTGGAAATTCCAAAATTTGTTTTCTAACTTGGCATGATAATGTGCTGAAAATGGAACAGATAAAGATTGGTGATGTAGTGATTTTCCCAGTTCTCGGTTTAGTCTGTCAGCTCAGGAAACAGTATGTTAAACAGAATCACAGAATTATCATGGTTGGAAAAGACCTCAAAGATCACTGTCTCCAACCACTAACCACCCCACCCCCAAAAAAACCCAAACAACAAAACAAACCACTAGAGCATGTCCTGAAGTGCCTCATCTGTTTTTAAACACTTCCAGGGATGGTGACTCCACCACCTCCCTGAGCAGCCTGTTCCAATGCCTGACTACTCTCTCAGTAAAGAAATTCATCCTAATATCCAGTCTAAACCTCCCCTGCTGCAACCAGGCCCTTTCCTCTGGTCCTGTCATTATTCACTTGATAGAAGAGGTCAACACCCAGCTCCCTACAACCTCCTTTCAGGTAGTTGTAGAGAGCAGTTAGGTCTTCTCCAAACTAAACAATCCCAATTCCCTCAGCCTCTCCTCATAGTACTTGCCCTTCAGCCCCTTCAGTAGCTTTGTTGCCCTTCTCTGAACTTGCTCCAGCACCTCAGTGTGCTTCTAGTAGTGAGGGGCCCAGAACTGAACTCACCAGTGCCAAGTACAGGGGCATGATCACGTCCCTACTCCTGCTGGCCATGCTATTCCTGATGCAGGCCAGGATGCTGTTGGCCTTCTTGGCCATCTGGGTACACAGCTGGCTCATGTTCAGCCAGCTGTTGACCAACACCCCCAGGTCCTTTTCTGCTGGGCAGCTTTCCAGCCACTCTGCCCCAAACCTGTAGCATTGCCTGGGCTTGTTGTGACTGAAATGCAGGACGCGTGAGTTTCTTTGAGTTGAGCTTCATAAATAATACCTTACCTTAAATTAAGGTAAGCATCTCATTCTGTGGATGTTGAGGTCAAAGGTGGTGCAAAGTGCCAGTTCAGGTTGACACACAACACTGATTAAAATCTGTCTTTGATCCTCTGCAGGATGGCTGGCTGTGGCGAAATAGATCATTCAATCAACATGCTTCCCACAAACAGGAAGACAAATGAGTCCTGTGCTAACGCAGCACCTTCCCTGACAGTCCCTGAATGTGCTATCTGTCTGCAAACATGTGTCCATCCAGTAAGCCTGCCTTGTAAACATGTTTTCTGCTATCTGTGTGTGAAGGGAGCTTCTTGGCTTGGGAAACGATGTGCACTGTGCCGGCAGGAGATTCCAGAGGATTTTCTTGACAAGCCAACCTTATTGTCACCAGAAGAACTCAAAGCGGCAAGCAGAGGCAATGGAGAATACGCTTGGTACTATGAAGGTAGAAATGGTTGGTGGCAGTATGATGAACGTACCAGCAGAGAGCTGGAAGATGCCTTTTCCAAGGGTAAAAAGAGCACTGAAATGCTAATTGCTGGGTTTTTATATGTAGCAGATCTTGAAAATATGGTTCAGTACAGGAGAAATGAGCACGGACGCCGCAGAAAAATAAAACGGGACATAATAGATATACCAAAGAAGGGAGTGGCTGGGCTGAGGTTGGACTGTGACGCTAGCACTGCCAACCTGGCAAGGGAGAGCTCTGCTGACGGTGCAGACAGCACACCCACGCCAGGAGCTGCAGCTGTGCAGCCTCTAGCTTCCATTTCTCCTAGGCCCCTGCCATCGCTAGATGGTCAGCTGATGAGTCCTTCAACGCCATCACCAGATGCAAGCAATTCTCTTGAGAACTCTTTTGCCCACTTACAAATAAATGGAGACAGTATGGCTGAAAGGAGTCACAGAGTAGAAGGAGAAGAAGACCACGAATCTTCATCTTCTGGTAGGGTGCCAGCCCCTGACACCTCTGTTGAGGAGACCGAATCGGATGCTAGCAGTGATAGCGAGGAAGTGTCTGCCCACCTTCAGCAGCGCCTGTCCTCTGTCCAGCAGAGACACTTGAATGCAAATGCAAGCCAGTCAGGAGTGGATAGACCAGTGGCTGGGGGTGGGGTGGTGAACACAAGTGTGAGATCTAGGAGGCCAGATGGACAGTGCACAGTCACTGAAGTTTAAATCGAGAGCCATGAAACAAAACACTCAATCCTGTATCTGTAAATTTTCTGTCCACATTGGCATTGCACTCAAACCTAGCAGTGTGTTTGGTGGGAGGGTGGGGGGAAGGGGAGAAACAGATTTGGCCTGTTAAGTCTCCTAACATGTTTCAGCTGGAAGACTCTAACTGTAGGAAACTGGGTTGTCCTGTTGATGGTTTGAAAGCTGCTTAGCAATACCCAGTTTTCTTGAACATGTCTTGTGTTTATTTTGTAGCATTTTCCCCTTGGAGATACTCAGTCCCCTTCTTGGCCAATGTGTATCTACTGTACAACTTGAATTGTCTTCATTATCTGACTGTTGCATTAAGTGTCTTACTACTTTCTGCATGGATTGATGTATGAAAAGAACACTAAAGCAATGTGGGAAGCAGGCAAGGTGTTGGGTGTGAGCAGGATGCTTAATTTAATGTGAGAAAATAGATGTGAGTTTGGAGTTAAAATGTGTTTTTACTAGACAAGAGCTATCATTTACCATCCTTCAATGAAAATGTAAAAATGCTGTTAACTTTTGTTGCAAATTCTTACCTATACATTCTTCAATGGCATTTTCACTGGCTTTGCCATCTAGTCTTTGTAGCTTTGTTTTTGAGGTCTTTCTTGATCTGTCTTGTTTTTGTTACGGAATTTATAATTTAATAAAACTACATTTTATCAGTAATAATCTTAGATATGCCTCCAGTTTAATTGAACTTTGCTGGAGGAATTTTAAAGAAAACTATCATAAAACAGCTTCCTGTGTTTGCCAAAAAGGAGGGCTGGCTCTGAGCGGTATCTCGAAGTTCTTGCATCCCTGACTGGCTGTCTCTCAAACACAACACTGCAGGAGTGTGCCTTTTTACTGAAAAACCATGAGTTGCAGGCTTAACACTCACTTCTCATCTGGTTAATTCACTTCACTCTTATGAAGGGCAAAAGTATGACACACAGCCTTGTTTTAATAGCAGAAATGGTGACATAAAAGAGCTTATGTTATCCAACTTGACCATACAACAAAGAACACTGATGTGAAGGACTACATTGCTGTTTAGATGACCTTAGCACAACTAGTGGCAGCATAGAAAAGGTAGTTTTGTGGTTGTTTTAGAGTGTAATCTGAATTGGCTAGTTGTTACAACGTGACTTCTGTGTATTAGAGGTTAGAAGAAGATGTTGAAAAGCACAGCTTGTCTTCTCTGTCCATGGAAGCTGTTTTACTTCCCCCCCCGCCTTCAAACTGAGAAACAGCCTCATCTTCAATTAGCTTTATTTTAAACTCCAATCCTTATTACCTGTATCACCGAATAGAAAGGGATGGCAGCTGATACAGAAGTACTACATTTCTTCAGATAAATATTGCTGGAAGCATACAACCATTTGAAGGGAATTAAATGGGCTGATTTTAAAAAATGGTCCATTTAAACTTTTGAAGTGTTCTTCTGACTGTAATAATAGCTGACGTCTAATCTTGAGCAAAGCTGGACCAGCCCTCCAGTTTGTTTCCTCTGCCCACAGGTGAGATCAGTGGGTCAGAGAACAAAGGAAAGTGCAGAGGAGATGAGGATGGAGTAAGGAAGATGTCATCCTTTCTCAGCTCTTGATCACAGATTTTTACTATCACCTTCTAGTTCCATCAGAAAATAAGCCAGTAGCATGGACTTTAGAAGGAAAGAGGACAGAATGTTTTTTTCTTCTACTAGTTGGTTTCCAGCTGTCCTATTTCTCTGTTTTGAGTTAGCATGCAATGGCTCTAATAAGAGTCTGACTGCAGAAACCTTCAGTAAGAACCCTTCTGCTACGTGCACATATTTTACTTCATGGTAGGGTATGTACTGGTAAAGGGAGCAAGAAGCAAGCATTTGACTGGCTAAATACGTAATTTCAGGACTTTCAGGCCAAATAGTCTACAAATAATTTTATCAGTGATTATCCTTTGGTCAAGAACCCCCCAAATAGAGATGCCTTTGGCTCCTGCTGGCTGACTGCAGCTGCAAATTACTACAATTAGTTAAAGTAAGGCTGGTGAGAGCTTAGTAGCCAGTCATCAGAGTGGCAAATGCACTCTCCAGATCAAGCCAAAAAAAAGTAGTAACCAGTAATTCCCATCTTGTATTTAAACCATTACCTTCAGTAGGAGGTATGTCCTCTGTCAATCTTGGCTATGCCACAGCCACACTGCATTATGTGGTTTTCTTAACTCCATACACTGAGTGATTTTCAACTTGTACAGCATAGCTAGAGAAATGGACAGTGGAGCAGAAGGGAAAGAAAAAGGAAATTAAAATAGTAAAATTCTACTGCATCTCTTAATTTCCAGAACAGAAAACCATAGATACAGGAATCCCATGTCACAGTAAAAAACAACAACAAAACAAAAAAAATCACACAGTGAACCAAGCACCTAGCTTACCTAAATTGCCCATTTGGTAAATATATTTCTGCCCCCAGCAAATATGAAAAACTATTTATAGTGCTAAAAGTGAGCTCCAGTCTCCACCCTTTAACTGCTTGGCACAGAATCCACACCCCCATTAAGCACTCAGGCTATCCCAGCTCAAAGAGGCAAGGAAACAAGACAGGCAATTCACAATGTAATAGGAAACCTCGTTTGCTAAGGAGGGAGCTGGCAAACTAGCCCCTAGGAAATACAAAAGCGAGCACTCCATTTAATTAGGAGACTGGGAGTATCAATTTTGAGCACATGTTTCTAATTTATTTGTGCATTTAGTGCTGCTTGTTTTTAGGCCATTTCTGAAAGGGAACAAAAACTGAGGTGAAGCTTGTAGTCTTTACAATTATTAAAGAAAATATAAATGCTTGTCAGCTGCTGGTTACAGGTATTTGCCACGTTAAGATGATAAGCAAGTATTAATGAAATAAAGCATTTAGGTTTGGAATTGGTAAAATGGGATTCCATTTAATCTTGCTCAGTCTGGAGCTCTCATGCTTGCACTCACAGTAATTTAGTTAGGCTGGTTTTTATACAAAGGGCTGTACTTGCTTTTAAAACAGAAAATAAATCAGAGAATATGGTATTAGGCTACTCGCATAATCTCTGATCAAAACAAACACCTGTAATTACCTTCAGAATCTTCTGTAGCTATATTTACACATTTGTAATTCCAGCAGACCTGAGGACAAAATGAGTTTCTGTAACCTTTTCTGAACGTGTCTTACTCAGTACTAGTTAATTATTTGTCCTATTCTTAAAGCAAACATACGCCTTTGATACAAATCAGAGGGCATGGCTGGGGAAATGCATTTGCTGAAATGAGAAGTAAGCTCATTGTCTACAAATCAAAATGGAAAGAGGTCCTCGATAGCTGTAAGTACTGAGTCTCACCAGCTGGCAGCACAGGTCTAGTTCAAAACGTGGAAGTAAAACAGATTCTGCTTTTCTGCTACAATTTCCTCCCTTTCAGGTGTGTATCACCCAGTATACAGAATACACTAATGAGCCTTAGAGCCTGACATCTGACAAATGAAAAATTATTCAGGGGTCTTGCTCAGGATCTTAAGTAATTTTCACAGCCATTTTAAAAACAATCACAGTATTACTAATGGCAAATTTATTTGTGTTACTAGCAAAGACAACCAGTTACCCTTTAAAACACATTTTTTTTTATTCATGACAATGTGATATGCTGTTGCTTTAAAAAAATTGGATTAGTAGGGACTGGAGCATGCTCTGAAGGTTCAGTGATGTTGGCAGCCTGGAATCACTCCTGAGTCTTGATGAACTTCATGAAAAGCAGAACGGCTTCATTACTAAACAGTCAAGTATTGGCTGACTATATTAAAACATCTGTACTTCAGAATTAATGGGTTTGAAATCCTTTTTAGAGCATGGGAAAGAATCCAGCTGCACAGGAGACAACGGAGCTATTGGGGCGGGGGGGGAGAGAGGCACAAACCAGGTCACCAGAACTCCTTATGTCCCCATTCCTGTCTATTCTCTAACTTGAAAGTAAAAATTTTATTTTTGGGGAAGAGAGACTTGAAATCTTCTTCCAGCAGCAGCTTCAGGTGTGAAGGCAAACAGGTAGGATCAACAGGACAGAGTAAGTTCCTTGTCATCCCTGAAGTGCCAGCTCAAAACACATCCCTCTCTCCAGCATTTCTTTTGGTTGCTTCAGGCTATTCCCTCTCCCTGCTGTGAAAGCCATAAAGCAAAACATCCCCAGCAGGGCACAGCATCTGCTCGAAAGCTGCAGAATCTTAACAGGCAAACCAGGCCTAATTCCCATCATTGATCTGTCCCAAGATCCTCAAACATATGTAGTTACCTCACTGTCTAAAACTCAGGAATCTTGCCATGTTGTAGAAACTGTAACATGGATTTTCATCCAAGGAATCACATCCTTTTCCTAAGGTAGCTCATTCCATGTATATAGAGTTAGTTAAGCCTGGCCAGAGTGAAAATGTATGTCAATGCCATGTAGCCCAAAGTTCCCTGCTTAACATGCTTCCCTGGAGAACTTGGGTCCTGGGCTCACATCTCAGCCTCTGCTAGATTTAGAGATGAGCATCCTAACCAACAGTACAGGAAACTCCCAGTCATGGATGTCTGCATGTTTTTGCTCTCATGGATGTTTCCTTTTAAGAATCATCTGCCAAAGCAGGGACTTGGTGACAGTTGCTGATTTCTAAAGGGAAAACCTGTCCCACTGAGTTATCTAAGTACTTGCATGGTCACCGCCATGAAGTGGAGACCAAGTTCCAAATCTTCTGGTCAGCCCAAATATGCCCTACCAGTAAAAATACTCTGAAGTAAGATGCAGGCAGATCCACACAAAAGTCTTTCCAGAATGCTGAAGTACTCAGACCACCCAGTCAGTCAAGGACATCCCATGTGGGCACATGATGCATTATGGCCTTCCAAGATTGCAGCTACATTCTATGTACAGAATCAGGTCAGCAGCTTTGCAGTGCTCAGCAGCACAGGTCCAGGCTATGGGGACGTGCAGATGCGTGTTTAGGTGGTTGGTTCCTGGAGCAGTGAGAAGGCACACCTAATGCATTTAAAGACCCAAATCAGTGTCATGAATGAGGACTATAAGCTCCTCAGTAAATTAGAGCTTCTCCCATAAAAACCACCATTAAAATTGAAGTATCCTTGGATACTTTCTCAGCAATTATACAAAGGACTGACTGAAGATGGAAAGAAAAAAAAAAAATCTCATCAGTTATCATCACTTCAAAGCTGCTTAAAGACACTGGTCTCATGTTGGGGAATTTATATTTTACAGCTTTAGATGCTGCTGTGCTGCAAACAAATAAACCTTGTATCTTTCAAGCAATTAATTTCTGCACCAGTTAGAAAAAACAAATTAACTTGAAAGAAAATAATCTGCATCCTCATTCCAAAAGAATTGAAGTTCTATTCTCAGCACAGTATTTACCTTTACGTACTAATTTCACTAATATCCATCCAGTGAGTGATTAGGACAGTAAAGAATCTGCCAGGGATTTCTCTGCGGTTGCTCACCAAATATGTCTGCTTGACTTGAACAACAGGAATGTTAATGCCAGTTTAAATGAACAAATCCTTAAATGATTCCGTTTAATGCCTGCTTTAGTGAAGGCTTTGTTTGCAAAACGGCCAAGAACATTTCTTATGCATAGACCATCATTTATGTTTTGCTTTTCTAACCAATGCCTGCAAATTGGCTGGCCCACCCCATACAGTTCCAAAAATGTCCTTCTCTGTCCTTAGGGCAGCTTCCAGTGGTAGGTCTTTTCCTGCTGTCACCACCTTTTTTGCAGCCCGAATGACGCTGGCTGGACCCTCTGTGTACTGACCCAGCCAGGCTCGGGCTTCTTCTAACGCTCTGGTTTCATCTGAAGATGACAAGGTTTTCTCAGACAGCCCCAGGTGCAAAGCTCTCTCCGGGTCCACCCTGGCAGCCCCGCTCAGCAGCTGGAGGGCAGCCCCACTGCCGACAATCCGCACCAGCCGGGCAGCTCCTCCCCAGCCTGGCACCAGGCCCATGTGCTTGTGGACAAATCGAATTTCACTCCCAGGCGTCATCAACCTGTCAATGAACAAACAGCAGAGGTCAATCCGTGCATAGACTTGTGTTCTCAGCTTGCTGCCACTCCGTTTTCTATTTTCTCCTCCCCTTAGCTTCCAAAGGCTGATACAACTTGACAGCATGCTGATTACAGCCAGAGCTGGAGAATCTTAATTTTTACATCACACCTGCAGCTTTTGGCCCTTCTCAAAATGAGATACATGGGTTGCCATGAGTAAATCAGCTGCCATGCTGATACCTGTAGTCAGTTCTACAAAGTGTTTGAAAGCAGTACTGCAGATGGAGGACACGTTGCACTTACTCACAGTGCCCACACTGCCTTGCAAATTCATCTCAACAGGGTTTTGGGTAAAAAAAAGCGAACTAATACACAAAACATATTTATCAAGAGATCATGGTCTTAGCACTGATCTTCACTGGGGAGGTTCTGTCAGCACCCTGATGCTTGATTATAGCACAATTGGGTCTTCTTCTGTTCCCTCCTTTAGGGGGTCTATGTGAATTTGATTTATAACTGCTCACTACAGCACAGGATGTCAGGATGGATGCTAGACTCAGGACTCACAACATATAATAGAATTGCTTTTTATTTATGCTCACAGTATGTAATACAATTGCTTCCCTGGCAGAGTCACATTCCTCTTTTCAAAGATTTCACATCTTTGCTTCTTTTCTACAGTCTGTCACCTCCCTGATTCAAGAGCTCACCCTAGGGCTGATTAAGCAGTCTACCTGGAGGAGCTCTGCTGCAGTGGATTGTACTGTCTCCATATAGTGTTCACAAAGACACATACTAGGCTAGTGGAAAAAGCCTCTAGAAATAGAAACATATAGAAAAGAAGTACAGAAACAGACCAGTGTTTGCTCTTTCTTAAGATGATGTTCTGCAGTGTGGTTGCCTGCTGCTGTTTGTAAGACAAGGGATGTAAATTGCATTTGTGAAGTAGATTAGCTTCTACTTCAAACACTAATTGGCCTTCTGAAGATAAATCTTGTAATTCTGAGTTCTACACACAAGTCTGTGTCCTAACAATGCGGTTTTCCATAATGAAAACATCAAGGTGAACAGCTTTAAAAGGGGAGAGAAAGGGAAAACCTTTAAAAATGCAGTTCCTTCTAGGACGTCGCTGTTCCCCAATCTGCTTATTGTTAATTGTAAGTTTGCTTGGTTGCTTTTTTCCTTAACCAGAGCACCATCAGCATTCATGCCATACTATAAAGCACCAGAGCTGAAGAGCTTATGCTTTATCCCAGACCCAATACAATGCACAAAGGCAACAGCTGACATGCCAGATTGCATGAAAGCCTTTTTGTAGAGATAGTGGAGGAAGGCTGTGTGACAAAAGGAAGAGAGCAGAGTATTGCAGGGGAGGAAAGGCTCTTAGCTAACATTAGCAACTGCTTTTCATACCCAGCAAATCCCAGGGAGCTCGGGTCTTTCCAAAAGGAAGACTGCAAGTATTTTCAAAACTCCTTTACTGGCTCAGCTTACTTTGCAACTTGCTGACACCCAGTATCCCACTGGGAAAGCAACAATGAAAACATTATTAAAGGTTTAATTCTAGCTGTGAAGAGTGATATGAAGCATTAAAAAAGAAGTGGCCATAGGCAACTAGGCACCTGATGCCCAGACAGTCTGTAGCCAGTCTCATAAGACTGCCACCACAGGTCGGTAAACCAAGGTTGTGTCTGTATATTTAATCTGAGACTGTCCCTGGCACCTGGGTTCATGTCTTAAGGACAGGCATTTCAGTAGACATCTTCAGGGCAGAGCATGGACTCATCTGGGAAGCTCGCTCAATGCACTCTGAAGTTTGCATGGGAAGTCAAATTTTACATCAGAAGCACAGAAGATCCATCAGCACCAATGAGGAGAGAAGTTGAAAAGGTTTAGCATGTGGGAAAGGCTCTGTTACCCTGCACAGTCTTCACCTTCCTCTGAGAAAATGGAGCCAAACATGAGGAAAGGAAACTAAATGACTGACAGCTAAATGGAGACTGTGAGGCTGCAACTTCCAGAGAAGATATTGAGATAAGTGGTGGTCAGCAGAAAGTGTAAACGTAGTCTTGGTCTGCCTTCAGACTTAAAAAGGGTATCTATGGTTTTTCAGACTTTTCAACTATGAATCCACCCCTGAAGCCACACCATTTCTCACAGAAACCACCCACCACCGTCTCTGCTAAGTACACCACTCACTTCCAGTCCCTGTCCCCAAGGAAGCAGAGGAGACCTGAGCTCAGATCTGAAGAGTCATATGCTGCTGCCAAGCTAGCTTGGGATCAGCCTCTGAACATCACCAGCTGCAGCCTTTCATAAATATTTCCCTTTTTATTTTATGAAAGGATTTGAGTCTATCTTCTGAGACAAGACAGATCTGATCTCACATTAGAAGAATTTAAGAAAAGTGCATCAAGCACTACTAAACATAAAGAGGCAGACATAAGAAAACTGAAAAGACCTAAGTACTATTCTGTTTCTGAGCTGTTTATACTTTATTCACCTAGTACTGCCCCTGCCTGAGAAGGAATAGTAGATGAATACAAAATTAACCCTGATTTGACTCTGTATGCCTGTTCTTATCTTTTAGGTCAAGGGAATTAAAAACTGGGTCTCCTATATCCCAGTGGAAGGTCATATCCCCTGGGCTCCTAGACATATGCCCTCCCTGCCCTAAAAAAAAAGAAGAAAAGGCATCGCATGACAATACTGAAAAAATATTAAATGTAATTAATGTACAAATAACCAAAGACCTTAAAAGCAAAGAAACATCCTTCAGAAATGTGAAAGGTAGCAAAATCCTCACAACTTAAATTGGAAATGAGAGGTTAAAGTAATATAAGCACTAAAGTGCAGCTGAAACCTTCTTTAAGAACATTATATTGCCATGTTACAAGCACTACAACACCCCTAGGAGGAAAGCACAGCCACCGTGGGCCACATCCTATTTTCAGTTAGTCATCTAAAGCAAACAAGAGCTACAGCAAATGTTCCTGCAGCACATTTTAAAATGTTCTCAGACGCACTAGATGTTACAAACCCTCCACCTTTGATCGGAGGATTCTTTCACTCCATGACATCCCATTGTGCCCACAAGCTACCGACTGTCACGTTGCATCACATCACAAGCAATGCACGTGAGCAGAAAAACTTGTTTGCCATTAACAAAGCAACCTAACAAATCCCATCCTTGCTTCCTCAAAGGTGCCACTTGATGTGAGCTAACAGTTACGCTTTCCTTTGCTGAAGTATTTCCCAGCTACTTGAAGCTGGAGCATATACAATGGAAGCTGAAAATGCACACAAAAATGTATTTTCTTAGTTTTTCATACCTGCTTTTTATAGTACTCATGTTACTGAACTGTTCCAACAGATATAATCAGTTCATTGGGCATAATTAACATTATATTAAGATCTGTGCTGACCTTTACCCTCATCATTTCCTGGACTTTGGGGTTTTAATTGTATTCAGCATTCTGACAAGGCACAGGCACTAATGAAGTTTACTAGGGAGAAACAACTACCATCATCTATTTTATGCATTTTAAGAGCTCCTACCACTATGCTTCTGAAACCCATGATGGAAAAAAGGATGCCTAAAACATTAAACATGTTGTCAGCAACCTGGATTTTGTTCCCATCCCTGTTCGACTCCTAGTGTCACATAAGGACACAGCTCCTGACTTCCAATCTTCTCCTTTTAGCTGGCATGAGACTGACACACCATGGAGAGAGGCAGCCGGCATTGCGCAGTCCTGCAGCACCTGGTTCTCAGCTCTGGTTCTACTGAGAGGGCAGCCAGAACTGCAGGAGATTACTTTGATCTCCCCAACAAATACGTCAGCTTCCTGCTCTCAAACTATGAATCAACATAAATAATAAGCAAAGCTTATGCCTTTGGTTCATGGTAAGTTCCCTCACCAAATAGCTATCCTCTAACTTTTGGTAACACCTATCTAGGAGGTGACTGAACCAACACAAAGTGGGAAATTCTCCAAAAACAGAGTTGAAGGCCTTGAGACACAACTAAAAGATGTCCATAATTTTAACATGCTGCAGAGCAAGAGTCACAGAGATGAAAATAATAAGAAATTTTCGAACAGAACCAGACATTTCGGCGAAGTATAGATGCAAGACCTCCAGACACATGAAAAGCAATGGTCAGCCACATGTGCATTTTGGCTGACTATCATTACTCAGTGAAGATACCAAGAATACAGTGTTGATATCAAAGGCTTTCAACCAACCATCCAAACCATAAACATAATTATTTTAAGCACAGGAACAGACAGGCATTAAAGAAAAAAGAAAACCACCATAAAATGGTAACAGAAAGAAGCTTATCAAGGTCCAAACATTCATTTTAACCAGCAAACAACAGAAAAACAAATTTTATGTACAATCCAGTCATACACTTTCCCACCATGTATGTTTTCAATACACTCATCGAGGTGGCATCAGCTTAATTAACTCATGTTAAATTAAGTGACAGTCACGCTATGCTGCCATGTGGCCCAAAACAAATATACACTGCTGGAGAGTGCAAGTTTCAGAATTTGTCAGGTATGACATTATCTGTGGATGGTGTTTATCATGCAAATGGAACTTGTTTTGCCAGGTAAACTTGATGACCTTGCTTGCAAGCGACAAAAGCTCAGGTGCAACTAGTTTAGGATTTTGTAACTTTGTTTGGCAAGTGCTACCAGGACCATCCCCCACAGCAGCAGCTCTCAAATCCATGCTGGCCCTTAAGCAAGCAAGAAAGCTGAAGTTCTTTGTCCACTTCTTCCCTGTTCTCCTACTTTACCTTCTCAACACTCAAATCACAGTCCCTGTCCCATCACTTGACCTGCATGTTACACCTCAGAGTCTTGCTTCATCTTACTAACACTCCTCCAGCATCCCACGGGACAAAGGAGATAGCAGTGTTGCTTGTGGGTTCTTGCAGCAAGTGTGACTCAGGCAGCAGAAAGAGACAGGTAATATCTGTAACCTGATCTCCCTCCTCCTCTTGCTGATACATGCAAAACCCACCAAAAAAATAAAAGCGCTGCTCTTACACACAAAGTGCTGCTGAACACATGCAACAGATGGGATGTTTTTAGTCAACTAGGGTGTTACAGTAAGTTAAAACATAGCAAGGGAGAGCTGTGATTGTTGAATTTATAACAGCAGAAAAAGAACTAAACTAGCTGTTCCTTTAGCTATACAACGAAAGCTCTGATTTGTGATTAAACATAAGTCCTTTATTTCAGGTTGGCCCAGTGCACCACATAAATCAAGTAATATCTTCAAGGCAGCATACTACATCTCTGGCTTTGCAAAAAGAAAAAAAACAACAACAAAACACAGTAACTGTTCAGATGAGGTAGAAGTGGGTAGCTGGATGCAAAAGCATTTCCATAAAATAGATAAGTCACCTTGAATCTTTTGAATGAACCTTGAAATGCATTGCCATAGCATCTACAGTTCAGTACAACTACAGGATCTGAATAGCAGGGATCTCATGTTCTGGCATCATGGCACACGAAGATCAAGAAGATGCAAGCATGTGAAAGAGTCTTCAGCCAACAGCATGATGAAGCTCTTCCTACAGCCACAAAAGGGCTGAGGAAACATATGATCACCTGCCCTGCCCCAAACCCCAAATCCTGGTGGTCTCATCTGATGCCTCCAGCCCCTTTGCTGCATCCAGCCAATTCCGAAGCTTCAGTTCCTTGGCTCAGGCAAGGATGCCAAGGGGTCTTGCACTGTCAAGCGACAGCCCTGCAAGCTGGACTGTAAGGAGCAGTTAACTGGGACTCCAGGTGCTGTTAGCCTAGCTTGGGCAAGGACCATCACACAGGTAGTCAAGCACTGCAGCAACTACACACTATCTTCAAGGCTTTACATACATAGCACATACTGCGGTTTGGAACCTCCAGGCTAGCTGCCTTCTTCCCTATTTCTTTAGCATGGCAGGTTGCTCTGCAAGTTTTAGCACGTACCTAGTGCTCAATCCACCTCTGATATCTGCATTTCAAATCTTAGAGACCATGTACCTTCCCATTTAATATATCTAAAACCTAACCTCTGCACCACACACAGGCAAATATTATTGCACATGTAAGAAACTACAGAAACTAAACGTAAGAAACTTCCTTTTGCATTAAGATACAAATTCTTGAGGCCTCATATATCAATGTTCCCTGGCAATTTGCTGCAAAACTCATCCCTACCTTCTCCAGAATCTTTTAACAACAAAAATAATTTGAGTATAGCCTTGAAAACAAGAGCAGAATAGAAACCACCACCCTGACATCTTCACAAAGCCACAGGAAACCTAAAATTAAGAAAACTGACTGAAGTTAAGGCTGCAGTTCGTGCCTACAGAGACCTAACCTGGAAACCTAAATACTCTTAGTTAATTACATGACAACATTGTGTTCTAATAGTGACAACTTGTCTTCTGTAAGTATTTAGTCTCTCAAAATATTCTTAGGACCATAAATCTTACCGGAAAGGCTAGGAATACTTTCATCAATATTTAAATGAGGAGTGTATGGGGTTTTATTTTTAATTTAAAAAACCCTAGCTCTAGCCTTGTTCAATATTCCAATATACAAGCTTCCCTGGTTATTACAGAAACTCACCTTAAATCAAAAACTGCACTAACCAGTCATTTTTGCAATAAAAATGAATTTTAAAGCAGCAAGGTACTGTGGGAAGAATATTCTGCAGAAGAAATATGCAGTACTACACTAAAATAATATAGCTAGTCAGCAATGCTGCTGATGAGCAGTTTTCAGCCTTTACTTCAATTTGTGTGACAGATGCTGTTAGAATTAGACCCTCAAGAACAAGACAGTCTCCTCCTAAAAGCAAGTTGGGACTAATTAATCCATCTCTGCCTATCGAGTGCAGTGTCTCGATGGTCGCTTTGTCGCTGCACCATCAAATAATTACCTAGGTACTCTGTAAGGGGATTATTCAGCCAAAACAGTTAAAGATTCTTCTGAAATTCAACTATCGTACTACACCCTCTATCACCAAAAAAACTCCTAATTCTCTGAAAATATTAACAAGTGGATTCATCCTGAGAAGAGTTAGTCATAATTTCACTTACCTTTCAATCTCACTTGATTAACTGGATAGGCTTTAAAAGATTAAAATAGCCTCAATTATACATATAAGTAGCAAGGAGTTATTTATTTAATTTAGTAGATTTTTAAACTATAACAATGCAGTAAAAAACAGCCAGCCATGACTGCTCTGTGCTTTCCCAGCTCAGCTTGCTAGTATTAACTCCCCCTGCTCCTCTCCCTTTTCTTCCCTTTTCTGGAGAGCTTCTCATGTTCCTGTCCTATGCAGAGAAAGAATAAAAACATTAGATTACAGCAATTGCTGCTTCAGATCTCTAGCAACATGAAGTGAGACCTCCACTGAAAATACTGTAAAACCTATAAAACTAATAATTTGTCCTACATGCTTCTGGTGATAGTCTGTGCAGACTGACATCATAAAAACAACCCCCTAAATCTTTCCTCTTTCTGAAAAACCTTTAGTCACAAATATTCACTTGACAGATGCCTCAGTGGTAACCACTAATGAATATAAAAGTGAAGATTAAATGCTTTAAGAGAGTCTGGGGAAACTATGTTCCTTGTCTATATTTTAGATACAACTGCACAAAGTGTCCCTGCAATCCAAAATTTCAACAGCATAAGAGAAGACTGCACATCAATGATCTCTCCTATTTATGAGATTTCATCTGTAACCTTTACTACAGGAATGCATCAAAAGAAGTAGGTCCACCTACTACTTTAATAACCCCATCAGAAAGCCAGCCCTCTTAAATGCTTTTAGTGATTAAAAAAAACCAAAACCAAAGAGCAAAGCAATAAGCCTTCTTTACTTGAGGTTTAAATAAGTTAAAAAGATACCCGAGAACCAAAATAAAAAGAATCCTACCAAGCCTCCCAAGCACACAATGTTCTAGGCACACACTAAAACTCAGAGTAGGCTTGATGCCAGCCTAAGAAATTTCACCAACACAAGAGCTGATTTCTCTCACAGCTCTTTTCAAATTGCCTTACAGATTATATGGAAGTTTATTTATAGTTACTGTATTATTTTGTAACACTCTTAATGCATCCATTTTCCCCTCACTTGCAACAAAACCTAAGAATCAAGGCTTACATAAAGTAGCCTAGGAGAAAATACCTCACATCTCTCCAGCTTGCGTTGCCTTTACCACCTTTCTTTGCTGCCTTCCAGCCACATTTTTCCAATGCATTTTATGGACCCCTAAGAATCAGGGCAAAAATCCAATCTGAAAATAGACCTAATTACAGATATATTGGCTTGAATAAGAGTCAATAATGGCTGGGAAAACCCAGGCATCTTCTCAGAGGGGAGCAGACAAACCTAAACGATGCGAGATGCACTCTTCAAATGAAACTTTAAATTAATCATTTATAGCATGACTCTGTCATGATTTCTCATATCACCAAGAGTCAAATGAAATGCAGAAGAAAGAATGACAAAGACATGTTTTCATCTAAAGACACAAACCAAGATGCTAAAATTCTGAAAAGTGGAGTCCTATATAAGAAAAAAAGATGGAATAACAAGAGTTGGAGGCAGAAACAGAACACAGGAACATCAGAGCAGAAACTGATACATAGACATGAGCTGTTTTAGGAGGAATATTGTCTCCTAGAATACACAGGAGCTTAAGGTATAGATGACTTGACCATTTATTGCCCAGACACTGGGACATTGAATGGAAGATGAGTCTCCAAAAGAAACAGAGTCAGCTCAAAGAGGTTGCAAGATCATTGGAGTTTCAAAGGAAGCCACTCCAGGGAAGAAGCACAAAAATAGTATTTCTGTTAGAAAAAGATCCGATGAGTAACAGAAGTTAAATTATAATAGGCAGATACAGAAGTCTGCATGCCCCTGAAACCAGCATCTCATCAATGGCAAAGTTAAGCACTGTTAGGAAAAGGTCTAACAGCAGCAAAATGGAGCATGGTAAAGCATCAGAGCACACTCTCTGTGATCCAGCAAGACCCAGACTAAAACTAGTCCAGATGTGACTACACAAGAATGGCCAGACGAGAAAAAAGTGTTATTTCTTAAGCACTTCCCTGATTAAAGGAAGGTGGCTAAAAGAGGGCCAGAAAGACTGTTAATTTGAGAGAGTGATTATGGAAGGAAGGAAAGAGACATAGGGGAAGAACCTGTTGCTAATACCCTGCAAGGGAGCACAGAAGACTCAAACACGACCAGGCAGGTAGGGCCCCCCCAAAGTCTCCTGAGGACTCCCTGTCATACCGGCTGCCATCCACACAGATGGCACTTCCAATCTCATTCCAGACCAGAATCTCCCAGAAGTCAGCTACAGATGGAGGTTCACCCAGCAGACCTGGATTAAGGGTCTTAAATCCAATTCTTTACCTCAGGCTGACACGTTCTCACCTGAGAAGAGCCAGAGAGAGAAAAGCACGCTATAAAAAGCTACGTTACTTCTAAAAAGGATAAATTAAGCAGAATATTGGAAGTTACAGGAAGGCTTTTTCTGTAGCAGGAATGAAAAATTGAATTAGATGCCAGATCACAGGGCAAGAAATAAGAGGCCCAAAAAAGCATGACTGATTAAAACTCCACAAGCAGTATTAAAGGAAGATAAGCTTTTTCTTTTTTTCCAGGCATTTTTCAATAAACTGACAGGAAAGAAAACCACAAAGCGAATCTGCCACATTTCCCAGGCTGATACTTGTTGAAGTTCACATGCTCACAGAGGTTTCCTGCAGCCCAGGGTACTATCCCTCCATGGGGGGCTGTGGGTGCTGGAAGGTGAGTAGCACTGCATGGGAGGGCTGCTGAGATGGGGAGGGGGATGACCAGGGGACTTATGCAGCCCCCCCTGCCACTGCCAGGCAAGGCAGCACATGCTGCACCCACACATCGTGTGACTCCTTTGCAAGCTGCAAGGTGACATAAAAGCTGTGTGAGCCACACACCACTGCCTTGTCACCACTCTCACACCTGAGCATTCAAGTGAGCTGAGGAGATCCAGAAAATGGCAGAACAAGTAAATTAAAAGGCTTTTCCCAAGTGGGGAGAATAGAGGCTTTTCACAATTATACAGGTAGCAATACCAACTCCCCTGTCTGTCAGTGCTGCCTTGGATCTGCCTGACAACACCCCCACTGCACATGTGAGGAGGGAGCAGTGTGGCTTTACAAAGGCTTATGAAAGCACACAAGGCTCATGCCACAGTTTAAGAGCACGCAGAACAGAGAGAATAAAACAGTTACACCAGGGGTCTATAATTCCCCTGAAGTGTGCAGTATAAACTCTGATACAGCTCAAATCACCAGGGCCATCACATGGGACGGAAGCCCCATTGTTCTAAATGTGGTGACTGGATCCTCCTTTCTCCCTGCAGTTGTATGACAGCAATCCACTGGGCACGACTCCATTTCTCCTCCCCTGCTAACAGCCGATGTCTTACTAACACTCTCCTCCCCTTTGCATTTCCAGCTATGACTTCATTTTTATTGCCCTTGGTGTCAGTGGGCCCCAGCCACGGGCACACTGCAATTCTTTTCAGAGTAGTTCTCATCTTGACATAGCCATGAAACAGGTCTTGGTTATTCTTTGCAGGCTGCCCAAGTCTCAATAGACAAGTGAGTGCCAAAATAATGCTCACATAAAAATTACTCATGCTGGAAATCTAAAATGTTACATGAGTCTTCCCTTCCAAAAAACCAGAACTATAGCTATTTGGATTTCACTCAAGCAAACATTTTCAACAACAGATATGCCTTTTAGAATAAAGCAAAAATTTCCATTAGAAAAAGATCCAGTGATATTTTACAGATTCTTTGCTGAAAAATGACCACTTGGAGGTAAAGGTGTTTGATAATTGAAATTTTTAGCCAAATCTGAATGTTAGTATTCATCTAGAAAGCAAAAAAGTACACTGGAACTTGTTTTCAAATTTAAAGTATTGTATTTTTTAAATTATGTGCACACTTTGATGCAGCATATACACCCATGTTACACCTAAGTCACTAACTTCAGTTTCCCACATCTTTATTTCCATCATATTTTTATCAAGACCAAAGAAAACAGAACACAATTCTCCTGGACCAAATTCAAGAGTCTCTTAAAGTAGGAGCATTTCAGTCATATTCTCTGCTCATCTCTGCTGCTGCTACAGAAAGGGGAGGGGGAGCTTCCCAACACTTTGGCTCAGAGCTTGGCATGTAAAATATCAAAAAGACAAAGATCACCTCACTCGCCTGAGCTTGGCCGACTGGGAAGGAACAGCGTTGCTTGACATCAGCCCTAAGAGATGCAAGGTTAGAGTTGCTCCAATACTTTATGATGGATTTGATATATCGTATTTCTGCAACCCACAGCACTAAAGGATTTAAAATACATCGTAACATCACACCAACTAACAACCCTTCACAAGACCTAGGGTAACAAGACACACTTTGAAATTCAGCTGTCTCTGCATGCAGTGCTACTGAGGCTGCATTTGCACATCCTACACAGCAATTTCTGACTAAAGCTAAGAGAGATCATACACTTACTTGGAATCACTGGTGATGAAATTATAATGAAACATTGCCATGTTGTCAGAATACCAGGTTAATAATCTCAAACAAAAAAATGCCAAAGGTTGTTTCTTTTTTAAAGTGAGCAAGGTGGCTGTGACCTAAGTTTTAAGTTTTCCAGATAAGATATAGGATTTCAGAGAGGTTTTTTTGTTTGCTTGTTTTTCTGGGGGACACACACACACAACAATGACATATCTCAAAAAAGGCATAAAAGGGATAGAGAATATAACATTAAAATTCTACATTAAAACAGTAACTTAATTTCTTCACCTCTTTACTTTTTAATATAGTGCATTAGTTATATGTGGGGGAACTAAAGCCAGCTTCAGATTGCTAACTGATGGTATGTTCAGACTGGCTGGACAAGAAACAGACATCTTTTCAGCCAACTATAACACAATATGCCTAAGAGTGTGATTAATTATCTTAAAATCAAAAGTATAATTTCCCCGGTATCTTTTTATTTACATCTTTCTCTCTCACACATAAACCCAAATCCACACTAATTGAAATTACTGCTTTTTCCTCAGTCTATATGTTTGCTTTGTGTTTATGAATACAAACATCAGCACACAAAACAGAACTGGAGTACAACACCTAGTAACACACCATGGATACAGCAGGAGTATATACAGTAACCTACTTGGATCTTACAGAAGGATACAACAGTTAAAGCACAATAGGAATTTATTTAACATAAGAATTTATCATTTGATTTATTCTTACTGTGACTGCTGAGTTATAGCAGTAGCAATTAATTTCTTACTGACTACAGAATCCAGGAAGAAGTAGGAAGCTGAAATCACAAAGGTTTACAGTTTCAAGTAGTCTGCAGTCTTGTTTCACAGAATTTTGGGTAAGTCTGGAAGGAACAGAAACACAGAGGTCCAGCCTGCAGGGCTCCAAATCATCACTAAGACATTGGGTTGCTTTGGATTAGAGAGGAAAAAAGAAATGGGGGAGTAAGGGGAAGACTGAAAGCTGCAATTATGAAGGCAATGTGTACAATTATAGTAGGCTGAGATCCACACAGCAACGCCTGCTTACACTTGCAAAAACCCATGGTAATTGAATCATTTGGGGAACATTTGGTCATTTCAATGAACAGTAACTCTGATGTGGACAATTACCATTCAGATATCTACAATATTAACTATGTTGCTCCCTGGAGCAATAAAGACAGGAAGAGTTGTTCTTTTCATAGTCCTTCAATAACACATGACAGGACTGTAAAATGAGGTAGATAACAGGGACTCTGGAAGACACCCTCTGGAAATTGATCCAATGCAAAGTTAGGCAGTTAAAAGTTGTGGTTTCAGGGGAAACTGAGGCTATCTAACAGCTCCCTAGAGCCAAAGGAAAAGATTGTATCCCCATCCTCTCCTGTACTTTGTCACCTCCTCCTAGAGGCACGAATTCCTACTTTACACTGGCTCCAGCCAATAATACATCCCTTTACAAACCACTTTAACCCACTGTAAGGACAGGAAATACTCCCGCTTTCTGTTGCTTTTTAGTGAGTTAATTGACTCACACAGGCATCTTAACTGGTGCTTGGCAAACCAGAGGTGAGCAGCGAGTTGGGAATGGGCAGCAGGGACACCATCCTCCCACATCAAAGTGAGCTGTTCAGACGGTCTGTCCCTTCTCATGAAGCCACAGCTCAACATAACCCCACCACACAATCAGCGGACTGGAATACCCAAGTGCTTCTCAGACTTCAAATTAACCAACATGTGAAGCTATTATATATGTATTTTAAAAATATTATTTTGGTAATGAAGATCAGCAATAGGGTGTCAAACTCAAATACCTGCAGGCAGTTTATCTAAATGGGATTAGTCACTTCACAGATACAAGCATAACATAGTCTTCCTAAACTAATTCTCCCAGAACCTTGAATGCTTCCCTATCGACAGCCCACAAAAATCAGCATGGGTCCAGCTCTGCATTCCCTAAAGTCTGTCTTACCTAAGTTTTCCATTATCTGGCCTATCTCTGTTTATTATTACTGTGCAGCACAGAATCAGCTACAGACAGGATTGTTCAATAGAAAAGACGTTAAGATTGCATGGTAGAAATGGTCTAAAATGTAGACACACGCTGATGACAAAAATCTCGTTCACCCGGGAAAAGACGATTTGGCCTCCCAAAGGAAAAAAACAACCAACCAACCAACCAAACTTGGAATTAAGTAAATCCCTACAAAAAGGCTACTTCAGAAAGAAAACATCAACTCAAAATCATGTTTTGTTGGCGTTGTTCACATCTCCAATAAAATCAAACGGTGATAAATTTGAACGGTAGACTATGTAAAAAATCCTCTGCCTGGAAGATTGTAAACACATGAAATTCAAACCCAAATGAAAACTGGTAATAAAGAAAAAAACCCTAATACTAGTCCATAAATACAAGCCTAAAAATGTCAAGTGTGCCAAGTCAAAAATAAGAACAGTCTTCTTCAAGGCAGGTAAAATGAAGCTTTTAAAACCATAATCCATCTCTCTGAAAATTTATCAGAAAATTGTACTAACAAACCTCACAGAGCTCTAAAAGTGTGAACTCACGTATGACAAAATTCTAAAATTGCCTACATATACATACATATGTGTAGATAAATTTATATATACATACATACACACACACACTCTTAGATTTGGCTACTGATTGCTCTCCTGATGGTGTGCAGCAACGTTATGGAGTCACATCTAATGAAAAGTGCTTTGTCAGCCTGGACTTTGTAAGAACTCATGAATACATGAACCCCATCCCATTACCTTCATACCATGTTCTGCCCAGTGAAAAGAGAGCTACTATGTACTGAGGTACCTTTATTTCAAACAGCAGCATATCGTGTACCTAAAACCTCCTCCTGATAAAACTAAACGCCAAAATCTTGCACACAGAGACATATTTCCAAAGAAGCTACTGTGTTGTACTCTGATGTTCTGAAACCTATGCTTGGAGAAGCTTACTGTAGAATACTAATGTCTTTACAGCTTCCCCCACACACACCTCCCACTTTTTTTTTTTTAAGGAGCAAAAACTGAAAAGTCAGTCATAGTGGTCCTACCTCTATGTAGAGATTATATTATCTTCTGCTCCTTTCATTTCAAATAAATTGCATTTAATGCAAGAAGCAAATACTTGTAGAAGTAAAGAAAGACAATTAATCACAAGAACACATATAAAAAAAGCTATTCAATAACAGTGCATTTCATTGTATCTCTTATTAGGCATTTTATGGAACAACACCTTAAAATTTAACACTAAGCATGCCAACGTATTTCACAAAAATAATAATCCAATTAAAATGCAGCATGGCAAATTTGATAAAAGCAGTGTTATTAGCATAAGCTTCTTCCCTTGTTAAAAGCTTGGTTCTGCCCTTCCTACAGATACAGGGGAGAAGTCTGCTCAGAAAGCAAGTACCTCTTTAAAATCAATGGTGCTTTTTATGAACTAGGAACTGCTCAGTACTAACAAGGGTAATGAAACTGGCCCTTTGCAATTTAACTGTGCAATATCAACTACAGCTGAAGAAATTATAGCTGATTATTCTGTTTTCTAAAAAAAAGGAAAGGACAATACTGCTGCCTCTACTTATGAGCCCATTTTGAGGTCAATGGTAAGGGAAATGGGTACCTTTGTGTCTTTGCACACATCCCCTGCCTGGAGACACCACCTTTTAAATTGGATTTGCATGGCAGTGACACACCTCTATTTTGAATGCAGTGGCATTAGAGAGGGAAAAGGCAGTAGGGAGGAAAAGACTATATTTTTCAGAAGCACTCAGGTACAATGGAAGTCCATTTGCAAAGGGATGTAGGACCAAATTTGCAAAGTTGTAGATGTGTCTAAAAGACCTACACAGACATCACTCCAATGAGATTTCTCAAAGGCATCAACGTGAAACAGGAGACAAGACAGCTAAGAATTCAAAGTTAGTTATTCTGGCTATTGGCTGGTAGTGCACTGCAGCTACTGTGCTCAGAGATTATTGTGATCTACTAAATGCACAAATACATTAATTACCAAACTGTCTCTGCCCCACATCTACCTGTCAGCTTATTTCCCAAAAAACTCACTACAATTCTTGTTAAAATTCCTTAACCAACCCTGCCAAATCAGTTCTCCTTAACTTCATGCATTGTGCAAGTACAAGATACACTTCAAGTTTCTGCATCCAGGGAACTCAGAACATATACTTCATTGTAATTATTTGTAAAATTGTATCCCTGAATCAAACACCACAGTCATTTGTTCACTTCATTAAATGGCTGCAGTGTCATGCAGAATCACAGCCTACACTGGCATTTGGCAGCAGAACCCACAAGTCATCTTCACAGGCTCAGGGCGAATATTTAGCTGTAGCACACTGAAAAAAGTCTAGGTTTCTTGAAACTGTACTAAAAACCTCAGCTGTCCAAACAAGTTTCATACCTCCTTGTTTTTACATTATTCAGTTTTACAGAAATAGTTGAGATAAATAATAACAGTGTCAGAAGCCTTATCTTCCCAATTTTTATATCAGAAAAAGTCTGAAAGGATTATAATTACCTTGCAGTTGTCTGTTTTGGTGTGTTTTTTTTCCAACCACATGTTTACGATCTTTATAAGGATGTTGCTGTCATACTGCAATGATTCATACAGCAGCTAAGACTGAAGATGTTTTGAGAAGACCTCTTCCTCCAGATCAAAGGTGGAGTGACCTAAGATGCTTTCACTTTTCATCACTGACCTTGTGTCAGCAATAAATGTGCTAGAGTTCATGCAGCCCTCCCTAATCCAATTTTAAATGTGTTGGCTTAAAATGGAGTAAGAGACAATTAGCCACAAGAACTGCCAGTGGAGCAATACATCAGTAATATCTTAAACCACCTCAGCTATTTGAAAATTGGATTTGTCCACACCTGTACTGCAGTAGAGATGTGTATCATGCTGCCAGAGCACATTTCAGAGAAGGTATGTAAAACCATTTTGGTTCAAGTGAATCACTTCAGCAATAAGTACAGTTTAATGTAGTACAAACTGGCAGAGATAAAAATGAGAAAGTATTCCAGGCCAATACCAAGCAGTTTGTAATTGTGGAAAATAGAAGTGGATCTGAAAATTTAGAATTGAAAGCAGCCACAACTCACTCATTTTGTTCTTAAAAATAAATAAAATATCCAAACAGTTTATTCAAGGAAGAAAGCAAACCCCTCTTGTTCTCAAGTTCATCTTTTGGCATCTAGTGTCTAAGGACAGAATACCTATTCCACCAATACCTATTCATAGTCCTCAAAAACACCCCAGATTTCATACTCCAGTATTACAAGTCTCAAGCTCAGGAGCAAGAGCAGCACCAACTATGTTTCCCTACATTGTTGTTATTAATTAAGTCCTATTTGCTGCTCCTGAATTGCTATTATTTAGTTGCACTGGATGGGTATGTTAGAAGGTAATGGAAGATGGATCAACAGCTGTAGTTACTACGAAAATTATGGCAGCACATCAGAGGAACTGCAGCTGCTCAATTCATGCAAATAAGAGCTACTTGACAATGACTATAATTACACAGCATGTCAAACAACATAGCTGCAGTAAAAGTAGAGAGTACATATTTCAGAAAGCCAAATTATTTCCATTTCATTATGTTCACATTCCCTAAACTCCTATTTAGGGATAACAGGATTCACTTTCTGTCAATTGACTCAGAGATACAGAAAGGTCTACTAAGTCTCCCAGGTGCATTCTCCTGTCAGTACTCCAGCTGTCAAACACAGTACCTCCCTGCATGTTTACCAGGCATTTACAATACAGTCTGTACTCAGACACCACAGTCGGAGCTGGGGTTCCAGCTCACCAGCTGCTGAATAGAGATGAAGGAAGATCTGGTTGCACCTGGCTTCAAAGCAAAGGAGGATTGCTTCCGAGTGGCTTGGACAATGCAGATGCCGTCTCCTCTACCCAAAGTCAGTTCCTAATACCTGGAACTGCACTATAATACTCCCTTGCTTTGGTTTGAATCTAAGTTTACTTTTGAATCTAAGTACTTTCAGCTTGCTCTGGATAATTCCTCTCCCACTTCAGGTGCCAAAGCCCTCTTAAAGAGCACATTTTCTTCTCTTAGACAAAAACTTCACTAAAAACTCCTCATTTTTAGAGTGGCTGCACACGGTGCTTATCTTGTTACATCTGTAGGCTGTTTGCACATTAGCAACTGTTAAAGTGACATTTTATTATTTTAGTTTCTTCCAGTTCCTGTTCTGCCTTCAGCCTCTTTAATTATAACCCTCTGTATTTCGTTAGTTGTTTCATGCTGGCAAATCCCTGCACCTGCATGGAAAAAAACAGTGACAGAAGCTCATGTGCTTTCCTCTGCACCTCAAAACTTCTTTTCAAAAACCGTACGGCACAAAATTATGTTACAAATAATAATCCTAGAACAGGAAATACCAGACTAATGGAGAGTTTTATTTATTTATTGTTACTTATGACAGCCACTTAAAGAGACATAAGGAAATACATAATTTTGCAGTCCTACCTCTCACTAAGGGGTGAGATGTTGGACCAACTTGGTCTGTGACACAGTGAGTTGGTACAGCTCCTCACTGCTCTTGTTTTATACAGCGATTCAAACTGTATAACCTGATAGTAAATAACCTTTCCTCTGTGCTATCAGAAAACCCAAACCTTTTTCCTGTAAAGTCTGCTTACAAAGCCCAGTTCTTAATGCCTTGTAACTCAGGGACCTGACTCCCAATATAAGTGGTACCTCAAGCTTCCCACGTTGCATAGGTACATTAAATCATGGACCCAACACGACAGCTACTTAAATTATCTTACCTGAAATCACATGCTGTGGTAAGTTCTGCTCCTCCTCCAAGAGCTTTTCCTTGGACTAGTGCAACACTGATCAAAGGCAATCTACATAAAAGAGAGTTTTGCAAACAAAATTAATGGTTTTAGTCTTCCAGAAATTGCAAAAGGATTAAAGCAAACCATCTCTATAGTAAAGGATCAGAAAAATATACTGTTCCAGCTAATTCAAATAACTACCTCTTTGGGGGTAAGTAGCACAATACCAATTCAACTTATGCTAAAGTACTTATTCCATAATTATTATGGAATCCCAAAATGAAATATAAAGACAGATGTATAAAAATTGACTCTAAGTAAAGAAGATAATGTACTATGTTAGGAAAAATACATGCTACAGATTGCACCTAAAGATTATGTGCAAGGAGTGACAGGACAGTGACACAAGATCCCACACTAAGCCAGTACACTACAGAAAGGGACAAGAAGAACTGTGTGGCTGGGTGATGCAAAAATAATGAGATTCAGCATGACACCTTCAGCAGCTTCTTCAGAGTGCTACCACCTCAGTCATCAACATTTTTTTTTATGGAGGACAAAACCATCCTTTGAGGATAGCAACAATCTGTTACCTTTGATGGTGGTGTATTTAATCACACTCACTGTATCTAATTATGTTCAAGGTAATTCAAAGGACAGAGGGAAGAAAGAGTATGTAGGGACAACCTCTTTCCCCACTGCCTGTGTGAAATGAATACTGAAGAACAATGACTGACTTAGGACAAGCCAAGTTTCCTAAGAAATGAAGACAACTGGTTAGTCCCAGACTTTACATGCTGATACAACCGTTTCATCTTTTACTACGAAGAAACATTTAACTCATTGAGCAGTTCTGAAACCACATTCAGAAGCCAGCTTCCCAATCATGACCACACGTTTGGCTTTACTTCTACTGAAACAGAAGAACTAGTGATTTCTTATGGCCCAAGTTCACTTACCAGCTGCAGAACACTTCATACACAAGTGAACCCACTGGAGGAAGGTAACCTCATTATTCCTACAGTCTATGGGGAACCAGAAGATATGAGTACAAGTCCCCTACATCCACACTGATCCACCTGAGCACCTCCTTCAAGATCGCAGTTAGTCTCAGCTCTTTCTGAAGGAGATTGATCCCATTGACAACAGATGTCCCTCAGTGCTCCTCCTCAACCACTGCGTCAAGACACATGAGGGAAGGGCTTAATCTTCATACATCTTCCTCCTCTTTGCTTTGCCCCATCAATTTTGATTATACAGAAACCAACTTATACAAATTCTAATTTAAATCCTGAGGATTCCTTACACTACCACTACTACAAAGTCTCCTGGACAGTTTTACAGAATAATGTTAACTCACAACACTTTCTCATACAGATTATTTGAAAACAAAGAATATTTATCTTCAAAGAGCTCTGAGCACATAAAAAGACAGACTCTACCACACATGGATTTAATAGAAATGTGATTTTTTAAGGGAAGCTAAATCTGAAGGAAAGAAAAAAAAAATGTTTTTCAGAAGTACCAGATGGTAGAACAGAATACATTCCGTTTATGAAGTGGGAAGATTAAATAAATATATATTTTAAAAATGTTACCTGTGTAGGCTGCATAAGCTGGCCCTGCTTGGTTTTTTTTAAGAGCTACTGATTTCCACTGAGTTACAGATGTCAGCTTCAGAAACTTTGAAGGCTTAGATTTCATTAACTCTAGGTATCTCCTGGCCCTCTGCATAAAAGCCTACAGGTTTGTTTTTTTTCTGTTCCAGTCTCTGGGAAGTCTAATAGTTGCAAAATGTCATGGTCTCATTTAAATCCATAAATACCTATCTGATTAACATGTGAGAATACAAGGTCTGGGATTCAAAATTATATACTTAAAACTATGTATTTAACCTTACATATCTTGTTAAAGAGTTATCCAAAACAAATCCCAATCCTTATAATTACTTCATAATGAAGGGTAAATATAATATCTTACCTCATAAGCCTGGTTAAGGTGTTTTGCATAAACATGCACATATTCATTCCATCCTACAAAGAATAGGAAATTAAAAAAATGTTAAGTGATCCTAATGTGAAGCAATTAAACACACAGATGGAGTAGACAGATGTATTCATTATATTTACTCTATCTGTTTTTTTTCTCTATGGTTAATCTTGCCTGAATTTCAGCTGAACCCCACTACACACAAATAGAAAACCTAGTATAGTTCAGGTTAAAAAAAAACCACAACCAAAACTTGATCAATTGATATGAAATCCAGTTATAATTTAAGACCCTGTTTAAGTAATTGCAATACTGAATTTCTAAGTGAAATTTTACATCCTTTCCTCTTAATTTCCTTTTCTCACTCCCAGTTAAACACCCATAAAGCTGAGATTTAAAAGTCTGTATAGGACCACAGAGTGCTGCATGCTTTTTATTGCTCCAATTGCTAGTTCTCAGACATGGGCTTGCACTATTCCCATACTACAAACATCAGTATGAAGCTGCAAAAAAGCTCTTCAGATAAAGCAATTTTTCACTTCATCACAGCAGTCCTTGCATTCAAATCAGCCACCTGAATTCAAGCTAAAATGGTAATTAAAGATTAATGCCAGAAGAGACCAACTTGATAAACACAGTTATGACTGAGCAGATTAAAAAAAAAAAAAAAAAAAAGGTCTGTATTCTCAGGTGGTAGAGAGATTACTGTGTATCACATGGAAAAAATGATTGCACAGAAACCACCCAGAAAAAAATCACAATTATTTGAGTCCTGGCCAACATACCCTTCAAACCTTTCTGATAAGAAAAATAAGGCTACTAGTCAAGAGTATTTTATCTGAATAAGAGAGGTGTTCACTGAAGCCTAGTGGAATAATCACATTTTCAGCTCTGTCCTTGGAATAAGAAGAAAACTAACAAGCAGAACTTCAGGTAAAATACAGTGTGGATTTGTGGAAGAAAAGGATTACTAATTTGCAGTGGGGCTAGGGGAGGCAGTCACCTTTGTAAAGTAGAGAACTACTCCTGGCTCTTTTTGCTGCAAGAGCTTGGAGTTCACTTTCACCACAGATAGAACAGTATGTCCAAACTATCTTTAACTGCTCAGAAGTCCTCCTTCCACAGCTTACTGCTTGGGAACCTCTGTCCTAGGGCTTCCTGACAGGGACCAAGGAAAGTGAAATTCTCCTTCATGCCTTGTTCCTCTCAGCTGTCCTTTCCAGAGCTTCTCTTGCTCTTCAGACAGCCAGCTTTCCCAGTCTCCCTCCAGAATGAAATTATTTCTCTTAGGAACCAGGCTTACAAGAACAGGAAAAAAAATAATCTTTTTCCAAAATTCCACTATTAATTTGCCTTCTGTGGTTTGGTCACCTACTGTTAGCACTCACCAAAGAATAACAGGCAGGGTTTGTTTCAGGGGTAGAAACAACTGAACGTGGGAGAAATGGACAAAGAGTGAGGGAGAAGGAGGAGGAGCCACTAGGGGGCACGAAAATCCTTCAATATTCTTGGTCACTACTTTTCCTGCACCACGGGGAAAGGCAAACTAAATCGTAGATTACGAAAAATATAATCTCACAGGTTGAATTACACAGGTTGAATTAGAGTGTCTTCTGTAATTACTAAAAGCTATGGGTTAAACCAGCCTTGCAAAAATTGAAAGGAAAAATCTACCAGTTCAGGCACAAAGCTATTCCCTTTTTTTTTTTTTTTTTTCTGGCCTTAGGGTTGTCTGTGGACAGAAAACTTAACCTAATTCTCTTTTAACCTGAAACCAGACAAAACTCTGTCATCTGCAGTGAGTTATAAAGAGCAGAGTTGTACAAGACTAGAGACCAGCTAAAGCTGGTCCTTATTCCATTCAAGTTTTATTTAAAAAAGACTACTGAATCCTAACAAACAGATGGTTTAGGAGTTGGCTATTGTCAAGAAACTCTCAGCTCTGGATAAAAAGTTTTACTTCTCCCAGTGAAATAGAAAGCAATTATGTTTAGCTTTTCTTGCATTATTTCTGGTGACTCTTAAGACTTATATTTCAGCACTAGCATGAGATCTAGATTCTTTCAAGAGAATTTTCAACAAAGCTATAATTAATACCTACGCATTTCATTCTGCCCAATATATATCTATTATGGACCCTAATCCTTAAAAGAGACCTCTTGGCCACTGCAATGACTGCAAGTCACAAATAGACCACATACCAAATGTTCAAGAGAATTCAGAAGCAGAACCACTGAGAATTACTGAATGTAGAACTGAAGCTGAAACTGCAGATAAGAAAAGAAATGGTCTGTCCTTGGTTTCAGCTTCTTTTCTGATGCTATAATGTTAAAATAAGCTGGAAAAATTCAGATTTTAAAAAAGTATTAAAAATTCACAGATACATCCATTTTTTTTAAAATCACCATTGTTTATAAAGTGCCCAAATGAAAACTCCCAAAGAATATTTATAGCTATAAAGCATAGTATCTCCATATTAAGAAAAGCATACCTCTCAGGCTGTTACACAAAGGAAACAAAGCTTCCTCTACTTTTCAAAAACTGGACTACCCTTATTTTATCAGGCCAGAAATATTTGAGGCATTGTGGTTTATATACTTAGTTTCATCAGCAGATACAAATCATCATTAAAGACAAATACAAGATTAATCATTTTTTGAGTTGGTGTTCTTACTGGAATGTTCAATTAAAATTCATTTGCATGGGCAAATCCTGAAACTTGAAACTGAAACAAAAAAGCACCAGGATGCCAGTTACCCACTACTGCAAACCAGGATGTAAGTGCAGCACAGGAAAGGCTCCTTCACCTGTCCTACTTCACACACTGCCAAGAACCACAAATTAACCCCTAAAAAGAATGACAGCACATGTCAAAGTTCTCAAGACAGGCCCGCATGAGTGAAAAAATGCCATCAAACCTTGATCTCTTCAGCCCCACAGTTACACACATGACTCACCTGACTGGACTTCAAGATCAATGTCAAAGCTCTACAGCACAAGAACTGCACCTGTCCTTCCATGTTATGCAGGTCCAATTGAAACCCTTCTGTAACAGCAGCCATGTTGCTTAAATTTGTATTTGGCTTTATAATATATGAGAAATGATCACTTGTATCTACTTTTAAAGGTCAAACTACTGAAGCACAGATTATTTGATGTGTAAATTCATCATATAATGCTCTGCAAAAATGAAATTACATTTTTAAAATAAAAGGCTAAAAAGAATATGTAATGAAAGAATTCAGTATTACGAATCAATTACAGTATCACTTAAACCACTGCTTAAAGGGTCTGCCAGCATTTTTCAAACCATTAAAGCTCTCTTCTGTGACTTGCATGTAGAATTGGAGCAGGAGCATAGTGCAACATTTCTGTCTGAAGGGAATATCAGAATATAATATAGCTGATTTTTCTTCAAAAACTTAATTTGCATCACTACTTGCCTCGGAGTTGGATATTGCCTTGACAGCATTCAGATCAGATCCTGAGCAAAAGGTGTTTCCTGCACCATGGATGATAAGGCCTTTACCATCATTCCAGTTTTCCAGTTCAGTTACCCTTTCCTGGAGTTCTAGCATCATAGTGCCTGTAACAAGAAGGGAGAAGGAAAATTTTCACCAGGAATTTATCATCACCACTATGCTTTACATTACATTTTTCACCACCAAAATCAAGTTATCATTAATAAGTGATGGGCTTAAAAACACAAAGGAAAGCATCACCTTAAATCCAAAACACAAGCACTGACATATGTTTTTTCTTCAAAGATGCACTTCCGAAAAATTCTGAAGCACATTCTGCAATTTGTGTTACACTCACAAAAAAAAAAAATAAAAAATGCAAGGAAGCAAGTATCAACTCTACCTGATTTATTCTTGTTTGATTATATTCTGGACACATTAACTTATACATGTATCTATCCAGATCTGTCCATCTAGTCATTTTGATGTTATTGTCATTTCACCCTCCCCAAAGAACTGGCACAGTATAGAAAAGAATGATGTGCAAACTGGGTTCAAGTAAATGTTAGTAAAGATTCCTAAAAAAAGGCTGAAGATCAAACTGTGATGGAGGCCAAGGATATTTAGAACTACTCATCCAAAACAAGACGATATATTTGAAAATAGGAGCAAAGTACCTCTTATCTTTTAAAAGGACATGAAAAAAAATAATTCTAAACCATCTTGGATTCCCTCCCTGGTACCTTTCTGGAAAGGCTCTCCTTACAAGGTATATCCTAGGCTCCAAATGGATGGATTGCACAGTAGTAGCTTTCTACTTCTAGCTTAAACATAGTATTCTCTTATGTCTACCTAAGTACACTTCCTGATGTGGAACTCTACAAACTCCTGGAACTTGTTTTCTGTTTCTAGAGCTCATCCTACATCCACACCAACTGAGCATACCCAGCAATAAGTTAGAGCTCTTCCTCTCTGAACACTATGACTTTCATTCAGTTGTAATCCTAAGAGAAAACATTTACAGAAACTAATTTCAGAAATAGTCTATGTACAGGCTGATGATACTCTCAGCCTTATCCTTCTTTGACAAGAATTTAGATGGACAGGCCTTCCTTCTTCAGACAGAAATGTGCTTAAGATTAATACCCTCAAGGACTCTTTCCTTCTCTGCCATGAGTGTTGATTTTTTGACCCTATGCCTGCATGCAATGGAACTCATCCAGTTCTGAAGTTGCCTGTTATGAGCCATCCCCATGTGAACACTTTTTTTTTGCCATCCTGCCTTTTTTTCCCTTGCAATTCCATAGGAAGAAAGCTTCCCAGCACCAGGTTAAGAGTGAATTCTCAGTCAAGCATTTCCACCTAAGGTTTGGTCTCTATCAAAATGTGCTATTTCAGTGATGATGTTCCCGAGGAGGGCAATAGTTAAGTTGCCATTATACATTATATACCAGAATGACACTGGGTTGTTGGCTTTTTTTTTTCCACTGTCAGGTCCAGACTGTGATCCTTTAACAAATCCCAGCACTTTCACCGGTTTCTTTCCCTTCTATATTTATAATTTGATCATGCTTTTCATCTGTTGCACATTAAATTTGCTTTCATTGAATTTCACCTCGTTGATCTTGAGCTCTTTGTAGCAGTTAATCAAGATCACTTTGAATTCCACTCCTCTGCTCCAAATAATAATCTTGCAAGTTCTCCCAATTTGTGGTCATAACAATTTCAGCAGTTCACCTTCTATTCCACCACCAAAGCCATGAATGAAAATAGTGAGCAGAATTACACCTAGATGAGACTTTTGTGGGTCTTGAAATGCTTTCCTAGCCTGACAGTACACTCAATGACTTCTCTGCAAATGCTGTTGTTTAAATGGGCATGCACCAAACCCATGGATTTCGCTTTTTGCATAATTCCCAAGTTTTCTTAGAAGAAAGGTACTTGGGCTGGCATCCAAGCTTTGCCAGAGTCAAGATACAGCATAACCACTGTTTGTGGTGTTTTTAATAATCAAAGCAGCAAGGTACTCAAGTGCCTTTCCACAGAGTATCATGAGTCAAAAATCTAATTAACTAAAAAATGGAGTTTACAAAAAGGAACCATGTGAGCCAGTTACATGCAACAACAGGGAACAAGAGACAATGGCCAGAAACTCCCTCCTGGCAGAGGATTCCTTCCATTACTGACAAAACTGAACTACTATTTAACAACAGACATAGTCCATGACATTTGATGAGAATAGTGATGAGAACACAGTACTAAAGCAAATCCTCATTCTCCCAGTCTTGGGCCTTCGGTATTTGATATCAGTAAGTTTGTGCTCTTCATAGAACTAAATCTATTTGGAATAATAATTTGTTTGCATCTTAATTATAATCTGAGAATAAATGCTTTGAAGTCACTTCTAGAAAATAAAATTATTACCATTATTATCCAATTCCTGCAGGCTGGCTTCCTTTTCTTAAATTAAGTTCAACTTTAGTTCAGGGAGAGGTTGGGCTGCTGAAATTGGTTCCACTAGGCTTAAACTGACATTACAAGCATTTGTTTCCAAAAAGACTGTTTCAAACAGGTGGCTATCAGATTCCAATTAGGAAGAAAAAAAAAGGCATAACAACCTTCACATTGCCCATGAGCAATGTCCCAACAATTTTGTTCTGCATTTGTTTCCATTATTTGCTCAAGCTTAGAATAAAAATAATTATTTTGAGATGAAAAGCTGCTGTACAAAGTAAATGCCTGGCAAATAGGATTTCTCTCACCAGTTTAATGATGTTTTGCAACTTTCTAAAGGAAGCGTACAAGAATATATATATTCACATCTGCCGCTATTCAGAAGCTCTGAGACACAAAATCAACAGAATTTATTGGAGGTGGAATATCTACAGGCTTTGGCTGATGAAATCAACCAAGTCTTGCTGGGGCAATTCAGGGGTTGTGCCATCCATCCTCATACTTCTGAGGGCATTAGTTGATACACAGCAAAAGGAAAAGGATCAAGTGCTTGTTACTTCCTCAGCAACTATGGTTTACAGACAGTAATATTAAAATGAAATTAAGAGCAGTATAAATTAATATGCTATACCATCCACTGCAGCGGCCAAAGTGCCAGCATGATTTTGTTTCCATTCTTCTTCCTGTAACCACAAAAGCCTTTGGCAGAAGTGCACAGTAGAAAGAAGCAGTAATCTTTTGAACTTCCATAGTAAGATTCTTCAGAGCTAATTTTTGTGGCTATTACCTATCAAAATGGAGTTCTGCTTTCTACAGGGCTCTACACACTACTGTAAAACAGAACTGCCTGATTCCATGGCTCATTTGCTCTAGGCTAACAAGCACCTGCAACAAAGACAGAACAATTAATTTCCTCATGGGTTCTGCAGCTCCTCTTTGCTTCTAGAGCATCTAATTAACATACACCAATAATTTATTTTCACAGCAGTCCTATAAGGAAAAAAGATATTTTATCTGAACCAGACAGAAAATATATGCTAATTTTGGGTGTTCGACTTGAGATGTGTGATATGATTTCAGTACATTATGTACATATAGCCAAAGCACAGCTATCAGTGGCCTAAACAGCAGCTGTGCCTGCTTGACACTTCAGTTATGAGGCCCTTCTGCCAAGCACACAGAAAACAGGGAACACAGTTGTATGTTTCTATGAAAGTTTAGTTTAAGCAATTTTACTTGTATTACATCTGATCTTCACAGCAGACTGGGCCTTATCTGCCCTTTATCTTTCTGCTATTACCTCTCACTTCTCATGCCTTTTTCAGCTTCCACAACAAATAAGCTAATAACACAGTACCTTGCAAATTGTACCTTGTAAAGCTCTATTTTGAGTCAAACGTAAACATCAATGTACTGAAAAAGAGGAAACAGTGATGTCATTATTATTGTGTGATAACAAGTATGCTGACTGGGAGGCATCCAAAAGGACAATCTCCATGCTAACATCTTATAGCTGTAACTTCTCAAGTTAGGTAATGATCATATACACGAGCTTTTAAAGGCAAATGAGACATCTTAGGTGCATTACCACTAATTCCACAGTTCTGTTAGGTCCCCTTACTTTCGGCTATCAATCATTAGTAGAAGGAGTAGATTGACTTTCTCCACATAAACAGCTCTAAGCTTTGCTAGCAGGTTGCAAACTTACTTGCTGACAGCAAAGGAACAGTGGGAACTGGGCAGGAAAAGAAGACAGCAAAACAGAAATTAACAAGATGACAAAAATGTATCAATTTCAAAATACTAAGAAATAAAGGCATTCTTACCCTACGGGTTTATGCACAGCTCAAGCTCTGGCAAATGCAAACCCTGAACTTGTGCCACTTGTGTCTGAAGAGAACGGTATAAATCAGAATATTATAGACAGCTAAGGAGAGACAGTAACCTATCTTGGAGAGTACTAAAAGGTTAATAAAATAGGGCACTTGGTTTTCATAGCTAAGTACTACCCAGTGTAAAAGCACAGTAAACAGATTACTGATTTAGAACAGCAGAGAATACCCAGCTCGTCTGATCTTTAATTAACCAGTCATTGGTATTTAAGACACAAGGCAAATGAAAAAGAAAAGGAAGCCAGTTTGGGTGCCTGGAAAAGACCAAATTACAGATGTTTAAATTACAGGGAAGGCTTTAGGTAAAGAACAAAGAAGTAAACTCATCCTTTCTACACTGCTTACAAAACAAAGATGGTATCTTTCTACCCCCATAAAAATACTCTACACGTTTCCAAAGCAGTAGAGACAAAATGAAAGAGGATTCAAGAAAGAGCACAGTAGCAGAATTGTGCTGACTGAAAAAAAAAAATAAAGGGGAGAAGCATGTTCTGCCAGACAGTCCCTGTGTCACTGAATTTTTTTTATATTCTTATGACATTTATAGCAAAGCTGCTATATAGAACAGTGAACATTTGCTGCACATCCGAATAAAACTTAACTTTTTCTTTTAACCAGGGAATGGTAAAGCATAGCTTTTCATTTTGTTTAGGCAAAATGCTAAAACGGGTAACTGAAGGAGCAAAACAACACAACAGCAACCCCATAAACTAATTATCACCTGTAAAGGCATTCATTAGCTTTGGGTTGTTCAAAGTAAGTATTCCAATGCCATTGTCATCTTTGGAAAGTTTGATGGATCCACCAGCAAACTGTGCAAGTTTCTTCTTTATCAATTCTTCCTCATAGCCATGAGCACCATTATACACTAGTGTCCTTCTCGATTGTAGCATCCTCTCCTTTGTAGCCTGAAGCAAGCTCTTCCACAGAGAAATGGCCATTTCTGGAAATAAACAGGGGGGAAAAAAAATAATAAGTTGGGAAATTTCCTTTGAAATCCACCTCAGTTCTCTGACAGAGAGGGAAGCATGAGAGCAGAAACAAGTATAAAGGTGATGCAACCCAAGGAATCTACAGAAATCACTGCAGACTGTATTTCTAAAATTCTTAGTTTGAATGTTCTCCTAGGAGAAATCCCATCAAAACCGCTAGTTTTCAGGATCCAGATTGCCTGCTTTTGTGCGGAAAACTATTACAGCAAGACCTTCCTGAGAGAAGTACTTAAACACAAAAGCTAAGAACTGAAGACCATTCCTATACTGAGGTCCATTCCCTGTCACCTAATGTCATTAACACATTTATCATGCTTTATCTTAAAACTAGTTAGTCTGCCCAGGCCCCAGTGGCTATAACGCTTTTCCCAGTTATTCCAGTAGCACTTTGAATTGATCTCACTTGGACACAGAGCATCAGAACCTGTGCAGTACTCCACAGGAGAAAAAGTGTTCAACTGTATTATATATTGAGCATTACACTTGCCTTTTTCATAGGCATATAATATTGGTGACCTGTTTCTATATACTAGTATACCCATGGCTTAGTCCTTCCTTAACCCATTTCCACTGTACAGTGTATGACTGTATTTCAGGAAATAACAACAAAACCATCATCAAACAGTATTCTTGATCTGTGGCTCTCCCTTACTTTGTTTACTTTGGAAAAGGGTCTACTGGGAAAAGTGGTTTACCAGTGATTTGAAAGTAACGGGGTAAAGCCTGAAATCAAGACAGCTGATCTGAAAAAGAAATAATCTTAGAAGCTATTCAGAGTAGGAAACAAAAGAACCTCCAGAGGACATGGAAAAAGGTTTGTTATATTTAAATCTTGAAATTTGCTATACTACTCCTAAGTTTTGCCCCAACATCCTTATTAATGGAAACAGCTGTTCAGAAGACACAGTAGATGCTCACTTTTTGGAGAGCCAGGAAAATACTGTTTTCTTTTCTTAACCGTATCTAGCAGAAACAAGACTCTTTCAAAATTGGCAAGAAGCTCCTGGAAAGTTTTTCTAAGGTGAACCCAGTACACAAACATATTCACTGAGACAGAATTTGATGACAGCTATATATTGTGCTGTGCTCAGGGCATCTTAGAGTTTACAGACTAAAAAAAATTTAAATATTTATTATATACTCATGAACAAGCAAACATTAAAAAAATAAACCCAGTTAATTTACAATGAAAGAAGCAAACAATCCTGTCAGATGTACACTTATCTTGTCCCTAGTTGCACCATCTAAAGTGGAAAATGTTTCTGTCAGGGCAGGTATAATCCTCACCAAAATGGAGGAGGAGTTTGCACAGCAACACCACTATGGGATGCAAAGGACTATGCATCATACCAAGCAATTTCAAAGAGAGCTGCCTATCTCAGTAGATTCATACCTGTCCTGCCACATCACAGCCACCAAAACAGCACTATCTCACATGTTCAACACAACAAAGCTAGTAAGGCCTATACGAATCTATACATTATAAGGTCATATACACTGGAACAGGTAAAGGGATAATTTTTTAACATCTGGTGAGACACTTTGAAGAGTCTTCTACGTTCCTTACTAAGTTCAAGCTTTTAATCTGTCACAGCCAGCTTTTCTGCACTTCAGTGTAAACTAATTAAAATTCGATCAAGTTAAAAAATGGATTGAATATCAGATTCATTACTTCATAAATCATATCACCCAACTGTTGCTGCTGCACCCCAGCACTACCTATACACATTCTAATATTATCTGCAACATTTCAGCAATCACCTTTCAGAACTTTAAAATGGCTTCTCCTGGTAAAATTTTATTTAACAGTGAAAACAAGTTTCCAAAGCTCATTTCTCAGCTAAATGATTCTTTTTATATTCAGACTCTCAGAAGAGAAACAGCCTTCCATTTTCTCTAATACTTCAGTAGTCATTCCACAACAGACATTCATGCAATAAAACTTTCAATCCAGCTACCAGTTTTTGCTCAGGAGAGAACAAATACTAAAAACATGGATAGTGCAGGCTCTCATTGCAAAGTATATCTTGAACAATTAGCTCCCAGCTTTTAGCAAATGCAAAGCCTCCCCAGTCCTCAGAAGCAGACAGACTAGATTTAATTCTCTAGGAAGCCACAACGATTGGCTTGAAAGAAAAATAAAAAAAAAAAAGAAAAAAGAAATGTCTGTTCTGTTAACCTGAGTCCCTGCCAAATTATACATGCTTTATCACTTTTATGCTACCTAGATTTTACATGTCAAAAAAATGTACAGAGCAAAACAGACTTAAGATATGGAAATTTTATTCCACCAAAAAAAGAGTCTGTCATTTTCAACTGCGTGGTTATATGCATTAACAGCTCTTTAATATTATTACTATGGTAATAAAGAGCATCAGCAAGTGCAGGATTAGAAAACAAATTGGACATCACTGCCTGCTGATCATGACTCACAATTAATGACTCATGCAAGGTATTATCATTGAATTATTTTCTTTAAAACCATCTCTTACAGCACTGGTCAGTACCCAGTACATTTTTAATAAAAACAAGATTATTTTAATAATCAGTCTGGGAAAGTGAAGCACTCAGGAAAAGCATGGTATTTAAGCTCTCTCAAACTAAAGGGATTTCTGCTGATCTCTGACAAACAACATCCAAAATTTCAATCAGTATGAAGCTCTTGCAATCCATGCATGACTGAGATTGATTTTCTGTACTGAAAGCAGTGCAAGAGAGGTTGCAGTAAACCACACAGTGTTGTAGGACAAGCCAACAGATATTTATTACACTAAAATGTTCAGACTTTCAGTTTAACACAATTACATATATTTAGATACATTTATAGAAATGAAAGTCTCATTTTTAAAAGTCAGACATTCTACCCATTAACATCTGCAGCATACAGTTTATGCACAGTTTTTATAGTTAAAGATATCTCACAGTACAGGAATAATGAACACTGTGGGCAATTAGCATCCTTCAAATGCTTTAAGAAGTGCTACAGCTTTATGTATCAGTCGTGACAACCAACAGATAAGCCAATAGTATGGATATTGATACCTGCTAATTTTGCAGTTATTGTACCTCTTACATAAACCAACAGTTTACATTCCATTTGGCATGCAAGTGATTTTACAACACCCTTGCCTGTGGACTAGCAGACTGTGGGTTAACATGAACACATAATGAATGCCTCCACTTCAGTATCAAAGGAATTATACATATTATGCAAGAGCAATATATGTATCTACATGCAGACACACACACACACACCCCCAATATGTATTTTGTGTATACATGTGTATCAGAGGTCTTCTGAGAGCTTTTGGTAACTGCTGGGTTAAATTCAGCTGTCACAATGCTAATAAAAAATAATAATAATAGGAATAACACCAGCACCAATATTTCCTAACTGAGCACGTTCTTTGGGAAACTAATAACCCCCAACTCCTGACCAAGCACATTTGCCTGTGCCATTCACCACTACTCTTGTTGCAACATTATTTTTTCTCTTAAAACACACTGTATCAAACGCTAACCTCCAGCAACGTTGCAAGTTGCAATTGCAGGCAGCCTAAAGAAAGCCAGCCAGAGTAAGGGATGTAGGGAGCTACTTCCCGGATGGGTAGAACTAAGACAAACCAGAGAACTGGATGTTGAGAGCCCAAACGAGCCTTTGAGCTGCATGCACAAGCAAGAAATGCTGCACCACAGAGCAGCTACACAGAAAAAAACCAGCAAGTTAAAATGCATGCACAGGGAAAATCCCAACTCAAAGATAGTGTCTGACCTACTGACACATGTCAGTGAAAAAGAAAACGGGGAGCAAAGATGCAGGGATGTGTTTTCAATACATCAGGGAAATACTTCCTGCCCCACACGAAAGGGCACGTTTGACAGGTGTAGTGTGCAAACAGACCTGTGTTTTTTTTTTTACAGGTAACTCTCAGCAGCTGAATTTCTGGGTTTGCATGAAGGTATCCTGAGATAAAGCATAGAAGAAAAAAAAAAAAGAAAAAAGGATCCAACAAGAGAAATCTCAGGGAGAAGAAAATATTAACATGACTTAAAAAAAAAACAATCAGAAAGGCACTTTTGTGACACTGGCAAAGGCATCCAAGGCAGCTGATCGGTCAAGAAGCACAGGAGAACTCGATATGAAGACTTCAGCAGCTGCAGTTTCAGTGACATGCACAGGAGTGCAATGACAGGGCATGGAAAAAGGGATAGAAGATGTGAACTGAAGATGAGGATGAGATGATTCACAGCTCAACCCTGTCTGTGTGTCTTAACACTGTAGAAGGCATTAATCTGTACTAGAGAGCAGTGACCGTGACTGTTGGATGCTTCACCAGGTACCTGCAGTGACTAACAAATGGAAAGAAAGTGGTGACCTAGTGCTGAGGACTGGCACAACTGACCCTACAACATGAAAGCAGATGAAAAAGCAGTGTGAAAGATAAATATGGCCAATGCCTTAAAATAGCCTATCTGTAAAAAAAAAAAAAAAAAAGAAAAAAAAAGCAAACAACACAACAACAAACAAACAAACAAAAAGAAAACCCACAAACTGACTGGAACCTGAAACAGCAGGCTGATAGGCGATTGTGGAGGGGGAAAAAAAGAATAATAAAATAAATCCCAGTGTTGGACAGAAAGAAGGAATTCAGAAACAATAAGATCAAAGGGGGCCTGCCTGGATGCAAATCAAGACAACAGCACGGGACTCATTGTGAAAAGGAGTCCCTGAACCCAGCCTTCAGACATAGGAAAGGGGTAGGAGGGTAGGAGGGAGGTCTCACCTGCAGGGTTCCTCCCCAGCACTGGCTGAACAAGCCACTGTTGCCAGTTCCGTTTGTCACCACCCCTCACCTAAAGGTTACAGAATCTTACATCTACCTAATCCACTTATGCATCTCCTGTCTTTCCTTCAGTGATGTGGGTTAGGTTAATTTAAACACCTTGCCTGACAGGTTCTTCCTACTCCAATAATTATCAGCTGAGGCAAGCTGAGGGCAGGCACCTCTCCAACTGGCTTTCCTTCAGTTGGAAGCAAGCAGTGAGCAGATCTTAAGCATGCTAAGGGATCAGGAGCAGAAACCCTACTGACAAAACATAACTTGCAAATACAGACACTAAACAAAGCTTGGAAAATTCTGCCTCCCCAAGAAGGGGAATACACCTTCTCTACAGCATCTCTATACAAAGAAGGAACTCCTTCCAAGTACAAGAGGAGCTGCCTCAAACTCATGCCTTTCTCAAGATGTCTTGGCGCTCACACTTGTTGAATTTTTAGTGCATTGTCGACAAATTAGGCCAGATCACTAGTGTCTCTGGTTCTGTGTGAAGATACTTAAAGCACTTTGTGACTCCTCTAAAAGCAGGCATTAGAAGCAGCTGATATTAAAGGAGAGGGTTTTAGCCTCTACATTACTGCTGAGAAGCAAACAAGAAGTTTGGGCCTTCCAGATGCCTGCATTAGAAACAATGTTTACTAGTTCAGAAGCTGACCTAGGCAAGCAATTCTCGTATAGCTTATTTATGTATTGTAAGGTAACACCCAAGGAAGAGCTCCGTGCTGAGAGGGGGCAAAGAGGGCAGTAACCGGCTGCTCCCAGAATAAAACCCGAGGTCTCTGGACTGAAGACAAGACTTCAACATTTTCAAGCAGGAACACCACAGGTCGCTCCAACCCCGACAAGGCCGCTAAGCCTTTGCTCCAGGTACTCAGCGGCCGGTGGGGACCGGGCTGCACCGCGCCTGCCGCCCGCCCCCGCGGCAGCTGTCGCTCCCGGACCCAGCTGGGCCCCGTTTCCCTTCGCCACCGCAAGCCTCAGGGCCCCGCAGCGGCCCCGAGCCGTCTCAGCTCCGCCCCCCCACCTCAGGGCCCTCTTCGCCCTCCCGCCGTCACCCGGCTAGCCGCCAAGGGCAGCCCCGAGCGCCGCACGGGGCCCCAGGCTGGGCGGGGGGCAGCGGATCACGGCTGGGCACTGACCTGGCCCCGCAGCCGCTCCCCTTCCCGTCGCCGGTTGGGCAGGGGCGGGCGGTGCTGCGGGGAAAGCGGCCCCTCCGGGAACCCCGGCCGGGCCGAGGGGGCCCGGCTCTGCGCTGTGGGGAGGCCCGGCTGAGGCCTCTGGGCCTACAGCTGCCCTGTCGTGGGGAGCGGCGGGTGCCAGGCAGACCCGCGGCGAAGTGAAGATGATTAAAGGATGTATTGAGCCCCTGCGAGCTCGAGGCTGACTTGGGGCCGGCAACTGGGTTGCCTGAGCCACAGCGGAAAAGCGGTGTCCTTTGCTCCGTGCCACATCCACTTAGGGGTGATCCCCGGGCACCGAAAACTCTGTCTAAATGTAAGCAGTTTTGCCACAGAAGGCGCTTGTTAGCTCCAAGGTTGCCAAGTAGCACATAAGCAGATCGTAAGTATTTTTGTTTCCTGCACTGCTAACCTGCATCACTAAGAAGCAAGCTCAGGATTTCTATCCAAGCTAGTGCAATTAAATATGCTAATTTCTGCACCATCCCAGAACATCTCACCTCAGGTCGCTCACCTCAGAATATGCACCTCTGCCTGGAGGACTCGACCTGGAGCTAAGCGTCTGCTCACTGACCCCCAGTCCTGGGTGCTGTCATCGGTGTTGCTCTGGGGGGAAGAGAGGCATTAACGCCCTATCAATACCACCATAAGGAAAGACTCAGACTGCATATGTTCACATATATCTGTTTTATCTGTCAGCACAAGTGTGAGCCTTTCCCAGCAGATCTGCTGCTGGCCGTTGCCTCCCCAGCTCCAGGTGCTGCTCACCTACACCCATGTTCTGGCAGTTGGCCCAAAGCGCCAAGCCAACTGTAAGCCACCATCCGCCCCCTGGCATCAAAAGGGAGGAATTTTTAAGCTGTAATTCTGTGTAAACTTACAGCTGGCATTAAATGGCACTGTCACACACAGTCCTGCTGCCCTCTCTGCCCTTCCTACGGTCCTTGGTTTCCCCCCTTGAAAGAACATGCGCTGCCATGGCAGGAGCCAGATCAAAGGAAATAAATGCTTGTTTTCAATGCAGATCACTTTGTGTATTCAAAGCAATACAAAAATGTGAGCCAGTCTTTATGTAGTCTTTGTTAACACACATACTTAAAATGGCTCAGTTTTAAGTATTTGTAGCATGGCTGAAAGATGTATCTGGAAATACATTTTCTGCATCTTTGTTAAAGCTGCTTTTCAACCCAACTGTCAATACAAATGTCCTGAATTTGGTCTAGTTGATTAAATACTATGATCAAATATGTAGAGGATTTCAATTAAGCATACATTTGGAAAAACAAAATCTTTGCAGCTGGAGCAGGCAGGTATTGTTAAGAGAATCCTATGAGAATATGAAATATTCTAGTCCCAGGTGGCAATATCTTTACACAATTTAGGGGTTCATTCCCTTATTACAACACCCCCAGTATAAACAGAAATATTGCAACAGGAAGGCTTGCCCCATTTTTTATCTCTTGGGTTCACAGAGATTTTTCCTGTAGTATTCAGTCCTGCGTTTGTTTCTGGAAAATCTCAGTACCGAGTTAGAAATCTCTGTGAGAGAAGCAGGTCTCCACCAAGTCCTGCTCCAAGACCTTGTCCCTTGTGGAGTGGAGCAATGCCCAGACACATAGGAAGCAGAGGAAATAAATGGTAGTTGGAAGCTCGTGGTTTTCTAGGTAACACATTGCCACCTAGCAGCACTTAGCGAAAGTAGCACAAACCTCATCTTCAGTTCCATAAACAGTTTGCCTTGCACTTTTGTTTTTGTTGTGTTTATTAGTAGAATAGCATATACTCAGAGTGCAGAATAAAGACTGGAGGAACATGAACTGACAAACGGGATTCCCTTCAAAAACAGACCCTAGAGACCTCTTACATATTGCAACTTCCAGCAGGATGGTGACACTAGTCCTCATGTTTGACTGTATAAGAAGGAGAACAAAAGCAAAAAAAGGAAAAACAAATAAATGCACACTCCCGCAAAGTTTCTTACTCTCATTCATGCAAATAACCCCACTGATCTGTATAACACTTTCTCCTTGAATTGCTAAAGCAGTAACTGCCCCGGGAGAGTCAGGTCACCACCTGAATTATTTAGTGTGTTCCCGTCCCTATCACTGAGCCAGCTGGAGATGGTGCACAGGGCTAAAAGACCAATGCCTCACCCTCAGATCCAAGGCTGCCAGACTGAAATATTGAATTCCAATAGATACAGAGCTCCCTGGTGCTATTTTTACAAACTCCTGTCAGAGCCATAGAACAAACTAATGACAGCTCCAGGCTTAGATCTCAGGAATTATTGGGTACTAACCGACACATAACCCCACAGTCAGTTCATAAAGGGTCCCTTGGCTGTAATTTTTAGAAGGCAAATAACATCAACTCTGTGTGAAAGTGTAACAGGCTAAAGGATGGCCTAGTGCATACTCCAGAGACGAGATCCACAAAAAAGATGCGGATACCTGCATTCTATTTCTAAATTTCTGAAATCTTTCTAAAATTTATATTTCTGTATCCAAATAAGGATACTCAGTTTCTCCTCACAGCCTGACCCCAGAGGCTCCCAAATCTCTTTGGTGCTTGGTGGCTGTGATTCATGGGAAGAGACAATTTAGGTCAGGGTAGCTAACAAGACTACCACCCCAACTGTCTCTCCTGTCATCACTGCACATACCTGAAATACCCCTGAGCTGCTGCAGCTTTCTAAACACAGCCCTCCATGCCAAGTTAAATTTGGTTTGATTTCATTAGGCAAGGGCTGGCTGGGGACAGGGCAGTCACCATGCATACCTCAGAACTGTAACCTTACCAGGCACACGTATGTCAGCCCTTCCATCTCATGAACAAAAGCCACCAGCACACAAGACTGGGGCTATTTCCCGCGCAAGATTCAGTCACTGGACGTGTCCACAAAGGGTTCAGTTCTTTCCAGGTAGCTGACCCCTGGGCTCTACCAAGACATGGCTGGAGGGAGATTTAAAGAAACACCCACCTCTTGCAGCACAGCATGGGAAGTGTGACCCAGCCAGGGTGAATGCCCTCTTCTGCTCAAGCAAACCAGCTCGTTTCTCCAGGGAAGGCAGTCAGGGCTGTGTTGTGGGGAAGTTGAGGAAAGGTGCCCAGGCCTCCATGCAGAAAGCTGTTTCACTTGGTATAGTATAATGAAATATTCTTCAAGCCAGAGATCAAGAGTGAGATTTGGCATGGCCAAAAATAAAGCAATTAAAGCAGTTTAAACAGGTAGGGTGAACCATGTTCTTGCTCTGCAAGGTTCTCTGTCTGGTTATGGCTCACCACTGGAGGACTGGGCTCAGTTCAGGCAAAAGGGCCAGCAGACCCCTGCTAAGAGGTCCCACCTTTCACTCTACCAGCACTCTCATTTGATTAGACATTAATTTTTGGGCAGGAAAAAATACAGTACAAAAATATGCTTGTGTGTGGTTTACCTTCCTATACAAGATAAGATCTGATTTCACACAACTGCCCAATTTACAATACAGGTTAAAATACCAGCTCATCTATGAGGGCTAGAGGTCCCACTCTTGCTCCTTATTCCGGAAGTAAGGACCAAGAGTGACAGCACAGTAAGCCAGCTGAGCTCACCAAACTGGCAGGAAGCTGCTGTAACACAACAACCAGTCTTTGTTTTGATTCCAGGGCTAAGGAACTGAGCCAGCCTGGCTTGCTACCAGGTAAGCCTCAGGGACACAACGCAGGGGAAAGAAGATGGAGGAAACTGTAGGAGGAAGACCATTCCATTTTTGCAGCACTGAGCTATCAAATGGGCTCCGTTGTGTTATTGCTCCTGACTCTCAGTGTGGCTCTCAGGGCATTGCCAGGTTGGGGAGAGGGAGTGGTTTAGAAATACGTGGCCCAGGGCAAAGCTGAGAACATGAGGAGGTGCACTTCTTTCGAGCGGGCAGCCAGTCATTGGGTCAGACTAATTGGACTGGAAAACTCCACCATAAATACCTTTGAAGATCTGTCTGTTTCCTCCCTCTTCCTCAGTTCTCTCTCACCACCCTGTTCTATAAAACTTTCAGGAAAAAAAAAGGCATCATGACCTTTTCTCCAAGAGCATTTGAATCACACAGAAGTAGGCCAGGTGATAATTGCACAGCACATTGTAGTGCTTTTTCAGTGTCATCTGTTAATTAAAGTCTCTACTGACAATGGGCCATTAATTAGGGCAAATGCAGCCATTCTTTATGGCTTCTGACTAACCAGTGAGGAAATCCAGAATCCAGTATTTCAACACTGGTACTGGAATTGTTAATTTTTATTTGTCTGAGGTGTGTTTACTATTTAAAGAAAAACAGCTGAAAAATATAACTCCCTGAACTTATTGTTCTTTCTTTTAAAGAGAGTTTAAAATAAATATTCTGGCACAAGAACAGTCACACGCACACAGATTGCAAAAGGGAACATTTCAGTATTAGGTCCAGATGTCTCTAGCAGTTGTATAACCTTGGTAGGAACACTTAAATGCTGTAGATATTAAAATATAGCTCTGTCATGCAAAAACAGCTTGTTGTGGCACGTCACTCATGTCTTTCTGTTCCTAAGGAAAAGGCACTATCTGCATGAGTAATGTTACACAGACACAGAGATGTTTGCTAAACCAGGGCTGGAAAGTTAGGCCTGTGCTTCCTTGGAAACTTTTCTAAATCATGATTAATTATTAGGGAAAATCATAATATTGATAAAGGATATAAGTGTTCCAGACTAAAGATATATATAACCAAGCCTTGCAGCTTAACCAGCTTGCTTTTTGTCTCTTTGGCCTGGATTCAACAAAGCAATTTAGCCCCTGAATAGTCCCATTAATTACAGATCCATTGCAGGTGGGTGTGCACAGTTGAGGCAACTGAGTGAGCTGGACAAACCTACAAGCCCTGCATGGGGGAAACACTAGATTGACACTGGTTTTTATTTAGTACTTGTTTCTAGTTCCGTTTTTCACCTGAAGAGATAGTAGGTGGTTCCACATGAAGTGGAAAATGCGGTGATGCAAATGGAGGATTGTCGCTAAATGAGCAGAACTGGAATGTTTTTAGGTAACTTTATTTTAAGGTGGCATTATTCTCTGCTTTCATCTGCCTTTTCATCGTTTCTCTTTTCTGGTCACCATTATTTTTTGCTTGGAATACTTTTCTAGTTCACACACACTTTACAGAGGAAATGGTGAGAGCTGAGTGGCAGCAGGCATTTCTCTTTAAAAGCAGAGATGGTTTTATTTGTACATGTTGTGTAAGTGTATTGCTTCCACAGCTGAATTATTTCAGAAGATGGATAATGAAGTTCTCAGCTGGGTCAAGGCAGAGCAGCCTGATGAATTGAATGACCCTGCTTTCACTGGGGCTACTGGATTTTACAAGGGAAAGCTGACCATCTTGGAGCTTATTTTGTAAGAGACCACATTAAATAATAACACAAAGAATGTAAAAATGCTATAAGAGAGGTAATTAATAATAAACACTTCTGACTATCACCAGAGATTTCATGGTATTAAATCTAGCTATTGTCATAGTATTAAATAACCATGAATGGCTGTGGTCGTGTCTCTGAAGTAGGTAATTTAGGAATAAATTAATTCATATCTACATGTAAGTATTTTTTTAATATTATGAAATGCTAAGTTTGTATGTATTTTTGTTTGTTTGTTTTCATAGAAAAAAGTATTTAATATCTACCGTTCTTAAAGATTAACCAGATCTTGCATTTTTCCTCCATTGAAAGCAGAATCCTGTACAGGTCTGATGTTCTTACCCATCACTTTTTTTTACAGTGTCAAAATGTACTCCTTTTGTGGTTTAATTCAAAGCTAAAAGCCAACACAGAGAGATTTGGAAGCCAAATAGACCTTTCAAGATTCCTGTTGTGTCACTGACGCTTCCTGTGCCGACCCATTTCCCGCTGTCAATAGATGACAACTGGACAAACATCATACAAAAATCTCAATTAACTGTTTCTTGGGTTTTGTTTGTTTTTGTTTGTTTTGGGTTTGTTTGTTTGTTTTGTAATAAATAAGTCTAAAATAACACCTAAAATTAATAACACTGGAATATCAATACCTGTGAATTAGCTTATCGTTCTTACTACGTTTTCATTAGCAGTGCAGTCAACCCTAATTTTGCTTAAATTGATCTAGATAGCTGCATGTTGCCAGCTGGCCTAAAGTTAACAGGGGTGCAAAATCCCTGGACTATCAAAAGCGACCAGGAGACGGCAGGCTGGAGTCAGCCTGAGCGTAAATTTGGATGATCTATGTCCCTAAACCAGGGTTGCTCCTGCTTGCGTTTGTTGTGCATAATCTGGTTGTACATTCAGACAGCTTTATTTCAGGATGCTGCTAAGGGCTGCATCTGAAAATATGACCAACCTACCCTGACAAACAACATAAAGGAAATAAAACATTGCTTTGTCCATTTTGTTGTCTCGCTTTGTTGCCTTTCGGATACATGTGATCTGAATTCAGATACATGAGGAAAATAGCATTTAGAATATTAACAGAAAGTCTGAATCTTCACAGAGTGCCTTTCTGGTGCTTAAAAAACATGTACTTCCCAGTAATGTACCAAGAAAACAAATTTTACAAGCTTTTAACTGCTGAATCAAGTGAATAAATCACAATAGTTTATTTAATGCAGAAAACTGGTTTTTTCTATTCCTGTAAAGCTAATGCTGAGATACCACGTTATAATTTCTGAATATGTTTAGGATCTGTTTGGCTTTCCCTCCACCCCACTTGTTAACCAGGCATTACTGGGAGGGCAGCAGGCCCATGAGCATGTCTGCGTGCCCACTGGCGCAGAGCTGAGCACAGACCTTGGTGTAGTTTCATAGGAAGGCAGGGGAGCTATGTGAGCTGGCAGTGGGGGATGCTCTGCCTGTGGGGTTGAGCTAATATCACTGCTGAGAGTGAGCAAACATTCCCTGTCAATGAAGACAATGGGCACTGGCAAGGGGAGCCTCCTGCCTTTCCATTTACCAGCCCTTCCCCTTCTGCAGAATGATAGATAGATGGCTAGACAAACATCCTTCATACAGTGTTTTGTATTTTTGTATTTGTATAATTATTCATCAAATGTGATCAGACATCTGTGGCCATATATATTTTAGCAGCTTCTAGCCTGGCATGCTGTGCAGTATTCTCTCTGCTGTTTCCTCATCCAAGTAGGAAGAGGGGGATAGGGAGCATAATCACATCTTTAAAATAAAAACAGCAAAGGAAAATAACATAAATTAATCTTGATACTGACCCTGCACAAAGATGCTGTGTGAGGCGTTCACCTTATCTCAAGCTCTAGATGGCTGAAATCCTGACTGGGACCTAGCAAGTTTGGGAACCTCAGAACAGCTGCTGTGCTCTAACTGCCATTGAGGGAGGATGGAACCCGCAGGAAAAAAGTGAACCAGGAAATTTGTCAGGATCCGATGCATGAGACAGGTGCTGACTATCATGTGCTGGGTCCCTTAACAAGGGCAGAAACCCCGATAAATAACATGAGCACTCACATGTATTTATGCCTCTCCCACAGCACTTCAGTCTCTTCCTCTGTTGCTCCATGGTACACCACAGCCGTTTGTTAAACAGCTACAACAACACACCTTACAAAGTAGAAGAGAGGTCAAAGAGCTGCCTTAAAGGTATTAGAGAAGAAGGTGGAACAGATGTTCCACCCAAAATATGGTGGTGTCTGGCAGATGCTGTCCACCAGTGGGTTCCAGTGCAGCTGACTGGTGGGTCCCCACAGTGGCACCTGGCTCCTGCTATGGCCTGGACTCATTCAGAATCGGGAGCTGAGCCATTGTTGCTCACAAAGGTTTCTCAGAAGAGATAAAGGTTTTTTCCATTAAAAATCTGTCCTGCTATGACTTGTAAAACAATAATTTGACAATACAAATTATTAATGCGAGTAAACTCTTCCATACTAGAAAATGGAAGGTGGGTTTCTTGGCCTAGGAACAGAAGTCACAATTTATTTTGAGATACCTTTTTTTTCAGGATTCTTTTTGTCAAACACTACCAATAAAAAGTAGAAAACACTAGAACAGATTCTCCAAAGTTTTCTCTGCATTAGCTGCTGTGTGAACTCATTTATCTTCATGCCATGAGCTGCCACCATGTAACAACCTGGGATTTTCAGGTCCCTTATATACTACCATTCCTCTACTCTGGCACATTGCTTTTGAAATGGAATTATACTGTTTCAAACAGCCCTGAAACTGCATCTTAATTTACTAAATCATAATGTTTATTGAGGGCTGTAGGGTAAGAGAAGATGACAGACCACAGCAAGACCAGCATTCATTACCTCCTGCACTCCAACTCAGGGGACTCAGTATTGGGACTGATGGGACAGTTTTTCTTCTGAGAAAAACAAGATGTGCTTTCCTACAGATTTGGGCCATTCTGGGGGCTCATCTATCTCCTTTGAAACAACCTAATGTTCACTGTAAGGCACCCCAAGGCAGAGGCAGCATGCCCCAGCATGTGTGCTGAGTGGCTGCCAGTACACTGGGTGACCACTGCCAGAACAAGGAAGTAATGGTTGTCCTGCTTAACTTCCCCTTGAAGGGAAATTCATTTGAGTCCACGTAGGTGCTTTACATGAAACTTTCAGGAATCTGAATACCTTTGAGACCTGGAGACCTCCATCAGACTTGGCTGACATAAAGCAAACGATTCAGAATCTGTAAGGGGAGTGACTGATGTGCAGACAGCATAATCCCATGAAACTAATTTTTAGGCTAAAAACCAGAGAATGGTAAATAAATGGTAAATAAATCACAGTAATGAATGTGGTGTTCACACATACATGGGGTTTGTTACCTGGATTCTTTGGAATCCTTATGATAATTTGCATCACATTTTTGAAACTGCTAAAGAAGGACTAAAATTATTTAAAAAAACCCAACAAAATGGATATTCTCACATAATTACTTGACTTATGTTTGGAAATTTAAACTGGCAAAATTCCTTTGAAATAAAGTCATTGAGTAGGTAAGGGTAAGCGCACATTAGAATTTGCCTAATTCTAACATATGCTGAAAGTCCAGGGAAATCCTAATGGCCAAGCACCTTCTTCCCTCTTTTACATGTAAGGATTTTCACTGGGAGGGGTTTCTTTTGGGCTGACATCCTCACTTGCAGCCCCTGTGGCTGCTGTCTTGCAGTCTGGCAGAAGGATGAATTCTCACATCCTCCAGGGCTCCTGCTTTCAGTGTTTGGCACTGTGAGAGTAGGTCAGCCACAATGATGGACCTGGCAGCCCCTAAAGAAAGGGAAGTCTTTGAGTGAGCCAGATCACCTGGGGCAGAAATTCACTTTAAGTCTTTTTGCCCCAGCTTTGCCTCTTCTCTTCTTGATAACTGATTTAATTATGGCATTGTTTTTTGTCCTGGCTCCTGCAGTAAAGGAGGTTTGTCTGTCTTTGCTTCCATTTTGAAGCTTTTGTAAGACCACACGTGGCCAGATGCTTGCTGATAGTCTTAGCACTTCAGCACATGAACACAAATTGTCAGTTTACCTGACTACATCACCCTGTGAACATGCATGCGTTTGAATACATTACTTGCTTACCGCATAATAACTTCAGAGCTAATCATGACACAACAAGAGAAGCAAAGTCAAGGGCTGGGGCCCATTAACACCCCTCAGTATGCTTTGGATTGGACTACAGACTTGTGTTCATAAAGTGCTGGGCTAAAGAGACCACTAACCATGGTTGCAGGAACTAGAGACTTTGCATTGAGTTTCCCCACATGTGGTAGCAGTGCTGCAGCAATTTATATAGTACCCTACCTTCCTCTACAAGCTCACTCCTAGCCCAATATCTCCTCCATCTTGTTGGCACAGGGGTTTTTGTGTCCAGATCATGAACCAAATCAATGTTTTGTTTTGGCTGAAAAGTAGCACAGCCAAGGAAATGAAAGTCAACTTTCAGACAGGTAAGTTCTCTGATCTAGTTGCAAGCAGTTGTGTCAGGCAGAAAGAAGGAGGGAAGTGCAGGGTAGGAACAAGATGCCAAAGTGAGAAGAAGAAAGGGCCACTTCAGCAAGCATTGCTGCAGAAGTTCACAGAGCCATAACCTAGGGTGCTTTAGCAGAGACCAGTATTTCTGATCATTCCTGCACTCAGTATCATTTCCTGCTTCAATAATGCATAGAGACACTGACCTTTCTTGACAGCTCTTCTATATTTTAAAAATAAAATAAGCTTCCACAATAATGTGGTATGTCTATTACAATGACACAACATAGCTGAAGCATCCATCTGAGCTATCATAACAGCTTTTTCAATGGAATAAATATAACATTTCCTGCTTTCTCTGTTCCCAAGTATGTTAATGTCTTTTTGACATTTCATCCGCATTGCTCTGTGCTTTGAGATCCCTTTCTGGATCCAATCAGTGTGGTACGTGGAGCTGCATGTACCTTAAAGCAGTTCACGTCAGGGGAACCTCTGCTTTTTCCTACAAGCAGTCAGATATGCCAGATATTAGCTCTGTTTCTGGTAAATATAGCTTTCCTCTGACACCAGAGGAAGACACATAAGGCCTGTGCTAAATCATAGGACTGCATGCATACCTGTCATCTGCAAGCAGAATGAGCTCAGAGAAGAAATGTATTGTTGGAACATGGTCATCTGCACAAGATATTCAGGGGTCCCTAGCACACTTTCCCAGGTTTTTATAGCTCATGTGATATGGGTAGCTTAAGGACTTAGCTGCCTTTTCTGACTCTCCCAGAAACACAATGGCAACATGGAAGTCTACAACCCGGCACCAGTGGAGATTTCATCCCCTCGTAGTAATAACATTTATTTCTTTCTAAGGGGGCTGCTCCTCTGTCCTTGCCTTATAAGGTCAAGGCAGGAAGGAACAAGGAGCAAGACATAAATAACGATGACAAGTTTATACAGTGAAGACAGAAGGGAACTGTCAGGAGAGTAACAGAAAAGAGGAGGAGGGGAAGAAGATGAGTGAGGTGTTGTGCACAGAGAGATTACTTGGCCTCACCAAGACAGGAGACAACAAATCTGTTTGCAAAGATGGTAATGGTGGGTCAATGCTTTTGACATGAAGTAGAAGAATCCCTTTCTGTGGCCTTGCTTTTAGAGTTTTGCAGCTGCAGGGCTTGTTCTGATAGGTAAACACTGTGTTGTATATCAGGTGTCATCCTGTCTAGGGTGGATGTATGACACAGGTCATAACCCATTTACTCAGGCTTGGGTGAGAAAACCAAGACGGATTTCTCTAGCATGTAGTGACCTGCCTGGAGAAGAAACCAGGAAGCAATGTGTGTTATAGGTATATACGTAGGTAGATAGACAGACAGACAGATAGATTGGTGTGTATGTATACAAATTATATTGTCCAGTTTGACCTCACTATGCTCTTTGAAAGAGTGGTGTATTTTGATAATCCTGAGATACCTACTCTACATAGCCTTGCCTTGGAACAAAACAAGAATTATAGTTTTAACAGCAGAACAACCTTAATCTAAGACCTCTCTTTTGACTTAAAGGTGGATGCTTGGAACAAACACAGAATTCTTGTCCAAGTGTGTCTTTCACCCCCAGGTTCAGGGGTTGCACAGAGTTTCCAGAGGAAAATGCGACAAGGCATTCCGTTTAATCCCAAGGACTCAGAAGTCATAGAAACAGGGTGATTCACAGCAAGATGCATCATGCAGCCCAATCTCAGCTGCAACCTACCTCTGCTCCAGCACAGGGATGCAATTGCCTCTTCCTTTCCCAGGAACAGTCACTGCACCCGTGGCAGATGGGGGGAGAGTTTGTGGTGTGGCTGCCCACAGCTCCCCAGGGCCAGAGGCTCTGGTACTTCTGCTCACCTTTGAGTCTGGGACAACCACTGGGACTGGTTTGCGCTAAAACAAAAAATGGAGATGCTGCTAGATGTCTCAGCATTTCCTCCAGATTAAACAATAACAATTATTACTAATCAGTAATAGTGGTTATATGCATTCCTGAGGTAACTGAACGATGCCTTAACAAAATGAAATGCAATTGCAGTTTTCCTACAATAATAAGCCTATTAAAATTCCATATAGGGTTAGACAAATGGGGAAAACAGCTCTGTCTACAGCAGAACAGAGGAACATAGAACATCATAGCTGGTGCTTCGATGATGTTAATGATACAACTCTAGGGAAAGCAACACAGCAATCAATGTACATTTCAATTTGTCCTGGTATTCACAAGACAGGCTTGACTTAAAGAAGGAAATAACATGAAGCCTTGCACCTGAGGCTTACCCCAGAGTGAAGACTTCGGGAGCTGCAGATTCTTGATAAGAAAACACCTCAGCTCCTCAGTTGCTGCTGTCTTCACCTAGCTGTGAGGGATGGTCACACTTTCCGCAGTGGAGATTTCGGAGTAATTACAGCATCAGACAGGCCTCAGGTAGAGTTGAGGGTGAGGAGGTGAGGCAGGCAGCCCTGCCAGCCCCAGGGGAGGCTCACAGCAGCTGTGTTGAGGCTTGTGCATCACCTACACTTTCGCTCAGTTTTGTCATTCAGGTGCCTGCAACAGCAGGAGGTACCAGCTTCTACACCACCCTTCAGGCGAGCAGAAAACACATAATGATGTAAACCAATGTGGACCAGTTAATGCCAGGTGATAAATCTTTAATGTTTTCAAGTAAGAATATAGATATCCATTTTTTAAGTGCAGGGGTGGGAGCAGGGAATCAACCATGGAAATAAATGCCAAGAGAACTGAACGGAATTTCAGCTTTTGGTGTGCATTTCACTTAAATGTCTTCCAATCAAATTCCCAAACTACTATGCTTAGTGTAGGAATAAATAGGTGAAATGCAATGCTCTATTTTGTTCAGGTGGTCAGATGAAACAGTTCCCAGTCTGACCTGGCCTCAGAGTTAATAAATCAGTGTCCAGTACTAAGTGCCAGCTTGAGTACACTGTTACAGAAGACCAAATGCTCCTTGGGGATAAAAACAAGCATTTAAAAAATATCAGTGTGAGCAGGGAATGTATGATGATATAAACTAAACTTAAGCCAATGGTGTCCCAAATGACAAAATGTGACTGTCCCACAAAACCTACGTACAGCTGCAGCAGCCAGAGTGGGAGCTGCCAGCTGTTGCTCTGTAATCCAATAATCCAGTATTGTACCCCACAGTGAACCTGTCTCCAGTCCTGCCCTCACAGGCAGGCAGCAGGAGTTGCATCACCATAATTATAAAATGGCCTGGACACATTCATCAGACAGAGGCAGATATGGCCCCATCTCATTGTCTGTAATCCAATACACGCTCCGTGAAATGTGTTTTCAGCTGTCTTGTGGGAGACTGTTTCCCAGTCCTGTTGTGGGAGGGAATCACCTGCCTGCTGGCCATGAGCTGCTTTTCCAAGGTACTGTTGTGAGAGACAGACCCTTGGAAAAGCAGCTCATGGCCAGCAGAAGAAGTGACCAGCTCTGATCGACAGCACAAGGAAACTGGTGCTGTATAACCCTGCAGAAGTTGGCCTTTATTAGGGATTTGCAAAATGGCCGTGGTTTGAGCAACTGGTTCCACCACCCCAGACGGAACTGCCTCAGCCCAGATGTGGCTATTGCCTTAGCGATTCAGGTCCTTGTAGTGCTTAAATGACTTGACCAGAGAAGGTGACCAAAGAGCCAGTTTTCTAACATTTTGTGCAGAACACATATCTGTCATTTTAAGCTGTGATTTACCAAGGTGCCACACTAGGACCAGATCCCAGACCCTCTGTGTCTACAGCTGTATTCGGTTAATGACCTGACACTTCCACCAACACACAGCAGCTACAAAGCATGTTTCAGGTTTATGGCCACTGTGTACCTGTGGTGCTACAAAACAGCTGCAGCAGACCAACGGATCTGACAAATGCAGTAATCAAATATTTGTGAATCTTTGTGGGAACAAATGGGCAAATGGGAGAGTATAAAAACAGTTGACTGTGGGCAGATTTTTGTTGGAGAAAGGAGGAAAAATTATCCTGGGGTGGCAAAGACTGACGATATTTTAAAGTGTTCATGATGAAGTTCAGCTATTGCTCTGCATATGTATGTCAGGGAATACTCTATTCTTTTCTATACAGTTACCAGGGAAATTAAATAGGAGGTTGCTGCTATTTCAAGACCTAGAATGAAACATAAAAGTCTTGGTTTGGTGCAGCAGAGTGAATTTACAGGGGTCTCCAGCACAGGCTGTTGAAACAGACTGAGAAGTGTGCATGAGTCGTTCTTTTTGATGTCAAAAGCAGACTTAGGCTCTGATTTTCCAAGCAGGAAAAAAATTGTAGTGGAATGTGTGCCCCTTACCTTGCCTGCAGTCTTTCTGCTGTTAAATTGCTGCTGTGCCTCATTTGTAACCCCTGATAGTTACTCTGGCAGCTGAAGACTGATACAAAAGGGTTGCCAAGAGGGGCTGAATGCTGCTCACCAGGCTGGAAGATGTGCTGCAGCTGAAGTAAGAACCAGAGCTGCAAACAGGAATTTCCGTGACGTGACCCAAGAGTGTTCCCTCCCCTCTTCAGGAAGCCTGGTTTCTTTTTCATTACAAACTTAAAGAAGCTCAAAAGCATGTTGATGCAGGAATCTGGCATTAAGCAACGAGAATAAATGTGGATAAACTGAGTTTGCTATACTGATTTGTTACACAAAGTCACTACAGGAAGGGCAGTGGCAAGCAAACCTCTCCCTTAAGTTATATTTTGATAACTTCGTAAAATTAATGACATGGTATTACATCTTGAAATTCACTTGCAGTTGCTCTGAAACTTCCTCTGTGCTCTGCAATAGCACATGAAAAATGCATCTGCTGCCACTGCTGCTCAAGGGAATGAGTGATATCCTTTGAGGAACCGTATCTGCACTGCACTGACAGTGTATCGAATGCCCTAAACTCCTCAGCGAACTCTGGAGCACATATTTAAATAAACAGTGGGGGATCAGTGTAAAGAAGAACAGGATGTTAATCAGATGCCGCCGAGGAGTTCCTCTTGTCTGCAGGAACACACGCTACCTTCACTGACTCCTGTGATCACTGGGGTGGTGTGGAGTTGAATGGGGTCACTGGCAGAACACGAGACCCCTGAGAACAGAACAGCCTCTCGGCAGAGCCCAACCCTGTCCTGTCAGGCCATGCACCATGGGACAGCCGATGTCACTGGTGGCAGTGCTGTACCCTGAACTCATGTCAGAAGTGACAGAAGTAATCTTCAAATGCTGCTTCAAACCTTTGCTCCCCTCCTCCTTCTGCCTGCCTGTAGCTACAAATGAAACACAAGGGTTTGTGTCTGTTGAATTTGCAAAATATTTACAGTAAACATCACAAATTTGTGATTTTTCTGAGGAATGCCACAAGGGGGAAGAATCATGTTATTTACAGGGCAGCATTCCTTTAAAACATTTGTTTTGTTCAGTCAAATTAAAACAGACATTGCTCTATGTACCCTTTGGTGGGTCAAGCAGGGAGGGACAGAGGAGAAAGGATAGTCAAACAAATCTCTAAGACTGAAGAAAAGCTCAGTCACACTCTTCAAACAGCTCTGGTTTTGTACACAGTTTGGACAACCTGAAGTTTTGCATTATACTGGTGGAAAAAAGAACACCACCAAACTTTTTCTGGCCCGTGCAAAATCAGTCCCTTTCAAAAGCAGGCATAGTTTGGCTCTTAGGAAAACTGCTTTTAAGGTTTCATTAATCTGTTTAACAAAAGATTGTAAGGGTTCGGTTTAGCAGATTGCTCAGCTCTACAGCTGATAGTCCTTCCTCTGTTTTTAATATATGGCAGAAACCAGGCCCAGTAAGGTTGACAGAGGCTCTGAAGGGCAGCACGACTAGACAAAGTGCCTGTAAACTCACCAGGTATTATTATCCTTTAAAAAAGCTATTGTTTTGTTTTGTCTTTCTCATCACTCTAACAGTGTCTAAGCACCTTGGTGGAAAATTAAAAACCCAGCCATACGTTTCAGGTTTGTTTCAAGGTAACAGCACTTGCTTAGCAAGCGGAGTTGTGCTAACACTGCTCTCCAGAACACGACTGGGTGACAGTGTAATGCTGGGGTTTTGCAGAACAGAAGGAGAGGCAAGAACAACCTGCTTCATCAGATTAGCACATCAGCTTTACAGCCTATGAGCTGTAACTGCTGGAAATCTACTTATACGAGCATCGTTACACTCATGGATTGACATAATGAAGACATGTTTGCATTACGTCACTTGGATGCTCTTAGATAGCAGAGCAGTTCAATGAGACAGCGTAATGAAATATGGTGTGTGAATTACTTTAAAATAGTCTTGGATGTTCCTAATTTTTTTTCAGGGAGGTTTGACTATGAGAAGAGAAAGAAGAGAGGCACTGAATTAGCATTCCTGGGAAATTAATAAACTGCTGCAGCCTGATCAGGAAGGCAGACATAACGCTTTCTCTCCTAAGGAAGTAATGAAAGCTGAGTTCATCCTGCAAAACATAATAAGAGGTGTTTGTCATCAGTTAAAAATCAATGAACTCCAGCTGTTCTTGTGGTCCTGTGAGGTTCATTTTCAATGAAGAAATATTTCTCCTTGCAGGAGCATTCCAGAAAACAGACTTCACTGTCAGTTACAGTGTAAAAAGACAAACTGGATGGGACATAGTTTTCCAAGCTAGTAGAGAGGCTCTTCAATGCACTCTTAGTATATATATAAATAAAAACCAAAAATAACATACCCAATTATTATTTTAGGCCAATTTCTACAATTAGAAAACCAGCAAAATGAGTCTTGCCTCTTCTTCTGAACAGAGGTTCAGCTTTTATTTTGATAGTTGTCATCTGGCTCACCAAGGAGCACTTTCTATTACCAGTCCTTCACACCAAAGTATCCAGGAGGCACCAACCAGACTAGGTTTAGGGTGTCTATCTAGTAAAAAATTGACCTATCTAATCAAGGAAGTATCTCACTAACCAGAACAGATGGATCTTACAGAATTTTTGCTTCTCCATCTCAAAGTTCAGATCTCCAGATTTGCTTCCTCTTTATCATTCAAGAAAGTATTTTGGTTAAGTGTGTTGCCTCTGCACAGGGATTAAAGATGTTTTAAGTCCACTTTGAACAGGAGGAGTTGCTTCAGTCGTAGAAGGAGATCTGGATCTCCAGTTTTGCTCATTGAATCATAGAATCATAGAATCACAGAGTGCCAGGATGGAAAGGACCTCAAGGATCATCTGGTCCAACCTTTCTAGGTAATACTATAGTTTATATGAAGTGGCTCAGCACCCTGTCAAACTCAGACTTAAAACTGTCCAAAGTGGGGGAATCTACCACTTCCCCTAGGAGGCTATTCCAATATTTGACTGTCCTCATGGTGAAAAATTTACCTCTTGTGTCCAATCAGAATGTCCCCAGGAGCAACTTGTGCCCATTACCCCCTGTCTTTTCCATGTGACTCCTTGTAAATAACGAGTCTCCATCTTCTTGGTAGCCACTCTTTAATTACTGGACCATGGTAATAAGGTCCCCTGTAAGCCTTCTTTTCTCAAGGCTGAACAAACCCAGTTTTCTCAGCTTCTCCTCATATGCCAGCTTCTCCAGTCCTCTGAGTCCTCATTATTCCATATAAACATGGCAGTAAACCTGCATGATGGTGAGGAGGGAAAACTAAATGCAAACTGTGCACCCAGGCAATAAATCTGACTGAACCCTCGTTACTGTTGGAAAAATGTCCCACATAAAACCAGTTTTGGGTGGAAAATAAATGATTTAATAGTTTCTGGAGTTCCTTGTTCCTGTTTATGTCAGTGTCTCTCCCAGGAAAAAAAACATAATCACAATTCTAGTGGGATTTTTAAGCTGGATGTAGAGCCAGCCAGTCATCAGAAACCATCATGTCACTCCTGAGAATAAGCAAAGCAAGAAGCAGTCTCAGGGGAATGGCTTCTCAGTCCAGTTTGCAAGCTCTAATAACACCAGAACATGGGTGAATTTAGCCAAGAAAAACATTGGAACAAGCCTACCCATATTGCAGGCAAATAAAGATCAAATTCAAAGAGCAGTTTGGTCACTAGCAATTGTTCATACACATTGAATAAATAAGTGTGCCAACAGGAAAGAAGACAAGGGGAGTTACAGTTAAATCTGGTTTTCACATTCTTCTTTTAAGCAATGCAAAACCAGAATGTCTAAGAGAAATTAGGAATATTGCTGCAATTTCCTGAAATACTGCTGAAATTTCATTCTATCCAGCATTTACTCAATGGATCCCCAACAATAAGTTGGAGCTGTGACTTCCCAGGAGCACAAGGCTCAGAAGACATGAAAATGCAGTGTTTCACAAGTTTGGTCACCTTCTAATGGTGGTGCAAATAAAGGGTTACATGGTCTCACCTACAGTGCTGAATTTAGATGCTACACTGTATTAAATGGTAAGTGTAAGTTAAGTGCATTGATTGCATGGCAAAGCAATTTGAAAATGGGTGCTTTATTTTTTTTTCTTCTTAGTTACTTCAGGCTGTGCTTTCTTGTAAAGCTAATCCTTGCCACCAGCTGCAGTCATAAGCAGTACTTTTCCACAAACACATTTCTCTGATGTCATGGATTTGGATTCATCAATCTTGCTTTGGAATATGTTACTATAAGTGAATTCAATTTACCTAAGCTGATGAAAAGGTAATTTTTTTAACTACTATCAGCTCTCCTCATAAAACACGCATCTCCACACAATTTTGCAAGAAACATATGCACAGAAAATTCCAGAAAACAACGTATCTTTCTCAACAAGATTTAAATAAGATTTTTTGAAATCTGAATATGTAACATAGCCTGAGTTGTGTTAACTTTCATCCAGAAGTCATAGAAAAACAACAAAGTCAATGGCCTTTTGTCATTATTTCTGATGAATCTCAGTATACTTGAGAAAATCTCAAATCGGGAAGTATTCAAACAGAACACAACAGAAGACTGAAATAATTGCAGGTCATCTACTCGGATATCACATTCAATGTAGTAAGTGTAGATTGTGTCAAGACACATAGTTTACGAACATGTTTCATGTAAGACGACCCTGATTTCGTTCACTGAAGAGTTGAGTTGATTAAAGTAGTTTGCACATACGTAGCTTTTCATTATTTTGGATATTTTAATGAAAGTTATGACCTTAACCTAAAGCTTTGTCCAACTGTGTAATGCAATCAGCTTTGAAACACTCAACATATTTGTTTTAAGAATTAGTACTCTCCAGCACTTCAGTACAAAGAGATATGTGACCCTATACCTCAAAACTGATAGTGAGGAATTATTGTTGAAAGAGGATATATCTGGGAAGCTTCTGCAGACCTCAGCTCGAGTCTAGTAATAGTCACCACTTCCACGTGGACCAAGAAGTAAATATAAAATCACTGATGCTAAAACTGGTGGCTGCAACAAGATGAAAGAAGCAGGTAAGATCAGGCTAAGACTATCACCCATAATCACAGAATCATAGAATGGCTTGGGTTGGAAGTGACCTTAAAGATCATCTAGACCCAACCGCCCTGCATTGGTAGGGAACCCTGTGATCATTTGATAATATGAAACTAATCTAGCTCTTAAAAGGAGAAAGGAGTGATTTGGGTTATGATGAAGCACAGATGCGTTGTAAAACCATCAAAATTCACTTGGGCTATTCCACCATCACTGGGTCTCACTTGTTTTTGTATTTTAGTTTGCAGAACACACAAGTTCACTATCATTTTACAAACTTCACACATCAGGGGGCTGCTCTTCTTGGAGGTCATTTTCTTTAGACAATGTAAATGTCAGCTGCCAGTTGTAGGTATTATTATTTATATGGAGCTGTCAAAGAGTGAGGGGCAAATGATGCAGGCAGCTCACTTCTGCCTTGTTAGCTCTCAGGAAAGGTCAGCAGAACCCTTCAAAAAGGACTCATTTTCAAAGCTGAACCGCCTTGCAAAATGCTCTCTGAAGAAACAGTGCAAGAGAGCACATGCTTTAAAGCCAGCCACGGTAGCACTAAAGTGTCTTTTCTTTTTTTCTGTCACGAAAATCTCCATTAGTGACTACTTGTAGTATAAGAATTCAAAGTGGCCAGAGAATGGGCAGAGCACATGCTAGTAATTGCATCCAGCTGCATTTGTTTGCTTTGGGGATTACTTTTTTTAGCCTTCTGTTTGACCTAACTTACATCTCAGCAAATTTCATCCTCTGACGCATATCCCCACATATCCCCATTTCATCCTCCTTGAGCTGCCTCTCCACCTCATGACCTGGATGGGAGAAGAGGAAGACCCTTCTACCCATGCACAGTTTCTTACCAAGCTGTACAGCTCACAGCTCTGATGCTGGGGATAGATTCTGTGGTTGCAAACTTGGTAAAGGAATGTGGCACTTCTGGCTGAGAACAGTAAGATTCAAGGCAGATTACGGCACTCAAGTGTGTATAAACTCACCAGAAATGTTATAAATGCAAAAAACAGATCTCTTCACAGAGGTTTGGCTCAAATCCCCAAAATACTTAGGTGCCTAATTCCCAAGGAAATAATTAGCAATCAAATGGCTAAATGTCTTGGTTGTTACATCAAAGAAGCAGAAATAAATCGCTTTAATTTTGATGATGCCATTCTGTAAAACTCTCCCCAAAGGGAGTAAGATTAAAGGAGGAAAGGCAAATTCCAGATGAACACCCTGAACAACATCTTGGTATCCAGAGGCCCTCTCCCAAGAACATCTCAGCCCAGAAATATTCTGGAATAGTTTGAAGCATGTTTGGTTTCAGGCTATTAAATCCACTTTCCAGTTTTTGGCTTCAACCAATTCAAAAAAAATCAGAAAGCCCTCACATTTCCCTGAAGTTATCGAAAAGTGAAAAGAGACCCAGTTACTATTGCTGCTACGTAACACTTCAAGAAAACAAAAATGAGCAGGGCTTTATCCACCCTGCCCACTTCAATATCATAGAATCACAGAATCATAGAATGGTTTGGGTTGAAAGGGACCTTAAAGATCCTCTAGATCCAACCTCTTGCGTGGGTAGAGACACCTCCCACTACACCAGGTTCCTCAGAGCCCCACCCAAATTGGCCTTGAATGCTTCCAGGGAGAGGACAGCCATCTACTCTTCTGGCTCCTCCTTAGCCAGATCCACATTTTTAAAGGAATAGAATCTGTCCCCAGCAATATGTGAGTGAAGCCTAATAGGGAGAGTGAGTCCCTCCCTCCCTCGTGGTCCTGATTTTCTGATCCAAGGACAATGCTGAACGGAACTACATGGTTGCAGAATCTTGCCCCTCTTGACGTGGCTACCGCGGTGGACCTAAATGGGAGACGGAAGAACTTGTTTTCACTGCAGTTCCTGATTCTGCCATAGGAGGTCCTCAGGAGCAGAAGCACATGAAGAAAGTCAAAAGCGCACTGTCAGACCTCATTTTGGATGAGGTTATCATGGCGTGAAAAATACACTGCTCGTGTACCCGTGAGGCTGTTTTCTCTTTGACATAGAGTTGTCTTTGCTAGCAGATACTGAGAGCTCACTCGGAAGAGTTGGCAGATGTTTTGCTCATGAGAGAGAAGGAAACATTGATTCTTTGGTTCTTCCATCTCTTTGCACTTGACCTTATCCCCTCCAGACACCTCAGCAAGCCAGATGCCATCCTGCCATAAGGGGAGACCACCCACCATGGCTCCTCAGCTCCTGGCTGGAGAGGTGGGACAGTTGTCTGCTGGGGCTTGAGAAAGCAGCCCAGGGCTTGCCAAAGATTCCTGCGAGATGCTGGACAAAACCACAACCCACGTATGCCCATCTTCACCTCCCCACCTCTAAATGGGAGGAGGAGTGTTTACCCAATGGTTCATCAAAATATCAAGAGACACACACCCCCACCCACACACCCCCCCCCCCCTCCCCACACACACACACACAGTGTCTTATTCTCTTACTCTCCAATCCCTGCCTGTGTCTTCTCTCCAGGCTGTGGTTTCATGGTAATTAGTAACAGATCTGAGCTCTACCTGTCCTAACAGGACAAATGAGATCAAACAATCCCATTTGTGCCAAATTAACCCAAGACTGTAGCAGCAGTTTCTGGCAGCCTGAAGCTTTCATACGAGCTGCGGAGAGCAAACAGTACCTGATGTGGTGTGAAAACAGTGATATAAAGCCAGCTGATAAAAGCTGAACCTGCTGATGTTCTTTGGGAGCTGGTGGAGTTTATTGATGTCAGATTGGTTTCAGGGGGCTGGAAAGGTTTTGATCCAGCATTAGGAATCCTAACTTTCCTGGTCTTAAAGGTCTTGTGTTACGCAACTGTAGCTTTATGCGTATAAACTCACCAGCTCCTCCATCTCCTCTCAACACCCCTCCATTGCTCCTTTGTAAAGTCTGGCATTGGGAAGTCTATTATTCCCATGCACAAAAAGCATTTTGTCTTCTCTGATAGCAGTGTAGCTCTGGGAATACTTTGTTAATCATGTATTGTAGAACAAGTTCATGTACACTGCCATTTTATAAGTTCTGAAAACCTATTTGCAGTTAGAAGGAAAACCAAAATTACACAAACGCACAGCTCAGATTTGTTGTAAAGATGGATTTTTGGAATTAAAAATTGATAGAATTTAGAGGAAATAATTGTTACCGAAAGAAAAATTTTCATACACATGATCTCTGTGGTCAGTTTTGTAGATTTATGTAAGAAGTTAAATTAACCCATTTAAGATGCACACTCAGCTCTTTTCCACAAAAAAAAACAACCCAAAACAACAAGGCATCCAATCACATTTTGACAATAGGAAACAATATGTGTGTTGCAAGCTGGTCTGGCTGGGACTGAGTTAATTTTAAGTTGTTCACTTCTGTTTCAAATGTGTTTCACAGTGAAAATATTGAAAGCACCATTTCATGATAACCTGAGACAATAAGCTACCACTTTCCATAGTTCTATGTGCTCTCTCCTCATTTCCCTGACCTCTGAAAGTTGCTTTACAATTTTTATGCAAAGAAACCAAAAGCCAGAAAAAATGTGGGTTGCCTTGGTAGAGAAACTGCAGGGTGTGGGTTTGTGTGTGCTTGCACAAAGGCTATCCTGAGCAGACAGCTTTTCATGTCTCTCTGGCTCTGCTTGTGCTCTGACAGCTGATGGCTTAAATGAAGTAAAAAAAGTCTGGAAAAAGGTCTTGTCTGAAGCTTGTGCAGGACCATGTTCAGGCTTTCTACAGCAAGGAGCCTTCTGGTAATAATTTTCTGCAGAGGGCAAACCAACATGGACAGGACTTTGATCCAAAGGCCTGGTGGACATCAAAGGAAATGCTTAGAGGAGAAAGGGAAAACAAATTCTCCATGGCAATAGAGGATAAGATGAGGAAGAAGGGTTTTAAATGAAGTGCAACACCAGGTGTCTTGTTTAGCCTTTGGAGAAAGCTCTTTCAACACCAGGAATAGCAAAGCATGGAAGGGAGCTCTCAAGCAGTTCAAGTGTGGCTGACTTTGCCTTGATAATTAAGACTCTTCCTGAAGCTGCTTCCATCCCTATTTCCTATCGTTTTATGATCTATTCCAGAAGGCAAATACCTTTTCCTGGGATTAAACTAACATGACAAGTGAAGTTGTTCTCTGTTTCAGGCCTTGCATCATACAAATACATTTTTTCTATTATTATACCTCAGGGCATCTGGAAGTTTCCCAGGCTATTCCCTCTGCTAATAGTTTTAGTGTCACTTGCTTATGTGTCAAAATGCCTGTAATTCCCTGGGAATTCCTGCCTTAGCAGGTAATTCTGCATCAGCCAATAAGCAAAAATCCACAGAAAGTATATCTAATGTCCATGTCACCTATATATGGCCATATAGCTAAAATAGAAAAAATTAAAAATAAAAATAAGAAACAATGGCAGCTCTGTAGCACACTCTGGCAAAGCTACAAGCATGTCAACTCACAGGGGGCAACCCTGGTTGAAGAGAAGCTAAGCTAGCCCAATGCTTTCCAGCTTGTTTTGAAAGCACCAGGTATTTCCCAGAGGAGAGGACTTCTTCCCCACTTTCCTTATCTTGCTTTTCCTTCTATGAACCCCTCAAGAATCAACCCATGCACACAACAAACCACAGATACTGCTACGAGAGACAGCTAGTTCAGACTACATTTCTGAGATAATTGGAAATGCCTGGATGCAGGAAAAGAAATGGACAGGCAGTTTCCATGGCAATTCACTACCCTAATAAACATAAAAAAAATATTAACTTGTTGCCACAGAGCAGGGAAGCAGGGAGCAACTTCACATCGTCCACATGATACTAACATAGTGTTCTTGAGATGCTAAAGTGGAACCAGGAAAATAGAAAGATACATTTGACCTGATTTTTAATTTTTATAAGGTTGCTGCATCCAGAAACACTCCTGACTTACGCAGGAATTGCATGTGTCAGCATCTCTGAAAAACAAGGCTCTAACAAGTGCAGATATGAATGCAGTATCAGGTTATGGACCATGGCAAGAAACAGCCTACTCATCTGCAGATTTATTTAAAGTCTGTTTCAGTCAATATAATTTTATTTCTCGTGAGATGCCAGACCCCAGACCATTTCCCAAGAACGTTTATATCATTAAGAGAAGACCTATAAAACCAGATGAAGATCTCAGGAGGTTTGTTGTAAGACAGTATAGCCTTGACAGTGTGCTGGTTTGGTTTGGCTGTTTTTTTTCGTAGCGGCGGAAGGGCCCCAGAGGTGGCTCAGGTAAGAAGCTGAGAAGCTCCCCCGCTTCAAAACCAGCCAAGGAGCCATTAGAGGCTCCAATAGATGTGCCTCTGCAATTAACATACAAAAGAACTGATACCTGAGCAGAGCAAGCACTTAAAGAAGTACTGTGCTGAAGGGGCAGAGCGGTGCAGGTGGTTGGTGAGGAAGAAGAGAAAGAAGGTGCCCAAGCAGAAGTTTCTCTGCAACCCATGGCGAGATGGCAGCTGTCCCCCTGCATCCGTAGAGGAACGTGGTGGAGCATTCCCTGGGGGCGCCAGAAGGGGTGAGAGCCATGGCCAGTGGACTTGGATTTTGTGGCCAGTGGACTCAGATTTGCTGCCAGTGGACTCGGACTATGCAGCTGTGGAAGACCCTGGCACCAGGGGAGGTGACTGTTCCTGAAGCAGCCTGTGACTCTGTGGGAAGCCCACACTGGAGCGGCTTGCTCTGGACCTCCTGGGAAGGGACCCCATGGGCAAGCAGGGGAGGACTGCAAGAAAACATTCTTCCTGAAGAAGGAGAGTCAAGAACCACCAGACTGTGAACTCTAAGCCCCATCCCCTGTCCCCCTGTGCCGCTGAGGGGGAAGGAGGTAGAGAAACCGGGAACAAAGTAATTTGGGCCCAGGAAGAAGGGAGAGGTGGGGTTAAATATATGAGCACTGCTCTTTGTGTTGTCTGTGTCCTGTGTATATTTGATTAGTGTGAAATTAAATTATTATTTTTTCCCCAAATAGAGTCTGTTTTGCCTGTGACCTTAATCGGTGAATAACCCGCCTTGTAATTTGTCTCGACCCATGAGCTTCTAGTTTGGTTTGTCCTCCTCATCCCAGGGTGTGTGTGTGGGGTGTGTGTGGGGGGTGTGGGGGGGTGTGTGTGGGGGGGTGTGTGTGGGGGTGTGTGTGGGGGGGTGGCGGGGGCGGAGTTGAGTGAGCGGCCATGTGGCTGTTTCGTTGTTGTTGTTGTGTTGGGCCTAAACCATGACAGACAGTTATGAAGTAAACAAAGCTGTTTTCACATCTGTAAGCAGGGATTTTGTAGCATCAAATATGCTGAGAATTTTTATTCTTAGTGCCAGGTATTAATTTTTGTTTTTTCTTGTGCAATGAAGTTCATCAAATGCATGCTCTGGTTTTATGTTGTTAAGTGTTTCCCACTACATTTTCATGGAACAAATGCAATTCCTTCCAGTTGGGTTTCCAAAAGAGCTTGCTGCTCGGGCATATCTGATTTTTACAGAAATTTACTTCACTGCTGTCTTTAATGGAGCGGCCATTGGCAAATGCCTCCCCACGCAGCATCGCAGGCAGACTTCTCATCACTCCTCAAGTATGTTTGCAGGGCTACCACACAGCAGTTCCCTTGGTGCACACTGGCATATATATATATATATGTATATCTGAACATGATGTTAAAATGTTACTCTTTAACATCACATGCAGTAAACAAGATATTTAAGTCATAGAATCATAGAATGGTTTGGGTTGGAAGGGACATTTAAGATCATCTAGTTCCAAACCTCTGCATGGGCAGGGACACCTGCCACTAGACCAGGTTACTCAGAGCCCCATCCAACCTGGCCTTGGACATTTCCAGGGAGGGGGCAGCCACAACTTCCCCGGGCAACCTGTTCTAGTGTCTCACCACATGCACAGTAAAGAATTTCTAGCCTAAATCTACCCTCTTCCAGTTTAAAACCATTACTCCTCATCCAATCACTACACAACCTTGTAAAAAGTCCCTTCCCAGCTTTCTTGTAGTCCCCCTTCAGGTAGTGGAAGGCTGCTATGAGGTCTCCCCTGAGCTTTCTCTTCTCCAGGCTAAATGCAGGAGAGTACCTAACCACCATATTTGCTAGTGATTTTTAAAGCTTTCAAAACACTTCAGCACAGAGAAATTCCTTTGGAGGAGAGTTCCGGTGCATGGTGTCAGCCTGTGCCATCTGCTGAACTCGTTCATCAACAGCCTCTGCTCTGGGGTGCTAAAACACAGGAGTTTTTGTTAGGGATGTGCCTCTCCGTGGGTGCCGGGAGAAAGGCACTGGCGCAGCTGGGAGTGGTTTTCCATACAATCAGTGGTACCAGATGGGGAAGGATTTTTCCACCGTGTGATCAGCCACACGTGCTGTCAGTCCCTGGTACACATACCAGGGTTGACAGACTCCTGATGATGGGGTGGGTGCATAGAGAAGACGGGTTTCAGGGCATGGGGTGGGAGCACACATGGCACTGGCTGGTGCCAGTGGCAGGGCTTCTGCATCCTGCCTGGCTAACCTGCCTCTGCAGAGCCAGTATGGCCACCAGCCCTCTGGGCTTTGGCTGATAGCCTCCAGGGACAGGGGCTCCAGAAATGAGCCAAAAGTCCGAAAGCAATGCCACGTGCATCTCTTTTTTTGTGTGTGGCCTTCCCTTTCCTGTGCCAGGAACAGGATAATCTATTAACTGAACAGCTGAAATTCAGATGCTTGGGGTTGAGGAGCATGCTAAGATCAAAAGCAGCATCAGGCTATCAAGTAGGCACCTTGTGAAGTTCACAACAGCAAGACATCTGATGGAAAGCCTGCCCTCCAGTCAGCCCTGCTGTCACAGCATGGCTTACATGCAATTGAAGTCTCCGCTCCAATAACTTGGCAGTACCGGAGGACATGGAGAGTTGGCTGCTTTCAGGAATAAATTCCCATGCTTTTGTTCAGCCTTTGAGGCAGAAGGAGCCAAGCCATGGGAACTGGCTGGAAACCAGCCCCTTCGCACGTGGCGGGTGCCCAGCAGGGAGCCAGGATCCCCAGGCAGAGTGGGGAGGCATCACTCCCCCACAAGAGAGGGTCTCCTTTTCTTCCCCAGCTCCCACTCTAGGAATGCAGCCCCTCTGGCAGCAGAGCAATAGCCGCCTGGCTAAAACCCCTGGAGAAACTGCACCTCAGCTGCCCACCTGCTACCAAATGATGCATGGCATAGGCATGTAACCTACAGCATATACACGTGTGTCCATCCAGCAGCAGGCAGTGCTGCAAATACAGGTTAGCTAATTCCTTACTAAACTACAGTCCTTCTCCTCCACAGTGACAGTTAATAAATAAAAATACTAGAATGATACTTTAAAAATAGTTCTACTATAAGAGCATGTGGTTGTAATTACTGTCTTTATGGACAAGTCTATTATTTTTCTTTCCTTCCATCTCCTCTGCATTATAGGAAACGTGCCAGTTTTCAAGCATCTTGCTTCATTACTATTGGAAGGAGATTCCAAAAAGCAGAGTGTTAAACAAACTCAGACTCCTCAGCCCATCCTAAGAGTCACTCCCAAAAACTGGGCTGGAACCAGTCTGAATGAACTGAAGTTTCTAAGAGTTGTGGGCCCTTTCTTGCTTCTTGCTTTTCATTCCTTATTTCTCTCCATTATATTAACCTCTTGCATGTTGGCTTTCCCTCTTTCCTTTCCTTATTCTTCTTACCCCAAGACCAGCCTCCCTTCACCTTCTCCCCATTATCTTTTCTCTGCACCATCTCTCTTTTGTCCACAGCTTTTCCTCCAGTTCTCATGACATCCTCAATGTTGGTCTGCTCCCCAAATCCCTCTGTTTCCATAGACAGTTCCTTCAATTTCCCAGTGTCTGATTTCCCCCCTGGGAGTCTGAAATCACCCTGATTCCATATTATCCCTCTCTGACCTCCCTTCTGTGGTTTCCTGTGTCAACATCTTTTCCCCTTCCTAGTTCCCATCCTTACCCCGTTCCGCAGCTTTCCATCCCTCTGCTTAGCCACCGTCCAGCATCCCTGTGTATATCCAATCATCCTCCTGGGAGCTTCCTTGCAGGGCTCCCCCTCCCCTTCCACGTTGCCTCCATCCCCACTCCCAGCCCTCTCTCATGCCAGAGCCGGAGTCCCCACCAAGCAGTGCTCCATCACTCTCCTCCTGCATTAGTTCATGCTCTGGCCAGGGGGCTGGCACTGGTGTGACACAGAATTTGCATTGGGCTGTGGGATCCAGACAGCTTGCCGGGGGCTGCCACTATGCTGGAACAAATGTCACTGGCTGGAGGTGTTGGCATTAGCTTTCCACCTCCATGCTGCCCCAGGAAACCACTGTTGGAGCCAGCAGGCACAAAGCAGAGCAGACTCCAGCCCTACTGCAAGAAGTTTGTTTATAATGAAAACAGTCCTGCTGGATTAGGGAAAGCTGCCTCTTCCAAAAAACATATCAGATTTCAACACTAGGTGGGGAGAATGGTCAAAGTAACATGACCCATGAAAAACCTTTGAACTTTGGAGATTTTGGCATGACAGCAGCAGGCATGGTGTTGTATCCAGCCACCAAACCCGTCCCTCTTGCGTGGCTAGAAACAGTCCTGCTACTGCTGCTAAGGGTAACTGCAGAGCTCTGGTCCCACCAGAGAGTCTGGGAATGCAGTACAAATGCTAATTAATAAATTATCAGAACACCAAGGACAGATAAATATTTTTGCTATTCTTTCATAGACAAAGGATTCAGGCACACATAGGATGGTGGCCTAGTGTTTCCAGAGCCACATGTTATCTTCATTCTCGCATCTCTTTGGTACAAGAAAGACAGTCTAGCAGGTTGGTGTGAGACTTGATAATCCAGGAAGGTGGGACACTGGGCAGTCACTGGAACATTCAGATAATTAAAATGCAGTTTTTATAACAGTGGTTTCGGTTTAGAGATTTGGGGATTTCTATTTTATTTGTTTTGGGGTTTTTTTTGAAGCATAAACACTGACAAAACCTGAAAATTCAAATGTCTGTATTTAGAATATTTCTGTGTTCAAGAACTAAACCTTTTTTAAGGGAAAATCTGCTCTGTTACAATGCAAGGCTTGCATCTTTGCATCTGCCATCTTTGGTGAGCCCACACTGTCACATACTGTCACACTTGTAGACACATGTGCACACACAGTCAGAATACTCCTAGATAATGCACTAAACACACCCCAAGATGTCAATTCACAACCTTTGCAGGACCAGAAGTGATCATTAATTCATAGATTTATGTTTTCCTAGAAGAGAGCAGAAAAAAATGTATGGAAAATACTGTAAATGTACATGCTTCTAGATTTCCAATATTATTGGAAAATATAAATATATTGATATAAATTGATATAAATTATTACCCAAAACTATTGGCTCAAATTTGGTTTGAGTTACAGGCAAGTTCCCTGGCCTCTGAGTGCCCATTACTGGCAATCTCAAGTCTGTGCACATACTGATATTTCAAGTCAGTACAGAGTGTTTCATTACAGCTCAAAACAGCTCCCAGAAACTGGGTAACCAGTCTGGGTCAACCCAGTGGCAAATGGATGGGTGTATGGGGAGAAGTGTATGTAGGGCTGCACATGGAATTAGGGAAAGGAGCAACTGGAAACAATGCTTTCCTGGTAGACAAAAACATAACTGAAAAAAACAAAGTGTAGTGTAAAAGGGAAATAATCAGAATAAATGAATAAATGAAAGAGGGAACCAGAACATAAAAGCTGAAGAGTAGAAAAAAACAGACAAACACCAATACAAGTACTAATCTCAGTGTTGCCTAGTGTAGACATGAGATAATTGCAGGACTAAGCCTCGTGTAGACCACCAACGGGTTTGTTGCATTAGAGTGAATTGCTGCCTTGTATCTGAGAGGGACAGAGGGCTGTACAGGACTGCTCCCCCTCCCACTGTAGGGTGCTTACACAGAGAAAAGACATGAGGAAATCAACCTCTTGAAGATCTGTCTTCTAGGGTGCACAAGTCCTGACAGTTTTGACTGTACTAACACAAGACTACATGAGAGATGTGACTGCAAACTGGAAATGTGGTGTGCACTTCTCCTGACTCAACAGGAGCAGCCACCAGCTCCCGTTAGCAAAACCTTGTGAAACCAAGAGGAGCAACCAGTGAAGGCTGCACAGCAAGTTTGCTAAATCACAAACCTGGGATGAGCATATGAACTAAAGACAAATGTGTGTTGGCAGCAAAAACCAAAAAGAAAGCATCATGGGTCTTCCTGGGAAGTCACAGAAACTGGGCTTCATGGGCACAGAGCTCCCTGGCGTGACAGGCTAGGGGTGCTGAGCATGGGAAGTGCTCACTCTGTGCAGCTGTGCTCGGGAGATCAAGGCTTTCGGCTTTGTAGGTTAAAGGACATGTGATTCACGTAATTGATTATTTCTCCCAATGGAAATGATCCTGACTATCAACTGACTGATCCAGATGGGCAAGATATCTGTTATTTCAACACCGTCTGTCTGCTGGCCACCAAGAGAAAGAAAGCCAAGAAAGCAAATCCACAGCAGTTTTAAATTGCAATTGCTTCACTCAAAACTAACTAAGCAATATTAAGATCAAAGGCGAGACTTTAACTTTCCTCTTTCTGGTTTTGCAGTTCACAAAACAGGTCAGGAAATGCCCTGTTTCAGACCAAAAGGTGACTGTTCTCTTCCGGGGCTGTTCTGAAGGGGTAACCTACACTGGTTTACCTGCAGACTGCCACTGTTGCTGCTGCTACGCCCATGTTTCAACCCCTGTGTGACTGGTCTTTGTCAGAGGGTGTGCAAAAGACGTGTCAGTGCCCTGGGCTGCTGGGGAAGAATTAATTTCCTTTGGATGGGTTTATGTGCTGAGGATTTCACGTGCCAAACTGCTCAGTGTGGTGTTCCACAAACCCCTGAGACATTACAGCAAGGGGGCAGGACACAGCTGGGAAGGGGCCAGTAAAGGGGAAAAGGGAAAGAAGCCAGGTTAGCCAGCAGCTGGGTTCTCAAGCAGCCTAAATGCATCTACGTACCTAGGGGGATAAAATTCTTCATGGTCGATGCTTATTTCTATTTTAGTCTAAAAGGACAGTCCAGATAAACAGTCTCCTTGAAACAAACCCTCAAATGCTCCTCCAAGTCTGGCCAGCATGAACTAGCAGGGGGTTTCATGTGCAGCTACTCAGATCTGATTCACAGTGTCATCAGAAAGGAGAAGACTGGCCCTGCTGCACATGTCTAAGGCCTCCCTTGCACTGTCACCAGCAGAAGTGGGGACACATGGCAAACTGAGTCAGGGAATGTCTCAGGCTGAACATATGTCTTTTTCCTCTGGATTGGTTTTCAGCTGGACATCTCCCCAGACCCTGCCTTCCAGGAGGGGACACAAGCTTTAGAGCTGGGAATGTGCAGCTGGGAGTAATGTTCCCTTGGGCAGCAGCTCACACTGCAGGCTGCATCAGCAGCAACTTCCGATGTCAATGACATCACAGGGTGACACGAGCTTGAGCCACCTTGGCCTGGAAGTCCCTGAGCTGAGTGTGTGTGGATGTCTGCATGACCATGTCCATGCATAAGTCCTTTCTCACAGATATAACAGAGCTGTCTTCGCAGGCATGGAAACTGGTACACACATGATTTTTGTCCTCACTTGGCAAGGCTTCCCCATCTTGCTGCCATTAGTGCATTTTTTCCTTTCTGTGGTCCAGCCCTGGAGACCACCCTGAGCTCTTCACGGGATATGTTTGGCAGCTACAAAGGTTTGCATGCCAATTGGATTATATTTTATATATCAGCAGCCATGCCTGGAACAGCGCTTGATATTTTGGCTTCCTTTTGTGTTGACCTCCTCTTTCATTCAACCACTGCATGCTCTGATGCCCATCAGTCTGTCAGGTGCCAGGAAAGCAGCAGCAGGACTGAAATTCTCCAAGGATGTATTTGCCCTTTCCATGTGACTTCAGGCAATACAAGGAGGTTCATGAGGAGCAGCTTATGAACAATTCCTCTTTTGTTGGACAATGTCCTCTGTGTCAAGCAGCAGGCCAGCAGGAGCTTCTGGGTTTGACAGCTTTGGCTTCTCTGAGTTAACAACCATGCAGTCAACCCAGCTCTGGCCCATATAAAACAATGAGAGCTCTTGTCATCCCTTGGAGATTGTACACGTCCTTTGGCTTGTAGCCCTGTGAAAGTTTGTGTGTTTGTACAGATCTTGCCCTTGCTGTGCAGCAATTTGGGGGTGCTCTCTAGCACACTTCCATGCTGTTGTAGGCCACCTCTTGACGCAATACAGTACTTTAGATCAAACTCCTATCCCACACCACATGGACAAAAGGATAATGCCTACCTTTTCACAGACCACAAGACACTACTGGTATCAAACCACTCCCTGCAGAAGCAACAGATGCTAATCTTTCATGTGGATCTGCAGACTGCTCAGCATAACTTCAGGTAGTGAGGAGTGGGACCCACATGTTATCTGAGGGCCCACAGGAATCCGACGTGAGATGATCCAGCTGGCTTTACCCACTCGTGCACTCCCTCCTGCACTTTGTCCTCTGCATTGGGAACAACATGCATTCTTTCCTCTGGATATATATTTTGCTTTCACCCTCGTGACACCTTAACAGCTAGAAGCTCATGAGGGACCATGGTCACTGAAAGTGTGGGATGAAAGCTCCTGCAGGGAGGAGGCAGGAGCGTTGCTCCAAGGTCCTGCTCACAGGAGCCACTGGGGCCGTGGACAACACAGAGCACAACAACCATGTCATTGAGGAATGTGCTTGCCTTTGGCATATTTTACACAATGCAGAAAGTGTGAAAGACCTTGAAGTAGACATGAATTCTCTATCAACTTTATTGGTGCTTTTACTGCCTATTTGACTCTAAATGACAGCCCAGCCTGAAATATCAAAGTTAATATATCATAGCAATATAATTTCCTGTTGTGTCATACCATGAAGGACAAATGAAAGATCTAGACCTGAAAAAAATACTTAGTACCTTCAGAAGATTCTCAAGCAGCTCTTGATGGCTATTTATAGCAGGTGCACATTGCTCTGTGGTGCTCTGAGGTCCAGAATCTGTTGTAGCAGAATGATGCACAGTCCGGAGCAAGCTGTATTTGCTCATAGCTAGCAAATAACTAGGTCTTTTTCCACTGCAGTTTGCTACTCACTTTTAAATGCTACTCACTTTCTCTGCCAGAAAAGTAGACCATTACTACTAAAAATCAGAACAAATTACACTCCTAAAATAATTTCCACTGAAATGCAAACACCTTAGGATGAATTATTGCAGGTTAGCTCTGCATAGCTGTGCTAGGGTGTAGGCAGGGACAAAATAAATACTATATTGAAGTATAGGAAATTGAAAGGGATTGTCACGACCATTTCCAGTAACATGCTTCTCTTCTTCTTTCTCAGTTGAACCTTCCCTTTGCTATCAGCTTTTCCATTCTTTGCCTCCAGTCTAGCGAACTACTTGGGCACATGTTTAAATTTCATGTTAACAAGCAGTTACTCAAAGCCAAAGCGCTCTGTCCAGTTGGGTGCCTGATTATCACAAAGAAAGGTTCTGTAAGATAGCAAGCATCTGCTGACCTCACCTTTGAGGCTCTGTGCAGTTACTCCAAATGTAAGACTTTTTAATGAGCACTACAAGTTGCTGTTTTCCCTGGAAATGCACCAGGCTGTCATAGCGTCAGGCTCAGCTTATGTAGACCTCGTTCTTGAGACTGCAACTTTCTGCGTGCTCTGCAGAAAGCAGACTCTAAATCAAAGGCTTCATGTGATACTGCACTATCACCACCCTGCAGCAACAGCTCTGAAGAAGACAGTCTCAAAATCAAATCCTCCATGGTATTTAAACAAGGGGTAGGAAGAGTATTTGTCAACACATTAACTTCCCTCTAGTTGTGCAGGCAGTTGTGCTGCATTAGCCTAAAGGTACTTTCCTGCTTATGTGCCTGTTAATATGTACCTCATTCAGCTGGCTACAGTTTAAAGTGAACTGGGTCTGGCAGAACAAAACCCTTGCTTTCCACTGCAAGCCTCTTTAAGAAAGGCTCTCCTAGGACTGCAGGTTCATGGAGGGAAAGCCACAGAGCTGGGCACAGAGCCACTTTTACAGGGAGAAAAGACTCATGTAGTGCCATCTGCCCTGTAAAGGTTTTTGGCTGTGCAAACATACATACCATGTCTTCAACATGTAGCACACTCCATATAGAGAAAGTTAATGTCTCTTCCTCAATCACACCCCTTTTTCCCCAGGTTTCACTCTACTTTGATAAATTCTTAGAGAAATGCTAGATGCTAAATTCACTGATTGGCTTTAGTACCTGTCATTTTTGACAGGCCTGAGTTAGTGTGCTGAAAGGAATGTGTGTTTAATGCTTTGTTCATGATTGTGCAATGAGGATGGAAAAGCTGTAACAACTGTTCCATGATGCAGACACTATAAATAGAGCATATGGAAAAAGATGCTGTCTAATGCATTAGGTTCTAATCAATAACAACAAGCTGGCTCCAATTATATTTTATTGTCTCTGGTTGAGAAAAGTATTTACATTGCAGAATGGCTGTGACTCAGAGCAGTGGTTTGTTTAGGAGTCAGATTCAATTAGGAATATTTCAGACTAATGGCTATTGTTTTCTGCACTCAGGCACTGTACCATTCACTGGTCTTGCTGCAGTTAACATGCAAATCCTTCATTGAACTCACTCTACTGACTTACATATATGGCTGTCTTCTCAAGAGAGCTCTCTAAAGTCATATGAACCAAAAGGTTCATACCCTACCTGGGTGCAAACCCCAACAAACATAAGAATTCTTTGTATGGGGAAGTCTAGACATCCCAAGTGCATATGACCCTTCAAGTTCTTTTAACCTTAGTAAACAAGAGACAGAACAACAGTAAAAGGGGAAAGAGAAAGATGACAGGTCAAAGTGATTTGCCCAAAGGTGCACAGCAGAAGAGTGGCTGAGAGAGGAAAAAACCCCAGATTTCCTAACCCTCACATTGGTAGGTCTGACTGCAGTCCTGGGGTACCAGGTTTTATTTTCACAATGGCCTGAGCTATGTTGCCTTACCTTGTATCTATGGCAGATGAGCAGCTGATACACAAAGGATACACAGGCACACGGCAATTGATCACAAATTTAGTCATGTGCAGAGAGACCTTATATGCCCATCTGAGCTTGAGGAAAACCTTCACAGAACATGCAGACTTCAAATACTCAGCACACAAGTAAATAAAATCCAAATACTGTGTACTAATACATAATGAGAACTTGACCTGGGAGAAGAACATAGTTTCAACTTTCAGCTGTGGTCCTTGTTCAGAAATGAAGTATTGAGAAACACTGAGAAAAGTGCATTTGATCTTTCCCTCCTAACAGATTTTAAAGCTTAGCTAATGCTTTAAAAAAACCCTTCAATTTTATATTGCAATACGGTAAGTACAATGGTAATTATTATAATTTCATATATCTAATTTCCATAGAAGTACTTACATCCCTGGTTTCTCTAGAGTTCTTAATGTTTTCTGACAGCTGGTGAGAATGACTTGTTATGAGGTGGAAAGCAAGGTGGCAGAATACATTTAGAGTTCCAGGAGATCATTCACATTCACATAGAGATTGCCTACAGCAACTAATATTTTACATTTTCTTTTTTGTCCCTTAAGGGGCAAATTTTAAGACACTGCTTCTTCTTTCTTACTTTTCTCAATGCCATGCAAGGAGACAAACATGGAGAGAGAGACTGAGAGTCAGGAAGAGACATAGGTAGCAGTCAAGACCAAAATATAAGGTCACCTCAGAGATAAACCAGATTAATCTGTCTCTTGGACACAGTTACCCTTTGGTGAGAGGAAACTCACTGCTGTCAGTGAGTTACAGACCTTGGAAGCCAGGAGCTGAGAATATCCATTAGGACATTACTGGCAGGCTGGATCCCAAAATAGCTTTGCCTTTGAGAAAGATGAAGTTGGCTTGCTGTTAAATCTGTGCCTCTTGACTGTTGAGATGATGGACTGCGACTGTGTCCTGGGGAGTTGTGAATGTCTGGAGCCTGATTTCCAGATAAACTGTGTGTTATTGGAATGTATGCTTCACCAAAAGTTTTTTTACACCCTTTGTAAAGTCTTGGTAATACTCAAGTACCCAAAGTAAGCACAGGTACCAAGTTACACTTTTACTACAGATATCCAAGGGTTATTCTGACATAAAATGTGAATTTGCATTACTAAATCACTGCTTGCCCAGTGCTTTGGGGATCTAACATGGCACACAAGGATCACGTGTCCTAAACTATCATGGGTAATTGGTGACATCCTCCTCCATTGCTGGCAGTGATATCCAGTTTCCCAGGCAGTACTGAGGCCCAGAGGGACAGAATGACCACAGCTGTTTAAACAGCATCACCAGGGTAAATATGTAAACACATGATGTTGGGAGGTGGTCACACCTCCTTTCAATACCAAACCATAGTTAGTACCTCTGCTATGACCTAGTCATTCAGAAATGAAGCACTGCTGATCTCTTGAACTTGGTGAGACTGAGTTCATGGGGAAGATTGATCTCATTTTTCAGTAAAATGTCGTAAATATTTTTGTTGTTGCATCTCCATGTGGTCCATTTAATGCTGTATCCTCTTTATGCCCACAAGTTCTGATCAATATGTGTTTGCATGTGTCTGGTACAATGCAGTTCAAATCTCCCCTGGTGCCTCCAAAAAGTACTCAACTAGATTTGTGTTTCTCACATTAAAATGAATGTCTCTTAGCATTCTGGTGTCTTTAAACAATTACCTAGGTATTGTGATTCACCCCCCTCCTTTGTTTTGTTTACCTATTTTAAAGGGCATATTTTTCTGAACACCAGCTTGGCAGAACACTAAATACTCTCTGGTATACTGAAAATGGTCCACTTAAACACTTCTTTAATGAAGCCAGGGATCAGCAGCACTAAACAGGATCAAGGTTTAAGCAACAGGTTTCTGTGTACTGTATTTGCATGCTTGAATTTTAGTCTTCTTGAAAGGGAGAGAAGTCTGTATTTTTCCAAACAGGAAAACGAGCAACTTTATGAAATTGTACCACAAAAAAATTCATCATAACAGTGTGTTTCAGAGCAGGGGCTAACTCACTGTGTGCCAGTGCAGGCTGAACTTGCATCACTGGTTTTGGCTTGAACTTGAGCTCCTTTCAACCATCACTTTCCCCATATCAGATGGCTCTTCTAAGAAAAGCTAAGGAGATTATCCCTAGGCAGGATCCAGGATTGACTCCTTTTCACCCACTGACAGAGGCAATGGGGCCTTGGCATGCTTTGCACAGCAGGGAGGTGTGACAGAGAAGCTGCAAGAATGAAGGGCTCACATTGGGGAGCATCATCTGGCTCCCCCTGGAACCATGTTCTGAGGAGGTCCTATTGGCAAGTGGTGTCAACAGGGTGAACTGAGCCCCATGGTTAGTCCAGGGCTGCTCCTGAGCAGCAAGCCCAGCCAGTGAACTTCTTATGAGCATAACAAGGGCTTGTAGTGAGAGGACAAGAGGTAATGGATCAAAACAGGAAGAAGAGAGATTTAGGTTAGATATTAAGAGAAAATTCTTTAGTGTGAGGGTGGTGAGACAATGGAACAGGTTGCTCAGGCAAGTTGCAGAAGCCCCATCCCTCGAAGTTTTCAAGGCCAGGTTGGATGGGGCTCTGAGCAACCTGATCTAGGGAGGTGTCCCTGCCCATGCAGGGGGGGTTGGAAAGAGGTGATCTTAAACTCCCTTCCAACACAAACCATTCTATGATTCTCTGATAACTAACTTTTATCTACCTAATTCAAGTGCAGCTTTCAGCTAGATTTTTCCCTATATAGTTTTACTGTTTGTCTGACCCTGAGGAACTTCTAGTATTTCTACTAGTCATTGGCAAAATTCTCATAGACTTCAATGCAAGTTAAATTTGGCTGCAGAGCCATGTTATTTAGCCTGTGTGATGGTTTTTGGTCTCTCATTAGCATTTGCTGCCCACTGCTATACAAAACAAAATTACAAGTTTCTAGAAGGAAAGATTATTCCTTTGTATGCATGTTTTCTAACCACATGAGTAACAAATAGACATGGTAATTTCACTGCCTGCAAGTGAATGTCTGGAGCTTCTTGAAAATCATCTTTCAGAGGCACCACATGAACCTGCATGGCTCACTAACTGGGACCTAGGTGCTAATTCCATGGCTCAGAGACAACCATAAAGTGACATTTGGTGGTTTAGCATCTCTCAGGTCAGTGTGTGCCCCAGCTCCACTTCATTGTCTGGATGTGCCCCAGGCCATTTGTAATCCATGTTAGGAAATAACTTGGTGTTGGCACAGAGAACCACAAAAAAAACTTCAGCACAATTCGCAGCAGTGGTGAAAAGAGCTGATATATATATCAGAATACAAAAAGAAGGGGAAGGAGAGCAGTATGAAATAAACTCTATGTCATTTCATAATCCAGGGAGAGTTTCTTATCCAAAACACATTGTTTGCTCCTGCCTATTTTGAGAGGACACGATGGTACTGGAGGCAATTCCGAACCATAGTTAGAGGCCTCAAAGGATGCTTGAAAAGTTTGGGACCATTTTCGTAGGCTGAATAAAAATTTTGAATAACAAGAAACATGACTAAAAGCACCTAAAAATGACCCAGACAAAGTGAATCAGGAAGCTGCATTCATTCTCTCTCTCATAAGAATAGGGTGAGAAATGAAAGAAAAGCAGGTTAAACAAATGTACATTTTCATCACATGCACAGCTAAATATGTTGTCATTCAAGCAGGCACCTCTTAAGGCAGAAATGCAAGGTATGTATGCTTATGGCTTAAAGCAGCTTCCACAGTTCTAACAGTACGAGTAAACAGGGCCCAAATCCCAATCTTAACAGCTACAAGGGTGGATGTGAGAGGTGTGGGTTCAATTTCCTTCTCTACCCTGTAATCTTAGTTTGGTCAGGGAGGGAGGAAAGACAATAGCTGGCTAGATACTGAAACTTCGTTTGGAAACCTGACTCCCACAAGAAGTCTTTGGAATTACATAGTTCAATGCTTCTAAAATATGGGTGCTCTGCTCTCCAGCTACAAAGTAGAAAAAATGGCATTGCACTGCATCCAAAAAACACGAAAGGGCCCATCCATCAGTGTGCACAGATACATATTCTTGTGACCAAAAATAGGAGAAACATTATATTTGAAACAAATTAACTCATGTTCTTACTTCTGTGGGATTTTTTTTTTATTTGGTTGTTGGGCTTTTTTTCTTTCCTTCCCTCAAAGCACATAATACTGCTGACTGCTACCCAGGTCTAGCTGGGCTTGTGCTGCAGCATTAGTCCTGCTCCTGGAGGAGGTTTTTTTAATGCCAGAGAGTCAGGAGGGCCAAAGCAGTGCTTGATGAGTCTTGCCTGCCACTCAGCCTTCCTCTCCTCTTCTGTGTTCTTTAAACTTCAGCAACTGAACATATACTTTTTCTCCAGCATGGAACTTCAATCACAAAGCATCAGCAAGGGTAGCAAAAGTGACCTCAGAGTAAATCTAGGAACCAACTGTTGTCAACAGTGTGTTGATCTTTTACTTCCATACACTGATACAGTGATGAAACTACAAGTTCCAGCAGGCAATATCACATCTTCATCAAAATGGACTATTGGCCGCCTAACAATTCAAAATCTTGGTAACAAAACATCTAAATGTATGACCATGTGAGCAAACATTATCTTAGTTGGTATTGCTGCCCCTGTAAACTGTGTTTGAGGCATTTAGCATAGCAAAATTCAGAAGCCAGCAGGTTCAGAGCACCAAAGAGCTACTAGATTCACACTACAGGGGAAAAAAGGGGATGCAGCACTTTTTACTAAATTCTGCAGTATATACTGGTGTATAAATCACACAATAAATATCAGACGACTCAGTTTGGCATTGTGTCTGACCATGCTTGAATAATCAGGTCAGTCTTATTTGTTGCTGTTCCAGTCTCTCCTACAAATACTAGCTTCCTTGTTTTATTCTGATTCACACAGGTCCCACAACCATCTGCGATTTGGCAGCTTCTACGGAGCTAGAAAATGTCAGCAGGAGAGGGGAGGGGTGATTAAAGAGAAGAGACAGAAACTTTTCCAGCCATCAGCTTGTCTGCCTTTTCAGCGTTCTTTGTGTGAGCTCTGCTGGCAATATCTACAACTTCTTTCTTTCCTTAGAACATCTGATTGTGCTAGCTGTGGCTGCCCAGCACTTGATTAAAGACGTGTTTTTAACTGAGAAGAGTGCAATTAAATGTAAGAGCTGTATGGATCCAAGACCTTAATCAAGGGCAGGAGAATAAAGTATTGCAGATTTTGAATCTGTTAACTCATACTGACAGCTTGGGTTTGAATTCAGTATGCCTTATATGGTAAATTCAGCAATATTTTAATAACTTTATCCACTACCTTGATAATAAGTTCTTTTGATGACAGCTTGCAAGACTGTCAACTGGCCTTTGGGATAGCTACAACATTTTCCCAGAACTAGGTCTAACACTCAGCAAATTTTGCCAAAGTGTAATTGGGAGATACTTGTTAATTGAAGAAACGAATTCTCTTTGCATCTGTTCAGGCCCTCCTTTTTTTGCTCCTTTCCTTAGTAGGATCACAAATTCAATTATAGGAAATGTTAGCTGAAAATTGATCTTAAATACACAGGGCATGATCCAAGATAGAAAAGACTTCTAATGATTTCAGTGCATTTTGGATTTGTTACTATTCCTTCACACTGGAAGGGAGTTCCTGTTGTCTCTCGGCTATGTCTGCAGATTGACTAACATAATCTAAACAGACCAGTCAGCCAAAGAAACTATTATTATAACCATTATTTTGCACAAGGGGGAATGAAAGCCAAGGCCTGCAGGGCTATGCAAGTGCCTCACTCACTCCTGTAGAAATAAGCAAGCACTAGGTTCCTATTTGAGAATCTCACCCAGTGGTTTGAGCAAGATCAGCTACGGAATGTCCTGGTAGATCAAAAAAAACTGAGCACCGATCTGCAAAGTCTCAGTCCCATGATCCATCTGGCTGCTGTTTCTGTTCTCTGGATTAAACTCCTACAGATGAATAAGAACTGAAAACTAATGGTAAACATGCAGTTGTTAGATCAGAAATTCTACCAGGATGAACCTTGGTGGAATATATACCCATTTTGAAAAAAAGACTTTTAAGATTGTGAATATGGATTTACAGAAATATTTACCCATTTGCTACACAGTTCACTGGCTAGAATAAGATTGACACAGTTATCAAAGTGACCTCTGAAGAATAATTTCCTTGTTAATCTATGAAAGTAACTTAAAGACTGTACCCAACCAGTAAGTTACTTACTGTGAACTGAGTCTAGGCAGAACAAAATGGTACCTCCTCAGCCTTCAATGAGATCTAGTGTTAATATAATATAGCTCTAAATTTCTTATTAGGTTGATAATTGGTGTTGGAGAGGGGGAGATAGAGGTCTAAGAGTCTGAGGTCTCACATGAGTAAGCAGGACACAAAGCTCAGAGAACAGGTCTGTCTTCTTGTCTTTTCAGGACTGTAGCCAAAGACCTGCCATTTACCCTTGGGTAGCCTGGCACAGACCACTAGGGACTGATTTCTAACCCCTACTTGGCTGTTCTGCCTTTGGCTATAACAAATCAACACATTGGCAGACCTGTTGCAGGTTGTGTACAGGAAAACCTTATGTGTTGTTCCAGGCCAGGCTAATGCATTATCGGATTTGACCAATTCTACTAGGGCAGTGGTGATAGAAAGTCTTCAGTACCACAACAAGGTCATGTTAATGGCACAGTAACACCTCTGGATTGGAGCATTTCTCTGGGCAGGCAAAGCCTGCTCAGGCTGCAGTGAGCTGTCACAGCAAGTCCATGACCCATTGCAATGCAAAATCAACTCCATTTTCCCTTCCCCAACATTAGGTGAGCTGACATCAATCTGAGCATTTGGCTTGTCAGGTTGTGGAGGCTTCACTCTTTCTCTCTTGAAAGAGCAGCAAAAAAGTGCATGGCACATCTTACATTGCTACAGTATTTCTGCTCCCATCTTCTTCTTCACTTCCTTACTCCCGCTTCCCAACAGTAAGTGAAGAGTTCCTGCAATTTCTTTTTCTGCTTCATTTTCCTTCACTTCAAAAATAGGAATGTTAATGCCTGCTCCAGAGGGCTGAAGAAAACACAGCTAGAAGGTAAACATGTACCAGTGCAGTGCTTTAACATATCATAACTAGCATTCTCTCACACTGTAAGCTGCCTGTGGGGACCTCCTCCCAAGCCCCAAATTTATGGCTTAGCTGGATTGCAGGCATTTTTTACACCTCCAAACAAAGTCTAGTGATCAGAAATTATTCTTGTGTGATAGCATTACATAATTTTGCAGATCAAGAACTGCCTGAAATCACAGAGATGGATGAATGCCCTCTCCTTGTGATCCAAGTGAAAGCTCTGTGTGTAATGAAAATCAAATTCTCTGCGACGCTGCCAAAGAACTAAGAAATTCAAGAATGGCATTTCCTTATTCCTGTCCTGCTGCTGCTGCCTTTTTCTGTAATACTCAAGTAGTCACCACTGAGTAACATAATTGTTGTGAAAAACGGTTTTAGTCACCAGTGACCAGGTGTGTACACATAGCATTTCAGAAAGAGTAGAAGTGAGGCTATTGGGATTTTACAGTGTTTAGGAAAAGAAACACAGTAAGAGTCACCTTTCACCAATCCCAAACTTGCTATGGGTGAAAAGAAGACCCTTCTTTCATCCTGTCTTTCTTGATCAGTAGTCATAGCAAGGAGTTCTGGAACAAAGATGATGACTAATGACACCAGTTGCACAAGACTGATTTCAATTCAGCTCTGCCAGTTGTTGCTCTTTCAGGAAAGTAAATGCAAACCTGTACAGCTATGTACATGGAGAAGTCCCCCTAATGCTCCTCCGTACAAGAGGAAGAGACCACTTGTTTTCCACGTCCATCTACGGAAATATGCAATTAGTGCTGAAGCTTGTGTAGCAAAGCACAGTGTTGGCATCTTTGTTTCAGTACAGATGTTCCATGTGTGGCTGGAGCTTAGACTTTTTTCTGTGGATTTTTTTTTTGTGTCTTTGTTGGTTTTGTTCTTTTTCCTGTGGGTGTTTGGGTTCATGGCTTTTACACAGTTGGTCTTACGGGCTAGAGCACAGCTCACCAGTGTGAAATATTAGCAGGAAATTTTGAGCTGCATGAAGTGCTTTGAGATTCATTACAGTCTGTGCACACTGATAATACTTACAGATGCATGTAAAATCTGAAGGTTCTCTCTGCAGTCATTCAAAATTCAAACTCTGGAGGAGGTACCAGCACTGGAAGATTAATTTGAGATTTGCATTTGGATTTTAGGGAGGTTCAAGCAATAATTAGACTAAACCAAAGGTTTGAATTTGAAGACTCATTTCCTCTTCAACTTGTGATGATTTCCAGTCAGACACAGTTTACATTTGACCCCTGTGTGCCAAGTGAATGGACTTAATCCAATCATCCTGGATTTGGGAAATCTTCAATCTTATTCAAAATCCTTTTTCTACAGCTGGTCCTTCTCCAAATCACAGGAAAATGTAGATAGGGAAAAATATTGATATACTCAAAACTGGCCCTGTAAAGACAGCTGCAAACCTATAATGTTTGAACAGAACAGCATGAGAAAGGATTAGGACTACTTCAGTTGAAAAGAATGATGAATCACCTAGTTCAACTCCCTACCCTAAAATGTCTCAACATTTCCTCCCATTGGGATTTTGATTGGGATCCCAAGTCCAGTGTAATGCCACTATCTACTCCAGTTTAGCTAAGACTGTAACTGTGTACAGGCCCCACTGTTGCTGTTTCCATACAGTGGAGAGAGAGCACAAAAGCAAGAAGGAAGCAGTAAATAAACTGATCAGTGTATATATACATGTGATGTGTATATATTTGTGTGTGTATAGACATAAAAAAAAAAAAGCAGAAGCTCTGTATTAGTGAGCTTTGATTTTCTCAAATGTTGCGGATCACAGAGGTGGTATCTCGAGCATGACATCAGCCTGGTTCTCTCAGACATATTTAAACGATACCTCCTATGAAAGACACAAGTCTAGACCAAAAGACATATGGGGTGGTGCTCAATGGCACTCTAGGAAAAACAGAATATCCAACACATGATTACTCATAGGAGGCATAGTGCTACTTAAATCACCAGACCGCTGTTATCTTCTTTTCTCAATGCTGCAAATTACTTTTCTCATCCACTTTCCATTCACTCCAACAGAAACAAGTTGGTTTATTTCCCCAAGTCAAGCTTAAAGAGACAGTTCAGTTCCAAAACCTTGGTGGGCTGACTACAGGTCACTTTGGCTGGAGATTTGTAAAGAGGTTTAAATTCCTCTTGGCCCTTTGTACATCTAGTTCAGCTTTTGGCTGATATCCAATAGAGAATCAGGAATTCTCCACTTTCTGTCCAAACTGCTGTGAAATTGTGCTGTAAAATTAATTAAAATTGCAGAGACAGACTCCCGCATGGAACAGTCAAAAGCTTTCTCTACACTACAAAAGCAAAAAAACCAAAACAAAACACAACATCAAAAAACAAATAAAAAAAACCCCTATTCATCCCCAAACTGGCTGCTTTAGTGCTTGTTGCAGAAAGACCACAAAAGGCATCTTTCTCTGGCTTCTCAGAGCTGGTCCATGGAAATGTTGTGCTTTGCAGGTCTGGAGGCCTTCAGAAGAGGAGCTGGAAAGTGAAGAAAAGCTTCCACCTTTTTACCAGGCCTATTTCTCTTCTGCTTGGGTGGTTGTATCTTTATCTCCCAGTGGAAGAAGAGGTAAGGAAGGAGTATAACTACAGTCAGGAGAAATGGAAGGTCAGCTTCTCTGCATGGACAACACTGTGATTTTTAGTTTAATCTTAATGTGTCAAGAGTCTCACACCCATCTACAGGGAGGCCAGTATCAATCATTTTGCAGTGTTTAAGCTAGAGGGTTTTTCTCACTCTTTTTTTTTTTTTTTCTTGTGCAGTACGAGAGGTAAAACCAGGATCAGAACTGTAAGGTAGGCTTACAGTATTTGGATGGAAAAGGTGACATGCATAGCACATTCTTTTCATTAAAGATTTGGTTGCATTTGCTTATATGAAAATGGGCTTTCAGAAACTGCTGGATCCCATTACGTCACATGGTGTTTTCAATGTAAATCATTTGGGTACCATTCTTTGGGAGGAGGCAGTTTCCATCTGATATTAAACATGATTTATCTGTACGTACTTTGTATTTGACTGTGTTAGTCATATATGCAGTAAATGGTGTCTTACAGCAAAAGCAGCTGCATTGGGCACTGTGGGACTTCCTAGAGGGGAAGTTACTAAGATGTGTCATATATCTATATATATGCACAAAGGAGATGTGAGAGTACAAGCCAGCTTGTGAACATCTTACCTCCTTTGGTAGTCAGCTATTTCTCTAAATTGAGATTTTGGTTTCAGAATAACTCCCCGTATACATTTTTACAATGGGTAACTCAACTGCCTTCAAGTGATTTTGAAACAAAAATCCAAAACAAACTAACAAACTAACTTCCAAAACAATCAGAATATCTTTGTGGAAACTAGAAGGATTCTGCAAAGAAAAAAGCAGAACACAGGTACACATAGATTTACCTGTGGTGCACTTCCATCAATAATATCCTAAGCAGCTCTACATCATATGTGGTACCAGAATAGCTGACCTGTTGCAGGCATCTTGCCATGTAGAAGTAAAACTCAGTATGATTTTCTGTGTCACCATGTCAGGTGGCAGTGCCATGCTTGCAGAGTCCACATATGAGTGCAGTTTTCTTTAACAAAAGCCCTTTTCTACTGGGAATATGAATTGGTGATATTAAAAATTCTTCCAGCTGCAGTCAACTACTTCAGGGAAATCTGAGGACCACTGGCAAAAAACTATGCAGGTACACCTGCCACAGGCAGCTGCATACCTTCGGTTGGAGGGACAATCAAAACCAGACTCCTTAGGATTAAGGTCCTTGTCATGTGTTAGCAAGTTAGCAGAATTCTATGCATCCACTGAGACTGAGCATGAAGAACCTTTGTCCTTTAGCTTTACTGGGGTGACTAGTTAAGGAATTATAGCTTATCCGTTAATATCAGCAAGAACAATTTATCGATATTACGTTCCTTAGACATCCCTGTGCAGTGCTTGCTCTCTTCCCTTCAATTCATATTGGGATCACATCTACTCCAGAGTAAAGGGAAACATCTCATGGAACAGAGCAGTATATTTTAGGCTCACACATTAGATAATCTGATTTCAAAGTGTAAGACGTAAGGACTTCTCCCAGCAGTGTCATTTTCAGTGAATCTTGGCCATACACACACAAACATGCACCAGTAGAACTGATCAGACTCTGGACCCTTAAACACAAACATTTTAGACTGCAGTTACTAGGGAAAAGGCAAAAACCAGCAGCCCCTGGATAGGTACTAGGAAAACTACAAGACTAAACACTAATTGGTATCTTGCACTCGCTTTCCACCCCCCCCACCCCCAGTGTCTTTCACCTCAAAAGTAGTAAGGATTTAACACTACATGAGATGGATCTGATCCAAATTCAGGAGATGTTCTATCCTAGAGCAGATTCTGCTTCTCCTTTGCTCCCCAGATGTCCCTAGAGAATGGTATCCCTCTGCAAAAGAGCATAAAGACTGTAATTTTTGTCCTGTAATTTTTGTAATTTTTCTGTTATAAAAAGCATGCAACCCACCAGAAAAGACCATAAGATAGTATTTTTGTCCCAGTCTGGTAAAAAACATCCTGTACTGAGGACTGAAGTTGCAGGTACTCTAGTCATACTGCTTAGCACAACCAGTGGATTTGAGGTACAATCTGGGTCTTGTACTGAAGTACAAAGTTGGTTCACATTTATCTGCCAGGAATCTCCCCATTGCAGCAGCATGGCAGAGTGTGCCCTTGTGTAGTGCTGGGAATCCAGTGTGGGTGGAAGATACAATAGTTGCACCTTCCATAATGTTCATGCTGTGAGCACCATCATGGACCTGCAGGTAAAACCGACTGCTGCCACTGAAAGGATTAACAAATGAAACTTTAGCATTCTTCAATAACCACCATACCATCAACTACGGGAAGAGGAAGGACTGATGTTAGCCTGACAATACTAACATCAGCCCTTCAGCACCTCTTGCTATTAAAGGCTCACTGAGCAGAAAAAACATAAATGAAAAGATGCTGATTAAAAAAACCCAGTACATTACTGGCAGTTTCAGGTGGTGTGAAGTAGGCAGCACAGAGGGATCTTCCATTAGAAGCAAAGAACTAGCCACACCATTTACTACAAGTGTTGCACCCTTCTCTTTTGATTCCTCTGTTTTCTTTGTGATTTTTATTTGCAGACTTTCACTTTGATCATATTGAGGGTTCAGTCTCTCTTAGCCCATGGAAATTCTGATACAATTCTTTTTAGAGTGACACAGATAGCAAGGCACCCTTAGGTATGAGCTCCCACAGCCACACAGCAACTGGATGAAGCAAACACATCAGAAACATGTCTCTGCTTACACAAATACTGTGCAAAACCAAAAAGGTACAAGGGAGATGGGTAGAAGCAAACCTCAAAAGCAGATTAATTGTCATTTCAAAAAACAAGAGCACAAGTTTTGTATAATGTATGCCACTAACAGTTGAAGAAAGTGCATTTTCAGTAATGCAAAACAGCAGATCAAGATCTAGTATATTTGTGAATGGCAATGGTAAATCAGCACTTTTAAGAATAGGCTGTCCAAAAAATATTTTTACTGCAATACAAATAGAACAGTCCTATGGTATGGCATATACACATAGACCAAGGGCAATAAACCACATAAAAATATACATCCACTGGAAGTCGAGGAGGGGTGCAAAAGCCAGAGGCAACAAGAACCTTTGATTTGGTGCATTTAGAGCAAATGCATTCTGTCTTCCAGTTTAAAGAGCATGTACACAACCAAAGACACCATTACAGATTAATCCAACAGAGAATATCAGGAGTATAATGGCTAGACCTGCATATTACAGATCTCAAAGCCAAAAAAATCCTTTGCATAGCAGCACTGTAAGAGTTGCATAAGTTATGGCATGCTAGGTAATTTAGGCTTGGTCCAGAAATAACAAAACTCCAGGGGAAATCGCCTGCCTGCTGAGTTGCTGTAGATATTTGCTAAAATGCTTTTGAAGCCATTTGGATACAAAATCACTATTTACGGAAACAGTTTTTAAAATAGACAACTGGAGAAATAAATTGGTGCTCTGAATGCTCTGGAAAATTATATTGCACTGATTGCCAATATAATATATAACAGCTAACTCCCTTACAGTATATGTAACAGTGAAAGATAATTGTGTTGCTGCTGGAGAACAAGCTGAGAAAGGAGAACAAGTTCATCCTTTCAGCAACATTTTAAAGATACATAAAAAGTCTATCACTAACACTGGAAAGATAAAATATTTAGTAGAAATGTTCTCTGAGTTTGAGGAATGACATCCGGAGGTTTTAAAGGAAATCTTCTACCCCTGCTCCTTCTCTCTAGCAGAGGCTCTGAGTCATGCCAGTTTTCCAGCGTGCAGGTGGCCTGCTATGTTGCATGTGTAGATAAGGTCTAACTGACTCTTCTCTGTGTGTTTCTGCCCTGCCACACTCCTCCCTAAAAGGGTCTCAGGGAAAGATTATGGCTCCATCTCCCATCGTGAGGGAGAATGATGCTTTCTGTCACCTAAGTACTAGTCAGCTGATTCCTAGTGACATCCCAGTTTCAATGGGCATCCCACAGCCTGTGTGCAGAGATTTTGAAAACTCCCTGCTGCTTTTATTTTAGTACTAAAGCCCATAAACATGCAAAAAAGAGTCTTAGACTTGTTCAGAGCACAAGGAAGAAGAACCTGTAGCTGCATTAAGACTTCAGACAGCATATTGAGGAATAATACTAAAAATCTATTTTAAAAACAGGCTTACAAAACTCACCACTTCCATAGGTGACACTAGGATTAATAAATAGAAAGGTCAAGTTATACTTTGATCATTTGTGGTTCTTGCATGTGTGTTTGTGTGTGTGTGTGTATAGAGAGCCTTTTGCTCCAGAGCTTCCAAGGTAATGATATTTCCTTGTCAGAGGTAACTTGAGGGAACCTGAAAGTTTGACAGAGCTCTTCCCCCTATAGCAAGGAAGTGCAATAAAGCCATTACTGTGATCACAGTTCTGGGAACTAAAAAATTCATCACAGTGCACTGGCCCTGTTATGGGTGCAGTGGAAGAGAATACATCAACAGTGTCAGTGGGCATTTTCTAAAGTTGTGTGCAACTAGCCATCTACAGATCAAAATCACCAGTTTTGGTACTTTGGGGCATCAGAACCACTGTCTTTAATTAGACGGACACAGAAAATCTTGACAAAATGTACTTGTCCTTGACCTATTAGTTTATTTCCAAAACCTTCTGTTCATTAAACTTACATACATCAGGGAATGTTGTAGGTATTTGATCCTTTCTCTCTTATTCAACAACGTGATATATGTCAAAGGCGAGCAAAGAAACTGAAGGGAACTAAAGAAAGACCTCCACAGACTAATCAAGGGAAACACTTTCATAGTTAAATACTTCAAACAAAAGTGCACTACCATTTTTCATAACAAAACTGCTTAAATTTACCATTAAGGTAATTTAAAGAAGTTTTATTGCAGTCAACACTGACTGAAATTAGGAACTATTTTTTTACAATCCTCTCATATTACCCTTTCCTCAGCCTTAGGCATTTAAAGCTGCTCAGCTACACAGGCATTTAAAAGGTCAATTTGCAAGGCATTTTGGTTTGCTAATTTCCACAGTTAGATAGAATCTTAAGCCATGTTCCAAATTCACTATGAATCATGTCTAATTTTTATAGTTCTAAAGAAGTTAATGGAGTGCAATCTGTAAATTAGGGCAAAACAGCAAATTTGTAGTACTCCTGAATTTTCACTGAAGCACACAGATTTTTGTCTCTTTCCAAACTGTGTAAATTTTCCTCATGATTTTCTTTAAGAATTTCTGTTCTTGTATCTTTTCCAGTAATAACTTCACAATAATGTCTGAGTAAATTTTGATGAATTGTTGATCTGTTTGAAGCCTTTGTGTATTGTTGTGGGCTTTCCCCACCCCTCACACCTAGAAATTAACAGAAGCTTATATTGGGCAAATTACTCTGAGCATGTTTTTGTCAGGCAGACAGCCACAGTAAGGTGGGATTTCTGGCTCTAATGCCTGCTCATGCCAATACTGGCATGCCTGAATAGTTACTGATACTACCATACAGGCTATATTGCTCAGGACACAAGGCTGCCTGTTTTCTCTCTGCAAAGCCAAAGTTGTGTAGAGGAAAGAAGAATAAGGCTTTAAAAGGAAGGAACAAGGTGTGGATTCTCAACATGGCTGGAGTAGGACAATAGATCACTATCAAATTAAGCACAACTAATTTTCCCTATATTGCCACACATACAATGAACAAGGACAAAAGCCTACACTCTCTCTGAAATCCTTTTTACATTCACATAGGAAGATGTGCACATTAAGGGATTCTGGGATGATTTCTGAAATTCCTTTGAACACACTACGTTTCTCCAGAAGAAGAAAAGTTGCAAGACAAGAGCAGGCTGATGTTGAAGAAGTGCCTCTTTACTCCTTTTAACCTAGACATGCTGTTTAAAGGTGACATTTGCCATCATTAGCCCACTATGCATCCAGGAACAGCCTAGAAAAGGGTGCAAAAATTCCAGGATGAAGGACACCGTCTTCCTGAAAGTTCAGCAAGGGTCTGGGTAGCATCCATATTTCTTTCACACTGTGGGAAGGAACAAGCCAGGCTCTGTGCAAGTCATTCAGATGGCCCATAATACCGAGTCAAGTAATGGCAAAAACATACTTCCAATGCCATGTGTCTAGGATTTCGGGCACCGTTGTGATCATACCTCAATGTGGTATTTCCACACTAGATGCAGCTTGTTGCCAGAGTGCAAGTAAACATCATAACTGACTGCCACGAGTCAGTCCAGGAGCAGTAAATTACAAAGTGGCTCAGGCACTCTAGTCTGGAAGAGTAAAAAAGGAGTGTGGCTGCAGCACTGGGAACAACAACAGTCCTTGTTCTCTTGCCTTGAGCGAAAGTAAACAAGTCCAATGTTATCTGACTTTGCTCAACCTCAAAGTATAATGCTAGAAGGAAAAATAAGTTTTACAGAATTGAGCATATACAACCCTTTCTTCCCTTCATAAATCATATGTTACACTAGTTGAAACTACCAAAGTGTTTACAGTATGCTGTATACATAATGGCACATTTAAGCTTTTTAAAGGGATTGGAACATTTGAGGAATGTATCTGGTGCTGAAAAAGGCTAATGTATTACAAATCATATAATATTTTAATTCAGAAAAAATATGTTTGGGCATTTTGACCTAGCATCATAAGGGTTAGGAAACTGAATGAGGATGCCATGAAGCATGACTGACAAATCAGTCGAGCTAGTCTGCTTCAGATACATATTGTGCAAGGCATTATCGCTGCAATCAGTCACAAAAATGCATATTTAGCTTTTGTACATTAAATACTACACCTGTGAACCTATGTAAAAGATATACAAAATATAAATGTCATCAGGACTGTATATTTCAAACTTTTTAAAATAAACACAAAGTATATATATATGTAGGCATATAGGTTGTAATTTCAATGTCAACACTAGCACAGTTTGCCTCTTCTAAATACAGACCTGTATACTTCCTAGTCCAACACATGCACCTACAAACACATGATCATGCATACAGCTTTACATTCTGCTGTTTGCAGAAGAGTCAGAATATACAGCACTGTACATTGTTTCAACTCAAAACTGATTGGCAAACTAAGGAAGATGCCATTCAAAAGAAAACCCTTGTGAGCTATTATAAAAGAAAAAAACAAACAAACAAAAAACAGAGAAAACCAGGGATATAGTATAAAAACACTGAAGACCATGGTGATGATGACCTAAGATTCAAAACACTTTGTCCAGCATGTGATGGGGGTCACTCTTGGACAAGGTACAACAGTGTAGAACTGGTTGCTATAACACATACTGAACACAGTTATAATGAGGTGTAGAGCTTTCACAACATCATCCAACCCAGCTCTGGGTTCAGACTATCGAGGTCTCTGACCGAAAGGAGACAGAGCAGTTGTACGCCGTTCTTCTCAGAGCAGGAGGTGCTGATGGTGATCTGGATGCCCATCTGGAAGGTAAGCGTCGATTTGCTGGCCGAGCAGGCCGGGAGAAACCCTTCCCACTTGAACATTTAGCTGGCAGAGATATCTAGAACACAAAGGCAATTCCTTGCTTTAACAAGTTATGGCTTTTGTGGAATGCAGTGGGAATGCAGGAAGACACTTGGGGTGACCTCAGAACAGGTGGTCTGAAGCTATTAAAAGGAGCTCAGTAATGCGCAGAATGCAAAAGAACAGCTATTTCTATATGGTGGGATTCTCACATCAGTTGCAGTTTAAAATATGTGGAGACAAGTGTCAGACACAAGGAAAGGTATAAACTGTTAGTGCAAGCCAAAACTGACATTCACTTCTTAATTATTTTCATTTTTGGAAGTTTATTTGTCAATGAACAATGTATATTGTTCTAAATGTAGAACTCAGAATACCATCTTATATGACTAGAGTATGATCTACATACTTTTCAGGTATTTTTTGATAGATCGTATTTCAGCAGTCACATCTTGCTAGGACTTTGTTTCCATTAGTGCACTGTGAAGCTATTTACACTTGGTAACTAATTCAGGATGGTTATGTATTAATGCAGTGTCATGCCTACCTGCAGAGCCTTATAGACACAGGAAAACCAACAGATTTTGATTGTAGCTACAGTGATGTAAATTGGAAATAATGCACATGTAGTCAGTATTTCTTCCCTACATAAATACAATTTTGTTGATGACACTAAATTGGGAGGAGTGGCTGACACACCAGAAGGCTGTGCTGCTCTTCAGCAAGACCTAGACAGGCTGGAGAGTTGGGTGGGGAGAAACTTGATGAAATTCAACAAGGGCAAGTGTAGAGTCCTGCATCTGGGGAAGAACAGCCTCATGTACCAGTACAGGTTGGGGACTGACCTGCTGGAGAGCAGTGTAGGAGAAAGGGACCTGGGGGTTCTGGTGGACAGGAGGATGACCATGAGCCAGCAATGTGCCCTTGTGGCCAAGAAGGCCAATGGCATCCTGGGGTCTATTTGAAGGGGTGTGGTTAGTAGGCTGAGAGAGGTACTCCTCCCCCCCTACTCTGCCCTGGTGAGAACACATCTGGAATATTGTGTCCAGTTCTGGGCCCCTCAGTTCAAGAAGGACAGGGAACTGCTTGAAAGAGTCCAGTGCAGAGCCACAGAGATGATTAAGGGAGTGGAACATCTCCCTTATGAGGAAAGGCTGAGGGAGCTGGGTCTCTTTAGCTTGGAGAAAAGGATACTGAGGGGTGACCTCATCAATGTTTATAAATATGTTAAGGGGGAGTGTCAGGAGGATGGAGCCAGGCTTTTTTCAGTGATGTCCAGTGATAGGACAAGGGGCAATGGGTGCAAACTGGAGCATAGGAGGTTCCACGTAAACATCAGAAAAAACTTCTTTACTGTGAGAGTGACAGAGCACTGGAACAGGCTGCCCAGAGAGGTTGTGGAGTCTCCTTCACTGGAGACATTCAAAACCCACCTGGACGCGTTCCCGTGTGATGTACTCTAGGTGACCCTGCTCTGGCAGAGGGGTTGGACTAGATGATCTTTTGGGGTCCCTTCCAACCCCTAAGATTCTGTGATTCTGTGAATTTTATTTTCCTATCAAAAGTTCATCAGATGAAAAATGAAATCAGAAGCTTCCTGTTTATTTCTTTTTCTGTGCTGTAGTAAAGATGTGTCTGCTAAGCAAGATATTGCATCACAGCAAGGCTGTCAGAAAGACATGCAGAAGAAAATCTGCATGGTCAGGTTCTCAGCTGTTTAAATCCACATAGCTCCACTGAAGTCTGTGAATTTGTGACAGTTTAAAGCAGACCAGCTGACAGTCTGAAGCCATTTAAATTTCTCAGCTCCAAACATGTTTTCTTTCTCTTTTCTGAGACACTAAGGGGCATATCTCTTTGTGTTCATTGGCCAAGGAGCTCTTAAGGAAAAATTATTTTTCTTTCTTTGTGGCCTTTTACAGAACCTGCAATTTACAGTGTATTTTCAAAACCATCTCTTTCTCTTTCCATTAAGAAAGTATGTTGGCAAAGGCAATATTTCTAAACTTCTGCAAATAAAATTCAGCCAAATATAAACTAATTAGTCATGCCATACTCTTCCGTTTCTGTGAGCCTATGCTTGAATATATAGGAGAAGCATGGAACTGAGACATGAGTAAGGGGAGGTCACTTTATTACTGTAAACTTTATGGAGCTACAATACTCATTTCATAGGCAGTTCCACGGAAATCCTGAACCAGGCAGCATCCTGGATAGTGAAGAATGCTACCTAAGCCCTCTAGGATTTTGACGTGGCCAAGTGTACTCAGGCCTTTTGGGAAGGCTTATTAAATAACTTGTCAGCTAAAGAAAGGAGGGAGTGAGTTAAAACCTGATTGCAGTTCTCACTAGTTCAATTCTTGAATAACCACGTTGCAGTTAAAATCTAGCTTTACACAACTGCAGCAGAGATCAGAATCTGCCACATGTCTCCACTGGTCATCCTTTCTTACATGCTTCTGTCCTCCCATAACTCTGTTATCTTCAGAGGAAATACTCCTGATTCATCCAGATCATGGTCTAAAGTGTCTATTTTTACATAATTATTCACATTATCACATTAGCCTACTTAATTTTAGAATCTGAAGCTTGGTGTGAAACTGTATGATTTTGTTCTTGTCATTCTTATGAACCTTACCTCTGGTAACTTCTGTCTCTCTTTTCCTTGCTTGAGTTGCTGCCCGATATGCCTGGCTGAATTCCTTGGAAATTCTTGCTTTCCTTGCTCAATCTGGAGCATTTCTACATACTGACTCAATGTCTCACAACTCCCATCGGTAAATTCAGAATTTGCCTGTGTCCACTTATCTTTGCAGCATTTTGCATTACACGGAGAAGTCACTGTTGATTTTTCATAGTTTTTCAAAAGCTTTTCAACAACACCATAGTTCGACCTTGAGTCAGCTGAACGCGGGCGACCGGATAAATTACTTGGTCTCCAGTCATGCTCCTGAAGCATGTGCCTATAACCACTAGTATTTGGAAGTCCATTTGTTTGCTTTTGTTGCTCTGCCGTCCTGACAGCTTTGCTGGGGTTGCTGGTTTCTTGTTCCTTCACTGCAGAGAATTTGGGATGTGAAACACAAGATGCATTTCCAGTTTCTGTCCTGTTAATTGCAGAGTCACACAGTGGGCTGCACGGTTTGGGATCTTCTGTTGCTGTTCTAGACACCTGGTTTTCTTGCAAAGCATTGTTACGTTTATCTGTGTGAAATACAGTCCTGTTAAACTCATCAATCTTTGCTGCCAAAGTTTCATTTCTTTGGGTCTTTCCCAAAGTATACCTAAAATCTTCCAAAAGATCACTGTGCAGGGTAGCTGGGGCATAAGAGTCATTACTGTAATAAGGGCTGCTGTGAGACTTGGGATTTTGTTTCTGGTGCATCTTGTTGCTTTGGGCCATGTTTCCATCTGAACAACTCTTCTGGGCTGACAGTGGGAAAGGTTCACTTTTGTTGTCTTTTCCAAGTTTGCCCACATCATACGCCCACGTGTTGTGGCAGAAACTTGTTTGTACATTGCACTCATTTTTGGTTACAGGTATTGCAGCAGTCACCATCACAGGAGCTTTCACAAGCTGCCCTCCATTTGCACAGGCTGCTGCAGTGTCCTGGTTTGTAGGTGAAGGCTTTATCAGTGTATTTCCATTCCTACTTTTGATACCTGGATCTCTTATTGGTGTTTCAGAAAGCTGCACAACTGCAGAAAGTGAGTTTGTTAGGTGCCGAGAAGTGCTCCGTGGAGGAACTGGTGGAGCTGCTTTTTTTTGCCAAGGTCTGAAGTCTATTCCTCTGTCACCAGTAAGACTACCACAAGACATGTCCTTCAAAGCCTTCGTGGAACTTACCAGATTCTTCCTATTATTGTGTTCCTCTGTTTCAAAAGCAACTGAAGTCGGTGCTTCATTGCTGGACACATGGTTCATCTCAGGCAGAATAACTGTGTTCTTTGTTTCTTCAAATTCCCCCAGGAAAGGAAGTGACTTCAGTCTGGAAATAAAAGGAGAGGTGTTTTAGGGATGAGCTGTAAGGATTTTCCTCAGGGGACCTCAGTATGGATTAATTCTCCCCATAAGCAGGTATTTTAACACTGGCTGCTTAAAAAGATTTGGGAGCAGTTTTGCTGGAGCTGATACACACCCAACATATTTGACACATACATGAAGATTTTGAAGAAAGCTCAACAAAGGGAATCTTGCATTTATTTTCCTTGCTACTAAGATTATTTGTCTGAGTTTTTGTAGATGACTGCTTGTTTTCTTACCTATTCCACTATAAAGACAGTGGGATCTGTGAGTTCTAATGACTCCAGTGAGAGTCTACCTGACTGTAAACTGAATGAAAAAGGCTTTAGGACTTAGTGCATCCCTTTAGTAGGTTTCCTAACATTACACATGACAGTACAAATGTGTCTTTTGAGATTTGTTCAAAAACCACTTTCCTCAGTCAGGATTAGAAACTATACATCAACTGTGAATCTATTTGCTTTAAAGAGACAAACACTAACTGAGCTACAATAATAAACTAGTGTCATACAGCCAACTGATTGCATGGGGGAGTGCAAGAAGTCCCTCTGTTCTTTGGGAGCACCTGAGAAGAACTTGCCATGATACAGACTTCCTTGGGGTTTCACCACAGCTGAGACATAGCCTTTCCCAATCTCTTTCCTGATGTGCACCCTGTCACACCACATGTTCAGTCTCACCTTCTGAGAATTTCTGCACAACGCAAGAGGAAGACTGGTGTTTAGCTAGCTAAAGACAGTGAACATCACTGAATTTTTAACAGATGGTGGAACGTTCATTTGCCATCCTTTTCAGGGTCTGCTTTACCATATTTCATTAGTACAATGTATGGTTGTTCTTCCTTCTCCTGCCTTCTTTGCTTTCTTGGATTGTCAGTCCCTGACACATCCCTCACACTTAAGGCCAGATGTGGGATGTAAGAAACCTCCCAGCCTAACAAATCCATCCAGTGTTGTACAGAACTGCATGGAAATGGGACCAGGGCAGATAGGAATATCTGTTCACTTTCCCAACCCTCTACATACCCATTAGAAACAACTACAGTTTCATCTCATACAAATACTAATTTCATTTTGTAGGTTCTACAGGTAAACTCCATTTTGATACTAAAACCTGTCCCTGTATCATATATCAGTATACTTCCTTTGAATGTTTTATGCTGAGCACTGAAACACTAGGAGGATAAGAACTGCCCAATTCCTAATAAATTCAACAGCAACCCCCCCCTTCAAAGTGAACAGGAGCACAGTCTCATTATTCATTTCTTCCTCTAATATAAAGAGTCCAAATATGTTTTTACCTTCTGTGGTTGGACTTCTTTCGAATTTCCTCTTGGTAGCTGCATAATTCTTCACTGACTCTGGCAAGTTCTTTAAGAGCCTTTATAAATATAAAAACAGTTATTTAACATAAGCCTTTTAAGTGGTATGTCCAGAATTATTTTGAAAATTGTGGTGATTTGCATTTAAGACTCACAGCAGCGGAAAGCAGCACAAGGAAAGATACAAAAATGCCTGCAGGCTAAAAACAGAGATGAAGAGCATGCTGTTAACAAACAGTGAGAAGACACTCTTAATAGCAAACTGAGGAGGAAGTAGAGACAGCTTTTAGCTTTTAGAGAGGGTTTTTTTAAAGAAAGCTTTTAGCTTTTAGCTTTCCTTGCTGGAAAGCTAAAATCAGGGAGATCAGTTCTTTAAGTTAACCTGACAAGCCAAAGCCCTCAGTATTTTCCTCACCCTTGTAAACTGAAACATGCTTATACTTTACTTACTACATTGAGATCACCAATATAATTCTTGGCATTTTTCTTAGAAGTTTTGATGCTGAGGCTGTCTTCAGGTTCCTCATGGTTCTCAAAGGCCAGATTGTCCATTAACAGAGTATTGTTTCTGCTCTTGGCTCTTGTTTCTTTACATTCATGTCCTGTTTTACTGAGCAAACTCCCTTTTTCTATCCTGTCATTTGCCGCATTGTGTTGACAGTTCAGCTCCACTGTGTCCCTCTGTTCTGAAGTAGGGGAATGCATGGACAGTTGCAGCATCTTGTTCTGAAAGACTTTACTATCATGGACGTTCATATTGCTCTCTCTTCTAAGTTTTACCTCCTGGTAAAGCTGAAAAAAACAATAGAACCTTCTATTAAATCACGGTACTGTGATGTACTTTATGGTTAAAGAACACAGTCATCTTCTGTTTTGAACGATGCTACGCTTGGTAGTACCAAGTAGAAGGATTTTATACGTGTGTCAGTAGAAAAGTGTTGAGCCACACAGCATGATAGTTCACAGACCATTTTTATCACAGGATGAGGAAAGGGCTGTAACCATTCACAAACTCTTTGCCATGTATGGCTTCCACCCACAGGATGGGATTGGAAGAGATCTCATGAGGTCAATGGCCCTGCCAGCGGCTGTTTGATTGTCTTCCAGGCAGTATCAGTGCACTATATGGTGGACACAGCCCTGATCTGATGGATGAGGAGTGTGATGGAATGTGAGGGAGGGAGAGAGCTCTGGTTATGTTACAACCAGCTAATGTATATTAGTTTAAGGGGGGAAGTGAAGCCTCTTCACATACAGTGCCATCGGCACTAGAGCAGACTCTTTCGTTTCTCAGACAAGCAGAATTCTTCTCTCTGACTGCAGTGATAAATCAGTACTGCAGAAAGGTACTATTTGGCAATGTGCTGACAGTCTCTAATCTTCTTTCATGCTATCTGCTGAGATCCAGTAGCTTCATTAGTAAATGAAAAGGTGTTAATTCCTGTCACCCAACACATCCAAACTAGGGAACAGTGATAAAATATAAAGTAGAAAAAATAGCAACATCATAAAAACCTCTTCTGCTTACAGTATCATTTCCAGTGCCAAGAATCCCATGGCTCTTTAAAAATATTCATTCTTAACTTGCTCTTAGGAAGAAAGCACAGAGCAGACACTCCTGAACAGCCATCTGCCTGCTGTCTCACACTGCACGAAGTCAAAGCAACAACTTTTGGAAGGTCAGTGACAAGGAATACCAGCATGAAGAACACGTGGCCGTTTCATGGGTAGTGTTGTGGATTAGAAGTATTCTCACATTCAGAGAGCTGACCTTTGGCCTCATCCTGGGCCTTCAGATTTTACTCCCAAAGCTCAGCTGCACAGGGAACATGAGGGCTGAACTTTGTAATTTCCAAGAAATGAGGGCCTCAAAAGGACTCAGGTGTATGGCTGCAATTCATTTGGCTCTGATAATTTTCCTTCTTATACTTTCATGTGAGCAATCTCTGCCATACATTCCTGTATTGCTTAGCCACAGGATGGTGTTGGCAGAGAGCAAGTAAAACTACTCTGTGTGTATGTTAAAATGAAAAATGTGGAAAGCTCAGTAGTGAAAAACTTGCTTCTATATGTTGCCAAGGTAGATTCAATTTATTAGAGTGCCAGAGGGTTCTGCTGCAGTGACAATTCGGGGATAAAAGAATAATAAATAATTACCTAAACTATTTTGGGAAGGAGATGGGTTAGAAATGGCAGAGTGTTCGTTACTATGTGTAAACACAAGTGGTGTCAGCACTTTCATGCTATTTACTGTAGCCATTTTCTCTACTAAAAGCCATCCATAAATGGAGCAGGTTCTAGCCAGAATGATTCTGCACCATGCAGCATTCAATGCATGATGTTCTTTTTGGTATTACCATTTCCCCAGCACACCTGTGCCATGCAATTCCTTTTTGCCAGAGAGTTATGATACCTAGATTTTTGTTACTAAATGGGTGTTTTCCTAAACCTCATATATGCAGTTGTTCAGTATATCTGTTTGAAAAGGGCATGCATAAAATGAGCAGTGTGGCTCATACCCAGCGAAAGTGGTGGTATATACAGCAAACAATATCATAACAAATATCCCACAAAGTGACATTTAACCTCCTGCTTTGTACTTATGAATATTTGTGAAATGAGCAATTGCAAATACTGCTTAACCCCAGGCTTTGCATCCTACCATCAGCTATTAGAAACTTCCAGTGACAGATAAGAAGTAGGATATAATTCAGAAAAAACCCCCAATATTGAAGCGACCCCTAGTCACCGATAATATCCAAGTGAAAATGTTAGCGTTCAGAGTTTTGTTTAAAAGTACCTCTTCTATTTTCTTCTGCATGACCTTCCATTGACATTCCCATTCTTTCCTTTCATTGTCAAATCTCTCCAGCAATTCCATCTTCTCTTTATTCCAGTTCATCTCAGTATTCTCCAGTTGTTTACGCAGGTCCATGGTTACAGTCTGTGTAACAGCAAGAAGATAGCTCTGCTTTTTTTCTTTCTTCCCTGAATGTTTCCTGGAAGTTTTTCAGAATGAGTCTTGTGATTGATTTGAGCTTTCAGAGAAAAAAACAATCAAGCAAAATGCCAAAATAATTAACTGAAATGTGCTTACAGGGAACAGCATCACACGATTGCATGCTACATATCTGGAAAGTGACTGGAATATGGATGGACTAAATGCTCTAGGAGACAAACCCAAGGGCAGAGAGGCCCAACCTGGAAAGGGGAGGAGGGACATGTATGTCACAGAATTCAGGAATGTCTGCCACAGTGGGCTCTGTACCATGGCCACTTTACATCTTTACCATTAATATTCACCATAAACCTGTTTTCAATGAAATTCAAGTCTGCATGATATTGAATGGCAATTCAGGACCTTGGGATCCTTCAGTGTCTGCCCTTGAGGGTGAAAGCTATTTTTACATTTGTTCAAAAGACAACAGCAAGTGTAAAGGTATCATGTTTGGTCACGCAGTCCTTTCACACATGCATGTAGCCCAACAAAGACTGTGACATTCTTTTGGTGACTGAAGACTGTAAACTTGATACATGCAGAAAATTCTCATGGTTATATGAATGCTTTAGAATACATGAAGGAAAACAAGAGAGGCAAGCTAATAACAGGTAGCACACATAAATATACAGTAGCAAGCATCATTCTACTATATAAAGGACTATAGGTCACTATAAAGAGTATTTTGCATTTACGAATCTAAATCCGTGCATGTTAGTTCCAAAACCAGCACAGGGAAAACCAGAAACTACTCTTTAACAGCACTAACTCAAATTTAGTTCAAAACCTTGCTCAAAATATTTAACAAATTTGTGCTTCCGTTTCTCCTTCCCCTTCAGAAGTCTTTAGCATCTTAGTGTCTGTGGATGAAAACTTATTAATTTGAACCAATAAATACGTATATTTTAAGGGAAATATTTTGGATATGCTGATCTGATTTTGGAGCAAAGGAGTTGCAGATTTTCTGGTCCTGGTGTTCCTCCTGCTTTCTTACAATAGAAACTCCACTACCATCAGCATATTTACTCTGCCAGCAAGGCAGAACTGACTCTCATTCATCCACTTACGATGTCTCCTGTGGTATAAAGGGCCGGTACATGCACATTGATACTTGAGTTTGTTAACTATGGCTCTCAAAGCCAGCCGTTGTGTTACTTAGGTGGACAGAGAACCTAATTCTAGTCACAAAATGCCTCTGCATTGCTTTGGTCTCCTGTTAGAAACCAAGCCTATGGGCAGGCAAATGAATTGTCAGAGAGTATTTAAGCATAAGCCCAGTTTACCTTCCTGGAATTTCTTCATTTCCCTGATGGTCCATGACTGCCAGTCAACTCACGGAAACCACACATTTACCACCCATGTTTTTCTTCGAGAGAGTGAAAATTCATTCTTGAGCTTCACACAAAGCCCTTTCCCATTCTGTGTTTTATTGGACAAGTCTTGATGGTTCAGCTGTGACTACTGTGCAATCACTGCTTACCAGCATCTGCGTTATTTCAGCTGGCTGGGAAGCTGATGCCAAACCTGGAGTCAGCTTCCTTCATGAACACGTAAGCAGCAGAGCTCAGCTGAAGCCCAATGGGTTACTCAGGTATTTCTGTCCTGGAATTCCTGATACAGGATCTTTCAACTGACAGCCATCATGGGCCCAGTCTTAACTCAGGGTTTGCAAAACCATTTATCCCAGGCAATTTTGGACTGAGGGCTTAGAGAAGAAGCTGACTATTCTTCAGACATCTCTGTCAGCCCTTTTCTCAATGGTGTACCCATGTCACCATGTAACATGGTATTGGAGCTAAGTCTTTCCAACTCTGAGTCACACCTGCCTTGGAGCTCTGAAATGGCAATCTGCCCCTCAACCCTATAAACAGAATACAGACTCCACCTTAAAACATACAGGATAGCTTTAAATAAACCAAAAAACTCCCTGAAACTATGAGCTGCTGAAACACAGCACAGCATTCTCATAATAAAAGTGAAGCACTGGTTTGCTCATGGCTTCTTAGGGAAGGCAGCCAGGCTGCAGAGACTGTACCTCTCCAGGCCAACATTTCAGCTTTGTGCCAGACTTCAGTAAGTGTTGACCAAAAACAACTTACAAAAAAATTCCACTCCATTTAACATCTGTTGCAATCTAGACATCTCTTGCTAACAACTTTAAAACCACGTCAACACTTTCTCACTCTGCTAATTTTCAGTACATTTGCTTTTTTGCCTTTTTTTTTTTTTGCTACATTTACATCTTTATAACCTTTCAAGACATCTCTGAGAAATAAACAAGAGTCAGCTCTCTGCTCCACTAGAATCCTTCAAAGACATGTGAGGAAGAAATAGAAAAACAAGTAGAAGCTGTAAAGTCCTGAACAAGACAGGCAGGCATAATCTGTCTACAACTTGCACAAATGGTGATTTTGCTAGTACGCTATTAGTAATAATGATCATGCATCAAACAGCAGCATATTACTAGAAAGCAAACCAATACTACATAGTCTTTTTTTTACACATATAATATCTACTACTTTCAAGCATGCATATAGTTGTAAAAAGGCCTCTGATGCTTTCTTAGTGCTGGGAACTCCTATTGCCATGTTTGGACTCATCTTTACAATTTCCAAGTTGTTTCATGTGGGGGACTCTGATTATAAAAATAGATTGGAGACCATCAAAATAAAATCAAGCCTTGAAAGAGGTTAGTTACAGAAGTAACAGATAGTCACTTGTAGCTCTAACAGCCATAAAAAAGTTTGTATTGCTTCTTACGTTTCTCCAATTTCCTCTTGACATAAATTCTGAGAAGGAAACTCATGTTTGTTGATGTTAGCAGCTGGATGACTACACAGTTTTGTTGCTATTGTACAGGGGACAAATTCCTCTGAGAGTTTTAAATTCTATTTCCATTACTCTTTCCCACTTTTTTTTTTAATTGGGTTTTTTTTTTGGATGGTTTGGTCTGGTTTGATTTGTGTTTGTTGTTTTTTTTTTGAGAGGGGGTGGTGGGGTTTTCTCGTGTTTTTTCCTACTAGCAAAAAAATCCAATTTGTAGTCCTGGTAGTACACCCTCTGTCTGTATAGTGCACCGAGATGTCCCCATGGGTATTTCATATGGCTTAAGCAACCCAAAGGGAGGTGAAATGCCACATTATAATTTGCTGCATGGATCAGAACAGTATCTGTGCTCTTGCAGTATTGGCACTTTCTGCATGTCCTAGACAAGGTCAGAAGCTCATTACAGCAATCAAATTCAAGCAAATAATCAATTTTGTCTACATCAGCTGCATTTTCCCTTATCTTCTCCTTTAGCCCTCCCTCCTCTCAAGCAAAAAATGTTTATAAGCAACTATTTGATGTAAATGTTATTATTACCCCATGCCATGTCTTTTCTATCCACATATTAAAAATGCAAAATATTTTGCAATCAACCTCTACCAACTCTGAAAATAATCTGCAGTGACATCAGCTGAGATGTTGTCAACAAAGATTAATTAGATTGAATGTGCATAACCATTCAGATACACAAATCTCCCCTTGATTTTACAGAAAAAAAAAATATATATTTCCAACTAAGTGCTGTATTTTGGATCACTAAAAAATTGTATATATTTATTCAATTATAAAAGTGTGCCATGTGTCACAATACTGTGCACTTTATATATAAAAAGAAAATAAAGCTGCGTGAGAGTGAAAGAGAGAGAGAAGAGAAAGAAAAACAGAGCTAAATGAGAGAGTGAATAAGGAGTGAAGGTGAGAAAGAAAAAGAAGGAAAGAAAGAAAGAAAGAAAGAAAGAAAGAAAGAAAGAAAGAAAGAAAGAAAGAAAGAAAGAAAGAAAGAAAGAAAGAAAGAAAGAAAGAAAGACTCAAGTGCTCACAATGCTACCTGTCATTGCTGCTCTGTTGTTATTTCTGTGCCTGCTCTGAAGAAACTGACAATTAAGGCAGTCTTTAAGAATAAAGACCTTATATAACATAAGTTAACACCTGACTACATACAAATAAAGAGAGATGTTTGCCACATTAGTAATTTGCTTTTTTCTTTTAATGTTAACTGTTCAAAAACACTGATTTAAAATAAACCATAACCATACCTTTCATGGAATAAGAAATCCTTTAGAAGTTTTTCAGTCCATTTTTAAACAGCAGTGAAAGCAATGAAATGCATAGCTAGTTGAGATCCAGTTCTGTGAATCTTGATCTTTAAAAGAAATAAGAAGGCTGAGCAAGACACAACCTTTCAACTGGGGCAGCATTTGCAACTCTCTTTGAATAACTCCACAACTTTTCCAAACTGAAAAACAGTTCCGTTCAGCATCATCCCAGCAGCTGGCTTCCACGTGATGTCAGTGCACGGAGGATGGTTTTAAAGCCATCTCTTCCAACCCCCAGCTCTGTAATTTTATATCTCCTCATATTTTGTGTAAACAACTCCAAGTCCAGGACATTTTTAGGCTTTATAGCGCAGTCCGGTCTTTAAAGCTTGCCAAAGCAGCTAGTGTTAATATTAAAGCTATGACAATAGGCAATTTTAGGTTTCTTTTATCACTGTCCATGCTGGAAAAGGAGATTCTTTGCTGCCTTCCAGACCCAGTTTTAAGGTTTATATTTTTTAGTACGATAATTTTGAGCTTTGCAACTCGATCCTCGTAAGCTGCTTTGTAAAGGGAGTTTGCTTAAAGCAGCACTTTTGTTGGTTAAGAGCTATCTTAAATAGCTAAAAGCAAACAACTCCTCCCAAAATTCTTTTTCTGTATTCTAAATACTCTGTGGCTTATGAAGTGCAGAATTATTGGGCGGTGTGTAATCCTACTGTCTTGCATTCTGGGAATGGTGATAATGGTTTCTTTGGGATATACCCAAATATTCCTGCTACTTTATAAGGTTTCTGGATCAGATTCTCCAGTCTGTTAAGATACTTTGTGTCTCAGCAAAGCAAAATGCTTGAAGTTGGACGGAGAATCTCCCTTTCTCAGAGAAACTCATCCCTGGCATAAGACTAGAAAGGAAGATCCAAGACTCCCTCAACCTGGATTTAAAGCACTGGGAATGCCCAGTGTCTGCATGGGGTGAGGGAAGGGAATGTACACGACAACAATGATCCAGCAAGTGAAAGTCCACGGGAGACCCTGAAGGCAGCGTAATGAAATTTAGCTGCTCCCCCTGCTGAGCTGCAGGCAAGAGGAGCTCAGCTTGCTCCTTGCATCCCTGCCCACCACAGTCTCTCTCTCCTGTTGCACTACATGTCAAATTGCTTTCATTTGGCACACTGAGAAAGACCCCTGGGAGAAAACTTCACACACACCATTTCCCTGCTGGGTCCTTGTGCTTGGACTTGCCTATGGACCACCCAGAGTCAGAAAATTCAAATTTCAGGGAACATTTTTCTCCACGTGTACCTGGAGAAGGGCCACAAAGTACTTGACTCATGCTGCATAAAACTCAGGACAAATTCTGCTATCAGATGGATGTCTTCAAATGCAGTAAGCAGGAGTGATGTATATTTTTGTAGGCAGAGCAGCTGATGACAAGGGGATCAGTGTGACAAAGGACATGATTTTAGGATTCACACATCCTTTCCTTAGTCAGCACTCTCCTCTGTACAACAATAAGTTTTTATCTGTGATAAAATCCATGCACAGCATAAAGATTTTAGCTCTGGGTGCATTTTGTAGTAAATACCAAAGCAGGTTTCAGGGAAAACACATTTTTTCTCCTTATATGGTCTAGCTGTAAGTCTTAGTGAATACATAACTTGGGTGCTTATTCTGCTGCCATGTAACATAAATAATGGGATTTGGGCTATTCATGAAAATTTCAAAGATTATCTAAAAACTGAAGAAAGATGCCCAGGGACATGACTGAACACTCCTGAAGAAAATCCTCAGCCTCTGAACTCAGAGGATTTAAAAATTCCCTGTTCATACAGCAACACTTTCTTTTGTGAGGTTATGTCCCAACACACCAGCTGACATGGCTGGGAGAGAAGCCTGAGTGCCTGGGAGCAGAACTGAGCCCACAGCTGGAGGCCGGGTGCCACAGTGCTGCTTCCTCACCTAAGCCAGCACAGCTGCAGCACCACAATAAAGACAGACTCTGAAGAAATATTTTTTTTTACTCCTCTCCATCAGCATAGGCTGCTATTCCTGTGTATTTAATATGGCTAGTTCAATGCCTCTCATCTTGTTACATGAACTCTTTGAAGTAAAACACAGTAAAATTAAAGAAAACAATGAACTAAATCCCAGGCTTGAGTTTTCACTCAGGCAAAATCCAACATTTCTGTCAGTGTGAGGAATTAGAAATGTGTGAGACTGAGGCGCTCATTAGGAGGCAAGAGATGGACCCTACTCGTAGGTAAAAGGGCCACATTAAACTCATCCTAATATAGGAAAGGCAGAGCAAAGTTGGGACAAAATAAACATGAAGCAAGCAATAAAACCCCGCACTCATTGCTCCTGACACTCCTAAGTTTAGCAGTGGTGACTTCTGCTTTTGTGAAAAAAAAGTTATCCAACAGAGACTGTCCCTCCTCCTACAGCAGCACACAAAGCAGCAGACAAAGCAGCAAAGCAGCAAACATGGCCTTCTGGTCTCTGTCACAGGCAAAATGTACTTTGTCCATACCTGGTATGAGTTCTGCTTGTGTCAGAATTCAGCACCTCAACAAAAAAAAGTTGCAAGGGCATTTTGAAGAAGCCCTCTGCTTGATCTCGTTATGCAAGACTGAAGAAAAAGGAGCATGAGTTTCAGCGTGGGCTATAATCTGATTCCAGGGTAGTGTGTATTCTGGTTAATAGTCTGCACTCAGTACCATTTGAGAGCATCTTCAGTTTTGCTGTCCTAGCTTGGTCATGGCACACCCATTTTGTTGTGTGCATGTACATTTGGTAACAAGAAGGAAGAACAGCACTGCTGCCACTGTGATCAACCCAACTGCAACATCAGATTCCTTCATGTTACCTCTTTACACCTCAATAATACTGGCAAATACATCTCAGGAGTGGATATATAAATCAGGAAATGGCAGAAGGGAATACAAATTCAGTCTCCTCTTACTACTGTGCACTTCTGCAAGAGTATATAACTTAGTGGAGACACAGAGCCAACAAAGCATTATGTCATGTCACTTCTCCAAGGTTACATTGGAAATCAGTGGCAGATACTTTAGATGTTTACTTTAAATAGAGCCACTGTAATTTTCCCCAGAGGCAACTGCATGTGTAATGGCAAAAGTTGAGTCTGAATATCACTTCCCCTGGCATTAAATCAGAGACAAAAATGTAAGCCAATGGGAATTACGTCCCTGATACTGATGCCTTTATAAGTCTCCTACTCACCTATCAAATGATAGGTGATTAAGGGGAAGGGTATCTAATACCCTAAAGCTCTGCTTGTTTTCGTAAACAACTCCCAAAGTTCATGTGCAGTTCATCTCCTTTTATAACACATATTTAGACAGCCATGGTTTTGTCAATTTTCTATTTTCCGACTGCCAGGCATATTTCTGCACTATAGCACCTGCTCTCTTCTAGTTTTGATTCTGAAGCACTGGTGACATGTGTCAGCAGAGACTTACTCTGTCTCCGACTGGAGATTCAGGCATGGATATTTTGAGTTGAAATAAATATCTCTGATCGTGAAGAAGATGATCATTCTAGTATCATGGGGGTATTTCAGTAACAGTAAAGAAAATATTTGTAGAGGTATTTTTTCGTGGCATTCAGAGATGACATATGAAACAAATGTAATTGATCTGATTGCATTAAAGGAAAAAAAAGCATTTATATTCTGGATGATATAAAAAGTCATTGGTGCTACCGCAAATTTACACCAGTGCAAAAATGTCAAATAGATCTATAGATGATGCAAGATCTCTTCTATTCTGAAATAAAATTGAATGAATCCCCTGGTAACACAGTAAACAGAAATTTTATCTTTCAGAGAAATGTGAAATTAAGGCAATCATAGAGTTCAAATTCAATTATATTTTTGCCAGTACATTAATATTTCACCAGGATATTCCAAAATGGGAACTATGAATCTGCTACTGGTATAACTGAGATTTGAACTGATAGGTAACCTGGGGTATCCAGCTTGTTGCCATATAAAAGCAAAATCTTGCTCTTCTTATTATGGCTCTTCAGAATTAGATACTATGCAACAGACTGAATTTAAGGAACCAGCAGTATTCTGTTTGGCTCTACCCTGCCCGACTTCCAGGCACTCCTGCTAGAGGCCGTGGATGTGTTCAGCTGCATTTACTCACTCACCTGTGAGGTGGACTTTACCCACCAGGTCAGTAACTGAGTTGGGAGAACCTGCATCCTTTCTTGGCAAGTATAATTATTGCATTTCTTTCTGTGACCCCCTTATTCCAATTTACCAAGACCCAGAACGCTTATTTCTTTGGCTAGATGCTATCTTCTGGCTATGGATAGATGTCCATACTGATTTTATTAGCTTTCTCAGCAGCTTCTGAAATAGCAAAAGATGGAGGGCTGTAATATCTGAGGTGAAACAGATAAGCAGCTCAAATCACTCCCTTCAAGCTGAATGCAGAAGGACATGAAAATCACACCTCATTTCTCGTTTGCAGGGGTCCCCACCATTCTCCTTGCTCATCACAGATTCAAAGACTGTGAGGAGCTTCTAAAATGATTCTGTATGCCTCAGTGTCCTTTAATTTCAGATTGCAACTTGTGCAATAGCTCCCTGAATGTCCCAGAGTGTTTCAGCTTTTATTTGCTTTGTTGATGCCTGACAATTAGGATGAGGAAAGCTCCAGCTATATGCAAGACAAAACACTGTAAGAAATCAATGGGGTTATAATTGCCAGTCTTATGCAGAGGTTATCACAGACTCATAGAATGGTTTGGGTTGGAATGGACCTTAAAGATCATCTAGTTCCAAACCCCTGTATGGGTAGGGCCACCTCCCACTAGATCAGGTTGCTCAGAGCCCCATCCAACCTGGCCTTGAACACTTCCAGGGATGGGGCTTCCACAACTTGCCTGGGCAACCTGTTCCAGTGTCTCAGCACCCTCACACTAAAGAATTTCCTCCTAATGTCTAACCTAAATCTCCCCTCTTCCAGTTTTGATCCATTACCTCTTGTCTTCTCACTACAAGCCTTTTTAAAAAGCCTCTCCCCAGCTTTCCTATGGGCCCCCTTCAGGTATTGGAAGGCTGCTATGAGGTTTCCCCAGAGCCTTCTCTTTTCCAGGCTGAACAGCCCCAACTGTCTCAGCCTGTCCTCATAGGGAGGGGTGCTACAGCCCTTGGATCATCTTCATGGCCCTGCTCTGGACTTCCTCCATGAGCTCCATGTCCATCTTATGTTGGGGGCTCCTGAAATGGACACAGTACTCCAGGTACGGTCCCACCAGTGGCAAGTAAAGTGCCTCCCTTGACCTGCTGGCCACACTTCTTTTGATGCAGTCCAGGACACGGCTGGCTTTCTGGGCTGCAAGAGCACCTTACAGTCTCATGTTGAGCTTCTCGTCCACAATCACCCTCAAGTCCTTCTCCTCCAGACTGTTTTTGATCCATTCTCCACCCAGCCTGTATTGGTGCTCGGGATTGCCCCAACCCAGGTGCAGGACCTTGCACTTGGCCTGGCTGAACTTCACGCAGTTTGCAGGAGCCCACTTCTCAAGCCTGTCAAAGTCTCTCATGATGGCATCCCTTCCCTCCAGCGTGTCAACCTCACCAGACACTTCAGTGTCATCAGCAAACTTGCTGAGAGTGCACTCAGTGCCACTGTCCATGTCACTGACAAAAATGTTAAAAAGCACTGGTCCAAGTACCGACCCTTGGGGAACACCACTCATCGCAGATCTCCATCTGGACATAAGCCATTGATCAACACTTTTTGAGTGCAAGCATCCAGCCAGCTCCTTACCCAACAAGTGGTCCATCCATCAAATCCGTACAGTTCCAGTTTTGATACCAGGATATCATGTGGGACAGTGTCGAAGGCTTTGCACAGGTCCAGGTAGATTACGTCAGTTGCTCTTCCCTTGTCCACCAATGCCATGACCCCACTGTAGAAGGTCATCAAATTAGTTAGGCAGGATTTGCCCTCGATGAAGCCATGTTGGCTGTCACCAATCAGCTCTTTGTTTTCTACGTGCCTTAGCAGAGTCTTCAGGAGGATCTGCTCCATGATCTTGCCTGGCACAGAGGTGAGACTGACTGGTCCATAGTTCCCTGGGTCTTCCTTTTTTCCCTTCTTGAAATGGGAGTTATGTTTCCCCTTTTCCAGTCAGTGGAAATTTCTCCAGACTGCCAAGACTTTTCAAATATGATGGACAGAGGCTTTGCAACTTTGTTGGCCAGTTCCTTCTTGAGCCATGGATGAATCCCATCAGGTCCCACATACTTGTGCACCTTCAGGTCTTTCAGATGGTCACAAACCTGCCCTTCTCCTACAGTGGGGAGATCTTCCTCTTCACAGTCCACCCCTTCACCTTCTCTAACTTGGATGGTGTGACCAGAGCCTTTGCCAGTGATGACTAAGGCAAAGTAGTCATTGAGTCCCTCAGCCTTCTCTGTGTCCTGCATGGCCAGGTCTCCAGTTTCCTTCTGAAGCAGGCCAGCAGTTTCCCTCATCTTCCTCTTATTGCTGACATACCTGTAGAAACCTTTCTCGTTGTTCTTAACATCCCTGGCCAGGTCCAATTCTATTTGTGCTTTGGCCTTCCTTACCTGATCCCTTGCTTCTCTGAAAACTTGTCTGTACTTCCCCCAAGATACCTGTCCCTTCTTGCACTCACTGTATACCTTGTTTTTACATTTAACTGTGTCCAGAAGCTCCCTGCTCATCCATACAGGCCTCATGGCTCTCCTGCCTGCCTTCCTCTTTGTTGGGACACATAGCTCCTGGGCATGGAGGAAGTGATCCTTGAATATGGACCAGCTTCCCTGGGCTCCCCTTCCCTCCAGGGCTTTGTCCCACAGTACCCTACCAAGCAGATCCTTGAAGAGACCAAAATCTGCTCTCTTGAAATCAAGGACAGTGAGCTTGCTGCCCTTGCTGCTCCTTCCTCACTGCCCTAAGGATCCTGAATTCAACCACGTCATGATCGCTACAGCCTAGTCTCCCAATAAGTCTTACATCACCAACCAGCTCGTCTCTGTTGGTGAGAACACAGTACCAGCAAAGCACCTTTTCTTGTTGGTTCCTCTACCATTTGGAGGAGGAAGTTGTCATCAATGCACTCCAGGAACTTCCTGAATTACTGGTGCTTTGCTGTGTTGTCCCTCCAGCAGATATCCACCTTTTGTCTCAAAAGGTACTTCTTGATCTTTTCAGAATTCTGAGAAAGAAACAAATCTTTCAAAATTACTTTCAAGATGTATTTCATGTATTAATTCAGTGTATTAATAATAACTTTATCAATAATAACTTTCCCATTTTACAGTACTACTGTAACTGATACTATCAGTGTAAATCAAATTATCTCTGCTCATCTTTATTACATACAAGGCTGAGAAAGGTATAAGTGTGGGTTAAAATCTGAAAGCCTGGAACTTCAGATCAGATTTAAGCGTGATTGTTTTCTTCTTTATGGGATTGAGCCAGTAACTTGTAAGAAAACCCAAATGACCTTTTCCTCCCCTGAGGGAGACACTAAAACAGAAAGAAACTCAAGAAGTCAGTCTTGTGCTAAGATTTTATATGATGAGTTTAAGCCTCAAATGATCATATTTTTAATGTCCAACTTGCAAATCCATGGGGGGGAAAAAATTCTCAAGCAGTTGCTGAAAATACTCTTACAGCAGTTGCTGAGAGAAAAGCTGCAAAAGGGTCTTTTCCCAGGGATCTGAGATTCTGGACTTGAGCCACCAATGTGCAATTGCAGCCCAGAGGGCCAGCTGCATCCTGGGCTGTACCAAAAGAAGCGAGGCCAGCAGATCAAGAGAGGTGATTCTGCCCCTCTACTCTGCCCTGGTGAGACCTCACCTGTAATACTCATCCAGCTCTGGTGCTCCCAACACAAGAAAGATGTGGACCTGTTGGAACATGTCCAGAGGGCCATAAAAATGATCTGCGAGCTGGAGCACCTCTCTTATGAGGACAGGCTGAGGGAGTTGGGGTTGTTCAGCCTAAAGAAGAGAAAGCTCTGGGGGGACCTCATAGCGACCTTCCAGTACCTGTAGAGGGCCTACAGAAAAGCTGGGGAGGGACTTTTTACGAGGGTGTGTAGTGATAGAACAAGGGGTAATGGTTTTAAACTGAAAGAAGAGAGATTTAGGTTAAACATTAGGAGGAAATTAATTAGTGTGAGGGTAGTGAGACACTAGAACAGGCTGCCCAAAGAAGTTGTGGAAGCTCCATTCCTGGAAGTGTTCGAGGCCAGATTGGATGGGGCTCTGAGTAGCCTGATCTGGTGGGAGGTGTCCATGTCCATGCAGGGGAGTTGCAACTTGATGATCTTTAAGGTCCCTTCCAACTCAAACCATTCTATGATTCTGTTATTCTATGGTATATCTTTACAGTTACAGAAATTCACTGTGAAGGAATGATATGCTTGACCATATCTTGCCATAATAGTTTGTAATACATGGAACTTAACTTTCAGGCAACTGAACATAAATTAGAGATGCTTAGAAACCCCTCAAAATTACTTTGGGCCGGACTTGCTCTTTAATCAGGACACCAGGCAAGGCTATCTATTAATCTGATATATTGATTACCCTTTCCTTGTACCAGTACAGGCTGTGGACTGACCTGTTGGGAGAGCAGTGTAGGAGAAAGGGACCTGGGGGTCCTGGTGGATAGAAGGATAACCATGAGCCAGCAATGTGCTCTTGTGGCCAAGAAGGCCAATGGCATCCTGGGATGTGTTAGAAGGGGTGTGGTTAGTAAGTGGAGAGAGGTTCTCTTCCCCCTCTACACTGCCCTAGTGAGGCCACATCGGGAATTTTGTGTCCAGTTCTGGGCCCCTCAGTTCAAGAAGGACAGGAATTGCTTGAAAGAGTCCAGTGCAGAGCCACATGGATGATCAAGAGAGTGGAACATCTCCCTTACGATGAAAGGCTGAGGGAGTTGGGTCTCTTGAGCTTGCAGAAGAGGAGACTGAGGGGCAGCCTCATTAATGTTTATAAATACGTAAAGGGTGAGTGTCAGGAGGACGGAGCCAGGCTCTTCTGAGTAAACATAAGGAAAAAACTCTTCCACTCTAAGGGTGACAGAACACTGGAACAGGCTGCCCAGAGAGCTTGTGGAGTCTCGTTCTCTGGAAACATTCAGAACCTGCCTGGACACGTTCCTGTGTGACCTGCTCTAAGTGATCCTCAGCTGGAGGGGGGTTGGGCAAGATGATCTTTCGAAGTGCCTTCCAACCCCTAACACTCTGTGATTCAGTTATTCTCTGAGAAACGACTTGCATTAAATCAAGGTTTAATTATTTAACTGATCAAGGTTACTACTCCTGCAGAGTAGGCTGAGGGAAAGCCACACAAACAAAGTGAAAAACAGAAGCTTTGTTTAATACTGAGTATTGTGAGTTTAGTATTTTTTTCATTCTTATTAAATAGATTTTATTGCCTAACTTCTGTTTTCCTCTGAGGAGTTTCCCTAGAAATGGTGTCTCTCTACAATTTCAGGTAGCAGAGCACAACCCAGGAATGGAGATAAACTGTTCAGAGGGAATCCTTACTGCCAGCTTGAAAAACAGCTGCTTTATTTATTAACAGTATTTATTACTAGATTTTTTTTGTCATGGCATCTGCACAAAAAAAAAAAAAAATATTAATACATTTACTTGTAAATGGTCACCTTTGGAGAATTCACATTTGTGGGACTCTGTGGTTTCAACACAGGTTGAATAAAACAGAAAAGTAAACTGAGCTCCATTAGGCATTTCAGATCAGTTTTTCACAGTGGGAGATGTACTCTTTGTCCTGTCTGTGTTCATTGTAATAGAAAGATCATGAGTCACCTGCTGCCTCAGTGCAGCCCCTCATAAGCACTAAAGAAATATTCTGTCATTATTGATGCAAACCTGTGTCCACAAGCTTCCCTCACCTATGGTCATTCACTACCAATGGCATGGTGAGTCCGGGGTCACTCAGCAAGCCAAGAATTACCACGTTCATTCAAAACTTGTTCTGAAATGTGGGAAGAGAATCCAGAGCCCTGGTGGCTACAGACTGCAAAATGTTATCTGATAATCTAGGTTGTTGGGAAAAGGTATTTGACATCAAACAAGGTGACCAGCATCACTCTCTTCAGTTCAAGTCAGCCTGTAGCGTGGCCATTTTTCCAGAGCACAGAGAGAATGCAGCCAACCAACATCTCTCAGCAGACTCCTCGCCTACTCTGGTGCCTCCTCCTTGAGCATCTCATTCTCAGGGGCTCCAGCTCTTTGCCACATTTCTGCAGTGCTCTATATACTGACCATTTGGATTTTGTTCCCTCCATGGTGTCTAACACACATAATAGAGTGCTGAAAAACATTATCATCACAATCATGCAAAATATATACAAGCTGTGACATACGATTACAGAACACGCATCAAATGTGGTTTTACTATTCTTACGTGGCCAGAATACAAATTCTTTTCCTGAAAGTGGGAAGAGGAAAGGAACAGGCTCCTCACAACCACTCTGCATATTTCCGTTTTGCTTCTGGTTTGGTGCAAATTAATGAATATTAAATTGCTTCCAGTCACTCAGGAAATTTTTATTCAAAAATGGTAAAACCAGATAAAGTGAAAAATATCAATTTCCATTTGCTTACCTGGAACACCATGGTGAGTGGGTTTCCTATTCAACTGGGTAACTTTTTGGTATGTTTTTTGCAGTTTTTTTAGCTTTGTTTGGTTTTGGCAAAGATGTAGTCTTCAGTGTTTTTACAGCAGTGGCTATTACAGAATCTATGTCTCTTGCACTTCTTATCTTGGAGGGTGGACAAAATAAACAAACTGAAAATAATACTACAATGAACAGTAAATGATGAATGGCTTACAGTACAAAAAACAGTGTAAAAAGGAAGACAAGTTTAAATATTGTTGTGTAAGAAAGGGATGAAAATAATACAAGGATGAGAATAAGTAAAATGATAGGCTGGAACATCTGGGAAAGTAAATACAAAGACAAAAAGAACAGTCCATTAATGGAATAGCAAGTCCAAAGTTTACACAAAATAAATAGTGAATCAGATTATGCTTGTGGAGGGACCTAGGGCCCACCTCCCATTGACTTCAGAAGGAGTTCTGCATGGTCATGCCCTGAAACATCCAATTTAATAATTGCTGTTATTTTTTTAGAGAAAATGCTAATTACTTTGCTTTAAATTTGTATAAGCCCATGCAGTGCTCTGCCTTTAAGCTAATGGGAGCTCTACAAGCTCAGAGCTATTGATAGATCAGAAAGTGAGCATGCTAAATGTCATTTCTGTTTGATTTCATGCAATACATATATAGTAATTGATTAGCTTTAAACTCACTGCGTCTGTGACTTTCTGATACAAGGAAACAAAAAACTAATTAGTCAGCATAGGAATAAGAAATAATAGCTTTCAGCTTCACCTTGCAACTACTTTGACTGTAAACTATCAGGACAGCACGAAGTAAATTAACATGGCAAGAGACTTGCTAAAACATTGGCTAATACCACAAGCAACAAGATTTGCCAACTATGGGGTTGCATGGTAAGATAAGGGTAGCTAATCTTAATTTTTTCATGGCAAAAGACGTTGAGTCAAAGAGCAATTTGCTCTTTGGAAAAATTCTGCATAAAAATGAACTACGGAAAAATACTAGCCACTGCTGCATGCAAGCAGTGACCCTAGGCCTTTGACAGCATATAATCAGTTACAGTAATTCCAATATTCACAATACTGTGTGGCTCTGTGACTCTATGAATTAGATTTGCATGGTTTCTTTTTCTCTGTGGTTTATCATATTCTCTATAATTTTGGAAATTTAACGTTTCCTTCTGTTTAAAATTAATAAGCTTTTCTTTTTATTAATTTAACAGGAACCCAAATGCTAAGAAAACAATCATGTTCATTATGTGTCAAAAATGCTACCTGCACTGCCTTTACTGGTGATGAAGGCACAACTCTGGCAAATGCAGTTGCAAAGCCAGAAAGGAGTAAAATCTTCCACCTCCTAGAGCACAATTCTTTTCCCTTCCAGGAGACCAAACTTACTCACTGTTCACAAATAAGGTTTCATATGGCCAAATGAGGATTTAAAATAATTTAAGACACAGCGATTTTTGCCTACTGTCTGGAAGAAAGAATTTTGTGTGCCATACATCAAATTTGAGGCTAAATTCACTCGGCAGAGCCTTTTTACCTGTAGGCCGTAATAAGTAAAAGTCTACCTGACTCACTGACAAAGGTTCATCTGCACTTTGATCATCCGAAGACTTTGGAACTTCAAGTCTGTCGATGAAAGCCTGGAGCTCTTTCCTGAAGGCCTTCATCTGTGCATTGATCCGGTAAAGAAGCTCATGCTCACGTATTCTGCTGCCATCATCTTCCTCATCCACTAGTCCAAAGAGGTCTCCATTTGCTACATAAATTCTTGCCTCTGTTATGATGGTGCTTGTGTCAGAAATTAAGCGATCTATTGTCTTGCCCAGCCGTTCAGCTTCAGTGCGAATGTCCTTCATCTGCTGCCTGTCAGTGAAGCTTTTCTGCCATCCAGAGGGTGTTGGATAAAAAGATCTCGTGGGTGTCAGGCACCGAATGTTGCGGACCTCCTCAGAGTCGCTTTCCCCACCAATGGGGCCTTCCCTTTTGCGGTGAGGGGGACGGGAATCATCATCACTCTCTTTTTTTCCTGCATCGCTTTCCGCATCACTGTCTCGGGGACTGCCACGGATTCCAAGATGAGAGGCCAAGTCATAGCGTTGCATGTTGGACATTAAGACTCTGTTCTCATACTGGAGTTGCATGACTTTGCCGCTCAGCTCATTGATCTGCATTCGTGCAGCTTTTAGTTCCTCCTGTAACGCTTCTGTCTTGGCATTATCATGGTGTCTAGAGTTCTCATGGGCCCCAGACTTGTACTTGTATTTGTTCAGCTCAGCTGTTATGCGTTTGTTCTGTTCTTCCAAATCAGCTAAATTTCTCCTCAGCAATTCTGTTTCATCTTCCACTAGCTGCAAATGCTGTCGTAATTCTGACAGGGATTCACTCTGTTCTCCCAGAAGCGGGTTAGCAGTACCTGAGAAATCATCTCCTCTTAAATCATCAAGCTCTGCTTTCAGTCCTCTATTTTCTACTTCTAGTTCCACTATTTTCCTCCCAAGAATGTTGGCTTCCTCCTCCACAAGTCTCAATCGAAGCTTCAGTTCAGCTTCTCTTGTGGTAGGTGGCCCACCTGCTTCACCTTTTGGCAAGGGACTGTCCAAATCCCCATAAAACGATCTATATTTTTGCAGCTCATGTTCAAACCTGTCTTTCTCTTTATCGATCTTAGCCATTTTCTTCCTCATCAAGGCTGCTTCTTCTTTGACAAACTGTAACTGGCATTTCAGGTCCTCATTGTCCTCCTTAGAAAAAAGAAAAATAAGCTTTTGAAGAAACTTGATGTAAAACAGGAGACCTCCAGTGGATGGTCTTAAATTACAAGATTAACAAGCACAGGTACCTAGCTTTAGATACTAAGAGATTTTCCTGCAATCATTTTTTCACTCATCACTAAATTAGAAAGAAGGGAATACACACTTAAACTCTTAAGAGGGGAAAAGACTACTTTACTTGAGACTGAAGTTTATGCTGTCCCCAGAAAATACATTGAAGGGGTGGGAGGCATGTAAAAAATCCTTATGTTTTCTAGGCTTGTCTTGCAACACTGTAATAGACCTTACAGTGTTCAAAAATCCTGAAATCAGCAGACAAAGGGCTTATAATCTTGTTTCACTGCTGCTCCCATTTACTTTTTTTGCCTAAAATATACAGAGTACATGAAAGCTGTTGCAGTACCAACGGCATGTTCAGGTGGATCTTGACAGTGTTGTCTGACTGCAGGTCTGGGGTAAGAGCTCTCTGTTTCACGGCATATAGGAAAAAAAAGAGCAAAGCAAACAAGAGAGCAAAGTGCAAGCCTACAAATCATGTACATCATTTTCATAGTGTCCCTGAACCCTCCACATGAGAATCCAGGCTACTGTTATTACAACCTACCTCTGTTGGTGTCTGCTGTGCCTTTTTTTCTGATTTTGGTAGGTCTTTGCTCCCTCTTCTTTTCAGTGATTGCTGAAAGAACAACAAAATGAGATGCACTGAATATTTTACTAGAGAGGTATATAATTCAGTCACTCACTTAAAACATAGCAACTCAAAAGCAACTATAAAGGAATTATTTTCTTGTAATCCTTGAGATAGAAAATACAGAGGGGAGAGACAGCTGCCAAAAATGACACAGCAATGTTATACAAGTATTTGTTTAATCAGTCTGTTACCTTTTTTATTCGACATTTTAAGACTAGTATATAATGAATGTTTAACACATGACAGGTGAGGTAGGAAAGCAGGTATCCCAAGTGGCAACTTAGAGATGGGAAAGCTGAAGCAAGCTTAGTCTTGCCCATTTGATATTAACCCTAATAGGGCCAAGGCACTTGAAGATGCCTCTAGCCAGGCATGTGGCCTTAACCTTTGTGGTAGGCAAGCTACATCAAATAGTGTCACTGAGATCCCCTCAGCTGACTTGAGTCTACATCTACAAGCTTGCAGTGCATCACAGTCACACCTCTGTAGGTATACACTGTAGACAAAACTCTGTGCAGACAAACTCACACATAGATCTGGTTGTTATGTTTGTTCTGTTTTCAGATCATATTCAAGTAAATACAATTTAAAACCACTTGACCTGCAAAGTCCTAGTGAGAAACAAAGTATATTAGCTTAAGAACAGCCCTACACAAACACATGTATACACCACCATATGAGCCAGCTTCTTTGGTGCCTTCTGATCTGCTATGTAGCCAAAGTGAGTAGAAAAGAAACTCCTGCTTTTAGGGCAGGATATTCTGAGATCAGAGCTTACTAGCATGTCCAGCAAAATCTTGTAATTGCTGACAGTAGAAAGTTCATTAGTGGGCAAACGGTAGCAGTGGAAAACAACTGCAACCACCCCACTGTCAACACTCAACACAGATCATCAAGAAAACAGCAGGAAAGAGGAAAAATAATGAAATTCTATGTTAATACATAACATCCCACTTGCAGCTGTTCCCCATTTTTATGTTCCCCTGGTAAAATGCAGGCCTTGAGGCAGGGCAGTGACACAACCAACAACCAATACCCGAGACTATTCTCTGGTAGAAGGAACCCTTGTGCTGCTGAGAACATGCATGTCCCTGCACGAAACAGGGGAGAATCCAGCTGTATCTAAAAGCCCTCCAGTTCCATATAATGGGAACTAAAATATGTTCATAATCCTGAAGGAACAGAGTACAGTGGGTGAGTTTGCAAAACATAACAATCCTATGCACTAATTGCCTGCTGGTGCCAATTGTTCTCTTTCTTCTGCAGATCATCCCCATAAAAAATACTAAGCTCGTGGCCTGCTAACTCCAATGGAAAAGTCAATGCCATAGAAATTACTAACATATCAATCTGAGTAACCACAAGGGATTATTTCCTATGAGGCTTTTTGCTCAAATTTACTATAGAGTAATTCAAGAATTAAGAAAAATTACTTCAGATTCGGAATCAGACCTGCAATTCACAGATGGATCCACCAAGAAATAGATTTAAAATTTTTATGCCTCCTGCAGAAACATTGAATGCTCTCAACAGACAGCACAATAAAACCAAACAAAGATCCTCAGCATCTTAGCTGTGACAGACAGCTGTGAATCTCAGAATTCTAAAATAATTCAGAAAGACAGAAAAAATAGTTCAATTAAGTCCCTTTTCCATTTCAAAAGAAAGCAAATCACTTTGGGATCCAGCCTCCAAACAAAATGCTTCTTCTCCACAGTCACACATCAGCTACCCTATTGCAGACACGGTATGTGCATGTGGAAAGTTTATCTGTTGTTTTTTATTTTTGAATTGGCAAATTAATAAAGCATTGGACTTTCAGAGGTGCAGCATCCTACTATGTATTACCACTGATGATACCACTATGTATTATCACTTTGAAAAGTCCCTTCTCAAATCAGTTAGCACCACAAACTTCTCCTTGCACCAGATTCTTGCCAATGCCACCCACTGAGATAGATAGTTAAACTGTAGTTCTGCTTGGTTACTTAAATGTCTTCTATTCACCCTGCCGAGCTCAGCACCTCTCCTCATATAATGAGGTTATGAAATGCTGAGATGTAACTTCTTGTGTACCCTACAACTTTTCAGAAGGGATATATAAGAAAAGTTTCCCCTAACAAAAAAGACGAGAAACTACAGAGGGCAAAAATATTTTTAAGGCTTTGTCATAAAACAACAAAAAAAATGCTTTTCTACTTTCTCTTAATATCTTTTCTGTTATAATTCCTTTTGGTAGTCAGGATAGCAGTATTTTAATTACAACAACAGTTGTGGCTATGCAGTGACTGGGCACTACTTTCTATTCTGCTCTACTTGAATTACAACAAACCATTCATGGAGCTTGTATTATCCACCAAAAAATGACAGTGTTTAGCAACAGCATTTTATAGCAGAAAGCACTGAAGAACATGAACAATTCAATTAGCAGGATGATTTGGGTAAGTGGATTAGGCTCAGCTGGAATTGTTATGATCTCTTTTCTTGTGAAAAATACCATGAGACAATTTCTGATCACTAGAGGTTAAGATCTCACTTGCACATCTCAGCTGACATATGACATCTGCAAAATCACAGTTCCCCATAACATCATGTTAGGGCACTGAGGCAATACTCATACTGAACAAATAATGTCACATATCAAGCAGTATATCCTGCTATAAATAACCAATTTTCCAGAGGTATATTTCACAATTTACAGTGGCTACTCTTTCTATGATTTCTCTCAAGCCCTGTACTAATCCAATTTTCAAGGTTAAACAATTTATTTTGCTGCAAATGAAAAGGAGTATCAAAGCAAAACAGAATGAGGAACTAAAAAGTTCAAATAAACATATGGCAAAACCAAAAATAGCAACCCAGACTCTTGCAAGTGAATCTACATATTATGCCTGCAACTGGACACTATCACAAACTGTCTGCATGTTGTTTGTTTTGACATGCTATCAAATGTTAGACAGGGACAGTGAGTGATTCAGCCACCCTCACGTACAAAATTGTTTTGTTCAAAAATGTTTGTGGACGATTGCCTTTTAATATAATTCTCCACTTCTTGATCCTCTTCCTATGTCATGGTGTCTCACAAAACTTACTGTAGTGCCACTAAGAACCACCTCTGCTGTTTTCTTGAAATATAGCAAAAAAATCTGCCCTTCATATTCTAGAACTGGTTTTGAGAGTTTGTTGTGAAGTACAATTTTTGGAATCAGTTAATTTTTCTTCCTTATAATTTAAAAAATCTTATTCAGTTTATGCTTATGAATTTCAGAAAAGACAAAGGTATAAGTAACAAACTGTTTTTGCACCATCTGATCATCTTTTGCAGCATCATTTTGCACAACCTTCTCTGCTCTGGTGAGACCCCACCTGGAGTACTGTGTCCAATTCTGGAGTCCCCAGCATAAGAAGGACATAGAACTCCTCAAGCATGTCCAGAGGAGAGCCACAAAAATTATCAGAGGACTGGAGCACCTCCCCTGTGAAGACAGGCTGAGGAAGTTGGGGTTGTTTAGCCTAGGGAAGAGGAGGCTCTGGGGTGACCTTATAGAAGCTTTCCAGTATCTGAAGGGGGCCTACGAGAAAGCTGGGGTAGGGTTTTTTACAAGGGTGTGTAGTGAGAGGACCAGGGGCAATGGTTTGAAACTTAAAGAGGGGAGGTTCAGGCTAGACACTAGGAAAAACTTCCCTGTGAGGGTGGTGAGATGCTGGAACAAGCTGCCCAGGGAGGTTGTGAATGCCCCCTCCCTGGAGGCATTCAAGGCTAGATTGGATGAGGCCTTAAGCAACCTGGTCTAGTGGGAGGTGTCCCTGCCCATGCAGGGGGGTTGGAACTAGGTGATCTTTAAGGTCCCTTCCAACCCTATCCATTCTATGATTCTATGATTGTATGATCAGTAATGCTTGCCACGCAGTGTTATGATTATAATAACTTTGAACCAAGTTACCCATCTGCAGGAGAAAAGAAGTAAAAAATGCATATAATAACTGTTTCTACAATGGGACATTTGCTAAACTGCTCAAGTACTAATGAAATATTTCAACAGCACTAGGGATAATAAGACCAGCAACTGGGACATGTATCATTACATTGTATAATCTCTGATTACCTCTGAAAGATGAGGTAAAACTGGGTTTGATCTGACTGTTCTCACATTCACTGAAGCCAGGACACATGGGGCTGCAGGTGTGTTCTGGCAATGCTGGGAAGTTTCCACAGTCTAGATAAGCCCTCAGATAATGTCTGTGTTATGTGCACACTGGATGACAAGCAATGGGTAATTCTGTTGTGATGTTCAGCAGTATCAACTCTTAGGTGACCTTTACTGGAGTTTACCCAATGTATTCTTGCTGGAGATGCTAAGCACTTCTCCAGACCAGATGGTATAATCCTTCTCTCGCCAGCCCTAAACTGCAAGCCAAATGTGCAGTCTTAACATCACCTGTAATGCTCAGTGCTTCTCAGGTGTAAAATGATCTGAAATCTACTCTGAAAATAACACAATGCACAAATAATAGCATCACACTTCACTGAGTAGCAAAGCTGTAAAATGAACTCAAATTCTCACTGATACCTAAGCTACAGTAAATCTCTCAGCAATTAATAAAGAAGCCGTAAACAAAACATACCAAGATGGATGCATTCAAGACACATGGGTTTGATTATTTCAAGCCTGGTCTGGGGGCATATGATCTGAAAACCAATGTAGGCAACGTAGAAACCCTTTGCATTTTGAACCAAAACCATATTGCTAGAGCAAATAATGACATGTGGTATAACTACGTAAATGCATCTTTTGCAGTGCATAAAATGAAGCAGCACATTTATGCTTCCATTACATTTGCTTCCCAATTTTTCTTATTTGAAAAAAAAATCCTGAGCAGTGTAAGATGAAAGCTGTCTTTTCAAAGCTCTCCATATGACCTGGTTAAATAGCTGGGCAAACTCTGATAATTTACTTTCTGTGATCACACACTCCTTCATCCACCATGATATCATAAAACAGTGTAAGCAGCTTCTCTGAAGAGGAAGAGGTCTCCTGCCATTTGAACCTTTCAAAAGGTGGAAGAGCTAGACATGCCTAGTTCCCCAGCAGTATCCAACTCAGCCTCATTATGGATGCAGAAACCACAGTCTGTTTACACTTGGCTCCTGAATCCTGAAATGCAAAAGCAAATCTCAGAACACTATCAACATTTTGGAGTGGAAGTGGAGGAATAAGTCATTTTGTTGCAGAGTGTTAAATCTATTTCCTAGGGCTTGCAAAGTTGCTGTCATTTGTCAGCTCAGCTATTTGTCTCTTTTGGGAGCAGAGAGTCAGTCTTTTTGTCACGGTTTGCACAATACCTGCTACAATGCACTGTCCCAGTCTTTATCTGGCACTACCAGTAGGACTTACAGTATGTCAACATGGTTCAAAACACCACCACATAACAATAGCAATAATCACACACATGGATGTGGAAATTATTAATCGAATACATATAAGATTTTGCCAAATCTAAAAAGAGTTTTCTTTCTCACACCTATTATCACATGTAGAGTTTTTCAGTCTTCTCAGAAGAATATCTCAGAAGAGATTCCAAAGAAATTTTCATGAGAACAGGAAAGTGCAAGCTTGTAACCAGATTAGGTTCATTGCCTTGGTTACAAAAATGCACACATATAAACCTAAGCGTAGTTACAACACCCCAACAAAGATAAGTCTGAAAATGAAAAGTAATGAGAAGGAAAAAAAGAATTATTCTGCACTTCTACACTGCTTGCTGGAAATGTATAAAGAAGCCAGTTCTGCAAAGTTGCAGGCTGATCACATGTGTACGATTGTGTTCAAGCTCATTTCATATTGAAGAGTTGTATTAAATGTACAGACAGCTCTGGAAGACCCTCAACTGGAATCACAGGGTAGGATGGCATCAAGAATGTGCATATCTATGTAGGTTTGTAGGCACACAGAAGAGAAAGGAGCTTTGCAGTTCTCCCTGCAAGACTGTACCCCTCAGTCAACACCTCCAGTTACAGGGACATCTCAACAAAAAAAATCAAGATTTTAGCATTCACCCTTAGCAAATCTGCTGACAAAAACTGCATGGTGAGGTTGACACGCTGGAGTGGAGGGATGCCATCCAGAGGGACCTTGACAGGCTTGAGAAGTGGGATCCTGCAAACTGCATGAAGTTCAGCCAGGCCAAGTGCAAGGTCCTGCTCCTCTGAGGGCAATCCCAAGCACCAATACAGGCTGGGTGGAGAATGGATCAAAAACAGTCTGGATGAGAAGGACTTGGGGGTGATTGTGGATGAGAAGCTCAACATGAGACTGCAATGTACACTTGCAGCCCAAAAAGCCAACCACGTCCTGGGCTGCATCAAAAGAAGTGTGGCCAGCAGGTCAAGGGAGGGATTCTCCCACTTTACTTGCCACTCGTGAGACCCTACCTGGAGTACTGTGTTCAGTTCTGGAGCCTCCAACACAAGGACATGGAGCTCCTGAAGCAAGTCCAGAGGAGCGCCACAGAGATTATCAGAGGGCTGGAGCACTTCTCCTATGAAGACAGGTTGAGAGATTTGGGGTTGTTGGGCTCCAGGGAGACCTTATAGCAGTCTTCCAGTATCTAAAGGGGACCTACAGGAAAGCTGGGGATGGACTTTTTGTAAGGGCTTGTAGTGAGAGGGCAAGGGGCAATGGATTAAAACTGGAAGAGGGGAGAATTAGGTTAGACATTAGGAGGAAATTCTTCACTGTGAGGGTGGTGAGACACTGGAACAGGTAGCCTAGGGAAGTTGTGGAAGCCCCATCCCTGGAAGTCTTCAAGGCCAGGTTGGATGGGCCCCTGAGCAACCTGATCTAGTGGGAGGTGTCCCTGCCCATGCAGAGGGGTTGGAACTAGATGGTCTTTAAGGTCCCTTCCAACTCAAACCATTCTGTGATTCTATGATGATTCTATTATTTGAGCTGATGCAAAAATTTACAAGGAATTCAGGTAAGAAAAATTCTGAAATCTGCATTTGATCTAGAAGCCTGAGTAGTGAGCAGAAGATTTTCTGTAAACAGGGGAAAGAAATCCATCTCTCATGTGTCAGCAATCACCACTTTGTCCTCTGACTGTAACAAGGGATCTTCTGTTATTCTTGGTATTTTCTTTTGTCTGTGTTTACTTGGGAAAGTTCTATTGTAAAGTTAGTAATTTGCAAATTGGCTGAAAAACATTTTCTGTAATAGAACATATGGGGAAGTTTCAAAGGCATTTTGGAACTTAGGTTATTGAAAACAGAGGATCAGACTTTCCAGTGCTCTGAAGTTATGCCAGTGTGATCTTGCCACAACTGAAATCTAAATTTTAATCTAAGTTTTGTTGAACAGCTTATGTAAAGAAAGTGCTCATCATCTCTACATCTACCTTTTTCACTCTGATCCCAGCCTGCTCTCCCATAAGCCTGCGCCCACTGCTTTTCCTGGTATTTCAACCATACAAAGATGGAGATGAGGGGAAGGAGGATATTGAACCACTGGCTGAAGTACAATGTCCAGCAGCTTCCCTGACTACAAAGGGCTCAGAAGACCTGTGACTGATCCCCATGCGTCATCATCCTAAATGATGACTCTTCCCCCTAAATGAAACTTGCTCAGTTTCTTAAGGGAAATGCTTATTTCCAGCAAGGGAAGGGGCTTTGGCTCTTAGGCTGACTTAAAACCTTCATGTAGAGGTTGACTTTAAACTGTTATTTATAGGTTTGCTTTGCTAGAAATGTGAAAACCTCATTCTGAAATGAAGTTTGACGGTATTCAGCTCATTATAAATATTTGATCACTGGGATGCATTTTTAACTAGCTGTCATGAACAAACATCCAACTCTTCAGCATTTATCATAAATGTCACTGAACCAGCATATCACCAGCAAATTAATGCCACAGCAGACCTAATGGAATTAGCCAAGAATCAATTCTTAGTCCTACACTAATTAACATTTTTTGCTGCTGCCTGGAAAAAACATAAAATAAATATTGCATAAAGACTGTAGATAGAGTAAAGGGTGGAGAAATGTTAAATACTGAAAAGGACATTGACACAAACCTTGGTGCAATCAAACAATGTCTGCTTTAATATGACTAGATATGAAGATACACATGTAAGAACAAGGAGTAAAAGCTATGCTAAGACAATAGGAAAACAGCCTAGAATAGAGAAAATCTCTTGAAAAGCAACCTCTCTGAAAAACACTACAGGGTCATAGAGAATAATCAGCAAAAAAAATGTCCAAGTGTAATTTTGTGACCCAAAGTCTTTCAGCAAATTCAGATGAAAAGGGAGGTGCAAATTTTAAACTGTTCCTGGGACAGTTTGGGAAGAGCTGTGGTAGACTGTTCTCAGCTGCCATTTTTTAACACAGATCATCACCCTTTTCTGTAGGCATTGGTTTCAGTAAAATAGCTGGGGGTATGACTCATATTATTCAGGAGGCCATCCTGGTTGATCATGCTAAACAGTCCTGGCCTCATAATTTCTGACAGCATGAAACCTGACCAAAGCCTGAAAACTCAGCAACAATACATTCAGAACCAGACAATAAGGAAAATGAACCTTTGAGTTTGAGATCTATATGTATCATCAAGGCACTGTTCCAGTTTAAAACTCTTTCTGGGGCACTGTTACTAGTGCTTCTAATTAATCATTTAATAGAAGATCTAAACTGCTAGCATCTGTAAAAATTAAAATAATTCAGCCAAGCCTGTACTATAAAACACTCTTGGTAATTAGGCCAGTTGGATGTCACCATCAGTCATGCTTTACAAGGATGTAGAAGCCTTTCATTACACACAACACTGATGGAAACAGATGTATGGCAAATAACTTCTAAGTGCAAGAGCTCATCTGTGACCTCAACAGAGAGCGTGGTTATTATCCTAACATGGATTAATTGCTGAGATAGCCAAAGTCAATTAACACAATCATACAACTAGAATCAGACAAAGCAAAACAGAATTGATACCCACAGGTGTCATTCTATACATCTTAACATATGCTGTTGTTAATACTAGCAATGGGGGGAAAAATCATAATATGTCAAAACAGCAGAAACAAACACTTCAGAAAAGCACACCTGCATACCTGAAAGGTTAATCCACTGCCCTTCAAAGTAAGAAATGCAGTGCTTGGAACTCTTAACTATGGAGCGTTATCAAAACCTGAATCTAAAATGCCAGGGGGTTGCATTTCTTGATATTATGAACACTTTAGTAAGTGAAAAATAAGCCTCCAGGCTGTAGGGAACAAACATCAAAAGCCTGATGTTCTTGTTCCTGGCTAGTATTGATGCCATGTGATTCAGAATTGCAGCTGGACTGATCCCAGAGCCCAGCACACCCTATGGCTGGGTGTTCTCCTTGTCAAGTGACTCCCTGTTTAATACATGGTGACATACACCATAGAATATGGCCATAAAACTGTGCAAATGAGAGGGTCTAAAAGAAGAAGGTGGCTCAAAACATGCCATTCTGCTCCCTGAAGTGTAGTACTTACAGGGCAGTTCAGAGGTAGAGCAGAACTAGCACACTGGTATTCAGTGAAGAATCAGCTGGCTGCCTTGCACAACCACATACAGTCTCTACTTCTGTCCAGCCCAGCCACAGAAGGCATTTGTTGGGCAGTATTCCCCATCACTGTACCATGTATAATACTTTCTTTGTTGTACTTTGTTTGTACATCAGTCACCTTGCTGCATGTGAGGTCTCTGCCTGATGGAAGGTTTAGTGCTTTGCACACACACACGTACAGCTGTATTGCCCAAGAGCACAAGTAGTTGCACAAAACACCACGTGTGTCAGCACAGCAAGAGAAAAGCCCTGCTTGATAGCACATACCTGCCTCTGACCTGTTCACTCACTGTGTTCTGCCTGAGAATAAAGACAGCTTGGACAGACCCTGAACTTTCCCTCTTTAACAGAAACAACATGGAAACCATTTCCTTTCTACCCTTCCAGAAATGACCTTTTCTAACCCCCAGTATGCTCTGCTGCAAGATGAGAAATTAGATTCTGCTTGTTATTAACAAGTACAGACCACAGAATTGAGAAAAATCACATGCCAGTTGAGGCTGAAAAGGACCTCTGGAGATCTAGTCCAGTCTCCCTGCTCAGAACAGAGTCCACTAAAGCAGGCTTCTCAGGGCCATGTCCTGGGGTGTTCTTGAACATTCCCAAGGATGGAGACACCTTACGCTATAGGCACATGCTCAGTGTTTGATCCATCTTCACAAAGTTTGATCTTTTCTTGCCACTGGACACCACTGAAAAAAATTTTACTCATTCTTCTTGAGACCCCCTTATCTGGTATTTTTACACATTGATAGGATTCACTCCCCACACGCAGCCCCCTACTCTTCTTCTGTCAAGACCCTGAGGGTACCCACCAGGCCTTACTCAGTGGCTCTGACCTGCCTCACCTGGAGCCTCCCCACACATCCTCCCCAAGGGGCCCAGAAGCCCCATTTCAGCTCAGCCCAGGGAGCTTCAGGTCCTGCTGGAGCTATGTGAGAGGAGTAGTGGTCTGCAGCTCACCATAGCTGTGCCTGTGCCCAAACATGGACCCTGTTGATCTCACCTTGACCTGCAGATTGCCTGCTTGGCTTCACCTCAGACCTGCCTCTTCACCCTGGACCTGCCTGGTAACCTAGATTCTTGTTTGAAACTGGCCATGATCTCTGAGTCTCCCCTGTTAACCTCACTGAGGTACTGTGGGACTGGACCTTGGTTGGCAACACCCCTGGTTCTGCTGTCTGTGTTATTCCCCCAGCTCCCCATCCCACAGGGAGCCGTCAGCCCTTGCTGCTCTCCAGGCTGAACAGTCCCAGCTCTCTCAGTCTCGCCTCATATGAGAAATCCTCCAATCCCTTAATCCTCTTCACGGCCCTTTGTGGAACTCTCTCCAGTGTGTCCATGGGTCTGTTTTCACGAGGAGTCAAGAATTTGACCCAGTACGCCAGGTATGGCCTCATGAGTGCTGAGTAGAGAGGAAAGATCACCTCCCTCGACCTGCTGGTAACACTCCTCCTAATGCAGCCCAGGATACCATTATCCTTCTTTGCTGCAAGGACACATTGCTGGCTCATGGTTAACCTGCTGTCCAACAGGACCCTCCGACCATTCTCTGCAAAGCTGCTTCCCAGCCAATTCAACCCCAGCCTGTACTGATACCTGGGGTTGTTCCTCCCTAGATGCAGGACTTTGTACTTCTCTTAGCTGAACTTCGTGAGGCTTCTGTCAGCCCATTTCTCTAGCCTACTGAGGTCCCTCAAATGTCAGTAAAACTGTTGCATATATCAGCCACTCCATGGTTTTGTAGCACACACACTCTTGCTGAGGCTGCACTCAATCTTATTGTCCAGGTCAATAATGAAGACATGAAACATGACTGGCCAAGTGTTGACTCCTGAGGTCATACCAGAGGCCTCAGTGTGTTAACAGGCCTTCATTACCCTGATGAGCTTCACCAGGGGTTCACACCCACATCCTGACCCATGGACCCAGAAGCTCCCCTCAGGTCTGGGCCTTGAGTCCCTGCTCGAACTATGTGGTAGCTGTACCCTTCTCACAGCTGCACACGGCCATGGACCCTCTTGATTTTAACCCTCATCTATGGCCTGATTTCCTGGCTTAGCCTTGCCCTTGACTCATCATTTACCTCATGACCACTGGACCTGTGAATTGACTTCCCAGCTTAATCTCAGACCTGCCTTGTCACCACAAACCTGTTGGATGATCTGGACTCTTGGTTGATACCAGCTGCCTTCCCCGGGCCTGTTATGGTCACTTCACTCAGATACTGGACCCTGGCTGGTGGGGACCAAGGCCTGTGGGCTGTGATACTGTGTTTGACTCTGGGCTCTCGGCTCCTCACAGCAGATCACCCTTGCTGTTCCCTGACAAGCACACCACTTGTCACCAGTCTTCAGATGGACTTTCTGCTGCTGATCATAACTGTTTGAGACTGGTTGTTCATCAGCAAATTTTCAGCCAACCCTACTGTACAGTTATCTAGCCCCTACTCCATCAGCTTATCTCGGAGAATGTTAGAATCATAGAATCATTAAGGTTGGAAAAGACCTCTAAGATCATCAAGTCCAACCATCAACCTAACACTACCATGCCCACTAAACCATGTCCCAAAGTGCCACGTCTAGATGTGTTATGAAAGATTGTGTAAAACGCCTTACTAAAATCAAGATAAATGTTATCCAGTGCTTTCTTTTTATCCACAAAGCTAGTTACAGCTTCATAGAAGGCTGTGTTTGGTCAAGCATGACTTTCTCTTTGTAAATCCATGCTGACTGTTCCAAATTACCTTCTTGTCTTTGATATGTTTGGAAATAGTTTCCAGAATTATTTCTCCATCACCCTCCCAGGGATCGAGGTGAGGCTAACCAGCCTGTAGTTACCCGCACCCTCCTTCTTGTCCTTCCAGAAGTCAGAAGTGACATTTGCTTTCTTCCAGTCCTCAGGAATCTCCCTCAATTATCATGATCTTTCAAAGATAATCAAGAGTGGCCTTGCAACACCACCAGTCATCTCCCTTAGCACTCATGGGTGCATCCCATCAGGCCCCATGGACTTGTGCATGCCCAGTTTGTTTCCATGTTGCCTAACTTGATCACCATTCATCACATGTCTTTCTTGCTCCAGAATTCCCTATTGATGTCAGAGGCCTGAGATTTCTGAAAGCTAGTCTAACCAGTAAAGACCAATGCAAAGATTCCTTGCACCATTCACCAGTGTGCACACACTTTCCCTCATCTTCATTTGCTGCTGATATACCTGTAGAAGCCCTTCAGTGTTCATCACCAGATTTAGCCCCATTCCTGTATGTTTGGACAGTGTCTCTACTTTTCCCTAGGATCACCTTTACTTGATTTCCTGCAGTCTGAGATGGACCACTCAAAAATTCACAACACTGCAACCAATAGCCTCACCATACTGCACAGGTTTTTTATTTTATTTTTACATGCACTGTAGACAAACACAAGAGACTTTATCAAGCTTCTGCAACAAAGCATTTAAGTTGGATTGACTGTTTTTGGGGGCCAGGGGAAAACTGGCTTAAGCAACAACTTCGAAAGCAAAGGACCAAGATTAACAGTCCAATCAAAAGCCCAGACTATCACACTACATCTTTTGCATCCTACTACATGCCATTAGCATACTAGTTATCAAACAGTATTTTCTCTCTTTCAGGCAGCATATAAAGAAGCTATACTTGTTTCAGTTGGCTTTTTTGATTCTGTAAGAACTATGCTAGTCACCCAAGTTGTCAGAACCATCTTTAAAAAGAAGTAATGAGTAATATATTGATTAGTAAATATAGCAATTTCTATGGTGGTTTTGTTGCATATGGCTCTGTTGTCTGTGTTCCCATTTGAGGCCTTGCCAGTCTCTTTCACTTGTTTTTACACTGGAAACTGCTCTGAGGTTACTCCCTGAGGGCCCATGTCATGCTGCAGAGGAGCCATCTGTACTGTGAGAGAAGGTTCTCCTTCCTCACACTGACAGCTGAGTTCAGCCAAAACACAAGACAGTGCTTACCTCCATGGTGCTACTTTCTGCTTACTCTTCTAAAGCCAGGACAAACTACCAAGTCTGTGAGGCTCTGCCAAAGAGCAAGCAGGAATACAGGCACTTGAAAGATGCAGGCACTGGGAAATTCTGGTGCAGAAAAATAATAAATCTGCCAGGCTACAGAGTACCCTGGCTTTTTAACTGTAGACTTGCTAGCAGCACCAGAGAATATAAACACAGAAAATTCTCTCATGTGGAGTTGCTGAAGAGCTCAATTTAAAACTATGAGAAAGACTCTGCTCTAGTGAGACCACACCTGGAATACTGTGTACAGCTCTGGAGCACTCAGCAAAAGAAAGACATAGACCTGTTGGAGGAGGTCCAGAGAAGGGCCACAAAGATGATCAAAGGGCTGGAGCACCTCTGCTTCGAAGACAGGCTGAGAGAGTTGGGGCTGTTCAGCCTGGGGAAAAGAAGGCTCCAGGGAGACCTTACAGCATCTTCCAGTACCTGAAGGGGACCTACAGGAAAATTGTGGAGGGGCTTTTCATCAGAGAAGATAGCAATAGGACAAGGGGTAATGGTTTTAAACTGAAAGAGGGAAGATTTAGGTTAGATATTAGGAAGAAATTCTTCACTATAAGGGTGGTGAGGTACGGGAATAGGTTGCCCAGGGAGGCTGTTGATGCCCCATCCCTGGAGGTTTTTAAGGCCAGGTTGGATGAGGTTTTGTGCAACATGGTCTACTGGTAGGGGTCCCTGCTCATAGCAGGGGGGTTGGAACTAGATGATCTTTAAGGTCCCTTCCAACCTTAACAATTCTACGATTCTATGACAGCCCTGAAGCCAGCAGTGAGTACATGCAGTAAAGAGAAACAAAGCTGTGGTAATCTTCCTCTGAATCTGAAACAAGTTCAGTTTTGACCTGTATCAGCACATTGCAAATGCTCTGTTTTTCAAGGTGCTTCTTTGAAGGGACTGGAGCATTGAAGCAGTGGACTAAACACAGTGGTATAAGGGACAGAAATAATGTATTACTATTATTCATCAAAGCCATGGTGAGACTTCCAGGAAGATTATGACATTTGTTGTATATTTCTTCCATACAAAAACAAGCATCTAAACCTCTGGTTCAGCACTTTAAAAATGTCTCAGTTCTGCCTGCATAAAGCCTTGCAGCTGATAGAAAGCAATTTTGCTAACTCATCTGGATTTTCTCTAAATCTAGAGAATTCTGGCCTACTATTATACTCCCATTCGTGCTCTTATGGCTGTACAAAGGGGTCAAATTTATCCTCTCTACCATGAAATCTCCTTCTTTAAAAAACTAAGCAAATCGTACACAGTGTCTTAAAAAAATTCCAGAGACCTGCCAAAATTACAAAATGGGCATAAATAAAATTATAGTTGAAATTTAAAAATTATTTTATATTATTAAAAAAAACTTAAGCAAACAACAAAAGAACCAGTGTGGATTTATGTGCTGTCCAACTATGGATCCAACTATGAAAGGCACCATGGCAGCTATTGAAAAGCTAGCTAAACCAGGCAGTTCATTTTTACACTTCTAAGTTGCCTGGAAACTTTTTCTTTCATTTGAGCTTTCATTGGGTTGGTATCTCAATGTCTAAATTATGCATATGGATGCTTGAATGTCCATCTGAGTAAAGAAATAATGAAACTAGGAAGTGCAGAAATAAAAACTTGCCTTCTGTGATTGAGGACCATTACAGAGTCCTAAAAACTTTGTCTTTTCCTAGAAAATAAATAAATTTCTCGGGCTTACAAACTGCACAGTGCCAACAAATGATTAGGAGATGACTGAATAGAAATAAGCAATACTGAAATTCCCAAAGTTTTCTCCATTTGTGAATATGGTATCATACTTTGAGGATGTTACTGAAGTAAGAAGCAAGCTCAGCTACTTTGGTAATGAGATACAAAAGGCTTTCTTCTCCTTCAGATCTCAAGGAAGTCATACTCTAAAGTCTGTAGCGACAGAGACACACCTTTTCCAGCCTGTCCCACTGTTAGTTCATGCTCACAAACCATTTCCTCTGGTAACCAGTTACCATACACTACCTGAGCCACAGTTACTGCCCTGTCCATTACTCCCATAGACAACTGGGCTATTGTGTTGCCTTTGTCACTGCTGGTGATTGTCCCTTGCCAGTAGTTCTCAGCAGAAGGCATTCACACGGCAGGAACGGACTGGACTTGCTGTTCTGTATCTCATTTGCCATCTCATCTGGCACCACACCAAGTCAGAGACCGTTTGCCTAGTTTTTACACTAGTAAATAAAATGGTCAGGGACTGTTCTCAGGACCTGATGCCAACTGGCCCTCCACAATTCAGTGTCCTTTCAGCTAAAATGACAACACAGCTAAACTTCCCTACAGCTTCCTTCCAAACAAGCAGGACCACATCCAAATCGTCAATCAGGAATGAGGCCTGACCCAGACTAGACCCCAAATCATGCCCAAGCACTGAAGCAGTGGTGGCTGACCCAGACAAAACCACCCAAAGGATGTGCTAGCAATTGCCTTTCAGTGTGTGGGCCCTGCCTTAGCCTGATTTACTTTACAAGTATAGCTTTTGAGTAATGGAAGCAATTCTGTAGAGTTCTCAACTTTGAGAAGAATGATTCAAGCAAAAAAAGGGTCTCAGGTGCCGACTTGAGGGATGTAGGGACTCATGTCCTTTCTCTGACACAGTGTTTCTGTGTGTTTGAAAGCTCAGCTCTTATTCTGTGCCTTCCTTCTGCTTAGTTTTTTTTTTTGGGGGGGGTTGGTTTTTTTAGATGGTCATTACTTTTTTTTTTTTCTTTAAAATAGAGCTTACTGCAAAGAGACTCTGATTTTCCTTAAGACTGTATGTAGTACCAGTAACAAATCTGACAGGAGAACTGGCAAATCGAAGGCTGCTGATATCCATCAAAGAAAGGAAGGAAAACAAGGTAATGTTCTGCCACAAGGAAGGATCCCTCATGCCCCCACCAAACCAAAGTAGGATTACGTTTACAGATTCAAAGGCACTGATCAAACTTTATTTTGTGATAGCTAAATTATTTTCTGTTTTAAAGCTATTCCAGATACACTCTTTTCCACTACAGTTGCCACTCTTTCATTATTACTTCCCCATTAGCAAGCAAATGTCCCACTCCTTTTACACATCCTTGCAAATTCTAAGACAAGTCAATAGGAACCCACAAAACAGCACACCAGCATCTATGAGACTCTGAGAAAAAAAATCCCCTCAAGTCATCTTTGCTCACAAAACCTCTTCACAGTAAGATATTTATGGAGTTTTATTCTTTTGAAATCACTCATTATTTATCACATATGTTTAGGAGCTACATTATTATTGACCATTAGGCTGTTTATTTTCAGTTTTGATAAACTGTCTTGAAGTAAATGGCTCATGTGAATTGCTGACGGCTGATAAAAAATTAAAATATAATTTTATGAGGTTCAAGTGTAAACTACTTCTCAAATGCAGGTAATTTTTTTTCCTGTTAATGGCATAACATTTTCAGAGAATTACTACAACAGATTTTGTAACAGAAATTAATTTATTTCTCCATTATTATCCTTTTCCCATATTCAAAGAACTAGCAAACTCTGCTTATCCTGCTCCTTGTGAAAACGCAGTGTGCTCTGAGAAAAGATGTCAGAGTCACACCCTCACAGATGATGAATAGCACCCCTGCTGAGTACTGTTTTAAAAGAACAAAATGTTTGGGCAGGATACCAAAGGTAATAGAATTTCACATAAGCAAGTCTGACAGAAGTAACTGGGGTTTCTGCATCTTCTGGAACGTGGTGCTTAGAGAATCACTGAGCTGTGCTGGGAGACAGAGGACTTTTTTGCTTTTCTTGTATAAAATCAGGCAGAGACTTGTGTCTCATCCCTTTTTTAAAAAGCCTCCTCATTATCCTGTTCTTTTCACCAAAGCAAATCAAATTTTCATGAGACAACAACCTGAAACTCCAGAGCATTAAAACCTCTGCTTAAAAGTACTTTTAGTAGAAATGTTGCTGATAGACTTGGTATTTGAGTCCTCCAAAAGAACCAGGAAAGAAACGGGCTTGGGAGACTTATTAAATCCTTCCCTGCTGCCATCTGGTGCCAGGAGACAGTAAATTACTGTAACTCACCGGAGAGTACTACTTAATACATTGATGCTGGGAAGCTGATCAGCTACATCAGCAGGTGTGTTAGCGTCTTACCACTCTCTGCCTTGTCCCTACTCCCTCCATTATCAGCTATTTGAAACGAGGCTCAAACCCTGAAGAGAAATGAAAACGTGAAGTGCACTTAGGAAGTGCTTGGGAGCCAGTTTGATGCAGGTGGCTCAGACTTTCCTTTTCAAAGCAGCACAACCAAGTATCCATCTCCAGTAACTTGCATGTATGCAGCATGGGAAACAAACAGCAATTAGAAATCCATGGACATATACAGAGCTGTGACTCCACTGGGATCACAGAGACATGATGGGATAGCTCACAGGTCTGGAGTGCAGCCATGAATCAGTGCAAATTCTAGAGGTGAGGAAGAAGTGTTGTGCTCTACACAAAAAAGCAGGTCAATTTCACATCGTGTTGCCTTGTAAGGGGTGGTGGGCCAGCTGTGAGCTATGAGTGAGAGGACAGAGAAGCATGGGGTACCTTCTACACATCATCTGATGAATAAGAATAAATAAATGAAGCATTTTTCAGATAACTAGAAGTTACACGATTTCTGCAATGGACAGATGACAATTTTTGTGATAGATTATAAACAAGCCAGCTGTGGGAATCACTCTGATGACCCTCTTGCAAATAAGGAAGCATCGGTCAGGGGCTTGATGGCCAGTGGTAGCACTGGCAACCCTGACTGTGAGATGGTGAAGTTTAAGGTCCTGAGAGAAGTGACCAAGATGAATAGTGGATAAGAAAGTTTTGATTCTGAAAGCATCCAAAAATGTACTGCTGCTGTTGTATATGGTTGCCTTGCCTACTGGAAATGCTGCAAACCACCATCCATTATGTGACCTGTTTCCAGTTCTTTACAACCTCATCACAATTTAGGTGTTGCAGATTTTCCATGCCATTCAACTGCCTCAGGATAAGTTATCAACATTGTTAATATTTTGGAAAAATTCAGTAAGATTATTCAGCTCTTTCCAATAAAAGAATATCCTGGTTTACTCATATTAAATTATTCTAGCAACTGTTCTTTTGAGAATTTGCAGTATGTCTGTGCTCTGGAGCATTTTTGTGTCTGTATATGATACATACCTTCTACTTTTCTAATTCACCCATATCATGACTGGTCTTTCAGAAATTGCCCATTCCTATACACAGCCAGGTAATTATTTCTTGGAGTTTATTGATTTTAATTGATAAAAAGATTCTGTATTTACAAACTACCACATCCTCTCCCACCCCAGCTACCAATCTGCACATTTTCTCCAGATGACAGATTACATCCCAACTCCAGGCCAGAAGGTAAAGTCTAACTGGTCCTGCAACTGTTGGTCTATGTGCGCCTAGATAAAGCTGAAGAACCAGACACCTTTCTCCTAGTGCTCACAGTGATCTAGTGGCTGTTTCCTAGTACAGTGAGTGATCCTCCACTGCTCTCATTCCAGATGCAAAAGTGAAGAGCTAAGGTCTGGAAACAAGGAAAGGAATGGAACAAACCGAGAAAGCTGACAAATTTGTATGAGGAGGCGGAAGAATCAGGGGAAAAGAACTATTTTGCAGAAGAGAGAAGCTGTAACTAAGAAAGATGGATAATACACTTGGAGTAGATTAAGAGGAAAATTAACTGGAACAGACTTGAAATCCAGAGGGGCAACTGGACACTGATAAAGAGTTGGAAGGATGGAAGGGAGGAGTGGGAGGGAGAAGGATAAAGCTGGGACGTAGGAAAAAGAAGACAGAAAAATAGTAAAGCAAAGGAGCTATTACAAGAGACACCCATAAAAAAAAAAAAAAAAGAAAAAAAAAGAAAGAAAACACTGACATATGATCAAGATCAAGAGAGAGAGAACCTGGAGAATCTGACAGTTACATAAGAAAGTCTGGAAATAAGTGGTTGTGGTTAACTGTCAGGAGAAAGGGCTTAGAGAAAGGGTTGTTAGAGAAAGGTGATATGGGTGATTGGTGACCAAGGGGACTGGGACAGGATCATCCCATACCAGTTCTTTTCACAGCTTTCCAGTTGTTTCCTTTGGGGGGGAAGGGGGTTTGTTGGTTGGGTTTTCTTTGTTGTTGGTGTTTTTTTTACAGCAGCTTTCGTTGTGATATTTCCAGCTACTGTCCTGATTTCTGTGCAGCCTGAGCACTCAGAGATGTATGGGGAGCTAATCCGTGTCCACAGGTTACATAAAAAGGGCAGGCAAAGGTTGCAAGAGTAAGCAGAAAAGTATCATTAATTTCTTATGTTTCCACAGTACCTTAGTATCAAAGTCAGGAACAGAATTCAGATTCCTCCTCCTGGCTCCAGTGCCCAGTTCCCCAGACCTTGCTGCCTTCTTCCATTTCCATGCAGTGTACAAAATGGACTTACTGACAAAACAGGCACCACTCTAGCGAAACACACACCCATGCAGAGAGGCATAAACTCCTGTGCCTACAGTCTGAACCAACTGGACAAAAGACACCTCTGCTTCACATGCAGTGTGGCCATGGTTATCACAAGCTCTGTGCCTGAGCTAATAACTTATGCTCAGAAGAAGAAAATGGTAGCTTGACACCACCACCTTAATGTGGCTTTAACAACTGAGCTGTCCTGCATCTGCCCAGCTTGGAGCACTAGGAGAGCAACCCTTTTCTATCCATAAAGACATCTATCTCTGAAAAACACTATGCCTCCTGCAATTACAGATCTGCATTGCAAACCAGAATTTGTAAAGGCCAGGGTCCAATGCATGTCCTGTTTTCCACTTACTTCATTTCTCTCACAACAAACCACCTAAAGCGTGGCTAACTGTGCATTTCTGACATAGCATTAGCAAACTGATGAACTATTAGCTCCTACTGTGATTATTAAAAGCTCTACAAGAGTTAGATAGGCTTTAACAAAATAGCTACAAATAAATTAACATGTTAAGGAACTCAACTCATTAACAAGTTTTTCCCATCTGAAAAAATTACATCTAGTTACAGTTGGTTTCTCTTTCTTCTAGGAAACACTTCATTTCTCTAGTTTGTTCTCAGCTTCCCCAAAAGGATTACAATTAATAATAACAAATAATTAAGAGGAAATCGCAGCAGTTGCTACAAATAAATTCTGACAATTGACAATGCAGATGAAAAATCCACACACTGTTTCTGTGTGGATGTCTGCAGGAATAACACTAAGTGAAATGGCTGCAGATTGAGGGACTGGAAGTAAGAGAAACTGATAGAAAACCCACACTTTACTGGAACATCTTCCAAATCCTGGAAGCTTCTGCTGCCATCAACAGCAACTTCCATTAGTCACGGAATGTATCATAATTATATTTTTCAAAAGCTCCAAACATAGAAAGTAAACAGCCTCTACCTCTCTAAATTAATGGACTAATATATTCACAAGTCTATATTCACCCAAATGTTCACTGAAGAACTCTAGATTTGTCTCTACACAAACACTTCAGCTAGCACTTATCTTTTATACATGTTTGTAGTCAAGTCCCATATTTTTAAAAACAATATAGAATCTAGACAAAGAGAACTTTGGCTTTGGTCCTGCTCTAGGGACTACCTAACAAAAAAACTATGCTCCTACCTCCAACATTTTCTATTAAGTCTTTTAACAATTCTCTGCTACCTCTCCCTGTTCATCATAAAAGGAGAACAAATTCCCCATAGCAATTATACATAAATAGATTTTAAGAAGAATGAGAAGGTTTGTGTTTTTGCAGTACATTTGATGACATAAAATTACAGAAATCAGTCATACATACTCCGAGCACTATTATTATGCTGTAAAATAAAAAATGCTTCATTGTATTTGGAGATTAACTCTCCTGTTAATTCTAAGCTCAATAAAGTGAACATCACAATGCAGACAAACGGACTTGACTCTCCATCTGCTGACTGGAATTTCTTAAGCAGGAGGTTCCATTGGTTATAATGTCTGTATTGAAATGAGATAGGGTTGCAAACCCATAGAACTGGAGGAAATAACTTAGAAGCAAACAGAAAATAAACATTATGACTATCTGACAATGACAATTAAAGATGCATTACACCTCTGATTGCCAGATGAGAAGAAAAGGTATTTGTCACAGAAAATCTCTAATGCACTTCAGACCACTTTGGGTTGTTTTCATGGTTGCTTCATTTTAACATTTTCATAGCTTCTTCACAGATTCTAAATTTCAAATTTGTAAGAATTAGCATTCTTCACTAGCATCCTTCCATTGCCCCCCCCAGGTCATGGCATGCTTGCAAAGTGCATAGCAATTTGGCTTCACTTCAAACTTGATTTTCTCTGACTTGCACCTCCTCAACCATTCTCCAACTTCCCCCATGCTGTGCTGAGAGTTTTAGCCTCAAAAGCAGCCTTCTCCTACTGAAAGGGACCCAGCATCCTGTTTGAACGTCATAAATTAAAACTCCTGCCTAGTTATGATGACGCATATAATGAGTGGGCACGGCAGTTCTCCTTTCCCTTGAAGTATAAGGCTGTATTTCTGACCCTTTGTCCACTCCACCTCTGCTCTGCTGTAAAGTCTTAGTGCATTTTTCCACTCTGGCTCAGTGTCCCCATTCTGTGCCAACGGGAATCATCACCCTCAGCTCTTGTGCGACCCCACCTGGACCCCACCCCACACTGTGTCCAATTCTGGAGCCCCCAACACAAGAAGGACATGGAGCTCCTGAAGCAAGTCCAGAGGAGGGCCAGATGATCAGAGGGATGGAGCATCTCTGCTATGAAGACAGGCTGAGAGAGTTGGGGTTGTTCATCCTGGAGAAGAGAAGGCTCTGGGGGTACCTCACAGTGGCCTTTCCAGTACCTGAAGGGGCTACAGAAAAGCTGGAGAGGGACTTTTTACAAGGGCTTGTAGTGAGAGGACACGGGGTAATGGATTGAAACTGGAAAAGGGGAGATTTGGGTTAGACATTAGGAGGAAATTCTTTAGTGTGAGAGTGGTGAGACACTGGAACAGGTTGCCCAGGGAACTTGTGGATGCCCCCTTGTTACGGACGCCCCTCCCTGGAAGTGTTCAAGGCCAGGTTGGATGTGGCTCTGAGCAACCTGATCTAGTGGGAGGAGTCCCTGCCCATTCAGCAGGGTTGGATCTAGATGATCTTTAAGGTCCCTTCCAACTCAAACCATTCTATGATTCTATGATTCTATGTTTCAGCCTCATGAAAAAAGTGTTGTGTAGAAGAGGTCCTTGCTTAAACATGACACTTTTCTTTCTTCTGGCATCTCAGGTATCCTTCCATTGATACCAAGACCAAAGACAGAAAGGGGGAAGCACCTAAGCTAAAGAGAGAAGTAGAGAGCAGTATAAGACCAGCAGAACAACAGTTCAGCATAGTGGGCCAGAGGGAAGAATCAGGATAAGTACAAAGTGACTAGTGATGACAGAGGTGAAGAAGCCTATTTATTGGGTTAATTTCCTGCAGGTACAGAGCTCCCAAAGAGCATGAACTATTAAATTGCCACTACACTTCATTTCAATCTGAAGATTCATAAGAAGAAGCAAAGCAAAAGAAGCTTCCTGTGGTATAACCTATCAAAGGGCAGGAGGATAAGATCCAGAAATGGGAATCTACAAGAAAGTAGAGTCTGAATGGGCAAGAATAATGGAAAATGTGGAATTAAGCCAAGCTTAGCAACAAGTTGTAAGAATAATTACAGAAAGATCACTCTCATAAAGAAGATGGTTCCAGAAAACGAGCTGTACTTGATGGCAGAAAGCAGAGTGAAAACAGAAGAAATTCTCAGGCAGAGGAGAGGGAAGCTGAATAAGGCTCAGATTTCATGCCCTTTTCAATTCTGCAATTATCTGGAAAAGCCGTAGAAGGTGGAAAAACCTACTAACACTTTCAAAATTCAGTTCCTCTAAAGAAAACTTATGAATATTTTTAAATACTACATCACTTATAGTAAGTACTTGCAGCTCCTAAAAATACTGTAACTTATCCTACAACTGAAGACTTCCTGCCTTTCTTAACAACTGAAATACATCTCTTCTGCTTCATCCAAGATCAAAGTAGACATTGGCATTCCTGCTAGGGAATATTACTAAAAGTGAACATCAGTGGCATTCACTGAATTTCAAACACTGAACTGAAGAGCTGTTTCTAAAATCTGTTCTGAGAAGTCATTCTTAGACGACAGTTTCTCTTTTTACCAGATGCTTTGTTATCTCTGTCTGTCAGGCTATTACTGCTGTAATACAATTTTCTGCTTACTTAATGGCATAGTATCTTGCATTTTTTATAATAGCAAATGGAGTAATTGTGAAGATGAATTAGATATAATTAGGGATCAGTTAAGCAATCTGGACATCCATAAATCCATGGGTCCTGATGGGATGCACCCACGGACGCTGAGGGAGCTGGTGGAAGTCATTGCTAGGCCACTCTCCATCATCTCTGGTAAGTCGTGGGGAACAGGAGAGGTGCCTGAGGACTTGAGGAAAGTAAATGTCATTCCAGTCTTCAAAAAGGGCAAGAAGGAGGACTCAGGTAACTATAGACCAGTCAGCCTTACCTCCATCCTTGGAAAGATGATGGAACAACTTATCCTTGGCGCTGTCTCCAGGCATATCAAGGATAAGAGGGTCATTAGGAGCAGTCAACACAGTTTAACCACGGGCAAGTCATGTTTAACCAACCTGATAGCCCTTTATGAGGACATAACCAGGTGGATAGATGATGGTAGTGCAGTGGATGTGGTTTATCTTGATTTCAGTAAAGCATTTGACACTGTCTCTCACAGCATCCTTGCAGCTAAACTGAGGAAGTGTGTCTGGATGATCAGGTAGTGAGGTGGATTGTGAACTGGTTGAAGGAAAGAAGTCAGAGGGTTGTGGTCAATGGGACGGTCTAGTTGGAGGCCTGTATCTAGTGGAGTCCCTCAGGGGTCTGTACTGGGACCAGTACTATTCAATATATTCATCAATGACCTGGATGAGGGAACAGAGTGCACTGTCAGCAAGTTTGCTGATGACACTATGCTGGGAGGAGTGGCTGACACTCTAGAAGGCTGTGCTGCCATTCAGCGAGACCTAGACATGTTGGAGAGCTGAGTAGGGAGAAATTTAACAAGGGCAAGTGTAGAGTCCTGCATCTGGGGAAGAACAACCTCATGTACCAGTACAGGTTGGGGACTGACCTGTTGGAAGCAGTGTAGGAGAAAGGGACCTGGGGATCCTGGTGGACAGAAGGATGACCATGAGCCAGCAATGTGCCCTTGTGGCCAAGAAGGCCAATGATATCCTGGGGTCTATTTGAAGGGGTATGGTTAGTAGGCTGAGAGAGGTTCTCCTCCCCCCCCTACTCTGCCCTGGTGAGGCCACATCTGGAATATTGTGTCCAGTTCTGGGCCCCTCAGTTCAAGAAGGACAGGGAACTGCTTGAAAGAGTCCAGTGCAGAGCCACAAGGATGATCAAGAGAGTGGAACATCTCCCTTATGAAGAAAGGCTGAGGGAGCTGGGTATCTTGAGCTTGGAGAAGGCAAGACTGAGGGCAGCCTCATTAATGTTTATAAATATGTATATATTAATATTGTATATATAATATATAAATAAGTCTCTGATTCCCTTCAACACTCTTCTGCATGTATCTTAATGTAAGTACAATGTCTCAAAGCCTCTGAACTGTGTTACCATCAGTTCCACATTTCCCTCCTTGTATAAGAAAAACAAGTTTGGTTTCTGTTTCACCTAGGTAACACCAAATATTTTAGCTTGTTCTCAGCTTCCCCATCACCAAGTGGTACTTCAGCACCCTTGGCAACTTTCGACTTTTGTGCCTGACATATCCCTTGCAACCAAAACAAGTGATTGGAAGAAAACCAGTTAGTTCAGCAATAAGAATTTGAGAACTCAAAATACTTTGTGTAGAAGTAAATAGCAACACTAACCTCTTTCATTTTTTCCAGTTCATTCTGTAGGGCTTGTTTGGCAATTTCAACTTCAATAAGCTGCTGTCTTAATTTTTCATTTTCATCTTCTGTTACAGTACGTTTTTCTTCCACGTTTTCTAGCTCATGGTGAAGTCTCACCGATACATCTTTTGCAACCTAAATGAAATGACATTTTCAAAAGAAAGATTTAAAAAAAAAAATAATTACTGCTGCCAGTGCTTAGTGCCTAAGCAACCATTTACAGGTTAATTCTGAATGTTTTGCTGGAAGAGATATGAAAGGAAACATATAAAGAACTACATCCACAGACAGAATTCTTAATTATTCCAAATTCAAGCTGATTCCTTCCCAAACATGGTGCATTATTCCTATGGCCTTTACTGGAGACCACGTCAGACATTAAGCCACAATTCCTTCTTAGGTTCTGTCAACAGTAAAACAGGACTTTCATTAATCCAGAAGACAGTCCAGCATCTGTTTTCTCTCAACCACTGTTAGCTCATGGTCTTCAATGCACTCAGGCATAGGGCCCTCAAATACTTGACATGCAGAAACATCTAAAAGCAGGGTCCACCTACACCAGGCCTACCCTACCTGTCCCTTGTACAGGACCACAAACAGACACATCTTTATTTTGACCTCGCTAGTTTCTCTCTCCTTCATAGACAGTTAATCTAAATATCTGGTATTTTACTACTATTGGTTAATTTAAAAAATAAAACATGAACCAACAACATTTTTACTGATCTTGTGTTCACCCAAATGATGTCCAGTATTTGAAATGAAAATTAACACTAAGTTTTTTTGGTTTTTTCTTTTTTAAAAATGTGTTTTCACAGGAACAAAGTTTAAAAGCACCTGTCAAGATCTAATTCTTCTTCTCTGTGTAAAATAATGAGAATTTTGGCATTCAAGCCACTCACATTGTATTTTGTGAAACCATCAGAAACTATAATATAGTTATTTAAATATACACTGACCACTGTTATAATGGTCATTTAGACACACAGTTTGAAAAGCCTAATTTCCTGGTTTTTTTCAGAACAGTAGAAATTATAATTAATCCTTCTTAACATTATCTAGGGGAGCTCAAAGAGCTACCCTTTATGGCTTTCACCAGAATGATATTTATGTTTGTGTGTCAAAGAACTCTGACATACTAAAACTCTAAAGAAAAAAATAACAATTGCAAGTAAGCAGTCTAGAAGAATCTGATCTATCACAAAACAGCAGCAGCTAGTGACTCAGCCTCCCTGACAAGAAACCCACTGTGTGTGAATTACAGATACAACACTGCAGTGTAGCACAAGACCATTCAATAACCTCCCCCACCACACGCACGCTCAAGACACATAATGCCCAACAGAAAGAGAGAGTGGAGGGGAATTTCAATTATAACCATACTCCAAAGGGACTGCAGGATGAGCTGAGAATCACACCATAGAGCTATATCTTAATGTCTTTTCCAGCACTCGGTATTAAACTGCTCATCTGGTTGTCCAATCAAAGTAAATGGAAAATCATAGGGGACATTTTTAACAGAATCCTATCAGAATCTGTCTTCAGTCCATAGACACAGCCTGTGTCAGTAAATACAACAAAATAAGAAAATCATTACCAGTAGTGATTTTTTTACACAAAATTTTGTAGAGTAGCAATTAATGCAGGGAAATTCTACAGAGCATTCTAGATCACATGGGAAATGGGACTCACTTATGTAAGATGTATTTTAATACAGCTATATGCATGACTGTATCTCTAAAGGATTAAGTCCCCTAATATATTACCCATGCAAAATGGACATTATTTTGGATAGAAGTTCTTCAGTAAAGGACTTGGGAACACTACAGAGAACTGCACATGAGTTACAATTATGGTTAACTAGCACCCAGAATTCAATTAGGCCGAAATTTGGCATTAGGCATTAATTCCTACTCCAAAGCAGAACACATTCATCATCTGTGGGAACGCTTTGCAAAAACACTACTCCTTTCCAAATAGTCAGTTGTATGGTTATTGGGAAAGACACAGGAGAAATCCTAATTGAAGTGAGCCTCTTGTCCTACTCAACCTAAGGCCTTAGCTGCAAGCTTCTATATTGCAGGCAAGCACCTCACCAGAGGCACCCTCACCGTTTCCCTGCCAGGCCCTGTGCATGTAGTACTCATTACAAAGTAACACTGAGCCAACAAGAAACTCTAGAAGCTGCAATCACAATATTCACTTGGGGCACGAAGGCTCACATTCACTGCCTGCAAAGGTGCATGCCTCAACTATTCACCTGAGCGTCATTCTGAGTGTGCAAAATGTCCCTTGCTTCAATCACCAAATCCATGTGAACCCTGACAAAGGGGTCATTTTGCTTCTGACCAGGAAGCAGAACTTGTTGACTGTTCTGCCAACAGCCTCACGGATGGCTGTACTTACAGAACTGTCAAGGCCACAACAGAAAACATGGGGTTTGAATACGCACAGAAAAGGAATATGAAACAGAAATAGAGAGAAGGATATTAGCATTTTAAATGGCATTGGTGAGAAAATTACTGGAATGTGTCTTGAGCCTGAGTCTACATTTTAATAAGAATGATGACAAGCTGGAAAATTTTCAGAAAAGAAAATCCAAGTCTGTAAACCAGGCCTAGGAATAACGGACTCTCAATCCATTATACTTACCAGAAAGAAGTTAAAAAATTTATCTTGTTCCTGATCATGTATTAACATTTTCAACTCCAGTCTACAGAATCCAGTGAGCCATAGGTAACTAGGCAAAAGTGCGGCCAACAAGCTTACATTTGCTATACAGAGGTCTGCACTTCCAAGCAAAATGGTGGGAGACCAGTCAACTGAAAAAAGTCTAGAAGTCCTGATTCAGTAAGAGCCTTAGAAAGACATAGTGGATGGAGGCAGAAATTAAGTAACTTCCAACTAGCCCAAGAAAGGGTGGGGGTTTTTTCTATAATTGGACCAATCTAGAAGGGAGATGATGGATATTTTACCAACAACAATCTTGAAACAAGGACTGAAACTCCTCTTCAACAATGGGCTGTGGTTAATTCAGATGTTACAGATGAAATACAGTTGATTGTGCATTGAAATTTAATGGCCTGTATCTATGGTTCCAGGTGGAGGTGGAAAATCCTGCCTTCACTGAGGATAACAGCAGCAATCTGACACCAACAGAGTCAGGATTTTGTGTTGTGACTCTGGAAGTATCCAATCTCCCAGTTCTCTGAAATCTTTAGTAAAGAGTGCAATCCCCTCCCAGTCAATGGGACTATATGGTGAGGTTGGTTTAATTTTGCAGTGGTAGGGCATGTTTTGCATTCATCATAAAAGATCTGAAACCTCTAGATCCTAATTTGTATTTGAGTCACTTCTTGCACATTAATTTCACAAAAAATGATTGGACTAAAGCTGAAAATAGCCTGGAGGTCTTCTATTACCAAGGTACACTTGGCCACTGCTATCCCATAAGCTGCACTGGGTGCACGGTGTAAGACAGAACAGATGGAAATGCCTGAGTCATGAAGACTGAGAGCACGCTCACGTCTCCATCTGAGGCACTCCCTCCCCCTGAGACCAGCTCACATCCGTACCTTGAGGTCCTGCTCCATGCTGCGCAAGAGCTCACCGTCGATCTCGCCGGTCTGGGCGTAGCGGAGCCTCTTGCGCTCGGCCTTGCGCAGCCGGTACTGAAGGATCCGGCAGTTCTTGTTGGCTCGCTCCAGTTCATGGCGCATTTCTTGAAGCTGACAAGCGTCCTCCTCAAAGAAACTGTCCCTCATCTCGTCCATCTCCGTCCTCAGCTCATCTATCTCATTCTGGCATCAGGACGAGAAGGGATGCAACAGGTGGGTCAAAAGCACAAATGTCAGCACGAACAGAGGAAGGTGGCCAAAATGGAGCTCCTTTCTGCAGGGATACCAGCTAAATACAACCCAGCTCATTAAAAGCACTGCAACGAAGCAGGGAACTGCCACTGCTCGCACACCCCAAGCCAGGGCCATCCTAACTCTGTCTCCAGGGACTGTGTCGGGGAAGGGGGCGGCGGGGAAGCCCCCTCTCGAGGCCCAGCGACCGCCGGCCCCCGTTCCCCCCCCCTCTACTCCCGCCGCCGCCGACCCGGCCCCGGCCCCTCACCTTGAGGCTCTCGTTCTCCTCCCGCAGCTTCTCCATCTCTTCTTGCATCTCCTCCTGCAGCTGCGGACTCAGGGCGCCCTCGGGGGCACCGCTCCTGCCGCCGCCGTCCGCCTCGCCTTGCCGCAGCCCCTCCGCCCCGGCCGCCGCCATGGCAGCGGGAGAGGAGGCGGAGGCGCCCGGGGGAGGCTCGGCCGGGGCGGCGGCCGCGGTGGCGGAGGAGGCGGAGGAAGCGCTGCCGCTGCCGCTGTGGTTGCTGCCCTTGGTTTGCATCTGGGCGGCCGCTGCCAGCCCCTTCCTGAGGTGGAACTGGATGAGCTCACTTTGCAGGCATCCCTCCTTCCAGTAGCCGCCGCCGCCCGCCGCCCCGCGGCCCTTCCCCGCGCCAGCGGAAGATGGAGCCCCCGGGGCCGCCTCCCCCGCGCCCTTCAGCGGAGACCGCCCCGCTTTCCCCCGCCACTGCTTGGGCGGCGGCGGCGGCAGCGGCTGCGGCGCCACCGCCCCCTCCCGCTCGCCCCCCCCGCCTCCGCCTCCTCCTGCAGGGGGCGCCTCCTCGGCGGCTCGAGGTGCGGCGGGTTCCGCGGCGCGCGGCGGCGGGGGCTCCTCGGCGGCGACTTTCCCGGCGGCGGCGGAGGGCGGCAGTTCAGCACCGGCGCCGGGCTGGACAGCTCCCGGCGGCCCCGCGCCGCGCCCAGGCGGCCTGTCGGCGGCGCGGCCGCGCGCGGCTCTGGTGGCCTGGCCCGGCGGCGGCCGCGCCCAAGCGGCCTTGGGGGCGTTAGCAGCGGCGGCGGGCGGGGCGCGGGAGGCCGCGGCGGCGGGCGGTGGGCGCGGAGGGTTTTCGCGGGCCCTGGCCGGAGAGGAGGCTCTCTGCTGCTTCCTCCCGCTGCTGCCCTCGGGATGGAGGCGAGGCTCGGCGGCGGCGCCCCCTGCAGGCGGCTGGCTCATGGCGGCGACTATCTCCGGGAGACGTCCATCACCGGCGGTGTCCTCCGCCTCCGCCGCCGCCCGGGGAGCTGGGGGGTAGAATAGCGAAGACTGTCGGGGTGGGGATGGGGACAGGGAGGACAGCCGTGGGGCAGCGGGGACACAGGCTCTTCAGGCAAGGCGCCCGTGCCCTACTCCCCGCCGCGGTTCCCGGCTGCTCCCCAGCCCAGCCCCACCACCCCTGCGGCGGCCGGGAACAAGCCGGCCGAGGTTAAAGCCCAGCGCCAATCCGGAGCGAGGGGCTTTCGGGAGGGAGTCCACACAGCACGGCTGAGGCTGGGATCAGCTCCCACCCCAGCTGCATCTAGGGGCGTTTTTCCCCCAGATGCCAAACCCTTCCCCCCACATTACAGTTAGATTCCCATCTACACACAACCTTCCCTCTCTCTCGTCCTCGCTACCAAGCCAAGCACCAGTCTGGATTGCTACCGCACCTGTCTGCCTCCTCAAAGGCCTCTTCCAGGTATCTATCACAGCCGAGTGGGGAAAGGCTGCTGTACAAAGGGCTGCACACGTGGAAGCAACAACAGATTTCCCTTTGAATTTGCCAGGGACTCTTCCAGGACAGGGTGAGGCCTCAAAAACTTGGGAATCGAGGTCCATAAAGGAAAGGGGCCCTACAATCAGCTTCTAAACACAGATTTGTCCCAGATTGTTTTCCAGGAGCATTGTCAGGTCTTAAGACTGATTCAGGTTTGTTACTGGTTATGCTGACACACTACTGAGACATGATAACTCCAGCAGATTTTCAAAACAGGGGAAGCAAGGAATTACACCTTTAACCAGTATGAGATGTGATGTGGTATTCACTGAAGGGTGCTTACATGGCAGTTTTCCTCCATGGTGACAAAACTAGAGTTTTCATGGTCACAACGCTTTATTTTAAAGGGCTGTTAAAGACCCTATCAAGCTGCAAAGATGTTCCTTAGTATATTCTGAAAAATAATGGCTGAGCCAGAAACAGTTTTCACATAGCCTTTATTCAACTGTCCTTAAAGGGAAAACGTCGACAAAAGAAATGACAGCATTTTAACACTGCCTAATGATTCTCACAGCACACAGCTTAACCAGTCCCTACTAGAACAGGAAATAAAGGAAGAAACACGACTGGGCAAAGTCAACATAGACATTATACCATACTCTGACAACTGGTTTACTCCCTGAAACATACTAAACAATGAGACTGTGCTTGCTCTGCTCTCACTGGCAGGGGGCACAGGGTTTCCTCTCAAATGCACTGTCATTATCACCCTGATTTTACCAATATACTGGAAATTAATGCTCAAAAGAACACTATTTGGCAGGAACTTCCCAAGCCTTAAGTAGTAAAATGCGAGCATGGGAGTGTAAATCCATCAAAACTTACACTTGTATCACAACACTTCATAAAATATTTGCTCTGCATCTCTCTTAACCATCACAAACAGAATTCCCAAACTGCTGTTGTTCAGAGCTGTACAGATATAAAATGTCACTCTTGAAATCCAAACATAAAGAAATTTCAAAAAGCCAGGACTCATCTTAGATCCATTATCTTACTCATCACTTTGCCCTTTACCTACTATTCAAAATTAGATTAAAAATTGTAATCGGGAGCCCTACGCTATACCTCGATCTTTTCGGCAAGTTTCACTGCAGCAAAGTCATCAAGCTCAGCCGCGACCTGCAGGGAACACAACCCGCACCGTACATGCCCCCAATTCCAGGACCGAATACCACCTACAGTTCCGTTGGCTGATATTTTTTGTTTTCTTTTCTTTTTTCTTTTTAACCGGCACAACGGAAGCCCTGTGTGAGTCCAAATCCGAAATCTCCATCCTCACAAAACTCTGCCACACCACCTTCTCCGCACCGGCAAACCCACGTGGCACCGGACGTGGCTTCTCCGCAGGTTTTCCTGTCGGGAACAGCCGCCCGGGCGGAAAATTGGGTAACTAATCGCCAGCAACAAAAGGGAGAGGTCCGGTGGCTCCACCCGCCGGCGTGGGGATCTTCCCTGCCCGAGGCTTCAGACAGGGCTCCCCCAACATCGGCCCCCCTTTCCCCTCGCCGGGCTCCCGCCTCTCCCTTTCCCAGATCCCAATTCGCAACGGCGATATAAGGGTTGGGAGCTCTTCTGCCTTTTGTCCGGGTTTTAAAGGCGCGGGAGGATTTTCAAAGGTCCCCCTTCATACCTGGGGGTTTGTTGCATCTGAATTCCCAGTAACGTTCCCTTTTCGGTGAAAATAAAAAAAAAAAAGGCGGAAAAAAAAAAAAAAAGCTTGGATATAAAGCACCCGCATTACTCACCACCACTTTGTCTGCCGCCGGGCTGGCGAAATGCATGCACAGAGACGGGCACCCGCACACGAGGTACCCAGCGCTGCCAGAGCCTCTCAGGAAAATGAAGCAGTATTCATGAGCTGACCTCACTGGGCCTGGGAGACGGAAAGGGGGGGAGGGAGGAAAGCAGGGAAGAGAAAAGAAAAGATTAAACGGCAAGAACCCCGCCCAGGCCTGAAGGCTGAGTTGCGTCCCCTTATCTATCCGCACATGATGGAATAGGATTACAGCGCAAAATGGGGGGAAGGAGCGGGGTGCGCGCAAGGGATGCGCCCGGTCTCCCTTCCCGATGCATCCAGGCAATCGATTCTGATCAATTATTTAGTGTCCCCTTCAGGGGAGCCTGCTCTGACAGGACAGGGTTGCCGGGAGCCTTCTGTCCCAGCAGCGGGACGGTGACAGGATTCTCCTTTGTTCGCCGCCTTCGCGGGGCCGGGAGCGCGGCGGGTGCCCCCAGCACCGTTCTGGCAGCGGCCTACGACCCCGAGAATGGTAGGGACAAAGGCACGCCGCTCTGCTCGAGTGAAGATCATCTCCTGGAGTTATTTATTTGCATGAATACGGGAAATAACGAGCTGTTCACTCCTGTCGTGGGCAAATCCCAGAGGTGGTAATCTGTTTCACCTGTTTATTTTATCATGAGGCGAATTTACCTCTGCTCTGAAGCACCTTAGAGGGCTCTTTAAGACTTCGCGCTTGAGGCTTTTCCCAACTAGACAAAAGAAAAGCAGAGAAGGGGCTTGCTTTCTCATTCCATCCCATGCCCTGCGAGGAGGGAGTATTTCCATCTGATGGCTGTGTGTGGGAGTGTCCTGGACCCACCTCTGTGTGTGTGTGTGTGGCGCTTTGCTCCAGCCAGGAGCAGACTGGGTTTCCAGGCTGGAAAGTCCTCCCCAGGGATAATTCACTGAGTATTTCATGCCCATAGGTATACCACCATATACATACGTGCATATATATATATATATCTACATACACACAAATACACTGTACATACATATATATGTAAATGTGTAAGCGTATACACATGTGAACTCACATATAAAATATACATATATATATGTGTGTGTGGTTTTACATATTGCAGGTAGATATATATATATACACACACACATGTATCTGTGAGGTCCATGTGCAGCTGTTTGGGCAGGGTAAGCTCAGGGGAGGCTAGCTGCCCCTACCCTGCAGTCTTCTCCACCTCTCCTGGCATGACTAGCAGGACCCAACATATCTGAAATAGCATATCCTGGGGTACAGAAGGGTACTTCTACTTGCATGTCCTCCATCCTTCAGCCCAGGGACTGCATGAACTGGATATATATAGATTTGATGAGTTGAGGACAATCAGAAAATAGGAAATGGAACATTTATACTGAAAGAGAAAATTGCTGTAATGATGAAAAGCTACTTTTATACTCATAATACTAAATGATTTAAGTTAGACCTTTGAAAGCCATTAGAAATATTGACTGCAGTCATAGCAACTAAACAAAATAATTGGTTGAAACATGAGGAATGAAAATGCTAAATATTTCTGGAGTTGGAGCTGAGAAAGAAACTCAGGATATTGTTTTCCTAAGGAAGTGGTGGATGGATTCTTCTAGAAGAATGACTAGGTTTCTTGTCTCAGTGCATATACAGAGTAACAGTGATGAGGCTATCATAATAACATAACTTTTCATGTATACAATATCCTCCAGAAGGCTAAGCACAGCAGTCCCTACCTTTAAGCACAGGACTGCAGTTAGCATCCTTTCTGCTCCTTCAGTATTGTGTGTATGGACTTGCCATAGTAAAACAATAATGGGATGTGATAACATCTCATACCACCTACAATGAGTTTTAATCTTTGAGTTTATTTCTTTATTGGAAAGATACAGATGCTTATTCTCTCATAATAGTGTTGAAATGGCAACCAGGTCATCAGATTATCTTCACGCATATTGTCAGGCCACATGTCTGATAGTAGAGGCCTATGTTATGGTAGAAAAAATTGCCCATCTCTCAGTGTCATTTAGGATTATTGACTCTTCACAAAATTTCTATTCTGGCTAAAATTCCAGTGCTAGCACAGTTATAAAAACTGACATGGGCACAAAAATGCTTCTACTCATAGCATTTACTTATCTGGGGGGAATGGGTGTAATCTACACAAGCTAAGGCATTCTTTTGCTAATAAAAGCTGTATTTCCATCAGGAAACTTGCTGCTATATCTCTGTAGGCATTTTACATGACCAGCAGGTCATGATATAATAGATATAATAATTATATTTACCCCAGAGTAGCCCAGTACAAAGAGATGATACAGAAAAGTTCATGCAATAAAAGTTCCATTTCTGATGAGATTTTGTTGTAACTTTTCTAAAAACCTGTGGATGTGAAAATATGCAGAAAGATCTAGAAAACAAGGGGATGGAGGGGGTGAAAACATTCAGGATGGAGCACTGACATTATGCTGAACAGCTGTATAAATACATTGGCTCAAATGTCAGTGGGAGGCAAAACAACAGAAATCAAATATTAGAAATTATTTAGGGATAAGTAAAGAACAAACCAGAAAACATGCTCCAGCATAATTCAGTGTTACAGACAGATTTTGATTACTCGGGGCACTTCTGGTCCCCCATCTCAAACCAGGCAAGTCTGATGTGGCTCTGGGCAAGGAATACCTTTCAGTCTTCAGGCTGCAAATCAGGTGACTGAGGAGAAATATGATGCAGGTCTCTACAACCTTTAGTAAGGAAGGTAAATGAGGGTAAAAGGTTTACTATTACTCACAGTCTCTTCCCATACAATCAGTACAAAAATGCAAACGTGAATGAAAGAAACAAGCAGGTGATGGATTACAAAACAAAGCAAAACAAAACAAAAACCAGAAAAGAGAATGGTCCATGTCATTAAGATGCAAAACTCCCTGGCACAGTGCTGTAACTATATGAGTCTATATGGGTTTAAAAAGTGATTGAACAAAGTCATGGAAGAAAAATCAGTTGGGGACAATAAAAGCAAGACATGTCACTCAAAGAAACTCTTTGCTAACAATTTTTCTGATCTGGGAAATTGTCTGGGAGAGATATCAGCATGTGATTTTCTGTTCTCTTCTAGCATCCACTATTGACCACAGTCAGATACCTATCAGTAAGCTAAAATGTCTTTGATCTGGCTCCATATGAAAATTCTTATCCTGTTAGTATTACCCTCTAGTTTCATCTCTCTCTCTTTTCTGCCTTTTATTTTCTTCATTTCTTTTCCATTCTTCCTCCATAGATTGGTCATGCAGAGCATTGGTAACCTTCTGCACCCTCGCAGAGCATACTTACGCCTTTTTCAGTACTTTTTTCCTTCAAAAGCTAAAAGTATTTTGACCCAAATTAGAGTTGTGAATACCTTGTTTTCTAGTCACATGTAGTTTTTTGTTGTTGTTTTTTTTTTTAATCTACCCAACACTTACATTTAGTTGTACACAATTATGCAAGAGCTGAAAGGGCACTAGGATGAAAGAGGAGGAGAGAAAGGGAAAGGAGAGGGAAGAATTTCTTCTCCAAGCAGAGTTTCCATTTAAGCATACAGGTTTCTTTTCTTAGGCGAAGATAAGAATCACTTTATGTAGCACCCTAAAAGTATGACCCAAGCATGACCTCCTAGCTTTTAGGAGAGAATACTTTAATAAACAGATTTCGGAAGTCATGTGGAGAGGACATTTTTCCAGGAGGATCCCTGGCTGGCACTCAGTTGCTGTACTTTGGCCACACTGCTTACTCATCCTCTTCTGCCCTCTTGGGAATATGCTGGGTTATGCTGGGGCAGAATGAGGAGCTGCTGAAGCACACTGTGCCTGTTCATGGTACTGGCACTTCCCCAGCTGGCACGGACTACAGCTTATCTCCCTGCCCAAGGAGATGCACCGGACACGACTAATTATACACCAGACCAGAGTCCTTTTTCTCTGTCCATGGACAATTGAAAATTTGAGACTTAAACTTACTAATTTGTAATATGTTGACTAAATGGCCCTGATGTCTATATATCAAGCAGTAATATGAGAGTAAACAAAGAATACTTTATAACTGTTCCCCTTTCTTATTTACTTGGAACTGAAAAGCTTTCCACACATACTGCATAGCAGAATTGCACAGCATCAAACCATGATATTTCAAAAATAAGGAAGGTTTATGTTAAAGAAGAATAACATGTGGGTGAAAAAGCAAAGCTAAGGAAAAAATAACATTTTAAGCTCACACAACTCATTAAATAGAAACATGCTAACAGCACCAAATAGTTTGTTAAAACAGGCATATTTTGGCATACATGCTTGATCAGATCATTATATAAAATCATGGTGGTCCTGGTTGTCATGTTTCTCTCCTTCTTCTTCCTCCTCCTCCTTTTCGGCAGCTGCTCCTCAGCTGGAGTCAGCTATAGCATGGCACGTTTAGGCTGCACCTTCTGTTCATCTACATTCTCATATCCACAGGCCTCACCAAGGGGACAGAATGACCCACCAAAGGGATGGCAATACCATCTGCACCCTCCCTGACATCCCAAGAGAAGTAGGTCATGCTGCTTTCACTGCAAGGTAAAGGAAACAGCTTTGGCCTTCATATCTGTAAGGGTTCTATATCCCTGTTTGGGAAGTCTGTATGTCATGCACTGTGTTGTAACTGTTTTGGTTTAACCCTAGCATTCCAACACTTGGCTGGTTTCTTAGTCTCATAGAGGGCAACAAGGCAAAGAAAGTGAGATAGTAATGAAAATTAGAGGAATCTTTGGCTCTGTCAAGGGAGAATAAAACTAGATGAAATTAGGTCTGTTGCTTGTTAGAACTCAATCCTTATAATATAAGGGCTTGGTTCTATTTTTCCCGCCAGACATTTCATGCAGCTTTTCTGAAGGCTGCAGGAAGTTTTATACTCCTATTTTTTATTCCTACATCTATTAATCAATTGTATCTATTGTTAAAGAAATAATGACAAAACTGAGCATACCCTGAAACAGTTCACTGTCGCTTAACCACTTCTAATGAAGAATGACCTATACCAGTCTCTGACTGTCTCTCCTGGACTTGCTATACCTTCTGTTACTGGAATTTTTTACTTTGAAACGTATGACATTCTTTACATTAGAAAACCAGATATCTGTATCACTGTGCTTCCTGCAACTCTACTTTTTCATATTTGGAAGTTAGGATTATACCAGCCATGTATAAATGCTATAACTCAGGCATGTATCTACATAGCCTATAAATATTGCATTAGTATCTAAAGCTCATTGGTTACTTAATGAGGCTAATGGGAGAGGAATGGTACAGAAGATTTCATAGCTAGGACTGTAGGAATGGAAACCAAAATATGAGATTTCTCTGGATTAATTGTATTTGTCTCATTGCTTTTGATATAACATGCTCACTGGATCCTGAAGAAAAACAATGTCCCTGTTTGGGCACTAACACTGTACTAATATGTTCAAACAACCATTTCCAGGGAAGGATTTCAAATATGAAGAACAATTGCAGGTAACCTCAGAGCTCTTCTTTAGCACTAAATGGATGATCTTAAAAGAAGTTACTCATGAACAGGCTGTACTCTGGCATCTGCCTGCTTCCTTCCATGAGGAACACTGGGCAACAACCTGTTCATCACACCAAGCAGTGGCCCATGGTCAGTATGAGGGTTTTGTTGCTGATCTTCATCTTTAAAGTGCTCAACAGGACTTGCTAAAGCAGGTTGCAGAGATTCCTACTCCATTATGCACCACCACACCACAAAGTAAGTAACAACAGCAGTGCCTGCAACCAAATGGATTTAGACTCCTTTGTCTGTGCCTGAAGAGATTTTGGGAGAAGCAGGGTCAGCCCAGTCTCATAAACCTGGTGACTACTGAGACAAAGTCCTTTCCAGAGTAGGTGACTTTTCTTTGTGTGCTGGTTTGGCGGGATTTTTGGTAGTGGGGGAAGGGCCCCAGGGGTGGCTCTGGTAAGAAGGTGAGAAGTTCCCCCTGCTCCAAAACCAGCCAAGGAGCCATCAGAGAGACAATAGATGTGCCTCTGCAGTTAACATATGAAAGAACTGATATAAGACCTGAGCAGAGCAAGCAGTAGAGAAAAGAAGAGCTGTGCTGGAGAGGTGAAAGGCAGTGCTGGGGTGAAGAACCTGGCATTTGGAGAGGAAGAAAGGGAAGAAGGTGCCCAAGCAGAAGTTTGCCTGCAACCTATGGCGAGATAGCAGGCTGTCCCCCTGCATTCATGCAGGAATGTGGTGGAACATTCCTTGAAGACGCCAGGAGGGATTAACTTGGCCAGTGGACTTGGATTTCGCAGCCAGTGGACTCGGATTATGCAGCTGTGGAAGACCCCAGCACCAGGGGAGGTGACTGTTCCTGAAGCAGCCAGTGACTCTGTGGGAAGCCCACACTGGAGCAGCTTGCTCCGGACCTTGTGGGAAGGACTCACGAAGGAGAGGTTTGTGGAGGACTCTCTCCCATGTGAGGAACACCATGGGGAAGCAGAGGACTGTAAGGAATCCTTCCTGAGGAGGAAGGAGCAGCAGGAACCACCAGACTGTGCACTAACTCTAAACCCCATCCCCTGTCCCCCTGTGCTGATGCGTGGAAGGAGGTAGAGAAATTGGGACCAAAGTAATTTGGGCCCCGGAAGAAGGTAGGGGTGGGGGTAATGTATGTAAGCCCTGCTTTTTGTGTTGTCTGTGTCCTGTGTACATTTGATTAGTGTGAAATAAATTTATTTTTTTTTCTCAAGTTCCGTCTGTTTTGCCTGTGACCTTAATCAGTGAAGAACCTTTCTTGCTCTTTGTCTCGACCCATGAGCTTCTAGTTGACCTTTGTTCTCCCCATCCCAGTGTGTGTGTCTGACTGGGGGATTTGAGTGAGTGGCCATGTGGCTGTTTCTTTGTTGTCATGTTAGGCCCAAACCATGACATTTTATTAATCCATTACAGCCTAGGAGTTGGCCATTGCATCATTCAGGGAAGTGCAAAATGAAGCTGCACAACTCCAAAGGCATTTCAGTGCTTGATTCCTTTGATCACTAGCAGACTTACTTAGGCCCTTGCCTTGAAAAGACACAGGCTGAAGTGAGGAAACAAGTGATGAAACTGTCCTCATTTTGTTACTTGAGAGGCTTGAGTGTTTTATTTTTTTTATTTATCGCTCATTTAATGTTAACTTGTTTTTTTATTTCCTCTCTGTTAATTTGGGATGGTTGTTTTGATAACTCATGAATGTATATAATTGTTTAGGCTGGAAATGTATCTTGCTACTCTGACTTCCAGGTGGCATCACATTACCTTACACATACGCTTCCAGGTGCAAAATTCAACATAGATTTTCCAAGAGCTGGTGTTAGACAATTGGTTGCCTTTCAATCTGGGGTGCCTCCTGAATTACTCTCTGCCTTATTGTCATCTTCTTACCTATAATCTGTCTTTTTATTTTTGTTTTTAGTGCCTCTGGCCAGGATAATTGGATTTTTGTACACATCTAATTAATTTGTGAACTTAATGCTATTTTCAGAGATAACACTTGGACTAGGAACTTTTGAAAGTGTTGGTAAATTTATCTCTGGTCTTTATTCTCCTCAAGCCTGTGAGAGCTCAACATAAGTAATTTGAAAATAAGAGGGTTTTATTCCTATTTATTAATGGATTTTGAATATGATGAGTTCACATTTTATTGTTAATTTGCACTCACAAGGGTTAGGGGAAAATCACTGTACTTATGCAAGCTAAAAATTAATAAATCAATGGTGAATCAGATCCTTTGCTTACCAAATTGTTTGACTTTGTATCATGCCTCTTATGCTGTTATTTACATCCTGGATCATATCCAGACTTCTTACATAATGGCCTAGTGCTTCTGGAGAAATTAGAGGACTTTTGGCACATATCAAAACAATAAAATCAGGATATCAGGTTTTCTGCATGGTACATGTGCATGAAAAAAGCTCTGTGAGTGTATTGAGAATTACATATAACGGGTTGGTTGCATGACTTTTGATTCAGGAATTGCATAAGAGGAGAGCAATGGGAGAAAATTATTTGCCCCAAATACCCTTCCTTGTGTACACTGCTGTTGCTCTACACAGCTTGGAACAACAGGCAGTGTCCATCTGCTGTGATTATACCTACAGCAGCTTCTGTGCTCTCTCTGGGCTGAAGGGAGCAGCTCACTGTGTGAATGAGGCCAGAGTCCCTGTTTCTATGGTGACTTCATCTGCATGTAACCCCATCAAGCATCCCCTCTTCAATGCTGGCAGGGGAAGGGAGAGGAGGTGGGGGTGAGGAAGGAGCATCTCTAAGGAGGAGCCTGGGAAATCAGAGTTGGTGCATTAGCTTTGTAGCCTTATGGTAGTCTCTGACCATCCAGGAATGGAAATAGAAGAGATCTCATTCCTGAAGGGCAAGCTCTGGGGGAATGCTGGGCTCCTCTACCCTGACTCCCTCCTGCCCACATTGCATCTCGCAGAAGCACAGCAAAGGCAAGGTGCTGACAGCCTGATCTTGTTTGGAGTCCCAGTGGGTGGTGTTACTTAGCACAGTACATCTACTCTGGTATAATTCTATTACAAGCATAATGACAATCAGGCTCAATGGAATAAGGGTAGGACAGGTGAGAATGCAGTCCAGCCATGAGTCTCCAGGTCACAATGACATAGTAAAACATAAACCCTGGACAGCTGGTGCTGCTGCACATAGAGAATAAAAACATTGCAAGGCAGATCTGAGATAATCCTTTATTGATCTGAGGCCCTAGATATCATAATTAAAGCGTAGCATTGAGCTTAAGATAATGCCTTTGGGTTGGAAAGAGTGCTGCTGAAAGAACCTTTCTCTCTCTCTCTCCGCTGAGTGTGGGGTTAACTTGATATCTATGCCAGCAAAGTCAGCAAATAAATCCAAGTGCTTCTGTTCGGTCTAACTAATCAGTTATTAATGAAATATATACACATGAGAGGGTGCCCCACAGGTCTCATTATTACTGAGGGAGAAAGTCCAAGGAAGGCATGTAATCTTACCCATCTGTAAATCCATACTTGCTTAAAAGAGCTATGATCTACTCTCTCCAAACACACCTTGTCTTCCCAAGCTCTGAACTGCCTTGTAATTGTGGAAGAGACATGTGTAGGAAGTGACAAAATCTAATGTTACAGGGATATCTCTTAAAATCTTCTGAGATCAAATTTTGGCTTAGCTCCACTGAGATCAATAGCAATTCTCAGATTGTCATGAAAATGGCCAACCCCAAACATTAGGATTTCTTGGCCATTTTACTCAGTTGTGTCCTGTAAGCTGGCAGAGGATTGTTCACAGTGACTTGAGTACTGATAGGTTTAATTTACAACCTTTACTAATGTATCTTTCCAAATCACTAATTCTTTCTGCCATTATTAGAAAAGCCCAATATTTTCTTCCGTTGAAATGCTTCATATAACCTGAGAAACTCTGTGAGTCATAATAATAAATCATGCTACAAAGAAGCTTGGGGAATGCCATTTATTACAAGAGCAGTTGTCTGCGTGAAACAAATTTTTGTACTACAGAAGAAAAATATAAGCAAAATAAAACTCAATGCAGTAAAACAGGTGTTCCCAATTTTATGTGAAGTTTTTCTTTTGAAACTACTGTAGTTACTGGGAACAAAGAGTCTCTGTGCTCGGTTGGGGCTGCCGAGGCTCACATGCCAAGCAGAGCAGTGCACTCTGATCTCCTGTTTGATGCTGGCCTTGTACCACATGACTTTCAGTGTCACAGTCCCCCAAAGCCACGACAATATTTGCTGCCATCTCTTCTCCTCCTACCCTTTAGATCTAATCATGGAATGAGCTATGAAAAACAGATGAACTCAAGGAAGTTAGGTCTCTTCTCAGTGCCTCTTCAGAGAGGATTGAATACTGTGTTTTATGGGGGAAAAAAAGAAAAAAAAAGAAAAAAAAAAAGAAGAAGCTTTTAACCAACTTGTCATTTGTGTATACTGTCCATTAATAAAAATAATAATAATAATAATAATAGCAACAACAATAATAATAATAGTATTGAAACATTGAACCACTATTCTGGGTTTCTTTTAATTTACCACACTTTTAGTAGCTTGAAATACTGAAAATTTCAGTGCTGAAAGCTGCATTACCATTAAAGCCCACAAAAAGTTACATGTGAAAACATTTTTTGAGCCCAGAATCTCTCTCCTTCAGCAAGGGAAAGTGGCTTCCTCCCTGACTGCTGTGGTGATGTTCTCTCTCATTACAGGATGTTTTGTGAGCCATTTGTAGTTTGATCACTGAAGAATGAATCTGATTTGATTATGTTTATTTTTATAGACTTTTAGCCCAATTTCTAGGCCGTATGTGAGAATTTCATAACTATAAAGTAGTAGATTGGATTACACATTGGGTACTGCCTGTGTATTGCAACAGAGACTTGTACCATTAAAAAATGTTGTGCTTCTGCAAACATGAGAAATTTAGGAGCTGTGGAGCAGTCTCATTTTATGACTTCCCAGATTAAGGAATGTTCCCGCCAGCATCCTTTATGGCCTACTGGAAAAATCAAATCAGTTCCCCACATGTACAAAGAAGGATGTTGACACTTGGACACATATAGAGCAGGAAATGGTAAAATAGGTGTTTGACATATACTGCTGTGAAAGCTATACTTTTTAAACAGACAACATCGGCTTGAGTGCAGGGAAGCTTTATTTCCTATCCCAGGAAGCTGAAGGTACATACAGGGAGTAAGTACAGAACTTCAGTTCTTATAGTAAAATACCCTTGGTCAGGGCATGAGCATAATACACAACAGGTAAGAAAGTCTTGCTGAGAATGAAAACGTCGTTAAGTCAGAACTTCTAGAGTTTGTACAAAAGAGGTAGCAGCTTCTCTTCCCTCATTACACTCTTATCATCATACTTGTAAGCATACTCACTTGGCAAGGACCAGAGTTGAATCATATAATAGAATCATAGGATCACAGAATGCCAGGCTGGAAGGGATCTCAAGGACCATCTGGTCCAACCTTTACTGAGTTGCTCTCAGGCTCTGGCAGAGCATTATAAACCCCTGTGCTCTAGTTCTTATAATGCTAAAATTCAAGTATGCTAAACTTTTACCACTTTAGATCTCTCTTTCTTCTCTTCTACAACAGCAGCAACAGCCTCCACAGCTGCTCTGTTGTGTCATATCTGAGAACATACATCTTTGTTACAGTGATGGTTGCCTAGAATAGGATTTCTCAATGATGCTTTGCTGGATCTACTCAATTATTTCCCTTAAACCCACTCATTTTCCTGGAAGCCTGCTGGTTAATTCTAACCAGATATGTTCTTTTTTTTCCATGCTCAACTGACTAATCTTGCCACAGTCTGCTCTGTGCTTCTTGGGACACAGAAGAACCACACAACTTCACAGGCAGGAGCATGACAGTTCCCAGGTCCAGCAGGCAAGTCCCACAACAGGAATCAGAATCGGATTCTGCCCAGAGTCCAACACTGGAGGTTTACCAAACCTAACCCTATGTCTTGTGCTTTTCATATGCATTTTCATGTATTTTCTTCTTCAACATAGACAGTAAATTAAAAGGAGCTGCAAGAAGAAAAGGATATAAATACAGTAAAAAATGACATCTTAGAACATCTTAGATGGGAAGTTGCACACAGTGGAACTGCTGTACCTTTTTCTCCCTTGTATTAATTTCAGGGTGTGTTCAATAATACGTTTTCTCAGACACTACAAACACTTGCTGCATTTTGTCTCTTTCTTGATTTTAGATAAGAATTAAGTGAACTTTATGATTACTAGGTCTCCAATTAGTGAAATGCCATCAGACTTTTATTGTTTGCAAAAGACAGGCACAACTGTTTTCCCACATATAAAGAAACAGAAAAATACAGATACATATTTCATTATCTTAATGACTAGGCAGTACAAACAGCTTCTGTCATTTCACTGTAAATTATCAGTGGTGTAAGTGAATGTTTTTATTAATACTATGCTGTAATTAAAAGCATTAATACATTGGGTAGGGTTGGGTTTTTTTGATACAGCAACAGAAGACTTATCTAGGAACGAAGCACACATGGCTGTTACGTAGCACCATGGCTCTCTTCTTTGCCAAGTCAAGAACTAAGCACAGTCACCCAGTTCCCCTGTGGGTCTTGGTGGGCAAACCTTACAAAACAAGACCACAGCAGTGATGGTGAGCCAGAGCTGGCCAGAGCATAGGGAAAGAAATACAAACTTCATGGGCATGAGGCAGAGCTCAGCACAGGTCTTCACTGCTCCGTGTGTGCTCCCCTCAGTTCTTGGGAGAATTTAGGATCCAAATACTTCCTGAACCTCCCCCTGTTCCAGGCTGGGGTAGAAACAATATGGGAAGCAGGAGATGCTAAAGAGATATTGGCTCTCACCTCTGTCACATAGGGGTAACAGGGGCAGGGGGGGAGGCTGTCAGAAGCAGACTCTTTCCTGGCTCTCCTTTGATGGAGGGAAGAAGGAGCAGGGGGATGGAATAAGCCATTCTAGGAACGGCATGTGACAAGCAGGGTGTAGGGATGCTACTGATCTTGGCAGTTACCTGGTGTCATGTGAGAGTATGGAATGGGTACATTGTACCAAGCAAAATAAACATAATCCAAGGGCATTAGTACATTAAGTAAACCTTAAGCAAAGGAGCAGATTGACTAAATATATTTACATATGAAGGAACAGGTAGCTTTATCCACTAAGATCTCTAAAACTTATTCAGTGGTTTATAGAACTTGGCTCAGCCACATTCCTGAAAATTCGGAATTTATTGTGTACCCATCTACTGAATAGACTTCGTCTATGAGTAGTGGCTTGTGAAGTCCGGAAGACTTTACAGAAGTGTGAGACTGCTTTTCACCACTGCAACATCCAAAAACATATGACCAAACAGAAGAAAAGCAATTCGATTTATCCAGACAACTCACCTTTTGGAAGTGTTTTACAGCTCTTGGTGAAGAACATTTTAAAGCTACATCTTGTAATCGCTACCAAAGTTTTGACAAAGGATCAGACTAATTCTTCAAGCAAATTTCAAGCCTAACTCAAGCCCATGTGCCCTCATCAATTGCTGTTTCAATTAGTCTGATTCAAGCCGTTCAGATAATGGTGACCTGCACCAGTGATGTGAAATGAGCACATCTGTGATGGCAGAGTTATTTCCATGACTGCCTGGTCATGGAAATGTTATGCACATTAGTGCGTAGGCAGTGTCCCCTGACCTGGGAGTTCTGGAGGCTGCATAGATTATTACCTCCCTGAGGCAAGAGCAACTGCTTGTCTGCTTCCCAGATAGCCAAATTTGGGATTCTCCCTTTCAGTATTTCTGAAAATGATTAAAGCCTCATGAATATGTGGACATGGACTTGTCTGTATCTGTAGCAATATCCATCCTGAGACTCAGATTCACTGTTGGTTAGTGGTTGAACAGTGACACAAAGATGTGAAATATATAAAAGGCATCACACATGCAAGGGGCATAGAGATCAGAGGAGCTATTTCTTATAGGAAAAATAGGAGAAGTCAGAATGACTCTGAAGCCTTTTTCTGAGCCACAGCCTTCTTTCTTGAACTACTGCATTACCTGGCAGCACAAGTGTCATCTGGATCAAAACCAAGCTGACTTAGTTCAAGCATGGCATGGGATGTTTCTGCCAACTTCAGGTGTTATCCTGACGACAGAAAAAGAGATAATACCTGATCCAGCATAAAAACTGATGGGAAAAGTTACCTTTTTAACAGTTTTTGAAAGCACCTTTTCTGTCAAAGTTTTGTTTAAAATCATTATGTAGTGCATTGCCAGAATATTTTTGATCTAGCGCAAGGAGCCCTGAAAATCAGATGCACCTCTCATCATATCCGTCAACAACTGCTGACCGGAAGAGTAAAGTAGATTTGTCTTATCTGCATATTTGCCAGTGTATTAAAACCAAGATCTAGTCCATTCTTCTGATTTATTTTTGTGGAAGTAATAGAGCGATTGAAAAGTTACATAGCATCATCTAGTGGTCATACGCAAATTTACAGCAGCTTGGAGTTTCACCGTCCTGACTCATTACCGGGCACCCATTCTGATTCCAAAGAAAAATGTGAGGCAAATTCCTTATTTCCAGATATCAGCCTATGGATTTTAAAAAAAAAAAAAGAAAAAAAGAAAGAAAAAAAACAATAATCATTGAGTTAGAAGTTGTGTTACGCCCACACTGTTAGCATTCACTGTTGTGGAACAAGAATATAAAATATCGTATTGCAAAGAGTTTTGATGTGAGATTTTAGTGTAAGAAAACGCCCAGAATCAGAGCCTGTCTTTTATTCTGGTGTACTCAGACAAAATAAAATACTTCACTTTTTAATTACTTGTTCAAAGGCAGTTCAATCAGAACAGGAATCCAAGTCTTCTGGCTCCAAGGCTGAGCTTCTAATATAAGATTGATCAGAAGAAAATGCAACAGAAATCCAGGAGGAAGTCCCAGACTTCAGAAACCTGCCTTCTGTAAAAGCTGCCTGTTGGTTGTGCTTAACTGTGTTCCACCTTAGTATGTGTAAATTGGCCTTTAGTGAGGTCTATGCTAAGGTAAAAAAAAATACTCCTGGACTTTCATTTAAATACAGGCAATGGTGTAAGGCTTTCTTACACCTGTGTCAATGACTGAGTGTCAATGACACTCCTTCTCAGCTCTCCTTTCCTTAGTCATCTCTAACAGGTCCCATCACTCTTTGGAAAAGGCAGCCTTTATTCCTAGGGTTAACAGAAGTTCTCTTCAGCACCCAAACAGCAGAAAAAGTTCTGATCATCAATCCCTAGCCTCTTCTGTCTGATGGTTTTTCCTGGTGTGTCGCCCACTGTGAGTAAGCACTGGGTTGTGCCTCCCCACAGCCACCACAGAGCGTGACCCAAATGATGGTGCAGGCAGGGGGAAGGAGGAACTCCGGTTATCTTGGAAATCGAGGTGGCAACAGGACAGAGAGCTGAATGAGAAGCTAAGATGTATTTTTTTTTTTCAAAAAAGACTGTTGTCATGCTCCTGATGAGAATAAACCAGGACAATTAAATATGACTCAAACTGAGTAAGGTCATGTGCCACATTTGAGGAAATGGCTCTTCAGTGGAGGCTGGGAATATTTCAGATGCTGGACATTTTTCCAGTGAAATTAGTGAGTCCTCAGAGGTTCTCATTTGATAGCAATTCCTGGGGACTAAAATGAATTCCTTTCAAACACATTTAAAACAAAACATCTGTTTCTCATGCATCCCTTTGATAATCCATGGCCTCACTTTTTGGCAACGTGGAGCAATGGACTAGAAATCCCTGTCCCACAACAGTTGCCTGGCTGTGGGCTGCAGGATTTTCATTGTGATCCCAAGCTTGAGGGCCTTTGTGGCACTTGGTCATGTTTATGTTTGCTGTGTAATATCAGCAGATGGCTGTCAGCTACAGGAAATACATTTCACATTAATCTTTATGCATTGGACATTTGTATTATGGAATTGACACTGGTATGTATGAAATATATTTCATGTGAGACATATATCATGTGAGAAATCTCAAAAGTTGAGTCCTTGGGCACATCCAGGTATTGGAGTTTGGGGTGCAATAAAAAAATAAAGCAAAGTCAAACAAAAGCATGAAAAAATGGACAACGGAAATATTTCTCATCATTGTCCTACACTGTTTTAAAAAATGTGCTTTCTGTCATCTCTTAACTTGGTAATGTGACATCTTTCCATATACTATCATTAGATTTCATTTCAAAATAATGCTAGCTTTGTTGTGCAAGTATCTGTCAATACCCAGTCATCCCCTTCTTTTATTATCTGTCCATGTATATGTTTGCTCCTCGTGTACCTTTCCTAGGTCTATAGTACCATGATTACATTTCAAAGATGACTGATTTGGTTTAGGAAGTATATGTTAAATATACGTCTTAATTTAATCAAATAGATTTGGAATTTGTTTCTAGTGAGTTATTCACACTTAACTAAACAGGGCTGAAATCTTTTTTTTCTGGAAAATCACCCTTCTTTCCTCTGTCATTTCGACTGAAACAACAGAACCAAATTACTGTGTGGCATACTGACACAGAATATCAATTAGAAACAACAAGAGTGTTATTCTTTCCCATGACAGAAGAGAAATTAGGCAATAACTGTAAGGATGATTTATACCTCCTGCCTTTCATTTTATTACATTTCTTTTAAGTTGTCTTGTACCAAAATTTATTTTTCCTGCTTACACAATAAAGACTAATTTATTTCTTTGAGAAACATTTTTGCTAGCTCTCCTTTCCTTTCTTGCAAGCTTCTCCCCTCCCCCTTCTTTTTATTTTCTCAGTCTAGGGAAAATGGCTGCAGCTGGAAGAAGATGGATCACAGTCTTCTGAAAATTTTCTCTGCAGTCTCTGAGTTTCAAGAGGTGAAAACATCTCCTGATTTAAATTTCTGAATTAATTGTTTACTCCTTCCAAATGGCAAAAAAGCTGTTTTGGTCCAAGTTTCTAATTGATGCTGTCATTTTATATACTTTACATCAGTTAATCTGGGCACTAGCATCTAGCTACACATTTACTGCTTTGGATGTTTGTGCCTTTCTTTTAACAAATCTTTGCCATTATGCTGATTTTTTCTAATTAGTTATTCCCACTTATCTCATTTTCATCTAATTAAAATGCCTTGCTAAAAATATAACTGAAGATTCAGTTAATTTGTCTTATAAATGGATGCATAATTAATAAAAGATTGAAAAAGAGCCAACTCCCAGTGTAATTCTGGTACTTCTTTTTTTTTCTGCAGTTTGCTCTTTCCCTAGTGATATACAAAGAAACAGCCAAAAGATTTCCTTGAATTTATAAGCAGACTTAGGGCTGTATTTGAGTAACTCTCTTTGAGACAAAATAGACATATTAAAAAATTATTATCATCTTCCTACATTAGACAATTGTTTACAATCCTGATGCTCTCAGGAGTATATCTATCTATTTTGGTTTCACCAGATTTTGAATACATGAGAGGGGGTTTTGTGTGGTCTGCATCAAAAGAATGAATTCCATCATATTATGAAAATAAGACTGATGTCTTTTATAAGTGTTGTTGAAGAGGTTATGATGAAGACCATATGTCTGTAGGTGTTAAATACTACAGATACATACCTCAATCATTAGTGTAACCTTTACCTTCTGAGAGGAAGATGATAAAAAGACGTGAAGGTTATGACACCATCTGAACTAACTTATGAGGTAATAACACCTCCAAAATGTCATTATGAAAGTGGAAAATATAGGTTAATTAAAATTTTCCTGTTTCAGGTCTCATGGAGGGGATTTAGGGTTTGTTTATTTGTTTGTTTTATGTGTGTATATACACCTTAACACCAGTCCTGCAAGCGAGCCTGCTTAGGAAATTTGAGTATTGCCTGTACTCCTCCCCTGGATCACTCTGATCTGGAAGAGTACATCTGGGAAAGAATCAGGTACCCATCACACATCGTGTGTGTAGGCTTGCTCCTAAATCAGTATTTTTACCTTGCTGGTAGTTAATCTTCTTTTAATACTAGAAACTGGAACTCTGGAGACATTGTATTTATACTTCATAACCATTTATCCAGCCAGTTGTTTCACCTACCCAGCCTCATGGTGAAGCGATTGCTTCATTTGGGAAAGAAAAACTGCATATGGTAAATATCCCACCAGAGCTATGAATCTGTTGTTTCCTAAAATGGGAACAATCAGATTTGATTTGGAACATTATTCATTATCAAATAAGCTAAATTTAATTTTTATATTTTCGGTGCCTCTATGGATGCCCAGTTCAGTATATGGCTTCTGTTAAAAAAAAAAAAAAAAAAAAAGGTGAATATTTTATTCTGAACATCCTTCATGACCAGGATATATCAGCACAATTTAAAGCCTGAATTTTCAGGATATGGAGCACAGGTTACTCTTTCTGGTGAGATAAGATTAGCAGATAACATCGGAAAGCTTTTGCAGAGGGGAGAACAGGGTTAATAGATAACACAAGAATGCAGTTTTCCAAATAAGAGGAGTTTTAGGTCCAAGGATGTATGGAGGAGCCAGGATATGAGAAGGCAGCACCTCCTGCTATGTCTACCACATGCACAGTGTCACTTCCCTTCAGATGCCTGATGCTCTTACCACAGCATGATGCTGCATTAGTGGCAGGGTCCACCCATGTGGCCATGTGGTTTGGATGATGAACTTTACTCACAATTACACCCAAAAGAAATGAAGTGGCAATTTAAAATCCCTTTTATAGCTCCATCATGGGGTTTTGCTGGAGGGAACTGAAGCTGGGGAAGTCCTCCCTGATGAACATCAAAAGTCTATTACAAAAAAGAAAAAGAAAGTCTGTTCAAAGTAATAGCTGCAGACAATAGCAACAGAGATTGGTAAACAACCTAAACATATTCACTGCTACAAGTTTATCTAGTGAACTACATGAAGAATACCTTTATTAATCATGTGGTCTTGTTTTCCCTGGCATGTCTCACAGTCAAGCAGCACTCACAATCACTGGTGGAAGTGTCAGGGCATTAAAAAAGGGTGCCAGATGACAGGGAGGCTCACCCAGACCAATATACCATCTAAATGAAAACTGTCTCTTTTTCCCCTTTGGACATTTGTCCTAAAAGAAAGCAGGTAAACCTGAGGGTACTTTTGCCTCTTCCTCAATGGCTCTCCAGTTCCTTCCTCAGTGCATCCCATCAGGACTAACAAACTGTATGTTTTGATAGTTGTGGGACATAACATGGGCTGCCATTTCTTCTTGTAGTCACCTCAACTAATCTAATTGATGCTTATCAGCTTTTCTGCAGTTATCATAAAGCAAGATCTGCAGCCCAGCTGAAAACTACAGCATTCTCTATTGAAACTTGACAGAGATTACATATCAGACCTGAATTTTCCATCTATCACTATCTACAGTCTTTTCCAGGACTTGCTTCTGTAAAAATGTCTGTGAAAGCACAGCCTTACTGAGTAACTGGTATTTACTAAGGGAGTGATGAACAGAATTGTGATGCTGACATTACTAACAGTCTTCATTAATCTTCTACTTACTTAAAATGCTGACATCCCTGAAGGGATGCTATGACTCAAGACCTGACACTACTGCCACTCAAATCCATTTGGCGTCACAGCAATCCTCTCCTCACCCCTCTCAGGACAACAAACCAACTGGACTGGATTACAAGCCGGAAATGCCAGCACAGATTCCTCGAAGAAAAGTTGTTGTCCTTAAAGTCTTAGAAAAACTTCAGCAACTTTGCCCACACAGATAAGTGGGAAAATGGTATAAGAGTTATAAAATGAATTATAAATTTTTGCAGGAATAAAGTTTTTGTTATATTAATTTTAAAAAATATTCTTGATTCTTTAAAGATTAACTGGGTTGTTGAAGTCCTTCTGTTACCATAATAAGGCAGAAGGCTCAGACTTCAAAAAGTGAAGGAATTCAGCAGAGTCTGTCTAGTAGGTGTATTCTTGTTTTATATTATTTACCATTTAATGTATAACACGAACTATTTTTTAATCCAATAGCTCATAAATTGATATAAGGCAAGAATTATGCTATGAATTTATCTTAATTCTTTACTGTAAGTTGTTTGGGAAGAATTATGCTATGAATTTATCTTAATTCTTTACTGTAAGTTGTTTGGGAAAATATATTTTTGCATCCAGACTACTAATTCATATTTGTACGCCTGCCCAGACTGGTGTTAATATGGTTTACCTTTCTAGATGGTAGAGCAGGAGGACAGTTTTTCATGCCCAATAAAGTTACACACACACATAAACCCAGGCAATTTACTACATGTAATCTGCCATGAGGATGTAAGTATGTGATATCTCTGTGAAAATTTGAGATGTTTATTCACATCTCTTTACCTTAGACACCTAAAGTGAAATCACTTGGGTAATATGAACAGCTGGTATCTATTAATGGGAGAATTCAAATTCTCCTCCCTGACTAAAGAAAGGCAGAGAGAGTTTTGACTCCCATATTGGACACTTCTTTCAGTGATGGTAAAAATAACCCCTACTGTTACTCACTCTTTCATTTTCCCAACTAAAATTTCTGCCCTAGTGCAATTATAACCTTTGTGCTTTTATTTCGTAGAATCTCAGCTTGGATATTAGGAAAGATTTCTTCACTGAAAGGGTCATCAGGCACTGGCACAGGCTTCCCATGGAAGTGATGAAGTCACAATCCCTGGACATATTTAAAAGACATGTAGATATAGCACATGTAGATACAGTTTAGTGGTGGACTTGGCAGTGCTGGGTTAACAGTTGGACCTGATGATCTTAAAGGTCTTTTCCAACCAGAACAGATTCTATGATTCTATATATAGATATATAAACAACACAGTTCCTGGCATTTCTCCTCAGGATTATTTCATAGAACATCTTCTTTCAAGAAAAAACAAGTACATTTGAAAACATTTCCAAAATTATTATGTGAAAGTAGGTAAAAACCATATTGTTTTTATTCAATCTAAAAGTATTTTTCTATGTCTAAAGCTAAATTTGTAATTTCAACTCCCTCTACAAACAGTCAAGAACAGTACATATTTCAGTAGTGTATTTTAAATTAATTATGTTCTGGACATGTCTGATTCTCTGCTTTGGCTGTTGAGGGAATCTACATAGCTAGGTTAATGTTTAAATGTTCATAGTTAGCATAGATAAATCCAATCCTAAAAGCTTAATGAAATAACAACTTGATTATTTGAAACCTCTGTGAGGCAGCATGGTTAGGAAATGTGTTCTCAGATCTGTGCTAACCTCTTCTCAACATTGATTGTTTTTCAAAAGCCTTTGGGTTTCTTTCTCAATAATGGAGCCAAAAATAAAAAGTGACCATTGAAAAAGTAAGCTATTTACTAGAAAGTTTCCTTAATAAGTAAAGATGGAAAAATCTTGAACATTTCTTCTAAATATACTGTAGAAGGCCTGCATCCAGTTTCGACTTGCTCTTCTCCTGGGTTTAAAGTACTTTAAGCCCACAAAACACAATCCAAACTCATAGAATTACTTCAAAGAAAATGAGCATTTGTAATTTTTCTCATGCGAGAGAAAGACTACAGAGATAAGAAATTATTAATTTGTTTGCTGAGTGCTCTTTTGTAATCATTGCTTATCTGAGAAAAAGCAGCTCAAGATTATAAATTCCTAGAAGTAGGTGAGGTGAAGGTAGCTGGATTGTTTCATTTTTATTGGAGTGTAACTTAACCAGACACTGATTATATCAGGGGAGGGATGGCCTTTGTGGTCTCTTTGAAGTCTACAAGATCATGGAGGTTTAGTAGGAGACTTTAGGTCTTTATAATGGCCATTTTCACACAAGAAAAACACTAAAAAAACAGCTAGCCAGGTGCTGCATTGCCTGCAGCCAGACTGATTTGGCTACTTGCAATGGTTTGGAATCTGAAGGTTGCAGGCAGTTGTCCCAAGGCCAAAAGACAAAGGTGCCAATGGCAGCACCCGCTGTATGTCACTGCGTCTCCTTGGTTGACACCTGGAGCCCTTCTCAGAGTACCTCAGGCCTAACCTAACCCTGCCTGTGCCTGTTTTGGGGTGAGTTCTGTGGATAAAAACGTTGATAAGGTGATTGTGCAATCAGTACTGTAGCACCTCAGCCTTTTGGGAGGGTAACTATGTGTCATGGGCAGCACAGATTTGGACACTTTTTGGTCACACTGTGTTGTGGCGAGAGCTCGGACTAACGCACCACGACCAATGTGATCAAGCGAAAGCTGTTTATTATTAAAAATGGTGGCAATTTATACCCTTCTGATTCCAGATGTTCCACCCCAGTACAAACCCCGTTGGTTACATATATACACAGTTCATATATGATTGGCTACGTGTCTTGTCACTTGCTGTCCGTGTCATGATGACCCAAGGTGTTTCGCTTCCCAGCCGGTGCCTCTCAGTTCTTGCTGCAACATTGTTTTCTCACTACTTCATGAGATAACAACCGTGAGATAGGACACCTGCTGTTTGCTGGTCCCGTGGGGTACCAGGCTGTGAGACATTTGCTTGTTTACTGATCCCACGGGCTACTTCAGGGTGCCTGACAATTTGGTGAGTGGCACCTGCAACACTGCTGTTTTAATTCAGGCATATTAATTTTCCATAAGTCCCATATTAATTTTCCATAAATCCCAACAACACTGATCCCTCTTAAACATCTGTTGCTGCTCCCCACATCTCACAGGGAGGACAAAGCATTAATCACATTTTGCTAATCTGGCCACTCCAGGTCAGGGTCACTGGAAAGAGGTAATGGAGATGAAGACCTCTGAATCTGAGTCACCCTTTTTTGCCCAGCCCTCCCCTTTCATGATAAAAGCCCTGCAGCCACAAGCACCTGGGTCACAAACCTTCACAATGTGGCCCTACTTTGGCATACATGCTGTTCTTATAATGACTGTTACCCTGAGTTCAGCGACTGCCACAGCATGGAGTGAAAAAGATGCCACTGAAGAAGATGTCTATCCCCCTCTATGGGACCTTGCCCATGAAAACCTGCTGGATTTCCCAGTAAGGGACAACAAAATTGTCATCAATGCTTGGAACTATCAAGAACGACTGGGAATATATAAGATCTTGCTAAAGTCTTCAGCCAAATATTTTACAGCCTTTGGACCCCAAAATTTCGGCAATATTCTCTGGGGATTACCGTTGCAGCATGGGTGGCAATTTCATACAGGTATGAGCTATGTCTTTAAGTTCCTGGAACAGCTCAGTGTTTACCAGACCCACTTTGAGTCAGCCTGAGCTTCCAATTTGAAAGAGAAGTCCTGAATGAAGGGAGCACCATTGTCTTCTTGAGCAATAGCTGTTAAACTTCCCAATAGGAAAAGGTATTGCTAAACAAAAGGCTGGCTTTTCAGTTAGCTGAAAATCTTTGAAAATGTATTCCCAGTTGCTCCAATTTACAGTAGACAGATTTTAGGTCCTGCACTCTGCAGTGCTGTTCTTAAGTTGTTAACTGATAGGCTTTTTTTTGGTCGTTGATGTTATGATCTTTTATTGGTGGTTTGAGTTTCATATCTAATACAATTAGTCAAGAGTCCACCTCTCCCTCTGAGAATTTGTTTCCATTTACCATTTTTGATCAGTTTAGGAGTAGCCTTATTGTTTTCTAAATATGTTTTTTACAAAAATTAAGGTTTGTTCAGTTTGTTGGGGTTTTTGTTTCAGTTTGTTTTGTTGGGTTTTTTTTAAATTATGTCCAAATTCTAACGACTCATCCCCCAGAAGCCGGTTGTTATCTGGGGCGGTCATTCTTGTTTGCTTGTTGGCCAAATCAGGGAAGCAGATACAGAAACACTTGTGAAAGGTCCTTTGAAGCTAAGGCTGAAGCACCTTAACAAGGGCTTAATCAGAGAACATGTTCTCCCACATGCTGCTTCTCACACAGCTTGCAGTGAAGCTTTCCATTTGAAGTTGGAGTTGACTTGCCTTGTTCTACCAACCGGGAGAAGTGGGAAGAAAGGAGTAATAATCAATTACGTTTTCAGGAGCTTGTGTCTGGTGGTAACCAGGAATAACAACTGCATATGTCTGCCTGTTGTTTTCTCTTGCTTGCAATCTATAGCTTCATGAGCTGGTGGTTTGGCTGAAGTATGTTTGGAAGAAGCAGGGGCACTGCAGGTGGTGGTGAAGAAAGGCTGCCAGCATTTAGTCACATCTATTGGGAAATTAACTGCTAAGTCAAAATAGGGAGAAGGTGGTAGAGTGAGCAAAATCTAGGCAGGCAGCAAGCTGTGAAACAGACAGCAGTAAGAAGAATTTGGTTGGAGTTTAGGAAAGCTTTTTCCTCTTTCCCTTCTTTATGTATAGGAAAAGAAAGAGAAGATTAAGAGGATGGCTGGTGCAGCAGCAGAGTTGATCTAATGTCTGGCAGAGGCAAACATGGCTGGATTCAGAAGCTACACTAGACCTGCTGGAAAGGATCTAGTTATGGAGGGTGGCCTCATCCATAAAATGAAGATGTGCTTGGTTGCAGGGTCAGTTCCCAAATAGAGATGAGGGAGACAGTGGGTGAGAGGAAGATTTGCACCTGGTTACACAGGCAGGTAAAGACCTATTGTCACCTACCAAAGAGTCATAGGACTGGTCCTTAGGCAAGGAGATATATTTTTGAAATTACATGATCAGAAGATTGAAAAAAGAGTAGAAGGAGACATATCACATGGCTGGAAAGAGTTTAACTGTAAAAAATGTGAGAAGTTGAAGGATAAGTGGATAAAGGGGAAAGAAATACATGATTTTGGTGCACACAATAGTGAGGTTAGCCACTGGCTAAACCTAATGAAGATAGGCAGCTTGGCTATATTAGAGAGGAATGACTGAAACATTTCTGTATCAACATCGTAAGTTTGGGCAAGGAAAAGCAGTATTTTAATTTATAGTGCAGGACAGCAGATCCATGAAAACTCTACAAAATTTTTGTCTGGTCATGAAAGTTATATTGCTTGAGAAAATAGTTTTATTGATATGATCCTATATAAACCATAAAGAACAAGGGAAAACACTATTCAATAAGAATGGTACAAAGATTTGCAATAATCAACTCATGGTCAAAACCCAAAATTACTAATTTTCCTAAATTTACAGTAGAGACAATGATATTGAGACAGCATGGTTGATAGAAATGAGATTGTGGAAATCCAAAATGTCACTTGGGAGATGGAGCTAAACTGAGAGTCCGACCTATAAAGAGAGATTAAACTCGACAGTCTCTATCCCCGGTTGGAAGAACTGACCTATAAAAGTACAAATACAAAAGCAAGAACTTTAAAAAAGATTCAGGTAGTATTATATGTCCAAAGTGTAGGAAAGGTTGTACCTATATTTAAGAAGGAAAAACGGGATAAGGACATAAAAATATCTATTTCTCTTACATCAGCAGCAGATAACTATTAGAATAAGTATAGAGGTAAGAATATTTGAAGACATGAAGCTAAACAGAGAAAGAGAGAAAATGCATGTTATGTGAATAGAAGATACATTGTGTCAGACTAACTGGATATTTCCTATTATGGCATAACTGATATTTTACCAAAGTCCAGAGATGCATTTTCTCCCTTTGTATAATCAAAGCATAGAATGAAGGTTTTTAATGAGTTTACAAAATAAGAATGAAAAGAGGAATTTCAAATTTGCTAAGTAAACACGTAAAGGAGAGTTTAGTGATGAGTGTTGCTACGGCAAGTTTACAGCTAAATGGAGGATATGCTCAGAGTTCTTCAATTATCATTCTTGAGAAAACTGCACTTATCTTTCATTAACAACCGTGTCACAAAAACTAGCAGAGGAATTTTCCTGATGAGGTTGCACATAGTTGCTAATGACATAGAGCTGGGAGGCACAGTCAGCACAGACAAAGGCTGAGATGCCTGGCGTGGAGCTGAAGACAGAAGTAACAACCGTGTTAAACACAGGGAATAGGAGAAAGCAGAGAGCACAGACCTGGAGCGTAGACCTGGGAGTAGGATTAGTGCTTTCAGCCTCAAATAATTTAGGCATATAATTTTCACTGATAATACCCAAGACTCTTCATTCTCCCAAAACGTCTAAGCTAGCCAGCTTTGGTAAATCTCAAGTACAATTATTTCTTTTATCCTTCCCATTCTTCCCCTTTGCACACTAGTGAGCTACTGCTGCCTCTTTCTGATGTCCTGTGTGTCAAAGTAGAATCTTTAAAAAAATATTTCTCTAAGTACTAATATGTATAATTTTTAATTTAAAAATCAAAAACTGCATTCCTCTCCACTGCACGTTCATGCTCCCCTTGTTCTGCTGCTGAAAGATGCAGGCTTGAGTGGCCAGCATGCCCCAAAGCACAAGCTCTGTCCAGTCAGCTAGAGAGGATAATTGGGAGAATCTGTATGCACATGGTTCATCATCATCTCTTCTTCTCAAGTAAAAAGCATCAGAAAATTTGGTTTGGTTTTTGAAGAATGCAATGAGGTTTAGTTCTAATCTGACAGAAATGACAATGTTGGCACTCAGCTGACTCATCAGAAGGTGAGTGCTCTGCATGACAGAGTTTGAGATCTTCTGGAATAGCTCAAGTTATTGGATCTGACCGTGGTAATTCCCACCCTTCACTTAAAGCAGACTTCCTGACTCACTACATGACTAGTGACTACGTAATGTATATGTACATTATGCTTTCAGGAATTCAGCTATTTCTCCACATCACATGCTTAAATACCTGTGTCACGGGTAATTGCAAGATGTCTTGCATGTTTGCTACAGCACAGATGCTGGAAAAACCTGCTAATCAGATACAACAAGGTTTGCATGCTTAACTTCACAGAAAGGCCATGTTTGTATGCATCATTAAACTAGAAGGGATTCTGTATCACGCAGCCCAATTAGGTGAGACAATTACTAGCACATGTAATTTGTGCTATTCTGCTCGTTAAGCAGCTCTCCTACACTAGCAGCCCTGCATGTATTGAAAACTATGCATTAGCTATGTATTTTTTTATGTCCATATGTGCATGTATATTTATATCTCCATAAAAATATCACTGCTATGTCCTACTTTCAGACAGTTCCATAAATTCTCAGAATACATTTACGATGAGGAATACATTGAATGGTAAAATACAATCAAATTACTATGCACTGCATGAAGTATTGACTGAGAAATTTAACTAGTCTAGGACCAGTAGTTTATGAAGCAAAACAACAGTAATTGTTCTGCTTCTCTGAGCAAAATTCTGCATGCTTTACTACTATGTGTATGTAGTCTCTGCGGGATTTCTTGTGTGGAAAAATTGCAAAGCATTTGGTGTATTATTTTATGTGATTCAGGCAGATTAGCAGATCCTTCTCATGCAACTTCCTGTGGCTATGAAGATGAAGACCTCCTGTGCATATCTGTAAGAAGCTGGTGGTCCTGTAAGTACACACTATTTAATTGTTCTTCAAAATATTATTAGTGTCCTAGAGGGCAAGTCAGAATATTTCTTCCCCTCAGACTTCTGTATTACAAAGTAATTCCAGTGCTCCATAATTCTCTGATTTAAACTTGCATCAAGACACCTGAGCGTGAGTGAGTAAAAGAAAGAGAATTGGCTTTGATAACTTATTTGAGGAAGGAAAATAAATGCACATTTGCAGCCTTAAAAATGTTTACACTGCAAAAATGCATGTAGAAACATGTGGGAAACACCATGATGGATATCTGTATAGGTAGACATTTGTAGAAATTACAGTTTTCTATTACTCCAGAGCAGATTTGTTCAGTTTAGATGCTAGTACTTTGAAGTAAAACTTAGTGGGAGAATGTCAAGCAGGAATCTTTGTGATTCTTGCATCGCCCTCAGTAATAAAAATCTGACAGGACTTTTGTGCCTTAGTTGTACCTCCACAACTTCACTGTGGCCAGTAGAATGAAATAAAGGTAGACTTTGTGCCCACAATATCTGAATAACATAATTACCTTAATTACACTGAAAATATTTATCCAGCAGGCTTTTTCAGTACCCAGCCGAAACTCAGTTAATACTTTGACCTGGCATACATGAGCTGTCAGACAATTGCTGTCTCTTTATTATTGCTCTTCAAGTCCCAGTAAGCTGAAATTCTGAGATTTTTTGTTATCCCCAGAAGTAGCAATGAACCGAAGACAGAGAGATATGTGAAGGTCTGAATTACCAATGTCAGTGTCACTGACATTTTCATTGTTTTCCTCAGTATCTCTAAAAATACACGTCCAGATCATTCAGTTTTCACAAAAATGAAAACATCTCAAATTCCTGGATACTTTTGATAGTTTTTGCCTAGAATAATGTTCAGTATAGTCCTTTCCTGTATTGTTTTCTGCCCTCTGAGTCCCCCAAGAAAGTATGAATATGTAATATATGCAAGACCATTTAAAAGAATGTGAGTACTTTTTCATGTGAAATCCAGGTTTCAATTCTTCTCATGAAATAGTGACCAAGAAGCAAGTCCTAGCTCAGCAACGACTCCCAGTGTGACACTCTCTTCTTATCACTTGAGACTTTTCCTTTGTTCTGACCGGCCATATGTTTCCTCCTGAATTCCCAGCCAGGCCCACATACAGAAGGTGGAATCATGGCTTCCCATGAGTAGGATAGGAATACATAGTCAGTAGTCAGTTTTTTATTATTTTGCTCCTCACTGCTGGGATTGTGCACAAAATACCTAGGCAGGCTGTGGCCTTGAGACCAAGTGCGAGTAAACGACTTCTCAGGGCAATGGCCCAGGAGCACCTACCCAAGTGGGAGAACACCTGGTGTCCAGGCTCTTCTTCAATGAAAGCTATTAAGCTTTATTTCTACAAATAAAACACAATTAAGAGGAGAATTTTAAATCCTCCTTTCAAATAAGGAATATCAAACAGCCCGATGAGCACTGGAGATGTGGTCCAACACTGGTGAGAACTGAACCTGGATTTCCTACATACTAGATCTTCCTGTTCCAACTTATGAGCCAGACCAAAGGAAGCCATCATCCTAAAATAAATCTAAAAAAACCACAAAAACCTGAGCTAATTTCCAAGAAGTTTTCAGTGAGTAAAATATTTTTGAAACGCAAAATTACTATTTTCCAGTAAAATATCACTAGTATTTCCCTTTTCATTTCTTATATGCCTACAGTGCATCTAAGAGGGTTTGGTTTTGGGGTGTTTGTTTTTTTTTAAATGAGAATAGTATTGCTGGAGTATCCTTTAGTCTTCCTGTTCTTCACTTGAAACAAATATTTGAGAGACTTTTGATGTCCTGTCCATGACAACCTAAGAAGAACTAACTTTTCTCAGTTGTTTGTCCTTTCCTGCAAAATACAGCACACTGTCAGGTCATGCAAGACTATTAAAGGATATACATACACAATATATAAATAACTGAATATTGCAAATCATATCTAAATCAATACATTTATAATCATTAGTGCATTTTGGTGCATATGTCACACTGCTGAGCACAGTTGTATGAGGAAATTTGAAACGATTGCATTTGATATGGGAGAGTGTTCATTTTTCTATGCAGGAATTTTTCATTTGCTTGTGGTTAACACCTCTTCCTTTTTAATTATCGATACAGGTATGAATTACTACCTGGCTGTCATACCCTTTCTAGGAGCAGTGGATGCTGGCCTCTTTGGGCAGTTGCAATACCAAATAGAAATATTGCCACCAGAGGAAGGAGGAGCTGATTTCTGTTACAGTGTTGCTGACTGCTGGTCTCGCAATCCCAAGCTCATGGATGAGTGGAAGGCCTACTTTGAAGTAAATAATTTTACATATTTTTCATGTTTCGTGGGAAATTATACCAGAATATTACTTTAAAAAACTGCTATTACTGTTATTTGTAAGATTCAGAGAGCTTGGCTTGCTTTCAATAAGAGCTTGATATTAAAGTAACCAGGAGAAAAAAATGAAAATCATTATGTAAAGTGAGTCAGAGATAAGAAGGCCAGGATTTTTACAGGTTATGGATTTTTTCTTTCCGTTAAGATAATTCTGTATTTTGGAGTCCATCCCAAGAGACAATTTTATTAGAAGTTATATATGTATTATTTCTATACTGTTTATGTTAGCAATGCAAAATAAGCAGGCGAGATAGAACATTACCCTTGAGAAATGGCCTTGTGTTGGTTTTATAGGGTTCATTTATTCCTCTGAACATCTAAAAAAATGAAAATGCTGAAACTTCATTCCGAAGGACACTTATTTATGCAAGTCAATATTCTCTTTCCTCCTTATTCAGCTGTTCCGTAATCCCAAAGATAACAATATTTCTTGCTTCATAGGTTCAATAACTATTTTTATAGATAGACTTCTATATTAAACATTCTTGTTGGCAGTCAAATAAATCAATAGTGATCAGAAAATTTAAATCATAAGTCCCTCTTAGCAACTGCAAGTACCAATCCTTGGGGAATACCACCCGTCACAGGTCTCCATCTGGACATCGAGCCGTTGATCACCACTCTTTGAGTGCAGCCATCCAGCCAATTCCTTACCCAACAAGTGGTCCATCCATTGAATCCATACCATTCCAATTTTGATACCATTTGATTTATATTTATTGACTTTATAAATCTATATTTATCGTCTTTTTCTCCCTAAGTTAGACATTATAGTTACTTACAAAGCGACACATTCTAACTACTCAAAAAAAATTTCCCTTATCTTGCAAACTTACTATTTTGTGAGGTATGTGCGTAGGTCTGAAAAATTCATCAGATTTAAACCCCTCCTCATTTCTCTACCTTTTTTCTTCCCTGTTGCTGTAGTATCTGTTGTCTACAGAGCACAAAGCCATGAGCCCTGCAGTTTTCTCCTCCTTCGAAATGGATGAAGCCCTTGGTCTCATGTGGAGGGCTCACGTTAGCTCCATCGCTTATGCACTGCCCAAGTTCCAGGACAGGTACTGGGATGAGAAGGGGCCAAGGGGGATCTTCCCACCTGCACGCCTCTTTGAAATGAGAGTATCTGTCACAGTTTGGCTCAGGATTAACAACTAAACCAACAAAAATAATGCTTTCAACCCCCTCGCCCAGGTAGGGAAAGGAGAGAGATAATAAATGGAGAGAGACTTTCTGGATTGAAAACTAAACTAGACAGCTTTAATGAAACATTAATGACAAAAGTCATTATATACAATGTATATAATTATTATACAATGTATTGTATAAATACAATTATATACAAGTATGTTCAGGAATGTGTAACACCTCTATCACTTCCCCCCACCCCCAGCAACTCCCATAGCATCTCCTGAGCTGTGAGCAGTTCTGAAATGCCCGGAGCGCTGCTGGAGAGAGCGGCAGAGCAGACAGGAGCTGAGGGGAGAGTGATGAGGGTCAGGAGTGCACAGGCCTAGGGATCAACGGTGATGGACAGACAGAGTCCTCCCTGAACACCAGCCATGGATGGAAGAGAAAGGAAGAAGAAACAGGAAGGAAGTTGACTTCTGTGATCTCTGACCTTACACTGAGCTTACGTAAATGTATGGAATGGAATACTTTGGTCAATTTTGGCATCTGTCTAGTCTACTCCTCCCTATGGGAGGTTTACAGATATGACTTCTGCTCCCTGTAGCATCTGAGGCTGCAGAGCAAAGGGTCCTTGGCATCTCAGCAGAAACATAAACATTCCAGCATTATCAGTCCACTAGCTGGAAAACTTGCTGCTAGTTAAAAGAGAGCTCACTAAAGGAAAAAAAGAAAATCAGTAAAAGGAAAATTGGCTTCTTCCTAGCTCAAACCAGGACAGTATCCCAATAAAGTCTGCATGAACTTTCCTGCTTCAGGACTCCAGTCTTTAGGCTCTACTCTTCTGCTCTCAAAGCACAGGATGACCAGCAAGAGATGGCTGCCCAAGTTGCAATGGGTGAGCAAGTTGTGGGCTTAACATGAGATGTTGATTCCTTTATGGGAGCTGCAGGCAGAGTCAGAAGCTGTGTCTAGACTGGGCAGAAGCAGCAATGCCAGGAGAAATTGGGTGTTAAGTGCTGAAGGAGACTTTAAGTCACTTTGGCAGTGAGACCACTCAGGATTTCACACTGAACAAAATACATTGGGATAAATTATAGATTAATGTGTTCTACAGTGGATTTCATTATGTTACATTTTGCTTTTTATCTCTTTCAGATTAAAATACTTCCCTGATCCTGAAGCAGATTTTAGTGAAGACTGGGCTAATGCTGTAGATTTCATTGCAGCCACACACTTCTCTACAGATTCACAGAACACAAACAACTTCCAGGCTTTACTGCCCCCGAGGATGCTCGTTGAAGAGGATGTCCCCTCACTCATTAGTGACTTCAGTCCGCAGCAAAATAGAGTCCTGCTTTTACTGAGAGCTCTTCACAAAGCAAATCGATTAACAGGTACAAGCCCAACCTATAAATGTCTGTAGTCCATAGATATTTAATATATTTAATATCTTTCTTTACCTTTTTCTTTATGAACACAGTGATTTTATATACATATATATAATAGTATCAACATTTCCTAGAGACTAACAATTTACAGTACTACTAAAAATACAACCATAAGTAAACAACACATCAGTGAGGGTGTGTTATCCCCAGCAGTGGTATAACACTGATGATATGCAGCGAGGATTTCACAAGAGAGAAATGCATTGTTTGTTGGAACACATGTTCTTACCCTTTTTCCCCTCCATTTTTCATAGGAAGTTTAAAAACACAAAGACTATTTTGTGTTTCACTAGTTATATCTGAAATCATAAAAACTATAAATGAAGCTATTAAATCAGTTGAGATCATTACAAAACATGAGCAAATGATAATGAACAACAGTTTGTGTGTCCGCAAGTGTTCTGGCTTCGGTTTTTGTCTCAATCTCAGGTCTAGCAGAGAATATTCAGACTGTCCCAGCAAAACATCACCTGTCCCAGCAAAACTATCCTTAGACAACGCTGGGCTTTCACTAAAATAAGTTGTGCATCACCATCCAGCGGTGAGATGCAGAATTACAATCAGCTGAGGTTTCAGTTCCTTCGTAGGTGTCGCTGGGTTGTGTTATTTTTACCTTGTCCTTTTCGAAGGAAAATTATTTTAAGTCTTTAAATGAACATACAATATAAAAATACACGGTAAAACTAACATCCAGAGCTATGATATTTGTTTTGTGATCTTCCTCTTCTGTCTAATCAATTCAGTGAAAATTCTCTCCCTAGCTGTAAGATTTCTAGCTGAAAAAGGCTGTTTAGTGAAGCTATTCAGCGTTACAAAAGAGCATCCTCACATCACAGAGCGCTTCCTTCACACCTTCCACATAGCACAAGGGTTGCCTCACAATCTGAATAAAGATCTTAACAGCTCCATCCCATGCCTGGCAGTCTATGACACAGTTCAGGGTTCCTTGACCCACCTCCAGGAGGGGAGGAGGGCACAGCAAGGAAAAGCATGACCATCAGGGCAGCAAGGGGTGAGCAGAGCACCAGGGCAGCAGACCGTATGAATGCTGCACATGGTGAAGGGAAGAGAGGGATGAAGAAGTTTCATGCAGATGCAGTCATAACGAAATCCATAGCTGAATTCCCTGGCTTTGCAGGCTAGATATTTCCCTGACTCTGCTTTAAAGACATGGGATTTTCATTCAGCTGAGAGTTAAATGACAGCTAATTCAACCTGGTGAGTGGTTTGCAGATCAGAAAAGGAGCTTTCCACTAACTTTGACTTGGGTCTGGATCCACATACTCAGTGGGGATCTGAAACACTAGTTCTTATTGCTACAAAACTAAGATGACAGAATGTGACATACTGGATTTATAGAGCATCAAACTTTTTAAATACATCTTGTGAGATGTAGAGTCATCTTCTGGGGCTGCAAGCTTCAACAGCAGGTAGAGGGTCTCAGTAACTCTTAGTATGGGATCCTGTCCAACCCAGACTGAGATTTGATATCTTGATTCAGAGTCTGATTTCCCTTTGTCTTCCTCTAGCTGCCTCTGCCAGTACAGCAGGGACCTATATTGGGAGAGTGCTGTGCTACCTCTAAAGCTTCTCTACTCATGCACTCATGAACTCAGGTACTTAATGCAGAGCTTCTCTGACTCAAAGCCAGAAGCTTTGCATTTTATGCACCGCCCCTCACCAATATTCAAAAGCAGAAGAACAGATGCCTTGTCCTTTGAGACCTTTTCTCAAACCTGTCATCACCTTTCCTGCAGTCCTCCCAGGCAAGCAGACCATTTGCTGCCTTCTCCTCTTAACTCCTCATGTCCCTTGTATAATACTGTGTAAATTCAGTTATCCACTGTTGTCAGTTTTATACAGAAGCATGTTCTGCAGGAGAATAAACTCCTCTTGGTTTTCTAGTAGACCTTCTTTTCCCTCACATTTTCTCTGTGGACCCTTTATCCACCACAAAGATCAGCACTGAAAGGAGTTGGGAGCAGTCAATGACTATCCTGCAAACTGGTCCTAATGTCAGACTGGTCACGCACGCTTCTTGGAGAACCACTTCTCATTGCCTGGATTGAAAGTATTAATATAATTTTCTTCTTCAGCTTGAGGTCTTAGCTGGTAGAAATGCAAATTCCTGGTTGATGTAGAGTAAAAACAAAGACATGCACGAGTGTAACTACCAAGCCACTGCTTCATAAGCTGTGAAGCTATGTGCAATTGCAGGCCATGGCCTTAACATATCTTCAATCATTTTTACTTGCACCACTGGTTACAAGGCAACAAGCCAAACTGACTATCAATACGTAAGTTCCTGAGTAGAATGAATGGCCTGTGGCTTCCTACACAGTTGTAAGCAATTGTTACTCCATTGGCACACTCCAGCTTTGTCTACATTTTACTGTCCACAGGAGAGTGGTGGGTGTTTGTTGCCAGATGTGCGCTTCATCCCATGTGTGCAGGGAGCTGCATATGCTCCATGTTAATTTGACAACATCATGTTGTTTTTCTTTCCAAGGAGGACTGCTGCTGAAGCTCTGGAGAAAGGCTATGTCTACTAAAGAAGGAAGAAAAATGGGCCAAAAACTGATTGAAGACTTGACTTTGAGCTAGAAATTTAATCCAATGGCGATACATAATGATTTGAAAGAAACGGATTTGACAGCACACTGATTCTGGAGAAAAAGCAGTTCCAACACTGATTGATTTAATCTTTGAGCAGATATGTGTCTGGTAATCTGGCCTTGGTAATTTCTTACAGCAGAATTTAATGAGTAGCCATGTGTGCATCTCTCACATATTGAATCAATATATTTATCTCTAATTTTCCTAATTATCTCATTTGTTTAACTCATTTCCTTATGAATAAAATGCCTCACAGAAAATCTTAGTTTATTAGTTTTTTGGACCTCATAAATAGTGTATCATTACTGGAGACAAAATTAAATAAAGGCAAATAATATTCTGTTTCAGACTAATTATTTCCCTGTAAACAGGGATCCCACCAGATATATAATTACTCAGGTCTTTGATGGTCTAGCAGATGATCATCCAAAACTTTTATTTGATGTTCTGGTCTAAACCCGGTGCCTCAACTGTTTCCCACTGAAGTTGTTATTTTGCAGACCAGCTGCAATCAACTGAGAAGCTTTCAGGCTTTTAAATACTTGAGTACAGATGGACCACCTCAATGTGCTGCTTTGCAGAAAGAGTGTGCTTCATGTAATGTGAAGCCAGCCCTGAGAAGTCCTGAAGCAAATGAGCTTATTCTGTAGCAATTTTTTACATGACCAACAGAGATTTCTGGTATTTGATTCAGTTCACTTAACTCAAGAAAACGTGATCTATCTAGGCATTTATGCAATTATGAAGTCTGTATAGCCACAAGTTGCTTTTCCAGTCCCCCATGTCTAACCCTTCTTGTCACAGCATGTCATATGTTAGATTTGATTACTGAGGAATAGATACGTTTGCCCTGTGTGTCCTCCCAGCACCTGGCACACTCAGACCCAGATGCTGATCCTGGTCTGCTGAGTGATGATGCATATGGGGAATTAATTATCATAAGTTGGCATCAGGGTTGTGGGGAAGTGGGACAGGGATCCTGCAGCCAGCCACTGATTGACATTTCCTTGGAATTCTGCTGATTTGGATCCTTCAGCCTTATGAAAACTTCCCCTTGAGAGGAAGCATGGCTAGAGACATCTCTCTGTGTTGGAGAGCAGAGGAGGAAAATACAACCACTTCCTGCTGCATCTTGTCAGATTATAGCTTGCACAACAGCATTCTTCAACATGACACAAGCCTTAGACTTCTAAGTCAAAACAAGGGAAAGTAGCTTTGCCACCATTTTAAGTCTTCCCCACAGATTCTGTGGCACCTAACATCTCAGTTAGTATCTCTATTCCATACCCCTCACTCAGAAGGAGGGACACATGAGCCATTTGCTCTCCTACTGGAGCACAGGTCTTCCCTCTGATGCACTCACATACTACATTTCATTTGTAGCCTTTGTCACAATAGCCATCCTGACACACAACCAGCAAAGCTTTTCCACAGATGTTAGGTGGGAGATTCAGACTCCCAGCTTTTCCCCCAGTACCTGAGTGACTGAAAGAAGTTCCAGTACCAGCAGAGCAAGGGCCCTTCCAGTCAGGACCCTCCAGCAGGCACCTTCTGAGGCTGCTCTCAAGTCCACCCTCCTGCCGAGGCAGCAGCACAGTGCAGGGGAGCGTTGCCAGCTGTGGCTGCTGTGGGGAGGCCCCAGGCCCTGTTCTGTGCCCACTGGGCACAAGCCCTCAGTGTCCCTTTGTGCTGCTTGTTGAGCAGTAGGCAGAGGGAGAAACAACAACTCCTCAGGAAGCTCCACGCCTCCTGACATATTTGCCAAGTAAATGAAGGAAAAGAAAATTATTTGTGTCTTTCTGTGCCACTTTCCGGTTTGATTGGTCCTTTCTCCCCAAACTTGCATAATAACTGCACTGAAAATTAAGAAATAATTACCAAGACATTCAGCAGTTAAACACTATTCTGTCCTTTAATGTTCCAGGACAAAATTTTAATTATTTATTGTCGTTTTATGGATAAACTCTCAATGTACCATCATTAGCTAACAATTTTCAAAGGAAATACACTGATGAGGTCTAAGAAAATAAGGGAGTTTTTACCTTAATTACCTGGTTCATAGATCAGAATAATTAGATTCCAACAGACTTCAGGTATAATCTAAAAGTAATTATCACAGCTGCCAGCTGTTAAAATATTAGGTTAGCTGTGCTCCAGAAAAGTTTGAATAAAAATTTTGACCTTTTCTGTCATTAACTTACATTTAACCTAAGGTGCGCTCTGAGAAAACAAAAAGAGCCATTCATACAAATAGTTAAAACAAACTTATCAACTGTAAACTGCTCCACTTGAGGGGATATTTGTGAGACACATTTTTAAAAAGCAAGTACCTCCTTACCTGAATTTATGACAGCATTGGGAAATACTTCAGTAGTTTGAAAAAGACCCATCGTTCTTAATACAGCATTGAGCATTTATGTCTTTCAGGCACTTTGTTCTAATCCAGCATGCCACCTGCCAGGTAAAGGCTTTAGAAACTGGCCGGAAATTGTGCTTTGGAGGTTGAGGCATGTATAAAAATTTGGACAAAACATGGGATGGTGAATTCTTACAAGTAGAGCTGAGTCAGACAACTTGGAAGAGAATAGATGCATCCTAGTAAGAAAATATTCAGGTATCAGAAACTAAGCAGTGAGAAAAGTATCAAGAGAAGGCTGTACAGATATGTTAGAATGTCTCTGGAGAAGGATGGGAGAGCACTGAAGGAGTCTTCTTGCTAGTTAGAGTAAGCAAAAGCTGACAACTAGCAAAGCAGGGTTTTCTGCAGCAAGGAGGACAGACAAAGCAGAAAAGGTTTTCTTACTCATCATTAGTCTGTTCTCATGCCTTTCACACATGTAATCTCTTTGCTGAGGACTGCTTGGCATTAAGCAGAACTGGTTTCTGTTTGACAGAGGTGCTGTTAGAAGAAAGCATAAACACAACTGGCTGCAGCTCAGGAAAGCCAGGAAGTTAAACTTCTGTACATGGTTGGAAATAGCAAGCCTGAGAGGAATGGAGGAAACAACATTTGAGAGGGAAGCAGGGAAGGTTAGAAATGGATACCTGAAAAAAAAAAAGAATTTGGGAGAATAAAAATCCAACAGGAAAGAGCCTGACCTTCCTCAGAGCCAGTGCAATAGTGCTGAGCCCTGCTCCCCTCTCACATCTCTGCAAGCTCATGGGGTACCACTACCTTCCTCTCCTGATGCTACTCTATTGACACCCAAGGTCATCCAGGCTTATTCTAGGCAGGTCAACACCTTATTTCTGAGATGTGCTGTTTTATTCTCCTCAACTGTCACATAATAGACACTTGTAAGGGCTGATCTCTTCAGCAATCTCCCTTTTTGTTCCATAAGGGGAATGGCACCCTTCCCCTTCTCTAGGAGAAGTACCTCTGTCTTCACAGAGCTGTGAGCAGGTATCAGCAGTCACTTATTTAGCCTTCTTAGGTATTGAGACATAGAGCTTACAGGACCTACATGCAAAGAAGTTGTTAGTAAAAATTCAGAATAACTTTCTCTTTTTCAAGCAGGAATTAGATTCTTGGGTTTCCCCTTCCCTATGTTCCCTAATCTGTGGAGAATTACTTGGGCTCACTTCCTTTCCAGCTTATGCTGTCTAGTCCATAATAAAGTGCTTTTTACTGGTGGGAAAACACACTCCTCCTCTACATCTACCAGGCATGGAGGGAGAGCAAAGATGTTCTTGCCCAGGGCAGCCTTTAACCTGGCAGCTAGATGGTTCTGCTGGGAAGCATATGCAGATTTAGACCCTCCCAGATAGAAAACAAAGCTGAACCTAGTATAACTACTCCAACTGTTGGTGCACTACATTAAAAAAGACTCACATTTCCCAAAAGAAAACTGCTCAACTATGCTTTCAGGCCAGGGCAGGGTGCTGTGAGCTGTGGACCTCCAGTTCCTATACTACTGAACGTAGTGAGATTCAAAATGATAAACTCTTTTTACATTTCTGACACCTGAACCTCGGTGGCTTCAGATGTTGTCCTGAAAGCCAGGTCTGTCACCCAGTGTCCAAGAAGCCAATCCACACACAGTCAAGATATTTGCTTTCATATCCAGTTCTGTGCAGAAAAGGGAGCAGGTGGGTATTGCACAGAGTAAGTCGTTTCCCGAAACACAAGTGCTACTTTTATACCCAAAAATGTGAGAAAGAACTTTATCTCTAACATTATTCTATCACTGGCATGCATGATTGGTCAACTAATCCCTCGCTTCCACTTAAAGTGGCAATGCTCAGGAATTTCACTAAGCATGCTCTAAGAGTGGGGGGCTTGTTGTTAGCAGGAGTCCCTCTAGCCTGTGGATGTGCATTTTAGTATGCTAATGGCTCATTAATATATTAATATAGTGATTTCAAATACTCAGTGTGTTTTTCCCCAGTGCTCAAGGCTGTAAGCAAGATAAGCTGCAGGGAGTGCTCCTTTCCATCCCTTTCATCTGTCCTGCAGGTGTCCTGCAGGGCTGTCTCAAGGCTGGGCTGCCAACCCCTTGGAGAGTCTTTCTTTCCAATTGGAATCCAGTTTTGTCCACTTCCTATTGTTTCACTGCTATCCAGGCCCTGCCCTTACTCTGTGTGTCCCTTACGTTCTCTCCTATGTGATTTTTTTCCCTATTTTTCCCCAAAATTGTAGTTATTTCTTTAATAACTGACAACACAGGCAGAGCACATTGTCTTTTTCTGTTCATGTGTTGAGCTTTCATATACAGAGTGCAAAGAGCTGGCACCTGAACAGGTCTGAAATTTACTTCAGTTTAATTTTTGAAGAAAAATCCCAGCTTGATACCACCTGTCCCACTGCCACTTCATTTTTCCATTGATGCTGGACATCAGAGCGCCTCCTGGGCTCTGTTCTATTTACATTTGAAGTGTTCACAGACCACATCCACAGAGACATTTGAGCTCCTAACACCCAATAGGATGTTCCTGATACAATTTAACAGTTTGAATATGCTTGGAGATCTGAGGATTAGATCCAACTCATTTTGGATCTAATCTTCTGTACTACAGATGAGATAAAATGGGCCATGGGTCTTCTTGAGAAGAACTTCTGTGGTGTGAAGCACAGTGCTGACCCAGGCAGGGGCTGGTAAGGATGTTTAGGAGAGCCCAGAGGCTGCAGACCTGCCAGACTGCTCCAGCTGGAAAGAGCTGCTTTAGCCAGGAAGCACACACAGTCATTCAAAAAGGGGTTCAGAGAACAAGGAATGGAAGCAGAATCACATAAAGATTATTTACAAGGCATTTATATCTACTTAAAATATGACTAATTTTATGTGACATGTTTATCTGGAAAAACTTGATCATTTTTAAATGTTTTTTAATCGATTCATGCCTAACCAGACTGTCCAGGACAGAAAATGCAACAGAATAAAATCATTACTGTCTCTCACTTCCTCCTGCAGAGCATTTGTACCTGCAGACTAGAGCTGCACGAACAAGTTGTGCATATGTTTGCAGGAAAGGACCGCAACAGGCATGGCAGGACAGATAACAGTAGTATGAACCAGCCTTGCAGACTGAAGAAAAGCTGAATTTTAAGAAGAAAGTCTGTGTCTAGTTCTCTTACTGTGTGATGTTGCGCTCCAAAATACTACCAGATGTGATTGCTGAACTTAAGAAGAACAGGCAGCTGGAATAAGACAGAAGAAGAACAAGAGTCTTGTTGCTGGCGATGTAGTTGCAGTATGCCATGGGGCAACCCCCGAGCCCTGCTTATACCCTTCCTCTGCACCATGAGGACCAGGGGGCTTATGAAAGAGCTGGTGTATTTACAAGAAGGAAAGGCTGCAGCTTCTGAGGCCACCCTAGGAAGAGCTAAGCAATCCCTGCTGCTTTCTGAGGCTGGCCTGAGCTGCCGGCCCTGCCATGCTGAGCTGCCGGGATTGTGTCATGGAGAGCAGAGGGATAAGGCACTTGTAGTACAGACATTTCTTCAAACCTGGTGGGATCAGGCCTGTGAGACAACATGGAGCCACTTCCACATACTTCAAATCTTAACAGACAAGAGGAATTTAAAGTTACATGAGAACATAAACATGGCTGGGCTGATGGATATATAGAATCATAGAATGGTTAAGGTTGGAAGGGACCTTAAAGATCATCAGGTTCCAAGCCCCCTGCTATGAGCAGGGACACCTCACACCAGACCAGGTTGCACAAAGCCTCATCCAACCTGGCCTTCAACAACTTCAGGGAGCGGGCATCCACAGCCTTCCTGGGCAATCTATTCCAGTGCCCCACCACCCTCATGGTGAAGAATTTCTTCCTAATATCCAACCTAAATCTACCTTCTTTCAGTTTAAAACCATTACCCCTAGTCCTATCACTATACTCTCTGGTGAAAAGTCTCTTGCCTTCTTTCCTGTAGTCTCCCTCTAGATACCAGAAGGCCCCTATAAGATATCCCCGAAACCTCATCTTCTCCAGGCTGAACAAACACAACTCTCTCAGCCTGTCTTCATAGCAGAGGTGCTCCAGCCCCTTTGATCATCTTCATGGTCCTCCTCTCACCCTCTCCAAAAGGTCCATGTCTTTCCTGTGCAGAGGGCTCCAGAGCTGTACACAGTACTCCAGGTGCAGTCTCACCAGAGCAGAGTAGAGGGGCAGAATCACCTCCCTTGACCTGCTGGCCATACTTCTGTCAAAGTATATACTTCTTTTTGAAGAATATCCTGGCAGGGGCCAGTAGCAGAGGACTGGGGCAAGATCAGCAGCAGCAAGGCACAGACAGGGTCATTCCTCCTCCCACCCTGCCTGCCAGCAGCTGACACTTAGATCAAACCCATAGGGTTTATCAGTCCCAGAGGAAGAGTTGTAAAAGGCTACCCTAGAAAACACAAAAATCAAGAAAATAAATAGGAAGCTCACTCATTACAGAGGAGTATTATTGCAAAGCACAAGAACACTTCCAGCACACAAGCACATTCAAAAATTTAGGGAGGAAAATTAAAAGAGAAAAAAAACACCAACAAACAAAAAATATCAACAACCTGCCACTAATACATGAAGTAGAAGTAAGGAAACTCTCTTTGGAGACTTTTGGTTTTAATATGGTATCAAGGAGTCAAAAGTTTATATGATACAGGCACATTAAAGTGAAAAAATGTTAGGAAAACACTTGGGCAGTCTTAGAAGAGGTTTGAAAAGTAACAATTGCATCAAGTGAAAAGATAGCAAGAATAAACAACAGCTTCTTCTTGTGAAGAGTGTGGCAGATAAGCATTTGTTTGACACATTGTATTTAAACAAAAGAGCTTTTGGCATTTAAAGAAGAATGCAGGGACAAGTTTCTTCTTATCTTCCTAGGCACAAAGGCTGGATATACAAAAAATGTGCATGTTGATCATCCAAACAGAAAATGCCATCTCACTAAGGGCTTATGCACACATGGAGTGCTGCGGAAGCAGCTGCTCCTGAGCAGGCCTTTAGTGAGAACACACTGGAAATACTTCTTAGCATTAAAAGAGATAAGCCTTTAAGCTAACAGGTCTGTGCAAAAGCTTATGCCAATCTTTTGCAAAACAAATATCTTATTATTTAAATACATTTGTATTCTCTTCAGGCATAATGATCATAGTTTGTGTTCATTTGAAAATGTATTTCCCCTTCTGAATTGAGTCTTCTTGAGCATAATGTCTGGGAACGATAACCAGTTCCCTCAAGGATTGCCATGACATTATAGCTTTGTCAAACATGTATTAGCAAACAGTAAGAAACCACTGTGGTCAGCTGTACAGCACAAGGGAATCACAATACTTATTAAGTCTTAAACATTGAACACCAGCCTTTTACTAGGACCTTACTTCATGCCTTCTCTCTACCCTCCGCTCTCCCCCGCAGGACTGGATGTCCTTTCCTTGCAACACAGCACCATGTCCTTTCTTCCATGTCAAGAACTGAATGCAAATGCCACCATGTCTCTGAGTCCTGTAAACTCAATAGCCAGGCTAGCTCTCATTTCTGTGATAGGATACAATGTTGGTGCATTGTGCCTGAAGAAAAGATACCAGAGATATCTCTGCTACAAATATATTTACAAGGTTCATAAAAACTGCCACCTTTACTCAGATGAATAAAGCTCATTGAACTCAATGAGGCTGAATATATAAGACAAGATTGTTGCACATGACAAGGGTGGCAGAAGCAGACTCCTTATGTGACAGGAACTATGGAAAGAAGAGAAACCCTAACACCCGTCCTAATACCTAGTGCAAGTACTGGGAGCCTTGCTTTTTCTGGGCTCTCTCAGACTCTTATAGAATCATAGAATGGTTAAGGTTGGAAGGGATGTTAAGGATCATCAAGTTCCAACCCCCCTGGTACGAGCAGGGACACCTCACACTAGACCAGGTTGCACAAAGCCATACTTCTATTGTATGTCAGATGCTCCAACCCCTTGATCATCTTCATGGCCCTTTGTCAGACTGGCTCCAGTATGTTCATGTACTTGTACTGGGAAGCTCAGGACTGAACACAGCAGTCCAGATGTGGCCTGGCCAGTGCTGAGCAGAGGGAAAGAGTCACCTCCCTCTATCTGCTGGCACTGCTTTAATGCAGCCCAGGGGGGGCTGTTGGATTTCCTCTTGTCTTTTCTAGCTGCAGAAGTCTGGCTGCTAGTACTTTAGTGAAAGAAAATTGTGGTAGCAATAGCTCATATCTTTCAGACATCCAGCAGAGGACAACATCACATTCAGTAGAAAAAGGAAAAAAAGTCAGTAAAATACACAACAAATTCCTTTTATTCAAATACCAGACTGCATTTGCTGGCATAAGAACCAGGCGGTTTTGAGCTGCTACAAAGAGAAATATAGATTTTAAAAAAAAAAAAAAAAGTTTAAAATGTATGTATTTCAAATATCCACAAGTGATGCATCAGCCAGTTACAAGTTTTGCACACTCCTGCAAGCCTCTGTATTAACTAGTGATATGCAAAACACAGTGTACTACATATGCATGGAAACAAAGCACTCTGAGCGATACTTTTAATACTTAAATTGTAATTGATTTTAATTAGAATGGATATTTATCTTGAATAAATTAATGTGAGACAGTATTGAGAAATTCTGAAACAATTTGCATTAGTGAAAATTAATAATTCAGTAGAAATTTAGTAGGCAAGTCTGAAGATACTATACTGCTTGAAAAGACTTTTTCTTTAAAGTGCATTACAGCATTTTTGGGACCATTTTCTTTTTAACTACTCAGTAGGACTAAAAATATGGTATGTCTAGACTTTCTAAACATGTTCTTTTTTTCCAACCTGCTGTCTGGCATTTCTGGATATGCCACTCTAATCAAGATGCTGTTGAGTCTGGAAGCTCCTGGCACATAAAGTCTGTATTTACACATCTGTTCTCAATAATTGTATCTGAGAGTCAAAGTATGGCCAGAGGGATGTGCACTTGTCCTAGATCTAACATTTCTAGATACACAGCACTCGCTGTGCTTGTGCTGCCCAGTTCTTATTCTTATATGCCATAAATGATGGGTATCAGACTTACCCTTCCAGAACATGAGGACTAGGTCCAGTGCCACCCAAACATGTTAAGCACACTCTACCGGTGCAGCTCATGTGCACACAGTGACCCTAGACAGGGAAGTGGCAGCTTTGATATGATGATGTGCTCACTGCCAAGCCCACTGAAATGCTCATCTGTGCAAGCAGAGGCTCTCCCTGCTGCTGCTTGGCACCCACAGGGCACAAAAGTAGGTCTCTCCTTCTGGGCCAAGGAGGTCTTGTATACTTTCAGATGCCATGTAACCATCTGGCTCTCATTGTTCATTTTCAGAAGTCAAAGGAAATCCTTCAAAGCAAATACTTGTTTTGTTTAAAAAAGACGAGATTGTGCTGCTCTCCCTGTGCCCTCCCTCTGGTGTGACAGTGTTGGAGACTTACACCTGAAGTAAGAAGATACCTGGAGCTGCCAGGTATCCAAAAGCTCCCAGACCTTTGTATGGGAACACAAAGTACAACAAGATGCAGTTGGAGTTCTTCAGCATCGCTTTTCCCAGTCCTCTTAAAGAGGGCAGTGTGTGCCTTTTTCTCACTGGGGGAAGGCTGGCTCCAGCTTCAGTCTTTCCTTCCTGGCTATGTTTTCAGAAAATTGCTGAACATAATAGCAAAATGCACCACTCTAGTGTGATTCTGGATAGCTTACGTTGTGCAAGGGGCTATGAAGATGGCAATGCTATGAAATTTGGGCACTCCCAGCCCTTCTGAATAGCACTTTCCTCTAAGAGGGTGACATTGCTTTGCAGGGTGAATTGTGGTACAACAGTACTACTGGTGCAATAAAGCACTGCTCATTGTCTGAAAGAGTGGCAGAATCTGGCTGTTTGCAATTTTGAGCCTTAACCTGCAGCATATGTGACTGGCTAAAGAAATGGATGTACACCTTAGATAACCCTTCATTCCCCACTGTAGCCTGCCCTCCCTCTGTAGCCTTCCCTCCTTCTACAAAGGAAACAACCATACAGCTGTTTCATTTCAGTAAGGGATGTTCCTTTTGCATGTGCCTTACAGTGTTTCAGAAAATCAACTGTATTTCAGATGCAATAAGAATGAAGGATGGGACTTGGCATCATTATGTGAATTCATTAATAAATATGTACAGAAGAACTTTGTCCCTCCAAAGGGTCATGAGACATTAGCTGGTTTGACTTCTTATTTAGGTCAAGGGAGCAGTTTAGTTTCTCAGAGGATTATTATAGTTAAATTACAGTCTCAGATGCTCTTCATAAGACAAGAAGGACACTTTAATGAGCAGCTTTTTCTTACAGTTGCGGCTGATCTTAATATGTGAAGGACACAGCTTCCAATTTTTTTCCAGTTAATTTCAGAATTATTTTGCTTCAGATGTCTCTGAAAACAAACAAAACAAAATGACAGGGTGAAACAGGAAACATTTACATTTGGATTTAAAAATTTTACACAGAGAGTGCACGTGAATGAGCTCTTGAGTCAAATTAATGGCTGCAAGTTGGGGCTCGTCTGTGCTGTAAAATGGTTTGTCAGTACAATTATACCAACAATCCCAAGATTACAGCAGAAATAAAGCTAAAATGACTCTGACACAGCTGTGCCAGCAACTTTGCCTAAGTGTGTGAAACTCATACCCATAATTTTTTCTTTCACTAGTAGAGCTTATGCAGTGTAGGGAAACGTTTGACCTAAATGAGGCAAAGGAGCTCTTTTAGTCACTGTAAGCTGTGACCCCAGGAAAACGTTTTCCCTGTGCTTCTCCAGTGTGACTATGCCCATGATGCCTGTGTCACGTTACTGGTCTGGCAGACATGGAAGAAGAGATACCCTTCTCTCAGTGAGAGGCTCCAAATGGGTGTGTTCTGGGGCTGGGGCAGAGATGTAGGTGTGGAGGGAAGTTAATTAGTAACAAATAATATTTAATGGAAACATGCCAGCATGCTAGGACTTCACCAGTGGGCTCTCTTCCCAGCTTTGCCACACTACAAAAACACATTTTTAATCTGCTTTCTAGGGGAACGATAAGACCTGTGCAGGTGGGAAGAATATCTAGGTAATTAAGGTAGTCTGGTAGTCTTCAGAGACCCTCAGAGTCTCTCAACAGACCACTGCTTTGGCATAGGCTGCTTGAAGTCCTGCCCATGTCAAAGCTAAGAACTCAATTGCAGCTCTCGGAGCAGCACACCATTTATTTGCTCCTTCTCCTCTCTTCCTTCCTTTGTAATCACCATTGATTGCACCCTGGGATTGCACATTAGGGAAAAGTGAAAACACCAGGCAGTAGAAAAATCACCAAACAATGAAAATTTAAAAAGTAGGTGATAACCCCAAATCTGCATTGAAAACTGTTTTAGAGGAGAGGGACTTTCAAAAGTGCTAAGAAGGTATGGCTCAAGTCACAGATTTGAGTTCCTCACTTCAATATCCCAAGGATGCAAAGCTTGCCTCAGCCTTTCAGCCACAGGCGAGGGGAGCTGTGAAAGAACCAGCCAGCTTAGAAGATCAGTATTATGAAAGCTCCAGAGACACATCCTAGAAAAACAGTATAAAAGAATTATGAAGTTGTGGTGGGGTCAGAAGGGTTGGGCTTCATCCACGGCACTGCCTTTAGCCTTCTGTTACGCAGGATCCTACATCTCAGCACAATCAAGGTAAAAAAAAAAAAGTTTCACCTCAGCCTCTTTCATACAACTACTTTTTAAAAAAACAGTAGAGAATGAAAATATACAAAAGTACTTTGTTTGAACAAAACTGCCTCAACTGTTGAGCTCACGACAAGAGGAAAAGAGCTGTGTAGTTTTTTCGTTCCCTATTGCATTTCTCTGTTGTTCTAACTTTTTGGTTTTTTGGCTCCTATTTAATAGACATCCAGGCTTAGTCAGCTGAGACCATTCCTTTTCCAGCACTTGTATGAAGTTCAAGTGCAGAAATCAACATCCTGAAACAGCCTGACACCAATACTCATTTTCAGCTCTCCAGGTGGCTGGACCATGTTGTTTCTGTCCTTTTCCAGCCATGAGGTTACAAGCAGCTATCAACACTGGAGACAGAAGCTGCTTCCTCTGGTTTTGCTGCTGTTTTTTCTTGTTGTTGCTGTTCCTCCATGCCTCCATCTTATCTTGTTTGCAGGGACATGGGATGAGGCATTATAGCAGCATCAGAGCTATTCCAGTTCATTGTAATGAACCTCTTCTCTACCCATTTTTCTCACATCCAAGAAAAAATACTATTGACATATTTAATGCCTTCTAAAAGACCGGTAAAGTGAGTGCTTTCCCCATAAAAAAACCCAAACAAAACTCTGAAAAAACAACTCATGGCAGTAAATAAAAGAAACTTGTGTTGTTAAAAAGCAAGCCACACATTTTAAACGCTTTCAGGTTTTTTTCCTGCTTTCTCTTGAATCTTGAAGGAAAGGTTAAAATATGTTAACGGTGGTTGTTGCTATAGCAAGCTCAGGCATCTGTAGTCAAGTCCCTTGTTTAATTGCTTATTGTTCTGGAGTGATGAGGTCATGTTAATGTCATTGACCCTCTGGGCACATTTATTCTATCAAAATTAACATAGCAATAACCTGAGGCAAATCTCTGTTCTTTTTTTCTGTCTTCTGCTTAGGAGGAGGACTAGCTCTGACTAGTATCATCCTGGCATGCTTTGGCCCTGATTTTTGTGGGTGCACTGATGAATCACTGCAAATAAAAAATACTGATTTTCTCAAAGCACACCTGACTGTTGAAGTTTGCTTCTGTATTTCATTAAAACTTTTTTCCCTCTAACTTGGGTCAATAGATTTCATTTTTATATATCATATATACCAAATAAAAAGTGAATATTAATAAATAGCATAAATGTCCTGCGGAAGGGAAGGACAATGGTTGACTAATGAGTTCTTCAAGGAGAAAGATGGGATTGCTTCATAATGCAAGATAGACAGTGATCTTCCTGGAAGCGGCCAAGGCCCTTTCTTTTATGCTTTGTTAGATACCTCAAAGAAGACAACTAATAAAGTGAAACCTTGCCTCTATTTCTAGGAAGTTTAAAGGGCAGGTGGATAAAGTAGTATAATTAGCAGCTGATCTTCTAGGCTGGCATTGCTTCTTGTAACTGTTTTTCCCTTGATGCCTATAGTCAAAAGGACTATTTTAGTCAAAACAGTTTCATTCTCTCTCAGTTTCTTTACAATGTAAAACAAGTGCCCATCCTCAGTGGCATGTGGACTGAGGAAGTAATGCATTATGTGAGGAACTTTACTTTGCTTAATTTTTCAGTCTTCCCCACAACTTTGGAGTTTTTTTGGCTGTGAGCAGTGGAAGATACAGATACCACACACAGCCCTAGATGTCACATTTCAGGGGAGGTTGGGCATTTCAGAAAAAAATAAGCTTATTTTAGATTCAGTACATTGCTTGAGTCGAATAGAAATGTTGCGTGCCATTCTAAAAAGAAAAAAAGTACATTTTGAAATAAAATGCCACTTCCTAATAAAGTAATTTTTTTAATCTCCAGAGCACAACATATCAAGTTCTTCTGGGTTTTCAGGGTTTTTTCTTAACAAGAGAAGCAATTCAGCTGAACCAAATAAAGTTCATGGAAGGTTCAACTGTGAGTGAAAAGAGCTGGAACTACACGGTTTCACTCAGATCTAGGAAAAAAGTCTAATCTGTGTTTAGCTGAAAATGATACATAGAGCTTTTTAGAAGCAAAGGCCCTCTTCACAAGCACTTTATGTCTTCTGCAGACTGCCAGAGCAGAACCTCAAGGATTCAGTGAAAACACAGGTAATGCCTGAAAGCTTTTTAAGAGACAAACCTTAGTCATGCACAATAAGGTGTCCACTTCTGAAAACAGGAAAAGGATTTTAGACTCCTAGCAAACTGGCACAAATCAGGAAAAAAACAGACAGGCTTTCAGCTACAAAGCTTTTCTCTGGGTTTCTGTGTGATTTTGTAAGGATAATTGTTGGTCTAGTTAAGGTTTTTTCTCCACCTGTAAACCTGGCCTTGCCTGTGCACTTCTATTACCATCATAGGTAGCCCTTTGAAAAAGGTGAGATTGCTAGGAGTGACAGGGGATCACAGGTGGCAGCTCAAAAGTGCTCTTCCTGTCTTGCCTACAGAACACCTGGGATAACAGTCGCAGCTCCCAGGGAAAACCCCCCCTTGTTTTGGGGAGCGAAGTTTACTAAGCAGTCTGAAAAATCACTCTGCCTGCACTTATTTGCATCCATAAGGGCTCATAGGTCACACTCACCTTCTTCCTTCAGAGAGTGCATCCTTGTTTCTAACTGTGGTGTCTTGAAATACTTTTCTTATGTTTTCGATTACATCTTCATCCACATACTCATAGTCATGCTCTTCTTCCTCCTCATTTTCTGTCTCATACTTTCCAAGTGCCTTCTTTGTTAGACCTGAGTAATTAGCAAAAAATAACTGTAACAAAATGGAACATTCCACACTGCCCACAAAAATATATAATTCACACAGACAGCCAGAACAGGAAAAAACAAGGGAAGCAATGTTCTCCTCAGTTACCTCATTTTCACAGAGATTTTGCTCAAGTTCCTGAACAAAAATTGTGGCAGATCAAGAATGAAACCCAGCTGAGCATTGTATAAGAGAGTCTTCACTCTTAAGAACTCCTCTTTCAGTTTTTGCATAATACATGTACCTCGAAGTCTGTGGACAAACCAGATAATCTGTTGTCCACTCCCTGCTGGCTGTCCACAGATAAGTCTAAGGTTTATTAAAATGCTTAAAAAGTGTGATCACTGACAGTGTAAAAAGCAGGCAGATAAAATTGTCTGACCGTATCAAGAGAAGAGCAATCCACCTGCCGTATGTATCACCTACCATCCCTATTGTAAGTGTGTTCTCCTGGTCTTGTGTTTCATTGCCTGAAGAGGTGATCCAGAAGGAGCTAGGAAACTGTGGTGCTACTTTGGGATTCCCCAGAGCCAAACACCCCCAGATTTCTTGTTCAGAAGGTGTTATAACAGAAATGCAGGTTTGAAAGTGGCTTGAGGTTAAAATTAAAAGTTTTGAAGTACATTTCTTCGTGTCCACCTGGACCAATCAGGGGCAATACTGAGGACAAACTTTCAAAAAAGCAGTAGCCTTTTCTAACAAGGGTGGAGACACTCACAGGAGGCCTCTTTGCAGCTCCGCATCAGGGCCGGCTCTGCTTTGACTCTTGGCACAGCAGCAGCTTCACTTTTCAGCTCACACCAGTGAGCTACAGGATGCTGCCAAAAGACCCTAGGATATCCTCTCCAGCCCAGGTAGTCCTACTGCTCCTCTAGGGCTAGAGGTAGTTCTGCAAGATGCATGGGACCACAGACCACATGGAGCAGGAGTCCACAAGGATCAGTCACCAGCTGGCTTTCATCTTCCCTCCAGAGCCACCACACCCCCTGGCCCAGGCCACAGTGGGGAAGAGCAGGTGGCAGCAGGACCATCCAAGGCTGAGGCAGCAGCACAGGATCTCATCCTTAGAGATTATCAGGAAGCTTCGCATTAAATGGAGCTGAGAAGAAACTGTGCTTCTAAAGCAAAATGTTCCACCTGAAAGGGCTAAGGAGTATGAAAGGCTGCTTTTGGTACAGTTGTCCCTCTTTGGTTAATTTACTAATACATGACCTGAAACAACCTGCAAATGCGCGCAAGGCCTCACATCCTATCTGACCTCCCAGCAAGGCCATGCTTGTCAAACAGGTCCTTTTTTATGTGACTGAGCTTCTCAAACAAGAATTCTCCCACGGTTACTCTTGGAACCACTGTGTGCCCCTTCACTAAGAAAATAGCTGTACACAGTTTCAACAGCCCCCAAACCCCACTCGTGTTCTTACTGTGACTCTCCATGGCTGAGATATCTTTCCCAAAAAAACTGGGCAGGACTAATTTCTTTCTGAAGTTGTGATCCTCTCCTTTATAGATTTTTTTAAGGCCAGAACTAACCATTAAGTGAATCAAGAAGCTGTCTGCCCACACTAGCACAGAGTTTATCATAGACAAGTCCTACAAGTCCCCCTGCTACTTTTTAGGAATGAGTAAATTAGCAAAGTACTTCCAGACCTAGGCATCAAAAGGAAAAAAACAACAAACCCAAACCTATGATGATACATTTAATGAAGATCTCACTCACACATGTGGCCACTATCTTGTTAATAAGCATTTCCAGGTTTGCATCAATTTGCAAGTTGACTGTGTTTGATATCAGTAGAAATAAACTAATGAATAAAACTGGCATGGAAAGAACAAGGTAATCCCTGTGATTCAGCAAGGGAAATAATGTTTGTGCACTTAGACTTGCTAATGTGGATATTATGTACAGGTTGCTCATGGATGGCAGAGCTAGACTTTCTTCTTTCTCAGACACACGCAAACAAAATTATATGCTTCTAAGCAAGACAGCTCAAGGAGAAAGGAAATTAATGTCATCAGGCCAGACTATATCACAGCTGTCCCCAGTCCCAAACCTGTGTAGGATGCCTTCTGAAATGTATATATTTACACTTCAGTAAAGCAGTAAGCAATGAATGGGACAAGCTGAATGATCCCAAGGGAATGCTGAACAGTGACATCAATGCAATTTGCTTCCCTGTTTGAAAAAAAGAAAATATCTATCAGCCTCAACACTGAATTACTGAAGAAGATACACCATCTCAGCCTGCTAAGAAAAGGTTTATGTCATCATGCTGTCTATCCATCCATCTGTCAATCTCTTCAATACTTTTTTAAGTTATTTTGCCAATTTCAGTCAGATTTGAAAAGGGAGCAGAAATCTCAATGTGATTACAAAAGTGAGAGTTGAATTAGTTCCTCTGCTGAAAGAAAAGCATGCAGAACACAGCTGTTACACACTCCATTTGGCAGCAGACAGCAGGATAAATCAGCGTGTGCATATTGGTTCTCCACTCCACACACACATAGCTCCAGACCTGCTCTTTTTCATTTGATAGGAGTGCCATAAGGAGAGTTTCGGTTATTATCGAGGAAAGGGGAGAGGAGCAGTAGGGGATAACAGATCTGAATACTTATTAAACCAAATTTCATTAATTCTGCTCTTCCTGGAACAATTTGTGTAATTGCATTTGCCTTTATAGTGGAAGGATAGTGCTCTGCAGACTAAAAATTTCCATTCATCTCACTTGTATCCTCGAGTGGGTAGGATTTGGGTTGTTTTCCCTTGGAATATACTTGCTGTTGTTTTACAAATTTCAAGGTCACAGACAATTCTCCTAACAATCTGTTCTGTCCTCCTTCAAAAGGAAGTAACCCAGCCCATTAGAACCCTTGCTTGAATGCAACCAGTGCTAGAAACCCCAACTCATGTATATACAATGCTGCACACCTACATGCCCCTGGCCGTGATCATAACACAGTTTTACAGCTGTGGTAAATATCTCTGTTCCAGAACTATGCTGCATAAATTAACATTCAGCCACATTAATAACATTTAGTGTTTAGATTTATGCCTAACTTGAAAAGTATAGTTGTGAATTATTATGTGCCATGATATGATGAAATAAACACGGTAGAACCACATCCCTATGTCTGCACATCATTTAAGTGAAAAAGCACAGAACAGAAGGCCTATGAAGAAGCCAAGCATTTTTCTGGACAGCAGCATTTTATTTGCTGTGTGCCTGTTTCTGATGCTTCTCAGTGCTAATGAGAGCTAATAGCTTAGGGAGGGTTACTGAAAGCTTATGAATAATAGCAGAATAACAGTCCATTAAACTAATGGGCTCTTCCTTGAGCTGGTATCCATCAACCACTCTTTCACATGATGATGTAGCATATCTTTAAAAACAATATTAAGTACAACAATCAAAATATTTCATAGGCACTCTAGAGTTACACTTTGTTTATGTGTAATGTTTATCTCCCTCTGAAATCTACTAACCCATTGCTTGGAAAAGTGTAACCTTAAATTTAGTTTCTTAAAAAAATTATATTTCCTGAAAACAACATCTATTGACCTCTTTCACTGTTCTTTCATTTATTTTTTATTATTTTGTTCTTTGTCACTTTTTTTCTAGGCTGTCTTGCTGGTTTAATGGAATTCTTACCAACACTAATTTCCACTGTTGCACTACTGCTTCTTTTTGTAAAATTAATCCTCAACAGCTCTTACAAATGAGAAAAGGTTACCACAAGTTTTAAACAATCACACATTTCAGGCCCCATCATACCTTCCTGCAGGAGGATAAGGAGAAGGGCTCAGGGCACCATCCTGCACATCTCAGGCTCCTAGCTCCTGCTCTGCACAGGGCTGGTGGAGCAGACCCATGCCTCTTCCTTGCAACCACTTCTACAAGCTCCTGCTTGGAATCTCTCCATATTATTGCAATTAAAATTTGTCATATTTAATAAACAAGGGAAATAGGTAAGGATTCAGAGCCTATACTTTCTTACCCCTACTGTACAACAAGTTAGAATTTGGGTACGAATAAAGTTGATTGAATGTGTTGAAATATAATTTACCTCCCATCTTATGAAATCGTGTGATCTCCATCTTTTAAGTAATTTTCTTACCTTTTCTTAAACTTATCTTGGAATATGTGTTAGTCAAGAATATATTTTTTTGTTCACAGGCCAGAAACCAGGTAAAGAAGTCCGTTTCTTTTTTTAAAACATAGTTACAGGACAATAGCAGCCAAAGGATCTAAACAACAGTTTTGCCCTAATCAAAAACTGAGCTAATGTGTAGAGGCTGGAGAGAGTTGTCCTGCATACATACAGTAAAGAATCCCTAATTCATATTGCTTATACCTATGTGCCTGATTCAGAACAGTAATACAAAATCTCTGTGACATCACTGAAGAAAGAGCAGGGTTTTTTTTCAAAATAACTCAGAATTTTATGTTTTTAACTTTGGGGGAATATTATGTTTAATTTGCTTTAATGTTTGGTTTAGACCACAGCCCTATAACCAAATGTATTGCCCTAATTGACAGGACAGCAAGCTACAGCACAGGGGCAGAAATTTCTTACACTATCTTCATTGCCAAATTTAGTAGATGTTACAAGTGCATCTTAAATTGCAATCAGAAGGTCTATTCATGTCTCTCTCTCTCCAGCCCACTAGCCTCCTAAAGCAAGTGCCTAAACTCAGAACCTATAATTATCTTCCTTAAAATGTCCTGACATCAATAAATAAAATCAACATAAACACTTTGTTATTGCAGACTATAAAAATTCCAGAAAACTAAGATTTGAGAAAGAAGATTAGGTAGTGTTTTAGACACTCCATTTAGAATAAATTTCAAGGTTAAAGAAAAACTGATACAGCAGATTTCTGATGGGAGTTATTATTCTGCAGATATTTCTACTATTTCTAATTCACTCAAACTCAGTCAAATATAAGAAAATACAACAATATCTGAAGTGGCCAATTCAGGTTTAATTGCAACAGAAGAAAAATATTCAATTTCTTAGAAACAAAGATAATAAATCCTATCTTTATTAACATGAACTCTGTAAGGAAAGACAATATGGGCTTTAAAACTGAAAGAAAAACATGTTGCTTTTCCTTTCAGAACAATCTGGCCTTTGGTAAGAAATAGTCGTTGTCTCTGTAACTGTTTTTTTTAAGAGCACAGATTCAACATCCTTATTAGGAATTCAAAACAGGTCGGTGCTTTGAAGGGGGGCTTAACATTCACCAGTAGAAGTTTAAAGATTAGTCAGTGAATGGTGCATTTCCTCCTACTCAAAACCCACAGGAGTGTGTCTGTGTTATTAGTCTTGACATATTTTCTAATCCGTTATCTTGTGAATTAGTAGAGCAGAGTATACTCTCTGGAACAGGCAAGCTTGCTGCACACAACAGTGGACTCCTGGGGATCCCTTGGCTGGCCAGGAAGAACTGCTATACCATCTAATCCAATCTCCTGTATAATTCCGCAGTTATATTTGAATTAAACCAAATAATTTTGGGTTATACTAACACACATCTTTCATAACAACCTTCAGCTTTGATTTGGGTATGTCAGCATACAATCCATCACTGCTCTTTGGTCTAGGTAGAATCTGCCTTTTAACTCACATTGTATTCAAATTTAGACAAAGTTTGCACAGGGATATACTCCAAGGCAATTAAACAAGAAGCAATTTCCTAGCCTTGCAAAATAAGAGACATTAGGATACTACCTCTTGATATTCTACGTGCTTACTAAACAGAGGTACTAAGAGGTTGTTTGAAACCCTCAGTAACAAAGGCTATTCTTTAACTGATCTTCTGTGTGTAGTCTAAGCTAACACAGTATATAGGATAAGCTTCAAATTAACTAATTGCAACTTTCATGAGGAATGAGACAGGAAACATATGATTGATGAGCTAGGAATTGGGTTAGCTGGGAAGAATGACTGCTGTGAATCTTTGCAGGACCAGAGCTAAGCAAGTTTTCAGCAGTCCTAACAGCATTTTTTTCTGTAATAATCTTGGCCATACACCTAGGGCTACCTGCAAAACACAGGTCTCTAGCCATAAACTCTGGGAAATAGATAGGAAAAAAATGAGCCTGATTGATACCTAAAGTTTAAAAGAAATGTGCCTATTGGAAGCAAGAAGAACTAAGTCAATAATCTACTGTTACGACTGATGTGTGGGTTTCAAACAGCAGAAAAGAAACTCTGCTTTCATAGGAGGGATACCACAACAAAGGTTAGAATCTTGACGGAATGAAGGCCAAATGAAATGGAGCAAGAATAGCTAAGAGAAGATAATTTAAAACTTGAAAAGTCTCCCTGCAGTCAACAAGCACCGTGAAGGAGAAGGCAGAAACTTTGCTGGTAGCATGGCTAACAAAGGCAGCCCTCTGCCTCAGGGCAGGTGAAGAGCCTGCTTGAGGGCTTCTGGGTCAGGATTTAGTGGACAGACCAACATGGATTATCATTAATGAATCACAGACACTGTGATTCATTAATGGCATGGATGATGGACAGAGTGTACCATCAGTACGTTTGCAGATGATAGAAAACTGGGAGGGGTAGTTGAGATGGTTGTGCTGCTATTCAGAGGGACCTGGACTGGGCAGAGAGTAATCTCATGAAGTTTAGTGAGTGAAAACACAAGGCCCTGCACCTGCAGAAGAATAGCTCCATACACCAGTGCAGGCTGGGGCTGACTGGCTGGAAAGCAACTTTGCATAAAAAAAACCTATGGGGGACATGGTAGACAAGCTGGATATGGGCCAGCAATGTGTCCTTGTGGCAAAGAAGTCCAACAACCTCCTGGACTGCATTAGGCAAGGCAGAAACCAGCGGAGACCCTTACCCATCTGCTTAGCATTGGTGAGAGCACACCTGGAGTGCTGAGTCCAGATCTGGGCTCCCTAGTACAAGAGGGACATGGACATTCTGGAGTGAGTCTTGCAAAGGGCCATGAAGGTGGTCAAGGAACTGGAGCATCCAAAATAGAAGGGGAAGCTGAGAGGGCCAGGACTATTCAGCCTGGTGAAGAGAAGGCTCAGGGAGGATCTTATCACTGGGTATAAATACCTGATGGGAAGATGTGAAGAAGAACTCAGACTCTTCTCAGTGGTGCCCGGTGACAAAAGAAACACAAGCAACAAATACTCTCACAGTAGGAAAATGTGTCCAATACAATGAATAGGAAGACTGGGTGACCTTCCAGTCCTGTTATTGAGCTGAAGCCTTAGTAATGGTAGCTCCAAACTTCTTTTCTAGCTAAGGGACCTTAGTTTAGAAACTACTGCACAGTTCTTGTAAGAGGCCCAGGAAGTGACTGTACGACTGCACTTCTCGCTGCACGAATGAAGCAGCTGCGTTAAGAAAAATCTCTGAAAAATCTGTAAAGCTATTATGAGACTTTAACCTCTGTGGCTTTCCCTGTCTGTGAGGAGTCTAAACCCATCCAGCAAAGCACCTCTACAAGCACTGACTCCTGTGCTTGTGAATAAGCCAGTCCTCAACATGGACAGTCCTGTTCAATGTATTCATCAATGACCTGGATGAAGGAATAGAGGGTACCACTAGCAAATTGGCTGATGATACAAAAATGGAGGGGTGGCTGACACGTCAGAAGGCTGTGATGCAATCCAGCGTGACCTGGACAGGTTGGAGAGCTGGGCAGGGAGAAACCTAATGAAGTTCAATAAGGGCAACTGTAGAGTATTCCATCTGGGGAAGAACAGCCCCATGCAACTGCACAGGTTAAGGGCTGAACTGTTGGAAAGCAGCTCCGGAGAAAAAGACCTGGGAGTTATGGTGGACGACAGGCTGACTATGAGCCAACAATTTGCCCTTGCAGCCAAGAAGGCCAATGCCATCCTGGGGTCCATTAAGAAGAGCATGGCCAGCAGGTCAAAGGAAGCATCATCTCATCCTCTGCTCCCCCTCTACTCTGCCCTAGAGAGGCCTCACATGGAGTATTGTGTGTGATTCTGGGCTCCCCAGTTCAAGGACAGGGAACTACTGGAGAGAGTCCAGCACAGGGGCACTAAGACAATTAGGGGACTGCAGCATTTACCATATGAAGAAAGGCTGAGAGAGCTGGGTCTGTTCAGCTTAGAGAAAAAGAGGCTGAGGGAGGATCTCATTAATGCTTATAAATATGTAAAGGGTGGGTGTCAGGAGGATGGGGCCAGACTCTTCTCAGTGGTGTCCAGTGACAGAGCAAGGACTAATGGTCATAACTGGTAGACAGGAGATTTAACTTGAATATGATCAAATACTTCTTTACTCTGAGGGTGGCAGAGCACTGGAACAAGCTGCCCAGGGAGGTTGTGAAGTCTCCATCCCTGCAGACATTCAAAACCTGCCCGGATGTGTTCCTGTGTAATCTGCTCTAGGGGATCCTGCTCTGATCCTAGCAGGGGGGGTTGGACTAGATGATCTCCAGAGGTCCCTTCCAACCCTGACTAGTCTGTGATTTTGTTATTCTGAAACTTCAAGCCCGGTTTACTTCAGTAAGGATGCTTTGGTCATGTCTTCCTCAGGTGTGTCCCTTCCTGTTTCCCATGGCTGCCTCACCCCACAGAGAGTAACCCATGTAATTGACCCAACTGATCCTTGCAGTATGGGCAGTGGTTTTCCAAGTTAAGCCCCAGTGATATGCAAGTAGTTCCCTTGGCACAAAAGAGTACAACATTAAACCAACTTGGTATTCTGGTTTTTTTCTGGGGTTTAAAGAGACGATACTGTCCTTTGTAGCTGCCAATATAGAATCTTCACCATTTACTCCTATAAAATCTAATCAAATCATTAAGCAGTAGCCAAATGTAGCCTGCAGAGAGATTTTTCAAATCACAAAATAACAAATTTTGGATTATCTTTCAAATAGCCACATACCAAAATACCTTTCAAAAACCAGCCCCCAAATAATAAAAATCAGTTTCCACAGCAATAAGGATTAGTGTCTCTTACACACAACAGAGCAATTCTTCACTACAAAAGATGTTTGTGTTGCATTTGGAAGTTTCAATATGCATAGTTTCAAACCAGCAGTCCTTTTTAAGAGCCTCACACACTGAATGACAAGACAATAAAGAGAAACTTTATGGGAAGTTTGTATATTAATACCAATTATCAGTTAATAAATGCTGTGAGGGTGAGTATTTGTGCTTCAGTCTTCCAAATGTCCCATCGTTGTAGTTAATGTGATGCATTCATATTTCAGATATAACTGGTGAATGACAGATTGATTAAATGAATTTAACTTTTTATACTAACTTCAGACTTTTGGATTTGTCCTCTTATCATCTAGCTTAACTTCAGCATGCTTCCTTTCTGAAAAAGGAAAAACTGGAATGATAGGTAGAAAAACTAATCACCTATCAAGAATGCTTGGGAAATCCAAGCAAATGGTGAGATTAAAAACAATTATCAGTCAAGTTATTTATTCAATATCATTTTTTTCTTCAAAATCAAAAAATGTGAGTTGAAGACATCTTCATATATGTAGTGTAAATTGTTTGCTCAACTTTAACACCTGTTTGATTCAGTGGTTTTCATAACAGATGATGTGTAAGCATCATCCTAAAGCAAAAGAAATGCATCTTTTCCACATATCTGTTCCTAAAAACTACTGAATATCCATGCTGCAGTGTCAAAGAGAGTTTAATACCATGCTGCTGTTAAGAGCTTGGATAAATTTGCCTTACGGCATTTATGGATGAAGAACAGAAATGTTCACTTTTCATCTCTTTTGACTAAGCCAGAGATTCCAAGTGAAATCAAGCAAGATAATCCTGTATGTAAATTATTTATCAGGGCTGGGTTTAAGCTTTGTTGTATTAATAACTCAAACCATAAAGCTTAACTGACCTTTAATCACACTGGTTTCCACTAATGTAGCTTTCCCAGTCACGTCCTTCTTATTCTCACGATGCACCAAATCATTTTGACAACTAACTTGTAATTCTGAAACATCAGCAGCTTGATTTGAGCACAATTTCTTGGTGGTCTCTACACAGAAATTCTGAAATTACATAGAAGAGCACATTGACTTTACATGTAAAGTGTTACTCCAAACTGGATGCTTTCAGAGATGTGACATGTAAGAACAACACTCTTCGCGTGACTTCTGTGAATTTTAACCGCAAATTTTCTGTTTGTCAGAATAAGTCATCAATCATGTTTACCAAAATGCTTGTCTTTGAGGCATGTACATCACAAAATAACATGGCCAGAAGTGACTCTAGGTGAAGAAATTACCTTTAAAATATGTCTCCAGTCTTTCTTTTCTTGTTTGTGGTGTATGGAGTCACGTATACACACTGAGGGAGATTTATGTATCCCTTTTAATTGATACAGATTTCTTTATGATTAACTATTGTATTGATCATTCATTTAATGAGTTCTATTACATTCTATATCACAAATTCATATAAAGTTTGACATTTCAATTACTTTCATTCAGTAGTATTAGCATAGTGAGCATAGTTACATGATAAAACAGGCAATTACGAAGTAATTAATTATAGTGTTACTACATTGCAGAAAGTAAGTTATATGGCTGCAATACTTGCACCCCTTGAAATTCTGGCTTGACACACATAATTCCATAATTCTGTTTTTTTTTAATTCTGAGATATTTATGTCATAAATCCTTTCAGTCAAATACATCTGTGTAAATAAGAGTAAATTAAAAGTGTCAAAAAGTGTATCTTCAGAGAAGCTATACAGTAGGTCCAGTGTAGATACAGTCCAATTGCAATCACTATACCAGAGATCATATATTTTAAAAAATAATCAGTATAGATTTTCCATTTAAAACCAAATGTAGAATTTCCTCAGCAGTGAAAAACCCACCCTATTCAGGTGGAGAAGGTCATGTTGGTAAAACTGACAGTAGCTACACAGTATTAGTGTCTGATCTTTCCAGAATCAACCCACAATTTGCAAAAACACAACATGAACCTGCATTTTATGACAATCTGCCCCTTTTGAAAAATGATATCAGCTAGCAACAAGTAAGTAACTGGTAATTGAAACAGAAATTTTTACTATGAAATCTGTAAAACATACAGAAAATTTTCCTTAGTGGATGGGTTATGATGTGACATAAGTCGAAGACCTTCATTTTTCAGTTAGTAGCAGTCTTCCCCATTCTCTAAAATAAACACTGCAAGCTCAATCTGCAGAGGTTGGCTGAGTTACAGTATTCAAAGGAAGTTTGCACAGTACAGGCAGTACAATGCTGGCTACTGCTCTCCTTGACTGCAAAAGAACCTCTGAGGTCAAGCAAAGCTTTAAGCAGTGATGTAATTCACAAAAACCTCAGGGATTTGTAAAGAAAAGAAATACATTTTGCAAAGAGGACAGAAATGGCAGAAGTTCTTGGCAGCAGAAAATTAAAATAGCCCAGTAGAAAAGACACTGTTCAAACTAGGACAATGCTCAGCTGGTGTATTGTGGAATAGCTTCACTAATCTTACAGGACCCTTGTCCCCACCAACAGAGTGTGGCCTTTCTTTGATCTCCATTTCTTTTCTTGACCATCTGCACCTAAACATGCCTGTTTGCACCACCTGTTTGCTGCTTGTCTGGCCTGGCAACATGAACACATACTTTGCAGGTAGTTATTGAGAAATGTCTACTTTCTGCTCAGTTAAATAATGATTTTTCAAAGCTATCACTAAACTTCTTCTGTCCTCAGTATCAATCATACCTGTTAATCACAAATGAAAGGTCTTGCAAAAGGCAGAGAAAACACTGTTATTCATAGACAGGTTCTTCCTGTGTCCAAGTTATTTGGCTTACTTTTCACACAGAAAGCTTTCACTTAAAAGTCACCTTTCACGTAACTAGAGGAACTTAATTTAATTAGTAGACATTATTTTTTTTTCCTAAATTATTAATTATCCTATTTTCTAGTCAGCTCCTCATTTAACATATTAATACTAGCAAAGAATATAATGAATGAATATGTTTAGATTATTTATTTTGCATTGTCTTAACCAACTAAAAACAAGCCTTGGTACCAAAACAGAAAGATCCCCCCATTAAGAAGAATGTTACTGAAGTTTGTGCTAATCTTATCATCACCAGCAAAATCACACACTGTGATACAATGGTTACCTGGGGCACCCTGCAAACAAATTAAAATATTCAGAACTCAAACATGTAAAAACAAACAGGATTACATAAACTGGATTATCACTTTACTGTATGCTTAAATCTGATATTACTTTAACGTTCTTAATAGCACTATGGGTAAAAATTATACTAGAGACCAACAGAGATAAGATACCTTTTTAAACTATACAAGAGTGAAGTCTTACAGTTGTCTTTCAAACACTAGGCAGGCTTAAAAGCACAGGGTTTCCACCTACGTAGAGTCATTGCTCCACTAATTTAAAGAAGTCAGGATATCAGCCACAGTTTTCATTACTGTTATTGCCAGAAGAAACATTAGTTAAATTATTAGTTATTATTAAATTGGTCAGTTAAAAACTCATTATATGAATCAGAGTCATTTGTTATAATAGCCTACTCACAAGGAACCCCCAAATCTCAGCATTTGGAAAATCCAACCAAAAGCTACAGGTGCATGAACTACAAATTTTGCCCCAATGGATAAGCACTGCCCTTACATCTCTAGGTTCAACTATTGTTCAGAAATAACTCAGAAAACAAAGCACCAAGCCATAAGGGTAAGGTAGTGTGAGACTGCACTGTCCCTCTCAGCAAATATGTGTTAAATCAAACAGGATACGAAAAAGTGTGAGCACTAAGGTGGAGAACTAAAGGGCTGGAGATGCATCACTTTAGTAAGAACAAGAAGTTTCAGCATGCTGCAGAAATTGTGAGTGCAGCGTTCCGTCTAAGATGCACGAACTGCAAACACGGAGGTAGCAAACTGAGTTTCAGAGTGAATGGTTTGAATTAATTTCCCTTGATTGCCTGGAGAGCTTAAAGCACTGCATTGCTGTGCGTGTGTGCGTGAGCTCGCTGCTGCAAGCAAGGCTTCCCTCCACTTGCCTGCTCCAGAAGCAGTACAGTCCGACAGCTGTTCTTATTCTTACAAATACTACTGCACAAATAGCACCACTTTGCCTATCTACAGCCTCAGTCACACAAAACCTGTTCCAAAAATGCAATTTCCCCTGCAACTTAAGCATATGCTAGAATCCCCTTCTCACAGATCCAGGTGCATTCTCTGCTGACTTAAAAAAATCAGGCTATTAATAGCTGTCTCCCTGTGAATATTTCTTTCATTGCTGTCTAATTGCTTTTTGAATTAATTTACATTTCTGATATCAACATGCTGTGGCAATGAGTTCTAGGGTTCTGCACTATGTCAAATTTCCTTTGGGTGATTGTTGGGTTTTTTTTACTGTCCTACCTCATAATTTCATGCTGCTGCTGTAATCCCTCTCTATTCATTTTTCCCCCCTGCATCCAGGTTTTTTCTCTTTTTCCTGAGTCACCTCTTCTTCAGGCTGAAGTGTTTCTAGTCTAGTTAATCTTTCCTCTTACAAGAGCCAAATTGTAATCCATGATGCACCAGCTCCTGAAATTTCTGCTTCTTTGCAAGATACAACCCCAAACTACTGAAAGCAGTCCATAGACCACACATACTTCAGACAGCAGTATTTGGTCACAACTTCTTAGTAAGCCAAGAAAATCACACAGGAGTTCTTACAATTAAAAGAAAACCAACAGCTTTGGAGGGACCCAGCAAAACTAGTGTAACCTCTGCGACAGAATAGCAGAAAGAGAAGCTCTTAAAGCAAGTAAGAAAAAAACAGGAAGGTTGTTAAATCTGTTTATTTAAAAAAAAAAAAAAGTGTGTTCATAATACACATTTTGGTTGCTTTTTTTTTTTTAAGGGAAGAAAGTCTCAACAGCATCTAGAACATTCAGAGTAAAAAGAAGAAACAACATTTGTTTAAAGTACAGAAAAATGTGGGAGTAAATATGAAACCAACAGCTGTCATAGTCTCTGAAAACGCTGTGAGAGATGTAGTGGCATAAACCAATCTGACAAAACTATGCTTTTCCAGACAGAAAGTCAAGCTGTTATATGATTACAAATTACTCTAGTGAAGAGGAGTTCTGATTTGTCGGAGCAATCAGTGCTGGACAGGGCACTGCACCTTTGGAGTACATTTATTATGAGTCACCCATCCTAGTACATACAGATCATAAACCTTTTACTGCAATTTTTAAAGACAGCTTGGAGTGGCACTCTTCACTGCCTTTAGAAACTCGAGCCAAAGCTCTAGATATATAACTTTGTTTTGGCATATACTACATGGTTAAATTTATCTGTAAATTGCTTAATTGCTACATGCACTTTTCCACCAAAAATAATAATAATAAAAAAAAGCTGTACACACAGAATGGAAGTGTGATGAATGATTTTGTAGTCCAAACACATTTCACTGTTTCCAGACAAAAAAAAAACCCAAACAAACCCTAAATTTATCCTTGCAAGTTACAAATGAAGATTCTGTAAGAGAGTCACACAGCTTTTAATATTTTGGAGAATAATTTAAGGAAATTATGAGAGAAAAGTAAAGCGAGATGTATCAGTCTAGGTGAGTCAGTGTATTCGTGGTCGCTGGTTTATAGAGAAGAATTCATGAGTTTCAGAGTAACCTAGAGAGTAACAACCTATTTAAATAATTTTGCTCCAATCTTCATTATATCTGCATGACTTTCTGCAGAACGGTTTGGAACTGTAGTGAATCAGAGAAGAATCACAGGTTTTTATTCCCATACTGCATTAGACAGGGTAAGTACTGTCACAGTCAGAGCCTTAGACCATCCTGAAACACAGATCTGAATTCTTTTCTGGTTTGGAAGAGCATAAGCTGGAGTAACTACCTTCTGAAGTAACTACATCAGTCAGGTTTACACCGATGATAGTTAAAATAAAATCTCACCCCCTGTATGACTAGGAGTAGGAATGGATACTTCTACCTAGCAGATGCAAACCAGAAATTCAAATAATGAGAATACACACATGGAAACTGCTGACACCTTTCAGGAAATGTGCATTGTTATGGCAGAGTCAGAACTGATTTATTCCACTTGAAAGGGAACAATTACTTTTTGATTATTACTCATTTGTATCCCGAGGTAGCCTTCTTGCATGATCTATTGGCAAGCCAACTTATCTTGCACATCAAGGTAATATTTGCAAGGGCACAGTGTACCGAAAGTTAAGGGTACCGATAAGGGTCTATGATTTTGTAGTGAAGAATTTTAACAGCCTTCCCCATTGCACTGATTCCAGTTCATGATATCAAGCCTTCATTTTCCACAGTCCATTGGAGTGTGGAAAAGGAGAAGAGCTAGTTAGAAGATGTTTCAGAAAGGCCATGGGCAATAAAAAGGATCCTCATTTAGCCTCATTAACATACAGGATGGGAGCACTTTAGAGAATTATTATTTGCCTGCAGAACTCAGAAGGTACTATAAACTAGAGATGAACTATTCTTGCCAAAGAAGGGGTCAAGGTTATATCATTTCAAAGACAGGAACAAAATTACATGAGTTCTTCTCTGCCTAAAAGGGACATGAAACATCTGATCAAATTAAGTTTTTTTGATCAGGGATCAAGCACATTTCTCCCTCACAAGGTACTTTCTGTACACGCCAACAATTTCACAATTAATTTTACTTGCATTGTCAGTAGTCTGGGTTTTCCTAAGAATTAAATGGGAAGGCTATGTAATGAAGCCATGACAGACTGCAGGCAGATGCCACTGTAGACTCATTCTTAGGGTTCAAACTATTTATTTAAAAAGCAATTTTTTCCGAACAGTAGGGACAGAACTAGTTATTCCTTGTTGAGAGCTTGAATAAGAATATTTTGATTAAACATATAGAAAAGAGCAATAAGTGTTGTTCTAGCTATAACCATTTCTGCAAAAATAAAAGCAAATAATGTATCAAACCGACTGGTCTTGGATCCAAGTCGCCAGGACGTGGACCGGTCTGCGTTTAGCCCGACACGCAGCTTATCTGTGAGCTTGAACAACAGTTCCCATGACATACCGACCGTTAAAACAAAACAAACAGACAAACAAAAAGGGTAAAGGGAATGCGAGGACAGTTGTGCGGGTAGGGGGCGAGGCTCCCTGCCCGAGGGGCTGCGGGGCGCGGATGTGCCGGCCGGCGGGTGCCGAGTGCCGTCGCTAGGGGGCAGCATCCCCCGCCCTATCCCCGCGCCGCCGCCCGGGCCTGGGAAACGGCGGGAAAGCGGCCGCTGGAGGCTCGCACGTCAGCGGGGAAACAATACGTCAAACTTGGCGTGCAAACTCTCATCTGACAAAGACCTCTCCTTCTGGCCCACCCCTTCTAATCCTCCACCCTCCCCCCGCCCCCCCTCCCCGCCCTTTTGATACGACAAGCACAACAAATCTCGCAGTTTTGTCTGGGGACTAGGTAGAAAGCAAATACTGTCGGTCAGATTTTATGGGGGTTTTTTTGGGCAACGATGTGTGATGAAATGTTAAAATCTGGTAATTAAACAGGCTGAGGTTTAATGATTTCGGGGGAGTAGAAAATATGGGGGGAAAAGGGATCCAGCCAACAGGATGATCTTTAAAGAAGGGCTGTTGTATGTGCTCGGTACAGACTTTAAGAAGGTAATTAAATACTACCACTTTTCACCGACAGTTCCCGCAGTTCAGTTAAATTTTCTACAGCTGAAACAAAAAAAGTTGCATTAGGTTATCAATAAAAAGCATGCAAGAATGTACTGCTATTACATTCTACTAAAATTCTTTGCTTGCTCCAGAAATTCAGAGCCCCAAGCTTTTTGTTCTTCATTCAATGACTTTCATGAACTCATTCACTGCTCACAGTACTCAGTCATTTTTTGTTGAATGAGATCTTTTTCTTTTCCAAAATCTGTCCCAGAATAGTACAGAGTATGTCTCAAGAGACTTGAAAATGAAGCTTTGCTACCAAAGGATCTTTTATGTCAATGGGTAACTAGAGCTGTCAGCCTCCCTTCCCAGACATTTTTCTCCTTCTCTGTATGGGTACAAGCAAAAGTGAAAAGAAAATTATGTTGAGCACCCATGAGTGGCGTGGGACAAAACAATGCTGTATTAGCCAGCACAAAATCACCAGGTTTATTACACCTTCAGCTATGAGTATTACAAATCAAAAAGGGTATTTTAAAAGCAAGAGTTCAAATGCAAAATACAGAAGTGCACAATACCCTCCATCTCTCCCCTGTCCCCTCTCTGCTAAAGACGAAAAGGGAGGACCACTTGTTCCCCAGACCCACAGAGCAGAGAACAGTTTTTCATCTTTACTGTAATGTATGTGATGTTAACATCACTTTTATTTTTGCAGATATGTTATTATCTTAAGGTCTGGTTTTCTTTGAGCACTGGGTCTTAAACAGCACTTCCTTTATTCAACATACAGTTTTGAATACTGAAGTCTTGTTTTCTGATGCTGGCAAATTGAAATGTGCTCTTTTTCACATAGCTTCCAAAAGTGGGTAGGAACTGGTGAGGTCCCCCAGCTGTCACCTGTCCACATTCCGTGACTCTTCATCCTGCCTTCGCTGCCTGCAGCACTGCCTGCCTGCCCTGCCCAGCGACTGCAGCCACACTTGTCAGCTACAGAAATCAAGTCTGGGCTGTCTCAAATGGGGCAATGAAACACAGTTAGTAGCCATCTGTGAAAATCTGGTTTCCATGGCATTCACGGCGTGAGAAGGCAACCATGAACTGAAGCAAGAACAGGACCCCATTGCTCAATGCCTTCACCCCAAAGTAGGCTTTGCTCTTCTCCTGGGCTACTCACCCACTAAGCAATGAAGTTCTTGGAAGAAAAAATGGTGTTCTAAAGATGAAAATTATTAAGATCTGCTTCTGTATTAAAAATACATCTCACCTTGCCAAATTAAAGTGCTTGTTTGTTCAAAGACTATGAAATGTTGTATTTTGTGAAATCACCACTTAAGCAGAAGATGCGAATTCTTCTCATTTGTCTTAATGGGACATTAACTGGAAATTTAATTACAAGGGAGAGCTAATTATCTGCAGGTTTGCCAAACTGCAGATGGAATCTACTCAGCAGAATGAAATCTGAATGCTGAAGCTGATGCAAACATAAGTGCAGTTTAGTGTGTGGAAAATTTGAACTGAAACCAAATGAAAAGAAGAATTAAATTTCCTTTAAGTCCTGACAGAGAACCTCAAATGAGCCACCCCTCACTGCACCGTTCCCCCTGCTGACTCTCCCTCAGTCCTCAGATCTTTTCTTTCCCTAAAAAATGAAATAACAGCCAGACAGTTTCAGGGCAAAACACATCTCACTCAGTACCTTTTCTTGGTCGTTGCCCTAAGCAGACACCAAGGAAGAGTAAGGACAGAGCACAGTGATCTGCTACCTCCAAATACACTCTCAACCTCTTACTATTTTCAGCTCAGGGAATTTCCTGAGTTTGACGTGGTTTGTCTATTAGTAACCCTCAAAGGGTCTCTCTTCCAAGTGTTTGTCCAGTCTCCCCTTGAACTCCTGATCCACTTCCAGCCTTGTTCTGGCTCCCCTTGGTCTGGATGTATCCTGTCCCGCTTCCTCTAATTGTGGCCCTGCAGAGAGTGGAGAGGGGGAGGTGGTGGATGGTGCAAGATTTTTTAAAATAAATTGTTTTCAAGTTCTTACTGCTGTGCTGCCCTTCCTAGCTGCAAGTCCAGCTGCAGAGCTCACACTGTGCTTCCTCTTACTGCATGACAGAAAACGCTGTGCGTGGCAGACAGCAGCCTCAGGAAAGCAGCAGGACACCGCACTGGTAGGAATTAAATACTTCAGACCAGATTCGGATCTCAGAACCCAGGTGTAAATCTGGAGTCACTCCCTGCAGTTCAGAGGCATTATTCTGGCTTTACTCAGTCATGGCTGAATTCAGCATCAGGCATCTTGTTTTTCAAAATCATTTGGTTTCCAGGCCACAGTGGGGAATGTAACAGCAGGAGCAAAAGGAAAAATGGGTTATTTTATTAGTAAAATGCATTCCTATTCTAACAAGTATTTCTGCAACATTTGGATCACTTCAAGAATTTTGCCTTCTCACACAGGTACACACATACAAATGTACACAGAGGTATGAGTATATAAATATTTCAGCTGGCCCACTAGAAGTTAGTCTGTCTTGGCAGAAAGAAAATATTCTGCCCCATTTTTCACTTCCTTCTTTCTTCTCTGACACAATTTCGAAGCTCTGCCACTGCCTTTTGAGGAGCCCTGAAGAAACGTGTTGTTTAGCCTGGAGAAGAGGAGGATGAGGGGAGACCTTATCACTCTCTGTAACTACCTGAAAGAAGGTTGTAGTGAAGTGGGGGTTGGTCTTTTCTCCCTAGTAACACGCAACAGGACAAGAGGAATTTGCTTCAAATTGCACCAGGGGGTGTTAGATTAGATATTAGAAGAAACTTTTTCACTAAAAAGAGTAATTAAACACTGGTATAGGCTGCCCAGGGAGGTTGTTGAATCACCATCCCTGTAGGTGTTTAAAAGACATATAGGTGCTTAGGAATATGGTTTAAGCACTGGTTGGTAGAGTCAAGTTGGACTCAATGGTCTTAAAGGTCTTTTCAAACCAGAAAGATTCCATGATTCTGTGAATTTACTCGCAGCTGTGTTGAACTGCATACTGGTGGTTAGCAAGTCTAGCCAACTCCCAGGGGATTTTGGTTTGTTGTTGATACTGGAAAATGTCCTGGGGAGAACCTGCATTCTTCCTCATCAGAAAGGACGTTTGCATCCTGGAACTTCTGGCAAAGTGCCTACCCCCCATAAAAGATTCACCTCTAATTACAAATACTTATCAAAACTATCAAAAGGGAACTTTTTGGTCTGTTTCTCTCTGTTGGCATTTAAGATTTTGAATTTCCTCAATTCGATGCAGGGAACAAAAACTAAGGGGAGGGAAGGTTTGCAAGGGCATTTGCTCCGTGATATCAAAATGAAACCATGTAATCCAATATGCTGACTTCTGCCCCCCACACCCATCCCTGAACCACCCTCCTTTCTGGGCACAGGAGCTGGCTGGAGCTACAAGAGGTCTGAGAGCTCTCCCTGGGTTATCTCCATAGCAAACGGCAGACCCTGGTCACCAGCCTATTTTGGAGCCAGGCTGTGGATTCAAACCCCAAGCTGCTTCAATACTAAGCTGTAAGGATGAGAACTAAATGTCTTCCTCTGCTTATAACTTTTTTCCAGTGCTTTTGTTATATCCACTCCATTTCTAAGTTCTCTCCAGAGAGCTGGGATTGCAGGACAAGGCTTGGCACTCCAGCACTCTTCAGAGCTATGCCTCTGTGGCATTTATAAAGCCTTTCAAGACCATTCAAAAAGAGACAGGTGAGAAGAGAGATCTGTACAAATCCCAGCCTATCATTTCTCGGCTTTCAGAAAAGCAATGGCAAAGTCATCCTAGTAAGCAGCATGGAAAACAGTTACTTTGCTCCTACACAAAGAAATGTCGAATAGAAAAAGAAGGTCCATATTCAGTCATTTTACATTGTATTGTGGAAGTCAAGGCCTGTAACACGTTTCTATTAATGCATAATGAGTTAGTTCATAGGACACAGACAAATGTGCCATTCCACAGACTTCTTCCAACACAGCACCACTATTCTTTGCCTCCAATATCTTCTTCCCTGTGGTTACATGATGATTGTTTTCTTCCCTTGCAGTGACTTTGATGATATCCTTGACACTCATTTCTGTTGCTCCTAAAGGAACTATTCTGGAGACAGTAGTTACTCATTTTCAAGGTATTCTGTATATTTAGGGCACTATTAAAAAGATGAGCATAAAAATGTACCCACTATCTGTACTGCAGAACTATGGCTTAAGTTATAGCTAAAGTAAAATACAGGTAAACTAAAATGCTCCCAGTATTGCCTCTTAAAATAGTACTGGCTTTCACACTGAAACTGGGGCTGAACCAGATGAGAAAGGATTAAGCACGATGTAAATCTAAAATTATTTCATAATTACAAAAAGCATAAAACAAAATAAAAATTATATGGAGAGAAGAAGGAGGAAGTCAGTTGGGAAAGAGAAATTGTGTCTTTTACACAATTTGTCAAAGTTATTTTGACTGGGAAATCACATACTATTTTTGTGAACGTGAATGCTCTTGTGTAAAACAAATGCACATACTACTCCAGGTTTGGAATTGAACATTTCAGAAAAGGAGCAGAGAATGGACCCCCCAGCTGTTCACTATTTCCTCCTCTCTCCATCCCTTGCAAATGCCACATATTTGTATTGTATGATTGGTAAACAGCACTCCTAACAAGGACACAACATGGAGCCTTGTCAGAGATGCCACACTCTCTCCCCTAGCTTGTGATGAAAAGCCAAGGCTGTGTTGGCTGTGAGGAACTGCCAACACAATATCTCAGAGCAAACAAGATCTCTTCAGCAGGTTTTTGAGGCCATAAGCCAGCAACTCAGGTGGACTGGCTAAAGAGCTGTCCTGTTTTGTCAGTTTTTAGCCTCTTACTCTAAGTGAAGAGGGTCAGGAACCTATAATTTCATAGAATCATAGAATGCTTTGAGTTGGAATGGACCTTAAAGATCATCTAGATCCAACCCTGCTGCATGGGCAGGGACACCTTCCACCAGACCAGGTTGCTCAAGCCCCATCCATCCTGGGCTTGAACACTTCCAGGAAGGGGGCACCCGCATCTTCCCTGGGCAACCTGTTCCAGTGTCTCCTTACCTTTACAGGAAATAATTTCTTCCAATATCTAATGTAAATCTACCCTTTTTCAGTTTGAAACCATTACCCCTGGTCTTCTCACTACAAGCCCTTGTAAACAGTCCCTCCCCAGCTTTTCTGTGGGCTCCTTCAGGTGCCGGAAGGCCACTATAAGGTCTCCCCGAAGCCTTCCCTTCTCCAGGCTGAACAACCCCAGCTCTCTCGGCCTGTCTACATAGGAGAGAGTCTCCTGCCCTCTGATCATCTTCATGGCCCTCCTCTGGACTTGCTCCAACAGCTCCATGTCCTTCCAGTGTTGGGGACTCCAGAACTGGACACAAAGCTCTTAAGCTCTTAGAGAAGCTATCAGAACCAGGGTGTGGAAGCATCTGATAATGAATGTTGGGCAATGCCATCTTGAGTCTTCATGGCTACTGCTACTGCTGAACCTCAGTTCAGACTCCCTCTGTAAGAGTTTGGAGGCGATCAGTAACGGCACAATCCTCCGCAAGGAGGCAGCAAACCCTCTGAGGAGTTTTGAGCTGCAGCCAGTCTGCAGCGTGGATCACTTGATTTTTCAAGACTGCCTGGCTTAAGATAGCATGCTGAGTGGTGAGACATGAGATAGTACCCCTGACTGGTCAGTTGAATCCAGTCAGCTCCTACAGAGCACCAAGAATTTTAAGACAATCTTGAAATTATAAGCAATATGTCTTCATTGCTTTGGTTTTTTTGATGTCTCATACAGGGCAGGCAAACACTTCCAGTTGAGACCAAAGGTCTGAGTGAATCACTTGGTAAATATAAGGTCTGCATTTGATGATCCAGTTAATGTTCTCACACAGCCCTTGGGGAATATCAGTCATCAAGCTTACAGGAAGGACCAAAACATCTCTTTCATTCTTGGTCCCTGGGGCAGTCTCTTGCTTATGTTCTCAGTGTATGGCATTATCAGGATCCACTTTGTCTCCTGGTGAGCTGCCCTGGCACTCATGATGAACCTGGCAAAATTGTGTTCAAATCAAACTGTTCATTTGCTCTTCAGTTCAGCAGCCAGCCTTATAAAAGAGAATGCTGTCTTTTCCTGAGGCTTCATGCTCAACAGTCAGATGGCCAGACGGGTCTTTTTTCTGGTGTGACTACTTTCTTCTCGGGAGATGGAAATTGAGATGACCCCAAGCAAACTCACAGAAGGTTTTAAAAGATATTATTATGACATCAATCTTGTGCCAGTCTTGAGAGGTAATCTTTGTAGTCCTATTGCATGCACAAGAAAGACAACTATATCATTCTTATGAACACTAAATGGTTCAAGCATGCAGAGAAGACCTCCCATCAGCATGTGTCACACGTCAGATGATTAGTAGACCTTTCCTTCTGCACATCACAGAGGAGCTTGTAAGCAGCGTTGCAGGCTGGTCTCCCACATCTACCAACTCAGCTCTCATGCTTTGGCTCCAGGAGCAAAAAGGAGAGCATATCTGATCAGACTGGCAGCATTGGCAGCAGCAGGACTACTTTTCTCAGTAGAAAGGACCACTGATCTCCAGTCTCCCTTCATTTCCTTTGTCTAGTTTGCAAAACAGTGGCAGGCAGGAGAGGAGAAAGCTGGGCTCTTGGCTGAAGTAGTGGGAGTTGGTCATTGCTGCATGAGGAAACTGCCTGATGCAGCCAGCCAGAAACGCTGGGGAAGAAAGACTCACCACAGCTAGCTGTGACAAGACGTTTCTCTCTCCAGAGCTGTTCTCTTCTGTGTCTTTCATCAAAAACATGGATTGTGGAAGTATGATGCTGTAGAGGGACACAGAATCGAGTAGATGCGAAAATGTTCCAGAGCCAGAGAGACTGGATTGTCTCCCAGCCATGCCTTCGGCCAGCTACCATGAACAGATCAGGACTGCTGTAGATCATGCAAATGAAGAGGTATGTGGCAAAAGTGAAGTTGTCTGAGTTGAAAGAAAATAACAAACCTGAAATGACCCCAGCCAAGTTGCAGAAGGGTGAGGTGGCCAGTGCTTGTTTCAAACTGGTTGAAAAATGGCTTGGTGAGATTTAAATGAAAGCAGCAGAAATTCTCAAAAGCATTTGGCTGGTTTTGGCTATTGCTGTCATCTTGACCCAGTGAGAAACAAATTAATGCAAGAAAAATATCTAATCAGCTGGAGTAAATTAGTCTATTAAAATCAGTGTGCATCCTCGTGCGAGTACAGCTCTGCACGTGAGTGTTTACAAGGGCAGAGCCTTAGAGGCTTCAACCCTGCCAACACGTTCACAGATACTTAAGTTTCCTACGGTGAACAATCCCATTTGGCAAACAGAAAATCTCACCGTGGTATTGTACAAGCCTAACAGCTGGCAAGATCAAGACCTTGGACTCAGTGATTTCTACAGCAAAGCGTATTTTTGGCACTAAAGAAATGGTAGAATGTAGCTGAATAATCTATCAGATAGACAAATTCTATATGTATTAAACCAAAAAGTATTCAGAGAAGGAACTGTATTTTTCCACAGATTTGGTCAGGGTTTAACATATTGTGGGTGCTACCACAATTCATATAATAAACAAAGAAAATAGCTTGGCATCATTTATTTATTTGCTTCTTTGTGGATTTATGAGAAAGCTAACAAGAATAAAAGAAGAATGTACAGCTTCTTATCATTAATTCTGTGGTTCAATAGTCTTTTTTTTTTTTACTGAGGTGTAGAAAACTTCAAAACTAACAAATCCATCTATGTTTTCTGGGTGCCTGGTGATATTTGAAGGTTTATATAAATAATGCAGATCTCAGGTTAGCCTCACCCTCCAACACTTCTTTCAGCTTCTTGAATAACTAATAAGATCAACAGCAGGTGACACTGCATGTGACAATGGCTCTTGGAAGAAAATTCTCTAATCTACCTGAAGTTGGACTAAAATATCTCATTAATTTCACATGGATCATCAGAGAGCATCTGTGAGGTAGCAACAGTTTGTGGATAACATGACGCTGCTTGCCAGCAGAAGCCTCCCCTTCAGCAGTACTCATTGCCTAAGACATACAGTCCCAAATTCTGCATCCTTCATTGAAATCATGGGGAAAAAAATGATGCGAATTAAAAAGGTTTGTCATGGGCAACCTGAGGATACTCCTGGTGCCTTCTTCTGAGCCAGAATTTATTGGGTCCGCAGGTTCTGACTCCTCCTAGCCCATTTGGCCACCTTTATAACCAGCATGTTACCCCTCTGTGACAGTAACTGGCTCCCTTTTCAGATCCCATTTTACACTGGCACAGCAAGAAGAGGCTTCAATGTGAGTGAGAGCCAGACCCCAGAAGAGTAAGAAGCCACACTTGCAGTGCAGAGCTCTTTGAAGCCAGTGAGCTTCACCACACTGTGCTTTTAGCAAACCTTTGCAGGAGGTGGTCCCTGTGGTTTTGTGACCCAATAGTGTCATTTAAGTTTGGGGGTTTGGGTGAAATAAGATTTCTGGGAAGAAATTGGGTGAAAAATTTACGCATATTTTTGAAAGCTTTAGGAAGTCTTCACTGAGCTGCCTGGTTTCTAATCCAAAGCAGGATTCCACTGGAATTTTCCAGTAAAATTTCCAAGAGCTTCAATTTTGATCCATCATACATATGCTTTAGATTTAAAAAAAAAAAAAAGCAGAAAGAAAAGATCCTGTATTTTAAATTAGTGTATTTCAATATTTTTAGTAGTTTACCGGTTTTGCAGACTAGTTTTGTAAATGTTGTATAAACATTTTTTTAGTGTCCTAGAACTTAATATTAGTAAGAGTAGAGTTACAAAGTTTCCTTTTTTTTTCTTTTCAGAAAAAAATAGTTTGCAACATTCATATAGTGAGAGGAAGAAAGCAGAGGCTATAAAATACTCTGCTCCTAAAAGCAGTATTACTCATAGAAATTTCTAGGTTTAAATAGTCCTCATCACATTTCTCTTACAAACTTAAGAATATTCTTTATAGCAATTTCATAATGTAGCTATCTAAAACTTCTATATTAAGCCCTGGATTCAAGCAGGTATTCATTTTTTGTGACTTTAGAGGTACAATTGGTACATTGCTCCTGGCAGACTGGCAAGATAGCACACAGGAATTATCTCATTTAACTGTAGATCAATGCCATGACTGCAGCTATAAAATTGTAGGCAAATTGTACAGTAACTACAAGGTTATTATCAATCACTTTTACCTCTGCAGTGGCACAGGAGAGAGGACAGATGCCATAATAGGCTCACTGCTGAGTACATTTCATTAATATACTCTGTTTTTTTCCAGTCTTGCTCCTGATGGCTACTTGTTTCTTGCTAGAGATAAAAGTAGGGAAATCAACTCAGGTTCAAGTAAATACATCAGGATTACCAATGCTTTTCTTCTTACAGATGAAAAAGTTTATTTAGTTATTTATTACTTTTTTAGAAATGTATCACATGGGCATTTAACAAAACTGACCAGTCTCTTTCTGCTTTCACTTGGTAACTATTAGGTCACAGCCTTAAGTGGAAGACAAATCAAAACCAAAGGTTCATAGTTGATTTCCAGTACAGGCAGGTGTTACTGTATTGGACATAGTAGCATTACAGAGGCTTAAAATCAAGAGGCTGGTCAAGCCCCACTAGTGTTCCTGAAGAACTGATCAGATTTTAACAGATAACACATAGAGAGAGGAATGGAGCCACATGCTTTGTCACTGCTGCTCATTATCAATGGCTGTGAAGTAATTTAAAGATTCAAAGCAGTAATATAAGAGAGCAGACTTTACCCCTTGTTAAAATAACCTTTTTTTTCCCCATCTCAAATATTTCCTTTTTAAATTACCCTTTAAAAAAAGTTTATTTCATTCCTGACCAAAATCCTTCATTTCAGGTTGCCATCTGACTTAGCTCTCTTGTGGCCATGGTGGAATTTAATGTTCTGGGCCAGGGAAACACTTGTAACACACATTGTCACAAAAAGGCTTCTTGAGGATTTTACTCCAGAGAGCTGAGTACAGTGGTCACTTACTCCAGGATTTCTTCTTACCTGCCTATATTTCATCTTTCCCCCATAAAGAGGGGAAGAGGATGGGCTTCCAGAAGAGCCTTCTTCCAGAAGAGTATAATGGCTATCAGTACAAAAATGGGTGTCATTCAAGAAAAGCTATCTGGTGATGATCAACTACTTCAGAACCATTTTGCCAAAATAATACCTAATAGTATTTCACAAGGCTGTTCTAACCCAGAACTTCTCACTAGGGTTTGATGTAGGTGTATAGGGACACATCACACTCTTGTGACAAGTGCATCCTTCCAAGGACAGCATTAATTCAACCTCTTGACTTAAAAAATACTATAGTTGGTGTGAATGCAGTCTGTAGGCTGATGGTTTGACAAACTTTGTATCTGGTATCTCAGTCTATTTTTCTTCCCAAAAACTGCAGAGAAAACTATGAAGTTCAGGACAAAACAGGTCTGCTAGCCAAGAAACATTGTCACTAACCCGCTGAGTGACTGCAGGCAAGTCATCTGCTGTCTGTTTCCTCTGCCATGCATTCTCCATCTATTTAGAGCATAAGGATGTCTGCTGGGACTGCCACTCACTACAGGTTTCTGCAGGGCTCAGGGACCCCAAGACCCTCCCTCTACATGGGCCTGTAGGTGATACAGTGACTGTAAATATCCATGAAAGGGATTTTTACCATCGCACCATTTCCTAGTGGAATTTCATTTCATCCAAATACCCCACTCATATTTTGTAGTGATTGGCCAAGGCAAGTCCCCAGGTGTGTGAAGCCCTCCAGCTGCCTAGAAACTGAAGCTATAGACAGCTGCAATAGTATTAAATACCTCCCCAGGATACTTACAGCTAGCAGTAGTCTTTTGTTCTCATCTCTTTTCATATTACCCTTATACAGTCCTCTTGTTTAGACAGTACTAACATGGAAAATGTGGAAAATACTAAAAAAAAAAAGGTAACAAGCTTGCATTTGTTAATTTGTGTTGACAAATTAGACATATGCACTAACAAGTATTTATATATTTATAAAATATGCATATTTTGAATGCAGAATGCTGGAAACCTTCTAAATGAAGCTGAGGTCTGAGGTCAGGAAATTTCCACTAAGCTGTGGTTAAGGGTACAAAGATGAGTTTATTTAAATATAGTCGGTGGATAAAGAAAACTGTTTTCATCTCTGCACATATAATTGAAAGAACTCCATGTCCAGCAATCGACTTGCCTATCATTAAAAAAAAAAAGGCGTTTTTGCAGAAGTGTGTTTATCTGAACCCAAATATATTAAATCCTCTAAGCAAAAAATGATTCCTCAAGACAAAGAGTTGCCTTTTACAAGGGTTCACTGTGTATTCTGGTCACCATGACAATAATTATCAACCAACTCACAGTGTTATCTGAGACACCACAGGGACCTGACTTACACGAAACAGAAAGCAGAATGCAGCACGCTGAATTCCACTGGGCTGTAAGGCAGGTAAGCATTGATGAATATCAAGATTAGGTTGAGTTCATAGCTTTCCCCACTGCTCATAATGTTTTTAAAGGCCACATAAGCTTTCTATTTCAGTTACATCAACGATAAGACCAGCCTTTACCTTCACACGGTTTTTTTCTTGAGATTTTTTCTTTTTCAGATGGCAACCTGTTTCAGCAAGGATCATCTCTGCTGTATGCAAACAAGTCAGCCCTCTCTCATGTTTAGCAGCATTTACGTATGTACATGGCTGTCCTGCTTACTCCAAATTAATTTTGTCAGAAGGAAAGGGGGTAGCATCAGAGCTGGACCAGGGCTACACAGAAGTGTGCCTCAGGTACCACAAAGGCAAATACTGCAACAATGAATGCTGAGAAGAAAACTGACCGCTGAAAACAGGTCACAGCCTTTACAAAATTACTAACATGAGACCTGAAAAGCAGAAGCACATCAGCCGTCTTAATCGCGTGGTTCCCCTGAAATGAAGTGCCCCATTTATGGTTACTTGTCCAGTTTGCAGGTGAGGCTGTTGCCAAATTCATCACTATTTAGTCAAAACCCTTAGGGTGAAATTCTGTGCTGTGCAACAAAAAGTTTACAGCTGAGAAAGAGGGAGCTTTGATGGCTTAAAACAGTCTTCTTATCATCCAGCTTTTAGCTGCCCCAGGAGCTAAAGCTGACACTGACCACTTTTATGCCCTACTACCTCTTTTTTTGCCAAGGCCCTTCAGAACAGAGGGGACATTGCAAAGAAGTACATGAGCTACCATCCAAGGGTGTATTTACTTCAGTCAGATGTAGTGAAGAAGGAATGGTTATCAGAGGAGAGATGGATGATAGGGGAGAGAACAAAATTAGGCAAGTGAAGAGGAGCTGTTCAGATTAACTCATTGCATCTGTCTTAAGTCATACAAAAAGATAGAATTCACCCAAGGGCAAACCCTCCAAATTGTAATTTCTTTTCTAGAAACAATTTAATGACACACCACTACTTGAGTGCCTGGTACTTCACATACAAATAAAAGTGGCAAATCCCTGCACTTCAGCATCATCTAAATTAAACTTTTGAGACCAGGTCTTCTGTGGTATAGATTAGCATAGGTCCACTAATGCTGGAGAAATAATTTATGCACCAGAAAGGGAAATAGTAAGGGGAAAAAACTTTTTTTGACCGTAAACCACCAACCTAGTCTTGATTGGTTTTATTTCAATTATTAATCCTCTGGGCATCTGCTGTGACTCAATGATTTTACAACATATGTAGATCTGGAGAACCCATCTATAGATTCCTAAAGCAGTGGGGAAAGACTTTTCAGTTCTAAAGAAGAGGAAATCCAGGGATGAGCCATGTAGAACAAAGGAATAACCAAAACTTTTAGACTGCTTGCATAAAACTCCTGCAGTTTTGGCCTTAATGGCCACAAATACCAGCAGGAAAAATGGTAATAAAAAATTAGATATTATCACATTTAAAGCAAAAAAAATTCCTTGATCTTGTCAGAGCCAGTGTATTCTCTGTTCTTTCATGCCCCTTAGGGGAGAATGTAAATCTTTCTAAAGAGAAGCAACAGTAGGAGAGTAGGCATAAGCATGCACATCACACCACAGGTATGTGCTGTTAGTATCCACAAATGGGATGTAATTTATTTTCTGAATGTGTATCAGTCACAAAAGAGTGCTAAAAAATTAATTTTTGCTGTAATGGAATTTAAAGCCTTGTCCAGAGAAAAATTAAAGTGGTACAAATTATAGTCAGAACGAATCATGCCTCTAAACTCTTAGAGAAGAGAGTCCAAGACACTATGCATCAAGATCTCTGGACTCAACAACATGGCTGCATTCAGCACTGCCTTGGAGCCAAAACATTTGTACTTTATTGCAACTGGTTATGATCCCTTGTAACAGAGAGACTACAACTGGGCTATTCATCGTTCAGTGATACGTTGATGGCCCTTCAAAGGTGATATAATATTGCTTTTGTTGTTGGGTTTTTTTTCTTCTCAGGAGACACTAGGTAATGGTACTTTTACTTGCTCCCGTGCATCAAGACAGTTCACTTGTGAAATGTTCCTTGGGAATGTTGGGAGGTCAACAACTATGCTTCTGTTTTCTCACCACTAATTCTATTTCTTTGAAACTACTGCTGATGCTTTCTCTCTTCTCAAATAATACATTCAAATGAACCCACAAAAAGCAAATTAAAAAAAAAAAGTATGTGGTGTTAAAAATATACATTTAATTATTTTGAGAGAAGAGGATTTGTGGTAGCAGGAGACTAGGTAGTGCTCTGCACAGAAGCATTAGCAAGTGCTTTGTGCTCTGAACCTCTACCAAATACACTCTACTAGGCACATTTTACTCATCAGTCATGTTCTGCAAGTTGAGTGACAGTGATGTTTCTAAGTTTGATTTCTTCCTCCACAAAAGTGTTGTTTGAAACAATAGAGATGGCATCTTTCCATAACTGAGCAAGCTTTTAAATGTAATGTAATGACGGGTGCACAAAAATTTTCTTAGTGGTTGTGCTTCAGCAGATAATCCTCTCAGATTTGAAACAAAGTCTTGTCCAAGGTTAGCTCAGTCTGTAAGCTATGACCATTTCAGGTAAATTAATAGAAAAACCCAACTTACTAGGCTTCAGGCAAGGGTTTCAAATATGGTGAGGTGTTTTGTAAATCATAATTCTCCATAAATTATCTCTATTCACAGGCATCTTCCAAATGAAAAAGAAATGTTAGTGAAATAAAGATCAGAAAGTAACTTGAAAGAGAAATGAATTTACTTTGTTGCACCTATTAATGAAAATATGAACTCTCTGTGATTAGTTGCTGGGGACACATCTATTAAATACTGAAGAAAAAAAGAATTTCAGCACAAAATTATTCTATGGATGATTTCTTTTATCTACCATTGAAAATTATCTAGGACAGAAGTTCAATACAGTGAGATGCTTGGGTAATAAGCATGAAAGAAATGGATTGATAATATTCAGAAAGAAAAGGAAAGCTAAAGAATTTTGTACTTCTGTCATGCTGCATTTGGCAATATCCAGTGAGGAAGGAAAGGGAGAGGAGAGAGGGAGAGTAGCAATTCAGTTATACAACTTTATATGTGTGGGTTGGAATTTTAGCAAATTATTACAGTTTATGTACCAATGAGGGATGGAAAACCATGACATGTGGATTGTCTCTTATACCTGAAATGGAACCTGAACAGACACATTGACAAGTGCAATGTTTCAGTATATAGGAATGAAAATATATGGCAGGAGTACAAACCACACACATTTCTTCCAATGTAAATGGATTTTTCAAATGTAAAATCATGTAATAAAATTCTATTTGTCACAACAAAAGTATTAAAAACTTACTGGAACTGTGTTGTTTTTTTTTTTAATTCAAGCTGGTACTTTATATCTTCACCAGCAGTGAAGATGAAGTCTTCAGAAATGCCTAAAATTTCTCTTGTTCTAAGAAAAGCAGGGGGCATGCTATAGACTTAGACTGTCAAAATCATGTTTGCATCTTTTCTGACTTACTCTGTGTGTGCATGTTTGCAGGGGGCAAAGGACACTCTTCAAGAATTTCAAGAGTTCAAACAAAGATTCCACTGCTAAGCATACACAACCTGTTTTAAATAAGAGTTGGGGTGAAAAAAAAAAAAAAGCCCCAGCTGTCACTTCTGCATGGTCAGTGTTATTTATGCCTTTGAAACATGCAGGGATCTTCTCACCTGTGGCCCTTGATCCTGTTTTAAAAAATGCTACAAAAGCGAAGTGGAGGATGAAAACAAGGATGTTAGACATCCTACAATGCAGTGTGCCCTTCAATTACAACCATTGCAAGAGCTGTGGAAGCAGGAGTACTAGCTTACATTTGAATTCTTGCTTTATTTTTCCCAAGACAACAGGCATGGCCATATTTTATTTTCTTTAAGAAAAACAAACCTGAGAAACACAAAAGTTTTTCAGCCCTACTAAGTAATCCCATTAAATGCTTACTTACACATTTTCACTGAACACCTTCTCACTTCAGTAGGAAGGAAATGCACCCAGCAGGAAAGCATGGATTTTCAAACCTTTATTTTGAGGATCTACTTGTAAATTAAATCATGTTTATGCCTGTTTCTGTGCAGGGATGAACTTCATCCTCGATACGCATAAGACCAAACTTCCACACTCCATGAGACTCCTGCACAAGGCTGAGAGACTAAGACACACGCCACATACCTGGCAGAGCCAAAAAGGCAGCAAGACACTAGAGCAGCTCATAGGCTAGGGATGAATGAGAATGTGATTTTTCCTCTACATATGGGTGTGTTGTAGGTTCCTGGATGACAAAGGGATGTCTAAGCCTCATCCTTACCTGCCAAAGCACTTTTGAACCCAGGTTTCACCTCATTCCTCAGACCTTGTACCCACACAACCCTGCAGTGTGAACACAACCATGGCATTAGGGCTTCCCTTGAACTGCTAATGGACCTTGTGCGTACCAGCAGCTGTAAGGTGGTGAACTTTTTCCTACATAAATGCACTAATCACAGCTCTAGCACAGAAAAGATACGCCTGTCATTCAGTTTGGGTTAATTACTAATGCCATGGGTGGAGTTCAGCTCCAGATCAAGGCACAAAAAGGTACAAAACTACATGTACCACTCTATATGTTCTGTATGTCCTTGCTCTGACTATAGTCAGGGAACCTCATCAATAGAGCTGAAAAGGGATTCAGTTAACCACCAAGTATCTACGTGGCTCTCTAGGCATCACTGGCAGTACAGGCCATAATGGGAGCTTAGAGACACAGCACTTGTATGGCCACCTAAGCAAAGGTGTTCTAGGTGAACTGGCTTTACAGGAAAGGTTGGACTAGATGATCTCCAGAGTTCCCTTCCAACCCCTACCCTTCTATGATTCTATAATTCTCTGGAGCTGGGCTGTCCCAGCCCATTGGTCACTGTAGGATGTATGCCCAGCTCTGAAGAAATACATACACCATCTTCCTCTCTCAAAACAAATCTTCCAAATTCACACTTCTTGGAAGAAGTTTCGACTCCATTAAAGCCAATGGACCTGTATTTCCTTAAACCAAGTCTGAGATCCATCCATCCAACCACAGACAGCACAAGACAGAATATAGGCATCAAAATGTAGTCACAGCTGAGCAGCTAGACAGACAGTAGAGCAGTGAAAAGAGTGCTTGTAGTATGTGTTTTAGAAAGGAAACCATTTGGTACTGCCTAATGAATGGCATCAGCTCAAAAAACGACTGCTCTGACAGGCAGTTTCATATCAGAGAGGAGGCTTCTTTGTGCTTACATCTGAAAAACAGATACTACATGTTGAGATTAACCCAAGCACATTTTGGTTAGGGGTGCATAGAATATATGAGCATGCAGAACATTTGTAAAGGAGTTTGTAAATCAACAAATTAGTGTTGCAGACTGCTGTGTTATTACAACAGTGCTGTACCTGCAGTCAGGGTGAAAAGTTGCATTTACATTTGAAAACTGTAAATATGAATTATATTTGTATATTTGAAACTGTATTTAAATTTGAAAAAGTTATTAAAAACATGATGCCATTGCTTGGCAATGTGTCTTTCGAAATAAGCTGAAAGTTCCCATTAATATGAAATTGTTAGCATAATGTTTTATGCCATTAGGTATCAAATCTCTTTTTGTAATTACATAAGAGATCACAACGAACAAATAAAGCAAATGTGTTTAGGTGCTCAGGAGAAACAAATTAGTTTAACTACAGTCCATAGAAATTTTAGAGTCATATATTATTGTCGCTGTTGTTATTTTTGAAAGCTGCTATGATTTATTGCTCTAAACATATAGTCACAAATTGAAAACATGGATTAGAATGTCTCCTACTTGACCTTTTCACAGATAACCCATAAATATAAATACTAATTTTATGCATTCAACAGCTGCTGATCAAATTATATATTGTGAAAAGTATCATTTGAAATATTATTACACCATACAAATTACATAGTGCTGTGGCAAATTTTATGGGGGTTTTATGCTAATAGGCACTTTACAAACCATTGCATAACCTCCATGAATTTACACTGGGTGAGTGGTTGTAGAGGCATATGACAACTTCTGGTTCATGACTGGATTATTTTTGCATTTTAACAATACAAGAAATCCCCTTTGATATCAACTCTTCACCTGAAACAAATCTTGACTTTTATTTATTAATTCAGAGATGAGAAATCAGTCAGCTACTCATGCATAAAACTTTAAAAATGAATACACAACAACAAAACCAAAAGAAGCACTTTCCTCTTGCTCTTGGAATTTTATCCCTGTTTGCATTTGCAGCACTTACACTCTTAGCCTTGTTTTTATTTCTTCTAGGCACTGCAATCTCAGTGAAGACTAAGTTGTCTTTGCTTGGCACAAAGCAAAGTAAAAGATAGCTCTGAGCTGCAATGATTGAAGACAAATAATAGAAGAAAGCATATTGTCTCAGTACGGCTACTAAATTCCAGTATGGGTTGCAGCCTATTCTCCCTTCTGTGCCTCATATGGTTGAGTCACTGAGGGAGAAAAGATTGCTTGCTCTTTTCTTTGCAGTGTGTATATCTGCTGTAGGATCAAGCACACAAACAGTAAGCCCTTACACTCACACAAAGAATTCCATTAAATTAAACTTATACAAACCTTACAAGATGTGTACTCTGATAAACAGGTATCTCATCTATCACTGCACATGAAGCTCCAAGAATGGCATATTAATTCACAAAATACTAGATATTCCTAAATTTTGGCTACATTTTGAGAATTAAAGAATTAAATTTATAATCTATTTTTCAAACACAAAGCCTATCATATGTTAACAACTTTATTGAATACTTAATTTATCAAAAAATCTGCATTACAATACTATTTCTTATCAGTTGGTTTCTTAGGAAGACCTTTCTCAACAAGTACATTGAGGAAGACTGGTTTGTTGCAGTTAGGACTACTTGCCTTCTCATCCCAGTACACCTGTATGTCATGTCATTAATAAAAAGTAAGAAAACATTCATTGGCATTGCTACAAATACTCAAATGGTTCTGATATCCCAGCACACTGGTGATCCTAAACTCTGTGTTTAGGAGAGGAGGACTGGGGGCTGCTTGAAGCTGACATAAATTTGCTTGCCCATCAGTAAATCAGTCAGGCACATCTATACCCACCATGAGAGCTGCAAGGTGACTTGCCATACTCTTTACACCATCTGCAACAGCTTCCCAGCATCTACTTTGCCTCTTTTTCTTTTCTGCCGTAGCAGATCGGTGATTCTTTCTAACTTCTGGTTTCCTCAAAAAAAGTTGCATAAAAAATTATGTCTTCGGGTCCCCCTATGATTTCTTGTAAGGAGTGCTTACTAATATTATCATAAACAACAAGTTTCTTTACTAGTTAATAACCATTTTCCAGTCTTTGCTTAAGCCCGATGTTACCAGGTTAGTCGCTATTTGTCCTACAAGGCAGTGAAAACAACTTTGTGTCTCTGTTTGCTGGCATTATACTACTCATTAGAAAGCTACTTTAAGCTCCCATTTATTGTAACCACAATGGTTTATTAGTGAACAAGAACACTCTCTGGGAATTATCATTCCAGCTGCCCTAGAAAAGTGCTTTCTGTACAACCTTTATTTTTTAAGTTGAGTTTAAGTTATATTTTCCTTGTGGCTTCTGTGTCCTTAACAAACTGTGGCCTGCATGGAAATGCACCACCTCCCTCTGTTACACCCATAGAACCGGGGAGTCCAACACGGAGTTTATAGATTTTCCCCACAAAGCCTCTTTTAAATGACATTTCTTTGAGATGCTTTTCTGAGTACTTTCAGTCTCAGCCTCAATATTTGTCTGCCTTTATTACCTTCTCAGCTGCTTGTCCTGTCTCTGGCCTCAGTATGTTAGGGTATGACTTTATAGTTCCTTGCCACTAACTCTTTTTGTAAACACTCCTACAGCACACTAAGTTGCCTTGGTTTGAAGCAACTTGATCCTCTCTCAAAGCCATGTGAAATATCTACTACTTTCTGCATACTGAGTCGCCACAAAAGAGGCCATGCAGAAAACCAGATTAACTGTAAATTCACAGCCTAGCACAGTTCTTTATGTAGACAAGCCATCTATCTCAGTTAATTCTTTGCAACTAGGTTGTAGTAATGATATACCAGCATCCCTGAGAAGAAGTTTCATTTACTCCTCCTGCTTTTACTTTGCCATGACTCTAGAGCTAGTGTCTAGTCAGTGAGAGAATCTTATTATAGCAACGTCCAGATGTGACACACAGCAAGGATTAAAGTGTTATCCAGCTTGTACATGCATAAGCAGGCTCCCTGGAAACAGAATTCAAACTGATATTTTCATTTTCAAGCCTGCATTTTCCTCCATCTGAGCAGTCAATGGAGCATCTTCCTTTCTAAGTAAGATCCAATTATAATGAGAGCTTAGATTGACAGGAAACATTATTATAACTGAATGAGCTGTCAAATCCATGATTAATAAGGTTTTTCATTTAGGTTCCACAATAGCAACATCAGACCACTGGCATATTATTATTCAATAACTCATAACATTCATAAGAAGGTTTAGTTTCTGTTTCGGAGGGTAGAGGGAGATCTTTCACATTCTATGGGGCAGAAGTGGTTTCAATATTTCATGAAAAGATTTTATCTCTGTGTTTTCTGAAGATGGAAACTAACAAAAAGCCTTATGCAAAATCTAAGCCTGCTGTTTATAGGATTGAGTTTCTCTTTTCCTTCTTGCTTCTGTATTTTTGCATCCCCATTACTACTGCTTGAACCATAAGAACAGAGAGGGAATAGCATAGTGTAGGAGGTTTGTAGCCTGGGTGTCCACATCATCAGACGTTGACAGTATGGAGTATAAGCAGGAGGCAAACCAACACCTCTACAATCTGTCTCTGTTCAGTGAGGTGTAAAACAGAACATAACCAGCAGATATTTCATGTTAACCACCGAGAATGTATGCATTTTAAAATCATGGTGTGTGGTTCAAGCAGAGCAGATTTTTTCTACAGTACACTACTTTTCTTTTTTATGTGAGAGACAATGAGGGAGGAATAGTTATGAATTAGGATATTCACAAGGGGGAAAGAACATACTTAGAAAGAAAAATCCTCCCCCTAGAAAAAAAAGCCTATTTATAACAAAAATACAATTCCCTCCATCCTACATAAATTCTGCTTTCCCATCCCATTTCACAGTTTGATAGAGGGTAGCTGGATATCCTATTTTTCTGTTTCACTAGGTCTCAATTTCTCCTTCCTAGCCTTACCTCCTTAATCCGCTCTTCCACCCAAACAGTGGTGCTGCTCCTTCACTGCAAGCAGTATAAGCAATATGGCTGTAAAAGCTGTCTGAAAAACAGCCTTTTGGTCTAGTATTAATTTATGCATCATCAGTTACATCCCACTACTTTTTATCCACATATGATCTATCAATATAAAAATATATATAGCCCATACTGTAGCTGTCTCTTTCCTCATTTTCTTCCCTTGCTGACACCTCGCATGCTTGCACAAACTAACCTTTACCATGCAACTTTTACTTTCATGTTATCATCTGTCAAAGTCCCACAAACTGGGGAAGTTTATGGAGGCAGTCTGAGAAACACCTGAGTTTCCATCCATAACCCTTCATGTCTTGAAACTACCATCTGTAAGCCAATCGGTGAAGACAAGGCTTAAGACACTGGGTATACCACAAGAGATGGAGGAGGGAAGCACAAAGGCTAATGTCTACTATAAGAATAAACTATGAAATGGTTAACAAAGGACCAAGCTTACAAAGGTGTCAGTGAGCCTCAAGGTTAACGCCTTCCAGTATTAAATGGGGCAAGTTCACACCTCTCTTTTTTGTTTCTTCCTTATTCAGATATCTACACTTCAGAATCGAGCTGTCCCAGGCTGATGTTGTTATGGCTGTTCCCATTGCAGTAGCCAATGCACAAAACGCTGCATAAGTGCAAAAATGGTGCTTGTCTCTATAAATATCCAAGACAGGAAAATGAAGCATTGTGTCCCATTTCAGGGACAGCAGAGGCAGCTACAGGAACAAGTTGCCACGAAGTAAATGAGCCTGGATTTACAGCTCATTAACTACTCCATGGCAACTGTCTGTGTGGTTATTACTCCAGAGTAAATGTGAGGTAGCTCTTGACCCTTACTGAAAGTGAGGCAATGCATCTTGCATTTACCTGCGATTTAAGCATTCATATGAAGAAACTAATGAGCTGTAAATCCACACTCTCACTTCACACACAGCAGTTTCTTCATGTATCTTGAGGCAATGATACTTAAGTGATTTGTCTGGTGTCACTCAAGCAGCATGAGAGAGAAGTGGGAATGTAAACCAGACCTACTAAGCTCCTGCAAAACCCACTCCTCACATGGCCAGAATTTTCTTGAAGAGTTGCTGCTCAGTTCCTTGGCACATCTTCCTTCAAATGAGAGCAATTCACATGCAAACTCACCTACTCTTTTGCAGAACATGCATATACCATTTATGCAAAACAAATGGATTGGTAAAAGTAGCTCCCAGATACAGTTTCTTAATTTCACACATAAAATATTATTTACTTTTTCAAAGACTCTTGAGTTTAAACATTAAAAGTAAGTGAAGCTTCAGGACTAGTTTTATCCTGTTTTATTCATCAGATTTCAACTCAAGCTAATCCAGAGTCCAATTTGCCACAGAGTCTAAATGGTCTTCAGTCAACTGTGCAGTCCATCAGGGTGGTGCAAGGCATGTCATAAACTAGCAAAGAGGCTTCTTCCTTTTCCCTTTTTTTATTTTCTTAATCCAGTGACTCCTCTCAAATGATACTCTACTAAGACTCCATCACACTAGTTCAGGTGGACCGTTGGTACAAACCACTGCGGACAGTCATTGCAAGCCTAGAATCATTGCTCTGATTTTTCAGTGACACTACGGGAATCACAACAGAATAGAATACCCTGTGCCTCCTCAAATCTCTTGTTACTATCTGCTAAAAAAAAAAAAAAGAAAGAAACCTATGGGAGAAAAATCTGAATCACAGCATCACAACATATTGCCATTTAAGATATTTACCAGCAAAATTACTTCATGTCCTGAGCTAGAGCTAGAGCATAATGCTGCTAAACACCTTGACAAGTTCAGTGTAAATTATACATCTCTACCTATAAGGAAAGGAAAATCACTTTCTCAGTACAAAAATTAAATACATTGGTTTTCAAACATTAAAAGCTCCTGTGTATAATGATTGATAAACGTCGTTATTCACTTCATTATCACCATACTTTTATTTCATGTCTATGGACTAACACATTCAAAAAGCACAGAGGGAAAGCTCAGGAGACTTTATGAGTTTTAATGGATTTGATGAGTCTCTTCACAGCACTCTGTTTCCTGGTAATCACTCAGTTCCTCACTGCAAGAACTCTCTCAAAAATGTGAGTCATGCCTACAGGTCCTTTGGGATTTGACCTGGCTGTCACACTGACAGCAACTTTCTCATTTCATTTCTTGGGGCAAGGCATTTCAAAGCATAATCCCAGCCTTCTGGGATGCTTCTGCTTCCAGGATGCCCTGTTCTGACAGTACTGAAAAAGCCTGAATTTCATGAAGGAATGCATAATGTAAATGAGCAATGTCAGTGCTTTCTTTTACATTGACCACATACAACACTTTACAGACTCTGATTAACATCCTTCTTTTCTCTTTCTCCTCTCCTCCTCTCCTCTCCTCTCCTCTCCTCTCCTCTCCTCTCCTCTCCTCTCCTCTCCTCTCCTCTCCTCTCCTCTCCTCTCCTCTCCTCTCCTCTCCTCTCCTCTCCTCTCCTCTCCTCTCCTCTCCTCTCCTCTCCTCTCCTCTCCTCTCCTCTCCTCTCCTCTCCTCTCCTCTCCTCTCCTCTCCTCTCCTCTCCTCTCCTCTCCTCTCCTCTCCTCTCCTCTCCTCTCCTTTCCTTTCCTTTCCTTATCAGAGGCTGCATAAACACTAGTTGATCAAACATTACCTGTAACCACCCCACGGCTCAGTTTCAGCCTGTGCCAACTAGTGTTTTCCCAAACAATTCCCAGGTATGGTCTGGAGTTTAGAGCTCACCAAAGCCCCCTCCTAGTATGCAGTTCGCAAGCAGCCTCACAAATGAGACTGAAAGGGTTACTAGCAGAGATATCAGCCACCTCATGCCAGTTGGTCTTCAGAGCCCACAAAAATCCCTGCAGTGGTGGAGTCAGAGAACTTGGCAGCTGCCTGGAGTTCAGCAGTTGGATCTGTGGGAGCCTTGGGAGCTCCAGGTAGGTGCTGTCGATCCTGCATCAAAGGGGTACAGGGACTGTGTTTCCTGATGGAAACTCACTGTGGTGTACATTATCTCTGGCCAGTTTAAACGGGAAAACTCTTTGGTGGCTTCTGAATAGACCACAATGCAGGCACTTTATTGACCTGCTACCCATGAGCTTAATTTTCCAATCTTTTTGCCATGAGAAGGGTGAATGATAGAATATAGCCTGGAGAACAGCATCATGGGAAGTCAGGCTGCTTTGAAGCCCAGCTGAATAAAAACATTTCATATCTCCCCCCCCAGTTATATTTCTGGAGAGTTATTCTGCTGAAGTGCTTTCTAGAATTTTGGATTTTCATTTTTTTTTACTTTTTTCTCCTGCTTCATAATTATACATAGTTATGTGATTTTGTTATATTACGTGTTTTGCTGTGTTTTGTACTTTCTGTAGGTGAGAACAAAATGTGCCAGCCAGTTCTCCCCTCACTGACATCAGTGGCTTTCTGCTCACACACTCCATGCAGGATTGTCCTTTTTCTTATCAAGGGTTCCATATTTTCGTGTGATACCATTTTTATTTCTTCCAGGCATCCGTTTTAGTTTGATATTTCTTTTATCTTTGTTCTCCAAGTAATTAATTTTTAGCTCTAAATTAAGCAATTTGTTTTTAACCAGTTGGCATTTTTATCAGTCAGCATATCCAAATGTTCATCTATACCTTCCTGAATTTCATATGCTGTATCAGTATTTCCTGTAGCAGTAATGGCTTTCTGCAATGAGACTTACACCTCAAATTGCCCTGCTAGTTTTTCAGGCAATTATCTACAGCTCATCCTTCTGGCAGGCACATTGCTGTCTTCCCTGCTGTATTTTGGTGTTGAGAGTAACATCAATCCACAGTAAAGGCCTACTACAGACTTGATGCTTCTCTGTGGAAATTTTAAGCTTTTAGTATTGTTTAAAAGAGAAAGTGGTTTTAATGCCAGCTGTCCATACTGAGAATACCAGGAAAACTCCAGTTTTATCAGCTGGGGCTTTAGGGTTTCGTGCTTCTCTAACTCCTCCCTATTGGTTCCTACAGAATCCAAAGGGTACCCCCATCATCCAGATTAGAGTGCTTCTCCAGACAGCATTGCTTAGTTCCTTTTGCAGAAAAACCCAGGACATGAGATGGGATGGCACACAAGCAGGCTTCAGCCCAGCATGGTGTCAGGATGCATATAGGGTTCCCAGAAAATGGTTGTCATCCTCCCAGGTATAGATATATTTACAAGGACCTCTGCAACAGAGCACCAATACAAAGTCCTTCAGGTTGGGCTGTCCAGCCTACAAGAGAATTAAATGGCTTGACACTTGTCAGCAGCTACAGCCTGCTTCAGTTTTGCTCCTAGAAACCTAGCTAAAAACTGATGCTCTGCTGAGGTTTGGTGACAATGGGGTAGGAGACGAAGACCCATGTGTAACTTGGGATGCCCCTGTAGCTCCTATCCTAAACCTTAGCCTCAGGCCTCTGCATGAGAGAAGAGAAAAGGAGGCAGATGTGTTGGGAAGAAACAAGTAAGAGGAAAAGAGAAGCCTGTCTGAAAGCAATAGAGAGGACTGGCGAACCAGGGTCATATAAGTTGAGGGGGGCCAAAGGGCGCATGACAAGTGTAGTGCAGGGGGACCCAAGGGACGTGGGTCTAGGAGAAATCAGACACACATGGCAGAGGATGGGTGTCAGGAGGAAAAGGATTCTATGACACAGTGTGGACATGGTTCTTGGAGGAGCAAGAAGCTACAGCATAGGGAGTTGGAGGGATTTAGGGCCTGACTCATCAGGCAAGGCTGAGGTAGGGGTGGGATTTTAAGAGACTTCAAGCACTTGGCCTCAAAGGCAATGTGTTCTTTAAACTGTAAGGGCTGCACTTCCAGCCTGCCCATGCTATTTGCTAGGGACTTAGAAAGATATTGGAAAGTGACAGGTAGAAACAGTACATGGGATACAGGGAAGGAAGGGGAGAGAGAGGGTGGAAGGTGAGACACCAAGGAGAGGGAAACCTCTTCAGTGGGGACAGAGAAAAAGAGAGGAAGTGAAAGCACGGCCGCAGCCTCAGCAGCCACAACACTGCTCCTGTCAGAGAGAAACCCTATTTCTTACATTTGCATATCCACATTTTTACATCTGCTAATGTATGATGCTTTCTTCCCTCATTTCCAGTATTCCTGAAGTCTGTTCTTACTTACTCCTTCCTGGCTGTCCTACATGCATTTTCCAACGTATTTATTTGAGAAGGTTAGTTTCTTGCTACACAGCAGAAATATTTGTGTTTAATCTACTCTATAAAGGCCCTAAAACCATGAAAAAATGCTCTGGAAGCAGAAAAGAAATAGTTAGAAGGAAGGAAAGGAGGCGCTGCAGGAAAACTCATTTGCTGAAAAATGCAGCTTATGTCTTATCAATTTAATTCCAGATAAGTCTTCATTTTGCTGTGAAGACAGATGCGATAAATATGTTAATGGCAGATTTCGATAGTTGAGTTTGTAGAACTGCAAAGCGAGATGGAAGTGATAATTTTTCTTTCATTTTAATTTTGAAATAAAAAGCAAGAAAGCAAGAAAGTTCCTGATATCATAACACTGTAATGACTTTTTGAAGGATAATGGACGTTAGCACAGAATGATTATTAACTATCATGCCCCGATACTTAATATTTTATTAAATTCCAGTTTCCCTGACTGGGATTCTCTCAGCTTTTTTGCCAGTGCCAAGCAGATTACTGTCTGTGACTAACTTTTTCTGTTCCACATTCATAAAGGTATTTAGCAGCAATCCTAACTTGAAGCTGGTGAGTATTTTACTGATTCTACTGTTGGTAGGCTAGATACATGCCTAAGCAAATGACTGAAAACAGCATTGGATGGAGTTAATCTCTCTTACTGTTTATCAGGAGCCAAATACTGCCTTTTTTAATTCCCTAAGCAGTGAACTCAGTTCCCTCAGGGTATTAGAAGTATCAGGACTAAACTGTGACCTTCCACCCCTTGATTACAATTCCCCCAGTATTAACACGTACGTAGCAATATTTGGTGTAGGCTTTTCTTTGATTGTTTCAATTTAAAACAAAGCCAGGTCAAGTGCCAGGTCCTGCACTTGGGTCATAACAACCCCATGGTAAGCTACAGACTTGGTGATGTGTGGTTGGAAAGCTGCAGGTTGGAAAAGGACCTGGGGGTACTGATCGATAGTCAACTAGGTATGAGTCAGCAGTGCACGCAGGTGGCTAAGAAGGCCAATGGCATCCTGGCTTGTATTAGGAACACTGTGGCCAGCAGGAATAGGGAAGTGATCATCCCCCTGTACTCTGCACTGATGAGGCCACACCTTGAATATCATGTTCAGTTCTGGGCCCCTCATTATAAGGACACAGAAGTGCTGGAGCATGTCCAAAAAAGAGCAACGAGGCTTGTGAAGGGCCTAGAGCACAAGTCCTGTGAGGAGCAGCTGAGGGAGCTGGGGTTGTTTAGTCTCGAGAAGAGGAGGCTGAGGGGAAACCTCATCAGTCTTTACAACTACCTGAAAGGAGGCTGGAGCAATGAAGGGGACAGCCTCTTCTCCCTGGTGACGTGTGATAGGACCAGAGGGAATGGATGCAAGCTGCACCATGCGAGGTTTAGGCTAGATACTAGGAAGCATTTCTTCATTGAAAGGGTTGTCAAGCATTGGAATAGTTTGCCCAGGGCAGTGGGGGAGTCACCATCTCTAGAGGCATTTAAACGGCATGTGGACCTGGTGCTTAGGGACATGGTTTAGTGGTGAGCTTGTGGTGTTAGTCGAAGGTTGGACTAGATGATCTTGGCGGTCTCTTTCAACCAAAGATATTCTGTGATTCTGTGAAAGCCACTGAGGGACATATATTAACAACTTCTTAAATCTGTAGGATATTAGCTGCTTAAACTGATAGGCAAAAAGAAAGCTAGAAAACTTTTGTGGCTTGTACCCCCTTGAAGGGGAGAAAGCAGTAGGTAGCAGATTAAAAGCCTAAGAAAATTTTAGGAAATTATTTGCAAGACTCTTGAAAACCACCTGAAACCTTATTCTGGAGTTACTAAGTGAAAACTTAGTATGTTATATTCACTGTGGTTGTTCTAACTGTGGAAAGAACAGACACATCTGGTTTGTTCTTTCTAAATTAATTTTAATTTCAAGAAGGTGAGGTCCTGACTGGTTCCTCCCACAGGAATTTCTCTCCAGGAACAACTTGGCAAGAGAGTGAGGACCCCATTCTTAAATCAGTAGCTTTAACTTCCAGGGTTTTATTAGTCATTCTCATTTTCTAGCTAAGCTCACAAATCAGAAACTGATTGGCTTAAACTGTTTAATTCAACCTGTCAGTTAGAACCCCCTGAGGACTTTATTCCAATTATTCCAGTGAGGAAAATGTAGATTTCTTGTGAATGATTGCTTGTATCCCACGTTTTACCATTAGACAAGGGTACAATAATTGTTTTGTCACCAGTGTACTCCGTTGGGTTCCTTGTAGGTAGATGTGATATTGGTTATTAGATAGATATCTGCTAGTTGTTATTGATTCTTTTATGAAATAGGTATCTGATATCTGAAATACCATATTAATTAATCATTCAACATGTACTATTTTGCTCATGTATTTAGTTTGCATATATTCTCTTGGGGTTTATCTTTGTTTATTCAATTAGTAAGTAATACAAAGTTGCAAATATGTATGGTCTGGATGTATTTTGCCCAAGCAAAATGATGAGACGGAAAGGGAAAGTCTGCGTTGTGCTGCAGAGGGGAGAGGAGAGATCCCCAGGCTCTGGAAGTGAAAGCTGTGTCAGCAGGAGACAAGCCAACTTAATTAGCCCTGTGAAGAGCCCAGGCAGAGTGCTTGGCTAATGCAGATATGTTATGTTTGTGAAACAGTTTCACTTTGGTGAACTGTGCAAACATCTGTGTCTCTGCAGCACTGCACCTTGCACCCAAGCAAAAGCAGTTCTTGCACTCGTCTGAGGTCCCAGTCCATACTGGCTGCCAACCTCACATAATTCAGTCACTAACATGACCGAAAGTACAGTGAAAGATATACTTTATAGTCCTGCTCCTGGCCCTAGTGTTCCTTATGAAGGTCAGGGAACAGCAGGCAGAGACAGCTGGAGCCTCTCTGCCCTCACAGCCTTGCTGTGAGCTAGGAGGCAATCAGAGCACAAACCATAGCTAGAGGTGACCCACCCTTACAGAGCATCCTCAGGTATTGGCATGAAACAGTCAGATATTAGACCTCTGTGAGCAGCAACATTTAATCCTGGCGTACCAAGCCAAGCAGAGCTTCCCAACTGGTGGTCAAGGAAGTCATTCACCACCCTCCAGCAAGCATCCAGTGCTCCCTAAGCACCAGGCAGAGAGCTGCATGCAGGAGGAGCATGGCAATTCATGCAGCAATAAAGCTTCTTCCAGGCTGTCACCTTGTCAGGCTTAAGTTTGGCTCATTAGGGTGTTCATTTGTTATTTATGCAAATAAGTTTATGCATAGTTACAAAATATGCAAAGGGAGACATTTATCAGTTGTCACTATCTCTGGCTTTCTGAACCGTGAGACATCCCTGATACATGTAGAAGAAAATACTGTCACTCCTATGCCACTGCTGGCATAGAGAGGCCAAGGCAGAGCCTATCAACTACTATCCATGTCCTCTCAGAGGATTCACAGTGCTCAGGATAGAAGAGAGAAAGCATTCGGTCTGACTTTAAACCTATTATGTTCTAGCTCAGGGTGTTTAATTTTATGAATAAGGGATCTTTACTTGCTTCACCTTTCCAGGAAAGGAGGCTTACGAATATGCACAACTCTATTCTGACTGCAGTTTATTATTTATTTATAATGAGCACGTGACAAAAAAGTGTCCCCTGGAACAGTCTGCTTAAATGAGTTTCTTGGCCTGGACAGCTGCAGTCTAAGGTCACTCTCACTCATGAATGTGCAAAGGAACTTCAGCTCTTCCCTCTTCTGTGTTTATTGCTCTCTCCTCACTTCACGAATATATTATCTTCTGGGTGAGTCTAGTCTAGAATCAGCATCTACCCGTTGCTCTCCACACACAACCATCAGTAACTGCAGGAGGTCTGAGTCCTCCTGACAAAGGTACAGATCTACCAGAAACACAACTTTAGGGAATTCTTCTGCAGTCCTGGACCCCAAGCCAGTACCAGGCTGACAGCTTGTCTGTTAGCTCCAGGGACCAATTTCTCATGTGTCTTTCCTAGCCTAATGGGATAGCTTATTGAAGCTGCTACAAGGATCACTGTACAAACTAGCAGAAAAGAAGCTTCTGTAGTACAATTAAAGACAGAAGAAAATGATACAGATTTTGTTGTATTACCCTTATCTGAGGGACCTGCCTTACCCATTCATTTCTCCTACAGTCTGTAGTAACTGCCTCCCAGAACCCATGTGCAGCTGTGGACCTGCCTGTGGTCTTGGAATTAGCACTGATAGGAGGAACGTCTCCAGCAGACAAGGAAAGGCACTCACAAAGCCTCCTCTTCTAGAATGCCAACAATTGAACCCTAATTTGATAGCAACACAACAAACAACTTTCCCTGACCCCCCAAAATATAATTCCATGTGTTACATTGGATTTGAAGTGCAGCACAATCACAAGCAGAGAGCTGAAAGTATTTCCAATGTTTTCTCTTCTTCTCCTGTATGGAATTTGCACATGAGAGCAACTGCAACCTAAGTTAAATACCTTCTGGACAGTGTATCTCACTAAAGTCCACCAAAATGCCTTTCTTTGGTTCTTTACCAATATATGCAAGCAAATTGTGGTAGGTTGACCCAAGCCAGCAACTGAGCACCCACTCAGCTGCTCGCTCCCTCCCTCTTGACGTTGGGATGATGAGCTCATCAGGAGGGAGAATAGTAAGACTAAAAGCAAGAAAACTTGTGGATTGTGAGAAGGACAGTTTAATAAGAAATGGAAAGAGGAGAAAAAAAAACAGTGATGCAAAAGCAGCCACTCACCACATCCCACAAGGAGGCTGATATCCAGACAGTCTCTGAGCTATGACCACCTTCCCAGACCAACCAGCCCCTGAATTTTTTATTGCTGAGCACAGCATTATGTCATGGATGTCCCTTTGGTCAGTTGGGGTCAGCTGTCCCATCCATGTCTCATCCCAACCTCTTGCCCACCCCTACCCTACTTGCTGGGGAGCCAGCGTGGGAAAAAGAGAAGGCTTTGGCTCTGTGGGTGCACTGCTGTGCAACAGCCAAAATAGTGGTGTGTTATCAGTGCTGTTTTAGTTACAAATCTAAAACACAACATCTTAAATACTGCCATGAAGAATATTAACTCAATCTCAGAGAGACCAAACAAAAAAATTAATGAACAAATGCATTGCCTTAGCTTAACCATGAGGAAAATGATCCTAGAAGAGGCATTTCTTTTTTAACATCAAGTGCTCTACTGAAATGGCTGCCCTTTATATTCCAGATCTATTTGCCACTTGGGTAAGTGCAAAATTGTGCTCTCAAAAATATCTATACAACTTGACTTTCTGTGAATTTAATTCTGCTGTTTCCAGCTGAGTAAAATTATCTTTATATCATGAAAACATATGCTTCCCCTTAATAAAGATTTAGACACAGCCACTTCAAGTCTCTCCCTTCACTTTTGCATTCGTCCAGTAAACAATTATCCATGCAAAATTTTACAGCCAAGCTTTCTGCTGTGAATCAGCATGATTCCATTGTTTTTCATGGATCAATTAACACATACTGGAGGGTTTAGCCACTGTTGTCTATAATGGCTAATTTGCCTATTATGGGGAACTGAGAGCCATTTGTGTACCCGCCATAGGATACACCAGTGAAATGGAGACTCTGAATGGACAGAATAAGACCTATGATTGTAAGAGATTGAAAGAGAATTATGATACCTTACCTTGGGAGCCTGTAGTACATCAGACACACCTTGCTTAGATACTGCAAAATCAGATTTTGGTGCAAGTGTTGTTGGCTTTTTGGGAGGCCTGGGTGGCGGATGAAGGGTTTGGTTTTCATATCTTCGCACCATATAGTATTGCTCTTCACTGATCTCTTCCACTGTTGTCTTAGTTACAGGTGGTACAACTGCCTGAATATCTTTGCTGAGCAAATGGACTGACATGTTTAAGCGATATACAGGAATCTCCCAGCTCTCCGCTGGGCTGCTGGCACTACTGACCAGCAAATAGGAGTCTGTGATTTCTTCTTCAAACTGCAGACCAGGCACGGCAGCCAAGATATCTTCCTCAATAGAAAGGTCCCTCACAGACACTTTGACGTTAAAAGGTAAACGAAATTCTTTGCAAATCTCAGAAAGCTGGTACTGTTTCTTGTCATGAATCACTTCCACAAAGCCACCTTCCATGTACATAGGGAGGAGCACTTTCTTATACGTATCACTTAGTATTTGTTCACAAGCTAAAACGTCTACGCGTTTCTTTCTTCCCTCATACAGAACTTCACTAGTCTGGCATTGCTGAACTAGAAACTGATCTCCAACTGAAACAGAAAAAAGCTCTTTATGAGGGGAATCAAAAGCTTTAGTTGCTACAACATGAAGCTGTTCCTTTTCACTTCTTGCTATCTCTAAGTCATAGGCAGTTGGAAACTCCCGAGGCCTTCTCTTGAACTTCCCTTTGTAGCTCATAGGTATTAAAAAATGTCTTTTAGGGGAATCACTTCTGATCTCAGAGGCAAGGACTCTTGTTGTCTGGTACTTTTTGTAGATTATGATCTCTTTCCCTGTACACAATAAGCGATAAGGTTTTTGGCTTCTGGAAGGTCCTTCCATGATCTCAGCAACCATAGGAAATTCCTTGCTTGTTCTCTCAAATACATCTTCCAAAGACAGTGGCTGAAGGAAAGAGCTAATATCATAACAGTCTGTTATATCCTTGACCTCGACATCTAGATCTGAGAGGATATGAACAATGTCCTTTCGAACTGAAAAGGAAAAGAAATACATTGATTTTTGTTTTCACACTGACATTGGAATAAAATACACGTCCTGTTGGCCAGATACTGAAAGTACCTTCCCTGAAGTGTGCACCTCTGTATGTTAACATGCACAACTAACAGGGCCAGTCAAAGTCTGGTTTAAGTTGAGATAGATGGCTATCAGACATGCTGGAAACCTCAAAAAGGAAGAGAGAAATGAGACAAATGAGAATAATACGTGCCAATGAACAAAAGTTTAAGAAAAAGGAAAGGGAAAAAAATTTAGTTCACAAACTTTCTCACAGCATCTCTAAGTTTAAACAGCTCTTTATCTTATCAAACTCTTTTTCTTGAGTACAAGATGTATTTATATTATTTTCTTTCATAGTAACTTATGGTTTCCCCAAAGAAATGGATGGGGAAACATTTTAAATAAATAAAAACATTTTCAACCCATTTACACATGTTGCTATGGCCAGTCTGGGACAAATAAGATATTTTTATATTTATAAGAATAATGAAAACATCTATATTTATTAGAAAATATTATCACTTAAAAAAAAAAAGTACCAAAATCTTGTATAACTAAGCTTATTGTTAATGAATGAAGACATTTCTACTCTAACGGTTCTCCGTGGAAATCTTTCCTCTTTTTGCAGCATGTGGTTTTTATTCACTATCAGAACTGAGCCATTGTATTTAACAGTTTGATAAGGAACAACAACTCTTCTGCCACAACTGAACTTGCAAAATCTTGGATGCAAAACTTCCAAGCACAAAGCTGACTGTGCAATTAAGCGTTGGTTAAAAATTTGGCTCCAGATTGGTGACACCACAGATCATTGACCAGGGGCAGTAAAATTTAACAAGCAAATAATATTTAAGGCCTCTCTTCAATAAGACTTATTCTGCATTGACCTGCACACAAGGATAGTATATCCTGGATTCACACTTCTGTGTAACAGGACATACCAATATTTTATACTTTAAAATCAGTATCAGTTGTATTTTATACGACAGAGTTCTGTGGCAGTGATTCAGGATCTGTTTATTTCAACTCTGCATTCCTCACGTTGACACCTACCTTCAGGTGACAAACACCTTCAGCACCACAAGGAAAAGTCAACGAAGGAGGATGACAAGTGAAAATGAAAGTTTTCTATGAGCATTTGGGGGAGTTCTACACATGAAATTTGTTTATTATTAAGAATGAGAAGTATAGAGCATTCCTGCCCACAGCCTTTGAAAATGCAATCTGCTATCACTCTTATCAGGAATCTTTTTTATTGAATTGTGGATAGTATTCCTCATACTTTGCCTTATGTCCATTTATAGTTCTTCTAAAAATGGTGAAAATCCATTTTTCATGGTCCACAAGAAAGCACGTAGTTAATCATGTACCATGAAGCCTTTTCAAACTTCTCAAGTTTGGATTAAATACTTATTGAGGACATATTTAATGCTTCTTAAATGTTGACCACACAATGAAATATAAGTGGGCATGAAATATAATCAACAAATACAACTGTCATTGGAATATGTGACTGGAAGACAAGGGAATACCAAACATTTCTGCATCTTTGGAAAGCTTTTTAGAAACACTACATTTTTATTGATTCTGCACATGGATATAATTTGGTATAGGAATACACCTAAGTGAACCTAGCTTCATGAGATGAGATAGATTCCTGAATCTAGTTATAATTATAGAAAACAAAGTATTTTATCTTGTGAAGATATGCCTTCCAAACTCACACATTAAATCACATAGCAAGCACAGCGGAATGTCTCATGATAAGCATTTGACAACTATAGTATATTGTACTAACAGTCTCTGCCCAATTCTATTTCTTTCTCTTTTATCCATTTACTTACATAATTCATCAGAGAAAGCTCAACTATGAAAAGATTTCTGCTTATTATCCTCATGAATGACATAGTTGTGTTAGGATTTACTTTCTATGGAGCTCACTGGTTTGCTTCTACTAAATGCAACAGGCAACAACAAAACCTCAAAAACTAAGCTCCTACCCTGCAAACTTTAACAGGATGAATGCATCAGCAAGTAGAATTGCAGAAAGTTTCCATCTACTGCCTGGGCTGTCCTCAAACAAGGTCAAACATTTTATTTTAAGCTGTTTTTTTTTCTTAGGTAACAGTTCAGAGAGGGTATGCTAGGGTACGCTATGCACACACACAGGGGTCATTACTGCAGCTCAGCTCTTCAAGTCACCAGAACTCAGGAGAATTTCAGTGTGTGCTTGTACCCTTGCACACCTTCTTATTTTATTCCCACAACTAATTTCACCAACAGGTTTAAAGTAAAGCATAGGTACAGGCATTGGTTAGGACAGAACCCAGCAGTTTCAATGTTTTGGTGTAACAACTAGAACAGTGATAATGTGCTATAGACAAAAAGGGGTTTTTTTTGTTATTAAAACTCATAACAGAAATTACAGCTTTTAATTATATTTGTTTTCTAGTATCTTCTTGTTTTTTTCAAAACTAGAGGTTTCTGAAATTTTCTGTGAGTCTTTTCTCTTTATATTCTAGTGACATTTGTTTCTGCAGTAGAGTAAAACAATATGGTTGCTTTCTGCAGCATCCTCAGTCTGAAAAATAAATGGTAGTTGAGTATGTTACATGTATGTCTATTTTTTTTTTCTACCTCCTAGCCATAGCCATAAAGAATCAAGTAGCCTCTTGTGGCCAATTCCCAAGCTGCATTTTTTCACTACATAATATATTTTCTTTGCAAAAATGATTTAGTTGTAGTGATCAAGAAAATAAGAACAGAAAGAAACGCAAAGTAACAATCTGAATTAACAGCTGACAACAGAATAAAAAAGGCAATATTATTTTTATTTTTCTTCATCATGAAGCTAGCATTGTTGCCAAATATGGGTCAGGAATTCTTGACCAAACTGAATCCTTCCTTCCTGTTTTAAGCAAACTCTGTGTATTTAAGGGTACTTTGTTATACCAAGACAAACAGAACATCAACTTTGATTCCTACTTACATTTCATTACTGCCTGCACTTCATAGACAGGTGTGAGAATCAAGCATCCATCAAAATTCTCAGGCAGTGGATTAGAGTAGTCCCATGTGTGTAAAGTATTAGAAAGTTTGACAATCCGGTTTCTGCACTTTGGAATTTTCCATTCTGCGATCTCTTTTAGGGTGTATATCTGATCATCTTCACACTCGTAGAATACTCCTTCTTGTGAAAAGGGCAAAGTAAATGAATGAGACTGGTTATTTCTGACCACGCTACAGTTCACAGCCATTGTTCCATTGACCTCTTCCACTGAGTTGAAGGTGATCTGCTCACCATGTTTGATAGTGAGGTTTGCCAATTTTATATCCTCAGGGCTGTAGAAACATGGATGACCAAATCTTGTTGCCCCGATAGAGACTTTTCTTGTAATTTCCTCAATGCTGACATATGGAGTTTTATCTGCCACAACCTTATAAAGACCTAAGAACAGAAAACTGGCATTATAAAAAGGGGAATATAAAGGAAGCCTTGCCAAATTTTAGTCTGTGAATGCAATAAAAATGGGCAGCAAAACACATAAAACAATTCATAGCTGATAGTCTGCTAAAAATGTGAGAACATCAACTACATGATACAAATAATAAGTGGCTGGAATTAGTCCTTTCTACTCTGCAGATAATTTCTGACATCCAGCATTTTTACATCCATGGTAAAAAGATTAAAAAGTACTTTTACTTTGCTATAGAAAAAAGAACCTGAATTCTTTTCTGTCTTTTCAGGAAGCCAACCTTCAAGAAAAAAATGCAGACACAGTATGAAGAATTGCAATGCTAATGTGATCAGTGAAATGCAGGATAAAGTTTGTGGCTAAACATTGTGCTATGTATTCTTCCACACACAGACTGGGTATTCCTAGACTAAGTATGTTTAAAGGTACATCACAAATGTACACAAATGCACTACAAAAAGGTTGTGCCTTCAGATAAGAATGAGCAAAGGAAACGGATTTTAGCAAATCTGACAGCCCAAACCACCAGATGGAGTAATTCAGAGTCTGGGTGTTGTAGCACTGTGGCCAACACAAGGCAATTAAAGTGCTGAAGTTCTGCAAGGCAGGAGCTGCATCTGAGCATCCCTATCCCCTAGGGACATTATTATTTCATGTTAATCATGCCCCTTGGAGCTGTCTCATTAAGAGTCCACATTGCAAGAAAAATATGTACATTTCTCTCTTTGCGTGAGTGTTTTCATAGATGAAGATGAAGCGGACGGTTTAGAGGACTCAACAGTAGGGTTTAGCTGAACTGTGTGATTCAGCTATCTTCTTCCCCAGGCACAGCAGTGTAGATACTGCCTCATGGAATTACATTGCAGCTTCCTGGGACAGGCATCAGCTAAGGCTCTCTTCCAAGTGAATAAAACTGACTGTAGGAGTTATTCCTAGGCCAAGTTTGCAAGCCAGGGGACCCGCACAGATTAACTGGTAGGGACAGTGACAAAGCAGCCAAGCTCCCTGTGAGATGCAGTGCCTTTCTCCTTTGTTCCCCCAAAGCCACCAAGCAGAAGCGTTATGGACCCCATTGATTCACACTTTTGACTCCTCTGGACTGCACGAAGGGTGTCTCTGTGGTAAAGAAATACTCCCACCTTGGCAGCATCCCCCATGGGATACGGACTCAAAAGATTGCTGCTTGGCACTACTTCAGACTCTTTCATGGCAGGTCCACCTCTCATGAGTGGTTTCTGCCATGTCTACAAAACTTAAGTGCCCCATTCACCTGCCCCTAGTTATCAAGTATGGGAATTGGTTTCACACTGGCTATGATTCCCATCTTTTGGGAACCAGAGTGTAAGAAAAAGGCAGGATGCCCCAGCAGATACCTGGATCTCAGCAAGGCAGGATGCTTCCAAAACACAGTTCCTGCTGGATGTTGGGAAGATACTCACTCCCTTCTCTAGACCTCCTCTGACAGTGTGGTTTAACAAATCAGTTTGAGGGATTACTTCGGTTAAAAATAACCTTCAAATTCTTTATTTTCTCCCATGTCTTTTCCCTTACTAAGCTTCACTGACCACAGTCAATACCACAGAGTGGCCTTCACAGAAGCAGGGATTCCTTAAGATTGTATTCTTTAAAAAGGATCTAGCTAAACGTCCACCACAACAGCCTTTTTTTTTTTTTTTTCCACAGAATTGCTGTGATTCTTATTTCAGCGTAACAAATCCCACCACTTTCACTTCATAGCTTTAGCACCCCTCTTGTTAAAGTTGTTACTAAGTTTCTGCCTGTTTCGCAGCTTTTAACTGAATTTATCACCAGATTGTGCACGTTTGGTTCTAGGAATCCCATGAGACCACTCAGATCTGTGGCAACTAACAGCTCTGAGGGCTTGTCAGCAGCCTAAGCAGTAATAACCTCCTGGATCTACTGCAGAGATAGTCACCAGGTGTGCCTATGTAGCTACTTTCAGCAATTCTAAGCCTGCACAATTGTCTGTATGACAGTTACCTTTACCTGTGTGAAACCAGTACCCTTGTGCAAATACATTCTCTACATATACATCCTCACCAGAGCACTAATGGAAAGCCGTCAGGCCTTTTTGTGGGCTGCAAGGAAGCCAAATCCATGAATCTAACTGCACATGTACAAAGTACAACTTCAACACACTTTTCTTTCTCACTGGTATTTTTAATGTTTCTTACAGCCATTTCTAACACAATTATTAAGAAGCAAGTTAGCTATCCCAGTTGGAATCACTACTGGAGCTGTCAGTGCAGATCAAGACAAACTGGTTCATCAGCATTTAGAAAGTATCGCAGTGACAGGGCACTAATGACAAACTGAAACTGCAGAAAAGACAGCATCCCTCAGTGTTCCAGTGTCATGCTTTGCAAGCACAAGATGGGCATCATCTCTTGGCAGTGTTGAGAGAAAGCAAATAGGAATATTCTTCATTTAAGAATGTATTTAATGTACATATTATGCATCCCAAAGGCAATAACTGTGTTTACCCATCTGTGATACAGGAGAACACGCATTACCCCAGAAAGATCTCCAGAATTGCATTAAAAACCCTTCATAAACTGTGTTAAAAAAATATTCCCAGCTGAAAATATTTGGCAAGGTACAGGTACAAGAAACATTCTTGTCTATGAGTTTGACAGTAAACTCAGGCTCTACTGATTTTGCTGGGATTACAGAGTTATTTGGAAGCCAGCTATTTCAGCAACAAAATGATGAGCATCCTGGGTTGGAAAGCAAGTTTCATATGGAAGCATAATAACCAGATCTCATACAAAACTAGGCAACTGATTATCCCCTCAGGCCCAGACAAACTGACTTGGTCAGGGTTGAGAGCAGAAAAATCTTCACCTTCCATTCTGCTGTTTTTCTCAATTTTGGCAATAGAACACTTGCATAGGCAACTAAAGAACCACGTGGTCTTGCATACTTAGCTCCTGTATTGATGAGACCCATGAAGCAGAGGCACCTAATAGCCACCTGTTTGTGTTTCTGAGTATGTAAAGTTCCATATGTTTCTCTCACTACAGAAAAGAAGTGAATGTATAAGAAGTTATTCTGGTATGATGAGTGAAAACTACTGTGGTTCCTATCTAAGTGCCATAATCGGCCATAGTATCTTCTCATAAATGCTCTTCTTGCTAAGACATATATAAAAAACAAAACAAAACAAAAACCAAACAAACAAGCAACAACAAACCAAAACAAAAAACAAACCACAACAAAACAACACCAACATCAAACAGCATTTTCTGGAACCATTCAGAACCTTATTAAAATCATTATGAATCAAATTACAAAACCGAACGTTTTCCAAACCTAAGATAGAGACTAGGGGAGACATATGGTAAGTTTGAGATGTGAAAGTCTGGACATTTTGAGGTCAAACAAAAATATTTTTTTTACTTTTGCATAAATCATAAAATGACAGAATCAAATTCACTTAGACTTTCCTAAGGGTGCTTGGTGGACTATTGAGAGGAAAGACAGATGGAAACAGCAAACCTAGAAAAAAGCCCAGCTGGTTTATTGAGAGCTGGCATTATTGCTTCTGTGGGGGTACTTTCTAAATGTAATCTGTTCTACAAGTAAAATGCTCTGATGCCCAATAGTTTCGGGGAAAATTCCCAGCGTAACTACACATACATAAGAACTACAGGAATGTAAACCCATTGTTTACATTCCCTCTCCATGAACCCTCTGCACTTACTCGAATTATACTAGGTGAATTGCCTGCCTAGCTATAATATGATAATTAGTATGCCCCAAACCTAATCAGCCCATCATTTTAAAGGAAAGTTTTAGGCATTGGTGTACACATTGATAAAAAGAGAGGGTTTGGGAATCTGAAAAAAATTATTTTCACAGATACGGGGAAAGAAAACATAGCCCAAGGACCACCTATTTAGTCCTGTGGGAAAGCATGTTTTGCTAGAAGGATGCTTTTACCACCTTTTTACAGAACAGTATATGCAGCTCTCTTTCACTGGTTATAGAGTGATAAAGTGTATCTCCCTGTAGCTTTATAGACTCCACTTTTACAGTCTTAGAGTCTTGAAGGAAAGGAGTATCTTTTTAATTCTCTCTTCTTCTTCTTTTCCCCACAGAAAACTGAGAAAACCAGTAGTTAGGTTCACCTAATAGATCAGCAAGTAGCCTATAAGGAAAAAAAAAAGAAAGACCTTCTGTCCCAGACTAGCAGTTTCTCTTCTGCAAGGTAATGCAGAAGACAGAAAGAGCTCCATTCCCAACTTCTCTGCAGCTGATTTGATTGCTATTCGCCTTTTACCTTTCCTTCACCACCCACTCTGCTACCTCCTCTGCTCCAGCATTCTTCTCTCCCCATCATGCCCCAAAGGCCACCTCTCCTGTTTCTCCATCACCTCTTATTGAAATGAGCTTTCTAGTGCCAAACACCCTGTTCTTCCATGCGTGTGCTGTGTGGACACAGACAAGTCTCCTGTCTTGTGGCTGGCAGGGGCTGAGACCTCAAAGGGATGCTCAGCTACGTGTCTGCCAGACCACGTAGGAGTGAGCAGCAGCAACTGCCAGGGACGCCCTGAGAGCAGGCACGGCCCAGCAATATTTTTGCAGAGGAAGGAATATAACAGAACAAAATGAAATCATTTGTGCTGGCACACAGTTCAAGTGTTGCGCAAATTACCTGTCTCTGCTAACTTGCTAGTAGTGAAAATTGTAGTTCAAAATGCTGTTAGACATAGGCATTGAAGTGTCTAGAGTAACAGCAGACTCCTTTTTTTACCCTGTGTATGAACATAGAAAGAACAGCCTGGCCCTCTGAGGCATGAAAAAGAACAAATTAGAATGAGGATAAAATGAAATAACACAGATAGTGAACTTGCGGTTGCAGCGGTTTCTCTAATGCAAAGGGCAGATTACGCCTTTATCAAGGATCTGATTTGCCAGAGCAGAAAAAAGGAATTCTGTAGACTGCAAATACATTCAGGAAGACAAAGAATAAGGCTCGTTTAAAGCCAATGAGCCCAGTTCTTCACTTGCAGAAACGTTATCCCCAGAGTAACCTAAATAGAACCGTGGATTATTTATGCCAGCATGCACAAGGTGAAAGCATAAACGAGCCCATCACATGCAAATGATAGCTCACAGCAGAAGAAATGGAAAATAACATAAAAGCAAAAGATTTCTTTGCATCAAGTGTGGAAATACATCATCTGCAATTTGGTTCTATGCATTGTTCTGGAGACAGGGGCAAGCCAGCAAGGCTCCAACACAATGTTCAGAGCTTAGCATGTGTGTGTGGGTATGTAATAAAGAGAAATGGAAAAATGTCAAGAAAATGCAGAGACTGGGACATCTTGACTTTGTAAAGCAGAATCACTCCTCAGCTAAGAACTAAATTAGAGAAATGACAAATTTACATCTTACCAAAAAGCTCTTGAATGCGTAAGAGTACATACACAGAAATAAACAAGAGTCCTGTTGGGCTGGCTAATAAGTGTCATTACACCCCTCTTCAGTGCCACTGTTCAGTAATACATGTCATGTAGAGGATAATAATGATAAATTTCAGCAAAATGAACTCTGAATTTATTTTTCTGGTGAAATAACCAATTTTTCTAGAACACTGGTTGGGAGAACTCAGAAGTACGCATGCAAATTGTAGTGATTAGACCGAATTTGAAAATGTGCTTAATAGGGCAACAACATCCAAATGCCAAGTTGTAAAACTGATCACTTGAATGCAAAGAAATCCAGATTCACCAGGTTCAAGCATCTGAAATCACGAGTCATTCTGTTTTAAAAATTGGGAGATTCAACATTAATAAATGTGGGATTACCTTTATCACTCAGTTATTTCGGATATTTTAGGATAGAAATGTTCAAACCCATCTGCCAATCAAGATTTAGAATATTACTTTCTATATGTATGCATATTTTAGAGAGAGAAGAACTTTTAATAAGAGCAAAGGATCTTGGATTTCAAGAAAAATACCGAGTGTCTTGAGAGTTCACAGTACAGCAATACTTCAATATCTCTCGATAGCCATGGATAATTAAAATGTCTTTATTCACTACATTTGGGCCCTACTAGTGCTTGAAAATGGCATTCCAAAAAAGTCTTTTAATAAGTGGTCATACAAGTGGTTCTGATTCACTGAGTAAGAAAAACATGAATGCAAATTGAGGATCTACTGGGAAAAAGAAAATTATATATAGGACTATTTCAGGAAGAAATTTGTATTTTGGAGGTGGAAAATGAAGGCATAGCAGAAGATATCTTCCTGTGGAACTATGATAATGATGAAACATTGCATTTCCATGTGCTTTTACATTTAATTTCCTTCAAGAAGTGTGTCTTGTCTCCCTCTGCAGAAAAAACATATAGCAGTTTGAGCACTGGCAGAGCCTGAACGACATGTATGTGTTTGCACACATTCTCACATGCTCATCAATACATTAGAATGGTGGTTACTAAGTCAAACACTCAAACACTAGAAAACGTTCACATTGTGTTTCCCCGTGCAGCATCAAGTTAACCTCCCATGGGCCTACAGTACAAGACAGTGTTAACTGAATGCTGACATTCTATTTTTTTTCTACAAAACTGTAGTCTCTTTCAGTGCATTAGCTAGGCTGCTGGCCAAAGTGAGTACTGGATGTGATTTCAGGCTATGGAGGGTTTCTGTGTCCTGTGTGTGCTCTGTCCCAGTGTTTCCTACCCACAGGTATCCCAGGCCTACCCGGGATCCTTGCCACATCCCACTAGCCTCCTCTTGCTGTTTTCCAGCCCTCTCATCCCCTCTCCCCAGGGGTCTCCTGATACTTCTGGTGCCTGTAGGACTCCCAGCATAGGAAATGTCCTACTTCTGTATTTCTGTGTGGGTGCAGGCCTCCTCTGATGCTTGTAACCACCTCTATCATTGCTGTTTCCACTACCTGATCTTTGCATATCAAGTCATCATCCTTCTGCTTTGCTCCAAGATCCAATGTTTTTCTATCTGTTTTCTAACCTAATTTGCCTCCTTCACTTCCCACACATGGATACCCACAGTCCAGCACTTCTGCTGCACTCCAATCACTTCCCTATTTAACAGAGCTGGGCCCTAACAGGAGAGGAATTGAGATGAGAGCAGAATTGAGAAATGAAGAAATACGGCATATGATGAAGAATATACCCTGGTTACAGTGCTTGGCCAGCTCTCCCTAACAAGGTCACAGGAACAGATGAAGATATATTTCAAATAACAAGTCAGTACCCCATGCCAAATTTCAAGTCCATCATCTTAAATATGGACACTTTGGCACTTTTTTATAGAGAACAGTCAAAGTGTTTTTCAAGCATAAAAAACATGCCTGTTTCTAGGCATGAAGCAGCCACTTTGGCCCCTGGAATTAGAATGAATCCTTAAATTAAAAGCAAAATGTAAAAAAACATTCAAAATATTTTATATCCAAAATAATAAAATAAAAGAAAAATATAGTAACAGTAAATAAATTTTAGTCTCAGCACACAGCAAGGAAGATTTGAGCTCAGACAAAGTTTGGCAAAGTCATACGTAACTGAAAAGAAGATAATTCTTACACTGAGTCACCTCAAGTACAGAAAGCATTACTACCAAATGTTATAATATTAATAATTTCTATCCATGCTTGAAAAAGAACTGTAAGAGTTGATATTTAAAAATGAGTTGATTGTGTCTCGTGCCATCTGATAAAATTGTATCCTTGACAGCTCAGTTGTAACCTCAAGCAAATATCAATCACGACAGCAAACCAATAAAATGAACAAAGGTGGTTACTCAAGGTTATAATTCCTCAAAAACATATATTCATGAAATACTATACCAGGAAAATTTAGTGGTAATTCCACTTCGGCTGAAAACCGGCTGACTTCATTATTTTCGCAGATACTTGCTATGAGCTTATTAATTTTGAAGCCAATAACTTTAATGACTTCTCCTGTTGACAGGCAGCATTCATTTCCAAACATTTCATAGATGGAGCCTGAAAAGAAATACAAAAGGAAAGAAAAGCATTATTCAGCTTTTTCTCACTTTGTCAAGTGTCTTTATCTCTTTGAATGAAAGAAAAAATCCCTAAAGTAAGTTATATGAAATAATACTTCTCCAGTGATAACCGACCTAATTTTCATTTTCTTCCTTAGTGTCACAAGAAAATCCATCTTGCACCTTCAACGACCTCTAGATTAGCTCTGTGTGTACACTGTTCTTAGCTGCATGTAAGGCAAAGGATGTCTGAAGACCATGCATTTCTAAATTATTAGATCAAAAAAGAATGAGGCAGAGGATGGGCTGGGTCATGAGGAGCTGCTGCAGTGGAGCTCGGGCAGGAAAGGTGCCTCAGCACAGGGCATAGCATATCCCATAAGAAACAACAGACTACAGCAGAAGACAAAAATACCATGGACCCTAGAAGGTGCCCAGGGAGAGGCGAGGAGACTCTTGAAGTACAAACAACATTTGAGCTTTCTGGAGTGCAGAAAACCTGAAGAAAGTACAAGATATTGGAAAAATGGCAGATTAACAGTGGTAATCTCTGCTCTGTGCTGAAACAAGCCTACTGATTCAGGCTTGCTAGGAAAAAAAATAATCCTTTTTTGTCTGTGATGTTCAGAAGCTTGAGAACAGGAATAGGGTGATTCAATCAAGCATTTCAGAGCTTTCCAGAAAAACTTGGACCTGCAGATTGCCTGGCCAAAAACACCCTTGCTTCTCCATTCTAGCTGTGGTAAATCCCTCCTATTGCAGATGTAGGGGCAGGGGGAGAAGGATAAACCAAAACCAAAACAAAAGACAAATTATGCAGAAGGAAATTTTTTCCTGCTCCCTGCAGGAGATTAGCAGATGCTTTGAGACATGGGGTTAATTAAATATATATAAAGGTAGTGCGGTGATTAAGTCTTGCTTCACTTTCATTCACAGATAGAATTAACTGTACACAGAATATCAGAAATGATAACTTTAATGCTAGCTTCCACTCCTCCGCTGCTGTGCAGTTCCTTCCAAGAACTTACCAAGCTCTGTCCCAAAGTGGTGTGGAAGTACCCGCTCTGAAATCCCATCTCAGAATTTCATTTCCCTCATGGTGAGAAACCTTATTCTCATTTCCACTCCCGAGGTATTGGTGAGTGTATCAATTGGCTCTGCTACAAACATTGCTCTGCTAGGAACACTGCTCTGCTACTTAAAATACTTTTTTTTCTCATTTCCATTTCTTCCTTCCCGTAAGTGTTTGCAAGGTTAATTTTGCCCTTCACTGATCACATTTTTGACAAAAACCTAGAAGAAACAAATTCTCTTTATCTCCTCTAAGAGGACGGACTTTCCTTCCCATAATCCCTCTAATAGCCCTTTCTTGCAACTTGTTCAGTTTGAAGTCTTTTCCTTATTTTTTACTGTTAAACTAGGTAACCAGAATGGTCTCAGGCAATGAAAGATACTTAAAACCTGGCCTTTGGCTATATAGTAGCAATCAATAATTGAGACGGCCTGGACTGAAATAGTGGCATTGCCTGCAAAATTCACCTCCCTCAGAAGGTAAGATTCTCTACTTCACAGCTGTCCTTGAAGTTGTGAAGCAGGAGGGGATTGTGTGAAGAATTTTTACATTTTTTTTTAGCCAGATGTCATATCAGAAATGTTACTATTAGCCAAGTGATTTTCCTAATGCTCACTCAAGATCAATTCCAATCCCAACCATAGCCTCGACTAATAAACATTACTCACTGAGTCTGGGATATATTTAGCAGCTCTGCTGCCACACTTGCAGGTGACAAGCACTTGATTATGGCCTGAGCCTCTACCAGAGGTCACTGGGAGACCAACCTGAGCAAAAGCAGCTCTGGTTTTAGCCTAAACCCAAAGCCTCAGCAGAGCGGCACGGAACAATGGGTTTGTGTCGGGACAAGAATATGAATGAGAGCAACACTGAGCAACTGGTTAAGTTTACCCTTTTGTGGAGACATGTCCAGGCAAACCTGTCTGTTGCTTGTGAAATGCTCTCACAATTGAGATGGACACCAGGAAATCCCCAGCTGCTCCCTTGAAGATGACAGGTACTGATGTACATTTTTAACCCTAAGAAGAGGAATCCAGGTTAAATAAAAAAGTTAAAAATCATGTAGCAGGTACTTTTGGCAGGCTGGATGTGACAACATTGCCTGGTTTCCCTTGCTGAGAATCCTACAAAGGATCAAAGGGACTGCTGTACTTAGACTCTCAATTCCCCCAGCAGGCTACTGTCTTTCTCTTGCACACTCAGATGATGATTAGCAGAGATATTTTGGATTACACTGCCACACAAATATCAACCACTGCCAGGTGAAAGACCTGTTTATGCATCTTTTCCACCAATCTGCTACTAAGCAGAAAACCAAGAGAGCTGCTGCCCTTCAACTAAAAAAGAATAATCTGGTTTTCTCACTGTAAAGATACCGTGTAGTTGTTTGCTCTCTCTTTAGTCCCTGAGCAATTCAACATTGACTAATTCAGATATCTCCACTGGATATTGCTGCAGCTCCCATCAGTAGGCTGGCTGCTGCTCTAATAAACACATGACAAATTATCATAGCTCTCATTACTTTAGCTGAGCTCCTTAGGATGTTTTATGACAGTCAGAAAAGTGTATGTGCAATACTTATTTCATATTAGAGTGAAAGGGAGAGAAAGATTGAGCAGCCGTGCAGAGGGTAATATTCCTTTTGTGCTGAACCACCTCACTCCTCACATCAGACACAGTAGGGATCACAAGCAACCATGATATTATTAGACACAGGGAATCCCAGAGGACCCAGTGTGATGAGCTCTGCATTATAGAAACATGGAAAGATGAGCAAAGAATTCCAATATTCTCACCTCTGAACAAATATTTGTGAAAACCTACACAAAATGGGAGCTCATGGCTTCTAGAGGCTTTTTTTCTTCAGTGCAGATTTAGATCCAGCTTCTCCAGATTACCTGACTTGAAAACAGACCCCTAGAAACAGCTTAACACATGAAAGTAACTGCATTGACTAATTATGGGCTTTTGGCACATTTGATTTCATCTCTGCTAGACAGCCTTTGCAAGTCTGGCCCTCACTGCAGCCAGGACTGGCCGTGCACCCACCAGCAGGCAGTGCTGCTCCATTGAGCCACACGGATTTGGTGGCCTCGGTGGATGTGGCTGATTTCCAAATAACATAGTAGCTGGAGGAGAGAAAACAAAGCAATGGTCCCTAGAGGAAGAATGGAGCAGCTAAGAGGCTGAATCTCTCAAAAAAACCTATGTGATTGAAGATCTTCCACAGCAGAGCGGTGCCACTGAGAATTAAAAAGAGGAGTTAGAGGAGGACCCTGTTTCTGATCATGGCTGGTTCTGAAGGATGCACTACTTTTATCAAGTTTTCTTTTCCTCGGGCATAATAGCTTAACTACAAATTGTACTAACAGAGAGTTTGAGAAGTCCTGCCCTCCATCACAAAATAAAAAGCATAAACAACACTTGCAAAAAAGTGAGGACAGTTATCAGTTAGTGATGGGTCCAAGGCTGAAGATCCTATCTGGCAATATCCATGAGAAGAGAATAGCTCTGCCAAACGCTCAAAAATAGATGATTGGATGACATAAAAATTAGCCTTTGACAGAGCAATCAAAATCTGCAAAACATGAGAAACTCAGATAACAACCTACACAGGGTAAACAGTAGTCTGGCACTGTAGAGATGGCAGAGAATCTGAGACACTACAAGAAAAGGGTAAAATACACAATAAAAGAAAATCTACACTCAGAAAAGAGAGAAAGTACCTGAGGCAGACAAGCATATGGAGTTCAAGCTGGAGTCTACAAAAAGCATTACATGGAGCTGCAGGCTCTGCCTGAAACACCAAGGGCCAAGATAATGAGTTCAGAAATAAGATGGGTTATAAACGCCAGACCACAAGCCACAAAAAAGTGCACACAGAATAGTTTTATCTCAGAAGAGAAGTTGGACAAGTTGTTTGTATAACCAGTGAGTAACGGAGGTATGCCACTACATATTCCATCCAATTAAGGAACATAGAAACCAACCTTCAACAGCTTATCAGCAGTAAAACATATCTCTGACTGGATCTACAGATAAACAAATGTGTATATATGTATGTGTGCTAGTTTTGGCTGGGATAGGGCTAACTTTCTTCACAGTAGCTGGGATGGGGCTGTGTTTTGGGTCTGTGCTGAAAGCCATGTTGGTAACACAGGGGTATTTCAGCTATTGCACAGTCTCAAGGCCTTTTCTGCTCCTTGCAGTGCCCCACCAGTGAGTGGGGGTGCACAAGACTTTGGGAGGACACAGCTGGGACAGCTGACCCAAGGGATATTCCATACCATCTGACATCATGCTCAGCATATAAAGCTGGGGAAGAAGAAGGAAGGGGGGAGGGAACACTGGAGTGATGGTGTTTCTCCTCCCAAGTCACCATTACAGGTGATGGAGCCCGGCTGTCCTGGGGATGGCTGAACACCTGCCTGCCCATAGGAAGCAGTGAATTAATTCCTCATTTTGCTTTGCTTGTGTGTGTGGCTTTTGCTTTACCTGTTAAACTGTCTTTATCTTAACCCATGAGTTTTCTCACTTTTACTCTTTTGATTCTCCCCCCCTCGTCCCACTAGGGAAGGTAATTTAGGGAGCAGCTCTGTGGGGCTTAATTGCCAGGTGGGGTTAAACCACAACAGTATGTTCATAGATATCTACCTGAACAAACATTTTCATGGGCAACTTGCAGGAGTTTAATTACTTCCTCCTTTACCAGGTTCATTTGATAGAGACCAAGAGATTGAAACATTATGAGGGTGAGAGGTTGGGACTTAACAGACTGAGACCCTGATTGCAGGAGCCTCATTTTTAACAATACCAGGATTAAAAAAACATTTAAAAATTAAACTGTGCCAGCCATACAAGAACAGATTTATTTTTGGGGGTGCAATTGCATTTACAGTATTGATTGTCATTACATATTTGTCTGCAACTAGATTGCTTTAGCCCTGATTTTAGCCCTTGCTTGGCTGTTTGCCTGGAATAATACAACGAAGATTACATTCAGACAAGAAAAATGTTACCTGTGTGATTTGTCATCGAGGCATTTGCAGTAAATATTTGTGCTCATAAAAGGGAGGCAGAGAAACTGCATGGTTTTCAAAAGGGACAATAAAAATTCTTTTTCCTTTAAAAGCCATGATAATTAGTCTTTGTGAAAATAACCAATGTCTGACAATGTGACCCCAAAACATTTTACTTCAGCTGTGTGATGTGGACCCACACACACAATATATTGAAAAATAAAATTAAAATGGACCTTTTAGTGCATTTGTTTGTTGCTGCACAATAGTAATTGTGTTTTTCCCACTCAAGCCAAAAAGAAAGTGTAAGACATTGAAAATGTAAATCAAGTAACCTTAAGAACTGAAGCTTTTTGATTTGAGAAAGATGTATGCAATACACCACAAAAAATATTTTAGCAGAACCCAGAATAAAGCAGCTTATTTACAGTGATCAAACAATGCCCCTGAAGGCTGTAATTAAGGGGCTTGTTGCCTTTGAAACCACCTTTTCTGGATTGTTACTTTGCTCAATAAAAAACACATTTATATCCTTTCATAAACTCATCTCTAGTTTGACAATCCATATTAGCAACTGCTGTGATCACATCAAAGCAACCATAACAATTGGTTCAATATCTTTTTCCTCCATCTTTCCTAAAATGTTAAGCAGCCACACCACCATCAACACTAACATGAGCCTTTTATTTGATTTATTCCTCATTATAGGTACAAGAAGAGTCTTTTTTCAAATTAAAAACAACAATATAAAATATAAATACAGTGAATGCCTGAGATGGAGAATGTCATTCCTCATGTCAGGACATATGACAGTACCACTGAGAGAAATATTTTACAATACAAGCTAGAACAGCAAATATCTCAGTAATATGTCCCTTTTCCTTCCCAGCAGCTTAGAGCCCCATTCGATGGCTGCTCTGAGAGTGAATGCTTCACTGCTGATAGGAAGTATGGCTCAAAATCAGGTCCAAGATTAAACAGCAAAAATACATCCCTCACAAGTGACTGACTCCCTTTTGCCGAACACTTCTGGGCAGTTCAGCAAGGAGGGCTAGGGAGAGCGATGCAAACAAGACAAAAGGCTTGACTAAGGTGGTACAGAGGATCATTCAGCAGGGGTGGAGCTGAAGCTCGGGCTGGCTGACTCCCAGTCTAACCGTCTGTCTGCTACAGTGTTGCTATGCATTTCCAAATATCCTCCATTCTTTTCTTTTCTTTTTTTCATTTTTCTTTCTTTCTTTCTTTTTTAAACAAAGACCAAGCTTTTCTCCTAACAAAAACAAATTACTTTGGAGACCAAACACTAGGCATTGACTCCCTAGCCCCATGAGCTTGAATCCTTGAAGGGAAAAAAAAAAATCTCCCTTTTATCTCTCAGTAGCACCCACTGAATTCATTGCACCTGGCAGGCTGAGCTCTTTGAAAGAAGATCCAAAGAACCGGGAACCTGGCTGTTTTGCAGGGAGATGAAAGATCTCCCTACATGTCCTGAAAGAGGAGAACTTTGTCCCAGGGTCCTTTTTCCAGTGCTCCTTTCTGCACTATTATGTTGTCATCGGTTGCCCATATGGGTGCTGTCTTCCCAGATCAGAGGTGACCCTGTTTCAGGCGCCGGTGAAATGGTTCTGCTTTCGCATACAGGCACAACCCCCTGGTGCAACCATTCAACCAGAATCACAATAGCCTGCTTTCCCAACCACGTAGCTCAGCTGAAATCACAGTTTTATTAAGGCTGCTGCAGACTCCCAAAGTGATATGAAGGGCACAATGTATCTATAATTAGTGTCAATAAAAAAGATATTATACTTTATGGGCATTATTTGAGGGTTAGCCAATTGTTCAGAGTTTATGCTCTTTGGCAAGAAGAGAGATCTATTTTAAAGTTGCAAGGAGGAGAGTTTTGCTTAATAACTTTAATCATATTATACTTTGATTAAGCAGTAGGGAAAAGCAACTAATTTCTGATGGTAAGAAGTTACGTGTCTTTTTTTTTTTTTTCTGTCAAATACCTCCTGAGCACTAAAGATGCTAATTGGTATGCTGGATTTTCCCCACTAAACTCAAATAAACTAACATCTTGTGGGAAAGATACAAAAAGGCTGAAAACCATATGCATAATGGCAGGTTAAGAAGAAAGCATGCTCCAGCTTCTCTCTCCAATCCCAGGCTGTGAGAGTGCTTCCAAATAGTATAAAGCACATATATTGCTTTTATCCATCTCTTCCTTCCTATCCCTAGAAAGTGCACCCACCAAGACTGGGTGAACCCAGCTCCCCTGTGCCCACACGATGCTCCAGAGGCCCAGGACTACCAAGTGATCGTGAAGGCTGAGTGAATTTGTGTAGCAGATCCTCTATCACATGACAGAGCAACTTACTGGGTTTTGTAATAGCTCTTCTCTCTTTAACATGTCGGAAGCAACAAAAATCTGTAGGTTTAGTCATTCTGAGACACAAATCCTCCATGGAGTTCAGCTGCTGAATTGCCACAGAGGTAAACTCCTTTCAAAAGCCTCTGTGCAAAGAAGACACCTTGATCATACCTAATTAGGCTGCAGAAGGTCTGATTTTTGCCCATCCAAAACCATCAAAAAACAAAAGCTGTAAGATTTATCTTTTGCTACATCAAGTCAAACTTTAAATGTCAAGTGCTTTAAGCCATTTCAATCATAATGGAATTTTTTAAAAAATTACTTCTGCCGGTTCTGATTTATTCCTTTCCTGATAGGTTTATGGCCTTTTACTTTTGTCCTTTTTTTTTTAAATACCTTCTTCTCCCCTATTGGAAGGCTTGTACTCTGCATGTGGCAGCAGAGCTTTTTATGTGCAGCACTGACTATAGTGGAAAGAGTTAGTGAAACCACAGCTCCAAATGCAACGTCTTTGACCTTTTGTTTGGGTTTACCCACACGAGTTGGAATTACTGCAGCAATGAAGACAATGCCAAAAGCTGCTTTTGAACAGCATTAGTCACTCGTCTAGCTCCTCACCATTCATTTAGTTTTATTCATTTTCTTTACAGTGTTAATTGCTTTGACTTCAGGTATATTTATTGAAATGTATGCTTAACAGAAAGTCTCTGTTTTGTTGGATTTGGTTTAAGAAGTCTGCTTAAATTAAGTTGTGGGATCAGGCCAGAGTGTTGAGTGCTTCAGAGGTGAAGCCCAGACCTGGAAACATGTTTAAGCCTTTTCCCCTACTGAGATAACAACACGCTTCTCCTTGTGCCATTACTGTGTGCCCCATGGAGCGATCCAGAAAGTGTCAATGTGAATTAATGCCATGTTTCCTCATGCATAGATCACAAGTTGCTGGAATTAAAAAATATTCCAAAAAAGCCCTGTAACTCAGCAACAGAACATGGTCATGGGCTTGTGTATCATGAGATGTTTATCTCAGGGTCTTCCCCTCTCATCTGCTATAGTTGCCCCCTTATCTCCTTGGAGCCTGAGTTTGTGAGAATTATCTTGGTATTTTTATAGGATGGCAGGTTTATGTGTAGGGAAACAGGACTCCTGCCACTGCAGACCTCCACGCATCCCTAGAGGCCCGAGTGCAACAACAGCCAGGGAGCCCTCCTCTACTGCAGGAAACCATCACATCAAGGGCAGCTTCAGCAAGCCAAAGCAGGGGGTTGACGCCTGGGTCAAGACAAGCTAGGCAATTTGAGTGTTCTGCCCACCTCCTGTGCCATCCACAGAGAGGCCTGAAGCTGAATGTTACAGAAAGAAAATACCCACCAGAAGATCCTCAAAATAACTTCACCCTCCGCACCAGCTACCCAGGGTCAGATGATTCTCACTGTGTCTGGATGAGTCATCCCATTGAGGGCAGTGACATGAATGAAATGAGTGATATTTGACCCATGAAAGTCAGGTTTTGTTCTCATATTGCATTCACTGATGGGCACTTTCTTTCTTGTTCAGAATAAAACATGTTTTTGAAGCAGCCTGAACATGTGCAGGATAGTTTCAGTGGTACATATTAATAGAGAAAATTTACCAACATGCTCCGACTACTGACCACAAAGAGGAATCCAAACTATCTGTTACTCCAGCTGTACCTAGGGCTCTTGCTTCTAACTGCTCAATCAAGAGGAAGGGAAACAGCTGTGTTCAAGGGAAAAAAAACCTCTCAATTTTTACAGACAGTTTTGGTTTTTATCTCTGTAAAAAAGATGAAAAAAAATCAAGTACAAACACAGTACCACAAATTTCACTAATTTCAATTTTCCCTTGGCCATGCACTGAACTTAGAGTTCACCCAGTAAATGCACAGGTCATTCTTATTGATCTTCCACCTCTAAGAAATACAAACCTAATTGCCTTAATAAAAGTTGTTCATTCTTTAGCCTCTGTTTAAATTGTCTCCTTGCTTTTTATAAGAGTATGTGTCTTTATCAGGCCTGAAGAGGCAGCTTGCTTGTTTTATTCATGCATAGTACAGACCACATATCCTAGCTTTCATCGTTTCACTGGCTTTTCACTCTGATAATGGAGCAGGATTTGTTCCCTCTAGGTTAGCTTAAAAACTGCAAAAAATCATTCCATCCTACATGATCCTTTTCTAACTCTTAGTGTTCAGACTAATTCCTTGTCTAAACCAGGACTCGGGGTAGCTGAGACTTGATATACAAGGATTCCTCCTGTGCAGTTAACAGGGTTAATAGACCATTTTGTAAGTGGCTTCAGCACTCTGCTGATGGCCAGCAGAATACATTGCTCCCCTGAAGGGCTTGCAGAAGTGCAGGCTGGAAAGATGCAGTTTCCCAGTAACAGGAACAGAAAGGTGAAACTGAAACTGCAGAGAGGGTGAGCAGCCGTGGATACGCAGCCAGCAAGGGAGAGCCAGAGAAGCCATGAGCCTAAGCATGTTCATGTTCTTTATGGATCACCAAAGAGAGCTTTGCAATGGAGCTGTTCACCTTCACCAATGAAGGAGCAAATCCCAAAGGGTTTTGTTAGGTATCATCCCTCAAGCAGCTGCCAGAGAGCACCAAGCAGCCCAGACAGATGATACCCACCTGGAAGTACTGAGTATCTTTAACTCCCTTAGGTCTGGAAGGGCATTACCCAAGGATGTATATGTGGCCCCACTGTTGCCTCTTCCCACCATTTTCTCCCTGTGCAGAGAGACCTGGCACTTTCCAGAGCCCTAGGAGGGGGATCAGAGTGGAACACCACATTTACAGTGTGCTGCCTCATTGCACTCCCAGCCTGCAGAGGTGGAGGCTGCTGGCTGAGAGTTCCCTTCCTCCCAGAGAAAGAGCACAGAGCATAAACTTTCCCAATGTGTTTCATGGATCTCTCCTAAAAAAATATCCTGGTATTGTGATTTACACAGCATGTGCTGTTTTCAAAAAGCTGGACCGGAGAAAGGAGCTACCAACTCTCCCTGTGCTCTGGCAAGCCCCAGGCCTTGGGGTCTTAACCCCATTACTGATCTCTGCATTCAGCTTTAGGGGAATAAAAAAAAGGACAATGCAGGATTTCTATTTAGGCAGAGCAAAAATGGGAAGGCTGTAGGTAGGGACTGTGGCTAGAGGCAAAAAACACCAACAGAATAGGTGCCTTGAGCAGTTCTACATTTTTCACAATTAAAGTTTGACAATTTTTACTGTCCTGCCACTGGTTAAATTAAGCCTGCAGAATATTAAATTAAATTACCCATAAAATAATTGTATCAGTATTAAAACAGACATAATTTTTGCAACATAAAGATGAAAGCCTGTACTTGCATGCTATCTGGAAAAATCAGCTCTCATACAGTACTTAGCTCACCAAGCATCAATATTTACTAAAATGTTCAAAGACAGACATTCAATCAATCAAATCACTTTCCAATGGAGTTTCAGTAGTTTAATTTTTTAATAACACATTTTAATGAGCTATTAAATTGTCATGTACTTCAGTCTGCACTGTAGTTCCTTTCTAATCAGTGCTGATTACCAAGATATTTGTATCTGGCAAACCTACTCTCATTTTATAATCAACCTTCCTATTCCCTTCAGAGATTCAACAGCTCACTTTCTGCAGCAATGATATTATGACTGCAGCATCCAAAACAACTGCCCTAAGAGCCATCTCTGGGGTTTTTAGAACCACCCTCTCCTTTTACCTGAGCTTCTGTTTTCAAAACAGGGATGACAATATTTCCTCTACATCTGTGTGGTTCTTTGATTGTGAAAAATGAAAAACACTTTAAAAGTACCCAAGGCTATGACTAAACCCCCAAGTTCCTGACTCTGCAGTGTTGGACAGTTATAGGTGGTGACTGAAGGTTTGGGGCTTGGACTATGCAGCCACACATGGTTGCAGGGAAAAGGCAGTAGGAACATGGGTATATGAACAAGCTCCTCAATTCCTGGCTATCCTGCCTGAGGCAAACTGGGTGAGACTTTGACCAAGCCTAAAGTCCAGGTTTAGCATGAAAAACACTGATATCATCCCAGGGATACCTTTCCCTCTGCTTCAAACTAGGAACAGACAGGTGAGCAGGAACAGAGCTTCCTCAGAAAGGTGTTTAGGTCGTAGTATTCACTGCCAACAGCAAAAGTTCAATTGTGTGTCACTTCTCTAGCTGAAAGCATTTTGAATGGAAACAGGGTCTATCAAGTCCTGTCCATTTGCAGTTTGGGGAGCTACAGTAAAATATGATACAATTCTATTAATAGTAGCAGGAACATCATTTTTTATAGGCTAGTAGAGACACTAATGGTGAAATGGATGCACACAGTATATGCTTTCAACTTTCCCTCCACCAGGAACTGCAGCAGGCAGGCTTGGATCTGAAAACAGAGACCTAGATTGCATTTGGTGTAGCAGGGGTATGATGGTAGAATGGGATCTTTTAGAGCTTTTACCTTGCCCAAGGCAAGCAAATTCCCACTCTTTCCCTGAAGTTTGACTTTGCAGCTTCTAATAAAAATACCTCATCTCATAGAAAAAGATACACCATCCTTACAAGGACTTACAGCATTACGCTTTCTTTATACTTCCAGACGTACTGAAAACCTACCAAGAAGAGTAGGGCTACTTTGTAAGTCCTACATTTGTAAAATCATTTAGAACTAAGTGTAGTGTGTGGAAAATGTTGCTTCCAGATAGAGTAAATGAAGAGGTTCATTCCCACAGCACACAGTCCACCAGAGAAGACCAGAGAATGAATTATACTTGATTGTCCTCTTACCACATAGATTTCTATAGTCTTCTTTGGTGGACTGTTACAACTTTGATGTAACAACTCTGATGGATTTAGTAGACCATTATTTGCTCCATTAGCCATTCTATGTACCTGGTTAAGCTGACATTAAGAAAACTTGCACATTTTCTGGGGTTCTGGAGAGGAGAACAGAATCATAGAATCATTAAGGTTGGAAGAGACCTTAAAGATCATCAAGTTCCAACCTCCCTGCCCTGAGCAGGGAACCCTACCACTGACCAGGTTACATAAAACCTCGTCCAACCTGGCCTTAAAACCTTCAGGGACGGGGCATCAACAACCTCCCTGGGCAACCCATTCCAGTTCCTCACCACCCTTATACTGAAGAATTTCTTCCTAATATCTAACATAAATCTCCCCTCTCTCAGTTTAAAACCATTACCCCTTGTCCTATCTCTATCTTCTCTGATGAAAAGCCCCTCCCCAGCTTTCCTGTAGACCCCTTTCAAGTACTGGAAGGCCACTATAAGATCTCCTCGGAGCCTTCACTTCTCTAGGCTGAACAGCCCTCATTCTCTTAGCCTGTCTTCATAATATACATAGCATGTGCATATGTAAAAATTGTTGCTATTTTAAATTCTTGCACCAGAAAATTAATTGTCCCTTGTGATTGATCAGTTTCAAACAATCCCATGCAATGCTTTAAAGATAAACCTTTTTCCTTACTATCTGCATGTAGTACTGAGAATGGTTAAAGATTCCTATGAAATCCAACTCCAAAAAACCACTGATCCAAGTAAGACTCAGCTGACCAGTCTGACTTTGCAGCCAGTTGGGAGCTGCTACAATCAGTGCACAAACGCTCTGATTTGGTCCATGCAACCATAACAATAAACCCACACTCCTTGTCAATAGACCTGCCATTACCCACAACGTGATTGCTGATGTACAGCATGCAGTAAGAGAAATCAAAAATCAAAAGGGTTGCTGGGGGAGCACGGGGATCTGCCTGAGGAAGGACTAAAGAATGGTTGTCCTAATGGAGACCTGAAGTGCTCAAAGTGGCCCACTCTCCTGTTTAGCAATATAACAGGAGTTACTTCAGACTCTTCTCTGAAGCACTACTCTCACCTCAGAAAATGCAACATAAATCACAATGCAATCACAGTACAGTGTGCTCACCCCTGCTGACAGCTAGGGAGAGGAGCAAAATGTTCAGGAGAAATCCAACACGGACAGAGAGCTCAAGGAGGGAGGGAGAGGAAGGGAGAGTCTGGCCTGATAAAATATTTTGTCACCCCAGATCCTCCAAACCTATCAGGCACAGAGCATGTCAGCTTTCTGCTGAAGCAAGGAAGAAGCCGAGAGAGGAACCAACAAGTGCCTGCTGGTGGACATCAGTGTTTTTAGGTACTTGCAAGTATTTTGGGGATGTGCCTGCCAACTGTGAGGGGAAGGAGCGTGCATTTGTGTCAGCCTTGCTAGTTATATAAGCAAGAAACACCTGCATGTGTGTTTCTGCTGCATCTAGACTGCTGGTGGAAACACACCTGCAAACAGCTGAGAGGAAGCCTCCGTGAGCAGAGGCAGAACAGGTGGTGCTGCTGAAGAGTGAAGAAGGATCAGAGCAGCACAAGGGCTGTAGCTTTTAGTGCAAACGTTCCCAGGTCTCTAGAGCATACACCACCCCCTCCCAAGGCTGTGCAGGCTCTTCTATTATAGACAGTCATCAGCTAAAAGCCTTTCTTTTTCTCATGTGAGGACATTGCTGCAGAGTCATCTGTAGGCTAAGTCTCTACAATTTTTTTTCTCTTCGTGTGGAAAAGTTTACACAGTAAGAGGAAGGAGCAGCTGAAGTACCCTTGCTCCAAAGGTGTACTGGTATGAGTTTCACCATCTGCTATCAGCTGGACGCAGACTGTAGGAACTCAGAAACCTGCTGACAGCTGGGCTACCATCACTTTATCGTAATATTTTGTATGTACATATATATCTCAGAGTATTTTGTGTACACACATACATACTTACATATACACATGTATATACAACTTGTATTTTTATTACCTCTGCTTCCTAGATGTGTGGAAAGAGACAAATGCTATGCCAGCATATGGAGGTGATCTTCCTGGCTTTACTTTAAATTCCACTATTCATCAGGTCTCCTTACCAAGGAGAGTCCCCTTACTCATCTCTCCTTACCAAGGATGCAATTCAGTTCAAGTTCTTGAGCCAGTTTAAAATGCAAAATTTGAACAGGCCACATGTCAAAGGTCAGAAAAAGCATATTTTTGAAAAGTTTCTGGCAATTTTGGCCAAGTTTGGTTTTTTTTATCCCAGAATGGCTTTTTTGAGTATCACTACTATTCATGTGTCTTAGACAGTTTTCAGAGTGGCCATGATGGCAATTGGGCAAACATGGACAGTGCACTACCATCACAGCTTAAGTACACCCTTTCCTATTTTCTTTTACACCCCAAGATGCTGTTCTTGTGGAGAGAAGAATCACCCTCTCTGGCCACAGCTCAGACTTTCCATGGGCACAGCTAATGGCAGCCACCTCCTCTCTCTTCCTATGGAGCAGTGTGAGGATTTTTAAATTAATAATAAAATAAGAAAAATATAGAAAGACAGATAGATTGACAGATAGACTGAAAGATAGATATTGTGGATCCTTAAGCAGGTATTTGGCTGAAGCTTAAGCAGGCTTCAGCTCATTTCATTAAGACCTCTTTGGTTTATTTAGTGAAACCCCAAGTTTTACCTTGCAATGGCAGTGAGGTAACTCTTTTTTCCTAGTCTGATCCATGGACTTGAGATGGTGTTTTCACTGTCATTAAACAAAGTCCATGACCTGAGCAAGTGTAGAACTTTTCCTTCTGGTGCAAGTCCTTTTACCAGCCTTCCATTGTGTTTTGTGCACAAGCAGAGCCCAGCACTAAAAACACCATAAAAATATTTGCAGCAGGAAAACCCAGCAAAATATTGCCCCTGGGATAGTCCTGTCTGGCTCATATCCACCCTTTTGTCTTGTTTCACCACCTGAAGTGCCCTCAAACGCACAGCAGAATATCAGGAAAACCTTATGGTCCCTCACAGTCACTTTCCAGACTCCCTGGTTCTTTATTTCGGAGACAAAGAGCACCTCTCCATGCCAACCCCTGACAAGTAGAGCTAGGTTTAATCAATTAACCTCTGTGAGGTGATATGTGGCTGCTGGATTGATGGCACTGTGTGAGTGCAAAGCAAATTCATTACTCATTCCAGTTCTCTTTCTAGGATACAATGAGGACTAACTACAGCTCCTTCCTCACTGCCTGTGAGAAGACTACATGCACACCATACCACAGACATCTCCAAAGCCACAGACATCTCCAAAGCCACCGATCATTACACTGGTTCTTCAAAGGAAAAAGTGCAGCTGATGGGAAACTGCTGTGAGACGACTCTGCCAGACGACTCTTCCCCCCGTCACATCCCGGTCATAAGGGGGACCTGATGTCAAAGACTGACTTGCAAAGCCCTGCCAGAAAGCACCCGCTGCTCACCTTGGAAATAGATGCCTGACTGGATTTGGAGGACCCTGGGAAGGGCTCTAGGGTCCAGGGAATGAATGAACTTCTCCAGGGTAGATGCCATGGTCCGCAGCAAGGCAGCATGTGGGTTTGGCACCTAAAGACCAGTGAAGAGCTTTGGAGGCAGCAGCACTTGCAGCCTGGCACATGCTGCACCCTGGAGCACTGTTGGGCTCCGCGGTGGAGGGGAGGAGCAGCACAGGGAGGTTCTTCTGCTTCCTCTCTGTGGCCGCTTCCTCCCACAGCTGCAGCTGGAGTGGGGTGTGGTGGGGAGATGCTGAGCTGGTGGCCCCACTGCCAGGCTGGGATACCTATGCCCACAGAGGATCCACACCAGGCTGGGAGAGGTGCACGGGGTGCTGTGGGTACTGGGCTTTGGAAGGGCCAGGGGGCCCTGCCACAGAACTCTGTCTCATTGGTGATGGTTATTGACCCTGTGAAAAGAAGATATTGAATGTCAGTCCTGCCTAAAGTGGGAAATAACATGGGTTTTAGTTGTGTTTGTTTTTTTTTCTTGGAGCACAGCGAAATAGTTTGGTGTTTGTTCTCTTCAAAACCACAAACAGCCTTTGAAGAAAAGAAGTGAAACCATTTTGTTCTGATTCTTTACTGTCTTAAACATCGTATCTGGATTTTAGACGTACAGTAGAATAAAAATGACTTAATAATGTAAATGGACACTAAAACACAATATTGTTATGCAAAATGGCCAAGATCTTTTAATGCCACCAGTGACTTGTGGGGATTTGATTTTGAGATGCTGCAATTGGGAATGAATTTTAAGAGAACACTGCCCAGTGCCACGTGAAAATCAGACTGCAAACCCCCAGTATTGGTCCCAACTCTGCTGTTCTAAACCTGATGAAGGGCTGTAACTGCAGCAGCACTCCTCTGAAGAGTGAGACCATGTAGCAAATAAGTGACAGACTCAGATCACTGGAAAAACGGAAGTGACTGTGATTTCATGTTCCCTTACATCACTTTCTTGTTTCCCCGAGGTGTCAGGGAAATTAGGAAGTATGATGTCATGACAAATCAGTGAGGGAGATGACCAACTGTTCATTTTCAAAAAGCTCGGTAGCTGCATTTCATCTGTATGTAGTAATTCACAGGAGACAATATTGCTCACATATTAAAAACCTCACATATTAAAACCCACAATGCCTATAGTAGGTGCCCAGGCCTCTGACATGCCAGGCTAGCTATAAGGTTTGAAGAGTTTGTTAACTTGATCTTAACAAATACTGCTCCAGAGAGTTTGAAATAGATTTTATAAGCAGAGGGGCTGCAGGTGCAGAGCACACTGTTGCCAGCTGTTAACACTGCTGATGCTGCAGGCCAGATGAATAACAGGACTTTGGGTCTAGAAGTGACCTGCTCATCCTGCTCCCTTATCTGGCTGATCCAGATGGAGGTCTGTCAGTGAGAATTATATACACAGGCACTCATGCAGTGGGCATCTGTGAGAGACAGACTCCATAATGGCCTTTAATCCAGCGACATTTGCTGACCAGTAGTTGGGCTTAGGCTTATTCCACCCAGTAACTGGCCTCTGATCCTGCTGGGACTGGGGCATGCAAGCAGCCCTCGAGGCCCAGAGCCCCACACCAGTGGCTGGTACAGACCCCCCTAAACATACACACACGCACACACAGACACTCCTCCACCTTCCTCCTCCAAGCCACTTGCCCTGCTGGCAGCCACATGGCCCTGTGACCCATGGTCCTGGTCCAGCTGCTGGCATTCAGACCCCCATACACACAGGCACACACACACATGAAAATAGTTGGAAAGGGAGCTGAATGAGAAGCCAGGATGGGCTGCACTGACGCAGTGCAGGGCATGGCCAGACAAGCATACTGACCAGCAGCCTGCTTATGTATGATCAGCCCCTTTTAGCCCCTTAGGTCCTGTAATTTCCCATTCTTGTACCTCCCAAAACTGCAATTCCTCCCTTTCCCTGCCTTTGGTTCCCACCCTAAACATCTTATAGTAAGTCTCGCACTTCGCTATTGCCCTGCATCCCATGGTGAGTCCCATACCTATAAGTATTGCCTGTAATAGTCTGGAAGGTGCTCTGGAGAGCCTCTCACTTCAACTCATGTGGTGAATGTCCCACCCAGCTCAAGGGGTCATCACCCTTCTGTGATGCTCCAGGGGGCTCTGGGCAATTCACTGTTTCTCTGATGGGTTATTGGGGTGCCCTGCTGGTGCTGTGCCTCTATGCTTCTTCAGCGGGGAGATGAGCCATCAATGATCTGATGGCTTTCCTGCAATGTGCCTGCAAATGCCTTGCCAGGGTACCTCTGGGGTTCCCCCACTCACTGTTTTTCCTCTGTGCTCCTCTGCGTATGCAGAGACCAGCTTTTTATCACACAACCTAACAAAACCAATGGTTTTGGCCGCAATGAAGGAACTATATATGCACTCATCTGCAATTGCAGTCCAAATGAGGAATGCTGCCCACTGCTCACATGTTATCAGAGGCGTCCCCATGTCTGCTAGCACCTAGACCAGTAAATGAGAGCCACTGATCTGTTCTTTCAAATGCTCTGCAGGGTTTTTCTCCAGTTTGACGTGCAATGCCAAGTGCAGAGAAAAATAATTAGCCATCTCCAAAACATCCTTGATCCCAGAGTGGAAAATTATCACACCATCATCACAGGCTGCTGGTAATAAGGGCCCATTTTGAGAGGTTATCGAATTGGATATTAAATCCTCAGGAGGATCTTGACTTCGAAGAATTCCTTTTGCTTCCTCCAAGTTTCAATATTGAAGATTAAGACAAGCTGCTGAAAAAAGCATGTACACTGTACTGAGAGGAGGCAGTATCTGAGCCTATTCTTGCCATACTGAAAGAACAGAGATGACAAACCTCTGCTTACCACACCTCCATTTCTGAGTTATTGCATTCTTCTCAAAGAGCTTACCGGGACCTCCATGTTACCTATGACTTGCTCTACAGGTAGCATTTGTTTTGGCCACTCCATCTCCGACCACCACCAAGAGAGGGTGAAGGTCAAGCCAAGCACGAAAACCTGCAAGAGCCAAAGTGGCCATGAGTCCTCATGCAGCCACAGTGTCAGCAGCCCTGGTTGCTCTGGAAGACATGCACAGAGACTGACATCTCCCTACATGGAAAAGGCCCTGCTTATTCCCCCGGGGGGGTGGCCAGGAGCCAGCTGTAGGGGAATGTGCCTGAAAAGTAGTGGTTAGCTAATTCAGAAGAATGGGCAAATGGGCAAAACACAGAATTTTGAAAACGGTTTCCAAGAATATTTTTCTACCATGCTGATGAACACTCATTTCTTTTACTTACTGGTTTTCAGGAAGCCAATAAAGTTTTTCAAGTTTCCAAGTAAAATCTGTTCTGAGCCTGTGAAGGTCTGTGATTTTTTTTTGAGCTCAGACCATATTCCAGATAAATGCAGCCATTAGCTGAGCAGGTTGAAGGAAATCTTTAAAACAATCCTGCAGAAATGAAACCAGGTGTTATGTCTACAAGAAGGTATGTCCCCTTTATTGAGATTATAAACACTAGGAAAATGCATTTAATACTTCAGCTGGCAGAACTATAGCTCCAAAGAGGAAGATGATGTAGGGAAACTGGGAACAACCAAGCCTGAGGAGGCAGATGAGAGAGAGGTTTATGTTGAATGGTTATGCTAGCTTTTGAATCAAACTGAAGGTACTGAAGGAAGTTAATACACTCAAGTGTACTTTTTCCAGTGTAAGGTGGAAACTCCACCTGTCATTAAAAATAAAGTCAGACAAAACTGTATGAAATCCTCCATGACACAGGTGCTTTGAGCTGTGAAATAATCTACCAAGGGAAAAAGTGGACACCTGGTATGTTTAGACCTTGTATAAATTTAGGACTACAGGGCACCATCAAGAATAATTCTGATAATGAGGGATGGGTTATCTGTTCCCACAGGTGACCAGCTGCAGTGTCACCCTTCATTTATAGCTCAATAGCTAAGGCAGGTGAACAGTATTATACAGAAACTGCTTCAGAGGTGAACCCAGCATGAAAAGAGGCTGCAGAGACTTCAGGAGCTCAGATCTTCCTCTCCCAGCCAGCACCGCTGCTGGTAGGATCATTCAGGTTTCATACAACCAACCCAAGAAGCCCCTGACACTCAACTGACAACCGTGCCTTCTCACCAGCCCTTGCATTGTAAACTGATCATCTCAGCAGCTTGAACATGCCCCCATCACGAGCAAAAATTCCAACCCCTACAATGTTACTCCTGAATTTGTCTCAGAGAGATAAGGGACTGAATGAGTGGTTCTAACATGAATTACAAAACGGTGGATGGATCTTTTTGTACAAGCTTTTTCTACTGCCACTGTATATATAGGTGGATGGGATCAACTGCCCACTAGAGCCAAAATGATCACTTCTTAAACACTGAAATAATTTCTTACAAAGAAACCTGGCTTTGGTAGCTTAACATGTATGTAACTTACCATCCAGCACCTGCAACAATTGCTTCTAACTTCACTTAAAAATACGAAGTACTCAATGTACAGCATATTACAATGACCCCCAAAAGATGGGTATTTTTAACATTCCTACTTCCATGGGCAGCCCCTGCTAATACTCCCCGTAGAACTACTCACTTTAGGGAGAGGACTTTTTAGTCCTGCAGCCAAAGGCATAGCAAGATCCTGCTGAAATTTAAAATAAGGAGCCATGTTAAAAAGCCAGGATGATTACCCACAGAAATTTATACTATTTCACCATCAGCTGAAGCCCATAAATAAAGATAAAATCTGCCCTTCTAAAGATATTATCTTGCTCTGCTCCAAGTTTTTGAACCTGGTACAAAAATGTTTGGGTTGAAAAGCTTAACACCTTCACAATGCAGGCGGTCACCCAAGTGAATTGTGATGGCTCCTGGCTTTAAAATCTTGGCACATGTTAGTGGCCTCTGATTGTATTGTGAACTTTATGTTTTCAGGAGCTACCTTCTAGGTTCTTTAACATTTCCTTACAGCTCAGCAGAGAGATCTCAGACATGCTCTTCATACAAAATTTACATGGCTTAGCAGGTGTGAACAAAAGGCTGTTAGTAAAAGTTCCTGAGCCCAGAGGGTTGCTTGCCAATGTTTGACTCCAGTGAACAGCCTATTGAAGGATCCCCCAGTGCTTTTAAAAGAACTGAAGCATGTGTGCACACATTATATTTTGAAAAATAATACATTTTTGGCTGGCTGTTTCTATGGAATGAACAATAATAACCTGTGGGTATTTTCTACATTTTATTGAGCAATTCTGTACCTACTGGAGTCAGAAAGGTCTTTCCATTGATTTTAATCAGGGTTGGAGTAGATTATTCCTAAGGAAGAGTTATGGCTATTGGTTGGTTGTGGTGTCCCATAGAAACAACTTGCTGATAATGGTATTTTAAGGTACAGTCTTGCAAAGAATATTGACTTGCATTTTTTTTCTAAGTTTCTACAACAATAAGCAATAGCTTTACATATATCAGTAAACTGTAGGAAATATATCTCCAGAACTCTCTCTCCCACTGTCAGTAAGTGTGACTAGCATTGTGCTCTTAATAAATACATTTAAAGTTTTAGCACTGTGTACGAACTGAACACTCAAAACCTGAAAGACAGGCAGCTCTACTAATTTTCTGTTCAACCACAGAGAAAAGGACATGACCTGAGATTTCTAAGCTCTGCACTTTTATGGACTCAAAATCTCAAGCCAATAATTCCCAAAATTTCCCCATTTATTGACAGATACTAATTAATCACTGAATCACAGAATTGTCATGGTTAGAAAGGACATCTGAGATTACTGAGTCCAACCATCAGCAGCAAAAAACCCCAAAACAACAACAAACAAACAAACAAAAAACCTAAACGAACACAAACAACCACACACCCTCCACCAAAAAACTCCCACAAAAACCAGCAATCTTGGCTACTAGAGCATGCCCTGAAGTGCCACATCTACACGTTTCTTGAATACATCCAAGGACAGTGACTCAGCCACCTCCCTGAGCAGGCTGTTCTAGTGCCTGACCATTCTTTCAATACAGAAATTCTTCCTAATATCCAATCTGAACTTCCCCTGCTGCAACTTCAGGCCGTTTTGTCTGGTCCTGTCGCTACTTACATAGGAGAAGAGACCAACACCCACCTCCCTACAACCCTCTTTCAGGTATTTGTAGAAGGCAGTAAGGTATCCCCTCATCACCCTCAGGTGATGCTACCTGTATTTATAAATGCATAAAGATGATTGATTCTCTAAGTGTTTATAAAGTATTTTGAAGATAAAGCAGAATGCAAATGTTTAATACAGTAGGTGTTCCGGACCTTTCCAGTACAAAGAGGAAGCTGTCAAAATGGGTGTTTATACAAAATGGGCCATCCAAGTGATCCCCAACTAGTGGTCCCATTTTTTATTTAACAGAGCAGAATGTGAACTCAGTATTCCTATGGGAATATTCATATCTCTGTACACAGTATCACACTGTCAAATCTATCCAGGCACTTGACTGACCCTCAGTGTTCCAATAGCTAAGCAAAGTGGTGGATTCTCCTGCATTGGACAGTTTCAAGACACAGCTTGACAGGGTGCTGGGCCACCTCATTTAAACTGTATTATTACCTAGAAAGGTTGGACCAGATGATCATTGAGGTCACTTCCAACCTGGTATTCTATGATCCTATGATTCAAATATTAAGCATTTTTGGTCTCTATCTTCCCTACTCAGTTTGGGGGTATCATTTTGCTGGAGTAGACTCAAAGCAGAGAACTTAACAACTTATCCAGTTATATGAAAAATCTATGGCAGAGCTATGGCTTTTGTCCAGATCTCCAATGCCTGACCTGAGCACTCTTACCACAGAACTATTTTCCTACTCTCTCTAAAAGAAAAACATGAAAAAATCAAACCCAACTACCTGCCTGGTTTCTGTGCATTGTTGCTTTGTTGTTTGGGGTTTTTTTGGGGGGAGGGAAGAAAGGAAGAGAGTGACCTGAAAGAAAGAAAGACATCCCATAATTTAATAGACAAGTATAAGTCCATTAAAGATTTACTTTGGGAATAAAAATTACTTGAGATATCTTCAAATTACAAAAAGTGTTTTGAAATATGTTTGGCATATCTTCAATGCATTTTTGACAGCTGGAGACATGTTGGGGAATTTTTTTTTTTAATTAATTTTAAATATAACTCTCTCCCTTTGTGATTTCTGGAGTGAAGTGTTCTGTAATTTATTTTTAAAGAGACAATATAGGTTTCTAGATGCTGTTAAAGGAATCCAAAAGAATTTTTTTTGCACCCTGCCACTGTTCAAAGGAAAGGACACTGAATGAATTTAAATATATTTCTTAAAGATTGATTCCCCCAATGGAATTTACACATCTACTTTCACTAATTATTCCTGAAGTTTCACCTATCAACTGACAATTTTCTACAGAAGGGAAACAAAACAATTTGACTTTCCTTGACAGCAAAGAGTTTGAACAGAGCTGGAATTAAAAGTGGCATCTCACACTCCTTACCTCCCTAATGTCTACATTACCAGAAGAAAGAGCACTAATAAGCCCTTTTGATGCAAGCATTAGAACCCAGAGTTTCGTCTAAGCAACTGGGAAAAAAAAATCAACTAACATTTATTTTAATAATGGTTACCTTGAATTTTTTGTCATCCTCAATATTTATCTTAAATGACAGACTTGTTGTCTGACTTTCGAATTAATAATAAAGTGGTGGCACTGAGTATGTTTGCCCATTTTTATTGGAACTGAAAAATCAGCTGTCACTGTGAAATACATACAAAACCAAGCATTCCTTTTTCTCTTTTTTTTTTTTAACCATTAATGGGAACCTTTCTAAAAAAGGTACACAGAAAGATAGTTTGTCAGGAACACAATTTTATTGGCCTGATTTTGGAAACAGCTTTAGAAAGTTGGAGCACAAACTTAATTGCAATTATTACTCCCACTCTGTGTATGTGGTTGAATCTAAAAGCAAATTGTTTCTGTAGGAAAATAAAATTTCATCAAAGAAAAAAGGCTCCATATAAAATGCAGTTAACACTTGCCAACATATCAGTTAAATTGGTTCTAATTTCCTACCTTTTTTAAGGGATTGATATTACCCTGCTGCAAGGCATTTTGGTTTTCATTATTATTTTACTATATAAAAGCTTAGATGCATTTGCTGCTTAAGTGATCTGCATCCATGGCCTAGTTCCAGGTGTCCCTTGCTCTTTCTTAAGGAGAAGCAGAATAAATATTTCAGTAATTGTTGGACCTCTTTCTTGGAGTTTTTTTTGGTTTGGTGTTTTCGTGTTCTATTTTGTTTTAAATACACAGGAGAACTGAACATAGATGAAGGGATTTGAAAAACTTCAAGAAAGCTGTGAAACTAAGATCAGAAATAAAGACTAAAGAGTGACAGAGCACTGGAACAGGCTGCCCAGGGAGGTTGTGGAGTCTCCTTCACTGGAGGCATTCAAAACCCACCTGGATGCGTTCCTATGTGATGTACTCTAGGTGACCCTGCTCTGGCAGGGGGGGTTGGACTAGATGATCTTTCAAGGTCCCTTCCAACCCCTAGGATTCTATGATTCTATGATTTCACAGGCAGAGACAGCCAGACTCCCAGGCTGGCACCTGCCGGAGTTTCAGCCCATGGAAAAGCGGGTGCCCATGGAGTTCTCGTTCTGCCCTCGTGACTCCTTATCCCCAGGAACAGTGGGGTTGGAGGCCAGGGCCCACCTGCTTTTTGTCACAGGCACAGATGAAACTAGTGCTCTATTCTGCGTTCGTGTTGTACAGGGGTTTTCTACTTATCAGCCATAAAATTCTTTGGTTTCAGGAAAGGGTCTGTGTGCAATTAAATATAGACTAGTTTTTAAATTAATGAAGAATCCAGCACTTTTGGCCATAAAAAAAAATCTGAGAGAAATGTAAGCCATGTACATTTGCCTCACATCAAGCAAAGATAAGCAACCCCTCTTTTCCTCTTTCAGTCCTATTTCTCATTTTCCAAGAGCCTTTTTGTTGTCGTTTCCACTGTGGCTGGTACCATTAACACAAACAGGGTGGCCACCAAAACCCCCTCTGATACCCTCAGTGGTGGCACACGTCCCATACTATACCTCACACAAGGGAAAAATGCAGTACTTTCTATTGGCACCAGCCAACAGCCTTTTTGAGTCTTCATCAGCTTTGGAGTAGACTACAAGAAACAGGGAGCTCACTAACAGCATGCAGCACACTCGCCACTGTGAGAAGCTAAACCTTTAGAGACTCATCTAGAAAAAGTGCTGGAAAACGAATGTATTTCCTTATCACATTGGTCAATAATTTGTCTTCCTAGTTGTGAAGGAAGAAAGAGCACAGTGGTTCATCTCCAGAAAAATCTGTAAAAAGACTGCAATTTTCTTTTTTTCTCAAAGAACCCATAGGTAGCATTTATTCTAACTTTTCCAGTGTGCATTTTAGCCCTTTCCTATTAAAATACTCAATCCAGAAGCTTCACCATATGTTTTCTTACCCATTTTGTCTGCTTTTCCAGAGCTGAATAAATCTCATTACTTCTTATGTAGGGTGGTAACTTACTGAGTAGTGTACACTGCATCCAATTCTTCTTGTAGGCAGCCCTGCAATATGGAACAAAGGTGATGATCCAGCCAAGGCCTTTTCACCATGTCCTCCACAAACTTCATTTAAATTATCTAAGATTTCAAATAGTCTGTAAGGGAACATCCTGGGGCTCTCACTTTAGCATTTCATCTTGTCTTCAGACTGCTGCATCTACATTTATGTGACATCCAAGACCATTTGTGACCCTCGGGCATCTCCTTCAATGTGTTCCTAGCACATGTTCTCCTGGGTGAAGGATACAGTGAGGCAGTTGGATCCTTTTCCTTCCTCCTCCTCACTATACTGCTAGACACCCTGAGCCAGGGGGTGCTGAGAGCCTGGGGGGCACTATAGCATCCTGGACCTTCTGGTGCTGAGCATGTTGTGAGATCTAACAAACAGCTGGCATGAATAGATAGATAAATTTTGAAACATGAAAATCTACAGCTCCCTTCACATCAGTCTGAGGAAGGGACTTGTAGAATTATGTTAACAAAATCATTTAAACAGACTTGTCATGGCTAGAGGATGAAATGTGAAATCTGAAAAGCCATCACTTAGACCAAAGTCCATTTTACAAACACAATTTGCTAATTTCTTTTTCTGCATCCTGCTCTCCACTCACCTGCAAAGCCCACCAACACAGTATGGCTGAAGACAAGTTTGCAAAGGAAGATTTAATAGATTAAAAAAAGAGAAGGTACTTTAAAAAGGGAAAAAGATATCCAAACCAAATACTCAAACTCTTCATAGAAGAGACAATAAAATAAAAAGAAAGCTAGCAGAGTTACAGCAAAAAACAGCTGAAAGTTTGAACAAAAATAATGAAGAAAATTTGCCGATCCCTGTTTCAACATGCAGTTGAGGATGTTGTACAGCTTCCTAAAAATAGCAGATAACCAGAGGCCCTGGCTCATCCAAGCCTGCCTCTGATAGGCACTCATCATGATGCTGCTCCCCAGAGTTGTCCTCTCTACTTGCTTGGACAGTAGCAAAAAGAGCAATTGACTCAAGGATGCTTGCAGCTTAGGATGCCTTACCTAATTTTGGGCAGATATGCTCCTCCCCGAACATTGTATTTCTGAATTCTGTCCCTGGTCCATATGTTTTAACCCAGCACCACGGTAAAGAGCCAAGAGCATGCCTTCCCACTTCCACGTGGACACCAGCTATGGTCATGTTATTGGAAGCTGGCTGTGGGAAAACTGGTTTTTCCACGCTCCCTTTACTAAAGACTCATCTCAAAATCACGGTAGCACATTTCAGGAACTGCCATGACAGAAAGTCTGTTACCCCATACACACCAGAGTACATACATCCAGGTATTCCTATTTTTTCCTTCCCTTAACAGCTAGGATCTTCTGTTGAGTTAACCAACCCCTCTCATACATAAGTGGGTTAATCTTCCTCAAATCAAACAAACCTAAACATATCACTAACCAAACCTCTTCCTGCGCTGTTTCTCATTAATTTAAAGACCACAAATACTTAAAGAATTGGAAAAAAAAAAAAAAAAGATTTGTAAAGAACTGGAAGGGAGTAGACTTTTTCACCTACTTTGTACCCCAGAGAAGCACTGGAAGGAATAAAAGAGCAGTAGCAGTTGTTTCACTTTGTAATTACATGATCGTCATCCTGCTTTACACACTCAACAGACTTTGAATGACAAACTGCAAGAAGCTTGCCTTCAGAGATTCCAGCTGATCCTGGTTCAGGTGAGATCAGAGGGCGGGATGTGTTGGTCCAGCCATTTAGTGTAAATTTGAAATTACTCTTTGAAATAATTTCTGCTGAAAAGTTAAAATGCATGATGGAGATAATGCCATGTCCTATCCCTGCCTGCTTACCTTCAGCCTGTGCTAAGATGGAGAAGATAAAAGGAGGAAAAAGCCATCAGTGAAAACAAGAATTAAAAAAAAACAAAAGGAAAAAATTGAGCTACCTAAACTATATTTTGGAAAGGGCAGCATGCAATGCCCATTTGCTAGATCCCAGCCATGTACAAAGACCACTGGAAGCCAAAGAAAACAATCAGGTAAGAACATAGAGTCTAGTCTGAAAAACACAGTCTTGAAAAAAGATGAGTATCTATCCTCTTTAAATGTTTGTGTGGCCTATGACGAGACAAGAATCATCATCAAATCATTGAGGTTGGAAAAGACCTTCAAAATCATCAAGTCCAACCATCAGCCCTACAACCCGTGACCACTAAACCATCTCCCAAAGCACCACGTCTCCCCATTTTTTTAACAGCTCCAGGAATGGTGCCTCCACCACCTCCCTGGGAAGCCTGTTCCAACGCCTCACCACTCTTGCCATGAAGAAATTTTTCCTGCTATCTAATCTGAACCTCCCCTGGTGCAACTTGAGGCCATTTCCTCTTGTCCTATCACTAGTCACTATGGAGAAGAGGCCAACACCCACCTCCCTACAACCTTCTTTCAGGTAGTTGTAGAGAGCAATGAGGTCTCCTCTCAGCCTTCTCGTCTCCAGGCTGAACAGCCCCAGCTTACCTCACTGGCAAACTCAAAGTAATGAGCAAGATCAGGACATCACGACGCCATGATGAGTATTTACATGACCAAGAAGGTGTGTTAAAGTCCTAAAACTGAAGATGAGGAAAACGCAGGCTTGTATGTGTATATCATCAAAGTTTGGTCATGTTTTATTCTCTGCTTTTCCCAGGGACATCTGCTAATTCAATTTTTATTTTAGCATGCTGGTCTGTAAACACAGATAACAACTTGCAGGGCATGTGCTTCCCCTCCCCTCTTCTCCACCCCCCCCAGTTTTAGCAATTTTCCCCAAATTCTAAATGGTGTAGGAGTCTGAAGCTATTTAATTTATCAGGTAGGCTTATGTTTTCATTTCACTCGGAATTCTTCTCTTACCCCCCAGCCTTGAACGTTGCTTTTCTCAGTATGAATTTTCTTCTTCTAAGAAAGGAAAACCAAAACCAAACTATAATTATGTTAAAAACAAGCATCATAAAGAAGTGTGGGAAGTACCATTTGGCTCTTGATTAACTGTGGAGTAGGAGCTGAGATCATGCCTGTGAAATTATGCCTGAGCAATAACTTACTGTCACGTTTACTTTACTTTTCATTTGCTGTTTGTCCTCAAAACTAAGATAAGGATTATCTGAATGATCTTGCTCTGCATTGCAGCAGTGGTGTTCTCCTTTTCTTCATCAGGGATGACAAACACAGTATCACAAAAACTGCACCTGCACCTTCAAGGCAGCTGAGTCCAAGTGGAGTTCATAGGTCATAAAATGAGGAACTGATTCTCAAGTCTCTCGCCTGTACCAAGCCCAGTTTTAGCAATTACTATTTTTTAAATCTTTCATTATATGTTCCCAGATCTCCTTTATTGAAGGAGCTGCTCAGGTAAACTGCTCATTTATTTTCTTGATGCTGTCCCTTGCTCAGAGTCTTGCATCCTCAGTGGCATAAACCATCTGTTCAACCTTGCTTGACAACAAGTATGACATAAAGTCAATATTTGAGACTTTTTCACTGACTGGGGCATTCAGGATTTTTCTTTGTTTCCATTTATGTCATAAGCACATGCTTTTTGGGAACTTCCCATCTCATCTAGATTTTTATACACTCCATCCTGCCTACTAATACCTCCAACCAAAGCCAGTGCTTTCTATGTTGTTGCCCAAATAACCAGTGAACAAGATTCCTATCTTCATGCTGCTCCCAGTCAGTTCACTTGACGATTTTATTCTCTTTCTCTTGCACAAAGTTTATAAATCCCCTGATGCAAAAGCATTTTTTTTTTTCCCTTCAGTAAGCTCTCTTTTAACTAGCAGCAATGTTCCAGCTAGTGGACTGGTAGCACTGGAATGTTTATGTTACTGCTGAGAGGCCAAGGTCACTTCTTAGCTCTGCTGCTACAGAGGCTACTGGGGCAGGACCCCCCCTCCATAGGGGAGCTGGACTAGACAGACAGCAGAACTGACCAAAGGTATTCCATTCCATATATCTACGTAAGCTCTGAGGAAGGTCAGAGATCACAGAAGACAACTTCCTTCCTGCTTCTTCTTCCCTTCTCTTCTGTCCATGGCCGGTGTCCAGGGAGGACTCCATCCATCCATCCATCACCGTCGACTCCCACGCTCAGGCATCTCCGGCCTCATAACTCTCCCCTCAGCCCAGGTCTGCTCTGCCTTATCTCCTGCCTGTGGGCTGGGACATTTCAGGACTGCTCACAGCTAAGGAGAGTGCTGGGGGAGTTGCTGGGGGTGGGGGGAGGCAAGAGGCTTTTGCACATTCCTGAACATACTTGTATATAATTGTACATATAATTAAAGTTGTCTAGTTTAGTTTTCAATCCAGCAAAGTCTCTCTCCTTGTTATCTCTCTCCTTTCCCTACCTGGGGGAGGGGGGAGGGGATCGAGAGCATTGTTGTCTCTGGTCTAATTGCCGATCCTGAGTCAAACTGTGACAACTACTTAAAGGCCTATCATCTTAGAAAGGGGCTGTGTTAACAAAGGCTATTATTTGAGGTAAACAACTGGCTGAAAGGAAGGCAGACTGAAGTAGAAGCAAAGCCTGCACTTCTTCCCAGTTTCTTACAGAAATTTTTAAAAGCCTTTGCCACAGACAAAACCACACAGCTATTTTCTCACAGCTGTAATTACAGCTCACTGTCACACTACCTGAACCAGCTCATCTCGCTGGAGGAGAAATATTAGAAGAACCTACACTATGCCTAGTGCTTTTATGCTCCATGTTTATCCTCATTCCTGAAGTTGTCTGACCTGTGAGAACTACTGCTCAAACACTGCAGTATTTCTTAATGCAAGGTAAGCTGCAAACCATGATCATTTCAGAAGATGAAACAAAGCAGCAACCTATTTGTACAGTTTAAACTGCATCAATAGAAGCTTCAACGATATGATTTCATGCAACAGAAAAAGCTGCAGCACTGCCACAGCTTCCTAAGCCTATGATTTCTACCTAACTCAAAATGAAGGTGCACACCCCCTTCAGCAGGTGGTTTCAGGTATTTTCAGGAGACACAATTTTGTGTTAGTAATCTGTGTCATCAGCAAGTTTCATAAGAAGTTTGTCCTGAAACTGGGGAAAAAGGCTACAGCACCAGTTTCTGTGCAGAAGACAATTCGAACTGTGGGTCCAGATGGGCTATTGATTGTGCCTGCTCATGGATACGTTAAGTGGATCAGAAAGACTAATAAAACACAGGTAATGAGGCTTACAGACTTAATGCTCTTGATTGCAAGTTAACTGGGATTTCACCTGCTGAGACTTAAGCAAAAAAAATGTCTTTCACAAGTTTTCTGAAACTTACCATAGTTGGGCTTTATGGCCACTACAACAAAAAACTCACTCTGGTTACCAAGAGAGAAATTCTAAAGTTACCACAAACTCTGGTTTCACATTTCATATCAGAGTGCAAGACGACAGTAACTTCCTTCAAAATTTCAGGACTGGGTAAAATGCTGTGCCATTTCAGTTACTATTCTACAACAGATTAGATACACAACAGATACACAAAAGTTTTCCATTGTGAAATGGCAAGGGCTCACACTGGTTTGCACCTGGCAGGAAAACACACATTATATCACAATCTGCAGGTATTGTGTTTTGCTAGATACCATTTTTTTCGTTTGTTACCAAAAAGCTCCAGGGAATTCCAAAGCTTGCAGAAAGATCATGGTTCGGTTACATGCTTGGAAAAGAGGGTTTGTTACTGCTTTTTTTTTTTTTTTTTTAACATAGACTTCAATTTTTCTGCTTACTTGATGGAGATCTGAAAAATCTCTGAACATATGAGGATCTCAAATTTATCTTGATGCAATTTGTGAAATTAGGTCTATTTTCTGATCCAGATGGAACCTAGGAGGGGTTACAAAAGACTATTGAAATCAAGCTTTTGTATCTCAACAACACACAAAAATACCAGTTCTTTGTTGGCCAAGACACAGTTAATAAACCTTATTATTAGGTAAGCATCCTATTGTGCCTGTCATCACACATGTCAACCTCTGCATAAATTAGGACTCTAAAAGCAACAGCGGGGAAAGAATTAATTTCTGAGAAGCGTGGGCCAAAATAACGTTTATGCCTGTCAACCACCACCACAATCTCACATCATTCTTTTACTCAGGCTTAAAGAAAAAGCATCCAGGAAGCTTAAAATCATTTAGAAACCCTTCTATATTGTCAGCATCTCAAATTTTGCTAAACAGAGCTTCTAGTTAAAAAATATAATAAAGACAAGTTTTTTTTTGCTGCATAAAGTTGAAGGGAAATTTAAGGGATGAAACCTCTGCATATTCTGGAAGTCTCAACCTCAGTATACACAATCTGTTACTAGCGGATTATTCAAGCCCAGAAGGTAAAGACATAAGTGAATATTCACAGATACCCTTCACTATCCTGGATCTGCAGAGGTTACAAGACCTTTGACTATTTAACAAAAGAAGAGCACTAGCAATAAACCACCACAAAGGTTCTTTTGTGAGATTACGATCACTTAACTCAATTCAGACCTCTATGTGACACAGGAAAGTACAGCAGCAAATGAGTTACTTTTCTTTTCACTACAGAGCAGGGCACTATAAAAGCAGCTTTTACATCTGTTTCGAGATCTCAGGGTTTCTTCTGACACAGCAGCAGAATGAAGCTTAAAAGAGGCCTTTTATACAGTCATTTGTCAGTCCAGGTGGCCTGCTCACGAAATGATTCTGCAAGGTTTTTTCTCAGGCTGCCCCTTCCTTGTCCTTCACCATTTTAATTCACATTGGAGGCTCAATGACACAGCACTTGCCTACCAGTGCTTTCCCAGTTAGCTTTTGTAGACCTTTGGTTTTGGAAATTGTTAACCCATTTGAAAGAGCACGCTCCTGCAGTAGCTTTTGCTTTCATGTTTATCTAAGGAATATTGTGCTGCTTAATGTAGTACTTGGGCAAACCAAGGAGTTACCATAAACTACTTAATTCTATTATCTAAGCGGTTTCCTGAATGAAATAAATACCAGTAACTGCTTGCATATACTGAGGATACTAAGATTCAAGCTTCAAACTCAAGCCTGTGACTGTTTTCCACTAAGAAAAAGCCCCTTTCAAAGCTATTATTTCCTAATGGGCAGCATTTACCCCAGAAGCAGGAAATTCTAGACTCTCATTGAACAGCTGGGGCCTGATCTCTCAGGACCTGGATGAAAGTTCAAAACCTGGGTCTCTTTACACCTCCTTCTGCTGGAGCTAGGTCACTATGAACAGAGAAGATGTAGATTCAGAAGGCTAAAAAAAATAAAATGAAAAGGAAAAAAAAAAAGAGAAGCATTTCTCCATACGGGGTGCTCTGGTTTTAGCAAACTTCAGTCTCCATGACACTGCTTTAGGTACTTCCACAGATACAAGGTGCTTGAGGCTTGATACAGTCTTTCAGGATTGGATCCTAAGATCTGGTTATTTAGAGAAAACACTTCCCTGTTACCTCTTTGATTACTGCTCTATAGAAAATGAACCAAAACCATCGAAGTGACACTTGCAACTCCTTACACCTAGCAACTGTGAAGACAAAGACATCGGAGTCATCACTTCTCAGTTTTAGAGCAAAGAATACCTTCTCGCACAGAACAATCATGTGTTTAGCAACATGTACACTCCTGTGGTTTCTTCTGTTATGTAATATTACACCGGTTTCAACTTAATTAATTTCAAATTTGAATCATTCTCACACTCCTCCACGGATGAAGTCTTTTGTGCCTCTTTGTATTCTGACTCAATGCCCATTTGCTTTCTTCGTATTTACTGCTTGTGTTGGTCCAGTCTTCATTTTATGCTGCTGAGGGAAGCAGAGCCCATGTACCTTGCAGACCGTAGCCACTTGATTGAGTCTGTGCTAATGGTTCAGCAGGGGTTGTAGCCAGCAGAAAGATTTTGAAAAAGAGTCTTGAAGCCTATGAACTGTTCTGAGGCAGGAGCTGCCAACACATGATGATACTGGTGCTGGTGGCTTTTCACTGCCTCAGTGAGTAAAATATTTCCCTTTTCAAGTGCCCAAGGTCAGGAATATTTCTCTCCCTCCACTGCACACTCGCTTTATGAGAAACACCTGTTTTCCCTCTGGGGCAGGTTTTCACAGTTCCCCCACTTCTTTCTTCTGTCTTGCACAGGTGTAAGAAAAAGATACTGGAGCAGCATCTATCTGAAGGAACAGAGCTGGTGCTCCCAGAAAACAAGCATTTACTGCCACTGGGTGAGATAAGAGAGGGGAAAGATCTGCTCCAAGGAAAGCAAACTGTCTCCTCCTGATTTTATACTTAAAAAGCTGATTCTAATATTGTCTTTTCCCTAAGAAGCTCCCAAGATACACCACAACTGAAGAACAGTATTTCTAATCTGCTTCTCACACATCATACTCCCTCTGCATACTTCTCCCTGGCCTTGCAAGGAAAAACTTCCAACAAGTCCTTCTATCACGAGCTACTGCAAAAACTCGTTAGGTCACCACAGTGAGCTACAGTTACAGAAATCCGTAGTGACTCTCAGAGTACTTGAACAACATAGGCACACTTCCCATTTGCAGAAGAACCACCAACAGCTGTAATACATTCTAGTTGAGGGGGACACTCCCACGGAGGACTCCTTTTCAGGCACAGGGTGCTGCAATGCCAGGATGCCATTTGCACCAGCCATCTCCTTGTCCTAAACGGGAAACTGGACACACAGATCTTACCAAGCATTATGAAGTACTGATGGGGATGGACTGCACCATCCCCAACACGAGCTCTCCCTGAAAATCACTATTAATTCAGCCTAATGGAAATGCTACATTTTTTATTAGGAAAGGAAAAGCAAACAAACAAACATAAAAATCACTCTGGTCAGTATGGAATGTGGCTTTTGCATTCCACAACCCTAAGAGCTACCAATCTATCAAAAAGTTAATCTAGACTTCTAGACTAATCTTCCTAACACAGTTTATGGACAGCAAAGGAAGGTTCTTCCAGAGTCCAATTTATCTAGTTCCAGACACATGTCTAACAGGCAGGATGCAGCAGTCTGTGGAGATGGTGGGTTGCTTCCATAAGATGTGGTGACCAGACAGCTAGCTTTAGATGATACATCCAGGACTTTCACTGGCAAAGTTAGCCAAATGCCATGGCCTCACAGAGAAAGGTGGGAATTTTGCAATTCTGCAGCGTGCAGTTTATAAACGCCTCACCAACATGGCAAATGAAAAATCAAAAGCAATTCTGAGTATTAAGAACGCAGACACAGTGAATGTTTTCAAACCTGATTTGTTTACCTTGCTTGTTCGTAGGTGACAATGGGTGACAAAAGAAAAAGACTAAGATCTGGAAGAGGTGGAGCTCTATACAACACATGTGGACGCACGGCAGACGAGACGTATATGCACTAATCAAGATTTATTGCATATAACGTTGGGGTCTTAACTACACAAGGTAAGAGACTCACGCACAGTAAAAATGTAGAAAAATTAGAAGATCCGAACAGAAGTGCAGTTTGAATACAAAGGGTGTATTAGGAGTGAATTATACTACTTAATTTAATCAAACAACAAAGGTTAACCATTAAAATGCTGGCAACTTACTTATTATTAAACTCTACACTAGGCCTAGAATATTAATTATCACTCTTAACAGTGCCCACAGTCTTAATGATAAAAGTTACTTAACATTAAGTTTACTAGTAAAGACAATGTAAGAGTATTTCTCACCCTTGCCAGACCACAGCTGGGTATCCTTGGCTGTAATTCTCAAGAATTAATCTCTCTGGCAGGCATCCCTGCTGGAGAGGAGAGGGTCCAGCACACCCTCCTGGAAGGTGTATGGAAGTCTCGCTGATCAAAATTGGGACCAGGCCTTTATAGAATAAAGTGGATTGACTGCTGTCATTTAACCATTAGCCGTAACTCCAAAACCTCTCATTGGAGAATAAAAGCAAAACAGTGGAAAAATTCATGAAGGCCCTGTTCCCACCAAACAAACTCTCTTGTTTATCTGTTCATTATTACTTTATCTCTGTCCCGGGCCTAGTTGTGGCTGGGCTGAGCTCCGTGTTCTTCAACACTGGAGAGCAGCTGGTGTTACGAACATCAACTTGGCCCTCTGTTTTTACCTCTCAAGGTTGTTACCAGCTCAGAGTTTGCTCGGCCTTTTGCTTTCTCATGGGAACCTTTCCACTCCAGGCCTGAGCCTGCAAAACTGAGAGACAAAAGCAGCTGAACAATAGAGTAAAACTGAGGCAGGCATATTGAGATGGAGCGTCCTGCTACAGAGGCACTGAAAAAAGTCTGAGAAGTAGAATTTGAGGAGTTATTTTTAATAAGGGCATGTAGGGATAGAACAAGGGGTAATGGCTTTAAACTGGAAGAGGGGAGACTTAGGTTAGACATTTGGAAGAAATTCTTCACTATGAAGGTGGTGAGACACTGGAACAGGTTATCCAGAGGTGTGGATGTCCCATCCCTGGAAGTGTTCAAGACCAGGTTGGATGGTGCTTTGAGCAACCTGGTCTAGTGGGAGGTATCCCTGCCCATGGCAAGGGGGATGGAACTTGATTATCTTTAAGGTCCCTTCCAATCCTAGCCATTTAGTAGGTTTGCAGACAACACTAAGCTGGGTGGGAGTGTCTATCTCCTTGTGGGTAGGGAGGCTCTGCAGAGAGATCTAGATAGGCCTGACTGATGGGCCAAGGCAAATTGCTCAAGTTTCAATAAGGCCAAATGTTGGGTCCTGCACTTGGGCCATAATAACCCTGAGCAGCACCACAGGCTTGGGGAGGAGTGCCTGGAGAGCTGCCCAGCAGAGAGGGACCTGGGGGTGTTGATTGACAGCTCCTGAACATGAGCCAGCAGTACACCCAGATGGCCAAGAAGGCCAACAGCATCCTGGCCTGCATCAGGAATAGTATGACCAGCAGGACCAGGGAGGTGATCCTGCTCCTCTACTTGGCCTTGGTGAGGCTGCACCTCGAGCACTGTGTGCAGTTTTGGGCACCACAGTATAGGAAGGACATTGAGGTGCTGGAGAGGGTACAGAGAAGGACAACTAGGCTGATTAGGGGTCTGGAGAACAGGTCTTACGAGGAGAGGCTGAGGGAGCTGGGGCTGTTCAGCCTGGAGAAGAGAAGGCTGAGGTGAGACCTCTTTTCTGTCTATAACTACCTGAAAGAAGGTTGTAGTGAGGTGGATGCTGGCCTCTTCTCCCTAGTGACTAGTGTTAGAACAAGAGGAAATAGGGTCAAGTTGCACCAGGGGAGGTTCAGAATGGATATTAGGAAAAATTTCTTCACGGCAAGAGTGGTGAGACATTGGAACAGGCTGCCCAGGGAGGTGGTGGAGGCACCATGCCTGGAGGTGCTAAAAAAACAGGTAGATGTGGTGCTTTGAGAGGTGGTTTAGTGGTCACGGGTTGTAGGGCTGACGCTTGGACTTGATGATTTTGAAGGTCTTTTCCAACCTCAATGATTGTGTGATTTTATGATTCTAATTTGTCTGAACAGTTGTGTGCCATTTATACTGTTGGATGGGTAATTCCATGTGTCTGAAGTAAAGTAAGAAACTTGAGAGCATATAGATGACGTACAGTCTTCTCAAATGCTCCCTGAAACATTGAGGTGAAAAACAATACAATTTCCTTTTGAGATTTTCCTTATTCAAATATATTGGTCTTCTGGACAAGAATGACTCCTTAAAAAGGACAGTAAGTGAGAAGGTATCAAAATATGAAATAATGTAAAATAATCTTTAAACAAAAGTTTAATTCACTCTTACTTTATAGAATATTTAAAAGCACCTTATCATTTTACTTTCAGTTCTAAAAAAGACCAACAGGAGGCTGGAATGATCTTAGCTGGTAAGTTATAGGAAACCTTGTGAACAAATGGACACAAGCTAAGCAAAAGCACAGCAATATTTTGTACACCACAACTATAATCAGAATCTGGCATTGGTTTATTCAAATTTTGCTTTCTTGGAAGCAAAGCTTACATGTTCGTAAACATCAAAATAAACATTGCTTAATTGTACAATTTCCTAAACAAATACTTTTTTTACCCTGAAGGGCATCTGCAGAGCTATCTATTCATCTATTTGTCTGACAGTTCTCCTGTTGACCGGTGCTTCAAAATTTTTTTAAACAATTGGTTCCCTTACAATTTTAATGGTGCTTTAAAATGTCTTCCAATATTGTGCAAGTCACAGGCAAGGCTCTTCCTTATATAGTTTTTTGATCAGTACTCAACTAATGCAACTGTGAAAAACTATACATTTTCAGGAAAATGTTTTGATTTTGGTCCTGTAGTTAAAGACCTTCTGTAACTGAGTTGTTTACACGGATTTGAACCACAAGCATATACACAACAAAACCACTATACCAATGTTTCTTGGTCTATGCATAAAAAGTATGTCTTCTACTTACACTAAAACATACAAAAAATAAACTACAAAAATTGTTTACACTTGATTTCAGCAAAAAAAGCTTTCTTCAAGAAAAATGATTCTTTTTTTCAGCCATCAAAAAAGGAATGCAAGTAAACAATAAATACATGTGCTTTCTCCATATAGACATATTTACACTTGAGTCTTTGGCTTATGTTTAAGTTTCTTTATAAAGATCTTTATGTGATCCAGCCATCATTGCACATTAAAACAAAATAAGCCAGTTTTTGTGTTTTTTTTTCTATATATAATATATATATGCAACACTTGAAACATATAAAGAATGAACCTTATTTTCAATCTGCACTGTTATTGTACTTGAACAATGTATCAAAATAAAAAAAAAAATCAATACCATATAGGAAATATTGATACATGCAACAGATGGTCGCTCTACTTTAATTGAGTGACAGCTGCATATACAAACACTGAAAAGTCCTAATTTGCTTAAATCTCTTCTGACTCTGGTTTTCATTAAATAGTTTTTCTGTGGCACTAAATGTTGATACTGTATACAAGCATAGAAACAGATTGAGTTCTTTTATTAAGATACACAACTTCATAAGAAAAATACTTTGCATTTAAAATTTAAAATCCCGCCCACCCCCCTCTTCCCCTAAAATCTTTCTTCACAGGATCAAGAACTGTTGTCAAAACAGCTTATTGAGATTCATGTATTTGGTGAACTTTGTCACATCCATTCCGACTAAGAGGATTCCAAGTACTCCAATGCAACATCGTAGCAGAAGCGATATTGCTCCTTTAAGGGGAAAGAGGGGGGAAAAAAAAAGAGAAGTTGTTAAATTAAAGTTCTGAAATACTAGCAGCAATATCTACGAACAAGAATAGTCTTTGCTAACTACTGAGCAATTTCAACTTCAAGCCTGACATCCCTGGGTCTTTCTCCCCCTACTACACAAGTATATTACCAGCTCTGATTAAAAAACTTACTCTAATCAATGAATTGGAAAAAGAACCTGACCACAAAATGCAATCATTTGCTTCTCTGATTTTTCCAGCTTCTGAACTGGTTTATCAAACATGAGAAGTTCTCCTACCACTCAGAGCATTCTTGCAGTGAAAGCACCTCTACTCTGATATACAGTTTATATTTAAGTTAGTGGATACTGAGCAGTTAACCAGTGCCTGCTGCTTGGACAGCCAGGGAATCCTGAGCTGTGACACTAAGCTGCTGTGAGCTCCCCGCCCATTTGTACAATCAAGTCGATGTAACATCCAAGAGATCAGATGCACATTTAAAAGAGAAATTAAAGCTCAAAATATCATCATGGTTAGCATTTCTCCTTAACAAGGCTGCTGTTCAGAGCTGATACTGGGGGAGAGGGAGGAGGAAGGAGAGAGGAGAGGGCAAGAAGGAGAATTAAAACCAAGAAAATTAATTAAATCTCTATTGTCCTTGCAGCCTAACAAAACGAATCTGCTTTTGTGATTTATTTTTCTTTGCAAAGGAAGCCAGCATGATCCATTAGCAGGAAGTGGTGAGGGTATCTTAAAGGCTTTGTCATGCCGCTCATTTTTGTTATCTGATCATCTCACTGAACGTGGGGCACATGAGAGAGTTTTATATTGGTTTTCCTGGTTTGTTTTCTAACTAACGACTCCACAGCTGCTGCTGTTCAAGAGTTCTGAATAAAAACCCACACAACAGAAACGCCTAACTACAGAAATTCAGTAACTGCAGATTAAAGCTACAATGGAATCCAGGACTATTTTGAAATGAAATGTAAGTTTACAGAGCATTTACCAGAAACACACACAATCTACCTTGGCCTCCCTTTACAGCGACACAAGTAACTTTCCACGTGATCTGACCTGTTTTCTTCATAGCAGTGAACTGAAATCCAAGCAGCAATTCAGCATGTTGTTTCTCAGATGTCTATGGCACAGCAGGCTGCAAAGTATTTGCAGCAAAACCAGCAATACCTAGCCCAATGTCACTGCTGCTACAGGATGCTCTGTTAACATTGTAACCATCTTCTTAATTTATGTGGTGGCAACGGATGGAAATGATACACAATAATTAAGCAAATCATGCCACAGAAGCTACTTGATACCAAGCAAACAGTAACACCTGGAAAAAAAGGGCAATAGGGGAAGGGGCAGCTACTGCCGTTTTGCTCAATATGCAAGTTCACAGGGTCAGAAACAATTTTCACTATGCATAAATTGCAAAAGGTTTTTAATTTCAATTGGCATCCCTGGTTCTTATGCTGTAGGCAGCCATCTGGCTGAAAAGTGACACTAGCTGCTGGCAGTGTGAGAGTCAAATGGCAGAAACTGCCAAACTCTGTCTAACCTGCTTTCAGATTCACCTGCAGGAAGAAAAAAAAAAATCCACTTGGGAGGATTTTTTAAAGGACTTTCCACAATGTTCAGTTTTCATGTCTCAAGTGATCACACGCATGCATATGCACCCACGCTGTACGCATAAAGACTGACCAGAAGAGGGAAGGTTATTTTGAATTCTAGCAATGTACACACAAATACTTAGTCTTGTGGTTTTGCTTATTCAGGCTGACATTGTTTATATTAGTTCAGTGTTTATATTGTTTACTATTTAGGTTAACTGTTCGACTCAATGATCTTAAGGGTCTTTTCCAACCAAAACGATTCTATGATTCTATATATTGATTTCCATCATAGTAGATGCAAATCTTTGATTTTAAAGGTTTGAGGTATAATTTTGACTACTACAAATCTGAGTAACAAACACTAGCATTATTTCCAAAGCAGCAGTTGTTACTAAGAAGCAAAATATTCACGTCTCCAGCTACTAACCTGGACTATACATCTTATTCCTACCAAGAAATGCCTTGCTCTGTAAAATTTCAAGACGGTTTGTGTGAGCACAACTTGCGGCAACGTCTCTTCAAACAGACCAGGTTATTTTGGGAGACTAAAGTGCATTCTGTTAACTCAGAATGTTTTCTGTGAAAAGCATGGTACCACTACAAGAAAAGTAACATAAAACGCTTAGCCTGGTCTCTCATGAGGCTGATTTGTGTGTACACTCAATAAATGTCCCTTTCTTCTTGTAGCCCAACATCGGGTTGCTCTGTTTTGTGGGCACAGGACTGAGAATGCAGCTCACACAACAGGAGAGCCTCTGGCTGACTCCCTGACTGCAGAGTAAATCCCACAGGCAGGTGCTTACCGGAGTTTCTACCATGTTGGGCTTACTGTTCCGTAAAGTCTTCACGGCATGGAAAACGTCCACCACGTTCTGCCTTTTTACCATCTCAACCACAATGCCAATGGCACAGAACATCCCACTCCGGCCACCACCGTTTCTGTACACAAGGGAAAGAGGCAGGTAACGTCACTATGGCGTAAGAGAGCATAAAAAAACCCCATTTCAGTTCTTCCACTCTGTCAGCATGAGGGATTCCTGAGTCCTACAGGGAGATCAGCCTTTAGCAGTACCCTCGCAGCTCCAGTGGGTTTGCTCTGATACGTTTGCTGTTTCTGACCTTCCTCTGTTACTTCTTTTGAATTCTGCCTTTAGAGGCCACCATGCCACCCTCCTCTGCTACAGCCTAATTTACATAGGCATTACAAATGAAAAAAACTGAGTTCAGTGGCAAGTGCTACATTAGGGGGAAAAAAAATGTTTAATAGCAAGTAAACAATTTCCATTTAGTTCTGGAAAGAGACTCACTTAAATTATTCTATGGTATGAGGATTATCCAGCCAGAGTAATGCCAAGGCTTCACTGATTTGATGTCTTGTTGACCTTTAGGGACACTTCTGAACTATTTTAATCTTCATTTCAAAGAAATTAAAGGAGTTATTTCTTCTTATTAAGTTTAAATTAGCCATAAGGTTCAACAGATAATGAAGAGAGGTGGGCAGAAAAGGGCCATACATTAATTCTGAACATTTAAACAGAGGCCTTTCTTAAAAGTAGTATGCATAATTTACTTAAAAGTAAAATGCCTAATTCCATTTCTAAGTTTTAAAGTTTATCTTTAAATAAGGTAGGAGAGAGATTGGTCCTTCTCTGCTTAAGGATAAAAAGATGCCACCTTTTCAAAACTCCTAAACCACTGAAATATTAGGCTCAGATAAGCAGCCAGTGGTCATCTACCAACAAAAGGATCACGTAGTATATTATAGATCTTGTCTCTGATTTCAAATCTCCGTAGTTTTCAGTCTAAAACTCTCAAAATGTAGTAGGCCTTCTGGAAAAAATGTAACACACAATATGCAAGAGAGACATGAAAATAACCATTTGGCACTTAGTATAAAAGACTTCCTTACTGAAACCATACAGAAGAAACTGATCTGTACACATTTTGTACCTGAAAAACATGCTATCATGTACAGAAGGAGACAATGCACAGCATCACTGTAACATCATGTCCAAAATACTCATTCCCACGGTTCCTTGACCTGACAAAGACAAATCCCAAAGTTGACCAAAAGCCAACCTACAGTAGTGGCACTTTTCTTTCTTTTAAATAAAATAAACAAGAACATGTGCAAAAGAACGCAGCCATAACTACTGCTTGAACTTAAAACAAGAACTAATTTATAAGCATTTTTTTGAAGAGCAGCTATTTGATCGTCTCCCAGTTACTCACAGGCAATGAATGATGGTCCGGCCCTCCCCTTCTTCACATTCCTCTTGCCATTTTTCAACCTGGAGAATTAACTTCAAGAAGGATCTCTTGGAAGCTGGTACATCTCTGTGAGAAGCCCATCCCAAATACTGGAATTGCTGCACCATCAGATAGCCTTCCTGTGGCTGAGGGAAAACAAAGAGCTTCAGGTCAATACGGCACCTTTAGATCTTGCTTTAGTTAAGCAAAATATAAAGCTAACATGAAACTTCAGTGTTCATAGTATGGACAGATTCCAACATGTATATACATTGCATAATAGGGTCTTTATTAATTCCTATCACTTGAGCTCAAGGAAGATGTCAAAAAAGGGAACTACACAGAAGACATCATAGTTTATCAATCCACAGTTTATCAATCACTAATGTAACCTATCCTGACTTCTTCTAAATGGACAAATTCCCTAGATGCTATGTGTCAAGGGTTTTTATCCTTAACAGCAATCAACAATAAAAACCACCACTGTTAAATTCTTAGACCTAAAGAAATGAAGAGACACATCTTTGGCTGCCATGCATTAACTGACCCCATTATAAATAAACGAGTAATATTGGTACACAAACATGACTATTTGCCTTGAAGTGTTCACTTTTTGCCAGACTATGACAATCATGACAGCCTTGCTACCAGTCTCTCAGCCTTCTGTGTGCTAGATGCTACACAGGGAGAACTTCGAATAGAAATAGCCTGTCACAAGAAAGGCCTCAATAATGGGAAGAATAAATAGTCTCTTCAGTTTCTTGTAGCTGAAGAGATGAAAAGGAGTAGGAATGTGGATTTTAGAAAAGGAAGAACAGAGTAGATATTTAGAAGCAAGACATAAAGGTGAAAAGGCATGGAAGACAATGGTAAGTAGAGGAATAGAAAACCAAAACATCATAAAAAAGAAGAAATGGAAAAAATGAAAATAAGAAATAAACCAAAACCAGAGAGGAAGTCTCAAAATACAACAAAAAAAAGTACTATAGTGTAATATTTGCCAGAGTGCCTACACCTTAGCTTCCTGTGGTTTCCAAGTAAGGTATGAAGAGCTGAAAATGTTATTCTTAGCTTTGAATATATGCAAAATAAGGTTTGGATAAAATACTGGTCACAGGCAAACTGATCTCTGCACTTGGAAAAACAAAAATGCGACCAAAATAAATGAAAAAATATATCTTTGTATACACAGTAATCAGTTTTCCCCACAGCTATTCTTCACCATTATTGAAAGTTAAACATATACACCAAGGAGCGATTGGTTGCGTGTACGTTCAGTAAATGAAGGTAAAAAATAGCAATGGTGAGTAGAAGAGAGACTGCTGGTTGACTGCACATATAATGGTGGCACAACCATCAGCAATTCTTTAGCTGTAGGCAATGTAAATAAGTGATTTACAGAGGTGAGCTGGAAGAGGAGACACTGTGTGGCAAACAGGGTTTGAGAAGATGCTGCGGTAGTGTGAAACACCACAGGACAGCAAAAAGACAAAATGCTGCAACAATGCAAGAACAAGAATGCAAGGCTGGTACTGCTACTGAGGTTGAGAAAAAGATTATAAATGTAGGTCGAGGCATAGTGGTGCAAAACCCTTCAGAGGCAGAGGAGCTTTCAGAGCTTTTTCACACCTCGCTTTGCAGGGTGCCACAATCCTCCTTCTATGTTGTGGTTCTTGCATCTTAGGCTGAGAAGGTGCCGGGTGCATAACCAGCCTCACCACTCCAGTTCCTGATTCACCACAAAAGATGTCTTATGGAAGCTACGAACTAAATACTTGTCACTACCTGTTCATTACAGGGATATTTCTTTCACTGCACACTGAACAAAGGGAATACTTCTCATACATCTTCTGCTCATCAGGGAGAACGCCACAGAACAACAGTCATTCACCTTACTGCTCTTTCTGCTTAGCGTGCAGCTATAGAAAAGTACTACAAATCAGCATGAGGTATCGATGCTTGACTGACTCTTTTCTGGGTAATGTCTTAAGAACATTAGTATTTTACTATTATTCCAAACTAAAAACCAGAAGATCTTAGAGAGTGTTAAAAATGACATATTTTCCCCGTACTTATTGTTTCAATAATGCTTACTCTCGTTAGATTGCATATCCTGAAAATTCGGTTTATGACGTCACAGTCCATTGAACACGACATGCATTCCACTTGGATGGGACCGTACCGCAGTATCCCTTCCTCGGGCCAGTACTGAGGGCAGCCCTGCACCAGAGCAAAACGGGCATAACTCAATGGTAAGTTACAACTTGAGCATTGCCTTATTCCACATCCCTTTACTGAGCCACTAGTGTTAAGCAGTGGTTGTAAAGCAGTGAACAACTGTAAATCACTGCACCGATCTACATTTTGATCATGTAGTGTGGATCCAGAGTGATTAAAGCATGCAATGGTACATGGAAACCTCGAGCCCCAAACTAACCTGTGCTAAGTCGACTTCATTTAACATCACAAGAGAAGTGCAGCCGTAGTCATACACTAATCTCCAGAAATCTTTCACAGTGTTTGGTAAAGGATGTTGTGTGACAATAAAAGCTGCTGGCTGCCTGTAGCTCTGTAAAGGCAAACGATTTTATTAGCACTGGTAGAGGAAGTACTTTATAACTCCCACTCAAACCCTGCAACAGAAAAAACATATAAATAGAACAAAGCTGCAACATCAATTACACCAGATTTCACCAAAGCTGAGGGTAAAAATATATTGTTGTCTCCAGTAAGAACTATGAAGTTAGTCTTTTCACCAGAGAGTGTAGCAACAGGACAAGGGGTAATGGTTTTAAACTGAAAGAGGGTAGATTTGGGTTAGATATTAGGAAGACATTCTTCACCATGAGGGTAGTAAGGCACTGGAATACATTGCCCAGGGAGGTTGTGGCTGCCCCCTCCCTGGAGGTGTTCAAGGCCAGGTTGGATCAGGCTTTGTGTAGCCTGGTCTGGCATGAGGTGTATCTGCTCATAGCTACTATTCTATCATTCTACTCAGGTCTGGCCTTCTGCTTTGTGACAGGCCAAGCCCTGTTTTGATTCAGATATGCACAGGGCACTGAAGACACTCTTCAGGGCTCTGCTGAGTTGAGGCTCTCTCAACTCCATTCCACCAGGCATTGTGTCCAGGAGAAGGAGCAGGAAACCTTCTCCCCGTGTTGCAGAGACAAGTGCAGAGGTCTCAAAAGGTCAACCCATCCACAGCAGGTTACACGTGAGCTCTGTGACTGAACCGAGGACTAAACTCAATCCCAAATTCCGTTTTGGTGCCACAGGGTCACCCACAGAACTGACCTTCTGGATTACTGGGGACTACATTTCCAGCAGAAAGCACAAGTTAAACAGCAAAATACTTTTTCCTGTCATGACAGCAGATTCCATTTTCTGTATGCTGCGTTATACACAACTGCAAATAGAGATTTCCAGGCTTCCACAGGTTAGCTGAGATGCAAATAATAGCAGAGGGGCTATGTCCCTGCAGCATGTGTATTATGAACAGAAGCAGAAGAGGAGAGATCAGAAGTTTTTTGCAGGCAATTTGCAACTATGCACAGAAGAGTTCTGAAGTGAAGGAATACAGATAGGAACAGGCAAGGAAGCACTGACAGGTTAATCTGAGAAACAGGGTAAAATGGTGAATAGTCTTGTGGGTGGATGGGATTATAAATCACCATTTTGAAGACAAAGTGCTGGAACTGCTGTACCCAATGCAGAGATCCCCATGTTTAACACCCATGCTGGTACCAAAAACCATTTGGCTGCTTTTTTTACTGAATTAAGTAGAGTGAATTAACCTAGGTGAAAGACGTGGTAGGGCAGTTAAACCACTTTTGGTATGGAAGCTTGCTTGTTTCAAGGCTGATACAAGGGATCTTCACATGCAGTTTATCAACATACCCTCAAAGAGCATAGTGCAAGGCACAGAAGGAAAAAATATAACTCTTTTCACCCTTCGACTTGCTGTAAATTGTGAAGATAACAAATGAAAGTCTTATGTATCAGTACTTGTTTGACAATAGAATAAGGAGGCTGACAATTGCTTTTATTTTTGTTAACCTTTGCTAATGCATGTTGGAAGCATACTGGGGTAGCAGCAGCTTGTGTCCTAGTTCCTAGATCTGCTCAGGGAGCAAAGAGATTCTTCCCTTGTATACTTAAGAAATAAAACATGTGCTAGATGATGCTTTCCTAGTTCTCTTCCAAATAATTTCTGGTCTTTCCCAAGATGAGAATGTACTGAGTCTGCACTGATCAGCTTTTCAAAAAGACCAGGCAGGAGATCTGCTGTCTCACTGGGAAGCAGACACCTTCCTATGGGAACACAGGGACAAGTACATTGTGGAAAAGGGAAAGTTTTCATTTCTGTCTTGGTATTGAAAGTCCCTTTTCCTTGCCCAGCAGTGGGGTCCCCCTCGCTGGATAAATCAGTCTTAAAAAACAAACAAAAAGAAAGCACAAGAAAAAGCTTTTATTACTCGAAGTTTTAACCCTGTACTTATAGCCTTGCTCTATGCCTTAATTGTAATACATGACTTCTTTGGTAGCTTTTTTCCTTTTATTACTACCATTTCTGTCTTTCCTTATTTGCCTCCGATTGCTCATCCATTAATGCATTGCTTGGTTCTGTCTCTGCCTGCCACACACTGTTAGATGCTAAGAGTCCTCCTGTGTGGACTTTCTTGGTCCATGTCCAGCCTGCGTGGTCTTTCTTTCTCCCCAAACAACACTCCTCTGTGCAGCTGGGTTGTTGGTCCATAGCACATCAATTTTATCCAGGTGTTCAACATAATTTTAACTGCAATTCTAAACAATTTTGGTTGCTACCAAAATTCTGCTCACTGCTTTAATTCATCCACTTAGCCACAGTGACTACCCTAATACATGCTACTCACACATGCTACTCCTCTATTTTTCTGGCGCAATAGCTAATTGTGAGATTAGGGACTGCATTTTGCCAGCAGTTCAAATGTTTCCTGCACTAGCTCAGGCAGAACTCTAGGATGAATATACCATTCAGCCCTGCTGCTGATTTCTGCTGTTATTTGCCACTTTATTCCAGCTCTCTTCTTGACGCGGCAGTTTCTGACAGCATGTCATTTCTGAGGAAGGAGAGATGCTCCTGAAAATCAACCACTAATTTAAGTATTTACTATAAAGGTGGCTTCAGAGGCCTAACTTTGGAAATGCTAATGGCAGGCACAGGCAGGTATCTGACAGCACACGTGATGAACTGCTTTATCGATCAGACACTGATAAGCAGGTTCACCTCCACTTTTCCCATTAATTCAACTTTTCCCCTGATAATACTCCTGTCACTCGAACTTCAACTTTAAAAAGCTGCAACTCAAAATACAAACAACAAAAACCCCTACCCTATCCCAAAACATGCCAAAGAAACTTTTTTTTTCCTTCTTCCTCTTTCTCTCCTGCCTCAATATACATAGCTTTTTTTATAAAATAGTGATAGTAACCTCATGCTCATGTAGGTAATATTTACTTCCCACTAAAGAGCAGATTTTTGAGATCCTGCTGAGATTTGAAGGACTGGAGGCTAGAGCTTTATATAACGCTGTTTAAAAGGGATGATTTCCAGTGGGTCCCACAAGGATGCAAAAGACTAAAGATAGCAAACCTTCTGAACAAGAAACACAAGCCGATGGGATTTCTTACCCATTCCCCCCATCCTTCTTTGTTATGGGGTACTAAGAAAGAATTACTCTTTCTCAAACCAGCAAGTGTTCTCTCTCATATTACACAGCTTTTCACAGCACACTACACAGACAAAGGAGATAGTCTCTTACGTCCATAAGAGCAGCATTGATGTAGTTGCTGCTCTCCCCATCAATGGTAATTAAGAAAGGCAGACATCTGTCAGGTGGCAGCATATCCATGAAGCGGTTCTTGTCATGGTTCCTTGGCAAGCAGGCTATGCTGCAGTCCTCCGCTTGCAGGCGAGGGGTCACAGAATTCAGGGTCTAAGGGAAAGAGGGCGCTGGCTTTAGCACATTGAACTTACAGACAATGGACTCACGATTCCTCAAGTTTTAATTTAAAAATAGCTCCTATCTGTCCTATGGACATGCTGGGGCTTTTCAAAGGGGGTTAAGCTGCAGGTGTAAAAGGTGCTCCATGTACCACTGAACAGATTTCACAGAACACCACCCTCTCTGAAAGGAATAAAACAAGAGGAGCCTTTGGAGCCTTAATGAGCTTTGCCTTAGCTGTGCTAATGCAAGCCAACACTCTGCAGCTCCTAGTCAGTGCTCTTCATTCTAGACAGATACTGTAATTTTTTTCGAGGGAATATATTCAATATTTAAAACAACTTTGCAAAGCAGATAATCACAGGTGTTTTATTTGTGGACTAAAAGTAAGGCACCAAATGCTACAAGCGTGACATGAAAACCCTTTCCCTTAAAATAAATTAAATGTACCTTGAGGCAAAAAAATGGTTATCACATGAAGAGTTAGTAGGAACTGTGAATACCTGAAACTCATCTTTGAGATGTGAAGAGTTTGTCTGAGAGTCTATTCTAATCATATCAAAATAAGCAGCTTTGAATTCGCAGACAGGAATGGCAGTTTCTCCACACAGACAAGCTTCTAGAATGGCATCATGAATAAAGATGTACTGCTCCTACCAAATTGGGCAAAGAAACAAAAATTATAGGCATTTAAAAACAATATCCCTTTCCTTCATTTCGAATAAACAGATCTCCTGCACCCTGTAAAACTCATTCAAGGTAGTGTCCATCAAGCCATTAAATAACACTTTAGTACAACCACAATCTTGTGCTAATTGGGATGCAGTTAACAAGGATGTTTTATTCAGAACCAATTTAAATTCAGTAAGACTTAACAGAACGGGCATAGCAATTCATTTAACGGGAGGTTTTCAGTTTCCTTGTGGTGCTTGTGGATTTCTGCGTATATGCCAGTGACTTGTTGGCTTTACTCATTTTAGTTTTTTAAAAACACCTTTCAGTCGTATAATACTAGCAGAAAGTGCAAATTGCTTCAAGCACTACTTGTGTAACTAGCAATTATTTGGCACACTGCATTCTCCTTACGTGTGAGCAAACTACTACACCAATTGTCTGATAGCAGGCTCTAGGCCACTAATAAACTCAACATGCGTCCCAACAGAAACAGTATTTCTTTCTGTTTTGTGGTTTTTTTTACTTGCCTTGAGATGTTGAGTCTTAGGCAACAGAATTATTATTTCAATCAGGCCTCTCAGCAGTTGTTACACAACACCTATTGTAGTTACTCACCCCAAGATGTAAATCATGTCTACAGAGCAAAATATGAGAACTGTGCCAGCCTCACCTAGTTTTTGTGGATATCAGCGAGGTTATTAACAGCACAAACTTTAATGTGTGTCTGTAACAAGGGCACAGGTCTGGGGACTGTGGTCTTATTTTGGCTGTACACCCTGTGCTGCCTTACCCATTTAGCCATGGAACTATTGCCACCACTTTGTCTAGATGACCACCACAAAAACTTGCTGCAATTACAACTGTATTTTGCTGTTTAAGTATGAACCTCGGAGAGAAGATGAGCAGAAAGAGGCAAAAGGGAGAGAAAGAGAAAGGAACAGCAGTGGGGGTGTTAAATCACACGCAAGAGCAGATTAAACTGGGATGGTTGAAGCAGCCACACTGTAATACTGCAGTCCACGCACTTCCCAAAGTTTAATGACCCCGTACTGGGGGGAGTTGGTCGGGAACATTTATTTGTTCAAATGCAACAGGTTGCACCATGGATAAAAACGGCACCAAATTACATTTATATGCCTGGCTGCTAACTGCAGAGATTTGCATGGGGTCACATTCAATATTACAGTTGAAATAACTTCTCAGGTAGATGTCCACATGAAGGACAGGAGAGAGAGTGAAAAACCACTTCAGGTAGCCTGTTTTAATATAAATCAGTAACCTAAGTTTCTATGGAAGCTCAGAGATACTCAGCAGAATGGGAGCTGTTACAGCTTCATCACTAAGGCATTAGTTTTGCTGTGGGGCTGCTGAAGGCATCATGAAAGACAAAAAGGGTAGAAAAGGAAAAAAGCTTGGCAATGAATTTAATAAAGCAAATAAAAATGGAGTTGAAAAGGGAGAGTGAAATGGATGTAAATCCACTGGAGATTAAGTCAAATTATGGATAAAGTGGTTGGAGATATTAAAAAAAATGGTGGCAATGTGCTGAAATTCCAACCTAGAGTTGTTGGAATTGCTGATATCAGAGCTTGGGAGAGATGTGCCAGACAGGCCTACTATAGAGTATTCCTTAAAAAATCCTCCTTGCTTTCCTTTTGTTACAAAGTTAGGTGACCACTTTTTTGTGTGAAGACTGAAAGAGGCGGCAGGTTTGTTGCACCAACTTGTTTCTGGGCACTGTTTGCATTAGGCAACGCTCCCCAATGGAGATAACCTCTCAACAGGGCCACTGCCTGCTCTTTTCAGAGTAACAGTGAAACTCTGACCTCGTACGTTGCAGAAAGCACCAGGTGCTTTGAAGGTAAACTGCCATACCTCTGTCTGTACCATGTTGATGCGACGGGACCGTAAAGCTTTGACACAGTTGTAGATATCCACAACACCTTCTCTTTCTGCCATATCTAACATGATATCGATCACAATATAACAACCTGTTCGTCCAGCACCAGCACTAAAAAAATCAGTAAATACTGTTAGAAACAGTCCCAGGAAAACACCTATGAACTTTATAAACCTGTTACCAAGAGCATTTTTATAAAGTCATTCAGTTCTCTCATCATGGACACTATCCAATTTTTATCTTCTCTCCTTCTCTTCATAATGTCCTTTAAATCTTCTGATGTGCCCAAAACAACCATTTTCCATCAGATTTGATACACTAAGTAACAGCAAAAAAAATGCTTTCCTCCTTTTATCACCCAGATCAATACTTAAAGTGAAAAAGAGAAGTCAGTTAAACTGAAATCTGGAGATGATTAAGCTCACGCACTTCCAAATATGAAAGATCTTTTTATTTAATAAGGCTAAAGATGATCTTTAAGTGATATATTAAAATAAGAAACCCAATTGTATGTTTTACCTGCCAAGCTCAAAGCTTGTTCGGGCAGCACATTTAACAGTATCCAGAAGAATCTTGACTTATTTTGCTTTTATATAGAGCTACAGACAGTTTTTGCACAGTGAATTAATAAAATCTGTAAAGGTTGAGTAACTTTACCTACAGAACGTAATTAAACATTTGATAGTGCTGAAAGAAAATTCTATTTCTCAAAGGATTGTGTCCCAGCAATACAAACCTTGCAAAACTTGCACAGGAAAAACAACATTCTGTATTTGTTGCCATTAACCTCATTCCATCTTCCTTCATCTACTTGTTTACTTTGATTTAATTTAGTAATCTGTTCAGACATTATATGCAACATCAAGCTATCAAAGCAGCTGTATCCACACTTACTCTCGAATGCTGTCATAAAATTGTTGTAGGGTATTTAATATGATAGCCTGAAGTAACATATGATTTAGCTGGTGCAGCTCTTGCAGGAAAAAGAAAATCTCTGGCTATTCTATTTATGCAAAGTGTATTAGAACCCAGTTATTTCCAAACGTTGCTGTAGACAGCCAAATCCTACCACAGTGTGAATTAGGGAATTCAATAAGGCAACAACAAAACCCAAGCACTTCAAAATGATGGATGCTTCACAAGAGGCTACTGTAAATGCTCCCATACACAGTTGTGGGAAAAAAAAAAAAAAAATCAATCTGTCTCTTCTGTACACACCTGCAATGGACAACAATAGGCCCTGCACTAGGAGGGTTAGATAATTTGACTCTCCGTATAAAGGAAAGCAGGCCTGTGGCATTGTAAGGAACTCCATGATCTGGCCAGCCAGTGAAATGAAACTGTTTAACTTCACGGATTTCATTGTAGCCCCTCTGTAAAAAGGGGAAAAAAAAAAAAAAAAAGGTTAGGAAATTCCAAGTATTTCATAGACAACATTCTCTGACTCAGTAACGATAACACACGGATAGAATCTACATGCTGTTTTCAATGCTTCATCAATTATTTAAAGCAAAGATCATACGAAGGGGTTTTTTTTCATTTTGAAGGTTATAATTTTTACTGTTGCCATGACGTATGCTAGTTTTGCCTCATTAGATTATTTTTTAAAGACTTAGATGCAATTGACACCTGTTTGCAAAAGTTTTCTCATTTACACAGCAGCCTGCAACATTTGCAGGCACGTACAATGCTTTTCCAGAAGACCACAACTGTATCACATATATTGAATTCACAGAGTTTGTTCTTTGATTAAGTGAGATTGACTCAGCAGCATTCAGGGCAGAGCGAACGGGGATGAGTGATGGGAATGACTCATAACCCGGTACTTGAGCCCAGCTCTGGAGCATGGCTACAGAGATGAGGTGACTGTCAGAGGGGAGGGTAGTACTCAACATTTCTGGGGAAATTCGAAATCCCACAGCAAGATGTATGTTTGGATAGCGCAGATGCAATGCATTACTCCCACAGTGAGGTAAGGCTGCCTAAGCTGTGGACCTGCTAACCAGCAGCAGGATTTAGTATTGTACAGGAGCATGCTTAAGCATAGCCTCCTCCGTTCTCCTTGCTGCCAGGAAACAGTGCTTTGCCAAGCCCTTTCAAAATATGCTCACCCTTCCCAGAGTGAAGGTCCTGACGACGTACTCCGCAAGGGGCTCCATCTCTATACAAGTCACTTTGAAGTCACCATAAACTTCTGTGTCGTCAGGCCAGTACTTGTAACACTTGACCTACATAGAAAATGGGAACGCAGTTTACACCAAAGGAAAATAAAAGTTTGAAGTTACATTACTACGTGTACTGCAAAGCACCACATTTATTTCTGAAATGACCATGCGCTCATGTGGCTTGTCATGGCTAATGGTCGTGCTGTTGAGTTAAGCACTAGCTACAAGGAGTTTCTGCTATTTTACACAGCTGTACTTTTAGTGCTGAGCTATGGAATATACTTCCACTTATGTTAAACTGGGATGTGCTTCATATCAGTAATCAAACTGTTGCAAGTAATCCCAGATCCTTTATACTATTCCCTGAGGGATGTGTTGCTGTTAAACTGTAAATAATTTGCTGATTTCTAACCGCTGAAATAGAAGTGTGTTTGCTTACTAGTCCACTTACTCTGTCTGAGTGGCTCAATATACAAATCCATTTTGCTGAAATATGAATTTTGGATTCAGACCATTTTTCACTACTCATGAAAACAACACAGCAGACTTCTTCAGAAGTTAGCTTCGGTTTTACACAAAGGTTTAAGGTAGTGCGGTGAGGTTTTGGGGCGGGGGGGGGGCGCCACAAGGGGGGCTTCTGTGAGAAACTGCTGGAAGCTCCCATGGCTACAATTCTGGACCTGCCTCTGGCCACGGACAAGCCATTGAGGGAAGCTGGATGTGCCTCTGCAAGTACCGTATTCAAGAAGGGGAAAAGGAAACTGCAAAAAGACCTGCAGGGCAGAGGAGAGGGGGAGGTGAGAGCAATGCTGGAGTAGAGATATGAAGGTTGATGAGGAAGGAGGGGGAGGAGATGCCTGAGCAGAGATGTCCCCACAGCCCGTGGTGAGATGGCAGGCTGTCCCCCAGTGGCCCATGGAGGAGCACGGTGAAGCAGTCTATGAAGGACCATGGTGGGGTAGATGTGGAGCTGCAGCCCGTGAAGGACCACGGTGGGGCACATGTAGATCTGCAGCTGTGGAGGACCCCATGCCAGTGAAGGTGACTGTTCCCAAAGCAGCCCATGACTCTGTGGGAAGCCTGCACTGGAGCACTCTGCTCCTGAGGGACTGCACCTCGTGGAAGGGACTCATGTGAGAGGCATTCATAAAGGACTCTCTCCCATGGGACAGACCCAACAGTGGAGGCTGTGAGGAGTCCTCCCCCCCGAGGAGGAAGGAGGGGCAGAATAAACGTGTGATGAACTGATCTTAAACCCCCACTCCCTGTCCCCCTGTGCTGCTGAGGGGCACACAGGAGTGAAGTAATTGGGGCGATGGGAAGGTATTTAACATTGAGTCTCATTTTCTTTTCCTCCTGTTCTGATAAATTCTTTATTTTTTTTTCCTCCCCAAGTTGAGTCTGGTTGGTCTGTGACTGGGGAGTGAAAACCCTCCTGTCCTTGTCTCAATTCCTGAGCTTTTAGTTGGATTTTCTCCTCCCTATCCCACAGTGAGTGGAGGCCTGGTTGTTACAGGCTGGGCCTAAACCATGACACACAATACTATAACCCACGACACACAATACTATAACCCACAACAATGTCTGGACTACCAACTCTTTCCCTTTCCCCTTCTGTCAGGACACAGGACTATCCTTCAGAAGACTCTTCTACATTCTGCTGATAATGTGTCTTGTCAGCAGGTTTTTCTTTAGGCTTGTAGCATTTAATTAAAAAACAAAGCAAAAACTTACTCTTCCAACTTCCACTAAATTTGTGACCATCACAACACAAGCTGATTGCTCCTGCCATATCATTCTCCAGAAATCATACACAGTCTCATGAACTGGACCTGTAAGAAAACCCCCAGGTAATACTGTGTAACAAAAACAGTCAAAGCAAATGCTAAAAATAAAAACACAGAGCTTTACAGAGCTGACACACATGAATGCACTTGTTCAGAGATGAAAGCTTCGTAAAACCACATCATCATACCATCGTGCCAGTTTCCAGACTATATTTTTATTTCTAACCAATGCTGAATCTTCTCAGTTTAACTGAATTATCACTTGAAAGAAATTGATAGCAGGTGTTTCATGTAGCAAAACACCAGAAGCTGCTTGAAAATTACATGGACACTGCAATGTGTGACTACATCTACAGTTACTTTTCTAGTTTGTTTTACATTTGTTTAATATAATGTGTTGAGTGTGAGTTTCTTCAGATGTTCACTGAGGAGATGCCCACATCAGAATAAAGTATCAGTCAGGAGGGCTGGTGGTACAGATCCTGCGCACTTACCATTCAGCTCCTGGCTAAGTGCACAAGCATGTGTAGGCACCAAACCATAAACTTCCCACTGAAGGGTATTAAAACTAGCCTAACTATTCTGTGAAGCAAACAAGGAGTACTTGTTTAAGCCCTGCCTCCTGCTCTGCTGCAGACAAGCCACATTCAGTTAAGGGATGGAGGCTTTTACCCTGTTGCGGTCATCTCAGAAATAGCTCCCTGACCCCAGCCCAGCAGTAGTATAAATATTAGTGTACACAACACAAATCTGAAGACTCAACCATATTCTTTCACATGCCAGATCGAAGGCTGCATTGTGACTTAACTGCCACAGAGAGGCCTGTTTAGACAGCACTTTCAGGAAAAAAAAAAAAAAAAAGGGGTGGGTGGGACAGAAATTTGAGCATCCTGCTTTAAAACAAGCCTTTCATTTGTCTTTCCTGTGTGCAGCTACAATCAGCCGATGGCACAAATAACAGGATATTTCCAGCCAGCTATCTGATTATATTCACAGATCAAATAATGACACATCTAAATCTAATTATTTTTACTTTAATTCATAGCCTCTGATATTTCATTGCAATCTTAGACTAATCTATTTGTTTTTCCTCATTGTGAGGAGTTTTATAAGAAATACAAAATGAATAATTTCCATAGAAATTTAATTTTTGCCCAGAACTCCCCTTTTTATTAGCAAGGTGTTAGATGAGAAAGATTTCCATCACTTCTTCCTACAAAGAGGTTTTGTCCTCCTCTAGCTTTATTTTACCCAGATATTCTCAGATAATATTTAATTTATCATTACTATCTTCACCACCTCCATCCTGGACTAAATGCTAGACAGTAAAATAATACATAGTGATACAGAAAGAAAAGATGCCTCAAGGCCTCTCTTCTCTGTCCACATGCCTCTTTTCTCTATTCATCTTCATAACAGGAAAATCGTGGTAGTAGCTTCTGACTTTATCAGCTGAATTTATCTCTGAAAGAGTTGCTCAATAGCTAATTAACATGATAAATTAGTGCAATTTTTGCAGTTATTCACATTCCACCTGAATATACTATGTTAATTTCACAAGACAACTCACAGTATTTATTGTATATGCTTTATTTTCATCTACTTTCATTTCATCAAAACTGCTGAACACTACAGACAACACTTGTTTGGTTTGATTAATGCTGGCAGATTCTTACCTTGGGTTGCAATGTAGTGACTTGGTCTCTGATAACCCTAAAACAGCAATATAAGTTGGTTTGAGTACCATATTACTAACAGAGAGGGGAAAATTAAATCCTAAGGTACTATAGAATTCTTATCTCTAGACAACATTTTCAAAACAAACCAATATTCAAGAGCAGCATGAAGCTCAAACCCTAAAAAAATGGTTAATACTGATAAGGTTTGAAAGACAACAAATAAAATGGAAATAAGAACATCTGACTTGAACAGACATTGTAGCATACTGGGAAGGAGTGTTTTAAATAGGATCCTTGGGCCTAAAAATTAGTCCTCTATTGATATTCTCTCCCCAGTTGAATGCATTGGGGCATTTCTTTAAAATGTAATAAAAATTCTCTTTGCAATCAGATTGTGTCAATAGTTGACCTGTGTTACCAAATAATCCAATATGAAAAAATACATCCCTTTTGTCTTCTTATAAATAGAGAAGTATCGTAAGGCCCAGAGAGGGATTTACCCGAGCCACCGCTAACCAGGACAGACATTCTCCCTGCTAGATCTGGACACTATGGTGTGTGCATAGAGTCTAGTTCCTACTGCCATTAAATCTTCTGCAAAATATTTTGCACTACTGCACAAAGTGTGCATTAATTATGATGGATATGATATGCACAAGTATATACACTTACATATATATATATATATGTAGCTAGCTAGCTAGATAACCCTACACGAGTAAGCCTTTCCAGTTAGCTGGGTCTATGCCACTTCTAGCAATCCTGTACAGTGTTAATCATCTGCATAAAAACTACAAGACAAAGAGATTCTGATCTTGAGGAAATAATTCAGAATATATTCTGACCAGTGCTAGCAACACTAGCTGCAAAGAGGAAGGGAAGTTTAGTATTGCTGGAGAAGATAACACAGAATTTCACAGTGTGCAAATGTCAAAGAAAGGCCACTTGATTCAAGTATTGCATCACAGGGAAGCACAAGCCTTTGGATTCCTAGTATTCACAAGATGCTTCTAAAGAGAGGGATTTCAATGTACCCAAGGAGTTTACATCCCTTTCCACAGACTGCTTCATTATCCTCTCAAGGGTGAGAGCACCTTCCTCTGGGGCTTATTTCTGATTATCTTACTTCTGACTTTACAAGCGACTACGATTGCAACAAATGACTAAAACCTGAGTTCTTAATACCAAGCCCCAGCTTCAAATGATGAAAATGGAACCTTTGCTATCCTGTTTTACACTCAGTAATGCTTTCCAGAAGAAGGTAAAAGTGTCACTTCAAAACAGCAAAATGCCAGTTTTAACTGTATCTTTCCTGTCTGGTTATAATGAGATTCAATTTATCCCTAAATAAGAGTAACAATGTCCTCAAGGAACTGAATTATTACAAATCTGGGAGAGTTTTCTTGTTTAAGGCCGCAGGCAAAATATCATGGGCCTAACACTTCACAGACATTGCTGTGTAAAAATATCAAAATAAAAAGACAGTGATATACCTGGAGCTAAATCTTTATATCCTGGAAAGTCAAGAGGGTCTTAAATATTTTCTCAACTGAAGTTGACAGGAAAGATCAGTAAGGTGCAATTATAAAAAAAAAGTAACCAAAGCCAAGTATTCTAAAAACACTTGTACTAGCTATTCCAGTATCTTTCAAATTACTTTAAAATTATTTGGAATAAAATAACTTGTTTATTTCTAAGGTGTTAACTGGATAAAAGTTATATTTTGTTAGTCAAAACATCTGTAAGAATTTGTTCAGATTTCCTGTTTGTATCAGGGTTCTTTACTAAATTTATAATTTAATTTGTATTTTAATCAAAGCATGGATTTCAAAACTTCAGAAGTTTTCTGCAGAACCAAGGAAATGTCTACTATGTTAAAATATTTATATAAATAAATATAAATTACATATTTATTTTATTATATTTACATATGTAAATATATATGTTCGTGTATATACTTTGTAACACCTATATTAGCACTTTAAGACAAATGTCAGCTACATATTGTTTGTCTAAACTGCTGTTAAAAACAAACACCCTCTCCCCAAGGCCACAATCCCTCCCTTTTTGCCAACCATGTAATACAACTACATCAATTACATTTTCAAATGACTACAGTACAGTATACTGTCCAGATTTTCACATATATATAAGCAGGGGAAAAGAAGAGCTGGTGGCCAAAAATCATCATCATAAAAGAAAACAACAAAAACTGAACAGCAAATTCTCTTTAACAGATGGGTTCACCTGAGTTACCTAACAATATCTAAAAATATTTGGAACTACGTTAAAAGGCTAAATTATCTTTTCAAAACAGGTACAAAAATATTCACACAAAAGGAAATTTTTTAAAGGAATAGATAAGACAAATTAGATGAAGCATGCATAGTTATCTAGTGACAAAAATAGAATAGGAAAGTAATTAATAACAATATCTATATTAAATATTTACAATAGGATGCTGTTATTCACATATAGTGGTACTTACATCCCTGTACAGCCAAATCTACAGCCCAAACCAAAGTCAGATGTGAAAGAAAGCACAACAATGTCAGTGAGTACTAGGACGTAGAACAAGGAAAGTGTACATTTTGTTCTTAATAAAAGAAAGCTTTCAATAAATTTGTAGGCATAACATGCAATAGTTTCACATAGAGAAGCTGGCAAATTGAGAGGGAGAAAGCTGTGCAATCCACTCACATCTATGTAGTTGGCATTAATGTAATCTGAAGATGGATCATCTTCAACAGGTTGCAAAATCACCCTGGAGTGGTCATCTGTAAAAACCAAGTGGTTACAGTGCCTTTTTGAAGTGTGATTTTTAAGTAAGATATTACGGAAAGTCGTCTAGAAAACCAAAATCAGCTGGCATAAGCACCTAATAATTTACAACCCTTAAATGGTCACTGTTTACACAGAATGACAAAGAACCATTTTGTCTGAGGTCTCAAATTACTTTAGAAACATTCACTAAACTTCATTAAGTGTAGCTGAAAGGTATCACACAGTTACGCATGGTTAAAAAGACAAAAAGAAACCAAGTTACTTGCTCAAAGTCCCTTTCAAAATCAGCTCCACTGATGGAAATCTAGAAAACAAAAAATCGTCATTACTGTTTCCTTACTTCTGAACCCAGCCTGCTTAAGGTCATATCAAGACATTAAAAAAGTAAGTTAGCAGTGGTTAGCGATGCACTATGGATCTGATGAAGAGGTAACTCTATCCATTCAGAGACTTCTCCAACAGCTTCCTTCCTGCATGTTTCATCACATTTGTAAAACTTTACAAACTGCATTATGCCAGGAGACGAATCTAACTATTGAAACTCTACGCCTAAAGATTAGAGACAGAACCCACTGTTTTTTGTCACATCTTTCAATCATCAGTTTTACACAACCGCTATTCAGATGTATCAGCTATAAATCCCATGGAGCTGAAAAGTTTTGAAGCTGTCAGATTTACCTGAAATAAATTATAACTGTAGAAAACTACCACAGAATTAACATCCAAATGACTGCCAGCTGCCGCTGTTACAGGCTTACCACAGCTCACACAACAGCGATGCAAATGCGAAATTCAGCCTGAGTTATAAAAGAAAGTAAGTTCAACTTTTGCAGACAAAGGAAAAAATGCTGGAAAAGGCACTGTCCTCCTTCTCCGTGTGGGATATTAAGCAGAGACTTGTAAAGAAAGAGAGAACATGGCACGAGTAACACACAACTTCAGCTACCGCTTAAACCAAGCACACCGATACTCACATGCTATAATGTTTCCATAGCGGTTCTTTGTTCTGTTTTGATCCTTCTTAGCGACATCCCAAGAAGCTGACTGCCCCTCAAAGAAACTCTATAAACAAAAATGTTCCGAAAGAAAACATTCTGACCATTAATTTATCTTCAAAAATAACAGTTTAAAAGAACTTCCCTACCATAATGTAAGCTCAGCTTTGCTCGTCCGCTCTGGTCACACAGACAGCACCACGGTATGGAAACGTATCTAGGGAAGGAGGGAGGCTCTCTCCTTTTGAGTGCTATGGGTCAATGGGCAAGTCACTGAGGGACTCCAGAGGGATTTCAAATCCCGGAATTGCCAGAAGGCTAAACTTGCTCAGACATCCTTGCTATGGAGGAACAACAGTAAGCTGAGAAAACACAGGGAGACCAGTCACCCTTCTTACAAGACACCATAATAAATAGCCTGTTTACTACAGCATTCTATTGCTTTCCTCATACTGCTTAGTTAAATGGCTTTTCTTCCTACACAGCCATCAGGAAGCCTCCTCTGCCAATGTTTATTTTTAACCTTGTTTTTCCTCATATCCCTCCCTCTAGCCACTAGCAAATTCATTCTACTTTTTTGACCTCTTCTTAGGAGTCTGATCTCTCAGTAGTGATAGAGGCAGCTTTTATTCTTCCTTGGGTTTTTCTTCATTGCCCGTAGATATTTTACAGCTGTTGCAGGTCTATGCTATTCTTTCCTTCCAGATGCTCTCTTATCCTGCCTTGGGTAAGTTGGCTCCAGAAAGTACACAGTAGCCACGGAAAGAAAACTTCAATGCACACTCAGAAGCCCAAGCAAGGGCAAAGATGTCATGTATGGGAACAGAAGAAGTAGCAAGTAGGAAAACACTTGATGTGCCATCAGGAACCACCCTCCCCCAGCAGTGGTTGACACTTGGGCTTAGCCCTGAAGTTTGACAGAGCATAACAAAGTGTATTTAAGTAAAAGAGAGGAAAAGAGAATAATGTTCTTTTAAAAACCACACATTTATTTATTCCAGTTCTTATGTTACAGTAGAGACAGCTGCAGAAAGGAGAGAAGGTTGAAAACTGAGTCAGAAGAGATTACTTAGAGAAAACTAATTTTAAACCTAGCTGTATCACGTGCAACCTTGGCAGTGCCTTTCCCATCTTTACTGTGTGTCCTGCCTGATACTCTAATCCCAAAGAATCACAACAGATTCAGAGATCAGAAGCAAAGTGAATCTGTACTCATCTTCTACCTCTAGTGCTGAGAAACGTTTTGCTTCTATTTTAATATTAAAGTTGTAATTAGACATGCTCAGGCAAGTCTAGTTAGATCTTCAAGAAGTTACTAACCTCAGCACATCTTTACTGCTTCTCAGCTAGAGTTTAGTCCCACTATTGCCCTACTGAGATGCTATAATAAATAATAAGAGTGCTTCCAGTCAGTGCTTCTTGCAAAACCAGCCAGGTTAAATCTTTACCTCAACCTAATCCAGGGGATCTGTACTGAAGATGGCTTGGAAAACTCACATAACTAATTACAGCATTTCAACTAAGAAGCAGCAACAAAAGGGTGGCAACTTCATGCAATACGTCAAAAAGATTCAGTAGGGTATGTCTTCTTATGCCTTAAAGAATACAGACAATGTTTTTTACAGGCACTTCTAAGGGCTCAAACCATTGGATTCCACTTTCTATTTCACTTTTGGATTACTTCTGTAGGAGTCTCATGCCTGCTTACCTGCATCTGTTTTTCACTTAAACCCATGACATTCAGTTGCATCTTTTGCAATGCACTGCAAACAAAAGGCTGCGACTTTCAAAGGCATTTTTCCTAGCAAAAACCCACCGCTGAAGATCTCACCTCATACTCCTCTTTAAATCCATAGCTGTCAGAGGTCTTCATTAGGTTAATATGCTGCAGCAGATCTGCCACCCTGATGGCAGGGTGCAGCTGCCCAGTCTGGTACGGAGATTCTGTGCCTTCGCAGAGGTAACGGGGAACATCTAAGAGCCGGCTGGACTCTGCTGTTGCACTGTGATTTTCATCTGTTTTCACAAGAAATCAATGCATTAGGTACCTGCAGGGCAATAACACCTGTTGCTATAAACATATATTCTCAACCTCTTCTGTCAAAAACATGTCTAATTTCTGAGAATGCAAAGCACTCCAGCACATAAATACTGTGAAGTACATAAAGGAATTTAACTGCAAACACATACAAAAGTTTTCAATCCTTCGTGCAGCAATAAAGATGTCTGAAGGGCACTTTATTTGAAGCTACAAAACTTTATGGCACTAATGTCTTTGGAAACTTAAGCCCCTATCACCCAAAGTAACTTTTTTAATGGCTAATACCAACAGCAATACTACATCTTAAACAATAAATTGCAGTAAGTCTGTAGTGGTATCAGCAAATCATTTGTTTACAGTCAACAAACAGTAAATTGAGATCCCAGTAAAAAAGAGAAGCAATTATGCTACCATTTCCGAACACTACCTCCATTTAGGAAGACGAATCAGCACTTCAGAGTGGTCATTTTAACCCAGATATTTTAGTAGAGAGATGAAACTGTTTATAGTGTTCTGATTTCAGCCACAGTTTTTGCTGTGCATAAACAGAGAAGTCTCCCCTACTGCCCTAAGTTATACCAATTCTCTCTTCAAAACCAAACATCAAACCTGCATGACCACATTTACTCAACGCCTTCTGTGATTTTTTTATTATTATTTTTATTTTTTTTTAAATTAGCAATCAGCTGCTCAAATGACTTTATAGGGCAAGAAAAATTATCATTGAAACCTTTTTGGAAAGTAGCTACTGAAATGAGAAGTGGTAGCTGATCCCTCCTAAATTTCTTTGAAATCAGTTTACTATTTTCCTTGCAAAGGAAACAGATTAGGAAGTAAAACACTCCAGAAAAAAAAAAAAAATGAACACTTCAAGGGTTGGATTTTCTCCAATTCCACCAAAATGCAAACCCCTTCTGAAATGAGAACCCTGATTCTTTGAACTGCCACAAAAGTTGCTAATTTCAGTACATTTATGCCTCACTAAACTGCCGAATAATGTGAGTGACATGCAGCAGTCACTTTATTGTAGTGTTACCTATTTTAAATCATGCACATTTCAAGCCACCTCAGGATTTGCAGTTCGCTCCATTCCTTGCAGTATACTCACCAGTAATAGGCACTTTAACCCATTGAAGCAGCAAAAAACAATGAGTGAACAGAACATAAGAAATTTATTTCAGGACTATATTAGAAAATTACTAAAAGAAAATGACATTAGAAGTTGCTAAAGCTTCACAATAGGTAACAATGAAAGCCATTTTAAAAATATAAGGGCCACATTATTACGTCATCATCGTAATGACAGGGACTCGAGAAAAGCTAAATTGTCATACTAAGAGCTAATGTACACAGAATGGAGAGTAGTGTTAACAACCTATCCATAATGAAAAAGAAACCTAGTACAGCTACAAAGCAATATGAACTTCATATAAAATAACATGTTCTGTAATTTAGAGCCCATAAAATGTTGCTAATCTCTAAATAACACGGAGAAAAACTGTTTTGAGGTGCTGGGTCAAGTAAGGGCTACATGGAGATGGAGTAGGCCAAATGATCTAGTTCCAAAGGAACAAGTTTACTGGTATTCAACCCTTTCTACATGGTGTGCCCAAAAGCTTGTCTACTTCTCTCCACTATTTCAGCCCAAGCCATGAAAAAACATTACCTTTTCCAACTAGCATTGCTTTGCTTATACAAGGAGACTATCATGCCCAAAATACCATTACCAGTAGATAGAAATACAGACAGGAACTATTAAACTGTTCTTCAATTAATCCCTTGTCCTTGCTGCTCACAGCTGCCTGTGTCTGCATCTGCCATAATGTAGTGGCAACTCATTGACCTTGGAATACGCTTATAGCCTAAAAGAACTATTAGGGATAGATTGAGAAGTATCAGCAGACTGTATCTATGCAGCTTCTAAGTGCCTGAAATAAAGCTGAAAGAGACAAGATCTTAGAAGAATTTCAGGAAAAGACTACTTTTCTATTACTTTAAGTCCATTGGTAATTTGGGAGGTATTCAGAATTACTGAGTCTACTCCTTTGCTCTTTCAGGCAATAATGCTATTTCACCACCCCTCATAAACTTCTTGAAACCCCTCGTTAAGTTTCCTTGGGCCCGAAGTGGAAGGCTCCAGCATCCAACTGCTCTGATGGTTACAGACTTTCTAAGAAACCACTGCAGTCAAGAGGATGGCATTTGCAACATTATCAAAAAGAAATGGGCAGAATATGACTTGATAAATCTCCCACATGGTGAGTATACCCCAGCTTAACAGAGACCAAAGACTACTCACAAATAATGATTTGCTGTCAGTCTCAGGAAACACTTTACCTGAAGATCTGCAAGGGCTCCTCCTGGGTATGCTCTCTATCAATATTTTTACCCACATCTTGCATAATTGGATAGAAAATACCCTGACAATATGGGCAGAGGGCACCAAAAGCAGTAAGGCACCACAAGCATTTAATAAGTGAAGGCTCAGATTTCAAAGTTATCTTGATTATTTGGGAGACAATGCAAAAAACCCAACAAAGTGAATAAAACAGTGAATGCAACATACTGTGGGTAGGAAAGGGAAGTCAAATATATAACTACAGAATGGAGTAATGAATTGGGTAATGATAGCTAGGATTTTAGCAGGTAACTCTATACAAGTCAGCAACACAAGTGCAATAAAAAGGACAAAATACAGTTCAGGTAGCAGGATCACTACAAGCAGGGCATGGAGGTACCTATTCCACTCAGCTTAGCATTGAGACTTGTTCTAAGAACTGTACCTGATTTGGGGCACCACAGTTAAATAATTCGACCTATGAGTTGTGAAGTGTTCAGAGGAAAAGAATGGTAAGTTTAGAAAACATCACCTACAAGATGATGAGTGAAAGAACTGGGTTTAACTCACTAGAAGAGAGACAACTGAGGACACATGAGATCCTTTCAATGGATAGAGGACAGGACTGTATCAGCTCTCTGTATTTTCCATGAGTCTCTCAAGAGGAAATGGTTCAATTCACAGTAATGAGGATGTAGTCTAGATTAGTCCAGTTAGGGAAAACAAAGACTGAACAGTAGTAATAATTGGTAGTAACTAGTACTCGGTTAGAAAATTAAGCTAACATGGATTGGAATTTAATTTTTATTTAGGAGGAGGGAAACATCCCACTGCAAGAGCAGAAATCTCTTTGCTACAAATTTTTAAAAACACAATAGACTGCCTGAAAGAGCCTATATTATACACATTATGTCCCATCTCAAAACAGAGGAGGGATTAAACTGAGTCCAGGTCTCTTTAAGCTTTACATCTAGGAAATCTAATTTTATATTCATGTCTGCTTCCTGATATTTTTCTTTTATCCTAAAATAACCTCAGCAACTAACTGAAACTCAATACTGCACATTGTGTTTATCAAAATAAGACCTCAGGTACAAACTATACTTTTAGCTTTATATGTAAAAAAGCCCCTCTAACACATGCATTCAGTGTCAGATGTGACATAGAAGTAAGCAGCCTGGCCACTCTCAACATCTGTTCTTTTTACAGTAAGTATGAAGTAGAAAAACTTACTTCTTGAGGTCAACTGAAATATGTAATTAATACAGGTATACATATATCTGTAAAGAATATTTGTACAGAACCTACGAAGCTGTTGTTTGGTTTTGGATAGTTCAGAAGATTTTCCCCCTTCAATTTTTTTTTTTTTTCATTCTTGTTATTTACTTAGAAAACGGAGCTTTGGGTGTCAAACAATGCTAACTTTATTTTTACATATGTCAAGAGAATTCTAGTTTCACATGTCATTTCATCACAACTCAGTGTGAATGCTCTGGGGAGAAAAGTTTCAGTATTTTCCATTTACCTATTTCCTCACTTATTTTTCAGTCAGCACTGACTAGGAATAATTTATTAATGAGAACATACAATAATTTTTATTCTAAAAGCAGTGTCAGTTTCATTTTGAATTGATAAACTGAGTGTAGGGTTATTTTCTGACAACAGCATAGCTACCTCTTACATAAAACAAGCTGTTTCAAGGTTCAACCGTGCAAGGAGATGAAACTCATGCAAGAATGGATAACGAAGGACTAGGGTCCTCACCTAACACAGCTGTCGGCACAAGTGGATCATTGGGCACTGTAGGAAAACAAAGCTCATGAAGAAACACATTACCCTCAATTTGTGTATTTTTCAAAGAATAAAAACAATACACTTCAGAATATAACCAAGAGATAAGTAAACCCCATTAATTTCGTTACAACAGAAAAACAGAATGAATACACAGTTCCAGAAAGCATCCTGAATAAAAGAGGAACGAAAGGCAGTGATTTTGGACTTCAGAAATGTAATGATAAAGGCAAAGAGATTCTTACTGAAATGAAATAAAGACGAGATTACATGCAATTTAGTTTTTGAAAGGGCTCCTCCTTCACTATTGTTCTTTTGCTTCACAATAAAGGCTCACTTTCATAAAACGAACTCATTTCCTTTTAAACCCATCCTCTCATGTAATACTCAAATAGCTCATCTCAAAATAAAATGGTATTTCTTTAAAGTCTTCCAGGTAATTTTAAAAAATTATACACATATTTACAGTTAATAGCTTTTTTTATGTTCAATGGCAAAGAAATTGCTCTTAATGGGTATAGGAAAATCACAGATACACAGATTCAGACATTTGAATAGGATTCATAGAATTTTATCATTTGTTTTCACAACTAGAACCGTGCAGATAAAAATGCACTGTTTCTGACAGAAATGGTGGAATCCAGACTTTGGTTTTGTTTCAATCTAGAACAAAAATTAAAAAAAAACAAACAAGTCTGTGACAAAATTGAGCTCCAGTTCTCAAGTAATTTGCTTAAAATTTTTTGACACAAAAGGCAATCCCAGAAGCTTGGAAGGTTCTTTGCCTCAGCACAGACAATGGTCAGGAGAACTGAATCCTCCAACACCCAAAAAATCACATACCTAGGACTCAGGAAAACAGTGATGCCAAACTTTGCCAACCAAGCAGGACAGCTGTGGTGGCTGAGGCTCCTGGGCTCTTGACGTCACACCAGTCCATCTGGAAGGCTGTCCAAGTGCCTGGCAGCCCCAGCTCACTAATAGCCACATAGGTTCCTGATGGATACTTTGCCTGGGATCCACCATAACTCAGACCAAACTGAATTATCTTTTGCAAACATGCCTTCACAAATTTCAGTGCCAATAAGACATCAGACTTTGGAGATTTTTCAAACAGTTCCAGCCAAAACTGCGTAGGAAAACTCACAGGCTGAATACTGAACTCCCATTTATAATGGGTTATGAGACACTTAAAACGATAGCACACTGTAGTTTGACAAGCTTTAGTAAACTGAGGAATAAACCTTCCTCCAAATTCCATTCCATTCCATTAAGGGATGTATTTTGCTCAAGCATGGTAAGTGGTATGGGAGGCAGGAGAAGGGAAATGGAGTGTCATTCCCAAAGATGGCAATTCAGAAGCAGCTCAGGCTTCTCAAATCTGTTTAAAGCCCAGGCACAAGTCCATATGGCTGTGAGAAGGTCAGGCTCCTGGCCAGTTCCCTGGCAGAATTGCATCCTTTTGGTTAATTACACACTAGCTTTAAAGTATTCAGTCTGTCAGTGGAGTGTCTTTAGTGCAAGACACAGTGCAGATGCTGGGAGGCAGGTGTGCTGGGCAGTAGTAGCTATAACCCACAAAAACACAAACTGCCAAACTTTGTCAAAACCAGACAGCTGGCAAGTCTACAAAAAACAAAAAGGAATACAAATACAGAGAGAATTTGCAGATATATTAAGAAGCTTGTTCCTAAACTTCACAAACAGCAATGAAAATTGTCAATTTCCTTCTGTTATAATGTCCCTATTGCCAAAAGAAAGAAATTAATTTGGACCTCAGATTATTATTCATTACAGACATGGTGTTGTGCAGTAATATTTAACGTACTGGTATTAAATATCCTCATGAGGGAAAACTCAATTTCAGATTTTAATTGAGACATTTTAGAAGTGTAATATTTTTCCTAGAACAAGTATCAACACATACTGAAAATATATGTAGATATTTAAATAATTGGCCACATACCAATCAGGATAACACACGAACAAGCCCACTCCACCTTTGGGTTTATCAGTGCTCCTAGAAAACCCGGATTGTTTTCCATGTTTCTATATTCACCTATACTCCTGAGTACCTATCACTGTTGTACTTACATCTGGGGCTGAAGTTATGAGAGTCCATAAATGTGATGGAGAGGGGATCCTCAGCATGCAGGGTGCTCTGGTCAGCATAACTCCTATCCATCGCATTCACCATGTGTGTCATCTCCTGGCGGGTGGTCCCCATGGCATCCTTGCGCTTCTTTGCAAGTTTGCTGCCCAGCCAAAAAAAAAAACCCAAACCACCTTAATATTTGATGAACATTAATGCCTACAGTAATTGTTATCTATAGTCCTGAGTGACTGAAAAGTTTGGCTGATTTTCCTGTGTACAACTTTTCCAGCACGAAATTGATAATACTATGCACCCTGCTATGAAAAGAGTCACAATCCTGTGCTTTCTGTACACATACAAATGCTGTAATGGAAGTGCTAACTTCTGTACCCTGGTAGTATTTTTTTTCCTGCAGAGTAATTACACTAATATAAACAAATTAGAAAATATAATTACATTTTAACTGAAATTATAAATAAGAAGCATCTGTGCATGCAGTTTGATCAGCCATCTCAATTTAAATCTGTGCTTTGATTTTATAAATGGGTAATTCATTCCTGTTGCCTGCCTTGTTAGGAAAAAATTATTTAACCTTCTAAACTGTTAGTCAAAAAAACCTAGGAAATAACAAAAGAAACATAATTATTCAATATAGAGTCATATTACCTTTTATGTTAGAAGTTCTTCCCATTCAGTACACCAGATACAATATGATACCACACTTTGTTCCTGATACTGAACTTAATTTATTTAAAAACCAAACAAAACCCCCCTCACCACTCTACACTTTTATGCAGTATGGGAACATCTTAAACTTTGACATTAATGATCTTACACTCTGAATGTATCACAGTTAACCAGAAACCTAATCTGTACAATTAAACCCCCTGAATTAACATTCATTGCCCTTGAAATGCACACTTCAGAATTACGGCTCAATTCTTCCCTTTTGATGAAGAACTGGAAGGGATTTTCACTGTCTCTAGAAGTCAGATGGAAACAGATGATTTTTTTTTTTTATCACTTAAAGCCTACTACTCTTAAAGCATATATCTCTAGTATTAGGAAGAATGCAGAGCAGCATGAAGTGCACCTTGACTCTGCAGGAACCTGTGACATACATTAGGCTGCTTTGAAATCTCCCTGTTTTCATCTGAAGCTGTGACTGCAGCACAACAGAAAGCCAACCTGCTTATTTGGATAAATCTGACACCACGTGGGAGAGACACAATCGTCACTGGAAATACTGGGTTCTTGAAAAATGTATGTTTGAAACACACCTTAGCTTCACAAGGTTTTTCTGCATAAAAGATCATCATATATCCTGTTAATTGTTTAGACAGTGTTTATCTTACATTTCTCTGACTAAAAGGACTGCTTGCTCTTTCTCTGATAACTTTCTATAATATTCTGTGCCACACTCTAACAGTAGAAAGAAAAGAACAGTAGTGTAAATTATCCATCCTTTTACTTGTTAAGTCCTGGGAACATCCACCAGAAAAGAACCTACACTACACCACTCTCTAGAGCAGTAAGCACTTCATATGTTTCCACATTTAAAAATATGTTAGAGGATTGTTTCTTAAATTAATAGTCTTGGTTTACAATAAAGGGCCACAAAGTAGAGTACAGATGGAAAAGCATTCCTGAACATAACAAAGATTTTTTCACCTATCAGATGCATCACCTTATTTTGTCCCCCATGACCCTTTTATTTTCCCCATTTACAGATACACTAGTTGGAAAACTACTACTCAATAACCTCCTCACCACAAAAATCTCAAAGGTGGTCTCTAAATCTATCATCTTTCATCAAACCCTTGTGGTGTATGTGACAGTTCTGTGTGTATCAGTTTTTCAGTGAAAACTAAAAAAACAGTGACAGTTGGATGTCCCCCCCTAAAATGCTTTATTTTATATATTTACTCCACACGTTCCTACTTTCTTAAGAAAAGTTGGTTTAAATTATACTCTTGGTTGAACAGAGACCATCAGAACTTACAGAAGTGAAACTGCTTGAGCTTTATAACTGGTTCTCAATACTACCAAAGCTTTCACAAAAGTGGCATTTCTAGTCCAGACTGTTTTTTTTTTTAAAGTTCTAAAGCCTTTCAGATAATCTTTACAGAGAAGATTTTTCTAACATCACCTCAGAAACTGAACTATGAAAAAGGCTATTACATCTCATCTCTTGGCTATATTAAGCCCTCATTTGAAGCATCACTTTGTAACAAAACTTGCTAGCTATGCTAAATAAATCAACAGCTATTAAGACTTTCAAGTTATTAGCTTATTACAGTAGCTACTTTCTAATTCTTATGCTCTGCTTCAACTCCTAAAAAGGCCCACTGTGTTGTAGCAGGCAACCCAGAGCTGCTAGGAGATGGGAGGACAGCTTCATTGTTTGACAGCTCCTGGCTCCCTGGGAGTTTGACGACTTCTTTTTCCTTCCCTTTTTTCCCTTCCCTCCCTCAGCTAAAGGCACATGCAATCTATGCTTCGTGACAGTTAAGCAAATGGTTAGGCTAAAGTACTTGAGGCTGAGAGAAAGTGTAAATGTTTCTCATTATCAGCTCAAGGATCCAGTTGGGTGAACCTGTGCAGGTGGGTGTTTCAGTGGGAGCTGGAGGGGAAAAGGGCTCCATCATAGGATGAAACTGTGCGGTTAATTATCTCGAGCTGACATTATTGTTATTTAACAAGGAAATAATAATTTGTCACAATAAATTGGAGAATGGCAGTTAGCTAAGCCAGCTTAGCTTTTTATGAAGTTTGTTTAAAGAAGTCAGCTAATCTGCTTAAAAATGTGGAAAAGAATAATCATCAGAAATCACCAGTTCATCAAAGCACTTGAGTGTATTCTTGGATGCCCTGTGAAGGGCTTTTAAATGTATTTAAAATTATGAATGTGTGTAACTGCTTTGCTCAATCATAGCCAAAACTGCTGCGGCCAAAATAACCCATTTGGTAAACATGTTTTAAAAGGAGGTCAATTTTGCTTCAATGAAGCAAAACTGTACACAAACCAATGTCATAAAGTAAGATTCACTCTTTAAAATGTGTATGCAGAGCACCTCACAAGCAACAAATGCAGACCACCTCACAAGAAATATTTCTGAAAAAAAAAAGAAAGGTTGATACCACAAAGGCAGGTGTGTTACTCTTCTTTGGTAGGGCAGAGACCTACTTTATAAAGGTTTGGCTTCTGCCTACAATCTGAATAGAAAAAGTGGTGCAGAGGATCACTCCTGGTAACTATACACTAAGAAAGAACAATTTATAATTTACAAGCACAGCTCTCTAGCTAGTAAATGGGAAAAGAGGGGTTTTTTTTCTTTAGTGTCATGTGCCACTGTGAATCATAATGCAAATTAAATTATGATTACAACAAACTAAAATGATAGTTATGGGAAAAACTGTAGCAAAAAGCTAAAGTCTCAATATACAGTTAGAATTACAATATCCCTTTAAAAAAAACACAGGGCAAGTAAGATAACAATGATACAAGCAATTTTTCAAGCCTGAGAATAAAGAAAGGTAATGATCAATAAAACTTTAGGAAAATTATAGGCTGTTTTTCTTTTTTAAAAAGGGATACTGCATCTTTAAAACATGTAAAATAGTAAGTCACCCGTATTCTACTTACAGATAGTAGGAGTAAGAATAGTAGCTCCTCCTGGCAAGCAAATCACAGACAGTGGAAAAAGAGAAGCAATGGTGAATGAAAAGCGTGACTCTGTCACATTCAGTAAAGCAGAGAAATGTGCGTTTAAAAAAAAAAAAATTGAAAAATTAATGTTTCTTTGGTTAGCATTTCAACTTGCTCATGCACAAACTAGACTTCCTTTGCCATGCAATTAAAAAAAAAAACACACTAGCATATAAAAATGATTTGTTTTTTAGAAAGATCACTTGAGAAAATTACATGCTGAGATTTCATTTATTGCCAAAAATTTTGAAAATTAAATGGACTGTGTATTTTCAACATGCAGTTAAGCGTAATATAATGATTACCACCTAGATGTCATGACAAATGAACAGCTGTGTACAAATCTTGTGCAGTAAATATGCTTTTTACTTTTCAGTTACAAAAACTCAAGATCGCATTCATAAATACACTTAATCAGGAGACAAATTTCAAGTAATTTATTTTAACATCTTCATTGGTACACAGGTGTATACGTATATGTTTGTATGCATACTATATGTAGCTATATGAGTACACACATTTTAAAGGATGCACATTCACAACAGATATGTGTGTACTGACATATATACCACACATTTCCTGGATGCAAACATATGTTTTCTGTTTTAAAATCTTACAATTGGAAATGCCGATGCAGTCATGCTAAGCATTTAAAATATGGAAGGTAAACACATGGAAGAAATGAAGGACATTTGGGAACAGTCCAACGATGACTGAGAAAACAAAAACGGCATTGCTTGTTAAAGATGCAGTATCCCTTTTCTTAGTTGATTTGATTACTCCAGTAAAACTCTGTAAGAGCTGTTAAGAGCTTAATTCCGGAAAACTTCAAACCAATTTGTACAAAATGATCAGGCAAAGCCTAAAACATCTCAAGCTCATGAACAAAACTGCTTAGTACTCAGTTTTTCAATAAAATGTAATGCTGCATTTAATCAGACTGAGATAGCGGTGGCTGTGCATACGACTCGATAAACCAATGCAAATGCAGAAACCATTGTTTTATAGACTTTTCCGTGTCATAAGCTGTGGTCAATTCAAGTACCAAAAGGGATACTACATGATGGATCACTGAATATGTACACTACGGAAGATGATTCAAATGGATCGGTTTTCAGTCCCACCACAACTAAGTGAAGTGTCTTTCTGTACGTGTGAATGTGTCAGGGTTTTTAGAGCTGTTCCTTGGCTTCATTATGTGGATTTGGCCCTAATTCACTAGACAGGCTGATTTACTCAGGTATACAAAGGTTTTCTGTGCTTTTTGTAAGAGGCCTCGACTAAAGCTGGCATTAAAAAAAACCTGCCCGCTTTCCCTAAGCAGAAGGGAGGGCATGGCACACCTATAACATACACCATAGACAACCAATTAAACTATCACGATGAAGAATTGCCAAACATTAAAGATTCATTAAACAGGTTAATTTCTCACCTATTTTGAATACAAAAGAGTACAGGCATTTAGAAATGTTATGTGCTTTAGAATGATGATCAAGTATCATTCCTAAGAGGGTACTGACTTCACAGGTTGAGAGGAGGGAAGGGGAAAAAAGGGGAAATTTTAAAATAACATTTCACTGATATGACTGATTTACTTTTATCAAACAATTCAACAGGGAAAGTAAGAGTCTAAAAGGACTCGGAATACAAGAGGTAAAAAGGATATGAGAAATGAACACATTGAATTTTAAGCTTCTTTTTTGTTACCTGCAAAACTAGTCAATCCCATCTGGAGGAGACTGACATTATATGGTGGTAGACAGTTTCTCTCTCACACACACACACACACGCACACACACAGAGCCCTCTATTATATGTAAGGGGACCACTGCAACACGCGCTGAGAAGATGATAATCCCCAGCACATACCTTGCAATAAAGCTATAAAATAGAGAGTTCTCCCTGAAAGCTGAAAACCAACTTTTTTTCTTGTTTTTCAAAAGCTGTGTAAGTAATGAAAATTGGCTGACTGTATATCTTTCTTGCATATGATGAGTTGGACTTTTTTGCATATGTGTTAATTCTCAACCACAGAGGTAAACGACAGAGAAAAGTGAAAGCACTTTTGGGAAAAATCACATATGTAGCTAACTAACACAGAACACTATAAGCATACCTAATGTTTCTAATGCAGACGTTTCTTCTCCAAGTTATATATCTCCGGGGATAATTGTAAAGAGGCAATAAATTAAAAAAATCTAATGCAAACCAGCAATTATAACATATAGAATGATCTTAGGTACAATTCACACTTTTTTTTCTTAACCTTTAAAAAAAACCAGCAAGCTGCATTTCAGAAGAACTTTTGCAACATTTACAAATACACTTTTTATTAAGACTTCTGCAAAAGGCAAGGGAATGCAATGCACACACCACTGGAGGACAAAGGTCTCGTTCTACCCAGGAGAAACCAGGTTGTGCCCTGTGAAGGGGACCCGCAAGGGAAGGGGTGCACAGAAGGAGAGGAATTGGGTTTGATGCTAAAACTACCCCTTTGTAGAGTGGTATTAGGAACTTTTATGCCAGGTTAAAAGAGTTGGAACTACTGAGAAGTCGAGACTTTTAAAAACTGACGGAGCAAAGGGTAGCACAATTAACTATAGGTAGGAACATTTAGATGTAGAGTTAGCATTGTACAATGCCAGAAGATGGCGATATTGCTTACAGTCTAAGAAAGCACTGAAAAAATTAAAATTCATTCAAATTAATACACTTTAAAACAATTTCATGCACTAAGGACTCACTAGATAATTTTACAGTGATGTGGTATGACTTTTAAGAAAAAACTCCACGTTTACAGGAGCAAATAGAGGTATAAAATTACATTATTTTGCAAGTTGAATAACATACAGATACAAATAACTCATTAGAGCTGCATATAGAAAATCAAATTCATTAGGTGTTACAAGAAAAGTGCAGTAATTTATTCTTATTTTCTTTGCTTAAAAAAAGAAAAAAAGGTTCCATGACTTTCAATTCCACCCATTTTAATATTCTGTACATTCCTCCAACTGCACCTTAAAACTACTTGGAAATAAAGAAGTATGAGAAAATGTATACCTATATGATCCCAAATATAAAGAAATTCTCTCTTTGAATCCATCATAAGAATCACAGCAAAAACAACAGGAAACAGTAAGAACTCATCCAAAAACTGCTGTGAGCTACTGCTCCTGAAACTTTTTTTTAAAGAAAGACCTGTAAAATATACCCATATAGTTACTGCTTGATATGGAGCAAAAAAAAGAGGGATCAACACAGATAATTTTCTTACCTTTTTTTGACGATCAATATGACAACAAGGAGAAGTAGGATGAATACCAGAATTCCAGCACTTATTCCTGCTATTTTCACCACTCGATCTGTTTGTTTAGCCGGATCCGGAATCACCTCAGGTTCTTCTGTTGCTGCTGCTAAATGAATCAAAAAAGAAGTTGCTTAAATGTGTAAGCAGCAGAGACAAGAAAAGCATCACTGGTGATAATTTCCAACTTACGTATGTGCTTCAATACCATAGCCAGAATATAGACACGTGCATTACATGCATCATATGTGTTTCTACACCCACATGTATGTATATAGAAACACTATAAATTTCAATCTACATGCCATACATTTACAACACCAAGTATATGACTATATAGGAGTGTGTACAGGTGCATATATATTTTTTTCCAAAAAAACTTCATGTACACAGAAGTGTAAATGCATCTGGATTTTCAAACAAGTTACTGTACTACAAAGCAGAAGACAAAGCAATCTATCAACTAAATCACCATTACTACCTTTAATGTTATCTTTTCAGATATTAAATATGGAATATTTAACACAGAGATTATGTTAAGTCACAAACAGCTAATTAAACTCTCTTTTCCAAACCACTGACAGCACCCTCAACTCTAGTCCTTCTCTCATTCACACAATTTCAGTCCACCTTTGTATATTAATTCACCTTACAGTATCTGGCCTGAGCACTGCATTCTACTGGGAATTTTGATTCTCCAAATAAAACAACCCACAAAGCCAAGCCTAATGTCAGCAGTAGTTTTATTTCTGTTTATAGGCCCTGGAAAAAAAAAAAGAAATCACTGTTCTACACAGAGGTGAAACCACTCCTTAACACAGCTGGGTGGGCTGAGGTCACACATGACAGCAGAGAGGAAACCAGAATATTAATGAAACCACACAGCCATTCAGTCTGCACCTCTCTGCATCACAGCCTGACCTACAAAGGGTCAGGAACACGGGCTTTTTCAGCCTGGCACAAATATCAAAAAACACAAATAAGTTTCAGCCAGGGGTAAAACTCCATGAGGTGTTTACTTGTAAAATAGGAAACGCTCTTCAGTTCTCTAGTTCTTACTTTCTAAGGCTTAGCACTTTGCCTTTCCCCTGTTCACAGGCACTGCCAGGTCTGTGTGTTTGCTTTCTCTCTTGCTGACCCTTCCTCTCTCACTCTCCACCCAGCATGCAGGAGATGCCACTTAACCTCTACCTCCTCACAGCAACTGCACGTGGAGTAGTTACAAGCTACTGGGGTCATTATGCCTATACCATTACACAGAAAACATCCTTTACTTTGAAACTGGAGGGCTTCTCAACAGACAACCAAAACCAGAATGAAAAATTAGGTGAAGCCACACCAGACAAAAACTATCACTCCCCCGAAAATCTGCTCCATGGGCCTTTAGAAATACAGTGTAGTCAGCACCAGGGATAATTGGTATCTAACACTTTCTAGTTTTAACCGTGTTTATCAGACCATTTCTACTTGGGTTTCATGTGTAGGAACCCCTATTACCTTTTGAGGGAAGAATCATGCTGATGTTTAGAATCACTCTTTATTACTTGTTTCTGTAACCTCCATCTCAGCAGAATCTGAACCACTTAGTAACAATTTACCCTCAGAACAATCTTCTGAATTAGGAACGTGCTCTCTTCCAGACACCCATGTGAGAGCTAGGCACACAGTGAGAGATCTGGCAGTGCTTTGAACATAGAACTTAACTGTAAGACTTCAACATCATAATAATCTCACTCCCCTACAGCTTGAATCCTGTCTGCTGAGAAATACTAAATGCTTCCTCCTTTGTGTAAACACATGCCTGCATGCATACTTGCATCCATAAACTGTGTGAACTCAATACTATACATTTGATTTGTATTATGTATGTTGTTGAGGTGTCCAGGGCTAAGAGATCAGGTAAGTGATGTGTGTATCTGTAGCAGTGTCCACACAACACATGCTCACAAGCTAGAATTAATGCCAGATACACGTACGATGCTGTCTAATAGAGGAAACAAGGGGGATGACTTCTGAGGCGGAACGAGAAGTTTTTCGTGACTCTCAATGCTTAAAATTAATCAACTCCTAGTCTACTATTAGCTGGGCTGGATGTGACAAACACAAATGAACATTTGATAAGCAGTAGATCCAAAAGGCCATTCAAAGCTAAAATAAAAATAGCTTTATATGCCAATGGGAAAAAACCCTCCTGCCTGCTGTTTGGAGTACTGAGAAACAGCAAGGACATGGGAAGGGTAGACAGAGGAGCGTGCAGGAGCAGGATAGTCACCGTGTCTGGAATTGCCATGAGTGCAATGTGAGTACAGCTGGGTAGCTCAGACCTAGCAAAGTAAGAATTACTCAAACTGCAAAATAACTAAGGCTTGAGCAAGAGATATAGTTGTGTGGATGGAGATTTAAGGCCAGGTCTTTGAGAGATTTCAACATCTGAATCACAAGGACTGGATGTGACCTGAAGATGGACTTCAACAGTTGAAGGCTCAAAAATACATTCAAAAGTACAGGCCCTGGGCCTTGATCAAGATGGTGGCATTTTCACGGGAGTATTAGTGAGAGAAGAGAGAGCAGAGGGAAAAGAATGAGAGACCTGTCTCACACTTCCATGGAGAAAGATACCACCCTTCCTGCTTGATAGAGCAAGCTGTGGTGTAGGTGCTTCTCACAGTCACGTTTAAAATTATTGCTTGGCTGCTCACAATGTTATTTCATTCAGAAAAGTTAGCTTTGAGAAACAACAATACACTTCTCAGAAAATCTGAAGAGGAAAGGTTATTGAAGGTGTTTACTTACTCGCCTGACTGGTGACTTATTGTGCACTCTGTAAGAAATGATTGAGTTTGGATCATCAGTAACTGTTCAAAAAGCAGCTCTCTGTCCAAGTTATCAGAGAAACAGTGGAACACCAGGAAGATGCCAACTGCTTCTCCATTTATTCTGGTTTCCTTTCAGTAAGTATAGGACAGTCACTCATTCCATAAGCTTTAATGCTGCTTATGAGATAAAGCTAGTGCCCACTAGAAATGTACCACGGAGTCCTAAATTAGTGGAGAAAAATTACATTGAATATTCATAGACTAAGCGTATAACCAGTGGTTGAGACCCCTATATCCAAATGATAAAATCTGTGGGCAAAATGCTACCCCTCTCCTCAGTATCAACAGAAAAATTGCCTTTGACTTAAATGAAGCCGAGATTATTAAATGTATGTTTCCAGCGACAGGTAATATATGCAGTCTAGACTAAATGTTACATTTGGGGACTATAGGAAAGCAATTACAGATATAAATTACGCTGTAATCCATTTTTCATGTATGTGCATTGTATGCAAGGAAGTATTTTATTTGGAGGAAGCCACTGAATGTAGCATAGATTCATTTCATGAAACATGAATTGGAAAGTATTTCCTATTAACTGTTTTAATTTTGATAGTTCAAAGTGACTTGCAATAAGGACGTGTGAGTTTACGCATACACAACCAAAGGATACAAACATAGAAACCATGCACCTTTGTGTTAAACTTATGTGTCCAAGTCAGTGTCTCCTGGTTGCTCATTTCACAAGGACTACCGTAGCGAGTGAAACTCTGCTTAGTCTGAGAATTTCTTTTCTCTACCCTCTAGACTACAAGACTGTCTGGATTTTTCTTTTCTCTGAAGTGACTCTTCTCTGCTGGTTTTGCCAAACAAAGCACCACAACTAACCAAGGCTTCACCAAGGGAAAATCTTGCCTAGCCTAGACTACCTTCTGTGATGGAATGACCACATCAGTGAACAAGGGAAGAGGTACTGATGTCAACTGTCCTATCTTATGTAAGCCTTTGGCACACTCCCCCAAAACATCCTTCTCTCTAAATTATACCGATACAGTAGTTAAAATGGAATTATTTTGATAATTGGAGTTAACTTCTGTATATTTCTAAACAAGGTAAAAAAAGTCTAGAATTATTTAAGTTATAAAAACACCTGCTTTACTAATTCCTAAAATTCCTCTTCAGTAATCTAGTCCTGCAATCCTTTCTTTTATCTTGAATTGCAGACTGCAATAAAAGGTAATTTATTGATTCAAAAAAGAACCTTGTGTGGTAACAAAATGATCATCATATGAAAACGGACTCTCTATTGGCCATTAATTCCTTTGGCCAGCCTTACTCTAATAGGCCTTCAATTAAGTGCTAATTTTTACAATATCCTTGCATATTCCTATATTTTTCACAACTTGATCATGTAAGTCTAAGAAGAGATAATCCTACAGTTTTCAAACACTGCAAAGTCATCTTGCATAAAATTTGCAAGAAGAGTTTCTGATCTGAAACAGGCAGTTAGTTACACCCCTCCCCCTGCCCCCTGCCCCCCCCCCCCCCCAAGATTAGCTGCCTACACAGAAGATTTAGCTCTAGATTTGGAAGAGAACACTGGATCTAGCAATTAATCCACTTCCCTATCTTCAGAACTAACGAACAGTAACAGCAATCATATTCCACAGTCCTGTTCACAAAATTGATAAAATAACTGGATCCAGTGATTCTGGCCTTGTACACTGTCAATAACAGCCACCATATAAAAAGCAGTTTTCCTTGTTTTCATAGATACTTAAGGACAACACTCAATCAGTTGACTTCTGTGATCGATAGCATGAAGTTCAACTGTGAACAGCACTAAATTAGACTAGGATTGCAAGCACTCTCAGAGACAGCAAAATTCTAAACGGTGATGCAGAGTCCATTTTATTAACATAATTTATTGATGTACCTAATTCCTCTAATTTTTTTATCATGTTTTTAATCAAATACACCTAAAAATCCTCACTTCTAAAATTGAGTGTTTGCCTAACGGTCATACTTAAGTCTTAAAGTATACCATGGCATAAGGAATCCAGTTACACCGTATATTGCTTTCCTGTCTCTCCTTCCTTCCATTGCTCAGAATTTACACACAGACTTGCAAAATTTGTCAGAGAATTTATGAGACTCAGCACAAAATCTATTCTACCTATACCTTCCCAAGGAGATGGTGTTGGAATCAAGATAATTATATTCTACTCGCTCAACAAAATTACTCAAGCAGAAAATTCTGGTAGGATTTCGCAGGGCTGCTGGTAAGGTACCACTTAGAGAGCAGCTAGCCTTCTAAAAGACAGCTTTTAAATCAGAGGTTTTGAACAAGATTTTAGACGTAACCTTCTCACCATTCCATTTGACTCTCTTAACATTCACAGCATTTTATGCTGGGTTTCCTTTGTGTGAATGAGGGAAGAAACTCTGTTTTATGCATGATTAAAGCTGCCGTTCTATTACACTGCATTTTCTTTGAATGCTAATTTCTGTTTGTGGCAGATCTTTGAATTCTCACAAACTGGTGCTATTGCTGCATAGCTTGATATTCAAAATAGCTCTGCTCAAGATAATCTGTTCTGCACCTTTGTTATGTGGCATTCAAAAACTTTTAATTAAAAACAGGAATGACGTCTGAATGAGTTCAACAAGGTAACATCAGGATAACATCAAGTGAAACTGGAGTTCCAGCCAGCTCTGGTAGTAATATGTCACTCTACCACCTGAGAAAAAGGCTCTTTGAGAAACTGAGTGAGATTTCCTGATTAATATTTTCTTTTAGACTGGGCTGCCTTGTGTTTTAATCATCTGCCCAGAAAGAATGTTCCGACTCCATCAGTTTTGTTATTACTTTGCTAGAATGATTATCATCATGCAATTAAGGAAATTTTTAGCAGTCTGAAAGTTAATTAATAAATTCAAGTGCAGAGAGAGAAGATCCATAACCCTTTTTAGCTTAATTGCATAAAACAAAACAAGAATAAAAGTCTCAGCTGATTCTATTTGATGAAAATACTTGAATGTGCTTTTGCAGGGGTGGGGGAGATGGAATGTGCAACTTCTTTCAGCAAACTATGCACACGATTCATGAGGTCTTACAGATTTCCCCATGTGAGTCAGTTTGCTACATCACTGGCCTCTCTTTAAAACTTCTCTTTGTTCCATCTGAAAGCTGGAGATACATTTACTGGGAAAGGAATCCCCACAATGCTCCTGCCTCTATGGCTTCCAAAGAGCTTCCCTCTTGAAGTGCAGCTTCTGGGAGATGAAAGCAGGACAGAAATTCACTAAGGTTTGGGTACATCTAAGCTGTTGCTTCCAGGAGTCTAAATTAGGGTAGCATTATTAAAAAGAAAAATTGTATTTGACTATGAACCAAAAACGTAATTCCCTGAGCTGTGCTTTGAAGTGTCAGGTTCATCCCTGTCACCATGGTAACCAGGGTCCATGGCTGCCTCAAGGAAAAGAGTTCAACAGGCTCTGCCAGTGAAAAGGGGGATGCCCAGCATCACCAGCGTCTTCTGCGCACAGATCTTGAAAGAAGAGAGTAGTGAGGTGATGCTTAGATAAAATCTGCTGTCTTACTTTGTGTTGCAACGTACTGTGCCTATCTTTGTCCTCACATGTGTCCCTTTGCTGGGGGAAAGGGAGAGGCATCACAGATGCTACTAGCTGTGCCTAGCAGAGGGGCCTCTCAAGGCCCCAAAGCTTTGTGATATTGTATGAAAAAATTGGATACCATTGTTTCTACATAAAACATCATTGCTGCAGAAACGGATAGAGACATTGTTTCATGGGCCCCTACAGCTCCTTCTGAAAGAGCTTTTTGATCCTTCTCAAAGGATGGCTTATGTGCAAAAATGAAATAAATACAGCTTCAAGATAACCTCGAGTCATATTTAGGATGGTATAAAATCCTGTAGAAGTACAGCAAGCTCCACAGGTAGCTCTGCACACAAATATGGTACCAAAACCAAGTGACTCCTTGTTTACCCATCCTGCTTCCAGATAAGGGAGAAAAATAGACAGAGCTTATGCTACTGGAAGTTTTTTAAACTATGAACACACAGATTGTAAATATTTATAGGCATTCTTAATTAATTAAACAAACTAGCAAAGCATATCTTGCCATAGAATTATATTATAATAGAATCATAGAATGGTTTGGGTTGGAAGGGACCTTAAAAATCACCTAGATCCAACCCCTCCTGCATGGGCAGGGACACCTCCCACTAGACCAGGTTGCTCAAAGCCACATCCAACCTGCCTTTGAATACTTCCAGGGATGGGGCTTCCACAACTTCCCTGGGCAACCTGTTCCAGTCTCACCACCCTCATAGTGAAGAATTTCTTCCTAATGTTTAACCTAAATCTCTCCTCATCCAGTTTAAAGCCATTGTCCCGTATCCTATCCTACATGCCCTTGTAAAAAATCCCTCTCCATCATTATATATAACAGACCGGTCCTGATGGGTATTGTTAAGCCCTCACAAGTGGAGATACATATTGTTTTGATAAGTGATATATAATAATAATAAAAAAATCAATCCCATCTTTTTTACTCTCCAGCACATTCAGTCCATTGCCTGGTACTACTTCAGTAGGAAACTACAAGGAACACAGAATTAGGTGAACCAAGTGACTGAAACAAAAAATAATGAAGACTTACTCTTGCAATGTTCCACTGAGAAACAATTAAAATTCACTACTTTGAAAACAGTACTGTTTATGAATTTAGAACAAATTATGAAAAAGTTGACCTTAAAAGATTCAGAACTATCAAGTGAAAAAAGTGCTGAGTGCATTTGCCTCACTAACTGTGAAACCCTGGACATCTGCAGATGAATGGAGCCAAAGCAGGAACAATGCTGAGGAGACAATGTTCCAGCAGCACTCTGTCCCGCTGCCTACAGGTCACACTGAAAGAGCAGATCAGTGTCTTCAACACATTTCTACTTCATCTGCCACTAAGATGTACTACTTGTACATATAGTTTGTAGACAGGACAAGGGGCAATGGGCAGAAGCTGGAGCATAGGAGGTTCAAGTTAAACAGAAGGAAAAACTTCTTTACTCTGAGAGTAACAGAGCACTGGAACAGGCTGTCGTGAGAGGCTGTGGAGTCTCCTTCTCTGGAGACTTTCAAAATCCATCTGGACAAGTTCCTGTGTGATCTGCTGTGCGTGATCATACTCTAGCAGAGGGGTTGGACTGAATGATCTTCAGAGGTCTCTTCCAACCCGGATGACTCTATAATGCAATGATAGGATTAAGCTATAGGGAGCTGAAGATGTTCAGTGCATTTTATAATCTACAGGTTGTAAGGCTTGTGATTTGCAAGTTAATATCCTAACACAAGAGATAGCTGCTTAGGCATAACTAAGCTTTAAACAAGCCAGCACAAGTGACAGAACTGTGTCCCCAAGAGACAAAAAACTCTGGGTGAACACAAATGGCAACCATGGCAAGGTATTTTACACAGGGGTGGAAGCTGGTTACATTGCCAGCTTCTAGTTCAGTTGTTTTAACAGGGACAGGACATAAGATAAAAATATGAGCTAAGGCTTCTGAAACAGCACCTCTCAAAGCAAAGAGCAAACTTCAAGGGCAGAGGAACACGCCCTTCCCAGTGTTGCAGCAGCACTGCCCAAGAGAGAGAAGGCTCCTCCTGGCTGAAGCACGTGCCTCAGACCAGGCAGATCTCTGCTTGCCTTTGCAACCATCAGCTTCAGAAGGTACAGAAGAAATTATATAGCTGGGTTTACACAATGGAAATGTATCCCATGGATAAATTAGAGCCTATTCATTAGTCTATTTGACAACTGAAAATCCGTGAGACATTTTTTCTACCCTCACCTTCTGTCCTGCCTTACCTTGAAAACAAGTGAGAACAAACCTCTAAAAGGAATCAGAACACTTTATTTTGTGGATTTGATACTGTGTTTTTCCATCTGTCAAGTTCCCTCTCAGGGAAAAATGTCACCAACAGTGCACAGGCTAAAGCCTTACCCTGAAAATATCCTAATCTGTGCCAGAACTCAGGTTTTGGAAAGCTACGGGATCTCCTCAAATACAGATCATAGACAGTACTGAGTGTTTTTGTTTCAAAATGTTCTAAGTGTCTTTTGTTTCACTCCCATAACAGTAGCATGTTTGATATGCTGGAGAAATTATGAGAAATATCTAATGTTTTTTTTTTTTTTTTTTTTAAATTTTGAAATCTGGTCAATTCTCTGTGCCTTGGAAAAAATCGGTTTTTAGAATGAGACCTTCTTGAGCTGCTTCATGCAGTTCTTTCAACAGCCAATATGCAAGTAGAGGTCTAAAGACTCAACATTTTGTTGCTGTACAGGTACTAACAGACCTTGAAAATGATACACAAAAAACCAGTTGTATAAATACAAAACATGAATGCTCTAAAGGATCAGACTGACACAATGGAGTCTAAAACACTATTTGCCCCTGATTTTCTGGACAGGGGTATTGCTTGAGAATGGTCCCCTATCACCCTGATCCACCTGAACATAACCATTGAATGACAACTTGCTGGATGGACTGTTACCATCTCTTATGGTCACTGTGAGTACTTCCAAAGTACAGTGGGTCTGCTGTCAGATCTGTTACAGCATTTTTTCTGAGAACATATAAAGGAGGCCAGCCTTTTGGTAATGAGAACATGTATGAAGTTTGTTGTTGTTGTTGTAATTTCTGTTGTTTATGGGAGGCGTGGAGGGGGAGTATTAGTATTCTGCCACACTATGAATTTTTTCAACTTTCAAGTTCTAGTCTGCACAGCCTGCTTTCAGAAACATGCTTTTAAAAATAAATTCTCACTTGATGTTACAGTTATAACATTTCAGCAATGCAAAGCACTGCATTAAGAAATTATCTGTTTTTGACAACGACTCCTTGTTGGCTCAAAATTAAACCTGAGAAGAAAATCACTATAAAAGCAACGTTTGGTAACAAATATACAAAATACCTCATCTTTATGTGCTTTTCCACCAGGTTACATATAAGAAGTTTAGCAGAGAAAGTACACTGCAATGATCAATATTGTTTATATATGCACACAACATGGTTTATGAGGAAAAATATAACCTTCAAATGTCTCAAGTTTCGTTTTGCTGTATTTATTGAAAATAATATTCTGTGAATTAATTCTGCTAATTTAAGCAACTATAAAATTGTAAGTGAGAATTTACTGTTAGTGTAGGAGATTCGGAGTTACTGCAAATGTGCAATAACACCAAAGGAAGCAAGGACAGCTTAACTCTCCTCCACCACAAAACTGCAACCTCTCAAACCAAACTGTGCTCACACTAGCTCAAAATACAGAAGTTCACAAGATGAAAAATTACATTAGATTAAATGCAGCACTCATAACATTGATGATGGAATCAAAAGACAAAGGCAATGAGGAGGAACGGAAATCCTGTTTCCTTCCTCCTTTCAAAAAAACCAAGCCCACACAGATTAAAGTTTTTACAGCGCTAATACTAGCCTTTAATAGCACCCATCGATTATTATCTGTCATGCAGAATGGCAAAATTTGTTCTCCCCTCCAAGAGAACTAAAGGTTAATTCCTCCTTTGGAGTTAGGCCCCCTTTTTTTTACAAACTCACAGAGATTAAAGTTTATACAGTGCTAAAATTAGTCTTAATGGCAACCCGTTGTTTATTAGTATCCCAGATTCTTACTGTAATGACTGCCAGCCTTCAGTATTTTGTTTCCTGTAAGATTTGGTACTTGTTCTAATGAAGTAAAAGAGTAAATACAAGTATCTTGAAGGAATCAAGGATACTTTCACACGGATTCTATTATTCCATCCAGATAACTTATTTTCAACTTCTTCAGCTATACAATACTTTTCTGACGTGGTTCAGTGTCCTATATAGGAGTCCACTGGGATAGCTGGGAAACAACACAAGATGCACTGGTGTGCAATACCCATGGTAGACAACTTTCGTCCTCTTTAAAACCTTCCCATCTGAAAAACATCCACTTTCAGAAAGTTGCAAGGGTCAAAACTCATGAGCTTCTCCTGAACTTCTTAGAACTAATAGGTGTCCAAGCAGCTGGAGGTCTGGGAGCATAAGGAAAAGTCAAATATCCTCTTCCAAACCAGCCCGGGTATCACCCAGCTGCACATCGCAGCGGCTGCACATACTGTCTCAGCCATTACTCTAATTATGCAGTTGCTCCCAAATCTGCTTATCCAAATACATCTGAAAGGTTTTATGTCAGCACTTAAAGCTCGGCCACCTGATTTTGCACTGAAACATCAAAGGACAGTGCTTATCCACACTAGTCCACCAGCTGCAACATGAGGGCAGCAGCCCTTAGCCAACTGAAAGATTTAACAGCTTCTGCTACACCAACCACTTGCAAAATGAACGTGTTACCTAAGCTTTAAACCCCATGTAAGAAGTCACAGGCCTGTTTATAGGCTTGTTTACAGCATTTGACATCTAAAAACCCAGCCATAATGGCACTGCAGCAACACACTAATGCAATGACAATTGTATGATAAAACCACATTGACGTTTGCAGCAGGTTGATTGCCATTGACAAGTAAGTTCAGATCAGGACCTGTAATGACATCAAAAGTCTTTCGTACAGTGTCATTGCCTCTCTTTCCATAATGGCATCTCTCTATATTACTAGTATTTCAAAGAAAACTTTCAAGTAGTAGGAAGAGGTGGCAGTTCTGCAGACTACAGGACAAAGGACTCCAGCAAGAATAGAGACTGTTAAAGTATATTTCCACTTTCTGAACCTTTGGCTTTATTTTTACACATTTTTTTTTTATTTTCATACAGAAGCCTTGTTGCCTTTAAACCTAAAACTCTAAGAAATGTCTCTCTTCCGAAAGAAATAAGAGACTCTTTGTTATTTCTATTATTCAAGTAACTAGTCACAAAAAACTGCAATGGGGGGAACCAGAGGTAATAAAGAGCCTCCCTGATTAAAGTCAGATGAACTTTTCATACCTGGTATTACACTGGTTCATAAAAAGTAAAGATGAATCAGTTTTTAACTGCACAAAGTATACTCTGAACAGAAGGCAGCCAGACTGTAGGAAAGGTACTACTGGGTTGTGCAGTATGCAGAACTAAAAGTATCAGTTGGAAAGTGGATTTGTGGCCCCCTCAGCTGCGTGTTTAGTAGGTAGTGGAGCATTTAGTTGTTTTGATCTAGAGGATGAAATTAGCTGCTCTGTATTGGCTATGCCTTGGGCTGTTGCTTTCCTAGCTAGATTCTCTAGGAAAATACAACTGTATCGAAAGAAAAAAAGAATATATCTAACAAAAGCTTCAAATCCATACAGAAGTCAAAATAAATGAAGCCAACTACAACATGCAAATATTGTATTACGATTTATGTAACGGATTGCTGGCAAAGAAGATTACTGTACTGGTATTTATGCTTTAAATCTGGTTTTAAGGTTTTCAGTCAGTTGTGATCTGATTAAAATGTGACTTATTTGGAGAAGAAAATCACCTTAAACTGAACAAGTGCCAAGACCTCTTGCAGATGAGGTGGCAAAAATATCTACACCAAGGCACCAAGCTTTACCTAACAATGAGCAAAACCAAATACACATTTTAAAGTAGAAGCAAAAAACTGAATTAAACAAGGACTGACATGAAAATAATGTGCCTTAGCGTTTAGAAACATGGGCTAAGACACACCTCTATGTACCTCATTTAAATTGTCCCTTTGGCAAGATATGACTTGCTATTTGAAACACACAGGCCACCCCACAGTGTGATCTCCAATTTACAAGCGGGTATTCCTGACCATTCACAGCAAAAATGGCCTTTATTCTCTTCAAGGCAGTGAAAAATGGTTTTACTCAGTGACTGACTTGATACAGCTTTAATGAATGACTTCACCTCCTTACCCCTTAAAAATCAAGCAATTTCAGCTTTCTTAGAGACAGCTAGCCAAAATTCTCAAACTCGGGTACAGGAAGTCACCCTGACATATTCAGACAGCGTCAACACAGGAGATGAGGCTTGAACACTTCTCCTAAATCAGAAGTACTGTCATATTCTAAATAATGTTTTAAAAGAAATGTACACCAGGGAAAACATATTAGTTAATTAATGTAATGACAACATCTCCATATAAGACCTCCTCTTCCCTGACTATGATGCAATAACAAGAGTAAATAAGTATTAAATGAATCAGAAGTACTGTCATATTCTAAATAATGTTTTAAAAGAAATGTACACCAGGGAAAACATATTAGTTAATTAATGTAATGACAACATCTCCATATAAGACCTCCTCTTCCCTGACTATGATGCAATAACAAGAGTAAATAAGTATTAAATGAATCCTGTACAATCATATCTGCTACAAAATTGTTTGCATACCTCAACCATTCAAGAAATGGGAAGTGGAGAAAAATAATGTACTTCTGAACCAAACATTAAACAACTTTGCACTACATTAAACTTATAAAAACAATATAAAACCATTTTTGATCAATAGAACACTTTAGAAGGTAAATATTTATCCAACAGTTCTTTCAGCAGGACAGACTGCCAAAAAGCAAAAGCAAGAAATGAAAATGTAGTTTTGATCTAAATCACATGTAACACTAACTTGTTCTCACCACACAATAAATACAAATCTTAGAAAATCTGTAGTATTAAAGGTCAACCGTCTTTGTTATCTCACTGATCATTTAGGGATAAATACACCTAATGAGAAAGGTGAAAAAACTGATTAAACTTCAATTTTGTAAACCCAGGCAGAAGTTTTACTTAGTGTGAGTGGTGAAAATAAAGACTCAATCCTCTGCTCCCAAACTGGCACCAGGACTGATAAATTTCCGCTCAGCTACACACGATACTCTCCCAGAAAAATAATTCCACCTTCTTCCATCTACAAAGACAAGTGCAAAACCCTGCTCTTGGGATGGTGACACCATGCCACAGCACAGTCTGGGGCTAGAAAGCCGCTTTGCAGAAAAAGGCAAAGAGTCCCCATGGACAAGCAGAAGAGGAGTCAGCATGGCACCACAGTGAGGGTGAAGGCCAGCCAAATACTGCATTGTTGTAGTAGGACTGAAGTCAGTAGGTTGAGGGCTGTGGTCATGACTGTGTGTGCAACTATCCAGCACACTGTGTCCAACCTGGGCTCCTCACTACAAGAACCAATACTGGATCAAGCCTAGCAGAGAGCCAGTAGGGCAATGGGGGCACAGGATGTACAGGGATGTACAGAGTATTGTGGGAGCTGGCTTTGCTCAGCCTGGAGCAAAGACAGTTTTGGGGAAGGGTAGAGAAAGGAGGGAATTGATCTTGGTGCCATCTTCAGCTTCCTCATGAGTGGATGATTGTAGAGGAGACACAGCCAGACTCTGCTCTGATAGACGCAGAGCAAAAGGACTAGGGGCAACAAATGTGACTTGCAACAAGGAAAATCCCAAATAGAGAGCTTGAAAAAAAAACACAACAAAAACCACAATGAGGGTGGGTCAAACACTGGTACGGGTACCCAGAGAGGAATCTCTGTCCTTGGAGACATTCTCAGCTTGATAAGAACCTGAGCAACCTGAGTTAACTTCCAAGTTAGATCCAATTAAGCTGAACCTGCTCTAAGCAAGGGATGGACCAGACAACCTCCAGAGGTCCCTTCCAACTGGAATTGTTCCAACACACCGAGACTCTTCATCTCATTGCTCTAAGTAGTCACTAGTGCCTTGTTTTCATAAATAAATAAATACGTGAAGCAGTATTCTCTGAAACATAGGGAATGCAGTTTTAACATTGTGTTTCTTCCAGTTTCAGTATTTTCGTTAGATTCATGTTTGAGGCTTTTATCTAAGGTTGTTGCAATTTCAAAACCAGTCCTCTCAGTTTCAGTCAGAGCTGCCTCCTAGGCACTTTCTGTGCCTAGTTGACTGTAGCTTTAAGCATCTGGCCTTGGGTATTTAAGAAAAAAACTCATGCTCTCGTTTGCCAAAATAATCTCAGTAGCCACTGATTGCCTACATAGATGAAGACTACTCTTCAGGTCCTGCTGCTAAATGCAAAGAAGTGCAGAAAGCCAGCAGAGAAGAGGCACCAGCTGAGATAGTCCTTGCTTACCAGGAAGCATCTTCATCAGCTGAAGTTCCATTCACTGGGAAAAGGGACAGAAAGCATCCTTTGCAGATGCTATTGACTATATACTGTGTAAAAAAACTTACTGCCTATAACATGTGACTGCTTTCCTCCTCATCTGCTTGTGGAGTTCTCCCCAGGGGCTCCCCCGGGCTGGAGAAACCCTGCTGTAAGAAAGAGTGTGGAGATAAAAGAGGGGCAATTCAGGGTTTATCAGCAGAAAGACAGATTGTGGTTAAAGGAGCTGCCCTAGGTCTGACCGAATGAAAATACAGAGACATGACAAGGAAAATGAGAAATGAAAAGAAAGAGTCTGGAAAACAGATATGCAGAACAAGGAAAACATGATGAAAACTGAATTGGACTATTCAGAAAACAAAAAAACCCAGAAACCCAGGAAAAAGGGAAACAGCGAAAAAAAGAATGCATAAAATACAAAAAAGAAAGGGTAATGCTTGATGCAGAATATGTTTAAAATTCTTTAGTGATAAATTAAATTATTTTTTATTAGATAAATGATTTTGGGTTGTAAGTGTCAATTTAAATCGGGCTTGAATTGTATTCCCTTGCTACAGGAACATGAGCAATTTGTGTCAATGAAGAGAAGAAAACCCAAACATGAATCTCCGTGACAAGAGAAGTGGAATCTTTCTTTCCTTCTTTCAGAAGGCACAAACCCAGACCCGTTACAAACATTACTTTGTGCACTCTAGAAAGGCTGGTTAGCAAGGGGAACTCCAGACACTACTACACGTGCTGCCCCCACACAAAACTACCATGTAACTCTGCATAAATTGTATGATTTTTTGTGAGGTGGGCAAAACAAGGACACAAAGAGAGTTAGAAATCATGACTCCAGCGCACTGTCAGATACGCACAGAGCGATTTACAGAGCAACCTCCCTGTGATATGTATTCCCTGGAGTCACTGCTAAATCGTCAATATTACTTGTAGCAAATATGTTTCCATTTCTCACCATGCAGGTAAAAACAAACCAACCCACCAACCAAAGTCACTGAAATGAGGGAAGTGGTGTTACCTTCTACTTAAAAGTATCAACATAGATCTTGTCATTTAACCTTCCTTTCCCCCCCACAAAATCAAACAACTCCTGCCTCAAACTATTGCACTGCTTTCACCATTGATGATTCTTAGTTTTAAAACCTGTATACTTTTTTTAAGCATAAAAAAATTATTCTAAAAGTAATCTTTACTCACCAAATTAGACATTAGGGAGAAATTATTCACTGTGAGGGTGATGAGACACTAGAACAGGTTGCCCAGAGAAACTGTGGATGCTCTCTCCCTGGAAGTGTTCAAGGTCAGGCTGTATGGGGCTCTGAGCATCCTGGTCTAGTGGGATGTGTCCCTGCCCATGCAGGGGTGTTGGAACTAGATGATCTTTAAGGTCCCTTCCAATCCAAACCATTCTGTGATTCTATTAATTAATCTAAATAAGATTAGGCCTAAAAGTAAGGAAAACAAGTAGCAACTTCAGAGTTAATTTATTATTTTTAAAATTTTTGTTACTAGTATTGCAAACACAGAGGTGTTTTTTAAAAAGCGTGAACAGGTTTTTAAACTTAAAATGTTCCAACCTGCATCAATTATTCTCTAAATTCAACTACTCTCTTGAGATATGGGAAATAAAACAACTCCATAGGAATCCGGGAGTGAACTGTCCATGGAAATAAAGCAGGGCTATGCCAGGATGGACAACTGGAGAAGTGGTCCTGCCACTTTTAATACAAATTAAAAAAAAGGAAAGACTAAGTGCAAGTATCTTCATCTTCTGCTTCATTAAATGTAGTGAATAAAGATGACAAGCTAAGGACTTTCAGTTTACACAAAAGCAATACCTACTGAAATTTTTTTCTTACAATTTATTAGATGTACTGGCTCTAAGCTCCCAGTAGACTCATACACAAAAAAACCTTATTTTCATTCATTTACAACAAAATTTATTTATGCCCACTAACCAAAAAATATTTCATTAAAAATTAATAGGTATTACAGGTATCTATTAAATCAGTTTCCTCACCAGAAGATTTTTTTTTTTTATACATAATATCAATTTTCTATCTGTTCATTGAGAGCTTGTAAAACCTTTTTCAAGAAACAGTAAAACCTATGACATGTTTTACTGTATAGCAACACACTAACTACATTTCATTCTCACTCAGCTTATTGACTCAACAGTTTTTACTTGGTGAACCTGAATTCAAAACAATTTTCATCGCATTGAACCATCTTACAATGATCTTGACTTTTGGTAAGGCTAAAAAATACCATCACTATTCAAGAAAATTTAATTATAATTCCTAATGGAAAACCCAGTGACAGCAACAGTAAAATTTAAACTCTGTTTTTTTGAAGAAGCCAAATTTTCCTCATCCTGTAGCCCGAGAAGAACTAGCTTTTTATACGGACAGGTACTCTCTCATTAAAAGCAAATATCCTCCCACAGCATTGACACCATGCCTGTGCTACTGCAGGTAGGTAGCAGGTATAAGAGACTCAGTGTTTTGCAAAGACCTTTCTGAAATGGCCCTTCAAATACTCTAGTAACAAAAGATTTCAGTTTGGATTTCACTCCTGTCTTTAAGTTTGGATGAGTGAAGATTACAGCTGAGATTAGGGTGAGTTAGGTTCAGAGCTGGGTTATCCCTTCCTTTTCAGACAGGGCTCCTTGTGCACAAGGGTCTTTTCCAGCCATGACTGAATGAACAGGAAAGGTTTGAAAATCACTTCTAAGGTTAAAACAAGTCTTTTCATCTCAGCTAATATCTTAAAAATTTCAAGAGGGATGTGGGCCAAACACTAAGAGAGTAGTAAACAGAGACTTTCCAGGGTGGTTGAACTCCAGGAATTTGGGAGAAATATAAGGGTATAGTAGCAGCTTTGGAAATTATGTTTTTTCCTTCAAAGGCTCAATTCTTTAACTCCAGTTGGTTTCAGATACCTGTCAGGGAAATACTAACAGCTCTTCCTCCTGTGCCTATTGGTATTTTTTTCCAAATTTAGAGCTAATGGAAGATTTCATTACAATGAAACTTTCAGAACATCAAATTTGAATCATCCCTGTAGGCAGACACAGTGGAAGGAATTTTTCCCAAACTTTCCCCAAACTTCTCCTTGGAAAGATGAAAAACATGCTGAAACACATGACCATAAAATGTAAGCTTTCTTAGAGAATGTACTGGGTCTGGCTGGGAAAGAATTAACTTTCCTTATCACACTCCACATAGTGCTGCATTCTGGATTTGTAACCAAGGCAGGGTAGATAACTCAGGGATGTTTTAGCTGTTGCTGAGCAGTGCTTGCACTGCATCGAGGGTGTCTCTGTTTCCCATGCTGCTTCCCAGAGAGTGGGCTGGGGGTGGGCAAAAGACTGGAAGGGGTCATGACCAGGACAGCTGACCCCAATTGACCAATGGGAGATCCCAGCTCTTATGAGACCGTGCTCAGCAATAAGAGCTGGGAGTTTTGAATTTCCAAAGTAATCATAGCTCAGAGACTAGCTGGGCACTGGGCTGTCTATGGAGGGTGCTGAGTGACTGCTTTGAATCACTTTAAGAAAACAATAAAATAAACAAATTCTTTCCTTTACTTATTAAACCATCTTTATCTCAGCCCACAAATTTTCTTACTTTTGCTCTTCTGCTTCTCTCCCCATTCTGCTGGCGGGCAGAGGAAGTCAGAAGCTGGGTGGGTGATTAGCTGCTGGTTGAGGTCAACCACCCCACTCCTTTCCCCAAAAAAAGTAAACAGAGAGGGGAAAAAAGAGCAACAAGGCCTTTTTTTTAAATCTTAGAAAACAAAACCAAAAAAACCTCAAAAAAAGACTGCCCATTTTTATTCAGATTGGTCCTCTAAAAACAAAAAGTTATTTCTTCTTCTGCAATTAACAAAATTTATTTATGCTGCTCTAGTCACTTCATTACTACATTGTAATTCACGTGTCACCTCTCCTAGCTGAATCTTTTAAGTCTTTTCAGGTATTAACTTGAGACAGAGCACTCCTGCTTAACAGCTGAGAAAGCTGCAAAAGAAAATAATCAAGCCTGTAAGTAAAAAGGAGCTCACACTCGGGCTATAAATGTTTGCAGATAAAGGTAATGTTTGGCATAACTCATATTTTCCTCACTGGGTTCCCCCCCACACTCTGCTGCTTTTACACCAAGTTAAGATGAGGTTGTAAGAGGTTTAGTAACCTAAAAAGCACAACCAACACTTACTGGCACTTCTTCACACAGTTATTTTTGCTATACCTGTCCTTCCTCCTTTTTCTTTTTTTTTTTTTTTTTCCCCTCCTTGGTATTTTACACAGTATTTCAGGCAGCCTAAGATTAAATTATTTGAATGACAGACTTGAAAGGTAAAGCACTCCAGTTTACCACTACTTTTTTTTTTCTCTCTATAGCAACAGAGGATGAATGGAAAGGGAATAAATGACACACTAGGCCTTTCACACCCCCTTCTTTTTCCAAGAGCATTCTTTTTTATTCCACTCACTTTCAATTCAACCCATTCACAAAGGATTAGCATAACACATCTTTTTATGCTTGTAAGGGTTACAGCTGTAATCGCTTCACCTCATCACTCTACTTAGAAATCTTGTCTCCAGAGGAGTAATTCTATTACTCATGACAATCCAAATTTTGCCTAATCAAATAGAAATTCATTATAATACTGTGCTGGTGCATCAGTTTACTATGAGTGGATGGGAAAACAAAACCCAGCAGTGAATAGTTGGTGTGAAAGGAAGAAAGCATTTGTTACCTACAAAAGGCTACCAACAAAAGCTAGGAGGACTAGCAGAAATTCTGAGTCCCATGGGCAGGGTAGCCTCCAAACTAGTAATGATCTGTAGCTTTTTTTAAGTACTGGATTTCAAATGGGATGCAAACTCTATAAATTGAGGGGAGCATCTGATTTCTTCCACCTCACTAGCTTTTAGCAGGTAGTGGGCATGTAGAAACCTGAGACAGAGCTTTTACACAGGCTGAGTACCTGTATATGAACACATGCTAGTCCTTATAAAAGCTTCTCTTGCTCCCTGCTTCTGCAATTCTAAAATGTACATGAAGAAATCTGACTGCATACTGCTTCTGAGTAAAACTAGCACCATCCTTAGCAACTGAAAGTGGATAAGCATAAAAGAAAAAAAACTGAGGACAACTGGCATCTCCAAATGACTTCCAGTTGTCCATATGCCCACAAGCATCAATCTAAGAAAAGCTCATGCTGATTGTGGCACAGAAGGACAGCACTTGGGGCAAAAGCACAGATGCCAGGATCATGCCTTCTATTTAGAAGTAGAGCATTTTAATTTTATTTTATATTATTTCTGTAGAGTGATTTAAGATGCCCAAATGTAATGGGATAAGTTCTCAAAGGCAACATTTGTTATGCCAAAGGTTTAGGAGCATTAGGATCCAGCTAACAAATCTTTAGCTGTTTGACTGGCTTAGGTCTGTTTCCAGCTTTCTGAGCCCATAACTATCTTCTTGATTTTCATTTTTACAGATTTCCAAGGATTTCAGTACAACATATGGGAGGCATTAAGGGCATTAAGGATTTATAAATTCATGTCATCTTTATAAAAACACAAAGTCTAAAATATCTTTGGGGTTAAATGCAATATATATACTACTCACAGTCAAATTAAATATTGATGTGTTCATGTCTGCATTAAGAAAAGAGAAAACATCCTGATTACAGTAGCTGTATGAACAAAACATTCCAGACTTACTCATAAAAAAACTAGTTCACTGTATTTATTTTAGTCTGATTTATTTTTAATCTGGAATTTCTTTTTACTTAAAGTTGGTGCTCTTTAAAATTCTTCTAGGCACTTAACCTTTACTGTGATGTGTGTGTACTTTACAATGACTGGAAATCAATAATAATTCTGATACCAAGTCCTTTTTGCCTTGAAAAACTTAAAATATCCATATGACAGCATCTTTCTTCAATACTACTCATGAGAATTTACTAATAATCACATTGTTAGATGTGAATGGAGAAATTGAGTACGTGGAATAAAACCCAGACTTCAAAATGAAAGAAAGTCCTCAGAGCATAGAAAAACAGTTTGTTATTGTTATTTTGCAAGTTACTGGTCAACATCTACATAGGTGCAATAGCTATTCTGACTCTGTACAGACAAAGCATCTGGATTTTTTCCCTTCACTCCATAGTTAAAAACCAGAGGAAAGCAATCCTCCAACCAAAATCTCATGTTCTGATCCTAATGAGAAGTCCAGTTCCAAGAGAGAAATTTACAGCTACACAGAGAAAGGGGGCAAGATCTGGCACCCAGCCACAAATCCATACTGTATTTCAAGAAATGCAGCAAATCTTTCAGGTACAAGAACGTACATTCTCTTTTTTCTCCTGACCCTCGATGATTTGCTATTGCTTGTTTGCTGGAAAAGAAGTTATTATATTAATTTTTATATCAGTGTGCTGCTAAAGAAACAAGCTCTTCTGTTTGCAGAAAAGCAGCTGATGTACTGCAGAGAGCACAGGCATGGCTAGGAAAGGTAACGCTGTATATCACAAGACCTTTCTCTTTGATAGAGAACTCCCACCAGAAAACTTGAACAACCTCATTAAACTGGACAGTAATAATAATAAAATGGAAGACACAGTGGAAAGGTCTCAGCAGAGACATGAAAGCATGCCTTCATATTTCATACGCCCTACCCCAAACCAGAAACAAATCCTCAAAGTTGTTTAATCAAGTAAAAACATACATTGTGGGACTGTAAATATCACAAGCTGGCCATCATGCTCACAGACAAACCAAGTATTTTTTTAGTGTTCATTGTGATGGTCTCCTTTTCTCACTTTGCTGCCAAGCATCTAGTTAGACATTCTATCTATCAGGAGATAAAGACCACATAGTTCTCAAAATTAATGTTATACAAACACCATCAGGAATGGCTGAGAGTATCTGTTCTCATAAAAAATTATTTCAAAACAGTCCTGGAAAAATAAATGTATCTTAAATATGTACTTAGCTTCTGCTTTAGGGATGTTTAATTTATGTTTCTGTCTCAAATGTTTACACCACAGTATAAATTGGTTCCAACTACCTTAACCATGTTCAGACAGGAAATAGCTACATCTTGAGAAGGGAGAAAAAAAGATAAAAGGTTTAGTCAGCTCCTCCTGCATGATTGTATTTCCCCTTTAGGCCACCACATGCTAAGACAATTTGTTGCAAATCTTGCATTTCTTATTATGTTGTGGCCAGTGATGGCAATGGCAAAATTTGGCTTGAAATACTTACGTATTGGGTAGGGCTCAAGGAGCCTCCACATATACATGACTGGAGCATGCCATACAGATTATGTGTTTTTCTTTGAAGAGTGGCTGAGCAGGCAGCTCAGACATGGAAGGAGTAATATTTTTAAGAAATTTTACCACTTAATAAAAGCAGCTGTTACTCAGTTTTATAGTTTTGAAATACTCAGTCAAGTGTCTTGTTCAGCATATGGACACATCCTTATTTTCCCAAATCTTGAGATGAGTAATTATAGTTATCAGGGCTCTATTTTTCTGGCAGCATGACCCCACCTCAGCAGTGACAGAGGCTATATCCCATGGTTGTGTACCTGAGAGGTTTATTGTGTGGGCCCAGCTATGCACAATGTGCTACACATCTGCCCAAACTGTGTGTCACCTCTCCAGGCTGGCTGGCGGCAAACAAGGCAGTACACACTTGCTGTAGGCTCAGGCAACACCTGTACCCAGGTTGCCTTCCTCTTCTCCTCCAAGCTATAGGCACTAGTCCATACAAAAGTCTTATTAGGTTCAGGTCCAAAACCTAGGTCAGCAGTCAGTCATTAAATCTGGAACTCCACCATCCTCAAACTACAGACAGAGTCATACAAAATAACCAACCTTCCTGTCTGACATCTACAACGGAACTTTATGTCAAGGTGTGAGTAGTATTATAAACAGCAATCATCATCTTTGATCACATTCAAGATACAGAATCATCACAGTTGGAAAAGACCTCTAAGATCACCTAGTCCAACCATCCACCTGGGGCGTGGAGGACTGGGGGGATGGGGAACAACACAACCCACCCACCCAAAAAAACAACCAAACAAAAAGCCCCCCAAAACCAACAAAAAAACCCACCCCACATCACAACCACCCACCCCACAAAACCAACAACAATACTCAATCCACAAAAAAACCACACAACACCCACTAGAACATGCCCTGAAGAGCCACATCTACATGTTTCCTAAATACCTCTAGGGATGGTGACTCCACCACCTCACTGAGCAGATGGAGCACCCAGTGCCCAGGTTTAACAGTTCAGTATCTTAACCTTTACAGCAGGGCAAGGAATGGTAACCATTTCCATGGGGTGTACAGAAGTGCTCTGAAAGATTAACACATGGATCTAAATCTCTGTATAAACATTATGGTACAGTTACCCCAAGTAGAATGGCTCTAGCTGACAACCTTTCCAAATTTTAGACCCCTCAGGATCAAATCTTATTAACCATAAGTGAGAGATATTAAAGAACTATGAAAAAAAATTCATTTACATCTGCAGAAAAAGACAGTAAGTTGAATTACCACTCCTTATAAAATCTATTACAAAATGCTAGGGAATGCAGCAATGTCATTTCAAAACTGGAACGATAGTCAATTTAGCACAATCTGAGAAATTAGAAAAAGATTAAAGACTAAGTTGAGGTTTGCTTGACTAAGTATTTTCCACTGTAACGGGTCAACAAAACAAGTAGACAATTCAGATAACCCAGATGATTACAGTCCACAGTAAAAATGCCTGTACTTGTGCAGATCACCTGCCTTCCATATGATGCAGCCATTTTAATGTCAATTACAGTAATTGTAGAATTCCAACCTCTGCCTCTTTTGGAAAACAACTTGCCCTTTCATTATTGCTGACGATGTGGATTGTAATAGCAAAAACTCCTTCAACAGTTCTTGCAAATAGTCAACAATCTAGTTTTCCTGTCATCTGTCAGTCCCAACAATAGGATGTACAGTCAGAAAGTGTTCTAAAAAGGTATCTTTGTATGATATGATTTACCAAAAATACCATTTACATCTTCCATAGCAGCACTTTGAAACAGCAGTCGGAAATACGGTAGCACTACGGATGGAGAGTGATCATGCCTGTTTTCCATCAGTACATAAGGATTTGATTTTATTGTCCCAGAAAGAGGCCCATTTTCATGATACTGTGAAGTGTACAGATGCAATCTGTTCCACTACCATATTCACTTATACCATACAGCACCATTCTGATTTTATTTGCCTGTTAAGATGGTGCAAGTATCTATTCTTTGCCAGAGCAGAAAATCTTCAGATGTAATTTCCCACACTGAACTTGATGACACATAACTGAGGGTCTGCCTTGAACTTGCCCATTAAACCACCTCATTATGATGCCTCTGAGCTTTTCTCTGCATTTCAACTGCCCACAGAAACTGGTGTTGGGCAATCTATTGTCCAACATGAGAACTACGTCTGGCATAACTGGAAGTCCATAATCTGGCTGCAGTGCTGACAATGTGACAGCAATTCGGAAGTGCAGCATTCAAAGTAACTTCCCATAGCTTTATGGCAGCAAGGGCACGAAAGCAGTGCCTTGGAAATGGTTTGGATGTTCGATGTGGAGACCTTAAATGGTCCAAGTTTTGTAGCCATGCAAAGAGTGGCAACAACTAATGCACTAGAGATGTTTTCTTTTGTGGGAAACCAGATGTCTCTTATTTCAGACATGCTGCCTTAACATCCTAAATGCTATACTGGCTTTTGCTATTCCCTGCACAACTTTGCTGCTACTATGCTGTTTTGAAACAAATATGCTGCTAAAGTAGCACTGCTGTTTGCATGAATTCCACTAGTGCATTGTCAGAGCAGACTATTCCCTCAGGATATTTTCCACCACCGCAAGGTTAGAGCAGGACCTCTTTTTCCTCTATGCTAATGGCCTGGCCAAAACACTTGGCACTGGGGCTGAGAAGGTCAATAATATGTAGTCTGCTTACATATCTGTGAATAACCGAAACTCTGTCATCAGCAAAGAGCAAGTAACACCAGTCAGCAGATATGGGATGTCTGATTTAATGTCCAGGTTAAGTATTCTGGCATCCATATGGTATTGAATGTGGTCACCTTTCCTGTTGACTCAATAAAGCAAATGTTCATCAGAAGCAGCAAAGGATGCAATCTATTTTGCGACCTTTTTGACAGTAAGGGTTCTGCAAGTCCATCTTGATCAAGAACCTTTATCACCACGTTACTGTGAAGAATGGAGAATATTCGCAGTCCTTTCCAGGCTGCTGAATTTGCACTAAAAACTCAAAGCATTTCCGAAGTAAAAAACCATTTAAAACCACTCACAGGGTTGCGATTCTGTTCCCTACACTTTGAATTTTCCTGACTCTTTAAATCTCTTTAACTGCCTCCTTTTCTGACAAACAGATATGCCATAACCACACGATTTCTAGAAAGATCATCCCTCCTGTGAGGACCATCTGCACAGCCTTTTGGTCAGGATTTTTCTGGAAATAGTGTGTTTAGCACACAACTTCCCATCTGAGAAGAAAGCAGTGTGTGCTTCTGAACTTCAGAGCCATTGTCTCCTTACACAACTGACAAAGCATCAATCTCTGTATTTGAGTAATTTGGCAGCAGTGCCAATCAACCATACTGTCTTGCTCTGCAACACATTTGACAGTGCTTAGGAAGTGCTACTACACTTGGCAATGCTCCTACTTGTTTCTAGATGACTAGCTGTAGAACTTTGTTTAGCTCTCTGTCAGCAATGACAAGCAAATAGTGTAATAAAAAACCCTTGCCATGCTCATGACGAGGAGGAACCTATTTTCATTTAGTTAAGTGTTTGATCAGATACAGAGAAACACAGTGATGCTGATTTTAGGGCCATAAATGGTTTTCATAAAAACTAATAAGAACCTTGAGACCTTCTGGCTGCACCTGAAGATAGTGAAGACTACCTCCCCCTTGCTTCTCACCACTCCAGCATGTACTATCATTTCTACCCTGCTTTCAGAACTACACAGGCCATTGCTCTAACCTAGGAAACATTTAACATTCTATCGACTATGTTAAGTTAGTTTATTTTGGTGAATCTGAGTGTGATCAGTTATTTTTAACAGGGATAGCAATGAGCTGCTGATAAGACATTTTTCCACCAGCTCTGTGACCACCAGACTCTCTAAGAGTATGTTTTTCTATCTGTGTTGGCTTGTGTTTGATTTTCTGACATCAACTCCTCATTATAAATGATCGTATCATCAACCTGCCATATAAATGAGTTTGGCTTCACCAGTGCTAAGTTGTAGTGTAGAAAGGAAGCTACTACTATTCCAACATTGAACATGCCCACAATGCCTTCTGTAATGACAGCACATTAGAACTACAGGACAGTGATGTCCAGCTAGGGCTCAGAGCATACCATCACTACTGGAGTATCATTCAAGTTTCGTTACTACTTCCAAAACAATCTAGGACTTTCCTAAAAACTTCCACATCCAATAAATGTGTTTATATTAAAATGTGTATAACCCCCCCCACACACACACACACTATTAGCAAATGGTCATTTGAAACAGTAATTTTAATTGCACATCTGTTATAAGGGGAATCAAGGATTTCTATTGCAGTTTTAAGTCTAATGGGTTTTGTAAAACTGGTAGATTTCTACCTTTATGTCACCATATTCTTTAACAACGGATGCAAAACATTCAATGTCCACAATCTGATTAATGAAATAATATTTGTAATAGCTGAAGAGGCCTAAGAAACCAGGCACTTACTAAAAGATGCTAAGAGGTGGATCCTTCACTCACAGAATCACAGAATGTTAGGAATTGGAAGGGACCTCTGGAGATCATTGAGTCCAAACCTCCTGCCAGAGCAGGACCACCTAGGGCAAGTCACACAGAAACGCATCCAGATGGGTTTTGAAAGTCCCCAGAGAAGGAGACTCCACAACCTCTCTGAGCAGCCTGTTCCAGTGCTCCATAACCTTTACAGTAAGTAAGTTTTTCCTGTTGAGGTGGAACTTCCTGTTCTAGTTTGCATCCATTGCCCCTCATCCTATCACAGGGCACCACTAAAAAGAGGCTGGCCCCTCCTTCTTGACACCTACCCTTCAGATATTTATATATATTAATAAGATCCCCTCTCGGTCTTCTCTTCTCTAGACTAAACAGCCCCAGGTCTCTCGGCCTTTCCTCATAAGACAGGTGATCCAGTCCCTTAATCATCCTCATCACTGTCTGTTGGACTCTCTCAAGTAAGTCCCTGTCTCTGTACAGCTGCATGTTGTTGTTCCTTCCCAGGTGCAGGACTCTACACTTACTCTTGTTGACCCTCATTAGGTTCCCCTTTGTGCCCAGCTCTCCAGTCTGTCCAGATCTTGCTGAATGGCTGCACAGCCTTCCTGTGTATCAGCCAATCCTTCCAGTTTTGTATCTTCAGCAAAATTGCTGTCCCCTCATTCAGGCCACTGATTATGTTGAACAGGACTGGACCCCGCACTGATCCCTAGGGAACTCCACTAGTTACAGATCTCTAGCTGGACTCCGCAGCATTGATCAGTATCCTGTGGGCTCTATTGTTTACCCAGCTCTCAATCCATCTCACTGTCCACTCTTCTACCCTACACTTCCTGAGCAGGTGATGTATCAACATTCGTTCTCTAATATTTAAATATAAGCTAGAATCCTCTACCTGAATTCTTACTTTTAAAATTCTTACTGTTCGGGAAACTGTTAGGGTTGCTAAGGTGCTTCCAGCATCTGCACAATGTAATCTGTTAAGTGTCTAGGCCAAAAGAAATACCAAAACATTTAAAAATCAAGGATTTGGATTATCTTTGGATTCATAATACTTCATTCCAATGGTAGACTTTTTTAAACATTGAAATATATCACTAGCGTTTCCGCTTACAAACTTACTGACTAAAAAAAAAACAAAATAGCTTTCAAAACCAAATTAAATTTAATGAAAGAACATTTGCACATAATACACTTATTCACTAAGCAATGTATTTAAAAAGAAAGTTCTCTAGTAAAGCAATTAGATTCATTACATATATTTTTCTATATTTGCTCATCCATGAAACTTTTCTGACGAAATGCAGTCATCTACTCTTTCAAAACACAGTTATAAACCTATACTCATGAAGACTAGAGAAAGGGGCCAGAAACTAGAAAATATTTCTGGTCATAATTATTCTCAAATACAGTTAAAATAAATTGTTCAGCTCAGGCAATCTTATAAGCATAAAAAACATCAGGTAAGTTACAGTTTTTGCTTCTACCCTCAGTAGGAACCCTTATCTCTTAGTGATGTCAAGCAACAAGCAAAAAAGGGTACTTCTTTTCAGTGCCTTTTAATAAAGAACAGGCAACACACCCTTTGAAAATTGTTGTCCCTTGCATATCAATCAGGTAGTTTCACCTCATAAATGCTATTGTTACACTGAATTCCTTTTTACTCAAATAAAATGTTACTAATTCAGTTCCATGGTGTCATTACTCTCCACACGTGTATGAAAATATCCACATTATACGTTTAGTCTCTGGAAATCTGGGGGTGTCCCTCACTTAGCTGCTTTTTTGTAACCTGTCATCAAGTATTCCATCAAAGGATCATGCAATTTTTCATTTACAACCAAAGGTATCACTTTGGCAGATGTGGTTGCTTAGTGAGCTACTGCAATTTCACATACAAAAATGGTAAATATACCACTCTAATATTCTGTTCCCATCTTTGGAAAGCTCAGCAAATCAGTTAAAATCTCCTCTTGGTAAGATAAAAGACATTATGTAAAAGACCACTAAAGTTTAAACGTATTAATAGCTTTTTCCTATGAATGAGCAGAAAGTAAAATATGACTTGGGCAACATCTGCATTCTTCTCTAAATTTATATTGCCACTTAGGTCTCCAGAGCCTCTTATGACAGTACAGCTAGAAGTCATTGTAGAAGCATCAATCCAAACATAAAAACAACAGTAAGAGAAGCTTCATTTCATATACATTTAGCATCTGACATCTTCCCTCATTTGTGCACTAATCAGTAACAGACATATTCTGAGCATCCTGCTACAGGAGGTGATTTGACTTTCACAAATTTCCCTAGGAGCAGAAACATCATCAGGAACAATTTCAAGGAAATAATTATGGTCTAGACAGATTTATGACTTCTAAAGACCTAATCCAAAGCAAATTAATGTCAATGGAAGGACTCCCATTGACATCAAAGGCCTTTGGATCAATCCCCAACTGCTGTGGGAATGAATTCAGAGCAATAATGATGGTGGACTAAATGCACACTTGCAGTTGAAATGTTACCACCCAGACCTTTTTATTCCTCAAATCAGATTAAAAAGTCATTTTCTGCTATTTCACAATTACTTCCAGATGTGCATCATCTCAAACGGCATTTTCATCCATCTGTGTGAATCAAATGTACATAGAGATAGATAAGTTCTACACTGCCTGAACTAATAATAAAATTAAAACCACAAGGGAAAATTATTTTGGAGATGACAAAGTTCATTTTTTAAATGTGGAGTGAGGAACCTTGGACTTCATTTATTTCTTCTGACTACTTTGGGATAAAGCTGCCAGGCCCACCACATCTTTATTTACTGCCACAGTAGATTTCTTCTAATTAAACTTTAAATATTTTTCTCTAGTCCTCGAAACAAAACAAAGAATACACATAAAATCAGTGTTAGCCTCAAACTTGGCAGCCTAAAAACTGTCACAAATGTCAACTTCATATACTCTCTGCTTAATAACAGCTCTGCTTTCCCTTCTGTCCTCTTAAATGTCTATTTACATGCTAAATAATTTGAAGCATCACTCTTCTCTGAACATGTTAATCTAGTTTCATTCCTCCAGCAGTTGGTAACATTTTAGACTGGAAAATGAAACACCAATGTCCTGTGTGAGTGAAAAGCTATTTTCAAAGTTCTACACAGCCAAACTCAACTCCAAGATGAGACCGGTCGGTCATCAACGTCATGTGTTACTCTGAAGTGCATGGTATGGGAATCATGCATCTTTTATTCCCTCCTGTAGCAATACTTTGGTTAGGCAGGTCCAGTTGTCATGTACTCATGGTGTTGTAAGCATGTTATGGACTGGCCAAACGCTGCCTTACCAAATTAGTTTTATGAAGCTTGAGAACTTTCTTTAGGAAATTATACGTAACACCTTTTTTTTTGGTCAAAACCCATGCATTTCCTAGCATAATTCCATATTTCTGTTCCTAATGAATACCTGACCTATTAACTTCAGTCTTTATACTCTGCTCAACATTTCAGAAAATATGAGGTTTTCTTCTCCTTCTTCAGTTGCTACGTGTGGGAGACCAGATCATTACCGATTTGGTAATGCTACTATATGGGTTCAGAAAATAGCAAGCTAAAGAACAATCACCTGTTGTTTGGTTTTTGTTTTGTGGTTGTTACTGTTTGTTTGTTTAAAAGTGATGCTGATCACTGGTTACTAGGAGGATCTGAATGGGGAGGGAATTTGTTTGACAAGGAAGGCAATATTGGCTAAAAGTATCCAAGGAATTAAAATGGTTCACAGTTCATATAGTTTTGGGGCTATACTTGTAATGAAAACGGTGCTTTAGGTATGTCCTACCCACCACCTGCATCACAAGGTGTTATTTTTAACCCGGTTTCCTCAAGAATCAAAGCTTATGTGAACAAACTGTGTACACAGTTCATATCCTCTCAGCACATCTAATAACTCGGGACTTTCTTGGCCAATTCAGTCCAATCTGCAGAAGGGCAAAAGTCACTAAGTCATTAAATTCTTACAAGCTTTGTGGAAACAGGTGTCCAGATAAAGGGGGAATCCTATTATTACCCTAAATTAGGGCAATCAAAGAACCACTCTGGCATTCATCCTTCAACTGCAAGTACACTGGAACTGCTCAAGAGACTACTTTTTAATCTGGTGCTGTTCCAATATTTTCTTCCATGAAAAATTAACTCAGTGTACTTGAATACACCAGACACTAGTAAGCCTCTCAGCTTGTTATAAAAACATTTTTTTTCAAGCAAAACCAAAAGCAGCAACATACTTTAGTCATGATTTGGCACCGTTTTTTAGATAAGTTCATGCTTCAGTGCATGTTGTTATCAGAAGCGCATAAAAACTTTGCACCTGAAATATATGGACTGAAAAGGTATGAGTGATTCAATTTAAATTTGCTGTCTTTCATTAGTTTGACACCAATAAACAGACTATTCCATCAGTTCTCAAAGGTAGAAGGCAATCCATGGGAATGATACAGGCAAAACTCCTTATGCATTAAAATACATTTCTATTATGTTAATAGGGAACTGCCCAAGCAAAAAAAAATTAGTCAGGGAAAGAACAAATTTAAGGAAGTCAAATTACCAAGATTGCAATTTCAGGGATAAGCACTTCTCCAGCACCAAGCCATGACATTACTACAGTATTTTTTTCCATCCTGAAATCTTATCAGTGTGAATATACACAGCAGATTAACACCAGACCCTTGAGTGAGGTAAAAATGAGAAAGTATCTTTGCTGGTAACACTGAACTTCACTACCAGGAAAATTTTCTCTTGCCTTTACACACATCTTTAATATCGTTCCTCTCCTCCCCTGTCCACCCCAGCTCTTTATGATTTATGGATTGAGATAAAGTCAGATAAAACATTTTGGTTTTCAGTTCCACAGCCAAGGACTGTAGTGCTGACATATCAGGCAGCACAGTTGTTTCATGAAAACATGACTTCAGCCAGAGCAGCAAAGGCAAGGTTAACAGCACGATAGTGAGAAACGGGCTGCTCCCTTCCCCTTCCCTTGAGACCACAGCCATCGGGGTGCAGGTGCCTGCTTTGGCAGAGGAAGGCACGTGAGCAACTACCAGGACTGCTGCTCCTGTCAACATTGCTTTGACATCAGTGGACTGAATATGGTTAATAATTTCTTCATAAGCCAGGTGAACTCCTTCCCCATTTTTTTATTACTATTCAGAAAATTTATGATGAGAGAAACCATTGCTCTCCTCTTCCTCATTCCATATTTCTGCAGTAGTTGAGGATATTTCTGAGACTTTCACGACTCTCCCTTGACTAAAACCCTAGCAATATATGCTTGTGGTACATAAATATTTGTTTATGCAAATATATTTTAATTCAAACATTTAATCTTGTCAGGTAAACATAAGATAGTGCTGATGTACTTTTCATAGAAGACTTAGCTCACGGTTTTAATTTCCTGTTTTTCTTAGTTTACCTCACTTGATGAAAATATTAACACATCTTGAGAAGTACATTTTATTTTCTGGCTTCGCAAGAAAACACTTTGTTGCTACCACCTCATTAGAGGCATCAGCTTTTAATTGGAACAAGTTTTAAATTGAATGAAGCCATTGAAAGAATGGTGCTGATGTGCGAACACAGTACTTTAAATGCCCGCTTGCTCGTATCTAAAGCTGTTTTTATGCTGAATATCAATATGCAATTAGTAAGTGACAATTTAAGTAGTGCTGGGCCTCTGCAGAGTACTCTTTCAGCATTTGTGAGCTGCTTTCTTGTTTATGCTGCTGCAGTCCACCAACCAATTCTCATGTTGACACAATCAAGTAACCAAAATGAATGGCTATAAATACAGTCAAAGCAAGAGATAACAATAAGCAGAACTAAGTCCTCATTTGAAGATGAAACAGTATTTTTGAGTGAGCAGTATGTGATTAACCCACTGTATGTGAGGTCAATATGATTTATTCTCAGCTATGCAGTCAGTCTTAGCCCTGGGCCTCACTTGGTATCAAAGACATAAGCCTTCCCCAGATCAACCCTCCCCTATGTCTAGCTAACAGGCAGAGCTCTTACTCAGAAAAATTAACTATTGTGTCCTTCATTTAAATTATTTCCACACTGCTTGGTAATAACTGTTAGCACAACAGACAGTTTTTACCAAGTGTGCAGTCCCTCTATTTGCTGCCTGCAATGCTCCAGCTGCCTAAGAGCAGATCTTGAAAACCACAGAGAGGGAAAACCAAGGGGTACTAACTTTGTCTAAATTCTGAGTATTTCTAGAACACCACTCTTTTGGCTAAATACCAAAGAATCAAAAGCAGTAGACCATTATTACATTTTAAGACAATCAAGTGATTCAAACTTGGGGGGGCTGGACTAGATGATCTTTCGAGGTCCCTTCCAACCCCTAGGATTCTATGATTCTATGATTCTATGAAACTAGAGGAACAATACTGGCTTTTGTTAAAACATTTAACAGAAACTCCACATTTCATTAAAAAAGCTACTTTTCTTGGTCAGGGACGAACCTCTTACCTTTGGTAGCTATTCGAACACACTGAGTTTTGGTTTCCTGTTGAGGAGGGAAAAGTAAAGAAAACAGTCAGATCAGATTGTTTTTTCTTGCCCTCCCTTTTTCATCAATTCACCTCAGCTGGGGTAACTCAACAAAGTGGCTCAGGGCTCTGGGCTTAGCTGGAGAAGATGCTGAGTGATTCTGCCTTTACAACAGCTGGATGAAATGTAGACATTGATCTGAACTATCCATGATAACGATGGGGAGAAAGGGTGCAGGACAGCCCAGATTGTAGCCACATTTCAGATTATTCAAATCAAATGGAAATCATGCCATAAGAATGTTCAGCACTGCGTCCAAAATAACTGGTCTTGCTGCATCCTGATGGTCTTGAAAAGAGTCACGTGAAGCACATCAGCAATGTGCTCCCTCATGCCTCAGAGGGTGGAATTAGCATAGAAGCAGCCCAGAAGCAGTCACATCCCTTCACACATGACAGTGTTAACCTACAATCCATATAAACTGCCTAGGAAAGACAGTGATTTGACAGTGATGTGCTTCAGAAGTTGCACATGCAAAGGCATGTTTTTTGGTTTTACTTCCCTGCCCACCCTCCCTCCTCCCTCCTTTCAGAAGCGTGGTCAGCAATTGAAACAAATTAACTGGCTTGGTTATGCACAGTTCGGACAACTTGAACAGATGAGGGTCAGTCATAAATGGGTTTTCTGACCTCTCTGTACAATGTGCAGCCATTTTAAAGGCAAAGATACTGAAATAGCATAAGGTTGCATGAGAGGATGCAGCAGTATTAGATCACTCTAAACAGTATTAGCATGTAATTAGAAAATATAATAATGACAGTTTCATTCTATAAAATATGATCCCTCTAGTCCTGCACCCTCCAGCACTCCGTCCCTGAATACATCCTCTGGGGTCTCTGTCCTCTTGAAGATTCCCAAGCAACAGGTAAAATATGTTGATGCTGTTTTGTAAACACAGCTTGTAAAGATTGAGCAGAACTGTGTTGAGGCTTCCCTTAGGTGTTCCATAAGACAATTTTTCAATCTAAATAAAAGCCCTGCAAAGTTTATCTATAAAATCTTACATAATCAGCATTCTTCCCAGTTACTGGATGTACTTGTCCACTTTGTTAAAAATGTCTGTGAAGATCACAGAGTAACCCTCATCTCAACCCTACAGTTTATTTCAGAGCATACTTTACTTTCGACTATTTTGGTGAGCCTTCTTTAGTAAAGCACCTGTTTAAATATTCTGCAGCTCAGAGGTTATCTTACAACCACTAGCTCTCTGTCCTGGCAAGAATGCAGTGCAGTCCACCCAAAACCTCCTCCCAAATCCTTCTAGGAACAGAAATCTGATCCAAAGTTTTAAATCATACCAGAGAAAACAATTATAGGATTAAACTCTGTCACAAACTGAAATAAAGTTAAAGGAAAAAAATAATTTGGTCTTCCCTCATCTTCCACTTATCTGCCAAAATGTAAAAGCCAAAATAAAGATCTATTTTGGTATTTAGTATTTTTGTTTTACTTTCCCTCCCATTTATTTATTGGGGAATCAAACAAATTTCCTTACATTTTAGTCAGCTGGAAGCCAACAAAAGCAAAGGGATTATATGCAGGAAGTGAGGGAAATATGACTGAGTGACTAGCAGTTACCTTTTATTTTGCTTTTTTTACTTCATACATGTCTATAGATAGGAATTCAAAAGGGGAAATAATCTTTTCCATCAGAAAAAGCCTCCAGCTCTCAAGTAGCTCCAGTACAGTTTTATTAGCTCCTGCTTTGTCCCCTTTCTGACTTGATGCATATGCAATTTTCATATCCATAGCTAGAAAGTGGGATCTTCTTCCAAGGCTCCAAGGCAAGGCTGCCAGTTAGCTCAGATCTATTTAGTTACCACAGAGACCCAAATGTAAGGGTACACATGGCTTCTGCTCCTTTCCAATGGCTCTGGTGAGTCTCAGCAGCTACTGATCCTGCTGTTCATCAGGCAGTTCCTTCCTGACCTGCCTGGACACTTCCTATGGAGACTCTTACGGACGTATTACCTTCAGTTTTCTAAACTCTAATTTCCTTCGATTTCCTCAACTCTAAAAAAAATACTTAAATTTTTAAATACCTGAAGCTTCTGTGTCTACCACATTTTCCATTCTTACCTTCCCCCTGCCTCATTTTCCATTTTTGAGAGGGAAAACCATTCAAGAGAAACAGCACAGGGCTTGCAGAGCAACAGTTGTTCTTCTCACCTGGAACCTTCCTCCCTGGTGGGTTTCCCCCCTTCCATATGTATAGAGAGCCAGCAGCAGTGCTCAGCAACAGAGTTAAAAATGAAACACCAAGGAGGAAACGAAGGTGAGTGACAGCCATACCCTTACTATTGCACAGCAAGGCTCAAGTACGCCTTTTCAGAAAGGTTCTCAAAACCACACTGTGGGCCTGGGGCTACTTTTGCTTAAACAAATTTTAGTTTTTATTTGATGTTCAGTGTAAGAGTCTCAAAAAGTTTGTAATACAGTTTTATTAGCCTGCTGAACAGCTCACGTTCTGTTTATCCTTCAGGAATTTAATCTTCTGAAGTGTGCAAGTACTGAGAGTTGGGGAACAGGCTGTGGATGTTATTTACTGAGGAGGCGGAGTCACAGCACTGAAATGACCTTGCTGAGATGATTACTATTACAAGATGTATTGAACTCCCATCTAGTAGCAGTTACTATGATACAAGGGCGGTGTGAAATGTGAATGGCACACCACCACCCTGCCACAGCAGGGAAGGGATTACAGCCCTGCCACTGCCAACACCTACTATGTCTAACTTCGGCAGTCCTAATTGTCACCACCGGCATGTCTTTGACTCCCTCCAGGAGAGAGGTGTGGTTGGCAACTTACCTTCTCAACACTGCTCATGGCCTGGAAATAGATGTTGTAGCCTTTCCGAGGAGCCAGAGGCGGGTTCCAGAAACCCTGGTAAGTCCTGTTGTCACCCACGGTAAAGGGGGCTGGCTCTGGCAGGTTTCCTGGGGGCAGCTCAGCAGCAAAGTAATACGGTGACCCGCCGCTCAGAGCGGTCTGATAGGTGACAGGAATTTGGTAGCACTCCATGGCACCTGTTTCTCGCTTTGTTCGGTGTGGGTGCAGCTCCTCCACAACAATCTGGTAGGCACTAGTGAAACAGAGGAAGATCAGCATATCTTTAAGGTCACTGCTGGGGTCAAGTCTCTAGTCTCATAACACTATTAACCCAATTATTTGTGTAAACTTCAAAAGAAAGAAAGGAAAAGACAGCAGATGCATGGGTACAGAGATGAAACAGAGGCTTGAAATACAGCAAAGCTATCTAATTCAGCCATTGGAAAGAAGCAGCATCCACTTTTTTCAGGAAAAACAACCATACAAATCTATACACAATCTCCTAACTTTTTTTTAGACTTTTTTCTTTTGAAGAAACACAGGAATGAATATGACTTTAAACTACAATAGATTAAACTCCTGGCTAATTAGAAGCATCTAAAGTTAGCATTTTCCTTGGAAATGATATTAGAGAAAGCTGAGCTTCAAGGCCCAACATAATGACTGCCTCCAGGCTGTGCTTCAAGCACCAATTTGCAGTTGTCATATCATTAGAGACAGAATGTGCTGACAGGCTTCTCCACCTCTTGACCTTGCAGTGGCTTCTATCCTGGCTCAGAGCTATGCAGATCTAAAATACAAGTGACATGCCGTAATACAAGCACAGATGGACAGAAATCTGTCCATTCCACCAAAACAGACTGCCTCATTCCTCTACAGTTGTCAATGATAAAATGTTATGAATTGCTGGTAGCAGATGGCATTTGGCCTATTAAAACTCCATCACAACCTCCCAATACCTCTCTTGAAATGGTCCATGGCTTGGTCAGTTTTCAAAATCATCTGCTCAAAATAGAGCAGGTAATTATAATTCTTCTTTCTCCTGTAGGGGAACTACCTAGCTGCAGGATGTCACCATCTCATTATCAGTTTTGTCTGCTGTTCACAAGTACAGAAATTACATACTGAGAGAAGGAGGCAATTCTTCAGTTAATAAGAAAAAAAGAAAAGAAATAAAAAAGCATTTTTTTTTTATTTTAATAACTATATGTTTCCATACACACATTTATACACGTGTATATGTGCACCCAATTTCTCATTTATGTGCAGATATATTTGAGAACCTTATGAAAGGTTAGTAAGAAAATACACCTAAGCATGTAGACAAAGGCCTGAAGCTATTCACTCGAACTGACAGAATGGGCTTTGCTTTTGTTTTAAAGCTTTCTAAACAGAAAAAGTAAAACTGAAGAGAGTTCTGGAAGCATCACTGCACTGTTGCAGGGAGTCCAAAAGGCAAAGACAAAGACAATCTTCCTCATTGCAGAACTTACAAAGCAGCATTAAATTATTTTGTCAATGTTCTCAACTACTAGTGTCCAGAAAACTCAATAACTGTAGTGGCAGAGATGAAGTATGATACTGGGGAATGGAAGAAATGAGAGAAGAAAAAGTAAGAAATTAGTTTCATGTCTTTCTTGAGAAGTTAGCGTTCCCCTCTCCTAGCACCTAAAAAATGAAGGAGGAAAACCACTTCCCTTTCAAAGTGACTATGAGGAATATAAAAAGTTGCCTCATTTTTGAAACCCTGGGTAAAAGAAAAACATAAAGAAAAAGAATTATGAGTTAGTTCCAGGGATCTCTGTTTCTCAGAAACTGTCTGTGAATTGAACTTCATTATAAATCACCTTCTGTGGTAGACTCTATGGAGTAACAAAGTCCAGTTAATGAAGCCTGCACCAACACACCACTTCCACAAGACTCCTGTGGCACCCAGAATCTTTTTTAATGCTTCAAAAGAAATACAGTAGCAAAAAAAACCACCCTAAAAGCATTGATAGTTTACAAACCTGACAGGATGTAAAATATTAAAAACAATTTTTGCTTATAATGTCCCAAGGGAAGATATGGCTACGGGAGTTCATTCCTTCTCTGGCCTGGCCCTGGAGCCAGGCAAGGCTGAAATCACTGCTCCCAAACTGGGCAGCCAACCAACTGGAGCGTACTGGGAACACAGACACTATGTCTCCGTTCTGGTTCTGAATCTTCTCTCATGAATTGCCAAAGGACTGGGACTGACACAAATTCTGCTCTCCGAAGTGCCAGGAGAGCAGGAAACTTGTAATCTGTGACACCCTGCCAACTTAAGAGGAAAAAGCCAGCGGGGAGAGCGGAAGGACACTGCAATGCCTGCACGTGACAGAGGCAACTCTCCCCTTGTCACGCAGCTCAGGAGCTGAGATCCACCACATTTACCAAATCACCCCCCTTTCCTCCCATTTTATAGAATAGGAGGTAAATGAGGTACCTTGTTTTAAAGGCACATGCCCTTTTTAAAGGTCGAGTCTCTTTGGAAACCAAAACAAATGAATATTTAAAGATTAAGGGCATAGAAGTGTCTCATTTAATAGCATTCTTTAAAAACATACAGTGATTTTTGAATGTGATATAAAAGGTATGGCAAAATTTTAAGCATGAGATCCGCAATAAAATGTCAAGGTTTTCAAAAATTTTCAAATAGTAATTTACAAAAAATATGCTTCAAAAATAATGCTTTTTGGGCCCTTACTCTGAACAACTACAAAATGTGGAAAATAAGAAATAAATATATACATTGTAGCTATCTGCATCGATACAATTACTTTTCATTAGAGAAAGAATTTCCAATGACAAAAAGTCTTTAAAGTCTCCCACAAGGCTTTTTTTTTTTTTCCTTCCCCCACCAAGTATTTTTTAAATAAAAAGATGTGCCCATCCTCCTTAGAAAGGGGATCTGGCAGTATTTTCCATACAACATTATAGGCTAACAGGACACACAGGAATAGTCATTTACCTCTGGGCCCTTTGTGATACCATCTGTTTAAGCCCATTTACTACCACTCTAGTGGCTACAAAGCAGCACTTGACGTACCCATAATGATTTGGAAAGAACAGGGCACTGTAAGATGTCAAGACAGAAGCCAAAGTTAAATTTGAAACTTGAAAAGTGGGGTGTTCAATGGCTGCAAAGTATCAGGCTATAGGTGAAAGTTTAAAGGCTGTGTACTCCGCTTATCATTGAATTTTTAAGTGTTACTAATCCTAGCTTCAATTATCTTACGTTTTCTAAACACTTTTTGTGTGTGTAATGGTGGGAACTCAATTATTGAGAGACCTTCCTTCTGACTGGAACTGAGGGATTTCCTACAATAGCTATGTTTTTCCCTCCCCATTCTTCCCATACAGCAAACAAGGCCTAAAAGAGAGAAAAGGAAGAAAGAGGAAGGGGTGGAAAACCTAGATCACAATACTCTTTCTCCCTGACAAATAAAATAAATTCTGAGCTATTCTGAGCTATTCTGAAAGTAATTAAAATTTATGAAGCTTCTACACAAGTTGCCAGGATCATAAATGCCAAAGTTTCCGAGACAGTCAGGTAAGCAGAGAAAGCGCTGAAGATTCATCAGGTGAAGACCTGCTCTGCTGAGACATTGCATGAGGATATTATTTTTTATGTCAAAAAGCTTTTTATTTCACTTAAGAAAACTTGCAAAGAACCTCTCTATTGGCCAAGACAATTACTAACAGCTCAAGTAGATCCCTGCCAACAGAACTTCCTTTCCATCACTCCCTAAAAACTGAGGCTCTCAAACAGGTACTGCAGTGGTGAACATATTGTTCATACGTTAGGCTTCAACATCAGCTAGAGATTTCCTTCCATCCATTTAGTGAACACATAGTGTCCTCTCCTTTTACAGGTGCCAGACTGACAGCCCAAGTTATGACCTGAGCTCTTGGATGTCCAATTGACAACTAAGTTTTAGTTGCTCCCAGCTACAGTCCCCTTAATTAGTCTTCTTGCGAAATGAAAACAACCTGATTTTGCAAATGGAGGTATAAGAAAAACACTTCACCAGTCAAATAACATAAATTTAATAATTAAAAAGTTGTGCCAATCCTGATATATGCACTTTGTAATCTTCCTCTTCAGTAGGATTTGAAAACAAAAGACTGTTTTGCTGGTGCTCAGTTAGGATCCTTCAGAAAAACTACAGTGACAAACCCTACCTTCAAAAGAATCACTGAAGCACCACTGATGCTGCTAACGGGGACCTCAGCCACAAGATTGATGGTGAAACGGCATGAGCTTCATAGTGAGCCTGAGCCATCCAGTCCTGTCTCCCTCTGCATTTCTACTTTTTAATCTGGTCTAAAACTTGAGAAGGCCCTAACGAATGCCAGGGATTACACAATAACACTTGACAGGGAAGATATGATTAAAGTCTTGTTTAAACTGTGACTGCTGTGGAATGTAGCATCTTAAAGAAATGATTGGCAGCTGCACATAGATAGTTGAGTGAAGGAACATCTGTTTCTTGGGGGGGCTGTGCTGATGGATGGGATGATGTGCAACATCTGATCACAGTGTAATTCTGCTTGTAAAAGCAAAAAAATAACAGACATAACAGACCAAGCTTTTTTTTTTCCTAATTTTTTTTTAAATAGCCTCTTGCTATTAAATAAAATGACCTTTTGACCATCCATAGCTCCAGGGATTAGAGGATTGGGTGCAAATAAACCTTGTTAAAAATCAACTGGACAGGGAAGATGGGAGACAGGAAGAAAGTCATGTGCTTTTTTGAGAACATACTCAAACAGTTATTAACACTCTATCAAAGTGCCCCTCTCAAACTACCTATCTACACTTAGTACATGGGTCCTTTTTGCCACCTTCACAGGCCACAGTGACAAGCTCATGCCAGAGAACCGAGGATGCGATGAGGAAAATTGAGCAAACAAACGTGAGGTGGTCTGCTGCAGGTTTACTCTGCTCTGAGTTCCTTGCCTTACAGTGCAGAGAAACCAGAGCTCCCTGAGCCAGGTACAAGTAATTCTCTAGCCACATCTCATCACACTACCAGTTCATGAAATAAAACCCCCAGGAGAGAAACCTCGGATATGAGACTGAGCCCCCTGAGGGTGAGAGATGGAACTGAAGGTGGGAGACCACTGCCATCTGCAGAAACGTGCCACAGACCAGTTGCTGTAGAGATATGCACCACTGTCACCTGACCCCAGCCGTGTCTGACCAGCATGTTCTGGGGGAGTCTGTGCACCAGCCCCCTCAGGGGACCAGGCACAAGACTGAAAGGATTTGTCATGGATTAAATGAGAGAGAGATACCCCATTTCTCACACAGGCACAGCTTTGGATATGACCAGCCGCAGGATATCTGGAAGGCCTTAAAAGCACCTACGAAGGTGTACAGTGAGTTTAAGCACCTCCATAACTTGAGAGCATTTTCAGATCACAGGTCTACTCAACCAATTCAACAAAACCCCTATTTTAGGAATCCAAGTCCTGTACTGAATGTAGCCCTGTGCATTTGATCATTCTTCACACTCAACAAAGTCTTAGGTTTGCTCCAGAGTACATCAAGATCTCCTATAAAGGAGATGAATGTGGATTATCTTCTATGACAAAATATAAATAAATAACTTGATCATACCACCAACCAAGAGGGTGACTGTGATAAGCAAATAAAAATACTTACTGGTATGTGACTCATTCCCACAACATCTGTGTGAAACATACATTCCTCTTAATGGAAATACACTTAAGAAACAGTTAATATTCCTCTACTTTTAGGGCTCAGGCACATTACTCAACATCAACTGAGCCACGGTAACTGACTTAATGTAACATAGAATGAAATGCATTAGCCTGCATTTCTCTAAAATGTCACAAGGGTAAGAGCATGAAAAGGTTCTGATGCTCAGTAGCTAATTAATCCCCAATTAGTCAACCCTGTCCCTGAATATTGCTGATCCAGCCACATCAGTACAACACAAACGGAATCAAATAATATCACAAAACTTTTGCACTAACAAGTAGAAGTAAAGAGCAGGATGTGGATTAATCTTTGCAAACAGAATTAAATTATCCCTCAATAGAGAGCAGAAAGGGAAAGACTCCTCAAAGTTAACATAAATGAAACATTTTAATATGATTATGGGACACGCCAAATAAAATTTAATAGCTTGCTACATGATTTCTAGTAAGAAGCACTCTGAGAAGAAAAAGGTCAAATAGTTTGTATTCATCACTATTATTCTCCCATTTCCTCTGAGCTTCCAATTTTCCAATCATACATACAGGCTACAGAATAGCTGATTTGAAGCACTGGAGAGAAAGTGTTATTTTCAAATCCACTTTCTGACAAACACCTTTCAACCTCATATTTCAGAGACACTGAGAGAAAGTAAAATGAAATTATAATGGATAGAAGGTGGTCCTAGGGACCCTAAATCAAGCAAGATGGACAGCTGGATGATTCAGGTCATTACTATCTCTAAAAAAACCCCAAACCCAGTAATTTTTCCTTTTTAATTACAGATTTATTGCAAGCTCATTCTAGCTAAGAAAAACAATAGTAATGTCAAATGAATATCACTTGGAAATGAACAGCTCCATGAGCTACAAGACGGCATATAATCAACTAAAAAACACCTTCTTGATTAAAAAAAAAATGAATTGATTTTTAATTTTTTTTTTTTTACCTGATAGGTGCACCTTTGGCCTGTGCTGGTCTCAAGAGTACAGTTATTGTAGTAGCAGTTTCATTGAGAGATGCATCGACTCCTTCATAGTCTGGTAAAGTGGGAGCTGATTAACATTGAGTGGGAAAGAAAAGAACGAGAAATAAATCAGTGAAAACATTTTGGATTTTCATGAGATTGTGGCTGTATGCAATACAGTACAAAGCCACAATCTTCATTATCTACGTGAATCTTTTTATACTATTTTCCAGTCAGGTAAAATCTTTTACTAGAGCATGAATGGGACCTCACCAGCAATTGATAATGCCACCCCTAACTGCTCCCCCTGAAATAATGATACCTATCAAGTTAAACAGGTTTATTCAAGAAGAAGAGAAATACAGGGAGGAGATGACTGCTGAGAAAATCTAAGACTACAAAATTCCATTTTGGCCTCGCTCTTCTTACCTTACAAACTATATTCACCACCTTAAAGACCCAACCTCTACCACCTCTCTTCTTCCTCCTCCAACAATTCAATAACCTTTCATGTTTCCTCTTAAACCTCAAGAGAGACCATGCCAATACCAACAAGAGTGCAGGAGAATTTGGCTTGGATAGACATGCATCGGTGGAGACTAGAACTGGATGGGGAAGTCTATTCCCATGCCCATTTCTCCTTCCATTTCCACCAATGGATAGCCAAAGCTGCTCGTTAATCAGTTTCTGAACCACTGGAGTTTTCAGCTCAGGATATTAGGAAAAAAAAGAATCAAAGTCAAAACCAGGAGCAGTTCAGGTACTGATTCACTAATGGACTGGCTGCCAGGCCTTCATGGCAGCAATAATTGTTGTGGGTCAGGTGGATGGTGTTGGTGATTACTTCAACCACCCAACTTTAAATTGCTGCCACAAACCTGTTACAGTTCTTAGTGGTAATACTGTTGCTGACTTCAGCTCTAGTGCAAGGAATGAAACAGGATTTTATGTGAGCCAGAAAATAATAGATTTCTATTAATTACTGATTATTCAAAATCTTAAAAACTATCTGCATGTGTGTTTTTTTTAATATGTGGCTGCATCTTCATAAAATTTTTAATTGTGTCTGTGTATTTAAAAATGAATTTTCACAAAAAGATGTTTCCCAGCAAGATGTCAATCAATTAAGTCATAATATTTCAATAGGTGGAAGAGTCACAGGTCCTAGATGAACACAAAAATTGCTCTTATTTCAGGAAATATTATTTTTATAAAAATAATAATGGAATCATAGAACGCCAAGTTGGAAGGGACCTCAAGGATCATTTGCTTCAAACTTTAGTGTCCATTTAAGGTTAATTTATAAATTACTGTTTACACCATGTTCACTAGGATCACAGTAACCACTTGTAAGCTTGCTTAAAAGCAGTAATTTCACTCCTCATTAAAATTAAGCTAGCACTTCCTGAAACATATGCATTGCCCTGTAAAAAGTCTCAGTTATGCAGAGCAAAACTAGACAACAGTTCAGCATAAAGCAAGATAAAAAGACAAAACAACAGGCTGAAATTCAGGTAAAAAGGATGTTATGGCCTGCCTTTAAGGTTTCCTAGTACTAATCATGTTTTGCCAACTAACAGACTGTGTCTAGAAAGTGTGCTTTTCTGGACAAAATTACAGTAACACTTCCCCCCCCCCCAAGAGGTTAGAAGACAAGCATGCAAGTACTACACCACCATTATCCTTGAAAATTTATTAACTGGAATTTCTTGTGAAGAAACCCAAGGACCTTAAAAAAACCTTAGTAAAATATTACACTTCAAACCTACCTAATGGATAAACAGAACAGAAGACGTAGTTTGGGGTGTTTTTTGTGGTTTGGTTGGGTTTTTTTGAAGGAGCTAGGGTATGAAGACTGCTAGTGCTTATGTGCTGGATGGAATACAACAAATTGTTCCAGTTCACTATGACAACTATAGAATTTCACTTGCTACATAATTAAAGGAGCTCTGCCTTGAATTTCTTCACATTTTGATTTATGTGCATGCTTTTGGGAACTCAGTGAGGAGAGTGAGTAGCTTCCCATAGAAATGGTAGGTGCATTCCAATGCATTATTAACTTCCCTTTACAGGACAACAGAAGTTTCATTATGGCAGATAAAGAAGCTAGCCTGCTTTGCGCTGTTTACATTTCTGAACGACTGACTTCTTTGATCTCTGCCAAGATCTAAAGTCACCAGGTCATAAAATCAACAGTCTCTCTAGATATACCACTGACTCATCTTCTGCTGTCAACTGCATAAACTGCTATCTTATATTTTGAGAATAATACTGAAATTTAAGAAAATAAAAACACTAAAGCATGCCATTTGACTTTATTTTCTTCTCGAGTTTGCTGTATCTTATTAAGACAAATAGGGTGTCAATCTTAGTGCATTGCAGTAAGTGAAGTAAGGCAAGAGGAAACAGACCTATATGAATCTGGCAAAAGAAATTCACACCTCTTCCCAACTGCCCCAATTCTGCTATAGCTTCGTGCTGCTAAGTGGTGTCACCTTGAGTAAGTCAGTAAATTTTCTGCATCTGACTTTGCTAATCTGCAAAACAAATACAGTACCTAGTGACCTATAGAGTGCTGTAAGGCTTAATTAGTTAAGGTTTACATACCACTTCAGAATCTTTAGATGAAAGTACAAGATTACACAAAATCAAACAGTTTACAACTACACGTGCAATTTCCACCTCATGCAAAGATTTATCCCTGAACTTATGCTACTGTTTGGCAAATATGCTCAAAAACATGAACAGTAATATAGTTCCACAACATGACAGGATTTTTGGGGAGTTTTCTTTCCCATGTCATGATTTTTTTGAAGTCTTACCAAAAAATCCAAAAAACATTTCCCCACACATACACTTTTTTTCTCTCCCCCATTTTTGCTTTTTGTTTTTACCTGAGATGTTGGTTGTTACATTGATTGTGGTTGCTGGTCCAAACCCTTTGACAGTGCTTGCACGTATAAAGAACTGGTAAGTAGTACCAGGGTGCAAGTGTGAGAAGACGTGGTGTGTGCTGTTCCACAGCTTCGACACAGTTTGTGGAGGTCCTGCGACTGGAACTGCTGGATCAAATGACCGTATGCTGCTATAGCTGACCTGTGAAAACAATTATTTTTGTAACAATTGTTACAGGCTTTTGCACAAGGGGATTAGGTTAGCTTGGCTGAAAAGGAAACAAAAGACACATGCTCATCTAACTACCCTGCTGTCTTGGGGATACCATGAGGTGACTTGATGTGTATTATTCTACAGTCTGCTCCACTTGAAAGGTGCAGGTGCCCTTCCTCTCTTTCTTTGAGGTTTCAGTTCATGTCTGGAAAATGTCACTCTTACATTTAAATTAGGACACCCCCATGGTCCTCCCCATTTCCACCAAAACCCTTTATTTTTCACTTCCAACAATAATTTCCCTCTTCTCTACTAATAATCATATTTAAATGCTGTTCAAACCAAGCTAATATATTTAAAGCCAGAAATGATATCTTAATGTACTGGTTTTGACTGGAATGGAATCAATTTTCTTCACAGCAGCTCGTACGGTGCTTTATTTTGTATCTGTAATTAAAAACCAAAAACTTCCACGTTCGCCCTAACCCACTGTGAGGGAGTGAGAGAGTGGCTGAGTGGGGCTGAGCTGCTTACTGGGGTTAACCCAAACTACGGAAAGAACTCTGTTATCATTAAATAGATAAACAAACAGATATAAGGGATTTTGTTCGGTTAGTTCGTTTGTCTTCCTCCTATAATTCTCTAATACACAAAATTATATTCTCTGTTCCTTTAAAAAAGAGAGTGCTGGAGAGGATGGTGTTTATTCCTCAAATCCGCTCGCGTTTCCTGCCAACCTCCTGTGGAGGTCCCCAGAAGGCTCATATATTAAATACACTTTAAATAGAATATATATGGAGGTTTCCTTGAAGGGTGGTATCTAAAGACCTGGTAAAGCTAAACAACATTGCTACAAATTTAATAACCATCTTACTTTTCATGTAACCTTCTCTTCCAACAAAGAAGATTTCATAGATTGTGGCTGTCATGGCTTTGGAAGTGTATAATAATGGTAATAAAGATTTCTAAAACTAGCAGCTCTCATGTGGATTGCAATATTGTTATACTCACATGCCAAAGCCACTTGACAGGGCCGGCCAGCCATATTCTCCATAATGATGATTTTTTTAATATCTAATCACTACACAAAATCCAGTATTCTGTAAACGAAAGCAGCATATAATAATAGAATAGCTGCCTGCAGAGCATAAACATACACTATAAGCCACCCCTCTTGCCACACTTTCTGAACTCTATCCTATGCTTGCTAGCTGTTAAATGATTACCTCATACTGAGTAATGATGCCATTTGGATCCACAGGTTCCTTCCAGTTGAGGAAGATCTTATCTTCAAAAGGAGTTCCTTTCACCGACTTGGCAGGTATAGGGCCTGGCACTACAAGCAAAATAAAACTTTTAAAAATAGGAAATTCAAGAGACAGAAAAATTAGAGGGATGACAGAACATCCTATTAAAACCAAAAGTGAGCACAGGTCTGTTTTTATTAATATTCATTCGCACGCAAAAGGCAGCAGTAGAGAGTATAAGAAAGCACTTCAAAGCGTATTTTGTCATTCACGGTGCAGAGAGAGCATGAAGTCGAAACATTATCCCCACATACGGTTTTCAAAACTTCATGCAAAGTCAAATTGTCTTGTAGTATAGCCAGGGGAAACAGTTCAAGCTAGATTATGACTTCAGGGAACATCACTGAACTCTGTAATAAGCGTATCTTAGGACAAGGACTACATGGCTTTACAATCCTTTTAAAAAGAAAAATGAAAGGCAAAGAAGAGACTCTGTTATACAGCATCTTCATAACGAGACAAATGTTTACCAAATAGTTTTCAGTCACCCCTTCTTGTGATTTGTTTTAAAAGAAATCTTTGTTTAAAGAGGGGGCTGGGCACGGGGCAAAACCCCAGCTCAGCTGCCACCTCTGTCAGCCATCAACGTGCTTGTGCTGCAGAAGGATCAAAACTGCTTACTTCAAATCTTTCCAATAAGAGACATTTTCAAAGCTTTGAACTGAACCACGCTAAGATGACCCCACTTTCTTATTTTAAACGGAACCAATATCCCTGGTGTAATAACAAGACTGAAGTGTCACCTCAGGCCTCTCTGCCTGAGTGATTCACAGTACCTGGTAATCCCATCAAGGCCGGGCGGGGAGGGCTTCGTTATCTCCCATTTCAGCTTACAAGATATTTTTGCCTACTCATACCGTTCTTTTTTAACCACAGCAGCTCACCTAAATTTGAACACGTACATGCTGAAAGAAGGGGATGAGGATAAGAGAGTGCCTGAAGAAACCCCAAATTTAAAGAAACACCCCCTCAAAAGGGCTAAAGTTGCCCAGATTTGCACTTTCAAGCTAAAACGTTACTTCTATTTAATATATCCACATGTATTTCTCTCCCCTTCTTAATCAGCCGATTTTATTCAATGCAACTTTCAGTGACATTTCTTGGGTATTAATTATCAAAGCAGACTCAAGTTTTACAAAGAGTAAAAATAAATTAAACCCCGCTGGATCAAAGGAAGCGCCAGCAACTGTGCTAACAGCACTAAGGAGTGAGTGTGGTCTGTCCCAATAGAGGGATTTATTTCAGTCTACATGGAAACTATAAATGATGATCTGACCCTTGGTACAAACAACATAATTTGGCACATTCATTATAAATCAATGGAGTCAAAAAAGCCCACAAGTAAACAGATGAGGGCTTCACAAAACTGTTCATCCATCTGTCAAGCAAATACTTAGGAGAAGTGAACTAAAATGATACTTCTTCATGGGAATGCTCTTCTGTTTTTCTTCTCTACATCTCAAATGAGGTATGAATAAACCCAAATGCACACAACATTTTCTCTGGAAAATGCATGCACACGTGTATGTGTGTGCATATATGCCGGTGCTTGGAAGACAACACAGGAATACACCGGGACATGCACACAGAATAAGAAATTTGTCATTAAAGCACATGAGGTAGAAAGAAAACAGACACAGTCTCTCAAAAACCTGCAAAATACATTTTGTGCGGTGCTTGTAAAGAATATTTTCACACTCAACTGAAAGTAGGTGCAGGGTTCTATGTGTGAGGGCTGCATAAAGCCTCCTACATTTTCTGTTTAAACACTGAAGTGGGAGAAGCCTCTAGGCGGCTCATCACATTGCATGACTATGTTTTCTTCTCCTGCAATATAAAATTTGTTGCTTGTGGCAGCAGAAGCAATGTTAAACTGACTGGAACTACATGATCCCACTTAGTTTCTTGCTTCTCTTCCCACTGGCATGAGAAAGGCACAAGAACAGAAGCTAGCACAGTGATGAGCAGCTTGCAGGGAATCCCAGTAAAAATAAGGTCAGAAAGTAAAAGAGCAAGTGTATAGCAAAAGACAACAGTAATTCCCACAAGCCTCACCCACCCCTGCAAATTCACCAAAATGAATCTTGGGATCAGCTTAAATTCTTTGAGAGCTCAACTGGGATTAAACCAAATAAAAGTTCAAATGCCTAGAAAAAGGAATATACATTATCTTTAGTTTGAAATACATCGTTCAGTAGGTCTAAAGTGTTTTGTGGTTTTTTTTCTCTTTTCCCTTCCATTTTTCAGTCCATCCACAGAAAAAAAAACAAGTCTTTTAATTGCATAGCTTTACCAAGAGGACAAAGGGAAATGAGGAAAGAGAAAAGCAAGAGCAAAGGAATTTGCTTAAAGAACAGAGTATCTGTGAGCAGACCCACAGATTCATCAGTCAGGTTAGTCAAAATAGTGCCTAAACATTCCCATTTGTGTTCTTATGTCTTTTTCCTCAGGTCAGTTATTAGTTGCAGAGATTTTTAAAAGGCTGAAGGGAGTAAAAGAAACCCCAAGCAAAGACACAAAAAACAACAATGAAAGAACAGCAGAAAGTAAGCTGTTGGTAACACTATTTTGAAGGCACAAACTGCATCTCTCCATGTAGACAGCCATTGCTGTCTATTCCCTACAACTCCCAGTAGGACTCTAAAGACTTAAGAAACATCTTAAACTTCACCTTTTCAAAGCAGTGTTCCCTTTTACACAGTATTTTGCAAGGACTCTGATGAGAACCAGCCAGGTAAACACCACTTTTGTGCTGATAACAGCTTTTGGAAGACTCATCACAAACAACTCAAAAGGCTTTCTTCAGGCTTGTGTCTGCATCTCCAGAAGCTCCATCGCTCACTGCCGTGCCTCCCTGCTGCTTTCTCAACTCCCTTTCTTCTTCCTCTGTGAACTCCAGACCTTTCCCTTGGACTCACAGATAGTTTATACTAAATCAAAACACTCAAGAATATTACAAGTCTGTAAGGTGAGGTACGTTACTTAAGATTCCCTATCAATGGCCAGGTATCCGAATAATTGAAAAAAGTAGCTGCTAGAGGACTTGGACCTTTTGGCCTCTGCACTCTCTCTTTGAAAACATTCTGGTCCCGCTGATTTTCTTTCTATCTGCTGACCTTATGAAGCGTGACCCCAACATTTCTCAGCAAGAACAACAGTAAACAATCTTTTTTTTTCACAGTCATTATTCTATGCTAAACTTCCAACAGGTCAAGATTTCCACTTTTCTGAAGAAGGGAAATAATTCAGATGGGTTCGAATGCATTGGTTTCAGAAGAGATTTTAAACTTAAGCAAAAAAAAAAAATCATTTTACCTATAAAAAAAGTATACAAACATAAAACGCATCTGTATATGAAAGTAAGTTAAAACTAATTCAAAGGGAATTTCAGCAAGGTTTTATAGTGAAAACATCACAAGCTCTTCTTTCATGATTTACATGCACCTCCAGAGCCCTTTTAATGAAGCTATATATTCATACAGTGAATAGCTGATAATATTTTCTTCTATATACATGTGGGATGGTAGACTTTTGTAAATGCTTCGCATAATAAACGTACAAACCATCAATCTGACATCAGACCAATTCATTTTAGAACAATATATTTCCATTAAATTAAGTCACAGTCACAAATAAATAGTTATTGACAAATAGTGTCACTTAAACCTTGTTCTACACTAACTTATCAGGAAATTTATATTACAATACATTACTTCTGGAAGAATGGTGTATTAACTGACACCAACCACTATAAAAATAAATTTATATTGCTTCAGTTTTCCTGCTACAAAATAATGAAAGTGCATGTAAACAGAGTATTTTTATTACTATTATACTTCGTGGAAGTCATCCAGAGTATTATTATGCTATATGGTAAAGGCTACATGCAGATATATGCATGCTTATAGCAGGAAAAATTCCTTTGTGGTACTCAAAAACTGTATCAGCAACAAACTTAAAGCATTTCTCTGAAGGTAGATGCTCATTTTCACGTGGTGACCATCAATCTCTTCTACTGTTTAAACACTGCAAGCAATTAAAATGGCTGACCTTTCTATTTGCTTTTTCTGAGGAATTTAACATTTTAACTTTATGCTTTTTAATAACTTGAGCCTAAGGCTAAAATAGAAGCAAAGTTTATATAAGAAAAAGGAAAAAATAAATCAAAATTGCTATTACTAATCTTTTCCACAAGGCTAGTTACACCAAAGGCAGTGACAAAAATGGTTTATTTGAAAATCACCTAAGTTACACCATTTGCAGTGAAGAAGGAAATGCTATTCAGAAGAAAACTGCGTATTAACTGTCTCCTTTGGTGCACATACACTTTGGTTGAGGGTTTCTCATCCTGGAGGGAAAAGCAGAGCTGGCACACGCACCCTGGGAACCAGTGAGCAGTGGGGGGCACTGGGCCATGATCCCCAGCACTTGCTGGAAGCCCACGACCCTGCACAGGTCTGTGCCACCCACCCTGGGCCACTGCTGGACCACCTGGGCAAGGAGCTGCTCACAGCTCAGGACCCCATACCTTCCATCCTGTACAGAATTATTAAGACAACACTAATCAATGCTTACAATCCAGGTATTAACTAAGCTGACAGAGGCTAATCAGTCTCAGTGGCAGAGGCACTCACTGTAGATATTGGCACAAGTATCAAATGGTGTTAAAACCACAAGTTCTGGATTTGCTGAATTGAGGGGCTCACACACCCAGTGCAGTATTTTGTTTAAAGCCTTTTCACACCAAATGCTGCCTTTGGTACTCCTCATTTCTGGGATCTGGAAACTTCTCTTCATGTCTGAGTGGAATAACTTCATGTGCTCACATAACTTATAACTTTCTAAAAATATGCAAATCAGTATTCAGCAGGTGCCTTCAGCTAGCACATGGCTTGGGAATAATGGGAACTCGTGGGCTAATTCCACTAATTCTGGCCTATTTGCAGGCAGCATTATGTCAAACACCCTGTTTCAACAAAGAATCTCATATGCAGTATCACTTTTTCAGCTATAAAGCTTTTTATGTAGGTATCTAAAGAAAATGAAAGTAGGAAGTTGTTTCAGCCAGGGTAAAAAATTATGTTTCAGGACCAATTTTTCCTGAGCTACTAATATAAAACTTAGCTTGTGCTTCTAGTCTCTGCAATACCTTAGAACAGCTTACTTCATTTGTTGTTTGTTCAGTGCAAGCTTTAAATCTCTAATAACTTCAACATTTTTCTTACTTCCTTGCAACTGAACTTTTTTGATGACGTTAACAAAAAAGTGCTTGCATGTCTTTCTGCAGTAATTTTTTTCTCTTTCTTTATGATATGCCAATAGTAAATCTTACCTACTGTCTGAAAAAAAAAAAGTGGGGTTATTTTCACAAGCTGAAGGACAATTAAGTTATCCCAGGCTCCTTTTATCAATGACAGTAGGTCATTTATAATCAGTTTCAGTTCACTGCTGCTAAAGACATGAAAATTCCTCCCTTATTTGACTATAATGACACTAAATTTCGCTGCTGCTGATGACACATAGGTCACCAGTCTCCCTCTTAGGTCAAGGACTGAGGTTCATACCTTTAACAGTGGTATTTACAGACAACTTCACACTTACATCACAGGTTTCTCTTTATTAACTGCAACCATTTGCCATTTTTTTCCCAATAAGATTAGTATACCGGTTCACTTGACTTCCATGCATGTCTCAGCTACAGAAGTTCCACATTTTGTGAGACAGTTTGTCATTTCAAGCAATCTTTGCAGCCCTCCTTTGCTGCATCAGACATCCTGCCTGCTCATCTCGCTGCATTAAGTTTTGTCCAAGATGGGCTATTTTTGTTATTTTTACAATGCTACTAGTAGAGGTTTATGTCTATGTTTTTTCAAAACTCCTTGAAGTATTTATTTGTTTGTATCCTTTGGCTGAAGCATATTTCCTACCCCCTCTTTTTTCCCCTCCCCATATTTTCCTAGCATGCCAGAACAACTTGAAAAGTAAAAAGGAAAAGATACTTCTCATAAAAAATTAACAAATGAGGATGGGAATTTTTTTTTTTAAAGGCAACTTTCAAAACTTACTACTATGGATCACAGAAATATACTAATGTTAACAATTTCTACAGAAACATTTCTCTTGGAAGTTGATTGAAGATAACTCCTCTTCATAAATTTAGACACTATATGAAGTATAACACTTTTTAATTATTATTTTTTGTCCTCTAATTACAACATTTCCTCCTTCCTCTGCTGTTCCTCACAGTAGGAAGCCTGCCAGAATTTCCCCAGGAGCATGAGTAATGGTTGGGCAGTTTGTGTCTTAACCCCACATTGCAGCATAGATATCTCTGCATGGAGCTGAATGAGCCACCTCATGAGACCTCGTTTGTGTCCAATGAGCGTGTTCTTTGGCTCAGACCAAAGTTTTGGTATGCTTTAAGCCCCAAAGTGCATACTTATCCTATTCTAAGTGATCTTTTTCAATTAGCTATTTGCCTGCTGTTAGTATACACACACTCTTCCTAGTTATAAAATTGCCCTTGAACACTTTGAACTTCTCAATTTGCTTTCTCTGTAGCTGCTCTTCAGAGCTAATGTCACTATTCCTGTTAATCCACTGCCTTCTGCATCTGTTTCCAATTAAAAATTAAGGAAGCATTTATCTGTCTTAATCCCATTCACCATCCACTGCTCTTACAGAGTCCCTCTGAGTTCACAGTGCCCTTGTGAACAGGCAGCTCCGAGCACGTGTGCACGCTGCTGATTCATGACAAGTGATTAATTCACTGCTGGCTCTTGTACTTTGTTCGAAATGCCAGACATCATCTCTACCCAGCAGGTATGCATCCCCAGATTGTGCAAGCCTTCCTCTTTCCCTTTATCGAATCCTTCAAACGCTGCTCATCTCCTGTACAAGCCAAGTGAAGTAGTGAGACCCTGTTCCCTATATGGCACAGATAATGCTGTTGGGGTACCCAGAAGAGCTTTCTCCCAAACCTTAGTGATAGTGTGGTCTGTTCCCAAAGTGAAAGATGGTGTTTCACCCATAAAACACAGATTTCTTTGTTTTCATCTTCTTTTTGCACAACTTGTTTAACAGTGTATTGCTAAAGGGCTTAATTTTTTTGTGGAATAAAGCTCTTATCAAATTACTATAATATACTTTAAAGATTAATTCCATCTATCAAAGTTAAATAGAAAACCACCAAGTACTCAGATCTAGCTCTGGTCAGGAAGGCGGTCATTTTCAGACCGATATTCTCGGCTTTGCTTTCTTGCAGATACTGAATTATGAGCTTTTAAAACCTTCTCCATTTGCCAATCATGTATCCAAAGGTCTGAAGCACAGCTTCTTAATCTTACCCTGTTCTTCCACGACTTGCTTCCCGAGTTAATTCTGCTCCTGGGACCACACACTGCTCAGTTGTCACAGAAAATTTGAATTACACAAAATATTCTAATTCTGTACTTGTTAATAAATCTTCATGTGATGCTTCTATGCCTCTATAGCTCTCTACATCTTCTCATATTCTACCTATTTAATAAGCTGTTATCTCTGGTTTATTGCAACAGTAAACATATTCCTCTTCTGCACCTATTCTTTATTTCTTCCTGACTAAGGTAAGTTCAATTGTCTTGTCAATGAAACCTCATTTGGAGCATTCTAAAGAGGAATTCTAGAACCACAGAACATCTCGAGTTGGAAGGGACCCATAAGGATCATCGAGTCCCAACTCCCAAGTTGTCAAAATAATACTTTAATCTATTGGGTGGCTTTCAAACCATTAACAGATACTATATACTGTAACCTGCAACATAAATTACTGCTCAGAGACATTTGCTGAAGAGGTTTTAAATCTTGAATAGTGTCTTTAAGCACTGAACTCTATATTTAAATATACAATTACAAAATTATATTAATTTTAAATAGTACACCAACTACTGTAAAGAAGCCTTTCCCTAACACAACCACAAGTTCCTTGTCACCTGTGTTAGAACATTTTTCGAATGACTGGGAAGCCACTCTCTCTTGCAAGAGACAGACTGAGTTTGACTTGCGCTACACGGACAGTTTGGGCTATGTATGTAGGCTGACAGCTACCATACTTTTAAAGCTACTGCTCTAGGGCTAATTAATACATGAACAGGGGAGAACCCCCATCCTTTGGGACACATACTGTAACACACACAGTAATTTCCTTCCACTTCTCTAGACTGGGCTTGAACGTAGTTTCCGTAAAAGCATTTACACGTACCGTCTTCATCTGTCTGGATAATGGTCTCCTCGCTCTCCTTCCTCCCTTCTGGATTGGTTAAGATCATTTTGAGGCTGACATTTGTGTAGGGAGGCAGGTGATCCACGACGTGCTGGGGTGCTTTGGGGTCCATGTCCAAGCAATCTGCCTTGCTCTCATTGTGTCCACAGAAGTAGTGGTAGCATATAGTGACATTGAATGTGTGGCAACGAGTGATGTTGTAACCCAGAGATTCCCAATCCACGGCAATGTGTCTGGCCTGGATCTCAGCAATCTTTAGAGTTTTCGGCGTTCTCATAGGTTCTAGAAAACAGAGTATAATGAAGAAAAACATAGTTAATGTTCTTCATCCTTGCACTGAACTGTGACTGGTAGATGATACCTCTAGGAATATAAAAGCAAAGCTGATAACCAACATACACAGACTTATTACTGGAAGAAGTATCACCCTGAAGGGTAAAAACCTGCCACAGTGTCTATGTTTCTGTTTCATTCTTCTTTAGCCTCTCTTAGCAGGTTTCAATTAATGATTAAGATTTAGCAACAGCAAGAAAAAGAACTGTTTATAAACAGTGCAGTGATTCAAAGCAATTGAGAATACAGGCAGCAGACACAAGAAAAGTGACTGTCGCAAACCGAGATAGGAAAACTGCGACTCACTGCCCTACACAAAGGGAATCGAGGGCTGAGGACCACTCCCTGTCACACTCACAAACAGTGTTTAAAAATCAATAGGTTTATTAAAGGCACTACTATCTAGGCGGGGTTATTGCTACAGAACTACAAAGCAACAGCAATCACAGTGACCAAAAGGCCACCCAGCTGTCACTGATGGCTTCTCTTCTTGATTTCCCCCTTATCTTTTTTTTTAACCTGCATAGATTAGATAATACATCATAGCGGTAAACAGTCAACTTTCACTACACTATGATTTATCATGCCACTAAGCAATGTTGTATACTAATTACACTAATTACCTTACTAAGCTAGCAGTTACAAAAACGATGCTGATATTAATTAATGTTTATTATTTTAGTAATGAAACCATTCAAGCAAAAACCCTCACAAATATTAGAAAAATGCTTTTGAATATTCCCATTGTATCCTGATTCCTTCAGATACCCCAAAATTTGCCTGGCCATCACTCTGAGCTGGCAGTTTTTGACCTGCTACCCAGGCTCAGCTGCTCTCCACACATGTATTTCCACCAGCAGAGCACATGACACTCCCCAAGCTGCCATCAATCTTTCCTTGTCTCTCTAGTGCATTCATTCCTCATGCAAGACTAACTTTTATCGTTGAACTTAATTAAAATGATTACACAATGAAAATCATCACCATGACTATATATACTAGAGTTTCACTAGAAATATACCAAGGCGATCTTTATACCCTGCTAATATATCCTCCTTCAACAGAAGAAAAAAAGCCTGCTGTAAGTACAGCTTCTCCCTTGTGTCCTTGCTGTAAGGTGTAAGGTCAAAACAGTAGAGACTGTTCAAGGAAGTGAAATACAGGATTTCTCTTTCTGGGCATAACAGTTCTTCTGTAACTTGCATTTATGAAATGAGAGTTCCCAACCAGGCTAACAACCAGCCAAAAACACAGATGGCATATTGAAATAAGGAAATGTGAATCAGTATAATCTATTCAGCATGCAGTTTGCCAGACAAACTGCAAACATTTAGTTTCAAACACCAAAACAATCCAATTCTAAATATTACATAAAGGTATTCCTAGTAATACGATGAGTGTTAAGGATTAGAAATTGTGCCTATTTGTTTGCATGATCTATTCTTCCCTTTCTGGATTTTAAACAAGCATATTCCCTTTGCTCTTGAGTACCAGTTTATCATACATATGGCAAAAAATACAAATTATTAAGTAGAGTTCCTGGGCTGTAGCTTTCTGAACATATTGTACACTGTGACAATAGAGATCTGGAGTTGAAAGATAGAATTGAAAGGGTCCTTGAAAGATAAGAGACTTTAAGAGAAGGAGGAAAAAAGGGGCTTTTATAGAGTAAACAATGGCTGGTTCTTTAGCAAGTGCAGAGAGGTGTGAGGCAGTCATTAAAAAAAAAAAAAGTACCAACACATGAGATCTTCTGAAGGCACTTGCAAGAGTCTTCAAAGAATCAGTATTTCCTTGGCTACTGCAAGCACTTAGAAAAAAGAACAACCCAAACACACTGAAGTGTCACAGAGGAAGAGAATGGCCAGATTCTCTTCTGAAGAGAACAGGCTACAACCTTCACAAATGGATCAATTCTTCCTCTTATTTCCTCTTTCAATGATTTCCTCTTCATTCTACTAATCCAGGTTATGCCTTCAACTACCCACACCAGAGAAGGAATTCAAACCTGAATTTAAAATGTTTTAGAACCTCTAAAATGAACACAACATGGCCATGAAGGTTGAAGCTACTAATGTTTGAAGCCAACCAATCAGCAACAGAAAATGCGCTCCGTTTTCATCTTGCTTCTTTCATGACAAGACTAGAACTGCCTTCACACTTTGCTGCACAGCACTTTCAAAAGAGGAGAGAAAAAAATTAAAGCTTTGTTAATCTTAAAGAAAAATAATTTTACAATTCTATGCAAATTTTGCAAATGTGTCACAGTATCAGAGGAGATACTGAAAAGCATCCTTTATTCCCCTGTCAAAAAGGAAAGAATGAAAGACAGAGTGTGATCTCGCTTTCTAACAACTATTCCCCTTTTTGGCAGAAATTAAACAACTTCTGCAATATTGAGATGGTAATTAAAGTCTGCAGAGTCTCCCAACAGCTTTGGCAAACTCTGCCAACTGTCCCACTGCTCCTAAAATGATGCTTTAAAACCACAATTCTACTCTCACTTCTGGGCAACATTCGTCTTGGCGATCTCTAGAGGTAAAGACCAATTGTTTTAAACTACCATACCACAAAGCCTCCATCTGTACCACCTCAGCAGAAAGCAATCTTTGAATAATTATTTTTCTCAGATAAAACAGTATTGAATTTTTTTGAGCAGGTTTCCCAAAACTCCCACCATCTCATTAAGAATAACTGTTCTCAATGGGGGCAAAAAGAAGCGCTCATCTGCTATTTTACCCTTCCCTCATCACACTTTAGGGTTTGCAGTTTACTGAAACATTTCCAGAATTCTACTGGGATTTAATTTCCCTCTATGCATTCTCTTCTGATCTCTGGATACTTTTTCAGTACTACTAATCCCAGTAAATCAATTTACTTCTTGTCTTCCCATTTATTGTTTTCTCACCTTTCCTCCTTCAGTCACATCCAGAACTTCTATACAAAATACATGATTTCTCAGTTTTTGTTGAATTATTCATGTCAAATCGGCACCGTATGCCAAAGAGGTAAGAAATCAGATGCTCCCAAAATCCCTGTTCATTTCTTAACCTATCAACTAGATTTTAAAATAATAATAATAGCAGAAAGCACTTACTGTTTTCCAAACATTAATCTACCAATTACCCCTGTGAGACAGGTAAGTGGTGTTAATCCTTTTTTACGAAGAGAAAGAGACACAACGAGGTTAATAGCTACAAAGTGATTTACTGCCATGGCCGCTAAGAAAACTGAAGGGTACTCAACTCCCAGGTCACCAGTGCTCTGGCCACATGAAAGCACCAGCTAGCAGCAGCAGTTCAGAGAGCTCAATTATACTTTATCAGCCAGTGCTTTGACTGACATTCTAACTCCACTCCTCGACTCTTTTTATAAAGAGTTTTTGCAGATCTTCTTAGAACAAGTTTGAAAAAGCGTAACAGTGCCCAGACACTAAGTGAATAACTGAGCATAAGGACAAGTTATTTGAAAATCAATAGTTTGGCTTGTTCATTTTGCAAGATTTCTTGATTGAGAGCTTGGAATTTGAATGAAACAGCACATTTTTTGCATTAAATCTTGTATTTAAGATTAAAATTTTGGGGAGGGGGTACTCAATTTTTTTTTTTCAAGCCTTTTTCTCCGGCAGTAAATATATTTAACACTGGTGGCAGCTCCTTTCAGTGACAGCAGTAAGTACTCAAGGCTTCTGCTGTTGCAGGAAATTCAATATCCTGTGAGTGTATCAAGCTCTTAAACATTAACATCCTGACTGGCAGAGTCATGTCTTTCAACAGAAATATGATAAAAAAGCATATGGCAATCTGATGGTGGTGGTGGTTGGGTTGACTGTTATATCCTTTCAAGTTTTCCTGCTGAAGGCTCCCTTCTGCCAGATCTTTCCTGTCCACAGGCTGCTGCCACGACCTCCATCCCATTCCCGCCTCTGCTTACGGCCGGCTTCTCTCTATGCCCTTTGCTCACAACATCTGGCGATACCCAACTCCGTTATCTTCCTCCTCATCATCCTCCCTTTATCTCCTGGCAAATGAATACTACCAAGCTGACTCAGATCCATCATCTGGTCTGACTGTTTTTACTCTCACTGACCCAATTAAAACCAGAGACACTGGGAGAATGTAAAAATAACAGAAAAAACAGAATCAAAAAAGGCATCTATACACTCACATTGGTTACTAAGTCCTCATTCCTTATCCAGAAACTGTACTAAGTAAAAGAATTACATGCATGTGGCACTCACTCCCAACAATTTATGGATCAAGAAGATTTAACCCAACTTTGTGATAAAGAAAAGCTTCAGTAATTCTCCATAGATTAATAATCCAGGGATAGATGGCAAAAGAGACAGAACCTGTTGACCTCATACCACCTCTCAACTGCAGGATGATTTAATAAGACGCTCCAGATAACAGATAAAATGAAATTCAATTTCTTTAGTGCTTGATAAGCGACACGTGATATAACAGGTCAATACTTGAGCCTTTTTGTTGAGGTTATCTTCACTTGCACAGAGATGGCAGTGAAAACAAAAGCCTTCGCAATTGCGGAAGAAGCAAAGTGTGGGCATGCATTTACTCAGAACCTATAACAACAACAACAGCAATAATAATAATAAATATTGCCTTGCTGTCAATCAGAGAAAAAACCTATAAAGAAAGGCTAGCAAAACATGACAAGTCCTTTGCTTTTGCTGCCTTTCCTCAGAAATTGTAAATGTTGATCACAAGACAGTTGCATTTCCATTTACCTGGCAGGGGATGGGGGATTTAGATCTTCTAACCAGCAGACAGAACACACATTTACTTACATGAAATGGAAAACAGTCAGACAAATTTTAAAGCACAAACACTTCAGATAAAGACAGTGCTTCTCAAACGCCACCATATAATCTCTATTTACTGTCTGTGTATACAATCCTTTAATTTGGGTTGGCTTTCGGAACTTTTTCCCTGCTTTAACTTTTCCTGGTATGGTCAACTTCAAATTTTTGCTTTAACAACACAGTGACTGAAATTCATATCACGTTTAAGATTGACCCAGGTCACCTTCATTGGTGACACAGGAGGCAAAAACTAACTGGACTTGAAGGGTGAGGTAACACATAAATTTGCATAAGGTTTGAGAAAACTGCAGAGAGATGTGGGGCTTATATTAAATAGAAACTGACATAGAAAAGCAAAAGTATGACAATTATTTAAAAAGTACAGTACACAAAGTTTAAGATAGTAACTGTGATTTTAAAACACAGTGTTTCTCACAAAGGCTCCTTTAATTATCTTGCTCTTACATTTAAAAACAAAAATGACATAGAAAAAAAATGTCCTCATTTTTCTGTTAATATTCTCAGTCTGAACAGCCAGTGGAATTCCCCAGACTTTGCTTTATGAGAATATGAGCCTCTCTGTCCTGTGGCTTCTCCTGACCTTTCCAGAGTAGGTCTGTCCTTGGCATGTGGGAAATAAAAGAGGATTATCCTAAGATGTCACTGTGGCTCCTTCTGATGCCTTGGTTCATGTAAGGTCCTATAAAAACAAAATGTTCCCAAAACTCAAAAAATCCCTAAAGTTACAGTCCTGCTGCTGTCAAGAATTCTTCTAAAAAGACCCCTGCTAAGAGTATGAAGTACAGTATGAGTGAAAACCACTGGAGGAAGTACAATCCAAACTAGAATAGCTGTCAAATGTGCAGTAAAAGGTTCTTCACTTGCTCATTTCAGCTGCATTACTCTCTATTATTACTTTTGTTATTAGTGAGCAGTGAATCATGTTGAAAGGTTTAATATAGATACTAAGTTTTCTCACATAATACAATCAGTGAAGATTGCTATATATAAAAGTGTATCTCTCATTGAAAAGGACTGGAATTATACATTTCAACAGACAACCAAAGACTGAGCAAGAACAATAAACATTGACTATGATCACTTCTCTGAGTGATCTGCTGCCTGTCAAAGGAGTAGCATCCTATAATTAAGTTATGAACAAAGCCAACAAAAATCCCCAAGTAAGGTAAGCTGTCCTGGAATATCCCATGATGAAACCCCTGTGTTTTAAAGATTATAACTCTATAAATGCAAAAGAATTTAGTTCAGACTAAATCCCACTAACTCAATTATTCAACAACGTGATGATAATACAGAAAGACTCAATTTATTCAGACATCCCAAGAATGCCATGCATTTCAGCCTGATTTCCTTGAACTAATCTGTCTTTATGACAGAATAATTCTTGGAAATTCTATTCAAGTTTCTTGCCTGTAACTCTGGCAGATCTTTGACTGTTTCTAAGTGGAGTTACAGGCTAGCTTAGAGTTAGAGGCAAAAGTCAATTAACAGCACTGGCCTCGATTCTTGAATAACTACTTAAGAATAGTTCATGAACTACAGATCTTCAGTCAGGGACTCTTTCCTATGTGTATTCCGAGCCAAACCCACACGACAACATACTACCAACTAGATCAATATAGACTTTTCATATGTTATTGGAGTAATTTATTATTGCAGATATTCTGGTGCCAGAGAATTCACATTCCCTTGTCCTCAGAACATACAAAAACAAGGACACCAGTCATGTACATAAATACAGGTTGGAAAGTCTAACTGAGGTACAGGGATTTGGTGTTTTTTTTTTCAAATCGTATTCCAAGTCAGCAGTTTAGAGGCCGGACTTTAGGCAGCCAAATTTGAAAACTGTGGCCTTAAATATTTTTAAACTAAGAAGCATTAAGAAATAATGAACATCAAAGAAAGAAAAATCAAATCGATACGAAGTCATACGATTTGAAGTAATTTCAGCAGACTGACAGAAAATGGAAAATTAACAGGTACATATTTGCACAATAAAAACCGAAGGCATTACTGGGCATCTCCTTTCTCAGCTGTGTAGCACATACAGGACACACAAAAAAAGTGGATGCAAACAGGAAAAGAACCCACTTTGCATACATTAGTATGTCCATCTATTCACCATGTGAAATATGAACCCAGAATAAATCAAACAATGGAATTTATACTGTACTAGCACTACAGATTTATTTTGTTGCAAAGGTAAAATGAAAATCCATGAGCTTTTTGTCTCTTCGCTTTATCTAGTGACTGACTTACTAAGCCCTTTCTTATTGACCACATACCTCAGGGAGCTGAAGAGAACATCTGACTTGTTACAGAGATAATCAGCTGTACTACATTAGCTTCAGTAGCAATCGGGGACGTTAAATATATTTTAGGGTGTACCTTTTTTGGATGAAAAATACAGCTGTCCCAGCTTCAGAGGTATAGTAAAGAGATGAATATAACTGCACTACTGACAATTATTTGCCCATTCCCTCTTGATAGTATGTGTATTCTATTGCTTCCATGCATGATTAACAGTTTGTGCATCCTTACCATGTAATCAATAGCTGTGAAGTCTTGCATTAGCTTTAGAGATTATGCATCCCTTGATAATAAATTCCACTGATTTCTTCAGTTTAGCTCACTGCAGAAATCAACTTCCCACCTCTAGTTTAAATTAAAAGGAGATACATAGTTCAGGAGAGAGGAAAAGCTGGCATGACTTCTCTAAGCTGATTCCTCTGGACGAACAAAACCTATCTGGTGGTGTAAAACATGAATCAGCATGTCAACAAGCATCAGACTGCAAGAGTAAAGACAGTGAAAGCCTGACATTAAAAGATTCCTAGGAAACCTGTCCAGGACTGCAATGGTGAAGATTAACTGTGTAAAGTCAAATACAAAATTCATAGTGATGGGGGAAAAAAAGACATTTGACTTAAATATTAGTGGCATGAGTATATTAAATCAGAATGTAAGACTCATAATCTAAAACAATAATAATTATAAAAAATATATTAAAAGAGAATATTCAATACATATTTACACACACGTATACAAGTTTTACCCACCTTAACAGTGAATCTAACCATTGAACACTATGAAAAAAGCATTCACAAACATTTATTTGAATATAAATCACCAGTTTGCTTAGATGATACATTTTTCATTTTTCTCCAATGCACATTCATAAACATCTTTTTATAGTTTTGCTTACATATAATGTATTTGAGAGCTTAGGATGTTATGAGTATTATGCAAAATGCCTAAGTTGGAGTAGTGTAAACAAGCAAAACAAGAGTTTTCTATGGATGTCACTGAAGCTTCAATTCCTTTCTCCCGTACATAAAAATTTCAGTCTTCCAAGACACGCAGCATAAACATCACCATACAAAATGAAGTGACCAAATGTGGAACACAGTCCACAATAAAGTGTAAGCATAGAAGAGAGAGACTCAGACTGTGTATAAAATGAATAAAGTCAGTGCCGCATTCACCTCTGACGACTAAGAATTGAAAACTGCAAGCAGTAATCACCATACTCACTGAAAATTTTACATGTGTGTCTACACACATAGGTACACATACATGTGCACTTCATAGAATGGTTTGGGTTGGAAGAGACCCTAAAGATCATCTAGTTCCAATCCCTCTGTACTGGCAGAGACACCTCCGACTAGACTAGGTTGCTCAAAGCTCCATCCAACCTGGCCTTGAACACTTCCAGGGAGGGGGCATCCACAACTTCCCTGAGCAACCTGGGCCAGTGTATTTCGATTTTTTCCAAAAGGGGTAGAGCCAGAGAGAAGTCCAACATACAGTTATTACTTAGTTTTATCATACAAACACAGCATTGGAAAGGCAAGTTTGTGGGCTGTGACCCAGATTGACATTCCAGGCTTTGCTGTTTGCAGGGAGTGGGCTGAAGGGTAGGTGGTTTTGATGGCAGAGAGGAAGGATGCATTTTAATGGGTGCTTTATCTGTGTGTGGGGAAGTTGCCCCCTCCAACCCAAACAATTTTATTATACCAATCTATATATCATACTATGTATGTATCACATAGTGATATATATCTGTCATATAACATAAATTAAAAACCTTGGCGGAAACAAAAATTCATGAAGTGGCTTAAACTCAAAAATGACAATGTATCATCTAATCCATCTGTTGTCTGTCTTTTCTTGCCAATGAAACAATTCTGGTATTTATCTTTTTTTTTCTTTACTCCAAATATCCAAACTCAGGGCTTCTATTGCATAGAAAAGTTTTCCTTAACCACCTGGATATTTTTTTAGTAAATTGGCTTAATTTTCTTCATTGGTTCATACAAAGTTAAAAACACAATTTGAAAACACAGGAAACCTTGTTCTCTTCTTAAATGCATCAAGAATAGCACAGGTGCACAAAAAGGAATTAATCTGACATTAATATCTTACAGAAAATCAGAAGCCATTTTCAAATGTACTGAGAAATCATAGAATCATAGAATCCTAGGGGTTGGAAGGGACCTCTAAAAATACTCCTAAAGTGGCAAACAGGCAATTTTATTTTCAAGTTAGATACCTGATTACCATGACTTTTTATGACTTCTGAATTTTGATTAAACTTCGTTACTTAAGTCACTCAGCCACCTGCCAAAACCTGGTTAAATACAGCTACAAAACTTCTCTAGTTTTCAATGACCAGTGCCAAGCAACCATCAAAATGTAATACCTGTCCCTGTGTAATGAATCCTGTTTCCTTTGGCCTCCAGCACACCTTAAGGTGTGATTTCTTTGCAAGTATTTTATGTAACAAAAAACTTTCGGCACATTTTAAGCAACCTGATTTCATTCAAACTCTCCCTTGATGTAGCTATGAGGAAAAAAAAAAAAATATTCTTTAATAAACAGGCAAAGCACTGTTTACAATCTGCTAATGGAACAGTCATGAAATATTCATTAGAAAATACAGTTCGAAGTTGTTAGTTTTCAGATGAGGTTTTTTGTGGTGGTTTTTTATTTATTTATTTCCTTTTCCCTCCTGTTAAGTTCTTTAAAATATTTGTTTTCAGAAAGGAAAATGACACTAAGGAATATTTGCTTTTTTTGTTGACTTGCTCTGTCTAGTCAGAATTCACATGGTATCAATTGTCTTTCCTAGCACCATCTGGCTACCAAGGTTTTGCAAGGCCATCTTGGGAACTGGGACCTAATCCTGCAAACCTTTTGTTCTGGAGCTGCCTTTGCTCAAAAGGAGCAGAGCTTTGTAGAAGTGAGCTCATGAGCACCCCTTGTCTACAGTGAAACATGCAAACGAAGTACTGGCAAGCTGGGGAAGTGCTTTCTAAAACAGGGCATGAAATCTAAATAAATGTATTTCTATTTCACATTTAGCTGCATAAAATATTCTAAAGAAGTTGCCCTGCTGCTTTCTTTTCAGCCAGCTAGTGTTTCACAAAGCTGTTGTTTTCTGTCTAAGCAGAAACTTGGAAAACATAAAATAACTCACCCTACAATAAAACAAGGTAATCTATTTTAGAGATAATTTTCTCCCTGCAAACTTCCTCTGAACACTTCTGGTTTATTCCATAATCTCAGGACACAAAAATGCTTTTGAAAAATGATCCCACAGTATTTTCAGTCGACAATAAAGCTGGATATAGTGATAACAGAAGAAGGTGGCAAATCCAGCAGCTTACTGGAAACAGCAAAAGAAAAATAATTTCAGGTGCTGTTGATAATTACTTAATGAGCAACTGATCTCGCTTTATACAGAACAGATGGTGCAAAACCAACAAACCTAGTTTTCATTTACATACAAACATACAGAATTAGTTCTTCACTTGCAGGAGGACTCGCCACTTTTCACTATGTGTTTTCTTATTCTAGATACTCATCTAGAGCTCTATCTAGTTCAAGCTGTCAATCACATTCAATAATTAATGTTAACACGTTCTGACTTTCAAAAAGATATTGTACTAGCACAGTTGTCTTGGCTTCACTTACTGCAAAGCAACTGCCGACGTGCTACTCCGACCAGCACTACGGAAACAGTCACCCAAGAGGGTGTCAATCATGCCTGCTGAGTAAGTGGAGCATTAAATTATTTTTTATGCCTATGTTGTACATGCTGAATCACTGCCATCATACAATCACAACAGAATACGAAAAGGGAAAGGAGCCAATTAGTCAAGTCAAGGCCACACAGGCGAAAGCAGTCTTAATTTGAAAGTGCAGGCTAATTGCTGGACACCAGCATTATGTCACTTAAACTAGATTTATTGCTGAGTGTAATAAATGCTTAAGAATAAAAAGAGTAACAATCTCTTCCTCCCAACTTACTACTGAAAGGCTTTAAAATTCTCCTGAATGTCTGTTAGGCAATTTTAGAGCAACTTCTCTTTTATATAAATAGATATAATTTTTTATCACACCAGCCCCCCCCCCCCCTTGAATCTAACTGTTAACCTGTTGGAGACTGGCATAATGAGTGCACATGCAATCTACTACCATCTCCTCTTGTCACCACAATCAACCCACTAGCTTATAACCTTTATTGTCTACCATGATAATCTGAAGGAAGAAGAAGCTGCTGTAGAATATCTAGAAGTCAGAAATTCCTCAGAGTTCATTTGAAGACTGCTACGACTGGTAATGAAATTATTTTTTTTACTTACATTCCAAATATACCTGATCCTTGACTTGATACTTTGCACTCCCTTTTCTGGACATTCAATTCATATTCATACCCATTCATACCAGCCAGTGATGCCAGTCTTGATCTCCCACTGGCCATGTTCTCCATAACCATCATCTTCCTTCTCCTCAATTTGAACCTTAAAGTTATGGCAGCTTTTGTCTTCCCAAGTTCACCTGCTACTTTAATACTTAGGCAAAATTATAATATTATTATTAATGGGAGCTGTGACAAGGACATGTGCTGACATGGAAAAAAACCCAAACAAACCAAAAAACCAAGCACATGCTTTCCTTTCCCAGAAGCCCTTCACTTGTTGCTCTTGGTTTGGATATGTGAAAAACACTGAATCATGGCATCATAAAACAATTCAGCTTGGAAGGGACCTCTGGAGCTCATATAGCCCAACCTCCTGTTCAAAGCAATTATATCAGGTTGCTCTGGAATTTGTCCAGGCTATTTCTGAGTATCTCCAAGGAGGGAGATCCTCCACCCTCTCAGGAAAGCAGGCATGGAAGATATATAGGAGAACAAAGGCAACTTCAAGACTTGAGCTGATTTTTAACTATTTGGAGTTTGGAACAAGAGAGAAGGGCAGAGAATTCCACAATTCCCTAAAAATAATTTTTTTAATCTGGATTCACAGCATCTGGCGCTGACCTCTATTAGATGGCAAAACTGCAAGCACTTCATTTAAATTTCACCTTGCTTCACCTTGTTTGGCATAAAACTTTGCAGTTTGCAGAGTAGCAGAAGATTTTAAACTGCAATTTTTAAGTTAAATGTTAAAAAAAAAAAAAGTTGAACAGAAGGATTCAGCTCTCGTCTTTGCAAGCCACCTGATGCCAGAGAACAGAACACACCAATCTACTTACTTTGCATATTTTCCACCATTATTTAGAGAAGTTTGGCAAGGGGGAAGCTGTCTAAACAAGCTGTTGGGTTATCCTGTTTAATAACCCTTAGGTTACTAAACATACCTACTAGAAATTTGTTGCTGAGTGTTTTGTTTAGTTTAGAGGGAATGGGTTGGATTTTACTTCTTTTGGACATTATAATAGAACCCAAGAACAGAACTCAATCATCACAAGTGTGCAGTGAGGCATCAAACTACTGAGCCTTTGCTGCTTAATGAAATAGAAAGAAAGATGGGAAAGGTCAACAGTTTACATCTGAATGTATGGGGCAGGGAAGCCAATGTTTTGACATCTAGACAAAATCATGCATATCACAGTCTTGTAAATAACTGGCTAAGATCCTGACATTGATCTGTACTGCCACTGTAGTCACTAGTATGATTAATGACATTTATGCTTTCAGCCTCTATTCTAACTGCTAGAATACCATGGTAGTGCAGTGCTCTTTTCAGCACAAGAACAAAACGAGTAACCTGTATTAACTAGTTTTGAGCCAAAGTTTTATACAGTGATTGAAGAGGGTGAGATATGATTTTTCAGAGCTAAGCATTTAAATTGAGCCAGTTGCTGAGAGGGTGAACTAGTTTATTTATTAATGAGGTCTGTCATCAAATATTTCTGCCAGGGCTGCAGGACTGGCTTATCTAAGTGACACATAGTCTGCAGGAAAGGGGGCATATACTCTGAAAAGAGAGAGCACAGGCTGTATTTCAAGCATACCTCCTGAATGATTTTCAGAGAAAAAGTCACCACAGTTTTAGAAATTTCTAAGCAAAGAATGCAGTCCATGTTCTACTTGCAGTTTGGCTCCCAAGGAATGTGTCCCTCAAAAACACATCCAGTAGGCATTCATCCCAAAGGGACAACAGACTGCTTGTCTTCCTTTGGACACAAATGCTACTGCCTAATTAAAGCAGGGCATACAAAATGAAGTTTCCTTCATCTGCTGAGGAGTTTGGTGGGGTTGTTTTTATATTACTCTCCATTTAAATTCAGATTTTTTTTTCAAAAATTCTTAAGGAAATTTATTTGAAATGTCTGGTTGGCTTCTTTGTTGTTGCTGGCTCTGAAATCTCATTCTTGCCTAGCTATCTTGATCAGGCCATGACTGAGTAGCACACTAGGAAAACTGCTTCCTATCTTAGAAAGGATTAAAAATACTCTGACTTGTTTTAATTATTTTTATGATTAATATATCCCACATAAATTTAAATTTACCTGAAGATAAAATATCAGGAGGTTATTCATAGACTCGTAAGAAATTAATTTACATTAAACAGCCCACAAATCACATAATCATAGAATGGTTTGGGTTGGAAGGGACCTCTAAGATCTAGTTCCAACCCCCCTGCATGGGCAGGGACATCTCCCACTAGACCACATTGCTCAGAGCTCAGCTCAACCTGGCCTTGCAGACTTCCAGGGATGGGGTATCCACAACCTCCCTGGGCAACCTGTTCCAGTGTCTCACCACCCTCACACTTATTTCCTCCTAACGTCTAACCTAAATCTCCCCTCTTCCAGTTTTGATCCATTGCCCCTTGTCCTCTCACTACAAGCCCTTGTAAAAAGTCCCTCCCCAGCTTTCCTGTAGGCCCCCCTTCAGGTTCTGGAAGGCTGCTATAAGGTATCCTCAGAGCCTCTTCTTTTCCAGGCTGAACAACCCCAACTCTCAGCCTGTCATCATAGGAGAAGTGCTCCAGCCCTCTCATAATCTCTGTGGTCCTCCTCTGGACTTGCTCCAAGAGCTCTATGTCCTTCCTGTGTCGGGGGCTCCAGAACCGGACACAGTATTTCAGGTGGGGTCTCACAAGAGCAGAGTAGAGGGGCAGAATCACTTCCCTCAACCTGCTGGCCACGCTTTGTTTGATGCAGCCCAAGACACAGTTGGCTTTCTGGGGTGCAAGTGCATATTGCTGGCTCATATGGAGCTTCTCATCAACCAGCACCCTCAGGTGCTGCTTTGTCTTTAACAGAACTGGTTGGAAACAGAGTTTTAAGCAGCTTGGTGTTTACATGGTGGCTTAAAAGCTTGATTATAACAATCAGCATTTGGCATTTGAGAAGGATATGTAATAAAGGCAAAAGATACCAGAATATTTTAACAACAAAATGATAGTGACTCCTTGCAAAGGTAAACAGAGTTGTAAAATTTGTGTTACCTTCATCTCCATTTGAGTATGAAAATCCAACAACTTTCATTTCCTTACCATTCCTCAAAAAAAGACAAGAGGATGAGAAATCGTTTTAATGAGACTGTTATGAAGTAAAAACAAATGACAGAGCTGTAGCTATGATTACAATTATGACTCCGCTTTGGTACCACACAGCTAATATCCCAGCTTGCACTACTGCTTGAGTTCAATTTCCTTCAGTTAATGTATCTGGATTCCATAATATGCCTCTTTGGTGAAACCAATAACTGAATCCAGTGGTAATACCTCAGGGAGTTATAATTTATGGCAATTGTCTGTTCCCCCCACTTTTCTCCATAATTTATTCCAATGATTAATAGCCTCACTGTTAAAGATAAATAAGTGTGCCTTACTTCTAATTTGAATGATCCTGACCTCAGCATACAGCTATTTGAGGTTCTTATATTTCTCCTCCTCTGGAGGAAAGAGGCCTTTTATACCTGATATTATTTTTCCCCTATGTACATACTGTATATTCACCTCCCACCTTCTCTCTGATAGACTTAAATGACTGAGATCTTTAAGTCACCTACTGTAAGACTACATATTAAGCCATGCCTCTTTTTGTGGCACATTTCTCCATTCCTCCCAAGTCTTCATCGGTGTGTTGAAAGCAGGGACATCAGATGCACATGCAGTGTATCAATATTGGTAACACTCACAAAATCACATCTTTCCCTCTAGCTATGATGTTGGGTTTTGCCATAGCACTGCACAAAGCACTACCACTGACTGCTGACCTACGTCCCCTGAAATTCTTTCTGGGTTTCTGTACTACTTCTTCCAAACATATGCATTTATTTACATCTGTGTGTAGATAGTAAGCCATATTTTATCTATACTATCTTAACTTTAAACTCTCAGAGGAGGGAAAAAAAAAACCAAAAATGAATTCCCAAATTTAACTTGCAAAGCAAGTACAAAATTCTAACAAGTGTAACATAATAAATTTATACAGCTGTGGTGGGCTGACCCTGGCTGGATGTCAGGTGCCCACCAAAGCTGCTCTATCGCTCCCCTCCTCAGCTGGACAGGGGAGAGAAAAATATATAATGAAAGGTTTGTTGGTTGAGGTAAGGACAAGGAGAGATTACCCTTCAGTTACCATCACAGGCAGAACAGACTCAATTTGGGGAAAATAGTTCAATTTATTACTACTGAGATAAGAGTAGGGTAAATGAGAACTAAAGCAAAATTTCAAAACACCTTCTCCCCACTCCTCTACTCTTCCTGGGCTCAAATTACTTTGCTCTTAATTAGTCTACCTCCTCCCCCTGCCTAGTGGCACAAGGAACAGGGAATGGGGTTTGTGGTCAGTTCATCACATATCATCTCAGCTGCTCCTTCCTCTTTCGTGGGAGGACTCCTCACAGTCTTCTCCTACTCCAGTGTGAAGTGTCTCCCATGGGAGACAGTCCTTCACAAACTTCTCCAGCGTGAGTTTTTCCCCCAGGCTACAATTCTTCACAAACTGCTTCAGTGTGGGTCCTTTCCACAGGGTGCAGTCCTTCAGGAATAGACTGCTCCAGTGTGAGTCCCCCACAGGCTCACAAGTCCTGCCAGTAAACTTGCTTCAGCATGGGTTCCTCTCTCCGTGGGTCCACAGATCCTGCCAGGAGCCTGCTCCAGCACAGGTCACCACCTTCTTCGAGCATCCACCTGCTCCAGTGTGGAGTCCTCCTTGGGCTGCATGTGGATATATGCTCCACCATGGACCTCCATGGGCTACAGGGGAACACCTGTGTCGCAGACCGAGATAGGTAAAGCCGCGACCCACACCCCCACCTCGGGGGATCGAGGGCTGAGGACTGCTCCCCGTCACACTCACAAACAACGCTTAGGAATCAATAGGTTTATTAACGGCACTGAGGGTTTGGCAAGTCCCATATCACCTAACACACAAGGGCTATCTATATATCTATATCCACACCTATATATCCATATACCAACAGCTATACAACACTACATCTATATACCAATAACAACACACATAGAAAACAAGAGAGAACCTCTCCCCTTCCCCTTCTGTTCCCGTTCCCGGACAGGGATAAGAGGGAACAGAAGTCCATCTCTCACAACCTGCCTCACCATGGTCTTCACCACAGGCTGCAGCAGAATCTCTGTTCTGGCTCCTGGAGCACATCCACCCCCCCTTCTTCTTTGACCTTGGGTGTCTGCAGAGTTGTTTCTCTCACATATTCTCACTTCTCTCTCTAGCTACAGTTGCTGTTGTGCAGCTTTTCCCTCTTCTCAAATATGCTGTCACCAGTAGCATATTTAGCATAACAACGGAGGTGCTACCACCATCACCCATGGGCTCGGCCTTGGCCAGCAGTGGGTCCATCTTGGAGCTGGCTGGCATTGGCTCTGTTAGACATGGAGGAAGCTTCTAGCAGTTTCTCACAGAAGCCACCCCTGTAGCCCCACCAGTACCCAAACCTTGCCACACAAACCCAATGAGATAGTGAGCTATCTCGCCTTTGCAGATTCTCATTTCAGAGCTTGAAACACAATTTTCAATGCCTTTTGCAATCAAAAGATGCAAAAGATTAAAGGTAAACACGGTGGGCTAAAGTGAAGGGCAGTACACCTAATATGCAAACATTTTTACTAATTTACTTTGCTCATCACCCGAAATGAAGACTGTATACACACATTTGTCTGAATTAAAATATGTCAATTACGACATATTATCAACTGCGGAGAAAAATAAAACAAAACCAGAACAGAATGCCAATGCAGTGAGAAAGAGGGTTCTGCTGTCTCCCTATATAAACAACACAAAAAAAGAAGTCATGCTTGACTGCAAAAAACAATCATACCATTTTTTCTTAAAGGCTAGTGTCTCACTGAAAACCACTGAAGCTTCTCCAAGGACAACTCGAATGAGAGTCAGAGGCCAAACATAAAGACACCTCTCTGAAATCTAATCCCCTTGTCTATTTAAAATGCTCCTGCAGCTTCTGGTCAGGAAATCACACCACTGGGATTGCACTGGCAGTTTTGCTTGTTTTTCTTTGTTGTTTTCAAAACCAAATAACTCAAATATCTGAACAAGTATTAACACAACTAAAATAAAAGCAGATGGGTCCAGCTAATCTTCTCCTTTTGCCACTCTGCATTAGATGTTTTTCTCTTCCAAAATACTACCTTCTGGTGTTATCAACATAACAGTGCTTCAAAGACAAAAAAGCATTAGAAATTTAAGTGTGACTTCTGTGGGTTTATATGAAAGGAAATTCCTAGTTGCTTGCTTTTCCACCATCGTTCTGAAACACTCCTGTCCAGCCAGGAATTTAGGTGTAAGAATGAGCCCTGTGTCTTTTCAGACTTAGGCTGAGCCTGAAAGCATGGCATATTTCTTGACATCAGTACCTCATAAGAACCTGCCAAATTTTTTCACAAACTCTAAGCTCTACAGAAAAGTTTAAGCAATAATTAGAGCAAGGCAAGTATTTATACATCAGCTGAATAAAACAAAAAATATCTCTATTCAGAAAACCATTTTACCACAGTCTCTGTCTGATACAGAATGAAAACAGTTCAGCATCTTTCTGGACATGCCAAACAGCTCACCTGGGTCACCAGTAGATCCCACACACTGCTGTTCCTTCCCTTTCTCCTCAAACACTCCTCTTATCCCTGCCCCACCTGGCTCCCTTTATACCTACACTCAAAAAATGCTCCATCTTAAAGGCTCAGATGTGCTGGATTCTCCTACCACAGCTTAAAAATAATATCTCCCTGTTCTTGATTTAATCTAACAATATCATCAGCAACTCCAAATACAGATACAGGAATTCCAGATACTTTGTCCCACACCAAAGTAAATATCCAAGGTATTTTGCATTTTATTACTTGCAGACAATATATATATAGAACCGAGGCACTCACTGTGACCATAAAAATGTCACAAAATGTTTATAGTCTTCAAAACAATCAGAAAAGTATTTTAAAGATCAGGATTCATATACTTCAGACCCTCTACCTCTCTCCACTGGTGTCAAGACCTCTCCTACCTTCTCTGTTTACTGGGATTTTAACTGAACAGGGCATCTCTGAGGAGCTCATGTCTTATACAAACAAAAATGGATGGGACGCAACACCACCCAAAATTATGAGTGGGACACCAGTCTCCCACTACCCTCTGCCCACCTCCCTTCCACATCAAAACAAGACATGCAACAGAGAGGAAACACCTCAGGTCCAGACAGTCTTAGCATTGTGCCACATGAAGGAGTGGATTGCCTTCTCATCCATTTTCCTCTAGTCTTGCAATTGAATACTATAAATCAATAAACAAGCTGTTAAATTGATTTTTTTTGTTGTTAAGACATTAGATGCTGAATTACCTAAGCCTTAAATAAAACAGAATTCCAGCATACCAAATTTCAGTCTCAACTGAACCGACACATTCAAAAAAATTCCCCAAGTCTTCACCCTCTTCTATTTTATAGTAGGAGCTGAAGTCCAGGTAAATTAAGACAAAATCTCTAATAACGGCACACTACAAATTTTCCAAATACCTCTAGGAAAATCCTGTGAGCTATGGTTACATTTAATTCATAACACAGTATACAAGTACCTGAAATTATTCTTTGTGCTTTATTTCTCCCTCACATTTCAACTTCATTTGTCGATACAATGATAAAAAAACCTAACCTTTAAAAAGCAGCTTTTATAACTCCTCTGTAAAGAATCGGTATATTAAACTATTATTATAATCACATTCCTTGTTAACCCATTTCAGAATCAACTCCTTGACATATGAAGGTGAGGTATGTATTTCCACCTGTATAACAGATGTGTCTCATGTTATGGTTATCAAATGTCCTGGAAAGCCTCCTCTGACACACTTCTGCATTTGTCACTGGCAACATCAACCCCCAGTTTTGTGTACAAATATTGCACACTTAGCTTCATTCTCAGGTGTGTTATACACAGGGTAATTCTGTAAAGTAAGAAAACATCAGAATTACTTCTTTTTTTTCCCCCTCAAACACACAGAACAAAAGAATACTTTGTAAAAAGAAAGTTTTGATAAGAAAAACCTAAAGATTTTCTTGAATGCAAGCAGGTTAGAAGTTTTGTAATAGCAACAATACACAGCAGAGACATGGTAATCCATATTAAATAATCGTTACAGAAAATTCATTCATTCCCTGACACAGTGCCAGAATTAATATATCACTGTGAAAGCCCTGATATTGTATTTCTAAAACTCGTTATGTTTTTCTAGCCAATTCTGTCTCTGAATCCATATAAAACAAATAGTCCAGCTCAGGATACACAAAACTCAAATTCAGTGAAGTGCTTCCTAACCCTGGAAGTGGGTTCATCAGACCAACTCAATGCTGTAACAGTAGGAAACAGCAGCACTGAATTACACAGAAATCCAAGTTGCTTAAACCAAGCTTTAATTAGTTCTACTATGTACCCACTGCACAATGAACCAGTCACCCTCAAGAGTTTATTATCACTTATGATAATAAATGAATAAATTAAAAAAGCTGTTCAAATATTTAACTTGATACTCCCTTAACAGAAAACAGGAAAAAAGGTGGAAAAGTTGTATTTATTTTTTTTTCTGGATTTTGGCATATTTTGTTTGAAACCAATTTCTCAAATTTCTCCTTTTATTTCATATTGCCCTATACCTTCAGGGTTAGTAGTACATAACACAATTCTTTCCCTTTCCTCAACTGTATGGGATCAAGTCCACAGCATTATTTCATTTCTGCATATATGCTGAAAACAGCAAACTATCAACAATCCTGTTTGCCTCTTGCCTTGCAAGTCAGGCAGCATTGTCAAAACTGTTCCAAGATCTAATTCTATATGCTTGGGACAGTCTTTTAGTTTGGAAGTATGTCACTTCATAAAATCACTTCAGTATAGACTCGTTTTTTTGCTGAAATGGGACATTTCCATGTTCTTCAGTCAGAACAAAACTAGAAAAAAAATTTTTTTGAAGTTTATAAAAGAAATTGAGATATAATCTGCTCACACGTTCAGATATTTCAGAACTGTTGAAAATACATAATCAGAGATGGAAGAGATGAAACATCTGCTGTGGTGATAGAGGAACTCAAAATGATTGAGTGAGCAAGAGCAACAAACCCACGAAGTGAAAAAAATAAACCTCTTGCATTCCTTTCACATAGGATTTGTTTTGCATTTGGTATTTACTTCCCAGCTACTCCACATGAACTATTATTAAATAAAAGCCTTCACATTTGATATGCCATGGGGATGCTACAATTACTCTCTGATAACCTTGACAGCTACTGTTGACCTTTTGCCATTTGCTGCAATTTTGCATTACAAGAATAATGCATGTGACATTTTTACTACAGGAAAACTTCTGAAGGAGATAAACATTTTAATTATTAGGAAGGTTTCTTTATGCTCCAGGTCTTGAGTTTCAAGCATCCATGAAGATGAACATGACTGAGACCCCACCTGGAGCCCTGTGTCCAGTTCTGGAGCCCCCAACATAAGAAGGACATGGAGCTCTTGGAGCGTAGTCCAGTGAAGGCCCACGAAGATGATCTGAGGGCTGGAGCACCTCTCCTATGAAGGCAGGCTGAGAGAGTTTGGGTTGTTCATCCTGGAGAAGAGAAGGCTCCAGGGAGACATCATAGCGGCCTTCCAGTATTTGAAGGGGCTACAGGAAAGCTGGGGAGGGACTTTTTACAAGGGCTTGTAGTGAGAGGACAAGGGGTAATGGATTGAAACTGGAAAAGGGGAGATTTAGGTTAGACATTAGGAAGAAATCAATTAGTGTGAGGGTGGTGAGACACTGGAACAGGCTGCCCAGGGATGTTGTGGATGCCCCCTCCCTGGAAGTGTTTGAGGCCAGGTTGGATGGGGCTTTGAGCAACCTGGTCTAGTGGGAGATGTCCCTGCCCGTGTAGGGGTTTGGAACTAGATGACCTATAAGGTCCCTTCCAACCCAAAACATTCTATAATGCTATGACTATGGCCATGCAACCCATGCCGTGCACAGCACAGACACTGAGCCCGTAGCTTCAGTGCTGCACACCACCCAGGCCCTTCCAATTCTTACAAGGATCACAGCAGGCTTTTATATTGCACAAATGTATGTAAGCTGTGCTACAGTATTCAGCTGGTAGTGCCTACAAACATTAAAATTTCCCACTCCGTCTCCCTTTGTATCAGAGAGTTAAGTTCCCAGACTTGTTTCCTTCCCTCCTTCAACACCGTTCCTGCTCCTTGTCCCCTAACATGCATCTTCTGGCACTCTGAAGAGAACCACTGCTATGTCCCTTGACAAATACAGCTGAAAAGCATGACCAGCATCAACAAAATAAACACTGGGTATAAATATATTACTCTCAATGTGGACATATTACCTGTGATCTTGTAAGCCAGTGTTTAAGATGCCTAAATGTTTAATAAATAGTAATCTTTGATGCCAAACAGAAATAAATTAGGCTACAAACCTAACTGTCTGAATCAAAATTCTGCAATGCTGAAATTATAACCTAAATAAATATAACCTAAATGTTAGGTTTTGATACTTCTAGGTACCAAGTATCAAGAAAGGTGAAAATTAAGGATCAACCCTTGCTTTTGATCGTATACCCTATCTCCTCCATCTGTGGAAATGTTAAAATTGTATTAACTTCCTATTTATCTGTCAAAGAAAAGTGTTTCACTTACCACGGATTTTTGTATTTCTTTTTGTTTGATTCAAATATTAAATGTAAGGCATAAAATAAAGAACCTTCAAAAAAAACCCAAATTATTGTTTCTGTAAGTGTTCTGCATAAGCAACTTACAATCTTTGGCAAATTTTATTATGTAAAGCTTACAGTGAATTAATACTTTTTAGTTCCATTGAAAAAAAAAAAAAGAGCTACAAAATGAGCATAAACTTACAAGGTACTTATTCATTTTTGCTCTTCTGGCCACAAGTCATCACAATCTGCACTAGAATCCAATCCAAATTACATGCAATTTACTCTTCTACATACAAAAAAAAAAGTAATTTTGAAAAAAATCAAAGGAGTTCTTCTACCAGCTGTCTCTTCCTCCCTGAATGCCTGCCTGTTTGGACTTCGCATCTCTCAAACGTCAAAGTGAATTTTAAACTCATTGTAGTGTTTAGTGGCTTTTTCCAAAAATCAGATTATGTAACACCTGCTCATCTCTTTCATTCTGTTTTCTTAGATTCAGTATCAGCCCGAGGAGCTGAATTTAGCTTTCCAACATGCTATGCAAAGGGAGAGCCGTTAACCTCCTTGTAAGTTTATAGTCACAAGTCACTTTGCCGAGTACCTCTAGTGTTCAGAGACACCTCGTTTCATGATAAAGGGCAGTTAACACCTGTAAAGTAATTACATCTACCAAATGTTGTTGGCCCGAAATATGAATATATAATTGTTCCTGCCATCTGTTAATTACACTAGTTGAATCACTTATTTAATCATATACATTTACTTGGCATCTACAAACTTTTTAATAGCTTTCACAAATGCTATCCTGGCACTCGGGCAGCTAAGTCACCTTTCGTGTGTTACACAAAGAAGTGACATGGCTATACAGGAGGCCAGCTTTTGCAGGAGCTCAGAAAGATGGGAAGGCAGTTGGTGCCAATAGCCAGAGGGACCAGCAGGGAGTTACCAGTAGAGGCAGGGACACCCAAGTGCTCCTCAGGTCAATGACTGCTGCTTCTGAACATCTAAAGATAAGGAATTTGTGCAAAATATGGAGCACTATGTTCACAATTTACAAACTACATCACAGCTTTGGCACTAGGCTCTCTTTGACCTCTCTAGTTTAGCTAAAGCACCTACACCAGGGCTGTCCAGCTGAGGCTGCTTTAAAACATTGCAGAACTGCAGGCAAAATTGAATTTTGCTGGTCTCCAAGGATAAGAGGAGATGCAACTTTTGCTGTAGGGGTGAGGGTGACTTTGCAGGGGATATCTGATAAGAACACCTCCCTTACAATTCACAGCTGGTTACTTTTAGTCTTCCCAGGGCTTACTAACTTGACACAGGCACCCCAGCCCAAACAAGCTCCATTCTGCCTCCCTCTCACTCCTAGTGGTGTTAAAACCATGACCAATGTGAAAGAGAGGAAAAGCAGACTATGACGAGCCTCCCTCTGCTCTCAGTCTAGGATGGAGAAAGGACAAGGGCTGGAGGGAGATAAGTCAAGATTCTCTTTATTGACACATCTTATGTCCTCAGCCTTGGATAGTAGCTGCAGCAGAGCTGGAATGAAAACAGTAAATCCACCACCACACCAGGTTTTCAGACATTTTACACAGCTTCCTACTCTGCCTGCATCCACAGCTTCCTTGTTGCTAGCAAACTGCATCCAGCTACAGTGAGCCTAGGAAAACAGAAATAAGGAAACTAAAACAACTTACTAGAGCATGTAGCACAATTTCCCTGATATTGCTTTAATATCAGGGACGGGAGACAATGATGCTATGCTGTACATGCATATTTTGGAGATCAGCAACCTAAAATATTCCTAAGATTACCTCTATGAGTTTCTGCTGCAAATACAAAGCCATTACAATGCAAACAAAAGCAGTGCCACTAGCAGAGTAATGCAGGAAAAGGTGTCCGCAGGTACCACAGAATCACAGGGGTAGGAAGGGACCTCCAAGTCCAACCCCCCTGCTGCAGGCAGGACCACCAAGGGCAGATCACACAATGCATCCAGATGGGTCTTGAAAATCTCCAGAGAAGGAGACTCCACAACCTCTCTGGGCAGCCTGTTTCAGTGCTCCATCACCCTCACAGTAAAGAAGCTTTTCCTGATGTTGAGGTGGAACTTCCTGTGTTGTAGCTTGGTGCTGTTTCCCCTCGTCTTATTGCAGGGCAACACTGAAAAGAGACTAGCCCATTTCTGACATCCACCCTTCAGATATTTATAGACCTTAATAAGGTCCCCTCTTAGTCTTCTTTTCTCAAGACAGCCCATTAAAAATAAAAATTTAAGGCAGATTCTTATCATTTGCACCTTTAACAGGTAACATTTTAACAGATAAAATTTGCATGCATATGGACATATCCTCGCTTCTTTCTATCTTGGAGAAAAAACCCTGAACTTTAATCAAGGGTAATTTAACTTTAAAAATGAACAAACAACTTTTGTATCAGTATATCACTAAAACTAACAGTAGGTAAGAAACACACACAAAAATTTATACATGTGTCAGGATAGCTGCCATCTCACAGAAATCAATTTATAAGCTGGTACTATAAGGAAGTCCCACCTTATTTCTCCATCTTTACAGCTGGCTATATTCCACACCGCTGAAAACTGCTGACCTTTCCTAAAGCTGCCTAAAAATCTCCTCTTGCTGCTTGAACATTAATCTAGGACTCACAGTTGAACTCTGCTGGTGATCAAGTTGAAATAGCTAGGACAATGTTTTCAGCCTGGTGTGGTGATGGTGGGATAGCAGCTGCACAGGCACAGGGAATATAACCTGGTTGGCCTCAGAAGCCTGGGAAACCCTGGAACAGGCAAAACTTATGATCATCTTTACCCTACAAGACAGCAGCTCTGCCTATCAGGCAAATATTAGTATTTTTGATGTGACAAATGCAAATAAAGCTTGCGGAAAATCAGTAGCACCCTTATGCTGGACACAAGCTGAGATGTTTTGTAACATAAAAGCAGTCATTAACTAAATTCAAAACCCAACGAAATGAATTCAGGGAAATCTACTTAACTCTAATTTGCAGCTGCTTTGCATATTCCCTGTTGATGAAAAATATCTATCAAATCCTCTAGATAGAAACTACTGTGAGTTACTTCATTGTCCCTAACACCCAGAAATGGGTTACCAAAAAAAAGAACCTTGCTTAGATTAGGACTGCAAGTGCATTTTTTGCTTGGAAATGCAAAAGATATGTGGTGTTACCTTCATGTCTAGTGGAGTTTGTGTATTTGCTAAGCATCCCCACTTCTCCTGGGAAGCAGCTGCAATACACCATCCCACTTTCCAGGCAGAGGCAAGGCAGAGGGCTGGAGCCAAGGGTCAGCTGAAACACACATCCGTTCTCCTTCTTCCAGGAGAAAAGGGACAAGAAAACAGATACTATCCTTCTGTGCACACCCTAGAAACCTCAAATACCTTGAAAAACTTCTTCAGATATGCAAATGATGTCTCTATAGAAATCAGGAGAAAATTAAGTATACTTTATTTGAATCAATTATGATTAACTCAAATGTTGCAATTAATAAAGAGATCCATTAAAAAAAATGTTGAAGGGATGCCTGGGTGTAAAACAAAGACCTAGGCCAGAACTGTCTCTCCCTGTTGTTTGGAGGTATGTTAAGATATGTAAAGATAACTTGCTAAAACATCAAACTTTGTCTAGAGAAATGAGAAATAAATTGAAGTCACGCACTGTGACTTTTTCAGTGAGGATTTAAAAAATTAAGAGGATTTCATCGGGTATTACAAATACATCACAAAGAGCTATGGGCTCAAGATAATAACATTCCAGCTATGTCTGTATTGATCTTATAATTTATTTTGATACTAGTTTTCCCTTTTCTCAAGCAAGTGTCACTTTAAAAGCACGCAAACAGTATTTGGTGAGGACAAGCACTGCTGGGCTCTCTGCCGAGGACTCTAAATGCTCAGAGGCAACTGAGAAAAAGGCAACAGTCTGAACACCAATTCAAAAGGAGAAAAAAGAAAACTAGCCCAAAATTAGAGGTTCAGGGAAGACACTGGCAAAATCCGTACGGCATGGAGAGAGCCAAAGGATCCACTTAAATACACTTACAGTACACACAAGTGGCTCAAGTCAAAGCAGACAAGTTTTCATTACCAATCACTGCAGGAATTTTTCATATTGTTAAAGACAATAAAACTGTAAATTACTTCAGGAAAAGTTACTGGACTTAGAATTGAACTACATTCTCTCCTTAGACAACTTGGTAATTATTAGCTGAATTTGATGCTAAACTGCTTATTTCCCATTATTTCCTTCCATATGCCAAAGTAGATAACTGTGTATTATTTTCATATTTGCAGGTCACACAGGCACATAACTAACCATATCAATAGTTTATTAAACACACCAGAGCAGAATTATTCATTTTATATGTCAATAACTCTTTTTCCCAGAATATGCCTCCCTCACCCCTCGTGCAAGCTGAGCTGTGCCTCTTCCCCAGCCTGGCGAGCTGAGCACAGTCCAAGGGCTGTTCTACAGAAAGAGTTTTTCATTCTCAGCACAGGCCTGTATGCCCTAAAGTTTGCTTGCTTTTTCTTCCAGGTGTACCATCAGTCTAATAAATTATATACTTTTCGCCCATAAAGCTACCTCCCTATATCACTGTCTGTCACAAATAGAACAGTGCTACTATTCCTAAATATTTTGCAGGGTAAAGTTCCTCCTGACTGCAGCTGTAGCTGAGAAAAATGAGCCATTCTGTAGGTCACTGCCTGGGACCCCAGTGCAGGGGCCCAGATTAAATTCCATCAATGGCCACTTGTGAAATATCTGGTTTAATAAGACCTACCTAGAATCACTCTAAACTTTCCAGAAAACCCAGGTTTTTGACAGCAGAGCTCGATTTCTTTCATCAAAAAGGGATTCTTTCTCTTCCCAAAGTCTTTCGCCTTGTTTGCCAATGAGTCTCAGCTTTCTCTAAAGCCAGTAAGGGTCTTACTGCCAAGAGACCCCTTTATTAAATAACTGATTCTTTGTGAGACACCCCAGAGCACAATCATCCTCTTCACTGAATGAGCTAAAGATTACTGCTAATGAGACAATTGCACATTATCTCAGCGTGTACCCTGAAGAGCAGCAAATAAAGAGACTGCACTGGCAATCAAAACCTGGCATCTCCTAATTAACGAAGGCTTGACTTTGACACCTGTGTACAACTTCTTTTCCTTCACAGAACAATTTGCACTATTATGCAGATATCCACCAGAATAATGAAGATATTGATTTTGAGCTTTTCAAGTCCCCAGTAGAGACAACTGCAGCTTTGAGGTAATGGGTCACCAGGGAGGGATTGACAACCTGGTGCAGATACATGGAATGTCGCTTTGGAGGGATGACATAATTCGTTGTCAGTTCTGTAGTTTTATGCTGGCATTTTAAAAATAGTGACATGCCGTGATCCTGGACTACATTTAAGGCTCACTTCTCAGCTTTCTGTAAATCTGATCCTTTCTTATCCATCCTCTAGGCTGTCTATGACCCACATCTAATTTTGCCATGACTTCACTTCTCTTGGCAGTATTACTTCTCCCACATAAGACTCTTTGTTTTGACTCCAGGCTTATCATCACAGTGCTTGCTTTCCAGTCTGCCCTCCTCACAGAATCATACAATAGCTGAGGTCAGAAGGCACCTCTGGAGATTGTCCAGACCAACCCCTCTGGCTAAAGCGGGGTCAACTGCAGCAGGCTGCTCAGGGCACGGTCCAGTCAGGTGTTGAATATCTCCATGGATGGAGACTCCAGAGCCCCTCCAGGCAACCTTATCCAGTGTTCAACCATTGTCACAGTAAAAAAGTTTCCTCTTACATAGTTCCTTTACTGCAGTTTGTGTCCACTGCCTCTTGCACTTTCAACGCATACCACTGAAAAGAGACCAGCTCTATCTTCTTTATTCCCCCCATCAGATATTTGTACACATGGGTAAGATTCTCTTGAACCTTCTCTTTTCCAGACTAAACAGTGCCAGATCTCTCAGCTTCCCTTCTTATAGCAGATACTGCAGTTTTTGTGTCCCCAGTGATCCCACCAGCTTCCTCTTCCTAGTCCAATCTTTGCTGTCTACCCCAGCTCTCTAACATTTTTTCCCACTTAGCAGACATTGTTCTCCTTGGCTTGCTATTTCTAGCCCCCACCCTCTGCTCCTCTGCACTGCTGCTTTCCAGATCCTGTTCAACCTATTCTCTGACTTTATACTAACTGACCTTCAGTCTCCATTCTGTCCCTCACACAGACTTTCTGCCAAGTTTTTTTCCCATCTTGCAGGTTCATATCTTTTTACTTTTTTTTCACTCCCTTCCCATGATGCTAGGAAACTGACGGACTATGAAGAGCACAGGGACACACACGTGTGTCCTACCCTGTTCAAGTGACTAGATGAAAACTGCTTTTAACAGTCCAGAACGACAGTAATAAAGATCTGCTCAGCCTCTTATAGTACTGGTCAGCAACGTGCTAATGTAGACAGAATCTATGGGGAATTGGACTTCATGTTCTTAACAAGGCTTTGCTGAGATGTGATCTTTCAAAGGTTTACAACTCCAATGGGGCTCTCACAGGAATAGAAAAAGCCACTCCCTTGACACAAATTCCTTGTTAAGAGTCAAGTCCTTGCTTGAAAACTAAGGGACCATCATACTGGTTATGTATTTTTGATGCCGACAAAACATACATACCTTAGTTGTCACTTTCAGAAATCTCAAAAAAATATTTAGCTGCTTCATTTCCCATGCAAAAGTAAATTAAAACTCTCAACACCTGGCATAGAAAATTTCAACCCAATGTTGAAACTGAGAACAGGACAAGCAATAAACATTTCTGTAACCAATAGGAAGCGGCAACCAGCTTGGAAAACACAACCAAGCCCACAAAAGAGTTCCTGCACACTTTTGCTCTTATTTTGCTATAGAAATTGTTTCCACTTGTAAATTGAGTGTTATCAAGTTCCATCAAGATCTATAGACTTCTCAAGCACAGATTCTACCAAATATAATCCTAAATCAAATTTCACTACATTTAGCAAAAGCCAGGAATGCTAGGAAAAGTCTGCATACTTTTTAGGATCTCTTACACCTCTTTTGCCTATCCCTATCTTCCCTTTAGTCTTTATGTTTTCTGATGTAATACAAGGTAGTTGAGTACATTAATCATGTTCACACTTTGAAAGAAGAAAAAAAAATCCCACAATCCAAGGGAATCAACGAGGCTTTTCTCCATAACTTTTTATGTGCAAGGCTTTATTGAGTGTCATCAGATAATGCCACATCCAGATAACTGCCTTGCCAATCCTGAATATACAGCTCGACACCAACTGCACTGAAAGTTGTGACAATCCAGTACTTCCTTTTCAACACAGTGTGGTTTTTAACTTAACTTTACATAAGTTTCTTGAGTATATTTAGAAGGATGAGACTTCTTTGTGCATCTTTTTTCGTCACCACCGAGGATCCATTTCTGACTCACAGCACAGCCCAGAATGCTGCTCTTTGTGAGGATAACTGCATCAGTGAAAATAGACTTTCCAATATCACCATTAAAAAAAGGTGCAGAATGGATTATCCCGTAAGTGACTTTCTTAATTTAGTGTCAGAATAAACTGCAAGAAGCAAAGGAAAACATTTCGAAGTGTGAGAATATACATCTAAGAAATAACAAGTTCTTTATTACTATTTCCTCTCTTCTTTAATCTTACAGATTCAGAAATCAGTGTTGTCCATGGGACTGCAGGTGGAAGCAGTATTTAAGGACAGATGTTGCACTAATTTCAGTTTTCAGCTTCCTTCAAACTTGCATAAATAAATCCATTTATACTTTTTACTACAACAGACCTCAGTAGAATCTTACATAAGATTAAGTTTTGGGGGATTCAGTCCTAAAATTAATGAAACAATAGGGGTAATGCATCATAAAATATACTGTTCTCATTGGACAAATATAGCATAGCTTTAAATTGCTAAGAAAGTTTGTAGAACATTTCGGAAGAGACAGGAAACCTTGCAATTATAGGAACTTTCATGTCAGTCATCCACCATTAAATCTTTGCTCGGAGGTAAGGCCAGATTGCTGCTCTGCATGGATAAATTGGGAAATATAGTGATGAGTAAGACATCCTCTTCTTCAGAGAAAGTCCATGCTATTTTAAAAGTCGAAATCTATAATGGACATGCTATGCAAAAGATCAACTAATCACAGCAGACTTTGTATAATTAAAAGCATTGCTAATTCTGGCATTCTTTCAAGCACCAGAGAACAAGTGAGTGCCTGTAATTATGGCAGTTTTCCAAATACAAGATGTGCCTGACAGGAGTAACTCCTTGCCTTGGTAACTAAACATGAACTGAAAGGAAACCTGATATAATTGGGATCAATAAAAAAACGTTGGCAGATTAGGTATGTATTGTGCTCTGTCTCTGTACAGGATGGAGAGTCATTTAGATGCACATAATCAATTAATTAGGCCTCACTGCTGATATTCACTAGTTTTCTCCTGAAAGCTTCTCTCAACACTAACCTCTGTAATAGATAACAGTACTCCCTGTAGAAGCTATAACTGAAGAGCTCCCAGTCACTGGGGGATAGAAAAAGAAAAAGAAAAAAAGGTATTTGACAGGAAGCACAATGTCATCCCTTAGGTGCCACAGCACAATTTTGTTATAAAAACCCCTCTGTAGTCTATACATAAGCAATATGCATGCAAGTAACTGAGTTTTGTAAAAAGGAGACAATTTCCTTCCTCTTCTCTTACAAAGTACAGTTAACCACTTAAACACAAAAAATACAAATTAGTGGAAACTAATAATGTAATGCTTCACAACAGAATTCTGAAGCTGTAAGTGGTGTTATTAGTGGCTCTTTTTCACTTTGGTCTTTTTCTCAAAGTAGATAATTGCTCTGTGTAGTTATTACACAAAACATTTAAATAAATTACACAGACATCCTTTACTCAAAGATAAAAATAGGGCTCTTCTTAATTAAAAAACGATCAAGCACTTCCATTGTTATGATTTGCTATGGCAACTTAAGACAATGTAAAAAAACCCAACAAACCACCATAACAGAGTTAAAAGAGTTAAAAAACAATATTACAGATGTTTAAAAACCTATAGTCTTCAAGTGTATTTTTGAAAGGTATACTTCCCGGTAGAACTTGAAAAACTGAAGAAAATAAATCAGGACTGCATGATTTTGGATAGGGCTAAGGAAGAATGGAGGGGAATGCTGGTTAATATTTAAGTTCACCCACTGATTAAACTCTGTACATGTGATTTTCCTAAAAGTTGATGTTCAACACTACACTGCTGCAAGTTTTAACATGAATTTATTTTCAGTGCCATTGAATGACTAACGAAGAAGAAACAGTTCTATTGCCAGATGCAAAGTCAACACAAGAGTGCAGAGAGAAATAAGTGAAAAACTCTTTGCTGATATTTACAGTGCAAGTATAATGAGTTAACAGATACGTATTCTGCCCAGAACAGACTTTCGACTTCATTCCCTCAACAGTCTTGAGAAAACAAGGCACGTTTTTTTAAAAGGAGCATTTAATTTTTCACCTTAGAGTTCCACAAATCAGCCAATAAACTGCCTCATTGCTAAAGCAACAAAAGAGATAGGAAACACTGATATTAAACAAAGGTCTGTAAGAAAGATGACGATGATGGTGGTAAGGTTTGACCCCTTCCTTTGGCTCACTGTTTAAGAGACAAGTGTAGTATGTGACATTTGAAGTGCCTGTGGAGCTTTCCCTGCTGACAGAAAACATCAATAAACTACATAGCTCTACTACATTTTGAGCAAGTGAAATGCTGCCTTCAAAGGTCTTGTTACAAAATGATACAAATACAGTTCTTTTTAATGAAAATGTGACCTACAGAAAAAGAGAAACAGTGTTTCCTTTATTAACTTTCTTCTCAATTTCCACTCACCAGGCAGGGAGTACTCTTTCAATATAAAACTGACTTACCAGAAAATCAACTACAAAATCTAGGTAACTGCTATGCTTCTAAAAAAGATGATAAAGCCCCGTAGTCCAACAGATTTCCACAGCTATTCACACCAGCATGTCCACCACAGCAGGCTAGTAGCTACCAAGACAGACTGAGTCCTTTCTTCAAATATTCCCCCTTGAAGAATGTGTTCCTCATGAGAAATGTGTGTCACCTCTTCAGGGAGTGAGTATGAGCGCATCGGCAGGATCAGGAATCAAACTCATCTTTCTCTTGACCTTCAAAGAATATGCAAGATGTTGTACACATGCTTGTGAAGCAGGCAGCAGGGCCAACAACCTACAACAACCTTGAGATCTGGATTCTCAAGTGCAAATGATCCATACCTGCTTGCAACTGCTATCTAGCGCTAGCTAATCCAACTTAGTATTACTAATTTTAAGTTTACTCTCCCAAAAGCATTGTATTCCCAAAAAGGCTGCCCATGATTCCACTTGAAGGCCATCAGAATTTTAGAGGCCCTTTCAGAATTTAGAAGAAAAACTCTGATATATCTTTACTTGCAGCCTGTGTCACACACCATTTATTTTACCAACATGTGTGGAATTACTAGTTCTTCGAGTTCTACAGATCTGTTATGAGAAGGTACAAGTCACAGGGATGAGAAATTAAAAGCATAAAAAGGGAAGTGACACTGAGGATGATAAAGAACTAACACACCTTCTTCCTACTAATGAATGGCACAGAAAGCAACTGGTAGGCAGCTGCCATAAGGAAAGTAGAAGAGTAAGGAAAGTATCAATGAAAGCAGACCGTGACTGTGAACAGCTGGGAAGGTCACAATGCTGCCTGCTTGATTTATTTAAACTTTGGAGACTGTTCCCTTTTAAAACCCTTTGTTAATGTGGAGTACATAGCTGTAAGCACATCCTATAACCTCTCTTTCAGGCATGCTACGATTCTATCTAATCAGGATAAACAATTCACTCTAATGAAACTTAAATGTATTAGTGACAGTTGAACATGTTTTGCATTATATTGCTAGGAAAATTACATGTCTCTCCCATACAGAAATTAACTTCGGTAACCCCATGAACAATAATTACAATCAACTAACACGAAAACACAACATGACAAAATGCACCCTGCAATTTATCTCCTCCACAAAATTACACCATGCAGAAGGGAAGGTATTTCATCACTTAACTCAGTGCTGGTGCACCGACAGGCTAATGAAGTTCCTTCACTTACTGCAGATTCCTTCAAATCATCAGCCACTAAAAGATCAAACAGATGCCCCACATAGAGTCTTTTAGGCATTAACATGAACATAATCCAACTGATCCCAATACTATGATCTTGCATCTTTTTATTTTCTGAAATGTAAAGGAGAAACCCAGAACAAGATAGCTAGAACATGTGGCTCACAGAGTGGCAAGGGTTTCAAATGTGAAGAAAAAAAAATAATCCAACTCCACCTTTGAACACATTAATAGGATTAGTATTAAGCCAGTAAGAAATATACGCAATTTTTCAAGAAGTGAAGTTTAAAAGGGCACCATCAAATAAGTTAACATTTCATTAATATTGCTTGCTTTCACCTTGACATGACAAAAAAAGGAAAAACATCACTAGTCATCATATGCAAGTGTATCTATGATTGTAAACCAAGTTAAATCACTGAAAGAGACATTGTTTGAGGATCAAGATGAAAATGAACAAAACCCCATGAAATTAAGATGAGAACGCCAAAACTATTTAGATAGTAGATAAAAGCTTAGGTCAAGAAACAAAAGCAGAATGTCTGTGTAAAAAAGGATTATCAAGAAATGTCATCTTTCTTGCACATTCCTACAAGTACAGGTAAGGAAATAGCTGCACTAATTCCATTAATTCCAGTAAAAGCATAATTAAGTTACCCTTCATCATAAGTAGCTTAGGCCATAGTCAGATCTGTATTTAATAGAGCTGAGACATGTTAAGGAATAAATACAGACAATATAAAAATAAAAATATATTTAAAAATAATAAAGCCATCAATTTTGCAGTGTCAAAACGTATAGGAAGGAATATTTGAAGATAAAATCACTTCCAGTTAAACAAGAAAGCAGTTATCTCTACCTCTGTATTTCATGAAGATATTACCATTTGCTATGAAAAGAACTGGATACTAACTCTGCGCTTTTCTTTCTCATGGTCTATCTTCTCCCTGTTTCCCTCTGCCCATGATTTTATAAGGTGTCTCCTAAGAGTTGATAAAAGTTACTTTTTTGACCAGAGAAATCAAAATAAGGAAAAATCATAATGCTGAAGAGTTGTCTGTACTGGTTTGATAATTATACCCTTCTTGAAACAGCCGATGTCTCAGGCAAGGTACTTCTGAGTTATATGATGTTGAATGTTAGATTATATACAATCTCTAAGATATTTTAATCATTATTATCTTGAGTGGATTACAGTGCACTGATAAGTTAAAAAAAATTTAATGCATTCAGTGAATTTGACTCAGTTTTAAAATCTGATCTTATGACTTCAGGTTTGCCTCCTAAAAAAGTGGCAGAAACTTAGGCTACCAATAAGAAACTGCAATGATACTCAGCAACTTCTTAGACATCTGCCTGACTCAGAAGCCAAGGGTGAGTTAACATTTGCCTTACAGGACAATGAAGCAAATGATTTACATGAAAAGTATTTGTACACTTGGGCGTGGTCTTTGATTACTGTCTAAAATTAAAAGTACCAATTACTCTTGTTCTTCATGGTGTCTTTATCCCAGCCAACAAATCTCAGAAGTTCTCTTAAGGGGAAAGTGGTGGAGGAGTGCAGAAAAAAAAAAAAAGTAGAAGTAGCTGCTGATCAGAAAGAAGCCAAAATTAACAAGAACCTGCAAGATTCATATCCTCCAGTTATCACACCAATAGGAGGGTACAAGAGTAGCTCTGTGCAGAAGTTGAAGAAGCAGCACAAATTCATTCATTTTCAGTTTTAAAATTCAAATTGAGCTGCCTGCAGAGAAGCTGATAAGCTCTCTAGTAGAGTATAAAGTGTACACAGGCCTTAAGATCTAGCACAGGTGGATTATGTGTAATGAAGTAAAAGAAATAAATATCATCTAGGGTGAACGAATCCATCACAACTCTTACCCATGCAAGCAAAACAAAGCACAAAATGCAGAATTATGAATATAAATATCTCAGAGTATACAAATATTACATTTATAAGAATATGCCTTAGAGTTCTGAGCAAAATGGCATACTATGGTACACATTATATTTTTAGAGAACATAAAGTTGAAAGTAAGGTTTTTTTTTCTTCAGCTACTGTGTTAAAAAAGGTTGACCACATGAAGGAAGGAAATTTTTAAAAAGAATTGAATAACATGAATTGTCATAACTCTCAATATTTTTTTAAAAGAAAAAAACAAACAAGCCAGTAATGTCAAAAGCATTAGCCAAACCCCAGTGTATCTCACATAAAAATTTTCAAAGTTAAACTAGTAGTTTTAATAATGGATTCCTCACTTTAAATCAACAAGTATAATAACAAATGCCATTTTCGTTCATTTATTGTAGCATGGCAAGAAGACTAGATGTTAACCAATCCAGGTGTGGAGGACTGGCCTCCACAAAAGGTATGTCTCTCTCACAAATTGATTGCATCAGAGAGACGCAGAAGTCAAAAAGAGAAGGAAAAAAAAACAAACCGAAGTGGCGACAACCCTGGGGTGTGTGCGCGGCTGGGACTTACACACAATGAAGGGCAGAGAGCCCTGCCCCCCTTGCCATGTGTGCAGCCAGGACCCAGCCTTTGGCTGGAGCATGGCAATATTGTTACAGGGGCCACAGGTAGGAGCGGAGGACTGAGCAGACAAAAGGCCAGACCAGCCTGCATGAGCATGGAAATAGGGACGACCATTATAGGTCGTTATCGGTCGTTGGCGCCCATTGTTCTCTGCTGCTGACAGAAAGGAGAGAGAAGAAAAGAGATATAACACAGAGCCTTCGGTGGCTGGGTGGGACTCCTGCTGTAACTCCCGCATTCTTTTACTCCTGCCTCCCTGCACTCCGGGACTGCTGCTATTCCCTGCTTCCTGCTTGCTTACACTCCTGCCTTTTCTCGTGGGGTCTGCTCGCCTAGGAGCTGCATGAAAGGAGCTGAAGAAACGGAAAAGAGAGCTAGAGCATACTAAAAAAGCTGGAATCACTCTTCGCTCCCCCAAACCCTCTGTCATCAGTGCTCCCAGGACAGCCGGTGCAGCTCCAGCCGGCTGTAGCCGTTTGCCACAGCCCAGCTCCAGCCCACGTCGCAGCCGCCGCTGCCCAAGCCGAGGCAGCCGCCACGGGCCGCAGCCGCCGGTGCCGGAGCTCCAGCGTGTAGCCGCTCGCCGCTGCCGAAGCCACGCTCGCCGAAAGCCCGCTCTTAAAGCCACAGACGCCGCCAAACCTGTCAGTGCTTCTGAGCCTGTAAGAGACCCACTAACCGAGAAATCTCTCCTTTGCGTTCTTTTCCCCGGGCAGAAGTAATCGGCCACATACACGCACCTCGTCTACCCTATACAGGAAATTCGTCGGGCACGCTACCCCCAACTGTAATAGTGTTCCTTTCTTTCTCTTTACCTATCACAAGTTACACACCCCAAGTTTGTCTCCTGTAACTACATTTGCACATCCTCTCCCTCCCCCACATACTCCCTCTGCTCCAAAGCTGTTACAGTAAAGTGGTATTTTAAGCACATAATCTCTATGTTTGTGCCGGTGCAGGCGCACATCTGGGCAGGGGTTTGTGTTCTATAGACATACCCGGTGTAGCCAGCCGGTCCCAAGCTAGGGACGGACCCACTGGGAAATTAAAACCAGACAACTGGGGGCTATTCCTCCTCTAATCGAGGAGGAGAGAAGGGGTGATCCGTGACTCGACTCGAGTTTTCCAGCTCGGGGTCAAACTCGGACTGCAACACCAAGTTTTTTAATATTAAAACAGTGCTGTATTTTGCAATATTTATTGTTATTGTCTTTCATCTGATCAAAATTGGGAGTGAAATGTACTACTGCAAGCTGCTAACACACCGAAGTGTAATGGTATCAAGGAATGAACACTCACAACCACCTCCTCTTCCATAAATTCGGTGGGAATTAATAAAAAGCCCCTCAAAATTACACCATTTAGTGGCGCTGCTTCATCTTCTGAACATGGGTTACACTGCAAGAGCTTTGGACATAGCTACAAAACTAGAGTAATTACAACTCTACAGCGATGGCCCGGTCTAAATTTGTCAGATGCACTGGTGTCCTTTGAAGGTTATTTTTCCTTCAATCTCCTCATCTCACCCTGCGCCTCTCCCAGAGGCAGCCTGTGTTCTCCAATCCTTTACCAGCACCAGCCTACCCTCACCACACACAAATCAACCACAGCTGTTTCCCCTAACCCAGCACCACGGTGCATACCAAGGCCCAGGAGGTAAAAACAGGAGAGGAAGAGGCAGCTGAAGCTTATCTAAAACAGTGAAGTTGCTGTTGCTGCTGTTCAAAGTGGAAGGGAACCAGGAAGGCTGCTGAAGCTAGAGGAGGCTACCCTGACAGCCCCACTGTGGTTGCAGAAGTGCCATCTCAGTGCTTGGTCTGCACATCTTCTCCTAGGACAACTCCTCCAAACTAACAACAGACCCCACCACACTCTGGCCTGCTTGAACAAATGCTCCTTTATTGCAACTCATGTACACATTCAAGGTTGTCACGCACTGTCACATAACAACACCTCCATCTCTGGCAGGGACACAGCTGTGAAGCAGAAAATAATGTTGTCCAAGCTCCTGGGTGCTTTCTCCCTTTGGCTTTGGTCCAGCTCCTCCTGGGGGAATACCAGGCTCCTTATTCCTTACCTAAAACCTTGGGTTACAACCATTAAGCTAAGTTGACTAAGCCAACAATGCCTCATGCTTCCTTGTATTTTGACTTCTATCTCTGTCAGTCTCTTGTTTTACTCTTAGCTTCTAAATTATTTACAGAAAGGACTGGCTTTTTTTTTTCCCCTCACAATTGTACTGAATACAGCAGAGAGACGCCATATGCTATTTCAGAGAAAAACTGATGATTTTCTGTAACACAGAGGAGATAATTTTGAAATCTCCTAACATTGGAAGCAAATGAGTTAAAAAGGAAGAAAAACATGTATAATTAGCTGGAATAAACTTTAGTGCATGTTTTTCACCATGATAATTCACAGCATATTAGCAAATATTCTAAAGTATATTAGCAAATATTCTCAAGGATTTTGATACTCTAAAACCATTTCAAAAACAGGAATACATTTCAGGAAAAAATTATATGGTAAGTGAGCCGGAGTGTAAATTAGCATTGGCTGTAATTCTGTTCCATTAGATTTGTTATTTTGGGCTCACTACATATGGGCAAATTCTCAGAAAACTAGTGCTGCTTTACTGCTGGATTTGCAAACATGTACTGGGGCAATGACAAGTAGCAGAATTAATACTTTAATAGTCTTCCTTGAGCAGTGAAACTTGTTTGTAAAATCTACACGAAATGTGCAATTGCTTCAAACATGAACATTTTTCAATATAAATGAACAGCCTAAAAAACATCCACCAGAGGGGCAAAACAGAAACATTCTCCCTGTTCTGTTAATAATTAGCAAATAATTTACTTTAGCTCAGTACCATTGTTATCTTTTGAGATACAGCTTCTTTGTTCCTTCAATCTAAGCTGAATTTTAACTCTTGCATACAAATGAGCAACCATGCCAGTTCACTGAAAGAGCAGATTTGGCTTTCAGATTCTCAGCTCTGAAGAAATTCTGTTTTAGCATATATGCAGTTTTCATACCCCTCATCAATTGCCTTTTTCTAGGTACCTAGGTTTCTAGGTTTTTCAGCTTTTGCAAAGCACTCTGCTCCTTCAGCAATACTCCTACCAGGTGGCTAGTTTAAAAGCTGCCTACCTTTACACAAGTTTGAACAAGATTATATATGTCTGCCAGGCAGATACAACCTGAATAGGAAGGCAGAGGGAAATCCCTGAAGGGATGGCAATCATACTTAAGTATGTATATTACTGAATCATACTTAAGAAAAACATTCATTTTAGCATGTTATAGTTTCCTTTAACAGGAAGGTTAAGAACTTCTCTCTACGTCCCAGTCATTACCTCTAAGCATTCCCCAAACCTTCTAGCTTTCTTAGCTTACCCTGAAATACAGTGTGGCTGGTAGGGGCCCATACCATCTTTATTGCCTTATCCTCTCCTCTCCCTATTAGTTCAGTGTTCTAATATACATCTTTTTTCACAGGATTTTGGCTTAACTAATCATGGTGAATACAGCATTGTAGCTCAATCAGCAAGTGCATCCATCCCCTTTGGTGAAACAAATTATTTGCAGGTGCCTGTATTCTGCAAAGGGGCTGCACAGAGATCATTACAACAACCTGGCAGCACTCCCTAATTTCCTGATTTTTGAGAACAGAACTGTCATGCCATTTCCTTGCAGGATAGCTCGGGACTCCTACCCTCTACATCCTACCATGGGGCCAGGATATCCAAAATAACTACTCAAAGACATAAGCTGCATTTGGCAACATCTGCCTGCACATGCACTATGGTATGAGAAACCTTGTCCTCCTTTAAGTGGCCTCAGACTTTCTTTCTGCTTCCCTTGAGAATCCAGGTCAGAAGATATTTCTAAGTTAACTTAAAATATAAACTTGAAAACTAGATGATACACAACTAGGGTAGCCACCAACCCTAGTTTTGATGATGAGGCAAGACAAAGGTATTTCAGAGACTTACAAGATCAGAAATCTGTGTTAGCCAACAGCAACAGATCGTGGAAGGTCTGGCTAAAGTTGAGCAGGGTGGTGGTCTGACCTGTCCTGCATAGCTAGCTGAGGTTAGTTATGCAGAGCCATATAAAAAACTGTTACAATATATGAAGGAAAAAGAATGAATCCTAGACATTGTGAAGCAATTTAGTAGCTTCCCAAATGTTATAAACTTAACAAAATAGAAGGACAAGGGCTGTGGCAGAAATGGTGTATTTTGCAAGGGATAATGAGGGAAAAAAGAAGAGCCTACCCTGCCTCAGAGCTTTTTGTAGTTGTAGTAATCATCACAAGAACCCTCAACATTTCTGAACAAAGACTATGCCTGATTCCTCCCTGTGGACCTGTTCGCAACTATGCAGCCCAAAGCATGACTGTAAACCACACTCCAAAATAACAAAAAGTGCAAGAGGGAAGATGGGCTTAAATTACAGATCTCTGATTAAGACAGAAAATTCTCAGTGATCAACCAACAAAATGGGTTAAATAGCCTAAATATTCGTTAAATTCCATATTTCTTCCCCTATTTTCATTTTTGCTCTTTAAGCAGACAAATCGGGACACTCAATGAAAAAAATGTTAAACCCTTTGTATAATGTCTTTTTCTGTGTCCAGTGGTATTTTAATCTACCCAAATGCCATACGCAGTAACAACTGTATATATTAAAAAGGTTGTTTAGGTTTTGTATCTGGAAAACCATAATTCTGTCATCCACCCTCTGTAACACAAAATTTAATTTCGTTTTTGAACTCTACTAGACCAGAAACAACCAAGCCTGATGAACCTTCAGCCTGATCTACAGGACTGTTAAACTAAAACATGTAATCCAAGTCAGGCACAACTCCAGCACGGGAAGCTTAGCCTTCCCTTGGGTCTCATTTCCTCCTCTCCTGCCACAGCAGAAGCAGCTTGCTCATTCTCCTGACTCTCACGTCACACACTCATCAGCCTATTAACCAGCTGGATCTGATAAGCAGGCTCCAAAACCATGAAAAAGCCAAGGACACTCTGAAGTAGGGAGGCATGTTTCACCATGTCCCTGGCAGTAGCCCCACAGCACAGCTTTTTCCCACCATGCAGTGGAAAGGACAAGGGGAGCCATGTAATGGATGCTAGGCTGGCAGGGCAGACTGGAGGGGAGTTTGGGAGTTTCCACCACCCAACCTCATAGTTTGTACAGTCCCCCCAAGGTGAGACATTGATGTTTCAAGTGTATCTGGGCTACTTAAACCAATTTAAGAATAAGAGTTCAAAAGACATTTTAAAGTAACAATGAGTTGTGCAATTTGGGGCAGGGGGGCAAGTAGAAGTAAGGATGCTCTAGATGTTAATTTCTGACAACTTAGAATATAATTTTATTTCTCATATTTTATACTTTCATAACTGTATTTTATCCCTTTAAATATTGAAAGAAAACACTCAAATACTATGAAAATAAAATGAAACTAATATGACGAAAATATTGGCAAAACCAGAGAAGACCACCCGTCTCCTCTTTTTCCCATGAAAACCTCAGTACAGATCTTCTGTTCTCCTGGTAGGAGAAAAAGCAAGGGAAAAATCCTATGGGCTTCTCCTGATCCCCTGGGGCAGGCTGTTCGTGCTCTTTCCTGTTTCTCAAATACCACCCACTGTCTTCAAAAAGTTATAACTGTTAGGATATTTTAAGGAATTAAAGTTATAAATTACAGATCTCATGGAAGATGCTACTGATTACTCACCATTTTAGGTAACTTAAGTCGCAGTTTCCTCTACAAAGTAAAATTAAATGTGATACAAACTTTTCAGTTTGTCATGTTAGGATGGCCAAAGACCAGAACAAAGTCAGCGTTGCAGCATAAAAACCAGTCAGGTAACTAACAGATAGTATTATTATCTTCTTTTCTTCTTTTGTTAAGTGTGTTCTGTTAACCATGTTTTCTTCTTTATCTATGTTGTCATTGAGACAACCCTGATAGGCTTCTAAATGAAGCTTTACCCTTTCAGAATCCATTTCTTGGTCCATAAAATACACCCTTCAAAGTGGCTAGCAACATCTTTGGTCTCTTTGGTCTTAACGTGGCATACAGACACAGGTCAGCTGAATGGCTGGAATTCTCCTGGGACTAATCAAATGAATAGTCACAAACATTTTTATTTGCAGAGCTGGAATGTAATTATACTGCCACGTGAATTTTTAGAATGATCAGAGCCAACACTAGAGACATTCTAACAAATGTATGAACAACATATTCCAAATGCAGTTCAGATACTTGGGGCTTTGGAGTCACTAAGGTGCTTTTTCAGCTATCCTACAACTTTTGTAATTTTGTTTTATATGACAAAGACCACATCAAAGTTGCCTGAAGAACAGGATCAGTTGGTGAAGTCTGAGATATTCAATAACAAACAACACAAAAGATATGTCATATCCCTGTAGTCTGTGCCACATTCAAACAGGGGTTTTAGAATGATTTTTGGTAATATTCTTCTGAAGGTTGTCAAAAACACAGCCCACTCCAGCTAACTGTTCATAATTAAGAAACATGCAGGGAAATAGCCTGTGGAATGTATCAGCTAGCCTAGTTACATATCACTAACAGTAACAAATACACAAACCACATAGTTGGTAGCCTTAGTTGGTAGCCTACAAGAGCTACATAAATTACTAAGAAGCTACTAAAATCCTATTAAAAAACCTGCTAAAGGCATTATGACTCTTGACACTCAAGTACAAGGTTTTTGGGGCTTTCAGGATTTTTTTATTGTTAGGCTTTGGGGGCTTTTTGGCTTTTTTTTTTTTTTTTTTTTTTTTTTCTGGTGTTTTTTTTTAAACAAAAACTGTTGATGTATTCCACCTTAATGTCATCGTTTTTCAGAGTCTCCTCAAAAGACTGAGCAGAGAATGGGTTACGTGCTTTTGTACCTCTAAGAGTCTGACTGCTCAGCCAGAGGGTGAGCAAGCAGCAAAGAATTACAGGGCAATCACCCTTAATAAAGTTACAGATAGATAACAGAAGTAGCATGTTGGGAATGAACAGTCACAGAAAGATTTGTAATTAAATTTCTTCGGAGATTTTAAGGATTTGAAATAGCTGACAACCTGACAGGGGAAGATCCACCATTAGAACCAGACTGAAAAAAACCCAAACAACTTCTTAACTTTTACAAGGGCAAACTCAAGAGAATGAAAGCAGGCCATACTCACATTCCAACGAAATCCTCAGATTTAATAAGGATGAAGAACACTCTGTAATTTTGAAAGACCACTGCTTTCTTAGATCAAGTTGCATGTATTGTAAATCACCCAACAAGATATAATTAAGCAATAACACATGCTAGACATTAGTTTCTAAGCAGTCAGAAAACACTAAAGATGCCAGTAAAAAACAAAACAAAAAACCCCACAGTTTACTTGTTACTTATCACAGTTTGTACAGCTTTTCTACTGCTACACTTGGCATGCACAATATATATTCACTCTGCTGTAGTTACATAAAACTATGTCCAATAATATCCTGTAAATCCTTAATTACTTCTTTTGCAGAAATCAAGGCCAATTCTGAAGACATTCCAAAAGGCCGAATTTTCTCTGTTGAGATCCCTGTAATCCTTATAGTAAGTTAAAGTGCTATGGGTGATAAAATAAACCTTAGCATTCACTAAACATGTACTGACACACTTTTATGGTTGAGAAGTCCTTTGTCCCATTCTGTAATCATTTTGTGATTTTCCTCACAGCAGACAGCGAGCTGACTGCACTGCACACAGAAAAAAACACCACAGTGTTTTCTCCACGGGTACAACTGAAAGAATAAAAACAATAAGACATTTTCTTCTTAAAATATGCTTGGTGATATGCCTGCACAACTCAGGTTGTTCCTAAAACAGAAAACTAATTGGGAATATCGAACATATTCCACTTATCTTTCCCATGGGGATTTTTAAAGGTCTGTTCTTTTTCCATCCCTCCACACTCAGGGTAAAAAGCTACATAGGCCTCCATCCTGATACAAGTCTCCAGAGACCTTGGACTGCACATGTGGCCATGCACCTTGGCTCCTGCATTTCAGAGATGATCCCGCAGAGGTGCTGATATAAATATGCTTATGCTGTGCTGCAAACCCAGTCAAGGAACTCATCCGGCTTTCAAAGACCTGTAAGCAAATACCTCCACTCCTATACCTTAAATAGCACTGACACCAAACTCTCTGCTATGAAACTCCATCACCCGGCTGGCCTTCTGCTTATTTGTCCTTCAATTAACTTTTGCTCAGATGCATGTGATTACTGAACACAGGGATAATTTTTATTCTTTCCAATTTATCAGCTTCCAAGATACAATTTTTGAAGCCAGCATACGCACAGGGCATTCAAACCCCTCAACAATCCAGCACAGTTGTCTATACCACCTGGGAGATCTTCACTTTTATGTCTCTCTCCAAAAGCAGCAATGTGCAGAGGTTGGATTTCATCACAATTCAGACAAGAGGATCAAAGTATTCTTTGCTCTGTTACTCCTGAAGTAGGTGATGGGCTCCTTAAAATACACAATTCATGGACTAGATACACAAGAATTACTGCAGCACTCAATTATGCTATATCCAGCATAAATGATACTGCTCAACATGGGCTGAAACGTCTCTAGAAATAAACAATACTTTTATAATGTTGCCAGCCAAGATGTTATTTAAATCACTGGCTGGCCCCTAAACTCTGATCCTGAGAAATGTTTCCTCCTGGAACACACAATGCCATCAAGATTTTGCAGACCTGTCAATAAACACTTGGATCACTGTGTCAGGGAATAATAATTTAAGGTGCAACTGCAATGTATGGTAAAGGAATTTTCTTCTGCTGATTTCTTCAACACTCTGCACCAATATACAGCGCGTATTGATTGGTTTGAAGTCTGACCTCCTCTGGCAGGGGCAAAATTCCAATAAAATATTGTGACGAATGCCAAAAAAACAGACTGTGTTGACAACTTTAAAACATTAATTCTTTAGCTGTGCTATAATTAGTCCCGGTACAGGCTGAGAAACACAATGCAGTTTCAGAAAATTTCATCTGTATGGCAAGAAACCCACCAAATAGGCAGTGCCCCCCTCTGCCTCGGCAGAGGGATGAGTCCTGGCAGGCCTCAAGCACAAGGCAGTTCCACTTGGACAAGCCTGTGTGGCTCTGAACAACTGACCTGCCTTTGATCCCGGCTTATGCACAGGCCAAGTTGCTCTCTTCCTTCTCCCTGCTGAAAGTCAGAGATTTCTGGAGCAACTACCGAGGGAGGGGACACCTAACTGACCATTCAAGTAATAACTCCATCTAAGGAATCTGTTGGAAACAGATAAGCTAAAAACTTCAGAAAAATCAGTTAAAGGAACAGCACATGCATATATAGAAATTACAAAGCCACTTTAATAAATCACAGGTGTGAGCCAGGAAATCACAAGTTTTTCTTTGCTCAGCTGCACATCAGCAGCCTTCCAAATAATAAGACACATACCCAGTACACTGAGCTACTTATTAAGAAATCTCTCAGTTCCACAGGGGAACCTCAGAACCAAAAATGTAAATCTAGATAAAAAGCCTCCCCTCCCAAAATGTGGGTTACAGGAACTGCTGCTGTGCAAACAATATAGGGTGCCTGCTAGTTATGAAGCAGTTTTAATAGTGGCCTTCTGGTCGTACTGATGGAAAAATGGCAGCTTGCTGCTGCTACATCAAATACATTTTCATTTGTGTATATAAAAGATACAGTGTGTCTCATGTTCGTGGCAGGACTAGAAAAGAAAGCAGATTTTATGTCTGGCTAATGCACGTGTTTTGGAGTCAGTGAAATTCATTCCCCTCCTTTTTTTTCAAATGCAAATTACATAGTCACTAACCTTCAGGTGCCCTTTTTTCCCCCCAATAAGTAGAAGTTTTCACACACATATCCTTTGCTCAAAAGCAATCAAACCGATTAGGACTTTTTTGAAGAAGAGGAAAGGCAGAGGAGAACTCCAAATCCCCCTGTCCGGCCAGGCACGGCTACAATCCCCAAAGTACACATTGTAGATTGTGATCTCTGGACGAAAGATAACATCCACTTGCCAAGTTCTAATATAAATCTGTACTTTTATGTTCAAAACTTGCTCTAAGCTCAATTCCTGCTACATTTAGCCTTTATGTATCTTCACTGAATAAGGAAAGAGGTAGAAAATATACACGAGTTTATGAAACAAAAGCAGCAGATTTCTACACAGTATTGTCTCTGACCTTGCAGTTCCCCACATATTTCTTACTCCTCAGGGTAGACATATAGGGTAGGGCTCTCAAACACAATACATTCAATTTTGGAAAGAAGCACCACCAGCATAATCAAAATTGCACTTTCCCAGGGCTTAATAATGACAGTTTACAAAAGGGTTATGTTCCAGTCTTCCTCACTTTTAGAACTAAACAAGAAAAAAGAATTAAAGAAAAAAAAAGGAAGTCTGAGGAAGCCTCAGTATTCTGTATGGCATCCCTGCCTTCACAAGGAAAGATCAGTCTCTGTCACAAAATCCTCTTTCAAATACTCATCGTGCCTCTACCCATGAGTCATTCACATGAACTTTTCAGGACAGAAGGTAGCTTTCCATTATCTCTATTTATTTACACAGAGCATCTCTTGTGGGCAGAGCAAATTAAGTTCTCTTCTCTTAGGACCCGTTATTCACAGCAATTCCCTGGCTGGATAGCAAGAGATACACAATGACAAAAAGAACAAGGAGGGAAAGAGACCTCACAAAGAGTGCAAGACAGGCAGTGCCCAGGAATGAAGCTGCTTACTGAACAAAGTCTGCATGGGAATCCCATAGATTTTTTCCACACACTACTGATATCCCAGTGAAGGTAGCTGTGCAGTATTTATTCAGTTCTTTAGAAGTTAGTTTCACCATGCACCTCATGATGCCATCACCCCAAGAGCAGCTTCCCACAACCTACAGATTACCCAAGAAATTCCTCACTGTGGACATGGCACAAGGAAATAAATAATCAGCAACTATTTGAGGAAAATCACAGCTTCAGCTACCTCTTTCCAAATTTATTCAGCTAGCTTAGCATCTTTCTGTTGTTCAGCTCCAGACTTCACCTTCCTGCATTCATATCAAATACCTGAGACTAAGAGCAAAGGTTTTTTGATTAGACAATCCAAAGAATCCCCTGGGACTCTTGCAGGGAGGAGGCCAGGGACAGGGAAGTGTCTACAGACAGCTTTACATAGTGGTGCTCCTGATTACAAAATGCGAAGCAGGCTGACCTCTGGGTATTGCTGCTCATCTCCACTTTTGGTTTTTGTTTGGTAGCCCATGTATGAGACGGCACCTATGTATATATGGTGTTTTTCCCTCTTATATTTTGCTGTTTATGTTTGGAGTGCTCTTGGCAGTATGCCACAGCCTGCCAGCACTCCAAAGATATGTGGGTTGGATGTTCCAGAACAGCTTCATAACCACAGCTCTAGTCTGCCACTACACTTACAACTAACACCCCATGTGCACCACTGTACTTGCTATTCCTGGGGACTGGAATTAAGACTACTTGACTCCCTTTCTCAAGAATATAACCACTGTGGGTTCTCTTTAGCACTCACCATCAGAGCTTTATTCTCCACAAGTTCTGTTCTGCTCACAGTATCATATTTTATTTGACACACGTTTGCTGCTTTACCTGGGGTTAATTGCCAGTCTCTTAATAATTTATCTGTGTAAACTGGCCATGGTCTGTAGTTTCTAATCAAAGCCCTTTCCCATTCTGTGTCATCCTCCTCCACCCCTGCCCACTCTCAAGAAAAAAAAATTAAATTAGCCAACTACAGCTATGTTCTCTGTGCTTTGACTTTCCTCCTGAGCTCTCTTTTGGAGATGCAACATGTCTAAGTGTGACTGCAGTGTACTCCACATTTCTGAAATGCTTTTTTTCTCTGTAATTCCCCAGCTTCTTTATGTTTGTTTTCTACTGGTTGCATCTCTTTACTGCAGTTAAAGAGCAAAGGGCTTGAAACCTTCGCTAGTTGTTTCTGTTAGTTTTCAGCTGGGCTGGACTTCTAAGAACTGTATTACTCTGTTCCTAATGCTGATGTTCCTAATCCTAATGATTCCTAATGCTGGGAATGATTTCCCATTCTATTCAGAAATCGCTAGGAAAGAAGGAATTTGGGAGAAACAGGCATAATTTAATGACAAAGTCTAACTGAAGCCCTGCCTAAAGTAAGTAGTCATGTCATAGGATCATAGAATGGTTTTGGTTGGAAAGGACCTCAAAGATCACCTAGATCCAGTCTCCCTGCATGTGGAATTTAAATGCAATTAAGTGTTAAGAATGCAAAATAGACACCATAATACAACAATTCCAACAATCTCTTTTCCTTCTTCTTCATCAAAGATGATTGTGGGGGTTTTTTCCACCTTTTCTCACTTCTGAATCAGTCAACAAAAGCAAAACGTCAGACTTTCTGGAATACCCTTGCTTTCCATGGGAATAGACTGAGAGATCAAACACAAGTTTTAACACAAAAAACCCCCACACCAAACCAAAACCCTCAACTAATATTAATGAAAAAAAATATAAATCACAACCCTCCTTATTCAGATTCAGCATTTTAGAACAATAGGATAAAAAACAGACTATGATAATCTTATCAGCTTTTCTTCGTGTGTGAGCAGTAGGTCTTATGATAAAAGCCTTATTTTGAAGGTTGACAATTGGTATGACAAATTTTAGAAATCCCTGGTTTGTACATAAATGCAAGCAAAAAATATTTTTCCTAGTTCTCACTTATCCTCCTTCACATATGCCTACTAGATAATTGTGTGTTTTATGATTATAGCAGGAAGCAATTTAAAACAGTACTATATTTTAATGTTTATTTCAAAAGGTGTAGTGTCCTCATTGCTTACTGGGGTGTGTTATAATTATTTTGCTTAGTATCAGCCATTAAAAAAATGGATCCATTACTTACTGAACGCCACAAAGCACATTGTTTGTTTGTTAAATATTGTTCCTTTTTCTAACTTCTTCCTTTTTTGTTTGTTTTTCTGTTCAGTGTCATATTGTACTTAAGTGTTTGGCTAAGCATGAAACAATACAGGCTTATGAGCCTGGCACTACATTTCTTGTTAAAGCCTGTCTTCCCATATAATAAGCAGATTTTCCCATACGTTCATAATTCCATGTAACAAATAATTTTAAAAGTAACATACTAAAAATAACGTTTTAAAAGGCCTGTAGAACCTCTCAAGAAGTGGTCAATAAAGTGGCACATACTGTTTAAACATTGATTTATTTTCAATATGATAATGACAATTTTTTAATAAATTAGTGAATGACTAGGCAAGAGTAGATTTGAGATTTACGACTTAAATTTCCTCTCTGACAATTACCATTTTGAAAATCTTGGCTCACATGACTTTTTTTAGCAGTTGTTTTTAAGTATTTGCACTTTAAAATGTGGCTTCTTTCTAGTAAGCAGCAGTCCTTCACCACAATTTAAAGTTCTGACACTTCAAATAAAATGATTCAACCAAAAGGGCTATAAATCATAATCACTGCCCAGATGGTCTTAAGAGGTCTGCACAGAAAACTACAAGTGTCAAGACCAAATATGCTTCTGGTTAGAGTCCCTTATCTCACTTGCCAGACTATCCATTCTGGAGTAATAAAAAAAAATCCTCAGAGGTATGTTAGATGAAGCTACCTATTAATTACCAGCCATAAAGTGATAACTAGATGTACCTGGAAGCACCAACTATACACTACCAGTTAAACACTGGTTTGGTGGTCAGAGACCACTGAGGGAGCATCTCCACCCAGCCTGTGTACAATCTCTGCAGCTCTTAAAAGGTTTATAAACATAGAGCTATGAGGAAAATGAGCTAGCTGGCTGCCATTTTAAATGCCTAGGCTGAATGCTTTGGTCTGTACACACCTTTCCCCCAGGTTGTCCACGTAGGTACAAACAGTCCACTGAAGCACACAGCAACAGCAGAAGCAAACTTGGTGGGATTCCACAGGCAAACTCAAGAGTTCAACACCAAACTGCAACTTCCCAGCCAAGAAGCAGAAGTGTTGGAGAGGGACCGACTAACTGGGAGAGCTGTTCTGCACCAACATGATTCCCTGGGGAGAATACACCTCACAGGGCTCTTGACAAAATTACCCAGGCACAAACGAAATGCTAAATTCAGAGGGGAAGCCAGCAGGTGGGTAAGTTCTTCAGTAGTTCTGTGAAACATGATAGGTGATTTCCCCCTCTCCATTCCAAAGGAAAGCATTTCTTCAGGTAAATATCCTCTTTGGATATACACAGGGCTTTTGATAGCAAGTGGCAGTGAAATCTTCAATCAAACCATGCAGAGGCTTGGTCCTGAATCAGAGAAGGCTTCCCACCAGACAAAAGGGCTCATTCTCTTCCTCTGTGTTTTCTGGTTCCCTGAAAAATTACCAGTGGCAGTGAACTATTCCCTGGCTGTGAAACACAGGGGAAAGAAACAAGGTACTGAAATGTAAAATGAAATTTTCTCTCTATTACCCCACGGAATACTCACATACAGAGGTGTGAGGTATTTTCAGTTCAAAAGCAAAAAAAGAAAAAAAAAGGGGGGGAAGGAAAAAACAAAAAAAGGAACAATTTATGTCAGTAAAACTGAAGTAAAACTTTTTTGTCTGGATGTCTCACAGTATAATTGTTGCCAGGTAGTTTTTATCCTTTTAAAAATTTAGCTTAGCTCAATTTCAAAACAAAAACATTGTTTCAAAATCAAAGAAGTGTTGAAACTACAAAAATGAAATATTTAGGTTCCCAATATTTCTCCTCAGCTGGAACTACTGGATGAATTGCATCAAAACAAGTAAACAGCTTTGATCAATACAGCACTGTGTCTTTCAGTTAGTACACTATTTGCATAAACAATTTTCATCAGGCATTACTATGAGTGCAATCAAGACCACAGAAATAAGTCAATTTGCCTACTGGGTGATTTGCTGTGGGATGCAAACTATGCCATTGCTTAAATTCAAGGACAGGAGATGAAGTAGCCAAATAGAAAATGACATTGCCACTGGATTCCCCTGCTCCCTCCCACCCGGTGACGTGGCACTGCCACTGGTGGCTGCTTTAAGTGGCTGAAACAATTGGACTGAGACTTTTTATGCAGAAAACATTTGGAAAGTATCTGTTTTTCCTTCCCAGAGAGGATAGAGCCAGAGCCAGAGCCATCACACACGGTTGGAAGGTCCTGCTACTGCAGACTGCTCAGAGCAGCCATGAGGATCAAGGAGAGGATCACCAGCTAGGAAGAGTTGAAAAGACACAAAGTCACAAAGGGTACAATTCCCTGGAATGGTAACTTAACCTAAACCTCCATTCCTGCCCCATAGCCAGTTTTGAATTCCTTCCCTTGGGTCAAGCATTAACCCCAAGCGACCAGGTGTATCCAGCTGAAGCCCAGCAAGGCTGCACGACCAGTCTTCAGCTGCATTGCCTGGGATGAGTTTCTGCAGGCAGCCAGTCACACCTTAATGGAAACAAATGCTGGGACTGAATAACTTGACCATCTGCCAGGAGAAGCAGTTGCCTGTATCAGGTGGAGGGCAACTTTGCTTGGAAGCAACGAAGCGAGCTCTCTCTCCCTGTGGACAAATAAGCCGAGCCTGTGCATCCGCACTGGCAGTGCCAAGGGAGCTGCACGGAGCTCGGGTGCCCAAGTCCTGGAAACAAAGCAAAGGCATTTTGAAACAATTGGTTTCCGGCATGGAATTTCTGCAGAATAACAAATGGTGGTTGGCTTCATAATTAACAGTTTCAGGGGCCTTCTAGAATATGAATCAGAAGGAAACAAAATTTGAATAATGCATTAGTGAGGGTTCATGTTTTAGTAGCCCTATGTGGATTGTCAGTGTGCATTCCAGTAGCTCGTTATGATTTATCTTCATCAGCCATAGGCTGAAATTACCAGACTCCAATTACTTTGCTTCCCGTGTTCAAGAGAAAAAAAAAATAATGTCAGGCCTACCACAGGAGATGGTTTAAAATGCCTGAGGTAAAGAAAGTAATCTACTGTTCTCTGACATTCGCTGCCTGAAAGTCATTCACATTAACAACCATTCAAACTTGTTTAGTGCAAACCAATTGCTTCTATTTTCCTCTTGTCAGTAACATTAGCTTCAATTCAAATTTAACTCTCCAGAAATTTCAAAATGTAAAATGAAATTCAGTGAGGCTTGACAGGGACATGTAAGGGTCTTGACAGAACACACTGCTACTGGATTTATCTTCTTCAATCTGTTAATTTTGAAATTTCTATTTTCAAGGGGAAAAAAACCCCTGATGATCTGCAAGTCTTTCATTATCTCAGGGAAGGTAAGAGATTCATGCTGATGCTTACCAGACTCCTATTTTAATACTATTCCTAACACAACAAGGACTACAGAGGCAGAAAAATAGATGCGCTCAATTTAAACTAACAAATGAAACGATTATTTATGAGCTCAAGTTGAGGTTTAGTTACACAGTGAAATATATTTAATAACTTAATATGCTATCACTATGAACACTTAGACTTGTATAACAGGTCATTAACTTCTAAATACTTTGGTCTCATAAGGTTAATGTCTATGGTGAGATGGGGAAGTAGGTTAGATGGTTAAACAAAAGTGGCTGTCACAGACTGCTCAGATAGATACCAAGGAGACTGGCTTTCATCAATACTCTTTCTTCATATAACACCCACTAGTAAAATGCCTTTATAGTTTCTCTTATAGTTAAATAAAATATAAAAAAAAAACCCCAGACACTCACCCAGCCAAATTTATTTTTTTTGTATAATTTATTTAAGAATAAAACACACAGTAAGTCATATTCCTAATGTGAATTCAGAATATGCTCTGTAAGATGACTTTTCAAATGGGTTGGGGAGGAGGGATCTGCAAGAACAGAGTGAGAAAAGCACTTTGTTTTCTTTTGTATTTGTGAAATTGGAGAGGAAAGAAAACACATACAAGCCCGTGCTTGCTGTGATAAATTCAACCACATTTCAAGCAAATTAGTACTATCATAATCCTTTATGGCATGGCATAATTCCACCCAAGAAAATGCCAAATCATCTCCTACATGCTACAGAAATGAAAGTAGTAAAGCTCGGTACTACACAGTTAATTGTTTCTAAGCACTGTACAATCACTGTTTTTAAACTAGCAGTAAAAAAATTAGAGACAACAATTAAATTTGAACAGTTTGGGGGCAATAGCTAGTTTACAGGCTAATCAGATGGGTTGATATGAGCCTGATGTCTACAGCGTAGACATCAGATCCCGTTACACAAACATGACACTTCTTTACCCAGTCAAATAATTTTCTGCTTTTTGCAGCACATGCTGTCAAGATGCCAGCTCCCTTGTGGAGACTCTGCTGCTACTTTCAGACAGGAGGCTTGACATCACCCTAACATGCAGAACACATAAAAATCCCAATAGTTAATGGTTATGAAATAATTTGACCTACTGCTTTTTGTTAACATCACTATTTCTAGTGATGGATTCAGCATGAAGCTGGAAACTAGAAACTTGACTTGTAATTCCTGTTTTAGTGTTTGGGCCACTTGGTCTGCCCCATTCTCTCTAGGCAGTTTCACCAAAGGTAGCTTTAAAATATTCACATTTCATGATCTAGGCAGAATATACTTTTGCAGATATATGTCCATGGAAAGAAGAGATAGATAATAAAAACTTTGCTACTGCTCCAAAAGTATTAGCACTCCAGCAGTTAGTTAATGAATGGCTTGTCAGCTAGCCATCCTCTCCCTTGAAATCTCCACCAATACAAAGAGCAGATCTCATAATCTTCAGTGAAAAAGTCAAGCAGCTCCGATTAAATTGCCAGTAAGGGGGGGGTTGAGTTAATGCACAAGGCTTGGCAGTAGGCCTTGCCTGATCTTTTCCACTCTCCCTGCAGAAGGGAAGGCAAGGGGGTACCATCCAAGAGAGATGCAACAGTAAGAAGACTAACAACAATGCCTCAAGGCATCTACACATGAAGCAAAATTCATACTCAAAACAGAGCAACAAAAAAAGTTAACAGTATTAGAAACAAGTTAAGCAATGTAAAACCTTATTGTTTTTAAGGAAAGAACTCACCAGTACTCGGAAAAAATATTCTGAGATAAAAACACATACAAGAATGCAATGGGATTTTCTGAAGTCTTAAGACACATAATTCTAATTATGTCCATACGACTGATGTACCTCCACACATCTGAGAAACCACACTGGAGGCCACTGGACTGATTTTATGTTCTTGCTCTTCTGAGTTAGGCTGTCTCAAGCACTCAAGTGGCAAATCCCAGATTAATTCTTGCATTACAGAACTCAGGGACCATTTTATGTGGCATAGATCACACTGCTGTCATAAAGCTTTGCAAGCACTCTGGCTCTTTGGGACTGGAAATGGAGAAAATGGAAATATTTTTGATTAAAAAACTCAAAATATTAAGAGTATTCAAATTCTCAGACTTTGGATAGATTGGTACAATAACATCGTACAGTACTTTAGTGCTGATTTCCCACTCTTTCTAGGCATCAAATATTATTATTTGTTACTTGGTACTGGTAATAACTTGGAAGTTGATTATTCTAATTTATTTTTATGACATCTGACCTTTTTATTTTTTTTTTTGTTTACAAAAGAGAATATGACTCAGTGGTGATATTTAATTTTTGCTATTTTCACTTTTCAGTAGAATGAGCAAACTTTGTCCTTCAAGAGGTAGGCTTCTAACATAGGAAATGACTGCACTCATTTATTACCTGTATCACATTTGCAGTAATTCAATCTGTTCTACTTCAATCTGCATTGTTAGTTTCTTGAGATAATTGAACTTTAATGTTATTCTATACCCTTGTTTCAGTTCTTATTTTCTGTCGAAATTGCACTGCAGCAACAGGAAATTTAGCAAAAACTAACTAGTTACCTTTATGATTTCTTTCAACTGCCTGAACCAACTTATTTAGAAAGGCAACAAAAGGCTTTTCGAACTTATCAAGTGGACACAAACATTTTACAATTATAAGTAGCAGACGCAATGGCTTTTCAGAAGCTTACTGAATCTTCACTGCATATATATGGAAACACCACAGAAGAATTCATGCTATTACAGAGCATCTTCTTCCTAACAGGAAACACAGGATAATACCTCTCAAGAATAAGCCCAGACATGCAGTCTCTACTTTTTGAGAAGGTATGCAATTTCCTGGGCATTTCCTGACCCCAGGTTTGCATGCTGCAAGCTAAACCGCCGGACATTTCTGAATATTAATAATAATTCTTAAGCACCACCTGAACATTCTACCCCAGGAATGCAATATTCTCCGAACACTGAGTTTTCTTACGAGTCAGAATATAATGCAATAGTATTGCCAAATAAAATTTCAAAACAAACGGGTCATACCTGATGGCATTGTTATGCATGGAGGTCATCCCAATTAGCTAGAGTTTTGGTTACACCAAGAATTCTGTGGTCAATGCAGACCATAAAGTGTTTGACAGGTTTATGTCAGATTTTAAGCCAAGGATGCAGTTTTATTCTATTGATGCCAAAAGATCAAAATAATAAAAATAATGTCACCGAAAGCTCAGGAAGTTGTGCCTTGTGAAGTCCCTTCTCTTTATTTCCAACGAGTGCTGAACATATCTTTTAAAAATCAGACAAAACTTTAGATACTTTGACAGAATAATAAACTGAAACAGTCAATCACTGTTTGTTATTTCATTTTTAATATGGTCATTTTCTTGTTCCTTTTGCATCAGAAGTTTATTGAAAAGAAAGGAAAGGGTTGGCCTCCTATCTTCTTTCAATGATTTTTTTCTTCTGCCTTGTCAGCAGAGGACAAAAATCATATAAAACCAAGAAAAGCACAACCATAAATTTCTATGTATTGCTAAGGCAGTTTGGGACAAGTTTTGCAGAGAACCATGAATACAAGGGGAATAAAAGCAGATGCTGATGCTAGTAGGACAGAACTACAGCCTTCTTTTGACTCACACCCATAGATAAATGTAAATTTCCAGGTTCAGTATCAGACACAGGAAAATGAAATCCTGATACAACAGAAAGGTGGAAAATGAATACCCAAGAGTTGGGCAGTTGATGAGAAAAACATGTGAAGTGGTAAAGCACATGCAATTCATTGCCATCAACATTGCCATCAGGGACAAACGGCAGAAAGGAAGAAAATTAGGAACAACAGCCTTGTATCCTCTGCCTTGTTTTGTATTTTCAAAAGAAAATCAAACAAACAAAAATACAACCTCCCTAAAAAACACACCAACCCCCTCATCACAAAACACCTTAACTTTTATCTTCCAGAAAAAAAAGGGACTAAGGACTGGGAGGCTGGGATAAGACCTTTCCAAAGGCATACTTCTATAACTCACTTCTAAAACTGGACGCTAAATTTATGAAGTGAATACATCTACCCTTAAAAGAAAAAGGAAGAATATGAAAGCAAGCAATGTTGCCTCAGATGAAAAGGCTGTGTGGTAATATAAATGCTTCAGAAAAATATAGGGTTAAACAGCGTGTGGATAGTTTTATCTTACTTCCCTTCACTTTGGACCAGATAAAGTTGAACAATGTTTCAAATGTGGAATATTCTCAATATTGTGATTAAAATTACAGTAACAAAGAAACAAAATCTATACAGAATTACTTCTACTTAGTAATAAGATATATAATGCTAAATTACTTTAGTGCCAATTATATTAGCATACTTGGTAGCAAAAATTTTCAAATCAAATGTGCTTTTCAACTTAAACACTAACTGCAAGAGTGTAAAACAATACAGCCTTATGGGCTGTCATAAGAAATAGCTTGAAGTTAGCACTTTACTTAATTATACAAAAATGTAATACGGAATCGATTCCTTGTGTGCTGTATTAGTGCCTTGCTTACTACAAAATACTTTTGTATTGCCTTTGTCAACATAAATTAGACTTGCACATTTTTTTCTAAGAACAGTTAAATTAAATTTGAAGTAATGCAAAAATGGCATTGCACTTATGTGCTTTGCAAGTATAATAATAAACTGATGAAATAAGTTTCTAAAAGCCATTACACCATTGTATTTCCTTTTTATTTTATAATGAAACTTTAAAAATCAAAATTTTTCTTAAAAGATGTCTTCAATAATCTGTACCAAGAGCAATCAATTTGAAATAAAAAATAGAAAAGAGCAAATTTATGTCCTGTCTATAAAAAACTTAAAAACTTGCAGCAATTCTTTATTCATTAAAAATCAAACAGCTGAGAGAATGCTATCAGCAATTAATTTTCAGCACGGCTTGCATTATCATTTCAAGGTCAGGTTTCACTGGCCATGCCTCAGTGGGAGCTTGGTTTTGAGAAGATCACTGAACAGTGCTCAAAAGGGATACATCATTAAACACGTACTTGGAAAACTTAAATGACTTGCAATGGCAACAACTGAAAAACTCTGCTAGCCTGACTCAACCCACTTACCCTCCAGACAGAACCAGATACCTTCACTCCTGATGGAATACTTGAGTCTACCCTTAATAAAAGTTTGACCTTCTGACCACAGATCCAACCACTGATTCAGTTCCAATGGTGCCAGATGGAAACACAAAACCAGTGACCAATATTTCTGGGAAAGATTAAAAGGAGAACACGTAAAAGGCAAATTATGCACCAAGTGGGCTCAGGGGAGGAGAACGGCCAGATGCTCTTGGACCCAGCAGAGACCAGCAGCAAGCTTCACACACAGGATTGCTACACTTGTTTAACACATCTCTGATATTAGCAACTGGGATATCCAATGCCACAAGCATAATTTTTCTATCGCTAGCAATTCTTCCTTGTTTTTTTTCCTAAATCCTTTCCATAAACTCTAAATAGATCTTTTAAAAAAATAGCTCCCCTTCCCATCTTCCCATCTTCAACTGAAAAAACAAATCTTAAATTCTACCTCCTAGATGCTTAGATAATTTTTCTAACTTCCAAAGTAATTTATTACCTATATGTTTACTCCTAATGTAATTTTCTGACACAACTGTTAAGATCAAGTAGTTCTTTCTCTCACCACAACCTATCCTGATGATACTGGGGTTTCTAAACAGTGAGGTGACTTCAGTTGGCTACAGCATCCAGGTAGCTGGTGTAATTATGAACTCCCCCCCACCCATGACTGGTTCAGACCAACACATGGCTATGACGCAGAGATGACAGTGTTTGGAAAAACACACTGAAAATAAATAGCTGCTTCTTTGCAAATTATACCTGGCAGGAGTATACAGTTTTGTCTGTTTTTTTCAAATCCATAAAATACTGAAGGTATCCATTTTTTTCCTTCCTATCTATTGTAATACACTAGGCAGAGAAAATTGTTCTAACCATCTGACTAGTTATTAAAGATATTATAACAACATACAGAAAAATGTTCCAAGAAGGTGAAACCAATTTTTTTTCACAAAGCTATCAGAATATTTTTCATGAAATTGAGATGTATTTCAACACATCTATATGTTTGTGTGCATATAGACAGTTTTAAATCTTAAAACAAGGGTTCTTTTTCTTTCATGTCTTTTTGCAGAGAACATTGCCAGCAATACCTGTGAATGGTAAGGGACATTTGCAAGCAATTGCTGGAAGCAATCAGAGACGGCAAGATTTCAATTCAAGACTGAAGTCCAAACAAAGTTAGATCTTTTCCTGTCCTTGAACATGGCAGATAATATTGGCCTGCCTTTTACTTTTTTATTTATTTATCTTTTAAGAAGCTAAGCAAGAATTACTCATTTTGAAACATCTGTTTCACCATGACTACTTCAGGAACTGTTCATGTTAGTTCTTTCCTCCATGCCTCAAAAAAATTTCATACAAAAGGCAGATGAGAGGATATCCTACCTCTCATTGCCCCATGCTGTTTCCTGACCCCAGCCTTCAAGGATGAGCTGCCACTTGCCTACTCCTGCTACTCAGCTACAGCACTGCATGCCAGACTTTCAATGGTACAAGAGCAGCAAGGATGTGCAAGGAACAGTTTGGTCTCCGGTGTCATGCACTGCCTTGATCTCTTCCCCAGCTTTCTAACACAGTGGATCTTAGCTGCTAAATCTGGGCCTCACCACCTTCAGCTCACACGAGTCTCTACCCAGTGCATCTTACCCTGAAGGACCCGGGAAGCCAGGAACTGTCTGCTCACATTAGTGGCCTCGTGAAGGAGGAAACAGAGTCCACCCCCTTGCCAGATGATATGAGCTGAACCACACAGCTTAGAAGCAGCTAAGAGAGGAGAGCTTCAGTAGGTACTTGATGGTAAAGTCTATCAACTAATTCATTCCTAAGAAAACATAAAAGATAGCAGTGAGCATTTCAAGACCTCTCTCACTCTCCCCTCCCCCTTTTTTATTTTTAAATAGGAAATGCTGTCCTCTCGTATAAGGACTTCAGTTGAGGCTGACATAGTAGAGGAAGGGGAGGAGGGGTTTGGTAAGTAAACGCTGCCCTCACCACTTCTGAGATTTGCTCTGTCTGTGTGTAACTGTCAAGGGAGCAGAAGTATCCTACAGACAGAGCAAAAGGCCCGAGGGCCAGCAGCTACTGAGGATGCAGGCTGTTAACTCCTAGCACACACACAGCAGCACCACCAACACAAATCCAGAGGTTATTGAATGCTACCGAGAAATGGATTTCAAGATAACACAAAAACAACAACAAAAAAAGTAAGGATCAAGGAGGTGAACACTGAGTATGCAAGTCCAAAAGATAGAAAGTCACAGGGGAACAGACTTGGCCATGTCTTGGCTTTACATCCAAGATCTAAATAGGAAGGGGAAAGACATGTAAAAGCCAAAAATTTCTGTAGCCTTCTAGAGTTGGAAGGCTACTTCCTTTAATGCAATTTAGCTTACAAAACAAATAAAGGTGAAGCTTGCTACACAGAAATCTGCTACACATGCTTTAACTTAGCTAATAAATGCCATTCACAGAGTAATGCTCTAAAATGTGCAAACTCAAGCAATTCAAGTTTTTGCATGTTTTATGCATTTTAAGGCAAATAATTCTCTTTTAAATGTCAAAATGCATTGTTTGTTAAATTTTGTCTTCTCCAACTGCCAGCAGAAACTTTCAAGTGAAAGAATTTGAAGGACTTTCTTATCTGTTGTTGTTTATAGCAAATTATACACACAAAACCTGTATTGTGGTAAGAGTATTCAAAAGTTAAAAATGCCACCTTTGAGATATCAGTAACAAGCTTAATGCAATTTCCTTATGCACATGAATTAGGATATTATATTTAAACACATGATTTTCCTTAAGGAAAAGATTGAAAAATGTATACAAAAATATACAATGTCAGAGAATGTAGGTGGCACAGGCTGGAAAAAAAGCAAAAAATACAACTATGTATGCATTTTTCCTGTATTCCTTGTATCCAGCTTTTAAATAATCAAACCAGATCACAAAAGGCATATCAGAGAATATACATTACTGACAGCTGTAGGAAAAGGAGTGCACCTGAAAGGTTTGCCTGGCCTGTAAACTACAGATGTTTGTTATAATGTTAGCTTTAGAGTCTACAATTTAATTCAGCTCATGCTAGGGTAGTTTACCTGTAAGTGTTCTGTACTGATGCAGTCGCACTACAGAAAAAGTGCCCTCAGTTAAGCTAACACTAACAAATTCATCTTGCAATTGCAGCTAAGAAAAGCTTACACTACTGCTTTAAAATGAAAACAGAAACACAGGCATACTAAATACATATTAGGTTATTAGAAAATTGATCCTGGTTATGCATAAGGTATTATTTTTTTTTTAATTTTCTTGTATCTTATTCAGATCAAGTATTTTGAATTTTCAAATCCTTCAAATACAGAAATTGTGGTGTTGTTCCACCACAGCACAGTTTAAGAAAAAGCAGCAAGTTCCAGGATGGCACTGAGTATTACTGGAATTTTTATAGTGCACAGAAGAGCAATTCCTCATTTTTATAGATGATAATGTAATTTTTTGTTAAATATAATGAAACCTAACAGTTGCAACAGCAGAATCTATTACTTCAGAATTAAAGCAGGCTTAGTATAAAATGTATTTCATCGATATGTAGAATACCATAACGACAGTGAATATTGCCACTGAAAGATAATGACACAGAAGATGTAGAGACTATCAGCTACTGCAAAAATACGTTCCCACTGAGAAGTTTAAAAAACCCAGTACACAGACACTGCTGGGAAGACAGTGGAAAAAGAATTATTCCTTCTCTACAAGCAATTACGGGAATTACTATACAGCTAACAGGTTACTCAGTTCAGACTGGAGAATAGATTCTAGAAGAGGAGCCAGTCTGAAGCAGGGCTTGAGGTTGCACAGCGTTCCTAACCAACAACAAATCACAGGCTACCAAAAACAAAGGCTCTCTCTTCTAGCATATTCTAGACACTTCTGTGATCAGCTTCAAAGGAAACTAGATTACTATTTCCCCATTTCAGTCAGCATACAAAGCCCATTCACTATATATTAGCTGAGGTCCAGCAGAGAAACAACTTGACAAGTCAGAAGCTGAAGCAATATGTGTCAAAGAGATTGAATTCCACTTTAATATTAGTACAGAAGAAGACAGTGCATGATTATTGCTTGGAGCATGTGGTTGTTGAGGGGATAATGCTAGCACCTTAACGCTGAGGAGTAATGGAAATTGTCTGTCTTGTTCTCATTCTTTCTGAGACAGTCACTTGTGATATGTCTTGTTACACTGCCAGGTCATTTCTCTCTTTCGGCTGCTTAAATATCACCTGTCCAAGTTGACAATACATCTCTCCAATGATGACATTATGCTTTGTCCCTTGCTAAATAGCTAGGCACTCACTTTACCAAGGATGAAAAGTTACAGTTTACTTGCAGAAATTAAAACATTAGAGGCCAACCACTATGTTTGAGCTCCAATTTCTAATACTGTTCATCTGCTAGGATGCTCAGCCCCCCAGCATCAAGGCACCTTACTCTGCAGCAGCCCAGGCTTGTGTCCTCCTGTATGTTCTTGTCCCTCATAAAGGCGGCTACTCCTGACATAGTTCAATTCAACAGAGATGGATTAAATTATTAAAATTTCAAACAAACAAGCATAGAAGCATAGACAATTACTTCCATGTTCTTTTAAATGCCATCACATACACTGAGAAGTTGCATTACAGAAGTTGTACTGCTTTGAGTATCTCATTTTCTCTTACCAGCAATTACTCTGTGCAGAAAACAACTCAGCAAATCCCCACTCTAAAAAACAGACCTTCAGCACTGGAGACACAAAAGTGCTTCTTCATGTGCTGTCAGTGCTGTGTGATTCCTAATGCTCGCTGCAAGCACATGCCAGCCCAAGTAAGGCATAGAATGAAACACAGGAAGGACAGTGAGAGTAACAGAAGGATAAACCCAGCTGAAGCCTCACCCTTGGGAGCTCACACAGCATATCTATTTCCAAGAGATCTTTAAATCATCTGAAGTCATCAACAGAAATCATTGTGCGGACTCCAGAGTTTCCACCTTAAACTTGCAAATCCTCTCTTAAACAAACAGAGAGCTGATTTGTGAAGCCATACTGAAGAGTGGTAACATTTTCTTGTCCACTGTGGGAAACTGACCAAATTAACACAGGGGAAAAAAACCCCTAAGTTTGTGAACTTACTTTATTTAAAGCACAAGGCAACTAATAAATTCTGGACTAAATAAATCACAGTAAAACATAAAGATCATAGTTATATATGTTTATTGATTTCTATAGAATATTACTGTTGTATATATTTTTTTCCTCATTGTATAAACTATGTGTATGTGCTCTGAATATGCCCATGAATAAAGGGACAATGAAAAATGTCTACCATCTTAATTTGTCTTTCAAACAGGCATTCACCACCTTTTCCCATTACTGCTAGGTCAGATAAGTCATACCTATGAAACTATTTACTTGTTTCTTTTCTGTATAGGTTCTTATACTACATTCATCACTGTACTACTATCTGTGAACTTTCTGCAAGCACATTATCCAATGTGAATAATTTCTACAATATGTTATTTGTTCCCTCATCTGTTGTTTAAATAGAAGTATCTGTATTTTTATCTCAAACTTTTAAATTGTGTTTCATAGCTGAAGGGAAGTAATTGCTGGGGTTAGAGCAGAGGTAGGGTTACGTTCCAAAGAAAATACAGCTGAGCAACAGGAAAAGAAAACATGGTAATAGCAACGTAAGGAATCTTAGAGGTGAAGTGACACACACACACACACACAAAAGGAACATGCTCAACCATCACGACCCTCAATTATGGCCATTCAGAGGATAAGAGACAAGTGCTAAGACAGCCCCCCCAAAAAAATTAAGTTCAGAAATAAATTGATCTCCACTGCCTTCTCTACAGTATGATTGCTGCATTCTTCCTATACTCCTCACTCCATTCCTTACTGTATCAAGTGAATACCAAGAGTAGATTCTGCATGGACAGACACAGAAATGTTGGTCACACTAAGAGCTAAATGCAAAGTGGTTGTACTTGTTCATTTTTCAACGGGGGGTCTGTCCGCCGGACCAAAAAAATTACATCAGTAACAAATTTTGTCACTGAATGAATAAAAATTTATTATCCAACATATGATCTTAATTGTACTAAATTCTAATTACAAACTGTTTATCTGTAGGAAGCACTCAGACAGATTAAACCAAGATTTCATTGCAGACAGCACAATAAAAGTAACGGAAATATTTATTCTGAAAAAAAACAATCACATGTGATAAAATGAACATGAGAGAAATTGCATATTAACCCTGCTTTCCAAATGGCACTGAAACACAAAGTGAACTGATTTCTCAAATGTGACAAAACAGCCACAAACAGAAAGCAGGTTTACTGAATTGCAGTTCAGCACTGTATCTGAAGGTTGTTACTTGACGGAATACGGTGTAACTGAACGAGTTTATTTGTAATCATCTAAGCTGCTACAAGTAGTAAACTGTGAATGCAACATATCATATTCCCTGTGGGTACCCATGCTGTGACATTTCAGCCTAATTGGTAGAGTTCATTTTGCAGACAAAAGAAGGTACATTGTCAAATATATTTTCACTAGTCCCTTACATTGAGCATAATTCTCTAAAATAAAGGTAATAAACTGCAAAATGTGTGCTTACGGTACTGTTAGTACTTGAAATGTTTAATTATCCAAAAGATAATTAAGCATGTTGCCATTTCCAAGAATAATGAAATAGCTTTCAGCAATTAATAATGACCTGGAAAACAAAATGCATAAAATGAAATTGTTTCAGAAGGTAGTACGAAATGAAAAATACTAGTATACAAATTGGTAGGCTGTTCATGGAATGGGGTTCGAGATGTGAAACAAGGAAAATAAATTTCTATCACATCAGAAATTATTGCCTAAATCACATCTGTACCCCTAAAACCAGTATTCATTCTGGTTACCTCACACCTTGACAAGATCTTGTTTCCAGATTTTAAGTTTCTGCCAGAATTCTTCTAGTTTGGTTTCCTAATCGTCTTGACAACAACCACCTCTTGTACATCACTGTACCTTCAATTCTATAGAACAGGATGCTACACTGATTTGGGAAGGGGCTGGCGATGTGGGGATAAAGGGCTTTGGTCAGAAAGAAACAAATTTACTAAGCAATTTCAAAGACATCTTCAAAAGCTTCAAAACATTCTCCAATTCTAAGAAAAGGGTGATTTTTTTTCTCTGGTTTACACAGCCATGGACTACAGGAGCTCTTTTTGTTCCAGCACCCAAGTGACAGCCCAAATGGTCAGTGATTCCCACATCATGTCAGCCCATGCCCAGAGCCTGAGCCCCTCCACTTCCTGCTCTGTACTCATGGACTCCTTTGTTTCTATTACACTGCAGCTGGCCTACCTGAAATGCAGATTCGAATCGCTCAATTCAAACCACTGTAAATTAGTAACCCAATTCTTTTTTAGAGTGGGTTTATTCTACAATTTTCATCATCTATTTCAATTTGCCTGCTTTATCAGTTATGTTTTCCTTATAAATTACATGGAACTGTTCCTGATAGGACCCAAATAGAAATGTTTATTCAATTAATCCATAAAAACATCTTTGATATATCAGCCAATTCTTCTCCATCTTAGTTGATTTTATTCTGGTTTCTTAATCAAAATGTTTTATATCAAATTAATTGCATTAGAGAAGAACAATATTGCCTTTATTAACCAAATCTATAATCTGATTTTTAAAAAATCAAGTTATTCTGACAAGATCAGTATTCCATAAACCTGTTGATTGTCTCTAAATTGTATTACTTCCTTAATTCTTCGTTAATCAACCCTTGCATTGGCTGTTCCATTATTCTGTTTAGAATTAAAGTCAAGATGATAAGCTTTTTATTAATTGGGTGATCCTCATCCTTCATGTCAGGATTTTTTGTGCTTGTTTTCAAATTATCTGGAACTTTACAGGACCGCTCCAGATTTTTATTTAATTTTATTTTTTAAAGCAGCAAACAAAAGCAGGTAACATTAAGAGACCTGACAAGCCATTTTAGGATTCTGGACCTACGGATCATCTGAAGTGTAACTTGTTGTCAGCTTCTGCTTGTTCCTTCACTTACTGCTAGAATGGAAGCTATTTTATGATCATATGATACAAAAGCATCACCTGAAGAATTAAGAAAGTGACATTCACTTAGTTCTGCCTTACACAGTCTAGATTTAAGTTAGGAGGAAAGAATTATGCTGCCCACCTTTAAAATGAAACAAAGTTGAAATGAAATATTAAAAAGCAAATAAGAATTAAATTAAAAACAAAGATTAAATAAAGAATAAAGCCCAAAGAATCAATGTCAATAAGAACCAGGGCTTTTTGGAAGCCTGTCCTAACGGTGGGAGGATGTTAACCTGAACTTTATCCTGATCTCACACCAGCATGAATGACATGATATTTCTCTGTAATGGCTTTGGAGAAGAAATAAATGGCTGGGGAGAGAGAAAGAATAATGAATGCATCTGGGAAATCTCATCAACATCCCTCCCCATCCAGCACACAGTGCTGGCACTGCTTTTCTCTTCCTTCCACATCACCACTCCTACTACTCACAGCCCTCCCTACTTACTCCACACGACTCCACCAATAGTGCCAAAGTAACAGTAAAAAATTAGTGTGCTTCCAAAACTGTGCATTTAAGTGCTACAATGACCAGAGCGACTTTCAAAACCTTATTAAAATTTTCCTTGCTTAATTTTTAATAGAGTGATAAATGAAAGTACAATAAAAGCCAGTCCTATAAAAGTTTGTTTTGTTTAGGTACTTATAAATTCTCAAACACTATAAAAGTAATATTGCACTCCTGAACAGTTGAGAGACCTTAATTATGAAAGCAAACTAGATTAAAGTATCAAGCACACTAATGAATCATACTAAAAATTATTTATTTCAGTGAAGAAAAAAAAAAAAAAGTCACAGTTTAAAGAAGAGCTCCAGCCTTCTAAAAGGGCAAGATTATCTCAACCTGCAGTCATACTCTTCAGAAGCAAACAGAGACCAAAAAACTCAGTCCCCAAACTCTAAGAAGCTCTAATCAGGTTCTGAGTTATCTGGCCCAAGTGCACCCATGGCATTTTCAAGTGCTGCAATATGAATTATTGCCCACGTCCATTCTTTTACAGCTGGAATGGGCGCCATGGATTAATGTGCTGCAGTACATTTTCTTGCCACAGACAGTGCTCCTCTTGGAAGCGTGATCTATTGACTAGTTACATGCACTTTGGATAAATCACTGCTACTGTCTCAGTGCTGCAGCACTCTCTGCTTTGGGAAAAGCTGTTGAACAAGCCGAGGTGAGACAGGAGATGGAGGAATCACTTGCCAGACAGGGGAGCTCTGGGGAGGTGGCAGCAGCTCCTTTCCGTGCTCCGGTGGCAGCCGAAGTGGCATCCCTGACCTAGCGTCCTTCACCAAAGAGCAAGCCACTAACTTCAACAGAAGGACTTCCCTCAGCTCGCTGGACTCTGCACAAAAGACCAGTGTGGCCAGCATGTTAGGTGTCAATGACCACCACCACTTCTTGCTGTAGGTAACTTGTCCCCCCGACTGCTGGCAGAGACTTCAGGAAGAAGGCAAAGGAAGATGCCACTGCACACAGCAGAAGCTCTGAAAGACGGGTGGCCACACTAGATGCCACCTACCTAAGTCTGCCATGCTAATGCTAACTAAAGAGCATCAGTGTGATTTACTGCTGAATATGATCCTCTACAATAAAGAACTAGACGTGAACACAGCGTATCCCAAAAACGAAGCACAGGAGAATTCAGGAAACCCATGTCTCATTGTATAACAAGGCACTCGCAATGTGGCTGGAAGTTTCCAGTTAGTGCAGAGGGAGCTTGCAGCTGCAAATACCAAAAAAAAATGATACTAAGCAAGGCTGAATATAGGAAACAAAAGAAGTTGAAGACTAATTTAGGAGAGGTCAGTGTCTGAACTTGCAGTTTACTGCCAATTCAACTGAGTCATCAGCATTGCGCTCCTTTGAAAGAGAGGATACCATGCTTAATTTACACAAACTGACAAGAACTTGGCTAGGCAGTCTGCCTGACCTCCTGCTAGGTAACTCAGCTGCGCTACAGTCCTTTCTTATGGATATAAGCATCATTAGGATTCCATATGTGGTATGGGTATCTGAACAGTGGCAAGCAAAATCATTAGCAGAGTATGGTCACATGTACCAGCTGATGGTCCAAAACAGATAGTTCTTCTACAGGATGCTCTCTCAATAACAATTCTGCTATTCAATCCTAAAGTGAATATGATTAAGTTTCTTAGTACAGACTTTCTCCACTGTTTAAATACTTTTTTTTTTCCTCATATCACAGCCAATTGGTAAACCTATATGGAACAAGAGACTGCTACATTTGGTATCTGCTAGCAAGATCTTAAATGTTTCAAATTGCTACCTGGCCAAAAGCCCAGAAACAGTCACGAGTGCCAAACACATTTGTAAAAACAACAGCAACTTATAAATACTGGTGCAATGTGGGCCCTTCTGCAATGACAGGTATAAAATGATTTTTTTAAGTATCACATTAATTTACCTTCAAGTTGTTCATCTTTAGTTCATTCTAACAAAGTGTTCAACTTGTAAACAACATAAACATGAGTTATAAACCCACATAATTTAAGCACTCTGAATGTATTTAAGGTCCTCTTTAAGCTATATTATAAGCCTCTAATGCTACCTGCTTTGAGGGGAAAAAAAAGGTAAAGATTCTGTTTGAAACATTAGGATAACTGCTCTTCCTTAAAGGTAAATATTTTCTGTCCACTTTTTAAAAAATGGAAATTATTGAAAAATACATGTTATCATACTTTTATTAGCTTTCAAAGATTTAAATAGTAATAGAAGATGCACTATGGCAAGGGACACAAACTAAGAGCAAGCTTATCCATTCAGTGCTGTATTTTCTAGAATCCTATTATGATGTTGACTGTACCCAATATTACAAGTCCACTGCCTCACATATCAACATCTGAAATTCTCATGTACAGCACACATCAAAGAATATAAATCAAGCTCCCCACCTTGAACCCTCCACCTCCACTCTGTAACAGTAAAAGACAACACCAAGAGAAGTAGCACTGAACACATCCCACATCAGCACAAGCAGAATCTATACTGCACTGTCACTTTCACTACACTCACTTTAAAAATCAATTACAGTTTTAATGTAACCAGACCAACATTTTAGTTCTCCAGATGGCCAAGCAAGGTCATCTCCTCAATGCCAACATCACCAGGGTCCCTCTGTTAAAAATTTCAAGAAAATGGAAAAAAAAACAAACCCTTTTGTTTTTCAATATTTCCCCTATTTTTTGGTGTTGTTTTTTTTTACTTGCTATAGGTGAATTCAGCAGTGTCCTGTATTCTGTACACACTGTTTTCAAAGTTAATAAATGTGCAGATTGGAAAGAAACATTCTGCTCTTGAAAAAGGCAGGTAGAAAGCAGCCCAGCTCCCAAACCTTCAACTGCAGGCGATCACACGCCAGCGGCTGCAGCGCTGAACCAGCTACCTCTGCTATCATGCCTGGAAGCTGACTGTTACCAACAGCTAAGTCTTTGTGATGGATAACGATTCTGAACAACAGAATAGCAGTAGCAACGATACTAATACTTAATATTAAAAAGTAATTATATTAATAATAAAAAGTAATCATAAAATATAAGCAATACATATTGTTCCATTCTCAGCTCTGATAAAGCTATACAGCTTCCCCCCTCGCTAATTTTATTAATGAAACCAAATAATACAGGAAACACTTCACTAAAAGCAAGTCATTTGGAAAATAAACAAACACACCCAGGACTTTTTCTCCCACTGCTCCACAATTCTTCGTGTTTTACTAAAAATCACACCCTTGCACTGAAATTAAGTAAAGTAAGAGTGAGCGATTCTGCTGTGTACATGTATTAAGCTTTGGACACGCTGAACTATTGACCTCCTTTGACACTAAAATATCAGTTAATCATAAAACTGAGCTGTGAGCTGTTACTCAGAAGCAACAGCCAATATAAGAGAGTAACTTCTAACTTATGGTTAATAAAGCAGGCTAAGTGCACAATTTCAAATTACCACATATTTTCTACACCTCTCCAAAGGAAAGGCAATCACAACTCAGAGGATATGCTCAGAAGGACCACATGCTCCAAAGCCACAGAAAACAGCCTAAAGTATTACTTCTGATTAATGTGCTACCCTCTGCCTTTCGTTTTGGTTTTAAAATATTTCAGAAATGAATAACTTGAGGAACGGCACTGGACAAGAGGGGTAATCGTAGTGAAATGAAGCCCAGGTGCCCCATGAGGATTGATGGGGAGGAAGGAGCCTTCAGCACCAGCAGTTTGAATTAATTTGTGTCTAATCACAGGCAGTCAGGAACACAATGCCGTGCTTGGCACTGACTTCAGCTGTGCTTAGAAATGGAAATACAAAGACTACACCTCGCTTTTTAGGAGGATAATGTCAGAAAATTGTTTTGCTTCACATGTTTTAGCCTCACTGCAGCCATTTAAAGACAATGAGTGGCTTCACTTATTTGGCTGCTCAGCGCTAATTGCAGACTGATAGAACAACACAAGTTTTCTAGCAAAATGCCATCACTCAGGACAGATAACCTGGGAAATGCTGGGTAGACAAACACACTGTCAGAGGACTTCTAACTAGTGGAAGAATTATCTCTTCATTAGAAAATGATTTTGTTTAGCATTAGCAGAAACATTTACCAAACGAGTCACCAGACACTGGTTTTGCTATGAAGAAGATGGAAAATTATGTAAATACCTAATAATAAAAGTGCACATCTGATACTGACATAAGCACAATCATTGCTCAAATAGTTCAGAAGTAGGATAAATCTCCAGCAAAGCACTGGCAAACTGATCAATAACATGCTATTAAGAAGTGTCATGAAATTATAAACGCTGAATGAGCTATGTGAAAAATCATTTTCAATTTTAATTTGAAAACAATGCTAATATTTGCTTAGATATTAAATAAACAGAAAGCAGAATACTAACGTATTCTTATTGCTGTGTCAGTGAGTTCGCTATTACTGCTACTTGGAATGGAAACATTAAAAATCTTCATATCAGTGTTCACTAATGTGTGCTTTTAAATCCACATAGAGAGCAGTCAAACTTCATGCTGAAAATTCGTTTCTTTCCCACCACCCCATTTGACACTGAGCAGATGATCAATTATAATTTGTTTCACAATTTGAACTAAAATGTGCAAAACTTATGGAAAGAGAAAATTGACAAAGAACATTGACAGAAAAGAGAGTATCTGTCTGAAAAATAAGTGATCTTGTCAGAAACAAGAATTAGGAATAATTTAAGAATCTCCAGAAAGAAGATATTGCTGTAGAGATGTAATCTAATATAGCACAGTAAATCACCTGCCAGTCACTCGTACAATACCAGCAGCAGCAGCCACTGCAGGGTGAGCTGTTCCATTATTAGCTTTACCTTTTCCTAAAAAAACTAATAAATCTTCTTTGGAAAAAATAATTTTTATATTTATAGTTAGCCTTTTATGAGAAAAATATTTAAAAAAAAAAATCATATTGATTTGGGCTTGCAGTTATCTTACAAAAGCCTTGGGCGAGCTCTGTGGAAAAAGAAGGTCTGTCTTCATTTTCCAGATAGGTAAAGAGGCAGCAGGACGACTTGCTGCTCTACCCAGTGCCATCTCTGGCTCATCCCTCATAGTGGGTCCAATCCTTCAGTCTCCACAAACCCTTGCTGACTCACCTTTTTTCTAACTGAAACTGGTTAACAGTAACATTTATTCACCTTCACTTTGATTGAATAAGAACCACCAGTCTTACAGCAGGGTAAACAGTTTGAAATCTTCTTAATAAAATAATATTTTCACAGAAATTCAGACTTTTCTTTTCAACTATTTTTTTTTATCTGGTTCATTTTATAGTGGACTAAATAGAGTTGAAAATTTGTCTCAAGCCAGACTAGATTTTGGTGCCTTATATGCAAGTGTTAAGTTAAAAACAAATTAAAAATAAAATCACACCCACAATAACTTTGTTTCCCCCAGCTGGCTTATAAAAATACATCACATAAATAATTATTTCCTTTGTTTTCTTTTCCCATTAAAAAGCTTCAGTCTGTCACACAGTGGGTAATAGAAACTATATTTTTTTCAAGCACTGGAAAAAAGAAATTGAAAGTTGGGACCTGTTTGTTTCGGCTCAGTCTCTTTAAACAGAAGCTCTTTTCAAATTTCTGTTCTTTCAGAACAATGTCTAAACCAATTCAATGCAATAAATCAATACTTTAACCTTACTTAGATCTCAACAACTGTCATCTTAACCAAGATGGACACATAGATCTTTTTAGTTCATAGGAAAAACAGACTATATTATAAATGAGATCACAAATTAAAAAAAAGCCTTCAGCTTAGTCTTGTTCCATCCATGACTTGGCTTCTGACAGTACCATGCTTCATTTCAAAGAAGACTGATTTTCTGAGATTCATACCTATTGACCTAGTCCATTTGAAGTTCTGGCCTGTAATTCAGACCCTGACCTTCTTCCTTAAGTAAACAAGTGGTCATCCAATGCTAAATAAGAACTTGCATAGCTGTCCCATTGAGGTCTCTCAACAACTTGTGAAAAAAGTATTTCATTTATATTTCCATTTTGTATATGCATACATATACATGACACATGGAAATCTGCAACTGCAGCTCCTGTTTCTTACTATTTTAGTGCAGCTTTGAATAGACTGTTACCAGCATTCTCTGCTAAATCTAATATACTGCAAACTTTAAAATACTGTAAGCTAGGCCCTAAAAAACCTGAGATGAGGAAAAAAACCCCACAATTTAATTTCCACTTATTTGCCTCCCAGTCTGATGTTCAAATGTATAATTTTTCTCCTCTTTTAACTATAAGACACAGGCATTATCTTTCTTCGTATGAAAGCTGATATTAAAAAAACTTCAAGTAGCTTTAGAAGGAACAGCATATAACACAAGTTGGCAGTGCTTAATCCTTTTGGTGCTGGCTATGCAGGGACACTCAAAAAAACAAGCATCAGACTGCAAGGTTCAGCAGCACATGATTTTGGTGGTGGTAGGTCAAAAATGGAGAAAATAAAACATTCTACTAATATTTGCTATTGTATTTTAGGCGTTGTCAGAGATCCTGGCAAGCCATACAGATACACTTGAAAAAAAGAAAAAAATTACCCAAAAATACAGTACATTTTTAAAAAATTCTATGTCTTAAACACATTCTTTTTCCATGCAAGTGCCTTTATGTGCAAATTTACTTAAAGCGCAAGTGAAAGTATTATGGGGAAAAAACAGGTGGTTTCCCCTTTCTAGAAATGATAGTGTCTTCTTCCTTGCATAAGAAGTAAAAGGCTTTCTTAGCTTTCTAACATCCCACCTCCTAACCTATCTCCCAAGGTTAGCAAACAGCAACCTAGAGAGTGACCGGGCAAAACAGGGGACACAGCAAATCCATACTGGCCCAGAAACTTGGGGATCCTGTGAAAGCCAATGGAAACCTTCAGTTCTGCTGCCAGTTAATTAAAGCCAACAAACCTGCCAAACAATTAAACAGTTTTGTTTGTATTCCAAAGCCACACTCACCCGCACATTTGGTCCTGGTGATGAGTGGTGGTCCTGGCTGTCCAGTCCCACCTTCACCTGGTCTGGTGAGCAGGACCCGAATCTCATATTCGGTGTCGGGGTCCAAGTGCCAGAGCTTGTAAGTGGGCGCGTTGACGGCATGGGTTTCAGTCCAGGTCCCAGATGTCATTCGGTACTCCACTTCTTTCAGGATAATGGGTCCATCCCCAATGATGGAATTGGCATTCAGCTGAATGAGCAAGTACGTGGGCCCAACGCCCAGCAGCTGGGGGGGGGGCTATCGGCCGAGGAGGCTCTGGAGGGGACACAAAAAGAAAACACAACAAGCCAATGATAAAGCAAAAGCTGGAAAACCCTTTTAGATGGTTGTTTCCACAGTAAGGTCTCAGGTTTTGGTCAGCAAAGAATTCAAAACTCGAAAGTAAAATCAAATTGACATCAACAAAGAAGAGCTGAGGAGAATTTCAGCTGATGGAAGCAAGTAGCGCATCACTGGCACCTGCCCCATGCTATTTTTTCCATTTAAAAGTCTCAGCTAGGGACCACAAAATCCTACCTGATTTATATATTGCTACTTCTCAACATCTTTTCTGAAAAAAATCTGGGTTCATGCTCGTTTATATAGTTTACTATGGCAATAACTTGAGATTTTCATAAACATAACTGATTTGCTTTTGTTGACATACTTTTCTTAAAGAAACAGTTGCAATAGTTGATACACTAGCCTTGCGCAGAATATTCTTAAAAATGTGTATCACTACAGTTCACTTTAAATCCACCAGATGCAGTTGGGGTAAAAGATTCAGATACCTCCTACAGGCATTCAGAGTACTCTGAACTGAGCAAAAGTGCCAGAATGACAAAATGATGATGGATAGTAACAACATATATTATTTTATTCTTCAGTAACTTACTTCTGATTTAGAAATGCAAACAATAGTATGCACATTGCCCTTTGTCTTCCCTGCTCTCATCAGCTTCTGCCTGTCTCTGTATTTCAACACAGCTGTGAAGTGAAAAGCAATGGTGGACCAAACAGGGTGGTGAGATCCCCCTTACCCTGAGAAATGTTTATGTAGAGAAGCAGTACCTTGCCTCCGTGTGATTTAGTTTAAGAAACAAATCACAAGTAACATGCACTTTTCTAATAAAATGAAGCCACTGATAAACACGGAAGGTTCATTTTCATTCCAGATGGCTCATATTTCAGCTCATTTGTTTCAGTTAATTAGGCAACAATGCTAAATTCAATGCACACAGGGGTTTCGCACAGCAGCCATGCAGAACTAACAATGTGGTAACTGAGCAGGTAGAGGGGATCTTATGGCCACTACATCAAAATAACATTTAACCCCACACCGTTAGTTTTCCCTAGAGGCGGGGCCTTCTCATTCCCACTCCCCTGACCTCTCTACACAAGAGAAGTTAAGACACAGCAGCATTGCACATATTCTGCCTCCCAGGAATGACCCCACCAATGTCACTGACAGAACCTGTGAGGGAAGTGGTGGTGATGGAGGGGCTTGCAGAAGGCACCCCAAACCTTCTCTGACATCCCACCCTCCCTGCATGGGGAGGTTCAGCTAACGACTCCCTGGTTGTCTAAGTCCAGCAGTAAAGTTTCCTCTCAGGATACCAGAGCTGGCTCTCAACAGTGTATTTACCAGCTCTGTAAGCAACCAGGTTTCCCATATTTTGGTACAAAATTATTTCTTGCAGACTTTTTTCTTAATTAGCTGCATCTCAAGTCACTCACTTTGGACTCCAGGGAATCTGTTAAAGTCCCATAGCAGTGGGAAGCACAGTCCAATTTCTTCTCCCAGAGTGAGAGTGAACACTCCAAGGTGTTCCCATTTCAGCTAAAAGATACACAAAACTCTACAAAGTATCTCAATTAATTATTAACATGTTTTACCCTGTTTTGGCAAGAACTGTGCATATGAACTAATTCAGATGCCTACCTGCATCAAAGCTCAGAAATGCAGCTGGGCTAATGAGGGCAGTTTATTTGCTGTGGAACTAACGCATTAAATGTCAAACTAATGAATTCTAAGGTCAGTGCATATCAGGGAAGAAAACAAACGTTGATGAGCATGATGCACTACCAACTCCAAGTTATAAACCTCTAAAACACAAGGCTATGGTTAGAAGTATACACTTTGAGAGCACGATTATCACAAATAAAACCTCCCATTAATGAGACTAATATACCATTGCATATTAAATTTTTATGTTAAGAGGTAAAGCATATTCTTATATTAGCATATGCAGGGTTTTTTTAAGCTCTTGAGGACAAGGAGACTTATTTATAAAGTCTCTCCCAGTTCCAATAAATTATGCATGAATTTTAATCAGTTAGCAAATGAACAAGTAATTGTTCTGCAGCATTATTAATATTCTTCATAATACAATATACTATCAAAACCAGAGGTGAGGTGCAACCAGAAATCCCCAAAGTACACTAAGTATCAACTGAAGCATGCAATCCCAGTATACCACGATAAACTTTTCTGATGTTACCCAATTAACTTTCTATTAATTATACTCATTCGTTAATTCTATAACTGGATCTATCAAATATTTCCCAATTATAATTTCAAATCACGTAATTTCCTTTTATATATACAGCAACCTGAAACTTTCACAGTTTAAAAATTCCTCTTGATAACTGAAAGACAGAACTAAGCCATTATTAACATGCTGGTTGCCATTCCCATAGGAAATATCACACGTACGACATAGTCCTCTTTCAGCGGGTTTTTAAACACAATTGCCATCCTTCAAGGAACTGATATTGCTGGCTTTTCACTCCATCAACTGGCATCCACCTAATAGCAAAGAACACAGTTTTGGAGTGTCCTGAGAAGATAGGATGCGAAAAAAGAAAAAGCTCTTATATGAGGTATGGAAAAAAACAAAGAGATACGAGAGAATCCCCAAGAAAATCACCCTCTCTGAAGTTTGGTCTAGTTTATAAACAATTTAAAAAAACAGCTTTACCCAAGAGAAGTGACAGTTTGGAGGTCAGAGCCTGGCTCAGAGGCAGCATTGCAGGAACCTGAGGCTCACCAGTTACCCTTCACACCAGCCCTTCTCTTGCCTGGCTCTGTCAGGCACTCTGCCTGCAGATGCTCCTTACTCAAAGGCATTTTGTAGCTTCCAGTCACACTCACCCATAGCGAGGTCAGGTAGTACAGAGACCTTCCTCCATCCCTCCCCTCTGCCCTGGTCGCTGCAACCAAACTGGAGAATTTTACTCCTTATTTCAGCCAGAAAACAAACCATTTCCCTCAATTATTATGAGCAGATGTGGCTAAGTCACATGGTGTTCCTATCAAGCAAATTTCTTCGAGCACAGTTCCTCTTTTCTTGGCCATGAACCCTCTCTCTGTGAATAGCCATGAAGGTTCTAAACAACATTCTATGAAAAAATATTTCAACCCATGGATGGTTTATAAACTCATCAGTAGAATCACGACTACAATAGGTATTTAAGACATTCACACGAAGCAGTCTGAATGAAGACCCTGCATGGTGAGCTTGGTTTCTTCCTTTGCTAAGCACAAATTTTAGAATTGCTTTTCCAATGTAAACAGTTTAATTACTGACTCATTTTCTGACTATATTTTTTTAGCCACTGCTTAAAGGTGTAAATCTGATTAATCCTTTCCAGTACACATGGCCATTAACATCTCTGGAAGATTATATAAAAAGAGCACTTGTACATCTGCAAGACACTAAAGAAATGAAAGTATTTTCATGCATAGCATTTTGCAGTATGTGGCCAGTTCTGGTTTTGACATAAACTGCCCACAGTCAAGTTAATAAAAAATTAAGACTGACATTTCATCAGTACAAAGTTCCCATTCTGCTGAGCTACTAGCAGCACATTATGCTCACATCAGTATGTATGACATTACATATTAAAGGTACTGTGATATCTAGGCACCAATGACTAGAATAAGCATGCAGCATCAACCCCAGCTATAAGACTTCATACAGTTATGCAGTTGTTTCATATTCTTAATATTAAATATTGTATGCAAATAATTACGTCTTCATAGACAGAAAAAAAACAACCAAGAGAGGTCACTACTATTATTTGTACAGTAACTAGGTATGCATAAAACACATGCCTTCATTCTTGAAACTCTGTCCCACCCCTGCCTCATATGGCATGTCCAGACATTGATACCCTGTGAGCTCCCTTTGCTCACACGGGCAGCATGCCTTCCCTCTGATGACAGCATGTTCATTGGTTAAATATCTGACACAAAGCTTTACAGTTGGTATGCTGATGGGTATCAATAGTTTTAACTCAATACGTACAACAGGGGTTGCTGTTAATCATAAAAAGCTTGATTGTTACAGGTATAAGAAAGCACTCATTTATTAAAAGAAGCCTAACATCAGCTTCACACCTCCAGAAATGTAAATCAGTAGGTCTTAACTGTGTCATAAACTACCAAGAAAGCAGGTAAATCAAAAGAATACAGAGTTCCTTTCAAATTTTTCATAATGCAGAGAAACAAACAAATAAATCCACATAAACACAGCTAATACTGGATGTTCCAGGGAGTAAAGCAGACATGCCTTCACAAATGACTTGAGACTGACTCAGCTCCCACCTAGATCAAACTCATTTCTTCTTCTAGGGAATTTTCTTGCAAAGCCATTTAAGTAAGTCTGCACATCTTTTCTAATTTCTAGTTGAGGTTCAGTGCCTGATTCACACTGGCTTGGTATAGTTAGAGCACGATCTTTGCCACATGAAGCTCCCTGTGACCAGGGGTCCTAGAAGAGTGCAGAGACACTCCAGGTTTCTCAAAGGGGCCAGGGCATAGAGGCCACGTGGAAAATCCCTTGCTTGCCAGGAGCTGGCCCTGTGCAAAAACATGCTGCTGGGCTCCAGATTGCATATAAAGATGTTGTGGCAAAGCTGCGTCAGAAGACCTACGGCATGGAGCCAGAAGAGCATGGAGAAGCAGGCTGCCAATCCCCTGCCTCAGCTATAACTGTTTCAGTACTCTTCCTGCACTGGAAGATTACATATGGCTTTAGGGATTCATGTTTTAAAATATATTGAAACACTGAAGAATGAGGAACATTTGTTTAACAGTTGGAGAAAATGTATGAGATTTAGCAGAAAGAATTATGGCAGTCAAGTACTTGCAAGGAAACAGAATTCTCAGTCTTAAAAGCTGGTTAATCCAATGGAAAAAAAGAATTAACAAGAAGCAGTGACTGAAAGCTTAAATTCAAATATAAATTCAACAGTGAGAATAGTAACTGAAGAACAATACTTGCTAATACTGTAGGAAATTCTGCATTTTCTGAGTGTTTTCAGTCAAGGCTGGATGTCTTTTTACAAATTATAGGTCAGGAGAAATAATAGAAGATGGTAACAAACGTAAGGCTCTCAGGAAGTACAATTGAAAGAAATTATATGGTCATGAAGGTGGCCATAAAATGACTATGAAAAGTTTAAGGATAAAAACAAACCATGGAGACTTTCAGCAAAAATAGTCACTTCCTTTTTTTTTTTTAGAAAAAACATTCCACATATGCCATCTCTTTAATACGAACAAGAAATATTTTCATTCAGCTCTCCAAAATGGTTAGGAAATACTACTCTGCTAGGAAAAATACAATAAAATCAGAATTTAAGATAAAAAGGTTTATTTTGAACTTGTGCCAGCTTGGAAGGACACCTGGCTGTCTTCTATGCTGACAGCAGCCTGACAAGACCTGTCACACTCAGCACCAACAAAAGGTGCATTAACACAAAAAGGGGCTTTGCCAAGTAAGAGGAGACGCACTACAGAAAGCAGTACTTGCCTGATGAGAAATTATTCTACTCAGTTAAAAAAAGCAGGTTAATGCAGGGGATTGAGGGATCCCAAGCTGAAAGCACAGGTCTGACTGATGACAGAGGTATCATGAACCTTAGAGTCACAGAAAGCCTCTGTGGTTTCATTTTCCCACAAGATCTCAGGTTTTCACTTTCTCTGCATGACAGACTACACTCACAGCTCAGTCTGTCACCCTACACATGCCATCTCTAGTGAGTAGTTAGGTTCTTAATGGTTTTGTTGTATAACACACAGATGACAAAGAAAAAACCCAACAGCCTATGCATCAAAGAGATTTCCAAACACACTCAGGACAGTTCATTAATGAGAGTTGAGTAGTCTACTGGGCTTCCAAAAAAAATGGGGGGAAAAAAAATTAAAAGCTGTCACTCTACTAATTTTTATTTTTCTGCATTAATAAGAACATGTCTCTAGATGTAGATCTCTGAGACCTGCTAACCACTAGCCAAGAATCCACGTGGGAGGTGCAATAAACGAAGGTTCCACCAGGACAATCTTAACTAACCAATCCAAAGATGTAGACACACATGCATCCTTAAGTAGAGAAATGCTGTTGTTAGGGGCTTTGCTTACAGGACTCTTCCCTGCACCCCATATACTGGTACTTGGTTTTCTCACCTGGGCAGCCCATCTTATTATTCCGGCAAAGGAGGAGAGTAAGCGTAAGCTCATTCTGGGTCAGACGCACCATGCATTAGCCACACAGATTGCTCCTGCCCAACAGCCACGATGCATCCAAAAAACATGAACATAAAAGGAGCAGGTGCACAAGCAAGTCTTCAGTCACTATAGGGTTGCTCATGGAAAAGGAAGGGGTTGGAGTGAGAGGCAGCTGCCACTACAGCCATTTCAGTTCCCTGCCAGCTCCCAAACTCTTTTAGCCTCAAGCGTTACTCTTTTGTCTGCCGCCTTCCTACTGTCTCAGTTAGGTAGATTGTATTGGTTACACACCACCAGCTAGCTGGGCATGAGCCACCATCGCCCAACCCATGCTTGGTCCTGTGTCTCACCTTGAATGATAGCTAGGCACAGTGGCAGGTCAAAACCAGGCTTCAGCAGGATGCAGCTTGTTGCACAGCCTGCCGAAGGGCACACTCGCTTAAACCAGCTGTAACACTCAAAATAACACACAAGAGACCTCAAAGGAGTTTTAGAATCACCTCCTCTACTCCAAGACCAAACACTGGTTATAGATTCACACAATGAAAATCCTCCAGCAGCAAGCCCTTTGGAGTTATCACAAGCCTTGGACATTCTTCAGGTTTAATTAGTATTTCCCTAAGCCATTGCTTGGCTTCTCTATTTGTTCATAAACTCATTTACTGTTTCGCCAAGACATTTGTTTGTTTGTTTTCCCCAGTGGTCAAAAGCTTCTTTCTGCTCATAAAGTTTAACCCATTTCAACAGCTGCTTTATTTTTCTACAATGCTATTTGTTTCCTGATGGAAAAGTTTCTATTGCTCCCACCTTTCTTTTCTGCAGACAACTTGGAGGAAGCATGTATTGTGAGTTCCTGCTGCTCATGCAATTTAACACCACCTCCTCCCAAAAAATACACTGAAGAGAAGGCAGCAAAGACCTTGTCAGCAAATATCTGACTTCAACATATTATGCAAGGTAATGATTTCATGTAGAAAATCGTGTAGAAATTGGAAGGTTTGTACAGGTAAGTGCCCCCAATAGTCACAAGACTCCTTTTAAATTTTTTTAAAAATAATCAAAAGCTAATCCAGACTTATCTCAGCTGCTGTCCTGAAGCTGTAAGTGATGGTGGCTGCATGGAGAAACTTGAACAGCTTGCGATCTAATATTCTGCCACACAGCTTTTTCTCCAGCTCTTTTTCTTTTTCATGATGCTTAAGCACACTTAATTCCTGTGACTCCAGAAACAGTCTTTCTTGAGACTTTAAAATACAATTTACCACAACTGTTCAGTATTGGTACTAGTGCCTAGTCCTGAGGTTGAGACACAATATCTACAAAACGTTATGTTTTAATTAAGAGAGTTAGTTGCCTGGAACAAAAGAACTCATTCTCAGCAATACCTTAGTGACCAGGTCGTATCAAGTGATTTATCCAACTCACTTCAGAAAGTCTGCAAGACCATTTTCATTGTCTTTTATTACTTGGAATGGAAAAAGCCAAAAGAATCTATTTTAAACAAACATTCAAAATATCTGTAACACAGTGAGATTCAGGTTATTACCTAGACAAGCAGTTAGTGGAGAAAGTCCAGCAATAAACAGAAATGAGACAGACAGTTAATTCACTGTTAATTTAACAGTGATGCTGGCTTAGGTAGGATACTGACATATTTCACCACAACATCGTCTCTAATTTTAGGTCTGCGAACAGGGATACTATGTCACAAGCTCACCTCAAATTACTGATTATCTTTGAGCACCTGCCTATCATATCAAATTTGTGTGATAAGTAATAACAAAGTCTGCAAGCTCACGCAGCTAAAATATATTTAATTAAGTGATGCAGCCGTTACTGACCACCTGAAGTGCTGAAATAAGAATTATTTTGACAGTGAAAACTGCTAACTTCTGCATAGTTATGTTATATCCCATGCATCACTGTGGCATTTTATTCACCTTGATTTGAAACACCACTACATTCATTTTATTTTTTTCCTTTTATTTAAAGGAACAGTGTGCAGCTTTAGCATTGTCAGCAGAAATAGTAAACAAGGTTAAGATCATGCCCAGCTTAAATGTAAAAAAATAAAAAAGTCTTTCTACAAATTGGAGCATGTCATCACTCTACACAGTTTATGAACAGACCACATGCCTATGCATTGAATGACAGTAGGCCATACTTCTCTAGGAATCAATTAAATGAGTATATTTTATCAAAAAGATTGCATTGTGTTAGACATTTATGCAGTACACTCCAAGAAAAATTAATGTGTAAGAAAAAGAGGCACCTGTAATGAGAAGACATTCAAATCTTAATAAAAAATTAAGAAATTAAGAAAAAATATCACTCACTATAAATGAGTCATCTATAGAAATTTCTCAGGCGAAGACTTGATCACAATGACTTCAGTATCCACATGTATCATTAATTCCCTTGAGAGCTCAACGTTGAGATGATTGTTGGAAAGAAATATTTTATCTACTTCATTGTCAGGAACCAGCAGGTTAAGAATAAAATTTAATGCCCTTTATAAAAATTGGTACCTCCCATGAAAGAATTATGCTCAACTCTACAAGGCTTTGCAATGGGTTATTTGACAATACTGCATTCTGCATGCGTATCCACATGCTGTCAGTGATGAGAGAATGAAACTTGGGACTAGGGAATGAGTGCCTGAAGAAGGACAAACTATTAATTTAGGGACTCCAGGAATTTCTTTTACATAGTTACGTAATGAGAATATAATTTGCTTTTCATTCCTGCTTCCCCATTATTTGTATTTTTTACCTTTTTTTTTTTTTTAATTTCCAGTTTGAACTGGCTAAATAAACTGCTATTGTCAAGATTTCTGAATTGTTGTATCTGTTAATGCTGTAGTCACCCTCACATTGAGTTTACTGCCTGGACAAACAGGGCAGAAACTTTCCACTGGACATATGTTACAGTGATACATTCATAATCAAACTCAGATACTTCAAAGACCGTGCAACAAAACTAGAGCATTTCACTGGAATTCAGTGACCACAAAAAGACCCCACAACTATCACAAAATTACACCTTACTAGACTCTACATCTCTATAAAACTTGAAAGCTGAAATAACCCACACAGCCAGTACTCTTGGAGTTCAGTGACACCATCTACCCTACCTGTATGAGGCTATCAGTAACCACTTGGAGTTACCTACACGCAGCGCAGTTGTATTTCTTGGGTAAGGTGGAGCTTCCTTCAACTCATGACAAAACTGTGTCACCTGGGAAATTGGCACTTCCCTGCATACAAATGGACTCTCCTGCCAGCATGTTTGCCTGGCCTGGAAGACTCCTGTATGTCTCACTTTAGAAATCACATTCTTTCCAGCCAGTGTTAATCCAAACTTTTGTCATCAGCTTTTCTGAATGCCTTTCAAATTACAGAGAAAAATGTTTCAGAAGGTGGTGGGACGGTCTCATGGTCAGGCAGAATTCAAAACTGTATTGTGCTCTTAAAGTGCAATGAGCTGCACACTTTGCTGTACCTGAGGGAACGAAAAAATAAAATACCTGCAGCTGAGAGGAATAGCTGGCCTGGCTTTGGTTTCCAAGTATTTACAGTTTTATTTAATAGTAACTACATAAATTTCAATCATGTAAGAGGTGAGACATGGACATCTCACCTTCTCAGCCCTCCCCATCCCCTGGTAACTTACCTGCTCACCTGGCACTTAAAGATACCATTAGCATTCCCAGAAATGCTCACTGCAGTGTGGTACCTGTGCAGGTTGTCCAGTAGGACAGCCAAGTGCCTGCAAGCTGTTTGCACACATACATGGCTGTGTGACAAATCACATGGCTGAGGTTGCTCCTACCCCTCCACCTCACACTGTTCTCTCTCAATTTTACCTGCCCAGCAGCACCCTGGGGCTCATCTCAACAGCCCAAATTCCTCCTCCTGTCTCTCTGTGTCCTTCTGCTTCTGGTTTTACTGTAAGCATTAACCCAAACCATGGACCTTGAAGCACAGAGGTGGGAGATGGAAAGATGGAAAACAGCTCACACACCATATTATTGAGGCAAGACCATCACAAATGGTCAGGGGGCAGAGATGAATGTAAAACCTTCCTCTTCAGACCTGCAGGGCATCCGGGCTGTGCAACAGGATAAATAATGTCTCCATTCTCAGGTATCCCATTTCACCCAAGTTAAAAGCTTTCTGTTGGCACTTCAATACTACTATCAAAGGAAAAACAGATACAATTTAGTATGTGGGTTACACATTAATGATTATCTAGAGATCTTGTGTGTGCTCAGACTATTCAAGACTACAGTGAAAAAAATGACAAAATTCATCACTTCTGAGCAAATTTGCTTTTGAGGGGCTGTTTCCTTGCTCAAATCCTTCTATTTCTTTTCATAACCTTTTCCAAGACACATTTAGATGTTCCCACCAGCAATGTCTTCACATTTCTTATTACAGCATGCCCAAATATTTCTTGCCAAAAGTGCCAGAAGGCAGCCCACTGGAATGACAGAGAGGGGGCTAATTTTAGGAGGCACTGAGACACTTCCCTCTATCTATGCAATGAACAACAGAAACCAAAATGGAAACCCACTTGGTTAATTTTACACCACAGTTTCATATCACAGATGTGAATTACACATCATCTAACGCCTACCTGAAAGGGCAACCTTGCTCCTCCACTTCCCACCATCAGTGTCACTTGCAGAGCCACTGTTCTACTCTATATGCAAAGGCAGTTTAGGTTTAAAACTGATCTTGGTCAGGGCGTACTTGGAGGTTTCCTATTTTCCTGGGTCACTGAAGCAGCTCTCAGTGGCTTCAGAAATGAGCCAGTGTCATCACAGAAGCAGGAGCACAAGTCCAGGTGCTTCTGAGGGCAAGGATAGAGACTGTTTTCAGCAGATGCTGGCCATCATGTTCAGCTGTTTAGCTTTACCATGAAAGCCACCTTCAGAAAGGGACAGAGGGGATAGGGGTAGCCATAAGGAACCAACATCCTTGCCACAGCACCTAGTCAGATGGTAAGAAATACCTATGAAATGAAGGGAACAGGTAACAAGGCAGCTGCCCAACTTCTCATTGCCAAATGGGTTTTGACTGTGATGAAAAGCCTGGAAGAACTTTCTAGAGAACCAAATCAGAACAAAAATCCTTACCATTCCTGCATGCTAATAAGAAGCATTATGATACAAGTTCTTTAAAGGAATGAACAGAATATAATAATTTATGAAGAGTTTTGATAATGCAATGGTGTGAAGTAGAAATAGAAGTGTGAAGCTAGTGACTGAATTCTTAAGTAGTCAATGAAGAGGGCTGAAAACCTCATTTATGTAATGAGAACAGCTTCACTCGTGAGAGGCAAAGATGGTGTAAGGGATTTTTTTTAGCTGGTGCATGAGAATATCTGCCTTTGAAAGAGAAAGAATGCTAGATTAACAGAAAATCAGAAATAAACAGAAAATCTAGAAAACTAGATAAAGGCTATATCAGAGATGCTTTGTTTTCAAAGTATGACATTTTCTGTGGACTTTTTATTACATGTAGCATCAGGTCAAGGGCTAATGGCTTTTAACTGGACGAGGGCAGATTTAGGCTAGACATTAGGAAGAAATTCTTCACTGTGAGGGTGGTGAGACACTGGAACAGGATGCCCAGGGAGGCTGTGGATGCCTCATCCCTGGAAGTGTTCATGGACAGGCTGGATGGGGCTTGGACCAACCTGGTCTAGTGGGAGGTGTCCCTGCCCATGCAGGGGAGCTGGAACTAGGTGATGTTTAAGGTCCCTTCCAATTCAAACCATTCTATGATTTAATGAAAATAGGGTGTATTTTGACCTAAAAAGTATTTAGACTGGCTTTATTGGGATATTTTCATAATCTATTTTTCAGGTGGGGCTGTTCTGTTCAAGAGTTGGAAAATGTGTTTATTGCCAAGTATGACAGCATTGGTATGAAGAGGGTGTCCTTGTAATTAAATTGACACACAGTGCACTGAATCCAAAATTCACTACAGGACATAAAAGCATAGAAAGCTTAAAGATGAGTTAAGTGTATTAGATTATTTGGATTATAAAAAGATGTTCTGAGGAATAGTTAATAGAAGCTTTTTATCAGTTGATAATATCATATTAACTTTGTTTTGTTGCAACAAAGAATTGCAAGTACAAATATGACCAAAACACACCAACCAGTAACTCTGGAATAGCAACTGCCTGAGTACAGTGACAGCATCTACATTTTGTATCTTATTTCTACTGACACCAACATTTGCTTTTCTGTAGTAATATTTATGTGCTTAGTGTGACAGCTTACACCGCCAAAAATCTGACCAGAAAGTCACTGCTTGTTTTTCTGTTCTCAAGAGAAACAGACCCATTCAATCATAACCTAATTGGATAATCAATAAACTAGAACTTCCAATGTGCTAGCTCAGCCTGAAGAGAAGCTGTATGTTCTCACATTTCCTCACTAAAAAATTAGTAAGATTATTACTCATTTTTTTATAAGCAAACCGGAGAACATACAGCTTCTTATTCTACTACTGCATATTTAATTCTTGAATATGATTCTAATCAACATCTCTTCATGCTGAGCTAGCACACTGAAAGCTCAGTAACTAACCTCATGTAGTCATGCAAGAAAGGCAAACAAAATCAACAACACTACAGAAATAATGAGGAGAGAAGAAATTACTAGGGCAGAAATTGGACGGTACAGCTTTCCTCTCCAAATACAAGATCCACTGCTAATAATAAGAGTTTACAATAATATACACCATTACAGAGATTGCTACCTTCAAAGATTACAGAAGTAAACTATGCTATTTATTAAATTCAGATTGCCTGTGCATATTGGCATTTTATCAAAGACTGTTTGCTGGTTCTGCATGTTGAACCAAGCTGCTAAGAACACATTACAATGGTACTCGGAGACAAAAATAAATCAGATGCCAGCGCATTACCAGTTACACAAACAGGAATGGTGCCTTAAAGAAGCCCATACATTTTACCTAAGTATTGGTAACAAAAGCATGAAACGATGGGGAAAAAATGTTGCCTTAATTTTATCAGCAAGTTTTGTTGGCCCCAGTACACAAAGCTAGTAGCATTTTTCCAGGAATTTTAAATACCTCTTTTTCATGAAGACAAGGAAAGTCATGACTCCTCCCACCAGATCCGAACGTCCTGCCTCAAACTTTTGATGTGTGAGTGTCCTTTGAAGGAGTTTGTTTGTTTTTAAGTAATTGCAAGCACCAGAAAACCTCTCTCATGGGACTTGCTACACTTCTGGTAAATGTGGTTTCAGGAAAAGAAAGCAGTTCTGTCAGCTCAAAAGACTGGTGAAGTTGCCCCACTGAACTTTATTAAGGCTTCTACCTCTGGGTCCAAATAATTATCTTGCCTGCTTTCAAGAAAGTCTCTGCCTGCTATTCACCCTCCTCCCCACTCTGTAAAGGGAAAGTCAAGCTGGGTTTACAGAAGCATTCAGAATAGGCGCACATAACTTTTTTCTAAGCTTAACAAGCCACAGCACAGCATTTTAACATAAAAAAAAAAGCCCCAAAACCTCCTGCTTTTTATTTAAAATAGCTTTTCCTTCCAAAATTCACTTCATTTTTATTTTAAGAAGTTAAATGGTTTGGCCACTGAACTGAGAAGTCAGCGATCAGCTAGATGTGTATCTCCAAGCTCTCCCCACCACCACGCTGGCACAGCTTCTTTTCCCAACTTCTGAAGCACATTCTCAGGGTGCAAATCCTTCTGTTTAGCACTCATACCTAGCCAGGGAAAATTCAGGGGCTAGGCGACCTTGAGCACAAAGCCAATTCTGTTTTTTTCTCCAGTTCTCATGCAATCCTTTTCTCAGGGCCACCTAAGTGCAGGAAAACTACTTTATAGTTAACTTCAGTTACAGCCAAGAATATGAAGCTATGACAAACCAATCTCACATGCACATATTTTATACCTCCCTAAGTGCAGAGGCTTAGAAACTGAAAACAGAGTAAGTCCACATAAAAAAACCCAAAACAACCCTTCCCTCTGCTTGGGAAAAAAATCGGCTAGGTAAGCTGAGGTTGGGGTTTTTGTGGGGCATGGGAGGGTGGACGTGTGTGCGGAGAAATACCACAAAAGTTGAAAGGGTCAAGATTTTAAAAAAATTGAATAATTATTCCAAATTCAGCACATACCTGCCATAAGAACTTGTGCATTCGCATTTCCAAAACAGCATGTTTTGACTTTTCAGCATTGTTGTATGTGGAGTACTAGATAATAACAGGGGGCATTTGGAGCACAGTTCAGGATTGTCTCTGTAGAGAAGTGGCATATTCAATTTCTCAGCATAAGAATGTTCCACATCCATTCCTGTCTGACTGAACTGGAGCAAGGATTTGAGCAAAGATTTTCCATTTCCCAGGACAGCACCTTAACCTACAGATTCAGGTATTCTTAAAAGAGTGTCTACATCCCTTCTTTTGAAGCTGAACCATTTTCTGCAACACACCAATTAAGCCATAGGTCTACCTAGAAGGTCAAGAGGAGGACATGGTTAATAGTTGTGGCTCCAATGAGTGCCACCTGTGGTGGCAGTATTTTGTGAAAAGATGCAGATACCTTGCCTCGTTTTCCTTATGATACTGAAGAATTAAGATACAAGATAGCAAATAAAGTAAAAGCTAATAAATACAAAGCAGTGCACATAAGGGGGGACTCCCTTATGGACTCTGAATCAGAATAATCAGACAGGAATTGTATCTCCATGAGGAATTTCATGACCATAACACCACAATTCAGAGAAAAAGATATCAGCGATCTTTAGGAACAGAACACAGAAGAAAGCATAATATGTTGTGCCACTATGTAAACTCATGATGTTTCCTCATCTAGAGTAAAAGACATAGACCTAGGCTTCCTATCTCCTGCTGGGTGAGCTAGAAGACAAGACAGAGAAGGCCAAAAAGACGTTATCAAAGACCTAGAACAACTTCCGCAGACATGTTAAAATAAGTCTGGATTACTCAATATGACAGAATGATGACTGGGGGAATACATGCGAGATGTTTATGACATGGCGAGCGACACAAAAAAACCCTAATATTGAATGACACTTGCTATTTCTTGCAGTGAAAAAAATGATTAAAAACAATTATAGAAAAGAGTAGCTTGTTGATTCAGAGGGAAATACCTTCTCTAACTCATTACCTTTGAGAATTCATTGCTGCAGGGTGATGGGCAAAAAAAAAGCTAAACAATTATTAAACAAATTAAGAGAAGGTTCATCAAAGATATTGCACACAAACATGTTGGTATAGTCTCTGGCTCAATACATCTCAAGCTGTAGACTCTTAGATGCTACAATGATGTATGAAGGCAGTGTATCGCTGTGTGCCTCTCCCATTCTTACGTCTTCTCCTAAGCTTAGATACTAAACTAAGTAGATTTTGGAACAGTAGCAGTGTTTTCTTAAGTTGCTATCACAATCTCCAAAGGCAAAAAACCAGCGGCAATTAAGTTACTGATTGAATGTTGGACAAAGAAGCAAACACAGGCTTCAGTCCCTTCTAGGTAAGTGCCCTTTGCATAAAACTATAAATGCTCTAACTCACCTCTTCTTTCAGAGTGTGAACAGTGTGTGGCTGTATGGCCACATTTCCTTCTCTTTTCATTATAGAATCACAGAATGTCCTGGGTTGGAAGGGACCTATAAAGGTCATCTAGTCCAACCCCCCCTACAATAAGCAGGGACATCTAGAACAGATTGCTCAGAGCCTCTTCAAGACTGACACTGAATGTCTCCAGGTATGGAGCCCCCCCCCCCCCTCTCTAGGCAACCTGTTCCAGTGATTCACCACCCTCATATTAAAGAACTTTTTCCTAATGTCCAGCCTAAATCTACCCTTTTCTAGCTTAAAACCATTACCCCTTGTCCTTGTGAACAGTTCTTCCCCAGCCTTCTTATAAGTCCCCTTTCAGATACTGGAAGGTCACTATAAGATCACCCCAGAGTCTCCTCTTTTTCAGGCTGAACAACTCCAACTCCCTCAGCCTGTCTTCATAAGAGAGGTACTCCAGTTCTCTCATCATTTTTGTTGCCCTCCTCTGGACATGCTCCAGCAGGTCCACATCCTTCTTGTGTTGGGGGTTCCAGAGCTGGATGCAGTACTCCAAGTAAGGTCTCACCAGGGCAGAGTAGAGGGGCAGAATCACCTCTCTCCATCTGCTGGCCTCACTTCTTTTGATGCAGCCCAGGATGTGGTTGGCCCTTTGGGCTGCAGTTGCACATTGGTGTCTCATGTCCCGCTTTCAATCCACTAGTACCCCCAGGTCTTCTTCCACAGGGCTGCTCTCTAACATGTCTTCCCCCAGTCTATACTCATATCTCTGGTTGCCCTGGCCCAGGTGTGGGACCCTGCACTTGGCCTTGTTGAACCTCATGAGGTTCACCTGAGGCCAGTTCTCCAGCTTGTCCAGGTCCCTTTGGATGGCATCCTATCCCTCTGGCATATTGACTGCACTGCCCAGCTTGGTGTCATCAGTAAACTTGCTGAAGGTGCTCTTAATGCCACTGTCAATATAATTAACGAAGATATTAAACAACACTGGTCCCAGTATGGACCCCTGAGGGACACCACTTGTCACTGGTTTCCATCTGGACACCAAGCCATTGACCACTACTACTCTCTGGATGCAACCATCCAGACAATTCCTTATGCACTGAACAGTCCACCCATCAAACCCATATCTCTGCAACTTAGAGAGAAGGATGTTGTGGGGGACCATGTCAAAGGCCTTGCAGAAGTCCAGATAGGTCACATCCATAGGTCATCCCTTGTCCATTGATGCAGTCACTCCATTGTAGAAAGCCACTAGATTGGTCAGGCAGGATTTGCCCCTAGCACAGCCATGCTGGCTGTCCTGAACCACTCCCCAGTCCTCCATGTGCCTTAGCATGTCCTCTAGGAGGATCTGATCCATGATCTTCCCAAGCACAGAGGTGAGGCTGACAGGTTGGTAGCTCTCAGGTTCCTCCTTTCCACCCTTTAAAAAACAGGTGTAATGTTTTCTTTCTTCCAGCCACTAGGGACTTCACCTGACTGCCATGACTTTTCAAATATCAGGAAGAGTGGCTTGGCAGCTGCATCAGCCAATTCCTTCAGGACTCTTGGATGCATCTTATCAGGTCCCATGGACTTGTGTATGTTCAGGTTACTCAGATGGTTGCAAACCTTGTCTTTGCTTATGGTGGGAAGGACTTGGTCTCCCTGGTCTCCATCTTGTGGGCCATCAGCTTGAGAGCCATGAGGAGAGGGGATGTCCTCTGAGGCAAAAAACTTGTTGAGAATTTTGGTCTTCTCCTCATCTGTCGCTACTATTTCACCACTGTTGGTCATCAGGGGGTTACACTTTCTTTAACCTTCCTTTTCTGGTTTCCATACCTGTAGAAGCCCTTCTTGTTTTTCTTTACATCCCTTGCCAAGTTCAGCTCCAGCTGTGCCTTGGCCTTCCTGACCTCGTCCCTACAGAACCAGGCAACATCTCTATACTCTTCCCAGGATACCTGTCCCTACTTCCACTGCCTGTGTAGTTCCATCTTGCCTTTTAGTTTGACCAGCAGGTTTTGACTGAGCCATGCTGGTCTCTTGCCTTGCTTGCCCGACTTCCTACACCTGGGGATTGAGATCTTTTGTGCTCTATGGGAAGCATCCTTAAAGATCTGCCAGCTCTATTCTGCTCCCTTGTCCCTGAGAACCATTTCCCAGGGGGTTCTATTTACTAACTCCTTGAAGAGGTGTGATCAAGCTGTTTTTTTTTTCTGATGCTTGAATGGAAAGCTCTTGGTTTTAAAACAAAGGCTACTTTGCAGAGCTAAAGCAGTATAATATAAGCTAGCCAAATGAAAAAAGTTACTCATTTTCTGTTGATTTACATCTCTGATTAACATAATACAGGTATAAGGAAGAAGAGCACAGTTATGTTGTACCTGCACTAAGTCATCCCACATACATAAAATCTTAAGAAACATGTTCTTCTATCCCAGCGTCCCTTTCATGTGTGGGGGCAAATAATCAGCAAAGGTAAACAAAGTCAGCAAGTAAAACAGCTTGCTTGAACTCCTTTAACTCTTCCTCTTGCTGCAAGCCAATCCATGAGTATTACTGGGGCTTACAACTGTTAAACATCTTAAAAGAAGATAAAATTACCACTTGTCTACACAGCCTCTCCTGCCAAGGCAAAACGTTTTGCCCTGCTGTCTGCCTTTGTTTCACAGTCAGTATAAACAGTCCCCATACTGGTAAATATTCTAACCCTGTGGTGTTTATACTTTCCTTGGCCTGAATTATGTATCCTTTCTTTCTCTACAACAGATAAAAGAAAAAATGGGTAACGGAAGGGGGCCAACTAATGCTGCTGAAGCTCCAAGTACCCTTTGAAAACACTAAAGTGACTCAAATATTTTTTCTTTGATATGTAGTCTAATTTTTCTCAAGTTTATGAACCGCCTAGTGGATGAGGGGAAGGCTGTGGATGTGGTCTACCTTGACTTCAGCAAGGCCTTTGACACAGTCTCCCACAGCATCCTCCTGGAGAAGCTAGCAATCCATGGCTTCGACAGGTGCACCCTTCACTGGGTCAAAAACTGGTTGGGTGACCGGGCCCAGAGAGGGATGGTGAATGGAGCTGCATCCAGCTGGCATCTGGTGACCAGCGGTGTCCCCCAGGGATCAGTACTGGGCCCAGTCCTATTCAATATCTTTATTGACGACCTGGATGTGGGGATTGAGTCCACCCTCAGTAAATTTGCAGATGACACCAAGCTGGGGGGGAGTGCTGATCTGCTGGAGGGTAGGAAGAAGCTGCAGGAGGACCTGGACAGGCTGGATCAATGGGCTGAGGCCAATGGCATGAAATTCAACAAGACCAAGTGCAGGGTCCTGCACTTTGGCCACAATAACCCCAGGCAGCGCTACAGGCTAGGGGAAGAGTGGCTGGAGAGCAGCCTGGCAGAGAGGGACCTGGGAGTGCTGGTGGACAGCCGGTTGAACATGAGCCAGCAGTGTGCCCAGGTGGCCCAGAAGGCCAAGGGCATCCTGGCTTGTATCAGGAATAGTGTGGCCAGCAGGAGTAGGGATGTCATTCTCCCCCTGTACACAGCACTGGTGAGGCCTCACCTTGAGTACTGTGTACAGTTCTGGGCCCCTCACTTCAAGAAGGACGTTGAGGTGCTGAAGCGGGTCCAGAGGAGAGCAACAAGGCTGGTGAAGGGACTAGAGGGAAAACCTTATAGGGAGAGGTTGAGGAAGCTGGGGTTGTTTAGCCTGGAGAAGAGGAGACTCAGGGGGGACCTCATCACTCTCTTCAACTACCTGAAGGGAGGTTATAGTCAGGTGGGGGCTGGGCTCTTTTTCTAGGCAACCAGTGACAGGACAAGAGGGTACAGCCTGAAGCTGCTCCAGGGGAGGTTTAGGTTGGATATTAGGAGGTACTTCCTCACAGAGAGGGTGATTAGACATTGGAATAGACTTCCCAGGGAAGTGGTGGAGGCACTGTCCCTGGATGTGTTCAAGGAAAGGCTGGATGTGGCACTTAGTGCCATAGTCTAGACAGTGTGGTGGTGTTGGTCATAGGCTGGACTTGATGATCTTAAAGGTCTTTTCCAGCCTTGGTAGTTCTGTTAGTCCACGTAAGTGTTTTTAGTGCCACTTTCCTCATCCAGGTTCATAACCCTTTGGTCTTCAGTATACTACTTCTACCTTTGTATTGCCTTCTCTCTTCTCTGAATTACGGACACCTTAACAGTGCTCTCTGGTTGCCTCCTTCCTTTTAAATGTCTTTTTGAGCAACCTGAATTACTTCTAATATCACAATCAGTTGCATTTTTCCTCACTTTTTTTCTTTTTAAGGGTTCATTGTGGGTGAAAATTTCAAATACGGCTCAAAGCAGTGCAGTGATGTGTGCACAGCTGTCTATCTTATTCATTATTGGCTATGACTGGTACAACTACACAGATATGTTTACTTTCCCACACTTCAATTAGACCTATACAAATCATACTAGCTAATTTTATTAGGCTATTGTGGAAAAGCCACTCCAAGTGTTATAGTATTTATGTATTTAAATGTCCTGATAGCACTCTGAACTTAAACTGAATGTCCAATTCAATGCAAGAGAAATTTTACTTACTTTCCTTAACCTCTTTTCCTTTTTTTTTTTTTTTTTTTTGGTAGATTCTCTCCTCTTCCATACCAAGTTCAATTGTTCTTTTTCTTAACAATCAAAAAATGAGGTTTACTGTGCGTTTCTCTATGCAGGACTATTATATTAAGGCCCACAATTCTGGTATCTGATTATCTCCACTACTATGACAAGATAATATGGGCTTGATGGAACATACTAATATCTCTTCTGTTATATAAACTCCTCTAAGGGCATGTTCATACAAAGAAGCTGCTATGGAAAAAAAAAAACCCACCCAAGACAACAGTGTTTATCTCAGGAACCATTCCACACCACGTTTCCCTGTAGGCACAAAGATTTTTGCAATGTAGCATAATTCAGGGACAAAATACCCTAAGGAGGATGCATTTCACGTTATAGATAAGCCAACCAAAAATGATGACATCATCGTGGTGAGTGAACTACTACATCTTCCATGGTCTTTCTATCTTTTCCAGACCACTGCCTCTACCATTAGAAGACTATCCTGACATAAAAATACCCACCTCTTTCTGTAGTGTCTGTTTTTTGTTAGCTTAGCTCCCCTCTCAGCTCACTGCAGAAAGGGACAAGTATGGTTCTGGAGGACCATTTGTTTTGGTGCATCTGCTGTAACATCAGACACTGATGCATGTATTTAGCCCTTGCCCACACCTACATAAATATTTCAGGAATGGTCCAACAAGTAAACAAACAAATTAATAATCAGTTTATGAAGCTGTTCATGAGGCACAGAATCAGTCAAGAAAACATGCAAAAAATTCTTCACAGATTAGGAAGCTTCATTAATTATGGCAGTATGGAGATGCATCTTTCAGAAATCAGGCTGAAACCAGACCAAACGGTGACTGATAGGCTTCATCTTTTTACTGAGTACAAGTCCTTCTGGAAGGCCTCTTCTTTACCCCAATGCTGTGAGTCAAAACAGAATTCTTGCCATCAAAGGATTGCTTTGATGATTCTCTCTCAATCACTTAGAATTCCAGAATCCTGTAAAATTTTTAATCCCACACAAGAACCCATGAGCTCTGCCGAGCAAATGATAAATCCCAGAAAATTGCAATAAGGAAACTTCAGGTGCCAAACCCCTTGAAGTCAGGAGAGCTGGAAGTGCAGGAACTGCAAGGACACCAAACTGACACTCTCAAGAAACAGACTGTAGGTACCTGGTCCATCAATTTCTGTTAATTGCCTGAGAGCTCAACTTAAGTTTCATTTGCTTCCACTTGGCATCTGCTTAGTCAGTTGGCCAGAAGGCTGCCTTCTCACTGAAATATAGTTCATCTTCATTATCAGAGGTCCTAAAGGTGCAAATGGTTGAGGGGACAGTCTCCTTAGTAAGATGGCAGTTTGCACGTACCATGTATTGTTTGGCACATGCTTCCCCCCCCATTTCCCCCAACACCTTTTTTAATGTGAGCAATAGCAGCCGTACAAAACGTTCAGCTGCAAAGCAAGAACATTCTTCTCTTTTCATTACACATTTTAGAAAAAATTATTTGTTCCAGCCTGGAAGCACTGAAAAACCACTGAAGTTGTATTTTGGGGTCCGTTTTGTTTGTACATGAAGTGTAACAGAATTTGGTCAAACACAAAAAATGTGAGTTAAACCACTCTCATCTGTCTGCAACTGCAGAACGCTGCTTGGTGAGCTCCTTGAAACAGTCACTTGGCTTGGCCTTAATAAAAAACCTGACCTGTGTTCTCTCAATCAGTTCTTAACCTTTTATATTATTTAAAGAATAGGCTCAAGTTGCTTCTGGAACAACTGGAAATAAAAAAGGAGGATCACTTTGTTTCTAATTGTGAAAATGTCACTGATAACGAGGGTAACTGGAGGTTACTGAAGTTACTAAAGTTACTGAAGTGTCACTGGGTTACAGTTCTTTCTGTTGCAAAGTCCACATACTTGGAGGTCAAGTATTGGAGGTGTTCCCAGGAAAAATAAAACTCATGAAATATTTCTTTAGGCAGCCATGTTGAATGAAACATGCAATAGGAAGGTCAAAGAAATGGCATTCGGAAACAGCTGAAGTAAAAAGAAAAAATGAAAAGGCAGAGGCAGGTTCTCACATAAAAGAAGGACAAATCTCAGGAAGGAAGAAAAGTCTGTAAGATTAAACTCAAAATAGGTATTGAACATGTCTGCAGACAGCCAGAAAGTTGGCATAGTCCAATCTTTTTCTTGAAGTGTCTGATTATACTGCCTTTACAAAACCTTTTGGAAAAGGAGTTACTCTTTCTAGTAAAATAGACTTTTTAACCACCTTTCAATTACCTCATTGTCATTTATTGGCACATTCGACCTGACAGCATTTTCTCTGCCCCACTGTTAAAAGTAGCAACGAGCAGGTAGGGCACAAAAGGTGGCTGAGTTAAATCCCATTGTGGAAAGTCCAGCAGAGGGTCTATCAGTGCAAAACTGAAAAAGTACAGAGAGAAGACAGTAGCACAAGTGAGGATTGCAGCCTGCTATACTTGTGAGAACTAGCAGAGAAGGGTATTAACAGCAACCTGTGAGCATGCATTACATCAGTTTGTTAACTTGCTGAAGGGTGGCCAACACGAGGAGTCATGAGAAAAGCAGCAAGACAAGTCCCTCCCCTGCAGAACCTGAGAGGAGAGATGCATACTCTTGATGCTGCATTCATGTGATATCAACCAAAAATTAGTACCAAAGCTGCTTCGGTTTCTACTTTCTGGGTGGGATGAGGCCAAATGGCCTGGTTTAAGAGGATGACAAGTGGGATTTTGTAGTCAGCAGTTAGTGAGCTGGCAGAGTCATCACAGGAGTAAGGTTTGAGTCCTTTGCTGAAGCTGCTACTGGAACAACTGGAAGAAAAATATCTTTGCAAAAATACTGATTTCAAGTTTGCAGCAAGGATTTTTTTCCCCACAGTTGTATACTTTACCTGCTTCTTGGAACACGTCATGTTTCACCCAAGTAAAAGCAAAATAGAGAAAAACATCACAGACAAGGACTCTAGCTTTTCCACCATCAAAATGCTGAGCTCCATTGATTTAACCCAGGCTGCTTTAAGTTGTTCAAAAGCTAAGCAGAAGTTGTTGCTTCAGTCATTAATATACTTGGAAAAATTGTCCTGGCTTCCCTCACTCTTCAGACATCCTCAGACATCGCAGAGATGAGAAGAAGCTGGTGTGAGGGCATGAGAGGGTGATCTGGCACAGATGCTACCTTTCTTCTTCCTATATTCTGAACTTATGCCTTTTCCCTTGCCCTGGGGCAGGGGTTGACTAGACCAGAACAGGTTAAAAAGACACAGCAATACTAGAGGATGTTTCTGGCTGACACTCAAGAGGAAATCTCTGTACTGTAAGATGACCCAAACCCACAACTACAGGAAACAAGAGATCTATTCTCCTCTTCAGCCTACTTATGTGACCAAGTGCTATGCTGCATACATCTGAAGGAAGAACTGTGCCACACCCCATATTTAAAAAACAAAACAAAACAACTGTCTACTGGAAGTTTCTGGCTGCCAACATGAAGCAGTGTTTCACATACTGCCAGACAGCTGCTCCTTTCTATCCCAATAAAAGGAAGGGGAAAATATTCCCATGGCTGGTGATGCAACCTATACACCACAAGCTTGATCACACTGGGTGTATCTTGTTTTCTCTAGGACGTGCAAGTCATCCAGCCCAAGAGAAGCAAAAAGTCAAAGAATAAATTATTAGTCAAGACATTTCCAACTGCTGTCAACACATTTCAAAGTCAGAGTGAAGTTCAAAGCAGGCATTAAAAACCATGAGACTACATTCTCAATTTTTAAGCCAAATAAAAGCATTTGGTTTGTTCATATCTCCCTTCAAAAGCAGTAGCCTTTACATCTCAGGCTGTTAAAAAACACAAACTTCCGTTCACTATGAGGATGTCAATGTAAGAGTAAAGTTGTAGTTCACAGTCTGTGAAAATCTCAACTTCAGCTCAAAAAAAACAATGAAACAAACAAAAAAACCCCCCAAAACCTCAAAGACCTATTTTTTAAAAAAAATAATCCTGAAATAGATCCGATCATCAACATAACACACAAATCTTTACTTTCTCAGGAAATGAGTAAGCTGGTCTTCAGACAGCTTTACAAAACCATGTATGGCATTGACACTTTGTAGTAGTCTTCCTGGTGTCCACAAACAGGTACAGTTCTATATGGCTTATTTGATCTACCACGAAACAGACAAGAGTAAAAAGCTAATATCGATATTCCAAAAATTGAGTAAAACACTCCACTAGGTTACAGAAATTATCTCAAGATGCTTGGCGATTTCAAAGCATAAATTCAGTTAAGTTAGAAACCATTTATTTGGGGGGAAATCTAAACAAAAACTCTAACTTGAGCAAAGCATTTTTACTGTTATTTATTTGTTCAAATGAAGTAATTTACACAAAGTTAGAACTATCATTCTTTGTAATACTAGAACTCCTCATCAGATGTCAACCCTACTTTATAAGCCTTGAACCAACACCATGCAATATCTAAGCCTTTCAGATCACATTGGTTAAGAACGTATTTTGTACTTAAATTCTACTTCTTGGAGGATATAAATAAAGCACGTAAGTTGACTGTTGAGAGATTTTTCTCTACTATTCCTCCTAATTATTTCTGTTAGGCTCTAAGGTTTTTAACAGAATTCTAGGTGATTTTTGATTCCTACGAAGGTAGTCTCAATTTTTTCTAACACTATTCACTGAGGTTTGTCTCTGTTTAGTTCATAAGCTCATGAGTGGAAATTCTCTCTTCCATTTACTAGTAAAGAACCCAAAAACTGAAAAATTGCACTTAATACCATGTATAGACATCAAACAGGATGGTAAATTCAATACGTTTGGCAATACAAGATACGCTACAAGTTTCGAAAGTTAAATTACTAAGAAAAAGGGACAATGAATAACTACATTGAATGTTACATAGGAGATCCTGGACACAAAGCAGGTTTATTTGGTTGTGTGGTGTTATTCTAAATAAAAATCACACAAAGTTTAGGAAAGAGCTGAAAATTCAAGTTTCAGTCCCAACACAACAGTGTCATCCTTCCTCTTCAAGGAGGTAGGGCATAAACTCTGCCATTAGCAACATACACATGCCTGGGGAACAAGGGAGAGAAACCCACTCATTTTCCTTATAACACTCCTTAAATCTTTTCCAAGACATGCCTGTTTGCAGTTCCATATCAGTCTCAATGACAAGCTCTCTAGCAAACCAGCACATCCAAATTCAACACTGTATCTCAGCAGGAAGAAATCTTCCTTTCTGCGTGTAGCTAAGCTTCCCTTTTCTTCAGGAGAGGCAGATCTGCTTTTCAGCATTTCTATACAATTCTGCAAATATACTATTATCCAGCAGTTAACACAGAAGGGTAATTCTACAATACAGATTATTAAACAGACAAATATTTAAAACTCTTTAGGAAAGAAAAAACCCAAACTTCTATCCAAACTATTCTGTGTAACTTTTTTGTAATCTCTTCAAATTTATCCTCAAATAACTTCCCAACGAAAATGATTACAGGTCACTAGTACACTGCAAAGCATATTTTTATGAGATAAATGCCATTATAATTGAAACAACTATTCCAGCCACAATTTAGACATAGAATCCAATTATCCATTTCATTTTCATTTACACCTCATGGGCTAGATCATTTATCATGTTTCACGATAATGATCAGAAGGCACATGGAAAGTGATTTCTGGAGGTAACAAATTACCTACCATATTAGCATAGCTTACAAGATCCTGTCAACAAGTACTATGCATAAATATGAGGTAATTAAATTTACAATGCGCAGGAGCATTTGATATGCTACTTGCTTTTCTAGCAGCTGCCAACAAATATGGGTTACTAAATTCAACATACCAGTTTAGTTTTTTAAGTACAGTAATTTAGCTCTTCATAACACGTCAGGAATCATTATGCTGCTAGAACACCAACAGGTAGACAGCATGTAGTGGACTCAAGATCTGCAGATGAATCTCTCATCATCTGGTATTATTGCTTCTCACCACCAAACCATCCATCATGTCGATGAGACAGCTTGGAATGATAGTGCTGGACCCTCACATTGCTGCTCCTTGAACTCTGTCTCATCCATCTTTTGCATCATTCCCCATTTGCAGCTAAGTATCATCTCCCTGCTGCAAAACTGAGTGTGAACCTGTAATGCCTTTAACCTGTGCTGCCATCCTAATAGTAATTGATTTCTTTTTATTGCAGAGATGGTGCTCAGTAAGACTATGTAAGGCTGCTGAAACCAGTAGATGGCCAGGACAGAACTACAGTGCGTCTTATGTCTTTAGAAATATGACCCATTTCCAAGGAAATATTGCTATATTTCCATAGCTAGCTATTTTATAACACACGTATATTTATCAATATATAAAATCGGTACAGAAATATATATGCAATTTGTGTCCCTGCAGTTCATCTACAATTTAATAGCAAGATTCACTCAAATGCAGCTGAAAATTAATGTCAGGGGTGGCTTCACTTTGTATTTTTAAGTGATTCAGTATTAGAACACTTTCAGATTTTTAAACACATACTAAAGCATGCAGGTGCACCTGCATTCAAAAAGGAACTTAGATTAACTCTACATTGATAATGGCAAGACTTCACTAGCATGATGACTTGTGTACCATAAACCGCCCAAGACTAAGCGTTTTAATTCAGCTTCATCTGAATGCTGTTATAAAAGTTTAATAAATCAAAATGATCAAAATGCCCCCTGTGGCAGGTTGGGATTCAGTTTCCAATTCAAATTCCCTTTAATATATGGCTTCTCTGACATCTTGCATTTTCTGCCATCTATGTTGAATTCCAAATGTACCCCTTTTCATCATTACTATGCATCTACTCATCGGCATACTTTTCAACACCCCTGCACATTGCACAGAGATGTCAAACATAGAGGGGTTTTCCCCTCCCCCAAACTGGAAAATGATGGCAGGTAAGGGAACTTTATCTACCCTTAAGCAGGTATTTATTTAACCTCCCCACTAACATCAATGGCATTTAAACTGAGACAGACCATGATGAGCTGCAGCATTCAAACTAAACATTTGATTTGAATAAATGCAGAGACAGACCAGATCCTGGAAGGGAAATTATCCAAGTGAAATCCAGCACTGACGCAGTGGAGCAGTCTGGAGACATCTCTAATTAAGATGAGAAAAATCACATTACTGCAAATTATCTTCATTTCATTGTACTTGGACAAAACACAGATATAAGAAACAAAGAAATCCCCTTATTCACTCCCTGAAGTGACACTTGCTGAGAGCTTTTTCCTTGCCTCTTCCTTTGCACTGCCTCCCATCAAGTCTAAAGGCAAACAGGGATCCCACTATTCAGAGTGATTACATTTTCATTTCCCAAGTGCTTTATTTGCTGTTTGAATTCACCTATGTACTTTCCCAATAAGGAGGCACATGAGATAATGACAGAAGTATAGGACAACACCTGAAGGGTGAGACCATGCTCACACAACCAATTGTTAATGCCACATCTGTAGCATCACCAACAATGCAATTTTGAACTGGGCTGAGTGAAGCAGCATCAATACCTTGGCTTAGCTGGATTATGCAGAGCAGATGATACCCAGCTTATGCTGCCTGTAAGGGAGCTGGTAATACCTGGTCTGCCACAGAAGCAGAAGACCCCAGAGGAACATTATCTAAAGCTGGCACGAAGCCTGCTGGCACAGAGCTAACTCCTCTGCAACTGTGAGCCACCTGGCCAAGTTCATCTCAGGCCACTACTTCCCATTACAGGCTTCCATTGATTTTGACTGACCCTACAGCTGCATTTATTTTACTGCCAAATCACAGCAATGTCTCCACAAGACCAAACAAGAACAAGGAGCAGCTCATTGCCTAGCAAACTAGGGGGGGGCCTTTCTTGCCCTGCTCCTTGCTTCAGGCTCCTGGCCCTTGGACCCACTTGGGTAGGCTGATTGCACCTCCCAGTAAGGCAGAGGTGTCCCAGCCAGGCTGAGAGGGAGCAGTTTGATGCCTGTTTGGTTTTTTTTAATCAGCCTATGGAAGCAACACAGCCCTAGAGCCAAGAAAAGGAGAAGGATCATGCACAGCTAGGGGCATGGGAGAGGAGCGAGGAGAGGAATAGAGCCTTCCTCCCTCCCAACTGCTGCCCTTCCAGCAACACTTCACCCAAACACTACACACAGCAATCCCTTAAAGCTTTTTCTCCTCTTGGGCCAGCACAGGCATTATTCCTCCATGTGGCATTACAAACCTACCTTCAAAAGTTCTTGTTTTTTCTGGGATAAATCTTGGTGCAGAAAAAAACCAAACCAACAAAAAAAACACTTTATCAACTGGAGGGATTTCCCTAACACCTTGCTAGCAAGTGGTGTGAGACAACAGGAGCAGACCAGCAGAGTGAAGCTTTTGGTGCTGAGGTCCCAGCAACTCTGTATGTGCACTTCAGTTATCTATGCTTTGGCACAAGAGGTTATAGATTATTCATTCTTACCTGTGTGCGATAACAAGATTTAGTTTGATCATTTAGGAGATGATCTAGCAAAAATAAAAATTAAAAAAAACACCTCATATCAGCTCAATCACCTTGCACGTTGCCATTAATTGTGTTTTGTTAGTATCTGATAAACTTTTTACAGGCTGTGGCTTCACATGTAGAGCAAACAGCATACTTTTCAAGAAGAAACAATTTTAGATGAGTAGTATTCTCTCTCTGCCTCTGTTCTCTGACCCTCTGCTCTACACTCACACATCTTCTCCATGAATTAGAAATTAAGTCATGACACTGCTGTTCAAGCTGAAAAGATACCACCTCTTAGTTAAAAGATCTGAATCACAGACCCCTGGGAAACCTATGGCAGCAAGGGACACCTCTGCATCTGTTCTTCTCTGATTCTCTGTCCCAAATACCAGGAAGTGAGCCCAGCCACAGGCAGGACGTGGGGGTACAGGACTTTGGCTTTTGCTCTTATCCAGATCAGTCACCTTAAAGCTCATGGACTACAGTAGGACAATGCTTATCAGCACAGAAGAAGCTAGCTTTTGCCTAATGAGAATATTAATCTAGATTATATCAAGCAGTACAAAACTCCTGTCTTTTGAGATAAAAGCAAAACGTGATTTATCTTACATGTTTCAGATCTTCCTGAAGAACAAATTGCAGAACTACAACAAAGCAACATTCACACTAAAAAAACACTTCAAGAGGATGGTAAGTAGATAGAAACACACTTTACCCAAACTAAGACAACACTGGGATGAAGCAATCAGATAGGCAGTGTCCATCACACTAAACAGCAGACTAATCTGTCAAGAACACAAGGTTTTACTTTTATCACACAAACTTTAAAAACCATGCACACATGAAGTGACTGTGACATAAGAGGTCCTTGCTCCTCCCTTGAAAAACAGTAAGCAAGCTGCTAAAAAAACACTGTGGCATTTCATGTTTAACATGTCCATTAATGACTTGAATGACTTAGAGTGCACCCTCAGCAAGTTTGCAGACACCGAACTGGGAGGAGTGGCTGACATGCTACAGGGTTGTGCTGTCATCCAGAGTGACCTCAACAGGCTGGATACAGGCTGACAGGAACCTCACAAAGTTCAACAAGAAGTGCAAAGCTCTGCACCTGGGAAAGAACAACCCCAAGCATCACCTCATGCAGGAGCCACGCAGCTGGAAAGCAGCTTGGCAGAAAAGGACCTGGGGGTCCCAGTGGGCACCATGTTGAATATGAGCCAGCAAGGTGCCCTGGGGGCAAAACAAACAAACAAAAAAAAAAAGGTGAACGATATCCCAGGCTGCTTTAGTATTGCCAGAAGGTCAAGTGAGGTGATCCTTCCCCCTCTACTCAGGACTGGTCAGGTCATACCTGGAGTGCTGGGCCCAGCGCTGGGCTCCTCAGTACAAGAGAGACATAGGCATACTGGAGAGAGTCCAGTGAAGGGTCACAAAGATGATGATGATGCGACTATGAGGAAAGCCTGAAAAGAACTGGGAGTGGTCAGCCTGGAGAAGGCTGAAGGGGGATCCCATCGATGTGTATAAATACCTGAAGGGAGAGTATGAAGAGGATGGAGCCAGGCTCTTTTCAGTAGTGCCCAGTGATAGGACCAGAGGCCATGGACACAAACTGGAACACATGGAGGGTCGGTCCAAACATTAGGAAACACTTTTTTACTGTGAGGGTGGCTGAGCACTGTTACAGGTTGCCCAGGGACACTGTGGAGTCTCCATCCCTGGAGATATACAGAAGTCATCTGAACATGGTCCTGGCTGACTAGTTCTATGTCGTTCTGTTTGAGAAATGGGGCTGGACCAGATGACCTGCAGAGGGGTCTACTCCAACCTCAAACATTCTTCAATTCTGTGATTTCAAATGTAGGCCTTTGCAGCCAAGATTGCTGCACACAGAATGATGCAACTGAGCCTGTTCCAAACACACTGCATTTCTGCTACCTCCTGCGAACTCAAATCTCTTTGGCTTCTTTTAAAAACACAGTCAAAACTATTTTCTCCTGCTTCTCCAGGAAAAGCAACTTTCCTGTCCTTTTGAAATAAAGCAGGCAATGCCCCTATTAATTACATAAACAAAAGACATGTTGCCTTAGCAAAGGAGATCAGCAGTTACTTACACGGAAGAGTTGCCTGATGAGAAAGTGAGGTTGCTACTTTTTTGGCATGGTAGATGTGCAAAGAGCTTGGAACTCCTATCTGACTCAATTTATTAATTATGAACATATAGACTTACTCAGGTATTTTTCTATATTCTTGTTTCGTTCTTCTTATCTAAAGGAGGCAGGATTTGACTTCAGGGTGACAAGCCCCTCTCTATCTGCTGCATGAGACAGGACTGAAAATAGGAACATTTCTGTGTTAAACCTGCTTAGAGGATAAGATCTTAATAAGGTAGAGAAGTTAAAACCAGAGGATGTCCCAAAAAGATCAAGTTAATTGGATCCTAGCCTCTTTCAAAGATGCTTCCACTTAAGTGTCCACCCCAAATACATGTTGTGTTTTATTAGCAAGGTTTCAAAAAATTTCACAGAATCATGCATTATTTTTCCATCTGCTGCACAGTCATTAAAACATTGTCATCTGCTTTTTTGTCATACAATCACGAGAGGATTAGGCATTGGCTAATGGGAAAACTTGGACTATAAAGTAATACTGAAGGTGGGCTGAGGGTCCAGAAGAGTAACAGTATTAATCTCAGTAACTCCAGGAATGAACCTTATGAACCAGGCATAGCAGCCACTTGGCTCTTCCAGCTCACAACAACTGAAATGTTTGCATACCCTTTAGAAGTCTGGTGATGGTTCAAAGAGGCATTTAGCCAAGATAACTATGTAAAGCCCACAAATTTCAACAACTGGGACTGTAGCATCTCCCTCCCCAGCTCCTCCTCTGCTCTGAAATTCAGTGAATTCACAGAATCAAAGGACTTAGAGGAGAGATGGCTTGCTAAGTCAAAGCAAACACAGAAACAAAATAACTTTTGTCATATTAATAAAACCATACAAACAGACCAGTTTACCAGAACTTGTGATTTCATGGTCAGAAGATGTTAGAGGAAAACACGTGGAAGAAAACTGCATTTCTGTTGTTAACTTGGATTTACCAGTACATTTCCATATTGGAACTATAAATTGAGGTGTAAATCTCACCTTGCTTTGACCCTACCACAGAAGAGCTGTTTGGTTTGGATGAAGAGATGTTAAAAACTACATTCAGCTAGTGGAAACATCAGAATTTGTTATAATTTATTACTCCTATAAAAATTAGAAACTTATCAGTAGAACTAGACATGGAGCTATTCACAGATTATTGACAAACAATATGGTTGATTAATAGAGTCTTTTTCCTTATTTTTCTTCCCTGTCTTTAACAATAACCTGCATTTTCTTCCAACTAATCTATGCAAGATCCATTACAAATAATAAAATACACCATATTTCCTGCTGATTTTGCAGTACAATTAGTCTGTGAAAAACATGTAGCTGCTTTAAAGTAAAACAAACTTGGGGAAGCATACAGGCACTTTACAGAAGTAAAACACTGCATCAGTATTTGAGAGAGTGGTTTCCTTGGGATATTTTTGACAACCAGAGACAAAACCTGTTGTTTCATGAAAATAAAATAAAAAACCAACACCAAATCTTAGCACTCAAGTGGATCTTCCAGATCCATTGCAGACAAAGAAACTGGGTGTTTCATTCACAGTCCCTGCAGAACTGCTTGAGTACAAAACATTCCAAACAGGGACAAACTAAATTGGGATTATTCTACACAGCTTTGCTAACAAACCACATAGGAATGCAACATTAGTTTCATCTCCTCCTGATAGCCACTTTCAACATGCCAAGTCAACCAAGAAGTTGATCACAATTGCTCTGATGGAAACTAGCTCACTTCTTCATGCACAAGGTTGCTCTTCTGCTAAATCTTGCCAACATCAGACAAATATTCCATTAGTTTTTAATGTCACAGTACAAAAACTGGTCAAGCAAAGAAATTTACTGACTGAAAAGAGCAATGCTATTTGGTACTGCCATTTGGAAAGTCCATATAATTGCATGTATCAAGTATATCCATAAGCCAGGGTATGGTGATGGTCTTCTGGGCACTTAATTTCTACACTTGCAAGTTATGCAAAGCAAGGAATGTTTTGAAAAGTAGCCATGAAAAAAGAAGACTACTAGAACTCCAAACAAAATGTAAAAAAGCAAAGATTCACAGTGTGCTACTTATAACACCATAAGCACCAGTTCCTTTCTTATGCATTGTTAATGGTCAATTAATTGTTAATTGGTCAATTAATTGTTAATTGGTCTACAGAGCTAGGCCAATGACTGTCAAGTGCTCAGCAGTCACAAGTTCAAATGTCGTAAACAGCAGTTCTCCTACTTGTTACATTTCAGCTTCATAATCTGAAATACTATAAATGCTTACTGATTAAAATGCTTCCTTAAAAATATAAACATATTTGGTCCTAGAAAAGCTCTAATTTTAGGAGCAGAACGCCAAGACTGAACATGCTATTTCCACTTTGTGATGGGGGAGAGCACAGAATCACACACACAGAGTTGTCATGGTTGGAAAGGACCTCCAAGATCAGAAAACAAACAACAAAACACAAACAAAAAACCCAAACCACCCCACACACTCCACCAAAAAACACCCAGAAAAAAACCCACAACCTTAGCCACTAGAGCATGCCCTGAAGTGCCACATCTACACATTTCTTCAATACCTCCAAGGATGGTGACTCAATCACATCCCTGGGCAGAAGTAGTAAAAGGAGCAGAAAGACTTGAGAGCATGATACACTTGTTCTCAGAAGCGAAGAAGAAATAAGTAAAAAAAAAAAGTCAGTATCACCATGCTCATTCTTACTTGCATATCACAGCTACTGTTCCTCCCATCATCTCCCCATCAAGTTCCAGTGCAGACAACCTTGAAGACTTCAAGAAGTTACCTTCCCAGAAATTGCCAATTCACCAGCCACCAAGGTAAAATATAGATAATTAATCAGATGGATCTATCCAGGAGGATAAGTCAACTAACAGTAATGACAGCATCAAGCTTCCTGTAAAAGCAAAGGGAAAGGGAGAGCTCCTTCTACACATATCTAAGAAGGACTGTGGGGAAAAAAACAGTACAAAGGCACTGAGGTGGGACCTGAAGACCGGCTCTAAGCAAAGATGAGATGTTAAATCATTGACTGGAACGGCTTTTTATAAAATGTCATAATTGAATTACAAATCCCATCCCAGTCCGATTTTTCTTCAAAAAAATAATCACAGTAATTGAGTTATCCCTTTCAGGGTCTTGAAATGCATATCATCCCATGCAAGGTAACTAACTACATTTGTAGTAAAGTTTACAACTGCACTGAAAGTGATTCTCCAGTTACAGCTCAAAATTAAATAATGCTGTTTCAATTATGTACATAATTGGAAATTTTCATTACCGAGACTAACTTTGGACTGTTTGTCAGAAAAGCATGAGATGCCTTTATACCTGCATGGTGGTACCACATGTCTGTACAGACATGAAATATATAAGGACCTCAGCCATGTATCTAAACACCCAGGTTCTGAATTACTGGGCAACAACTCCTGCTCCTCATCCCTCACTCTCTCATAAGCAGTAATGTCAATAAAGTTTGGCTTCTACAAACTGAAGATCTTATCATTACTCAAAATGATCTGGAAGCAATACTAAACCCGTGACAAAGTAAAGTGTGTTTCATTGGGTTTTTTCTCCTCCTCCGGCTGTGAGAAAACACAGATCAATACTCTACAGCATGAGAATTCTGCAGTGAAATTTTCATTTGTTACAAACAGCAACAAAAAGGCCCCAAGCATGCCCTGTCACTTCCAGTTTAGAAGGAAACGCACTAATAAACTCTTCCCCCTGGGTCATCTTTGACAATGGGCAATACTATGCCAGCTCTTATTAAAGGCAATTCGTATCAGTGGCCCAAAAATTTCCTTTAAAATTATCATCTTTTGTATCCATGTAGCAGGATGTCAGCTTTAAAGTGCCACTGAGATATAGGACCTGTCATTATGGTTAATTTTCAGTACAGTTTTAACACCAGGGTAGCTGATCCCTAAGGGTATGCTTTTTTGGCTAACAAGATTTATTTAGTGGTTATCCAGACAAACAAGAAAATGTATTACTGTATATTGCTTGCTGTTATATTTGAAAAGCAATAAATCCTACTATAAAATATAAATCTTTGTTCTCTACCATGATGTCAAATGGATGAAAATGTTTTTGGAAGATCAATCTTTTTCTTTTCTTCTAAATTATATATATACATACATATATTTATAAAACCACCTTAGAATTCTTGGGCTTCCAATGCAAAAAGCACATAAAAAGTAAAATTAACCATAAAATATGAAACCTATATAGCTGTTATATATATATAGCTAGATAGCAAGTTTATGTTTTGAGCCATAAAGAAGGTATTCTCTATCAAATGACCAAAGATTCTCAGCAGAACAATATGCTGCATTGAAAAGGAGAGTACTATGAAGTCTGATATTTCTTATCTCTTTTTTTGAGAGAAATTGTGGTATAAACACCATTTTATTGCTCTTTTATAATAGAAAAGAAATAGAAAACTTAATTTATTGAGTAAATACATCAATTTTCCCTGCTTTTCTAAACAACAAAACAGCAAATCTGTTTTGATGCTGTAACAGAGCTAATTTCATTATATTAGGATGAAGACCATCTTGCACTTTGCTAGACAAAAGGTACATCTACAGAATAAAAAAAAGGTGTTAACATATTGTCTAAATCCTCATATGGTCAGCAAAGCCCATTTTTATTGACATTATATAGAAGGCATAAATCCTAGTTGGCCTCAATCAACCAGTCTCTCCTGGGAAAAGAACTCTGCCAGTAAATGCCAGAAACCAAGTATCTTAGAGCATTTCCTATGCTACTTTTACTTCTACAAGCTGAGGATGAACTTGCTTTCCCTGTCCAGGCCCCAGATGCTGGACCAAGGAGCCAAGGGAGAGGCTGTCATGTGCCTGACCCCTGTGCTTACCTGGCCAAAACAGGCCCCCAGCAGCAAGCAGCAGCACCACAGGCAGACTGTGTACACCTCTTCCTCTTCACACTTCAAAAACATTAAGCCCCATCACAACTCAAGAGTGAAACAGGCAATTTTGCATCTGACACAATTAGGAAAGGAGAGACTTCAGAGATTATCCCAGGCCAAACAGCAAGTGACTTTTGGAAGTGAAAACTGAACTCCTATATTCAACCATATCATTTGGCAGTCAGATGAAATGCTTCCAGAACACAAGACGCAGAAATAAATCAGCAACACGGCAACACTACACACAAGCGATGGCTGCACCCCAGTAGGATTCTGAATGAATTGCAACTACAAAGTATTTGAAGTAGAAAAGAAGCTAAGTTTTTCATTTTCTTCCTCCTACTTCAGAGGTTGGATATCATCACAGTACATCTCCATAATTCTCTCAGTCCCTTGGTAGGTGAAAGTTTACAACTATTTTTACATACTTGTCTTCCAGGTAAGAGAACAATGTGTTATTATTTGCTGTACAACCAGTCTGCTCAAAGCAAGATGATTTAGAGGGCAATGTTAGTTAACTGCAGTGGATTCTCTCTGTATCTGTAAAAATATTTATGAAAAGTGAAGCAGTTTTCACCTTAAGTTCAACAAACAGCATCCACAGAAAAGCATACAGGCTTGTTACACACATTGCCAGATCAGGGTTTTACACAAATGTATGTTTATGGAAAGCAATTGTAAGAAGTTTTGGCAACCAGTCTTCAATTTTATGACAATTTCAGAAGCCTCACAGGGCTATCTTTGTATGATTATTTCAGATCAAGACATCTGTAAGCTAAAAAAAGAAAAAAAGGTGGAAGTAGAGAATTTAAATGGATAAAATGAAATCAATTAAATCTTTACCTCGAACAATAAGTTGAGCAAAATTTGACACTCCCGAACCTCTCTCTGACTGAGTCACGCAGCGGTACAAATCCTGGTCGGTTTTTGTCACCTCTTGCAACTTAAAGGTAGCAGCAAATCTTCTGTGATTGATATTTTTTGTCTGAGCAACCGGAATATCTTCCCCATTTCTTCTCTGAAAAGAAGAGAAAACAAGGCAGAGTTACCTCCTAAGAATCCAAGAGATTTATCATGATCATCATACAAAGACACAATATAAAGGCACATAAAGACACCAAATGCATTTGCCCCTCACTTGCATTTTCATGATAGAAGAGCTCTGTGCTGAGGTCCCATCAGGAGACAAGCAGTACTCTAAAGCATTTCAGAATCAAGTTTGGGGGTGAAAAGCACCATCAGGCTTTCACACTGCCACAAAACATAACCATGACCTACTCAGCTGCTGTTGCTTCATAGCTGGAAACCACGGGAGAGCCCAGCAGTAGCAGCTGTAGTCCTAAAAAAATTAATTCAACTTCAAATACAATTATAACAGATACACTGGGTGTATTTTAAGAAATATTTAAACAAACCTGGCATTGAGTGATTTCATAGGTTTTCAACAGCTCTTTTTCAGCATCCAGCCAATGTTTCCTTTTTAATGCTCCTTTTTATCTGACCAAATTCAATACCTTCTGAACTTGTATCTTTGTTATACTAAGCACCACCTATCTACCTAAAACTAGTTGAAATGAAAAGGGGAGGGAAGGAAGCTGCTAAAAGAGGAATGATGTATATCTCATTTAAAGGAAGGAGCTTAAAGAGTACTGAAAAAATCATAGCTACCACAAATCACTGAAAAATTTAATCTGTCTGGAGCTGCAGGGCAGGGTGAGAGGTCAGTAAAGTAGAAACAGTTTGAGCTCTTTTGTGACCCTCTTCCTTACTCCCATTCATATTAAATGCTCAATTTTAATTTTGATTTTTGAAGAACAGACCCTCTACCAAATATTAGCATTAAAAACACCAAACACCAGAAACATGCACCAAGTAAATGAACAACATTCCTGCTTTTCCAGGGGTCAACCATGTTTTTCCCCAACCACATTACAGTTTCTGAGCACTCAGCTTTGCTCAGTCACCAGAAAGACATCATCATTTCTTTGTAACTGCACAGCCTGCTATGCTTGATACATAGCAAAATGTGACCTCCACAGACATTTTTAGCTCTAATCAACCCCTGGAATGAGAAACTTCATTGAGGTCTTAAACTCCAAGCTTTCTGTCTAACACAAGAAGAGGCACTGCTGAGCCACAAAATTTAATAACCTGAAAGCCTGTGGCAAAAATACAAAGGGGAGAAAAAGGAAATTAGTTAATGCTGCATGTGTGTATCAGGCAGCCCCCTGTCACAGGCAGGAGTACTTCACAACACTCAAACACGGTGTTCTACATCTACACTTGTGAGATGCTTCCAAAAGGTACTCACACTGCTCTGTCCTAAATCAAAGACAACAACCCATAACCACCAAAAGCCTGATTGTCACATGGATGTTATCTGAAGAGATGTTCACCAGGCAAAAACAAAGGAAGCTCAGCATGTGGAAACCTGGATCCATGGCAGTGCAGCCCAGTTATCCTGCAACAGGCACCGGCCCCCTTCTCCACTCTGCAAATATCTGCCTCCTGTTGAGGAGAGGTAAGGAATTTTGCTGATGCCTGCAAAGGCTCCTACAAATGAAAGGTCTTATTGAACTTCAGAGATAAATGAAATTATTACATTCCAATATCACACAAATGAGGGGTGATATTAAAGGCCAAGGCTTTATTTGGGTGCTGCTTAAGCTACAGTAAAATTACTTTGTGGGAGGTGTACTTAGCTGGCTTCTGATCGCAAAAGCTAAATCCAAAAACAGGGTTTTCAAGCCACTTTCCACCCCCCCAAAGCCCTCAGTTTGACCATGGACTTGAACTCTCTGGAATCATAGCATAATATAAAACTTGGATGTGGTGCCTTGAAGTAACCAAAATAAACAAACCTTATGATACGTTCTTCCACTTAACCTATCTGTGCTCTCTCACAGCACATGCTCCAATCACCACACCACAGCCAGACAGCAAAGGGAAATGAAACTTCCCCACTAAACACAAACTTGCCACATAATTATTAAAATGACCAAGCAGCATATAAAAAATAGAAGGTGTATTGTTAAAAATTATATGATAGCAGAATTGACGGGTACCCCATGTAATGCAGTCATTCTTGATCCACTATGAAGGGAAAAATAAGTATTAGTTTTCTAAAACAAAGGATTCCCTTTTAAGTCCAGTGCTCTAAAACTGAAGGCCAAGTGCTCAATCTGCAGGAGAGCAGAAGTACATCCAAACTTGCTGTGTAAAATAATTAACGCTCCAAACTTGCTTACTTAAGCTTGTATGCACATTTCATGTTGAGAAACAAACTGAATCGGGCTCCTACTTAAAATGAAATATTAATGCACTTCCAGGGCAATTAATCAAAATGAAATTTAAAAAGCTTTACAGTTCTACTCCAACAAAAAACCTAAGATTTTCTTTCCTTTCTATATCAGTGATTTTCTACCACTTTATCTTTCAAGCCTTGGAGTAGTTTCTCTAATTCTCTGTATTAGGACTTGTTTCTTGGGAATCCAACTGCACAATAACATCTTCAAAGTCTATCTTCATGTACAGTTTAACCATTAAAATATTTTTCAGCCATTAAAATGATGAAAAGCTTAAAGAGCAGAGAATCCTCGCTTAAAAGTGCATGTTAAAGAAAATATCCTGCATTCATTTCAGTGCATATCCCTTACACTAGTAAGCCATTAGCCAGTCAGAGTTCAGATGCACTGCCATGATCTCTTAATTAAATTCTTCTTTTTAATGTCAGGGCATTACTACTGATTTTAAAAGAGAGGAAAGAAAGGCAGCAGTGCTCTCTGCTTATTAGATGGTTCCTGGTACATACTGTTTCAATTTATGCCCTGCTCACACTGAACAGAGCTTGAAAATGCTGCTCAATTAGGTTTTAAAAATTCAATTTAAAATTAATGTGGAGTTATACTAATAGGTAATGGCTGTACCCTGTGCGATCCTTGGTTCCTCCAGTCCCTTGCTGTCTGATTTGATAACCCTGAATTGCTCATTTAGGAGAGGTCACCACCAGGCAATTCTCCTCCTCTTGTGAAAATAATTCTGGGTTTCACAAAGAACTATGCTCTATAAACACTTGATTAAAAGAAATATAAGCATGTGGAAAAACCTCCTTAATTCTAGCATTTCAGGCATTTAAAATTACAACCTTAAATAAGTCTCTACGACTCCAGGGTTATTTTAATTTGATAGGAACATAATTTTGTTAATTTTTTTTTTCAGGCAATGAAATGAGATCATCTATATTTTAAACAAAGTCAACAGTCAAGTCTATGCAGTGTAGAAAACAATCATAGGCAAATTAACCATTAGCCTTAAATTTCTCTTGTGTCTCATAAAAAAAAATCAAGCATTTAACAAACACAAAAAGAAATTTTAGTGGGTATTCCAGAATCTGAACGGAACCAGAAGGATCTAACCCCAAAGATATTATTTAGGTAGTAGAATTTAAATGCATTTCTAATTTCTAATACAGATTTTAAAAGACATCTGTGTTTGTCTCTCAGTTTTTCAGGTTGAAAAGTGGTGGGGTTTGCTTTCATATTTAGAAGTAAGATACCGTAACTTTCTGGGGTGATGGTCCCTCTGAATTTTTGTGAACTCTTTTCTTTCATACTGGTGATTTTTATCAGCTTGGACAGCTCAACCTTACACATCCTCATCCCTTTCTTAATGTAAACACCTTAAAATAAGTCCACTCCGCTGCTAATAATAAATCAACTCTGGTTGCCTTCTCAGGCTCTCTCGGCTGGATGCCGGGATGCCTCCAGAGATCAGATGTCAACACTTTGGCTGCAGTGACACCCGAGTTACTCTGGCAGCAGCATCCATTTCAGCCAGCCCCCTACTTGCTTCCCCCCCGTGCCTTCACTCCTGTGCTCGTGCAGAAAACTGACCTGGAATCAAAATAATCTTCCTGGAAAACATACTCCCTCCCCCATATATCATCATCACCAAATGGATTAGCTCGTGATCGGATTCACAGCGTGGCCACAGGGAGCAGAGGAGGGCAGGATCCGCACGGGGAGCAGAGCACAAGCTGAGAGTTTGTCTAAGCAACTCGGTCCCCAAAGGTGCAATCAAAACCTCCCCGGGCAGAAAAAGGGTTGGACGGATGACCCAGCAGCCCAGGGAATTACACTTGCCCCAAGGAAAAGGGAGTTTGTAAATGACACGTTTCAAAACATTCCTGGTTTTACTCATTGTGCAAATGGAGGAATGTCGGGTTTTTGCAAGAGGGAAAAGGGCTGAATATAGATAATTTGAATGCCAGCAATAATGCACAATTTCTATCAAAATATTGTTTTTTAAAATAAAACAACATGAGGAGAATAAATGGCAGAAATAACTATACCTTTTATGTTATACTTACCTGTAGCTGTCTAGCACTTTCTGCCACACACAGCATATGCTTTCACAGCATTTAAGACACAGTTTCCAAAGCGAGAAAAATCTACCTTCCTAAAAAAAAAATTACCTTTCTTTTGTTTTTATTTTACCCTATTTTTTTTACACAACTGTCTTGATATATATTCTTGGAGTTTTAAAACTTGCTAAACATGCTAGAAACATAATAAAGTATGACACCTATTTATCCTAAGAAATGAGAAATAAAATTTTAATTTTTTCCCCACCCAAAAAAGAGCAAATGACTGAACAAGTGAGATTTTTTTAACCCCAGACAATTTTATTTATAAATACATTATTTAAACCTAAGAAATATTTTTTTTTTCTTTCAAGTAGAACAAGAATTGGAGCTATAGCTTAAATAATATGCCTAGATAGTCCTATCTTCATTTTAGTATACAAGAAGATTAAGTAATTGATTTTTTTTTTAAGAGAAGTCAAGCATTTAAACTTTTGTTTTAGCAAGAAATTAATGCAACCTGCTTTAACTTGCTGGTCTGCCTATATCCGTGGCAAACCAGAATAAGACCCTACTATCCAGTGAACTATATATTCATTTATTAGCAGAAAAAGCTACACAGCTTTTCCCATGCAAACAGGTAGTGAAAGTCTTGAATACATGTGAAAAGGCAAGTTTTATCCTGCATACTGCACTGCAGTACAGAAAAATCCATGACTATTTGAAATGCCTTAGTTACATGCACTGCTCTTACTCAAACTTGTCTGCTTTGAAGTAGCTCAATTTCTCTCATGCTGCACTGAACCTCCTACTGAAGAAAGCAAAGGTTCTCATGAAATAATCTAATTAAGAGCCATCTGGCCCTTCAGAGGTGGCAATCCTAATTTATTTAATTATAATAAAATCCACCGGAGGCAAATTAGCACAATTCATACTACAGTGTCCCTGGCCATTCCACTACACAAATAAAAATGATGCTTGCTTTCTCTGGACATTTTAAAGCCTCTTATTTTAAACCTAATCTAACACATGCCACAAAAATCTGTATTGAAAAAGAAAAAAAAAAAAAAAAAGGTTTTCAGCGAGTTATAGCTCTTGAATGCAGTGCTCTTGATTTATTTATATTAAAAAAAAAATAAATTCCCAGAAATAAGAATTCTGGATACAGTGATTAAAGCTCTAGATCAGCTTGAGCTGAATTGCAATATTAATCCAGCAGACTGGAACAAAACATCGGATTTGTTAGGAGACGACAATGAAGGAAAAAAGCGGCAAAAAAAATATACATCCCCACTACTGAAAACCAACACTCCACAAGACAGCTTCTCAGACACAACTCAGTGGATGATTTTACTCTTTTCTAAAAGCAGCCAAGTATACCAGTTGCTCTTATTCTTCTGGAATTCATCAAGTCCTGCAGCTATTTGAGGAAACCAGGGCCTGGGGTATCAGGCTACCAACCACACATCATACCACTGAGAAAGAGACAACCTGAACATAGGTGTTAATGGACAACACTCACAAGAGTCAGCGGCCAAGGAATTTATAACAGTGTATGTTTTTATAAACACAACCTTAATTTCAGGCATCTCATTTTTATGGGTTTAAGCCGCTGGCTGAGGAATTACTAACAGGACTACACAGAGCAACCCAACTTCCACCACAGCTTGTCTAGCTGCTAACTACAAAACTGCAGGAGGAGAAAAAGGCACCTGGTGCTCTGGGTGGTGAGTGAGGTGCGCCTGGTCCTATGATTCTATGGTCCCACCATGAACATCAGCACCACAGCCTGCAGCACCTGATGCTCCAGCTGCTGCAGAAGCAGCAGCATCCCTGGGGAAGACCCACAGGGACAACAGCCATAAAGGTTGCCGTGTAAACTAAATGACTGGCAGCTACGCAGGCTGGAGGACTTAGGTTAAGTGGGGCAGAATTAAACTAAAAACAGGAGGATTACAGTATTTCATGTTGCTGAAACCTAAGATGACTGGGCATTTAAGGAGAGCTGCCATATTTATCCAAGAAGCAGATAAACTGATGAGGGAGAGCAAGAGAATGGTTCATTTGTGGTTAAATGACATAGCATCAAAGGAGAATACCCACTGAAAAGATAGGGGGAAAAAACACCTTTGTGAAACAAAGACATTAGAAGGAAAATATAAAATACGAAGTTCTGAATACTGTATTTTTCATTGGTGAATGTTCTTTATAACCATGTCAGAGTCAGCAGTATGTAATACAGAGTAAACTGTAAGTCAAGTCATTTACAAGGAGCTTGATACATCACTTCAAGGCAGCTTTTCATACGTCTTTGAAAAAATGTTTGGAAAACCAGAATGTCTATCACAGAATGTAAATATGATGAGGTAAAATAGATGAGCCACTGCAAAAGAGGAGCCCTGTCCTCTGCGCTTCCCTATTCTGTTGCTCACTTTCAAAAACATCTTTTCCATAACTAAAAGCAACCAATGATGAGAAAAATGAGGCAAGTGAAGCTTCTGTGCAAGTCTCAAGTGCAACAGAAAAAGAACTTATACTTTGCTTGGCTATTGTTAATAATCAAGATACAGGTAAGACAATGTAGCTTTGAGCTGCATTTTACTGGCTGAGGAATGAAGATTTAGTATAAACAGCCGAATTAGCTGTACAAATTAGTATTTGTTTTGTGAATGTGACACTGATGATCCAAAAAGTCTACTGTCTTCTTGTCAGAGGTTGACCCCACTGCTCCTGCCACCCAGGGAGAAGAGCAAACCCAGAGTGATAAGGGCTCTCTTCTCTCTCAGCCTGCACACATTATGGCTTCAATTCTTTCTCAGGGTGAGACTGACTTATTTCAGTTCAACACCAAAAAGCATCAAACTGTGCAGTTGACTAAAATAAAAAAGGGGACAGTTCTACAGCTTAAACCCTGCAGGTGTGAACAAAGCACCTCCTCTGAACATCCTCTAGGTCCCACAAAAGAAAAAAGCAAATTACTATAGATATAGAATTATATAATTATAGATATAGATGTTATTATAGATTTTTTTTTTTTCTGAGACCAGGAGTGAGCCTCCTGACACTTCCCTGCAGCTAAATGGTTTAGCCTAAAGGCCCACAGCCCATTCTCAAACCCATCTACTGAATACTGATCCATGTCTTCACCTTCTGATACAGTGGGAAGAAAGGAATAGTGTGGCACAACTTTTTTCCTCTGAGAGGAAATACTGTCCTTCCAAAAAACAAAACAAAGCGATGTTGCGCCAGAGGCACAGGTTCTCATATACACTCTCCAGTCTGAATTCCTAAAACACTGCATTGCTCCTGCACAATGATGTGCCCAAATGCATCATCACAGGATACCATCTGCCTGTGCCCAGTCCAAAGACTCATTAAAGAGCATGATATGCAGTATCTAGCAAGAAAAACAAAAGCTAAATATCAAATCACATTCTGTGGCAACCAGCACCCAAACCCAAGATGCTGGTAAACAGGGCACTAAGGGTTATGACAGTTTCCTCAAGAAAGGGAGTGGGATACAGCCAGTTGTTTGAGCCTGAACAGACAACTACGCAGATGCTCGTTCATCCTTCAGTAACAGTTGGTATTGCTGGGAGGTCAGCCCGACTCCATTGTTTTTACAGCAATTTGCATTTATTTTCCATAATGCTTTTTAATTTCACTTTTTCAATTATTACTCTCAGGCAATTGCTTTCATTATCTGTTATTCCACAAGGAAGGGACATTTTCCTCTGGCGGAGAGAGAGAGGGGCTGTTTCAGACAGCATTAAGGCTGACGAGCCTCTCTCCACGGGTGGGCCTTGCCAGCCTTGGCAACCCAAGTGGAGGGGGCAGTTAGCCAGCACCTACAGCTACTGCTGACGGACTGGCCCACTCGCCACGGCCCTGATGGCAATCTGCACAGGATTACCAGTGGCATATTAAACTGTTAAACACAGGCAGTAACCCCTTGAATTTCTGATTCGCCAAAGCAAATGGCATCAACCGCAGACCACAGCAAAACACATCCGACTGCGAAGCCAGAACAAGCCGCTTTCCCTAATCCAATGCTATGTTAATGCAAAGCTCAGCAGTGATGGATGGACTCATTAGTGCCGCAGTTATCACCATCTGAACCAGGTGCCAAGACATATGGTTTAACAGATGTTCCAGCAAAAAGATCTATTCTCCACACTGTGCAAGTGTCCAGTTAAACCGGACATCGATAAGACACTGAAAATCATGCTGGGCTTCTGGGAGCCACAATTTTTCCCAGCTCAGGAAGCTGTTAAACACAGCCCAATTATGCAAAAAACCCTATTGCTCCAATATCCCAATTAGATCCACAGAAAAAATGCTGGACAATGCGTACACTGCTTTCTGGAGTCTTTGTGTACCCAAACATTACTTATTCTATTCAGCTGATTCTATTTCTCCACTGTCTTAATAAAGAAACAAAGCTTAAAACCTCAGAAGCTTTCTCCACACAGAAATCTCAAAATCAAATAGGTAAAACATCCCCCCCATGGCACCCCATCCCACCCCTGCATTTTTATGTTTGGAATGCCCTGTGTGCAATACTCTTTTCAAATATTTAATACTTAACAAGTATCCACCCTGAGTACAGGATTAACATGCAGAACTGACTCCTGTTTGCAAGGTTATTTATTGACATAACTCCACTGGAATGCATGGCATTTCACAGAGGGAAGAATACAATCAAAAGGTGACCCTATATATATTAATTCAGCAAATTATTGTGAATAAAGCAGCAAGGTGCATCAAATATTAATAAATGAAGGAATCTTATTTAAATGTATTTTCAAAGAAAGACAATTCATAAGCTTTAGGAAAAAGAAAATCAGCAGAAGTGAACAGCAGCTGGTCAGTTATGGTATCTATACATGCTATATTCAATCTTTTAAGATTAAATACACTTCTGCTCATCTTCTATAGGAAAGAATTTTTCAGCAAGACCTTCTGCTAACTCCTGAAGCTTGTAAGACAGAGCATACCAAAGCACAACAGATAGAAAAGCCAGGTTATCACCTTGGTTCTGGGGACTCCTATCCCCTATCCTATCCTAGCCTATTGAGGCTTTGTGCAGCCCGGTCTAGTGTGAGGTGTCCCTGCTCATAGCAGGGGAGTTGGAACCTGATGATCTTTAAGGTCCTTTCCAACCTTAACCATTCTATGATTCTATCACACAACCCAACTCCGTCAGTCTGTACAGTGGCACCAAACTACAGCTGTTGGTGTGTGACATCTTACAGTGAAAATTTTAAGAGGAGGGGAAAAATACTGAGAAAAAAAATCCCACAGCATTACATTCAGAATGAGATGGCAGGCAAAAGAGGTAACATGCACCAAGACTGAATGTATTTCAGAAACAACACTGCTGACTTTAAACAAAAACTAAGGATTTTGAAACTCTTCCAGAATTCGTTAATAATTGCAGGTCATAAAGAGAATCCTTCATCTCACAACTGTAATAAACTCAATAGTAGATTAGGTTGAAAGGGTCAAGAACTGCATTTCTGTCCTGCTCTCACATCACAGTCACAAAAGGTGTGTTTCAGATACTCTTGTTCAACCAGTTAAATCTCTTTATCTGTGCAAATATTTGTTTTGTATTAATGCAGCTGCAACTTTTAAAGACCTCTGTTATCTTTACTGCTTATCTTTCAATGCCAGAGCTCTGACTGTCCCAGACCTTGGTCCAGTGGGGCTCAAAAATTCAGGGATAGGAGGAAAGGAGTATGAAAGAGACAAGAGATCAGATACAACCTAAAACTAAACAAACAAGAGCAGAATCTCCAGCCATGAAAGTCAGAAGTTCAATTCAATGTTAATTCCTATTTGTCTGAAATGTTTATAGATGTACCTTTACAGAAAATAGAGTTGATGAAAAGGCTGTCATTACAGCAGTGATATATATACACTGAGAAAAACGTAAGCATGGAAATATGCAAGCACAAGGATCACCTAGTATATGACCAAGGCTTTTTCCCAATAATAATAAAAAAAATTAAAGAAAATCAAAGTTTACATAAGACAATACAAGGAGACACATTACCAAGACCCACTTCAGGTTCCCTCTTCCCTGCTTCTAACCAAACATCCCCATCTTCCACCTGCTGGCACTATTTATATAGGTAATTCGGACCTGAATCAAGCTTAAAAAAACCAAAACCCAAATAAACAGAACAAACAAAAAATCAACAACAAAACCCAAATCAAGCAGTCCTCCCCACCCCCAAAATATTGAAAATCCAGTTGAGGCCAAAGTCTTTTTCAGCCAGATCACTTTTTCTTGAACTGACTTAGTGGCAAGCTGCAAAAAGCTCCAGCGTCAGCGCCCAGAGGGATGAGGAGGCGGAAGCAGAGCCTGAGGCAGCTCTCATGGAGGGAGCCTGGCTGAAGCAGCTGTGGGCTTGCACCCAGGAACAGCATGACCCTGAACACAGAGCAGGGCAGCTGCTATTTTTTTTTCCCACTGCTGAATTTACTTTAGCCCTTCTTTGAAACAGAGAGCTGGGAGAGCCAGACAGCAGTGGTAGTATCTGTAACGAAATCTGTGCCTGCACAGCTCTGGACTTCAATGCAAGTAAATGAGGTACCTTAGATCACTTGAGATGCAAAAAGTCTTGGCGTCCCAGATTGCACCTCTGATCTTTACTTATCAAAGAACGTGTTTCAACAGCAATTTGTTTGCAGCTGTTTCTTTTTTTTTTTTTTCCCCAGGAAATATCTTTTCTCTTTCAATAAGGAGATAACCAAAAGCTACCTTCTCTAACACAGTGTACTTGGAAAATGTCTTCTCACCCCCTGCTCCTCCCTTCATTTTTCATTTTTGCACTTTTTTTTTTTCCAGTGGCCTTTCTGGTTATGAGAAAAATACATTTCTGGAATGTTTCAGCTCAGGGCTCTCAAAAACAATTACTTAGGCACTTGATTTGATCTGCTGGTTCTTCCTTTCTGGACATTTGGGTTTTATGAATCTCCAGTTTGGTCAAAGGTTAAAGGGAAGCTTTTCCAAGTCACACTCCAAAGCCCTATAAGACCCATATATCCCACCCTGGGTTTTAAGGAAAATAAATTAGTTCACTATTAGCTGAGCACAACAGCAGTAACTTGCTGGGTTATTTAAGGAAGGAAATTGAGAGGGAAAAATGCTGTTTCATGTTTATCTTGAGAAAGATGGATGGAGGAAGTGAGTTATGAGCATGGTAGAAAAAAAATGGATCACCTTTGAATTGGTGAAAATTTGGCCCTGTTTAATGGAAAATAAGCAGGGGAAATGAAGTTGAAGTACATAATTTTAGTAGCAGTGTATCTTCAAGAATATCAAAGCATTTCATGAGCACAAGCGAGCAGGGTTAGAACATCAAATGTACCTCACACAGTGCGAAACACTGAGAAACTGCCACATCTGAGATACACACACAAACAAAAAAACCCGCCCGTGAAGTCTATGGAGGGACAAAGCATACGTTTTCTGAGTTGTTCTGGCACCTAACCAGGCTTCTCACGGGAGTGAAAGTTAGCAAGGATAATCTGTCAGTTATCTGACTCAGAGGAGCGAGCAATAGGGAACATTTCCAGCTGGCTGTCTCTCTTGGGCCTTTCTGACCCACGCTCTACTGAAGATGGTGCTTCATGGGTTAGCTGGTATGCTCCTATTGTTATAAATCTGCCTTTGATAGAGCGAAACGCAGCTTAATTACACTGTTTGTGCTTTATGTGCTCTATTTGGCAAGTCTCTAAAATCAAACTCTTCTTAAAAAAGTTACAACTCAAAGACCCGGAGAGTATGTATCATTCCTTGTGCTATGACACCTTTTAATTTAATTCAATGCAGTTACTACTAGGTTTGATCTCTTTTTAATGTTGCAGCATATTTGTCCAGTAATATATTTTGCATGTCTGCTTTTTCTAAACTCATTCTATCTATTAATTAAAAAAAAAATCTTTAAAATCTTAAATTTGTCACCTGCCTATATACCATCGTTACTCAAGGTTTGTCAGCTCTTCTTTCTATTAAATGAAAAATCAGACTGAAGTAACTGATTGTAGTTCATTACCAAGTACAACACTTGCAAAAAAAATAGATGTTTTAACATTCTGTTTCTACTTCATTTCCAAGTACAACGTTTCCCCAAAAGTATGTAATTTACAGTTCTGAAAATGTACAGAAATACACATTTAAAACAAATAAAGTTTTAAAGGGTATATTTAGAAACCATTCTAAAGGAGTGTTGGTGCTTAAAGTTTATGTACAAACTAAAGTGTACACATAAATGTACACGTACAATTGAAGTGACTTTTTAATCCTCATTAAGTGGCAAAATTTAATTTTTTACAGAACAACTGTGAAACTGCCAACCTTCTACTTAACTGGTGGTCTTAACTGTAAATAATCCCATTGCCACACCACAAAGCAAAGCAGTTGTTTTGGGGGGATGGTGGTGTTGGTTTCTTCTTTTTCCCATTTTTAGTGAGAAGGGTTATTTTCTGGTTTTAGTCATCTCTTAAATTCTAACATACATCCTTCTCACAACTGCATACAGATAGAAGTTGAAGTCCCTTCTATTATGGAGACAGAGAAAAAGGACATGCAACAGTCCTTTTATGTTGTCCTGTTAAATGTGCTGCTGAGTAAAATTGAGATGCACAAAGAAGTGCAGCCATGTCCCTCCAGCCACCTGCTTGGACAAAGAATTAATTGTAATTTATATGATAAAATAAGCCTCAAAATTTATGACAGCTGTGTTACATCTGTGTTTTACTAGGTCCCAAATGCCAATTATCTGCATTTAATGAAAATAAATTCTGCTACAGAGAAGCTGATTTACAAGAAAAGAATGCCTTAAAGACCAACCTTCCTTCACTGTCCACATTAATTGTTCAAATCTTTAATCCAAGATTTTTAACATTACAAAATTGATTACAAGTTTCTCCATTTAACAGAGATAAAATTGTATTTCAATTAAATATTTTATATGAAGAAGAAAAAAAAGGCTTAGGAATTTAAATATTTCACCTCCAGAAAGCAGCTTGTCCTCTAGCCAAATAGACTTGCATGAGTTGGCCTTACCTGGAGCCATAACTTGTTATTCACTGCGTCTCTCCCCGTAGCAATGCATTGAAATGTAGCATTCTGCCCTGCATTGACCTCTACATCCCCCAGCCTCAAAAAATGTGGAGACTTATCTGCAGAAGGAGAAAACAAAAATTACAAGTAATGCTTATTGCTAAAAAAGGGGCCAGCAATATTATTGTCTCCCCAAAGATGCATATTGCAACAACCTTTGGCTAAAAAACAGAAACAGAAGAATTATTTGTTTCATCTCTGAGAAGAAAGAGTGCTTTCACTCCTTTCCCTTCTCCCCTGGTGGTTCTACTATACGTTATACATGAGTTATAATACAGTCTTTCAAAAATCAAAGCCAAAAGAAAGAGATCAAATGCCAAAATGTCAGCGGTACTTCACAAAAATTATCCTAAAGACTTTCGATTCTACAAAACCCATCATACTGAGAAAAACCCAATTAGCAGGATACTGCTCAGGCAAATAGAGAGATACTATTCAGATTATTTGCAATGTAACTCGGAGCTCTGTTGTTCTATTAAATGAAATAATTTGTGCCGCTGAATGTTGTATTTCAGGAGCTGACAAATCTATTTCCCAGACTGACAAAGCCCCTAGGAAAGCTCAGTGGCACAACCACTTGAAGGATTTTTTAGACATAAGAAAGCCGACAGACACATTTGAGGAATGGGTATGTTACACAGCTCTCACCCATCCCTTTCCAAAGAACTACTAATGAAAACAGTAGCTGAACTGTTATTTTTTTGTGCTTACTATAAAACCAACATCATCATACAGGAAAAACCATCAAATTGGAACAAACAGGTTTTGAAGATCGGTTACAAAAAAGAGCTTATCTGAATACTGCATCATGGTGATAATCTGCCATCATGGCTCTTACCCAAGTGCCTTTTGTTTTGGCCCTTAAAAAAAAAACAAAACAAAAAACAAACCAAAAACAAACCCAACCAAAAAAACCACCACCAACAAAACAAAACCAAAAAGAACACAAGAAAAATAAAGGAATGCCAGATACTGACTGTGAGCAGAGCCTGGCTGAGTACAGACATCAGATAACTGGACTGGCTGAAATACAAAAGAGGTAACTCACTCAAATACCCTTTAAGCTTAGTAGCCCCTCAGAGCTATGGTCTTAACAAGTTTGGGGTAGAATAAAACCAAAATGTGAGGTTGCAATTGCAACTTTGGCATAATTTTGCAAATTTGGTGGAGGGGGTCATTATATCTTGATCACTTGAGAAAGCTATTAAATTATCAGCCATGAAGTACATTATCATGAAATCACATTGTAGAGAGAGGATGTCTAGGGGAAGATCAGAAGAATTGAACAGAAAAATGGAATAACAAGTGACATAAATGCACTGTAATAATTTCTTCCTCACAACTCTTCATTTGTACAATATTCACATTAGCACAACTTGAGTCTGCGCATATGCAATTCTTCCCCAGGATTAAGCATGGAAGGGGAAACATAAATGCCTGAAGTCTGTCCACAAAACCAAACCAACAAAACCCAATCTTTCAGTAGTTCAACAGACATAAGCTCTTTTTTTTTAATCTGCTGTGTCTATTAAAAAAAAAAAAAAAGGGCATGAAATCTGATAAACCCTCATGCATCTGCCAATTCAGTTTTCTTAAATCAGTGAGCATACACATTAAAAAAAATTTGCTTCTGCTCACCAACTATGGTTTGATTAAAAAGATACTGAAGATTTTCTGATTTATATTCCTATATACTTTAATTCTGGCAGACAAAGATTTTACACAGGTAAATCACTATTGCAATGCTACATTCTCCCCTGGAAGCTGCAACAAAAATACTATTGAAAGAACAAAGAACACCACTGATCAAGTGATGAAAACTCAGCAGTCTACAGCAATATCAAATATGTCCTGAAAAGACAGAGAAAAATGCAGCTCTTAATCATTACTTACCACAAGGGTAACTCAGAACCTGGATGTCATCAATGGCAATGTAGCCATTTCTCCCATCTGAGACTTCAGCTTCAAATATTACCTGTCAAAATGAAAGAAAAAAATGTTTACAACACTCATTTCTACAGAATTTCCACAGTGGCAAGCATGTAGATATAAGACACATTGCCTTTTTCATTTCCTTGAAGTTCCTACAAGGTTTGATGACTAAATGGAGTATTTATTAGTTAATGTATTGCAGTTCCATACCATTCATATACATGACTTGCTTTGGATTTGCTGTTTATGGCACACCAGAAAAGCACATTCATTGCCTCAATTAACAGCATGCTGCTTTCACTCCACTAAACATACAAAAAACATGATTCAATTTTGAAAAAATGTAATTATTTTCAGACAGGTATGACATCACAGCACACGAGTGATCAACCAATTTTAATAAAATTTATATTCAAGTCAAGGGTCACAGTATAGTCCACAGTCTCCTGTAACTTTCTGCAGTGTGACCACACGGGAAGACTTGCAGTGGCAGAGAAACAGGGCAGCACTCCCCAGTGGCAATGGAAAGAACAGCTCTAGCATGAGATTTATGTAGTAGTCAACTTCATTCTTCTTTCTTGCAAAGCAATGGGGAAATTTCTGTGCATGAAGGAAAAGAAGAGACTGTCTTCACATTCAACATCTTGTCCCACCCTAAACGGTCAGCAACGACAAAGAATTGCTCTTGGACTGCTCCAGAGCACTGAGCTGTCTTTAGCTATAGATGAAGCAAAACAACACCAACTGACCAGAACAAATCAGTTGTCAAGATTCATGCTTCCTTATATGGATGAAAAAAAGGGAAAAAAAGCAGAATATGGTGAAAGTAAGAGGAAAATAATTAGAAGGAAAAAATAAAGGATGAAACATGTATGTCTAAACTAAAAGGAAGATATGGAAGAGGAAAGCACACCAGTAAATATTGATACAAGTGATATAACACAAACTTGCAGTTGTGATCGCCCAATATAAGTATCTGTTGGGGTCTTCTGTACAAGACAGGCTTAGAGCAAGTCAGCTGCTCTACATACAACCTTTTCAAGTAATTTCCATCTCTCATTCTTGGGGACAACGTAAGGGAGCAGTTAAGGCAATGGATTAACAATCCAATGTGCCCTTTAGATGAGCAGGAGAATGCTATTCCCATCAAGCACCTCCCTCAAGTCTTCTTATTGAGGCATCTGCTTGTCACTTTGCTAGGAAGCAATGACCGCTGCAGTCTCTTCAGTCCAAAGGGAGTCCTGGGAGCAAGCATCTCCTAACCACCTTTGGAGCTCCTCTTGGACCTTTAAATAACAAAAACCACCTCCTTCGGCAAGGTACCTGGCATTTACACAACCTGGCTCTGAAGGATCAGGAACATTAACACTTCCATGTGCTTATGTGCCACTCACTCCATTTCCTCACTCTCATATCCCACCCAGAAGTGCAATTTGTTTTCCCACCAAAGGAGGCAAGGAGGTGGCCTGTTTACTCAGAACTAATTCCACAGCCTCAGAGGAGTATAAATAAGGAAAGCTTCCAAGGAAAAGCAGATATGAGCATGTTCATAAAGTGGTTCACAAGGTCCAACAGCTTGAGCTTTGGCTCCAGAAAGAGAAAGCCTGTGGGGCTCATATACTTGGACAGCACCAGGCTACAATCCCTCTTCCAATTTCTCTAGAAACTCTTGCTTAAGAATTAAATAGCAGAAACCACTTCATTCCCTGCCTCCTTCTCCTGCCTTGGCCAAAAACAGCTTGATGGAAAGGAATTTTGTGTTTGGGGGTCCTACTTTCACTCCCTCATCCAATAACTTCTCTGTCCAGAGCACTATTTGACTTTCCACCAGCTCCTAAGGCATCTTCAGAGAGCTGGCACTTTAAGAAACATCAACATTAATATCTCAAATTCTTCAATAATTTTGATTAATCATCTTTTTTTCTTTTTCTTTTTTTTTTTTTTTAATGGTTCTGTGGTGTGGAAGACAAGATTATATTTTAAACCTTTCTGACAGACCAACTTCTTTACAACACAATATGGTTCTATCACATACATAAACTGTGAAAGCAATTTTTTTCTCAATGTCCAGATAAGAACTTTAAGCATCAGTGCTAAGAACTGAACTAAATTTACACCTCACTCTGAACTGGTGTGCTATGAATTCATTTGAAAGTAGCTTAGATGCAGTTCCCAGGGAAGCCTGGCCTCATCTAAGCATGCCTTTCCCCTATAATGGTGATACCTCCCTACACTGGGGACAGAAGTGAGAAAGTTACATTTCTTGGGACAGAGTTGGGAATGAATTTACTTCCACCCACTAACCAACACAACAAAGCAAAAAACATGAAGAAATTCAGAAATACAAGAAGCCTAAAAAACATTATAGGAATAATGTTTATATGGTAAACAAAGGAAAAGAGATATAAGAGAGCTGAGATTTTCTATACAAAGTGCTAAATTATCTTTTAATTTACATTCATAATAATTGGTATAAATACAACTATGAAACATTTGTAACTACAGACACTCCATAGCAAAATGTGTAACTCAGTTAAAAAACTCTTCTTCTCAGGCTTTAATTTTATAGTATCTGTTCACATTTAAAATGGGAAATGGAAAAAGGGAACTGTATATATAGGTGAAAACAGAAATTTGAAATGCTGACATGTCAGACCAGAACCTGAGGTAGTTCTTTTCCTCACATATACACACACTACTTGAGAAAAAACAGTCTGTTGAGATATTGCTTTCACCAGAGAAGGTTTATCCTAATAAGACACTAATGCTTTGGGAGTGAATCATGCAGTTAGTCAGAACTGCTGTTCAGCGTACAGTCCTAGAAAGAATGGCTTAAACACTTTCTTTTTAACTGAAAAATAATTCCGTTTATCACTCCAGCCAGAAAACATTAGTTGCCTGTGCAACTATAAATGGCCTTCCACTTATTACAATTTAATTGCATGCTCATCTAGCACACTTCAGAGAGATGCTTGCTTCCTTTAATGGAGAGGAGAGACTGTTTTGGGGGATGAATGGGGCTTGCACAGAGCAGGGCTGTGGAGGCAGCTATCCTGTCTCGTTTGATCCGGGGGCACTGCAATAAGCGTGAATGGGAACTGCTGAACAGCTCAGGTAATTCAAATGATGCTCAAGGGAATTAGATTTGACCCTTGAATTTTCTACACAGTTTCAAGGTGATAGTCAAATAGTTACTTCTCCAAATAAAATGGCATGTCCTTGTTTATGAAGTGCCTGCATTCAGATGCAAGAGAAGATACAGTGTCACAACTGCCTGAACATGTTCCTATGTATGCAGTCACTCCTAATGCATCTCTTGTCCCTCTACTATTATATTTTCCTACTAAAACCATGCAAGCTTTTAGTGAATACAGTGTCGTTTGGGAAAAACCACGGATTTACTACTGACAGCATTCACAGACATTTCCATTTGTCCGTTTTGTACCTGGCTTAAATGATCCAAATCAGTGAGTGACAAACTGATCCAAATCATCCTCCTGTATTACGCACAACTCTGCAGACCTCTTTTATATGTCCCCTATTAAGTTTGACTGAATAATCTGAGACTTTTCAAACTTGAGACAACCTCATGTAGAAATCATCCCCTTTTCTTTTATTATCCTTCTCTAAAGCTCGCTCTAACTGCTCATTATCTTCAAAGAATATAGGCGAGCAGAGCTGGCACACAATAATCAAGATGTGGGTGAGTCACCATTTATACCACAGCATAATATCATTATCTAATTTATACTGAACTTCCTTAACCATTCTTAACACTTCATTTGCTTTTTTTGACCACCACTGGGCTCTAAGCTGACATCTTTATGAACCCTATAATCTTGCTGCAGAGTGCTAATGGCAAGCTCCAAGTCCATCATTCTGTGTGTGAAATTAGGATTTTATGCAGTGTGCATTATTTTATATCATTTTATCTACACTAAAATCTGTCTGCCCTTTTACTGCTCAATCACTCAGTTGGTGATACTCTGATGGTCCTACAGGTCCTCACAATCATATGTAGTTCTTGCTATTCCAAAGTAGCTTTCACCAACAAACTTTTGTTTTCTCACTGTTCTCTAGTCCCCAATTAACATATTGAAAGGCACAAATATCTATAGGATGCCTTGTTGACTACATATTGACAATTTGTTTCTACCTTCTCTTTTTTCCCTTAAACAATTATCTATATATGAAGTATCATTCTTGTAGAATGGCAGCTTAGCTTCACTACAAGCTTTTGTAGAGGAACATAGTCAAAAGCCTTCTGGAAACCTAACTAGCCTGTATCAATCAGATCACCCTTATCTGTGTCTTTGCTGACATCCCCAAAAGGACTCCACTGCTGAAAATTAAGTTTATGACATGCAACATACAAGGAAAAAGAAAAAAAAAAAAGAAGAAAAGGAAACAAAATCTAGTTGTTTTGTGCCAGGCATTGCAAAACAGCACATGCTTTGTTCTCACATCCCAGCTCAGAAGTACAGATTATGACAATCACTCTTCACCTAATATTATTCCAGAAATATTTGTGAACAATTTAAATATGCAACAGTACTTGAAAGCAATGGGAAAAGCAGTAATTATTATGGCAGAGACCACTGAAGGGACTGAGTTCTGAAGTTCAATGCTTAAGAAATACTCAAACCTTCACATTCCTACAAAGCCCTAACACTGCATTCTGTAACCATCATGAACACTAAGACTGCACTTGCAGAAATATACAAAATACACATCTTAAGGACTGGCCTCACCAATTTTTTAGCTCTTGTCAGGATTCAAAAATTTAGGCATTCTCATTATTGGCTCATTTGAGGCACTTATCAAAATACCCATTCCCAAAGCATGCCTAGTCAATTAAGCACAAAATGCAGTCAGGAAAAAGGGAGAACAACTCTGTTGCCCAAAGCATACCCTTAGAACCCAGTTCTCCCTAGGTTTTGTAAAAGCTGCTTTCTTGTAAGCTATACAACACTGTCACCAAGCAGGGTATTTCAGTACAGTTTGAGACTTTCCTTGTCCCTCCTCTGCTTGACTAGTTGTGACTACTCATGGCACTGAAGGCAGAGAGCATCTCCCAGAGTTGACAGCAATCCTGTCACTATATATATAAAAAAATCCATACATCAGTTAGATAAACATGAGTATTAAAAGTTTTAGTTAAAACAGAAATGGAGTATTTCATTGACTATTTTTCCTGCTATGCTCTAATACACATCATTAGTTGACCTGACCCATCCCACAGGGAAGTCTGCTGCCTCCCTGAGGCTTGGGTTAGAGGTGTTAAAAGAAAGCTCTCTGGTCTGGTGCAGCCCTCTGGTTATTACCCTCTGTTGGTTATCCAGGTTGGCAATGACAAGGTCACAGAGGGAAGTCCAAAGGCAATTAGAAAGGACTTCAAGGCATTGCGGTGACTGGTTGAAGGCTCAGGTGTTCAGGTGGTGTTTTCATCAATCCCTCAATTGGTAGGGAAAAATACTGAAAAAGGGAGGAAAACACACCTGATTAACCCGAGGCTCAGAGGCTGGTGTCACCGTCAGAATTTTGGGTTCTTTGATCATGGGCAAGTTTATATGGCACTGGGTCTGCTGGAGACAGATGGAGTACATCTGTCTCAAAGGGAGAAAAGGAGCCTCGTGCATGAGTTGGCAGAGCTCATTGAAAGGGCTTTAAACGAGGCTCGAAGGGATAAGAGGATAAAACCAGGCTCACTAGAGAAGAGCCTAAGGGTGTGTGGCCTTCAGTCTGCTGTCTCAGTTGAGGGGGAAGATGGTGACACATGCAGTAACAAAAACACATGGCTCACTAATAGGTTAGTAACCATGGAAGTGGCTGAGATTGGTCAGCAATTAGGACTTCTGTCCCCAAAATGGTGGCAGGATTGTTAGCCCAGCTGAAGTGCATCTACACCAATGCACACAGCATGGGCAATAAAAAGAGAAGGTGCTGGAGGCCATTGTGCAGCAACAAAACTATGACACAGTTGCCATCATAAAAACCTGGTGGGATGACTCGTACAACTGGAGTGCTGCAAACAATGGTTACCAACTCTTCAGAAGGGATAGGCAAGGAAGAAGAGGAGGTGGGTTGGCCCTCTATATTAGAGAGACATAAGAATGTCTAAAAATTAATGTGATGATAGGGTTGAGTCCTTATGGATAAGAATCAAAGGGAAGGCCAACAAGGGTAATATAGTGGTCGGAGTCTGTTATAGACCACCCAACCAGGATGAGGAGGTGGATGAAATATTCTATAAGCAGTTGGGAAAGGCTTTACAATTTCTACCCCTTGTTCTAATGGGAGACTTCAACTCCCCAGATGTCTGCTGGAAAGACAATACAGCAGAGAGAGAACAGTCCTGAAAGTTGGTGGAGTGCATGGAAGATAACTTCATAATGCAGCTGGTGAGGGAGCCAACCAGGGAGGTTGCCCTTCTGGACTTGTAGACTTGCTGCTCGTGAACAGAGAAGGACTTGTGGGGAAAGTAACAGTTGGAGGAAGTCTAGGGCATAGTGACCACAAACTTAAAGGTTTTCAATTCTTGAAGAAGTAAGGAGGGGGGGTCAGTAAAACTGCCAGCTTGGACTTCCAGAGGGCAGACTTTGATCTGTTAAGGAGACTGATTGACAAAGTCCCTTGGGAGACTGTCATGAAGGGTAAAGGAATCCAGGAAGGCTGGACATAGTTCAAGAAGGAAGTCTTGAAGGCCCAAGAGCAGGCTGTCCCCATGTGCAGAAAGACAAGCTGTCGGGAAAGAAGACCAGCCTGGCTGAATAGAAAGATTTGGCTGGAGCTCAAGAAGAAAAGTTTATGGCCTCTGAAAGAGAGGACAGGCCTCTCATGAGGAATACAAAGATTTAGTAAGGCAATGCAGGGAGAAAATTAGGAAGACCAAAGCCCAACCCGAGCTCAACTTGGCTACTGCTGTCAAAGACAATAAAAAAACTTTCTATAAATACATTAATAACAAAAGGAGGACTAGGGAGAATCTCGATTCTGTATTTGATGCAGAGTGAAACAGTGACAAAGGATGAGGAAAAGGCTGAGGTGTTTAAATGCCTTCTTTGCCTAAGTCTTTAGCAGTCAGACTGGTTGTTCCCTAGACACCCAGTCCCCTGAGCTGGAAAACAGGGAGGTGGGGCAGAATAAGACCTTCATAATCCAAGAGGAAATTACAGCGACCTGCTACATGACCTAAACATGCATAAGTCTATGGGGCCAGATGGGCTGCACCCAAGAGTACTGAAGGAGTTGGCAAATTCACTCATCAACCTCTTTTCACCATTTACCAGAAGTCCTGGCTAACTGGGGAGGTCCCAGTGGACTGGTGGGTAGCAAATGTGGTACCCATCCACAAGAAAGTCTGAAAGGAGGATCCAGGAAACTACAGACCTGTCAGCCTGACCTCGGTCCCAGGGAAGGTCAAGGAGCAGATCATCTTGAGTACCATTATGCACTATACAAAGAACAACCAGGTGATGAGGTCCAGTCAGCATGGGTTTATGAAAGCAAGGTCCTGCTTCATGAACCTGATCTCCTTCTATGTCAAGATGACCCGCCTGGTCGATGAGGGAAAGGCTGTGGATGTTGTCTACCTGGACTTCTGTAAGGCCTTTGGCACTGTCTCCCACAGCATTCTGATAAACAACCTCGCTGTTCATGGCTTGGACGGGCAAACGCTCTGCTGGGTAAAACACTGGCCAGGCCCAGAGAGCAGTGGTGAATGGAGTAGAATCCAGTTGACTGCCGGTCACAAGTGGTGGTCCTCAGGGCCCAGTATTGGGACCACTTCTTTTTAATATCTTTATCAACAATCTTGATGAGGAGATCAAATGCACCCTCAGTAAGTTTGCAGATGACACCATGCTGGGAGGGAACATTGATCTGCCTGGGGGTAGGGAGGCTCTATAGAGAGACTTGGACAGACTAGATTGATGGGTCAAGGTCAATTGAAGTTCAAACAGGCCAAGTGCTGGGTCCTGCACTTGGCCACAACAACCCCATGCAACGGTACAGGCTTGGGAAAGAGTGGCTGGAAAGCTGTCCAGCAGAAAGGGATCTGGGGGTTCCAACTGATAGGCAGCTGAACATGAGCCAGCAGTGTGCTCAGGTGGCCAAGAAGGCCAATGGCATCCTGGCCTGTATGAGAAACAGTGTGGCAAGCAGGACCAGGCTGGTGATCGTACCTCTGTAATTGGCATTGGTGTGGCCACACCTTGAATACTGTGTCCAGTTTTGGGCACCTCAATACAGGAAGGTCATCGAAGTGCCAGTGTGTCTCCAAAGAAGGGTGACCAAGCTGGTAAAGGGCCTTGAGAACAAGACTTATGAAGAGTGGCTGATGGAACTGAGGCTGTTTAGACTGAAGAAAAGGAGTCCCTCTACAACTACCTGAAAGGACATTGTACAGAGGTAGGTGCTGGTCTCTTCTCAAAAGTAACTGGTGATAGAACAAGAGGAAATGGCCTCAAGCTGCACCAGTGGAGGTTTAGACTAGACATTAGAAAGAACTTTTTCACTGAAAGGGTTGTCCAACATTGGAACAGACTGTCCAGGGAGGTCCCTGATGTGTTTAAAAGTCGTCTAGATGTGGTGCTTGGGGATATGGCTTAGTACTGGACTTGGTAGAGTAGGGTTAATGGTTGGACTCCAAAGGATCTTAAAGGTCTTTTCCATCCTAAGTGATTCTATGATTTGAGAGAGCTAAAAGGCATTTGGGATGGAAAATAAATATTTAAAAAATACAGAACATAGATCTTGTAATTACTACAGAGCATTCAAATTGCAACACGTTTTTGCTCAGCTATAGGAGGGCTTCTACTAGCTTAATTATCTGAAATCAAACTTGTAAATAGATTAATTCCAATGCTTGGTGGAAAGGTGTATTAGAGAGCTGAAAGCAAACAGAAGGTATCATGTCTGAGATAAATTACATTAAAAAAGAAAAAAAGAACAACTGATATTCAACTACAGTCTCCGAGGAGACCTTGTTGTGGCCTTCCAGTATCTGAAGGGGGCCTACAAGAAAGCTGGTGAAGGACTTTTTAGGATGTCGGGTAGTGATAGGACTTGGGGGAATGGATACAAACTAAGGGAGGGTAGATTTAGACTAGGCGTTAGGAAGAAGTTCTTCACCATGAGGGTGGTGAGACACAGGAACAGGTTGCCCAGAGAAGTGGTGGAAGCCCCATCCCTGAAAGTTTTTAAGGCCAGGCTGGATGAGACTCTGAGCAATCTGATCTAGTTAGTGGGAGGCACCCCTGCCCATGGCAGGGGGGTTAGAACTAGATAATCTTAAAGGTCCCTTCCAAACCTAACAATTCTATGATTCTATAGTCCAGAGTAACTGGAAACTTGTTGCTCTTTCCTCAATGTTCCAGTATGCATAATCCTGACAGTGTGCATTTTGATCTATTTTTGGCACCTCCAGCACAATTTCTATTCAACTTGTGAATAAAACAAATTAAGAAGAAATTACTTAGAGCCAAAAGAAGCAATCGAGTTATATTAATTAACCTCATCAGGTGTAAAGCCTTAAATTCTTTCATAGGAGACAAAAAGAAAACATTTTAAATTACTTACTTTTTCTACTTCATACACATCTCCTTCATTGATTCATTTCAATTTTTGCAAGAGCACAGTAGGGTGACTACAGATATACTTCAGCCTAGTATTTATACTAGAATTGGTTAAGATTACATAATTTTCTGCAGAGGAAAAGCAATGAACAGCAAACCAGTTATATATAAAACACTAACAAATCCTATTCACTCACAAGTTGCTATCCAATGTTTTCACAATGTTAAAGGCATTGTAAAATACTAAACCAGAGTTTTTAATTACCAGGAAACTAAACATAAACATGAAAATAGTATCATGTTACAAAAGAAATACTTAGTGAAAACAAACTGAAAGAAAGGGACAGCTAAACAAAATTTTACCTAACAAAAATTTTGTTGACATAATAAAAAGCACTTGCCTTATGACAGTTACAGATATATTTTGCTGAACTAATTTAGGAATCATGAAAACATAATTACTTCCATTTGAATGCTTAAGTAATGCTGTGAGGCAGCCTTTGCTGCTGACAGGACCCAGGAGAATTTCCAACATAGCAAATCAAACACTTGGGTGAAAATTTGAGGATCTCAATTCTGCCAAGTCAGCTAACACCCTATTACTTTTTTTTTCCTCAGTAACAGACCTCCTGAGATAGAAAACCAAAGGAGATAAGGCTCTCCCCTCACTAGCATCCTCACTAGCAGAGCTGGTCAGCAAATACTCACAGCTTCTTCGACCATCTCACAGTCACCCACAGGCAACCTTGACATACACAGCTCCCTCTCAGCCCCGAACTTGCATTTAAGGTTCACTTAACATTGGGAAGCCTATACTGCCAAGGTTCATCTCTGTTCATGCTCTCTAGTGAGGAACCACCCATAAAATATGCCAACCAGGAGTCCCAAAGGGTAATCCTTCAGCTAATGCACTAGTTGTAAATGAGCTAGCTCCACTACAGAATCCCAGAAGAAAAAAACAAACAAAAAAACCAACAACAACAAAAAAAACAAAACAAAACAAAAACAAACAAACAACACCCACACCTCTAAAATTCTCTCTTTACATGTAAGCAAAAACTGTAGGTGAGCTACACAATTTAAACATAAGGAGAATTAGTAACAATATTTTACCTCCACAAATAACATAATGCTGCAGGAAAACAATTAGGATGAAGCACAATAAACCTTTTAAAAGGCCTGTATGACACTGTCACCTGACGTAGGGGAAGCTAGATACTAAACTCAGTGACCTTGGAGACCCCTATGTTAGCAACACCAGCAAAAACCTCACACAACTTTTCACTTATCTGTGCTTCTCCTAAGTTGCTTAAGCCAAACATTTCTAGGCTCATGAAAATGTCTGGATGAAGCACAACGCACAGAAGAACTACGGTTTCTCTAGTTTTGGAGCAGTAGTAGTTCATCATCTGGAAACACTTAGTGTCTTAAAAAACCTGCCCTGCTCTTTACTGAGAAGAAGTTGAAGAAGAAACATCTTTATATAGTCTGTAAACACAAGATCTTCAATAAACCGAAACATTTGTTTAAGGGTGAAAGTTCTTAAATGATTGAGATTTAAAAATAATAACACTGTCTGCAAAGGCTGACTTTTAACCATGGGAAACAAAAACCTTGACAACAGCATTGTAAATCATGACATTTAAAGGATAAAACTGGGACATCAGCATTAAGAGACAAGCTAAGAATCAATATGAAATACTTAATATTTTATTTTTGTGATAGATGAAAACTTTATGAAAATACTTTCCAGCAGGACCCAAGTAGTCCTTTTGAACATGGGTAGCTACTAGAAAATGCAGCAGTACAAGCCTGGCATGATGCCACTGTACTTTTCTAAACTGCGAGCAGAGGTCAGCCCCTTTTGCCTTTCCGTGATGCTTGGGAATTCCCTACCATGTAGGGAATTTTATTTGTTTTTTTATTAAATATGCTCATCTTAAACCATATATGTTCCCAGCCAAATCACTGATGCATTTTAGAAGACTCAATAATTATAACCATTATCCCTTGAAGTAATATCTGCATTAATACTATACAGAAAAATAATCAGTTTCCCAACCACAGGATCATTTCCATATTCCATTTACAACAAAAACAAACAAACAAAAAGGGCAACTTCACATAATTAATCTATGAAGAACTACAAAAAAAAGCCAAGCAGACAGACTGAAACAAGAAGACAAAATTCATAGGTTCACATTGCATCCTACATATTGTTTTCTAGAACTTTTCCTAATCATAGAATGTTAGGGGTTGGAAGTGACCTCTGGAGATCAAGTCTAAGCCCCTGCCTGAGCAGGACCACCTAGGGCAGGTCACACAGAAAAGCATCCAGACGGGTCTTGAAAGTTGCCAGAGGAGACTCCACAACCTCTCTGGGCAGCCTTTTCGAGTGCTCCACAGCCCTAACAGTAAAGAAGTTTTTGCTCATGTTGAGGTGGAACTTCCTGTGTTCTAGTTTGCATCCATAGCCCCTTGTCCTATCACAGGGAACAACTGAAAAAAGATTGGCCCCTCTTTCTTGACACTCACCCTTCAGGCATTTGTATACAATAATAGGATCCCCTCTCAGTCTTCTCTAAACACCCCCAGGTGTTTCAGCCTTTTCTCGTAAGAGAGATGTTTCAGTCCTTTAATCATCCTTGTAGCCTTCTGTTGGGACTCTCTCAAGTAAATCCCTGTCCCTCTTGAACTGAGGAGCCCAGAACTGGACACAATATTCCAGATGTGGTCTCACTAATCAAGAGTAGAGAGGGAGGAGAACCTCTCTTGACCTGCTGGACACACTCTTCTTAATGCACCCCAGGATACCATTGGCCTTCTTGGCCAGAAGGACACATTGTCCCATGGATAACTTGCTGTCCACCAGGACTCATGGAGCGCTTTCTAGCGGGTCAGAAAGTTTTTCAGTTCATATGAGAGAAAAAATATTGAAAATTGCTTATTTTCAGAAAAAGCAACAGAAACAATTTGAAGCACCTATGCAGAAAGCCAAATCCATATTCATGCGTTTGCTTGCTTCAGACAGAGATGCTGTTCAAAGCCACTTTTTAATTGCAGCAACCACCAGACACAGTGCCAACAGGCCCCCTGCTCCCTTTCCGCTCCTCCATAATGAAACTCACACAACTGCAGCTATCGCCCGCCCTCTACCACTTAGTCCAAAAGTGTTCATACTCAGCCTGCTCGAGGAACAGCGGAATTCAGTTGCCAAAAACACACCGTTGTTCTGAATTCTGACAGTTACTAGAATTGGGAAGGAAGTAAACACCAAAAAAGGCAAAACTGTGCAGAGTCTCCTCCTCTGTGTCACTGTGAACAGAGTGTGGAACAATGCCAACACATCTTAACTCAGGAAAGTTAGAACAAAATATGTTCTAATACAAGCAGAGGGCAGTTTAATATATACAGTTTAATGGATATTTAATAAATACGGATCAAATACTGCGAAGGAAAAATAATTAAAAGAAAAAGCAACTCACTGAAAGCAGTGGGCAGGTTATGTCCAACAGTACTCTGGAGATGTTTCTTGCATCAGCACTTGCCTACACTCAGACTGAAACTGGCACTGTTTGTAGGGAATTACTCTGACCTGTTCTCTCCAAGAGCTACTTCAAGGTGCAATAGCAATAGTTCTATCCACAAATTCTGTGTATTGTCTTATTTTATCCTCTCTATTTTTTCATTAATCGCAGCATGTTGGTGCTGGACAAACACAGATTATGACAGCCATCTGTGCAAACACCTTACGTCTAAAGACACAGGAGGTATGACGTCAAAACATTTCCTTGCTCTCAGTCTTCTCTTGCACAGTATCCATTAAACTAAACTGAATCTGGCAGAGTTGAATCTGGCAAGGGTAACAAGAAGGATTTCTGTAACTAGCAAAATGAAGACTAGGAAAAATGTTGGCCTACTGCTGAATGGGACAAGGGCCCTGGTGACAGGACATGAGGAAGTCTGAGGTACTGATTGCTTTCATCACCTCAGTCTTTGCTAGTAAGATGGACTTTCTGAAATTCAAGGACCCAGAGACTAAGAGGAAAGTCTGGAGCAAGGAAGATGTGCCTGAAGACCAGCATCTACAGAAGGTCACCCAGCTGGAAAGCAGCTTGGCAGAAAAGGATCCCGGTGTCCTGGTGGACACCAACTTGAACATGACCCAGCAATTTGCCCCTGTGGCAAAGAAGGCTTAACGGCATCCTGGACTTCATAACACAAAGTGTTGCCAGTAAGTCAAGGGAGGTGATCTCTCCCCCTCTACTCAGTACTGGTGAGGCCACAATTAGGAGTGCTGCGTCCAGCCCAGGGCTTCTCAGTACAAGAGAGACGTGGACATACTGGGAAGAGTCCAGTGAAGGACCACAAAGATGGAACATCCCTCACATGAGGAAAGGCTGAGAGAGCTGGGACTGCTCAACCTGGAGAAGAGCAGGCTCAGGGTGGATCTCATCAATGTGAGTAAATACCTGAAGGAAGGGTACAAAGAGAAAAAAGCCAGGCTCTTTTCAGTGGTGACCTGTGACAGGATCAGAGGCTATGGACACAAGCAGAAACACAGGAGGGTCCATCTGAGCATCGGGAAACAAGTGACTGAGCACTGACACAGGTTGCCCAGGGGCCTTGTGGAGTCTCCATCCTTGGAGATACTCAGAAGCTGTCTGGACATGGTCTTGGGCAACTGGCTCTAGGGTGGCCCTGCTTGAGAAGAGGGGTTGGACCAAGTAACCTTCAGAGGTGCCTTTCAACCTTGACCATTCTGTGTTTTTGTGAAACTGTTAACCTCAAAAATAATTTGATTTCACTGATACTAAATAGAAGGGCCAGTGTTCAGTGTCAATGATATTTCTTTTAGACATTCACTGTAGTTTGGATTGCATATAAACCCTTTCTCTTTAGAAAGTGTGAATTGAAAAATTCCACGTATGCTTTTTACAAACATTCATATAAGCTAGATATATTTTGTCAGAATGCTAGCCCATGACTAACACACCTCCTCAAACCACCTTGCCCTATTCTCTGTGCCTGTAGAGTGAGCTCACGGAGACTTGGTTGCCAAATGCTGACATCTGACTAGCAATAATTAGGATGGTTTTTTAAACCAAAAGCCCAATCAACACCTATTGTGTTAATTCCCATTTGTTTGCATGGGAGAATCCAGGCCTAAAGGATCATGCTTCCCTCCAAAGCTTTTTCCTAGGAAACAAAACAAACACAAACCAAAAACCCCAACAAACAAACAAAACCAAAACAAACAAACAAAAAAAACCCATACCCCCTCCAAAAAAACCCCAAACAATAAACTAACAAAAAACCCCAAACAAAAAACCCAAAGCAGAAAAACAAAATCACTGAATCTTTCAAAGCAGATTAACTGACGTCCTCCTACATGTCATGTCTAGGGTGTACACTTGGGACCAATTTTTGACAATTTTGCCTTCAGTGAGACTACTCAGTGAGACTACAAAGAAACAGACCTTGAAAAGACCTCTAGATATACCAGATACACCAGACCTCCAGATACTTAAGATTCTACTTCAAGAAGTCTCTCTGAAAATTGTCCTCCTACTTCTGAAAACATTAGACCTGTAACGCTGAAACCAGTTAAACTGTCACTATTACTTGGTTATGTGTAACATCACATGCCTTGCTTAATGAAACCAGACAAGTCAGGGTAATTTCCTAATTTCCTAGTTAAAGCAGAAACTTACATTTAATATTGTGACAGTGAAACATTTCTCTTTCAAAGTACTTATATATCAGAAAAGGGCAGTACAGATGATGAAGCACCAAAAGTAATGGCTGTGGAATCTGTCTGTGAAATCAATAGGATAAACATCAGTCAGGAATGATACGGATCTACTTTACCCCACCACTAGCCAAGGCCAATATGTTATATTAACTCAGAAGAGATTTTCCAGATGTATTTTTCTAGGATGTTTTTAGAGCTTTCAGGTATTATATCATTAGTAATAGGAGAATTAAAAACAGAATCTTTGTAGCTTCTTTCATATATTTGGAGCAGAAAGCTATAGCTATTCACCTTATATTCTCAGTCAGCAGGGAGAAGTATGAAAGAGCTAGATGCTATTAAGGAGCTGAACAAATGAAACTTGATCAGAGCAGATAAGACCAGTTACTGATGAGTCAAGTCAGGCACATCACAGAAGATAAAAATCAACAAGACAGTCACTTGGGGGCAAACAACTTCCTCTGTCCCCCTTAAAACCCTTACCTTGAATATACCTACTAAAATCTTATTAGTCTTTTTCCCTTCTATCTTCCCTCTGTTGATCAATCTTCACAGATATCTGCTACATGGACTAGCCTTTGAGCAAACAAACTGAAATGAAAAGTCAAACAAAGGAGTGATGAATCCCAAATTGAAGAGAAAGGAGGCTCTCTATTCCGAAACAAATCCATTTTCATTTTTCAAGTGTTGAAGATTGATACTGAGCAGACGTTCTTTGTTTCTTCTAGCATAAGCTATTTCAGTGATTTTGGCTACCAAAATGAGTAATGCTTGTGGTCTCTGATACTGCACATAAATTCATCATTTTTCTCCACAGAAAGAATGAGGTAAGCATACTACCAGAATGAATTTTGTCTCTTGAAATACAAAAATAACCAAGAACCATTCATATTCACATCCTCCGGACTTTTTCAAGATAAAGCACCATTATTATTTTCTGTTAATTATTCAGAGAAATGGCTATGAAGCAGCTTATGTTTTATAACTAGTAGAACAAACCTTCTGACATAGCTTCTTCCAATTTGAGACGTGTTTTTTAATATATTCCTATAAAATAATTCTCTAACAGATGGATTATTAAATGGCAGAATACGACTGCAGAGATGAACCTCACAAAATTACAATTTTTATCTACAATATGCAGAAAAGAGAGAAGGACATACTTTCTAGTAACCTTCTGAAGATAAACGTCAATGCCAAAACACATTTTACAATCTCTGCTCTCGAGGTCCAACGTTCATTATTGTAATCCATTGTAAGTTATTAAACAATGTGCCACTGGCAAATACAAGAAAGTCAAACCCATATTTAAGCTGCCCCACTTTCCAACAAGGGGGCAGGGGCACTGTCCCACCAGTGGAGCCGGTTGTATCTGTATCACAGCACGCTGCACTATGTTCAACATGGCACTTCCCAGGGGTACATTAGGGTTTGCGATTGAAGTGGCGATTCCTTCCTCATCAGACTGAGGTTTCTGCAGACACAGGCAATTGTCATCACGTTAGATTAACAAAGGTTTCCAGATCATCTGGTAAACTCACCACAGGCCACAACAAATTCCCAACATTAAAACACAACTTTAACAACCACAGACAAGTCCTAGGTACACTGCTCTATCACAACAGATACTGAAGGCAGCACCAGTGTCTCTGCAATAAATTCTCTGCCATTTCCTACTGGAAAATCCATGTACATTTAAGTTAGCAAAGATCGTTACATAATACACACTTACTTTATGCTCACAATGAAATACAAATGCAATTATTTTTGCAATTCTAAAGATGAGCTACAAAAATTACCCCAAATCCATCTCTGTGTGAAAAACTACAGGCCTTCACCTGTTCACAGCATTTCTTCTGGATACAAAGTCTCACAAAATTTTTTAATAACATCACAAGCCTAGACTGTAATGCCATGTTCAGGAAGATATATATACACAGCATCTATATAGTAGAAGAGAACAAGGCATTTGATTACAGCATACTAAAACATTTCTGCATTTAGCAACTGATACATAGAAAAGTATGCATGCATGTGCTTACATGTGCCTATATATATACCTTGAATTTGGACAAGGTATTATTTGGACAAGGTATTGATCACACACAACAGAGCACTGCCTCCTAGCAAACATTAACTATGTTTATCCAAAGAATGCCGATAAACTGTCAGATTGTTGGATGCCATTTTTAGAGGTATTTTCAGATATTCTCTTATATATTCAGCAACACAGCATGTGGAGTAAGTTATCTGGATTCCATAAAGAGGTGTCAAAATCAAGCTAACTGCTCAACTGTTCCATGTGGAATTATCAGATTCCCCTCTCCTCTCCCTCTGTTACAGCAGTCCCACTTCTTTTCCACCTAACTCTAGGCTCTCCTTCCATTGCTTCCTGGCAGCTTCGGATTAATGGCTACTGACTGTACCCTTTCATACCTGCACCTGACCTACAGCACTGAGTTAAAGAAACACTCACTTAACTCGAAGGTACTTTGGACAATATTCTACCAAAATAAACATGGAGTTCCTAAAATAACTTTGAATGCATCCTTTATATTAATACATCCTTTAAAGCTTCAGAGTGGTTTTTTTCCACATCAGGCTTCCCAACAGCCTTCCTAGGAAATACAAACAAGGCAATTACAGGCAAAAAAAAATGCCACTTTTTCCTTATGCAAACTTCATTTCTTCTCATGTTTCCTTTCCTCATCACAACATTAACTTATTAGATATTTCTTGACAGCTTTGTGTTTTCCAGACTACCTCCTCATCTGCCTCTACTTACTACCTCATCCATCTTGTTGTCCTTGCTCTTTCCCAAGAGAATACACTCAGTTTGCTCATCTGAAAACAAGGCTCCTTCCATCTCCTCCTTAACTCTCTCTTGTATCTCTTTTCAATGAAGTGGTCTCCAATTGTGTAATTTCACTCCTCCTTTTCCTTGGTTCCATCTTTCCCAGCAAAACTGCCATCACCAAAATCTACCTCCCAACAAAGCTCATCTGACAAGTAATACTACTGTCCAATTGACTGCACTTGGCTTCCATAGCACTATTGGGACGTCATCTGAGATTTCTCTTTTTCTTGTAGCATTTGGGCTTCACAGGAGCTTTACCAAGCCTTTGCCAGTCTTGTTCTTTCCCTACTTTTTTTTTTTTTTTTTCCATTCCCTTCCTCTACTTGACATGGGTTGCCTGTTATTTTGTCTCAGTCAAGGGAAGACAAGAGAGTCTAGAAGTTATTTTTCTGTCTGAATATTAACTCATGTAACAGCGTAAGCTTCTGAAGGGTGGGAACAAATTTCTTGCCACTAAGCCTTAGCTGTGAGATGGAGTGCAACACTAGCAGAGCTGAAGATGAAGCACCTTCCATGAGAGACACACCACTTGGCCAGCTGCAGCACAACTTGGTTCTTTTGACATCCCTTCTGTTTCCTACCTCTGATGGATCATACTGATATGGCAATGAAACCCACAACTAGGTACAGAAAGTATTAGCTCTTTGTCAGTACACACTGACTGATCAGCTATTCGGTACCTCTGAGGAAAAAGTGGCAAACTAGTCAACATGCAGAGCTCTATCAGAGAGATAATGCTCCATCAGTTGGACCACATTGCTAAGAACAGATGCCAAAACAAGCACAACAACTGTTACAGTACTGACACCCTCAGGGACTTAAATAGTTATAAACTGAAATATATTTCTACTTCTTTTGAACTAGAAAACTAAAACGGTGGGGAAACTTCCGGTGCAGATAACAAGCATTTTCCATCTCAGGCAGCTGAGTGAAAGGCCAGTGCATGAATAATATAAATAGGACAATGAAACTGGAAACTCAAGCCTCGAGGCATCACAAGGCAACAAAGACACCAAAGTAAAATGCAGTTAGCACTAATCCCAAACTCCAACTGATTACTCTGTCACATCTGGTGTGATGGGCATCACCATTACACACAGTGATGCCCACTGCTGTCATGAAAATGGGGCATCACCAAATAGGGAAGAAAAGCACACACAACACCATGCCCCCAGATCATACTACAGGTAGTCTAAGGTTTTACTTTGCTTCCAAAACATCTATTATGACATCCAATACCTAAAGAATTCTGGGGGAAAAAAGCCCCAGATTTCACCAGTTATTTGTATTTTCATATTTTTTCAGATTATCTTCTAATAATCTGTCACTAATCAGTTTGAAAATCGGAGTGCTGTACTTCCTTTTTCTGCTGCTTCTCTAACACTTTCTCAACTGATACTTTGGTATTCTGCCCATTTCCATTTCACCCACAGATGTAAATTGAACTTGCCCTCCAACACACATACATACTTTACGCTATACATAAGAAAGGCAAATTCTACTCTCCCTTGATATGAACAGATGGCAAGGATAAAACTTATCATATCAGAGTAATCTGAAAAAACAGTTTGATCTATAGGATTTCTCTTCGCTTTCGAGTACTTCTGCCATTCATTTCAGTTCCTCTCTCATAGCAGCTGCAGACCAGGTACTCCAACCTCATTACCCAAACCTCAGCCCAAGGTTTCAAGGCTTTCCAGTTACATCCCACAGCTCTTTGGATTCCAGAGCTTCCAAGCAGATCTTATCACCTCGAGGTGTTTATACAGCACCAACAATTATATTCTCTCAGTGAAGGGTGTCAGCCCTGTTTGAGTAACCACCTGTTGCAAACCAGAGCTTGAGCCAGTTGCAAAAGGCTGATAAATTCTCCATTATTGGAAATCAGATACCAGAACACACACGCGCATGCAAAACCAGCTGTCTCCTGCACTGCACTGTCTCCTGCACCTCAACTATCCTGACCCGAAATGCCAACCATTAATTTTTGTATTTAATCACTCAGTTAAATTATATTTTGGCTAAGGATACATAAACAAATAACATGAAGAGGAACCAAATACTTATAAAATATTAAATAAAAAGCACCTGGGAGATTTATGAAAACTGGTGTGAACAGATCTTCTGTCTCATGGTGGTGTAATGCTCCAGAGAGGCTCAATCAGTCATGTGTCAACTAAAGCAGCAAGATCTTATTACTTCTGAAAAGCAATCTGGAACTGTAAACCTGAACAGTAGATTTAGCTCATATAGCCCAGGTTTACTTTAGACTTCCAGCTCCTGAGATTTGAGCTTAGAAGCTCTACCCAGATTTAATTCTTTTAAAACAAACCCCACATAAAACCAATCATTTTTAATTTATTTCATAACATTTGCTAAAATTACTTTTGTACAATATGCTTAGAGCACTATAAATATGATTCAATAACTTTCATGACTAGCTCCTTTACAGGTGGCAAAGAGAAAATGTTTCATTAAGACTAACACCCCAAAATACTACTAAATATTCCAAGATCACCTTTACTTTATCAGCATTTGCTGACAGCTATAACCTAGTGATATTCCAGAGGATGGTTTCTGCTGTATAATTTGAATGGGAAATAAGCAATGTACCTTGGCAAAGCTGACTTTCATTTCAATCGTGGCAAAAAATGATAGGACAGGGCTATTCGAAGCATTTCTGTTCCCCTCCCTTACAGTGATTACTGTTTAATAATGGCAAACACGACAAATTGAGTAATAGACATTTTGTCCTTTGGCACATCCAGCTCCCCTTGGCTTAAGTTTAGTCAATCCAGTACACAAAAACAAAGCCAAACATCACAGTCTTGACAAAAGTAAGTGATGAATAAGGACAATACAAACAAAAAGAAGAAAAAACCGTGTGATCCATCTCTGTGCTGTAAACAGGTCTTTGGATGTGAAAAAATTCAGGGTATTTGTAGAACAATAAATTCAGTGGATGTGAGAATATCTAGGCAACTCAGGTGCCATTCATCTTGTGCCTGAAAGGTATGTAGAGCAACCCCTTCCTAACAGTCATGACTTCTTTCCTCACTGCTCTTTATCTTGTACTACCTAGCTGTAAGTTGTTGAATACATCAATTCTTAAATCCAGGATGCACTTCTGAGAAAAATGCTTTCATTGTAAGTCCAGCAATTTATTATGTACGTGTCTGGGTCTTAACATACACACGTGTCTATGCACAAATAGCTGTTTGCTTTTCTTCCTCTGCCTTATTGCCATATCTCTGGTAACAGAAAAGATTTCAAGACACTGTAAGAGCTTCAATAAAGATCTCCATGTTTGATCTAAAAACTTCATCCACATGCTATATTAAGGTCTACAGGAGAAAAGAAAGTAGACTGTTCTCATCACAATTGACTTTCTGAATATAAGGAAACATTAACAGGTAGTATGTAAAATTTAAGGACAATTTATTCATAGCAGGGCATTTTAGAAATGTCTTAATTCAACCCACAAAATGCTTTTTATCTTGCATCCAAACAAAACTTTTGATGAGCACCAGAAAGTAATACTGATGTACACACTTAATGCCAAAAAGTCATTAAGAAGTTCCAGGGCTTTAAAACACACTTCTAGAAGCTGCAAAACCTAGAGATTTACCAGCATCTCTCATTATGCCTCAAATACCACCCTGCCTCTAGTACGACTTAGAGATATACAAAAAAAGATAAGCTGGACTTATGTTAAAACATACATTAACATCTTTGTAAGTGACCTGGATGTTGGGATCAAGAGCACCCTGATGAAGCTTGCTGACTAGACCCAAGATGAGTGGAGAGGCTGACACTCCAGAAGGGAGGGCCACCCTCCAGGATGACCTGGACAGACTGGAGAAGTGGGTTAGCAGGAACCTTATGAAGTTCAATGGGAAGAAGCATAAGGTCTTGCACCAGAAAACACATAACCTAGGAGTGCAGTTCAGACTGGGATCCACCTGGCTGGAGAGCCACTCTGTGGAAAAGGACCTGGGGGTCTTGGTGGATAACAGACTCAATATGAGTGAACAGTGTGCTACAGCAGCAAAGAAAGCCAACAGGATGCTGGGCTGCATCAACAAGACCACACCTGGAGTATTGCGTCCGGTTTTGGTCCCCACTCTACAAAAAGGATGAGTACAGGCTGGAGAGGGTCCAGAGAAGGGCCACAAGGATGATCAGAGGACTGGAGGACTTACCATATGAGGAGACACTGAGAGAACTGGGTTTGTTCAGCTTTGAGAAGGCTCTGGGGAGACCTTATTAACATGTTCCAGTACTTAAGGGGTGGCTATAAAGAAGATGGAGTCACATGGAAAAGATGAGGGATAATGGGCACAAGCTGCTCCTGGGGAGATTCCAATACACAAGAGGTAAAACTTTCTCCATGAGGACAGTCAAACACTGGAATAGTCTCCCAGGGGAAGTGGTAGATTCCCCCACAATTAAGTCTCAGCTTGACAGGGTGCTGACCCATCTCATATGAACTATAGTAGTACCTAGAAAGGTTGGACCAGATGATCCTTGAGGTCCTTCCAACCTGGCATTCTGTGATTCTATGATTCTGTGATTAAAAGGCTATTTTTGATCCTTATGAAAGAAACTAAACAAACATACACTTATCAGGTTTCAAACACAGACAACTGGTAATGTAGAATACTCCTTAACTGCAATGCAAATAAATAAGAAATACAAAAAGAGTTGCTTTGTAGTTACGAAACATCTTAATTTAAAAAGGGAAAAACCCAGAAATACCTTTAAAGGCAATAAACAGTGTGCTTATTTCCACACAGCTTTTCTTCAGCAGACCACTGTCTCTCTACTGCAGCATCTCATGACTTTACCAGTTTACAGAGCTCTAATGGAAACCACTACACTAAACAGCATGCAAGTAACAGCTCATTCATTCTGCAGACACTCTGAGGTGATTCCTCCAGCTCATCCCTAAACATATCGCTCTTACACACCTATACATCGAATATTGTAGATACTTACCATGTAGCCTCAGTTGTTCAATTTTTATTTAGTTTTAAACCTTTCCTCTATTCAGTGAACAGGGGAGTGGCTAATCAAATGATAAACCCAAAAAAACTGCCCAGGGTTTGGGTTTTTTTTCCCCATTTTCCAGCAGTGCTTTTACTGGAAAAAGATAATGAGCAGATTGGATAAAAACTGTCACTGCAGCAACTGTTCTTCAAATAGATGCCATGTGAAATCAAGCAGTTAGCTGAAATTAAGTTTCTTAGTGCACATGGCCTGAGGAAAATGAAAATAAAGAAGAAATGGAGTATTACACCTATCGAGGTGTTCATGTCATCTCTCAAACTAACCAATGAAGAGTATATTCCAACATTCATATGCGAGTAAGACTATTATTCCTATGACAAGTAAGAGTAGCTAGAGAAGGACATGCCATGCTTTGTACAACACGTAAAAGTTGAGAAAAACACCATTTTATTAGCCCTGTTTTTAACAAGGCTACCACCACAGATCAATACAAATAATTCTACACCTAGACTAAACTACATGAAAATAATTACTACAATATCAAGACAGATTTACAACGTTATTTCAAAATTTAAACAAGATCTAACACACTCCAAAATTATCATTTCTTACACTGAATTCGCAGTCGTTAATTTATTCTCTCTTGAATTAGTTGCCTTTTTGACCAGTAAGACTGCAGTGAAAAAAAAAAAACCCTAGGCCATTAATGAATAGTTTTGGCAATAAAATGAAGGCAGGTCACTTGACAATTTGTTATCATTGTCAAACCAAAGGGTAGTATTCCTTTTCATAGGTTAGTGGCCAAACCAGTTGCAGTAAGCAATTGCATGAGAAAGACATTCCATAAAAAAAGAAAAGCCATCTTTATGTCCAAGATAATGTATCTGTATGTAAATATGCTCAGTTCATCAAGTCACAATACACAAAAAGAGAGATGTATACTTTTTTTTAAGAAAAGACTACTTCCCCAACCGTCTTCCCCCTTCCCAAATTTTTCCGACCATCTCCCCTCTCTCTCTTTCTTCCCCTTTCTGCAAAGGATAAAGTATCTTTTGCTACCTTCTGAAAAGATCTTCATGAATAGTGAAGATCTTAAGTTCATTCCTTCCATTTAAAAGGTTGCACCATACTCATGAAAAGCCATGAGACTTCTATCCAAGACTACAAATGTATTTGTCAAACAGATATGTGAAAGCTTCTTTCATAGACAGCATCTTCATTTTTAAGACAGTACAGTAAAAATAAAGCCAGAAACTGAAGGTGTCCCATAGCTGGCAGCAAAAAAAATGGAATAGAAACTTGAATTACTTATAGCCAAAATAAATCAATATTCTTAAGTTACATGCTTATCTGAAAATACCTGGTTTAGTGTCCTTTTAATTCACAGAGGCTGGAGCCTGTCTCTAAATGTTAAGCATCTTTGCTGAAAAAAAAGCATGAAATCCTGCTTCTTAGTTACTATACAGTATTTTCTCTCTGTGAGGTGGAGAAGTCTTGCAATTCATTATTTGTGGTTGTCTCTGCCAGTAAAAAGTATTCTTCGTCGGGTCTAAGGAGTAAGACCAATTTACCTTAAAGTCACTTTTCAAAGACACGTGTTGCTAAATGCTTGACTGAAATCAAGTCTTCAGTGTTTACTGGGCATATTTCTAAATGACTGAGCAACCAATTCACTAAGTGACTTCAGCAAATCCAATAATTACATACACGTTCAAGAACAAAGCACTTAATCCACTTCTGAAAGACAAAATATAACATATGCAAACCAAAAGGCCACGTGCACACAGTATGTCTGAACAGTGGGCAAGCATTTCTTGGCCATTTTCCTGCACTGTTAATAACAGCACCTTGCTAAGCATAACAAACTTGTACAGTTACAGCAAAATTTGAAGCAATTTTTTTCCTCTCTCCTATCCCGCCTGTTGTGCATCACCCGTAGACATGACACGAGGATGACCACATTCTCTACTTCTATCTCAGTGTTGCACAGTCACTTACTCAGCACCTCGATTTACAATCAAATCTTAGGACCCTATGCCCTTGTCCTGGATATATTTGCAACCACAACTGGTTTGTTTTCTAGTCCTACTTTCCTGAACAACAGAGTTTTGTACATACAGGACCTTTCACTCATCTTTTCTGTTTGTTTCAATTTTGCATCTATTTTCCATGCTCATGTTCACTAAATATGGTAATGATTCTTAAGACAGGCCTGAAATCTGATTTTCTCAGCAGGACAGGGACCAGTTTGCCAGGCTAAGGCTTGAAAATGCAGGCTCATACAATGATAGATGGGGCAGGACTTGCTAAAGAAGCAGGTCTGCTGCTTTGCCAACAGACATGGAGAATATATGTGATCTGTTCTTGGAAGCATGACATTTGTTGTGTTCTAGACCATGAAGCCTTCCTTGCTGCTTTATTAACCCTCCCTCACTCTAGATTTTAATTACAAGTTACACAAAAACTGTGTCATCTCCTCAAGTATTCTACCTGCAAGCCAGCAAAAAGTGAAACTATTTAACAAACTTATTAAAGAAACCTACTATCTCACATATACATATACACATACATAAACAAACTGTTAGGAATGCACTTAAGTCTCATTATGACAAATGAGCAGTTATTAATATTTCAGCCTGTGTTTTAAAAATACGGCAAGGAAACACACTTCCTTAGCCTACATCTAGCACATTTTGCCAACTTGAGATAATTGTACTGAACTTAGCTGTGACACTAACTTAATAGTGAATTTTTCAAAACTCTCCTATATACAGGTTAAAAAATATAGAACAGGGATAAAAAGGAAGTGATCACATGGTGTTACTATAGCAGCAAACAATCCAAGAACTGCGAAATTTCTCACTTGTAAAATGGAACTGAACTGCCAGAGTTACTGAGTTAGAGGCTACTATGAGTAAAATTGTACAGTCTGAAAAGATTTACAGAACTTCACAATAATCACTACAATTGTATTGAAAAAACAGCCAGAAAAGATGAAAAATGGAAAACAATCACTTTGATGTGAAGCCTTTCAAAAGTAAAGCCCAGAAAAAAATCTTTAAAGAATTTCACACTTGATGCATCAAATCACCTGTTACCAGAAGTACATAATTATTCTTGAAAATAAAGAGTATTTTTAACATAGAAGAATTCATAGCGCCTGTATCTAAGAGAGCAATTATTTTATCTGGAAACATTTTCCTCTAAGTGATACAGTTTTTACAGTGCTATAAATATACATATGCATATTAATGACCACATTATCAGTTAAGTGACTGAAGCCTGTTCAGTTGTTGGTTTTGCTCTTGCTTTTAAATCTCAGAATCGTATTCTTTAAAAATAGTTCACAATCTGTCTGGAGTACCACCTACCCAGAATTACTGCTCCTTACCTAAGAAAGGACAACGTGTACACTTCGGAATATACTGCAAGCAAACAAACCAGAGATGATTTTACCGGCATCATTCGGTTTGCTTCAGTCTTAGCAATATCAGGCTGCTCACATTTCTGTAATGCTTCTTTTCATTTGCTGTAATTTACATTACACATTTTCCCTTTGTAAATAATCTGCTTGCTGCTATAACATCATACCTGCTATGAAGCAATAAAATATAAAGCTATTTTATACAAATCAAAGAGCCATCACATGTCAAGGACTGTGAAGAGCATGGCCTAACATTTCTGTTTTCGACCCACCCACAAAGATCACACACAGCTTGCACTCTGCAACCTCATACAGTGCTCAGTTCAAACATATTTGTTGTAAACTACTGCTTTTTAGGAGTCAGCCAGTGCTTCGTACCTCTTTTTTGATTTTTATGTTCCATATATAAATAAAGAGGTTGTTTTGCCTTCATTACTTTCCTCATGCCTGTCTATTTTTCAATTCATCCTGCAAATGAGGAACAAGTTTTCCTTCCTTCTTCCTTGAAAGCTCCAAGTCCTTTGCCTGCAGGTAAGAGCAGCTGGTTTTGTCCACGTGTTGGGAGAGTTGGCTCTTGCTTTTACCTGACAAGGTGTGCTTGTGAAATATTTCCTGCAGTGATGTACTGAATCTGCACAGACAGGATGGTGTGCAAAGTACAGACTGGGAAACTAATAAAAATAAACATACAAATGTTGGCATCAATTTAACACGAGTCTGGCAATTAATCATTCTGACGCTAACACAGTTGCATAAAGAAATGAATGGAATTATTTCTGCATGTAATCATTTAATAAAGACTTCCTCCACTGCTTGCAACCATACAACCTTATATAAGCATCCCCTTTCCAGTTCACACAAAATTGAGTAGCCAAAATTTACTGCAGCAAATTGCTGCCCTTGGGTGACTCTAGTAGCAGTGCGACTCCAGACATGAAATGCTGGGACAATATAAGGCATTATCATTCCACCTTCAAACTTTTTCCATTAAAGTGTGGAAGAGTGACAGCATTCACTTATAAAAGCTTCCAAACCCAAATCATCATTGCTTTTGAACATACAAGACTACTTAATTCAGAATATTCTACAAGAACACAGTACTTCCAAGAGTACCGTTTTGTACATCACTGCCTCCTCCCATAAAAAAAAAAGCGCAGGTAGACAGAGGTGCTGCAAGTAGACTTGTTTCTATAGATTCACAGAATAACTTAGGACCCTCTGGAGACCATCTAGCCCAAACACTCACTCAAAGCAAGTCAACTTCAAAGTTAAGGCCACAAGTAACCTGATCATGCAACCAAGTTCTGGGAGATGTTACACCACCACTCCAGGCTACTCGTTCCAGAGCTTAACTGCTCATTTTTCCTTATGTCCAGTCAGAAATGTGTAACTGCTGCCTCTCATCCTTTTACTGTGAACCTCTCCAGAGAACACAGTTTGGTCTTCCCCTTAATATCCTTTAGGCAGTAAGACTGACGGTCAACACTAAGAACTTCAGATACTTACATACATCTATTTGGCTTGCAGCTTGCTTTTCCACATGCTTTTGGAAAGTATGATATAGATATATGCTTTTCCACATACACATATACTTCATAAAAGCCCATCGCAGAAAGTGGAGAGGGTTAGAATCCAAACCTACCCACAAGAAGAAGGAAGTCTGTCATCCAGAGATTTCTGTTTATTAAAAGAAGAGATCCCAAGCTGTATTAATTTTTAATAATATGCCCTTTTAAGTAGAAGTTCAGGTGGTTTCCATTTTCTAGCTTCCTTAGCCAGAAAATGCTGTCAGCAAGGTAACAGTGAGAAAAGTTGATGAAATCTATACTTTTTTTTTTTCTCTTCAGTTTGATTATTAATGGCACACTAAACAATGAGAACCTCCATTCTATTGCTTGCCTTTTCAGAGTCAAAGATGGTTAAAAAAGAAGACCGAGAACCATAGTCCTCAAGAAGACATCTTCTTTAATGAACTAAATAAAGTTAGGAAGAGAGGATGAAGGATGACACCTAGAAACATGGACAGCATTTGGTATCTGAAGAACCCTTCAGATTAGAACTTATTCTGAAGTATTAGAAAGTTGAATAGGTTGAGAGTAGACAACTATGCCTTTCCTCTACATGGCTTAAAACCAAAAAAGTACATTAAAATATTCTCATTTATACCATATAAAACCCTACGGCATTCCTCTCCCTTGCCTTTGTAATGTCTGAAGTTTATAAACAATGGTATCCTATTATGTACTTTCCAAAGCAGAAGCTCCAAAATTCTAGTCTTTTCATCGTCCAAATGCAAGTTCCAAAATAAAATCTAATTCTACCATTGCTCTTCACTCTTTGATCAACGTTATATTTGTTCACAAACCTGACTAAGATGTTTGTTGTTAAAGTTATCAAATATAAAACAGATGAAAAAAATAACTTGAATGAAATTGTTCTATATTGTAAAACACTACACAAAATATATTTATAGGAGTTTATCTGATGCACCGTAACAGGTAGAAAATACTTATTTGCCCAGTTGTTGTAAAATACACACTTCATGGAACCACTTATTCACCACATTTCCTGCTCTTCAAGGATCTTTTCCTACCCAGAAAGTTTTGGGAGTTTTCTTTTTCAGTTGCCTTTTTTGATTAAAAATGAAAACAAAGGAAATAACCCCAGAGTTTACATAGCTGTATGGCAGGCACCATTTCAGAATAGTAAAAAACTGATGTTATAAGAACTATTCCCATAACGATTTCTCCTTCACTGAGAAGAAGAATTGTATGTATTTATGTATTATTCATCTCTTAGCAATTCCTAATGTTCTATTTTTCTTTATGATTACCTTTTTGAGCAATGAGATTTCACAGAACTATCCCCAATTACTCCAATATCTCTTTTCCTCCTGGCAACAGTTTCCTTGCCATCATCTGTGATCATTGTGAAATACAAATTATTAGTTGAAATTCTCCCCTCAAACCCTCATTTATTCGCTAATATTTTAATTATTAAATTTTTCTGGCTTATTCTGGTCCTGGAAGAGACTCTTTTACACCTCTTTGTAAAAAAACTTTAGTTTTGACTATCCAAAATAATTTTGATTTATCTGAAAAAAATAATTACTTGCTTAACTATCCATTTTCTAATGAATTTTTGAAGATGCTCAGCTGCACAGCTTCCAGAAGAGATTTTTTGGAACTCCAGAATCAGCTTTTTTCTCACTTTCCCCACTTATGACCACAAATTTTACTCCCACCCCTAATTTCCTATTTTATAGGCAACTGATCTGTAAGTTCTTTCTGACATATTTCACAAGCAAATCTAAGCCTTGGCAAAGAACCTTTAGTCAAAACTTTTCATACTGAATCCCAAAAAATACCAGCTGAATCATCCTTCCACATTTTCTCACACGATTCTTTTCTAGGAACTCAGGGATTTATTTATAAGGAATAACTTATTACCATAAAGTGGATTAAAGACTTCATAATACTCCATTTTTGTACATTTAATTAATGTCTTTGCTATTTGCACTGGCTTTGGTGAGGATGGAGTTAATTTTCTTCATAGCAGCTCATATGGATCTGGATTTGTAACCAAGGCAGGGTAGATAACTCAGGGATGTTTTAGCTGTTGCTGAGCAGTGCTTGCACTGCATTGAGGGTGTCTCTGTTTCCCATGCTGCTTCCCAGAGAGTGGGCTGGGGGTGGGCAAGAGGTTGGGAGGGGTCATGACCAGGACAGCTGACCCCAATTGACCAACGGGAGATCCCAGCTCTTATGAGACCATGCTCAGCAAATAAAGCTGAGGGAAAGGAGGAGGAAGGGGGGATATGGTTTTATTTTTATTTCAGTCATTAATGTTTTGGGCCTAGTGTGCTACTATTTTACACTCTCATCCCCCTTTTTTTATTACTCTTATTAGGACATTACTTGCATTGTTTAAAAGATGTCCACATCCTTCTAACAGTCACCTTCACTCTGATCTTAAATCACAACAGCTTTTGGTTTTAGTGGTGTTGGAATATTCTTGGTCCTCTTAACATTTATCCTTCCTGACCCATCTTACACAAGAAGTTTGTTGCCATGTTACCTGCAATTGCTTTAACTTTTCAGCTGCTCCTTTCGATACTATTTTTTTTTGTTTCGCTGTAGAAAGGTCTCACTCTTATGAGACTGCTCCTATGGAATGCAACAGGATCACTCCTACAGAATAACTACAGAGATGATAATAATTTGAATTTTCCTCTGCTAAACAGAGGTTTCTCTTTGGCAGTTTTCCTAACTAATTTCCTCAAGGAATAAACATTCATAGAAGTGAAACCTACATTGCACCTTTATGTTTACCCCGCCAAGCAGCACTACTGGTTTAGTGTATCCCATTAACAGTCACCATCCTGGCCAGCTTGGGAGTACAGTCCTAGGATAAGTCCAAGGTCTTTCACTTTCTGAAGGGGTTTCTCAGAAAAATCACAATTTTCCTGCTTTTATGGGGCTGACTCAGTTTTTTAAGAGTCTGATGCTGCTCTGTGAACAAACTGGTGCAGAACCCCTGCACCCAGCTATATTTCTTCAGTGAGAATATAGAGCAATAGATTCTTCCAATATTTGCATAAGGACAGCAAAATATTACTGGAATATTTCTTAAAGATTCAATTTTTTTTCCTCTTCTGCAGATTTTACCCTTTATTAAAATTTTACTACAGGAAATTAAAAGTCAAAATGAACCTAGAGATTCGGTAGAATAGAAGATTCTGAGCTTGTCAGAAGACTGAGGGAAGAAAACCCACTCTCTAATGTAAAGTCACAATAATTTAAAAAAAAAAAATCCCCAATTAAGTGTACTTTGCCTTAATTTTAACGAAAGCCTTAGCAACCAAACACTGTAAGACTTGGTTGCTATGACAAAGATTATTATAATTAATATGGTTGAAAGTGAAATAAAAACTGCTGTGCACTGGAGAAGGTATCGTAACAGGCCACATTGATAAAAGGTCATTAGATAGTGTAGCTAATAATAATTAACTTCTCTGAAAGGTCCCAAGAGAAGCTGCTTTTCCTTTGTTGTATTCTCTAACATTCCTTGAATGACAAGTGAAGTTAAACTGAACCATGGACTTGACCTCTTGTCTACCACAAGCAAGACAAAACAGCTGTCTAGTGCAAAACTCCCAGTTTTCAATCCTTCAAATACTCTTCAAAGAACAGGAATGCAATTTTCCCATATTACCAAATTGGCTTCATCATTGGGGGTTGTCTCTCTTTGCATTCTAGTACAAAAAACATACTTAAAGCTGTCTTTTGAAGAAGCAGCTGTTAATTATGGTTTATTCCGTATCAGTTTTCCCATCTTTACTACATGGCAAGTGCCACTTCCAAATGCTTTTAAAGGTTTTCAGGTTTTTAAAGATAATTTCAATACCTAAATAATTATTTTTAATAACCATCTTTAGATAGCGGCGGTTACTACTATGGTAGTTAAAAGAGGGTAACGATAATTTGAGCAAAGTGGGAAGTGAAGACTATGTTTAGAAACACACAACAGAAGTCAGTTTTCCAGACCAATATACACAATTTAGTATCAATTTGACCCCAGCAGATTTAAATGGATTTTTTTAGAGTAACCAGTGAAACTGCATTGTGAAGCCCATTTAAACAGTGAGCAAGGTTTTTGCAAGTGAGCACTTCAAGACAGTGATTAAAGGGATCTCTGTGACACAGCACACATAACAGGTGACTGTTTTTTTAATTTAACAAAGAATGTTCAGTTTTTAAATACATAAACCCATGAAAAAGCATTTTGTTTTCTTTCAGAACCCCAATAAGAGATCCCAGTTCCAAAAACACTGTAAAGAAGTACTACAAAATGTAGATGTTATTCATAGGGTTATTTTCAGATGTCACATATATTTGAGTTTTAACAAATGTCTGTATTGCAACAATATGTAATTTTCAGTTTTTGAACACTTTCAGAAAGACCCTGGACTCACAGATAGGTGTTTTAAATGCACTAATAAATTTTAACATACAAACTTCAAAGCAAAAAAAAAACAAACCTACTTTCCTGAAATTTGTATAGCTCTGGCAACATTTTAAGAAGCAGCTGACACCATTAGCACTTACCCATCAGCAAGAGCAAGTTTCCCTCTTAATCTCACTGCTCGTGCCTGCACAGTCCATGTCCCACCTTCTGCCTGCATCAAAGCTCATCTGATCCTTCCAGAAGCCAAAGCAACCCTGCTCTGCTGACTTTTATTGCAGGGTTAGGTTTTTTTCTGCCAGGCTAACAGGTTAAACCAGCTGCTTGGTCCAACAAGTCCCAAAACATGCAAAGCAGAAGCAGTGGCCCTGCACAGCCACAAACAGGGGAGCGACCTTCACGGGGCTCCAGGCCTGGCAAAGTGCCCTCTCTTTCTTTCTTCCACTGCTCAGGCAATACAGGTGGACACATGAAGGAAACAACTACATAAAGAAAGTTAGAATTTTAACAAGTTCACTTTTCAGGGCAGTAACAAAACTTAAATCGGCGGATGCAGCAGCTTCGTATTTTCCTGTGACAAGGTAGTATTTCCCCTACTAAACACTGGGCAACTGCCCAGGGCCAAGGAGACTCTTGCTGACCCACAATGGGAGAGAACAAGTTCATCAAATCAAATTAAAATACAAGCAGGCTTGACTGCCTCATTTTACAAGCATGCCCCAAGGGTGTTCCTACTCCTTCAATAAAGGAAGCTATTTCATTGTCTCCAGTTCAAACTGCAGTTCTTGGAATTTCCAAATGTCAGTCTTCTGACAGTTTTAATCTGCCTGTACATCCGACCCACAAGGTTTCCTGCTCTTTGTATGAGAAAAGTGGGTGAATGAAGTCTTCCAATGGAAAAAATAGTTACTTCTCAGAAGATGTGCTGTAATTCAGGCAAGAAGCTGAGCAGAGAAATCACTAAATGTTTCCTAGCATTTTTATGCAGTATGGTATACTAAACTCACTGTTAGTCCTAAGTTCAAATGGAAAAAGGTTATCATGGGGAGAAAATAAAAAGGTACTATAAAACTGAAACACTTCAGAAAAAAGCAAACGAATCCCCAGTGAAATTGCAAAATAAAAACTACATGGAAGCCACAGGGTTCCCAAACCTCACCTCTGACAGCTAATCCTATGCAACTTGCTTAAGAGTAACTGTAGCTCACAGTAACCTAACAAGGTGTCAATAAACATCAGAAGTATTTGTCCTTTCAAATTACTATCCCCCTCAATCCCTCCAAACATTTTGTGTCAAAAAAGAAGCACTTACGCTTCCAAATGACCAACGGCCATAGATACACTTTAAAAACAAAAAAAAAAAATATCCTTAGTTCTTTGCTGTGACAGATGTTAAAAAAAATAAAATAAGCAAGTTTCCAAAATTGCAGCAGATTTCATTCAATTGCTATAAAGTACAGAAAAATGACCCCTTGGTCAGTGTAGCTAAGCAGGAGGTGTATTGCTCAATATGCTTCATGGAGGAAAGTTTTTCCTCATCTTCTTACAAAAATAATCAGGAGTTCAAGGTTCTGCAATTCCCTCAAAATTGTTTAAAAATCACTGTTCTGCACAGTAAGTTAAGTATTTTAAGATCTTTATAACATCAGCAGAACTAAGTACTTCTCTAGTCAAATGGACAAAAAAAATAACTTCAAATCCTGATTGACATTGTGTCTTGCAAATATCTGTGTTCTGCTCTAAATAGATGACGAGGAGTTGCTGTGATGCTTTTCTCAGAACTGTTATTTAACATTTTTCCAACTCTGCAAAGGCATGAGAACATTAAAACTCTTTTGTTTGAAGGCTCATTGGCAGAGCAGTTACATCCACTTTTCAAGAACACCCGACAATTCTCTCTTTGGTTTCCCCAAATAGAGGAGGGAAGAATGCAGAAAGTAGGAGCAGCGCACACAATATGTTTTTACATCCATCTGCCATCTGCTAACAGCTTCAGCTACTTGCATAAATACGTATTTAAACTCATCAGGAGAGATTACAGTCTTGTCTACATGCAGTTTTACTCAGTACAGCTGTTCACTAACACGTCCAAGGTGAGAGCCTTTTATACAGAGCCAGCAGTTAAGAGTGCACAGAAATACGATATTTTGAAATAAGAATATCCAAGTAAAGAACTATTCAATAGCGGGTGCTTCTGAATAACTAAATATAAACCAATCCACACAATCCATCACAGTAGGGTCTGCTTATGTTCTCACTATCTACACAAAGCAGAATCTGCCAGCACGGCCTTGTCCTTCAGAAACTGGAGGGAGAAGAAGAAATTACATGTCTAACAAGTGTAGCTATGTAGCTACAGATGCAGAACCTTTTCACTGTTATATTTCATATTAATTTATGAAGTTGGATTAAACAACATCTCTATCAAAAGGTTCTTTTATCTTGAGATAATTGCTTTTTCACGGTAGTTCAGCTGCCTCTTTGGCAGACAAACTGTAAAACCTTCACAGCTTTGATGAGCTCAGTTTAACACCACTGTCATCTCAGATCCTTCCTGCCTTGGCCTCTTGAATAAGTGAAAATAATCTACATGCTGGGAGTAACGATCTTTCACTTTCTGGTGGAAGAGATTTGAAGATGAAAGACAGCAATTGCAGCCTTGTGAGAATTTTTCAGTTTTCTCCTGAAATTGCTGTTCAGCAAGAACAACAAAACCCACCACACTCAGGGCACTGCGGAGGTACACTCGTCCCAATTAGATGCAAGTCAATACAGCCCTAACTCACAAAGTCAGCTTCTCCTGAAAGCAGCACAGCAATGCCCTACCTGGACCAGGAGGCTAAAAAATTTTAACATAAAGTCATAGAATGGTTAAGGTTGGAAAGGACCTTAAAGATCATCAGGTTCCAACCCCCCTGCTACGAGCAGGGACACCTCACACTAGACCAGGCTGCACAAAGCCTCATCCAACCTGGCCTTGAACACCTCCAAGGAGGGGGCTTCCACAACCTCCCTGAGCAACCTATTCCAGTGCCTTACTACCCTCATGGAGAAGAATTTCTTCCTGATGTCTAACTGAAATCTACCCTCTTTCTGTTTAAAACCATTACCCCTTGTCCCATCACTACCCTCTCTGGTGACAAGTCTCTGCCCATCTTTCCTGTGCATGTTCAAAAGGCATGCAGGAATACCAGACTACACAGTACTTTAAAGCATATACCTGCTAAGTGTCAATTAAGTTTGGCACAAATGTTCCTAATTGGGGAAATTAGAGTAGCTGATTAGTACAAACAAAAAGCATAAAACTTTTTTTTTTTTAATTCTTATATTAGAAATAAGCACTGAAGACACCAAAAAACCTTAAGCCTCAACACTGCCGACACTACCTGTGGCAGTCATAGTTTTTTTCTAAGGACTCCAGTTCCATGTAGCAGCTGAACATACAAGACATACTCATTGTGTTATTTTCAAGCAAAATAAATCCTTACTTCTCATTGTTTACTGGATGAAAATGCATGCTAAGTTAACACCATGTCTATCAAAAGTCTTTAGCGTGCAAGTTGCCTTAGTATTATGAATAATCCTTTTGTTTGCCAGCTGTGCATTGCACTTCCTACATCTGTATTTGAGTCTGATGGAAGTACCAGGGACCATGTCTGTGTCTCCACTGTGACACTAAGCAAACTGGAACTGCTGACTGCGTTAAACATTTGGACTCGAGAGGCTGAACATGGTTAGCACAAAGACTTTGGTGACTTCTCAAACTTGCAGTTTCACCATATGATGCGTCATCTGTCAGTGGTCACATTGTTCTGCATTCAGGCTTTATTACTGACACGGGCTAATATACACCTAAGCTGTCAGGTTTGATTTCACTAGGAAGGTGCCGACAGACCACTTTTAACACACCCCACACAAATCATCTTTAAATTTATAGTATGCTGCTCACTTAACAGACCTCAACCTCTTTTCTGTGTAACACTAACGAACTAGAGCTGCTGCAGTGACGCATGTGGCTGCTAAATCTGTGTTACCAAACATTCTTAACAGTCTGATTTCAGTGATCAATAAGTATCTGCAAAACATGACAAAGATTAATGGTGCACAAAATATCTAAATCAGCTATCAAGGACCAGTTCTTAAGAACTGTTTACATTTCACTTCAGGAAATCCATGTCTTGGGATGCTGCAGCTAAGCAAAAGAGACAGACCAATTCATGTTCAAACTGAGCTGTTGTTACTTGTTTTCAGGACCCCTGTTTTCTTTGGTCTGCATCAGCCATAGCGTATTGGCTCAGTATCAATCATCCTTAGAAAAGACAGCTTACAACCAGCACAATACCAACAGCTCATTTACAGGAAAGGGAACAAGTCTAAAGAAACAAATCTTCGCTCCTTTGAGAAAAATACCAAAGATTAATTTGTAAAATTAAAACACTGAATGCTGTAATATGCATGATGAATTTGCAAATTAGGTAGATGATGACAAGGAAGATAATGCAGAAGAAAGTTGCCAGAAGTTTGGATCTTCTGTAATTTGCCAGAAGGTATCATGCTGCCTATGAAGCTACCACCAAGCAGAGTGGAAGAGAAAACACAGCAACTCACAGTCTGGGGATGGAGGGGTGGAGTGTATTTTTCATTTTAATTGGATGGGAAAGAAAACCTGAAACTAAAACACTGTCTTTAAAGTTTCCTTTAATTACTGCTACCTGCCATGGCAATAAAAATAAATAGAAAATACTATTCCCACCACTATGTGGGAACTTGCATTCAATGGAAGCCATTTTATACATCTTCCTAAAAATGAAAATCAAAGCTTAAGTATATTGGCTAGCAAAAGAAACAACAATAAGTGGAATCATTAAAGCCCACTAACATCATTTGGATTTACTAATAAAACCTGCAGACTCCAGCTTTATTTTAAATAGGCTGCGTGAAAATTCTCCCCAGACAATGTCAGAATATTAACTCCTTCCTGAGAAATTTTACAGCAGAATAGCATCTAGACTACAAACTCATTCACCACTGTTTCTTCATGAATTATTTTAAAATATTGTACACAAAAAATTATACAAAACTTTCCTGAATACTTAGTGTATTTTCTGCAGGCCATCTCTGTCAGTTTTGTAAACAAATTTTTCTCCTATTCTCTACACAGGTGACTTCATTCTGTAACTGTATTAGACCAGAGATAAAATAGCTCTATAGTTCTAAATTGTAAACTTTAATTATATCTTAAATATCCTCCCTGTGGAACTATAGGAGGAAACACCTGTGAAAACCTCAACATTAAATAACATAGGTAAAAATTACTTATCAACTTACATCACAATATTTCTATGAAACTAAAGAATTTAGAAAAGCAATTAACATCTGCTATAAGGCTCCTCTGTACACTGTGAAAGTTTATTACATTTAAAATTATAGTAATTGAACTAATAAAAGTGAAGCAGTCAAGTGAAGCCACACTATCTTAAACACAAACTATGTCATATTATTTAATAAACTAACCTGATTTTAAACTACATGAGTGATACCAATAGCAATTCAGGAGTCCACCTTCTATTCCTGCTAAATTTTCTTTCATCATTTTTCAGATGTTCAGCTTTAGTTTTATCTTGCACTTTTGGAGAAGTGCTAGGAAAAAAAAAAAAATCATTTCAGCTTAGCACTTTTACACAGACCAAGTTCCATTTGCAGCTGCACACCTCCCCTACATGATGTTTGGAGGCATAAAGTATCTGGCCCTATTCTCGCTCTGAAATAAATCGACTCTACAATACTCAAATTATTAGATTTCCCAATGTATATGGTTTGAAATTGATGCACTTTTTTCCATTTTTATTAAAACTGCACTTGATTATTTTAATACAATTTTGGAAAACATTAATTACAAATTCATTTTTTAGCAAATTAACACATTAAACCTGTTGACTACACTTAAGGAAGCAGATCCTACTCTCATTTTGACATACATTTTCTGAAAGCAAGTATCTAGTCATTAACAATTTTTGCCAAAATCAAATTCTCCCTGGAAATACTTGTGCATTCACTTCTTGTTGCCACCAGTGCTCCAGAGGCAACTTACCTGGCCATTAAATAACACCTCCAGAAAGATTTGTTGCCTATTACTGATGTCCCAGCTGCAGGAAGCTGCAGCTTTCCCTGCATTTTACTCCTTCAGTGTCTGAGAAAAAGACTCTCCAGCATTTTGCATTTGTTATGGGTTCAGAAAATTCCCTTCTGGAACACAAAGACCGAAGACCTGCCTATAGTCAAGTCAACTCTCCAAACAGCACTGGTACAAGCTTTTCTCCCAACCTCCCAGATGTTGAATGGAAATACAGCCTCTTCTTCTCCCATATATCCATAGGGCTGGCTTGCCGAGTGCAGCATAATCCATGCCAGGAAGCATCACGTTCATAGGCAACCTTAGGCAACTCACCAGCCTCTTACACAAAGACCTTTTTTTTTTTTTTTTTGTGCTGTGTGGTTTGGTTAGGCTTTGTTGTGGGAGGGTTGCAATTTTTTTCATATTTCATTTTTTTAATTATTTCCTTCGTTCCCCCCCCACTGCAAAACAGCAAGAACCTGCTCAGGGAGGAAGAAAGAGCACCAAGGGGAAGAGGCAGCATTTGCAAAACATCACAAGTAAATTATTTTTCATGTGCTGTGCTTTGCCTCCATGCTGGCCCATGCCAGAGTATTCTTTCCTCAAACTTAACAGAAAAGATTGCTGTGAAAGGATCTGGAATGTATTAGCCAAATACTGCCTGTTAAATAAAGCTACCAAGGTGGTTTCCACAGCGTTTGCACCAGAGGTTTTCAATAGCAGGGAAATTGCTCAGCAATCTCGGCCATACTCAGCACTTGCAGAACCAGTTTTAACACTACAGTAGACCTACTGTAGCAAAATTACTATGGATTTAAAAACGGACAAGCTGGTTTTCCCAATTTAATTAACAATGTAATTAAACTGGAGAAGAAATTACTTACCTTAGTTATGACTTTACTTTTGAGTAAAATTACAATCCTCTATGTGGTTATTAAGAATAACTGTACCTGCATGGCACTGCTGTTTTCAGAGTCCCAGAAAAAGAAACCAAGTTTATTGCCACTCCTTTGTGAGAATGAGCAAGACATATCTATGCTCAAAATACAACATGCTCTAACTACAGAAGTAGAAACATGAACATGTGTATTTCAGCAGATTTCCCCACTACAGATCTGACCACAATTAACATGGTCCTGACATTTTTCAGTACTATCTTACCACACATAACCTTGACAAAAGGAAAAAAAGAAAGGAAAAAAAAGAAAAGGGGGGAAGTAAATTTCTGGAAAATGAAAGCTGTACTGTTACAATTTTGAAAAAGAACCAACCAAACAACCCATTTCTAATTTGGGGGGCAGTTCTTCAATTAAATACATTGAACCTAACTGATGGTTCTGCAAAACTGCAACCAAAGAAAGTATACTTGTCTGGTTCAACTGTTTTGTTGTGACAAAATACCTACTTAACACATTTTCTGTTTCAAGGCGCTATGCAATATTTCTCTAACATATGTAAACAAATAATATATTAAAATGCATGCCATGTTCTATTTCAGTAGGATTTTTGAATCAAGAAAAACACAAAAATGAAACTACTTACATGGCTTTCTGAAAAATATTGGTTATACTACCTGTTTATACTTTGGACAAATTTAAAAAGTTGAGCAATGTGATTCACACTGAATTCAATGCTACCGAGACAAGTACATTTGATGTTCCAGCTCTTCATGGAAAACCAGACAGCTGCTGCTAAACTTTATTCCCTTTCATTGTTCAAATTTACATGGTGTTAAGATCTCATAAATAAGTCCAGGACCAAAGACAATGCTTTACTTTAAGGTTCATTTTTATCTTTATAAAAGAAAAAAACCTAGGCACACGTGAACACATGCCATGAACCCCATTGCATGTACGGCCACCATCAGATCTGGTGTTCACCATTTTTGGTTACAACAGACACATGCCAAACAAGCAAATTCCAGCTTTGTTCTGATTTCTATGCTAAGTTGCACAAAAAACAACTGGTCTCCTGTCAAGTTCTATAACAGGAAATATTATTTTGTAACATGCAAATGCATACCTGGTGGATATTTTTTATTTATCTGTTAGCAAAAAGAAAAAAAAAAAAAAATCACATTTTTATAACTTACCAAGGTTTCCAGTACATTAGAAAATAATTCAGTTCATACAGGAGAGAAATTTGTTCAGTGTGGTAGAGTCACATTTCTCTCATTAAAAGCAACAGAAAACAGAGTAACAGTTTGTTAACCTTTTTTTAAGATGCCATTAAAAACCACTGGAAACATGGTAACAGGAACTTGTCACCCCCTTCACTTCCCATATTGGAAAAAGGGAAATGGCTTTTTTTTTTGTGGTGGTGGTGGTATTATTCATCATCATAATAATCAACAATACGATTATTATTAATTATAATTTTGTTTTCAAGAAACATTATGTTCTTTGGGTTTCTGTGTTCTTCACAAGTACAAGCATAAAGAGCAGCACATATTCACTCTGCCAAAGGAGAAGACCAAATATCCCCCTGGAAGCCTGCAATTTCATAGCAGGGTAGGGACCTGTGCTGGGGCCAAAGGAAGATGATTGGAAGATTGGAGCATCTCCCTTACAAGGAAATGCAAAGAGAGCTGGGACCCTTTAGCCTGGAGAAGGCTGAGGGGAGATGTTATTAATGCTTGAAAGTATGTAAAGGGTGGGTGCAAAGAGGATGGAGCCAGACTCTTTTCAGTAGTTCCCAGTGACAGGATGGGGGGCAATGGGCACAAGCTGGAACATAGGAAGTTCCATTTAAATATGAGAAAAAGCTTCTTTACTATGAGGGTGACAAAGCACTGGAACAGGCTGCCCAGGGAGGTTGTGGAGTCCCCTTCTCTGGAGATATTCAAGACCTGCCCGGATGCAGTCCTGTGTAATGTGTTCCAAGTGACCCTGCCTTAGTGGGTGAGTTGAACTAGATAATCTCTAGAGGTCCCTTCCAACTCTGACAATTCTGTCATTCTGTGAAGACCGACACCGACCTCTCCAAGACCCTTTGCAAGGGCAGCAGCTGGGAAAACAGGAAAAAGGGGCAGTGGCAAAGGGAGAACCAGCATGGCACTCCTCTTGACTGCAGCTGTCGGTGCAGCAGGAGAGGGAAGCAAGGACAGACCTCCCTGTCCTTCTGAAGGCAACTTCTAAAGGCAACTCTGAGATGAAGGGAAGACCTCACTGATCCCTGGCTTCCTCCCCAGACACACAGCAAACTGGCTGTGTTGTAATGAACCAAAATTAGAGAAATGCCGAAGTTCAACCCATCGCAGTTCAACATGGCAATTCAAGCACATCACTAGCTGAAATTGACTTATTTTTTCTTTAACCACAAATCCTCTGAAAGGGTGAACTGCTCGGCAATGCAGACTCACGAGGGTGCACTTACATTTGATACAAAAAGTAACACAACTTGAAAGACAAAAAAAGGGGGGGAAAGACAGACAATGCAGATTGTAACTGTTTCTTAATTGGTTTTGTGAAGGCTAGAAAGTTTACAGTAACCACCTAATCAGGGCGAAGGAGATGGGGATGAGAAACTGGTTCACACCCCAAAAAAAAAAAAAAAAAATCAGATGAAAGAAGGATGATCTGTTTCCATTCTTGCCACAAAATCCACAAAGTTAGTCTACTCTGAGCTTTAAAGGTTTTTCTTTTTTTTTTTTTTTTTTTTAGTTTTTTTAAGGGCTTTTTTTGCATTTTCCAATTAAATCCAATTCTGAAGTTAGCCGATCAGCTCCAAAACCTGAAGCTTAACAGGTCCAACCAAGTCAACTACTTAATGATCAAAGCTACCAAAATTACTTGACGCGAGCATAACGTGTGCCCAAAGGGCAGCCACATACACACTCCAGATAAAAACTATTTTGCTGCAGAAGTTTAGCAGCTGGAAGATTGTCTACTCACTTGTTCCTTTCTCCTTCTCCAGAAATGCTTCAGCAAGCAGCCCCTTCAGGAATCTGCTGCTGAACCTGGCACAATCACTGTTTCTTCTCCCTTCCCCAAAAGCCACTGACAGGATGATATCCCCAGAAACCAACAACTCCACAGAGTTACAAAACTATTCTTGTTCTGTCTTACAGCTCAAGACCATCACCACTTGATTGCTACCATGAAATCCCCAATATTCGATTCCTCTACGAGCACTTCAACAATGCACCGGGAAGGCTGACAATATCGGATTTCTTTTTTTTTTTTTTTTTTTAAGGCTTATAATAAAATCATTCAAATTAAACAAATACGCTTTCCTCACTGGTAAATAATTTCATCCCATAAACAGCATCAAACCTCTACTACTTCCAGGTGACAGATGCATGTCTCCTGTATTTGAAGAACTAAAAACCTGCAGCATTTAAATTTCAATCACCGAATACAGCAAAACAATAATTCAGAAATAATAATAATATGCACTGCTTAAATAAGAGAATTGACAAGTTATTTTCTTCCAACAGACAACACCTAGTGAAGATACATTCATTGCCTGGAAAGCATAGCAATGACTACATTTTGCCATAATTGTCAATTTTGTTTTCCAAACCAAAAAGTTTACTCAAAACTAAAAATTGACGTTAGGAAATTTTAAAGGTAACTCACTCACAGCCTCATAGCACCAAACAGGCACACACAACCACTCCCTGTAAGAGTGTTCACACTGCAGCAGGACAGTAAAGTGACACCACTACAATCTCAGGAATTTTTCTGCTCTGCCCTAGCAGGGATGACCACACAATCTGCGCCCTCCACCAGTGTGGAAAACACGTCTTCACTCTCCCTGGCAGCTGTCAAGCACTAATGCACAGTCCCAGCTCAACACAGAGGAAGAGCCATGATTTCGGAAGGCTGTTTGAGATGCAGGCAGAGATGTGGTAATCCTGGCACGTGCATTAACAAAACCTCAGTGAGCAACTGTAAACCCTAAAACCAAAAAGGTTTCCAGCTACAAAGCCTATTCCAGCAAATGACTGGTACGTGAAAAGATCCTGTGGACCAAATGCAAAAGACTCCGGAAGACCCGTGAGGTCACAAAAAAAACCCCAAACAGACCAAATAAGAACAAAAAAAAAAAAAGCCCAACCCACCAGGAAAAAACCCAGCTTGGCTCCACTCCAACAAGTTTTACACCAGTTCTTTAAACCTTCTGCAAGCTGCACATAAAGACATTTAAAGAAAATAGTGAGGGAGCTCCACAACTAAGAGCAGGAGAGAGAGGTCTCAAAGAAGAAAATAATATGCCTGTGAAGACTACAATGCAACAGTTCCTGGCTTTGAGCCCAGAGCACTATCTGCCTGACTGCACCACTGCCCTGCATCCCACAGGGCAATTACTAGTTTGCAAACTTCCCATCACAATGTTAGAGCCAGAAAATCGTTCTACTTCAGATGGTATTCCAGAATATCCAGAACAGGGGTATAATTTACTCCACTGTTGCAGGAGGGGGCAAGGAGGGTGGGGGTGTCTTTAAAATGCATTGTAATATCTTTTGGGCAAAGTATTTAATAATACTGCTTTGTTTGCTTGTTTATTTAAATACCTTGCATAATTTATCAGAATGTGATCCTAGTGCAAAGCAATTGATACACTTCTCCCCAAGTCTCTGAATTCTGAGTATCTTTTCCTTCAGAGCAACCATCTCAAGTTGGTTTTTCAATGTCACCTCAATCAAAGTCTAAACTCGAGAAAAGTTCATACATGGTAGGGAGAACTAAAAAGATACGAGCAATTTATTTCCCTATGAATAGGTCATATCACCAGTCAACATGGGATTTCTCTTACTGCTCTGGATGAAGAAAACCTTTTGACTTTATTCCAAGCCTCAGGCTTGTTCACTATTTAGCATTACAAAAAGAGAAAATAGTCAAAAAAGACTACCAAAACAACCAACCCATTGTAGCATGGTGTGCACAGATTCAAAAATAAACAAAAAACCCCACACCTCTTCCAGAGCATTTCATCTTGCCCTAAATAATAAAATGCAGAAAAGGACAAAAAGAAAAGAATGCAGCTGCAAAATTCTCAGTATTATTTTCTTCCCTAACATAGATATTATTGGAGGGGGCGGGGGGAAGAATCCAGCCACCTAGAAGCATTCAGTGCTTCACAGCAAAAATCACCTAACAATACATCTTATCAGTGATGAAACGATGAGTTCAGACTTCAGGCTTTTGAGTCAAAGTCCCTCATTCTTCAAGGCCCATAACTTTGGAGGCTGACTGGTTTTGAACTGCAGAGATTTTAGTGAACTTTTTGATAATGATTCAAAACTGCACTATTAAACATTTTCTGTTATTTACTTTTAGTTACGGGTAGTCTGGAAACCCCTCAATTCATTACTCAATCTTTTCAAAAGCTGTGTAATGAAATAAAGTAATACCAGTTTCTGCTCTTCTTTAACCACCTACTTCAAGCATATATCATTGATTTCTGCCATAACCCTCTTCCATTTACTTTACTTTTCACATGAATAAAAAAGTATTTTAAGAAAAGCCAAGTGGAAGAGTTCCTTAATAAAGGGAAAAGAATCTTGCAGAAGCTGATAAAGATTACAAAATCTGACTTTCTTATATAACAAGTAATTAGGCTTCCCAACTATAGAAAAAAAGTCCTAAAAAAGAAGAATCTCCACAAAAAGAACCAGATCTTCTTGTTTACACACCATGGTTTAAATCAATCTTGTACTTCTGAAAAACTGAATCAGACCCTCTGAGGTGGCTGATTAGCAAGTGTGTTTTCCACCTTATTGCCTGACAGTGCCTGCAGTATGATGGGGAAGGGAATGCTACAGGCTTTTCATAATCTTGGTAATCAAGGTTAATATAACATTTGCATACCACCTTGCTGATGAGTGGAATGTTTCCTGGAAAAGTACTGACTTTAAAGTCACATATATTTCATCAGAAATTAAGCACTGGCTAAAAATATTACATATTTATCTCAAAGTCTTCATGGGTTTACAGCCAGCCAGTCTTCCACCTGAGACTTTTAGGTAATTAAATGTAATTTATAACATGGACTCGTACAGCACATTAACCTCCAAATTCTTTCATTGCCTTTGGAAATGCCAAGCATCTACTAAATTTTTGTCACCTTGCCCTGAAGATATCCACTATCTTGCAGAGAACAGTGAAAAAAAGTCAAAATGTTCATCGGCTTCATTGAAACTACATCATTCAATGCATACCAGAACTTAACATCTGGTATAGCCATACGGTTCCTTACAACACTCCAGTGCTTCAACTATGACTTTTCTATCCTAGTTTTAAGAAGTTCAGATCATCACCATCATATGGCAAAGGAAACCCAGAACACAGTAGAACAAAAGCAAGCTACTCACAGACTGTAACATAACAGAAAGCAAAATAGTAGAAAAGACAGCTGTGAAAAATTAAACGGGGGGGGGGGGGGGAAACGGAGGATGGGTGGTGGTGAGAGGAGTAAACTTTTAAAAGGGTGTTATTTTCTGAAGAGCTACATTTTTGCCAAAATGTTCTTTTTAGACATACAAACTCTTCAGCTTCGAAATTCTGCCAACTCATTCTTTCTTCAGCACAGGACTAATAGAACAACATATGTGATTGCTCAGACTCCCCAGTTCAACAGCTTATAAAAATCAAGACAGCCAACGGAAGAGACAGAGGTAGAGGCAGAACCATCACTGCTTGCGATGGAGAAGTATGGTTTGAGTCACTCAGTCAGGTAAAATCTGTCAGCCTTGCCTAACAATTTTCTGTTATTTTTAACTGTAAATCTTTGAGGCTCATTTCTCATATGTGCATTTTTAATGTAGCAGACCCAAACAGAAATTAGGTATCTCCAAAGCAGGCTACAAAAATTAAAACCACAAAGCTAGGAAAGCTGCTATATACATATCCATATGAAAATTTAAAAGAAAAAAAGAGAGAGAGAGAAAAAAAGAGAGAGAGAGAAAAAAAGAGAGAAAAAAAGAGAGAGAGAGAAAAAAAGAGAGAGAGAGAAAAAAAGAGAGAGAGAGAAAAAAAGAGAGAGAGAGAAAAAAAGAGAGAGAGAGAAAAAAAGAGAGAGAGAGAAAAAAAGAGAGAGAGAGAAAAAAAGAGAGAGAGAGAAAAAAAGAGAGAGAGAGAAAAAAAGAGAGAGAGAGAGAGAAAGGAAAAAGAGAGAGAGAGAGAGAAAGGAAAAAGAGAGAGAGAGAGAGAAAGGAAAAAGGAGAGAGAGAGAAAGGAAAAAGGAGAGAGAGAGAAAGGAAAAAGAAGAGAGAGAGAAAGGAAAAAGGAGAGAGAGAGAAAGGAAAAAGGAGAGAGAGAGAAAGAGAGAGAGAGAAAGGAAAAAGGAGAGAGAGAGAGAAAGGAAAAAGGAGAGAGAGAGAGAAAGGAAAAAGGAGAGAGAGAGAGAAAGGAAAAAGGAGAGAGAGAGAGAAAGGAAAAAGGAGAGAGAGAGAGAAAGGAAAAAGGAGAGAGAGAGAGAAAGGAAAGAAAGGAAAAAGGAGAGAGAGAGAGAAAGGAAAAAGGAGAGAGAGAGAAAGGAAAAAGGAGAGAGAGAGAAAGGAAAAAGGAGAGAGAGAGAAAGGAAAAAGGAGAGAGAGAGAAAGGAAAAAGGAGAGAGAGAGAAAGGAAAAAGGAGAGAGAGAGAGAGAAAGGAAAAAGGAGAGAGAGAGAGAGAAAGGAAAAAGGAGAGAGAGAGAGAGAAAGGAAAAAGGAGAGAGAGAGAGAGAAAGGAAAAAGGAGAGAGAGAGAAAGGAAAAAGGAGAGAGAGAGAAAGGAAAAAGGAGAGAGAGAGAAAGGAAAAAGGAGAGAGAGAGAAAGGAAAAAGGAGAGAGAAAGAGAGAGAAAGAAAGAGAGAGAGAGAAAGAAAGAGAGAGAGAGAGAAAGAAAGAGAGAGAGAGAGAAAGAAAGAGAGAGAGAGAGAAAGAGAGGGAAAGAAAGAGGGAAAGAGGGAAAGAGGGAAAGAGGGAAAGAGGGAAAGAGGGAAAGAGGGAAAGAAAGAGGGAAAGAGGGAAAGAGGGAAAGAGGGAAAGAGGGAAAGAGGGAAAGAGGGAAAGAGGGAAAGAGGGAAAGAGGGAAAGAGGGAAAGAGGGAAAGAGGGAAAGAGAAAGAGGGAAAGAGGGAAAGAGGGAAGAGGGAAAGAGGGAAAGAGGGAAAGAGGGAAAGAGGGAAAGAGGGAAAAAAACAACCCAGCAGACTGGGAATAAGACAACAGCATACACCACCAACAGTTACTTTCCCACCACCATCATTCTCTTATCCCTTAGGAACTTCCTATGCTCCCAAATGAGCTACCTTTAGATGGAAAAATGTATGTTGAGGCTTGCCTGCAGAACATGCGCTACCGACACAATGCCATGGACCTGCACCAACAGTGAAAATCGGCATTCCCATTTCTAAGAAAAATGAAAGAGTGTCCACAAAATCTCCAATATTTATGGTAGACCTGAAAACCTAGAGGCCGGCACCTCAGCTATGACTGGGCTTGTTTGGGCAATGTTTATTTTCACTCTGTGCACTATGATTTTCCAGTTTGAAGGCTGGAATGTGACTGCATTTGCAGAAGTCCTTTGAAAGCTCTAAGTGCTTTATGATCTACAGAACTGAATTATTAAAATATTGCTGGTAATCACCCTGTTTGGAACTTTTTCTTTGTCCTCACCAAACTGATAAGCATCTCAGAAGAAATGAGACAGAAATGAGACAAATATGCTTGCACACTTTCATTTTTACCCTAAAATTAAAAAAATATGGTGTTCTGTTTGTACTAACAAGTCTTGGAGAAGCAATTAAAAAGTTCATTATAAAATTTCTCAAAGTAACTCTTCGATAAGCTGTATAAAGACAGTCTTTTGATTAAGTGTTGTCTAGCCAGTAGCAGTCAGGAGAACACTTAAGTGGTTTACAAAGCACTTCTGACAAGAAAGCAACACTGTTCCTATTTGGATGTATTTCCAAAGAGGTCCAATTCTACATCATTAGCAATAGCAGTAAGTGGTGAGACAGTTAAAAATTATTTTAACTGAGGAAAACCATGGAGGAAAAGGAAGACGTAAGAAGAAAACAGATGGATAAGCCATTTCATTGTGTATTAATGAACTAGGAACAAAAGAGTTTATGGACAACCACCTTAACTTTTTCAAAGCCACTAAGTATTCTCAAAGGAGTTATTCCACAAAAGGAGAGCTAAAGAATGATGCACCTGTACCAGGAGCATTTTGGTGACTTATACTACCTACCAAAATGAGGCTGTTGCAAGTTTAAGGGGGAAGCTATCTGTCTGCCTTTAATAAACACTGACTTAGTTTTCTTTAATTAAAAATCTAACCAAACTTTTAATAACACATCTTACTAAAGAATTTTTATATCTCTGCTAGAATACAATTCTAGCTACTCATCAAAACAAAAGTTCTAATTCATACTTTATTTCTGAGAATCCTTAGAAACTAGAATACTTTAAAAGGCTTAATTCCTTTCGGTAAATTACAATTTTAAAAAGCCTAAAACTACCTGTTATGCCAAGTTAGACTGAAAGGAGATGACAAGGGAAAAGAGCAAAGAAACATAGGCGTAGGGCTGGTAGTGGCAGATGAAGTTAGTTTTAATTTCTACAGCCAGAACAAAAACTGAGCAGACTGGTTTAGGTAACCATAGAATATAAAGATTACATTTAGTCTGCCTAGGATTAGGGAAACAAATGAAATACAAAACCACTGAGGGAAGTGGGGGAAAGGACTTTGCCTTTTGTACAAAACTTAACAATGGCTTAGCAGTTCAGGCTGAAGGTCCACTTACCCCAACATCTTGTCTTTACCAGTGGTCACAAGGAAATGTAAGAACAGGGCAAGAATGTGCCCTTCTTCTCTGTGCCCCCCCCCCCCCCCCCCCCCCAACATTCTCTGCTCCTCCAGCTACTGAGGATTAAATCAACTCATGAGATTTACTGGCCTTGTTTGCTCAAATACTGATTTCTGATAGTTCCCTTTCGAGAACTTGCCCACTATCTCCTTAAGCCTACATATTCCTCTGGCATCAGAACAGCTAACAGCTCCTTCTGACACAGACTTACATGGGTCTACAGCCTGCTGTGTGACCCACCTCCATCTGTTACTTTTCAGTCTGGTTACCTCACCAGACCCAAAAGGCCCCAAGCTCTTAAACTGAAGAGGACTACCCTTCACGTACCAGAGATAGTTTTGCAGACCTTTCTCATGTTCCCCTGAACTGTGTCTTTTTCTAGGCTTCTATTGAAGCATTGCCTCTCACACATGGCTACAGGCTGCTTGCTCCCCTGGCACTCAACTCTTGTGCTCATGCTCAGATTTCCACAAGACTTCTACTGTCTTATAACTCAACATCCAAGAACTACAGCAAGTTTTAACATAAAGTGGCTGGCTGCATGCAGTTGGTTTACAGTCTCACAGGTGTGCAAGTTTAGAATGGTGATCCAATATTCAAAAAGGCAATAAATTCTCCTATTTCACAAGAAATCTGTTTCCTACTTTATCTGGCATATGGCCCAACTACACACACCATTAGTGAATCTTCAATCAATCTGCTATCCTTCTTTAATAATTCTATTACAGTTTCAAGACCTTTTAAGATTGTGAAGGAAAATAACTTTCCAAGATCTCTGAGCTATTTAAACTTTTATAAATCCTTAAAATCAACAATATTAAAATAAAGAACAGATTTATTACCCAAATCAGGATTCATAATCCAGCTAGAAAATTATTTGGCTTTCTAGAGTCTTCCTGCACTTTTTTAAATGGTCACACATCATTAGTCTTCCTGAACTGATATAAGAACTTCTCCTTGATGCAGTTCAGTATTTTTGTTTGTTAGACTTCCAAGTCTAATCATCACTCCTATCAAGCAGGTATCCTAGCCAGCCTCTACAGAGCCCTATTGCAGTATAATGAAGTTTTAAAGAAGCCTAAAGAAACAAAATAACTAATTTATTTAGAAGTTTGAGATCCATGGTTCCATATCAACAGTATCTTTATCAGTTCCTGATCAAAGGTTACACAAAGCAGAGAGATGTAATCTAAAACCAAAACCAGAAAGTCCATGGTTCACATTGCAAAGCAGACCTCATGTGATTGAGCAATATTAATTTGCTGGGGGAGACACACACACAAAAAAATGGGAACAATGGACTTTCGGAAGACAGTGTGCAACAATTTAAAAAAAAAAACAAAAAAAAAAACAACCCACACACAAAAAATTCAAAAAGGGTGGTATAGTTGGCAGGTGAGGAGAAGTGGAAAAATGCCTGCGACAGAAGCATAAAGGAAGAGACAGCCTGCAGCTGTTGGATAATCCTTACTGTGCAAAGCAGGAGAGAACTTGGGGAAATGAACAGAAGCATTAGACAAAACAACACATCCAGACAGGATCTTAACTAACATCTTAACAAAAATAAATTAATGAACTACAGTCATAACCAACATAGACAATAGATAAGACAAAACTCCCAGTTACAAAGTTTTAAACAACAAAAACCCCAAAATATTTTTTCTTTGAAGCAAATTTCAGGCAGGTCAAAGGTGGTGTATTTTCAACAAAGTGATAAAAAAAGAATCCAGAACTAACAAGGACCAAAATCAAATAATTTTCTCAATCTCAAGGGACTCTCTAACCAAACCATTTTCCTCAACAGTTCATCCACATGTTAAACAAACAGAATAAAAGATGCAGATTCTTTGCTAGCAGGAAAGAGAAGACAGATCGTATCATTATAGGACTGAGAAAACTTCCCAAATGCAAAATACAACAACCCTTCCTTGGAAAACAAACAAACAAACAAACGACCAAACAACACAGGAATGGCCCGAATGCGTAACATTAGAATTTCATGTAATATACACTGCAGCTGCTAGAAGCTTAAAGCCCCTGTGGACTAACAGGAGTATAGCAGCACTAATTTGGTTCTTCAGCTCAAAGTTCTTGAGTCACAAATAGGATGAAGGCTGGAAGTGTATTCTGGGGGAGGTATGACCATGAGTTTGTCCTGTATAAGCTCTTCTACAAGCTTCCACTGTTATCTGCCATCAGAGAGAGGATACAAAGCTAAAGGGAAATTCAGATTGATTCAGTAAAGCCATTGTAATAAAGTGTACTACTGTATTTAGTCAGAAATAAATACATAAGTAGAAAAACAAACCAAGCAAACAGAAAACCCCACCACCCTACAGAATATGAAGAAAGGCAAGTAAATGGATTATTTAATACATATATTATATATACATATCTCTTGTAAGTAAAAGAGAAATATTAAGTCCATCCAAAAAACGCATAAACTGACCAGCAACATGCAAAACCACTGTGCTAGTTTTGAACAAGAAGCAATAATGCTTCAACCAGCGCAATAGTGCACAGAAGAGCTCTTTAGGAGCTAATTACCTGAGCACTTTATTATTACTATTAACACATCCATCCTTCTAACTTCCAAGTCATCATACGAGACTATTTTATAATGTAACCTGTGCCATTAAGCCCTTGCTAAACTCTACTTTCTTCCCTCACTTAAAAGTGAAGGAAATGGCAATGAAGTTGACCTGGTTAACAAAGTACATGCAGAACAGTTGTGCTCTGCAGTGGTCTTTAGCAGTGACTTTGCTTGTAGACACACAGCTCCAATTCCCATTTTAGTAAAGAACTGCTTCCGTCATGTTATAAAAACCAATGCATATTTCTCTTCAGTGCTCGCTAAATTCGTCAACCAACAGGTAGATCGAAGTGCCAAAATCATGAGCTAGAACTCCTATGAGGAAAATGAAGACAGACTTCCATGCCAAAGAGTAACTCAACTCAAAACTAATACCAAAAAACAGCCAAACAAACAAAACAAAACAAAAAGGAACAATGAAGAGCAGTGTTGATTCTGAGACCTCAAAGGACCACTTAAAACCACAAAAATATCAACCCTGTTTGTGCAAACAAGCAGGCATGCACAGACAGCATGCAGATTTCCCCTCCTGTTCATAAAAGCAATTGTGCAAGTCGTACACTAATCATGGCAGGTTGCATTAACAATTCTTCAGTTCTACTCCAGATTTATTTTTCATTTAAAAATAAACTGTGTTACACATGATTTCAATATTCTGCTGGATGACCAAGCAAGGGAAAGAATGAATTTAAGTGCAGTCTATAGAGAGATAATGTGAAGGCTATAACATAAGTGAAAAATGGCCATGTAGCTAAGATATGGCCCCAACCACCAATCTCATTGTCAAGCCCAGCCATCTGTCAGCAGAAACCTGATTTACTGCATATAATACTGCTATACTTGATTACTACTATACTGCTATAAAAGGCTCCTGGTTTTTTTTAAGCACATCAAAAGCTACTTTCCAGCAACATAAAAGGGTTAATAAAACACCTCCTCAGAAGCCAAGCTATGAAACCAGGTTTCAGAACTTTAAATCAAATTTCACCCAGTTTCAATGTTACCGATAGATTAAATTTCTTTATAAATAAAAATATTAAAAAAGGAAAACCAAAACTGAAGAAAAACATAAAGTGATAGTAAATTACACCAGTTTCAACCTATAAGTAAGGCTGCTTTCAGTGATGGTTGGTTTTTATGGAGATTATTATGATGCAGGCAACTGCAAATAACTTTTAAAAAGACACTTTAAGAAACCCTCCTGTAATACCATTATTCAAGAAAACCTCATTAATGAAGAGGTCACTTCGCATTCTTTGAGAATTAGTCTGGACACCCAAAATGTTCACAAGAGCAATGACTGAAGCACTGTAAGCACTGAATACAACCATGATGTAACACCTCCCTGTGTAACAACTCAGGTGAGTGTATCTAATCCAACTCTTCCCACTCCTATATGTCAGGACAAAAATGTCTGTGCATGAGATTCATCCTTCACAACAAATACACACTGAGCAAAACAGCTGCAGGTAGTTTCTCAAGTTAATCAAATCAAGTAACAGCATCTAATAATAACAATATGATTTTTCTCTCTAAACAACAGCCCTCCACTGCAGGTGGTTTTGTCCCATAGCAAGCAAACAGGAGAAAAACACGTTCTGAACAGCTGCTCATTAGGTACCATTCTGCCTGCACAGCAAATGAAGCAAATGTCATGTGGAAAAAAACCACAGTTTATGGTCATGTAATTAGACACAGTAACACAGGCATATCCAAAAGAGGAGGGAAGACAGGTACAAATTACAGTTGCACAGGCAATTTATTTCTGAGAGTTTATAAGTTTTTATGTTCCTGGACTTTAACCTTACAATTTCTTTTAATGAGGCTTGTTTCCAGCTTACTTTTTTCCTATTATACAGTGATAAATCACTTTGAACAATCACCTCCTACAAAAAATACCCATCCCCAAATAATTATTTTTTCTGAACAGAACACTGTTTAAGGACACTGGGAAAACACTATACCAGAACAGACCAAAATTAACACCAACTGTATAGGAGCTCACAATCAACGTTACAGAACACTAGTAATGTACTGCAAGCTTACCTGATATTCATTAGGCCAGAAAGTGCTGACAGCCAGCTCTGCTCGAAGCCAGTCTTTGCCAGTGGAGCCAGTGACGTTCCAGATGGGATTAGCCAGCGGCCCTTTGTTCACCCTAACCAGGATATTCAAAGTGCCCGGGTTTGCTCCATTCTTGCTGTACAGAAGGTAGCTGAAATCGATGCAGTGAGTATCATTTTCTTTCATCGTTGGAAGCTGGAGTCGAGTCTTTTCTCCAGGGTCATGGTCTGAAGAAATCACTATCATGTATGATCCTAAAGAAGCAGAGAGTAGGGGAGAAAAAAAAAAAAAAAAAGTAAGGAAATATATAAATGCCAAGAAACTGACTGTTCGCTTTGATAAGGATGGAATACACGTTTCCATATCATAAAATCTCACCATTCCAGCAGTAGGAAATCCAGAAGGTATAAAATGCCTAGAAACACCACTGAAACATTATCCACAGAATACTTCACGTATCTCTGAGGACCTATCTAGATGCTTCCACCTACAAACTTTTCTCTCTCCTGTTTTACAATTAGGTAATTAGAAAAAGGATCACAGATAGACTGAACAAAAATAATGAGAGGTCTTAAGACCTCTTATTCTGAGGTCACTGAGGCAAAAATTCTTTCAACTTGCTCCACAGGTTTCCTGAAAATGAAATATGGAATAATAAGGTCCACTTCCCTCAATGCAACTTTATCACACCTTTCTCTACCTACAAAGAGTGGCAGACTTGAAATTTAGATACATGAGCAACAGAAACAGCTCACTTAGGACACCAACCCATATTTGTTCTGAAAAGTTGGGTTTGGTGCTCTGATTGCCAGTGGATTCGCGGGGATAACAAGAAGTTTCTATAGCTGGAACGGAGCACATCTTGTAAATTTATTTTACAAGTACAAAGAACATGGAGCAAGCTGAGACTGTCCTGCTACAATAGCAGAGTGCAGAAATGAGATATATAGAGAGGACACAACGCTGGAGAAGTTTTTCCTGGTGTTTTGCAGAATGGACAGTAAAGACAGTGCTACCATGTATGCTCGCTATCTTCAAGAGCAACAACTCCATACTGGCTACTATCTAGTGAATTAACCCGACAGAAAAACACTTCAGAGACACAGTCTGCCAGGCAAAACTTTACAACCAAGTGAGAAAATCCAACTGAGTATACAATCAGAATCCTTGCCACAGGAAAGTTTTCTAACCGGAATTTACCTCCTGCTTAATGATTCCAGAAGCTTCGTATTTCTAATTTTTCCTTCTACCTTCAGTCCTAAAGAGCACCATAATAAAGAACCCTTCCTCCTGAGGAAGGCTCAGACAAAGTCCATAAAAAATAAAGTTCAAAAATTCATCTAAATTTTTAAAAATGATAGATTTGTGAGTGCTTGTTCAAATTAGTAGCCCCATATAAATCCTTAGATTTGCTCACTCAAATCAGAATCACAGAACTACCAAGGCTGGAAAAGACCTTTAAGATCATCAAGTCCAGCCTATGACCAACACCACCACACCATATAGACCATGGCACTAAGTGCCACATCCAGCCTTTCCTTGAACACATCCAGGGACAGTGCCTCCACCACTTCCCTGGGAAGTCTACTCCAATGTTTAATCACCCTCTCCGTGAGGAAGTACTTCCTAATATCCAACCTAAACGTCCCTTGGAGCAGCTTCAGGCTGTGCCCTCTTGTCCTGTCACTGGTTGCCTGGTGTTATGGTTTGGGAGACCCCGGCACTGTGTTGGACACCTATTGGAGAGAGAGGGGGTCCTTAGCACCCTGAAAGACTGGCAGGGGTCAGTATTCCCGCCCACTTCCTGTCACAATCTATAAAAGCCAGCAGAACCGGAAACCGCTCTTTCCTTCCTCCTACTCCTCTTCCCCTGCCGAGTGTGCTGCTGGTTTTCCCTCGGCTTCCCACGTGCTCGCTCCAGAATCCGACTACATCGGGTGCTGTGAAGAGCCGTAGACCTCTCTTGAAGCAGCCCTGCGTTTCCCATATCCTTGCCATCCCTGAGATAGGTTTTGTATATTTGTATATAAATATTTACTCACTTCCCCATCCCCTTCCTCCCCCCCCCTCCGTTTTTACCCTTTTTCCATGTGTTATAGTAAACTTGTTTCTAGTTTCAGTTTCCAAAGTTGAAGTCTCTCTCTTTCACATTCCCCTCTCTATTTTCCCTTGGGAGGGAGGAGGTGGGGGATAATAGAGACCAATTCTGTCCTCTAGTTGTTTGGGGTTCACCTTCAATATTTAAACCAGAACACCTGGAAAAAGAGCCTAGACCCCACCTGATTACAACCTCCCTTCAGGTAGTTGAAGAGAGTGATGAGGTCCCCCCTGAGTCTCCTCTTCTCCAGGCTAAACAACCCCAGCTTCCTCAACCTCTCCCTGTAAGACTTTCCCTCTAGTCCTTTCACCAGCCTTGTTGCTCTCCTCTGGACCTGCTCCAGCACCTCAACGTCCTTCTTGGAGTGAGGGGCCCAGAACTGCACACAGGACTCGAGGTGAGGCCTCAGCAGTGCTGTGTACAGGGGGAGAATTACATCCCTACTCCTGCTGGCCACACTATTCCTGATACAAGCCAGGATGCCATTGGCCTTCCGGGCCATCTGGGCACACTGCTGGTTCATGTTCAACCGGCTGTCCACCAGCACTCCCAGGTCCCTCTCTGCCAGGTCACTCTCCAGCCACTCTTCCCCCAGCCTGTAGCGCTGCCTGGGGTTATTGTGGCCAAAGTGCAGGACCCTGCACTTGGTCTTGTTGAATTTCATGCCATTGGCCTCAGCCCATTGATCCAGCCTGTCCAGGTCCTCCTGCAGCTTCTTCCTACCCTCCAGCAGATCAACACTCCCCCCCAGCTTGGTGTCATCTGCAAATTTACTGAGGGTGGACTCAATCCCCACATCCAGGTCGTCAATAAAGATATTGAATAGGACTGGGCCCAGTGCTGATCCCTGGGGGACACTGCTGGTCACCGGATGCCAGTTGGATGCAGCTCCATTCACCATCCCTCTCTGGGCCCGGTCATCCAACCAGTTTTTGACCCAGCAAAGGGTGCACCTGTCAAAGCCATGGATTGCTAGCTTCTCCATGAATGAGCATGTATTGTTGGAAAATCTTCCAACTTCTTCTTCTGATTCTCTGAATTATTTATTTGTGTAAGTTATTACCATTGGGTATGACACAGAATCATGGAATCATGGATTGGTTTGAGGTGGAAGGGACGTTAAAGATCATCTAGTTCCAACCCCCCTGCCATGGGCAGAGACACCTGACACTAGACCAGGTTGCTCAGAGCCCCATCCAACCTGCCCTTGAACAATTCCTTGGATGAGGCATCCATCCACAACCTCCCTGGGCAACCTGTTCCAGTGTCTCACCACCCTCACACTAAAGAATTTCCTCCTAATATCTAACCTGAATCTCCCCTCTTCCAGTTTTAAGCCATTATCCCTCACCCTATGGCTACAAGCCCTTGTAAAAAGTCCCTCCCCAGCTTTCCTATAGCCCCTTCAGGTACTGGAAGGCTGCTATAAGGTCTCCCTAGAGCCTTCTCTTCTCCAGGCTGAATCACCCCAACACTCCCAGCCTGTCTTCATGTCAAGTTTCGCCCTTTGATTTTTAGGTAACAAGGAATTACTGTGTTCTAGTATGTCCTAAACAGGTGTATTAAAAATTCTGAAAATTGTTGCAAGCTGTTGCTCAGGAAAGCATGAAAACTAAAGTATAAAAATTAAGTAATCTGTGCACCATGTTAATTTACTGGCCTGTAAAGCAATCCTGTGTTTTTACAATTGTAACAGAAGGCAATATTATGGAATTAAAGCAGCTTTTATTAAAGTATAGTGCTGGGGTCTTGATTTTAAATACTAATCTTAAAAACATTTATTTAACCAAAACTTTACTATAACCTAACCTAAGCACCTAGGTAATATTTAAAATTATATGTAGAATCCATTATTGTAAGAGCAGAGTAGAGAACAGACTTTTGCAAAATTTTTGAAATGTTGTTTCTTTCAAGTTATCCCAAGATGAAACCATTGGGAGGAAAGGAAAAATCACAAGACATAAACCAGAAGTATTTCAAAACCTTGTTCCTAAACTAACCTACTTGTAGTCTTCAGTAGCTCATACGTTTTTCTGCATACCAACACACTTTATAATACTCTACTTTTTCAACTTAATTTTTCATAATTCAAAATACTTAGCAATAAATTTGCATATATCTACATGTGTTAGTCCTACAGCATTTCATTAAGTGCTCCAGACAGAATTCATAAACCGTTTGTCAGAAAGCCAAAGCATCTGTTTAGTATCTCGCAAACTACTTCCCCTCGCCCCCCTTTTCAAACTTCGTAAGAGGCTATATCCCATGAACATACACAACCTCACTCCTTCCTTCCTCAGTCATCTGTCTACTCCAAGAAAGTAAGAAGTCAGTGCCAAAATAAACCACACATTATATCTGTATCTTTGAAAAATACAGAATTCATTTTCTTACGCCTTTTATAAGAAAGTTTTCAATTATTAGATGTATTTAATAAAGGGATGACAAAATGGCCAAAAGGCCACCTTGTGTAGCTAACCAATCTGCTGGGTTATTATTTAGTGGCAATACTGTCACAGTACAAAAGCAAGACGTGGTAAGCAAACCTCAGCAAACCACTTCAAGCAACAGGGAACAATTACCCAGGCATTTAATGTTAAAACAGAGAAATAACAAGAGAACAGATGATAAGCTAGATGGTATGATATTTTTGGACTTTGTAGAAATGCCAAGTGTAAGTGAGGGAAACACTGAGAAGTTTATTAACCCCTACGATTAACTATCTATTTGATACCTCCAATGAGAATTTAGAACAACTGCTAGAGCAAACTATTCACAATGGTGCTCCAGGCTGGAGCAGGTGAACGGGGTGAGGAGAAGGGAGCAGCAGAGACCAAGTGCTATGTACTGACTGAACCCCAAACCCCTGCGCTGGTGGTGGTGAGAGGGAATTAAGTTAATTTTTCCCCTTGTGCTGTTGAGAAAGGGAGTGGAAGAGCAGCTGGGTGGGGGTCTAGCCATGGTCAACCCACAACAGCTGCCGAAAAGGTAAGCAGTAGCAGTTAGATAGTTCTACCTAACTTCAGCTAGATAGTGCATATACTAGCTGTTTTACTAAATCCCAGTAGAGCCAGGCAGTGACTTTTGCCGTTGTTATTGGCATAACAAATCAAGCGCAAGCAGATGTAAAATATCATATGCACCTACTTGTCTTGCAGAAAAAAAAAAAGGGGAGAGGGGGGAGAGGGGGGAGAGGGGGGAGAGGGGGGAGAGGGGGGAGAGGGGGGAGAGGGGGGAGAGGGGGGGAGGGGGGAGGGGGGGAGAGGGGGGAGAGGGGGGAGAGGGGGGAGAGGGGGGAGAGGGGGGAGAGGGGGGAGAGGGGGGAGAGGGGGGAGAGGGGGGGGAGAGGGGGGAGAGGGGGGAGAGGGGGGAGAATCACCAACTGACCTGTGCTCTGTTTCCACAAAGATTTTACAATAAGCAAGTTGGAGGTGAGTTGCCTCATTGAAAAAAAAAAAATTAGAGGAATTAATAGAAAAATTCATATTTTGGACAATGAAGAAAGAGCAGCTTAACACAAAAGAGCAAAAGTTAATTTTTCTATTTACAAGAAATTAGAGGTGAAAAGTATCCCAAGTCATCATTTACAGCTGGACAAAGAACCATTGCTTCCACCATCCATTTTTCACCGTGCCCAAGTGCAAGGTCTTCCGTTACTCTGGCAGCCGGGCAGTTACAAAATGCAGCACAACTTATCAGTAACATTTTTCTTGAAACATGTAGTTTGACATTGGTGTTGCTTCACCCTCCTTTCAGTAATTCCCAAAAGAGTCTTCCCCATACTTGCAACATGACAATCTTTAAAACTCATAAGGAACGTTTTATTTCTCCCAACCACACTTAAGTGATATTTTTCCTATTTATACATATTTTCTATTTCTCCAAATCCAACTCCACTCTCCCATTTTTACTTTTCTTCTCTGAAGCCCTTTTATATTTATTTGCCAGTTAATGACTCCTAATATTACCCCTGACCTAAAGGGTCAATCCAATCCTCTCCTGCTCAGAATAGAAACATCAGGGTATGAAACAGCTAAGTAACACTGCCTCCCAAGCCTTTACCCAGCTCATGCCAAGAATTCAATTCCAGAATCTGACTTTCAGGAAGATTTTTATGCCTACGCAGCACTTATTCATGAACTTGCTAAAAGGTATCTACATAGACGTGGAGTAAGAGACATTCAACTTTTCCTTAGCCCTATTATTAAATTCCCCATAGCTTTCACTAGGTTTTGTTGAATTTGATAAGCATTGAACTTGATGTCTTAGCTCAGCGGCAAGGACAGATAATTTCAAAATAAATTAATTCCTTAACTAATTACATGTGAAAAGTCTTAGTTTTTATCCCCTACTGAAAACTAAAATTTCTTATCATCTACCAGTTAATTGCAGGTAAGAAATCATGGTAAAAATAATAAAAAAAAATCTCCTAACTAAAATATGCCTGCTATAATATACCAATGTGGCAGATCAGCTTCCTGAGCAAATTATTTTCTCTCACTTCCTCGGTCGCTGAAAAACGGTCTTCTATTTGAAGTGTGAAGCTTGTAATTTTCAGCAGGCTGGTCTCCCACTCCTGCAAATTCTCCTTCCTTCCAACAAGTACTAACTGTCAAGCCACCTCCATCTTGAGGGCACACTGTGGTAACTTCTCCACCTGCTACTGTGCTCATTCAGTTACTAAGATTATGATTATGTCGCCTTCAGCTGAAAAAAATAATCCAGATAGTTTTCAAGTTCATATGGAACTAGATTTATGGGTACAGAAGTAGATTCAACTTCGCAGTTTGCTGATAGGGAAAAAAATACTGCTATTCTTCACATTGTAGTAAGGAAGAAGGTGACAATGCTTAAACAGATTAATAGAAAAAGATCTGATAAAAAGCAATCTTCCCCATGAAGTTAAAAGGTGTTGTCTTGACTTCCTGGCAATGTCAATGACATGAGGTGGAGAGTTCAGCTACTTAAGTGAATTATCCTAAAGCTCAGGACTATGTGACCTTATTTCATTTTTTAATAAGTACTACATATTATTATAGTCCCCGATTATGTTTCAAACAACCTTTATGAGAGACAACGGGCAATGAACTGACACTGATATACAGAGAGAAGCTTGCAACTGAAAGCAGACTGCAAGCAGAAGTTCTGAAACATCTACATTAATTCACAGAAAACATACATTTCCCACACACTAGAATTTATGCTTATTTTGCTCTTCAGAGTAATAACCCTGTGATCATTTCACAGAAGGCCCTTTACAGGTATTTCTGTAATTTGCAGGAAGGAAAAAAGCCATTGCAGAGTCCGTCTCTCACACAAAACAAAACCAAACCAAACCATCCATGTTTCAAAGGTATGCCAGTATTTGGAGCAAAGTTTATGAAGTTTCAACTGAATATCATTCTTCGTTCTTCAAGAAGCAACAAAAATTCTGTTTCCCTTATCAACATTTTACATATGAATAAACATGAAAAATACACACTTTTGAAGTGTTTGAATTCCTAGTTTTCTTATACATAACACCAGCTTCCTGTCAATTTGTTTGTACTAATATGCAGAGAAAGAAAACAAGATGAAATACCAGTTTCTGAGGTATGATAATTTAGGTCTTTTCACCTTGCTTTTTCTTGTGACGGATCTTTAGCAAATATATAGGCCTTAAGCACTTCAAAATCTGAGACAGAAAAATGTCAGCAACTGAAATTTGCAATGGAAGCTTGCAGCATCTGTACAAAAGAGCATTTATCTTAAGATGTACTCCTTTGAACAGTATCTTCCAACAAAGTATTCAGAAAATGACATTTGATACGGTGCATCAGGCAAGCTTATGAAAGGACAGTGTTCCTGAACAGTGAGCTGAATTTAAGTAACCGAAAGGCACATGGAATAGTTTCATATTTATTTGGGAATGAGACAAGGCACTCAGCATGAATTTGTAACATCAGTGTCTGTGAATTGATGGCTAAAATGAAAGTAACAACAGCTCCGAGCTGTCTGAAATTCTGTTCTAAAGCCATAACTATCCCACCAGTGGTGGCACAGTGACTGTAGGATGCTTCTCGGTCACCCAGGGGCTGATCTGGCTGCCCAAGCAGCAGCACATTTTGGTCAGCTATCTGTCTGGAAGAAAATGTATTTTCTAAGCAAAACTTCCAAGAAACATTCAAATTGAAAATAGTATCAATATGAAGTTATCTGATTGGGATATCAAGTAACTGGGTACCATTTGTGCCTGCACAGCCTAAAGCCAGTAAGATGTTCCAATGGGCATTCTATGAAGACACAGACACCTACAAACACTTGCAACAACTTCACTGTATGAAATAGAGGTGCAGGAAAGAGTTTAAATCCATTTTGCTTCACCATTGCTGTAGCTGCTCTGATATTACGTGGCTGAGTAAGATGAGCAATAAAGCACAAACAGACATCTCCCTGCGTGTTAGTTCTGTTCCACCCATTTTTGTGCCAGAAATTCCAGCATGAAAGACCAGTGTCGGCCATTCTGTGTCCACCAATCAAAAGATTATGATTACATATCATCACCACTACTGAACATTAACCACCCACCAAAACAGACCCTCAAGCCAAAGGCCATTTAGACTTTTCAAATGTTGATTAAAAAGACACACTTCTTTATTGAGGTTACAAGCCAACGGAGATTGTATTATCCACCTCCTCTGTAGGTTATTATTTATTTGGAAAGAAATTAAAGTGAAATTTGAAAATATTAGAAGTATTCTAAGACAGACAGTCTTACAGCAGATGTGAGTGCTGAGCATTTATTTGCACAGGTCTTTGGTGTTTACTGTGGTGCACAAAAATGAATTAATGGAGAATCCACACATGTTAGTCGAGGCGACCTGAAAACTCACTGCTGCTGAAACACATGGGGCTCTTCTTCCAAGCTCACAGATACACTCCATCTCCTCCTCCATCTGTGCTCATCGGACCCCTGCATGAGCCAAGTCAACACTAAAACCTAGCAAAAAAAAGCCCAAGTCTCCTGTTCCCCTCCTGAGAGAGGCAAGGGGACAGGAAACTTCAATTTCTTCCCAGGTGAGGGAAATGAACTTACTCCTGGAATAGCCCAATAAGCACCAAAGCCAGGTCAAGATACAAGAGGAAACTGAAGATGAATATAAACATAGATAAGGGTCTTTTCACCCCAGAAAAAAAACAAACTACTAAAAATTAACTTCTTTCAAGTAGATAAAGTCTTTAGAGAAAGACAGCTCAAAAAATAGTTTTAGGATTATTTTCCTTCTTTGCCAACTAAAAAAATAATCCTGCAAACTCTACATTTTTTTCCTCTCCTAAGCACTAAGTGGCATTTAGATTTTAACTGGATAGGAAAATAAAATTTTGAACCAGCTTTCATATTCAAAGTATCTTTAACACACTAATCATTCTTCCAAAAGCAACAGTATTTAAAGTGCATTGAGAAGATACTTAGTCCTATCAGCTTAAGACACTGAAATGGAAAACAGAAATTAAACTGGTCATTCCTTGGATGAGCGTGTGACAGCAGAAAATACGAATTAACAGTGTAGTCTGGCGAGGACACCACTCCCAAGGAGCACCAGAAGTTAAATAAAGGCTCATAAGCCATAATCATTAATATATGCGACAGCAGATTACAATTGTTATCACACGCCTTTCAGAAAAGGAAGTTATATACCCTGTGTTTCTTGAATGCAGTGTTAGAATTTATTTAAAGCATGGGAAGTTTATAAAATAGTTTAATTAGATTTTTTTTTATAACTGGAACGATATTCATTCCTTTATTTTTAACCCCTTTTCCATGGCATCAAATAATAATCTTTCCTGCTATGAGAACAATTTTCCTCAGAATATTGCTTAGTGCAACAGCAACCTGAATAATCATCTTTTAATTTCAGATTTTATCCTTTTTGCAGGTGTGAGACCTACACTCAAGGAGCTGTATATCCCTTTGATTAAATGCACAACATGAATTAAGAACTACTGATAAGAGCTACCACTTACATAAGTTTTGAAAGACAACACAGAACAATGTTTAAATCATGGAAATAAAGCTTACTTATACATTCAGAAGACAGAGGTAACAACTTACTATTAGATCTTCTTCAAAATCTCACCCATCCTCCTTCTGAAATACATATCTTACTTGGAAATTGACTTTCCAGTTAACAATAACCAGGAGTCATGTCTTTACCAATACAACTGCAGTAATATTTAGTGAATTTAAGTACTTGCTAAAGGCAAAGAAAGCTGGAAACCTTGAAGTTTATTATTTCCAAGGAAGTTTTCAGACCATCAGCTACACATGGTTATGGATATTTGTAAAATAGAATCTTAAGCAATTTATCAAGTGTGGTACATTAACACTGAATGCCCCGTAGAACTCTGAATTTTACATAGATGGAAAGGGAAAGGCTAAAAAAAGGAACATCTACAGACAGTTACTTTGGAATTTCTTTTGATTTTCCAGTTACTGACTGCGATGTTGATCTTGCAAGGGTAAACAGCCCTGTAATGCATCTCTGTGATAAACATAATAAATAAATAACACCATCTAAAGAGAACAGTCAAAATCCACACGTCCTACATACCCAAAAAATGCACTGAGAAATCCTATCCAAGAACATGAGGACTCATAATCCATCATATTAAATACCATGGAAACAAGATTAAAAACCCTAAATATCTGCTGTGCACCAGAAAGAATTCATCCAGGCAATAAAAACAACAACAAAAAGAAAGACTAAAAACCCAAAACAGAGTTGAAGCATTCGTCTTGATACTCTAGGGAGACTTAAAAAATACATTAAAAACTTAAGTTCAGAAATTCAAATTCCTTTCTTTCCTAGATGCTGGAGCTCACAGTCGAAACAGACACATGAGTTTTATGGTGTGTGACAACTCTCGTCATGCTTCACCTCTTGCTAACAGCCCCCTGGTTCCACAGACATCAACTACTCTTCTCTCCCCAATACTTAAACCTATTAGCACTAATGCAAATCCAGAGTAATGGTTATAACCTGTGTTTAGCTTGGTGTTTGCTGCCTCTCCATCAGGCATGATGGAGGCTAGAAGGCCTGAGAGGTCATCACATTTTCCATCTGTATTAGTTGTTATAAAATAAATAAATGCGCTCTCCCTATAAACCCTTGCTTCTCAAATTATATTAGCAGCTCAATTGGTTTTACACTCTAGCACACACCATCTTTCTTCTACAAGGGAATACTTCTGAGATGGATGGAAACAACCCTATCTATTATAAAAACCACTCGTGCTAACATACTAGCATTTTTTGATCCAGTTTTGAAAACAATGACTGGGCTGAGTGTTCAGCAATGGGAAGAAAAGCAATGAGAAGGACTGCATATAAACGAGGACTGCTGTTCTAGAGAAAACTTGAAGTTCACAGCTATTAACGGGGTTTGGTGGGTTTTGTTGTTGTCTGGAGAATTTTTGGGTTTTTTTCTCAGAAAACATCTCCAGATCAACATCTTTCCTCTTGACACCACACTTTCCAATTAATAACAAATTTGAAAGAGCTTTTTCCTTCCAAATAGCTCTTTTTTACATGCTAATGCTATTTAAATCCTCCTTTATTTTGAATACTGAAGTTCATAATGCCAACAGAATATATTAAGTATGTTAATCTAAGCCCACAAAACAGTCCTCTACCTGCATGAGGTTACCAGCTAATGCTTGGCACCAACTAATATGATTAATGTAAATTTCTAAAAAATTCAAAACTGAAAAATTGACTAAAAGATGTACCAGACAGACAAGAACCTAGTCTCCATTTCAGAAAACCTGTGAACTTTTAACACTAATATTAATCAAACATTGTAGTTAATTATTAGGATTAGGAATTGAACCCATGTTCCAAAGGTAATTTCATGCAAATTTCTTTTGTGATTGACTCATTTCACATTGTGGTTTCTCCAGTGACACAGTACAGACAGCAGAGTACCAAGTCATCCAAGAAGCTATTTGAGTTTCTTTTTCAAACTGCAATTAAGCTTTTAAATAAAGTTTTTGCAATTGTACTTCCTAAGGGAATGTATGATTTATCCTGAACTAAGAGAGTGATTTAATTCTCTGCAACTTTTCCTTCAAAATCAGAATTTTCTGAAACCATAAAGGAAATCTGAAGTTGTCAACAGTTACAAATCCTAATACTGCCTTTAAATGTTCTGAATGTCCAAATAAGATACTCAGAGTCAAGTGTCAAGAGAGATCTCAGACAATGAAGAGATTAATTGTACAGCATTGTCTTCTAACACCAAACTTTAAATAAAAACAATCTCTCTCTATAAAGGGAATATCAAACAAATTTGGAAAACAAGCACAAGTGTTAATAATGACAAAGTATTTTCAAAAAAAAAAGTTAAAGAAAAAATATATTCATTTCCTCTTCTGTTTTTACCTATCAACCCTCCTGAAAGTGATCAAGGGCTAACCACAATCTTCCCTACAAATAATGGAAATCCAAAACAAATAGGGAAAAATAGTTTAGACTCTTTCCAACAGAAGTATATTAAAATAGATAATAAAGTCTGTGCATTGTTAGCTAACAAGTTATTTTCTCACGTACAGAACACACAACTTTTCCTGACATTTATGCACATAGACACATTTGGGGGGGATTGAGGAAGGGGGACTGTGAAAGTAGACAGCAGAACACTTATCACTCTCATAAGAGGCAGCTATTAAACACTCAATTCCAGAATTCAATTAACATTTCAGCTAATCACCAACCTGAATCTCTCCTATTACAGTTAAAGATTATTACTGCTCAACCTATCCCCGGCCAACATGCAGACTAGGTAACCACCTTCTCTGCAGCAACCTTTTACTTTTTGAAAAATTCCATTTCCTTTTTCTCTCCTGTAGAAAATACAATGCTAATTTCCTCAGGTCTCTCCAGAGAGGATATGCTGCTGTTTCACCTTCTGTCATTTCTCCTGCATTCCTCTGAGCTTCCCCAGAATGGGAATTCTCCCTCTACACTCCAAACTTCTAACTGCACAAAAGAAAAAAATCAAAAAAGACTGTGTTATATATTTCTATACATAATATCCTATGGGTGCCTTGTTTTACAACAGCATAGCGATACAGACTCACATTTAATTAGTAATTCACAGCAACCACAAAAACCATTTGTGCAGATCTACTACTTCATCTTGCACTCCTGCTGCTGATCATTCCACCTAAGTGTCATTGCAAGCCCTCTCAGTTTCACCAAATCATTATTTTTCATTGCTTTTCAATACTTCTTGATTACTAGTACTCCAATCCATCATAATCATTTTGAACCCCAGATTACCCTCAAATAGGCTCACAGGCTCTGTAACCTGGATATCCCTCATAAAGTTCAAAGAACACTTGCTGTTCCATCATCCATGGCACTAATGAAAACATTAAGGACAACTGGATGGTATCAGCATTTTCCAAGCAGGTCTTCACCAACAGTAAAGCAGTTTCAGAGTCATCATTCATTTTTTCCCTAAGCTTAACAGAGTAAGCAACTTAGGTTAAGACATGGTATCCACTCCTTCACTCTCTTTTCCTTCTGTATTTAGAGAAAGAAATTTTGCACTTTCTTAAATAAAAAAGGACTTCCTTCTCCATACTCCCCTGCATGTGTACGTTTGCTCAATACCACATAAAATTGTCATGTCAAGGGGTGGTTAAAGAGCTGAAGACCATCAGCTCTGCTGGAGAGATGACACTTTATTTCAATGTCTACCCCTACGCTATCCCAGTCAGTAGCAGGAGCAGACCCTCCCTGGCCCACAGGGATCCACGAGGACATCTGTCTCCTGGGTGCTCACAGGTAACTCCACTCAGGCCATCCCAACTGGCCAGGCAGCCCTCAGCCCGGTGTATCACCTCCACAGCTTGGAGACACAAGTGTCCCCACGCCCTTCCTGGTGCTTTCTCAATTCAAAATGCTGAGGGTGGGAAAGTGGAGGGGGGGGTGGGGGGGAGAGGGCTGTGCTTCAGAAGGTTTTGTAGCACAATGCCAAGGGTATCACTGCATGCCACAGGTTGGCCTTTTGGAAGGAGAATCCATGCTGACATGGTAGATGACAAGGTACGGCAAGAACTGGAAGAGCGCAGCCTCCATGGTGCCGGCCAAGGGCAGTGCCCAGGACTGCACCACAAGGACCTGGGGATCAGGTCACCACGAGCCAGCACAGAGGGCTGCACAACCAGGAGCCATAAGCCAACGAGGAGATTCACTGACAGCACAAACATACCAGGTTTTCTTTAGGTGCACCTTACTGACTTACTACAGACTACAGTATCCAAGTAAAGAAACCCATAGCTCTGGAAAATGTTTGCCCCTATTAAAGCCAAGTTTACTGCAGCACAGCTGTTTCCACTTCCAAGTGTGAATTCATCAAGCAAAAATTAGAGAGACTAACAACAGAAATTACACATTCTCATTACTTACCTTATCCAAGAATCAACTGTTTGGATTTGGGGGTTTTTGGTTGGCTCGTTTTGGGAAAGATGTTAGTAACAGAGTACATGACTGCAGAGAGAGATGAGGTGCAGAAGGATTCCATTGACTATAAACACAAAAAGCCATTCTGACTCTACACATCTGCAATCTGGATTTCCCCCATTCTCTTGTCCAGCGTTCTCATTATTATATAAAACAAACAAATAAATAAGCAAGCCTAGAGATTTACGGACACACAGGAGAAACTAGGCTGTAGAGCCTGGGTTAGTTTAAGTGCTTTGTCTGAACAAAGATCAAAACAAACTTAAACACCTTCTAAAGCTAAAAATAATTTTTGAAGTCTATACAGTTAAAAAAAAAATTTCTTTCAGTGTCAGGTACTAATTATCATTTTAGTTGAAATTCTACTAAGACACTTACTGGAATAAAAATAAATTGAGAATTGTAAGATATATTTTGAAAGCAAGTTCTTTTTACTATAATCAAGCATTTTTGCAATATGCAACATAGCAAAGGTGAGGCAGGGCTTGCAGCAACTGTATGGCTCAGTCAGTTAACAAAATAGGAATTAAGGCAGTACAGGTGGTTATGGAAGTATCCAATGATGTTTAATTTTAATGAACCAATTTGAACAATGTGTGATAAAATCAGCATACGAAATGATGCATGTTGTTAGGATTATCAAGAGAAATGTCTCTCTCCTTCAAGGCTCAATAGTTCTACACAAAAGGCACCTTCAGAGATGGTGGGTGTACATGGATACCAGAGGGTGAAGCTAACACAGAAGCAAATGAAAGCATATATTGAATGCACGTATGTAATGCCAGACACCTGTAGTCTATGCAAAACAGTTACTCCAAACTCTGTCCTTTATTTTATGCTTCTCTTTTGCTATAACTTGTTCATCTGTGTGTCTCATAGCAACTAATCAATTGTCATATTTTTGCAATTTATATTCAGAGAATACATTAATTTTTGATAAATTAGCATTTGCTTGAGAATGCTAAAGCTTTCATATTACATGATATTCAATGAATCAATAGTTTCCATGAAAAAATTAATGATAATGTTATCTAAACCATGCTATTTAAGTTCAAAATCACAAATAAGCATAATTTTTGGGACAGACTATAATTTTTAATATCTGCCACAATTTCTCCTTTAATTCAAAGGTCAGCGAGCACATTTGCTACCCTGAGTGATCAGTGCCTTACTGTCTGTATAAGGTACAATTACTTGGACAGCTATTTATCATCTCTAACAATTAAAAAAAATTGCTTCTGTCTTCAAAGAAGCAAAGGTTATCAAGTTTCACCTCCAGTCAAAGCCTTAAAAATTTGATTACTTACTTCAGACTGACAGGGGCACCACATTGGCATGTTAAGAGGATTCTATACTGATAAATCATAATACTATTGAAAGTACCATGCTGCCAGAGAGACTCACTTTAAGCAGCATGCTGGAAAATTTCCAGTTAATGTAGTAGTGAATCATGTAACAAGGTTCTTACTCTTACCCTTTCATTTCAAACTAAACACACACTAACCTGCAGTATCCAAAATAATGAAAAGTGCTGGGGTAATCCTACATCACCTCCAAACACGTAATTGTCCCACCAGATTCAACAGAAATAATCTTAACCTTTCATGAATCATTTTGGGTGCTGTATAATTAAACTGAGGAAGGAACAAGACAATAACATGCAAACCTACACACAATTACATAGGCTGACACTTCAATATTGCTCTGAATTATTTCTGAGAGTTAGCCAATTTAACAGACAAATTTAATACTATACAATTCTCTGTTAGGTTTATTAATTTCTCCTCAGGACCACTCATCACTATGAGATGAGTAGGCAAAAATTTCTTCACATTTAAGCCCTAGTCTGCTAGCTAGTTCGCTCTCCTATGGCAAGAACCTTATTGCCTAGAACACGATAGATGCTGGGGGGTGGGAAGTGGATATTAAATTAAAAAAAAAGTAATAATCAACAAAGAACAAATATGGCTTTAATCACCCTGAAACTCTTCATAAAAATCACATCAAATATGCTGGGTTAAAAAAGTATTACAAAGCTGGATGGAACAGCACAGATGACAATTAATATAAAAATGTGAAAGGAAAGCATAGCTGTACAACAAAATCTCCTCACACGCTGTTAAAAGGGCAACCATCAGGCTGCAGAGAGGTTAACAACAGAGTTCTTTCTATAGGACCAGCCCTAGAAAACATCACCGTACAAAAAGCCAGTAATATTCTTCAAGACTGCTTGTGACACAATGTTGGCAGACATCTCAAAGCAATGGAGAAAAAGAGCATTACAAACAAATAAGGGCTATCAAATAAAAGAAGAGTAATGGATGAAATACAGCAGTAAAAAGAAGAAATGCCAGGAATCAAAGACTTTTGATGTAAGACTCTAACAAGTGAAAAGACAGAAGCAGGGAGAGAGGGGCTCAAGAGACAGACAGCTGTAGATAAAATAGTGTTAAGCAGTGTACAACTTCAAGTCCAGCTACACGTTATGGGTGGTAGAAATGATGCTACATGATCCTCATGTATAATTATTAATGCATTAATGTACTAATGTACAGAGCTTTAAAAACATTCTTTTGCTCTTGTTCCCCAAAACAAATGCTCTTGGAACATTATTTCAAGAATTCCAGGATACATTTCTCCTAGACACAAACCTCACTCATGTTTAGAAAGCAAAACCTTCCACTTTTAGCCTACCAATTCAAGAACAGGACTGCTGTTGTAGCAAATATCTAGCAATATAATCCTTCGGTAGATAGCATCAATTTAGTGACTTGAATTCACTTAAGGCCAATATCTGCCTCACAAAAAACACTCTCTATTACTTTAATTTCAGTAGAGATGTCATTAAGTGAAGAAGCAATAAAAACAAAGTACTTAAGGGTTTTTGTTCCACATAAGTAGGCACACAAGAAACACAGAAGACTAGACTGGGAACAACTTTTCCAGTCCTTGTCTGTGGATGACTAGATAATTAAGCCTCCAGACTACAAAAAAGAATTGAAACATTTCATGAACAGTGAAAACTGCCGTAAAAAAACCCAAACAAGCCCCGCTTGGGGCTCTTCTCAGCCCTCCCCAAGGAAAGACTGAATTGAGGAGAACACACACATTGAGACCAATGCAGGTTTTCCGAAGCTCTCTGCCCCTCTGTCTCCTCTCGAGAAGGCTGTTGGAAGTAACTATTCAAGGGTGGCCAAGCTTGCTTGCTTAACATGACATTTGGAGATTTTCTTTATTATTTTTCTTCTCACTAAACTGTTTCTAGTTCTCTTAATAATCTCTGGTCTGTTTGTTCAGATACGGGGAAGCAAAGCCTGTCACTCCTGTGGATTTATTCCAGAGACACATATGCAAGTGAAAATTGTATTACTTATTCCACTTCTAGCTCCATTTTATGAAGAAAAAAAAAAAAACCCAAACAACTTCCTATCTTTTATATTAACTGATGTTCTTATATATATCTGTAAAGTGCTTAGCTGTAGAGAATATATAAATGGAGGGTATGGGTTTCTTACAGAGGAGTAGGGGAGGTGTAAGTGTTTAAAAATCTAAAATGTAGAGGGGCAAAGAAGAGAAAACAGTGTTTAGTAAGTGGAGCCAGCTAGAACAGAGGGCAGAGAACAGGAGTTAACTGGACTGTTGAAGAGAAACTGTCACTTTATTCAGTAATAATTCTGAGTGTTAGGGTTTTTAACAATTCTGAGGTTTTAGAAAGACTGCTCACTCTTGTAAAGTGCCAAGACAAAATAACGACACAAAAAAAAGACCCTTTTCTCACACATTCGATGCAATTGTAATGTGCAGTATTAAATTAATGTTACGAAGCAAACTGGCATGCTACTGTATGATGACTATTTTTCTTAAAAGTGTGTCAATTTCAATTATTGATTTAAGACACTATAATAAATCAGATTTTGAGGAACTGCCTTTGTTTTCGGTGGGGGGGAAGGGGGGGGGCAGAGCAGGTGTGTGAGGGAAATGAAGTGGGTTGTTTAAGTTCTTCAAATAAAATGTGCCTTATACCCTACTACACACATTCACAAGAAATCCCCATATCCAGCTTTGGATGGGGGAATGGGATGGGAACTCATGATGAAAAGTCATTTTTTGTTCCTCCAGCATCAATGAATCATACTGAAACACTACCAACCTTTTAAATTATCATTCACCTTCTGCAAAAAAAAAAAACCTCAGCAATTTTGAGACCAGCACTGAAGTGAAATACCTCAAAACTGCAGTTGGAGAAATGGACAGCAGGGCCCAGCAAACACAGCCCTGGTCCCCTTCATTCTGTTTGTCACCAGATCTTTGACTATTAATGCAACCTTTCCCACTTAGCCCAAGACCCTCTTTTTGTGAGACAGGGATAAAACCTCTTCTACCACTGATAAAGTATCTGTTCTATTTTTCACCTTCTTCCTGCTCTCCAGCTCATATATTGTGCTGCCATTTTTGCCAGGCAATGTTTTGCCACGCTGCTGAAGTGATTCAGCCTGCTGTGGCTCCTATCTGGTGCACATGAATTGCACCACGTCTCTTAGAAAAGGATTTTATCCATAAATGGTCCTTCCCTAAGACAGCCTGCTCAATACACAGTGCTTTTCTTATGAAGGCAAAAGCAACAAGGCACTGAACTGGGCTCTATGTATTAACCTTAAATAAAACAATTTATTAATATCTCTGAAGAAAATGTGTTTCACAGGAACCTAGACAGATAATAGCCACATCCACCCCAGCCATATAACACATAAAAGACTACTACACACAGCCTCAAGCTGTTTTGTCAAACCTGGACTCCCTCTTAAATTTCAGCTCCTTCTGAAAAATAGCTAAGAATTTTCCCTTTTAAAAATACCCAACAATTTGAAGCCCCCTGAAAAATGGGGGCAGAACAACACCAAGGGCTGGCAATGATGCACTGAAAGCAACTTCAATGTGTATTTTGTGACACTCCTCATTGATTAAGTCTACAAAAACTGTACTGATTACAGCCTTATTTTATTACTGGATAAAGTATTTTTGCAAAAATAGCAAAACTAAGAACCTGTGAAATTACCACTTGTAAAAAAACCCAAACAATTCTTGTCTAGCACGAACACACTCCAGACTACTACAAATGACACGGGCAGGGTAACACTTGAAGTTTTCAAGTACTCACTGAATGCAAAAAGCTATGAGAATCCAAAATGCTATGTTGTTTTGAGTGTTCTTTATTTACTTTTTCATACAATTTAGTACTTCTAAGTGACAGACCAATATGTTTAAATAAGTTAAGAAACAAGACAAATCCTTCAAAACATACATGCACATATCTAAAAGCAGTGAGCTGCTTGAGATCCTATGTTTGTGAACAGACTTACTAGAGACTCATCTTCAGTGAGTTACCATTCAGTCTGCTAGCTCTACACTTCAGATGCTCATTAACAGTTTCCCACATTTTAACCAGGCACCCTCTACAGCTGCAACTCTCAGCTTAAAAAATTTAATTTAGAAAATTAGTTCTATGAGAATCTGAGTGGATATGGTTATTTCCATACATATAAACTTGGCTCCTTAACCTGAAGAACTTAGGGAGACACATAGTAATAGGAAAAACATGTATGGAACAAGGTAAAAATGTTCTTTGGGAAGGAAGTTAGAAGGGAAGGAAGATAGGTTTTTATTATTTTCTCAGTGCAAAAGAACAGGTAGTACATACACAAAAGATTTCACCATTTTTGAAAGCCTTTAAGGGAGATGACTAAATTACATAAAGGAGCAAACAACTTCCTAGAAGCTGGCTACCAGCCTCCTCTCCCTTGTTAGCACTCCACTGCTAACAATACTGAGAATGAAGATGCATCTCTCTGGCATTCCTAATTTCAGGACCTGTGGCTGCCTAAATTTTCAACAAGATAGAAAAGATACTCATGGGCAGAAAAACAGCATCCAGAGTTTTTTTTTTTCCTATAAAATCTTTATGAGACTATCAAATCAAATCGTCTGTGTAGTTGAAAGGGATGCAAAAACACGGCTGTCCGTTTACAGCTAGACAGCTTGTCAACACTTGTAATTTTTTAATAGAATTTTTGTCTGAATCAAAATTTACACCGAAAATGAATGAAAAACAAAGCTGAATGTTGCCTTTCTGCTTTCCAGTGCAAAAAAGAGGAAGGAAAGGCAACAAGAGAATGCTTTTAAAAGCACTTTAAAAATTAATTCTGTTTTGTTTCAATTACATCCTGTTACCATAAAAATATATTTTTAATCAGTTCTAGACATAAAACAGTACTCTTGACTATATAAAGATGCTAATCAGTGATTCATACTTTTCTGATTACTCAACAAGACTTCTACTAATTTGAAGACACCACAGAACTAAATGACTTACCACTCAGAAAATAAATGTCAGGTTGTTCCATAAAATGAACACAACCTCACAGCTCCCTTCTGAGCTGCTTCTACTTCCTGAGTCTAATCCAAGATGCTGAAGGTGTTATGCAAATTATCAATAAGCCCAAAAAGGCCCCACAACTTTTAGAAGGTGTATCCAAACAACAACAGTCCTGCAATAATCCAGGTTTCCTCTAAAGAGAACCAGTCAGTTCTCCTTGCCTAACTGCAACAGCCAAGCTTTTCAGCAACATCCATGACTACAACCTAGTTCCCAGCACACCTCTTTCAGATGTCACAGAGCCATGCAGCATGAAACTGAGAATATTCAGGTCCTGTTATTGCCCACCATAGAAACAATCATAGTTTTACAGTAATTTCCATCCTTATTGTTTGGAAAAAAGCACAACTTGCAGTAAGCTACTTAGAGGGGCAGCTTCACATGCTACTTTAAAGCTATTTTTAATACCCTTTGATCCATTTGTGGGCCACACCACACCAGGTCCACCTCCTGGTAAAATCAAAAGTTGAATACTAACCTATAATACCAAGGCTTCTGCTTCCTAAAGGTAGTTTAGAACCATCCACTTTTTCCCCAATTCATGCCAGGATAGAGCTGGAGAAAGCAGTAGGCAGGAGCTTCTGAAATAATCTCTTACATTCTTTCATGAAACACTAAAATACAGTAATTGTGACACTGAACGTTTGGGATGTTTAAGGCATATCTCAAGAAAAAGACTAATATTTTCCCATACTCATTCATCCAGCAAGCAGATCAGGAACCACATACTTTAATACTTTGTTTGGTACCACCCAGCCACTCACTGAGAGTCTTCTGCAACTCTCTGGAATAAACTACAGGTTTAATAATCCTAAATAATTTTATTTCACTTGGCAACTTTGAAGTCCCAGAATCCACCCCATTTCACAGAACTATCTGACATGGAAGAGCCAAGGTCACAGGACACACTTCAGAAATCCTACAGATCACTTTTCCCATGTTGAAGACTGGCTATTTTTCCTACCTGCCATTCTATCCTTTCGAAGGCTAACACCAGACTTGTCCACCTTGAGGTGTCAGCAATGGTCAGGACACCAGCTGATATGTCCACCATTTCACACTGCAGTTTTCCAGATGTCTGGAACATTATTCACTGCTGTCAGTGATTCTTTGCAGTGGACAGTATCAGCTATAGGGGCTTCCTATAAGCAATGACATAGATGTTCTCATACAAAAAAGTTCCTCTACTGTGTACATACGGTTCAAACAACACGCTTGGCTTCCCAGTAATAAGGTGACCTGGAATGTTCTTTTTAATCCTTCTATATCTGTTCTCACCAGCAGCCCCCTCCAAGCTCTTCGCTTCTGACATCTCACATAAAGTTGAGTGTTCAATTAAATTCTAAGCTTTTAGCAAGTTCCTACTAAAAAAATGTCTTGCACAGTTGTATTCCAAGATTGCATTTAATGTTCCAGTGTTTGTACTCTTTCCTGTTTTCCTCATTGTTACATAATTCACACTCCTAATACATGTGATAAAAAAAGAAGACCTTGAGCATTACCAGTAACCTCATTCTTCAATTATGGCTAACAAAGCTTGAATTTGCAACTTGAGCCCTCCATCAGGCTGTCAGCTTTCTTTATAGTTACATTCCCTAGGTTTCAAATAATCAAAAAACCACCATTTTAAGCACACACATTGTACACGCACACAGTATATGCAAGATATATCAAACACCACCCTTACCAATAGCAATTCTCTTCATCTTATTGTAAATACACCCTTTTTAGAAAGACAGGGGACTTAATAGTTTTCACTGTACTACACTAAGTAACATTACAGATCTGGACTCAGGAGTATTAAGCAATTGCTTGTCCTTAAAATGGACAAAATACAGATCCAGCAGTTCTGTGACATTAGTAACGACCTTCACGAATCACAGAAGAATATAATCCAGTCTTCTTAATCATCGTAAGTTATGCAAGACTTAACAATTTAAGGTCCACTGATTTTCCAAGTAACTTGCACAGCTCACTCCTTCCATGTGTGAAAAACTGAAGGGTTTAAACAACTGACAGGACACCACCATGGAGTAATCTGAGGTGCAAAAAGAATTATGGACACCTGCATTGATTGTGTCTCTACTCAAGAAAATCTTGCTAGTCATTGTGCTCCAAGTGTCACGAAAGCACTCAGTTAAGCTGGGATGACAGTTTCACGATTTTTGAGATGGGCAGACCAACACCTTTCTTTAAATATCCAGTGTCTTGCCACCACTACTCCTAGAAGGAATTTTAAGGGCTGTACCTAAACATATCTTTGGAGTAGCTTGCTTTCCTTGGATTGTCTTCACCATCTTCACGCTCTATTCAAATAACCAAAATATCCTCTTGCTTCAGCCCACTTAATTTTAGAAAATGGCAACTATTCGAATTTGTATCTTGGTATCTGTTTTGCATGTTTAAGCAAAAAAAAAGTTGCTTTGGTATCATAATTGCACAGAGTTCTCCTGTATTTTAGCTTTAGGTTTATTCCAATTAAGTTCTATTTTGTTGTTCATTGCAGTTCTACAGAAAGGAAAATATATTAACTTTACATAATCACTGACAGATTATTTAAAATACTAACTATTTTAGAAAATAAAGATTTAAAAAAAATTTGAAAAAAGACATAACAAAAATGCAATCTATGTAGGATTGGCAACATTGTTATGTAATTACGGGTCTAAAATGTTAGTTGCCATAACAACCTGGAACAGTTTTACAGCCATGATAAATCTTTTGCTCTATCTTCATATATATGTTTATTTTTAACCCTGACTTCCTCCCGATGCACTTTTTGCTAGGCAACCTCATTAGCTAAACTCCTACTGTGTCAGATTGGCAGATGCAATTGCAGGCATTCCCACAGCCATACAAACATATTATGTTCACACAAGCTGCCAGATGTGCCATATATCTTACAAATGTGGGTTTGTGCCTCCTTTAATTATGTTCTCTTCTCTTGGATAGCAAAAAAATCTCCAAGTTCTCCATCCCTTAATAAAGTGCTTGAAGACTTGAAATTACTGTATCGTGCCAGTTAATAGCACAAAGCACTGCAATTTATATGTACACTTAATACAATATGGCATGTCATAAAGCTTAAACTTTAAAAACACTAAAATAAAATTACACCTATTTCCTGCAATTTTACCAACTTGTACTATTTCAGAGTAGATTAAATCTTTGAAAATGATTTATTTTACAGCTATATTTAAATTAAAAAACTTAAACAATGACTGAAGAAAATCTGAACAAAACTACTCTTCCCTCCTCTATCTCATAAATCTCCAATATTGACATGGCATGCTACTTATTTGTAGAATTGTCATAATAATGAAAAGCTGTAACTGTAATAAAACTGTCTGCATTGCTCCAAGAAACTGCATATATATTGACACTACCAATATGAGAAATATATCAGAAAAATCATGTTGAAGTTGTGGTTTGTTTGGTTTTTTTTTAAAAAGGTGGCATAAGGTGAAGACGTTTTGTTTGAGTTACACTTACTGTGAGGAACAGTGACTGTATCAGATGGGAAAAGTAACTCAGGAATCATAATAGCTGTGCAACACTTAGGAAGAGAATGTTTCTTCCAGTGATCTTCCAGTTTTGTTCCTAACAGAAGTCTAGAAAATAACAAATCTGCTTCTGTATATACAGACCACAACAATAAAAAGAGCTGGACAATACTTTCAGAGCTGGAAAGTTCCTTCGTCTTGCTGCTCAGAAGCAGTAAATCTTATTTTAAAAGTATTCCACAGTAACAGGAAATAACTGAATTAAAAGATTTCACACAATGAGAAGATTGAGGTTGGAAGGAACGTCTGGAGGTCACCTGGTCCAAACCTCCTGCTCGAGCAGGGTCACCTAGAGCCAGCTGCCCAGGACTGTGTGTCCAGATTGCTTCTAAATATCTCCAAGGATGGAGACTTCACAACCTCTCTCGGCAACCCGTACCTCTGCTCAGTTGCCCTCACAATATTTTTTTTTTTCCTGATGTTCAAGAGAACCTCCTGCGTTTCAGTTTGTGCCCTTTGCCTGCTGTCCTGTCTCTGGCCAGCACTGAAAAACCCCTGGCGCAGCCTTCTTTATACTCTCCCTGCAGGTATTTACATACATTGGTAAGATTTATGTAAATTCCTAGCTCACTGATGTGCAAGACTATTAATTTAGCCAGATTTAGAGAAAAGTAACAGTGCTAGTGTTAGGTGTGTAGTCTACCAGATGAAAGAAAGCCCATGACTGAAAACGAAGCAACCTGTAAAAACTTTATATTTAAGCAGCCCATCAAGAGAAAACCCTTGGGTAGAGGAACTCTTTTAAAAGCAGAAATATCTGCTTTTTGGTAATCTAGCCTTTTACTTCATTCAGACGTAGAAGATCAGCTGTGATCTTATGAAGCTCAAAGCATCAGGAGACCTGCCGTTAATCGCACCAATTTTACCAGCTGTTTATTGCTTGGGAGCAATTCTTCATCATTATACGTTAAGTCAGTCTTCTGTAAATAAAAAGCAAACAAATAATCCTGCCAACTTTGGGTCATTTTACATACTCTTTATTTACATTGTGTTCCAACATGCCCACCTCCTCATAAAGAGTTCCGTCTTCAGGACTTCTTTTCAGAAGAATTAATTTGGTGAATGACTCCTTGATTTATATTTCAAAGGTCAATTAAGAATTCTGCAAATGGCTGGCATCTCATCAAATTGAGAGAAGATTAAAACTTGAGTCATTAATATTTTTGATAAGCAGTGCAAATATGTATGAAAAACGATTGCTTGTTCTTTTGCCTCAGGCTTCCTTACTGCATCACTTAGTCTCATTTAGCACACAGGAAGGTACTTGGAGGAGGGAAAGGCATGGAGGGAATAGTAGAATCCTTAAGATCTTCTGCATATGTATTAATGTAAGCAAATAAACTGACTGGAAAGTACTGAAGTCATGTTGCTGCAGCTTGGGATGTCCTTTTATTCTATGACCTTGCCTCTATATACATAAAGGTAAGTTAAAGCAGCTCAGGAGAGTGGGAGAGGGAGAAAAAAGAGTCAGAGCAAAAAGGGGAAGGGATGGCTAGGAAATTACACAGCAGAAAGTCAACTTTTTTCATCATTTAGGTGATGAAACAGAACTAGAGATATTTCCCATTTTAATTAACGTAGAAGGTCAAAGACAAACATCATTACATGTAATTTTTCTTCCTATTATAAATTTCAATCAAGTACAGAGGAGTTAGATATGCATGCAAATTACCATAGGTCTTTTTAAAATATTAAAATTAACTTTCTTATTTAATGCAAAAAATATTCACTATTCTATCAACTCCAAACAGGGGAAGAATTAGTATACATATTTCAAGTTCAGATCTTTGATCAAAGTTTGTTTTTTCAAGATCTATAGCATTTTAGATCTTACAGAAAACTAATACACTGATGATACCACAGAAAACTTTGTTGTGGTAAATGATGCATTAAAAGCAACTTTTGGTTAATGTTTAGCACAAAACATTCCCTAATACTCTTGGAAATTATCTGAGGGCAGACTTGTATAGGAGCTGAATTTGGTAATGGAACATACAAAAGTGTAGTGGTCCACATTGAAAAATAATTTTCTTTTACATTAGAACATGCTTTTGTTTTATTTCTCAAACTTTTTCTTCAGAGTATAAACATTTTTTTTAAATTATAAAATCTTGTGAAACCTGCCAAATAATTTAAACATGCAATCCATCAGCTTTGCATCTGACAGTCTTGTCAATAGAACTCCTTGGCTTTCAGTTGCAGTTTTATATTAACTCCGGATCTTCTTTTTCTACATAACTGTCCAATTTCACTTAGAATTTTAAAGATAAGTAAATCACTGGAGAAATAGGTTTTAGTCCCACATTTACAGTTTGTATTTGGAGGAAGGGATGAAAACACATAGGACATCTTATTTGCACCTGATACTTAGTCTTCCGTTCCTTTAAGTCAATTTTCTTCCTTGTGACTCCCACATACCTCCAAAAATTTCTGTAAATTTCTCACAAGTCCTGCTAAGTCTCAAAGTGAAGGAAGACAAACAGATCATAGAGATATAACACCCTCCATGCCCCCCCCCAGCTTTTATACCACTAACTTCAGGATAGTTGTTTCCATATTTGTCCCTACTCAACAGCACTAAGACAGTGACAAAAAAAAAAAAAAATCACATTCTAAAGGCTATATGGTAACTTGCACAAACATGCTGCAGTATCATGAACAGTTATCTATAGGATTGTGGGTAGGTAAATTATAAAAACCCTTCTGCAAATCTTTAAAGCAATTATTTTTTTCTAGGCTATTCTGAAAGTATCATAGGTTTGACTTCCACAAGACTCTGGCTTACATAATTTTATTTCCCTCCAAGAAACAAGAGTTTTTTCTTCATTATTTTTACAAATAATTTATTTTTTCCTGTTTTACTTAACTTTCTAAGGAAAAACTAAATGTAGCACACATGAATAAATATATAAACCAATGTAACCTACTCCACACTTGAAGAATGTTAGTATTTGTAATAAGCAAACTTGATTCATCTGTTAAATTCAGTACCTCTTTATTTTGGCAACCACGCATCAATTAACATCTCTGTCTAGTTCAGTAAAACACTATTTGAAAAAGGTGAATGCTGAATAAATACACCATTTACCCTCTTCCTCATTTACAGTCTTAAATATGAAATTTGATTCCTTTTAGAGATAAAATTTTATAAAGAATAAAAAAGAATAAAAATAATAATAAAAATGCAAAAAAAAATTAAAAAAACCCAACCCAAACCAGTAAAATTTGTCTTAGGGGGCATCTACAGAAAAGCTGGAGAGACTTTTCACCAGAGAGTGTAGTGATAGGACAAGGGATATTGGTTTTCAACTGAAAGAGGGTACATTTGGGTCAGATACTAGGAAGAAATTCTTCACCTTCAGAGTACTAAGGCACTGGAAGAGGTTTGCCCAGAGAGGCTGTGGATGCTCCCTCCCTGGAAGTGTCCAAGGCCAGGTTGGATGAGGTTGTGTCAAGTGGGAGGTGTCCCTGCCTGTGACAGGGGAGTTAACCTTAACCATTCTAACTTCAACTCCACCTTTTCAATTGTTGCTGTAGTGATGTTAGATCCTATACGAGTGATATCAGAGTTTACTTGGGGAACAATCATAAATGCTGCCATAATTAGGATTTCAGTTAAGGATCAAAGAAATGGAGCAGATGGGATGCGAGAGACAAATATCTAAATGCAAGTATCTTTGTTAAGAGGAAAATTGTTAAAAGAAGCTATGAAAGCACATGGAAAATAAGTGTGCATCTATTTAAGTCAGATATATTTGAAAGTTTGTCCCAGCAGGGAAGTCAGCTGAAGTCTCCAAGCAATCCAGTAATAGTCAGTGCATAACTCAAAAAAAATAAAAAATAAAAAATAAATTTTTCCCAGCTACCTTTTCAGAAGTCAATAGGAAACACTTAGCAAAGATCTGTCCAAGTACTGTTTCCCTCTTCTTAATGCTATTTGCTGCTCACATTAAGCAGAAAACACTGAATGCTGTATTGCAACATGTTGCTTTCTCCCCAGAGCCTCCATTTCTGATTTATTCATGGAAAAATTACAACCCTCTTAACCCCTATCTTCAATTTTTCACTTGATTTCTTGTAACCCATTAGCTGACACTGGGAAGCCTACCTGAGGGATATGGTCAAATCCTCAGCTTAACAAAGGCCTGCTCACCAAAATACACATCTGCCACAGCTGTCATGATGGCAAAGAAAATACTGCTTTTGCTCCTCTATCTTTAAAAGGTGGAAACTGCAAAATATTACTACTTTTAAAACAGACTCTCTATTGTACATGAAGCTTCAGAACAAAGAAGCTGGAGGAACTGCTTGAGCAGCTTTGTATAATTTAATAAGCAGCTTCATACTATGTTTCTGTATCAAAATCTTATCAAAGCATACCTTAAATATGTAGATAGTCTGCAAATATATAACAACATACAAATATTGCCAGTACCTCAAGGAGGCATGCATGTCTCTCTCCCAGCCCTGCTGCAACCTTCCACATCTGGCGATCAACCCTGTAATGGCGAGCTACCCTGAACCAAGGAGAAAGAGAGGTTGGAGCTTTATAAGGTTTCAAGTTATATATGGATTCAAGAGTGACTATAGCTGCAGCATTAGGTCCCTCAGGACCTCCTTGCTGGTGCGCATGACTGAGAAGGGGTCATTTCAGGTGGGGCCACCCCTGAGATCTCAAACGTGAATGAGGCTTGAAGCAAAAGGAACCTGTCTCAGTGAAGCTGGGGAGGAATACAAAGGGAGCAGTTGGTTTTTGGAGATGGGAGGGACAGATTGGCAGGGTAGAGAAATATTAGGCTGGTGAGGGGGCGAGCCTGGCCTACGGAGATGGTGCTGAAGTCTTGGCCACATCGCTATTTCCCAATTTGCAAATCTGAAAGTTTTTTATTCCCTGGCACAGACTTTAAAATGCTGCCACACTCTGAACATAAATAAGTCTTCCCACTGTGTGACTACCTAGAAAATTAATACACTAGATTCTCCCCAAGACAGACAAAGACAGGCCTAACTGCCTTTAGGGTTTTTGCATTCCACCACATTACTCATTTTGCACCCTCATAGCACACCTCCATGCAATTACTTTTCCACTTCAGACTGAACAGATATTTGTTTTCAGATTGCATGTGGAAACTACTGAATATATATATAAGCTACAAAAACAAGATCTGAAGTAGGCCAATTGCAGTCACTGAAAACTAAAAAAATGACAAAACACGGAACAAAAAAAAGTCTGAACTAACCAAAATTGTTATAATGTTAACTTCCCTCACTAGGGAAATAAATGTTTAAAATAGAGCTGAGGAGAATTTATATCACTTCTGCTTACAATCACTATTCACTACGATGTCTTTGCTGGTTGGGTTAAATAACTATCACTAATTAAACCTCACGTAGCCACTTTCTGGACATCCTCACAAGAGCTGAAATTTCTTTCAGATTGACTGAAGAGATCATCATTCTTCAGTCTTACCAAGTGGCACTTTCTGAGTCAGTAACCTTGCTCATTGCTCCATTCTGTGCTCTTTCCCATTTGACAGCATCTGGTTTTGAAATGTACAGTATCACAAGGGCAAATGCTCAGTACAGACGCAATTGCATTTGCCCATCAACAATTTATAGTCTAACTGTGCTTACATTTGTACCTGGCTGTAAGATTGCCTGTGACTCTCAAGATCTTTTGAGTCATTGCTTTTCAAGCCTCAGTCCCACAAACACATTCAGTCATAAATGTATGACTGAACACAGGTACCAAAACAAAGAATACTGTGTGAATAAAACACTAACTTCATAAAACAGACAAAAAAACCCCAAATATATCTATCTACCTATGCTACCACTTTTAAGCTTCAATCATCCGATGATACTGCTCCACTGACAATATCATATCAACTGCCTCCCAAACAATTATTTTAAATGGTACCAACAGTTTTGCTTAATTTCTAGTCTTCAAAAAAATCCTAGCTCATTCATCCTGTCACATACATGTGACAACATCACATCAACAAGCTCACAATCAGTTTTAAAAATGAAAAGCACAAGAAGTTTGAATAATCTACAGTTTTCAAAAAATAAATAATAGATAAATTTAGCTCATCTTAAAAAACTAGTACTAATGTATTGGAAAAGTCTTGAATCAAGGGTTTGATTCAAAGGGTGCTGCATGCAACTTACACTGTCCTACTGATTTAACATGTATTTATTTTTCAGCAGTTACCAGCAAGAGAAGAAATTATGCTCTTACCCGAGTAAGGACTATCACACGCTGCCTATTCCTGAGCAGAACTCGACTCGATCAGATCTGTATTTCTGTTGCCCAATACTGATTTGTGGCAGACAAAACCCCACATCATTTTCCTTCTATTTTGTTCAACTTGCCAGTCTATTTTTCCTGATTAATCTTCATCGTCTTCATTTTCTAATAATTGATTTATATTCATTCCTGATCAGCATCCTCATATACCAGCTTCCACAGAGTCACAGAGCAGTTGAGGTCAGAAGGGACTTCCGGGGTCATTCTAGTAAAACCCATTGCTCAGATCAGGCTGAACTACACATCAGGCCTATTAGGCCTTAACACCTCCAAAGATGAAGATCCCACACCCTCTTCTAGGCATCTGCTCCAGTATTGACCACTCCGATGCCAAAAAATATTTCCTAATATCTAACCAGAACTTCCCATATACCAACTTTAGTCCACTGCCCCTCATCCTATCACCATGAGAAAAAAAGCATGGCTCCACCTTTTCCGTATCTTCAATCAGGCAGTTCCAGATGACAGAGTCTTCCCTGCGCCATCTCTTCTCCAGGATGAACAGGCTCAGCTCTCTTAGCCTCTCCTTAGATGTCCTGTCTCCAGTCCCTGACCAGCTTGGTAGCCCTTTGCTGGACTCATCCAGTAGGTCTCTCGTACTGGGGAGCCTAGAGCCAGACCCAGCATTCCAGATGTGTCTCACCAGTGCTGAGCAGAGGGGAAGGATCATCTGCTGCCTACTTATAGAGGAAACCTTCAACTTCCCTTGCTAGTTTCAACTTTGGGTGAACTTTGGCTTTCCATATCCTCCCAGGTAGCCTGTCCCTGCTTCTGTCTCTGTGCACTTTGTTTTTGTGCTCAGGTTCACTCAGGACCGCCACTGTTCATCCATGATGGCTTTCTGCCATGCTTGCTCAACTCTTTGAACAAGGCAACAGTCCATCCCTGTCCTACAAGAGATTGACCTTGATCAACTAGCTCTCCTGGGCTCCTTTGGCCTTCAGGGCACTTCTCAATGGAATCCTGCCAAGCAAGTCCCTGTACAGGTTAAAACTGCTCTGCTGACGTCCAAGGTTTCAATGCTGCTGTTCATCTTGGTGACTCCTCTCAGGATCTTCAACTCAAGACTCCTTGCCATTTCAGCTGAGGCTGCCCTCCACCATACAGTTCTTCCTCGTTTGCAAAGGTGGCACTTCTCCAAGTCTGTGACTGTGAGGCTTTAGAGGTGGGCTAATGCCAACCTCATGAAGGTCAACAAGGCCAATTGCAAGGTCCTGCACCTGGGTCAGCACAACCCCAGGCACAAATACAGGCTTGAGGGTAGAATGGCTAGAGAGCAGTCCCAAGGAAAAGGACTTGGGGGTGGTAGTAGATGAGAAGCTCAACATGAGCTGCCAGTGTGCGCTTACAGCCCAGAGGGCCAACAGCATCCTGGGCTGCATCAAAAGAAGTGTGGCCAGCAGGGCCAAGGAGGTGATTCTGCCCCTCTGCTCTGCTCTGGTGAGACTGTACCTGGAGTACTGTGTACAGCTCTGGAGCCCTCAGCACAGGAAAGACATGGACCTGTTGGAGAGGGTCCAGAGAAGGGTCACAAAGATGATCAAAGGGCTGAGGGAGGCAGGGCTATTCAGCCTGGAGGAGAGGAGGCTTCAGGGAAACCTTATAGCAGCCTTCCAGTTCCTGAAGGGGCTACAGGAAAATTGGGGAAGGGCTTTTCAACAGAGAGGGTAGTGATGGGACAAGGGGTAACAGTTTTAAACTGAAAGAGGGTAGATTTCAGTAAGACATCAGGAAGAAATTCTTCTCCATGAGGGTAGTAAGGTGCTGGAATAGGTTGCCCAGGGACATTGTGGATGCCCCCTCCCTGGAGGTGTTCAACGCCAGGTTGGATGAGGCTTTGTGCAGCTTGGTCTAGTGTGAGGTGTCCCTGCTCATAGCAGGGAGGTTGGAACCTGATGATCTTTAAGGTCCCTTCCAACCTTGACCATTCTATGATAAAGAAAGCTTCATCTATCTCCTGTTCTTGATAGGCTGTAACAGACACTCACTGGAATACCACCTGTGCTGATTTATCCTCTGATCCCTACCCATAAGCAATCTACTGTTTTGTAGCTTTGCTTCTTTCACCCTCCTTAATAAAAATCTTTATATAAATTCTACATTAATATTACATTAATATAATTTTATATCAATTATATATATAAATTAAACTGTGTGTATTATGAGTAACATGAATTTCATACAAGTCTAAGTAAATGTACATGGTAATTCTAAGGAGTTTGTGTTTTTTTCACACTAGATCAGCTGATTGGATTGCAAAATTTATTTATTCTAGAAGTAATAATCTGATTTTTTGTCTAAAAAGTTCCTTGAACAATTTTGCTTATGATTATTTTAAGCTATAGTACACTGACCTTTTTATTGAACAGGCTGCATTTGCTTGATGCACCAGTCCTCTTTGTGCAGTCATCTGCTCCTAGGTAACCATCACTTTTTAATTTATGATAACTTCATCTTCCTTATACACTTATTGAAATCCAGTGGAGAAAGTTTTGCAGCAATTTGCTATCAATACACTCAAGAGGTCTGGACTACATATCTGACTGAAACCTCCAAAGCAGCTCCTTGCATGGTTCTCCACATCTGGAGGGGGCACTTACACACAAACGCATTTATCTATTGTCTGAATAATGAGAGGAACAGACTCATCTCTTGACTTCACACATGAGCAAATACAAGGGCATTGGCAGGACAATGCAATGAAAAACTTGGGGCTGACAGTGTAGAAATTAATTTTATTTATCATAAAACTCAAAACACAAGCTGCTGTTTACAGCTTACAGGTGGCATGACCCAGCAACTCCCTGCCTGCCTCTCCTCCTTCCAGCTCCTTCATTCCCTTATGCTGCTGGCTCTGATGCTTGTCAGACCTTTCCATGAGTCAACTCAATGCACTAAGCCAGCCGAATCCAGAAAAACAACAACAGCAACATATTCTCCAGGATAATGAGTTACATCAGCTCTCAGTAAGCTCTGATGAGTAAAGCTAGTTAGGGAAGTTAGCTGAAGCATGAAAGCAGGGGAGGAGAGGGAGTAAAGAGGAGCAGAATAATCCCTTTACTCAACAGTAAGGTATTAGGCTGATTCACTGTGACCTGTGAAGCTACAGCCTAATTGGAAACTTACATTAGCTTAATATCTACCTGCAACTACAGTTTAATTAGAAAGCAGAGCTGTTAGTGCCAGTCAGGAGGAGAGTGTTAAGAGCCCACCTGCAAAACCTGGAGCCAAAGCAACGTGCTCCCAAGTCACTGTCACCAACAGGCACCAAAAAGCACAGGAAGCCATCTGCACTGCCTGCCCAAGAGACACTCACTACTGCCACTGCAGATTCCACTCAGATGCACATTTTATTTATTTCTTGTAATAAAGTCCACAAGTTTGGAGATCTCAGGGCGACCCATAAGCCTGTCACAAACACACAGAAGTGGGAGAAGCCAATAGAACTTGAGGGTTGGGTTAGCAGACTTCAGCTATACCAAAGAGAAAAAATTAAGGAAAAGAGCTGCTTCTTTGGAATGCCATGCACTTGCTGATCCCTCATTCATGGGAATTAGTTAAAAGAAGCCAAAAGTAGAAGAGAAATGCTTACTTCATACTGTTTGTTGACTTTCTCTAAAATAGTGTGGTGTGTCTCATTCGTGTTTATATGTTGCTAGGTTTTCTTCCTTGAGGGAGTTAAAAATGGTTTGATCCAAAATAGAGTAAATAACTGTTATATCCTGACAGCTGCTCTTTAGAAAGACAAAAGAGGAGGAAGTTTTAATTTGGTTTTGTTGTGTTGGTTTTTTTTAACTGCAAAATAGTGAAGCATTGACAAAGAACTCAATAATCCCTTACTAATCACCATTTTGGTGCCTGCGTGATTCAACGATGCATGAACATGAGCATGTCTCCCAGTGCTGTGCAATACATGTGTTCCTGAACCAGCAACAGCTGCCCTAGTGCAGCACTAAGCCAACCCAACTCAGTAACAGGGGGCAGAGCTGGACTCTCTCTCTTCTCCCTCAGGAACCTAATACCTAGAGTATCTCTGGAAAATCCACCATTGTACAATTGTAAGTGTACCTATAAGTTCTGCACTTTTATCCTTTTTATTTTTTTTTTGAAGCTGTGATTTTATAATTTAGAACAGACTGAGACCTCTAAAAGCTATTTCCTCTGAAACAAAATAAGAGCTAAATGCATCTTTCCTTCATGAAATAAAAACCAAACCCAAAAGTGTACCCAAAAAAACCAACCTGAAAAAAGGAAAGGAATTCCACCCTTGTGCTTTTATTAGTGCGCAGCATTCTTTAATTATTACGTCCCCAGACAAAGCAGGGTCCTGATACCAGATAGCTGGGTTTTTTTCAAATTCAGTAGGAGAGGTTTAACGCACTCAGCGAAGAAGTAAACCAGCGTTTCATAGCTATCTGGTAGGATATCTGTCCTCTGTGTACTTACCCACTTATACACACCACACACTCTGCTACAACCTATTTCAAGACCTTCCAGGAACCTCTGTTCTTTCTGCTTATATTTAGAGAACTTGACCTGGGTAGTGCACTGCTGTGTCCATCCTGCCATTGTGGATGACACAGGGAATGAACCTTAACCTCCGAGCTAACTGCTGACAGCTAGCTTTGTCCACGTAGGCCAGGTTCATCATCCTGTGGAGAAGACAGGCTTGTACCTGGAGTCCTGCTGACAACCACTGCCACATGACATCTATAGGAAGTAATAAAAGGAATATTCTGCATCCACTCGAGAGATGTATTTGTAGCATACGTAACAGGTGCATCGTAAATGGCAGGACATGAGGGGACACTTTAGGACCCTAGCACAGCTGCAATAGCATTAGAAGACTGCCCCCATTTGGACAATAGTAAACTTAAGGCAACATGGCCACTACCTAAATATGCAGATAAAATTCCAGCATGCAGACCTAGCTGTGGCAGGAAGCCCTGAAGCACGCATGCTATGCCAATAATGACACTGCAAGTATACCAACTGAAAGGAGAGAATGGGAAGAGGTGCATGTTTCTTCCCAAATCATGCACAGACTGCCCCATAAAACCCCTGTTATCTCTCTTTGGAGAGAAGCAAGTGCTGGCCCTCCCTCTGAAACAGCCTCCTACTCATACTCCATTAGGAAAGGAAAAGTTTGGGGTTTCAAAGACCTCCAGGAAAAGTCAGCTTCTCAACAAGTGAGAACACAGACATCACCCTCACCAGAGCACCACGTAACCTTTGATAGCTAGGCCACCTGAGCCTACGACGTGGCTGACAGCTCTTGTGAGTGGCTTCTTGAAGGAGACAAGAGTCCTACTTTATGAGGGAGGGTACAGGGAGGAAAAAAGTTACTTTTTTTTCCCTTCAAAACAGACACTAAGTAAAATGAAAATCAGAGTTAAAAATGTATGATCTAATTTTTCTTCCTTGCTAATTTTAACCACAGTTTAAATCTGATCAAAATCCACCCAAACCTTCCGACAAAAGCAATACATTTTATGATTAAAAAATCCACTGCGCTTTAAAATGAATTTTTTTAGCAGGTCATGTTCTTTATGGATTTGATTTCTGAATAATATTCTATAATCTACACTGAAACGTATTTGAAGGAGGCTATGCTTTCAAGTTCAGGAGAAGATGGGAAGAAAGGAAGGTAGGCTTTGGATGTCACTGTTATCTGTGGCAGCAACATGCTAATGATTAAGAAAGATTCAGACAAAAAACAACAAACATCACATATGAGGCAAAGCGACACAAGGGAATCTGTTCCCATACCTGACATAAAGCAGCTCCTTCTCTATTATATCCACCTAAGCCTACATACTTGCAAATGAGGTTTGTGTGACCCCCAGTACCAATGATTTGCCCTTTCAAACTATCTCTACACAGAAAGGTGGGAAAGGGAATAAAATAATCTCTGCAAGGATGGGGGCAGAGGGATATAAAACAAGCCTTACTGATGATAATTATCTTGGTAACAGCAATCTGAACAAGTATTTGTACAAGTCATGATAGAAATGCCCAAATTAAAAATCTTCCTGTATATTCAGAAAAGTTTTTTCATTAGTTCACCACAACCTAAGAAAAAAGTTTTAATATTCTCAGTTCATGCAAAATCTGTTCTGTAAAATAATATATTATTACTACCACAGCTTTAGTCACTATTAACAAGTATCAATGACTGCTGCATGGATTTGCAGGAAAAGCACAAGGGAACATAACATTACACACTGAGCAGCAAAAGGGCTGGGAAATTAATATTTAAGCAGACTGGAAAATTTCAGGCACTGTACATCAAAAAACGTGGAGAAATGCTGCACTTGCCTTTGTTGCTATTACATAGGTTCCTGAATTTCACCTCATCTTACTTTAAGGTTTTTTGTTTGTTTTTACAAGCATTGTTTCTTCCACTGGTGGGGTTGTCATTGCCCAGGTTATGAACACACAGGTAATTCAGCTATTAGTTTCCAGTTGCATAATAGGTCCTTCATTAAAAGCAGGGTTGTGAATGCACTTATTCTGTCATGAGTTCAAAGGAGCTCACTGCTTCACTTCCATTTCCAAGAGGTTTTATCGCTGATGGGACCAAAGTGAGAAGGTGACAGCACAGGGAAGGGGAGAGTGCCTCTTAGATCATGATGTACCCATGCACAAAGCATTACTGTAGCACCTTGACTGAAGAAATACTATGTATTTCTGAAGCCTACTGCTTCCAAAATAGTAATCCACACTAGCAACCACTGTACCTTACTCATTCCATTATAGAGCTTTTCCATCTTGTCAACACTATTCTTTTCATACACCATGGTGTTATTCCTTCTCTCCCTCCCCCCAAATAGCTCCCAGGAACAGTTTTTATTTTGCCTCTTGCAAGTAGTAGAATTATTTTACTACTCTCCCCTACTTCTAACCTGTTTTCTTCTCAATCTCCTACAGGACAGCCTGTAGTTATGTTGTTGCCTAAGTGTGGTACTCTAGGCTGCTAAAAATTGCACACAGGTGAGTGGGAGTGGAAAAGAGATCAAAAAAGGTTTCCAGTCAGGGCAGCCTACAGAAACGTCAAAGCTCAGGAATAGAATCTGCCAGAAACCTGAGGAGGGAAGGGGATGGGGAAGGGAGAAGGCCATCTATGCTCACAGCAAATTGAAGTAGCCATGTAAACATAAGTTCACACATGCACTAGTTGTCTGCTTTTCCTCTTTTCTGAAAGAGGGTTCAGCCAAAGGGCACCAAACAGAGGGTGCAAAGTCACCAGATGCCCTGACCCCATGCCATGCTCTGTGGGCAGGAGCACGAGAGCTGTGCCCACACTCTGAGCCAAATGAAGCCATGTGAGAAGCAGCAGTACTACAGCTTGGGTCTGGCCCTCCACTACACTCCAAGATACCCAGAAAATCTGGAGGTAAGATAAACTACTATTATCTTCAGGGAAAAAAAAGCAAACAACCAAAAACCAACAACCAAATATATATATACACACACACAAGCAAGCTGAGACTTAAAATGAGGGTAGGACAATGGCACAACAGGCAGATACAGTACTGAAAAGGCAGGGCCAGCTAACTCTTCTCCATGCAGGGAAGCAGTGAGAAATCAAACAAGCACTACTTTGCAGCTGTGCTTTAGGCTTCCAGCCTTGCACACTCTGAACACTAAATGCCTCAAATAATCTGGAACACCTTCCAGGCTGCTGTTTTTCCTGCAACTCTGAAAGGCTGGCACATTACCATTCTGCTTTTTGTTCACCCTTCACAATGCTACCAAAATAGCACCTTCAGGTAAAGCCTCTTACTGACATTCACAATTCCCCAGCAGCTGACTTCATATAAGCAGTGAAACACTTCTGCTTCCAGCCCAGGCTCCTGACTAGCAGTGGTAAGAGTTGACAAGTATATTTCTTCCCCTCAGACAGTGCTGCAGTGATGGCCAATACCATTTGAACATCTCGTGATACACATATTGGAAGCCAGGAAGCTGCACCAAGCAACAGAAGGCTGTGTCACAAACAAGGATACCATTATGAATGCCCTGATGGTACCAGCACAGCAAAGGTAGATTTGCCCAAGATAAACCTACTACTTTGGAACTCTATCTATAGCAAACGGACTTCTCACCTGGCTTTAATTTATTACTCCAGATTCAGAGTAAATAACCTAGTATTATTCTAATATTGAACTAGGAAAAAAAAATAAGAAGAAACAAAGAAAAGAAAAAGGAAGTTTCTCAGAAGGCAGCATTTTATACAGCTTCCACTGGAATCTGGTTACACTATACTCAGAATAACAATCAGAAAGATTTTCTGAAATGCAACTGATATCAGTAAAATACACTCATCTGACACATATAAGCCAGTAATAAGATAAGCTATTCAGGAGCAAATGAATTTTTTGGAAATCCATATGGCATGGAAGAGGTACGGTTGAACAGAATTGTAATATAACGTTGAAGAAAAAAAATTAAGCACAACCAACTACATACCACTTTACGTACAGGTATCTCAGCTGGCCTTGAAGATTAAGTGCATTTTGTGCAGATACAGCACTTGATCTTTTTTAAATGGTCTGTCTTTCACCATCCAAACGAACAGAATAAATCCATCCGCATCAAAGAATGAAAAACCAACATATAGATGTTACTCATATGTGAAAATAATTTATATTAAAACCTTACTTTTACTAACCCCATGCCTAAATTTTCTGATAAAAAATGGCTTATCTACATGTACAAAGCACTGCTACATTGTGGGTTATCTATAAAGCCTTCCTTGGGCCCCTCCTTTCTTCACTTTGTATCAGTGAAGTGTACTTGAGAACAACAGGGAACCCTTGGAATTGGTCAATAGATTGATGAGTGCACTGTACTGAGAGAGCCAAATAGGATCAGGTTGTTTATAGGTGTTCTTCAGGTAGACAGTAATTGCACTGCACTAACAAGATGGGCTTCTTTCTGTTAAAGATGCTACTAACAAATAATACAGACAAGAAACCAACCACAAGGCTTACTGAATAAGGAAAGCAGTAAAATATGTTTTTCTGATCAAGGAAGTACTTCAACGCAGCTCTGTAGTATACTGACCAGCTAAACAGGAAAGAAGTATCCGTCAACTTTTGGGGCCAAGGAAAGTACGAAGATTGAGGTAACCAAGGAAGAAAAAAAAAATTCCCTCAGACACCTAAAATAAAACATATCTACCCCATCACATAAAGAAATTTAAAAGTAGGAGAGACAACCAGAATTTCTTAGCAGCCCCAAACACAGATCCATGCTTTTGCAATTTATTTCATGATGTACTGACCCAGACAGGCTTTCAATGATCGAACTTTAAAACCAATACCTTCCTGAATTGAATTTGCCAGTCCATGGACTAGTCAATAAATTACCTGGTGCACAGTTAATCTGATCTATTGCCTTTATACTGGCTGTGTGAGCTGTACAGCACCAAAACTCTGAAAAGTCAGTTCTCAGCTGCTCGGTGGACTGGTAAACTTTGCCAGCCCGCCTATTAAAATGAAGAGAGATCCAGAAAGCATTCTGTTTGAACTTTACCCTTCTGTAGTGCAAAACAGCAAGTTGGTGCATCATATGTGGGTCGGCATCTCCACGGAAGAGCTCAGGTACCCAGCATGTGGTAAGAGTCCTCCTGCTGCTCACCATGCTCTCATCTTTCCAACATCTCAGGCAACAAACCCAGCTCTCACCAGACACTGCTTCCTGGTTAACTTTTGTCTGACTGTACCCATACAAATCCGCGTAATTGACATTTATTCATGGGTTGGTAGTTTCATTTCTACAGGAGAAAAATTCAGGTTTAAGTGAAGTAAAAGGCCAAAAGTCTTACTGATATGACCTCTACATTTCCTTCCCAAGCCACATTCATATGAAATCTATATTAAAACACAAATTTCATGACCTCCTGGCTCCCCTCTCTCATTTATACAGTTCATAAACACTTACGTTGGCCCTGTACTGAAATTCACTTTGGGTCACATAGGTGACATAAAAGCTATTTCCATTCTGTAGAAGGCAGAACTTAAATGGTGCACAACTGACCTTTCAAATCACAACAAATTCTCAATGCTATGTGTACAGGAAAATTAAAGTTGCGTGCCAATCTAAGGGTGTAATTTTCATATTTCTCTCAGATGCCCCAGAGGTTTACACAACCCCTGTAACCACCCATGCCACCAAGTGCCACAGTCCTCATCAGCTGCACCAGCATAACAACTCTTCTTACAGATGCACAATGAACTGGGTCAAGGAGATGACCCATGCTGCATACTTCTGCCCTCCCTTCTCTCCACCCCAGGTTACAGTTTTATATCTCCACTAGTTCCCTGACCTGACTTACTGCACAACAACATGCACACTACAGCAACTGGATGGAGGCACCAACATGGGAATGTCTCTGGGAATTATGGGACACAGTAATGAACAACCAGAGACATTCTGCCTGAAAACCATACAAAAGAAATTGCCAGGGAATCGTGGCCTAAGATTACTTGTTAACACTTCTTCCCATCTCCATTGCCTTTCATTGTGTATGTTCTCCATTCTGAAATAACTGTGCAGTTTTCCACCACGGACCCCAAAATGTCAGCCTAAACCAGAATATGTAATGTTTTAACTATCCAATACTGTTTGTTTCTTTTCTTTTCTTTTTTTTCAAAGAATAGTGAATTTAGTTTAATTATTTAAAACAGAACAGCATGTAAGGCCATACATCTCTTTTGCAAAGTAAAAAATTGATTTCTGCCATACTCTTCACTGTAAAAAATAAACTTTGCATTTCTGAAACACACTCTGATATTAAGGAACATCTTTAGATATCTAATCTGTTGTCCTTTAGTCATGCCAGATCACAAGTGCAACTAAGGACTTCCCTCACTACTGGTAATTTAATTTCCTCAGATTTCTAGAAAACCAATTCAAAAATATTAGCACACACCCAACTCTGGCAAATTATCCGAGAGATCAGAAACAAGATGTCCATCTCAGCACTTAACTATTGTCCACTATAATTTAGATGTTCTTCAAATTGCATTTGTATCCAGAAGGGTAATAAGCCCTTAGAGTTAAAAAAGCCCTTTATTAAATGGCTGCCTGTCACGTAGCCCATTGCAGACTCTCATGCCCTGACCCTGTACTGCCTCAGAATAATGTTGCTTTCAACGCGCAAACCAAACAGGGTAAATAAACTATCTTCTCCATGTAAAAGTAAAAACATCAGTAAATGTACTACTAATACAGATAAAACCAACCCTTCACACATCCCCAGTGATAGAAGAAAGCACTATTACTTAAGTCTTCTAAACATGTTGTGAATAGCCCCTTAAAATAACTGGAAAAAATCTATAGCCAAAATTGAGTTTCATCTTAACAGCATTTTCAAATTTCCATCTCTTATAGTATAATGCATACAAATCATATACCTGAAAATATAATGCATGGTTTAAAAAGGTTTGCTTCAACATACAGAAGATGTGTTTCTTCAGAGGTACAAAGACCAACAGGTAAATACTTTGACTTTGTTTTTGTCACCACATCTACAAAAATAGAGCACCTGGTCACCAACCTTACCTCATACAAAAAGCAAATCCACAGTTGTGGAACCATTTCTACACATGGAACAGCTCAAAGCCACAGACCATTCAACCTAGAATGATGTCAGGAGATGGGTGCATATTTTATTTTCGAAGTATTTAAAAAACCTCAGTGGGCTGGAGAATGTGATTAGGAATAGGCTTTGCTCACTTCGTGTTGCAGTATGAGATGCCAACACATATCAAAGAGAAATAATGTGCAAGTTCAAAATGAGAGAGCTGCATCTTCCCATGATTTGCAGCAAATGCTGGCACTCTGTTACAGGACACAGCAGATACTAAAAGTTGTCAAGGAGCCCACAGAAGGTGAGACAAAGCTGACAGAAAAAACATTAATTCATTGAGAACACCATGAATAAATCCCATTTATGGTTTAGGAAATTGCTAAATGCCAAACAGCTGGAAACAGGGACAACTTTCAGGGCAGGATCACCCCTCATTTGCCCTACCTCTGCATTCTTCCCTAGGCAACTGCTAATGGCTACTCTCAAAAGCAGCAGACCTTCAGCTTGATACAGCATTCCTGTTTTTCAACGCTCCTAGAAACCTCATGTTGGACATCAGGTGTTTTCCAGGGTTTTAATAAGTAATCCAAAGGTTTTATCATGCAAGCTGCAGCTCAAACTATTTACAAGTTGGTATTTAAACCTGTACACAAGCACCTGCTCTAAGTGTTTGCTGTATTTTAAAATTAATCACTATGTACTACATTTATTTTTCCCATAATGGAAGATAAGTGGGTTTCGCCTCTGCTAATAATTTGAGGAATACAGTGTAGGTCAGTATAAAAAGATTCTGAAGTTGCACTAGTTACTCACAGGTAATTACACTTGCCTTACCAATAGCATTTACTATTGCTATACTTGCAAAATGCTTTTCATTAGGCCAAGTTCTCACATTTTCACAGCACGCCAAGACATGTGCTATTAGGTCTGAAATTTTCCATTATTTATTCTTCTCCAAAGAACACCACTGAGTTAAACCCCCCCCTTGAACCAAAATTAAAACAAACTCAATTGTCAAATTTTTCTCCTCACTTATTTTTTACATGTCCTTTTCTCTCTCTCGTCCATTTTTTTAATAGGACTTTCTGAACCTAATGAAGAAAAAAACTGGACCTTTGAAAACTGAGTACAATCCTTCATAACTACACTGATTCTAGGTGAATCTGGTAGAGCTCTAAAAGCCACATACTCAGACTAAGAGTATTATGTTTTTAACATACTGGTAAACAGTGCTCCTCCTGAGACAAAGCAGGACTGCAATACATATTCCCCCTACTAAGGCTAAGGCCAGGACATTGTAATTAATTTCAGACAGATGTATGAGAGGAGGGCTCCAAACACTACAAAAGGCACCCATGGAGAGAATGTCAACACCTGCACTAAGGAGCTTTGTGCCTAGCTGAAGGATTACAGTGCCTCAGAAGAAAAGATAGAAAGAAAACAGTCCCTACACAAGCACTTCAGTTTCTCTGCTGCTCAGTTTTTCTGGGCACCTCCCTTCTGTCCTCTCATTCTCTGACTGAACAGGAAAAAAGTGTACTGCCGCATGTTCCTTGGAGATCCCTGGCTTCTACACATCAGAAAACCCAGCATTTTTCAAAGTGAAAACAGCAGTGGTTTAATTTTACCTATACTTTCATTCCTACATCTTATTCTACTTAGCTAACTTCACGGGCAGTGGACTGCTTTCTAAGCTGCAGTTTGAACAGTAATCAGGCAGGGTCAGCAATGTTAAAAAACCCCACAGCAGATGTTTACGCACAGTTATTTCCCTCCTGCTTTGACTTGACCCTCTTGCTGCTCCACTTCCTGCAGAACAACCAGAGGAATTCAGTGCTCATTTTAGAACTCTGTTACATACTTAGACTTCATTTAAAATCGTGTTCTTTCTAACACAAAAGGGCTTAAGTATTCAGATACAGCATAGATCTTCAGAATCTGAAGACTGAACTTAAGGGCAGCTCATCAGGTGAGACTACTCACTTTAGTCTGGATCTCAATTACCAAACATCTACCTTTTAAACAGTGGTCCAAAAAGTTTAGAATTCTAACCAGAGGAAGAAAATAAAATAAAAAACAGACCTTATGTATCTGTTTTGGACTGTCTCTGAAACACTCCTTTATTCTGCTAGGTTTTATTTGAGCAGCCACGATTTGACATACAGATGTGAAAAAATAACTTCTGGAAGAGTCCATGTGCTGCACTCAAAGGAAAAGAGTCTGTAGTAGAAATGAATGGAAATCAGGTGCCACAGTCGAAGTGTGAAAATTGCCTAAGGACAACAGGTATGTTATTTGGGAGAAGCAAGAAGCAGCTATCTTGTCATAGAGATTCATTCAAAATACAATTCTTCAAATTGCTTTCTTCCCACACAAAGTGTGTCTGAAGTCTGAGAATACCAATTTTTTTACAAAATGGTGCTTCCATCACAACCAGATCGCTTCCACCATTTTAACAAGCCATATAGACTCTGAAAAACAAACTGAAAAGCAATTAATTTCTGCCTTTAGCCTAGAGGAGATAGTATATTGAATTTGTTAATACAAGACCATCAGCATCATGAATGTTGAGGCTTCAGGGCTTAAATTTACTCTTCCATATGCAAACTTGAAGCACCAAGCAGTCAATTAAGTAAAGTGTGGATCTTGCTTAATTAACATATTTTGTAAGATATGGGGCACAGTAACAGCTGCTTATATCAGTGACTCCAAAGCAGGGGGAAACCAGCAAGCTAGCACTTAAGAAGTAAAATTAGACATACTAACCACCATTAATAATGCACACAATATATAAAAAGCAGGGGAAGGAATGGTGCAGAGGTTAGGTTACTTCTATGTGGCAACATTTCCCACTCCTTCTCCACACATACCTCACTCCACAAAACCTTTTAGACACAAACAAAATAGCCATGACCTTTTTTCCTCCTCTGCATGATTAATTACTTAATGTACTATTAATTGGAAAATGTAACTGAATTTCAAATGCTTTCATTTTCTCAGCATATCATGCTGTCTGGGAAGTGCCGATTAAGCTGTTCATCAAAGGTGAGCAGGCAAGGTCATGTAGGCTGTACCTCTTCAGTTATTCATTACCTGTCCTAAATAGTAATTAACAATGGCAGTATTTCCATAAATCAAAGCTTTTCTGATTACCTTCAGATGATGAGTGGTTGGGGGGAGGGAAGGAATCAGTGTATGCGTTTTTGTATGTATCCTTTTTTTCACCATTAGTTCTAATGCATACCTGAATAATTCAATCGATAACATTAGCTGTCATTTACAACGCAGAGTCAATAAGAACTCCACAGAGAATAAAGAAGAGGTTATGGCCTCCCTTTTCCTCTCCCTATTCCCCTAAACTTTAAAGAGGGATTTGATCCAAGAAGATTTCTCAATTACCAAGACTGTTACTTGCATTACTTCTGTTTATTTAATTACCTTCATTATAAATGTTAAAATGGAAGGCCATATTTAGTGAGGCTCAGAGTTTCTTCATAGAGAAACTTATCCCTTGAGTATATGGAAGAGGTTCTCACCTTGAGGCATCTCTGGTGGCAAATAGTGAGGCTCTTGAGCGCTGACATGTACCCAGTCGAAGTCATCATACAAGTCTTGGTGGTAGTCACAGGGTCCAGGACCATCATCAAATGTACATCCTCCTAGAGAAGAAACTTGTTATTAGTTTATTTAAAAGCAGAGCTCTTCCAACAGTCAAGCAGAGGTGCTCCTCCTGGGCACGCCTCAGCTATGGAGCCCATGCAGCCCGTGGCACCATTCACAGGCTTGCTGGCACAAAGCTAACACTCACAAGCAGCTCACCCCTCATGCTCCTATCCCTTTTTAAAATATCACTGCTTCACACAACCGATTTTGCCCAAGAGCACCTTCTCACAGAGAAGGAGGTCACAGGCTGAGTCACTGAGCTCCGGTGAAACCTGGCCCAGTGTCTGCATAACAAAAGCAACAGGCTGTCCAAAACAACGGGGCAATGGAAAATAATGGACTAGTCTCAAAAACTAAAGGTGTTAATAAACAACTTCAATACACTGAAAGCATAAATAGTCTGAACACCAACAAGAAGATAGTGTGCCCAGAACAAAAGCAGTCATTCAAAATAATTAAAATTATTTAAAAATTAAATAATTGCTGCCAAATGAATTGGATAATCTTCTTTTATTAAACTAATCTAGCATAGCAGAACACAAATTAAAGGAGCTTTTTCAGGGTCACACAAACAACAGATATAAAAACCTTACAAGAAAAGTTGCAAGAAGTGACGGGGAGAAAGACGACAGGGAAGAATATAAAAGAAAGGAAAAACAAAAAATAATCCTGTGCAGCTCAGTAATGTCTGGTCTGTTTCAGTAAGATTTTTATTACATTTTTCACTCAAGGCAATTTAAGTAGAATGGGAAACAAAAAACACTGATCATGGGAAGAGATTAAGGTTTGAAACAGAAGAAACAAAGGAATCAAAAGAGCCTGGTTGAAGTAGGCCGTACATGCAAGAAAATACAGACACCACGCATGCAGTTCTGTAGCATCTGTTATCTCCATCCCTGGTACATAGTCCTTGAGTTTACTCCTCTCGCTCAAAAATAAAAGGCAAGAGCAGGAGAGAGTGAAAGAGAAAACAGTGCATTCATCTTTATTTAGGCAGCATTTTTAAATCCAAAAATAAGTTACGTAAGCACTCAAGAATTATATTATGAACAACTCCTGGAAATCAGGGGAGATATTTCTTGTATCCTCTCCTCTCTGTCCTCAGTAGTTACAGCATTTCAACCCAATTACCAGATGTTTTTAAAATTTCTCTTGTTAAGAAGACACCTCTAGAATAACAAGAGCATGTGTGATGACCTCATTGTCCAGCTTTCTGAATACAAAATATGGAACAAATCCTGCAGGTCCAAAGAACAAACAAGTGTTTCCTTATCAGGGTAAATTCTTGTGTAACCATACAACGAGTACTTGAAACTCCATCAACATGAACACCCTCCCATACCTGCCAAGCTCTCAACAACCCATGCTACACTCAGGAGGAGAACAAGCTGCAGGTGGGAAAGGGGAAGAATGAGAGCCATGAAGAGCTGTGTCCAGTTCTGGGCTCCCCAGTTCAAGACAAGGAACTACTGGAAAGAATCCAGGAGAGGGCTACAAGGATGATTAGGACACTGGAGCACCTCTCCTATGATGAAAGGCTGTGAGACCTGAGTCTGTTTAGCATGGAGATGAGAAGACAGAGGGGGATCTTATCAATGCCTATAAATATCTGAAGGGCAGGTGTCAAGGGAATGGAGCCAGACGCTTCAGTGGTGCACAGTGGCAGGACAAGGGCCAGTGAGCACAAACTGGCACACAAGAAGTTCCATCTGAACATGAGGAAAAGCTTTGTTACTCTGAGGGTGCCTGAGCACTGGAACAGGCTGCCCAGTAAGGTGTGGAGTCTCCTTCTCTGGAGATAGTGAAAACCCACCTGAACACGATCCTGTGCAACCTGCTTTCAGTGAACCTGCTTTAGCAGAGACCTTGGACTAGATCATCTCCAAAGGTCCCTTTCAACCCCTACCATCCTGTGATTCTATGAGCTACAGCCTGTGCTAATTTCTGTCCTCTGTACAAGGTGTACATGGCCTGGAACTGGGACTGGCCAGAGAGTAAGGATGTATGTCATCAAATTGAGGGTAAAAATATTTTTTACCTACCCAAAACAGAGTATTCAAATGTCACATAACAGGTACAGAGTTTGCAAAAACAGTGTTCATATTTGGGGAAAGAGAAGTCACTTTTACTAACTTTGATCAGAACAACTAGACTGTATCCCAAAGTGAGATTACATTTCATCTTCAGTAAGAGACAACTTAAATAATTCCCACAGTTCCGCATAAATATTTGTAATGTTGAATAAATTACGAAACAGCCTAAGTTTTAGCTAATTCTATTTCTCATAGGACCACTTGTTAACCAGTACCTTGGCTGGCAAGGACAACAACAGGAAAGAAACCTCTACACTGTAGCAAAATTCCTGCTACATACCATAAAACCTTAAAACTCCATATTCAGCTCGATGTTAGAAAAACCTTCTCAAATGCTACCCTGTGACAAAATATGCACAACAGTAACAAAACCCTAAAATTTCATACTCAGTATTAAGTTGGTTACTATGTCAGTGTCTCTGTCAAAGACTGCAAGGGGCTTTTTTCTAAATCAAAGAAACATCTATGCCTTTAGAAGTCCAACTTCAATGCCCTATTAGCACCAAGAGACTTTTCCAATTAACATCTATCATGATAAAGCCAGAAAGACCTTGAACATAAATCTTGGTCTTTGATTTAACTTACAGTACACTGCTATGATCACTTTACAACAAAAATGTACATTTTCTTCGACATTTAATTGATAAATTAATAGCAGTTTCCCTTAAAGGGAAGCTATCACTGTCTGCTGTCCCAGCACCAAAATGACATATGGCTTTGGAGCACATGCCTGCGGGGCAGCCATTACCCTTTTTAATGGTTTAAGTGCCCTCAGTATATAAATTTAAACTACCAATGAATCTTGTAGACTCATTTGGAAGATGAATGTCTCTAATTGCTCGCCTTTGTGCCCACTATTAATTTTAGTTATCAGGGTTCTGATTAGCAAAAACAACGTGCCTGTTAATACACAGCAAGCAACCCAAACCTCCTTATGCATAGCACATCACTGCTGCATCCATGGAACAAGCAAATGTCCATTTATCACATAGAATCATAGAATGGTTAGAGTTGGAAGGGACCTTAAAGATGGCCATGAACAAAGTTGATCAGGACAGATTATCAACCTATTATAAAATCCACCCTATAACAACTGCCTAAACCAATGCTTGTTCTCATGGAGCACAACTCCTCCTCTTACCAACAAGCTGTGACATTTCAAGACAAGTAAAGAAAAAGCCAATATTGAAGTGATTTATCCTGTACAAGAAGACAGACTAGGCATTTAAAACCCCTTGCAAGACCACACCTTATGACTCAAACATGAGCAAATCGGGATCTCCATTTCTCTGTTTTAAGTCAACTGCCTGCACGCTATTCAGTAACTCTGGGTACTAACAGACAAACTTTGTGTAACATGCTATGTGGAAAACACAAGAAGAGAAGACAGGTGGGTGAAACCTGCAGAAATCTATTGGCTATTTCCAATCACTTGTTCAAAGCGACATATAGACATATTGACATTTTTAATCAATCTTTAACCAAACAAAAAACCACATCTGACAGAAGTACACCATAAGTCAGGACTTGCTGGTACCCTAACTCAGCTACTGGGCCACTCTCCACAATGATATGACAGCACTGTTCAGGGAAGAAGGTGGATGGGCTCAATGAATTCTTAGCATCTTCCAGAGAGGTTCAGCAGCTGAACTCAAATACGTATTTGCATTTGCTGTCCAACATTTTGCCAAGAAGCTGCTAACATCCTATAAATTACAAGTTAGAAATCTCCAACTCAGCCATTTGTCACCTCTCCCACAACTCAACAAAAAGGTACCTCAGTTCCAGCCACTGTCCCATTATGTATCACCACCATGCCACAAACAGGGATTTCTGCATCTCTGCTCAGTTTCCCAGCTGGAAGCACACAGCACTGATGATTCCAGTGCTCTTGGACCTTGCAGCACCTAAATCCACATTTACCTTAGATTTCTAATACCACACTTCAGGAAGAGGCAGCAGTAGGGATCAAAGCAATACACCAGACTGGTCTGACCTCAGCAGCCTAATATGGGCTTGGGGACTGGTAAGCAAGGCAGCCAGCATCTCCCTTCAAACAATGCTGCCATCAGAACATGGCCCAGAAGGACCAGCCAGGGACAAGCAGCACACTCTGCTGAGAGGCAGCACCACAGCCAGCACAGAGGCAGCAGCCATTACATAAGCCTCCACAATTAATTTAACAGAAAAATCAGGTGGTCCATCAGAAACAAATACCCTATCAACAACTGGAATCTTAAGCTAGGGAGACAGAAGGAATCTTATGTCTGGATGGTTATTTTGCCAAACTGCTAACTATAGTGTGAGTCAATCCAATTCATTCAGTTGCTGAGAAAGTATCTGGGAAACACTTCATAGAATCACAGAATGTGTTGGGTTAGAAGGGACCTTTAAAGGTCATCTAGTCCAGCCCCCCCTTGCAGTGTATAGTGACCTTTTTGAGCAGGTTGCTCAGAGCCTTGTCAAGGCTGACCTTGACTGTTTCCAGGGATGGGACTTCCACCACTTCTCTGGGCAACCTGTTCCAGTGCTTCATAGTAGAAGATTCATAGACTCTCATAGTAAAGAACTTCTTTCTGACACCCAAATCTGAATCTACCCTGCTCTAATTTAAGACCACTGTCCCTCGTCCTATTGCTACACAACCCTTGTCAACAGTCCCTCCCCACCTTTCCTGTAGGTCCCCTTCATGTACCGGAAGGCCACTATAAGGTCCCCCTTGAGCCTTCTCCTCTGCAGGCTGAACAAGTCCCACTCTCTCAGCCTGTCTTTGTAGAAATTTACATTCCACAGAAACCAAGCAAATCAACTATGTACTGTTTCCATTATCTTTTCCCGTAAGCTTCACAAAGTTATTAATTTCATCTTAAACACACCTAGGAACTCTTGCACAGTCCCCTTCAACACCCTTCTAAAAGACAAGTGATAAATCATGCTAGCCTGAAAGTTGTCCTGACTACATGTCCATTTTCCTTTATAAAAGATAAGGAATCTTAAATGTTCATTATAAAAAGAAAGCTATGAATATTCCACACTGAACTCTCAGAAAAGAAATTAAAGCTCCACTAAATAACAAGGTCATTAAGATTGACCTAAATTTAATCTTAATATTAATCTTAAAAGCCCAAAGATTAATCTACATTTAATAAAGATCATATAGTCAAGGTTTACACATCACCTATAAAAAGATACTCAAATACGCTGGAATTTAAAGACAAATGACATTTTTTAAAAATTTTACCATATTTTCTTAGCAGCAACACTCTACTGACACTGCTCTGTGATTTTTATTTCTCCTACATTCTTTCATACCAACCCAAGAAAGAAGAGCTGAACTGTTTTTTCCCCCACCGGATTAAAATATAAGCAAGCTATGGACTAAGAGAAGCATGTGTCAGTGACTCCCACTGATAAATGGATGTCCACTACAAATTTAAAGTGGCCTCCAAGCTCATCAGCTCAGGACAGAAAGGAAAATTGATTGAGATTTAGAACTCATTATCTTGATCTAAAAAAAATCCAGTGTTCTCATTACACTTTTTAGAGTGTATCATTTTTACTATCTAGAATAGAAATAGTTGCACACCAATATTACATGAAATTTAAGATACCCATAACATTTATTATTAATTACATTATAGGGATGCTGTACTGGAGATCTATTGACTTCTAGATATAAGAAAATATTCCCACAGATCACCTAGGAATTCTGTATGCCAGTTTTCATATTTAATTAGACCCTAACAGCTCCAGTGTCCTTTAAAATATACTCAGAAAAGTGACAGCAAAAAAACAATTCAAAATGTTCAGTAAACTACTAAATTGTGATAAATACCTACTGATAAAAATAGCTGATGAAAAATAATACACAGTTACTGGTCATGCTTTAGATCATCTTTTTAAAAAAACACAATCTTTAACATCAGAGGTAGAAGAGAATACTGGCATTCACTTTTCTAAACCCAAAAAGAGTATGTTTTGTTGTCCTATGACACATTTTCTACAGAAATAAAGGAAAAAAAAAAAAGGGGGTATAACAAATTATATGCAACAGCAGGAACAAGGCACTTATTTTTAAGTCTCTTATAGTAACAATATCTACCTTCTGGAACGCCCAAGTACATTCTTATCAAAACCTGGCACTAAGTTTCAGAAACTAATAAGAGAAAGCAAAGAGATAAATTTGATGCAAGGGTGGAAATGGAAGTACCTGATTTAGTTCCCAAAACAAAAAGCTTTTTTTATTAGTTATTTCTGTAACCTATTGGCACGGCAAAGGATGTTTTTCAATCATAGAACAGCATGTACAGAAGGACAGTCAAAAGAACATATCTTTACCCTTTATTTCTGAGATCTGTTCTTGCATCCAACTGCTTTTGGCATTATGCAAAGTACACAAGTAACATCTTAAACTTCACACTCCTCAATTTTGAAGAGCTGGTTATAAGCCCGGAAATTTAACCACTGAGAACAAGCAGATCACCGAGACAAGAGAAAAAAATTCTAGTATAAGAACTGTACTACAGGCACACAACAATCTTATGTCATCACAACTTTTCCCTTACACACAGCTCTGCTACCAGTAGTTTCTCTAGGACTCATATATACGAAGGTGTCACACCAGGAATGAAATACTCTTCTCATCCAGCTCAAATGACTAGTTGGAACAATCCGCTGCTTTTATGCAACAGCATGCTTTTATTTTTCGCCACCACCTGCTGTAAAAGCATAATGACTAGCTCTAAATCTATCAAAGCAGATAGCTCCGTGCTAAGAACTCAGTACAAAATTATGTTTATCTAGGACATCAGGTAAAAATCCTGTGAAAATTTAATTTTTCTCCTCACATTGACTGGTGAATTCAAAGCTTGAAATAAATAAAGGGACTACAGCAAGTCTCTTGTCAGTCACATATCCAGGAACAGGTTCTGCTTTTAAAATCGCCCACCAACCACATTAATTTTATCTGTTTCTATCACAGCATGCCTCAAAGCACAAGATGCTTCCATCTTTATTTCTGTTCTGAGCATTTTAAAATGCATTGCTTGCAGAGCATTCAGATACCTATTAAGAATATACTATGAATTGCTATTAATGCAGTTTGAGAATACATGTTTATTACTTAGGTTAAAATGCTTATGTTCAGTATTACCTACTGAAGTATAACTCAGAACTAATTTTAATTAACCATGGCATCAAAAAAGGCAGAAGGGCAGAGGCACTATTAAAAAACAAAAAAGTTAACTGAAAACAGCAGCACTTAAGGAAAACAACAGGTTCTCCTTTACTACAGGGAGAAGTTGTACTAAATACTGAGAATATTTAACTACTTGGCAGTGGTATCTTATTTTGTAATACTAGAATTCATTACACAAAACACAACTGGTTACAGTCAGAGCAATGTAAGTCAAATAAGGTTAACTACCAACAAATGCCTTTAATAAATTTTCTCACCTTGTTCCCACTATCAGTATGTTATTATCATCCTCTCAGCTTATGAACTTGAACCTGGAACTCCAGGTCTCATCCAAAAACAGCACTGGAGTGTAAACACCAACAGCTTAGTAGGAAATATGGCCAATTATTCCTAAATTAGCATTATTTTATTTTCATTGTAGGGCTTCTCTTGGTGGTGTTAGAACAGTCAAATAATCTAAATAACCACATAAACCTAAACATTTCAGAAAAGAAAGTTGATAAAACTACTCCTAAATCATTACATGCTATAAATCACCTTTGATCTTAAAGGTCTTTTCCAACTACAATGATTCTATGATATTAAAAACTAATCCCACCCCTCAATAGCCACATAGTAGTACCATAGTACTACCATAGTAGTACCATAACCAATATAAGCAAAAAAAGAGTAAAGAGGTCATAACCAAGTCCCATCTAAGCATATTTTTTAATAAAATGTAGCAGCTTATTTTAGAAAGAAAAGATGGGAACTTGAGAAGTATTAGATACAAATTAGCAAGAATGCAGAAAGTGTCATGAGGACATCCTTTCCTGTCATCTTTAGAGCAAGCTCTCACTATTAATCACAGAATTTATCCTAATTCCAAAATTCTGAGAGAGCATGAAGATTCAAAATTAGATGTGGTCTACCTGGCCATGCCATTTGCTAGATTTCTTCCCACTATACCAGGACTGGAAAAGGCTGCTTCATCTTCAGTTTCAAAAGCTTCATATTGGCAGGCAAACAAGACATCTTTCCATGCTTCACCAGAAGTGAACAGGATGGAAAAAGGAAATAGATGAAAGGGTGAGAAGATCAGGCTCTATTACACTATCTGTCCTTCAGTTTCCATACTAAGCAAAATCTAATCTAAACAAAAGTCTCTTCAAATTTCCTCCTGTTCTCCAGGGAAAGGAAGGTTTTCTGTTCCTTATTGAAGAGGCAACAATCAGTAGCTGTGAAGAGGCACAACTGCTTAATGTCTTTGTCGTGTTTTCTTCATTCTTCCTTGGCATGGGCAAGGCAACAGAGAACAAACAGCCCTGTATATACAGATCACTTTATATAACTGAAACTATGAAGACAATTTCCCATTTCAGTTCACAAGATACTTCTGAAACCATGAAGAGATTCAACAGTTTCATTAAGTTATGAACAGATCTTCATTAGTACACAAGTTCCAACACCCACAAACAACCAAAGCTTTTTCATATTTCAGCTCATAGGCTCCAAGCTTTGTTATTCCTCTGGTGCACTAAGCAGACTTCTGACCAACTCCACTGGTGACAAGGAGTTATACTATTTGAATACAAATAAGGAGGGAGTGAGAGGTGGAACCGTGTCTTTGAGATTAATGAATATTTTCATGACTATACCAATAGTAACTGAAACAAAAGCAAGCAAATTCTGTGACACAACTGAGAGTTCCAAAATGAAATTAATAACTTTTATTATTTTTGGATATGTGGTCTTACAACACTGCTTCTGAAAATAACACCTTTTTCCAAAAAACTGTTACAGCTTATTTCTAGCAAATTTTACATAGCTATCACAGTCTCTGGCATTTCTCCTAAATGTTCTCACAAAATGCTGTTAAAAGTTAATGGATAAGAATATGACTAAACTCAGTAGGAGTGCTGAATGAAGACAGCCCTACATCCATTACATTCAATCACAGAATTTTCTATAGATTCAAAGTGCTAGGTTATTTTGTAATCTACTCTCCAAGAAAAAGGAAAAAAAAAAAGCTGAAAAAAGGACTTGGGTGAAAAAAGTTTGTAACTACACTTTTATCTTTACTAATCAAATCAGCAATTCAAACATGAAAGAAGGCCTAACAACTACACTAGCCACCCTATTATGACTTTGTCAGTTTCACCGTAAAACTAAGGGATGGGAAAAAATAGATATTACAAGTTTGCTCTAAAAAACATGTCTTTTGATATCAGGTATCAAAATTTTGTTCAACAGACAAAAATGTGAGTTTCCAGTGGGACAGTAGGACCATTCAAAAATAAAAAGGAATCTCATTTGAGGACAACAAATGATCACAGGTTACCACAGCAACAGTGCAGAAGGCACACAAACCAATGAGGAAGTGAGGGAAGAGTGCGTAAGTTATACAGACTAAACTATAAATGGAGCTCAAGAAACAGGAGAGCAGTGAGCTCAGAAGAATTATGTGGCCAACATGAAAGCTGAGGACTTCCTAGGGGGAGGCAAGCATAAGGCTGCACATAAAATTTTAAATGGTCGTGCAAAAAGAAAGAAATTAAATGCAAGGAAATGAGACAAGTTCTGATGTAGAAAATGACAGAAGCTGCTACAAAAGATCATTTCTGAAACCACAAAAGGAGATAAGTCCAAGAAGGTAGAGAAATGACTGAAGAGTTCGGTCATAGTATAAAACCAGAGTCATAGGAGGATGACAAGAACTTCTTACGAGAGATCTTTCAAGAAACAACATCAAGGTACACAAACAATTAAGCTAGTGGTGAATCACAGAACTCAGGCACATGAATGAGAGGGGTAATGTGCAATACTGAGACAGAAAATCTATCTTCACACACACAGGCGCTGCTAAAATAAAAGCCAAATCTTTATGCATCAGAAGTGCAGTTACTGCTCTAGTTTTCCATTTCATAGCAAGAAAATAGTCATAAGCATTTTAATATATGGCATATCTTTTCATGGAATCTAGCATCACTTTCATGAAAAGAAGGCTAGAAAGAAGAACAATAAAAATGCATTGAGGTTTCTATATCTATAGGAAACAGTCAAGCCCCCTAGTTTAGAGAAAGACCTGCTGAGATACAGACCTACGGACCAGCAAATAACAGATTTTAGATATACTGGCCCCCAATTTACACAATCAGAGAATGGCTGAGGTTCAAAGAAACTTCTGGAGTTCATCTGCTCCAAACCCTCTGGCCACCTACAGCCAGTTGCCCAGTACCATGTTGAGACAGATTTTGAGTATCTCCAGTGATGGAGACTCCACAACCTCTCTGGGCAACCTCTGCCAGTATTCAGTCACCCTCACAGTAAAAAAAACTGTTTTCTGATGTTCAGAGGGACCCTCCCTTTTTGGGAGGCAGTGCCAAAAGACATACTGATGCCTAAGCAGATGAAATTTGCTTCTGTACTTCATGTGTCTGGAAACTGTCTCAAGGATTAAGTGTTCCATCACCTTCTCAGGATAGAGGTGAGGCTGATTGGCCTGTTATTCCATGGCTTCTCCTTCTTGCCCAATCTATTATTAAAATATTGTCTCATCTTAAACTTTTTTCAGTAATACTTCATACTTTTGCTGGCATCAAAACAAAGCTCTGCACATCCTTACAACTTCTAACATCTTGTATTCAATGACAGACAAGTCTAACACTGCCCACTGCAACATCATGCATGGACTATAAAGTATCAGAGAAAAGCAGAGATAAAAACTAGAACTATATGAAAACCTTCCATATTAAACAAGCTGAAATCAGAAAACACATAGAAACTGGTATTTCTTTTTCTATTTTCCACTCCTTCCTCTTTAGCCTTACAAACCTAAGTCTTTCACTGAAGATACACGACAGAATCAAATGAACAACAAACAAGTGATTCATTTCACATGCAACTCTTTCTATTAGTTGTTACTTCATTCTTCAGCACAGTAAGATTTATCAAAATATTTCATAGAGTACCACGAAAACATTTTAGGTAGATTTCTTTAAGAAAGAGTCATCTGACAGCAAAGCTATTGAACACACTCAGAGCGCACACACAGAAGATGCTAACAACTCACTCTCTTTCTTCCTTTATATCCTGTGGGTAAATCACTTCTTGCTGTTTAACTGATTTAACATATAAATTGCATAATTTATAAAGCATATAAGGTGCCTCTTATCTCATCACAATGAGCACTCAACAGGACCTCTGATGAGCAAACACCACCAGCCATCATGTCATTTTGGACAAAGCTTACTGATGCGCCTTCAAACTTAGCTTTATTTGTGCAGTAAAAAATACCCTCTCCAAACAAATTGCAATAGGCATGTAAACTCTAGCGAGAAATCACTATTTTAGGGTTGAAATATTTACACTTAGAACTGTACTTCTACTACAATTCAACAAAGAAAGAAAACATTATTTTATTACTCCCAAGGGAATTGAACTCAAGGGTTCAAAACTTGTATTTTTATCTGCAAATCTGCACTTTCGTTTCAATAGAAGTAACTATTACAAGAACACTCAGATGTATTATAGCATTTTTCAAGCAGATGCAAAATGTATTTAATCCCTCCATTTCTTAAATTGAGAAATATTATCACTGGGGTGGCTTTGTGAAATAGTGTAATAGATAAGCCTGAAGGTTAGATGAATCCTACTTTGTACTGTGCAATGAACCTGTAACATTTTGGAGCCAATCATCTGTCACTGTCCTGAAGGTATACTGCCCAAAGTACAGTAAGGTGAACAGAAACATGATTCCTACAATCCTACCATTTCAGCACATAAGGGAAAACATATCCCTTTATGTCATACATTGCACGGACGTCAAGTAGGAGAAAAACTGTAGCTGAAAACTATCCTGGTAGACACCAGTAATAGTCTCTGAGCAGACGTACCACTCAGCCTTAAGACTTTAAGGCTGAAATAGGTATCTTTATTAAAACAGCAGCGTGATACCAAATAGCAGTTAAAAGGTAATTCAAAAGTTAGACATTTTGAGGAAAGAAATTAAGAAAAGAACACAGAACATTTCTTTGCAACATTATAAGCCACATCCAAACTTTGTGTGGTTCTGGTTTTTCATCGCTTAATGGTTACATAGCAGAAATTAAAAAGGCTTAGAGAACATCCAATAGAGATGATCACAGGATGCTTGAAGTAAGTGAACTCATCAGGGATGTCAAAGTTGAAGGCAGCCTGGGCCGCAGTCATCATGTGCTAGTGCCATTCACTGTCCTAAGGGGTGTGAGGCAGATGAGAAGCATAGTCAGGACTCTAAATTTTAGGAAAGCAAACTTCCAGCTCTTCAAGGAGTTAGTAAATAGGACCCCCTGGGAAACGGTTCTCAGGGACAAGGGAGCAGAGCAGAGCTGGCAGATCTTTAAGGATGCTTTCCATAGAGCACAAAAGATCTCAGTCCCCAGGTGTAAGAAGTCAGGCAAGCAAGGCAAGAGACCAGCATGGCTCAGTCAAAACCTGCTGGTCAAACTAAAAGGCAAGATGGAAATACACAGGCAGGGGAAGTGGGGACAGGTATCCTGGGAAGAGTATAGAGACGTTGCCTGGTTCTGTAGGGACGAGGTCAGGAAGGCCAAGGCACAGCTGGAGCTGAACTTGGCAAGGGATGTAAAGAAAGACAAGAAGGGCTTCTACAGGTATGGAAACCAGAAAAGGAAGGTTAAAGAAAGTATAACCCCCTGATGACCAACAGTGGTGAAATAGTAGCAGCAGATGAGGAGAAGACCAAAATTCTCAACAAGTTTTTTGCCTCAGAGGACATCCCCTCTCCTCATGGCTCTCAAGCTGATGGCCCACAAGATGGAGACCAGAGAGACAAAGTCCCCCCACCATAAGCAAAGACAAGGTTCCTGACCATCTGAGTAACCTGAACATACACAAGTCCATGGGACCTGATAAGATACATCCAAGAGTCCTGAAGGAATTGGCTGATGCAGCTGCCAAGCCACTCTTCCTGATATTTGAAAAGTCATGGCAGTCAGGTGAAGTCCCTAGTGGCTGGAAGAAAGGAAACATTACACCCATTTTTTAAAGGGTGGAAAGGAGGACCCTGGGAGCTACCAACCTGTCAGCCTCACCTCTGTGCTTGGGAAGATCATGCATCAGATCCTCCTAGAAGACATGCTAAGGCACATGGAGGACTGGGGGGTGGTTCAGGACAGCCAGCATGGCTGTGCTAGGGGCAAATCCTGCCTGACCAATCTAGTGGCTTTCTACAATGGAGTGACTGCATCAGTGGGCAATGGAAGACCTACGGATGTAATCCGTCTGGGCTTCTGCAGGGCCTTTGATATGATCCCCTACAACATCCTTCTCTGAAAGTTGCAGAGATACAGGTTTGATTGGTGGACTGTTCAGTGGATAAGGAATCCATTCAAAAGAATTGTGGCCAGCAATTGAGAGGGGTGATTCCGCCCCTCTACTCTGCCCTGGTGAGATCTCACCTGGAGTACTACATCCAGCCCTGGAGCCACCAACACAAGAAGGACATGGACCTGTTGGAGCGTGTCCAGAGGAGGGCAATGAAAATGATCAGAAGGCTGGAGCACCTCTTTTATGAAGACAGGCTGAGCGAGTTGAGGTTGTTCAGCCTGAAAAAGAGGAGAATCTGGGGGGATCTTATAGCGACCTTCCAGTATCTGAAAGGAGCATGCAAGTAGGCTGGGGAAGACCTATTCATAAGAGCACGTAACAACAAGACAAGTGGTAGTGGTTTTAAGCTAGAATAGGGTGGATTTAGGTTGGACATTAGCAAAAAGTTTTTTAATATGAGGGTGGTAGATCACTGGAATGGGTTGCCTAGAGAGGTGGTGGAGGCCCCCTCCCTGGAGACATTCACGGTCAGGCTTGATGGGGCTCTGAGCAATCTGTTCCAGTTGGAGAGGTCCCTGCTTATTGTAGGGGGTTGGACTAGATGACCTTCAGAGATCCCTTCCAATCCAAGACATTCTATCATTCTATGATTAGACCTAAAAGACTAGGAATTTTCAGCCAGAGATGATAGAGGAAAGAAGAGAGGTGTATCCCTAGTGACATGAAGAACAGAAATCAATCACTATTTTTTTTGTACATGTGACAACATTACAAGGATTCAAATGAAGCTATGGGGTGTCAGGATCAAATTAAACACCACAGTGCTAAGCTGTGGAACTCCGTTGCCACAGGATGCCACACAGATTCAGGGGAGAGAAAGGACAGAATCACTGGTATCAGCTGAAAAAAACATTAATTATACAGAAAGCACCTTTGGCTCAGATGACCACATGCCACTGAAGCAGTATTTTGGGAAAGCATACCTACCAACTTGCCGGTGACTACAACAGAGTACAAAATCCAGGCATTTGGAGATAGGATACTGAGCTATATCTGTCTTTTAGTCAACACATGCGATTGAATAAGAAAACATCTAAAACGTACAACAAAATGAAGTCATAACTGACTATTTGATGTATCTCAGAGGGCAAAAACTGGACACAGAGAACGAAGGCAGGAGTGAGGGACATTATGTTGAATGGAAGGGAACACAGTTAAAAGCGTAATGGGAAGACTACAACACAAACCAGTGAGGAAGAAGTCCGAAGAAGTCATGTCCTGAACATGCATTGTTATAAGCAGTCTAATATCTGAAGGTTCCTGCTGGTAACTTCCCATCCCTCTACTCTCTCCTACCATGTGCAATCACTGATGGGCTCCACTGGTCAGAGTACTGCCCTGCGCAGGGAAGCACATGTGGGTCTCTGCGAAGAAACAGCTGTACCCAGCTCTGAGAAAGGGATAACAATGCAGATGTACTCCTGACATGATAAAGTTAACAGTAGCTTTCTCAGCAATTGTCAACCACATACGTATAACCCCCCTAGCAACTTTTCTGCTTTAACAGCACTTGAGAGCTCAGTGACTGAAGCTGCAATCAAACTAGACTGCATTTTATGATTCACTCTTCAGAGTACTAAAGTATATTCTGGACTGCCTGTTCCTATTAAAAAAGAAAGTCCTACACTTGGCTCTTCTCTTTTTCAAGGTAGATGAGGCATTGACACATTCAACTAAACTTCTGTAAATATTACATGCCCATGATTTCACAACATCTTTTCAGTCACTCTTTCCTAGTTCATTGACAAAAATATGTATATGACAAAGGATTCACTTTGGTACACCATTACCTAAAAAGGGGCCGTTTGTTAGTGAAATGAAAGAGAGAGGGCAGCAGGATAAGCTTCTAAAAAGTATCAGTTAAATTAAAATCCATACTATACCTCATCTGCCAACGCAAACCATGTGGAAGGAGGAGACATCTAAAGAGTTGAATGACTGGTGGCAGGGAGGTGTTTGTTGGGTTTTATGAAAGCCAAGAGAGTAAATGTTTGTTTCAGTGGGCAACGTGTGCTCTGATGCTTGTGTTACTTGCCACTATATATACATATACAAAAAGCACCAAACTCCACAAAAGAAGCATCCTTCCCTGAAAGTTTCTTTTCTGTACTATAACTTGAAGAAAGCTAAAATTGGCTCTGCACCATCAAGTTATTTCAACACAGAACATAACACAGAGCAACAGCCAGAAGAAAACACTTCCTAAAGACTAACACCCAAGAAAAGCATTAAAATGTTCAATATAATAAGAAATCAATATTTAATAACCAACACAATCTCAGCACAATGAATAAACAAACAAGCACAATAAAATTTTGCTGGTTTTAAATTGAAACACTTTAGTAGCAGAGGAATATACATCATTCGTAATAAAAAAAAAAGTCTCAGGGTGTGACCAAAAGCTCCTCCCCTCCCTTCCCAAATCATTGCCATATCAGAGTCCACCCCAGAAAAGTATGAGACAGTGGAAAAACACAATCGCATTTTCACAAGGAACAACAAGTGACTGGTATAGACTACTGATAATTGCTGGTATAAATTCAAGTACAAATTCATGTCACCCACTGGCACTCTGAGGTTCTGTCCTGTTTTCATTCCCTATAATCATCAATATTGGCATATACTTCAAAGGGATAGAGACAGACTCCAGGTCTCATCTGCATCTCATCTCTGGATATCCTCATCAGCAAACACACATGCAACATTTTCTCTACAGGGTTCACTCCAACTTGCCCCTGATCCACAGTGGTATCCTTCTGCCAAAACTGAACCTCAGTCGCCTCTCTGACAACGTCTGGCTATCACCAGCAACACAACACCATCACAACTCTTTTGTAGTCCAATCTTGATCTCAGGTCAGCATGTCTTTCCTCAAGTATTACAGACACCATCATCCACATCTACACTCAAGCCTCTTCTTGTGCCCTTTACTCCAACTTTAACTGATTTTTGAGGGGTATCTAACAAGCTTCTCTGAGACACACTTTTCCTATAGCTCTCCTCCAGCTTTCATTTCCCCTTAACCCAATCACTTTGGCATCTCTTCTCTGCCCTTGAAAAACGTGTCTTCTCCCACTCTTATCTATTCACAGAACTGCTGAAAAGATTCTCTTTACAGCCCATCGCTTTGGCTGCCTTCCACTTTCACTTCCTCTCTCTCCATTTTCACAGAACAAACTTATTTTTGTAACCATTCACTGTTTATGCCCACTTACAGAAAGCCAGCCAATTCAACTCAACAGAACTAATGGCAGCAACTGGTAGAAACCTATTGTTATTGTTGTTGGAATTGTCTTCCTGTGGTTTAGCTGGTTAAAACAACCCAGAGCATTAAGGGGGGGAGGGGGGGCTGAGGGGTCCAACAACTGCCAAAAAAAAAAGGCAATGGCACAAGTTCATTGCTAGAATAAGAATCAAGGCAGATGTGTATAGAGTGAGGAGAGAGCACAGAGCATTGAGCATGGGCAAGCAAACCATTTGGTTGGCTACATTTTTTGCTTTTGGCTGCCCATAGGTCTCCAATGCAAAAATCACATACTATCCCACTCATCCAAGTTGCCAACATCACCTACCTAAAGTCAGAATGGCCCACCTGGCAAAGGCACAAGCGTCGCAGGTAGCTAACAAACTGCAACTGTTCTGTAAACAGAGATTTTAAGTATAGTTGCCCTGATACTGTCTCTGAGGTTGAACATGAAGAAGTGCTAGCACTCAAAACTCAGAGCCAAATCAGGAGGCAAACAGCATTATTCAGCAGTCTTGAACTGCTTGCATCTCCTACCGGCAACAGAGAAACAGAACTGAAAAAGACCAACTTTGCCAGTACATGTTTCTCACTAGCCAAAGAAGAGAGAGACACTGTCAGCACCTTCTCGTACAAGCCAACTCCTCGTAACATTTACATGCATTTAATGCCCACATAACACATTTCAGAGAAGGTACAATTCAACAGTAATCAGTCTGGCCTTGGATGGCAAGTGAGGTCTTCTGCCTAGCAGTGACTGGCACCCATGCACCAATACATCTTTGTATCGTTCTTTATACAGTCCAGTTAAATGGAAAACATCTTGCAGTCCAAGTAAGTTTCACCTAGAGTTAACTTGGCAGGCACAGCATTACATATGCAAGCCCTGAGAGACAGCCTTCATTTTACAACAGTTTTGGAACCTATTCACATAGTAGCTGTTTCTAATGAACGCACAAGTGTACTGCAACCCAGGAGGAGAGGAGTGCTGCGGTATGGAGTTCAACAGGGGGCAGAGGAAAGTTAAGCCGTATCAACACCATTTTGATCCCACTAGCTCAACTACAGGGGTCCACAATCCTCTCACTAAGGTAAACAACCACCTTCTGGTGACAGAAATAAACACCTTCAAATCAGGATAAAGATCAGTTATATTTGTAGAACTAAATCACCACTCAGAATTTGCTGCAAGGTAGTCTAAGAATCTCTCTCATGAACTAGCCAACAAGACAGAGCTAGTTTTTAGCACTGCCTTTGTTCTTAAGGCCTCTATTTGACACCCCACTTTGCAGACTTACAGTAGAAAACACTGGTGACGTTCTGTTTAGAAGGTATACTAAGAAAGTCTACCAAAAAAACCTATCCAGAATAACCCCTAAGTGGCCTGTTTCTACTGTGCAAGACCCTTGTAATCAGCCACCATTTCCACTGTCTATAGGAACAGCTCAAATGAACAGACCTTAAGAGTCAGTGTAAGTAGTAGTGCCCTGCATATTCAAAGCTCTGCTCAGTGTTACCCTTCAATCCATACAGGAGAGTTATCTACGCTGCCTAGGTACCTAAACTCACGCCTTTTCTAATCCCAAGAGAACCAGGATTTGCAAACTAGCAGTTACAGCAGACTCCTACTGCAGTTGGCATATTTTCCATCACTAGTAATGCTTTTGCAACTCAGTAGCAGAGTGTTTCCAAAAAAGAGCTCTACCAAAACAATCCACATCTGTTCTCTCTCAGCACCACTCTCAGTAGGTCTCTGACTTACCACGGCCATCTGATAAAATTGGATGGAACACCCTTTCCCCAAGCCCAAAAAATCACAATAATAGTCTACACAGCAGCAATATTGCATCTACCCAGGGATCACTCATATTCTCTGGACATCTGCTTTTGAGTGCTGCTACTCCACAGCCTGAATATCACTTATCACTCTGGGCCCACCTACCTTACATGTAGTTAGCTGTCACGCAACTCCACGCTACTATGAGTGTCATTTCAGACTACAGATGGCATCTCTACCCCAGCTGCTGCTGCTGAGTCACACTGCTCTGCCATTTGCTCACTTTGAATACGCATTTGCTAAAATAGCCCCGAAGATTGAAAGCTCATCTGACTTATTGTACCCAGATCTGTTTTGGTACCAAATCTCAAATTTTTCTTCCTGCCAGCTTTGTCATGTTGCTGTTTGTCAGAGGCAACTCACTGGAAGATAAGATACCACTTGGCAACGAGGTTTTTCCTCTGCATCGCTGCTTCAGGATGCTCCTAAATACCCTGTGTGCCAGCCAGAGAGGCCCTTGGTACAGGGACGCAGCATGGGACCCAGCTGGGTTCCAGCTGAGTGGAGGGGCCAGCACATCTCCATGAAGATATGGCAAGCACCAGCCTTCTGGAGGACAGGCTTCAACCCAGAGCAGTAATGGGCTAATGCAAGAAATTTCCTTTCCAAAACTGTCATGGCTTGGTTTCTGTACATGCACCAACAATAGCAGTAATGAAATTTAAAACTTGCTTACTGGAAATACTGTGCTACCTCCCTCCTAATCCATCTACTTCAGTGCATTCAGTACTACCACATTAAATCCATAAACTAGAGAAGTAGACAACCCAGACGAGGAAAAGTGCTGGGAATAAAAAGCATTAATTTGTTAGTTAACAGGGAACACAAAATGAAGGAGACTGATTGCCAGAAAACATTTTAATTCCTTCAGTGTTCAGTTAGAAAAAGGCACACATTCCCCAATCCATCACCATACTTTATAATGAAAATATTAGGCAAGATAAGTGTTCTAAAATACTATTCAAAACAAGTGATTACCCACACTATAGTTATGTAAATAATATTAAAACAACAAGAGAGAGAGAAGTTTTCAATGACTTTGAATCAAACAGCAAACAACAACAATTAAAAGTTAGGATCCCACCTAATCCTTAAAACTACTAGGATACAGTGGGGTTTTTATGAAAAGCAGCTTTCACCAGGTTAAGGTGAGGCAATTTTCTTGCCTGCAAGAACAAGCAGACATCTTCATCCTTTGATACAGTAATTTATTTCTTCACTCTTTTTAGGTATAGCAAACCAGAAATTCAGAACTTCAATTTCAGAAAGTATGCAGAGGAGGATCTAATTTGAACTGTTTTTAAATTATACAGCCATAAATGAATTAACATTATGTTTATTCATTCAGCATGTTCAGGTCACCTTTAAACCTTCTGCTACCGATTCATATGCTAGACTACTAATTGCTTCAGTCTCATCTTTCTTTCCTCTGAAGAGGAAATTCATATTTGTAACTATAGACCTTGAAGAGCAGAAAGAGGATGCTTACTTTTTTGGTTCTTTTAAAGTCTTAAAACAGTGTTCAATTTGTATTATTTCCAGAAAAGAGCTAGGACCTTAAGTTTCCATTTTTTCTATTCACAAGTTCAATTTGGAAAAATCAAAAATTCAACTCGCTAGTTGCAAGTTAAAGACTTACGGCCACTTTATACTTTTAAGTACTTTTAAATATTAGATCAGACAAGATGAATATCAGAAATCTAAAGGGAAGACAAAATTCTATTAAAGAACCTGTCATTTAGGAATTGCAAATTACATTATCATCAAAGCCCACACAGTAAGCAAATTATTCCAGCTGGCCAGTGACTATGTGAGCCCTCCAAAACTGCCACCTCACTGACATCCAAAACTCATCAGTGAATTATCATGCAGCACTTGCAGTCTGAGGCAACCACAGCAATAAAGGTTTAGACCTTTTACCAGCTGACTTTCACAATGTTACTTCATCATGACAATTAATTACTCTTACATTTCTACAAGATGCAAACACTAGTGCTCTAATCCATAAGCAACTAGCTGACAAAAAGAGAGTCATCATAATTTTGGACAAATGGACTGCTTGGCCTGTGGGAGGGAGCACTCAACATTGCCGCTGATGTAAAGAATTCAAGAAGGAGAAAGTGTCAGTTCAAGAAGAGTAAGAAGCTGAGCAGCAGCACTGGAGTGACACCATCCTGCCCAAGGACAGAACCCTGCTGCAGAGTCCTCTCATCAGCTGTGCCCAAAATATGTAAAAGCAATGTGAAATAAGCTTTAGCTGTTACTCAGGATTAAATACAGTAGGAATACATAAGTGCAGATTGATGCTAAATTTACAAGAACTTTTTAACAAGATTTTTTTTTTTAAGTTGAGATGTTAATGCATACAGAAGCTATTTACACATGTTAATGCTTCTAATGCAGCAGCCTTCTTCAACTCAGGCTGTTAAAAATAGGAGGGAATGCGTAGCAGGGGAGGTGCTCCTCTTTATTAGCTGCATCTTACTTTAAATGAAGAGGATGAAAGGAAAAAAGGGAAATTAAGAATAAGTATTGAAATGTGAAAGAAGGATAGCAGTTAATTAGCATTAGAAGTTAAACTTTTTTTTGCTTGAAAATAACAAAAGAGTTTAAATTTAACCCTCTATGTAAGTTATCAATGCAAATCAAACAGAATTAATATTTGGAAATATCAATAAAGAATATTTCTAGTTAGAATCACTGTTACTAACAACTTAATGACAAACTATCAGGATAAAATGTCAAACTTCCAGCTTAGGGAACAAGTCTTAAGCCACCCAGTGCCTAAAGATACCAATTACAAAAGTAATAAACAGCTTTAGTCAAGTTTAACCCAACTCATTTATGTATGGAAGTCTTCAAGCACTGCTCTGAAGGAAAAGCACTTTATGTTTCCTTCCAATATAAACAGGGGATCAAATCACTGCAAAACTTCTGCTTTTCTTTTGTTAATCAAATATACATTAGAATAAAAATATTAAAAAATACACTCACAAGCCATTTAGCCAATAAAATATACTACTACCAGGAACACTGGCAATTAGACATTGTAGCCCTGACAAATGCTGCTGCTCAAAATTCACTCCCCTTACCCTGTCACAAAGAGGGCTGGTGATCAGACACGAGTAGCTACTGCTTTGGTGCAATACGGCATTATTCTCTTATTTGGGCTTTCCTGTAAAAAGCTTGATCCTGTAAAAAGGTTGAAAATTTTCACCTACCCTATTTAAATTACTCTGTACCAACTCTTTCTACTCCTTTTTATTTTCATGAGAAGCAAGTACAGTAAAAAGTAGAACAGTTTCAGCTTTTACTAAGAACTCCCTGTACCACAGTTGTCTGTCTTCAATAATATAGCGCTGCACTTTAAAAACAAAGTTATTGTTATAGATTCATTTGTTTTCAAAATCTCTCAAGAGATTGGTAGGCAGTATGTGCTTTCAGAGGAAGGTGTAAGGTACAGTGGATTAACAATTCCTAAATAATCAGCTAATCTCTGAGCCCATGATACATGATGAGGTCTGCTGCCTTCAACTACTGCAGCAGCTCCTCGCTGGGCCACTGCTGGTACTAATCAGTTTTTCTGGAGTGTAAGAATATTAGGTTTCCAGCAGTGATGGTCACTGCCACACTTTTGGCTATGCATCAGCCAGTCATTATAGCACCAGAATTTGCTAGCTGAGAAAAGAGCAGCAGATAGATTTAAATTGATAGAAAAGAAAGTGCCAATTTTATTTTTATTCATATTTTTACAGAACAATAAAAAATTTATTTATATATTATAGATGGTCAGCATGCCTGGATGTTGTGTTAGTAGTGCAAAACCTTCCTGGAAGGAAATGAGAACATGAAGCTTCCAGTACATACAGAAGCATCAATATGATGACCTACTTCACCACCTGTTCTTCTGGTTAGCAAGTCAAAGCAACTGACTGGTCATTAAAAGACTCAAACCCAACTTATTCTACACTTAGCACTTCCTTCTCACTCACTAAGCAGTGAAAGGAAAGAACATGGTTGGAAGGAGTTCCACAGTCTCTCCTCCATAATACAAGGGTTGACAGGGGACCAAAGAGCTTTGACAGCATCGCTCTTACAGACTCCTCAAACTTTACCTTTACTTCCACATGTAGCACCTGTAATTGTCTTTCATCTTACTTGTCTGTATGCTAAGAACTGTAATCTTCCTTCTACAAAAGAGAGAGTATACCTGGGGTTTATTCTGTCCTTAAAGCAAAACGTGGGAACCCAGAACTGTGATTCTCATTCTGGAGAATATCATCAGCTGACTTTAGCTTTGATTAAAAGGTCAGTATAGTTTCAGCCTAGAAGTAAAGATACGTTCACCTACTGCTAACAAACAGCAATGAGCAAGAAAGAGTTCTTACAAATGACAGATGAGATCTACACAATATTTTTAAAACTTTTTGTGAACTATAAAAGTGTTTACTGACATTTCTTCTCTCCAGAAGATGTTTTTGTGCTTCGTCCTGTGATTAAAAGCAAATTCAATCTCTCAGCAATTTCATGTTAGTACTTTTCCAATCATAAATATCAAGTTTTAAAACTTCAGTGTTAAGTGGGGGGGTTTTTTTGGGGTTCCGTGTTGGAGAGGGGAAGGGTGTTCCAAAAATGTCAGAAAAAAACCCAAATTCTACATCTAAACACTAAAAGCAGCAAGAATAAAAATATCCAGTAAAAGAACTTGTAGCTATGACTTGTTACATTTTTCTCTTTGACAGTCAATGTTTAAGGAATGAGACCCTTTGAACACCTTGGCTGTTTCTGTTTCTGAGGCTAGAACTTGGCTAATGGAGTAGGGAACACTGAGCCTAATTATGTCCTTTATTAATTAAAATGGATTTTCAATTAGAGGTTTGTCACCATTACCTGAAAACCCTCTACTGTCACATTGATATGCAAATCCCACTAATTACTGAAATCTACAATCTTTTTTGAAGAAATAAAGCAAAGTCCAGAAAAAACACTGAAATCTTTCTCTAACAAGCACAAACATAAAAGATTCCCTTTTTTAATAGGAAAAACTGTCTCCCCATCTTCAAGTATGTGTTCCAGTTACTGCACCCTAAGTAACACACACAAAATTAATCCCTGCTTTTCGAAAAATAGGGAGGCCCCTCATTAACTACTCATTAGAGGGATGAAACTGATGGTGTCACTTCAGCCACTTGCCCACAGCCCTAACACCTCCCTGCAGGCTCTCCTCTGGCTTCTGCCATTTGGTGCAACCGCAGAACATCATGTTACAGGAAAGCAGTGATTTGTTAGGCTCACTAAACACAGTAAGGGTGTCCACAGTGGGCAGACAGAGACTTGCTCTGCCCTGGCTCCACAGCAGATGTGACTTTGCCCTGCCAGCACTCCGAGCCGCTGGGAAACTTGGTTAATTGTGTTAACAAAGTGGACAGCCTGAACTAAAAAGCCCTGCTTAGAAAGAAGGGCTGGCCTGGACTGAGCACTGCACTGGGTCAGCACAGCTTCTGCAGGAGAACTAACGAGATGCTCCTCAGGCCTGGAGCACACTCCGCCATGTCTGCTGCAACACACTCTTAAGGGCATCCCCAGCATCAGTCATCTGCTTGGAAATAAAAACTGCAGTGTAGAGCTGTCACCACTGTAACAGCTAATACTAGAAATTAGAGCACACACCAAAAAAAAGCTCAGCTGGGATGTAATCTGTTAAAGACGCCTATCAAAATGAGACACTGTTTAAAGAGCTGGAGATGAAACTGTAAAGCCAGTAAATAATAGTTTCATATCAGAGCCTAGCCAAAAACATTTCCAGTCGCAGTGACTTTTTGGGTTTAGTTTTTCATGCAGAAGGAATTGAGAAAAGCCTCCTACAAAAGTCATGATGCTTCCTTGCCATGAGGACTTACTGGTAAGTATCCTCCCCTGTCAACAGGAGACCCAAACTTAAAACATTGTGCTCAAAGTCGTAAAACATTCTGACACAGTTTGCCACTTCAGAAAAAAAATTAGTCTCACAGAGCAAAAGGCCAATGTTACATGGAAAAATGGCCAAATTTACATTAGCAATAATGACAGTGGAGAGAAGTGAACCCTGACCTCCCAATACAGACTGCTGTGCTATCAGTTAAATACCACATTTATGAACAAGTCTTTTGTCAGAACAGTTTTGCAGGTCTGACCTAAATTTATACGCAATTCAAGGCAACTCAAACTAATTTTAGTAGCAGAAAAATGCATCAAAGAGACATCTTCTACATTTGTTTCCCGAATTACCACTCTCAAATTTGTGCTCACACCTACAAATCAGTTTGACCTTTAAGAAGGTGTACTTGACAACAGCATACTGTACTGAAACAAGGAGAAAGAAATGCAAAGTGATTTTAAATCTAGAGTTGTATATGAACAGCTCTAAGTAGAAAAATAAATTCCTAATGCTTTTGAAGAGCAATAAGCAGTATTAACACTGTAGTCTGGGGGCATTTTACTGAGCTATTTCTACAGAAAACAGGTCAGACAAACCAGTGCTATTTGAAGAAGACGGAGCGTGATCCACACTACTGCTCCAACCAGTTCTAAAGCTGGTTAGAAAATTCTCAATGTATATAGCCCCAAAGGCAAAATAATCCATCTTAAATGCCCTGGGAACAAATCAAACACTGATATTCAAGCTGCTGCTTCTACTGGCACCAGAGATTCCCAAATCCACCCCTGATGGTGCATATCATGAAAATAAAGAGACAAAAGATTCTAACAACCAACACAATTTATGAAACTGTAAAAACCATCAGAAAAGTCATCATGTAACAGACTAAGCACAGAAAAATAAAACTGTACCAGAACACCTTAAAAAGGTATTTTAATTAAAGAAACATAATTTATATGCCTCAAAATAAGTATTTATCCTTGGGAGGGAAGGCAGGGCAGGATATGATTGACAGCTCTTTACATGGAAGAATTCAATTAAAAGATTAATAATGCCCTGCTGACAACAGAAAAACCTGAAGCATATAATTTTTGGACTTCACCATGGTTTTAAAAAACTGCATTTCCAAGTTCCTTCTAATATTTCTTAAATAACATGTCTAGAACTGCAGCATGTAACAAAGAGTTACTAAAGTGGAGTCTGCACAGCTGACAGTCTCTTGTCCAATGTACTGTCACTACACATCCCTCCACAGATTGTTTCAAAGACCATTTTACAGCAGCTAATAAAATTTCAGAAAGCTGAAGTATTTTGATAGCCACAACATTGATTGAAGGACACAGAGGGGAAAAAATAAAAGCAGAAAAGATTTTTAGTTTATTTAAACCAATGACAACAATGATTTCCATCCCCTACCCCTCCCACCAAGGTAGGGAAAAGAGAGAATTAGGAGAGAGACTTTTCAGATTGAAAACTGAACTAGACAGCTTTAATTAAATACTAATGATAAAAGAAAATATGTACAATTATATACAAGTATGTTCAGGAATGTATAAAATCCTAGTGCCTCCCCCCACCCCCAGCAACTCCCATGGCATCTCCTGAGCTGTGAGCAGTTCTGAAATGCCCGGAGCGCTGCCAGAGAGAGCGGCAGAGCAGACAGGAGCTGAGGGGAGAGTGATGAGGGTCAGGAGTGCACAGGCCTAGGGATCAACAGTGATGGATAGATGGAGTCCTCCCTGAACACTGGCCATGGATGGAAGAGAAGGGAAGAAGAAGGGGCTTGACTTCCATGATCCCTGAATTTATACCAAGTGCCAAGTATATCATGGGATGGAATACTTTGGTTAGCCAATTTTGCCATCTGCCTAGTCCACTCCTCCCCATGGGAGGGTTGCAGATACGGCTCTTCTGCTCCTTGAGTGTCCAAAACTGTAGATTCAACAAGCAGAGCAAAGTGTCCTTGGTCTCTCAGCAGTAACTATAGACATTTCAGAGTTATCAGCCCACTGGCTGATAAACTTGCTGTTAGTTTCAGCAAGTGTGCTGCTTAAAAGAGAGTTCACTGAAGAAAAAAAAATATCAGTAAAAGAAAAATTGGTTTCATCCTGGCTCAAACCAGGACACTGAGTAAACCAGACTTACTTCATGTAAGTGAAGGCATCTCATGAGAACGATTCAAATTAAACCATGAAGAAGACTATTAAAAGGTAGCCTACAGTGGTTGAACAACATTCTGAAATTATAATCACTTTAGCATGGCAAGTCTCTGCGTGACAGCGGTGCACACTTTGGGTTTTTAACATCTGGTATATTACTGTTGGTGTATGAAACTACCGTATCTCATGCAAACTACTCTGAAAAGCAGCTGGAGAAGACAGAGTTAAATGATCATACAACAGCAGTGGCTATAGCACAAGTGTAAAATTTGAGGAGCACTCATTGCAGCGTAAGTTATCAGCCATGCAAAGAGGCTCACAAATGGAAATGCCCACCTGGAATCACAACGGATTTCTATTACAGCTCTGCCAAACTCTGCTTCATCCTGGCATCATTCTCTGTATTCACATCGAAAGTTAATCTCCTTCCATGAAGTTCTTTTTGAATAAACCTGCTTCCTTTACATATACATGAATGTTTTTCAACTTTAAATCCATGTTTCACATTATGTGAATGCTGTTTTTCACTTATATGAAGCCCAAAAGATCGACTTACTAGGTATTTTCTTCAACAGATTTTCAAATTACTAAGTAGCTTTTACAACAGTTTTGACTCCTCAGTGCAGGTCTGCTTCTTTCATGTACACAAACTCTTGATCTTGGAACCACAAAGAGCTAGTGAACCAATGACTAATTACTTTATGCAACCCTGACATTTTTCTTTCACACTTCCCTCGTGTGTATAGCTATATGCATCATTTTTAGTCTGTAACATTACATGTATTTATTTTTTTCAACTAGCCTATCAAAGCCACTGATAGTGGTTATCACATTGATTAAAGGATAGAGACATAACTTCTTAGTAATATTAAAATATACCAGTTACTGTCTCCAGTTGCTAGTGGTAGATACTCCTGTTCTAAAATGAAAACCTTAGAACATGCAAAAACACTGAAACATCTTCTTTAATGTCTTCCTTAAAAAAAAAAAAAGTCAAGGGTTGTTGATAGATGCATCTGCTCTACTCTACAGCTGGCCATGGCAGTTAAAGAACAGACTCAACCAAGATCAGAGAAGATCCAATCATTGGAAGCACTTGATTTCTAAAACCAACTGTCTTCAAAGTCTATTTGTGAAACTCTACACACTTACTTCTTCTAAATTCAAAGTCTTGCCTAAAAAGTGAAACACAAAAACACAACTTTAGTAACAAAAAGTGTATTAAATTATGAAGGTAATTTTCTCCTCCCTAATAGCAGGGGTTCAAGGAGATAGTGTGTTTTTACCCCCCAGCAACCTATTTACCATTAACAGTTTTGCAAAGCCTGCACTCTTATCAGTATCTCTTGATATGGGCTGTCTCCAAGGCCTCAAAATAACTGACTGGAAGCTATGTTGAAAGAGTTATGTTGTGTCAGCTCTGCGATAAACTGGCCAAAGGGAGAAAGAGGGTTACACCACATGGCACAGCCTGGGTTGCAACCTATGACTCATTAAGAAGCTATTCAGCACTTCCAGAGCAATCACATGAGAGGGGAAGAAAATGGATGTCCTTTGAAAGCCAGGATTATACTGCCTTACTGCACTATTGTAGATCCAGCCTTGCTCTATAGCTACTGATATTCTTTCAAGTGTATTTGACCTGGAATTGCTGGGGGGGGATTGGTAACTCCTAGCAACGATTCACAACATCCTTAGCAGTGACAAAAAAAAAGAAAGCAAGTGTTCAGCCACTTAACACGCAACCCCCTACACAAAACCCACATCCCTTTAGCTACCTGTGTGGCCACTGGCTCTGCAGTGAGGACCCAGGTGAAAAAAAGCTTTCCTAGCTCCCAGTATTTTCAGCGGCACATTTGTTCCATTCATGGCGTTCTATCACTGAATGATTTTAAACAGATTTTTTTTTTAAACTTGACTTGTTTCAATAAAAGAGCTTAAACAACTATTTTGAAGCTTGAACCTTGATTTGCTAAGTCACATATCTTATTTAAGTTTAGAGTAAGGATTTTAGATTAATGCAGCATAAGAAAAATTAAGGCCAGAGCCTTAGACATATATAAACATAGATTAGTGTCTTTATATGTATCTAACTGACAGAACAATACAGTCACACACTTCCAACTCAGACTTTAGCATCAATAACAGACTTTTAAGAGCTATAGGACAGGACCAAACAAGGATCTACTCACTCAACAAAATCACCATCTCCAATTAGCATCAGAAAGAACAGTTAACGTTCACAACTTCACAATATCAGAGTTCATTAACAAAATGTTTACAACCAGTACCCCTATATATCACTGAGGTGTGACTAAAATTCAGAAGACAGGTTCCCAGCATATCTCTGTTCTAAAAAGCTGAGGCACTTCAGTGAAAAAGAGTTCAACATACAACATCCACATTAAATCATTGATTGACTAGTGCATTTGCAAGGCACTCATTTTAGTAATCAGGGTGGGAAGTCCATTAATACACTATCCATTAAATAACAACCTCTAAGACTAATGGCTAATTGGGAAGAAAAAAAATATTTATTGTGGAAGGCATTCAAATTCAAGTGAGCATCAACAGGAAAAATACTAAACCTGTTACGCAGCCAAGGTATATTTTATCACATACAGTTTAATATATAATCATTTTGGCTTACCTTTCTCTTTCAAATACATGCCACTTTTCAAACAAAATAGTTGACCTCACATCAGACAAAGCTATTTTGCAAAGCCTGAAATTTTCGTTAAATATTTAGGACAAGTTTTACAAAACTGTGTAAGATCTCAAAATTCCTTTGTGGGTATTTTAATCAGCCAGCATTTCAAACACTCTTAGCAAAAAAGTGCTCAAAAGCACTCTGTACAGATGTTCAGTATTCATTATGCATTTTTATGTCTTTATGCATGCTGCATTATAAACGAGAATTGGCACGAACAAACCGAGTAAAGACAAAGCCAATAAACATTAACACTGTTTCCTGTGCTACGGGCAATTATGCATCAATATTCCTGTACTAGCATGATGCAGGACATAAAGGAGAGTGAGGATTTGCAGTGCTGCACAGCTGCACGCAGTGCTGCTCCCTCCAGTCCCCGCCCCTCCAGCCAAGGGGTACGACTGTGCCCGTTCACTTCCGGGCACAAGGGAGGGCACAGCCTAGGGATAAGTGGCCCTTGCTGTCCACCTCTCTGGAAAAAGCACTGAAGCAAGGCATGATCACCACACAGGTGGTCATAGTGGTGATGTTTGCCATGTGAGGGGCCTGAGGATTACACTGGGACAGAAAATAAATAAAAGAGGAAACAAAATCACAGAAAACCAAGAGGGTTCCTTAAGACCCACCGGCAGAGCCCTCATGGCACACATCTTAAACCCAACTTCTGCTGCCTCATCACCCGGCAAGGACGGCAGCATCACAGCAGTGCATTTGGTTAAAATACTTCTTTACTCCAAGGGTGACAGAGCACTGGAACAAGATGCCCAGAGAGGTTGTGGAGTCTCCAGCCCTGGAGATATTAAAAACCCACCTGGACATGTTCCTGTGTAATCTGCTCTAGGGGATCCTGCTCTAGCAGGGGGGTTGGACTAGATGATCTCCAGAGTCCTTTCCAACACCAACTGTTGCATGATTCTGTCATTCTGTGTGTTGGCATCATGGTATACTCTAACTCAAAAGACACCATGGTGCCCATGCACCACTACTTCACACACTCGTATAGGCATAACAACAGCAACTCCACCTGGAAGCCAACTGACCACATCATCTGTTTCTGCAGTTGAATAATCAACTTTCAAATTTTAAATTTTACTCCAAAGAGTAATGCAGAAAAACAAAGGTCTGTTTAAGCCAGCCTATTGTCTCTAAGCTAATTAACTGTCATTGGTTAAAAGTTCATTCAAAGCCTGGAAACCTTCCCAACAATTTCTGTCCATAACCGGTTTCTAACAGACTAGGCTGTCTCTTAGCGGCAGACTAGCAAAGACAGCCCTGTCAAAGGTCTCTATACAGTACAAATCTAACAAAGAAAATTTAAAAAATAATTTACAAAAAAATTGAAAATAATTAAGAGGCAGAATGTACTATTGGGGAAAAAAAAGACTTGATAACAATTGCTGCCTTGCTTACCAAAGAATTCTCAAATAAATAAAAGGAGTTTTAACTTGGAAGGGAAACAAAAATGAGTCCCGTGACAGTCCACTCCTGCTAAACGTGAAGAGGAACTAGAAGCACACCTAGAAACACACCATCCTTAAATCACTAGTAAAAGATGTAAGATTGATTCACATTTGACATGACAGACTACCTTTCCCTAAGCTGAAATATTGAGTGTACATTTCTTCATTTTTTTTGTCTGTTTAGGATTAACATTCATCAAACATCTACACATTCAAATCTGAGAAGAAAGTCTTTTAAATCAGAAGGGTCCAGTCATAAGCTGTGTATGAGCACACACATGCAAGGGCTGTGTCCCTCCCAATCCAAACAAGAGGAAGCCTCCTTAGAGTGTTTTTTCTTTATATACAGATAAAAATAATAATTCATACTAAATGACAAGCATAGCTAAGTATTTAATATGCAACACAACATGTTTAGTTTTCTAAACACAAAAGAGAGAAGTATTAAAAGTTGCTACTGTGTCAACAGTGTAGGAATAGAGAAGAAAAGTGGAAATTTGGGAACGCAGCACAGGACAGAAAAAAATTATACAAGTCTGGAGACAATGGGAGAAAAAACAGGGAAAGAGTAAAAAGTACTAAAAGACTACCTTTGTTACAACGGACAGAGTAAAGCTGTGAACTGCCAACAAAAGGAGGGAGAAATGGGGAGATAACCGAACACAAAGACTTTTAGTCTGCATAGAGTCAGGACTGTTTAGCACAAATCTCCTTTAAAATGCTCAATTATAAAAGACACCCAAATTAATATGGATATTAAAACTCAAAAGCTAAGCCCAGATAATGCATCCTTATTTTTGTATGGGGAAAAAAGCAATACTGGTAGCAGTATTAATTTGTACTGATACCAGTACAAATTCATACCAACAGGGTACACATCAACTTTGGCATTTTTAGATGAGATTACTAGCCACTCAAAATTATTTTAAAAGCTCATCCTAGCTTCAAGTCTATTAGAAAATACTGCAACCACACAGTATATACCACAGAGGCAGCACAGGTATTTTTCACTATTCTAGCAAACTCCAGTACTAAGCTAGCAGGCAGCAGAATTATTTTCTACCCTGATTTTTAATATATCTGAACATGCAGTTTTTAATCCAAAAATCAACTGGAAGGAACAGGAACTGGCAAAGTGCAATAGGCAAATGTTCTTGAGAGAACATTAAGCACAAGAAATACTTCCTTTCTATACTAAGAAACTGAAATAGCATATTTATTCATTTAGAGAATCACCATTCTTTTGAAAGTGTCTTCTGTCTTTACACAGTGATTCAATTTAAGGGAGGATATAGCCCTGAAACAAGGATAAACAGTACTTGAAATCTAAGTCTCTTGGCTCTTAAGAAAACTGGGTTTTTTGTGCGATAAGCCTCAGCTTCCCCCATAGCACATATTAAACTCCACCACTTTCTTGTACACAATCATCATCTACGGTAGCATTTTGCTTCCCATTTCCTTCACAACGAGACTGAAGCTCTACTGAGGGCAAGCACCAAAATACATTGACCACTTGCAATCCTGAAGACACCACTGTGGGGGAGACACCCTGGTCTACACTAAGGCTGCAAATGCTGGAGCTGTGCCAACGAAAACGTGCACAGGAATGCTGGCACAGCTGCAGAGGCTCCACAGTCTCACCAGGTGACCAGACCAGAATTGATCTAAGAATGGGAATCCACATGCAATTCCTGACTACCCAGAAGAAAAACCCATAAGGCTTCAACAGCCTCTTGTGCTGCTGCAGTTTCAATTTGCAGTTTGGACTTCCCAAAGGACCTCTAAATCCCTCCATGCTGAGAAGGCAGCTTTGGGTGCACCACATCCCCCTGTCCTTAGCCTCTCCTCGGCCATTCCCTCCAGCATCGACAGCCTGTAGAAATGCCACTCTGCACCTAGTGACCAAGAAAGCAAAACATGCACATGCCTGAATTTTATCCATGACAATTAATCCTACAGAAGCCAAATTCCAAGTTACTGAACACGTGTAGAACACTACATAGCTGCATCGAGAATAAAGGCTCGTAACTGAGCAATGTTGCACCATGCTGGTCACATGCAAGCTGTCAAACTCAAGCATCGAGAAGGCTTTAACACAGACAACAAATAGCAGAAGGCTGGTATGTCTGGGATAGAAAATAAATTGGCAGCCCGTCTATTTAAATGCAGTTAAGTTTCAATTTGAACTAAATTACACGGTTTGAAATTAGCCACATTTCATGACCTCCTTCCATTCTCCCCCTCAACACCCGGCCCAACCTGTAAATAACCAAATGTAAACCAAGAGTAAGAAGTCTAGCAAGATCTTTTAAGAGAAGCCTTGTTCTACTTAACAAGAATCTATTCTACATTCAGGTGGTGACATAACTACACAAAACTGGAAGAATTCTTCAAGTGACCTCAAATAATAAGGTTTACAAATCCCATCTTCCACAGTCACCATTACATGAAGTTTTGTTTCAGGTATAGTTATTCCATAAGAGGCAGACTGTGTAATATAAATGCTTTCTAAACAGAGGTCTGTAAAAGCTGTCTTAGGCCAGACAGAGTAGATCAAACTACATGAAGACCATACACAGGACTGGCAGAGGGAGAGCAGGAGTTTCACAAACTTCACCTTCACTGAATACTAATCTCTCACTTAATTTGTTCAAGCCTTTTGAAGGGATGCTCTATGCAGAAAATGCTACACTATACTGTAAATGAAGACGCTGACCACACACTCACTTTTAACTATGTTGTGCTAACCCAAAGTTTGTGAGAGCACACAGCCCTAAGCACAGACCCGCCCTACGGCCACAATCTGTGTACTTATCACCAACTGTGACCTGACCTGAATGGGTCCTTCTCCATATCCTGTATATCGCTACTTCACAAGCATCCATCCTACTGGTCTTTTTCTTTAGGCTTTGTAGTTAAAAAAATATGTAAGAAAGAAAAAGCATAGAACAAAGCAGGGGGTGTGGGGGACAAACATGGACACATGAAGACATTTAACTATACCTTAATAATTTCATACCATTATCTGATTAGATGTTTCAGTAGCTTCTGGCCAATCACCAAGGACTGAGCTGAACAGACAGTAATTCAGAATGCACATGAAGACATCCAGAGTGAATTAGTTAAAGGTCAAAGAATAATAAGAAAACTGGTAGTGCTACAACTTAGTCACAACAAAAGAGACTGTTCTGGCAGTGCCTGAGGAGACCCACATTAGGGTAGGGGTCATCCTGGCGCCAGAATGGATACCACTTGGAGCAGAAACATATCAAGGGGAAAAGCTCCTTCAAACCAGGCACTTGACACACAGACAGGAGATAATGGAAGAAGCCCTTGCCTAGCAAGCAACTTTCCTCAGTCACAGAAGTTGCTCCCCTGTTACCACAGGAAGGCTGCAGGATCTCAAACAAGAGACAAGAGTCTTCCATTGTTGCTATTCATGTTAAGAATTCTGCAAATCAGTTTCCAGAAAAGAGTACTAGTAAACTTCTGTAACACAACCATCTGCCTCCCATTTGCCCTCTTCCCACTTATCTCCCAGCTGTGCCATTCAAAACTGGGGACAGGCAGGAAATAAAATTCACCTTCTGATAGCAGCACATGTAAAGGTCTGGAGAGCCATGTAATATTAATCTCAGGGTTTCTCACAAATATTTTGACTAAACGCAGATTGTTGGAAAATAAACTTGCCCAACTGCACACTCTACAGTGCTTGCTACCTCCATATCAAGGTTCCCAGGCATTAGATAAAAGCAGTAAGACACTTTGATTTTTAAGCATCTCCTGGAATAGAATGTCCCAAATACTACCATTTACCAATATTTATTACAAGATGCATAATCATTTTCTTGCCTGGGTTGACCAAAGGTTGATTAACCCAACGCAGTCCTGTCCAGTCATCATCCTGCTTCTAAGTAATATCCCTTGCCTACAGCTTCATTAGTCCAAAAGCAGGATATCCAATTCCTGCCACGGAACCCAGCAGAGGAGAGGGGGAAAAGCTAACCCACTCCCACCCACCACAGAAAACATGAATGTCTTGCTGTAAACCATTTTCCTCCAGTTGCTGTCAAGAAATCAACTTCTGGGGCCTACCCTGTTTCCATTAACATCTCTAAACATAAGCAAACACATTAACTCCTACATATCCCAGGAAACGGTGGTGACCAGATAGCCCAAATGACAATTTCTTCCTCTGGGGAAGCAAAATCAGCACACTATCATCAAAAATACAGAGCACTGTGATGGAGCATTGAGAAAACTACCACATGTCAGCAAGCACGCCAACCCTTTTTCCAACATTAATTCAAATTTAAAACAAGGCTGAAGTGGCTGAGTGTTGGACAACTCACTGAAATCACAGTCAATAAAGTCCAACACTACACAGAATTAGTGAAAAACCAAATACTGCTTCCTCCTTGTATGCAAATGCATATTGGCTTAAGATGTGGGAAAACCAATACAAGCCAATTTTGACTGGAAAGGTTTGGCAATTTACTTCCCCTCGTTCTAAACAGTGTTCTGAAATTCTGCCAGAAAATACCTAAAGGCAGACTTTCGCCATGTTTGCTATTAATTCAATTTAAAAAATAAGAAAACTCTTGAACAATTAGGAACAGTTTTGTTTCCGTGTTCCCCACAGAGAGCTGGAGGAAGAATCACCAGGAGGAGAGTCTCACCTCTTATTTTAACAACCAGTAATGTAAGTCAAGACTGCACTGATGTGCTTATAAAATCTGATACTCTTCAAAACAGAAGGAAGCTTTTGTTTTAAGAGAATTCTGAATGAAGCAGCTATGTACAGATAATTTTAAATTTTCTTATTTGTTGAGCTGAATTAAATACCAGCTTGCACTGCTCTCTCTTTCCACCTCCCTCACTGTCTCTCTTTTCTCTGTTAATAAGAGAAACCAACAGATGGAAAAGAAATTTTAAAAATAGTTTTTCTACGTACTCTGAAACAGAGTGAAAGCATTTGGTTTTGCAAGATAGAAGATGATAGAAAAAGAATTTTAAAAACGCAAACAGCATTCAAAATGTGAACATGTGCTTTTAAGCTACTCTTACAGAAATCTGCCTCCAGCCAAAAATAGCAAGAGCATCACTGTAAACTACAGCCATTCAAACCAAGATTACTACACTCTGCCCAACCATCAAGCTGCTTCTACCCAAGATATTTGGAAAATGAAATGCTTAATTCCAAAAATAAACCTTAAGTACATTAAATCTGTACAGATGCTTCTACAGGTTTAAAGTGGCCTTAGCTCAAGCAATAAACACCTGTCTAAATTAAGTTGAAGAAAACCTTTTAGTACCAATTGAGTACACGGAAGGTTAAAGCACTTTGTTTGTTCAGCCTGAAGCTAACCCACATAAATTAAATTACAAACTTCCCTCCGACAAGCCTTGAGAATGTTTTAAAATTCCCATAATTAGGCATATCTACTTTCAAGACACTATGAAACCACTAGTAAAGCTCCTGAGGAAATTCTGACATCCTGCCACTAACTGAGGATGACTCGAAACCCAGTGCACTACCTGCAAAGACAACAGGGGCATGAAGGGGAAGAGGAGGAGGGGGAGAAATGCTTGCTTTTCTGTGTGAGTACTGTCGGCAATACTTCACCTGTTTGCAAGGCCAGATCATTCTTTCATAGTTTCTATTGGTAAAGCCAATGCTATATTCCTGGCTCTCTAGTATTATTTCTTCTGCCTCCCAACATAAACTTCTTGCAATCCCCTTCACATTCATTCTAAAGCTGTGAGCTCAGTAAACCTCACCGCTTTTCTCTTTTTCCCATCAATTTATCCTTTTTGTTCTCTATTTCAGACACACTCCACTATGAATCATCCTTTTTTTTATTTCTGTCTCAAAAACTCTTGTTGCTCCAGTTATCCACATTTCTGACATTTGCCCAAAATATAACATATTATTCTCTTCCCTCAAGACACTCAAATGTACAGGCACCATCTTGCACACTTTCCTTGCCACCCATCAGTTGTTTTTAATTTACAAAATTCAGTGTATCAAGGAGGGATCAGGACATACACGTGTCCTGTGGCACAATTATCCCACAAAAAACCCACTCCCTCAGCAGTGTTGCTCAAATTGTCATCCACAAAGCAATGGGGGAAGAAGGAAGAATTCAAGAGTCTCATGAAGTGCTCCCTTTCATCTGCTTTCAGTGGACACAAAGATGAAAAACCACATCATCATCATCATCATCATCATTTTAACTGAAGTGTTTATAAACTACAAATAACAATAAAGTTCTTAACCCCACAGTGGTCCACCACATTTTTAACAGGCCAGATGTTGCATTAAAAAGGCTATGTTACATTTGTATAGCCAAAAAAGAGCCAATGTCAATGATGAAAGATTGGCATCAACATCCTGGTCTAATGTTCTGTTTTTTCTGAAGACTTACACTGGCTACTCAAGAGGAGGTGTTGGATGGAAGGGAACATTTTATTTAGGAAACACAAATCAGTTCTACAACAAAAACATTTTTAAATCTATCACATTTTAAAACCAGGACAATTCAAATGGCTCAGGCCATTTGGACTTTGAAGATTTTGTCAGACTTCTAACCTAGATCACAGCCAGCTAGCATTTTTCACTTTTTTTTTTTCTCCTAAGAACTCTTTCACCCTTTACCAGTCTCTTGAGAAATGGTGACAATGCACTGCTGCAGGTCCCCAGACATGAAAACAGAAAGTAGCACTGACAGCCCAGTCAAAACAAGAGCTGCCGGGTTGTTTTAGAAATTAAATGGAGTAGTCCTAGAGTAACACACCATCCCTGTTAATTCTCATTAACTATGATCATCTCAGAAGTTCACAAGCACAATATATAGAATAAATCAAACCTGACTACTCAAAATTCCTAAAATACTTCATCAGAGGAGGATGGAGAGCAGAGTGTTCAGTCTCTGATACATATCATGGCAAAGCTTCACTGTTTTTCCTTTGAGATATACCTTCGAGAGTAAATACGAATACAAGGTATGTATCACAAAAGATCAGCATTCGCTTTAATTCTGAACTAAAGTTTAAAGATGAGAGATTTTATCACCAACTGATCTTAAGTCCCATAAAAGTGCCTTAAATTATCTGTCCTACAGTTATGACCCAGTCTATTGGGGGATTTCTGCCAAGTAGATAATTTTGGTGCACTTCTAGAGAGAGGCCATTTGTAAATAAGACCTTCTAAACATTTTTTGCTGTCTGTATGCTGATGTATGGATGCTCTACAATACTGGTAAAATCACATCCACACCTGCAGCGAGTGACCTTATGAAGCCACCCTGACCTCCAAACACAGCTTTCACAGAATCACAGAACTACCAAGGCTGGAAAAGACCTTCAAGATCACCAAGTCCAGCCTATGACCAACACCACCACACTGTCTAGACTGTGGCACTAAGTGCCACATCCAGCCTTTCCTTGAACACATCCAGGGACGGTGCCTCCACCACTTCCCTGGGAAGTCCATTCCAATGTTTAATCACCCTCTCTGTGAGGAAGTGCTTCCTAATATCCAACTTAAACCTCCCCTGGAGCAGCTTGAGGCTATGCTCTCTTGCTTGTTGCTAGTCGCCTGGAAAAAGAGCCCAACCCCCACCTGACTACAACCTCTCTTCAGGTAGTTGAAGAGAGCGATAAGGTCCCCCTTGAGTCTCCTCTTCTCCAGGCTAAACAACCCCAGCTCCCTCAGCCTCTCCGTGTAAGACTTTCCCTCTAGTCCTTTCACCAGCCTCTTTGCTCTCCTCTGGACCTGCTCCAGCACCTCAGTATCTTTCTTGAAGTGAGGGGCCCAGAACTGTACACAGTACTCGAGGTGAGGCCTCATCAGTGCTGTGTACAGGGGGAGAATTACATCCCTACTCCTGCTGGCCACACTATTCCTGATACAAGCCAGGATGCCATTGGCCTTCTGGGCCACCTGGGCACACTTGCTGGCTCAACAAGCTTTGCCAACTTGAGCAAAGTTGCCCAGGGACACAGTAATTTTTGTGAACTAAGCCAAGCCTTATATGATGGACATTTATTACCTTACCTTAAATCCCTTCCCCTACAGGCAGATATCCTTAACTAGAAAGTTGCTATTATGACTGTAATTTTGTCCTCATGTTAAAGCGGGTGGCAGGGAAGATTCAATAAGTAGAGAAACTAAGCAACAGCAAATACATCAAAACAGTAACTAAATGGAAACATTCCATTTCTTTTCAAACTAGCTTGCACACATACTTAAGAGCAAGCAAAAAAGGAAATACATTGTCTTCAACTGTGGCCTAAGATAGGGCTTCAGTGAGTGTTTCCAGTGAAGCACTACTGGCAGCCAGTAGTCTTCCCTCCACCTCAAATAATCTCTTTAAAGATAAAAATATATCAAATAAAAGTGACTCTCAAATTGCCCTTCAGTATCTCTAAACTCATGCTACATTGTATTATTTGTGAAGTGACTTATTTGTCTCTCAAAGACAACTGCCAGGGTATTTGTTCCCCAGAAGCTGACAGTCAGTTTCTTATTTGTGCCACGGCAAAGAGCACGGCACAACAAAACGCAAAGCACATCAAGTTCAGGGCAGTACTTCAACCTTGAAAGTTTGCCTGAATTTTTTTCAGTCTGTCAAAGCAAACAGCTGGCTCTTTTGCTGAATAAAAAACAAAACCAACAACCCACACGAACCACCCAAAACACAGTTACATAATGGTAAAATGATTTTATTAAGTTCAGATACGTTTGAGAGATGCGTTTAATTAATAAATGATTAGCCAAAGATTCATTCTGATTTCTCCAGCCTATGCATTTCACCTCATAATGAGCTCATTAATTCAACATATACAATAACTTTCATAAACCTATTCAGCTGTGTTCAAAAAACAGCAGTGGAGAAAACATCAGAATTTTAATAAAAATTTAAGAGTGCTGTACAGCTCTTGGGCCTGCATAAAAAAAAAAAAAAAAGATGTATCCAATATGGAACCAAGCAGAAACCCAAACAAGTAAACATTGAAGTTACTTTAAAAGAAAAGTAGACATTAAATTTACTGTCATGCAGTCTCCTAGGAAAAAAAAGAGTTAGCATATTCCCTCATAAAACATGACCATCACTCACTTTCAGTAGCCCTTTTTGGTAAGATACCACATGCCTCACCAGCCATCGATTCTTCAGAATAATTGTGTTATGTACCAAAAAGCAGGATTTTATACATTCCTATTGCTGCTTCTCTCTCATACGCCTCCATGATTCAGCTTCAGATTTTGTAACTGCTGCTAAGAATCCATTTCATGGGAGAGAAAAAAGCATTTCAAATGAGTGCCTGCTATCCCTCTGTTTCACAAGGAGTGGTGAAGACTTGTCTGAAGAGTGTTAAGATATAAGAAAAGGCAATTTCTAGTGAATCAAAGAATTTGTTCAGTTCCAGAGAAATGCACTAGAGACTACAGTTTTCATCAGCACTTTCTAAAGACTTCCTCTTAGCAGAAAGGCACTAATATACAAACATAGACTTCTTGGGCAAATACATTTTGAATTAGGAAGACTATTTGGGACCAAAAAGATAAATTAATCAGATCATTGTATTCTTTATAGAGAACATAACCATACAAACAGGTTCCTCTTCTCCCTCCTATCAATTATAGAATCATACAATCATTTGAGTTGGAAAGGACCTCTGAAGGTCATCTAGTCTAACTCCACTGCATTAAGCAGGGGCATCTTCAACTACATTAGGTTGCGCAGAGCCCCACCTAACCCATCCATCTACACCTTTAAGCAAGAAAAGTAAAGCCACCTAGTATTTTCCTGTAGGTCTGGATATTGGAGAAGTCAAATTAAAAAATATTTGTTTTTCCAATTGCTTCTTTTTCCATCTAGAAGGGATTCAAAGCCAGGCTTCTCAACTAAAATATATTTTCATTCATAAAAATCTTAATTTTAAATACTTACACAGATTATCATAGAATCATAGAATGTGTTGAGTTAAAAGGGACCTTTAAATGTCATCTAGTCCAATCCCCCTGCATTGAGCAGGGACTTCCCACTAGAATAGGTTGCCCAGAGCCCCACCAAGCCTAACCTTTAATGTCTCCAGGAACAGGGCCTCCACCACCTTTCTGGGCAACCTGTTCCAGTTTTTCACTATGCTCATAGTAAAGAACTTCTTTCTAATATCCAATCTAAATCTACCTTGCTCTAGTTTAAGACCACTGGCTCTCATCCTATCACTACAAGCCCTTGTAAATAACACCTCCTCAGCTTTCCTGTAGGCCCCCTTCATATACTGGAAGACCACTATAAAGTCTCCCAAGAGCCTTCTCTTCTCCAGGCTGAACAACCCCACTCTCTCAGCCTGTCTTCATAGGACAGGTGCTCCAACTCTCTCATCATCTTCGTGACCCTCCCTTGCACTTGCTCCATAAGCTCTGTGCTCTTCCTGAGGGCTCCAGAACTGGACACAGTACTTCAAGTGGGGTCTCACGAGAGCAGAGTAGAGAGGGAGAGCCGCCTCTCTCAACCTGCTGGCCACGCTTCTTTTGATGCAGCCCAGAATGTGATCGGCCCTCTGGGCTGGAGGCACACCTTGCCGGCTCATGTCCAGCTTTTTGTCCACCAGTACCCCCAAGTCCCTTTCGGCAGGGCTGCTCTCTATCACATCATCCTCCAGTCTGTATTGATAACAAGGATTAAGGCAGTAGGGAATAAAATTTCACAGCTGAAACCAGGGCACAACATTTTTTAACCTAACATATATCCAGTGGAAAAAAAAAATGCACTCTGAATTTGTCCTATAAATTGAGAACTGCAGGTTCAGCAATAGGAACAGAGCATTTGCAGTACTGAAATCGGGCAGAAGAGACAGATTCCCTCCCTGAAACTAACTGTAATGCATGTTATGGTAATACCTTCTGGGAAAATCCCTCTTAGAGCACCAGGACTAGCAGGACGACATTCAAACATCTCTGCCTTTTAAACTTCTCCATGCCAGAAAAAGACGCAATAATTATCTCTTTAAATCTTCTGATAAACTTCTAACAAATAGAAGTGAACACAATGACAAGTTTTTATCCTCTTAAAAGAAAAAAACCCCAACACTTGCTTTTATTTATATATAAGTGGGTTTATATAGACACACTACATACATATAGCACGATGAATATTAAATATATATACTGTTATACACACACACTTTTTTAAACTGCAAGAGGAGCTGACTTGGAATAATATTTAGTATGTATCCAGCCTTCTCTCTTTCTCATTAAAACTAGTACCTAAATGAATGCCCCAGTGTTAAAAGCTTTTTCCAAAAGTACAAATTAAGTGAACTTTCAAAAATATCCATAGCATGTTATTACTTTATATATAATTATTTGAAAACAAATGGTATTTCAGGGAAGAAAAAAATGCATTCTTACTCTTTTTCCCCTGCTCGTTCTATTTAATACTTAGCCCTTCCTGAAGGAGTAATGGAGTCAGTATAAAAGAGAGGCAAATTTTAAAATCTTCTTCCATTACCCTTTATTACCTGTCAGGAGTAAAGTGCTCAGAGAACACAGCCAAGCCAAGGCCAGCAGGCAGCTGGCACCAGCTGTGGCGAGGGGCTGCAGTTCAACGTTAAGGCTGCTGCTTGGCTCCTTTGATCCCTTTTGCCAGTTTGGGAACACTCAGTACTAGGTGAGATTTGCTTAGTAAGCAGTGCAGAGGCTGCATCCACTCGCACATGACCACTTCCCATGGCTGCAAGAGGAAACAGGATTATGGAAGCAGGAAGTTCTGTAACACGATAATCACCCAGAAGCAGCTATGACACACACTGGACACCTGACTGATATTGATGATGAGGGCACAAAAACCTACCAGTTTCATGAAAATAATTTGTAGTACCATGTTTCCTCAGCCACTTTTAATGGAATTGCTACCTGATATTTTTAGAAAAAGCTAACCTAAAAAAACCAAACCTGTATAAACTGTTGCTGATCCTTTACAGCTAAATATTGACTAGGATAAAAGTATTTTATATTCCTTTATTATTTTTATTCCCTCCCTTTTTGATTGCTTCTGAACAAGGAAACAGGCAAGGTACATTCTTCGGAGGAGAGAGTTTATAAATTTGGGGACTGTCTTCTGGAGTCATTTAGACTACAAGATGGAGGGGAGGGAAGGAAATCCTGCAGACAATCTTGAAGCAGTGTTTTAAGCTTTCATACAGACCACCACCAAAACACAGCCTTCCCCAAACACCTTCTCCCCTGGGGAAGAAGATGCAAAAACACGACTTGTGAAAAAAGGCTTAAGTTTAGATTGGAGGGTTGTCTGGGTTTGGGGTTTTTTTGGTGAAAAAGAAAAAACCCCAACATATTGAGAAACTCTACATATTCTAAAGCAGATAAAGAAGGGTACAAAATTCCTGTGAGTAAACAGGAAAAACTAAATCCTCTGAAGACAGGCAGGAGCCAACACTGCACAACAGAAAGCAGCTTCTATCAGCAAAGGCAAATAAAACCAGTGTACCAAACCTAACTGCTTCCTGGGAAAAAGAACAGAAAAATATTAGGAAAAAAATCAGCAAAGCAATAGGTTTGCCACATTTTCTACTCCCTTATACTATGCCTTTTAACAAATTTATCTGAGAAGCCATTTTAACCAAACCATGCAAAAACAATTACTAACTCATCGATAAACCAGATACTACTGATTTTAGGTCAAAACATGGACTCGAAAAGCAAGCCCATCTTTCACAAGTAAGCAAAGGTGATTCAAAGGATGGACTTGGAAACAAACAAAAACTGAACCTTGATCCAGTTGTAGATGTGTCTTCTCCCAATATAACCCTTTTTTTCCTCTCTTCCTGTTGCCATTCCTTTGTTTTTCCACTGTTTTCATTTAGACAAAGTTTTCAAACAGGCAAGCGAATTTAATCTCATGTATTGCTTGTAACTTTTACTTATAACTGCTCCTGTCCTTTTTAAAATATCCCAAACAAAGGGGGGGGGGGGGGGGGGCGGCCAGGGGCAAAACAGAGATGAAAAGGGAACGAGTTCAAAACCCAGAACACATGGGGTTAGTCAAGAACAGACCTGCTACAGACCCTCATCATCCTCTGACAGCCTCTCAACATGTATGGTGCCAAGAAACGAAAGGAAGGGAGGTATCTTTCCCCATCGCTCCGAAGTAATACGGTCACCATTAGCCAAAAAAAAGGAATGTCTATTTTTGATTCCTTCACTCTTCCAGATGAGCTTGATAGAAGTGTTGAAAAATAATTCGACAAAATATTTTTTCACTTACGAGCTACTCAATAAACAAAAATATAAAAAAACTAAAGGACTGCAAGTAGAAAGGAACTATAATACCCATACACTTCATACATTTGTATAAACACATTGTAAGCTCTGCCAATTTAAGAGACGACTCTTCTACCACCCACAACTACTTCCTTTTACCTTATCAGAAAAATAGCTCTTCACTGCTGTAGGCTAATTACACCATCTGTTTAGCCCCAGTACAGTAACACTAGGACATGGCACATTAATTCCTTAACTTTCCCACATGGAACTGCCTTGTGTTGCCCTTGTACATGCAAAGACACAGGCTGGGTAGATTGAAAGGGGGGGAAAAAAAATTAATCAGCCTCACATTATTTGTATTCCCTCTTCCTCCACCACAGCTCTACTGCCAGGCTTCACAGGGATTTAAGCAATCTGACAATTTCTCTCTACCTCACTTCAGTACAATAGTGCCAGTTGTCAGGACCAGCAACAAGAAACATCAATCACAGGCGCACATACAAAGGAGGAGACAGAATCTATGCAAGTTTGCACAGCTCGCTCACTGTATCAAGAGAGCTGCCTCTGTCCACAGTGGTCAGAGATCACTGAATCTCAAGCTAGAGCCTTCCTTCAGAAACAGAAGATACACAGTCTTGCATTAAAAAGCAGAATTTCTCCATCTTTTGGAAAATAGAACATCCCCACACATCTCTCTGGCCTTTCCACGCAGCAAGACTAGACACAGCATATAAACCGTCAGCTGTCACCCAGGTGGGAGAGGCTATCCACATGCCCAGCATGTAACATGCATGTCAGCATGCTGGGAAAGGGCTTCACTAAACCCCTAATTCTTTTTCTTCTTTCCCTCAATCCCTCCCCCCCCCACCCCCCGAGCCTCAAATCCTTTAAATAAACCAGAAGATTTAAGCATATTGCCACTTTGACTTCCTCATTTAACTTAGTCCCAACTAAAATTAAACCACTAACTTTGGGGTGTGAATCACTGCACGCTCAGGCAGACAGTTTCGTCAAGCCCTGCACTACCTTGCTTAACAGTCTGGGTTTGAGAGTTTGCATCTTTCCACTGGCGACCATCACTCACTGCTCCCTTCCAGATCCATCAGGTGATAAAGATATTTAACATCTCACTATCTCTCAGATAAAATTGCATAGAAAACAGTTTACACAGCTCACGTGGAGAAGTGGACTTAAAACTGTACACATGAAGAGGAAATGCAGAAGACATGAGAGGGCAGTCAGCTCTGCACAGCAGCAGTTACTACATGCAGCAACTGCTTCAATCAGCACAGTCTGCATTCTTGCAACTTTAAGAATTTTCTTCTACAGCTCTAGAAGTTCTAACTTTGAACACATTTGAGATTCTTTGTCTTTCCCTCCCCTCTTCCCCATTAGACCTGATCTAGAAGAAGGTGTCCCTACCCAAGCAGAGGGGTTGGGACTAGATGTTACTTAAGGTCCCTTCCAACCCAAACCATTCTACGATACAAAACATGATTACATTACAAATTCTATGATTACAAAGACATGTTCCAGTTTAGAAATTGTTTCCATCAGAAAAACACACTTGCTACTGATAAACATTAATCTTACCCCAAAGGTGAAAGAAAAAATCCTTAGACATTTAACATCACTTTGCATTGCTCAGCCAGATAGTTTTAAGAGTTATTTATAGATTCCTGTTTCTGCTATACGTCACAGGCTTGGGTTTTGTTTGTGGGGCTTTTTTAATAGGGCATAGTGGAAGCTAAAAAAGGAAGAGCAAGAAATAATAGAATACTTCCTCTTACAGAGATTGCTCAAGAGGATATTTACATTAATTTATCGAACAGTAAGGGCATGGGTCACAGGGAACAAGCTGGGACACAGAGGAGGGGAAAAAAGCAAAGGTGACTTGAGCCCAATTACAGTCAATATCTCTGCCCTCAGGTCCCACTCAAAAGTGAAAATTAGGAGGTGTGCATGGGTTAGGGACAAAACCAAAACTATTATATATTTTCCTTGCTAAAATATTATGCTTGTATCTTTGCTTATCATTTCAAATTTAGAAACAAAGTACACAGCTATTCTTAATGTTACCTACAGAAATTAGAAATGTTTTCATCACTATATTTCTCCTGACCTTTTAGTGACATAACTAGTCAAAAGGGAAGCAAGAAAAAGAAGTGGTTACTTCAATTAGGTAATCACAGGTAGAGAAATAGTAAACACTTGGCCAAAACCATCCAGATTTCATCCCCCTTTTCAGTAGTGCCTCACACAAACCTTACCTGTACAGAACAAACCTTAATACAGCCACAGCTCAGTGAACCTACCCAAGGAGTGGGCTGGCTCAGATTCAGGGCTCCTGGACAGTAAGGTCAGGGATACACTGTGCAAGACACACTTCATGTGGCACTGTACTTGTTTCTATTCTCTGAGGCACTTTCCTATCATGGAGATAAAAATGTAGAGCGAAGAATTCAGTACACTATGACAACCATATCTGCCCTTCCAGCTAATGGAAAAGTACCAAACATCAACACTAGCCCATCAAGAGGAGGCTCTTGCATGACGACTGCTGTCATTTAACTTGTTGCCTTCCCACTCACAGTCAACAACAAGGCCAGGGTAAGTCACTTGGTAACTTTATTAACCAGGTCATCCATTAACCTATATTGTAGGACAGAAAGTACATAATCTGTATTTATCAATTCTGAAGAGGTGTTCAGTAGACTTTTTTCTTTTTCAAAGTCACTTTGACATCCTAAATCTAAAAATTTTTGCCAGATCCTGAGCTGAAAGATGATAAATGTTACGAAAACAAGTGCACTCCATAATGCAAGAGAAATTCTACTAACCAGGGTAACATCTTCTCTTACCTTGATTTATAACACATTTTTATGCTTAGCATGCAAACAACAAAATATGTATATTATACTAGTAAAATAGCACTTGTGTTTGCTAAAGAGGCAGGTCCCTGAAGCAATGCACTTTTCCCATATGTACCACCTATTTGCTCACAAACACAGTCCACACACAACTCCTGTACCCCAATATACTTGGTATAAAACCAGGTATCCAAAAACTGGTAATCCTTAAAAAAAATAATTTAAAAATTAAATTAAAAATAATAAAATAAAAAATAAAAACTAACAATAATTCTTCCCCTCTCCCCTCCAAGAACATTGTCATCCAGATAAAATATAAGTGAACCAAGGCAGCTTCATTGTCATACAAACTGTAGCTCATTAAAGCACAAACAAAACCAGCTTTAGTTTTACATGAAGAAAGGGATTTATGGCTTGATGAGAAACAAATTGCCAAAAACCCCACTGCAAACTTGCAAGCTAATTAAACGCCTTCTGCTACACATAGCATGAAAACTACCACCACTGGTTTTTTTATGCCTACAAAAACCTCTCTTCCTTCTTTCTAACTGGTATTTAGCTCCCATTGACCAAGTGTAACAAAATGCTGGCACTCACTCTCCAGGATTTCCATAAACTCCTACAGACAGCGTAGCTTCATGTACTGCCACTCTTGTGCAAGCTTGCAAAAAAACATATCTATACCCCTAAACAGAGGGGGGTCTGTTTCTGGGTGGAACACATCTTTGACATTTAAAAAGCACTGTCAATAACTTAAATGTCTTTTTATGTCAAGTGTAATACATACCACCAAAGGTTAGCAACACAGAGCATTTCCCTAACCCCAAAAGCTCACAAGAGAAGCTGAACTTCAGAAAGATTACTCCCTTGAAACATTTGGCAGTCATACAGTCAGATAAAGTAGACATGGAATGCTAAGCACCTCTTTAGTATTTCATTATCGCCCCAGCACATAGCATCACTGTGTAAGACACAACACTTAATCTTGCAGTTCTTGCTTTTGAAAGCAAGTATCCACTGACACGTAAAATTACTTAAAACACAACTCCAAACTCTTAAAAACAGGCAAAATATTTAAAATGTACAGGAACACCGAACAGTATCAAATTCTCTCAGCGATCCAAAAAAAAAAAAAAAAAAATAAGAGAAATACACTCAGCAATCAAAGCAGTACAAATCTTTATGTGCAGGATCTTGAAAAGCATCAAGTAAAATTCTGATGGCTTCAACGGCCAATTTTAACTCAGTATCTGTCTGCTAGCACATCATTGACTCTTTCAAGAAGACTCCTTTCACAAAAGATACAATAATTAACTGTAGTGTTCAAAGCAAAACACAGGAACACACTGCCCAAATTTCAAAAGTCATTAGCAGAATTCAAACACCTATTATCCAGTTGCACATTAAATTATGTTTTCATATCTGGAAAACAACAGTCAGCTTAGCTACTAGCCAGAAGTTTTGGTAGAGTCAACTAAAAGAAGGCAAGAGACACTGACTTAGTATAAGCATCATAAAATTGATTAGGGACCACTAGAGCAGGAGAGGATGACACTGGTAACAAATGGCAATGAAAAAACATTCCATTTGCTGTTGTTCTCTGAGGTTAGGTTAAGTTTCTAGGTAGAGAAAGAGATCTCAAAACTTTTCTTACAGGCAGCAGTACCATAACTCCTAAGTATTAAAAGACCTTCTGAAGAAAACAGATCACCCCTTTTTTTACCACAATCAAATGTATGCACCCTGACAAAACGGACCTGCTAACCCAATGAGTCAGTCTCATCTAGTAACACTTCCTGGCTCAGAAAAAGCCCCAGAAAAGGTTGCCTTTACCTGCTCTGAAAGTTTAAATTGTCAGTGGGAGTGGGGGGGTGAAAAACAACACCAAAATAAAACAAAAAAATAATGACAGCTAAGAACAGCATAGACTCTTCCAAGAAGCGAACAGGCAAAATCATCTTCCAGTAATCTGGTGGAAAAATAACACGACAAGTGTTATGAAAACATGTGAATTTACATTCTAAAAGCAAATCCTCACATGAAATACCGTCCAGATACACGGATACTTTAAATTACCTCCTGAGAAGTCTGAATTTACATCACAGATGTAGCTACATCAAGACTTTCTAACACCGAATATTTCATTCACATTACAGGTTGTTCGTAAGACTGTTTTTTTTTTTTAAGCCACACATCATCCCCCTCATGCTATCACCACTATACTTATTTCTTCACACCTCACATTTTCTTACATACAAGGAAACAGAGCTCCTGTAGCATTAGTTTACTCAAGCACACTGATCAGATAAAGGAGAGATTACAGGCAGCTAGAAGCAATGTGTTTTAATGATCACTCATTTTTTTCACTGTGATTTACAAATCAATCCTACACTCTAAAAAACCACCCCACGTCTGATTATTTTGGGTACAATAGGACAGCCAGAAGTCTTTCTACAGTGCCATTTTATAATTCTACACCTATAACGATCACATAAACTCACACTGTATTTCTCCCCGTTTTCAACGTGTCCTGAAGAACTTTAAAGATAATTTATATCCAAGTTAGTTTCTGTCTTACAGCCTTCCTTCCTAAACCATTTCCTTGGTAGACCACAAAGGCAACGCCATTTTGTCTTTGATTATGGAAGCATCCAACTGTTTTTAAACCTCTGTTTTCATATAACCTCCATTTCAAAGAAATAATCAGGGACACAGCTACTACCTCCTTCTAGTGAGTACAGTCCCAGGCCTTTCCCTCATCTCTAACTGCTGCTCAGTACCTCCTCTTCAACTTTGTGCTACATTACCAGGAAGAAAAGTTTCCAGTGCTTCTGTTCTGCTTCCTTGACTATGCACTAGCTCCTGTTTCAACATAACTGAAGCACTAGGTTCTTTCCAGATGTACTGCAGCACACCTCAAATCCACAGCTGCTACAGTCACTGGCATGCTTGAAGTTCATGCCCTACCTTATCCTGTGACAACTTGTTCAAATACCTAAACCACCAGCTACACAAGGAAGTTGGAAACGAAGTGCTGCCAAGGAGGAAGACTAAAAAAAACTTAGTTTAATATTAATTTTCTTTTTAGCTGAGAAAAGTATAGCAGAATCCAAGTTTTTCTGATCCACCACACAAGTTACCAAAACCATGCAGAACGCAGTGCTTGGCAGATGCTGCCCTATCCCCAAGAGCAACTCTCGGCTCTTCAGACCACAAAAGATGGGTAGAAAGCCTTCCACTTTTTTTATTCTAGCCTACCTGGTGAGAAAAACACTGTTGAATTGCACATCTCTGGTGGCTAAATACTGAAAGCAAACCCAGTCAAGGCAATCAGAACTCTCCAAAACAGAAACAGCTACGTACCTTCACACGGATCGGACACAACCTAACCCACTCGTGTTCCCTAATTGCAAGAAGAACAGTTAAATACCAAATACAGCATTAAGGCACAACCACTTCACCCCATTTTAACCTCTTCTTTTGTCTTTTTTTTTTTAATAAGCATGCAGACATCCAGAATTTCTACCTGAACTGACCTTTTGCAAAATAACACAATGAATAACACTGTATCTAGTACTACCTTCACAGTTGCTGAGGTCTAATAACCTGTAATAACTTTTGTGTGGCCAAATATTACTTCAGCTGTGACAGTGAGCTTGGATACTTAAAAATTTGAAAAACTGTGATTCTAAGAGCCTAAATTTATCCACAAAATCTCAAACTGACATTTTGGCAGAATAACATCTTCAGTATATTAAATCATCTCAATAAAAAAGTAATAAAATTGATGCTCTTATAAGTTATTTTTAAATACTTAGAATGAGACTCTTATCTCAGTGATTTTGGTTCATTGGTGGTATCCCATGATACCAGTGCAGTTCCTAAACATAAGATATTATTTTTTAATAGCTCCATTAAACATGTTTCAAGATACAAAACAATTTTGTGAGGCCTGAGGGAATGAAAAAAAAGAAAGGGAAATTACACCATGTGTGAGCCAATTATGCTGTCTCTGAGTCAACACTAGTAGCTCTTCAATCTCTAAATATCTACAACAGAAGACTGTTTTGTAACTGCATTCTGCCTCAGACTTTTTGACAACTGATCATTGTTTCCTCCTCCTAGACTCAAAAGGAAAAAACTAGAGGAAAATTACCAGTTTTTAGTAGTTCATGGTAGGTGGCTTGTGAAAAAGCTAATATGTATTCCAACAACACTGATTTAATCTAAGAAAAAAAATTATTATAAGGTTGGACATCACATTATCCACTAGCATCCAAATCGTTTTGCTTATGCAAGCAGCATTTTTAATTATAATTTAATATTCCCAGTTCTGGGGGTGACAGTGAAATTAATTTGTTTATTCCTTGAAAACTGAAACAACATGGGAACTCTGAGACAAAAGCTCCATATGTGAACATGCCAATACCACATCTGGGAAGAGAATACTTACAAAACCAAGAGGATGATTCAGTCTGTCTTTGTGTTTGTTCTTTCATTCTTCTGCAACTGAACTAAAATTAGGATTAACCGTTCTAGCATTTTGCATTCTCTCATTTTCCATGTCATGTGTTAAAGACTTGTGGACTATTGAACATAAGCAGTTGTCATCTCAAAGTGAAAAGCCCAATATCCCATTACCAGTATCACAGAAATAAAGTTTTTGTGAAAAATTACAATAAGCAAATTTGACAGAAATTCACAATAGTTTTATCTAGTTGCTTTTATAAATTAAAAATATGTCTCAAATACTTATACAAAGTTGTTTTCTATACCCTGGTATTACATCCATGGTTACTGAAAAAATAGTTTCTGAGGAGTCTGTCAACATCCAAAGCAAGACACTAAGCACCTTCTTATTCATCTATATTTTTTACAAGAATTAAAAGTTTACGAAAATTAAAAACCTCTTGCAACAGTGATTACAGAGAAACTGTAAAGCACAGGCAAAAATAAGTAGCCCCATTAACAATTAGTCCAATTTACTTAGCAATCCCACATGAGCAAATAATTGGCTGTCAAGCCAAGCATCACACATCAATTCTCCCTTGAAACTACATGGCAAAAGTGAAATAACTGCAGTCTACACAAACAGGAGGTTTTGCCTTCAAAGGTGTTTTCCCAGACTATTTGTCTTAGTCCTCGAACAATTCAACAGCTTCCCTGAAGTCACTAAACTGAAATGCAGTGAGATAATTTTAGACAATATTTTGTGTGCTCACAGACTATGAATTAAGCCATTAAAATCCCTAGTTTGCAATACTCACTCATCCTGAGAACAACATGCTCTAATGGAAATAACGCAGTTAACAATGACTACAAATCTGAATAACTAAATTGTGCATTTTATCAGAAAAGTTCCAACATATTTTTTTTTAATTTCTGACTGAGATCACAGCTTAAATTCTTCTTAATCTGAGATGTGACACATCAGTATTTACAACTATCATATATACTCTTAAACCTTGGCATTTACCTCACTGATAATGGCACCTCTCCCTCTAGGAAGTCTGCAACCAAGCTGTCAAGCATATCTTATTTCAGCAAATCTTTCTACCAAGCAAACACAAAACTCTCAATTAGGTGATCTGCCAGCCTATCTTCTAATGCATTAGTTGCCTAATTTGAATACAAAGGAAAACAAGACTAACAAGCATTCAAACCTGTTGAGATGTAGATTAAAGCTGCATTTCGGCAGTGGAATTGAGTGCACCCTCAGCTAGTTTGCCGATGCCACCAACGTGTGAGGTGAAGTCAACACACTGGAGGGGAGGGATGCCATCCAGGGGGACCTTGACAGGGTTGAGAAGTGGGCTAGTGCAAACTACATGAAGTACAACAAAGCCAAGTGCAAGGTTCTGCACCTGGATTGGGGCAATCCCAAGCACAAATACAGGATTGAAAACAGCCGGGAAGAAAGGGGCCTTGGGGTGATGGTGGACGAGAAGCTCAACACGAGCCAGCAATGTGCGCTTGCAGCCCAGAAAGCCAACTGTGTCCTGGGCTGCATCAAAAGAAGCATGGCCAGCAGGTCGAGGGAGGTGACTCTCACCCCTCTACTCTGCTCTGGTGAGACCCCACCTGGAATACTGTGTCCAGTTCTGGAGCCCCCAACATAAGTAGGACATGGAGCTGTTGGAGCAAGTCCAGAGGAGGCCACAAAGATAATCAGAGGAGTGGAACACCTCTCCTATGAAGACAGGCTGAGAGAGCTGGGGTTGTTCAGCCTGGAGAAGAGAAGGCTCTGGGGAGACCTCATATCAACCTTCCAGTATCTGAAGGGGCTACAGGAAAGCTGGGAAGGAGCTTTTTATAAGGGCTTGTAGCAATAGGACTAGCGGCAATGGTTTGAAACCGGAAGAGAGGAAATTTAGGTTAGACATTAGGAAGAAATTCTTCACTATGATGGTGGTGAGGCACTGGAACAGGTTGGCCAGGGAAGCTGTGGATGCCCCTCCCTGGAATTTTTCAAGGCCAGGCTGGATGGGGCTCTGAGCAACCTGATCTAGTGGGACATGTCCCTGCCGTCCATGGCAGGGGGGTTGGATATAGATGATTTTTAAGGTCCCTTCCAACCCAAACCATTCTATGATTCTTTGTGCAAGACCTACACTTCAGTTCTGACAAAGCCAACAAGCATAAACAGGTACTGTCCCTGAAAAGGTGGCCCTCTCCTCACACACTCATCCTTCCACTGGCATCAGAGAAATGATACAAATAAACAGGACTGAAGTCAAAACTCTGCCCTTCCGGTGGTAATAGACAGGATATGCAAACAACAAGCTTTTATTACACAGTAAGAACACAAAACATCCTTCAGGCTCCTTCTCCACAGTACCACCATGTCCTCAGTAAATTTCCTACTCCCATAAAACTTCCTCTGATGGGTTTGTTGTTGGTATAAGACAAAAGATCTGCTTACAAACAATATAAATTATTCCTTTTGTAGCCCTGCAAGTTATTTCATGCTCTTCATTAAGGGAAAAACACAAGTCCCATAGAGGCAAATTTGGAACAGTCAAATCATCCAGAAGATAATCACTTGGAATAGACATTTCCAGGAAGAGATCATGAGGAAGATGGCCTGACTTCAGCATACCAGTCTCTACAAACTCTACACCTGAATTGTGAACTGTCCATCCTACCTTCATCACTGGCCTTTGCCTGACTGTTAGTAAGTCACTTAAATCTTGTTTCCTAATCTAAACCACAACAAAGAAGTGCAAATGTTCCTTATGCCAGATTTATTTTTTTTAAAAAAAGGACAATTTAAAAAAAAAAAATCTATATTTCACAGGTTTAGTGCAAGAGCAGACAGGTGAAACCAGAGGATTTGAGAGTTGGAAGGTGGAACTAAGAACTGGGGATTGTATTTACCCAACTGTGACAAGTAGCAGCCAGACTAGTCTCCCTGACTCCTTCTTAATCCACCATGAGAATGAGTGTACTTCAGCCTAGCTGAGGATTCCACCAGAAGCAAATAGTAACTCCTTCCAGCAAATACTACTTCTGTGTGGAAGCGCACAACACTATATAATGCAAAATAACTTTTAACCTTTCCCAAAAATACTACCTTTAGTCACGGCTGTTTTACAAACAGAATCAGACAACTTCCTTGCTCAGATAAACCAAGTATCAAAAGGCTTAACTGCACCGGTGACAGAATGTGTGAAGTGTCCTAACTCTTGCTAAACGACAGGCTCAACAACAGAGATACTGATCAAAATTCCATTAATTTAAAAAACGCATTTTTAAAAGCATTCGTAGGAAGGACAAGCCCATTCATGGTATACTGAAACATTATTTTTCAAGCTCCTAAGCTTTTAGCTTGAGCAGAGAAAGGGATTCTGAGTCACTAACCAACAAGCTAACAAAATACTAAGACATACAAAGAGAAAACTTAATATTCAAGAGGACAATCAACAATGTTTCTTGGTTTATGATTTCTCTATTTTATAACAGGCATATGAACCATGGACATGGTATTTACATTTTTACCTATATACAATCTTTTGTAGCTAGAGGGAGATAAATATATCAACATAGGCAATTGCCAAAGGATTTCAACTCTATTGGAAAATATTCTGCTAATTTTAAATGTTTGAGTTATACAATGCTGGAGGACAAAATCTGATTCTAGGCTTATTTAAAATGTTGTAAAAATAGAGGACAGTTAAACGTAGCTACAAGCACACTGCATAAAACAAACATATAACTACACTAGTGCTATGATAACTGGTAGGAAATGCCTTACACTCTCTGTTAGGATCCTTAGTGGGACCAGCCGCATCCAGTGCAAGAGAAGCAAAGAAGAAGAGACAGTTTGGCGAGAAAAAAATAAATCACCAAGCTAAATGCTATGTTGGCCCTTAGCTATAAATAGAATAGCCATTAGATAGTTTAATAGTTAGCTGTTCTTCAGCTATTCCTTGATTAACATAATTGAATAAAATTCAGAGTAAGCGATTAAAAACCTCAACCCAGTTTGAAGCTGACTTGAATACAAAACTTGAACTTGAATCCGCATATGTATTTCTTTCCAGGTTTCTTCCCCCTTCCACCTTCACTTCTTTCCAGGTGAAGAATGTCCGCTGTTTCATCACAGGCAGAACACTCTCTGCAAATTTGCATACAATGATTCATTTTACATATTAACATAATGTCTAGGAGACCAACTTTGAGGTGGGGTGAGTGAGGTGGGGAATCATGAAGGGAAGGGGAAAAAAAAAAGGTCTTTTTTTCTAAACTGAAGTACCAAGGAAATATCTTTTTCCTAGATTAACATCTATATACTTGAGGATGGTAAAGATGTACAATCTACAGTGATAAACACAACTGTCGAGGTGTTTCAGTTCATATAGGACTTGGGTTAGGATTTGTTTTGTTTTAAAGAGAATTAAAAATCGTTTCAGAGACACAATTTAAAACAACAGTTTAAAGCTAAGCCTTAAGCGATAGGTTACAAAATGCTGCAGTCTGTTCCAATGTATTTACACAAATATGTTTGACTTATGCATTTGGGGTAGATAGAAAAGGATGTGACAAATTAAAATAACTAGTATTCAAATACAGAACACAAAGCTATTTCTCAAGACTGTTTTTGAAGGTTGCATAAACCTTTTCGTGAGTCTTCCAATATCACTCTAAAAATCCATACCTAGAGTAATATCAGACTTCAGCTCTTCAATAATGTATCTAATCAAAAAACTGTTCAGAGGAAGTGACTGAATAAGGTCACAGGAGGTTTGCTGCTTTTTTAAATGGAATCAAGCTAAAACACCAGTAACACGAAATCCAATTTTCTTATTTTACTGATGATCCCTCTTCCTCTCCTGTTGTTTTAGCTTGAAAATACAGCACGACAGAAAAGTTATAATTGGGATTTGATCACCTGTTTCATCTCTCACATAACACAACAAGCAATCTTTGCATATCATGTTGCAATACACAAATAATAAACTGGTCACATGAGACTCCACAACATAGTGCACTGGCATGATAAATAGTATTATTTGGTCAATCAATTTTTCTTCCATTATTCCCATTTCACTTGTCTTTTAAAAGATGGTTAAAAGCCATAACTGAAAGAGTCTCCTGTCAAGTACAAAGGTAACCAGTATCTGAACTATCTAATAAAACACTTTCAACTGCAGGGTACCTACAGTTTATTGGAACACGCCTCTATATTTCCATACACTCGAGACTGACAAAAACCATCATCTCCTGTAATTCACAATCAAATGTTTGCTACTCTATAACATGTTTTGCTATACTGTGCAGTACATGACATTTTTACTTACTGAAAACAATCAATCACTCCTGTTTACATTAAATTGTAGATAGGAAAGTGTCTCCTAAGTATCATTGTCAACTACGCATGATTCTTGGACCAAGTACAAAAAATGTTAGGCTCACTATGTTTTAAGAAGTAAGTAGATCACTCGCCCTTTTCAAAACTAGTAGCAACACTAACACAAATCTTTTGGTATTTCCATGGTCTGAGGTGCAAATGATCACAGAAAAGATACACCATTTTCAGCTATTCCATTACATTGCTTCCTCTATCAGGTGACAAAAACAAACACTGCTGACAATCCTTAAAGATTGTCTTTGGAACGTGCATACTTTCCTTGGCATTAAGACTTCAGAAAAACTTTCATTTCCTATTACAATCAACTGGTTTATTTAGTAGATTGAAGTACAAATAACAGGATGTCAACTTTATGTTGCTCGGCTACTAGGCACCGTATTTTTTCATATTTTCACAGTGAGCAGCAAAGGAATTTTAAGAATTCATTCTTACACTGAGGCATGCTATCAGCCATGGTTGAAATGGGCCTGGCATGTTCTGCTACATGCAACAAGAATTGAAAGAAATTCTTCTAAATGGACCCTAACCCTAACGGAACCCTAAACTTTACCTGAAGGTGGCTATCATTTCCCTCCTAATTCCATTAATTACTTTTCCTTTTAAGAGAATCAAAGAGACAGGACACTCCACCAACGCAGACACTACCCCAACCACAGAAGAACGTAACACAACCAGCCACAGAATAGAAAAATTTGCCTGGCTGCATTGTAAACTTCAATGTATAGTGGTTTGTGTATATTGGGCAAACAGAGTAGACAACCAAAAATGAAAGTCCACTTTAGATAGACAAGGCTTAAACCTAGAGTCACCCTAATGGCAATAATTTTGTAGATAATAAAAATATTTTCTCATAAAGAGTCAACTACACCCACTCTGGGCTTGTCTCCTCAGAAATGCCAGGTTATCACTCCTCTGATCCGATACCACTAGACACCATCACAAATTGCTGCTTCTCATTGTTTCCACACAGATAAATTCCTACAGTTAAAAAGATCTGTAACCACATTTCACTTATAAACCTAACTCTGAACTACAATTCCTTTGGGACTGACAAGGCCTTCTTCCTGGCTGTAGACACCAAAGGAAAACAGTGCTCTACAACTACTGTAAACTTCATTTTCTAGGAGATAAGGACACAAGTCTACAAGACCCCCACAACTGATTTCAGGTATAACTTTGCCCCATTTAATTTATGGTCTCATTAAAATCTATGCAACACCTTTTCAGCAGCCTTGAAGACAGAACGGATGACTACAAGTGGACTAGCATAGCAAACACTGCCACGAAGTCTTCCCCTAGGGGTTAAAAGCCATTCAGTGTTCCCCCTCCTGGAACTTACCCACGTTGCTGTTAGGCTCTGAAATATACAGATCTTTGAATCCACTAACTGCATACTTTCTCCCAGTTTATGGGAAATGAGACTTTCTCATATTCAGTTGAAAGGCTGACACTCATTTCACTAATCATGGGAAACAAAAGGCATGCCCTACCATAAAACCTTTTTTTTTTTTTGAAGGAAAAACAAAACAAAAAAAAACAACCATCATGCTACTCATCTCGTGCCAAAAAATGAAGTCATTGAATACACAAAGATAACCTGAGTTCTTGGTTTACTCCTCCACCATACTATCAAAATACTTCTGAGGGATATTTCAAATCAGAATAAACAAAAACCTGCTACATATTCTGTTCCTTGCAGAACAGTGTGTGTCTTCAGGGCAAAGCTACCTCTGTATCAGTCTACAGCCAATATACATCAAGGTCTCCAAATTCCACAGTGTGTGAATATGGTGGTGAATATTGCTAAGCTTGGGCACCTTTGGTTTAACACTCTTTCTCCATTATCTGACCGCAGAAGGACTGTTAAGGACATATTAAAGAACAACTCTCCCAGCTTAAAGGGTAGTGCAGCATTACCCTTCATTGCACAGTTCAACCTCTTCATTTGTCTTTGAAAGCATTCTGTATAAGCAGCTGCTCTTCGTGGTAACTACCACCTTTGATTAACTGCTATGAAAGCCTTTATCAGTAGGATATCTTTTTATCTCATATCTTCTGACAAACTTTCAAAATCCTTTTTTACAGTGGACTCTACCCTCGAGGTCTAAGTTTAAGCTGCACCCTCCTTGTTAACTATATTATAATTGCTCTCAGCCCAAACCTGTTTTTCTCCTAGCAACAGAGCTCCACTAGACAATGCTGACAAGGCATTTGTGGACTGCAACATCCTGGCAGGCTTACTCCAACAGCATAATGCTTTAGAAGTATTACTGCACAGACCTGATTAGTTCAGAAACACAAGTGTGCACAGCATCTCCCTACAGGCACATCAGAGGTCACAAAAAAGGTCCTTCAAAGTCCAAGCTCGCCCTTATTTGAATGCAGCTCAGTGTCTCAATACCACCCACTTATTCTATTTATACTGTAGAACCTCTTGCATACACTGGATGAAATCCACTCCTGATACAACCCTCGAAAACATCAGTCACTACTAACATCAAGAAAAAAGAAATGTTTCACAAATTGTTCATTTTAATTAGAGCTGCCAGCACTGAAACCAACTAATGTCTACGTAGGGTACATTTTTTTCCCCTCAACTTCTATACCAAGAGCTTTCAGAAATTTTCCAGGCATGTCTGAAACACACACTCTCTCTTTTTGTTAGCAGCCACTGGTAATAGTCCTCAGCTCAAAACTTATTTTACTGGTTAAACTTCTCTACAAGTTAGTTTTGCCTTCATGGTCTTTGCTTCTACCTTTTAAGTTTCATCTGGCCTAGAAGCACTCAGGAGACCCAAAAGAATCTCTGACCCAAAGAATTCCTTCCAGTGCCTTAAAGGCATTTTTAGCAATTTCACTACATTTCTTAAAGGAAATACAGAGTCAGAGTTAGCATTTTTTTAACTGATTTTCATTTCCCCACTTGCAATTTTGCATACCTCCCTGTAAAGAAAGCCTGTTTTCTTCTTTATCAACATGTTGTGAATGTCCCTTTTCAATTGCCAAACTAAATTCCAATTTAAATTAAACTAACATCTCTCATGATATTCTTCAAAGCCTTGCCACTGGGCATTTGTCCCTCCCAGTTACATACTCAGCTATACGTGCCAACAACTCCCAGGTTTCTTTCTCCTGTTGCCTCCTAACTTATTGTTACTCCTTGTATGGTTTGCAAAAGGACAGTAACTACTTCAAAATAGTTGAGGGTCCTTGTGAAATAATCAGCAAGATTCATATTTAGACGCTGCTGAGAAAGAAGTCTGGAAATTACAGGTTAAAAAAAAAGGTGCTAGGTGAATTTCCTGCTTTCTAGAACACGTTAATAGGGGAAAAAAATAACCCACAAAAAATGTACGGGATTTTTTTTTTTTTTTCCCTAAACAGGGACTGCAGCTCAAGACAAACATGCAGTATTTCTAATACTTCCCTGAGCTTCCTTTACTCCTTTTGATGAAGCACATTCCACGTGAGCAAGTCTCCTCAAAATATATACTAGAGATAAGCAGCAAGTTAATGAAGAGGCCTGGCAGCCTTGCTATACCATACAAAGCATCAAAGTATTAATTAACAAGTTTTCAGGATGATAGCTCACTCTTCCCTACAGTGTGGAAAACAAACAAAAAAAAACTGTCAGGAAAACAACCTATACCACTTAACTTCTACAACACCTAGCACACTTCAACTTTTATTCCTTCCTATCTCTGGTTTCCTCTGTAACACAGGAGGCAGGTAGCGATACAAATGCAGTAGCACACTGGCTTAGTATTGCTCTAAAATGGTTGCAAGTTTACGGCACGGAATATAAAATTAATTATCAAAGTGCAACACAGAAAAAACCATACAAGACAGCATAAACATTTGTGCATAGAAGTATGGAATATTACTCTTGAAACGTTAGTCTTTAAAATCCCTTCCTCTCGTAAGGAAGTTCCTCACTGTATGTAGCAGGTCAGAACACACACAAATTCAACTGCAGCAGAGCATTCCACAGCTGCCGGTACAAAGGACACGCAGCAAGTGTTAAGCATTAAACCAACACAAACAGCAAATCGATTTTCCAGAAGAGCCTTTTGGAGCATTTCAGAAATTCAAAATAGAGGGAAAGAGGCAGCAAAGGGGAACTGTGGAAACTGAACTGCTTTGCTCTTCTATAGATAAGTGATGTTAGAGGTGACAGAGAAAACATAAGACATTGCAATTATTAAATAGTAATGAGTTATACTAATTATGAATTAGAATAGAAAACTATTTCCAAAGTCCCAGGAGTCAGACATACTGCCAAAAATATACACTAAAACTTCTGTGCAAGTTAGTGCTGAAGTTACTGACCATACACACTACTTCTTTAAACAAGTGTAAATCACTGAATCATATCATTTGATAGGCAAAACTTTTTAAAAATCAGTGTACATGGTCTCAATACCTAAGAATTAAGATAATTAAGAAGCAGCTGGACAGCCGGAGGGAATCTCCTTGTAATTCACCCACCGAAGGCAGATGTGGTCACCTCCAGCCTCCCCCAGGCTTTGGAGGTGCAGTCACACGCCTAAGTCACCAGCCCTCACCAAGGTTGTGTGTGTGTCTTCCCACTCAAGACAACAAAAGTCCTATGCCACAAATGCCTCTTTCCTCCTGCTTGTCTCCAGACTGCCAGCAGAATCTGAAAATTCAAATTTAAGAGCAGGACAGTGCAACGCTCTCCTCTAATCCGAAAATTCAAATTTACCAGCAGGACAGTGTGAGGCTGTCCTCCACCAGGCTCGTTTCAGTAGGGAGCCCTTGCCACCAGCCAGACACACCTCTGATGTACTGACAGAGGCATGTCCACCTTGGCTAGTAAAACTGCTAGCAAGACCACCCTTGCTGAGCATGCTGTGGGCTTGGGAAAGATGGTGCAAAAAATATTTACTCATACAGCATGAATTAGTTGCACAGGCTTGTAAACTAGTAAAATAAAATTTCCATTTTCATTACAAAATGAAGATAGGAGCAGGAGAAGAGGAGCAACTTTACTGTTACGTTTCCACATTCAAATTCTCAACCGTTTCAGCTATGCCAGCTTTTCAATGAAGCTAGCAGGCTTTTCTTATTTTTTTCAAATTTCTCCAACTTTACACCTCAATCCCATGAATTTCTATAAACCTTTGGCAAAAGAGGATAGCTGGTAAAATTAAATCCGAGAGATACCAATTTTTGCAGGTGACAGATAAGGGATTTAGGAGAGAAAAGTTCACACAACCTTAAATAAATAAGTCACTGTCTCCACTGTAATCGAGCTGTATAAGAAGGTGCTTATTACCATTTAGGCACACACACTGCTGCTGTATTTACCTCTTTTCTCTCTAGTTTGGGCTAGGAATCTCTGAAAACAAAGGAAAATTAAACAAAACAGTAACTTTCAGATACACACCATTAAAATCGGCGCAAGGGGGTGGCGGGACGGGCTGGGGGGGAGAAGGGGGGGGTGGCTAGCGCCCGGCGCGTGCGCGTTCTCTAGCGCCACCTGCCGGCGTTGGCCGGGCTTCCCGAACCCGGCACGGCTCGGAACGCGTTCCGCTTGGGAGCCTGGGCGGTGGGAGGGCGGCATGAAAGGCGGGTCTTGAGGGAAACTCCATGGCAGGGAAAATAAGAACAAATCAATCAATCAATCAAACACACAAACAATACACACACACAAAAAAAAAAAAAACACCCACGCCAATTTTTGAGGAAGTTCGAACATTTGCGGTTTTTTTACAGCTTCTTTTGCCTCCCCCTTCCCCCCCCCCAAAAAAAAAAAAAAAAAAAGGAGAAAAAAGGGGCTTGATCAAGGCAGGAGGAGAAAAAAAAATCATGCTGAGGATACACAGAGACCAATAGTCTGAGGTCTGACAAGCTCAGGCCAATCGATTCCCAACAGCATGATGAAGGGACGAAGTGTAAGACCACATGAGTCACTCCCCCTGCCTGTATCAGTTTTTATTGAAACAAGGAACAATAAAGCAGCTTTGTCTGTGTCAAAAAAGAAACCACCGAGTACCTAAGAAATTCCTGCTCTGCTGCAAACCTAAGAACCCAAGCTCTGCAAGCTGAGAGAGCCCACCTGGGGGTTTGACCATCTGCTGACTCTTCTTGCTATCTGCCTTCCTGAAGGCTCAAAAAAGGGCCCTCAAGGAAGATTATCATAGGTTGCATTACAAAGAGGAAATATCATACAGTGACAACCTCTACAGCTTTCCATTGACTTCATAGCTACATAAGCTCATCTAGCAGAAAGTTTAAACCTCGCTGTAGCAGGCAGCATCTCCCCCATTCATCATTTTGATAGGTCCCACCTAGTTGGATAGTAAACACCAGAAACCCCTTCAGGCCTACACTCAAATGGCTGAAGAAAAAAGTGCTTTAATGCAAGGTGGGGAGAACCAAAGAATTCACTTCAAATCTTTACTTAAGGCATCTTCTCCAATGCTTTTTAATAATTTTACTTCCTTGAACTTAGTCACTGATGTCACAAAAGGGATGTGCTTCTACAAATAAGCCCAACACAGCGTTAAAGGAGATTGCTTCACATACGAAGTTGGAAATTCCAAGAGAAATTAGAGTTTAGAGTCAGAAAATTAATCCATGAGACTGGAAGCGCTATGTACAAAAACCAAGAACACAACTGTTCTGATATTTCTTGTGGTTGTACCTAATTGCAGTAAGGGCTACCACCCAAGAATGATGTCAACAGAAAGAAGATAGAACTCACATATGAAACACCTGTGAAATCACACTATTTAAACATCTGGCAAAACATTTATTTTGTGGTTACATTTCAAGTTAATGTTGCATTTATAATTAGTGCACATATAATTACACAGAAGAGCTTTCTTCCTAAAAAAAAATCAAATGCTGCTCTCACACACAAAAACAAAATACCCCACAACACTTTTGGAATTTATAAACATAGCTTACAAGCATCTGAAATTGTCTGATGTTTTCTATTATCTCCCAACATAGGCTACTTATAGAAACAGATCTTATAACATGTAAAAGAAGATGAGACAAACTTTATTTGTTAGAACCATTTAAATGCACTTGCGTGACACCATGCTATGAGCAACTGAACTCTACATTCCTGTCCAAACAAATCTAATCTCTTCCTTACAACAAGCACTCCAGAGCCTTCGAGTTGATTCTACCCAAGAGTATTTCTGGGCTATCTTTGGAATGCACCAGGGGTGGGAAGGTGGAAGAAACACCAGCAAGTAATAAGCAAATACGAACAGAAGTTGAAGCCTTACTCTGGATGTTGACCAAAAAAATTAAGCCATTTCTTACAAATCACTGCTTGGACCAACACTGACCTTCACTAAAATGTTTACAAAGTTAATGCTGTCCTTTAGATCCCACCCCTATGAAAAATGGCATTTTCACCTCCTCTGCCAGCTTATGTTATCCCATTAATACGTGCTTGCACATTGGATCATAAATTACGGGCTCATAACCTGCTGTATGTCCAGCTTTCCTATTCCCTATAAAAATTGCTACTTATAAGGGGCAGGTACACGTTTGCTACTAAGTTTTCATGAAAAAAAGAATTTTTAAGTCTGAAAATAAAATTAGGAATTTCATCTCAACTCAGATACAAATTCTAACTTTTTTCCTGCTCACACTCTTTTACCCCCTTGATTTAAGCTACTGTTCCACAGCTTGCCTTGTGTTTTAGATCATAAGCTTTTTGGAGAAGGGAAATTAGACTCATTTTTTGTGTAGGGAAGAGCCGTTCACATTTACAGCTCTACAGAAACAACAAACAGCATGCATACAAATGCCCTCACAAATTGTTTTGTTAGAAACATTCAAAAGTTCAAACAAGTTACAAGTCTAAATTTGTGCTAAAACTTAGTAGCAATGTAGTTTAGGTTTACTCTTTGTCTTTACTGTCACCATTGCTCATAGAAGTGTTCAGATCTGGTACTATTAACACTCAGAAGTTATGAAACTTGGTAACTTGAAACTACATTATCTGCAAGAAGTCAAATGAATGAGTCAAAAAGACAAAAAAAAAAAATCAAAAGGACGATAAAGAGCATGTTCTCAAAGGGTTTCTTCCACAGATGAAGCACAGCAGCCAGTGAAGAGGAAGATTACTTCTTCACGGGTCTCAAGAGGTTTTCCCACTACAGACTCAAAAGAGTGAGTGACTCTGCCTGCAAGGAAGCACAGTACTGCTCATTAATCAGGGTATTAGCTGGTTCAAAGTGACTATTATTCAAAAAAGATAAACTGCCGTTCCTCTAAATTCCAGAGTTTGTAACCACGGCCTGTAAGCACCTGCAATTTCATGTTTTCTATATATACCTCCAACAAAGACATTTTGCATTTATGAACATGTGAGATCACACAATGCATTTGTGTAATGTAAAGTGTGATCAACTGTTTCTTTTTTCCTGTCGTGCATTCTGCTATTCATTTGCAGACATTCTCTCAGAGAAGGTATTAAATCCCACAAGCCTTATTTAAAAACAGGGAAGTTATAACATCAAATTTCATAGCTTTCATAAAGCATCCAGCTATTATACTGATGGCCACAGAAACATTATAAATAATTTAAGTAAATCCTACTGGCCTCATCCTCCTTCCATGAAGGAGAACAAAGGGGTCTACATAGATTTAATGACCAACAAAAATTAAAACAGGAAGGGTGTGAAAACACAGGCATCTATTCTGACGTTTCCCAGAAGCATTACTGTAATACCTTAGTAATAGTAGACAATAATGTAAAACTTTACTCTTACAAGATCTAGAACCAACTTTGACCTTTCAACAAGATACAAGATGAGAACAGTCTAAATTTTTATCTCTAGAAGCAATTTTGTAGCAAAGTGTTAGCTAAGAACCCCATATGTAAAATGCTTGCTGTTCTATCTACCCAAACACTGATGTCACCTCCATCTTCACAGCCCCTTTGTAACCACTGCCAATGATCAGAGATCCTTTTCTTAGGAGTCTGACTGGTAGAACAATTACTGTTTTAATTAACACCAAGTTAGCTGACACAGTCTTCCGTGCTTATTACAAGGATTAAACAGCAACCAAGTGTTGTCTCTTTAGACAATTATGAGCAAAACCATATTTAACATCACATGTATACACTATTGTTAATGTGGAATAGACTGTCACAAACTCAACTAACACTTTTCAGACATACCACAGTGCTCACTGGCCCTCTTATAAAGACATACTAAATTCAGACTGTACTGACAAGCACAGCAACCTAAGCTTATCTCTTCCCAGAGAACCCCTTTATTTTCCACAACTGCAAACTACAGATGACTGAGTCAGCCATAAGAGTAAGCCAGCACTACAGTCTAGTTTGCCTGTACAATACAGAATGATATGAAAACTTTTTACTGTTTGTTCTAGATATAGCCAACACTACTTAAAAATAAGTAAAAAGAGTTTAAAATCTGTATCTTCAGCTCCACTTGCCCTGTTTGCAATGAGACCATTGCGAAGTTTCTATACAAGGATTATTTTCTAAATGTCCTTGAAGCACAAATTCAGATTCTGAGCTTAGGCATAAGAACATACAATGCTAAAATTTAAGTTGTCAAGTCAGGAAAAAAAAAATTTAAAAAAAATGTTTTCTAGGAGCAGTCTGTCAAAATCAGATACTTTACATCCCCAAGGTCAGTACTGAATATGACACAAGTTAATTCCTGACTAATTTTCTACAAAGTGAACTTTAAAGGCCACAGAGACCACTGGCAAATGGCTTTTTTACTTAAAAAATAAATAAATAAACTGAGCAACAACAAAAAAACCCCACAGCTCTAGTAAATGCAAATGTGGTAACATGTTAATGGCTAATACCCCTGCTGGTAACACAAAGAGGCTGTACAGAGCATTCCCTAACCACGTATTCCTGTTAATAGCACTATCAAGATTACTTTAATTAGGATCACTTGTCCGCTTCATACCCCTTCAGAAAACCAGAATGTCACAGATAAAAATCTTACAGTTAAGAGACGGTCACACTTTCCATACCGTGCAGTTAATAAGCTCTGGGGTTTTAATTGCATAACACTACCCCTCCTTGATCACTCCAATAAAAATACAGATCTGTTCAAAGTGTTATAGTTCCAGCCTGCTTTGCACCTACATCAAATGGTAGATGGAACCCATAAAATTGTTACTAGGAGAAGCAGACTGTACCTCCACACAACACTGTCAGGACCAACAATTCAGAAACCAGACTTGAAACCACAATAAAAAGAATAAATCTGCAAATAATACATGTTGATCATTTACATCCTTAACGCGGCCTAATAATACTATACATATAATTGCAGAGGAAGGATATAATTAGGATGATTTATCCCGAAGAGGTAGCATTTTCAGTCTTCCATGAAAAAAGGTATAAACCTACAATGGCAAACTACAGATCCGCTTTTACAAAAATACTCCCTGGTTTCAAATTTCTGAACAGAAGTCACTGCAGAAACCTTCATGTGGGACTAATGCCATCCAGAAGGACCTCAAAGTTACCATGAGTAAAAAAAAAATATGAAATTGTTTCACTTCAACTATTTCATTAGCCTGCCCTTTTCAAGCCTTTCAGCATGAAATTAGTAACATTATTAACAGATTGCCTCACTATTTGCCTAACACTAAAGGAGGACAACTGAGGGAGGAAAAAAGTGCCATAGGAAAAATGCATCCAACATAGTGGCATACCAACTATAGTGTTCTCATGTTTATAAAAAGGTTTCTACATGCTATCCAAGGAAAGTTACAAACAGCCTGACTATTAAATAATTTATAATAGGGGAGGCATACATTTTGAGTCCAGAAAGGGATGTAGATTTGATTCTGACCTTTTGCCACTCTAAACCACAGGAGAAAAATAACATCACAACTACAAGCACGCAAAACCCTTTAAGGTAACATTGCAGTCTTTTTGAGCAGCTGAAAACAGGTATTAATGATGTGTCAAGGAGGCCACAGGAGATCCAACACAGGAGCTAGGAGATGTTTTCTTAGAAGACACTTACAGAGGATATTAGCATTTGAGTTGGTCAAACCAGCATATGGCTGAATACGGGAATGTACAATTTATTGGTGCACATCTAGGACTGGTGGCAATGAGCACTGCAGAGTGTTTTCAGGATTAAATAAATTGCATCCTTTCCTGAGAAGTGGATGGAGAGGAAAATTCTGGAGGATTTCCAACCCTTTAGCTGCAGCTGTAACTGTGGGGAGCCCAGGGACAAGGAGTAGGCACTTCCTCCTGGCTAACCAACAGCAGGGGGTCAACCCAAGCTAAAGCAATACATGCAACCTTAACTCTGAAGCCCTAAAAAGCTACTTAGCCATGTTTGATAGGCAAAAAAATGAAAAGGTTGTCAGTAAATGGAACAACAGATGAAGGGAAACCCTAGGCACTTGAAATTCCCCACCCTTACCTAGCAGTCACACTGACTTTGGCCTCCACCCTTTATGCTGGTACTCATGCTCACCTGAGCTGCAAAGCCAAGCATCTGCAGCTTGCCGAGACCAGAACTTGACCCCACACTCCTGGCTCCATTGCCTCCCTGCAGCACAGCACCACTCCTGGCCCTCCCTTCAACCTGCATGGCACCTCGGGAATTATTTTCCTGCTGGATTATCAGGCTGGACTGGCAAACCAGGAACAGGCAGGTTCATAGCAATGAAAGGAGACACGAGGCACCAGGGAAGCGTCAATTCAGGTCAGCTGGCAAGAGACCGATTCCTAACCTCACCTCACTGAAAACCAAGAAAAGAAAAACTGCTTGCCATCTTAGTCCAAATGTGTTATTAATATTTTTAAGTTACTTAGACAAGATAAAATGTACTCCAGCCTGAGAAGGAGTAAAAAATACCCTTAACTTCCACATGTCATTCATCGAAATGAAGTAGGCTTGGAGATACAATTCCCATAGCCACCTACTTCCCAGAGCACTAAACCTGCATGTAAAGTTCAGCCCAAACTCTATATCCTATGACAGCCTAAAGCTACCATGAGTAATACTATCTTCCACAGCTCACAAGGCAGAAGCTTCAGCCAATCTCTTCCCACTTTTTTGCAGAGTCTTCGCTGGGAAGTTGGTTACCATCCTCAGAGCAGGTTGAGGAGGAAGGTCACAGCAATACTGAAGGAGACAGGCAAAAGTGCAAATCCCTGGTCCCAGGGGCAGCCCCAAACCTGCTGGAGTTTCTGTTTCAGAGGAACTCCAAGACCCTTAAACACCTGCCTTCAGGTGCTGGAAAACTTCCACTGGGTTGGAAGCCACCCTCCAAGCAGTCCCAAAAAAAGCACTACAAAAAAAGAGCTCCACATCATACATTAGGCCAGACAAATCTATAATCACATGATGGAGCCCAGCTTGCACAGTTGATTATCCCAGAAAAACCGAGACACATAGCCCTTGAATAAAATTGTTTCTATTAGCCAGCATGAAATGTAACCCTTTCAGTGACCCTCCTGATTTCCCTTCTGTTTGCTTTAGTGAAAGCAATTGGAATGAGTGCTCAAGAATTAGAAAACGAAGTGGGGGGACAGAGGAGTGATGTAAATACGCAGAAAACAAAAAATATATAGGGATGCATACATGCACTTTACTGATGACTTTTTAAATGGTCCTTCTCTCATGTAAAAATAAGAGAGTGAGTCATGTTTAATTCACGAATTTGCTACAGAAAGAGGCAGGTATAGCTTCAGTGAACACAGGCATAACAATCTTGCAGTATCACTTCAGCAATGCTTGAAAGATTTCTTGTTTAATTAAGGTATTCCTAGAAACACAAAGAGGGAAATAAAGTACCAATCTTCCTGAACATAAGCAGATTTTTGAGTTTTTCATCTAATAGTGCCAAACACTCCATAAAATTCCCTCTCTCTACATTAGAAGCTTGCATCAACCTCGCCTGAAAACAAAAATATTCACACTTCTCATTTTTTTCCTCCTTATTCAAGCTAGGAACATGTAATATCCATAACACATATGGCTCCACAGTGAACTGTAACTTCAATGTACTTACTTGACAATGAAGAAAGCCCCAAGGCCAGTATTTGTAAGAATAAAGCAGATCATACTAATGTGGCTCTAGGAATTTAAGGACTGGTATCATATTGCAAGTGGCTACCCACTTGAACATAATTTCTCCTCAGGTTTTATTTCTACTTGAACTGCCAGGAGAGTTAATCAACTCATTCAAGCAGCACATATTACCACTACAGAATCCAAGGAAAGCTCTAGATCCTACACAGAACATCCTCCAATACATGAAAACACACAATTAAATTTTAACTGGTTTTGATATTTTTCTAAACAAACCAGTTTCTACTGGTGAATTGGAAACCTCCACACTATATTAAAAATTATTTTACAAATGCAGTCTTGAAGGCTTGAGAATTTTTCTTTCATTCAATATAGTAAGCCAAAAATGGGATAGATTTTTTTGGGAATGAAGAGGAAAGTTTTAACTGGAAACCACAAAGTTTATGCTAATTGCTTTGGATAGTCCTGAAGTATTCTCCGAACAAGGTTGCTTAACTTTTCGAAGCAAAGTTATTTTAAAATAAGAATAAGCAAGAAATACTTTGTGTATTTGAAGCAGTTTCTCAGAAATTCCAGGGAACTGTAAAAGTTTGAAGTATGTTCAAGAAGATGTAACACTGCCATTACTTAAAAATGGGATTCAAAGGTCTAGACCAACAAACACTATCTTAGCTTTTTTTTTTTTAATCCCTCTCTCACAGTTCTATGTCATGTATATAATCAGGATTTGACCCCTGCCTGACATCATACTTCTTTTAAATCATGGATAGTGGGAAAAACAACAGAATTAAAAAAAAAGAAAATATCGAGCCACCTTATTAAACACATTCTCATTGCTTTGGTGCTTCCATTGCTTGTTGACTTCTCATTCTTCCTTTCTTTTCATTAACATTGTGGTTTTCCTATTTAAAAAGCATTTCAATTATCATTTTTCCTGTATTTTTGAATGGCAAGAAGTCATCAGGAGTGATGCACTGTACAAAAAGCTAAAACATACCTGGGTCTAATGTACTATCACTCCAGTGGGAGATGTTACCAGCAAGCAGTGGAGAGAGGTTTTTTCCCCACATCTAAACCAGCTAAAGCTCCTAGTCTTTCTCAAGGCAGAAATTTAAAGCAAGCATTTTGTGATTATCTGCAGATTTACCTTAAAATAAATTTGTAATGACAACAGGTTGCTAGTCCTGTGCAGTTTCCCAGAGTGTGGAAATTCCTCAAAAGGATTGAAAATCCAGCAACGAGATGCAGAACAGAGAGTGTCAAAGCAAGTCAACACAGAATGCATGTAAAGGTTACAAAAGCGGGAGCAAAACCCTAGTCAGAGTGGTCTTGGAGATTAGCATTATGTAGTCCTGAAATTAATGCATTTTACATGAGGGACTATTCCTTCTCATACACTAAATACAATATTAACTGCAGTTGTAGGGACGTTAAGTGTGATCTTTACATGTAATGAGCAGCATCATATGACAGAAGGCATCTTGTCCATAGAAATTGCTGAAGAATTCTCTGCCAGGTAAACAAGGGAGAACTCTTAGTCTGCTCTTTTAATCTCCTAGTTAAGCACCAAGCAACACAATAATGCGTCAAAATTACTTATTTGGATATTAAATCTTTACACTGAATCTACACTAAATTGTCTATACACTGCAAAATTTTGTAGCGATCTTGTTCAAAACAAGAACTGAAGCTTTGGTTGCTCTAGGAATAGCTCTCAGTTTTGGTACAAGGATAGGTTTTTAGAATCATATAACAGTTAACAGTTGAATGCTTCTGCTGAAAAAGAAAATGTAGCATGAAATAATTAGCAGTCTTAGCTATGATACCACTTCGAAAGCAGTAATGAGCTTCTATCTGAATTAGTGAATTAAGTCACTAGGCAACTGGAGCAAGATGTCACCACTTCAAGGCATAATCAATGCATGGCTAAAGTTAACACAATGAAAGGGGTTTCCTTTAAAAAAAAATCTGAATAAGATAAAAAGTACATTTCTGGAACAGAAACTGCTTGTGTGTCAAATTCTAACTTAAAAAAAAATAAGTCATTCAATTTATTGTAAGTTAAAACCAACATAAACAGGTAAACTACTTTTCCCAAATACTAAATATTATTATATATTACCTCGAAAAATTTTGACAACATGAATAACGTTTGTTTCCTGAATATTAGTATAAATCACATCAAATGCATCACACACAAAGGTGCTACTCTGTGGGTTATTTGGTTTTGAGGGTTTGGGAGAGAGGGCATGTTTTCCTTGGTAAGCAGCTGCTTGTTTCTTGGGTTTAAACCATGAGAAGGCTGCCTATAATAACTTCAGAGCACACAGCTTCAAGGAGACTTAAGCTAATCCCTTTCAGAATCTGCCGACACAGCGTGCTCACTGCTCCAGCTCCCACTGGATTTGGTTAAAGCAGCTGAAGGAGTTAATTCCCCACTTCGCTGAGCAAATGCCCACAGAAAGTAGGAACTGGAGCCAGGGAGGTCACAGCCCAGCACATCATCTGTAACCATCACACCCTCCAGCAGAAGCTGGGCTGTCAACTGTGGCCACAATGGAGTGGACACACTTCCCTGTCATCTGCGTTTGGGTTTCAAACACTGCTGGGGGTTACTGGAGCAGACAGTCAAGGATAGCAACTCCTTAAATTGCCCCAGAACAAATCTCAAGATGCCTTGAGGACATTAGCTATATGAATTATTTCTGAGGTTAAAGCCAACCAAGTCTCAATGAAAGTGCTGCACAAACACAAAATGCACTCTTGCTGATACACCTTAATGCCATTAGTCAAGTCACTTAACCTTTAATTAAATGACTCCTGTTCTTTTGGGGACACCCCTTCATAGACATTTCCTTACTGATATGCTGAAAAGCAGCCTTTTCTTGAAACCTACCCGGCCTACACAGCTCAACATGAACAAGGCAAAATGCATCAACTGAGTTCATTCTTCTTCTGATGTAACTTGGGGAACATGAGAAATGTACCTCTCCAATACACCAAGGAAGAAGGCTGAACAGGGGCTTTTGGAGGCTTCCCAGGACAGAAAGATAAAACAGGGGCTCAACATTAAAAAAAAAGTGATTTGAGGTTTATGTCCAGCAGAGCAAGAAAGGGCTGGATCACGAACACTCTTTTGACAAGAATAAAACAAGGTATATGTGTCCTAGGATGGCATATTGAAAATTAGTCTGAATTAACTCTGAAGTAATTTATTTCACTTTGAAAAACTTGTGTAGCCTCTTTTTCGAGAATTAGTCTACTTTAATCCAATTTACCCTAATCCATTCTCAAGGTGAATTATATTAAACTGAATTTTAATACATCATTTTAATACTGAATGAAAGCAACCCACACAGACGTTTAACATGATTTAACTGTTTCAAATTCATTTTTAATTTGAATGTGACCTTATTGTCACATATGAACAAGTCATCTTCACCCATGCTTTTAAAAGAGGCCATCTGAAATTGAGAAGTTGGGCCTGACTACACAGAAGATACTGCTGTAGCAGGCAGAAAAACTCACATAAGGTGTGCTCCCTGTTGGAAAGACAACTTCTCACTTGGCCACCTCCTTAAAATGGCAAGGGTTAAACTGGTGCGAGGGGTTTCACCTCAACAAGTGTTGGTGAATTCAACTCTTAAGACACCTTTTTTGTGGAATAGTGGAAATCATATGGAAGAACGTGCAGTAGAGCCATGATTACTAAATAACAGAAGCAAGCAGTTAAATTCCAAACCATCGCTATCTTCATGCTCGACTTGCAGAGTAAGTTGTTTGTGAATGAGTCTGCATTAAGTACCATAAACCTTGCACAATTCACAGCTTTAGAGAAGAAAAAGGAGAAAAGGAAAAAAAAAATACAGTTATTTCTACAAACTGATTCCTCATCTTAAACAAAAACTTTCCAAAGTTTGTTGATATTGGGCTTGCTAGGAATGCACCACTTAAAATTCCCATCTGACTGTTCAGAGCAGGAGCAAAGGTTATGAAGGTTATGAAAAAGTCTTCCTGGAGCAGAGACCAACCAGTCATTCTGCCAGACTGGAGCATTTTCAACCTGCATTAACCTGTTCCCACTCCCCATGAAATTGCAGACTACAGTTCTGCTCAAATCAAAGAAGTGTTGCTTGTAAGGCACCTCTGGAGGCCATCTAGGCCTAATACCTCCTTCAAAGCAGAACTATCACTAACACTGTAATGTTAGCCATGGCTCTGTCTAGTTGAGACTTGGAAGTCTCCATGGACAGCGACTCCCTGGGGCAGTCTGTTATGCTCCACCACTCTCCTCCACATGAGCAATGCTTCATAGAACCTGATTTCAGTCTCCCAAGCTGCAATTTGTGGTCACTACCCCTTGCTGTACTCTTTGCTGCTATCAAAAAGATCACCTCTGTCATCTTCATAACTGCCCTTCTAGACTTTGCAAGCTCCTGTAAAGATTATTCCCTTACTCTTAATCTTGAAACCAAACAAGTCCAGCCCCCTTCGGCTGCTTCTCATAGATCACACCATGCAGGCCCTAACTACTTTGGCTTTTCAACCTCATCAGCTTTTCACCACACTCCAGTTTCTCCGCATTTTTCTAATCCTTGGAAAGGGGCAAGACCCTCAATATCCAAGAAAATACTCCAGACATACCTCACCAGCACTGAACAGAGGGAGAGAACAGCTTTCCCCAACCTGCTGGCTACACTCCTCCCTAGTGCCCAGTATGCCATTTGCTTTGGTCACATACGCAAAAAAACACAACCCAAAAAACCAAAACCACCAAAAACGACCACACAACTAACCCCAAACCAAACAAATACAAACCAAAAACTGACTCATACTCAATGAGGTGTCAATCCCAGAACGCTTTCTGGCAGGGCTGCCACCCAGCCACTATCCATCCTGCACCCAGGCATGGGTATTCTTCCTGTTAAGATTGACCCACACACTGATGTTTTGGTTTAGATGCCCTTCATGATTGCATTCAAAATTAAATTATCAACCCCACACTGGCTTGCAGTAACATGCCATGTGTCATGGCTACCATGGTAAAATAAAGAGATGCCACAACTCACTTCACTGTTGCAACAACAGCCAGTCCCTATCAGACACAGGAGAAGCAGTCATTCTCCATTGAAAAACTGGCATTGAAAATAAAATGACAGCAATAAGTGGTAGAGCCAGTATTGTTACTGTAATATGAATTACAATTACGCTGCTCTTCAGAGTGCATCCTAAAATATACCAAAAAGTTTTGCATTCAATAATTGGGGGGGAGCAGGGGGAGGGAAGTGAGATTGGAAAACTTGAGGAAAAAGAGGAGGCAGCTTGTCTTGAGTTTGGTATTTTAAAAAGTGTCTTTCTACTGATCTGTATTTCTAACCTGATTCAACCATAATATGAACCATAATACTAATATTTTGAGTAAGAGCTGGCTCAAAGTCAATTCTGCAGGCATTTAAGAAAAAGAGTCAAAGGAACACATTCATCCCCATAAATTAGAATAAAGTTTAAGGAAAGCTAAGCCTAAGAACATACCTAACTTTTTCCTAAGAAAAAAAAAAGTTGTTGATGTGTTAAATACAAGAATATATTAGTTTTCCAACAGATAAACACAGACTATGGGAAGTTTGCACTGCCCTAATCCCCAAGGGAGATCTAATTTCTGAAACACTATGCTTTCAGAAGCTGTTGAAATGACAGAGGTGGAAAGATATGTTTGATATGTCAATAATGACATCGATCCTCCACTGCTTAAGCAGAAACCTGATCTGCTTATTACTTACACTGTGTAAGAAAGAGGATTACATATGAGAAGAGTGAACTTACCACAATTTGCTTCGCAACATTAATAAAATGTTCAATAGCAGCTTTGTCGCTAAGTCTGCTGGAGTAAAATGTTCAAATGGCCTTGGAAGAATCTATTGGACAAAAGACCATTAGTCTCTGAAAAAAAGTCAAGGCTATTTACTATGCAAGTGCTGTAAGATCATCCCCTTGGCATGGAGAATGCATGTTTATCTTCTTTACAAATCAGATTTTCGCTATTCTGTGATATTAATCTCCATGGGGGTGGACACCTCTGTGAAGGTGCAATGGTTCATCTCCCGGCTCTGGTCAATTCTTGTTTTAATCTCATTTCCAGATCAGAGTCTTCACACATAGTGAGATATTAATCTCTACAGGGGCAGACATCTCAGCTGGCCTAAGTGCACAGCTCCCCCTCTTCTGGTCAATTCTTATTTTAATTCTAATTTCCTGTGATTTATATTCCTCTTTCAAGTTTAATATACCCTACTTTGCTCTTCTCAAAAAGTCTCCTCTCTTACTCCTGTGTCTCTTTTCAGAGATTTTCAAAGGAAAATTACTGGTTTGGTCCGTTTCACCAATCATTTACCTCAAAATCATTGTGGGTGTTACTGGTGTTATTGCCAGGTGGAGGTGTTTTTGGTGTTATTGTTAATAGGTGTTATTGCCATCAACACTACTGGCAAGCATACTGATAACGCTTGCCTTATTAAGGACTAGTTTTCTCAGTTTTAATTTTGTGCAGCCTTACTTAATATAAAATTTAACTTTCCTGTTTCAGGATGGGATAACTCTACAGCTAAATAATTAACTAGGATGTAAGTTAGAACATAAGAAATTAAAAGTATAATGCCTTATAGTAGACTTTCCGAGTCTCTGGGCATGCAGTCATCCTCCTGCAACATGAGAGGTGTAGTACAAACACCTCACAGGAACATCATGAGGCTGAAGTACTTCAGGTCTCTCAAATTTTAGTGTCATAAGGAGCAAGAGAATTTCAGAGGAAAACAGAAGCAGAGATCTCTAGCCTGCATGACATCTGGCCTCAAACATTTTGAGACCAGATCTTTTTTTTCTCTTCCCACTGATTACAGAGCATTGTATGAATACAGTATTTAATTTCACTATCTGAAGAACCTTTCTATTTTCCCTGCAAAGTTCACTTCTCAGCCTTGCAAACATAATCACCTTCTCATCATCAATGATTGCCTCCATTTACCAACCACTAGTTTGTTTCTCAGCACAGTCTTCATACACATGAGCTACACCACCACATTCAGAGACGAGCAAACAAGATGCTCCGCATCTGAAGTGCTCCAACACTTCACAGGGAAGCTCGGTTCAGAGTTAGTAAACTAGACACCATGAGGCACCTAGGAACAGGTTGGTTTCCCTTTGGAAAACTTAAACTGCATAGCAGAGACATTTGGCTCACAGGAAAAAAAATGCCTAATCTGAGGCAACCCTGCCTGGCCACACAACTTGCACTGGTTCTGAGATCCTCACTTTCCATAAAGCTTCAGTTTAGAAACCAGCATCTATTGCACCAATTGCTTGCCAACATAGATAGAGCCACAGTCTTCCTAATACACAGCAAACCAAAACTGCCCTGACAGTCATTGTAATCACAGATAAAAGCACCAAGATCCTTCTAACTTTTCACCACAGCAGCTCTTAAAAGTTCAAGAGCAAAAAGGCAGTGCAGCTAAGTGTGCAGATGGCCCTACCCAAACATAATCTTATTTTACTTTTGGAAATTTATTTTTTAAATGTTTCTATTCACAGCCATTCAAGTTAAAAGCTTAAATTAAAAAAGGAAGCCTTCCTGCTTCTTCAGGTGAGTGGATTTTCCAAGTCTTTCGTTCAAAACTTTTTGGAAAGCAAACTGAATTACACTTCAGAACATTCATCCAAGCTTTGACTTAATTTACAATTTCATAATTACATTTTCATAAATGGTCCTTATGGCTGTCTGTCTGCTAGGCTACTATCGCCTGCAATCCATTAGCCAGTTTTCAAACACAGATTACAGTCCCCCATTAAAAGGATCTTCTTTTCCTATGCACTTCATCTCCTGCTATTATAGTATTTCATCACGCCACATTCTGTAAACTCTGTCTGAGAACAAACTACTTTATGTCTAAGGTAAACTGATCAATCATATATAAAAGAAACAAAAAATACTCCAGGGAACTTAGAAGTATTTATGTATTTTACCACACATAAACACATTCCTCAAACAGCCACTGGGTCCATTTATGAGCTATACATCAATTACTGAACATTTACATAGAAGATACAATCACTGGTAGTTTATCTTATACACCGCTAAAGGCAGATCCTGTTAATTATAACTTAGACAGAATTTTTCAATATCTGCAACTCTAATTTTCTTGAATGTTGTTATACTTTTTGTACTTTATCCCCTTCCCCCAAGATGAAAGAAATTCTGAGGTCTGATGACACGCCCACCCCTTTTTTTTTTTAATTGGGTTCTGAATCTCAAAAGTATAAGGAAATTGCAGCTTCTCTAGGCCTAAACATAGCCAAAGAAGTCTTTTACATAAGAAGGCCCCATTTCACTTAAACACTAAGGCCATGTACTGCCTTCTCTTTCTTAATTCTTACACAAAGAAATGTAAATTTAATCAGATGCTTGATTACTATAGTTGGGATACAGTAAATGAGCAGGTGAGAGAATGTAAAAGAAGGGCAGGAAGGATACTGTCACAAACAAGACGCACTCATCTCAGATGCAGAATTTCTCAGAAAAGGATTAGGAAGTAAACAGAAACCAGTTTTACCTGGATTCCTCCTTGATGAGGCCTTTTTAATATAGTAAACTGGAGAATAAAGATACCATGATCTGGGAGTTTAAAAAACCCCTCACCAATAAAAGAAAGGGTGAGCAGAAGCACAGAAGAAACTGGAGAATTAGCAGGGAAGTTACCAAAACTCCCTGACTTGCAGCTGGGAACCTGGAAAGTCAGGTCTTAAGCAAGAAGGTACTCTTCCCACAGGCAAGTACACTGGTTTGTTTTTCTGTCCTGTTTAATCTGGCAACACAGTAAACACACAGCATGAGTGGAGTGGTTGGAATTTTACTTATTACTGCCCACACACCTAAAATTGTTAACCTAACAAGATGATGCTAGAACATGGGTTATGCCCAAAGTACCAAAAGCAGCCATAAGCATGGGCTTAACTTCTTTTCATTCTCAGTCTGTCTTTTGCATCTTAGAGATTAAAATCATTCTCATTACAGAAGAAACCCATCAACTTCAAGATTTTGCAATAGATTTACAGAACCTTCTGCTACTTTTTAATATTACACTTTCTTGTTCAAAGCCTTTGTTTTGCTTGCACCACTGCAAGGCTGCCACCATCTCAGGACCCAATGGTCAACCACAAGGCAGTAATTGATACAATGTGGAAGACCATGGAAGAGGACTTGGGATTGTTATGGCTTAAGGTGATTTTTTATTATACAATTTTTTATTATAAAGTTGTGATGCCAGGATCCAATTCTTTTTCCTCCAACAAACACAAGAGCAGTTGCTTTTCCTTCGAGATAAGTCCCCGGAAGATAACTGTATGGATTTTGATGCCATAACAAGATGAGTAATACCTTTATGCCTCCTCGATATTTCATAAATCAAAGCAAGATTACATTACGTTTTCCCTATTTTCAAAGTAGTATTCATGGCAAGAAGTTCTCCAAAACTATTTTCCACTACAGTTTTGTTACATGCAGTGCCCAGGGAACAGTATACAGTAAGAACTTAGAAGTATATATGAGGTAATCAACATCAGTACTGCAGCACACCACCAATGTGAATCAAATTGCTATTTTTTTCAGGAGACAAAGAAACATTTACCAACTTCATTCACTTGTTCTTGTGTCCTTTGGTGACTCCCTAATATATCAACTTACTAAATTTGAGCATTTTCTTCGGCATTTGTTTCAGTTCCTGGCTGCCTAACCTTATTTAGGCTTAGGCTCATGATGCAAAAAACACTTCACATCCAAGTGCAGGGGTTGGTATTTTTTTGTTTTGAATCACGCATTCACTTCCATTAACCATTTTTTTTCCAATTCTCTTAACTTCAACATCACAGAAAAAGACTGACCTATAAATTACCTAAGGTTGCTTTGAGGTGGTAAGTGAAGAATAGGTCTTTTAAGAGAGGGATGGCCAAAATTTGTTCCCTGAAACACAAACCAATACTTGTTTTCATTCCCCTTTCCATGCTTAAGCAAACAGAAGATGTTTATAGCTAGCATCTGGATACTATCACTATGCAAAGCCATCCAACAGATTATTTCAATATTCCTAGGGTCTGCAAATGTCATTATTAATCACAAATGCTATTCTTCCAGGTTCACAGCCTCATCATGCAGCCTATAAAGCTCAGACCAAAGATTTTCAAATACATGGTTTCTGTCAAATTGAAAGTAATGTACAGTCTCCCCTCTTCTGAATGCTCATAAAGAACATCTGTGCAGTCTCTCTAAACAAGAGCATAATCTTGCCCTTCCCAAATGCTGGTCACTTAACACATCTCCTTGTTCAACAGCTGACAGAAACACCAATAAATCACCACAAGAATTGCACATTTGGAGTATAAACGCAAAGAAATACAGACAAGTGAGCCAGAGGGAACAACCACCACCCCCAAAAAAAGCTGTTTAGTGTATCTACTTCAACATCTTTAAAACAACCTATAAACTGAGCCTGGTAGTTAACTGCTGCCGTGCAGACACAGGATACACAAACCAGCAAGGAACTTGCTCATCCCTGGAAAGGACTGCGTACCTAGAAGCACTTCATGCCTTAAACATGACTCAGAAGGAGTTGTTAACCTGCTCTGCAGTATTTCACTAAGGAAAGGGGGGAAAAAAAAGTACAAAGAATAACACAGCACTGAAGAACTCAACACCTTCCCTACTTATGCAAGATGAATCAAAGCACGTAACTAACTTTACCAAAGAAAAAAGCTAAACAGCTTGGCTAGTAACAGCATCCAAACTCAGTACCTACTAATATAATTGGGTTTTAAATATCAAAAGTTAATTTATTTTTTTTTAAGTAATCTGACCAACAACTTCACTGCCAGGTTTCAACCACCTCAGCCAGAAAAAGATCACCTCTACATTCTATGACATTACACCCATCTATTTAGTCTGTGTTTACCAGGGAAATTACATTTCCTTTCATTACCAAGCTTTGTTTCAACTGACTCAGCAACCCAAATCACCACACACTAAAGGTTTTGCTTTCACCTGGAAAAAGTCTGTCCTGATTTTACACTGAAGGGTTTTCTTGGGCACGGGGCTGTTAACAGTTTAGTTTGTCATACTATCTGAAAAAAGGTAGCAAGAAATAGGAAAGCCAACCCCACAGAGATTTACAAATGCAAGAAACTAAATATAAATAGACCTTTCGCACTAAACAAAATCACACACAAAAAGTATCCATAGGCTGAAAAGCTGGCAAGCCTGTGGAATTAGTTTCCGATTTCTAGTATTTTCACAAGTCGGGTCAGAATGGATTACTAGTAAAAACTGCAAAAACAGTATTAATTTGGCTTTTCTGAATCAAATAAGGAAAAGACTGGAAAGTCCATTTTATTACATTTCTGTTGAGAAAAAGCAGAAAACCTCTCTCACTGGAAATTTTCTAGCCTGAAAAACTGAATAATGAATGCACAGAACAACGCTGTCACATGAACGAAGACAGATACAGCTAAGTACCAATATGAAGGAGCACACAAAAATTTCCTGAAAAGTCTCATGATATTTATACCCAGTAACCATCTTTGTGTAAGGAATCTCATACCTTGCCTCCCTTCAATTATGGCACTCTTCCAGTAAAAGAACAAGGAGAGCCAAGTAAATTTAAAGAAAGGAGGGGAGGAAAAATAAAAATAGTGGAAATACAGCAATCCACTTCATTTTTGAGGGACAGGGAAAGGATTATGGGCTGGTTGGGTGGTTCTGAGTTTGGTTTGGATTTATTTAATATTATTTTTAAACCAACACGATTATGTCCTCTGTAAAACATATGACAAAAAAGCACTGAGAAGTTAATACATGTATTGTCTACTTAAAACATACAATCTGAGATTTTAGCGTACTAATTTGAGAGATACCTGAAGAAATGCCTTCTACAAATATAAAGAAAAAAACACTTCTTCAAAGGAATCGGAAGATGAACAAAATATAAAACCTCCTCCAGTATTTCTGATCAGCAAGTTTTAACAAATTGTCCCCTTAAAGCATTTTAAGTACAGCGACAGCAGTCAGCACTGAGAACTCATCTCTGCTGTATGAAGTCATGAACTCGGCCACGTCTCTTCAGCGCTCTCACGGCTGATAAGGCCTTTCACAGCTACAAAGAACAGGCAAACAGGATAACCCGAGGAGAACCGAGACAACTAATTCTCTCCATTTTGATCTTACTCCAGCCTAATACCACACAGAGATGAAACAGATACAATGAAGTGAAAAAATATCAAATCAGAGCTTTTTTTCTAATTATTAGCTAAGGGGCGAGTCTCCACCAGGTCTTGTAATTTAATTTTTCACTGTAGAGAAGATGACAAAAGCAGCCTAAAATTTCAGTGCTTCAATACATTTTTTCTTTATTACTTAAATCATTTAGAAAGCAACAGGTATCCTAAATCACACTGCAGAATACAACCTGTATTTGGAAATAACAAGAAAAAAAAAAAGGAACAACCAGTAGTTCAAGAAATCAGCTATCAGTAAAAATTTTCATTCTGAGCTGTTTTGAATTCATTTGAACTACAGCCCCAATTGCTGTTATTCAGAACATTTTTCTCTTCTGGTTAATATTCATCAGACATTTTTACTGTTACAGAAAAAGTGTTTACACACAAAAGAAAGCATACAACTCCACCTCAGAATAAATTGAGTAACCAGTGTGTAATAATTAGAATGAACATACCATAATTGAATTGCAGCAGAACTTGGTTTTAAAGTATACAACAGTTTCTTGTAAGTGAGTAGAATTAAGTTCATTACATGGTTGTTGAGAAATGGCTTCTTTTGCTACTCAATTAATAAATATAATCATAAATTTTTAGTAAACGGTAGAAGTAAATTATTTTCTGGCAAACTGCAGGGTCCAATCTTTAATACACTAACAAAAATAACCTCATATTAGCAAAGAATTTAATCTTTTCACATCACCAATCCTCAAGAAATTAAGTCTCTCAGATCTTTTACTAAGTGCACTACCATAAATATCAGCCAATTCCATATGCATACGATCTTCTTAAGAAGAACAAATGCCTGACAAGCCCGTGCACAGCACCTTCGAGCTTAAAACAAGTTTTTACTTGTTAGTCATGTTTATGAAAAACTGATTTTTTTTCCCACTAGCTTATTAAACCAGAGAATCTCTTTTTAGAGGTCATCCACACTTCAAGGGTTTTTTTGTTTGCATGACTATCATTGAGCAACTTAGGAAAAAAAAAAACACAAAACCAAAAAAACCAAACAGAAAACAACACACAAAATTATTAGCAAATATAGCTATGCCAGCAAAAATCCTACTGCAGTTGCAAATCCTACTGCAGTTGCAAATCCTACTGCAGTTGCAAATCCTACTGCAGTTGCAAATCCTACTGCAGTTGCAAATCCTACTGCAGTTGCAAATCCTACTGCAGTTGACAGTTTAAAACCTGCAGGAAAATAAGCTTACAATGATGGCTTCCTCTGCTCAAGAAAGTGATGTAAAGTTATCAGTACAAGATTGCCCCATTGCTGTAACATTAGTTCGCTGTGATTTTTGGGAGGCCTCCTTTTCCTTTGGCAGTGGCCAGCACTTCTCCCTCCTCTATAAGGAGACTCAGTTGTTGTTAACCAGAGACTAGTGTATCATTTATATGTCAAGTTATAACTCCATGTTGGTTCTTGCTGCTATATACTTATGCTATGTTCTTACCCCAGAATACGGTCACATGTTACAGATGTTTCAACAAATTCTTGACTGTCCATCCAGTGCTTTAAGGACTCATTGTCCTTGTCGAGGCTCAATCCAGCAGCCTCAATTCTACAAACACTTTAGCTATCAACAGCAGAAATTATCTTGATTAACAACTTCTCAGAACTTGTCATCTGCAGTTCTTCAAATAAAGAAAAAAAAGAATTGCAGCACTGTTCCATGAGTTCATTGTTTTCATAGTAGGTAATACATTAGATATTGCTGGATATTTTTAGACTGTTTAAAATAAAACAGTGCAAAAGCAGTCAAGGCAAAAATTCGGCCACGAGACCAAACACAAAATAGATTTAGTTAGATCAACAAATAAATGGTCCCTAACTGAAATACATTTAGAGATTTGTTAATTAAAAAAAAAAACTTTTATGGAAAAATACATTTCAGTAACAAAAACAAACCGAAACACTTTTGTTATTTCAAATTCACCAACCAATTCTTAACTTTAATCTTTCAACAAAAAAATGCAGCTTCTTTAAAGAAAAATGTATCGGATATTAACTAAAAGGACCTCCTTATTTGTGTAAATTTTCTTTATAATAGATAAATTTAGACTTATTTGCACTATTTTGTTATGGAGCAGCTCAACATTCAGAAGGAAAAAATACACCACTAACATCAGCTTTACAAATTTGAGGGTATGTGGGCATGCACTTTTAAAAAAAACTTACAACAAACAAACAGCTATTCTTTTATCATGTTCAGTGTTTTGGGGGCTGAGGCAGCACGTGGCTTTTTGGTTTCTTTCTTCATTTAAACACAGCATGGAGTTGAGGAAAGTACTAATAACGTCATGTTTAGAAGAAATTTGGTAAGTTTTTATTAGCTTCTAATATTTATAAAACTTCTAGAAAGACAAACATGACTTTAACACACAGCTTCCTGGTAACAGAAGGCTGTAAGTGACTAAAGGTTGGACAGAATTTTCCTTGAGGTCCCTTCCAACCTGGCATTCTATGATTAAAAGTACCTGGTAAGCATACACTATAGTTGACTTCAAACTGGGTAGTTTGAGTAGTTTTCAACTACATAATTTAAAGTCCCTTGTAGTCAAGGCTTACCAGGAAGCAGCACAAGGTAATGGCCTTTCTGGCCTATAAAATTAGGTGCAGTGGGACCTAAAGCTCAGCCAGATGCTAAAAAATCCTCACCAATGCCATTTACCACTCTTCAACTGGCTCACCCTGCCCTTTAGAAACCATGGCCATTTTTCCTCTTCTACTCACATCTACACGTCTCATGGGCAATCCTATTTAAACACCACATGGGATGGAGAAGGACAGATCACACAGGGAAAAAGGTGAAACTGCAAAACCTAGCTTTAAACCAGTTCCCACTGCACCCTAACCTGGGTGTCACAACATCCTCTAGTTCTAGCCTGGTATCTAGGCGTCACCTCCTCCAAGGCCTCTACTACTTGCCATCACACCTGCTCTCTACTGAGAGCCATTAATAGGCCACTTCTTGCTTCTAAATTTATATAATAAATGCCTTGGCTATCCATTATAATGAAAGAACATATTTAAGCCCAGTTTACTCAAAGATGCTTGTCAAGGAAAGAGCCACCAGCACCGTGTCATTGGTTTGTGTGCAGTCAGCCAGAATTCAGCCTCAACTGCCTTCACCCAGTCTAACCCCTCCAGCTCCAGAGGGAGTGCCAGGCCTCTCTTCCCACAGGTCTCCGTGCCCTCCTGTCCCCTCTTTGCACTTCCTCAGGTGAACAAAGTGCTGCAGAGTGTGAAGCCAACATGACTCAAAACAGCACAGGTTAACCTTACGTGAGCTGTGCTGCAACTACAGCTTGTTGTCAAACCAAGCCACTCCACCATCGGCACTCCTCCTTCCAAATGTTTGTGGCCATACATCTGCAAGACAGCTAAACTGACCTATCAAAAGGAAACTAATCGCAAGCCCCATCTTTCCTCAAAGAAGATTCAGGTAAAGCTAAATCAACTCACCCATAGGCCACATGGCGGCCAGATCTAGCATAGGCAAAGACCCGAGAGCCATTCAATTGATAGAAATGCCCCCCTCTGTGGCAGCAGTAACTTCAATTGGCTTAATGTCATCAGCAGATTGTAACTGAAGCTCCAAATCTGAGTGCACACTTATGGAAGCAGCACTACAAAGGCATTTTTCCATGACAATAATAAACTATGACAGATGAGATCCCATCAGAACATGAAAACACGAGGCACGTCTTGACTGACTCAGTTACCAGCACTAAAGTAATAGTTTTGGAAGCTTCCTATTACACATTCAACAAGCATTGTGTTGCAAAAGGAGGAACAGTGTTTTCACCAAAATAAATGCTAGCATAAAGCAAAGCTGACAGTTAGTGACTTATCCAACTCCTGAGATTACCTCAAGATGACCTAAAGGTCTTCCAGCTACAGGGGTCACACAAACACATGATACGACTCCAGAGCAAGAAGCAACTACACAGCATCTTTGCAGATCTCTGCATGTTAATCCAGATACTGCCAATATTTACATGAAAGAGTAAACACTCTTTTTAACTCATTTGTGTCAACAGCATTTCAGAAAGAGGAGACAAACCACAGAGGCAAGCATTAACTGGTTAATGGTTGTTAACATTAACCATATAATCATCCTGGTTGGAAAGGACCTTGAAGATCATCAAGTCCAACCATAACCTAAATCCACCTACCATACCCTAATCTACCCATTCAGTGCTTAAATCATGTCCCTAAGCACTATATCTATATTTCTTTTAAATACTTCAAGGGGTGGTGACTCCACCACCTCCCTGGGCAGCCTGTTCCAGTGTCCAACCACTCTTTCAGTAAAGAAATTCTTTAGAATATCTAGTCTAAACCTCCCCTGGTGCAATTTCAGGCTGTTTCCAGGTTAATTCTACCAGACATCCAACACCAGGTCACAGGTCCTTGAAGAGTCTTCTTAAAAAGTTCCTCCTGTGGAAAGGAGGCTGGTTAAAAACTCTCCCCTTTCCAGCAGTCCTGCTGCCCACTGACACAACCAAACCACAGACCATCATTTAACTGCAAAATCTCAGCTCTTCTTGTAATGAAACAGATAGTTCCATAAATTCATTACCTCACAAGCAAGAGTGGGACAAACAGTCAAAAACGAAAAGCAAATGCTAGGAGTGGTCACACCATGGGTAGGAAAGAGAACACAAATCATTATTAAGCACTGTATAAATTCATCAGGCAGCTGTCTCTTGGATACTCCCAAGTAATGTAGTAGAATTGGAAAAGAAAGAGAAGGCTGATAAAGAATAAAAAAGAAAAAATTATGGAATAGGACCTTTAAAGCAAGTGGCTACAACCAGACTTTTCCAATGAGAAAAAGAATAGTTGAGGGTGGAAAAATCCTGCATGGCATGAAGAAGGTAAATTGGGAGCAATTATTAACCGTCTCTTCTAATACAAGAGCTAGGAGGTAATAAATGCAACTAGTAATTTCAAAAAACAGAGAAATACAGCTTTTTTCCACACAACATATAGATTCCTTGTTACAAAGTGAGGGGAATGCTAAAAGCAATACAGGTTGAAGTTATTAGGCACAACCATAACTACAAGAATCCACTTATGACATTAAATACCAACACACTGTCTTCTGTAGACAGACAGCACTCAGAAGAAGTCACTCACCTTGCCAAAATCCCTCTCCCATGAGTACTCACCTTCAGAAACCAGATACAGGGCAAGGCGGAACCTCTGTCCTGATTCTGTGCAATTTCCTCAATTCCCCTCTTTTTTTCTTTTTTTTTTTTGTTTTTAATTATCTCAAGTAGATCTTAAGTAAGATTAAGAAATCTACCTGGTGTAAGATGCACTGTTTACATCACTAGCAAACTGATCAAGCAGTACCATGATTTCTCAAACAAAAGGGACTAAATGACTTATGGAGTCACTGGGTTCTGAGTGCTTTCAGTCCCATTTGAACGAGTTAAGTTCCACTTTGAAAATCTGGAGACATTTTATAACTGCAATATTGCATCTGAAAAAATAAATAGATGAGTGATCTCTGAACACTGCCACAGAAGGGAAGTGAGTGTATAAAGGAAAGTAAAACATTTGGGAAGGAGGGAGTGAAAGCAAGAAAATAACTTCACTTTTAAATTCACTCATCTTCCACATAATTTGTCAACGTATTTTAACAGCTTGGTGGAAAAAAAGCAGCTACTGAGAAGTCTCTTATACATACACGCCTACCTGTGCAAGCAACTCTTGTATATTACATGCAAATTGTAGCACATTCAAGGATAAAACATGACTGAAGCAACTTTTGCTATTCTGAAAGCAAAACGCTAATTTGAGTTTAATTATTTAAAAGTTTTTAAACTTTTTCAAAAAGCCCTTAATTTCTTCTATGTTATTACAAGTAAAAAAAGATATGTGCTTATTCTGATTTTTTATGTTTGTCTATGAGTGTATTTAATTACAAAACCCTTATAAACAAATACTATTTTCTACTTTATAAAATCAAATTTCTGAGTTGGACTGTCTACTAAAGACAGACTATAACTATTTTACCAGGGGAAAAAGATAATCCAGAAATATTTACTCTTGCCAGTTCATTTGTAACACTGTAACTACTTTGCATGACAAAGTGAGGAATAACTACTCTAAGAAAGGACCTCAACTCGTAAAACATACAGTCCTCCTCCTTATGCTTAACTACCCCGTGGTCTGAAGTACCACACCTAAGTAACTTCAGGTAAATTGTTGCATTTCTAGAAGTTTTATCCTCGTATCTTTCATTTAGTATTAAAAAACCATACACTTGCACAGTGAACAGGGGGCAATGAAATGTGTATTTCCATCAGCTAGTTGACAAGCTAGCAGCGTTCTTAAAAAAATAATCTAAATACTCACTTTATTTTTTTCAAAATTTGAAACCATGCAAATAGCTAAAAATACTATTCAAAAAATATAAGTTGAAAGTGATTGAGTTGTGAAAACAAGCTGAACTTGTTCTTTATCAAAATGTAGGAGTTGCAGATGAAAGAAGGTGCTATATAAGGAATAGCTAGACTTCAACACAGAACACGCTGCCAAAACATTTTGGCCTAGATTCTGACAGGCATGTACCCAAGTTGAAGGGTCATGGAAAGCAGCAGTGTAAAGAAACAATCTACAGAGACCAGAAAACATTACATTGTGGATTATGGGGGGGAGGGGGGGGGGGGGGGGGGGAGCAGAGAGATGCAGCCTGGGTTTTTTTCTTTTGAGATCTGCGGGGAAAGACAAAATACAGTGTTTCCACCGTGTGCAAAGGGGATGCAGACGAGGAGATGATATGCAAGCACAATTTTTAAGACAGCAACAAATTACAAGATGTATCTTGTTCCTTTTCCTAACTTGCTGCTGCTCCTCCTCTTGCCTTCCCATTTGCTTTCCTGGAATATGTTATGAGGAAGAACAGAGAACAACCGTCACACACATGCCCTCAAAGGCCAACTTTCAAGAAATTCATCCTCTGTAATTTGATTAGAGTCTTAATAAACATATCAAAATTTTTATGGAGCATTCTGGATCTATCCAACATGCATACTCAGTAGTACAAAATATCATAAAAAGGACATAAAAATCAAATTACAATCAGAGAGATTTGTGAAAGGTCCAGACTGAATTAATAGCTTAATTAATGGCAAAGAAAAACTACGTTTTCAAATCTTACAATCCAAACAATAAGAATGCTAATATAAAGGAAGCTGAAAATTAGTTAGACCCAGGTTAGTGTAGAAAGTATAGGCCATTATATTAAGGTAAGGATGGGGAAGGCAGTCAAAGAAAGATGGTTGAAAAACAGTTGTTCTGTTAAACAGAGATGAATATGAAGAAAACAGACACTGCCGTGTGCATCATTGTAGGCTACAGAGAGGCTCTTACTGGAATGGATATATGAACCCCAACCTTTATGTCCTGCATGCACAAACACCAGGATGAAGATGTCTCACCGACAGACACACAAGAACAACATGCACTTCAGGGACTGGCACAGAATCAGGAACAAAATCAGTTTGTGGTAGTTATTAAAGTCAGAGCCTTCAAACTAAGATTAACCCTAAGTGTTCAGTAGAGCATAGCTCTACATGTGAATATTAAATGTATCTAATGAGCCCAAGGACTGTACTTTAAATTGAGTACACTGAAAGCACCAGCTACTAACAAATCTACTTCTCCAAACCTTCAAGAAGGTCTGAGTAAGTCTGCAATTAATAAAGCTTCCACCAGTGCAACACATCAGTATTTTGATACTTGGCAATAGAAACTAGTCTGTATCTGCTGACACGCTATATCAAAAATAAATAATCTCATGTTTCCTAGATACAATTGTTCAACTCTTTCACAAGCTTCACCTACTCTAGTCAGAAGGATCTTGCACATTCTTCTCTGCTTACCTAACAAATACCCCACACTACCAACCTGGGTTCTTGTACGTGTGATTCTAAAAAGGGCTGCAAAAGCCCCGTTTTCAGCATAACATACCACGGACCATACAAGTTATCAGAACTTCCTACTACTAAATCTTTGCATAAGAGTTGCCTTTGGCATTAACAGTAACCTGACAAGTTACAGCAAAGCAAAAAGCACTGGTCTGATTTCAGTATAGTTTTGAATGAAAAGATGTTACACTTAGGTATATTTTTTAGCTATCCTACAACACACCAGCTGCACACATGGTGTACTTCCCTTCCCCTGGTAAAAGGCTTGTAGGTGCTTACATAACTTTACAATTCAGATACGCAGACATTAAACTCTACCCAACAAAGTCAGCCACATCGCAGGGCTGTTATCTGTTCAGACTAGCACAATTTCTCTTAATGGTTCAGCACATTTCTTAATTGATGACATATGTCAAATGTCTCAATTAAAAAATATATTATACGAGGACCTGGGGGAAAAAAAAAAAACAAAAAAAAAACCAACCAAACAACAAAGAGCCTCCTAACTACACATCAGTCCTTGTGATAAACCAAGTCTCAGGAGTGTAGATACTTTCAGTGATGGCAGTTCTCAAATCAGTATCCTATTATACAGGCTTCAAAGGCTTGTCCAACCGATGCATCCCGTGCAATTCTCGCTACTACTTGGAAAAAAAAAAAAAAAAGAAAAAAAAAAGAAAAAAAAAGAAAAAAAAAGAAAAAAAAAAGAAAAAAAAAAAGAAAAAAAAAAGAAAAAAAAGCCTGAAGCCTACTTCAGCTAGTCCTTCATGTAATACTTTACACGGCTAACACTAAGAACAACACGTTCACACTATAGCTTCGCTATAAGCAAACGAAAGAGCTTTCATAAACTACAGCCAAGGGGGGTTTCAGGGTCCGACACAGGAGCCCCTGCTGCGCCCCGGTACAGCGCAGGAGGTGCTGTGCCCGCCCCCCCTGCCGGGGGAACCGCCCACCCCAGCCCCGCCGCGGGCTCTGCCCCGGGGTTCTCCCGGGGCCAACAACTCACCGCTGCACCGGCCGCAGCTCTCACCGCCCGACCCCACCGGCTTTTATTCTGCAAAACGCCGTGGCGGAGGGGGGGAAAGAGATTCGCGGCTTTCAAACAAAACTGACGCCAGCCCCATATGCCGCCTTCCCACCCCTTTCTCGCCTGCCACTCTTGTGTTTTTTTGTGGGTTTTTTTTTGTTTGTTTGTTGGTTTTTTTTGGGGGGGAGGCGTGGGGGTAATCACGATAGCCGGCGGCAGCCCTCCCCACCTCAGCCTCGGACCGAGGGGAGCGGTCGGGAAGAAGCAGCCAAGGCGTCCCGGGGCTGCGCACCCCGCGCCGGGCAGGAAAACGCCGGGAAAAGTTTGAGCAGGGGGAAGAGGGAGGGCGGCAACAGCTCCGGCCCCACCGCCAGCACCGACACCACCTGGAAGGCTGGCCAGGAGGGAGAAGGGCGAATAAGGGGAAAAAAAAAAAGGAGTTTGTGCGGCGTCCGAAGCCCGCGCCCTGCGAGCCCCGCGCTGGAGCCTGCGGACACGCGTGGGTCGCCCTCCCCGCCGCACCGCGCCCCACAGAGCGACGTTGGGGGCGGGGGGGAGGAAGGGGGACAGCCTCTGCTGCCCCACCGCCGTTCCTTGGGGTGAGGAGCCTGGTCCCGGCGCGGAGCCACCCGCGAGCCCAGCGACCCTCTCCCTCCCCTTCTCCGGTGGGCAGCCTGGGCACAGCGCGACCTCGCCGCGCCTTCCGCCCTCACCTGGGCGCCGAAAGACAACTCACCTGCGGAGAACTGGGCCCGGGCCGCCCCGAGCAGGGCGGGTGAGCAGCCGGCCAGGAGAGCGAGCGCCGCCAGCAGCGGCAGCGAGGCGGAGGCGCCGGCCCCCCTGCCCATGCCGACTTGCGGAGAAGTTTCCGAAAGAGGCCGGGGCTGCCCCGGCCCGCGGCGGCGGGCGGAGCTCGCCTCGCCCTCCCCGGCGCCTCGCCAGGAGACCCCCCGCGCCGAGGGGCGCCCGCTGGCCCCGGGGCCGCCCGCTAGGGCAGCCGTCTGCGGCGCGACGGGCGCAGCAGCGGCGGCGGCAGCACCGGCTCCCCTCGTACTCCGGAGTTACTTTGCTGCTGGGCGAGCAGGGAGGGAGGGAGGAGCCGAGCGCGCACGTCCAACCCCCGCTCCCCGGCACTTGGCAGGGGGAATGTGGGACTCCGGCCCGCAGCCCGGCGCGGGCGGAGCAGCGCCCGGCAGCGCCTCCTGCTGCAGGCGCGGGGGTCAGCACCGGCTCGGCTCGGCTCGGCTCCGCATGGCTCGGCGCTTCCCGGCTCGGCGTTCCCCGGCGTAGCCTGGCTCTTCTCCGCTCCCTCCGGAACGGCACAGCCTGGCTCAGAGCTGCCCGGCGTGGTTCGGCACGGCCCCGTCGCCTCTCCTGCCTGCTTTGAGAGACCCCCGTTCGCAACCCCTCGCCCGGGGGAGAACCTGCCGCCTTCGGAGAAGGGGGAGGCAAAAGGGAAAAGGCGCCGGTGTGGGGAGGTCGGAGCAGGGAGCACGGCCGGGGGCGGCTGGTCCCGGGCGCGGTTTGCAGGGGAAGGTCCAGCCGCCCCGCTGCGTTGTGGTGAACGATCCTGCTTTCAGAAATGCGTTATACATTGGGGGCGAGCTTTGCGTTATCGCCGTGCATCGAGCAGCCTGGCTGTATCTTCGAGCCCGAGCCAGGGTTTGTGTTTTTTCTTTGCTCCCCTCTCTTTAGCAACAGCAACACTTGTCTGGCTCAGTGCCGGTGAAGGCTCATCGATCGGAATTGAAATTGTAATAAACGGTATTGCCATTAATGCTGTCATTTTCACGTGTAATAAATAACCGACCTTCCAGGCAGGTCTCTATGCGGCTGTACGACTCCGACACTCGCGGGTTGTGAAGCAGGATCTTCTCGCCAGATCCAGACCCCAGGTATGCCATATAATAAAAGGCCTCTTTGTTTGTCTCTGATAGCACTGGAGGTCTGTACTCTTCCAGAGCTTAGGACCCTAAAAAGCATTTGGGGTAACAGGTAAAGGCACCAGCGCTGGCATTTCTGTTTAAATAAGCAGAATTTCCTCCCAATTTTTTAACGTGTTTTTTATTAGTTTTTCTTTTTTTTGCATGGCAGTTTGTAATTAGAGATGTTGTATAATGATTGCAACAGAACCTGAAACCACTGGAAACTCACAGGTTTTATTGCAAACTCGAAATTCAATCTAGGTTCATCAAAGGTTTGCTGTGATTCAAAATCCTTTCCAGCCAATGTGTGGCAATTGATAGGCTTGCCTCTAAACCCCGTAAACCCTCATGTTTTCACAGAAAAAAAACCAAACAAAACAGCAGTTTGCTTTGTTATACGAACTAACATGAACTTCACACCCAACAGACAGTAAAAAACTACAACTAAAACACTAAAAAAGCTCCACACCTGGAAACCCCTGTACTTCATTTGGGTGGAGTGGCTTAAAACCAACTCGCCTGCTTACTGTGAACTGCAAAATATGTGCTTCAGTGAACACTGGCGCTTTGTTTGAACTTCGAGAAGGATGGAACTGGGCGAGGCAGATCTCGTGACACCTGGTGTTTCAGGAAGGATGGGCCACGTACTGGATCCAAGTAAACACGGGAAATTATTCTGAGCAAGGTGAAGGCAAGTAGTGTGCCAGCCCAGCTTCTGAATGTGTTAGACTACATTGCTATTTCTTGTTATGTGGAAATTCTTAATGAAAAAGATTCAGCAATTCATCTTGCCAAGGCGGTGGGGGAGTACATGTGTATCTGGTGCTGTCCTTTATGCTGGGAGCTATTAGAGACAACACTGTAAAAATAAGTTTGAGCCAGATACCTCATGAATGGTTTGGGAGGCCAGAGGAGAGGAGGACTAGTGCCTGTTTCCCGTTAACGTCCATGGCAGCCTCAAAAGTATCTCTGGTGACCAGCACTGCAGGTCACCAAATCCAGATGGTGGGAGAGGTTGTTAGGTGATGGTGGATGTGCAGCTGCACCACTTTACTGCTGTGAGGTGGTGGGTCTCACTGGTCTATGGTTGCCTGTGCTTGAACCAGATAGTTCCCATATATTCTAGTGGGAGTCTCCTGGGATTTTATCCTTTCCCATTGACTCACATTCCTATTTAAAAAGCAACAAAGAGGATTTTGATTGCTATTTTTCTCTTGGAGACTTTGAGCTGGAGAAGTATGGGTGAGATGTGCAAGTGACCCCACTTTTCCTTCAGGTGAGCTATTATGTGTGGTTCACTCTATGTGTCCTTCCCCTGTACTTGACATCCTGAAAAATACTTGAACTTACACATCAGGTTTGAGAAAATTTTTATGTTATATCACATATTTTTGTTCCTGGTTTAACATTTTTAGAGCTCTGAATGTTTTACAGTCTTTTGCATTTTCAATTGAGCAAATCACATTTGTATTACCTCTTGCACATCTTTTTAAAATTGTCTGAGCTAACAGCTTCTATGCTAAATGTAGGCCAAATATAACAGCAGAAAGATGGAGAGAACCCACAGTAGCATCTTTCCCTACAGCCCAAGGGGTATTTGGAACTTAAGGAAGGCACAGTCTTTATCCTGATAATTACTACCTCTAAATAAAGTGTCAGATAAATCTCTGTCAAATAAAAAAAATTCGGTTCTCAAACTCTACTTAGATGCCTCTTCCCTCTTTGCATTCCATGTTAAAACTTTCCAGTATACTTTTGGGTGTTGCTAAGCCCATCATAACATTTTCTAACACAGGAAATCATTTAATTTTGTTTATAATGACTGACAGATGTCTAACGTAATATATCCTCTAGTAATAGTAAAAGATCTTAAATTAGCAATACTTCAATGCTATGTGATAGAATTAATATATAACATGATATTTTCACATGGTATTTGTGTGGTATGTAAAATATATTATAGTAAAATACATACTCCTAACCAGTAAAAATATTTCCCTCTTTTTTTTTCAGGAACTTCTAACCATTCTCCTGTAGCACAAAAGAGATTTAAATTATTTTTTTTCTAGGCAAAAGATCAGATAGTTGAGGATTCTTATTATCCTGCTGCTCCCACCCAACTTTTCACCCCTCTGCACTTTTGCTTCCTTTGTGAAAATCTGTTCACTTATTTTATCAGCCTTAGCAAGATCCAAGGCATTGAAGACCTGACTCTTCAAGGTTGGAGATCCTAGAGAGAATCGAGAAATGTATTGACTCAGGTTTTCTTGGTGTTATCCAATAAAGTCCACAGCAGGTTCTTTATTGTATATTGACTTCTGAATAAAAAAAAATCAGTTAAATGTACTGCAAATTTCAATTAAATGTGTTATTTTACTGCCTAATGCTCACAGAGGCTTTTTTAGAGCATACTAATTCCATGGAGACCCAGCAGCCAATGCTCTTGTACCAAACCATGGACACGTGGACCAGAAAGAAGGAGACAATGCTGAATCTTACTGATTGTTTTGAACAGTCTCTGCTCATGTATCTGCTTTTTGGATGCAAAAATGGGGCAAGTGGAGGGTCTAAAAAGGATGGGGATTCACTGCTGCATACCGTGTGTGCACAGGTGGGGTAGGGTAATAGTTTTCAAATAGGAGCACCCCAAGTTCAGCCAGCTACTTGTGGTATACAGTGGGAACAGGGAACCTGCCCTGTGCCCTGTAACTGTCAGTTCTTAGGGGAACCTGTGCAGCTCTTGCTCAGGTTCTCCAGACCCCCTGTCATCACAGTTAGTGCAAAGTTCATGTGATTAGAGAGAGCTGTGTGGCATTTCTCATCCTGAGCCTTCTCTTCTCACTTGACCACCGTTCTCAGCAATGTCCACATTTCAGGCTAGAACTTTCCATTCTTTACCCAGAGACTAGATATTACTTTGGTCTGCTTGTCATTTCTGCAGTTTTGATAAAATAGCCTGTGATGTGATTTTATTTTTTTTTTTTAAAAAGAGCACATTCCTTATTATTGACCAAATCCTGTCTTATTTTTTCTTTGAGCAAGCAAAGTAGTTGACAAGTGAAATATAGCATGGGAATAGCCTTCAAAAAGGAGTGAGGCATGGCCTTATTCTGAAATAAATTGTTTTACTGTATTCAATCCCTTCAAAATTACATTGCACTGTACATTCCTTATGTCAGGGTCTAGCCCAGAAAGAAACTGGTCTCTGAGTTTGTCTAAACATCAAAGAAACTGTTCTGTAAAAGTCTCTATTTTGATAGAGCCTTTTTCTGCAAGACACTGTTTAGCTAAAGCAAGGGACATTGAGAGCTGGTCTTTAGGAGGCAGCTAGTAGGTGAAGCACAGTATATCTATTGTTGATTATGAATGCATTAAACTCCTCAGAACTTTAGATGTTAAAAAATTATTGCAACACGTTTTCTGTATGTGTGAGTTTAAGCAAATATATCTTTCCCCATCACCTAGAAAACGTCTACTTGTTGTCTTCTAGCCCCATGGCATTTGTCACAGTTTTGTGCTCTTATTCTTTATTAGAAACATAGGAGGAAGCGTAATATTGTGCCATTGAGGAAGATACCAAGAAGACCTAAGAAGTTTCTGAGGACCTGAAGAGGTACATTGCATTTCTGTACTGATTAGCCAATTCTTTTTAGATTATTATGCCTGTACCTGCTGCTTGCAATGGTTTGAAAGCACACAGAGCTTTGAAGACCACACTAAATAAAGCTGAGCTTGAACTCAGTTGAAGGTGTTCAGGTTTTGGAACAGCTCCAAAAAGGCACTCAGTGTGCCCTTCAAAAATTCATAAGAAATTGTGAGAAAAATGGACGGATGGCCTCTGGGCATGTGCTTGCCACTGAAGTACAGCAGGCTAGGAGATCAACAGTAGGGAACGGTTGAGTATCATGAGGTCTTGCAGGTGTTCATCTGAAAACTAGAAGCTGACAGAAAAATGAATATAGAAGGATGATATATAGATGAGCCATCTAAAGAGATCATTTTAGCAGCAGCTTTTTGGGCCAAATAGTTGGCTGTGATTAGTAGGATAAATCAGACAGTATTGCTTCCCTTCCCTTATTAGGTAAACTTGCATACATACGTTCGTGGCTTAATTAGGTAAACATGCACATTTAAAATTCATTGAGTAGAATGTTTGTAAAAAGTGGATGAAAGAAACAAACTGAAAGTAAAATCAATGTGATCCAGAAGCACATCAAATTTTTCATCTAGTTTTTACCCAGTCTTAGAATGTTGTGATTGGAACAAGTGATTTTATACATAAAAAGAAATGCAGAGCTGTGTGGTTTCCTCTTGAGAACCTTTAAAGAGCATAAAGTTTGTGAACATTGTCAAGTGGTAGGTCTGGAAACACTTAAATATCTCTTTCCTAGGCTTTTTTTTTCTTTTTTTTTTTTTTTACAAGATTTAAGTGATTTGGAGATTGCAGAGAGACACCTCATAAAAAACAATCATCAGAAATGATTTGTAAATGTCAAACCCTGGCCCCATTACTAACAAAAATACTCAACTTCATTTGAATGGTGTGATTCATCTAGAGAGAATAATGACATGCAAGTTGTCCATAGCCTCAAGACCTTTCACAGTGCTGTTACGTCCAGTTGTGTTACATCCACTGATCAGTTTATTAAGGGGTCTTGGAGGAAAATTAATTATTTAGAAGTATAATAATTTGAGAATTCATTCTTCCCTCCCTTAATGGAAGTAGTGTACTTGAGATTGCCATTAGATTCTCCATACCAGACCTTGCTGAACTCTTATCTGAAAGAAGACCTATTTGAGAATACCTTGAAGTGAAATAAATAAAGCCTATAAATCAAAAATTACTTTTAAGTAATGCAGAGCTCTGGAGTGTTTAGCAGGTCTGCTGGGATTGGTAGTGACTTTGTTTGGCTTATCCAGGCATAAATGTCTAATATAGATTACTGCAAAACCTATTACTGAAATTAAAGAAAGCTAGGCTTGGCTTGGAGGAGAGCAATTACTCTCCCTGTAATAATTGTTAGTGTTACAGTGGTGAATTCAAAAGTTTTATGAGATCCAAATGCTTACATATTTCCAGCTCTTCTTGTTAATTGGAAATTGATACGTATGAGGGTAGCTGAGGAGTCTGCCTGAATATAAAACAATCTAAAGAGCACAACCCTGAGCATGAACAAGCACCAGTAAGTGACGATATAAGAAGCATTACGTATTCCTCCAGCACATTTATCCATGCAAAAGGAATATATTCAGGTTCTTGCTATTAACCAAGAGATAGCTATGATATGAATAAGAAAGAGGCTAAAGAAGCCCAGTATAAGATTCAACCTTACCTTCACAAATGTTAATGATAGCCAGGAATGAAATTTGGAATCTGCAATCAATCAGTTTGTACTCAAGGGAAGAAGAGTATGATTAAAGACATTTGAAGTCCAGCACTATACTCACATTTATTTTTGCAATCTCACTGACTTCAAACTGAAAGCAAAACCAGAGCCCAGGTATGTGCACTTGGTATCTTTGGCTAACTGCTGACCAGTGCCAACCCACCTGAAAAGGAAAGGCAGAGGTTTTCTGGCATTACCAGCAACAGGGCAGAGAAAGATGCTGAACAAAATATAGCCCTCTCTTCTTCAGCTTACCATGTAAATTTGTCAGCTGGGGTAGGGATTTATGACCTCTCAAAGAACAGAGGAATAGATATTGAATTATTTCTTAATATCATACAAAACCAAGGAATGGTTAACGTTCTGAAGATACTTTTACAGAAACAATTGCTAAAAATTCATGGCTGCCATCTTGTCTATAGTTCTAGGCAGATTTCATCCTTGGTGCAAATTAATCAAGCTAGGTTAATACATGCTCAGCAGACTCACAAGTCATAACTGATGTCTGCTGTAGTGATTGCTCATGTTACTCTACAAAAACTTTCTGTATTACAATAGTCTTTCATAAGCCACTACTAAACTTCTCTTCCAAAGTGGAAAGTCTCATCAAATAAATCTTACAAACTCATAAAGACTTTGTCTCTGGGGTCCAACAGCTATTTTCTGGTTGCTCTTAGAATATTACTGCCTCAGCTCTGTGTACTTCAAGTCCAAGATTTCAGTGTGACTTTTTGATATCTACCATAAAGCCCTAAGTTTCCACATTTATGTTCCCTCATTTCAGAGCTGAAGTATCCTCTTCAATTCCCAGTTTTTAAAATAAGCTACTAAAATGGAAAAGGCTACCTACTCCAAGAATAGATGTGTATATATCTTAACCAAAGCAGGTTAGCTTCAGCCCAAAGAGTTTATCAGCAACTGATTTACTGTACTCTGTCTTTGCTAGATGGCAAGTGACTCACTCTGAATTGCTGTATGTCAGGATGTTGGAGCCATGTGTAAAGTTATTCTGGGGGTTTTTTGCCCCCCTATTTTAGTTCTAAATGTAAAACCTGCATTTCTTATATCCAGTTTAAGTTGTGTCATACCTGAGGATATTTCTTCTTTCTCTAGAATAAGGTTATAGGAACAAATTAGAAGAGCTGGAGAAAACAGGGTTGTGAAAGACAATGCTATCTGAGAGAGGATCCTGTAAAGCATTTAATAATAATAATTTTATTAGAGTCTGGGCAGTGTTGAAAAGTAAAAACTCTGTAGAGCAGATTTAGTGGGGTTTACTGGAAAACTTGTTACATAATTTGTTGTTTCCTGGAAAGAAGCTTCACACAGCCATGTATGTAAGAAAAATGTTTTACCTGGCCCAACTGGTCAGTTTAGTTTGAAAAAGATATCTCCACTGGATTCTGAAAGTTTTTTCTATTTAATGCAAGCCCAAAGAAAATGTCTTTACATTTTATGTAGAATAATCTGGCAGCTTTTATAATTAACTTGGCTGCTTTTTTCTGTCTGGGGTGATTCTTTATTATTGTGGCTATCACTTACTCAGCTGAGCTACATTACTGTCTGTTTTATTTCAACAATGACAGACTAGGGGACAGAGGAACAGCTGAAATGCAACATCAACCTTCATCAGCTGCAAAAAATATATTGTACTACAATACCATGCTTTTATGTGCTGTAAATACGCCCACATTCTTTGTTTTGCCTCACTTCTTTCAGATGCCACTTCCTTCAAACAAATCACCATCCTCAGGTTCTCAGCAATATTTGCTAGTGGATTGAAGTGTGTTTATGGATCTTCCTTTGGCCTAGACGAGGGTAGTTTCTCCAGGTTCAACAACTGCATCAATATGTCTTATTGTTACACTCTGTTATTCCATCCTGTTCTTGAACTGCCATCTCTTCTGAGTAGGGGCATTTGGGATGTAAACCTGAACCCTGCATCCTTATAGTACTGGTAGCAGTACTAGCATTGGTAGAGTTTGCAAAGTTGTGTTCCTATCCAAAGGATTGGGCATTTTTCACCTCAAGCTGGGTTTGGGTAGCTTATTATCTTCCTAAGTCAAAACTGCTCCAGGAGACCTGAGGAAATCTGTAGGTTCTCAGCCTGTTTTTCTGCATGTTCCAGTTTATTCCTCTCTTGGCTGCTCATCCTCGAGAGAAGAAGGGCAGGACTCTGTTCTAGGCTGAGGTACCTCAAAGGGGTGTGTAAGAATGAGTCTGACTCAAAAAAAGTGTAGCTTCTAGTGGACATGATCTTGAGGCTTTCTAAGTCAGCAAGATTTTGGTCTCCAGGAAATTCCAAAATACTTTTTAGATCCTGTTCACAACTGTTTGGCACATTTGCCTAATTTTTGGTGTCCCAATGAGAGACAGCGGCTAGTTGTTTACTCCTCTTAGAGTGCCCACCTGAGTGCCAGCACTCAATAACTGCTGAGTATGTGGCACCACTATAGTAACAGCACTAGCCATAGCACCACTAAAGCAACAATATCATTAAATCCTTTTCCCAGGGAAGATTATAGTCAATGATGAAGCAAAAGGATAAAACTATAAATACAAATTATGTTAGTCTTGCAGAAAATCACTAGTTTATTCAGCAGAAAGGAAAAGACAACCATTATCAGAAACCCTGCAGTTCCTACAGGTGAATGGACAAAATTTCCATGAACTCCATCTATGAGTTGTCCAAATGAAAAATGAAAAAAAAACAACTCCATGAACAGGTTTTATTTGGACAAAATATAGATTCAGAGAGAACCTGTCCTTGCATAGCTGAAATGCCCTTTATCCTGTTTCTTTTCCCACTGGAGTAATTAGCTGTGGTAGCAGTTCAAAAGTGGTTCCTTGGCATCTATTATTAGAATTGTTAATTCCGAATTGCTGAATATTTCATTTAATAAGGAGTAGAGTCTGCCTAAAATCTCACTTTTGCCTACATTTTTACATTTGGGGTTACACGTAACATTACAAATTATTGTACTTGAGAGATTAGAGAGTGTATGTTGCCCCTCTTTTTCAATGTGATGCATTTTGTAGCACTTCTGGTCTAGTTATTTGGTTGTTTTCTTTGTATAATCCATGAGAGCCCTGTCCAGCAACACTGGCTCTCCATGTGGTACTGTGAGTAGTTCCACTGAAATCAGGGCCTCATTCATCATGCCTGATGATTAAGGCTTGCTGGATTGGGCCAGATCTCATAACTTTCCCAACCCCCCTGCCCCTTTCTGAGGGTGTCTTCAAACCATTTGGAAGAGAAAAATGTATATTAAGACATCCAAACTGGTAAAAATACAAAGTACCCATAAAAATCTATAAGATTTCAAGATTTAACTTATAAGGCTACTAGAAGGGATCATTTGTTGGCTTTCTTTGTAACATGGTCAGTAGTGGTGTCACTTAGCAATACTCCTTGTTAAGTGACCACACTTGTGGGCAACTAAACCAAAGGTATGAAAAGGCATTTAGTCTTTATTTTTAAAGAGTCTATCTTTAACCAACACTTTGCCTCATAATGGATTTCAATGACTAATCGACCTAATTTTGAAAACATGTCAAGCTTTAAGTTCCAAAAATTGTTCTTGACAATATCTCTAAATTAGTCTTTGCTTTTGCCTACACTAATTATTGTTTTATCTACATACTATAGATCTCAGAGGGGATTGTCAGTAATAAATTTATTAAAAATATATTGTTAGCAAGCACTTAAATTAATTTTTTTTTTACTGTAATTTTTTAATCATCAGCTGTCAGGGATTTGAGTCATGCCTGATTTACAATGAAATCTGCATTTCTAACACCTGGAGAAGATAGGTTATTCTATTGGCTTATGCTAACAAAGAGTACTCCAACAAGTCTTTGGGATCACAAAGTGGAAGCCTGCCTATCTGGTCATAAATTATAAGCAGTCTCATTAATTTTTTTCAGGTTACCATATGAAGGGGTTTTTATAACCACAGTTGCTATCAGGCAGGTAGAGTGCCTAGCAGCATGCACGGATTCCAGAGAGGTTTGTGATCTTCTCATCCTGCTGTGTTCAAAGTTTAAAGGATTGTCTTGAAGTCAACGTTTGATGGATAGCATACAGTGCTCTTCCATCCAGCACTGTGAGTCATAGCATTGTGTATTGTACCAGTTTATTCAACTTCCACAGACCAGCATATCCCACACAGAGACCTAAATGTTTCTTTTTTGTTTCTCTGAGGACAAACTTTCTGATTCTACTTGATATTCTTTATCCACAGCTTGTGAAGTGGAATAGAGTTTCAAATGTGGGGATGGTGACTTGACTCTGCTTTTTTTTCTTTTCTTTTTTTTTTTTCCCACGTGGAGAAATAAGCCTTGATTAATGATGAGTTTCTGTTCACGGTGTTCTTTCTTTTAAAAGGCAAAACCTGTTCTCTGTGTGTGTGGAAGATGACAGATTGACAACCCTGGGAGACTGAAAGCCCTCTGTTTATCCCCAGTGCAGATACAACACAACTAGTAAAAATGCAACTTGCTGTGAGCTACCCTGCCAATGTATTTCAGCCCTGACCTGTGTGGCCAGGGAAACATTTAGGACACCAGAGGTTATTTTAGTTATCCAGGATATGTGGTCCTTTGTCTTCACCAAACTAGCCACCACTGTGATGGCAGCTTCTGTGATCTGAATGTCTAAGAACAACAGCCTTCATTGAGCAGTCATCACATGGTAGTGACTTTCAATTAAGACTGATCTGGTCTGAATTTGAACTGTTTCATAGATAAATACCTTAATGTTTTATTTCCAGTTACCTGAGCCTTCCAGCTACTCTGAGTGTCCCTTGTTTGAAAGGGAAAGAGAGAGAGGTTATATTTTGCATTTGTTTGAATGGGGAAAGGGATCTTAGCTGATGGTACAGGGGGCTGATCACATTCATTTCAGTGCCTCTTTGAAACTGATGGGGATATGGTAGGAGTTTTTTGTGACTCTTCTGGCATGGCTATAAAATAGTGAGTGTAGATGGAATAGCTGGGGGAGCAGTCTGAGCATGTGGCAGTGAAAAACAGTGAACAAGTGGTTATTTGCACGATTATTATTGCAGGAGATTTTCACAGAAGCAGATTAGGAGGATTATAGATTGGAAAATGCTTCAGTACCATTTTGAGAAGTGGTACCCTGGAGATGTAAATGAGGTGATATTGTTAATGATTAGTTTCTTAAGACATTTCTGTTCCAAGGAAGCCAAAATTAAAACTTCATTCTGCAGCAGAGATAGGAAAAGGAGCGTATTGACTGAGGTTGTGACTGCCCCATCCCTGGAAGTGTTCAAGGCCAGGTTGGATGGGGCTCTGAGCAACCTGATCAACTGGCAGGAGTCCCTGCCCATGCAGGGGGGTTGGATCTAGATGATCTTTAAGGTCCCTTCCAACCCAAACCATTTTATGATTCCGTGACTGGGGATACAGCTGTCTCAGGACAGCAGGTGTTGGAGAGGGAAAGGATGAGATGGAGACAGGAACACTCTTGTGATCAAAGAGGAATAGAAGACAGGAAAAAACATGCAGAGGAAATGTGTCCAGAGAAACTCCTCAGAATCTTTCTGTCCCATGCCTGACATTTATCATACTCCAGTACTCAGAAAGTGAGTTAAGGTTATGTGACTGTGGTGAATTTTGGTCAGGGATCTCCTTAGGCAGCCCAAGTGAAATACATTTCTTTTTTTCTTTTCTTTTCTTTTTTCCTGAAAATAAGGTTTTGTAGAGGCCTGGTGGAAGGAATTCAGCAGTTGCAGAAATTATTGAGGGGACAATTGGTCTTTTTGAACATGCCATGTAGTGCTACCTTGCACTGCTGTGGTGGCAGTATATGATTAATATTGCAATTAATAGCTCATGTTTCTCCCCTGTGCACTGAGATACTGAGCTGTCTGAAACCTGATTCAAGAGATCTTGCTGCAGCTGCAATGTTCTTGGTACAACTCCCCTGTGCTTTTATAATACTGTAACTAATATTTCAATGCTCTTCTAGTCCCAAAGTCCCCAAATCTTATTTCATCTTTTTTTTATTATTATTTTTCCCGTTTTCTACAAATAACATTTGCTGTAAGGATGTGAATATTCTCTCCATGTCAATGAAGGTCACCCTAATGCTGAGCTCAGTTATTTCTGTATTGACACACTGAATTCTAGAGCATGGCAACAATTCTCTCTGTTCTCCTAGGCAAGGAGGGAACTCATACCATGAAAGATTGAAGGAGTTTGGGCTATTGAAGGCCCTTTACAAGATCTTTCTGTCCAGCTCTAGAATCTGTGGAAGCCCAAACATTTCATATATATCCCTGATGGAGAATTTTGATGCTGCTTTCATATGCTGTAGGGTTTTGAAAACATTAAGGAGCTTTCTGGGACCACATTTAGTTACATACAAAAAATGGAAATTGAGGATCAAGGGGGTTTTTCTTGGTAAGTTTGCTGAGGGTTTAACTCATCGGATACAGCTTATTTAAATAGCTGCCTGAAAAGTGTGCAAGAGACAGGCTGTGAATTTACTCTACTAGCAAAAGGGTTTTTTTGCTCCTTGAATGGCCAGTACAAATATCTTCATGCCTCATCATTGAACACCATGTCCTATCAGGAAAATCTCTTTTCTCACTAACTGAGAAAAATGTTTGCTCTGTTTGCAATTTCATGTGCTACCATGTGATAACAAGACTGTTATTTGGAAAAACTCTGTTGATATTCATTCTTATAATTACAGTGCTTACTTAGTTGTCTGTTGAAATGTTCTTTGATCCCCAAGGCATTTTTTCTATAAAGCCAAAGTTAGTAACAAGTATTTTTTGTCTTATTTGAATGGCTATTAACATATGAAGTTTTTTGCTATTTGTAAACTTCTCCATCAGTTCAGTTAAAATTTGAAACATAAATTTAGTTCAACTAGCATCATCTGAAGTGTATGTACTTCATTTTTACGTTCATTTTGTCAGCTATACATCCCCCATACCATATGGTAAGATACTTTCAAAGAGAAGATAAATCTTTTCTGCACGGTAATTGTTTTCATTTCCATTAAAAGAGAAAGGCACAAATAATAGGTACAGTGAAGGCATGCAATCTTTGGCATGTCACTAAATCCTTGGTGTCTATTAAGACCCCACCTAAACATGCAATTCCCTTGACAGAGCACGTAGGAAGGCCTTTCTCCATCTGCTGTTTTTGCTGATGAGATGCCAAATGTCTTTACAGATACTCTCATAGAAAAGGAAGGAAATGCAATTACAGGAATCATGCTCTTAAAAGCACCATTTGAGAAAAAAAGAAAAAAAGGTGAGATGATTTTATATATAGTAGATCACCTCAGCGAATGATTGCAAATTATGTTGATTTACAATAGAAAAGAGTGATAACTGATTTCTATGTATTGATGTATATAAAAGATGACGTTGAAAAGTCCATCATTCTCTGCTAATTCAGCTGTCCTCTTGCCTTCAAACTTAGAGTTTAGCACAGAGTAAGAAAACAGCTTAAACAAATGTAGTAGGACTAACCAAATCTGATTATTTTAATGAGAGGACCAGTGCTTTTAAATGTTGTGGAAATGTTAAATCTTAAAGTAATCCTAAATAATTGCCTCACCCTCATGTAGAACAGCTTTATACAGTGGCACTGTATTGTTAGATGTATGCAGGCAGATGTGCTTTCAAAACAACAGCAAATTGTTACAAAAGACATGCTACTTGTTTCGCTTGTTCTGACGCCCTGGTACAGAATCAAAGAACTTCCTTGGAGACTGAAATGATAATTATACCTCTTTTTTTTTTTTTTTTGGCAACACGTCTAAACCAAAATAGCCAGAGCCAATCAGCTGACATCTTTTAACATTTTGTACACAGAAGTAAACATAGCAAGCAGGATTGAAGCAGTTTTACACAGGGATTTCTTTCATATTCAAAACTGTTCGCTTGAATCGAAGTGCAATCTTAAAAGCATCAAGTTGCTGAAAGAGCGTCTATGAAAATAAAACTGTCTTTGTGAACCAAAGGTGATACATTTTCCATGTTCTAAAATATAGGTGTAAATTGGAACAGAGTAAAACTAGCAAGAGCAAACAGGAAAAGAATTAAAACACTATGTCTTTGTTGTTTCATTTCCTTTACTAGAGAGTGCAATCAATACTTTACAACAGGGTTAATATGGTCTCTTCAAACATGCTATTATTCTTTCAAAATAGCACAATAACTTTATTAGTTATGCTGTCTGCAGTCTTTCCAATGTGACAGGATTGTGTGGGTGTTCAGATTGTAAGTAATTTTCTTGGTGCCCTCTGTTGGAGCATTTTCCCTGAATGCTAACAATAGCAGCTAGCACCACACAGCTGCACGAAATTGGAGTGGTGGAAGTTCTAATTCTAATTAGTATAATTAACACAAACAAAAAACCGTCCCACACTGCAAGACTTACTCTTTCTGCTTGGTAGTTATTGAATATTCAGATTTCGCATCTGCCAGTCCTTTACACTTCAAGTGAGGTTGTAGCGGTTGATTTATTATTTTTTTCCCAGCTTCAGTGACATTCAGGTGCATTGAAAGATATTTTAAAACATAGCCCAGAGGCTGCTCTGGTAGCTAGTTGTTTGTACTCCTTCTTGTGCCTTACTTTTGGAAAGCATCTGTTTTGTAAGTTAATAAATGTGAGTGAGAGTTGGCCCCTTTTGGTATAGCAGTGCCTCCTGTTTTGTAAGTAAATAAATGTGAGTGAGAGTTGGTCCCTTTTGGTATAGCAGTACCTCCTGCTTTTGGTTTCAGATGAATTCTGTGTTCACAAGGCAAGAATAAAAATTGCTTCCTTTGCAAGAGAATGTAGGTTGAGCAAGTTTAGAAATAATCCACGTGACCAGCTACACCACTGTATGGAACGCCTCAGTCAATGGCCAGCCTTTAGGACGGGAGGAAGAATGCCATCCAGATTATTGTTTGAGGAGATTTGAATATGCTAGTGACTCACTTCAGAACTCGCATGTATCCCATGGTCCCAGGGACTATCAGCCTAGGCAACTTTGTTAACATCCTAATCCTGGGCATTTTTTAATTTTTTTTTTTTTTTTTTTTTTTTTTTTTTTTTTAAGCTTGCTCAGGTCTTGGTATTCAACCCACCTGCATATCACTATTTCTGTTTATAATCCAGGATGCCAGTGTCCTGGCAGAACAGTTTTTAATTTGTCTTTGATGGTACGTATCACCTCAGTAAAAGGGAAAACGCGATGTACTTGCTTACAATGAGAAGTACCTTAGCTACAAGTAGTCACATTCATGTAGCAAAGTGCTACTCAGCACTACTTTGCTATGCAAAGGAATACTCAGTAGCAATCAGTGCTACTGAATAAAAGTGTCAGCCATATGGCTGGTACCAATGAACAAAATATGGCAGAAGTCATAATCTGACAGGGGATTAGTTAACACAGACAGGATAGATGTGTTGGTTGGTGCTTATGAAAATGGAAGAATTGAGGGAAATGTTATCTTTTGCAATTAGGTCAGTGTTGGGCAATCCTGACTGCTTCACCTGCCAGAGTCAGAAGTGGTCATATCTGCACAAAGTGATAATTTTTCTATTCCTTTTCTTGTCAAGATTGAGTCAATCATCATGTGACAGACCACCCATGTGTGAAAGATATATGTCTGGTGGGAGCTGATATGGAACCTGCAGATGGGTTTATTGGCTTTGAAAAGCAAGTAATTTTCCATTATAACTTCCTGTAGAGGATAAGGCCCTGATACCTTTCAGATCAGCTGTAATAAGGCCATTATTTTCGTTCTCAGATACGGCAGCTGATGATTGTGCAAGTTATAGTCTTTTTCTAAATTGCCCTTTCATCTTTCAGTCTGGGTTTATGTCTGGATATAGCATTGAATGAGTCATTCGTATTAATTAATAGTCAACATATTAGCTGCATGAGTTGTTTAAAATTTCTTCTCTCTACGTCAGCCTCACCTCAGATATCCATTATAAATAGCAATTTTTTAATAGAAGCACCCACTTACAGTTAGATACTGTGCAAATATGTATAAAAACACATATCCAGAAAACATAGAAACTGAAGAAAGCTGGAATTAGTGACCTTATTACTCCAGTCTGAATCTCTGTAACAGCAGCTAATACTCAATACAGTATTTTGTTTCTGCAATTTACCTCTTCCTAAGAGGTCTCTCATTCTGTATGGTCTAAGGAACATGTTTTTTCTCAAGTATTTTTAAATCAAACAAGTATAAGATTTGTAGTAGCCCTTTTCACATAAAAGGATCTAACTTTGACACTTACACAATTACTAAGATTGATATGTCACAAATTTGTATTGCTCAGTTTTAATATTCTCATATATTAATTTGGTGTCCAGCAGTTCATCCGTGCTTCTTTCCAACTTTTCTTACACAATCACTTACCATTAAGTAATTAGCAAGAGTCAGCTAATTTGAACTAGAATAAGTAGTCCTTGGTATGGAGCTCATAAAAAGGAAGTATTCCCCAAGAACTACAAAGAAAAAAAGAGATTTAGATATACAGCAAGAAAAAATAAAATATACAGAAGAATTAAAAGTGCACAATCATCAAGTGAATTAATAAGTATATGCGCTCATACACATATTTTCTTACTAGGAATTGTTAGGAACTTTGGAGTGAGAGACTGAGATGTTTGCAGAAGTCTTCTGCAGGATGTAAACCATAAAAGCCTGAGAGCTGTACGAAAAGAAAAAAGCTTACCAGGTTTTCCAGAGGGCAGGAAGATGAAGGCAGAGCAACAGTCTGAGCAATGGCCTTTAGGCTTTTTTCTTCTATGGAGCTGCATGTCTAGTAAGGGCTGAGGTCCTGGGAGCAAAGAAGAGAGGAATGAGCTAAATCCCAAGGGGAGAGGTCTGGACAATTTCATCTGGGATAAACAAGAAGGCAAAAGATTGCGAAGACCTGTTATCATCATAGTATCATAGTACCATAGTATCATCATTCTGGTTGGAAAAGACCTTCAAGATCATCAAGTCCAACCACTACCCTAGCTCTGCCACATCCACCACCAAACCCTGTCCCCTGTCCCCACATCTGTCTTTTTAGTTGTATCCAGGGATGGTGGCTCAAACACCTCCTCGAACAGCCTGGATCCCCAAGCAGCAAGGTACAATGAGGTCTCCCCTCATTGTCCTCTTCTTCAGGCTGAACAGACCAAGTGCCTCCAGCCACTCTTCATACGGCATCCCCTCCAAGCCCTTCACCAACCTTGTGGCCCTTCTCTGGACACTCTCCAGCAGCTTCATATCCTTTTTGTACTGTGGCACCCAGAACTGCACACTGTACTCAAGATGGGGCCACACCAGTGCAGAGTAAAGTGGGACAATCACCTCCCTTGACTGGCTAGCTATGCTATGCTTGATGCATCCCAGGACTTGGTTGGCCCTCCTGGCTGCCAGGGCACACTGCTGGCTCATGTTCAACTTGCCGTTGACCAGAACACCCAGGTCCCTCTCTGCAGGGCTGCTCTCCAGCCTCTCGCTCCCCAGACTGTCTGTATATCCAGGGTTACTGTGTCCCAGATGCAAAATCCAGCACTTCTCCTTGTTAAACTTCATGTGATTGGTGATTGCCCAGCTCTCTGATTTGTTCAGATCCCTCTGCAGGGCCTTTCTGCCCTCGAGAGTGTCAACTGCTCCTTCCAATTTAGTGTCGTCCGCGAACTTAGTAAGTAGGCCTTCAAGTCCTCCATCTAAGTCATTTATGAATATATTAAAGAGTACTGGCCCTAAGATGGATCCCTGTGGAACCCTGCTAGTGACCAGTCGCCAGCCTGATGTGGCCCCATTTACTATGACTCTTTGAGCTCGACCCATCACCCAATTACTCACCCAATGTACTATGTGCTTGTCCAGCTGGATGCCGGATATTTTGCTTAGAAGGATACTGGGAGAGACAGTACCAAATGAATTCTGAAATCCAGAAAGATTACATCAGCTGGCTTCCCTTGGTCAACTAGGTGGGTAACCTTGTCATAGAAATGACAAGGTTATGACAGAGTACTTTAAGAGCAGAACAGGACATGTGGACAGTGCAAATGCCCTATAGCTGAGTTGTGCACTCTAGCAGTGGGGGAACACTGCCCTTCTAAAGCACTACGCAAAGAGTTTGTGAATATGGCATTTTGTTTATGGTTAATCAAGGGGATTGTAAGTGTAGTTCTGGCTGATTTATCCTGCTGGAACCCTGGCTCCCTATGTCAAGTGATTGCACTGCCTTAACCAACAGAAACGTCCTGACTGCATAGGCTTTTGTCTTTGTTTTCCCTCCAACTGGTGATATCCTTGGTCTAGAGGACATAAAAGTGTTAGGTGAGAAGTGCTAAAATGAATCTAATTACACTGCATTTATACCCACAGTTAGCCTGATAGAGGTCATACAGTTAAAAAAATCCAACAGATAACCACAAAATATTATTGTTATTTTGGGGGGTTTTATTCTCCTTAAGTGGCTGCTCACATGGACCTCTGTCAGGACATAGCTAACTGGAGCAGGAAGATATCACCTCTTCTCACTGCCTTCTACCAACCACTAACAGAAGATAGCTGTGTGTTCTCTGCTTCACTGTGGTACAAAGTCTTTCAAGTAAGTCTAATCTGGTAGTCACCTGAAGCAGACCGAGTTTGCAGGGAAACAGGTGAGGCATGTCTCCTTGATCCACGCCACCAGGTCTGTAGAGTGCCAGAAGGTGTCTTAAAATACTTCATCCATTTGAAAGTGAGTGTATATCTGTGTCTTACACGGTAGTGATAGAATACTTTCTAGTTTGTTCTTCTTTCAGTCTTGCAATAGCCAGTATTAAATAACTTCAGTCAGTAGCAGTAAAGATAGAAAAATATACCTGTAGCTGGTATACCATATGTTAATTTGCAGTTAGGATGCAAACCCTGACTTCAATAACATCTGTGTGAAACAGCTCTGCTATCCAGCTGCCATCACAGTTTTCTCTTTGGAAAAATGAAAATACATTTCTACATCTGAGTTCATTTCAGGTATGCAGTCTAGAGGGGTCAGTTCTAGCACAACGTTTTCTGAAAACTTATGCCAATCATAAAACTTCAGATGCACCAGTAAAGCTTGTTATATAGAATGTCACTGTACTGAAAATTTTGTGTGTACTTTCTGTGAAACAAACTTAATTTTTGACCTCTCAGGTTTAGACACAATAGACACATGCCCATGACATTGCTGTCTTCATGGGATATTTACTGTTGCATAAAACTGATCAGTGAATTCTGTGGTTTCATGGTTTCAATACTTAAGTAAATTAACTGCCAAAGATTGAGAAAAGTCATGAACTTTCAAGAACCAATCTGTTTATGCTGAGAATTACTGTCTTATAGGGGATACTTTTAGAATTACCATAAAAGTGGATGTCAGGGTTCTGCAGTTAAGCTGATCACAGTGTTTCAATATTATTGTTTTTCTGTTGAAATGTGTTGTTTCCCAAGTGTGCCGTATCAACGCCACATTTTGAGAGAGGCTCTCCCATCACCCTTAGAACAAGCCCCTGTCATAGGGAAGCTCTAAGATCAGTTTTCTTTTCTGACTCAGAATGAAGGATTTTATGCATCTGAATTTCACACATCCAGAAATTCCAAGATTTCTGAAAAATCTGGACATTAAAAACTTCTTTACTGGGAGAGTGACAGAGCACTGGAACAGGCTGCCCAGGGAGGTTGTGGAGTCTCCTTCGCTGGAGACATTCAAAACCCGCCTGGACAGATTCCTGTGTGATGTGCTCTAGGTGACCCTGCCTGGCAGGGGCGTTGGACTAGACGATCTGTTGAGATCCCTTCTAACCCCTAGGATTCTGTCATTCTGTGATTCAACTTGTAGGAGAGATGTCCCTTGTCTCTTGTTAATATTATAGCAAATTGACTCATGCCTGCTTTCTGAGTAAAAATGTACTTAGTAACTCCAAACATCACACCATTCACATAAAAATGTTCGGAAAGTGGTGTTACTGTGCAGGACTAGAATAATATTTTTAAAACACAGGCTGAGGCCAATAGCATGAAATTCAACAAGACCAAGTGCTGGGTCCTACACTTTGGCCACAATAACCCCAGGCAGTGCTACAGGCTGGGGGAAGAGTGGCTGGGGAGCCGCCTGGCAGAGAGGGACCTGGGAGTGCTGGTGGACAGCCGGTTGAACATGAGCCAGCAGTGTGCCCAGGTGGCCCGGAAGGCCAATGTCATCCTGGCTTGTATCAGGAATAGTGTGGCTAGCAGGAGTAGGGAAGTAATTCTCCTCCTGTACTCAGCACTGGTGAGGCCTCACCTCCAGTACTGTGTCCAGTTCTGGGCCCCTCACTTCAAGAAAGATATTGAGGTGCTGGAGCAGGTCCAGAGGAGAGCAATGAGGCTGGTGAAGGGACTAGAGGGAACGTCTTACAGGGATAGGCTGAGGGCTGGGGTTGTTTAGCCTGGAGAAGAGGAGACTCAGGGGGGACCTTATCACTCTCTTCAACTACCTGAAGGGAGGTTGTAGTCAGGTGGGGGTTGGGCTCTTCTCCCAGGCAAGTAGTGACAGGATGAGAGGGCACAGCCTGAAGCTGCTCCAGGAGAGGTTTAGGTTGGATATTAGGAAGCACTTCCTCACAGAGAGGGTGATTAGACATTGGAATGGACTGCCCAGCGAAGTGGTGGAGGCACCGTCCCTGGAGGTGTTTAAGGGAAGGCTGGATGTGGCACTTAGTGCCATGGTCTAGCTGATGTGGTGGTGTTAGGTCATAGGTTGGACTTGATGATCTTAAAGGTCTTTTCCAGCCTCAATAATTCTGTGATTCTGTGATTATATTAAACTAATTTCATAAACTGTAAGTATTAGGAAAATTAGGGGTACATCTGAAATTCCTCTTTCCGAAATACAGGAAAAGGTACAGTAATAGAGCTATTGCCTCTTTGTCCTCTTCCAGAAACAAACATATCCAATTTTTTCTGCCTATTGCCTGTGATCCTTATTGCAAGCATTTATACAAGGCATGTTTCTGTGTCTTTCTTTGTATGCTGGTTTTAGGATCATTCAAAACAAATCAACCAACCAAACAAAAATCAACCTAAAACCCAAAGAATTATTTGTTTTTAAGCTAAACTCACCTTGTGCCACAGTTACCCTTCAGATATCTGTTTATTTTAAATGGAACTATGCAAGGGCTATTATTTATTTAGTAATTGCAGGTCGAACAAAACTGTATTAGTGTGGCTTATGGGATGCATTAATAGCATTACAGCATCTCAGAGCCCTGTCATCAGTTAGAGCCATGTGGCGTTTCATGCTGCATCCCCAGTGCAAGAGAAAACAATCTCTCCTTTAAAGATGAGATGGTCTAGGACAAAGGACAACAAACATACAAACAGGTCTGGAGGTAAAAGAAAATAATGTCCCAATGACTACCTATTAGTTGCCCATCTGGTTTTGAGAATATCTTAATATAAAAGAAATATTGGAACTGCCTGTGTATTTTGAGTTCCAGTTTTCATATTCTCTGGAGAGGAAAAATAGCTCGGAAGCAGATTTGTCTGCACCTACAAGTTCTTGATGGCATTTAAATTCCTTAGACAACCAGAAGTGTTTACAAAATACTTACTCCTTTCCTAATGTGAGAGGAAGCTCTTTGCCTATGCATTTGCACTCCCAGATGCTTTAGCTCTAAATTTGCACAGAATTTCTAATTTTTTTTTTAATTATTTTTCCATCTAGAACTACCTTCAGATTGCCAAGGGGCTGCAAACTGTAGAGAAAAGCAGGATGGCATATCAGTTTACTGCTGCTCCTGATGGTACTTGTGTTGAGATGCCAATGACAGGCTGAGTAAGGTCTATGGTGCCTCTGCCCCCTCATTCTGGCACTGCTGAAGCTCTAAGGGAACCCCCCAGGTCTGTGTGCTGCACAGGGACATGCTGTCCCCACCCCTCTGCAGACCCAGATGGCCCCGATCTCGGCTGGTGTCAATGAGTGCTTCCCACCCAGCAGCCTGTATGGCCTTGCTGGAAATAGATGCTGTGCCTTATAGATCTGTGGCAGTGTAAAACCACATGCCTACAATACTGGGGATGAGAACATAAATCCATAAAACTCAGGCAAGTAAAATTAAAGTTGCAGTCACTCGGTCCCCTTGAAATACAAAATGTGGTACTTCATTACATGTTTATTTTTAGTGCATGTACAATGCAACATGAGGGACTTAATGTTGCCATGGGAACCGTAACTTTGAACTCCTGACTTTTTATGCATTCATTTTTTTGTTCCTACTATGTTTTATTAAAAATAAAAAGTGAACAGAAAGATCAGGGACAAAAAAAATACTGGACAGAACTCCAGTCAGTGGTACACTGTATGATTAGCATCAGGATGAGAATAACAAACCTAAAATAATGTCAGTCTTAGAGAGTAAACAAAATTATAGTTGGTGAAACATGGTGAGTTTGAATACATCTAGATGGATCTGGCAACAGGATTCCATACTACTGCATATATATGTCTCAGATTTTCTATATCTGCCCCAAATTTTATTGAACTAGCAACTGAGAACAATAATTTTCCTGCCAGTCTGTTGCAATGGAAAAACAAATAGCTATCAAAAGGAACAGCAAAAATTGATCTATACTCCTGTGTGGAGATTCAGCCCTAGCTGCTGAACGTGATAAAAGGTTACTTTTTTATATATGTTGATTTTTTAATTATTTTTTTTCTCTCTCAAAACATTTTTATCCTGAGGCAGTTCTATTCTCCCTGTCTTTATTACACAGTCTACACTGTAGCCTCTGAAGAAAGAGAGTGTTATGACCACTGTACTATTTTGTAACTCTGGAAAGATAAAGACACAGCAGTAGATATGTTAATAGGCACTTTTAAACTTATTGTTGCTTATTAAGGAGGAGATTCTTCTTTCAGCTGCACATTCAGACTGCTTGGAAAATGGAGATTTCAGTTGGTCCTGTGGGCTTAAGGGAAAAAGTACTTGAGACTTACAACTTGCCTCCAATCTCTCCAAAGGAAGGGGCTGGTACTGATAGAGAAGGTTTATTGCTGTGCCTTTGAGTTCCGTCCAGCCATAATCCTTGCCTGATGTTACTCCCTCTGAGAGAATTTCATGTTATACAGTTAGTAACAATGTGAAGAAAGCCTGATGCAGTATCTCAGAAGATGTTATTTACAAACATTGGACAAACATGCAGTGACCTTGCTGTGCCCATGATTCTTTGGCTGGTTTCTACGAGTTTCTGAAACACAGTGAATAACTGTTTACAATGAATAAGCTACTTTACAAACTATTGTAAACATACTAGTTGATCCCTATATAATGCTTGGGTATAACTGACAGAAGACTCATTATTATTTATGTGTTTTATTGGATGGTGGTGTCACCAAAGAACATCCCAGGTGGAGATGAAGCATGACTTTTAATATAAAAGCATCCAAAAACTTAAATGTGCTTAAAAGTTACTGGCAAATATGTATGTTCTCTTTACAAAGCCTTAGAACATCTTTTTGGGTAACAGTTTATTAGCATCAAAGCGGTATCTGGGAGAATATGCAGACATTGCATGTCTGTACCAGACACTCTGCTGAAGAGTTTAGGTCACTTGTAATAGCTACTGGGGCTTGAGTTTCTTCAGTGGCATCACAGATCTATTTTGGCAAGTATGTTGTAGGTTGAGTACACAAATAATATACAAATAATATCCCGAAGTGTGCTTATCTGTTCACATGTTTTCTCTGTTAAGGGGTTTCTATGTGAACCAAAAGGAGAGTGCTGGTTTTATCTGGTACAGTACTGAAGTAATCTACTGTAATTGTTCAATATGCCCATTAAGAGTCTCCACATTTGCTAAGACCATTTATTTCCCATGAAGGCTGTGTAGCTGTGTCTAGCCATGGCAAGCCACGTGGTCACCTTGTTTCTCACTCAGGAACATCCACCTTAAGACTGTGTTTAAACAAGCCTGGGCAAGATTTTCAATTCCCTCTTCCAAGCAATTGCTTGTGATTGATCTGTTCTGTTACTGTAGCCTTGGACAGCAAAACACCAAAGATTTTGCTGTAAGGTACCCTTATTGAGAAACGGAGCAAAAATCTTTTGTGGGTATTTTTTAATGAATCTATTGATAAATCTATCCTTGGGAAAACAGTAAGAGTTCTAGTCTTTCAGTTTAGTATATGCTTTTGATGGCTTTATTAACTTCTCTACAGCAATATCTAAGGACTTGAGGATTTCCTTATGCTGTCAGTTCTCCATTACTAATTGTCATGGGTGTTCTCCAGGAGTGGGAAATCCTGGATAACAGGACTGCTACTGGAGGGCATGTTCTTCTCAGGCTGCTGCCCTGAATGCTGGTCTGCTACTCTATTGGCCATGCCACCAGTTTCCTTTATCCTTGCACATGTCAAAATAATGTGAAGAAATTACATGGCCCCTTTTAAAATCTGATTACAAGCAGCTGACCACTCAGACTAGCTTCTGCTGATTTTAAAAATGGCTGTGTATTAGGGATTATTAGAGAGCTCAGAGCATTTTAAAGGGTTGCAACTGTTTTTCTATACACTGTGATCTTTCTGCCTTGCATTCATAACCCGAGCTCTGTCCTCTGCTACACTGTGGAGCCTAAGAGAAAGTCAAACAAAATGCTTCTTTGTGCTCTCTCCCTTCAGCCCTGGCTCTGCCCTCTGTTCCAGGCTCAAGTTTGTACACAAAAGCACACACATCATTCCTAGTGGCAGAAGCAAATGTGGATGAGCCAGGTCCCTTGCGGATGTGGAGCCAGAAGGCATGATCGAGCATGCAGTTGTTGTTGACTGATGGCTGGGTCACACAATGTAAATCTGAAGTAATTCTTTCTACTTAAATAGTTTAGCTTATTGTTGAAAGAAAATTGCTTCGTTTTTATTTGGGTAATGTGCCTGCTGGAGGGGGTGTGCATGGAAGTTTTTGCATCTGAGAGCTCTGAGATGCATAATATTAGCGTGATCATGATGTCATCTTATTAGTAAGACAGCTTGTCCTTTTTTTGTCAGTGAATTGCAAAGATCTGTCAAGGCCCAGTTTAATCTACTCCCTGTAATAGGATTTGTCTGTAGCTTGAGGAAACAGAAGCTTGTAATGCATAGGGTTATTAAGAGTGGGATGTAAGCTATTTGAGAGTCTTTAATAAAATATAATATCAGTATATTCAATGAATATGGAAACAGGGATCTAAATATTTCTCGTTACAACCTTCAAATATCTTGGGAGAAGAGAATGATACCAATTAAAACAAGGGGAAAAAAGCAATAGCTCTCTGGATTCCAGCCTTCCTCAAAGTTAAATATTGATGTAAGCTAGAGTTGAACTCAAGAATCTCATTGCCCCTGCTGTAACCATTAAACTAAATCCCTGCCCCATTCTAAGACAAGGTTAATGTATTTAGGGAGCCTTGTGAACAGCAGCTTTAGTCGCTTTCATGTACACCCATGCGTAGCTCTTTTGCAAACAAGGCAGTTTTAAACAAGGAAAGATACAGCTGCCAGGAGGTACAAAGTATTCTGCCCTGTGAATTGCCTCACTTCCTATGTAACAAGCTTTGAGACAGTGAAAGTATTTGTCCTTTCCAAACCTCACTCATCTCCTCCCTCGGTGCCTTGACAGGAAACATAAAAATTGAAAGCTTTAATCGCCTCTTTTTCATGGGATTTTTGGTGTCTGGAGTAAGCAATCAACACACAGTGACTGAATTTTTCTGTGGATAGAGCCATTAGGAACGGGGCTCTGTTTCGTATGCTCCTGTGAATGAAGGTATGCTGTGATGGGAAACAGACTGCTTTAACATAACTTTTCTGATCCTTCTCCAAAAACACAGTTATACCCACCACACGTTCAGTTAAATCCCAGTTACTGGAGATTCCTGGGACTGGCGTAACTTCAACAAAGACTGGTAACTTTTAGTCAATAACATCTTTTCAGCCTCTATAGTGCATCAAATTCACTGTTTACATTGCTGATTGATTTGACCTTGTCTGTGTTATATCTAGACAGGTTAACTAACTAGGTTGTCAGTCACTGACAAAGTGTCAGTAAATCTACTGAACTGAAGTCACAAATAAGGAACTCGGAACACTTCTGTTCACTTGAGGTACTCTACAAGTACTCCCTGATTGTGACCCTCCAAAATTACTCTGGGGGAAAATGTATGTTTTGAAACCAAACGTTCAGGTTTTCCTAACTGGTTGCCTCTGAATACAAAGTCTAGATTTAGGTTTCTGAATGTCAGACTCAGGCTGTGCCGACATGCTGCATACAAGTAGTCCTCAGTCTGTGGAGAGAAGGGGGTGAAGGGGCCAAAATTCACTGTTTGTTGACATTGGGCTGTTTTAGGGGTGGGTTTTGGTACCTAAAAGTTTTGCAGGAATGGAAAAAGTAAAGGAATAACTATGGTAAGACTTTTTTTCTTTAATCAAAATAATTTTTTGGTGTTTGTTGTTATGAAATGAAAATTCGCTTTGTACAATGGTAAAAGAATGAGATGAAACAAAAAGGGTTTTTTCCTGAAGGAATTATCCTTAGTTTAATGACTAAGAATTTGTTATTAATTAACCTGAGTTAATCTGGAAAACAAGGAAGTTGAGCCCCCTCTGTAAAGTTATTTGCTAAAGGAAATGGGCCTGGATATTATCTCAGATAGACAGAAGGGAGAAGGAGTATAGGTCATTTTCCCATTAATTATAATTAAGACAAAATCATACAGTGGAAGCATCAGAGAGAAATTTAGGCCAGTCATGACTCAAGTATATTCCACTGAGTTTTTTTCCAGGTCAGGAGGAGTGTATCATGCCTTCAAGGACTCCAGGCCTCCCAAAAGGGTTTGCAAACTGGCTTGTGGAGTGACAGCAGATGGTTATTCTTGTGGCCTCGCCCATCCTCTGTCAGGAAGCTTATTCACTTTGGGAACAGTTGCAGTGGTGGGACAGCTCTTGAAGCTTAAATTGGACCTTATCAAAGAACAGCATGTCTCCATCTGTGCTCCTTCCCTGAAGTGCTTCAGGTTACTCCTTTGTATCCTTCCTTCCAAAGCAGATACTACCTTTTTTTATTAGAGAAAGTGGAACATAAACCATCTTTTTTATTGCTACTCTGTTCTGTGTCCCAAAGGTTTTTCTTTTTGATGAGCAACATGACATCCAAAACATTTCATAATTTTCTGACGAAATTCTGGTCTGTAATTTTCAGTGACTTCTAACACAGCAAAGAATTGAACAGATTGAGAGCCTGCTCACAGAGATACTTGGTGAGCGCAGTGCTGGGCAGTGCTCAGGGGCTGCCTGCAATAAAGGTTATGTGCCTGTAACCTGGGGAAAGCAGCAGGTCTGAGATGCCTTGGCTCCCTGTACCATCACAAAAGTTAACTGGAAGGAAATCTCAGAGACAGAAATAGGATTTATTCTCTCCTCCTTTCACAGAGATGAACGTTTTTCCCAGCCACAAATCCTCCTCAAAGGCAGTGACCTCAGCACCCAGCCTTTGCCTTTCTGAGTCAGAGAAAGCAGAGCTGTGCCTTTTCCCTTCTCACCGCTTCTGATAGCCCACGGTACAGTGATGAAAGCAGTCAGTGAGGACAGCATGCAGAGGACAAATCAGTTCTTTGCCTGAGATGAAGCAGGAATTTGAAGGTCCTTTCAGTTTCTCAGAAAAATGTGTTAACCACAGGGCAATCCAAGGAGCACCTGGAAGCCTCTCAGATTCGGAGGTCTGCCACAAGAGTGCTCTACCAGGCCGGATGCAGTTCACACTCTCTGACCCAACACATTTCCACATCTGTGCACAAGAGAAAGGCTTTAAAGGAGAGAGCAGAAGAGACCAAATTTAGAAGCCACTATAGGCTAGCAAAAAATATGCTTAGTGACAATAAACCAACAGTCAAGTAAGAATGAAAGTTTCCTGTGTGTATGTTGACTTACTGGGCATAAAACAGGGGGTTAGTAGTGGGAAATATCTTCTCCTGTTACTGCCAGGGGTGTGGTGTATGTTCTGGGATTGCCAAGTGCAGGCATAGCTGCCAGTTCCCCATGCAGATCAAGACTGTACCCAGGTTTTGCCTACCTTCCAGATTGTGCTGGTTTGGTTCTGGCATGGTTTCAGCAGCAGGGGAGGGGCCCTAAGGGTGGCTTCTGTAAGAAGCTGCTAAAAGCTCCCCTGGCTTAGTTGGCCAAGGCAAGGCCATTAGAGAGACACCGGATGTGCCTCTGTGGTTAACATATGAAATAGCTGGTGTAAGACCTGAGGGCAGAGAGCAAGGGGAAGAGCTGAGCTGGAGAGGAGAGAGCAGTGCCAGAGCAGAGATCCCAAGGTTAGTGAGGAGGAAGGGGAAGGTTAGGCCCAAACTAAGACACAGGTAAATGCTCTAATGGTGCTAATGCTGTAATAAGAGGGATTGCTTCTGTCTCTTCTCCGCCTTTTACTTGCATTAGAGACAATTCCAGAAAACCAACATGAGCAGACTTTGTAAAAGCCATAATTAGGGGCAGGGTGTACCAAGCTTTCAAATTCTACTGAGTTTTGTGGAAAACAAAGAGTTTTGCCAACGAGTTTAAGTGGATAGTGAGACAGAGAGTGTTAGCAATCTTCATGCTTGCAAGATAAACTTAAGTGGCACCCTTGGACATCCTTAGCTGAACTGAGGTGGCAGGCTCAGACCTCAACCATTAGATTACAAGATGAAGGTCTAAAATGTGGACATAAAAACAGATTGAAAAGCTGCATTTTTTCAAAAGCACAATATCCTTAATTCATTGATTTCCCACTCAAAATCTGAAGTGCATCTCACCGCATAAACAATCCAATTGTTGAAAAAATACAAAAAATTAGTTTCAGTGGTGTGAGGAAAATCAAGGACTGACAAGAGAAGGCATAAACAAGGTGGCAATGAAATTCTGTAAGTGAGGCTGTTTCTGGTTGTAAATTATTTCAATAAGGCACAGAAGAGAGCACCTACTTCCAGTGTAATGGTGGAAAGTCACTGCTAAACTTACTGTGTCTTACTAAAGCTAGAGGCTTCTAGGTTTGGGGCTTTTGAAGGAGAATCTTGCACTCACCAAAACTCTTGCAGAATCTCAAGAGCAGAAGTGCAGAGTGGTTCAGAGTGTGATCCTGTATGTTTCAAACGAAGTTTATAAGCAATGAGTCTGTGAAATTGAGATTTCTGACTTTAGAAGGTTAAACCATCTGTTGACTTCACCTTTCCAAAGAGTTCAGGACTAAATAAGAATCTGTGGTCCATGCAGCTGCAAGGGAAGCAATGCTCCGTGCCTATTTTTTAATCTTACTTGCAACAGTAGATAAAGTAGCCAAACCTCACGTACATGAACACACATGATAGGCACTCTGTTAGTGAGATATCACAGACCATACATCACATGTAACGGTAACAATTCTAATAATATTGAACAAAACTGAGCAAAATTAACCCACAGGGAAAAAGAAAATTCCTACATTGCAATCTATTATTCTGTTGACTGATCTATCGAAGCAGCACTTGCACCATTTGAAACTACACTGGCCATTTTTCTTCCCACATAGGATCAATATATATATATAAATTGCTATGTTACAGTTAGAAAATGGGTTTTAGATAACGAAGCTGAGGCTTGAAAGTTGTGTTGTTGATACAGCAAGTGCCAAGATTCCTTTAACCCACAGATACACTAAAAATTGCACAGATTTGCAGAAAACAGTAAGAGGTAAGAAAATCTCTATAAAAGTGAAATTTCTCTCTACTGTTGGATCTCTTTGGCAATAGAGCTTCACTTTGTGAGCAGTGCTTGTGGCTGAATAAGGAGATATTTCCTGCAGGATTTCTTCTTGAAAGCCTGAACTTTCCCTGTGGGAAATTTTTGTGCAGGCAGTAAATGCTTTGCAGGCCACTGTACACTGGCTTGCCAAATTCTTCCCTCTTCCTAACCAACAGAGATAAAAAGATATCTGTGGTATTTTGAGAAAAGCAGTTGTAGCCCTTTTTTTTTCTCCCTCTACAGTGAATGTTAGGAATTTTTCACCTTTATTTTGATCTTCCCCAGATTGCTGCAGTTAGGAAGTGGATTGTGTCCAGAGAAAGAAAACTTGGTATTGTTTAGTAGACTGCACTGGCCAGCCTGACCTGCCTAAGTTCTAGACAAAATATCTTTTAGAGTTTAAATCCAGCACAATAAACTGCTCTGCTGTTGGAAGACCAAGCATAACAGTGGTGGACAAAAGCAAGGTTTGCCTCCTCTCAGTGGTTACAATCTCCATTGCATCTCATACACATCATGGTGAAGAAACAGAAACCACATCAGTGGTGCCAGGGAGAGGCTGCCGCAGCACTTGTGGGGTTGCTCAGACGGCGAGTGTCGAAGCTGTAGTGCTAGATCTCTGGTGTAGAGTAGAAGAACTCACAAAATGAAAAAAAGCCCACAAAAGCATGTATCAGAATCCAGATGCACAGACTAGGCATCCTAAGATCGACTGCAGGTTCACAGGCAGCCTGCTTTATAGCCATCCTCACTTTCATCCTGAAAGATTCAAAGAATGATGACAAATGATCACAAGATGATGTGATGTTCTGTTACCTTTTCAGTAAAAGTGTGCACACAACAGACACTCGCAGGTGACGCCTGCTGTCTGAAGCCTGAAATGAGGCTGGGGGAAGGGAAAAAGAACATGAGAACACATACATGTTCTGCAGAGAAAATTTGATCTTTTATAAAAATAAAACACAAATGAAGAATGCATTGAGGAGACTGACAAAAGCAGTTCCTTGGACTTGGCCATAGAAAAACTTTAAATGACTGTACATTTAATTGTATTTAATATTGGTTATTAAATACAATTAATATGCTATAAATAGATTTAATTACATTAAATAAATATATATACACACTCAGTGTATAAAACTGCACATTCAGATATGAAAGTCTGTCTCTTTAATTCTAATAGATCAGATTTGGAATTTCTTACACATCCTCTGAAACCTGGGCTGTAGCTGGGGAGAAATGAGAGTCGAGCTTAGACGTCTGTGACACCTCTGGTAGCATCAGAGTCCATGGTTCAGGATGGAGGTTCAGCATCATGTAGGGGGGCAGCAGCCTCCTTAACAGGCACGCTCCCCTCTGTACTTGCCTTCCAGCCTTCTGCTTGTTAAGAGTCAGAGATCAACAGCTGTGCATAAAAACCCAAATGTTTGTTACATGTGCAGATATTTCCAGACATGATGCTGAAAATTCCCACTTAACATTAATTAAAACTCTTGCTTAATGAGCACTTATTTGCAATTTTTGTAAATTTCTTTGCTTTGCATTAGTGCAAAATAAGAAGAAATAAACACGTGCATTTTTGACACATTTCATCTTAGGAAGTCAGAGCACTTTGCAAATATTAATTAATCTAACACCCCATTTATTTATCAGAAGCCTTTAAATGTTCTCAAGTCATAAATAGTGCTGTACTGTCAGTGCAGCTTGTGTCACTGATCTCAGCCAGTGTGCCTGGGACTAATCATCTGTTCCAAACAGGCCATGGCACACAATTTGTTCTAATATATATGTTTGACAAAGATGACATAAATTAGTATTATTAGTTATTTTAAGTGGCTTTAGACCTCATAAGTGCAAGAAGCTTCCCTGTAGATTGTTGTTTGGTTTATGTTTTTAATAATGAAATTGTGTTAAAAAAAGTATTTTTCATCATATACCTTGTATTTTAACATGTAAGAAAGAAGTTGTATGAGTTTCTAAAGATTACTGTAGAATTTATCTGCTTGAGGGTAGGGAGGCTCTGCAGAGGGATCTGGACAGGCTGGATCGATGGGCCAAGGTGAATTGTATGAGTTTCACTAAGGCCAAATGTTGGGTCCTACACTTGGGCCACAACAACCCCCAGCAGTGCTACAGGCTTGGGGAGGAGTGGCTGGAGAGCTGCCCAGCAGAGAGGGACCTGGGGGTGTTGATTGTCAGCTGGCTAAACATGAGCCAGCAGTGTGCCCAGGTGGCCAAAAAGGCCAACAGCATCCTGGCCTGCATCAGGAATGGTATGACCAGCAGGACCAGGGAGGTGATTCTGCCCCTCTACTCGGCCTTGGTGAGGCTGCACCTTGAGCACTGTGTGCAGTTTTGGGCACCACAGTAAAGGTGGGACATTGAGATGCTGAAGAGGGTACAGAGAAGGGCAACTAGGCTGATTAGGGGTCTGGAGAACAGGTCTTATGAGGAGAGGCTGAGGGAGCTGGGGCTGTTCAGCCTGGAGAAGAGAAGGCTGAGGGGAGACCTCTTTTCTGTCTATAACTACCTGAAAGAAGGTTGTAGTGAGGTGGATGTTGGCTTCTTCTCCCTAGTGACTAGTGATAGGACAAGAGGAAATGGGGCCATGTTGCGACAGGGGAGGTTCAGGTTAGATATTAGGAAATATTTCTTCACAGAAAGAGTGGTGAGGCCTTGGAACAGGCTGCCCAGGGAGGTGGTGAAGGCACCGTCCCTGGAGGTGTTAAAAAAACAGGTGGACGTGGTGTTTCAGGAGGTAGTTTAGTGCTTAGGGGTTATAGGGTGGACAGTTGGAGTTGATGATCTTGAAGGTCTTTTACAAACTTGATGATTCTATGATTAAGCACATCAGACTTTTTCCCAGATTAGTCTCAAAGGCACAGGGGAACAAGGAACAGGGTTTAGAGTTTGTTCACAATCTGGTGGTTCCTGCCACTCCTTATTCTTCAGGGAGAAAGATTCCTCACAGTCCTCCCCTGTTTTCCCACGGGGTCCCTCCCATGGGAGACAGTCCTTCACAAACCTGTCCAACATTAGTCCTCCCACGAGGTGCAGTCCCTCAGGAGCAGACTGCTCCAGCGTGGGCTTCCCACAGAGTCACAGGCTGCTTTGGGAACAGGAACCTCCCCTGGTGCAGGGTCCTCCACAGCTGCAGATCAAAGTCCACGGGCTGCAGGTCCACATTTGCACCTCTGGGCACCTTCAGGGAATGCTCTGCCATGGTCCTCCATGGAGTACAGGGGGACAGCTTGCAGGGGAACTTCTTCTCGGGCATCTCCTTGCCCTTCTTCTTCAGCAACCTCGGGATCTCCACTCCGGCACTGCTCTCACCTCTGTGCTCCACCCAGCTCTCATCTTTGCTCTCTGCTCTCATGTCTTCTATCAGTTCTTTCACATGTTAATCACAGAGGTGCATCCATTGTATCTCTAATGGCTCTGCCTCAGCCAGTTAGTTTGGAGCAGGGGGAGCTTTTCACCTTCTTATAGGTAGCCCCCACTACCAAAAAACCCACCAAACCAAACCAGCACAGATGGGAAAATAATAATTTTTAATCCAGGTCATAAACCAAGCCTTTCAGTCTTTTGTTACATGGAGGTATCTAGTTAGGGGATGGAGATCCATATGGGAAGTGGATAAGACTCAAATGAGAAAGCTCAGGTTGTAAGTCTTATTTCAGAAAAAACCCTGTGCCTCCTAGTCTTGAATGAACCAAATACAGTGGACACTCCTGTCTTTCTGTTAGACCTGGAAATAGCATGGAGCCCTGTATTTCTGCTCTGGAGCATCCATGTTCTGTGCCATGCAGAGTGAGGCTGGCTTGAGGTACTCCATTGTATTGGTATGCTTTGGAAGGCTGGGACTCCCTCAGAAAATGCAGACTCACTGGATTCGGAAAGGAGGAAATTTCCCCACACTCTCTCCTGCAGCTGCATGCCTTACCTCTGGACTTCTGAGCAATGTGTCCCCAGCCCCATAGGGCCTGCATGCCACTTGGTGCAATGCCCCTCTTCCACCACACAGCCATCCTACCTGCACCATCCAGTCTCTCTAGCCTGGTCAGAGCACTTCCTTGGCTGGTGGGAGATGTATGTCTGAAACCTTTAACTGAGGAGGTAGGGAACTGAATGTGTCCATTTCCTTCCAAACCTACAAGTGTGTGCTGCTTCTTGTGGAGGTTTTGAGACTGTAAATCCTGGTTAGTTCCTGAACATTAGGGAGATGGCTATTTCAGATACTCCTTAGGATTCAGTGGTTCTTGTTGTACAGGCAATTCTGTGTTCAGTGTATGACATTTCTTGATAAATGTATAATGACCCTGTGTAGGCCAGAGGAAGTGAAATTACAGGTACATGTGTGCTACTTGCAAGTGCTTAATGTATTTTTTAGATCTATTTCTCATCACCTGAAGTAACCTCCTTAACATGGCAAGTCAAATTAAACTTTGTATCACAAAAACCGAAGACAAAAGATCAACAAAACTGACTGTTAGAATAAGTGGAAGAAAAAATAGGAAACTGCCTGTTGGAGAGCTGGGGAGTATAAAGATAATTCTTTGCTGAAGGAACAGAAACCATTTTACGAAAGTGCTCTGATGTGTCTTTGAAACTCCATTTCACATAGAGATGGCAATCTTGATTCTCTGCTGGTATAAACTGTCAGGGATACATTGAAGCCAATTTCCTCCAGCTTCTGATCTGGCCCAGAGATCTCATCTACTACTATCTATACTAGTATCATCTATACTGGCATCAGGACTAAATGTACATGTCATCATATAGCTTTGTATCCGACAAAGACACAGAACTAAGCTAACATAGAAGAGAAAAATAACTAGCACAGAATAAAAATTAATACTGGTGGCTGAAAACTTCTTTATATGTGATAATGTGCTGGTTATCCCTTCATTTCTGTTTTTTTTATTTATTTAAGAGGTGCTTTTCTTCGCTATTAGCTTCAGGGAAATGGCAGTTAAGTGAGGTCATTGCCCTGTTTTATGGCAACAAAAAATGCTATGCTTTTCCTCTTTTAGAAATGAAATATTTGCAACTAGTCAGCTAGAATGCAAAGGCGACTGTGCTTAAGTGACTGAAGTTTATTTTGCAACATTTTGTCAACGGTCTTACAAAGCTTCACAGCTCTTAAAGGTTTTGTATGGTGTCTTTTTCCTCTTGTGGGAAGTGTGCACTCAGGCGTGTGTGTGTGTGTGTGCACGTGTGTGGATGTGTGCCTGTTCTCCAGAGGGAGTTTTACAAGACTTCTACATGTGAATGTAAGTTCAGTGATGCCAGCCCGCAGGAACGCAGGTCTGGAGATGTGGAGTGTGATGATGCCGGCCCGCATGCCTACTGCCTGAGGTGAGAGATTCCAGTAATCTTCCCTGCTGTTATGGGAAATGTCGTATGTAATTCCAGTTTTGACAGGTTTTCCTGTAATTGGTATTTGGCTCTTGGACGCACCTTTAGCTGGAACAAGGCACTGGCCCTCAGGCTGGGAGCTGCTGTCTCAGCCGCTGTGCTAACACCAGGCTCTACACAGCTCCACGTGGGAACCGTGTGAGGAACTGACCCAGGATAAAAAAAATCCCACCCAGCATCAAAGGCCTGTTTTTTTAGTTGGATCCAGCTCAGAATCCTTTGTTAGATCAAGAAATGGCTGTAGAAATACTTGTGGTAGTAGGGGAGTCAGGAGGTCAGGAGCAAATGCCTGGGGAGGAAGGGGTGGCAGCTTCTTGGGGTGACTCCCCTGATGAAAACTTGCCCGCTGCCCGGCTCTAGTGTAGGTGTGTGCACTTGCACCACCCTGCTCAGATTCAGGGTGGTGCTCAATCGAGCAGATTTAAATGACTGCGTAAGGCACAAGACAAAGGAGTATTTAACCTTTTCTTGTGATCATAAGCTGCTAAGTATACCGTTGCTGCTGGAATGCTGGAGCTGCCTTAGCACTGCCTCCAAGCCCAGGCAAGGTCATGATGTGCTAAATGCAAAGGTAAAGACTTGTCATTGGTCCTGATTTACCAGTCAATTTAGTTACTGCATACACAGCACCATTTTTTAAACACCTCTTCCACCATTCAGCACGGGGAGCCTGTTCTGGCATGCATTTCAAAATGGCTGTATCACCACTGTGTTAGCAGGCAGGCAGTTGAATTAATGTTTGAAAGCCCTGTAAGCAGACAAACTCTAAAATGTGAAATTAATTTGCCTTGAATAGATCTGGCCTGAAGATGGGTAGAAATCTGAGCTGTACCAGTTAACTGCAGTTTGGCTTTACCTCCACTGGTCCTTGTAGTCAGGCTCATTCTGGCATTAAGCACCCACCATTCCTGCACCTGTGACACAAGGCCAAGATGTGTATAGGGAGTTCTTTAGGTTGATCTGACTTTTTTTAAAAGGAAGATTATAGGATAAGATTATAGGAAAGGATTTTCACTAGATACATGGTGTTGAAATTTTGATTCTTAAAATCACCTATTCTGAAAAATTCTGACATCAGAAGATTAACTGTGCTATTCTTGTTCTAGCTTGTTTCAGGAAGCTCATGTTAGTGCCATGGAAGTGGGAGAGTATTATTTTACATAACATGCAGATTTAATTTCTAGATGTATGCTGACAGCCTATGGTACTCCTTCTGTCAAAATAAAACAAAGTAATTAAGTTTGAAAAACCTCAAATACGCTTTTTACTTGATCCTTAGAGCTGCTGAAAATACTTTAACAGTCAGAAAACCACCTTCATTGCTTGTGCTGAGACAGTAGAGAGCTACTGGCCTTCCAGCCCTGTCCTAGTGTAGCAATGGCTACATGGTGGACATTTGAAGTCCATACATGCTTTTTATTCCAGCACAGTTTTTCCTGAAGTTAAAAGATTTATTCTGAATATGACTAATTAAACATGTCAGGAATTAGACCAATATTTGTTTAGTGACAACAGTGTGTTCAGTACTGTCAAGTATGTAATTGTTTCTATCTCAGGCATTTAAAAAGCTTTATATACTCCAGTGTCTCAGACTGACACAAATAACACGACGCTTTTTGATTAAAGACTCACAGATCTTTCGTAGGGCCATAGCAATAACCATTATTTCTGGATGGAATGTCAAAACCTTTGTGAACTAGTGATTTTTCTCCCTCTCCTCTCCTCTCCTCTCCTCTCCTCTCCTCTCTCCTCTCCTCTCCTCTCCTCTCCTCTCCTCTCCTCTCCTCTCCTCTCCTCTCCTCTCCTCTCCTCTCCTCTCCTCTCCTCTCCTCTCCTCTCCTCTCCTCTCCTCTCCTCTCCTCTCCTCTCCTCTCCTCTCCTCTCCTCTCCTCTCCTCTCCTCTCCTCTCCTCTCCTCTCCTCTCCTCTCCTCTCCTCTCCTCTCCTCTCCTCTCCTCTCCTCTCCTCTCCTCTCCTCTCCTCTCCTCTCCTCTCCTCTCCTCTCCTCTCCTCTCCTCTCCTCTCTCTCCTTTTTCTTTCCCTGGTCCTACAGTACAACCCTCTGTAGGATTTCCTTTCTCTAATTGTGAAAATAAATTATTGCAAAGGCAAGGAAAAACAAGCTGAAATTTGGACCTGACTTCTGAGTTGGCCCTGCTTTGAGCAGAAGATTACACAAGATGCTCTCTACAGGCCTCTTCCACCCTAGGTTGTTAATGACTTTGTGCTTTTTTGAAAAAAGCTACTTTGTAGTGTGATTCATCTGAAAAGCACGAGCAATTTTTCATATAGCTTCTGTTTACAGTTATTGGATATTTTCAACATTTAGAAGAAATTTCAGAGCATTTCTACCACTCAGTCCTTCAGCTTTGGATTGATGGCAAATATTCCTCTTTTGGCTTTGCCTCTGAAAATATTATTGTATTGATAGATGGAAATCATCTCCTGATGTCTGAATAAAATGGAGTATACACATACTAAAGCAAGATCAGAGTGCTCCTAAGTCACCTATGTAATTTTAGAGCAATTTTATTCTGTTATGCCATCAGCTGAATATATGTGACCAATAAAGGTATATCAAAGTTCTGCAATTTAAGAATTAATTGTTCCAAGCAACTATTAAGAGTAACATTAAGGAGTTGATTCCTGTATACATAAATACAGCAAGTACCCATTAACAGATATATAGTGGTAAAAAGTGTATGACAAATAATCAAAATGAAATTGTTTGCAAAGTAATAGTCTATTTAATGAGTCAAATCCAGTCCAGAAACAAACAAAAAAATGTTTAAGTTTGTCATTTGAATTGTAGTTTAATAATAGAGACAAAAATAGCTGAGTGGGGAAATAAACTTATCAGTCAAATTGTGATCAAAAAGCATTTTATTCCATAAATAGCTCTCACAATTTGGTAAAACAGATAGAAGAGTATCACACTTAAGTCATATGGCCTTGAAATTGTAAGTGGAGACCTGAGGCAGGATTAGCTTTAGCATCAATTTTTTTTTTCAGTTGATAAATTGGGAGTAAACCCTGTCTTCTCTCAACAGAATGACTGAGGAGAGCAGGATGTTAAGTTTTATTGTGTATCCTGTTTTTCACTCAGCTCCGTATTACTTTAAAAAACTTGCAGAGTCTTCTGCAGGCTTTGTGTGAACAGAAAATAGTCACAGACAGCTGTTCTTTTGCTTGCTGAAAATTAATATCAAGCACTTCTACAATATAGTCTAGACAGGAAATTACCTTGTCTTTCAGCAGAAAATTGATTAGGTAATTCATTACATCAGTCATCTAAGACACTCCATCCTTTGAAAAATTGTTTTGTGTGGCTCTGATAAAGGTAAGATCTATAGGTCTTCTCTTCTAAGTAGGTGAGTCCTCTTAGGCCGGACATTTCACACGTTTTCTCAGGACAGCAATTCTTCCCTGTGGCTAAGCCAATTGAAGAAAGCCATTCAACTTACCTGATGCTTATCCGTAGGGTGCTCAGAATACAGGACAGAATGAGTCTCCCATAAAAGAACTTTTAGTGCTCGTGCTCCTCTTCAGCTCTCAATCAAGTGCTTTTCGTGTCTGAAGTGCCTGCACGCCCCCAAGAGAATGCTCCCAGTAGAACCTGAATCTCCCCGAGGTATTTTCATTGTCATCTATTGATTTTCATTTAAGTGTGTAGATCACAGCATATAGCTCAGAAAAATTATTGCTTACTTGATGCACGCTTCTTCTGAGGCATTAGTGTTTGCCTGGTAATCACAATTATCTGACTTTTAGCAGTTACAGCCAGCATGTGGCATAGGTGAACCTAAAAATGTGCCCCATGGATTCCAGCCACCAGAAAAAAATAAGTCAGAGAGTGAAGAAATGCAACAATTTATACCAAGTTGTGACCAGGAGAAATTCAGAGGGCAGAAAACCACAAACAGAACAATAAATGAGTTGAATGTGAGTATATGGCATGGCAAAAAGAAAAGCAATTAATAAACCAGTCTTTAAACAGTAGTGAAGAAAAGAAATACAATTTAGAGGGGGGTTGCTTTTTGTGGGGTTTTGTTGGTTTGTTTTTCAATATGTTTTAACAATGATTCACAAAAGGGTTTTGTCTTTTTTTTCCTCCCTAAATATGTAATTTTACTTTCTTGATTTGGACAGAAAGCGATTTTTAAAAATGCTTAAAAAGGTAAGAAAGTATCTTTCAAAAAAACTGAAGCCATGTCCAAGCAAGCAAAAGAGAATGTGAAAAGTGGCAAATCAAGAATATTGACACAAATCACCATCCAACAATAAACATTTTCGGGACTATTTGCTAAACGCACAAAAACGAACAACAGACTCTTCCTCAAAGCCTTTGGGAGTTGAAGGCCTCCCTAGGAGTCGTTAAGGACAATTGACATATCAATGAGAGGATAGATTACAGTGGAAAAACAAAAGGATTCTTGCATGATTCCTCAGCCTGAAATATCTTAGAGATTCACACTGCACAGGTCCTCTTTACAAGGACATATCAGAAGATCTGTTTTAAGCTGAGATGTCTGTGGAGGAGGTTATAGAACAAATTTACAAAATGAACAGTAGCAAACTGCCAGGACCATATGGTATATACCCAGGAGAGCGAAAGGAAATTGAGGATGAAAGAGCTGAACAACTATCTTCCTGAAAACTGCCTCTATACTAAATGTGCGGACGGTGATGACTCTGACTCTAACATTTTACAAGTGCCTCAGTTAGGAATTCTGGGATTACATACCAGTGTTTTTGATTTCTGGGAGGTAACACACAACGTGGAAAAAGTAATCTTAATTTACGTGCAGGGTGATAATCTCTGTACTAGCTGCTGCCACTCAGAAAAAAAAGGTCTTGGAAATGTAACACCTTATTCTGTGAAAAAGTTAGTTTCATGTTCAGTAAAAGTCAAAGAGGCAACTATAAAATAAAACCGAATTTTGGAGTATGACATTTTTTCTTCAGCAAATTAACCCCTTTGCAAATGCTAGCCAAAAGTCTGGCTTTTGAAAATTACTAGTATTTGTTCTAATAAACATATTACCTCTACTTCCAAGCTGCTTGCTCTGATATGTTCTAGGGCCACCACAACTGGAACATTGCTTCCAATAAAAGAGTAGGGAATTATTACTGCAGGAATAGAGAACAAAACAGCATGTCAAGCCATGTCCACTTCTAAATACTATGTTACGTTTCTGGTCTTCCCTCCTATCTCTCATTCCCGGAAGGGACAGGATAGAACTAGAAAAGATTCAAGGAAGGACAATAACAATAATCAAAGAGACGAAATGGCTTTAAGAGGAATAACTAAATTGTTTTGGATTGTTCAGCCAAGGAGAGACAACTTAATTTTGTACAGCTATCATGGCCTGGAGAGGAACAATGACTTTTTTCCTACAAAAGCTAATGAGAGCTCAAATGGTATTTTTGAGGGGTAGGTTGGAAATGAACAAAATTTGTTATACTGTGGAACTCTTTCCCACAGGATATTTTGATAGTAGAAGTGTATAGCTGTTCAGAAAGCTAATTAATGAAAGAAAAATCCACCTGATACTATAAGCATAAAGATAATACCTCTGTCGTTGTTTAAATCCAACCACCAAGTAAGGCCCACACAGCCTGCTGGGAGAGAATCGGAAGGGTAGAAGTGAGAAAACTCATGGATTGAGATAAAGACAGTTTAATAGGCAAAGCAAAAACCACACAAACAAACAAAGCAAACAAAGGAATTCATTCACTGCTTCCCGTGGGCAGGTAGGTGTTCAGCCATCCCCAAGACAGCCATGCTCCATCACCTGTAACGGTGACTTGGGAATAGAAATGCCATCACTCCCAATTTCCTTCCTTCATTCTTCCCCCAGATTTATATGCTGAGCATTATGTTAAATGGTATGGGTCATCCCTTTGGTCAGTTGGGATCAGCTGTCCCAGCTGTGTCCTCCCAACATTGTGTGCATCCCCAGCCCACTGGCTGGTGGGTGCTGTGAGGAAACACCCCTGTGTTATCAACATGGCATTCAGCACAGATCCAAAACACAGCCTCATCACAGCTACTGTGAAGAAAATTAACCCGATCCCAGCCAAAACCAGCACATACCTCTCCTTCAGGAATTTGCTGAACCAGTAATCATTGGAGACTGAAAAAGTATTGTGGGGAAGTATTGGCATATACACAGAATCACAGAATCATTCTGGTTGAAAAGACCTTTAAGATCATAGAGTCCAACCATTAACCTAAATCTACAGAGTCCAGTGTTAAAGCATATTCTCTATAGGCACTCTGCTTCCATATGAACTATTTTTTTTCCCTGACTGTCTGACTTCTCTCTCCAGTTATTTCTTCATTAGATTCTATTTAATACAGCCAGTCACTGTTACCAAGATATCGGTTATTTTCAACTGTTGAAGTGGTGTTACATTTCTGGGTGAACTTTTGGTCTTATACAGTAAGCTATACTTACAGTCCCTCATTTTCTTATAGGGATACCCCATACAAGGTTATAAGGGATACCAAGGTTAATTTCTGAAGTCTCTTATGCCCTGATGTGTGGGCAGTCTCAGTCAGAACCTACCTTCTGCTTCTCTTAGGCATAAATGTGGCTAGATTTTAGAAATGAAGGGAATGGTATGGCTTCTTCAGCTACCTGAAGGGAGGTTGTAGTCAGGTGGGGGCTGGGCTCTTTTTTCAGGACAAGAGGGCACAGCCTGAAGCTGCTCCAGGGGAGGTTTAGGTTGGATATTAGGAAGTACTTCCTCACGGAGAGGGTGATTAGACATTGGAATAGACTTCCTAGGGAAGTGGTGGAGGCACGTCCCTGGATGTGTTCAAGGCAAGGCTGGATGTGGCACTCAGTGCCATAGTCTAGATGGTGTGGTGGTGTTGGTCATAGGCTGGACTTGATTATCTTAAAGGTCTTTTCCAGCCTTGGAAATTCTGTGATTTCTGTGATTCTGTGATTCTACTACTATTGGACCTCTAAAGAATGCAAACGACCTTGAGTAAATGGAAAAAAATAAATGCCTTGGTCTGAAATAATAAATTATTGGTTTGTATTAGTTGCACATAATTGTGCCTCTGAGGAAGTGTTTGACATTCTGTGTAATCATGTTGAAGAAAAGATAGAGCAAAAAGAAATATTCCAAAATTTCCATAAGAAAAATCTGCACCCAGAAATAATTTCAGTGAAGGTGACAAAGAAAAAGAAATAAAAATTTTAATTCTTTCCTGTAGTTGATTTTTTTTTCAACGTAGAACAAAACTAGATCTCCTTTAAGGCTTAGTATCTGTAGACATTACACACTTATGAATTCCAGCAGAAAAGGGACTTATCAGTGCAACTCTCAGTTGCCAAATTAGAGTTGAAATTTTCAATTACCATGAGGTCTTTGTGTCTTAAGTGTGGTCATTTTCCACACAGCATTTCTGATGAAGGTGGTAGGAATAAAATGTTCCTTCACAGTTTGCACTTTGCTGATGAGTATTTGACTTTCCTGACAGTCCTTGCTTTTTGAGGGTAGAAATGAATGAAAACGATTACCTTCTGCTTGCTGCTTGAAACCTTAAAGGAATTAATTGCACACTTTTTGGTTGCTAGAATCAACATTCAAACAAACAAACAAACAAACAAAACCTAGCATGAAAGGAAGCTTCACTAGCAGCCCCTGATTGCTCTCATTCAAATGGCTGGAGTCTGATCTCACTTGTTTTCCTTGGAGAAAGTACATATAAAAAAAAAGGCACAGAGACCAGTATGTAGGGGTCTGTAAATGCAATATAAAAATATGCCATTATAGGAAGAATTAATAGGATATTTGGGCAAGAAATAGAAAGAAAGTAATTCTTTCCCTAACCTTGCGCAAATCACTTACTTTTCTGTTCCTCTCATTTTCTCTTATTTTTTTGCAAGCTTTAAATTTATGCCAGCAGATGTATCTTGCCAGCAGTGTAACTCCTGCTATGCAGTTTAAAAACTCCTGACAACTCTCAGGATGCAGTGGCTCTAAATTAATACAATAACCAATATCAGTCTGGCTGGACCACACTGGTTCAGAGAGATTTTACCCAGCCACGTGACGCTAGCCAGTTACAATTTTGTAGCCCTTTGTAACATCAAAGTTGGAAAGTTTTGGATCTTTCATTGTAGTTTGGGTGCAACTGTTAGCAATAAACATTAGTGTGGCAATAGGAAGAAATTTTCATTTCTGTTTGCTGGACATAGAATCATAGACTCATAGAATGTGTGGGGTTGGAAGGGACCTTTAAAGGTCATCTAGTTCAGTCTCCCCTGCTGTGTGCAGGGACCTTTTTAACTAGATCAGGTTGTTCAGAGCCTCATCAAGCCTGACCTTGAATGTCTCCAGGAATGGGGCCTACACCACATCTTTGGGCAACCTGTTCCAGTGCTTCATCACCCTCATTGTAAAAACCTTCTTCCTAATGTCTAATCTAAATTTATCCTGCTCTAGTTTAAGACCACTGCCCCTTGTCCTATCACTACACACTCTTGTAAACAGTCCCTACCCATCTTTCCTGTAGGCCCCCTTCATGTACTGGAAGGCCGCTATAAGGTCATGTTTTCTGAGTCTCAAAGGTAGCCTTTGCTTCTGAGATTGAGCTGGGTCTCTCCAGGCAGTTGGTAGATTTTCTGGATTCAATCAATTTTCTGAAGAGTCTCCTCAATCAAACTTACTATTTTGTCTCTAACCACAGCCCCCATCCAGCAGACTTACTCGTAAGAGAAGGCAAACAATAGCCACATCATCTCCTCTTTGCTGGGAAAACAAGCACCTCCATGAAGCAAGAGGTGAAGCTAGCAAAGAGAAATTCAGTTTATGTTTTTTTTTCTGCCAGCTAACGTCTCTGAAACTGAAGAGAGCTTAATTTAACAGTGATGTTATTTCGAGTCATTTCATGACAATTGGTTTTTCAGGTTGCTTTTAAAAGATGAAAAATTCTATAAAAGGTGCACAGCTCTGGCAATAAGCTAAGATGGAACAGCCTGCTACAACCCAAAGTGTGTGAGCCCTCACTTGCCAATCTAGCAGTCGTTCCCTGTTGGTATGATTGGATTATTTCATTGGATTATTTCCCAGATGGGCATTAATGTGTTTGTAGGGCACATTCTGTTAAAGGGTCAATGTTTATTAAAGCTGCAGATATTGCATTTGCTCCGAACATGTAATTAAAACAACAGATTGCTCTCTGTTTTGCCTTTCATACAGTAGGCTGTATCATTAAACAGCTCTAGATGATTTTGCCACCTGTTTTTGTCAAGAGCTTTAAAGTAGAACATATTATAGGCATCTCATATGAAATGAAATAGTATTTTTCCATAAAGGTAAGGTTTTCAAAGATTATGATTTACGTTGCAGGCAGGGAAATTCCATATTGTCTCTAAGACCTCTACCTTGGTTTATGAATTTGTTGTACCTTTCTCACTCCAGATCTTCCTGCTTCTGTTATTTAATTTTGGGGGGTAGAAATCTTCAGTGAAATAAATGTGATTTAGGTCTATAATTTCCAAATCAATGATACTGTACATACCCGTTATTACATTAAAGCAAGATTCTGATCATATTGTGATTCAGTCAGACTTTTTCCTGTGACAAATGTTAGTGATATTCATTGTCTCATGATTGCCCCTCCCTAAAATATCAATTATGTCTATTTTCAGAAAAATACAAAATTGTTTTTTCTTACATATCCTGTCTTATCCAATTTCATTCTGCACTTTATGTTATGTATTGTAAGGTTGTTTCAGTTCAATAGTGAACTAAATTATGGTTCTTATACTTAACATATTTATTATGTATCAGAAATTAACCACTGAGATCAAGCAATCTTTTATCAGTAGTTTTAACAATATTTAGCAGTAAAATACAGTAGTTCCAGGCATTAAAATCCTATGTTCATCGCTCCAATACACAATTTTTACCATATGAAGTCTGTCCACAAAGGCTTTGTTCCCCTTCTTCTATCCTAAGAAGAAAGTCTCAGAGCCACATCCTCAGGTTCAGCCAAGAAGAAATCTGCAGACCTCAAAAATGAAGGCAGAAAGACTTCTTGGTTTTCAAAGTAACATTTTGGCCATATGTCATTAAGAGACTAGATTTTCTCTAAGAGCCTCTTCCAATTGTACTGGCTTAGTGCTATTCCAGGAGCTTACCATATCCAATCACCCTAAAAGAATCCTAATCAGGCCTTAGGCTAAAATGCTGTGTTGACAGAAAAGCTGGACAGTAAATAAGATGTTGTATTTGCTTTGGCTCATGGCCTTGTCAAATAACCATTGTCAAATAACAAATTTTCCAGCTTCTGGAGGTAAAATAGATGAAGTGTCATTGAAAATCAAGGTCAGTCTTTCGTTTCCAGATAGGCAGACAAGTTAGTCCTGCAAGTAAGTCTTAGATTGTTTCCTTAGCTCATATTAAAGGGTTTGGGTCTGCAAGATGAACCTGGACAGACAATATTCAGGGATGATGCTTTGCATTAGGCATTTATTTAAGAAGCTTCCTTCAGAGCTGCTCATATTGTCCATCCTGGACTTATTTAGAACTTCTGATCCAGTCCTGCCCTTTCTGAGATCTGTGGCCTTAACAGCTCTTGCAATTTGTTTCTTTTGCTGTTGGTGATGCTCCAGGGCTCTAAAAATAGATGTGCTGTACTACAGACACAATTGATGCACTAGACACTGGCCTGGAGCAATCTCTATGGCCACATTATGGCAAAATTGATAACAAGACTTCCAAGATTATTATTTTTTGGTTTTCATTTGAGTGACTAAAAGAGTTTGAGAGCATAAGAAGGCATGATGATAAATTGATTTGAATTGATATTTTATGCCCTGATCCTCTCATGTTTCATGCACAGTCACTGTGAAATGTAAACTGTCAAGCACAGGCTGAGTTTACCTGCAATAACTCAAGAAAATGTATTTTATTTGGTAGTAACTTGTCTTCTTTTGCATGACTTCTGTTGCTAAAGGATGATGATTGGGCCCAAAATAGCAAAGTGTGTGACTGATATGATTAGAAAAACGATGGGAGCATTCACTTCTATTTTTTATTTCCAGTGACCACCTGTGGTAACTAGCCTATGAGTTTAGTTACCTCTTTGCAGATCTTCATGTAGAAGCAGCACATTGAACCAGCACCATTGAACTAAGAAGGCTGCCAGCTTACATTGCCTTTGCTTTGGCTGCTGCATCCCATTAAGAGCAGCCTGTAGAGGTTTGGGGAAGTTGTTTCTGTCCTGAAGGCTGCTGAAAACACACAAGGGTGAGTTGCTTGTGATGTGCAAGTGAGAGAGGCAAAAACTCAACAGCACAAGCAGAGAATGAAGGGATATCCAAGAAGAATAGACACCTCACTGGGCTTTAATTGTAATGGAAAGGAGCAATGGGAGACAGTAGAATTTGTTGCAGCCCAGTAAGTCTCTGATTTGCAAGACTGAAGGTGTGATGAAGGAAGGGATCTGCCCAATATGGGCAGAGGAGGAATTTGTAAATCTTCTGTTTCTGGTCTACTTCACAATGTTCTTTAAGTTCCTGAGCTCTAATACGACAGCTTTTGGAACTCAATTCTCCAGGAGTTCTGGGAACACTCAGAAAAAGGTTGGCCCACCTTTGATTTGGGTCGATTTAGGTTGACCTACCTTTAAAATTTGACCTAGTTCAGATTCCCATCACACCATTCTTAACAAAACTTTCTCCTGAATTATAATTAGCAAGTCTGTCCGAATGAGATTAGTGTTGTCTAATAAAACTGATAAGGTAATGCCTGCTCCATATTCCCATCTGATGTTTCAGCTGGCAAGACATTTCTCTCTGTAGCCATCACTTCTAGGATTAGTTACCAGCTGATTAAATCTCAGGAAAGCCCATGTATCCTATGGATTGGATGCTAGCCATGCTCCCTGCAAGCAGGTGTGGGAGCAGATATTTTCTGCTGATGGAGGGTTATGCCTTTGCAACTGTCCAGATTGTGGTGCGTAGTAGCACTAGAGCTGAGAGCCACAGATGGCAACAAGGGGGTACAGCTGTCTGCATGAGGCTTAGTATCCCTGAAGCAGCTGCACTAGGAATTTGGTACATGTAGCATGGCTTATGTGTGCTGAGGGCTCTCCTTTAATCCTTCTGCCTTCACCTTATCTTTGCTCATTACATTATTATTACAAATTATGATCATTGCTAAAGCACTAACAATATGTGACCTGTTGACATAGCCCTCAGACACTGTGTTCTCTGGGTTCCTGGCCTAAGGTAGACTGCACTCTACATTCATTGCTAATTATTACTTTTCTTGTCTTTTTTGGCTCATTTTTGGTTTTCTTTCCACTTAGAGTAGGAGCAATGTTGAGTGTCAAGAGCCTTGTGTAGGTAAATAGGATTTTAAATGGTAGCTTGTGACACGAGAACATGATACAAAGCTTAATTATTGAAGTCAGCCCCTTTTGAATCTATCATTGAAACCAGAAGACAAGGGTAAAAGAGAACCTTGACGGAAAACTTAAATTTCAGCTATTATTTTAATTATGTTCAATTTTGCACAGAGTGAAATTAAGATTAACCTTACACCTTTCAATTTCTTTTCCACTGCACTTTTAGTGTTTCTATTTTCTTCGTCTGCTTTGTTTCCGTAGTCACTTCCAAATTCCTTCCTCGGGATCCTCATCCCATCCTCTTTCGCATAGCATTTATTTATTTGATTAGCTATTAATAAATCCTTTATCTCTTCTCCTTCTCTGTCTCCTCATTAATGCTCTAGCATGAGCAGAAAGTGTACAGTAAAAGTCCTCTTGATGTTGGAGCAAATCTTTTTCTCTGAAGCATCCATGCAGAATTTGGATTAGTACTCACATTATATCCAAAGGCAGCCTGATCTCCCACTGGTGTATTTTACATACTCTCTGGAGGGAACAGGATCTTGCTCCTGCACGTTCCTGATTTTGGGGGATCTGATGGGCTAATTAGGTCTCTATTACTGTGTGAAGGAGCTCACAGGGATACTTTAATTTGTATCCTGGTAGGAGCTGCCACTTCACATGTTGTGCACTTCAGGAGCAACAGAGGTACAGCGCAGTGTCATCTCAGAGTAATCTTTTCCCAACTCCTGCTGGAGTTTGCTAACAGGCACCTAAGTGGATCTAAACTATTTCCAGAGTGGGAATTCTGCAGGGATATTAGATTTCGTTCTGGCCTGAGGTGCAAAAGACCCTCTGTGGTGTTTACTGCTCTTACAATTTTTCTTTTTTCCCCCCATTTCAAGATCTTCTTGCACTGGCTTTGGAGCTGTAAGGCAATAACTGCTTAGAAGCAATTAGAAGTGCTTCTTTCTGAATCTGCTGTAGGAGAGGTCAGGAAGCAGAACAGAGAGGATGCACAGAGAATTAGGATTTGCTTACAATATTATTTATTTAGCATGTTTTCAGATTCCTTTGGGAAACAGAAAACAACATAGAGATAATTCCAGAGAAATGAGAAGGATTTTATTTCAAATGTTTTGAATTCATGAGAGGTTTGGGGAAGTGAAAGAAATGAAAACTGCTCACACATAGAATATATCGACTTGCATCAACTAGAGAAGCCTGAATTACTGCTTCTGCAAAACTGTAGAAAATGTTTACAGGCTATTTTATTCTTACATCAGATGACTTCCCTCACTTTGCCTTCCCCTTTTCTCCTGAGATTTTCCTTTCTGTGATCTTTTTTCTCCTTTTTACCTGCTCCTCTCACTTTTTGCTAGTTCCCAGCTTTCCTCTTCCTGTCCCTCACTACACTTTTTCTCCTGCTGTCTCTCCTTTTTTTGCCTTTGTTGTTGCATTTGCTTAGTCTTGGATTTCTCTCCCATGTGCCTTTTTTATTTCTTATCACATGCTGCTTCCCTCTATGTATAATTATTTAGCTACTGCATTTTCCAGAATCTCTTTACATTCCTATCTTAAAAGAAAAAAGTTAAACGGGAGAGGCAGTTCTCAGTTGAATATTTATACAGCAAAATGGGCTGCTTTCTCTGTTATATACCTTCATTTTATCCTGGTACAAACACGCAGAAGACATAAAATGAAAGACGAAAAAGAGAAGTGTTGACATTCAGGATCATCATGATGGCACAGTATAGTGAAGGGTATTAATCTAGAGCTTCCCTGAGATTGCCTTTCAGGTTAACCTATGCTCTGAGTATTGGCTTTGCAACAGTAAAATGAAGATTTTGGAATTTTCCTCCCTCAAAGATGCAGTGTGAAGACAAATATATTGGAAGTTTGAGGGGTGACCACATAAAAAAGGATGAATGAAAAACAGTTGGCTTCCAAGTGGCAACATCCTGACAAATACTTAAGCGGTAGACAAAAATACTTAAGTGGTTTTCAAACTGTGTATTTTCAATTCATTGCCACTACAGAACACAATAAATTTTCCAACATTTTATTTCATGTATGAGCTCTTGGGACAACTAAATCTCAGCATACTATCACAATATTTTTTGAGATACATTTCCTTTTCTACAGGTGTTTGGAAGATAAATATTTTCTAAGACAAATACATAATTCAGATAATTAATAATAATCCAGGAAAACTTGATAAATGCTTTCTAGAAATCAGCTATTGGTTTTTAAAATACTGTAGTTCTGAAAAGAAATACTGAAAACTGGAATTTTGATTTAATGAAGCATTTGCAGGACCTGTTATTTGTTCAATTTTTTGTACAACCACATTTGCAGAGTAACCAGTTAATGCAAGGTTAATTGTGTACATGTAGTTCAGAATTCATTTCACAAAATAAAAATTAAGTGAATAATCAAGGATGAAGAGTTAATGAAATAGTGTTAGCCTCAAGAATGTCTTGCAATAGCTCTTCTGACATCTCTAGCGTTTCAGTAGCAGGCACAGGGAAAACATTTCTCTCACTACTGGAAAATGAGAAAAGACTTGATAATGTGGAAAAGAACCTCCATTTATGAAGTAAAGTGACAACCAAAGTTTGGTGTAAAAACAAACTAAGCATTGCTAAGGGATTATGGACATCAGAGCCTTGGTCCACTGAAGTAAATTATTATATTCCCACTGAGTCAGTGGGAGTGAGTTTTTTACTCTAACTTCAGCTTTAAGCTTTCAAAAGCCTTCATAAATAACCACTTGAAGTTCCCCCAGTTTATCTGCAAAAGATAACTTAGTTGAGACTATATTTTAATTTTAGAATAATCTGATTGACTTAAATCTGCATAACTACTGCCAGAACTAGGAGCGCAGGGTTTGGTGTTGACACTGAAATTCTTAAAAAGCAGGAGAAGCATTTTGGGCAATGCCTGTGATATTCCTGCTGAAAGGAAACACATTCCATTACTCATATAGTTTTGCTGGCACAACAAATAAAGCAAGACTGCTTGAAAATGTTTTATTTCAGCACATAATTTGTTCCTTTGTATTTTCTTCATGTTCACTACCATTGGTTGTTTGATTTCAGAATTAATTTTGATAAATCACCAATATATCGCAATGGATAATCCAGGAGTGGCCAAAATAATAGATAAATATTTAGTCAGTCTTTTACTTTTCTTGCTTCAGTGATTCTAAAGATTGGTCGTATAAATTTAGTGACAAAAATTCCCAATAGTCATTATGCAGACAAATACAATGCCTCCTGGTTCATGATTGATAATGATACTACTAGATTCTCTGAATATATTCTATAGACAGTATTTTAATGTCTAATGTAGACAATTGCAAATATTGTATGTCCATTATTAATAGAATATTCCCACTGGAAAGTATTCAGGAATAAGTCTGTATCTAAAAATACACTACTGTGTGTTTTAGAAAATGAAATCCAGTGAGTCAGCCTTACATAATGAATATTTATTTTTGTCTTTATCGTGTGCTGAACTCCACATTCAGGCTTGAACTGCAGGGTGTGTATGTGGATCTTTGCCTTTCTGAGTTGGAAGGTTAATTTAATCTTGACCCCAGAAGATAGTTTCTTGGGAAGATGTCTGACCATGGCTTTAAAGGGAAGCTTATGCAGCTTTTGTGTCCCACAACAATGACACACTTCGAAATTGCTGAGTGCTGGCCATAAAAAGGGAATCTTGAACTATGTCTTACCTCTTATTCTAGTGACCTCTGCTAAGTGACTTCTGGAGGCCTTGCGCTTGGGTGACTTTCCTTTCACTTTTGTGCATTTACAGTTGTATTTACTAGTTAATCATAGTCCTTGCTGCTCCCTGGTGTTAATTGAAATTATGCAAACCATTAAATAATGACAATAGTAGTACATGTCTTACAAAACGTGACTCATCTTCCCCTGTAGGAAAGAGCTTGGGTAAGTGAGAGAGCTTGAGTGTTGAGGGTGATGACCATCTTTGGTTTGAAAGGAATAGGCATTGGCAACTAAAGCCAGTTTTGAATCAAACTGATGAGCCAGGGAATTCCTAAAACTGCCATACAAATTAACTGTGTAGCCCGTTCCCAGGCTTTCCTCAACAGCAAATGCACTGAGGTGACTCCAAGAATTTCTGGAGAGTTAGAAAAAAACATGGTAAATGAAAGCAGGATGGAAAAAAAATGATGCATTGTTTGCATTGGGTTTTTCAGTGAAGCAGCTGAAAGAATTTTTGCAAAACTCTTTGGACAATGTCCCTCTGTCAGCAGAGATTTATATAAGATAATGTTTTGGTTTGAGCAAGCTCTTAGCTGATTTTTTTTTCTTCCTTTCAGTGAACTTTTTAGCAGCACCAGTGGACTGATAACAACCAAGGTCACTTTTGGCTGTCTGCAGCCTCCCCCCCCGCTATGAGGGAGCAGATTAGACTGAAGGCAGGATCAGCAAACCAGACTATTCCCTTCTCTTAATATTTTCTGTATTTGGCTTTCAGTATAGGCTAATACATCACAGAAGTCAAGCCTCTCATTTTCCTTTTTTCTCACTTTTCTACTTACTGTCACTTCTATCGCCCTCTCTTTGGATCTCTCTGTTTTTTTTTTTCCATTTTTTCCTTACAGCCGACACCCGAGGGCCCCGTCCGTGCGCCCGGACACTGCCCCCTTCAGCTGGGAGACCGTGAGAGTGGTCAGGGGAGGAGGGAGGGGACCGGGTGTTGCACATCCCTTTGCAAATATATATATTACCTTGTCACCAATAATTAAATTAAACCTGTTTCACTTTTCAACCCAGAGAGCCTCTCTTTATCATTTCTCTCCCTCTTTCCCTACCTTGGGGGAGGAGGGGGGGGAGGGGTGAATCGAGAGACTGCCAACTCGGTGCCAAACCGACACAGATAATCAGAACAAATACTGTTCCTGCATGTTTATTTATCTGTAAAACTTCTCTACACAAAAAGTAATGATATCTTTTAATTGACATCATCCAAGTAATAACAGTCTTCTGACTGTGTCATGGGGGTAATAGCAAGCTTTCAAGTACTTCAATGAGTGATGTATTTTTGACATCTTACATAAAAATAAAGACTCCTTAAAAATACACACCTCCTATTTGTTCCAGAACAAATCTCAGTATCAATAAATTAAACTGTTGCAAATTTAAGTGCAAAATGTGTCCATTGTAACCAAGAAACCACACGAGTTCTAAGAGACAAGTTATTTCTTCAACTTTCTTAATAATGTTGTAATTATGCAATCAATTTGTTTCAACAAACTTTTCAATGCTATTCCACACACAACAAGCATACATTAGAAGACAACGTAAGGAACAGGGTAACATACAATAGCTCCTCTCTGAAGTCTAATTGCATGTTATTTATCATTCAGCAAATTAGCCTTGAGAGGTCACTGTTGCTCATGCAGGATAGAAGCATTACTACTAAGATACTACTGAGAAAAATAGTTTAGTTAAGCAGTTACTAGTAGGCTTTTTACTCTATAATCCAGTCTTATGTTGACATGCAAAGACTTCTTCATATGATGCAGTAGAAGGTTGTGTGAAATTGTTCATAATGAAAATGTAAAATTTATTCTTTCAAATAATTACTTTAATTACCTAATATAACACATATTTAGTACAATAAGATGATATGTATTCATTAGAATACTCTGATTAGATTGCTTCTTGTCATAATGTTTTATCACTAATGTGAAATACAGTGCAGTGTTGATCCTTTTATTAAGCCAATATCTTGTAAATCTAAAGATCTAGCAAGTCATACTGGAAGTGAACTGTCTTTTGATTTACTTCTTGAACTTATTTACTTCTTTGAGCTTTTAATAACAGCAGATAAAATAAAAAGGCCAAAGAAATTTCCTGCCTAAGAGAGCATATTAACTTTTTTTATGCTATCAGTGAGACTTCTTGTAACCCAACCAATAGAATAACTGCATTGCAGAGGCATGAATCTTAGGAATTAGACTTGCAGAAAAGCTGCAGTCATCGGCTACAGTTTCTTTCAGAACAAATTCCCTTTTCCATAGCTGTGAGCAATCAGAATGCCCGTTCTACTCTGACTGCATTTTCATTGGAACTCAAGATAAAAGTAGGCTTTCAAAGCAGTTATAAACTTTCTCTTTTTGCCTACTTATTAAAAAAAAACAAGTAGTAGAGCTTGTCCTACATCAAAAACCAAATTCACTGATTCGTTCTGTTCACTTGTTGAATTACATTCTGCCAATAATGTGAAATACATATTTTATCTGTTTGTGATGAGAGCTCTCTCAAAGTCTATCATATCCTCTAAGCTAGATTTGACAGTTTTGAGACAGAACTGTATCCAACCTGGGAGAATTTCTGGTTAAATTTGTGGAATCACTTGCAATAACCGTATTAGGATGTGCATGTCATGTATGAACAAAACCATACAGGATTAGTTTGAAATTATTTTTATGCTAAACCATCTCCAACACCTTCTTCCTCTCAACAATTAATTTTGTACTTTCAGCTACAAAGAAGATTTTCTAATTTGCTTAGAGCCTCAGTTAAAGCCCTTATCCTGCAAACATTTAAACATGCATCTAATTTTACTTAGTGACAAAATCTCTTATATACTGACTAACGGTAAAATCATATGATTTGGGCCTTATTTGGCTTTCAGGAAATCTTTTTACATGTCTCCAAATACTTCAAGCAGCCCTTTTATTGAGCAAACTATGCCTGCAAGGCTACAAAGGAAACCCAAAATAAAAATAGAGATATCTGCACATTTCTCTAAGAAACACAGTTTTTTCCATTTAAGTTTTAAATGGAAGAGAGAAGGAAGGAGAAAAGACATAGCAGCACCTGTTACACTGCCTGTTAAACCCATCAACAGGGCAAATTGTGGTATGAACATAGCCATCAGCAGAGTTAACAGGAGAAATGAGCCTTTTACACCCAGAGCAAATAGTGGAGATCTGTAATTGGAATGGTTGCCTCTAGAAAGACAAGCATAAACAATTTCTGTGGCTGCAAAAAAGGGCAAAGGGTAAGAAAGAAGAGCCTTGGTTAAGAGACACAAATTCACTAGGGTTTGAAGAAATGATGGCAGGTTGTCAGTAATAACTTCCTTTGTCTCTTCACCCCAGGTCAAGAATGCAGTCAATGCAAAAGCTGTTTTCAACACACAAGCAAAAAAGTGAGTCCAATTCAGCATACATCTAAATTCCCCTGGGTTTTTCATGTTACTTTCAAGTGTGGGAAGAAATATTTGTGAAGTGTAACTGAAAATGATCACCCCTACAGAAACCAAAAACTCCTCAAAGTCAATGGAGAGTCTGAATTTTGCCCAGGACCACTGATCTATTTGTGTGAGACAGTAAGTCATCACTACAAGGATGATAATGAAATGGACCAAGGAGCAAAGCTGGCTGAGTTTGGAAACAATTTTGAGAGTCTTGATAAACACACAAGGCAGCAGTGTAACAAACGCAATTACAGACCAAGTTTTCTCAGTCCCTGGTACATATGAGAAACTATGTGACAGCAAGTTCCCACTAACCACCAGATACAAAATACATGTCATGATCAGTTCCATCACTTGGGTCACATTGACAACTACGCCACCTAGTTTGGGAGACAGCTTTTTGCAGCAGGCATTTGCAATATCTTCGTATGTGTGTCTTACTCTTATGAGCTGCCCATCTTCGTTTTCTTCATACAGGCAAGCGACCAGAATTTTGCCTGTGTAACAGCATAATGCTGCAGCCAAGATAATAAGAAACAGACCACTGTATCCACTGTGCAGAAGAGTGTATGGCAATCCGAGGACAAATATTCCCTGAAAAGGAAAAATAAAGAAAAGATAGCACAAAATTCCTGAGGTGAAATGTTTGCTAGAAGCCACACTCCCAAATTTGTCCTCTGTTGAACTTTCCTTTCACCTAACGGCATGGTGGAAGTACTGCTCCATTCAGCTAAGTAAGTAAGAATCATGAGAATTGTGTTTATTTATGATAAATGAAATTATCAGCAAAAATAACTGTTCCTACTGACACACATGTAATGATCAGCTAGGAAAAAGAAAATGTGACTGAATTATAGAGTCACATTCCTAGTTGATATTCAATGCTGATGTGATTAAAACCACATTTTAAAATGTTCATAGGCAGTTATTCAGTCAACATGTATATTAATGAAACAGGTTCAAGATCAGTAAAATTAAGCAACTGTGGAATCACCTGTACAAGTTTCATTTAAATTAAAAATAGTACTCTAGATATGATCCAGTAATGACTATTCTCTCCTGTCTGAAAACTGTTAACAGACCTCTGGAAAGAAAATGGCATTAGAGTGACATCAGATTTTGCTTATGTTTCTCTGCAGCTTCTGTATGCCTGTGCAGCCTTTGCTCTTCTTAAGTCTACTGCTAAAGTGATTCTTCACACAGTTGAGATTCTAGACTGTGCAAACTTATTTAGGTGTTTAAAAATACATGTAAAACATATAGAGATACTTTTCTCTAAACATTTTCTGAAAGGAACAGAATTATCTTTGTTTTATCAGTTTAAAAAAAAATGTAGCATTTTAGTTACAGAGAACACTGTGTGCATTTCTTTGTCTTTTTCTTTATTCCTTCTCTATATTTAAGGGCAAGAAACACTTTAATGTGGTTTAATTTCCATCAGCACAAAACTAACAAAACCCTTGAACAACAGTTATTCATAAAACGATTTAATTTAGAAAAGATGCTTCAATGACATTTCTCTTTTTATGCTACAAAGCTGAAATTAAGCAATGCACATTTGTCAGACTGGTCAGGCATTTTTTTTCTTGATAGCTGAAGTAAGGTAGCAAGGAAACAAGATGCAGTTAACCAGTTCTACAGAAATTTTTACTTCACTATATCTTACAGCACCGATGACATGATGAAATATGAGCATTTGTGCTCGTCTTTGTTATTCTGGCCTGGTAGAAGCACTTGATGCTGATCAAACCCCTCCAAACTCTATTTCTGACCAATCTGAGCAACCCCAACTGCTCTGCAAAATCCCCAACACAAGCTGCCTCCTCGCAGAAGGGGTGACCCACTCTTTTTCTCTCACTTTGTCAGTGGGTGGTAATGCTGATTGCCTTCAGGAGTCCAAGCAGAAGAGGTGAGTTTAACAGTCTAAATCTTAATTTCAGATTTTCCTATCCACAAATGTGGACAGGCGACCATGCAGGGGACAAGTGTTTCAGGCATGCTTTTGTATTTGGTGTTTTCTACCAAGTCCCTCAGGTTTTATACCCAGCAGACAGTTTTTGTGAGGGCAGCCTAGGGAGCCTGGCTCTGCCCAAGCTCTACAAGAAGGCAAGTGCTTCTCTCAGCCTTGTTGGGTTTACACCTACCACCCCACTTCTAAGTGATATAAGTACTCCCAGGCTTGATCAGTAAGGAGGGCTCTGAAGAGAAGCAATTTTTCAAGCACTAAATAATCATCAATGTATAAAAAGTATTCTCCTTTTCTTCCAGCCACAAAATAGTAGTCCTTTTCAGGCAGACTGTGAGATGAACATCAACTAGAGAAGAAAGATTAGAAGTCCTTAAATTAGAGCAGTATTTTTTCTCTAAGTCAAAGAGAAAAATGGAGTGCCTGTCATATGAATGAGCAGGATTGCTTGTTTCACCAGGCTTCACTCTAGATGCAGATATTTTCAGCTGAATTAGAGCTGGAAGAATCATATTAAATGCCTTCATACATTTTGATTAAAAAGGTCTATGCCTTTATGTATTGAAATAGAAGTAGCTCAGTTATTATCACTGATATAACAATACATTTATTGATGAAATACCTTTTTGTTGTTGTTTTCAATTACTTCATTTACAGCAATAGTTTTGTGTAAGTCCCCATTTCATTTAGGAGCTGGGACATTCAACCGCATAGCTTGTGGTACTTCAGTCACTCACATCTCCCCACTCCAGCCTAATACAGGTCTCATGACCCAATTATCTTGCAATGTAATTAGCATTTCTTTTGTGTGTGAATTTCACAGCAGTGTTCAGAATTTGACCATTTCTGCCATCTATTAGTCTACTTTCTTAAAAAGACTAGATAGCTGGCTGTATCTAGACTGCAGGTAGCACACATACAACAGTAGGTTTTGGTATCATGCCATTTTTAATTGTGGGTTTGAGTGACTGGCAAGTTAGGTAGCTGCCTAAAGAACAAAATATGTTTCCTCTCATATTAAAACAATAATTGGAGAACATTTACATAACAGATATTGAGTTTAAAGGCATCACAAATAAACCAAGTCTTTTGAAAAATCAGGAAGATTAAAGCCAGAGAGTCATCTTCCATATTAACATAAGAACAATGATATTTCTCAGTTCCTTGCAGTTTGTAGCAAGCTTATCTCATTTGTTCCATACTCACAGCATTATTATTTTGCCCTTTAACCTGCATTTGGGAGTTCAAGTGGTATCTGCAGACCCAAAGTGTCACTGTATAATTAAACCACAGGTAAGTGTCAGCATAGGCCTTACCCACACAATGGCTTCTCCCCTGCTGAATTTAGCCTATTAATGTTTATATTACTAGCCTCAACCTAAACCAAAGTGTAAGTCTTTCAGAAACATTATCACATTAGACAGCCATTTACAGTCCTCCCCACAGGTGTCTGCTTTTCCATGCTTAATTGTTAGTTTAATCAGAGCATAACATAATTCTAACCTCTAACATGTCCTTGCCATTGTTTATATAAAATAATTTTATTTGGCACCTAACACAGGCCACAAGATGAGAGGTGGGGTTTTTTGTTGGTTTTCTTTTCACCTTCTGAATACAGACCTTATTAAAGAAACCCATTTTTGCACTCTATATTCTTTCTTAAAATGATGTGTCAGCGATTGCCAATTTCAAATCACATTCAGCGAGTTTAGAAATTCTAAATTGAACTTTTCTACATAAACTCTGAGTTTTCATTTCACCTGATGTCTTTGACATCTTTTTCCCAGAGTTTTCAAAAAATAGCGGGTGAGATTTGTTAAGAATCTCACAATTTCTGTGTCCTTCAATAATAGAAAGCTAATATTGTGAACATAACTGGTTTTGCAGCTTTTTGGATACACACCATGGTTAGTAGAGAGAAATAGGAGAACTCTGAACATGCCAATACAGTAAAATGACATTGCTTTTCCTGCATTGACAGAAATGGTTTTTCCATTAAAAAAAAAGAACATAAAAGACCCCCACAAAACCTCCAACCCCTTCCCCCCCAAAAAAAAAACCCAAAATAACAACAATCCAAAAAACCCCAAACAACCTGAAAGTTTAATCTATCAGCCTGTTGTCAAATTTCTACAAAATACAAAAAAATCTTAGTGAAGGCCAAAGAATGAAAGAATTTCTCAGACTTCAAAATTCATTTTTAGTTTTAATCTTCTGTTCTTATCTTTGTAAAAGCAATACTTCCTGTTAGGACCATTTCCTGAACATCATCAAGTTTAAATAGTTTAGTTTCAAAGAAAAAGATATCTTAAATAACCACTTATTTTGCTGTCAATGTAATACAACAGTACAGGCATCAAGATGTGTTCTCCAGCTGAAAGTTGCTCAGCATTATCACAGCATTGCTTAAAGTGACTTATCTGTGGAAAATTCCTTTTCCATAACTAAATAATTTAATGGATGTTACTGAAGGTGGCTTTTGTGCCCCTTTCATGAGGAGAGAGTATACGGAGAGTATAGATATGGCGTGTCAACTTTTCACTGATTCTTTGCTAGTGGAAGAAGGACACAGGTAATTCCTATACCCTTTGTCAATGTATATTCAGTCCAGCCTGGCCCCAGTACTTGCTTTTACTGAGTTTTCAAATCCTGTGTTTTCATGTCCAAGTTATGGTTCAGGTAGCCTTAGCTGTGAGGCATCAATTAAAATGAGCAGCAAAAGGAACCATTTCTGAGATTGCCTCCTAATTCTTAGTTGTACAGTTCTGTCCAGGAATTGTTCCTATTTGAGTGGTCTTATTTCCAACTGTTCTAATGCAAAATCAAATACATTAGCTCTAAATATGCTGGTTTAAGGAAAGCTGTTTATAAAATAGAATAGCACAGAGAAAGAGTACTCACACAGATGGGTAATGAGGGGATGTAGTTTTTTGAAACAGTCCTCTATCATAGCTCAGCTTGAGTAGTTGTGTTGTTTGCCATCAGTCAATCTGCCCTGTAAAGGGAGGGACCCTGCATCTTCCCTGGTCTCCCAAGATGTTTGCAAGTTTGGGTATTTTCTCCCTAGGCCAAGGATGGAAGTGGATCGTGCCTAGGTGGAGGTCCTCGTCAAACATCTAAAGTGGATTAGCCATAGGCAGCTGAAGAAAGGACTGTGGGCTGAACTGGTGATCAGCTTTTGAAGAAATGGCAGGGACAAGAGTGGAAAGAGCATGTGAGGAAAGGTCATCCTCAGGTAGAAGTCATTTATTTGTCTTGTCAGAACAGTACGAAACAAGCAGATCAGGATTTCCAAATTATATCTGCACTTTATAACACTTTGGAATTTCTCGATTTGACTGCAATATTTGAACTGCATGGGAGTGTTTCCCACAGCAGCCAGGCTGGCTGCTTGAAAATACCAGATATATGGATTAGTGTAGAATGCAAAATGTAGGCCTTCTGCTATCACATCACTCTTTGGCACTACTTCACCTCAGGGCAAGCACCTCCCCAAGGAATAAAATGTGTTTAGAAAAATGCATAAAAGAGTGCAGTCCAGCACTCCGAGAATATATAAAAATTCCTTAATGTTCAGTTTTAAGACCTTTTTGGTCCCACGTAAAATCCTTAATTTCATAGGCTGTTTTAACTTGAAATACGACACTTTGAAAAACAAAGCAGATTGAAAGATAGTTAATAAAGAACATCTAATCATAGTCAGAGTTGAGACATGCCAAAAGACAATGAAATAAAATGGAGTAAAAAATAATGCTAAAAGAAAAGAGAAAAATATTTCACCTTAAGACTTAATCAGATGGAAAAAGACATTAAGAAATTAAGAAGAATTTAACTAAAAATTATTTAGTCAGTACATCTCTCCTATATGCAGAATACACGTTAATATGCTAATATGACTCTGAATTAGCTGATTGCCTTTCTTACCATCTATAGCTACTCCACTGGAACAGTTCATTTAAGCCTAAGTATTTTCCCAACTATGTATTTGATTCTCTGCATGAACATGGGTTAGGCATAGAAACTACACAGGAAAGCCCTTGCATGGGCAGAGACACCTCCCACTAGACAAGGTTGCTCAAAGCCACATCCAACTTGTCCTTCAACACTTCCAAAGAAGGGGCATCCATTCCCACTAAATTAAGAAATAATAGCAAATCCCTTAATCTCATGCCATAACAACAGAGCTACTTGCTTGTTGATCTACATGGTTATTTTCCTTTCTCAGCCACCGCAGTGATCAATGGTTATTTTGTATGTTCTTCCAGATCACTTTTGAGTTCATTGATTAATACTGGACCTGATGCCAATTATTCTACTTGATAACCTCCTAACTGTACTAGAAACTCATTCCTTTGATAAAAGATCCACATTGATAGTTCCTTTTTTGGGATCTGTCACTTACGCAGTTGTTAATCCATCTAAGATGTATTCTAGTGTTGCACTCCTTTAAATCAGAATGTTGTGTATTAATGTGTCAAAATTCCTTTAAAAAGTCTAAATATGTTATTTATCTTTCACTGCCTACATTATAATCTCATCAAAGAATTATACAAATCGTGTATAATAAGGACTGTAAGGACTCTTTCTCCAAAGAGTAATGATTGACACTAATTATATTCACTATCAATTAAAACCTGTATTAACAATAACATTATTTTTTTCAGAATTATTGCCAGGTTTCACTAGTCAGGATTAACTGGCTTTCTAAATGCTGGAATGATATCCTCCATCTTCTGAAAATTCCACATATAACAGTGATTGTACAAGAACGTTATCATGCCAGATACATCTTTTGCTACATTTCCCAAAAGCAAACTTACTGGGCATTCTGATTTTAAAATATTGATGAGATATATTTTAACATCCACTTAAAATAGTAACTATAGTTATCTAATAGTCAATTGTCGAAGTGTAAGCTTGGAAAAAATGGGCACCTCAATGTATAACTGACACCTATCTTAAGGTAGGTTGTTAGCAGAGTTGAGACACATTTCCTTTCAGTGATGCCTGTTTCTCTTGCTGAATAAGAGAATATGTAACAAATGGAGTGTAAACAGACAGCTTAGAAACTCTGAGAGTTAACTGCTAATTGTCTTATGCACAATAGATGATGCCCATCCTGAAAAATTACAAAATGGCCCACTGTTCTCCTGTGCTATGAGCTGTGCTGGTTTGGTTTGGCAGATTTTTTGGTAGTGGGGGAGGGGCCCCAGAGGTGGCTCCTGTAAGAAACTGAAGAGCTTCCCTCCAGCTCCAAAACCAGCTGGCCAAGGCTGAGCCATTAGAGATACAATGGATGCACCTCTGTGATTCACATATGAAAGAACTGATAGAAGACCTGAGAACAGAGAGCAAGGAGGGGAGCTGAGGTAGAGAGGAGAGAAGCAGATCAGTGCTGGCATTGAGATTTCGAGGTTGGTGAGGAAGAAGGGAAAGGAGGTGCCTGAGAAGTTGTTCCCCTGCAGCCCATGGTGAGTCGGCAGGCTATCCCCCTGTACTCCATGGAGGAACACAGCAGAGCATTCCCTGAAGGTGCCTGGAGCTGCAAATGTGGACCTGCAGCCTGTGGACTTGGATCTGCAGCCGTGGAGGGTCCAGTGCCAGGCGAGGCGCGTGTTCCCAGAGCAGCCCATGACTCTGTGGGAAGCCCACACTGGAGCAGTCTGCTCCTGAGAGACTGCACCTCGGGGGAAGGACTCGTGTCAGAGAGGTCTGGGAAGGACTGTCTCCCACGAGACAGACCCCGTGGGGAAATGGGAGGACTGTGCGAAATCCTTCTTCCTGAGGAGGAAGGAGAGGCAGGAACCACCAGACTGTGAACAGACTCTAAACCCCACTCCATGTTCCCCAGTGCTGCTGGGGGAGAAGGAGGTAGAGAAATTTAGAACAAAGTAATTTGTGCCTGGGAAGAAGGGAAGAGTGGCATAAAGTATGTAAGCACTGCTCTTTGTGTTGTCTGTGTCCTGTGTCTATCTGATTCGTGTGAAATTAAATTGTTATTTTTCCCCAAGTTGGGTCTGTTTTGCCTGTGACCTTAATCAGTGAATAACCCTCCTTGTCCTTTGTCTCAACCCACAACCTTCTAGTTGTCCTTTGTCCTCCTCATCTCACAGTGTGTGTGTGGGGGCGTGTGAGTGAGCGGCCAAGTGGCTGGTTCTTTTTTGTCGGTTTGGCCCAAACCATGATATGAGCATATCTTCCTGACTGTCTACAGAGACTACTTATGAAGAGTTGCATCTTTTCTTAGAGTTAGAACAAATTTAGAACCTCTTTCTGCTGCTAATGTAGAAAATCAGAGTAGTAATATTCAGTGAGAGATCTCAGAGAAGAGAATGGCGATATTACATTAGAAAATCTCTAAGTTGATTTTACCTGCTCTCACATCCACATACTCAGAATCACTGATATGTGTGTCCTCATGGCTTTGTCAGAATCACCTGTGTGCACCAAGGAGGACAATGGATGCTGGCAGTCAAGTACTCACTATGTCTCTGGGGTTCATGTTCACTAGTGATAACAAACAGATTTTGGATTTACCTCAGGGGTCGGTACTGGGACTGGTGCTGTTTAACATATTTTTTGGTGACATGGACAGTGGGATCAAGTGCACCCTTAGCAAGTTTGCCAATGACACCACGCAGTGTGGTGCAGTTGACACACTGCGGGGAAAGGAGGCCATACAGAGGGACCTTGACAGCTTGAGAAGTGGGCTAGTGCAAACCTCATGAAGTTCAACAAGGACAACTACCAGGTCCTGCACATGAGACATGGCAATCCCAAGCACAAATACAGGCTGCCTGGAAAATGAATTGAGAATAAAATGGAGGAAAAGGACCTGGGGGTGTTGGTTGATGAGAACCCCAACATGAGCTGGCAATTTGTGCTTGCAGCCCTGAAAGCCAACCAGATTCTGGGCTGCATCAAAATAAGTGTGGCCAACGGGTCAAGAGAGGGGATTCTCCCTCTTCACTCCGCACTTGTGAGACCTCACCTGGAGTACTGTGTCCGGTTTTAGAACCCCCAATACAGGAAGGATGTGGAGCTGTTGGAGTGAGTCCAAAGGAGGGCCACGAAGATCAGATGATCAGAGGGCTGGAGCAAGGCATGTAGTCATAGAACAAGGGGGAACAGTTTCAGACAGAAAGAGGGCAGATTTAGATTAGACATAAAAAGAAAATCTTCAGTGTGAGGGTGGTGAGAACAGGTTGCCCAGCGAAGTTGTGGATGCCACATCCCTGGAAGTGTTCAAGAAGAGCCTGGACGGTACTTTGAACTAGATGGTCTAGTGGGAGGTGTCCCTGCCCTTGGTAGGGGAGTTGGAACTAGGTGATCTTTAACGTCCCTTCCAACCCAAACCATTCTATGATTCTAAACTCTTTTGGAGTGGATGCAGTTTTGGATCTTTTTCATTATTATTTTGTCTCATTCTTCATAAATATTAGCCAAAATTCCGGAATTTCACAGTACAGTTGCTTTCCTTAACTGCATGTTTTATAGATACTGTCCTCTACTTCTAGGAACACTTATTTATACATCAGCTTTTCTACCTCTCCATTTGAATGAAATCACATACATGGTACTCTGCAGCTGTAAACATGTACCTTCCCTTTTTACCTTGTTCTGCTGTTTCTCTTGGTGCTTTTAGACAAACTTACACAGTCACAGATAGAGACATTTTCATTCATACTTGATTTATGCTACTAGTATTTCTGATTAAGATTTTTACACTAAACCTTTCATTTTTTCCTTTAATTCCTAAAAAATTGTTTACTTACTGTCCTAATCCTTGGGAGATCCATTTTTTCCTGGTGTCTTTGGGTTACTATATCTTTTGCTACGCTTCATAATTTATAATTTACAATTATTACTCTCATCCTCCCTTTCTCCTTTTTGTTACCTTTAATTTTTTTATTTTTTTTTAATTTTGTTTGAAACATCCATTTCACACTTGAAGTAGGAGGGCTTTTAACACATAGGCATACTATTTCTTAATTATGAGTTGTGGCTTCCAGACATCTCATAAGTTCTTGTTAAACAACTTTCAAATTGCTTTCACAATTTGCTGTCTGTATTTATTCTTCCTAATCAATTATTTCTCATATTTTTTTTCCAGGTTTGTAAAATTCACTCCTTTGAAGTACCAAGTATATATACATATTATTGTCTTCTGTTTCCCCACTATTAATGTAATTAGATCCACTGATCTGTTCATCTTTATTCAAAGTAATGAGGCTCAGAATAGAATTACCTTATGCTAGGTTCAATACCTTTTGTTAGATAATGATCATCTATCATTTTTAGAAACTTTAATGATGTTTTACTACAGACTGCATACAAGCTCCAGCATAAGTCTTTAAAACTGAAGTCACAAAGAACAATACTTTTCTTTTCAGACAATAGCTTTAACACAGATAATCACCTAACACAGAGTGCCACTCTCTCTTCTTTTACCTACTCTTCTTTTTGTTAACAGGTATTATCTAATTCTTTTTAAAATCCAGTCACATAAGCATCCCACCACATATTTGCAGTATCAGTTATATCCTATTTCTTCTCAGCAGTAAGAATTTCCAGTTCCCTAGCTGGCTACCCAGACTCTTAGCACTGCTCTACAGACACAGGGAAAAGAGTTAATCTGGTTTCCCACTTCCTTCACAGTTTGTTCACATCTCAGCTGAGTTTGAATTAAGAAATACTACAAGGTGTTCTGTAGAAAACTTCAGATATTGTCCATGGCCTGTATGACCTTAGCAGCAGATCCATCTCCTTTAATGTCAGCGAAAAATCTTCCTTGAACTTCAGGGATGGTTGAATTAGACCCCAGCAATCTTGTTTTTCCTGATTTGTTTTATTCTTTCTCTCTGCCAATGCCAGCCTGTTTTAGCTGCAGGGAGGAAAGTGACTAAGGTGTTTATGCTGTGATTAATGCCCGCAATCACCTTATATACTGAAAGAAAGTTTAGAAGTGTTCTGTCAATCCTTCAGATCCCTTAAGCAGATGATAAGGCAGATAGACTGTCCAGGAGATGTTGTGATAAGATAAGCAAGTCAGGAAGTCGCATGGCTTGCATTGGAAAATGTATGTGCCATTTGACTGACAAAAGCCACTGATTTTTTTCTCTTTTTAGTGGCCAGATTAGCCTTAAGAATCTCCTAAACATTAGGAAAGGGAACAGAGGAAAGAAAATGTCTCAACAAAAAAGAATTGCTGCTATTGAGTTTGACAGCTGATCCCATTGGCTTTGCTATTGGTTTAAATATTTGTTCTAAAATGGAAATAATGTGCTTGATGCTTAATTCTGCATGGTTTGATGGAAAATGTTACTTTGCATAAAATCAGAGCTGTCTCCAAGAATGCACTGAATCCCACAAATCTCCCAAGCAAATTACCTTTTAAGAGAATATATTGTTTTGCTTGGTCCCAAAGGAAAAAGTAAGCTTTAGTAGAAGAATGAGGGCCTTTATTATGTATTATGTAGTGGAGAGGAAAAAGAGATGAAAAAAGTAAGGCAGACAAAACTAAAACAAACATAATTTTAAAAGTTAGTTGAGGTAACCAATGTGGACAGTGGTTGGACAGCAGAACAGGCTGCCCAGGGAGGTGGTGGAGTCACCATCCCTGGAAGTGTTTAAAAGAAATATAGATGTGCTGCTTAGGGACATGATTTAAGCGTTCAACGGGTAGATAAACGTTATGATGGGTGGATTTAGGTTATGGTTGGACTGGATGATCTTCAAGGTCTTTTCCAACCAGGTTGATTCTGTGATTCTGTGGACTCACTGGCTGCTTACCTGTTTCTCACATCATAGCTCATCACAGATTCTCAGATTTTCACCTGAAGGCACACAAGTACTCAAGGCATCCAGTACAGTAACATGTGACTGATTTTCCTTGAAAATGTGGTCATAAGAGCTTGAGGGGAGGCAGAGAGAAGACTTTGGGAGTCTAGAAGCAAATCAAAGCTGTGGAGAGCCAAATAACTTCATCTGTGTGGACTGACATAATAAAAAGAATAACTGAAGTGCAGAGAAAGTTCAAACTCAGGCTAGAAGAAAGCATTTGGCTTGTTAGGAGTATTTCTTGAATGCTGTCTGTCTGGGACAAGCCACAGTTCTTGTTACTTTAACAAGTAAGGCTGAAGAGGAAATGAAAAAAACCAAACCCATACCACAAAGAACTTTGCACTCAAACAAAACTTATGCACCATTGAGAGGTGAAAAGGAAGCCAGGTTAACATCTTTTGGAAGCTCGGTTATGTTTTCAGAAAGCTGGCATAGGATTTTTCATGACTGCATACAGAATAAAAGGTGACTGAATCCTCCCCTGGCTACTATTATCCTGTTCGTCCCTCAGCACAGACCCAACAACCACTTTTAGGTGGACTCTTACTCAGACTATAATGACTTCCAGAGCTTGGTGTAAAAAGCAGAAATTTGTCTTACAGAACTGCCTGGAGACAATACAGTTAATAGTCTGGATGAAGGATAAAAATACTACTATTTTTCATCTCTAGGAATCAGTAAACTTATACAGAGTATCATAGTATATTCCTCTGGAACATGTGAGAAAAAGATGCTGTCTTAGAGTCTGGCTGGGTATAGACAACAAATCTCTACTGCTTTTTCTCCCTTAATCTTAAACTTCAGTGGCACCCTTAGAGGCTTCTACCTTTAGGATAATAGAAGTAGCAACTGATTTCACTGTCGGTATTTCATCATGCACAGATACAGATGAAGTTGTGGCTATAAATGAACTCACATAATGGGGGTGTCTCTCTCCTACAACAACATGAAAGATCACATCATTCTTAAAATTCAATGAAGTAGAATAATTCCCCGCATTCCAAGTAGGTTAGACAAACATTTCCAAATGTGTATAATTATAAAGAGAAAAACTAGAGATCAGAAAAGAAATTTAACTGAGTTTCCTGGCATTCCCTGAGTACTCAGCATAAAAGCTGAGTTAATATTTTTTAAAAAATATTTTCTTGGTCTGCAGTTGCACTGGAAAGGCATGGAGTTAGGATGCTGTCTGGAAACAACAGCTGAGGATCTCTGGATTAACAAACTGGGGACCTTGATTATTTTTGACCTTTGACAAAGACCTCAGGTTTGGTTTTAACTTTTAGATACAAACATATGGATGGGGATAAAAATACTTATTTGATTCTTAAAACAAAGTTGTTTAAGTGATTGCTGCAAAAGTTTAAAACAAAGATTTCAATTTCTTCTTAACCTGAGCCATTCCGACAGTGGAGGGAAAACTCAGCTCCATTGGACCTCTCTTTTGTTCTTGCTTCAGTGTTGAGAGCTGTAACGATTTCATATCTGACAATTTTACTTTAAGACTGCATTTAGTTTCTGTCATTTTCTCCTAAATAACTTTCATTTCTCACATTCAAATTTTTAGGCAAAATCCGAATTTATTCATGAGGTGAAATCAATGGATTTTAGCGGAAAACTCAGTGACTATTACTAAAGTTACTAAAATGACTACTTTTTTACCTTCTTTGGTACCCAAAGAAGGCATCGCTTCTTAGGATCTGTGAATTGAATTAATCTCACCCAATCAATTAATCACTCTTTTTCTGCCTAAACCAGACATTTAAGGAATGAGAACACTTAGTAACAGAGAAGATATACCTGACAAATCTACCTTGTACACTTATTAAGAATGAGAATCCTAACTTCACAGATCTAAATACAGCAAAAACTAAAGCTAATCTGCTAGCTCTGGAAAGGATAGATAGAAACAAGGATCACCAGAGGACTATTCATTCCAACAGTGTAGGGGGCTTATTTTAGCATTTGTGAATCTCCATCAGAGATGCCTATTTTTCTATGTTGTCTATAGAACGCGATGAATTCCTTTATGAAGGCCGTGAGACTGTGAGGTGCCCAGGAAGAGCAAAGGAGGAGCTGGAAACTGGGTAACTTGGCAACATGACTGCACCTGGGAAGGCAGGGACAAAGGGAAAAAGGTGTCATCAGGTAAACTGAAGAACACTAGAACATAAGGTTGTGAACCATATGAGATAGCAACAATGGGTAGGAGAATATGAGGGACAAGAGTCTGTGAGGAAAAATGACTGATATGAAAAATATCTAAGTATAGGCATAGGACAGGAATAAGTAGAAAGCTAGAGGGAAAGCATGAATTATACAGCTGATTCTCCTTTCTGATTAGGAAAGGAAATCTTCAGGGGTGGAATGTCAGGTCCTCACAATTTAGGAGATAGCAAAGAGTCTCTGAAATCCCATCCAAGCAGCAGAGGGAAGCCTATAGTTTTGAGGAGGTATTTTATTTTTTACTTCAGATGACAACAATAAAAAGTACAAATGGAAGTCCAGGAAGTACAAATGGAAGTCCCAGGAAAAATAAAAAAAGTCAGCTGGCAAGTAAAAGCAACAAGAGCAGGAGTGGAGAACTCATTTTAAACTCTAGATCTCAATTAAAGTTTAGAAGAAGATTTTTAAGTCCCTTAAGGGAAGGTGGCTGGGGAGATGTCATTTGGATTTGCAGAAATCATTCAGAAAATGAGACAAGAGAATGATTTTTAAATGTAGTGAGATAGAATAGATCTCAGTGCCAACTTTTATATATGAAACAAACAGTAAAATGACAGAATTAACAGTCATTATAAAAAAAAAAAACTTCTTATAAATAACTTTCTTATGAAGGAGAAATAAAATATCTTGGATCATATAATTCTTATACCCATATTCACATTAATTTGGGCTTCAGCAGGACTACTCATCATTTCTGAAATACCCAGATTTAATTTGAAATAGTCAAACTGGAATGGGTTTCCTCTGCTTATCAGGAAGGAACTAGCCTGAATCAAACATGTTTCTAGAGGGAAAAACTGAGCAATAAAAAAAACCTATCCTGAATGGAAATATCCATGTAAAGTAAAGGCAAAAGCTGAAGCTACTATTGCTACTGATAACATAAAACAACCAAAGATATTTGCTTTAGGGACACACAAAATATAATCTGCTGGTACATTATTTGTGTCAATACAAGAAATGGACTAAGAGAAATTGAAATGTATATCAAAGTATGTGTGTGTATGGATTGAAGTGAATGTTTCCTTACTTTGACTCATATGTTTACCTTTTTGAGAAGTAAAAATTAGATTTGATATTTTTTGTTAGCTATTTAGTGAACACTGTGGTACATATGGCAAAACTAGTGCCACTGGACAAGAATAGAGAGAAACATTGCCTTCCAAGAAACATGTGTGGAGAGGAGAATAGGTGCAAATAGCAGCAAATTTCTTGCATTTAGCTTTAGGGGCAAAACATTTTATACAGTTTACTGTGCTAAAACTAAGTTACAAATATAATCTTCAGTACTGTGTGTAATCAGTGTTTAGGCTTTTTATTTTCTCAAATAGCTCCATTTGCTCATTCGGACAAAGCTTGTGCCATTTCAGTCCAACTCCTGCTGTCACGAATTACACACATTGAAGTAAACTGTAGATTAACCATCTACAAATTGTGTGGGAGAAGATTTATCGTTTGGAAAGTCTAATACAGAAACATTACTACTTCTGTTTCTATCAGTATATTATAATAATTCAGATATCCTTCACTTTCAGCATTACATTCTCAAACACACCTGCAGTTGTTGAGCTTGTCAGCCTTTATTCCTTGTTGAACCCTAAGGCTCACCCTTTCTTTTCCTAAAAAAACCTGTCACCCTCCTGAAAATTAGCAAATGGAAGTGAAGGTAGTTTATAGAAACCAGGAAAATAATGCTTTCTGATAAAATATTTCACTTCCTGCTCCCTATCTGTATGTTCTTGTTTTCTTGGAAGGAATGTTACCTTTGCAGAAGTTACAAGTCTAAATAGGGTTTATTAATGCAAATTCACCAAGGTTACACACCTCATAAGTTTAAGAATAGGGACAGAAAGAATACTTTTAAGAAGAATATTTTCAATCAGTGATAGCTGGTCAGTGGCATGTGCTATAGAGAGGCACAAGTGTACTAATGATCTCAGCCACAAGAGGCTGGTAAATAATTATAATGGGTAATTTGGGCTTTGTTTTGAAAGGTCAAACATACTACCACAGCAATAAAGTAATCAGATATAACAGATAAAGGAATTCAAAGTTGCCTAATAATAGTGTTTTTAAATACCCTGTGACCTGCCATGAATTAAAAAAAGGATAAATTATGCCATCTGTTTCCATTCAGCTTGTTAAAAGCTCTCAGGGATTGATGAGACTAAAAAGCATGGTAGATTATTTTGATTCTAGTGTAGTAGTAAAGTACATCAGCTATTCCCTTCACCTGAGGGAGCCAGAGATCCTTGTTCTGCAACAAGTCGTGGTGCATTGGGTTCTCCCAGGGAATAAAATGATCATCGCTTTCAAGTAACTGACAGTTACTTGATCCTGTTTTGTAACATCTACTATTTCAAAGGTATAATTTTCCTAATGCTACTATCCATTTATCTTTGATATCTTGATTCTGTCATTGTTTCTTGACCATCTGGATTTTTAGGATGGAATGCCCATTTTAAAGGCAGAATATTCTAATGGTACTCTTACCACATTTGTCTGCTGATTTATCTTGTGCTCAGCCCCTACAATGGATTTTGATAGCAGGAAGAATCCATTCTATATAGAAAAAAAAGGAGCAAATTGCACCAAATGTCAGATTGACTTGCCACAGGCTGTATTTAAACAATCATTATTTTGAAAAGAGTTTCAGTAAAATAGAAAACATTTTGAGTCTTACTTTCAATTTTTTTTTCATTATTGGAGTATCCGGGAGTTCTTGATAGGAATTCCATTGTGCATGGCACTGTGCAAAATACAAAAGATGGTCTCTTCCCCAAGGAATTTAAAATCTAGCAGTAATATAACAGGAAACAAATAGAGGCAGATGGGGGAGTCAAGGAAACCATGAGTCAATGTGGAACTGTGAGTCAAGAGAGTAAATGATGGTTTCAACGTAGCTTATAACTGTGACATTTTCAGCAAAAGGACATTTCTAAGAGGATTAGAGGAGTGTAAATAAATATCTTCTTATAAGCTCCGGAAGAACAGACACTGAAGTCAATATATGCAGAAAGATAAATGATAGATTGTTAAAGAAAAGATGAGTAGTTTACATTTGATTTGATGGTTGAAGAGGTGTTTGCAAGAGCTGTTGAACTCATGGGGTATGGAACTGCATCAGCTTTCAAGGTGGATGTACATGGGGCAACCTTGGCAACATCAGAGGAGGATGTGCTACTGTGATACAGATGGGAAATTATTAGTGCTCAGATAAGACTTTAACCTTGTGGATGAGTAAATCAGAGTATATATTAGAGATGTTCCTCAAGTGTCACTACTGGGACCAGTGCTGCTTAATATCTTTGTTGGTGGCATGGACGGTGGAATTGAGTGTACCTTCAACAAGTTTGCTGATGACCCCAAGCTGTGTGGTGTGGTGGACACAATGGAGGTAAAGGAGGCCATCCAGAGGAACCCTGACAGGCTTAAGAGGTGGGCCCATGCCAAACTTATGAAATTCAATAAGGCCAAATGCAAGGTCCTGCACATGGGTCGGGACAATCCCAAGCACAATTATGGGTTGGGTAGGGAATGGATTGAGAGCAGCCCAGAGGAAAAGGACTTGGGGTGTTGGTTGATGAGAAGCTCAACATGAGCTGGCAACATGCACTCACAGCCCAGAAAGCCAACCATGTCCTGGGCAGCATCAAAAGAAGTGTGGCCAGCAGGTCAAGGGAGGTGATTCCCCCTCTACTCTGCTCTCATGAGACCCCACCTGTAGTGCTGTGTGCAGTTTTAGAGCCCCCAACACAGAAAGGACATGGAGCCATTGGAGTAAGTCCACAGGAGGGCCACAAAGATGATCCAAGGGCTGGAGCCCCTCTCCTACGAAGACAGGCTGAGAGAGTTGAGGTTATTGAGTCTGGAGAAGTGAAGGCTCTGGAGAGACCTTATCTTGGCCTTCCAGTATCTGAAGGGGCCTACAGAAAAGCTGGGAAGGACTTTTTACAAGGGCTTGTAGTGAGAGGACAAGGGGTAATGGCTTTAAACTAGAGGAGGGTAGATATAGGTTAGACATTAGGAAGAAATTCTTTAGTATGAGAGTGGGGAGACATTGGAACAAGTTGCCCAGGGAAGTTGTGGATGCTACATCCCTGGAAGTGTTCAAGGCCAAACTGGATGGGACTTTGAGCAACCTGATCTAATGGGAGGTGTCCCTGCACATGGCAGGGGGTTTGGATCTGGATGATCTTTTAAGATCCCTTCCAACCCAAATCATTCTATGATTTTATGATTTTATGTTTTACAATAAAAATAACCAGAAGCTAGATATAGTCTGAGTGTGAGGATTTAGAAAGAAGTCTGACTGAAAAATGACACCAGATGACAGGCCTGCATGGCAGCAAGTCAAAAATTCACAAGTGGTAAAAAAAGGAGCTCTGTTTAGCTGTTCCTACTGACTACTGAACAGACAGACCAATATTTCATGTGGGCAGCAGAGGGATCTAAATACATGTGAACTTGAACCAGTGCAGGAAAACACACACTGCCATCATCATACACTCCCACAGGTGGTGAAGGATGTGGTGTCTATCAGCAGTGTCGCTAGCAGCCCTGAGAGTCCGAGTCTGCTGCTGGTGATGACCTCAGGGAGGAAGGTAGGAGGCAGGCATTCAGGAGAGATCACCAACATTTGCTGTGTGCTTGGTTATGGACAGCAGTGTAGAGCAGGGGAAGCTGGTTGTAACCCTTGTATTAATTCACTTAAAACTTCTTATCAAAAATTTGTCAACGAAAAACACAGTGTGTTTTAGAGTGTGTGTGCTTGTGGCTATCGATCTACCAATTAAAAATATTTTTTTAGGCATGAACAACCCCAGAGTGGACCATCTCCTGGGTGGCTTGAGGGTTTCCTAATGATGAAATGAAAGAAAAGGTGGTTTGGGAGGCAGAGGCACAATGTTCAAGTTTCTGAAGTGTTACTCACATGTACTATTTGTTTCATATATGCCATGGGAGAAATGCAAACCGACACACTCATTTTGGAAATATATGTAAATGTGCACGTAAACCACACCTCTGTCACTCAACAGTTTGTCTATTATGTTCTAGCAACACTACTGATAGTAGTTGGCCTTTGAAGAATGGCAGGTTTTAAAGCTCTTGGGTGGAGATGTGCTTTCACTTTATTCATTCATGTACTTAAATTGACTGATATTTAAAATAGCAGAAATACTGATTTTTCCACTAAGGTTGACTGGCAGAAAGATGAATTTGGCAACATGCCAAAGCAACTAGCAAATTCCAATTAATGCAAAGGTTCATGTTATTACTGGCTAGAAAGCAACTCTGTAAGGAGAAAAGTTGAGCTGCTGTCTGCCAGCTCCTCCGCTGAACCACACACCGGGACTCAACATGAGCAGGCAATGTGCGCTTGCAGGCCAAAGAGCCAACCATGTCCTGGGCTGCAACAAAAGAAGCGTGGCCAGTAGGTTGAGGTAGGTGATTCTCCCCTTCTACTCTGCATTCCTGAGACCCCACCTGGAGTATTGTATGCAGTTTTGGAGCCCTCAACACAGGAAAGACATGGAGCTGTTGGAGTGAGTCCAGAGGAGGGCCACAAAGATGATCCAAGGGCTGGAGCCCCTCTCCTACAAAGACAGGCTGAGAGAGTTGGGGCTGTTCAGACTGGAGAAGAGAAGGCTCACGGAGACCTTATAGTGGCCTTCCAGTGCCTGAAGGGGGCCTACAAGAAATCTAGGGAGGGACTTTTTACCAGGGTGTGTAGTGATAGAACAAGGGGTAACTGGTTTTAAGCAGGAAGAGGGGAGATTTAGGTTAGACATTAGGAAGAAATTCTTTACTGTGAGGGTGGTGAGACACTGGAACAGGTTGCTCAGGGAGGTTGTGGATGCCCTCTTCCTGGAAGTGTTCAAGACCAGGTTGGATCGGGCTCTGAGCAATCTGGTCTAGTGGAAGGTGTCCCTGCTCGTACAGGGGGTTTGGAACTAGATAATATCTAAGGTCCCTTCCAATCCAAACTATTCCCTGATTTTATGATGAGTCAGGTGCCTATTCCCTGCTCTAACTCCATCAGACCTACAGGGAGCTCCCTCTCACTGCTAGGCAGTAGGTGAAGGGAAGGAAGAAGCAAGCATGAGGGCCTCCAGTGTGAGACCAGGTTTACCTTTGACCAGAAAAGCTTTGTTCATAGCCTTCAATGGCAAATTAATTAGAAAGGTGCTTGAAAATCAGTATCAAAGTATTCTGCTATGTCTGTGCACTTTTCCCCTTCTCAGTCCTCCACCACACACTGGCAGTGAAAAAACTGCCATTTTGCACTGGAATGCAGCAGTTAGGATGAACATCAGCAAGATCAAGATGCTCCACTACTTGTACCTGGAGTTGGTGACCAGGCACTAGCAGGGGGCTGCAGGGGCCTCTGTGAAGGGAGGCCAGGGCTGCCCCATGCAGGACACTGCTGGTTCCAGCCAGCTCCAGCTGACCCACCACAGGGCACAGCTGAGGCCTGCAGGCAAAATGGCATCACCTCAGGGAAAGTCTGAGCAAGGAAGGGCAGAGAATGCCTGTTATCATTTAAGTGACCCTCACACGGTGTTGGACACCTATAAGAGGAACTAGAGAGAGGGTCATTAAGACCCTGAAAGACCTGAGAGGGTCGGAACAGAGAGGGGTCAGTATTCCCCCCACTTTCTGCCATACTCTATAAAAGCCAGGAGAACTGGAAGCTCAGCCCTTTTTGCTTACTGTGCCTCCTTCCTCGCTGCTGGTGCTGCTTGAAGATTCTTCAGTTTGCCACGTGCTCTCCAGAATCTAACCCCATCTGGTGCTGTGAGGAGCTGTGGAACCCTCTCCTGAAGCGGACTTGCTGCAAGGGACTCTCACCCACCTATTCCGGCGATCAGTGATACCGGTTTTGTATATATTTGTATATAAGTGTATATATCTGTTCTTTCCCTCACGTGTTACTCCCTTTTTCTGTGTTGCAGTAAATTCGTTCCAGTTTCAATTTCCAACCCATAAGTCTCTCTTCCTTAGTCCCTTTTATCTTCCCTTGGGAGGGTGGAGCCGGGGGAGGGAGGGGAGTAATAGGAAGAAATTCTGCCTTCTGGTTCCCGGTTAGCCCTTACTATTTAAATCAGGACAATGCCACATATAGAGGAGGAAGGGGGCCATAGGGGAGTCTGGCCTGAAGGAATGAAGTTGAGCATGGGAAATGCAGGAGAAAGGCATTACTTTAATGTTTGCCTTTTTGTATCCCAACACCAGATGCAGTAATTAAACAGATATATATATATATATGTCCTGGTTTGAGCCAGGAAGAAGCTAATTTTCCTTTTACTGATTTTTTTTCCTTCAGTAAGCTCTCTTTTAACTAACAACAAGTGTTCCCAGCTAGTGGACTGATAACACTGGCATGTTTATGTTACTGCTGAACTCCAAGGTCGCTTCTTAGCTCAGTTGCTACAGAGGCTACTGGGGCAGGAGAGTTGTATCTGTGACCCCCCGTAGGGGAGCTGGACTAGACAGACAGCAGAACTGACCAAAGGTATTCCATTCCATAGATCTACGTAAGCTCCGAGGAAGGTCAGAGATCCCAGAAGACAACTTCCTTCCTGCTTCTTCTTCTCTTCTCTTCCGTCCATGGCCGGTGTCCGGGGAGGACTCCATCCATCCATCACCGTCGACTCCCAGGCTCAGGCATCTCTGACCTCATAACTCTACCTTCAGCCCCTGTCTCCTCTGCCTTATCTCCTGCCTGCTGGCTGGGATATTTCAGGACTGCTCACAGCTAAGGAGACTGCTGGGGGAGTTGCTGGGGGTGGGGGGAGGCAAGAGGCTTTTGCACATTCCTGAACATACTTGTATATAATTGTACATATAATTAAAGCTGTCTAGTTTAGTGTCAAGGTTTGACACAGAATCGAAAAATAAACCAGAGAAAACAATGCTCTCGATCCCCTCCCCCTCCCACCCAGGTAGGGAAGGAGAGAGAGAATTAGGAGAGAGACTTAGCTGGATTGAAAACTAAACTGTCATTTTTTGACTAGCTTAAAAAACTTGTATTTACTTGCTGTAAACTTGAATTACTTCCTGGTCCTACATTAGATATCAGCATTAAAGGGATATCTCCCTTTAATTCTCATTGCTACCTTTTGATGTGTCATGCAGCAGTTAATTTCCCTCAGACATCTATAATTTATTTCAGAGTATGACTTCAGTTTCAATGTATGATTCAAGGAAGTTACTGCTCTGGGCACCAGAAAGGACTGACCCTTGTTCTCAAGTCTGGAAAATAAATACTTAAGATCAAGTACTGCAGTTAAGAACTAAGTGGTTATTTAGTTAAATGTTACTAAATTATTATTGTTTAAGGTTGAGGGTGAGAAGATTGGTATTACGGACCATCTAACAACATGATGGGAAAAGCATTTTTCTTTCTAAGCACACAAGCATTTACATATTTATATTTAGAATATGCTTAAATATGGTGTCAGTAAAGCTTAATGGTAGCAATGTTTGTTGACACCTCAAAAAAACCACTTCCCTTTATATCTTTAGGGGCATGTCTGATAATTCTGTTTCTCAGGGTCACTGTGTTTTCCACTTAAGTCTTTGGGAGTTGCTGATACTCAGTTATTATGCTAAAGATTCAGTCTATATATGAAGGAGATGAAGGCAGGTAACTCAAAGGAAATATAATAGAAAAATAAATATGAATTATGAGATATTCTTAAGTGAATCTTTTAGAGTTACATAAATAAAAATTAGCCAAATTAGAACCCAATGTGGAAATGTATCTGCAATGGTACACTGTGAAGGATATACAGATACAGACTTTTATTTTTGAGAACAGTGATTACTGAAGTGCTCAGTCGTTTCTACACTAATGTACAATGCACAAAATAGAAATATATATACAAAATATCATGAGCATATTTATGATAATTACTGCAATAATTATTAATTTGTCATTTACTCTATTTTAAAGAAGTATTACTAATACCAATTGCATTCTTGTTATTCCTAGAAGCACTCACAATAGACAAGCATCCTATTGTGTTATTCTGATCGTGGAACAAGAAAATTGCCTCTGCCATAGAAATTTCTCATGTTGGTAGAACCTTGTCTCTGCAAAAGACAGAGACAAAAGATGGCTTTATTAGATATCAGATACATTGAATCAAAAAACACGTCCAAAAAAAAAAGCATCCTTTGATACATCATGTTTTACTAAATGTCCAGGGCAGAATTGTGTGCTTAGATCACACAGTGTTTTTAAAATCGTACAAGCATCAAAATACTGAAAGCTCTTTGGAACTGCCTGGTAAAGTGGCTGACTTTTTTAGCACTGTTCGACTTGTTTGTGCTCCTGAGACCTAAGTGGAGAAAGACTCAAAATGTTGTAAATTACAGTTGTGCTGAAATGAACATTATTTCACTTCTTGCCATTATTTCACTTCTTCCCTTTCTCTTGTTTTTTTTCAGTTCTTTCTTGTCTTGTACCCCTTCATGACAGTGTAGACTGAGTGCCTTTTTCTTTTACTTTGGCTTTCTCTTTCTTGGACAAACATTCTCCATAGTGTTTGCAACAATCCTCCTACATGTGGCTGGCAAATAAGTAGATATTGTTGTCCTTTGGTTCTGCTGTGAAGTGCTGTATCTTTAGAATTTAACTATCTTCTTCTTTGTGACTGTTGCTTTGCTATCTATCCACCATTACTGTACAAGTCAATACTAAATTTTTTGGCCTTTTACTAACATATATAAACAAATTCAACTTCTATCACTCTGACAGATGCTGCTGCTCATTTTCCCTTTTGAATTAACTCAGCTTTATGGCCTCTGCCCTTAACTAGTTTAACTGGATACAGGTTTATCATTTGCCTGTGCAGTGTTGGAATACAAAGCATGTTTTCCTGGAAACTTTAAATGTCTGAAGCAATCATTTACACGTACAATATAATAACCAAAAGTGCATATTTTTTCAATGGAAGTTAAAAACAAAATACATATCTCTACCTGTTTGTTTGAAAATATTTGCATTTAAAACACTGTAAGAAAGCCCTTGTATTTAATTTCAGAGACCATAGTATTAATCAATCCTATAATAAATCTGGATTGTGAAATAATTTCACTTTTAGACTAACCATATTGTCTGGAATAACAGTTTATAACACTTTGGAATTGTGCTGAAATATTTACCTATAATTCCCATGCAAAAGACTTCTTCCCTTTCCTCTGGGTAGGGCAAAAAACAACTGTTATTTTAGCACAGATTGTCTGCACCACTCAAAAATGTTTGGATTATTTTGATCACAGAATTGTTTAGGTTGGAAGAAACTTCAGAGATCATCTAGTTCCAACCCTTCTGCATGGGCAGGGTCAGCTCCCACTAGACCAGGTTGCTCAGAGCCCCATCCAACCTGCCCTTGAACACTTCCAGGGATGGGGCATCCACAACTTCCCTAGGAAACCCGTTTCAGTGTCTCACCACCCTCAGTAAAGAATTTCTTCCTAATGTCTAACTTAAATCTACCTGAAAACCCTGACTCTCTCTGCCTGTCCTTATAGCAGAGGTACTCCAGCCCTCTGATCATCTTTGTGGCCCTCCTCTGGACTCGCTCCAACAACTCCATGTTCTTTCTGTACTGGGGACTCCAAAACTGGACACAGTACTCCAGGTGGGATTCTCACAAGAGTGGAGTGGAGGTGGAGAATCCCCTCCCTTGACCTGCTGGCCACAGTTTTTTGATCCAGCCCAGGACATGGTTGGCTTTCTGGGCTGCAAGCACACATTGTAGGCTCTGCTGTGACTTCTCAAATATGATGGATAGTGGCTTAGCAAATTCATCTGCCAGTTCCTTCAGTTCCCATGGACACATCTCATCAGGTCTCATGGGCCTGTGCATGTTCAGGGTCCTTACATGGTCTCAAGCCTGATCATTCTTTTCTCAAATCACTTTCTCTTCAAAGCTGTTCATAAAAATGTCTTCAAACTGTTATTTTTATAGTGACAGATACTCCTTCAATATTCTCTCCTGTCTCTTCGTCTCCTGCCTTTCCCCTTCCCTTTCTCTGCTCTCTCCACTTGTTTTTAAACCAAATGCCAAGGAAATATACACACATACATGTGTCAATTCACATATATGCTCACATATGCACAGTTTCACCATGTGACATGAGGACACATCAGTTGTACTACTAACAAAACTGCAGCTCCCAGGCTTTGCCATCTTCAGCCTGCCTTAGGAGGAAAGCTCAATACAGCTTGTGGCCAACTGCTCTTTTAATGCTGATTTCTAAGATACTTGACTAAATGAGATCCAACAGCAGTTCGGAACACTCAGTGTGCTGAGAGTTTTGACTACAGCCATGGCTACTGTTCTGATTAGATAATTCAGTTTAAATTTGTCATTTTTTAACAGGCTACTGTATGTTTGATAGTATTTTTACAATGTGTTATAGCTCTATTTTTTTATTGGAAGTGATAATCTTAATATTTAATAACAATTGTGTACATAGTGACACTCATTCCTTTTAGACACTTCCATGTGTTTACACTTTTGTTTTCTAGAAAAGAAAACAATGGGTGAGAGAGAACATGACTTGCCAAGAGGTCATATGGCAAATATTGACAAAATATTTCATCCCAGACTTCTGTCCTGACTAGGTGCTGCTGAAGGAGACTGAAGTTAAATTGCATTATTAGAATGTAGCTGGGGTATTTTAGGACTTCATGCTTTTCTGAGTTACTGTCCCCTGGATGTTATTGCATTGGCTCTCATGGGGTGGTGCTCATGTCTGAAAATACAGCAGGGTTAGCAATATGTCCTTTTTCTCCTCCTTTGCAGAGCTGAGGGACGAATTGGATACACAAACAAATGTTCATCAGCAGAATCACAGACTTGTGAGAAACTCAAAGGACTATTTTTCTATAATTAAAGTGCCATAAAAAGGGTTTAAGTAACAGTTGCCAGGGCTAGATATGTCTGTGGGTACTGCTTTCTTCTTATATCAGACAGAAAGTTGGTGGTAATGGTAAAATTATGTAAGGAAATGAATCATAAAAAGTGAGAAAAAATATGAAACATTTAATGCTAAATTAAAGGACTCAGAAAGACACTCAAATTCCACACAGAATTCTGGGCCCAAATGCTTTCTGTCTTTTCAACCTATTTTCTTTAACATTGAGAAGTATTATTAAGCTTCTTGTGCTTCATGCTCCAATTTATATGTAGTCTAATTTACATGCCAGTAAATTTATGTCTGATGTCAGTCTGGCTCTTACTATCCTCTTTTTGTTAGATGTTTACCTCACATTTTTATCAAACATCTCTGTTACTGAATTCAAATATACTTATTAAAGATAATGCCCATACTTCCAAAACAGGTGCACTCACCAACTTTTCTTTTTCACTTAGTTTAAATATTTTTTAAAATGTAGCTAACTTTTTTTTTTTTTTCCCTTTGGAACTTTGTTTTTTCATAGTGCTAGTTGTATGCAGAAAGATGGAAATGTTTTAGTGATAAATTCATAGAAATATTTTAGAATATTGCAAAACAATGGTACGGTTAAGTAGAATAAAGCAGGCTATGTGATGACCAGGTTTTTCGAATAATAATTGTAATGAGTGGGGAAGTAAAAGGTTACCTGAATGGCATTTGTTACATTCCATCCTGCTTCCCAGCTGGTGATCAGTCTGACCTGGGTACTTGGCAGGGGAGCTGGGGACTTGTATTCTGGATCCTGGTGGCAAATATCAAGCTCAAAGTTCAGGGGTCCATCTAGTTCCTCTTTCTCCTCACTGTGAGCTCTGCTCAGTTCATCTCTTCTAGCAAAATTCACATGCTCTTCATCCATGTCTAGGCAGCTGTCCCATCTCACCATTCCCAAAAAGAGAGATGGTGTATCCCTAAAGCAGTTGAAAAGAGATGATAAAGTCTGCTTCAGGTGAGCCATCCTGAATACTGAATATTAAAGTAAAATAATTCCTTTCACGTCTTTATTCAACAGTTGTACATTGTTAATCCTGTCGTTAGGTTAGCCTTGATAATGTAGCTATGACGATTAATGAAGTTTGCTGTCCTTAGTCCATTTATTTGTGCTGGTTTCAAATGCCCACTAAAGAAATACCTAGAGGGTCTTCAACATACTGCCCAGAGTACTCTGCAGCAAGATTTAGCAGTCTGCAAGCTGCAATTTAAAATTAAAATCCTTTTTCTGTTTACCTATGGTATCTACATAGATCAGTCATTCATGAAGCATCTACAGGTGGCTGCAAGAATCTTTTCCTGGAAATTATGCGTGTTTCTAATACAAATAAATAGTTCTGCCAAAAGGAAAAAAAAAATGCTTCATTAAATACTGGAGTTGATGGACTGACTGCTAAGTAAAAGCATGTAAACAAGTACACTTTTCCAGATGTGAGAATTTTCTGCTGTATTTTAGTGTCTACAGAGGTCAGTAGAACTTTAAAAATGTTCTTAAAAAAGCTCAAAGTTGCAAGTAAAAAAAAAGTAATTTGTTCATAACTATAACTAATTCACAGTTGCTGATGACAGGGGAACAACATAGAGCTGTGATTATGTATTTACTGTATGGATATAAATAGTGATACATTATGATTATTTACACTGAAAAATCCTAAAAATAATATTTACTGAAGTATCCTCTTCTTTCCTTGCATGGCCCATAGAATTTGTGAAAGAATAGTAAAGACAGAGACTTGCATTGCTCAGTTGTAGGATTATTTATGCCCATTTTCTTTTGTTGTTTCCCATGCCTGCCCTACATTCCTCTTCCCTCTTTGTTTCTTTATTCAGAGTACTGAGTTTTAACATCTATATTTCTACGTTAACAACTGAATAACTGGTACAGCTCTGCTGATCATGCTGAAAAAAAAATTCCTTATAATGGGTCTGAGTTTGACCATGTGAGATCAATTACATTCCTTGCTTGCTGTAGCATGCCCTTCCTCTTAGCTGAACTTTCAGGAATTCTCAAAACAAATTTAGACATTCATATTTCTAAACTAGAAATCTGAACTGATGACTTTTCTGCCAGATATATGTGAACTGCAGTCCCACTAGTAACTCTCAGAGGTCTTGCCTATTTCCAAAATGAACTATCCTTCATAGAGGCCTCGTTGTTTTCTTTTTTCTTATGTGCTAAGGATTAAACATGGAGACAGCCTTCACTGTTCTGTGTTTTATGATCAGACACTGAAATTTCTCTTGTTCTCATCATATAACTAATATTCTGAAGGTCTCCACAGTTTATCTGTCTATTCTAAAAAAACAGAAATATTTCATAAATACTGCCAGTATAGAATTGTTTTCCTGTGCCTACCTTGTTCAAGCCTCATCACTGACACCTACATGTGTCATGTCCATGGGTTTATTGCTGGATGCTCAAGAGTATTTCTTTTACACATTGTGAAATCTACAAATGTTGACCTGAACTGAACAACAAGTGGCACTTACTTGTCAAAATATCCCTTTATTGGTATTTCTGAAGACTGAAGTGAATGTCACAAGCCATCTCACAAACAGATCATGATCTCCTGGAGTCACCTGGAAGGTGCTTGAAAATACAGCTATGGTGTTTACAGCAAATTTTGACCTCAGGTTAGACCTTCTCTCATCAAAGCCATTCCAACAGAAAGCTTCCGGCAGGGTTCTGAGGGGAACTACTCTATGATAGGTGTGTATAATGCTCACATTAATTAAACCTGGTAACAATAGCTATAGAGTGGAAATAATAAACATTACAAGATTGATTTTCCTAATATATACAGAATGGTCTGAGGTACACAAATGGAACCATGGGAAGTGGTAAATATTAGTATGCATTTTCTCTTTATTCTTAAGCATTACTTCTGTAGAGGTTTACATTTCTGGACAGAAACATTTTGTTATCATTGACTTTATCTCATGTGAAAGGTATAACCTCATGAGACATAATTAGCATTTATAAAGCCATTTTATATTAATTAATACAGATAGGAACCCATAGGCAAGTTTAGGAACAGAGACATACCTCTGAATAGAGAACTATTTCATCTTCCTGTACATGGTTAGAGAGGAATTGTCCAGTTTTATCCAAGGTCCTCTGATAGCAGTGGAAAGAATCCCCTTTTCAGATCTCTTATATGCCAAACACATCTGGAAGTAAAAGAAATTATAGAATAGTTTAAAATATTCTTTCATAGTTACACGAAATAATTTAAAAAATAATGTAAAACATTTTTTAAAACATAAATTTTACTGTCACGGTTTGACTCAGAATCGAAAAATAAACCAGAGACAACAAGCTCTTCATCCCCTCCCCCTCGCACCCGGGTAGGGAAGGAGAGAGAGAATTAGGAGAGAGACTTAGCTGGATTGAAAACTAAATTAGACAGCTTCAATTATATGTACAATTATATACAAGTATGTTCAGGAATGTGTAAAAGCCTCTTGCCTCCCCCCACCCCCAGCGACTCCCCCAGCACTCTCCTTAGCTGTGAATAGTCCTGAAAAGTCTTGGACTGCTGTATGAGATAACAGCAGAGCAGACAGGGGTTGAGGGGAGAGTTATGAGGTCAGTGGTGCCTGAGCCTGGGAGTTGACAGTGATGGATGGATGGAGTCCTCCCTGGACACTGGCCATGGATGGAAGAGAAGGGAAGAAGAAGCAGGAAGGAAGTTGTCTTCTGTGATCTCTGACCTTCCTCGGAGCTTACGTAGATATATGGAATGGAATACCTTTGGTCAGTTCTGCTGTCTGTCTAGTCCAGCTCCCCTATGGGGGGGGTCACAGATACAACTCTCCTGCCGCAGTAGCCTCTGTAGCTGCAGAGCTGAGAAGCGACCTTGGAGTTTCAGCAGAAACATCAACATTCCGGTGTTATCAGTCCACTAGCTGGAACACTTGTTGCTAGTTAAAAGAGATCTTACTGAAGGAAAAAAAAAATTAGTAAAAGGAAAATTAGCTTAATCCTGGCTCAACCCAGGACATTTACTTAGTTTAAAATCATTGCTTCCCTACTGTCTACCAAATACAAATGCAAGTAAGTTTATATGTTTCCAGAAATATCTGAATTTTAATAAAATATTTATGTTAGATGTCCCAGGTTTGGTATACTTCTGGGACTATTTGTTTCAATGAAACACAATTTTTAATCTCTGACATACAGCACAGCACAGGACAACACATTATCATTGTACAATATTTATTATTATGTATTTATAATACTGCATAGTGATCCCAGCAGCTACCTTTGAAATAAGTGTCTTAAAATCAAATAGTAGAATATGGCTTTTTAATGAAATGTTTACAGTTTAACAAGTGAAGACAGAGAGAGACTTGGCAATATGGGAGTCTACCCTTCCTCTTTGTCTACCAGGAATGGATTTTTCATTCTATAATACTACCTACAGCTTTGATTTTTGGAGTCAGTAGGACAAATTTTGTTCTTTGTTACATCACTGTATATCTGCTGGCTGTTTCACCAACATAAATTATGAGCAAAGAAAGATATATCAAGTCTGGGTTTACTATTGCATTAAAAACTGCTGTCTAGATGACTGCAGCAAATTTCATATTTATTGTGCTACTTCCAGGCCATCAGAAATAAACAGTAAAGGCAAGAAATGAAAACTTGACTCAGTCAAAAGATAATCCTGTTCTTCACTTTTCCCATGCACAATTTCTGCTAGACATCTTTTCTACAGATGTTATTCATCCACACAAGACATTATTATAAGTTTAATTAAACCTTCTGTCTTGTCTTAGAAAAAACTTCCTGATTTATGGTAGGCCCGCAAGTATGGTTGTAATCGTCCTTGTCACCTATCCACTTATTTCTCTTTTGGTACCTATATCGAGATTAAAATTTGCTCCTTGTGAAGTAGCAGACTGTCACTATGACTCATAAGCTAGACAGGGCTGAATTTCAGAAACAGGAAAAGTGGGTGGATAGGCTTGGAAAGACATCTTTCTTGGTCAGTAGGATTTCGTAGTACAGCTGCTTATGCCTGAGGAAATTAGGTCTTCAGAGCTACCACTTGCTTTGACCATGTTTTCTTCAAAATCTATTTGACTGTAGGATCCTTCAGTTGCACCCTTCAAGGAAAATTTTTCAGAACAGCAATGAAAAGCAGGTCAATTAAATAGTTTCTCAACCCTGAATGCTCTTATTTTACATAGAAGTGTATTTATAGATACTTTTATGTAATGGTCAATCCTATCTCTTCCTTATAGTCTCATTTTAGCTGTGGGACATGCGTTTGGTTTAAGTACTGGGGTAGTAGCATGTCATGGCTGCTTAGCATGCTCTTTCACTAGGGAGAAGATCTCTTGCCACAAAAAAGACATCTTAAGTGTCCATTCTTAGTCATGAGGCTAGCTGGGGCAACTACAGTACTTGGAATTATAGAATCACAGAATGGTTTGGGTTGGAAGACCTTGAATATCATCTAGTCCCAACCCCCCTGCCACGGGTAGGGACACCTTCCACTAAACTAGGTTGCTCAAAGCCCCATCCAATCTGCCCTAAATACATAATTCTTGGTATGTGAGACATTTTCTCTAGAATAAATATCTGCTGAGGGTTTATGCCATGCTATTGCTTCCCATAATGGGATCAGTTTAAAACTAAATGGCTTTTTCTGTCTTTTCCATGTCATTGCAGTAGGCCTATGTGTAAACCTGGGTCCAAGAGCATAAAAATTAGAGTTAGGCAAAGATAGATGTGTGGTATATTCCCACAAAAACCTGAAGCTGTATGATGGAATGACCAGGAATGTAGGTGCACTGCTGAGTGCCCATGTTGCACAGTTTAGGTACATCCTGGTTATCCCATTCTCCAGCACAAGCTCAAAAGTACCCTTTTTTGTAGAGGAGCTCTTTTTTTTTTTTTTTTTTTTTTTTTTTCATATTAGTCTAGCTTTCAGTACTGCCTGAATGACTTTAAACTACAATAGAGATGACAGTGCAAAATAATAATAAAAAAATACCTGAAGCAAAACAGTGTTCAGTTTGACAGACACATCCAGAAAAAATATCACTGACTATCCATCTAACCTTTGCCTTGTGGTGACTGAGATGAGTAAGTTTTTTGTAGTGAAATAACGATTTCATTTTTGGTACTGTAGATTCCTAACACAAATGTTTGCAACATATTTTCACACATGTGCCATTGTAACCGGTGCTTCTTATGAATGCTCAGGTTTCTTCTAAAAATTAATCTTCTCCAGGTGTTTCTGCCAATAACAAAAATTCGGAAAGCAGGTACAGAGGAGGCATAGCACACAATGAAAGATATTAGTAGTTGGTTTTATGTTTGTGGAGAGTTTTCTTTGTGTTCACTTACATACATTTTTATGCTTTTGTAAGCTTTTCTGTATTGTTGCTTTCTCTACGCCTAGTACCCTGACAAGTCTTTAACTAGTTATTCAAAATTGTATTTATGCATGCAAATATATATATAACTGTAAATGTGTATGGCACTATAGAAGTGCATGAAAGATAAGGTCTCTCCCCTAAGAAGATAAACTCCAGTCCAAACAGAAAAGAATTTATGTGGTACCAATTTAAAGCTAAAGGAAAAAAATGGAGTGGTTGACACTGAACAGGTCAGTACTGGAAGCTTTCTTGAAAGAGCTTGATCACTGGCCATACTTTGTAGAGGACAGTTCTTGTCAGAGAAGGAGCTATTCAAAGCCTAAGGGGCACAAAAGGAATGAAGCCAATTAAGCCAATAGTGGGTGAATAAAGAAAACAGCAGCATAGAGGGTTGTAAGAAACATACATCTACATGGTATATGTAAGAGAAAATAGGAACAAGCATAGAGACAGAAAGAAAACTGGAACAATCAAGTGTTCAAGGGCAGGATGTCATAGTATGAAGAACTTTGTTACTTTTGTATATAGAATATTGCTTAAGACATGCCACAAAAATCTCCATACATAACCAAAATTGTGAATCTTTTTCTGAGTTTCTCAAAGTTGCTATATGCCAAGATTGCTTCTATTTCTTGCAATAGAGGGAAAGGGAATCAATTTTGGCAGTTTTCATAGTTAAGGATACTCTGCTGGTGAAAGAAATTTAATTTTTGAGGGTCAGAAAGAAAAAAGACAGAAAGATACTTCATCAGGAGTGGCTACTTAAACACATCCCAGAGATGACCCTCAAGGAATATATGGTCTCCAAATCAAACTCACAAGAGCTGCAAAGGCCAGAAGTAGGCATTGACCTTAGTTCAGGCCATTTGTACACATGCCTTATGATGTAGTTCTTAACTGTATAGAGGTTTATTTCTTCCCATTGGCTAGTTCATTGAAGAGAAATGACTATTGTTTAGGAATGAATCAGCATTACGGAGCTAAGATGGCTGAGGACCTCAAGAGACAAAGTAGTCTTGTACCTAGTGGAGAAATGTGTTTTCTCTCTGACTGCAACATTAAGTTAAAGTTCGGTCAGTTGCACTGTGGTTTTCACATGGGTTAATATGAATGGGATTCCTCTGAGCAGCAGAGGAATTTTCTGAGCTACCTATTTAGGCCTCTTTCATATACAAGTAGAATAAAACAGGTGCTCCTAGAAAATAATTTGTCTCAGCCTAAAGCTGACACCTGAAGTAGACATGTTGCCACAGGTCAGTGCCATTTTCCTCTCTGTGTATAGAATTATAGAATCATAAAATGGTTAGAGTTGGAAGGGACCTTAAAGATCATTGAGTTCCAACTCCCCTGCATGAACAGGGACACCTCCCACTAGACCAGGTTGCTCAGAGCCCCATCCAATCTGGGCTTGAACGCCCTAAGGGATGGAGCCTCCACAACTTCTCTGGGCAACCTGTTCCAGTGTCTCACTAACCTCACACTAAAGAATTTCCTTCTAATCTCTAACCTAAATCTCTCCTCCTGCAGTTTCAAACCATTACCCCTTGTCCTATCACTATGTGCTCTTGTAAAAAGCCCCTCCCCAGCTTTTCTGTAGGCCCCCTTCAGGTACTGGAAGGCCACTATGAGGTCTGCTATAAGGAAAATATACCTAGCTGCACTGTAGTAATATGAAGGCAGGTGAGGTGAATCCCACACTATACATTTCCTGAATACTCATTTCAATTTGTTAATAACTGCTGCTGCAGTGTAGCCCATCTTGGTACTCTCACCAGATACTGATTGAATTTGGCATTCAAATCCATTTTTGGCATTTTTGCTGATAAGATGTTCTTTTGTTCAGACATGTAAATAGATGTGACTGAAAATAATTAACCCTATTGCTAAATGTTTTAGTAGAAAAAGACTCACTCCTTTTTTAAATAAATAAGGGCAAGAGTTTAAACCTAATTTATTTGGAAGTCATTTGCTCTCATTGATTTAGAAAGTTAGATGCTTAAATTTCTTAAATTATAGCCGTAGGGATAGTAGAAATTTGATGAGTCCGTGTTCAAAGTGTTGTTTTGATCTTGTGCACTCTGTTCTGTATGAGGCTCCACAGTGAGAATGAGGATTAAAAAGAGATTCTGAATAACTGTCTCCTATGTGGAGACCATCCCTTGAGCACAGGATAAGATGGGGGTGAAACTATGTGTTTATGTGGCAAATTACTGTCATAATGATGCATAAAGGAGCTGAATTAAGATTGCAATAGCAAATAATCAATAGCATCTTCGGCGTTGCCTTTTCAGGGTTACTTTTTACACAGGTCTGTAGAGGTGCACCCATTTTATAGATCTAGAAAAGGGTCTCAGGTCGTGGCAGTATGCCAAGTGTCTGTCACACAGCTCATGCAGAATCTGTACCTATACAGTGATTCAACGGCATAGTTCTATTACTGGGTTGATAAAATAACATAAGTTTCATCTTAAACTTTAGTCACAATGGTTAACAAAACCTTAATTCAGTTCTGTTCTTGTTCTGCTGAATTTAAACAACAGTTTTACAATAATAGATATGTATTTGTATTTAATTTGAGATGGTTTGGTAAAAGAACTATCAAGCCCAACATACTGCCTTTTAATCCAGCAACCCATATACTAATAGCACACACAAAGACTAATAAACAGTCTGTCATGCCTGAAAAATTCAGTGATGCAGGTGAGTGGACAGTGGATAGATACCTATATTCTCCTCCACTTCCTTATGAAATGAACTGTGGAGAGGAAAAGATCAAGAGTTTACTAACTGGAAATATGAGAGCCAGATGAAGTAATCTGCCACTTAGTGTGAGGGATAGGAAAGCAATTAAGTATGTCTATGGGTAAAAGTTAAAGTTGATGGCTACGATTCAAGTTGAGACAGTTGTTGAGAAAAAAATTGTCATGATAATGAAGACCAGCAGACATAAGCAATTTCTTACATAGCACATCAAATTATTATTTCCACTTCTTTAGAAATAACGGAGATGTACAACACAACAAGCATGCCAGATATTTCTGTACATATGGTCCACAGCATAGTAGATTATTTACTTTGCCTTCAGGACAGAAAATGTGTCTCCAGCAGGGCTGCAATTTTCTGTGTTTATTTGTAGTCCCACAGGCCCAACTGTATTGCTTCATCAGCAAGTTCTGCTCCCTCCGTTCTCATCTCACCTCATCTCATCTCATCTCATCTCATCTCATCTCATCTCATCTCATCTCATCTCATCTCATCTCATCTCATCTCATCTCATCTCATCTCATCTCATCTCATCTCATCTCATCTCTGTTCAAGAATTCATTCTTTAGGGAAAGAATTTCTTCACTTACTGTATGTCTTCATTATAGGTATTGTCTTTAATGAATCCTATACAGGAAGATACAGGTGTAATCTATATGCATGGTATTATTGTATATAACCAATATAGGTTAGGGGCAGACCTACTGGAAAGTAGTTCAGAGGATAAGGATCTTGGAGTCCTGACAGACAGTAAATTATCCATGAGCCAGCAGTATGCCCTTGTTGCCAAGAAGGCCAATGGAATCCTGGGTTGCATAAAGAAGAGTGTGGCCAGTAGGTCGAGGGAAGTCATTCTCCCACTCTACTCTGCCCTGGTGAGGCCACAGCTGGAATACTGCATCAAGTTCTGGGCTCCCCAGTTCAAGAGAGACAGGGAACTACTGGAGAGAGTCCAGAGGAGAGTGACAAAGATGACAGGGGGATTGAAGCATCTCTCCTATGAGGAAAGGCTGAGAGAGCTGGGACTCTTTAGCCTAGAAAAAAGAAGGCTGAGGGGAGACTTTATCAATGTATACAAGTATCTAAAGGGTGGGTGCAAGGAAGATGGGGACAGGCTCTTCTCAGTAGTTCCCAGTGACAGAACAAGGGGCAATGGGTACAAAGGGGAACATAGGAAGTTCCATTTAAACATAAGAAAAAACTTCTTTACCATGAGAGTGACAAGGCACTGGAACAGGCTGCCCAGAGAGGTTGTGGAGTCTCCATCTTTGGCGATATTAAAAAAGCACCTGGATGCAGTCCTGTGTAATGTGCTCTAGGTTATCCTACTTCAGTAGGAGAGTTGGACTAGATGATCTCTAGAGGTCCCTTCCAACTCTAACAATTCTGTGATTCTGTGATTGTCATCTGTCTGTGCATTTCATTTAGTGTTATCCATGGAAATTCTTACTTCTAGGAATAGTTGCAGTTAACAAAGATGACTTGGTGCTGTGATACTTACAGTCATTTGGAAACAAATTTTTTTACTGCCATTCTTGGTCAGATGGACTTTAGACCTTGAAGAATGATGAGGTGAAACATTAATCTAGTCCTGTGACTTTTCTCACAGTCTTTTACTCTTAATTTTTTGATACAAAGTTCAAATATGTAGATAAGTAATGAAGTCACATAGTCTCCCAACACAGACATCTATCATTGTAATTATATATGACAAAGGAAAGAACTACAAAATGTATAATTGTCCTTTGCTTTCACAGGTAAACAAATGCTCTGAGGTGCTAAGCTTGGTTGTATTTTCCAATAGAGATTAAATATCAGCACTTCTCCAGATTAGAATAAACAGCACACAGTAATTAAATCAAAAGAACAGAAAATTTTATAGGTGGTGAAACCAGAATAAGCAGAGAAAACAAAAGGGGCAGAAAACAGCTGAACAGACCTCTGTTGTGCCTTAATATAGAACTGCCGTGCTCTGCTCTTTAGATTGGAAATGCATCAGACTTCATAGGTGGTTAATCTCTTCTGTTTTTCCCCTTCAGCAATGATTTTACTTCAAGAATGCAGCTAAAAACAATGTATTTTATTTCTTTTTATCTCCTTATTTCATCTTTTAATGCTTTTTTTTAAAAAAAAAAAAAAAACACTGCTCCTTTGGGAATTGACAGTGTCCAATGCCAAGAAGCATTTCTAATTAAATATAAATACCAAATGTGGGACCATTCAAGTCTCCGTGCTTGAAGAGATACCATATGAAATTTTCCCAGTATTTTCACATTTTGTTCAAGTACTGGTCAGACCACGTGACAAATGAACATTTTATTCATAATAGGATCATAATATAATTTAGGTCAGAAGGGACGTCAGGAGGTCTCCAGTCCAAACTCCTGGTCAAAGTCAGATCTTCTATGAGGTCAGACTAGATTGCTCAGGGCTCTTTACAGTTGAGGCTAAAAAAACTCCAATAATGAAGACTATACAACCTCTTGGGGCAACCCGCTCCTCTGCTAGACTGTCTTCACGGGAAGAAAGTTTCTCTTTATAGCTGGTCTGAACCTTTCTTGTATCATTTTATGCCTGTTGTCTCTTGACTTCCCATCATGCACCACAGCAAAGAGCCTGGCTTCATCTTCTTGATAATCTATCTCCCTCTTGGCATAGGAAGGCTGCTGTTGGGCTGCCCATCACCCAGAACCTCTGGATCCTTCCCTTTTCCAGGCTGAATAAGCTCTGCTCCCCCAGCCACTGGCTTATGTTCCATTTGCTGCCCTCCAGGATCCCCCAGCCCTTCTCACAGAGATGCTTCCCAGCCAGTCCCAACTCTCTGGCTGATTCTTCTCTTGTGCAGTTGGATGATTTGAGCCTTTTTCTCTGCAAGATCTCCGTAAAGTTCCTGTTAATCTTTTTCACGTTCTCTGGCACTGCAGTCTGCTTGCCTTCTCCTGTTGGCAATGCCAGTCCTCAGCCAGAGCACACCATCTGCAGGCAAGTGCACCTGTCCCAGCCCAGGGAGTTACCAAGCCCTTCCTGTAGCCCCAGACCTGGATGGCCACATCTGCCCTTCAGAACTCTGAGTTAAGGCCTCTGCTGTACCACTAGTTTGCTCCAGCCGATGCCAGGGACTGTGCCTTCTGGCACATGCCCAAGTTTCTTGAGCAGACCCGTGCTGTTTTAAGCAGCCTTCCAGCTCCTTCCATGCACTCTTCTGCATGAAATGCTGTGTCTATTAACTACTGCTTGCTACACTGTAGCTGTGGTAGTTCTATGAATCTTTTGCTAGCATCAGCTCAGTGGGTGTTTGACAGTCCATAGTCGGGAGTCAGTGGCAGACAAAAGGTCTATGTGCCTTTTTAGCAGGAAAGACTAGCAGACATTTTTATGAACTGAGTTTGACAGAAGCAAATGCCTCTAGTACCCCCACTTTTAAAGCAGCAGCAGGCACCCCGGAATTTTTAGACAAATTCTAGGAAGTCCCCCAAACATCCAAGCAATAAATGAAGCCCAGAAATTGCTTCGCAAAGTCTCATGTCTATTAGCTGCTTCTATTTCCTGCACCCTGGGCAAAGAAGGTGATATTTAAATAAATTAATATTACTTGTATAGGCCTATAATGCCTATATTTTGAGTAACAGTGAGTCTTCCACTTTATACTTTTACTGGAGTATATAGTATAAGGCATCTGGATAGGTAAATAACCTTACCTGTCAAGAGATTTATTTAAGCTAATTATCATAAAGGGGTTTTGCGTCTTCTACCAGAGCAGAAGGTCTGAACATTCTGATTTTCTTTACGCTGGTACAAAAGTTGTGCAGAAGACAATATTGAGAAACTCCTCACCCACACTGAACAACGAAGGTGGTTTCTCTTAAGCAGACTGTTATTAATTGTTTTCAGAACTGTTTCAGAAGATTGATTCATGCATAAAAATGCATTTACTCAAGGATTTTAAGTTTCAGCAACTCTGCTGAAAAAAGCTTTATCATTTTCTTCTTGAAGAAAGATCTTTAATTACATTGGAGCAATAGAGTGGGATTTATGCATATATTCTAATTATGTACTAGTAAAACTGAAAAGCCCTTCGTTAAAACCATGTGGAGAAAAATCAGACACATGCCAGCACTTCATTACTGAGAACTTAAGAGGAATTGTGTGGTGGCTTATTATCAGCATTACATAAATAGAAGGGCTCTCTACATATTGCATAAGTTGACACAGTCTTTTAGATTCAAAAATAGGCTGATTTTGTGAAAACAGAAGAGGATACAAATTAACTTGGTTAATTAAGCCAAAGCAATTAATTCCTCATAGTGATGTTAGCACCTTACTACCTATTTAGTAGAGCAAGCATAATAATGAAAATATTATTTCTAAGTTAAATTTGTATTTACACATCCACGTGCAGATTTGTATGGAGTATATAAGATGAAAGGCAAGGTTCATTCAGCCACAACGTAATTAGATCTAAGTGGTCATCAAATAGTATGGTTAGCTTATATAATCATTCATAAGAATTGCACGCTTATAGCATGAGCAGATATGCTTTCTGTTTAAACATTAAGGGTTTTCTCATGTTGTAAACAAGAACAGCTGGTGCACAGGCTGTGTTACAACACACTGTAATAACAAGACAATAGACTTATTGTTACTTTGAAGATTGTGCATAAAGAAGTTATTCACATTTTAAACACAGAACTTCTTTCCAAATTGCAGACCCTCATGAACAATTCCCTTTGAGTCACGAGCACATGACATTTCAATTCTTAGGGTCAGTACATAAGATGATTAGATAATTAGGACTCATGAAGGGTTTGGGCATGTAGGACATCCAGATGCTGACTTCAAATTCATAGGAGGGAACTGAAAAAACCCTGAATCTGAGCAGGGCGTAGGGGATAGCAGTAGAAGTTAGAAATGAGAAAGGAAATAACAGTGTGTCCCTAAAGTGAGTCTGCTGAAACTCACATTTGGCCAAGTCCTGCAGTTGTTTCTTTTTTATCAAGGTCCTTCATGTTATATGTCTACCCATAAAAAAAGGATATTGCTGTATATTCTAAGTGAACCAGCTCATTAAATGTAAAGAGAGTTGACATAGTGGTTTAATTATGAGGAAGATCTCGTGTGGCTGTGAGTGTAAAATACCTAGCTCATTGTTTGTTAGGTAATAAAACATCCTAAATTATGCATAGCACACATATCACTGCATGATTAAACAATATAAATAATTTCCTAATATTTGCCACATCTAATTTCTACCTCTATCAGTAAGTATCTTCAATGAGAGGTATTACTTACTGATTTTTTTAGGGTCACTTCAAAGTAGAACTATATGAATGAAAGACTTCCACTATCATCAATTCTAGTCTTCTCTTATGATGGACAAATTTCTCATGTGATCTGTTTCTTAAACTGATCAAATTGATTTTAAACTTCTAAGGTTTCTTGTCTGAATTACTCCTATGAGAAAAATCACAGAATTACAGTCTAATAATGCAATTTGGAAGAAGGGACAGCAACCTAAGATGTAGCAGTGGTGCTTCACTGTCTCTTGGAGGACCACTGATGGAAAGAGAGTATTTGCTTGCTTGAAAGCCCAGTTTCAGGCTGGTGGCATTTGTCCTTGATAGGTATGGCACTGAAATTGCACTGTTATTTCTAGCTTACATTTATGCTTAGTTAACTTATGCCAATTTATAACAGCAAGAATTAGCGGTGTACTTTTGCCATACCACAAATGTTTTCTTAGACATAGTTGTACACCTTTTAAACTTTTCTTTTCCTGGAAGAAAACTGTGTCTTAGTCTTTCCCCAGAGATTCATCTAATAATCTTGTGTATAATTTAATTTTGAATTAATTTTTCTTGAATGTGAATAATCAGAATTGTACCCTGTACCTCATATGGGATCTCTCAAAGCTTGAACAATGCTGTTCATCTTGCCTTTTTTTTTTGAGAAATGTTTGGGACATGGTGTGCATTTGTCTTTTTCCTGATATCATCAAATTTGTGAATCACAGACATCTTGTGATTGACTAACATGCACAAATCTCTCACCTTTTCAGTTGTATTCTGAAACTGACCCTTTCACTGCAGACATTTTTGCTAGCCCTATGTGCATAACTGTGCACTTCATACTCCTCAGGTTCCATCCCATTTGTATTACTCCTGTATTCAAGGTCATGCATTTCCTCCTGTGAGATGTATAAAGCCTTCCTTTGTGTATTTTTGTTACCTTGATGATTTTAATTTTAAGTTATTCTGTGTGTCCTTCGTTTATGGATCAATAATAATTTCAGTAGCTATATAGATGACACAGGCAGAAGATATGCATAATTTATATTATCCAGATTACAACTCTCAAATGTAATCTCATATCTGAGTTTATACTGTAAAAACCACTATTTCAACAATAAGCATGAGAGACCTTTTTTTTTTTTTTTTTCTTTTGAAGACTGGTTACTTTTAAAACACCACTAGCTGTAGAGCAAGGAGCTGATGGCTTTGTCAAAAATCACAGCCAGAACCTTTTAGCTTCTTCCTTGTGTGGAAACAAAAAAAAATGGAAAGTTCAAACATATAGTTTAGCAAGAACTCCAACTGTAATTGCCACAGTTATAGCAGGATTGAGTTTGTGTGTTGTATGTCTCCCACTAAGTGCTTGCTGATAGAGATAGGCAAGGTTAAACAAGAAGCACTACACACTAAGAAAGAAGGGAGTGGAAGAAGGAAAAAAAAAAGAAAATAAGATAAAACAAGATTAAAAGAAAAGAAGGGAAAAGAAATAATAATAAACAAAAATAATTAAGGATTGCTGAGCATTGTTGTTCCACAAAACCTTTAAATGTTATCATAATCACTTTTCCCAACAAGAGATAGTTAACTGCAACCAAGAGGAAAAAAGGGTTCAAAAGCAATATTGGGCTTCACACAATGTTCCATGTAAACCAGAGGAATTGAAAAAAATTACCTATTGATATGGTCAGGACATATGGTGGTTTTGTCTGGCAGATATTCTCAGTTTCTCAGATTTTTAATAAGAAGAGACTTCTCACTATTAATTTGTAATAAACAGAAGGTTTCCTTGGCATATGCAGAAAATCTATAATTAAAGGTTGTTAAATTGCTGTTGATTTAAGGTAATACAGCCACAGCATAGTGTAAGTATCCCTATTATCTGTACCATGGGTTTTCACAACAAGCTATTGAACGGAGTAAGTAATGAATGCTGAAAATACAATGTGAATAACCCAACTTTATTTTCCTAGACAGAGACAAGGAAAATACTTACTTTTACTAAATACCGTTGAGTTTGTATAGGTTGTACAAGGTCTATTTGCTCCAGAGTAAAATTCGGCCTTTTGAGGTCGATTTGTGAAGCAAACATTTTCCGCTCTCTAACAATTTCTGTGTGTCCTGCTCTCACTAGTCATCTCTCAGCATGTCCTGTTCACCTATAATGCTCATTATGAACAGACCTGGCTAAAAGTCTTTTTCTGAAGAGGGCTGGAGGTTAAAAAGACAATGGGTCCAAAGATATTTCTAACTTGACACAAAGTTGTGTGTATTATATCTTGACACAAAGGTAAAAGTCATTGTATCTTTACGCAGAGGTAAAGTTCAGTTTCTCAAGTCCTTAAATCTAGTGATACAGTTGCAAGCAAAAGGGCTAGAAACTCATCTTAAAGGAAAGCTGAATATTACCTTTACAGTACTGCTTCTTAAGCAAGGTAGTGCTGGATCATGGTAACCAAACCCGAGAATGATTTCTTTCATTCAACACATGGAAATAACATGGAAGTCAGTGACAAATTAAAATTCTTATATATGACTGGTTTGTGATTGTTCATTCTCGTTGCACTGAGATTTTCTTATTTCACAAAACAAGATGGTTTTCTGTTTCCTGAAGAAATGAGTATGAGCTGTCTCTACATGGGCCAGTGTGGGGGTACTTCTCTGTCCAAAGAAGAAACACCTCTCTGCTGATTCTTGCATAAAATACCAGGCCTCGTCCATGGTCTGGGCTAGCAGACACCTATTGTCCTGCACAGAAAGATGAACTCACTGTTTAAACACACAGGATGCTTCTGATTTTTTTCACAGTCCTCAATGGAGCTGTCTTCTGCCTTGGAAACCTGTTTTCCTTCAACTCTTCCTTTTCTCTGTCAAGCAGATGAGGAGGAGATCATCACTCCAGTCATCAAGTTTATTTCTTGGCACACTGTGCAAGACTGTCAGGCTATCCCAGAAAGCACCCAAAATGAAATGTAGAGGAGCAAGCAACTGAGTTCCTCAGATCTTTCTGTGCTTTCAGTCACCAGAGGTAATTCACTACCAAAGACAGGCTGTCATTTGACAGGATTGTTGCTCTGCCAGTAACCATTAAGGACAAATGCCACCAGCCTGAAACTGGGCTTTCAAGGAGGTAAATGTTCCCATTCCATCAGTGGGCCTCCAAGAGACAGTGGAGCACCAGTGCTGCTTCTTGGGCTGTTGTCCCTTCTTCTAAATTGCATGAATAGACAGGCATGGAAAATAACTTGTTCTTCTCAGGAGGCAAGTTTTAGTAGAGGAAGGGATTCTAACACTAGCAACTGGTCTGTGCTCATGTAGAGAGGGGCTAGAGAATGAAACGGATTACTTGGAGAAAGAAAGGGGACATAACCCCTTTCTTACTGCACTGATGCCTGAAAGCCCACTTCTCTACGTGTCCCTTCTCCTGGTAGTCCCTGCAACAGAAAGCAAGTCTTCCATGTCTTTCTGCTGAGTGAGGAAAACCTCTGCACATTCCAGAAGTTTTTAGCCTGGAATGAGAGAATTCAGAGAAGATGATAAAAGAATAAAAGGTGGGATAATATGTTGTGACTCTAGGCTCCAGGTTCAGGATAGTATCAGGAGAGCAAGGGAAGATTGGGAAATGTGTGGGAAGCATCCTGCAGACAGATTTTGGCACTTGCTGCATGTGTGGGCAGCCACCCACTATGCCTTATGTTAGGCACTGAATAGAATGACGTTTTTCATTCAACTCTCACAGGACCCAGGCTTCTCTAAAAAAAATGGGCATGCACAACTGCAGGATGCTACATACAGATGTGAGAGGGACTTTGGACTTAGCGCTGTGAAACTTATTTTACAAGTGAGAGTAAAGTAGAAAGTTATTATGTAGGATTCAACAAGTGTTCTTTCTCTAGTCCAGCCAGCCCAGTCAAGCTGCTGCCTGTTATAAGGAGAAAAAAGAAACAGTGTCTTCAAGAAGAGGGATATCTCTCCTAAGGAGATAAATGGAAAAGGTGGAAAGAGGAGTCTAGAGTAAGTTAGGGCAAATGGTATCAGTGTAAGTGCAGATATGTTATAGATAATATTTTCCTCGTGGAACCAGATCCACAAGGCTATTAACACAGCATCAGGTGGGCAAAGGTCTGGGAAATGTTCATTCTTACTGGAACTATGTGAGTAAGAAAAATTCTTAATTTTCTTTCTGTAGGCTGCAAAGGGCACCCGTCATCAAATCAGTATCACATGCAGTCTTGGTGGACCTTAACACTTAAAACATTCAGCAGTGGCAAATGAGTATCAGTGCCAAGCAGGAAGGTAAGAACTGTCATACAATGAGTATCAACATGGCAGGGAGTCTGTCAATTCAGAAATCTCAGGCATCATAAACATGGCTGGTTCATCTAATACTGATGGGATGTGACTGAGAAACCCTAAAGTATAGTGAGCAGTCTTCTCTTCTTTCAGTTACTTATACTAGTCATGGATTCTTTTCCATGGATGTTGGAAGGAATGTGCATCTACCTAAAGCCGAGAACAGCTGGGCATGTTTCCCCATTGGAACATGATAATGTCATCTCAGGTTTCAGATGGGGGACCAGAAATAACCAGACCTAGTGTTAAGTGTTGGAAGAGGGACTTGGATATATTTGAACTAGTAGCTCACTGTTGATCACCCCAGAATTTGGAAAATGAGATGGTGCTATCACTAAACTTTAATGCTTGAGTTCCTCTCAACCAGGACTGTGAAGTCACATCAGGTATGATATTCAGAGATGCCCAGAAATGTAAAGTATGGATATGAATGAAGCTTTCAGTCCCCCAAAATATTCTTGTTCAGACAGCCATTGGAACAGATCCAGGAGAATACAGTATGTGTAGATATGGATCTCTGTTGCAGTTGTTCGAGTGCCACAATCTAGTTATAAAATACACCAGCTTCCTTATAAGAACTGTGGGGAAGTGCCAACAGTAGGCTGTGCCACAATGGAAGGTGAGCTAGGACTTTGCTGTGACAGAAACTGAGGTGAAATGCATCCAAAAAATGAAGGAACTCATATTGCTTGAAAATACAGCTGAGGCTAAAAGGAGAGTAACACCTGGTAGAAGAGAAGATGAGGCAGTTTTTGCTCAGATCAGGTCTGCAACACATCTCCTGAATAAACCACTATAGCTGAAATGATAGAATTAAAGTTATCTAATTCCATGTTAATATGCTAACTAGAATTAAGAAAAGAGCACTTAAAAGTTCAGGACTGCTAGGCTGGAACAAAAATGATCACTTATTAATCCTAGTAATTTTTCTTCATGAGCAATGAATCTTGAAAACCACGGTGGTTTGTCAAAATAATTAAATTCCATTTTCTTTTCACATATAAATGCCTACACATCTTGCCAAAGTAATCCTTGCTTGCTACTCAGAGGCCTGAACTTCCATAGGTGTACTTTCTAAAACTTTTTTTTTTCATTTATACGGTAAGGCAAAAAAAAAAGAAATTGTTTTACTCGTACTGAGTATAGCTGTCTACACTGTTCACAGTCATCCTACTAAGATTTTTCAGAATCAGGATCGCATGTAACGCAGGGATAAAACAAAGCTGAATTTCCTTTTTCATTGACAGGGCTAATTTCACACTGATTTTCTTTCCTTTGTTTTATCAATGATTCAGGCTACGGGATCCCATGATGATAAAATGAAAAAGGCCTGCTAATTTCAGGTGAGACAGCATTATCAGTCTGATTCTGTAATTCCATTATATCTGTGGGTAGATATCTACATATACTTTTTCTAGATTTCTTTTTTCCTTCACTGATAGTAACAGTGACAGTTAATAAAAAAGACTTTTTTGCTATCCTTTGCAAAACCTTGGTGATTTCTGCCATGACACTTCAGTACAGAGCAAGAGCCTTTATTCAATACTGTAACAGCCCTATAGACAAAGCTCCTAAAAAATCTCAACGTCAACCCACATTAAAGAAAACGCTGAAACCAGCTAATTGTACTGACACACAGACTACACTCGCCCCACAGGAAAAGGCAGTGTCTTTTCTCAGTCCTTGTCAAAGCTCTGAGTGCATCCTGCCACATGCCTCTCTAGCCACTGGACTGCCTGTGCTCCAGGCTAGTTCTGACACACTGCAGGCTTCTCACCTTGGGTCAGACAGTGGTGATGGTGCTGTGCGAGCTGGGAGAAGCTCTCCTGGTTACTGCACAAGGGAGAAAGAATTAAGTTGAATGTCTTCCCAGTAAACCTCTGATCCTACTCAATTTTTCTTTAAGCACAGGTAAGAGCAAACTTTTTCAACAGGAACATTGGCCTGCTTGAAGAATGCTTTTTCTTGCTCCTTCAAATCCAATCCCAGTTCCCAAATCCTAACTCATATACATTTTGATTGAAAAAAGGCTCAGCTTGGTAGTGACAATTATAAGCACCCAGCATTCACAATTATACTAAAAATGTATAAGAATCCAGTATTTTTTTTTAGCATGTGTTATTTACTGTTTTTAAAAATTCTTTTTGATCAAGCACCTTGATTAAGTTTTCCTCTGCAACTATAAATTAACATTTTGTTGTAAAATAAAGCTGACAGTCACAAGAAATCACTTATCTCCAGGATGTGGACCTTCAAATAAAAAAAAATAAAAATCTGTTGAGACTTCCAATAATATTTAGGCTTCCTGAACCAGTCCTGCTGAGGGTTAAAGCTAGCATAGACTGCACTAGTTCAGTGCAGCACTGGCTACTCGTAGTATTTGGCAAATGCATACAACATATTCTGCAATAAATTACTATGGTGGCATATACATATATTTAAAAATCCTTTAAAGATCTTAGCTGTTAAAAATCTGCTTTGCCAAAATTCAGGAGGTTTTTTTTTTTTCCCATCTCTTGCTTATCTTCCTCCTCTTAATGTATTAGGTCTACAAGGTAAACATTGTCTCTCATTAAACTCTATTTTGCATTGCCTCCAGTCGTCATGCTGGAAAACACTTTCTATGCTGAGTAATGTAAAGGGATTTGTAGCTATATTGTTTATAATTCTAGTCCTTTGGGCAAAGGATCCATATTCATTCCAGCAGGATGTAATGGCAGGAGAGCTCTGGGATTCAACTGCTTCAGTGTCCCCTGCACCTCAACAATATAGGCCTTCCATCTGTGGAAGGGGGTTGTGACCTTCTCCTAATTCCTACTCCTAATCTCTATTTGTATCCCTAATTTGGGGATACAAGGCTTCCTGGGACATCGTTGTAAAACCGCAGTGGGCTGAGCCTACCTAGGTCACTTTCCTACTGAGTTTGAATCCTTATGCACAATATCCTGTTAGGGCTAGGGAACAGCATCAGAGGAGATGCTCCTCAAGTAGAGGCAGACCTGAAGCTGAGGACAACACCAGGGAAGGGAGGGCAGCACAGCTTTACTGACAAGAGCCAAGTACGTGAACAAGGAAAGCTGATCAGGTCTGGTTGTAGCCGTGGTTGGACATAGTCCAGTGATTAACAAACAAGCCTGTAGTGCCAAAACAGGCCTGGGACCGGGCCGGACAGCCAAATCTGTGTGTCAGGATCAGAATCAGGGAGCTATGAGCAACCATACCTGCAGCATGACTCAGGCACAGAAGCAAGATGACAACCTGAGCTTAAGTCCTTCTCTCAGGAGAAGTAGGCAAAGACTCCCCAAAGAAGCTGCTCATAGCTCTGCTCAAGGCCTTCATCATCTCAGAGCTGACCCTTAGTCCAGGAAGCCAGATTCTCAGGATGGGGGAGGATGCATGTTGGTAGTTCCCAGCTCTCCTGGTAATTAACTGGTTTAGTCCATTTTGGAGAGTGAACCCATTGTATGTTAATCTGGAGATGAGGAAACCGAATGGACTTGAGAGAGTTGTTGCATGCAATATGTATATACCCTGCAGAATAGGACATCCTTAATATTACTTCAGTACCCTCTACCTCTATCATAGCAGTAAGGAACCAGTAATCTCCTCTTGGAGATTAAAAATAGAATTTATGTTTTAACATATTAAATTGTTTTTTGTTTATTTATATTTAATAATCTGAACTGGGAGGCTTTAAGTGATGTCATAAACAGTAGATTAATCTTCACAAGTCCCTAGTGAGATTGTTTTTTTAAGTTTATAGTAGAAGAAAATCAAAATATGGAGCTAGGAGACAGTTGCCTGTACTAATTTATCAGCTTCCTGAAGTCTGGAATTACAGGTAATTTTCAAAGAGTTTTAAGTCTTTTTCCAATTCCACTCAGGTAAACTTTACATTAATGCTGTTACTAAAACTTTTAATGGATAGTGTTTATGAAAGATATATAACTAATTTACATACATTACTGTATGTGACTTTCATTAAAAAGTAGTGGTTAAAGTACAGCAAGTGGGTGTGTATATATATGTATCTGTATATCAGCAGAAAATTAAAACCATATATAGCAACCGTTAAAAGCATATTTATATGTATACATTTAATATTGTTATTTTAGTGTTATATATAATGTTATTAAACATAATGCATGGTTTTAATATTAATTTCATATGAATTTTAAGATTTTATTGAGTCTAATATTCTGAACAGAGCAAACAGTGTGTGACAAATCCCTCATTAGCCATTTGTAAAAACAAGTCTCTTATAAATGCAGTAATTGGATAAGATGTAAAACACAAGTTTGAAAACCAGCTATGAAGGGGATGGTTTGCAATACATTAACAATCATTTGCCAAGGAGAAGTATTTTTTCCACCTCTTTCAATTAGTGAGAGTCTCCTTATTTTAAGTCACAACTTATAAAGGAAAGAATCATGTTCTTTGAGTAGCAACAAGTATTCCGTACAAATGTCATAGAAATCACAGAGAGAAATTTTGGTTGGATGGCATGTTTGGAGGTCCATTAGTCTGGCCTCCTGCCTGATGCAGCCAACTTTTATCAGGTCAACCATATTTCTGTCTGGCTTTTGTTAGTCCTTGAGTCTCTCCAGCTGACTCTGAGCTGAAGCTCTACCAGCTGCTGTGTCAGACATTTCGACTCATCTGATGTCATCTGCAAACCTGTCTTGAGGAATTAATTAAGCATTATGTGTCCCAGTTATGATCTCTTTGTTATTTTGCTACTGGATGCCATTTGGATGTCAAGCCATTGGTTATGTCGACTATGACATTTTGGGCCTAGTGGTCCAGCCAGTTCTCAGCTCATCTAACAGTCAATTAATCGAGCTCAAATGTCTTAATGTTCCCAACAAGGACCCTGTAAGAGATGATGTCAAAAGTCTTACTAAAGGAAAGTATATTACATCTAACAAATGTCAACAGATGCCAGCAAAGAGAAGTAAAAAGTACCTCCATTTGCTCAGTGCATACAGTAGGATTTTATGTTGTTGCTCTGACAGGTGTCAAGCCATTCCTTACTATTTATAAACAAAATAGATAGTGCCTAAAATTGAAAGAAATGCATGAGCAAATGAACTCTTCACAAGGCAATTGTACAAGGCAGAGAAATAAAACAACGCTATCTGAACATCTTTGGGATAATAACCTGAAAAGACAACAAAAAATGTTTGGTATAAAGTACACAGAACTCTGTTGTCTAGATTAAGCTCTAAACAATTTTTTTTTATTTTTTTTTTAAAAACTCTTTCATAAATAAGTGTATTTTGGAGCAGGTTCCAGAAGTCTACAACACTGGACTGAGGAAGAGAAACAGAATGAAGAGCCTTCTGTTCTTCTGAACATCCAGTCACCAGCCTCATTTAAAACAAATCTAGGAATGTATCTTGTTTATCTTAGTCAAGCTGTCAAGCTAAAGCTTGATGAGATGATCTGTAAGACATTCAATTTCTTGCCTATAAAGATAGAACAAGATCAGCTGTTTCAGTAACAGTATCACTTTCCTGTTTCTTCCTATGTTTTATTGGTTCTGTGCAGAAGTGGTATTATTTTGGATGTCTAGAACAGGTAAGATACACTTTTGTACTGTGTGCAGAATTCTGCAGGATAATAATTTGTAACTTGACAAACATGTGACCTTCACTACTTTTACAATAATCTCCAGGTTTTCCTTATGAGAAAGGTTTCCCTTCCCTTCCTTAGGGCCATGATACTTCCTAGTTAACGAATTCTGGTTTTGTAAAATGTAGCAATAGTCATAACACATTTTTATTTAAGAAATGAAATTTATTTCATAAATGAAGTCATTGGGAGCCTCAGAGAGGAAAAATAAACTTTGTTTATAAATGTATTAGGGAGTGAAGAAAACATAATAAAACTTAATCAGAGGAGCTAAAAATTTAGATTTTACCAGATAAAGTAATATGGCCTTCAAATCTACAGGAGATCATCAGGAACTCCTCAAAGCTTAACTGACAATGACCTAATGTCTCCAATGTACTTTAAATTACATCTCACTGTCTTTGTGAAGCGATGCTTTCTGCACATTTTGATTTTTTTCTATAATTTTGCTGGTCTTACTATTTCTGGAAAACAATTTCAAAAGCAAACCAAAGACTTTATCAAACAATTTATTCAAGATAAAATATTTGCATTAAAAAAAAGAGGGAAATCTAATGCCTATATTTTTGAGGATATAAATTGGTAATAATCTAGTGGACTGATCCTTGCTCTCAAATTACTGCATCAACCTGCTTTTGCTAGTCTTTGGGTGTGACATCATTGCAAAGAGGAGTATCACCTAAGCAACCCTATAATGCTAAAAAGCTTATAGCTGAAATGCGTAGAAAGAAACAGATGGGGCAGTATCTGGAAATTTTATTTGTCAGATATCGTCCATCTGTTTCTCTCCCTGTCTGCATGTTTTGCAGTAATATCCATTTTTAGGGAGGCAAGTCAATATAATTCTGCAGGATTGGTTTAATCTTCTGGTTTATTATTATTAATAATATTTATTATTTTTTTTACAATTCATTAAAAGCTGGCAGGGAAACATAAAACCCACACTGATGATTCAGACAAACAATCCTCATCTCCACTCCATGAGAGGCAAAGTTATATTTCACGGCAAAATTACTAGATGTTAACTCTTCTTATTAATCAGTTCTAACAATTTTGGCAGTTTCTCACATGCAACAGACCTCCTAAATAAATGAATGATAGAGACTATTTTTAAATGCATTCTAAAACTGAAAGGATTATGTTTCATTCCAGAGTATGTTCTAGGGTTTTGTTTTTGCAATGAGTAGCTATTAAAATCAGTAAGTCTTCTTTTGGCAGCTATCTGACTCTCTGAAAATAGAGATGCTTCTCAAAATGCTTCACAACAGGTATATGATTTATGGAGTGTGTATAAAGGCTTTGCTTGTAAAAATTAATTATAGGCTGAGCAACTCAATTTGCTTTGTACTTCATCTTCTCAACTAAACAGAAGCTAGTGTAACATTGCTGCCAATGCTCTCCAATTGTTTGTTTCTCACAGGATCAAAATGAGAACAAAAGCCACTTAAAATAGCAGCATAATCAGAAAGGACAATGGCTTAAAAGGCAGTTATTAGAAGTCAAGACAAAAATGAGTGGTGCTTATACATGACACAAAGAATCCAGTATCAGGCAAGACCACAACTCGTATCAGTTCCTCATACATAAGTACCACTAGCAAGGTATAATAGCTGAGCATTTAGCTTTGTAAGAGTTCCTAAAAAACAATGGCAGTGGCTGGGCTGGCTGCACGAGAATCATGCTGACTGCTGATTCATAATAGCGGGGGTAAGCAAGGCAAAATGGAGGGTTTTAAGCAAAATGTGTTTCATTCTGAAATGAGTGCCATCCTTCTGCCATTTGTAGCTCATCAAGGGTAACAACTCTGCTCGAGGGTATCCTCTTCAGGATGCAGTGACTGCTATTGTCTTCTCTTCACAACCTTTCTTGTCAAATTATCATATTTTCCGTTTCATCATTACCTAAGCCCAGGTCTATCCTATTGTCCCCCTGTTGTTTTGATTGTTTTTCCTTTCTTTCCCCCATCAGTTTTACAGGAGTGCTTCCTGACTTGCAGTTATCTGCATCTGCTTGTATATCAGCCTTTAAACTGGCAATCCTCAGTGCCCCTGGCAACAGAGGGTCTCACAAGAATGGCTATCGGTGTTGGATTCTTCCTCTTCTTCATGTCTCCTTTGTCTACTTTGATCTTGAGTTCTGTTCCCTGCTTTGAAATTGATTTCTAGTCACATATCTCATTTATTTTTCTCTTGTTTTTCTTTATCTTGTCTTTTGCCAGCCCCTTCCCTAATACCTGCTTTGGATTAACACAACCCTGGCACAAGGACATCTCTGGTTCATCTTGACTTGGGTCCAAATCATAGACCATGTCTCACTTTGCCCCTAAAATGTGTTAATTCTTTGATTGTTGTGATTCACACCAACTCATCCTAAGTGCTGTATCTGATTCTTCTTTCTATCCCTTAAACCTCTTTTTTTCATGATATTTGCTTTATACTTTGATTACAGTCCTCTTAAGAACATAAGTCAGGGTTGCACAGGTCATCAAATCCATTCCTCTTGCCTTTCACGGGCAAGTTTGTAATGGAACTACTTTTATAAGTCTGCAAGCTCTATATTTACATTTTCTCCCTCTACTCTCATAACAGAAGGCTGTTTCCACACCTAATGATTAGAAAACATCATCAAGTTTTCCAGCTTATACTGATTTGTATATTACTTATGCTCATTTCCTTTTGTGGCAATTCCATCCATTAACATCCCTGATATACTTAGGACTGTCTCACATCTTATTTTCCCAGGTTAAACAAATCAAACCCTTCTAATCTATGCATCTCAGATAAGCTCTCCATTCCCCAGAGTCCTCTGCTGTGTTTAAGTCTGAATTAATTCTTCTAGAACACGGGTGATCATAATTCCCTATGATATCCTAGGTGGGATGCAACAGTATTAATTGTCATGTCCTCATTGGAGATATTTTATCTGATCCTGGGCCTTAGTTATCCTTGCTTATTTCATAGCTGCATCATTCCGGTGACTCAAAAATGCCTTGTAACTTGCTGACTTCCACCCAGGAGTTTTGCATTATATTGTCTATTGTTAATTCTCATAAGAAACTGTTAGTCCTTATGTGCATGACCCTGCATCTTGTAGTATTTAGTAGCTTCTAATTTTCTATACCTCAGTGATAATGAAAAAAATAATATAAATTCATGCGTATATATATATTTATATATACATAAATGTATCAGTTTATAACATACACATTGCTCTTCCCCAATCTTATTTTATCAGCAAATATAATTTAAAAAAACTCTCTCGTTTTTCCGTAAAGGTTACAAAAATACTAAGTGACATTGATTCCCAGATGAGTCCTTACCTGATTCTGCTCACATCGTTCTTTCAGCCCAGCAGTTCTCACCTCAGCACACACTATCATTATTTCCCCTTTAGCCAGTGCTATAGTTAAAAAGTTTCCTATTTCCATTTTGCCCTGCTTGTCATGTCCCTGAGTGCACCTACAGACTCTGCAGCCTCTTCTCCTTTGGGTTTGGCTGCCTGTGCTCAAGGCCACCTCTGACCTAGGACAGCCATATAACCTTGTGTTAGGCAGTTGCAACACACTTTATACTTGAGGAAGAGCTAGGGGATACCTTGTTGGTGCCTCCCTGCATTTAAGGAGCAGGTCCTGCATTTAAATTCAAGCCCTTGTCCTCAGTCTCTGCCTGCACTTTCTACATCTGTGCCTCATTTTACACCTCGCTGATCCTGACCCTGATTTACATGCGTGACCTGGCTTGACCTCAGATCCATCTCCTCACTGTGAACCTGTGTGGAGATCTGGACTCTTGGCTGATCGTGTTTATCAACACAAGACCTGCTCTTTCTGCATCAGGGCACTGTGGGATCAAGCCCTGTTGGTGAGGCCGCTGCCCTGTCTACCTCGGTATTGTCTTCGTCTTCCAACTTGTGTCCCCTTTCAGAGGAGCACCCTTTTGCTTCTTCTTCACACAGCTAGGCATTTTATAGCATGAAATTATTCCCTGTGGTTCAGATGTGGAAAATGGTGTTGATTTAATAAGCCAGTTGGTTATCTTGTTTCTCTGTGTCCCCAGACTATTAATGTTTATAGTGCTGGTGTACTGTTGTCAGCATTGGCTCTGACTGGTGATTAGGTACCTGTGTATGACAACAGTGCAGCTGAACTGAATCTAGGCTGAGTTCCTACAATGCCATCTCACATTAAAGACCATACAGGCTCAGCAGCAGGAAAAGCTGATTAAAATAAAAGGTCAGGTAAATAACATATGTTGTTTTTAATAGGGGTTGGGTTTGATATTGGTGTAATATTGATATTTGGGGAAGTAGGGACCCCTACAACCAATCTGCTGTTGATCTTAATAATTCATGAGTCATGGAGACATTTTGCAGATACCTAAAAAGAGGAAAACATGCTGGGACAGGCACTAAAAAAGTGCTAGCTTTTGTTTCCAAGATGAACAGCACCTGAGAAGCTGCAAAGGCAAGAAAGGCTGGTACACAGAAAAAACCAGCACTGACAAGAGTGAATTTGACTCATCTTTGGATATGACTAAAAAGGTTGTTAGGATAGTTTTGCACACAAGGTCAAAAGTATAACCGATTTTAGCCCTGGTACCCAATGAATCCATATCAGAGCGTACCACCTAAGATGTGATGAGACCTTCTCCACATGAAGAGGATCCCGCCTTCAGGTCTCACTTTCAGTTTCTACAATCTGCTTCTAGAGTATTACCTCCAACTCATCTGCAGTGCTTGCACCTCTCAAAGCCCTGGAAAGAATCTCTCCAGCCAGGGGAGTGTGGAATGCATGCTAGTATGGCTTTTCTGCAGCAGCTGCAACTATGCTTGCCCTAATTCAACCAATAAATGTGTTCTAGAATCAATTTAGATGTAGCCAAATACCTATAAAACTGGCATTGAATTCTCCAAGTTACAGGTGTATACTCAGAGGGAAGTGGTTTTACTTTATTTTTTACTCTTAACAATTCACTAGCTTATTCCTCTTTTACATATGCACAATTCCTTGTGGTCAACATTTTTGCATAGAAGGAACTGCAGAAAGAGAAGCATCGGGAAGAAATTAGCGGCTACACTGCTTGTAATGCAACACTTTGTGGACTAAACAGTGGCAGTGAAAAAAAATGAGGGTAGTGTCATAAACACTGTCTCAGCTCACTGACCATAACCCCCTCTGCTCTGCTCTGGTGAGGCCTCACCTGGAGTACTGTGTGCAGTTCTGGGCTCCTCAGTTCAAGAAGGACAAGGAACTACTGGAGAGTACAGCACAGGGCCACTAAAATTATCAAGGGAATGGAGCAGCTACCATATGAGGAAAGGCTGAGATAGCTGGGGCTGTTCAGCTTGGAGAAAAGGAGGCTGAGGGGGGATCTCATTAATGCTTGTAAATATCTAAAGTGTGGGTGTCAGGAGGATGGGGCGAGACTCTTTTCAGTGGTGTCCAGTGACAGAACAAGGGGCAATGGTCACAAACTGGTACTCAGGAGATGTAACCTGAATATGATCAAATACTTCTTTACTCTGAGGGTGGCAGAGCACTGGAACAAGCTGCCCAGGGAAGTTGCGGAGCCTCCACCCCTGCAGACACTCAAAACCCACCTGGATGTTTTCCTGTGTAATCTGCTCTAGGGGATCCTGCTCTAGCAGGGGGGGTTGGACTAGATGATCTCCAGAGGTTGCTTCCAACCCAGACCATTCTGTGACTCTGTGATGCTGTGATATTTCCACAACAAATAGATGACAATGTGAAAACCTTGAGCTTGGGTTTCCCAATAAGAAGTGCAGAAGGCCACGACATCATCTCTTGGCAAAAGGACTGCAGTATTTTCCATTTTCCAGTGACAAATGGCCGAGGTGTGTAAGAGCAGTATTGTTGCTGCTCTGTGCTGGGGGAACAGTCTCTAAAAGGCCACAGAAGCAATGGGAGAGCGGTAACGAATCCCAGCAGCAGAGCCCAGGCCACTCTGGGTGAAACCTCCAAAGTGAGCAGTCGCTGTGAAGATAAAGAACGAGTCTGCTCAGGGTGGGATGACAGCAAAAGAAACAAGCAGGCTGTGTTGCTGGATGTAACAGTCCATTATACACAAAATGCCACATTCCCTGAGTTTGCGTTTGTACTAACAGACAAATCTACCAACAGAAAGGGCTGTGGTTTGAGAGCTGAAACAGACAATGTAGCAAACTCAGGCTTGTGCATACTCATCCCTAGCCTTGCTCAATGTTGACTTCAGCAAGTAAAGATGTTCATGCACATACACACTTAAGTACTTATGTTGGAAAATACGTTTAATTGCTTAAACTCCATGTGAAATACAAAGAAGGTTCAGTTTGAAGGGCTGTGTTACAAGACCTGTAGTGGTGCAATGGTGACCAGGCAAGTCAGGATCGGGCTGCCAGTGCAAATTTATCTTTGTCCCTTTGTGTGGATACACTCCAAGTTCAGCCCAGCTTTCTTTTTCCTATCCATCTATTAGGCACTTTTTCAGTAAGTGTAGAAGCCTTGCTGTTCACTTCCATCAACAAAATCGGATTTTGTTGACTTTTTTACAGTAACTTTTTCTTTAGGAAAACTAAACAATAGATTTTCATCAGCGTTTTATTTTAATGCAGTGTTAATTTTTCCTTTATGCAGTAATATGGATTTTTTCCTGTCCTATGTGGCTAGTGCTGACATACTACTCCAAGACACAGCAGGAAAAATGCATTTGGCTGATTTGCAATTCTAGTTTTCTGAATCTCTTCCCAGAAAGCTTGATTTTATTTATTTATTTATTTTTTTCCCCACATTTCTCTCGGATAACGTGATAAACGTTTCGTTTTTAACCCGTCGCAAAATGTCCAGGGAGGCTCCGCGCTGTGGCCCGACCCCGCGGGAGCGCAGGCTGCCGGTGGCAGGCAGCACACGGCGCCCGCCCGGAGCGGCCGTTACGGCGGGTGCGGTGGGTGCTGGGAGGGCACGTGCCGCCCGCCTCGCGCGGCGCCTCGTGCGGCTGGCGCGTAGCGGGGGGTGTTCGCTCCGCCGGCGCTACCTGTACGCTATTTGCCAGCTCCCCAAGCGCGGGCTCCCGGAGGCCGCCCGGCCGCGGTAGGCGTCGCGGGGAGCCTGCGGCAGACTCCGTCCCCTCTTTCGGCCGTAGCTCCCGGCTTTTCTCCTCATGGGGGCCCACCGGTCCCTCTCCCTCTCGCTCCTCGCCTGCCCTCGGGAGATGCAGCCCGGCCCGGCGGGGCGGAGAGCGAAGGGCGGCGGAGGGGGGGAGCCAGGGGTGTGTCCTGCTCCCTGCCCGGGCCACCGGGGTCTGCTCTCCTTTCTCGGGCAGCTGGGGCTCACTCGCCTAGGTGGCCCGGGGCGGAACGAGCCAGCAGCTCGGCTGCCCAGGAGCCATGTCACGGAAAAGTTTGCTGCTTCTCCTGCTCCTGGCGGCGCTCGGCAGCCGAGGCCAGCCGCCGCCGCCGCTGCAAAGAGGTACAGGGGAGCGGGCAGCCTGTGCCTCACTCGCCCCGGCCGGGGCCGCTGAGGACGTTTAGGGGGAGGCGATCTTGACACTAGCTTGGGAGTCCTTATGGTCGGGGGGGTAGGGACCGAGCGTAACATGTATTTCATGTAAGCAACCCCCAGCCTGGAGAGGGGACTCGGCGTTGGGGTGCTGCCGGGGCACCACTGCTGGTCTTCCGTGGCTCCGGGAACCAACCCGCATTGCTCTGAGCTGTTTCTGGCCCGAGCCGCGAGTTCCCATCTCGCCGAGCAGCGGCAGCCGCCCCGCCCCGGGGCAGGGCCGCCCGGCTCCGCGGGCGCTGCCGCTTCGCTCCTGGCGGGGGACCTGGTAGGGAGCTGGTCCGCGCATCCCGTTACGCGCTATCTCCCACTAGCTCTTCCCCCTTAACTCACACGCTTTTATTAAGAGTCAGTCACGGTTCAGAGCATGGCAATGAGCTGCGTCGTGACTGAGCACTGAGGGGCAAGTCATACTTACTGTTACAGTTTAGGGACGACTGGACGACATGTCCTGGTCCCTGAAGCGTCATATATTCTTTCCAGGCGTCTTTCTGTTGGCGTCTCTGTGATTAGGGGAAGCTTGGGAGGTTGTACTGAAACAGATGCCGGCTGCTCCGGCTGCTTTTACTTAAGGTGACGATTTGATACACTTAACCGGTACCTAAGCTTTTTTTGGTGTTAAAAACTAACAACGACTGGAACGGTAACAGCAACAAGTTGTGTCCTACACGAGTAGTCAATGTCTTACCCAGTCATCTTCCGTTATACAGTCTTCAGGTGTGTTGACACTAAGGGTTTTTTGTTTGTTTGATTTTTCAACCAGTGTTACATGGAAAGATCCAAAAGGATGTTGTACAGATATGGGAGAAATAAGCTCTCAGCTCTCATAGGAAATCCTTAAAACCATTCTTCAGCTCGCAGTGTTCTATTTGGTGCCTGCATTTGCTTCTCTTTACATTTTCAGCCTTGGTTAAAAGAATTCTGTAAGGAGATACTAAAAGTGTGTTAAAATAAAACTAATTAAAACCACTGGAATAACAGCTATGTTCTGTTTGACCTTGATGTCACGCTATACACTGAACACTTTGGATTAAGAATTTTTAGGGGTTTGGGTTTACTTTGAAAAACATAATACACTGTCATTTAATAAAAAAAGTGTCTCAAGCAGCTAACTCCTTAATACTAATTTTACAGTGTGAGGATAAATGACAGTTGATCAAGTATCTGTGTGGATTAAAACTCCAGAATTTGACTGTTTAGATGATGACTTACTGGTAAACACTGAAGACTGAGATTTTAAAAGTAAGATTATTTATCATGCAGTACATCATGCATTTTCCTCTTGCCTTTTTTTTTTTCTTTTTCCCTCCCAGCTAGTTCATTTTTCAGCTAGATAAATACCAATTTTGTGTTTCTTTTAATGTTCTGTCTTTCTTGCTCACACACAGACACTACTGGAGAACATCCTTTTCTTTATGCAGTATATTAGCTTTTTTAACCTCTGCAGTGAAAGGATAAGATAATTATTTTCCTTTTAAATTAGTGTCTTGGGTGTTCATCTGCTGCATTGTTGGTACTATGTTATAACTGAGTTCTGGTAATTCACTGAGGAGCAGTAGGACTTCAAATTAATTGTTAATAATGTGATGATGGGACCTCCTAGACCTCAGAGTTTAATTGAAGTGCTGGCCTGCCAAACTTTTAAGTCTTCTAAATTTCTTTCTAAGTTCTGTTATAGCTGCTAGGAGGTGCTAGCACTATGCAGATATCACTGTCTTCTTGCACAGGCAAAGAAGTAATGAACTCCTCTCTAGTGTAAAAAGTTTGAAAAGTCTAACTTAACTGAAGTCCTGGGGGATTTCTACGATGTACAGACATGTTACTAGACACATGGTTTATACCTTTAGACTGACAACAACTCTTGTTTTTCCACTTCATAGTTACTTGTTAATAGCCATAACGCTGGATGGTAAATATGACTCTGGGGTTGTTAGCAGATGTCTGTGAAGATTATGTAACAGAGCTGCAATGCTTTGAAAAACAGTGTTTGAGACATCACAATGAATTCCCATGTTGATTTTTAGAACGGAACAGTTAAAGAACATTTTGCACCTCAAAGATGAGAACATTCTGTAATTATGGTGTTTTTTTGTTTTGGTGTTTTGTTTTTTAAGTTGGTAGATTTACTGTGGTCAGAAACCTGGAGTTAATTTTTTTTTTTTCCAGCTACTTATGTTATTCTTCTGTTGTTTTAACACTAAGTAGTCACGTAGAATGTCTCATAAAATGGAAGAATCAGAACCAGAAAGTCATGTGCATTCTATAACAGTGTTTCTTAAAAGTATGCATAACTTGAGGTTAAGGTGAAGCTTACTGAAATGCTGAATAATGTTCCTTTTGAATCTTAAACCTTGGTTCCTCTCTCTTTCCTGTAGAATGGGAGAGAAACTACCAGTACTCTAGAAAGAAATAAAACCCCTTGCTTTTGATCTTGAAGAATTCATACTTTTATTGAAAGGTCTAAGTATCTATAATGGGCAAGAAGTGAAGCTGTGTAGCTGTGAAAGGTGTGAATATTAGGGACAGAGCTAAGGAGCATACACTGCACAGGAACTTGATCTGTGGTGTCAGCTGCTGGCATAAGTGGAGATAACTGACGGAGTGCAGGTGTTTCTTAGCATCTCACAAATCGGAAGTGTAAGCTGGCTCCAAGAGCTGATGTATATAGGTAGCTTATAAAGTCAAATTTCTCTACTTGAAATAGAAATGAGAGGTGAATGTCAACCTAGCATTAGCTGAATATGACTGTGCCAGTCTGTTAGACAATGGAAGGTGGTGGGTTGGTCAGTGTTTTTTATCTGTAGGTGTATGGTTTTTAAATGAGTTTTGAGAGTTTAGTTCAAAACTATTCTGTCTTTGTTATCTCATGGATTACAGGATTCTTTCCCAGATATATACATGTGTGCATATTGTGCACTGTACTCTGAAAAGTCAGGAGAGATAATGGGACATAATTTCAATGCTTCACATGTTAAGACTGAAGGATGTTGTGGGGACTTAAATTCTCTGTTTCTGGAGCAAAAAAAAAAAAAAAAAAAAAAAAGATACTTTGTTAATATTATAGTGTAACACAGAAGTTAAGTCTCCTGTTTCTTTATAGAAATGTCTTTGGAGTAAGGTCAGTTTTCAAAAATTACCAACCCCTCCCAGCTGTAATCTTGATACAGAGAGCATTTCTGTCATGGTTGATGGCATTTAACCATTCAAAACATTCAGCTGACTTGATTTGGAGAATGGTGCTTTTCAATTACTTAGCTGGTATCAGAAAGAACAGTGTTGATACATTTGCAGTCTGCTTTCCTGAGAGAACAAAGCTTAGGTGATAGGTCAGTTTCTTCTCACCTAAATAAGTATTGAAATAAATATTATCCAGTATCAACCAAATTTGAAAGAAATGTAGAAGTCTTTAAAATAATCACTGAAAATCAATGGCTATTTGAGAGAAAGAGCCCCAAAGTACTTTCTCTTCTGGGAGAGGGAAGATAGAAATTTGTTTTTATCTTATCTATTCAGTCTGGTTAGTCAACATACGTGGTGCTCTGACTTCAGAATATGAAGAATATGAAGGAGAATATGTTCATTCTGGAGGGTGGGGGTCTTAGAATATGTAAAATACCGTGTCTTTTAAAAAACAAGTTATTTAATCCAATTTCAGGAATTTTAACAGGTAACAAGGCCTTGTTCACTAAATGTCTACTGCAGTGAAGTGCATTCTATGTATACCCTTTTTACAGTCATTCTGTATGCTACTAAATATTTTTGCAGATTAGCTTTTGATGATCTGGAAATTAGGATTTTTGGGTTTTTTTTTCTGTTAGGAGACCTCCTAGTGGGGGGCCTACAGGAAAGCTGGAGAGGGACTTTTTACAAGGGCTTGTAGCAAGAAGACATGGGGTAATGGATTAAAACTGGAAGAGGGGAGATTTAGATTAGACATCAGGAAGAAATTCTTTACTGTGAGGGTTGGAACAGGTTGCCCAGGGAAGTTGTGGATACCCCATCCCTGGAAGTGTTCAAGGGCAGGTTGGATGAGGCTCTGAGCAACCTGCCAATGCAGGAGGGTTGGATCTACGTGATCTTTAAGTTCCATTCCAACCCAAACTATTCTATGATTCTATGATTTTTTAAAATGGATGTATACAAGACAGAAACTGATCCATTAACCAGCCCCAAAATTTTGGGAGATGCCACCCTCAAGAATGTGTTGTGATTGCTCATAACTTTTTACTTTAATGTTCTTGTCCATATTATATTCTTATAGCTTATTAACTGGTTGAGAAAGTTAAAGCAGAGATGGCTATTAATATATGTTTCAGGTTTAGAATGTGAGAAAGGAAAACATTAAAGGCCAACCTAAGTTACTAAAAATAGGTAGAATTGTCCAGACTGACTGGAGACATGAATTGTTGTGTTTTTTTGTGTACGTGCTTTAACTTGAAATAACTGCAGCCAAACTATATGAGGTAGGTCTTGTACAAGAATGTGTGAATTTCTCCAAGCAACAAATAAAAACATAAAATGCACTTTATGTTTAAACCCTTTATTATTAATTTTTCCTCCTACAAGTTTTTTACAGGAGGCTTTCTTATTAGGTTTGAAATGCTAAAGTCAGAACAGTGGTTCTTTAACCTGTTCTGAAAATCCGCTTTAAAATAATACAGCAAACAATCATTTTTAATTAATTCAGGCTGGAGGAAGGAATCCACCCACACATGTTCTAATTTCTTATCCAGCTACTTGGACTGACAGTTTTTGGATATTACAGTATTTCGGAAGTAGAGGCAGCATTAATTCCTTGTACAGAGTTGCTTTCCCTCCCCTTCCTTTTTATCCTCTGAAGCCCAGACTCCTTATATTTGTAGGTCAGGAATGCTAACAGGACACAAATACATGCAAACGTGAACCAGTGTGTATACCTGATTATCTCCTTTTCTTTCCCAACATTTTTCTTAGATAATAAACCCTTAATTACTGGATATTTTTCTTCCTGAATGAGAGTTGTCTATCTGAGAGCTCGAATGTCACACACTAACAACTCAGGCCCTGCTAACTATACAGACCAAATCTTGCTTACAGATGTAAAATGTTATGTTCATTAGATTCTAAATTGACTCCATCCATGTCTTTGATCAGGAAAGGAAATTCCTTTATGTTTGCCAATAAAGCTAGTTCATGAGCTGACTCCTGCTGATGACTACTTGTCATTCTTGTATACCAACTACTGTAGTTGATAGCCAATTCCTAATTCTTGCTTTTCCACACTTTTGATATTCTCCTTAGTCCAAAAATATAGCTAAGAGAGGTACTGAAGAAAATGGCAACGATTTTTGGACCACTTCTGTGGTCCCTACCCACCATGGGTAAGGTAAACATGATACCATTTTCTTTTTCTTTTTTTCTTTAGAATTTATTTTTATTAGAAAGGTGATGAGATTTCCGGAAAAAGTAAGTTGATTTTGTGTGATTTTTGTTCTGAGAAATAAAGATCTCTCGGGATTCTTGCAAAACTCAAAACAGATAGCTGTTACTACTCTGAATCTTTTCAGCAGTTCGGTCTCCATTAGTTAACACCTTACCATCACAAGGATTTTCCTAGGACTCTGTTCTTTGCCAGATTCCTCTAGCAGGCATTATCTTTGAATCGGACCTTGTAATAGCATTAGACTGTAAAAGAGCTGTAGCAGTATTATGCCAGGGAACTCTTGTGAAACCTCAGGAAGAATTGTGAACATTCCTGCAGTGTGGATTATCCAAATACCATTACAGTGCCTTGTTCTGTCCCATTTGACATGCATAACTACTACTGTCATAATTTGTGGACTTAAGATGTAAAAAAAAAAGTTACTTTAAAATGAACAAAATAGGATTTTAAAAATTACTTTTGTAGCTATATCAATTTTTTTGATGGCAAATGATTAAATCTTGTAATTCTTTACCTGCTCTAATGAGGGGGAACAGTCTTTGAGGTCAGTTAGAAAGAATCAGAAGAATTTTTCATTGGAAATGTTTGGAAAAGGGGTCTAAACATTCTGTCTATTTCCTACTGCTGTGAGAAAATGGAGCAAACTTGGGGTTGGCAATCAGGAACTTAAAGGTGCAAGAAAAAGAAATGATAAGCAATAAGCACTTTTTCTGCACAATTCCAGTGAGAATGAATTTATTTAGGATTTAATTTGGTTTTCTACATATACACTGGCTCCTCAGCTGAACCCTGGCAGATTTAGATTCCACTTTCACTTGGTCTGCCTTTAGGTTTTCATGGAAGATGCTGAACATGGCGATGTATTCCTCTGTTTGTGCTAGCTGCTCAGCAGCCTATAGTCCTGTTCCTCAAAAATATCACCATAATCACTGTTATAGGGAAATGCATTATATATTAACTTTCCTGGAGTGTATCTTGCAGTGAGAATGCAGAACTACTGCTATACATTTGTTACTGAATAACTTTTGGGCTGGGAAAAACCCACACATTTAATTAAAAAATATATTTGTGCTATTCACACTGAATTTTTCTCTTTAAGCACAGTGTCTTCCTGCAGCTGGGCACAGCCTTCTAAATTAGTTCCATTGTGTTAAGGTTATGTGTTGTGTAGGTTTAGGGTCTGTGTAAGTGTGCTTCTCCCTCCCAGTTGCTTTTGGTATGCTTATATAGTAAATACGGCAAATATTTTCTAAATTCAGAGAAGGTGGGAAGCTTTTACATACATACCCTACAATAATTGGTTATGCATGCAGCTTCAGTTTCCTCCCCCAGCTGCAGCTTTGACATGGAGAAGAAGGCAGGCATTTAACAGCAAAATTAATACTAAAATGCTTGTAAAAACTTCACAGTTTGTTAAATAGAGGGGAATGCAGTGAGCTTGCCATATTGGTAGGAGTTATTTAAAAGTGACTTTGAAGTTCATAGTTGAAATAGGTGAAATAACTTTTGTGGCATAGAAAAGTGATGGAAAAAACAATAATAATAATAAATCATAATGACCATCAAGAACTTGAGTCAGTTCTTGAGGAAGTTAGACACCATACCAGAAGAATGCCGTGGAACTCAGGTTGTTACACTGAGATGTTTGTCTTTTCATTGAAGATACATCTTATCTCTAAGTCAGTATTGTTGCTTGCGTGATTTCTCTTCTGTCTGTCCTTCTTAAAGGATAAAACCTAAAGTGATCAATGCATGCAGCTGTGTTCTACTGTATTGGTTCTTCGTGATACTAACACATTTGTGGCTGTTTGTGCAGTACTTCGCTTCTACTGACGATATCTATTTGTCCCAAAATATCTGTTTAAAATCTCTGTGATTCACAGGTGTTGATAAGTCCTCATGAAGTTACTTGGTTTTCTGGTCTGCTTTTTGCCTTCATCTGTTGTTTTTCATCTTAAGTCCCGTAACATAACTCAAAAGAGTAAAATTACATGTATGACACTAGTAAATGAGAGATCAGTGCTTGGTTTAGTGTATTACTTTGGATAGAGAGTAAAACTGTAGGTAGGTATTTGCACAATGTTTCTATATTTTTTCATTATCTATACAAAATCTGTTTTTAAATTCTATTCTTATTTTTTATTTGTGGCTTTTAATTTGAACACTGCATGCTGATTCATGTACAGTGTGACAGTGCTCATCTTGAAAACATTACTTGAGGAACATAAGGTACTTTTTAAGGGGAAGAGTTTGGGAGGGAAGGGTGCCTGTATGTAAGAATGAAAATAAAAATAATTAGATATTCTGTGAGATGCCTGCTAATAAACCAAGCTTTTTGCTTCAGGAATTAGCCTGTAGTGATACTGAGCTTTGTCTTTGTATTCCAGGCTCTTTAGGATTAACATAGCAGTGCCATGTGTACAGAAGGTGATATGGTGTTGGATCAAATGTGTAAAGTAGTTCAAGAGAAAAATTGTGGTGATGAGTAAACTAATGAAGAATATACAGTAATTTCTGATAGTGTTTAATGTATAGAGGACTAGGACAAATAATGGCTTCAGGGTTTTGATCTGAACAGCAGATACAGGAGGGTAGAAACACTGATTTATTAAATTATCAACTCTGGGTATGGGATTTTCTGTTGGCATGAAAATGTTTGTGGAATCAGCCTAGATATAGATTGATTAAGGTTGATGAGTGTTATCAGCTCAGTAGCTCTAGGGGAAATAGGTATTTGAATTTGAGATTTATGGAAGGATGTAAAGAACTTGGTGTGGAAGTGCTTACAGAGTAATGACATTATATAACAGATTGTTCAGTAGGTTATATGAGCAGACTGATTAGAGGGGAAATGGAAGCTGGCAAATATGGTAGTAATATTTAAGGCCTCACACAAAAGCTATAGTTTTAGAACTGAACACATTTTTAGACATGATAAAGAGTAGAATTAGTAAATACAGTGATAAATATGTTGTACTGAGATGAGCCAAAGTCCCTTTTGTTTGTATGGATGAGCCTTTAAGGAATTTGCATTAGACAATAAGGGCTATTATAGGAGACTTGGGATTTCAGGAGAGCATCTAAGAATATGCCTGAGTATCTTGAACTATCATGGAAAAAAAGGCAAACTCTATTTACGGAAGAATTCACAGAGGTTTTCACAAGGTATATTCCTGGCTGGGGTGTAATTATTCTTCAATTGAATTAATAGATATGAACATTATTTGTACTGGAAGCTCTTCAGTAATTTGTTGTAATGCTAATAGTGGTCTGCAGATCCTCTTCCCTTCAATTAACATGAGAAAATGCAATATTCAATTAAACAGGGTGCAGGCAGCTTCCTATCGCTCAGTTATTAAAGATATAGTAAGTATGAAGTGTTCTGCCTTATCTAACTGTAAGCTGCTATGAGTCCTCAGGAATTCCAGTTCTAGAGGTGATCATTTGTAGACCATCACTTTTCATGTGAATCTCTCCATCTCTATGGAAGTTGAGATAATTTGTAGGAAGTCACAGAATCACCACAGAATCCTGCTTCAGAAATGGTGAAATCTGTTGTAGCTCAAATGTGGACAGTGCTTTTAATCTTCTGTCTGAGTGCATTTGTAAAACAAATTTTCTCATGCAAGAAATTCTAATTGTCTCACCTTTCTTGCGTTTTAGCTGTAATTATTTTCATAGGAAGACTTATGCCTGGAAACATGAAGAATCACAGCACAGAAAATTCCACTGCACAGACAGTTTGAATAAATTAGGAAAAATAAGGCTGAAACAGTTTTTATATTAATTGTTGCCCTAGCTTGTTGATAAATGCAAAGTGAAAACAACCCCAACTGTAATATGCATAATGTGCACTTGAACTGTTACCTCTCTTTTTCTGTTATTACCAGTCTTTATGTTTCTATGTTGCTGTAATGACAATGGAGAAGTTTTTTTTCCAGGAACTGTTGCATGGGCTATCAGTTTTGTGCAAAATAAGCTGAATGGCTGAGCAGTGTGTGCCTAAGATTACTTGACAGACTCCCAGGGTCAGAAGTGACTGGAGAAGCATTTATACTGCTCAGGTGCAGAACTCCAACCCCTGCCATTCTGTGGTCCTGCCATCCTGCGATCCTGTGACATTGAACATGGTGTGTGAAGGGCACTGTTTTAGACTCTTGTCCCGTACATTAGACTTATTTCCAGGAATTAGAAGGAATTTTGCCTGCATGGTATGAAAATAAATATTTCCAATTAATTGAAAATCCATTGTTTAATTAATTAATTCATTACTTGATCCAAGTAACTCTGTAATATATCACTTGGTTTCAAAGTGAGTCAACATTGTTAAGACAATATAGAATGAAATTAAATTACTCTGCTCAATCTGTTTCATAAACTCGAGTAATAACTACAATGTTAAAAAGGCATTATTTTTTGCACAGCAGGCCCTTAAATAACTTCTGGAATTAGTTTAAAAATGTAGCGTCTGTCTACAGTGTGACAGTTCCTGTACAATTATTTTCTAGAAGTGAAACTGAACTTAAGTGTTCCCTGCTAAACCAAATCCACAGGGAGTCCAAGCAAATAATTTCCTCTCATTCACTACCTGGTTTTCCTTTATGGCTGTTAGTTGAAATATCTGAGTAAAATGCCTAACATGTGATGTGTACTCATTTTAGTTTGAAAGTTAAGTTTGTTTGAAGTTACGGTGAAATTCTTACTGACTTCCTCAAGGCAAGAATTTCATTCCCAGTCCTTTTAAAGGGAGCATACAATTCGGAACGTAACATTTTGTTCTGCCTTAATGTTCTACTGAACATATGTGTGTGTAAGCAGTTTGTTTCTACAATGCCTGAGAGAACAAGAGGAGCCAGAGGGTCCCAGAGCTGTCAGAATGAACAGTTAAACTGAAGCATTAGCTATAGTTGAAAACTAGAGAGTGAGTACCTACGGAGAGCTATTAAGAAGCATTTAGTGTTGTTTCCTGTTTAAATGAGGCTTTGTTTCCATCTTTGTGTCAGCTCCCTTGACTTTATAGCAGTACCTAAAAAGTGAACAAAAACAATTAGCTTTTAAGATGAACTGATGGTGGAAATGGCATGCAAGGGGAAGTTCTTTAAATTGGCATATACAGATCCATAATAATTTATGATAGAAATCAAACTTTTCTGTGTCCAAGCTGAGGTGTTTTAACTGTGTCAGCTGGGCTGAAGAAACATCTGTTCTAAATCTGTGAGGATCAAAATACCTATTGGCATGTCATTAGATGGTACTTCGAGAATCCCATTCTTCTGTTTCACTAACATTAATCACTCCTACACGTGCACTTACGAGTGTATGTGTGTTTTATGAAAAACTTGACCAGTGGTAATTTCAGATAGGTATGTAATTCTTTATGTACAAATAATTCTTATAATTTTTACCAGTGCAAAGAAAGTTCAGAAAGGGGTTCAGCCTTTAAGTGTCTTAAGAAGTAGCCTCAGTTTTAGAGGTGTATTCTGAAAGAGTTTAGATTCATTTCTATTAGCAAAGCTCATTGTATCTGGTATCTTATTTTAGATTTTAAAGTGGATTTAATGTGTAAGAGTGTATTTATGGTGTACTGGACCTAAAAAGATTTTAAGATACAATGTTCCTCAGCTTTGGTGTCCAATAGGAAATATAATGAACATGGAATGAAAGGAGTGCATTTGTTTTAAGTTATATACTTTAAAAAAAATTAATTAACACACACACAGAAGCTGTTTTCTTCTGAAATATTTTTGCAGCTTTGTTCTAAAACAAGCACCAAAATTTTTACCTATTTTAACTTTGGTAATTGTTAGTGGATATTATATCTTACTAAAATCTTGCATGTTCTTAACCCAATTTTCTGTCCCCAGTTTGCTGTACTGTACGGTGGAGGACTTTAGTTTCATCACAGTGTGTCATGTTCTACCTAAGATGCAATGTGTATGTTTAGAATTACTGCTTATTACTAAGCTGCATTAAAATTCCAACAGAATTATTTATCTAGGACTTTCAGATTTTGGGAACAGTTTGGAGTGAATCCTGATTTTTAACATTTGACTATGGATACAGACCATATAGTTTAAAGCAAATAGATGGGCTTCTAGACATGGCCTAGCGGTGATGACATAGATTGAGTGACTGTAAGAAGAAGCAATAATGAGATTGTAGCTCTTTTGATGTACTTTGCTTTTTTAAAAATAGTATTTTCGAAAACATTCTACACTAGAGACAGGTCATATTTCCCAGCTGTGTAAGAGCCTTTTTGTGTTCCGATATTATTGTTATTCTTCCATCCTCTTTCCCTATGGAATGTTTCTGCATCACTTCAATTAAATGGAAGTTATTGTCTGAGAAGAACACCCATTTGTGTACCAACCACTGCCTTCCACAGAAAAAGCGACAGTTTTTATGGTTTTTTGTTTTGGTTTTTTTTGTTGTTGTGGTTGTTTTTTTTTGTTTGTTTGTTTTTTGTTTTGTTTTTTTTTTTTTTTTTCAAATGGAAGAGGCACTCTTGTCCAGAATGTGCTTTTGAAAAATAGCAATATTTCTGAAGACAGGTGCTCTTTGTTACTGGATGGTCTGAATTGTTGCATTCAGTTATTTGAAATGTGTAATGTGGGATTATGTTTTCCTTTAAAGTCTGTAATCGTTCTGCTCGATTCATACTGACCCAAACAGAGAGAGTCTTGGATCAGGTTTCTTTCCCAGATCTGAGCATTTGAGCACAATATTCCAGGAGGCTCTTCTGACTGATGCTTTTTAAGCAATGCATGCCATAAAGTACAGGTATGTATATTTCAAATATTTCCTGTTATTGCAGCCTTTGTGTATAGGGATGATTAGCCCCCCATAAGTATCAGTTGACTAGAAAAATACCAACATGATAAGTATGTGATTTTAAAATTTGGCACTTGTATTAAGACAATCGTCAGTGGTGTGGAGAAGATGATGAACCTAGCTGTAGAAAATGCTGTGTAAATAAGTAGAGGCACTCTCCTTTACTTAAGACTGCTACACTGTCAATGTTCTTATTCTGCAAATACTTACATGTTCAGTATGGGATTTTGGAAAAATACTCAGTTATTGTTATCAGCAGAATGCTTTGTGTTTGCAGTTAGACCATAGAAGGACAAGTAATTAATGAAGAATGTAGAAGTTTAGTGGCCTTCTAAATCAGGTCACAGTGTATTTTTTTGTTTTAGTTTATCAACTCTTGCAAACTTGATATTAGAACAACGTAAACAGGAAGTTATAAATTTAAGTAAAGGTTAAAAAATAATGTCCTACATTTGCATCTGGATTTTGTTACCGGTCTTAAGATGCTACCCAGTACAAAAGCATGCAGCATGGGAAATCTGATAATGTTGTGAATCTTTCAACCTTATGCATTCTAATCTGAGCATGGTTTCCTGTAGTATTGCTGATATGCCAGATAAAACAAGCTTGGATCCAAAATCAACTTCTTATAAATAAATGCTCACTGTTATCCCTATTTGTCCTGTAATCTAGATTAACTATTCACTATCACAAAGGGAAAAACATTTTTGCGTTCGGTTTTGTGTGTAGACTGGCTTCCAAATGATAAGCAATTGCGGTTCACGTGACTGTTTAGTTCAAGTGCAGTTAAGTATTATTTTATGCTACTTTTAAGTGTAGAAATACTTTCATTCAGAGCAGCATCTTCAGGGTAACTAACTGCTTTCATGTTTCTTCAATGGCAGTAAAACTTTTCACCACAATAATGAAATTACTGTGATTTGGTTTCCTAAAAGTAAGCATTTTTTTCATTTGGTTGAAATGATGTACAATAGATTGTGTTGTCTGTAGGACTGAACTCTTAACAGCAAAATTTGGTATGAACAAATAAACCCATTCATTTTGTTGTCTCTGAGTGCTGAATAGAATTTGTGAATAAAATACCAAGATCTGGTCCCTTCCATCCTTTTTTTTCTGCCTGAGCAGACTTCCATGAGAAGTTTATATGTGAATTCCAAAATCAACATTTAATTATTTTACTGAAACCACTTTGGTGTCTTTCTCTTCTAAAATATGTAGAGTTACACAATAGCCCCCTTTCTCACTTAAGGATTTTCATATCTGTGAAGAATCAAGAAAGTTTTGAGGGGAATGCTGTTCTCTGATATGCTAGAGGTGTCTTAATGTGGTATTTCTCAAACAATTCAATAAGGCTTTTCAGAAGCATAACCAAAAAAAGAGAGCTACCACAGAAACCCATACCACTGAGACATAAAGTGCTGGGAGAAGTATCTATGCCAGTTAACATTAGCCATGTAGCTTGATTAGGCAGATATTCTTTCTATCAATCATCAATATAGCTATTTTGTTTCGTACAGTACTTCAGAGTGCAAGTCTGAGGTGCTCTGATTTGTATTCTGAAAGAGATCTGCTCTTACCTGAAGAGAGATTAACTGCTCCAAATTTAGGCACTTATTTTCTTGTCTGATAACCTGATACCATTAGAAAAAAAGGCAGGCGATGAGGAAAAAAACAAATACAAGTGAATAGTGGATTATATAATTAGTAATTGAGATCAATAATGTGTAGATCGATGAGCGAAGAAATATTAGCAATGAGAAAAATATTTAAGTTACAATATACTGCACATGTTTGAAAGAGTAGACTACTCTAGTCTTTCTGGCTGAAAAAAATCATGCTTCCTTTTGTTTGCTGGACCAAATTATTATTTAAGAATTTACAGGAGAACAGGTTGAGTAAGAAAAGTAAAAACACCTACCCCCTCCCTTTCCTCAACTAGTCTGGAATTTGGGCCAGTGTCCTGCGAGATAGCAAACATGAATTTAAATCCTTCTGGGCAAATATGGATACATTCGCTGTGCTGAAGCTATTCACTTTGTTGCAGCAATATATTTATGAAGTCTTATTAGATGTAGAAGAGTGAAGAAATTAAAAAATCTTGTACCATTTGGTGGAGGTGACAGGAACTGAAGTTTTAGAAAGTGAGCAATGATTGTAGTATTGCTAAGACTAAAGTTGAAATAACCAGAACTAAAACAAGCCAGAAACTGAGATCTACTTTTAAAAAATCAATTCTTGGTTTTTTTTCTTCAGTACTGTCATTTTTTAGTACTACAGGGTGGCCATATTTTGTGTATGTCTTGCTGCAAGTACTGTTGGCAAACTAGTTTGTGTGACATACAAAGTGATACAATTAAAGTTTTCAGTGGTAAAACTGGTAATAGAAGCGAACTACTAGTATCTGCTGTAGCCACTTTATTACACAGCTATATTCATTGCAAGTTAGAGAGATGTGGTTTTAATTTGCTTTATAGCTCAGCTTTTCTGTAAAGAAATGGCATGAGTAAAATATTACTTGGAAGCAGCTGTAGCTATGGTTCAGTGATATTTTTTAAAGATTGGTATTATGAAAGGAGGGGGAAGCATATTTCTAGCTCACATTTTGAAATGCATGTAGATAGAATTCAGGAAATAAGTATGATTGTGATTTTTGTAAACCCAAGGGGAAGTAAGAGCAGGAAACCCTTATTCTTCTCATAGTGGAACAGTGTCAAAATGATTGTAATCTTGTAATAATTATTAATTTCATCTGGTCTAGATAATGCAGATTATTTTGCATGCACATAAAGAAGTTGAGGTCTGTAAAATATTACTTAGGCTGTAAGGTTACTGTGTCAGGGAAGAGAGGATGAGGACGTGGAAGTTTTGACATAGTGAGAGCCATGTGCCTAGGAACTCAGGATGGCAGAAAACTTTCAAACGTTGCTGTGGGAAGTTTATGAATTCTGTTTTTTTCCCAACTACTTTGATTTCTATCTTCCTGAAAAATAAATTAGCCCGACAAATCAGAATCCTATCTTGAACTTGGTAGGGCAAATATAGTACCTAATGCCAAGCGATGAGGTCTTAAAATTAATTTAGATTTTCTGTAGTATTATTACTAGACCAGCCTTAATGTATCAAAGTTTGTAAGAACTGGGATAAAACCAAATCTACTAGAACACACATCACCAGTAGACAACTTTCCATGGCAATTACTGTATTTTTTTTCTCTCCTGTCCCAGTGGAAGCTTCCCTTAATAGTTTGAGGGGGTATGTTGCTACATGTCATGAAGCTTTCCAGGGAAAAGTGGGAAAGGTTTCAGTTCTTTTCTCAAATCTCCAAGGGCAGAGGATATGATCTGAACTTTTGGAAACCTGATTTTTTGTTGTAAAACAGAAATGTTGTGTACAGAAATTAAAAAAAGTAGCATTTATGTAGCATGACGAAACTAGAGCCTTTTTGTGAAAGGAGCAGCTGTGATCTCCATTACCTTCAGAGGATAGGTGTGGTTCATGCTTACTACTCACTAGTTCTGTGTAGTTTTATTTGAAAAGAACTTGGCTATCTTGCCACTGAACTTAAAAAAAAAAAAAAAAAGTAACTGTTTTCCTTTGAGACTTTCTAAAGCTGAGCCAACAGAAGATGCTGTAGTTTGTATTACTAATCCTGCAACTTTTGGGAACTTGAATTATTATTCAGTTCATTATTCCACATCCATTTAAATTAATGTCTTTTGTTGTTTGGAAGCTCCGATATCCATAGCCAAAGCAGTTTGGTCTAAGTTAGTCTTTGATATTGTTGTACATCTGTCTCATACTTAAAGATAAGCAATATGAGGTTTATAGGAAGGGATGAGATCCTTTATTAGACCAACTAGGTTACTTAGGGGAAAATGAATGAGCTTTTTGGGCACACAGGTCTTCCTTAGATACTAAAAAAAGGTATCTTAATAATGCCTTTATTTCAGCAAAAGACACAGGAAAAAAGCTTTCAGTTTCTGGAGCTTGTAACAATAGAAATTGTTTGAAACCTCAGTAAATACTTATCAAGTGACATTTGTGATCTACTAATAGCCACCTTCCCTTCATGCAGAACTCTATTCTGGAAAACATGAGAAATGACATGCAGGTTGTGGAGGAAAGGCTTACAGTGGTGGCAAGATCTTTAAAGAGATGGATGGGCATAGTTTGGGAGAGAAATACAAATTTCAGGAACATGAACTTAGAAATCTTCTTAAAGGCTTGTGAATAATGACACAGGTCTATTATGGACAGAAGTTACCTTTAGTGCATGCTGTAGATCTGTCGAGACGTTTAAGTAGTGTGTATATGTAATTATTTTCCCTTTGGGTGCTATTGCTATATGTGCTATCCAGGATGGCCCATGTATTTTGTCTGTGTCTAAGGTACTCTCAGAAGCTCTTTTTTAAATATAAGATGCTCAAATCCATATTCCTGGTGGGATTAAAAAAGCAAGATAACTGTCTGTGGCCTCTGCAAAGACATATATATTCATAAAGTAAAAAGTATTCAGGCTTTAGAACTCACATAGTAATCTAGGTTAAAACGGCTAGACTTTGTCAGGGAGAACGTTCTGCTTCCTGTGATGTTATGTTAACTGCCTTTTTGGGAGCATGGAATGACTGCAATTACAGTCAATAATGTATTGAACATTATAGCTGAAGTACACTGAAGTTAAGCTGCATTTGACAAAGTCAAGAAGTCCATATAGTACAGATAATTCTTTCCTTCCTATATTTGAGTAGTGGTAAGTGCAGGCATGCTGTGAAAGTGGAAATAAAGTGTATTTCTCTGCAGGTAAGCTCTGTGGTACTTCTATATGAGAGATATTTAGGCTGTGTTTCAGAAATATGGCAGCTCTGGCTAAAACTAGGCATGTTCGTTTGGAACATGAATCATACACAAGGATTCTTCCTGGCAGTGGCTTCAGTGTTCAATATATTGTGTTAAAAGTTGTAGTGTTTTATTCACATTAGTTTTACATAAATGTGTATATACACATAAATATATATTCATACAATTATGTAGTTATATATAGTCTATACTACTTGAGTATAATATATCTATTAATCACTGTATTCAAGGAATAGTGGAGATGTTTTATGTATAAACAAACTAAATTAAAATAGCAAATTTATTAGTTGACACAATCTATTTCTTGAGCTATTCTTTTTAGTCAGAGAACTGCTGGTAGTGTAGATGAACTAATATTGACAGAATATTCTTAAGGCTGAAAATTGCTTAGGAGTGACTGTGGAGGTGTGGAGAAATAAAGCACTAGCAGTTGAAAGGCTGAAATCCAAGGTCTTTGAATTTGTGCTTGTGTTGTTACAAAGTGCATGGAGTGCGTTACTCCATCAATGCCAAGCACCCAGGTAACTAGCCCAAAGCAGGGTACATACACTTAAATTGTCACATATTTTTCAGTTCAGTTTGTGGTGCATTTTGGAATGCTGATGGTTTAGACTGGGAGCAACTGGGAGCTTTCAGACCACCATCAAGATACCATTTTGCTGCTTTGCAGAATCAAACCACTAATTCTTTGACTACCTAAATCCCATTTATGCATCACACAATCATCTAGTAAAATTAAGTTGGAGGATAATTTGTATCAGTATATGGGTCTTCCTTAGTATTCTAGAATATTTTTATCTAGGCAAAAAAATGAAATCTGACTTGATAAATATTGTGTTTGTTGGAAAGAAAATTGAGTCAGCAGAAGAGGCATACCATTCAGTCATCAGAGAAAGAGAAACACAAATGCTGTGTGTCTAGTCTTACTGTTAACTCTTTACCAAATAAATGAACATGTAAGAACAATTGTGTTTAAAATTTTGTGAACTCTAAGGGAAGGGGGACGTGGATTTATTGTCATGCCTGAGGTGGAAGATGATGGTCGACACCGACAGAGCTGAAAAGCTGTTGTTCTCTTCTGAGAAGTAGGGGCAGGAGAAACGGAAGGACTCAAGCAACCTTTGCATGACCTGATTCACAAAGACATAAATTATCTTTCTGCCAGTCTACAATGTTTTGTAAGTGCAGAAGGTAATTACAATTTACTTTGAAGATGTTCTGAGCAGCATGCAGTTTTCTCAGATAGATCTGTCCTTAGCTTTTCTGCTCAGTTTTTAATGTATATATATATTAGCCTTTATTTAGAATAGCTTTAATAAAAATTGTTGTAATTTTGAGATTGGTGATGTAAGCCTGATTTTTTCTTAAAATTCTTTTGCCTTGCAGTACATACCCCACACTTGGGAACAAAATCTAATACTATTATTTGGTATGATGTGTTACATTTCATTTTTATGTGTGAAATTTACTACTATTTAAATTCTTGAAGGTGCAGCGTGTATGTTCAGTGCTACATTGTGCCTTTGGAGTAAGGGTTATAATTGGGAGGTACAGTTCCTCTGAAATACAATTCTGTTGAAGACGTATATCATAGAATCATAGAATGGTTTGGGTTGGAAGGAACCTTAAAGGTCATCAGGTTCCAGCCCCCTTGCATGGGCAGGAACACCTCCCATTAGACCAGATTGCTCAAAGCCCTGTCCAACCCGGCCTTGAGCACTTCCAGGGAGGGGGAATCCACAACTTTTCTGGGCAACCTGTTCCACTGTCTCACCACCCTCACACTGAAGATTTTCTTCCTAATGTCTAATCTAAATCTACCCTCTTCCAGCTTAAAACCATTACCCCTTGTCCTATCACTACACACTCTGGTAAAAAGTCTGTCTCTGTCTTTCCTGTAGGCCTGTTCAGGTGCTGGAAGGCTGCTATAAGGTTTCCTTGGAGCCTCCTGGTCTCCAGGCTGAGCAGCGCCAACTCTCTCTGTCTTTATAGGAGAGGTGCTCTAGCCCCATCTTCGTGGCCCTCCTCTGGACTTGCTTCAAGAGCTCTATGTCCTTCCTGTGTTGAGGGCTCCAGAACTGGACACAGCACTCCAGATGGAGTGGATTTTAAGCCATATTTTTCATTCTGTGTTGACCAACCCCATAGAAGCTGCTGGGCTTTATGGAGTATGTGTGTAAAATTGTGCCACAGCTGTGTAGATGAGATATGAATGGCAGTTCTGCTTATCCAGTATAACTTAAAGGCACATATGGAGCACTGAAGGCAACACATCATACTGTAATATCTGTGTAAATGCACATCTTCTCAATCAAATGTCACCTGACTATTTCCATTCATTTGCATATCATAGTCAGTGGCCTTGCTGTGAAAAATTTTTTAGTTTTAATTGTCCTGAAATTTTAATCACTTTGCTTTGTACAGTTATTGAGTGATCTGCTGGTGTTTAGAAATGTTATGTAGAGAAAATAATCTACAAGAGCTGGAAGGAGGATCCAGAGAACTGAAGGCTGGTCAGTCTGACCTGGTGCCAGAGAAGGTTAGGGAGCAGATCATCTTGAGTGCCATTATGCAGCACGTACAGGACAACCAGGTGGTCAGGCCCAGTCAGCATGGGTTCATGAAAGGCAGGTCCTGCTTGATGAACCTAATCTCCTTCTACAACAAGTTAACCCATTTAGTCAATGAGGAAAGGGCTGTGGATGTCATTTGCGTGGACCTCAGTAACACCTTCGACACCATTTCCCACAGCATTCTTGTGGAGAAACTGGCTATATGTGGCTTAGACTGGTGTACAATTCACTGGGTAAAAAACTGGCTGGGTGGCTGGGCCCAAAGAGTTGTGGTGAATGGAGTTAAATCCAGCTGGTGGCTGGTTACCAGTGGTGTTCCCCAGGGCTCAGTGTTGGGGACAGTTCTCTTTAATAACTTCAGCAGTCATCTGGATGAGGGGATTGAGTGCACCCACAGTAAATTTGCAGATGGGAAAGTTGGGAGGCAGTGTTGATCTGCCTGAGGGTAGGGAGGCTCTACAGCAGGACCTGGACAGGCTGGATCAATGGGCCAAGGGCAATTGTAGGAGTTTCAACAAGGGCAAGTGCCAGGTCCTGCACTTGGTTCACAACAACCCCAAGCAACACTACAGGCTTGGGGAAGAGTGGCTGGAAAGCTGCTCAGTGGAAAAGGACCTGGGGGTGTTTGACAGCCAGCTGAACATGAGCCAGCAGTGTGCCCAGGTAGCCAAGAGGGCCAACAGCATCCTGGCTTGTATCGAAAATAGTGTGGCCAGCAGGACTAGGGAGGTTGTTATCCCCCTATACCTAGCACTGGTGAGGCTGCACCTCAAATCCTGTGTTCAGTTTTGGGCCTCTCACTACAAGAAAGACATTGAGGTACTGGAGTGAGTCCAGAGAAGGGTGCCAAAGCTGGTGAAGGATCTGGAGAACAAGTCTTATGAAGAGTGTCTGAAGGAACTGGCGTTGTTCAGTGTGGAGAAAAAAAGGCTGAGAGGAGATGTTCTTGCTCTCTACAACTACGTGAAAGGAGATTGTAGTGAGGTGGGGGTTGGTCTATCCTGCCAAGTATGAAGCAATAGGACAAGAGGAAATAGGCTTAAGTTGCGCTAGGGGAGGTTTAGATTAGATATTGGAAGAAATTTCCTCACTGAAAGGGTGATTGAACACTGGAATAGGCAGCCCGGGAAAGTGTTTGAATCACCATCCCTGGAGACATATAGATGTGGTGCTTAGGAATATGGTTTAAACATTGGACTTGGGAGAGTTTGGTCAGTGGTTGGTAGAGTTAGTTTATGGTTGGACTTAATGATCTTAAAACGTCTTTTCCAACCAGAAAGATTCTGTGATTATGATACAGTTTATGAAATCTGAGGGAAGAGATGGAAGATTACAAAAGAGTAGAAAAGAAAATTTATTCTTATTGTTTATGGTGAAGTGCTGCATATCCTTGAGCAAGCTGGCTGGCCAACATAATTTTAATCTTTATAGTTTATTCAGAAACTACTTTAGGTTGCTAGAACACATTTGTACTACGTGTTCACCAAATACCCAAAGAATTTTAATACTATTGAGAATTAAAGTGGTTTGGGTTTAAATTAGGTTTAAACATAAAGACTGATAGTGATTTCCCTTGAAGATTAATAAAGGAGGATAATCATTCTCCATGCTTTAGTACAATCCAAATAATCTTTCCCACCACTAACTTGAAGGTTGACTTCGTTTCAGTACAGTAAAGGATAAGGGGGAAAAATGTGAGAGTGGGAGACAGAGTCCTGAATTAATAGCAAAAGGCACAATGCTGCCAAATGCTGAAATTCAGTTATCTTTTCTACATGTTGGTGCTGACTTGCATTCGAGCTCTAGATGGCATAAAAATGTGTGGCCTACTGCTCTGTTTGTGTGTCTGTATTGTTCTTCTGGATGTCAATGGCAACTGGAGCCTTTTCTTCCAAATGGCAGGTGTTAGAGGAGGTTTCTGACACTGTCTATTTTTTATGAAATAGGTCTCTCACTTCTGATGTGAGGACTAAGCTTCTATCTCTTTTCAGTCTTGAGATGTTTCAGTCTTGTCTCCAAAGAGGATTTACCATCATCAGTGTAGATCAGTGTACAGGCAAAGCTAGTGGGGGTTGTTAAGCCTCTCCCGTTAGATCCAGGTCACCAGTCAGCTGAAGAATACAAGTGTTCTGGGCAAGACTGGACTACATTGTCTAGTGGTAAGACAACTCACTTGGCAAAGACTAGGACTCATATCTATGCCTTGCTCCCTATGCTTTTGAAATGCAGTTATGTATTTTATTCAGACATTCTGTAATGAAAAATATAGGGATGCTCACTTAAATGAGAATAGGACATTGTGACTGATGTCATCTACCTGGATTTGTGCAAGGCATTTGACACTGTCCCACATGACATCCTGATTTCCAAACTGACAAGATGTGGATTTGACAGATGGACCACTCAGTGGATAAGTAGTTGGCTGGATGGCCGCACCCAGAGAGCTGTGGTCAATGCTTTGGTGTCCAAGTGGAGGCAAGTGATGAGTGGTGTTCCTCAGGGGTCAGTACTGGGACCAGTACTGTTCAGCATCTTTGTTGGAGACATGGACAATGGGATTAAGTTTATCCTCAACAAGTTTGCTTATGATACCAAGCTGTGTGGAATGGTTGACAACCTGGAGGAAAGGGAGGCTATCCAGAGGGACCTTGACACGCTGGAGAGGTGGGCCCATGCCAACCTCATGAAGTTCAACAAGGCCAAGTGCAAGGTCCTGCACCTGGGTTGGCGCAACCCCGGGCACAAATACAGGCTGGGGGCAGAATGGCTAGAGAGCAGTTCCAAGGAAAAGGACTTGGGGGTGGTAGTAGATGAGAAGCTTAACATGAGCTGCCAGCGTGCACTCTTAGCCCAGAGGGCCAACCACACCCTGGGCTGCATCAAAAGAAGTGTGGCCAGCAGGGCCAGGGAGGTGATTCTGCCCCTCTGCTTTGGTGAGACCACACCTGGGGTACTGTGTACAGCTCTGGAGCCCTCAGCACAGGAAAGGTCTGGAGCTGCTGGAGAGGGTCCAGAGAAGGGCCACGAAGATGATAAAAGAGCTGGAGCAGCTCTGTTATGAAGACAGGCTGAGGGAGTTGGGGCTATTCAGCCTGGAGAAGAGAAGGCTCAGGGGAGAACTTATAGCACCTTCCTGTACCTGAAGGGGCTACAGGAAAGCTGGGGAGGGGCTTTTCACCAGAGAGGGTAGTGATAGGACAAGGGGTAATGGTTTTAAACCGAAATAAGGTAGATTTAGGTTAGACATCAGGAGGAAATTCTTCATCATTAGGGTCACAAGGTGCTGGAATAGCTTGCCCATGGAGGTTGTGGCTGCCCCCTCCCTGGAGGTGTTTAAGGCCAGGTTGGATGAGGCTTTGTGCAGTGTGGTCTAGTGTGAGGTGTCCCTGTTCATAGCAGGGAGGTAGGAACCTGATGATCTTTAAGGTCCCTTCTAACCTTAACCGTTCTGTGATTCTATGGTTCTATGACTCCCTTTGGACTAACTTTGCCTTCCACTGTTGCATCCCATAGCACTCTGTGTGCATTTTCTGAGAATGAGGCTGCAGATTCACCCAGTTCATCCTGTTATGCCTGATAAGCAGCAGGACATTGTCCAAGAAGAAAGACAGTTTTGGTTTTCCATTGCCTGACAGAGTCTTCAGACTTGGATTGTGGAATATAAAAGGTGATCACCACAGCTGTACCAATGTTTTTGAGTGCACGTTGCTACTTGTGCTGATTCTGTGCATGTGGCAAGCTCCAAGATCAACTGTCAAATGAGACCTCTCACTTGGTCACAAGGATGCCTTGCTTGTGAATTCTGAACAGACCATGAAAGTATTCAGAATCTGCTGTGTAACACAGTGTGTATTTATTATATTGCAAAAGACAGAGGAAGAAAAAGAAATCTTAGATAATAAAATAATTAATTTATACGAAAGAAATGAAGAGTAGTAGCAATTACAAGAATGTTGAAAAACTGTTGGCAAAGCTAATGAAGCATGCAAAGCTAGTTGCTCAAGTACTGCAAGTAGTTTGGAAAGATTTGTGTACTACATATGTCTTTAATCTTTACTAAAAATTATTATAATTTACAATATTTTTGGTCTGCTACTGAAAACCAGGAATCAATTTCTAAGCTGTAAAAAAAGCATAAATGGAGAACATCTTATCAGATTGCATCCAGTCATTCAGATGAGAAAAATATATTATTTAAGAATCAATGTATTGAAGAAAGAAAGTAGAACCAATAGTGGTTCAATTCTATCCAGGTATATTAAGGAATATATACTGAAAAAAACTTATCTCATATTTGTTAAAATTTAACAGTACTAATTTGTGTTTCTTGCCAGTTCTGTTAATATTTTTGTCATGCAATGTTTTAGTGTTATCCATAGAATGTAAATATTAAGAGTTCTAATACGCTTTTCAAAGATCCTGGTCACCCTACTATGAAGATGCATATTATTCATGCAAAGGATTTTTTCCTTTTTTATCCCTGGATCTTTTCTAGTGCGTATGATATTTATATCTCTTTAATGAATTTTATGTATACTGAAAAGAGCCAAACCTGTGTTTTAAGGCTCTAAAAGTCTACATAGCAGTACCTTTTTTTGTTTGTAAGTGACTGGAAAGGATATTGTTATTTTCAACTACCTAGGAAGGTGTAAAGACAATGCAGACACAATCTTCTTAGTAGTTCAGAGTGTAATAGGCAGTGAACACAAGGTACAAGGAGGGATATTATTTTTATATATTTGGAAAACGTTTTCAAAATATAGGTGGTCTGCAGTGAATGGTCAGATAAAATACATGCTGTTATTTCTGATCTATGGCTGAATGAACACACAATGCAGCTGTAAATGTAGAATTTCTTCAAATGTTTGGTAAGGAACTTTGATGTTAAAATATGAACTGCAATGTTTAAGTTCAGAGCTGGCAGAGGGACTGAAGTACTTGAATGTATTCTGAGAATGTTTTGAATTTAATACATTTTTATTTGGCTACCAATTCGTAATGAAAACTTAGATTTTGGGATATGGTAGAAGTCATACAAATGTTCATGAACCTAATTCAGTCTGTCCAGTGTGTCAGCACTTTGCTGACTAAATGGGGTACAAATATTTTGATATCATAGTTTGATTAACTTTTGTCCCTACTTCATCCTAAATTTATTATTAGCATGATTATTATCATTCTTCTGAAGCCTTTCCATTGTCTGGTTGCAGTTCAGGAAGGTGAAAGACATAAAAAAAACCCAAACCAAACATTGGGAGAAGAGGCACCAAACACTTTATCACTGTGTACTTACATGGACGTTTAGGAAATCAGATTCTATTGTCTTGTCTGACTTTGTATTGTTTTTTCAACAAGTCACTTTGCTTGGGTTATATTCTGCAGCAGAAATGCTCTTGGGTAACTAGATAAACACTGCAGTATTCTCCGATTGGTCTTTTAGAACCTAGATAGATTTCTTAAAATGACCTGTGGATATGGAAAAATTTCCAGAAGATAAAGAATCATGGGGGAAAAAAAAAAAAAAAAAAGGAAAATTGAAACTCAGGCACTCATGAAACCATTCTAAAATTTGGAGAGAATTTGAATAAGTTTTTGGAGATTGAGAATATTCTGGATATAATACTAATAAAAGTAGTATTGAAGGGAGACAGAAACTTCATGTTGAAGGATTTCAACACTTCTTCAACTACTAAACATTAATATTGAATTAGGAGTAGTGGAGAATTATTCCTCGTTGATTTGATATGGAGTTTCCCTGTGTCTTTCTGGAACACTTAGTGATCATTACAATCAAACCTGTATTACATGAAATGTGAGTTTGATGCAATGAAGCAACTCCTCCTAAAATCATATTAAAATGAGATCAGGTAGGGTAGCAGTCAGAAAAAAACAGCTACAGCAAACTGTTGAAAAAGTTTCCAAGCTCTGCCTCATCTACACCTGTTGTATAAATAATGTTTCTGATGGTAGAATAGTCTAAAGTCCTTCATGAGGCTTGAGGCAGGATAGAAGACCAGAAACCCCCACCCACATAATGTGCTTTGATCGTATGATTTACTTAAAAAAATAGCAGCATTCAGTATTTTCTAAAAAGACACTGCTCCTGTCGTTTACATGCTGTTTGTTGTCAGTAAACCTTGGAGACAGGAAAGCTTATTTGATGCCTAGTAGGGTGCTAAAAATATTAAAATGCCTAGAATGTTAAATGAATGCTAAATGTTTAATAAAAAAAGCTTTGTTTTTTTTGAGTGTTCCCCCCCATTTCTGTAACAATGTTACTATATTTCTCTTAAAAAACTTAAAATAGCCCTCATAAAAAGGCTTTGGTCTGCTGAGCTGGAAACCAAATCTATATCTAGTGATCTAAAGAACACAAATTGGAAGAACGTATTCCATTATGTTCCCCTGTCAGCATGAAGTAGTCATCATCTGACTGCTAGGTTCAAGACAGGAATTTTTATCTTCATTCAGTATTTAGCCTCTTTGACTTACCAAATGCTAAAGGAGCTTATGCTATCCTTTGCCTTGTACAATGTCAGAGGATTTGAAACTGTTTTTGTTATACAGCTCCACAGGCCAGCTCTCAAATTGTAATGATCTTCAGTCAATACTTTTCTCATCTGGTTTGTCTTAGAGATAAAGAATTTCTTAGGCTTTATCTAAAGCATCACAATTGTATTTTAAAATTATTACGGAATTGCCACTTCTAGATGTGAGCTGTAAATGAAGAGAGGGTATGAAACACAAAAAAACCATGAAAAGTGGACAGTACTGATTGAGCAATCTAGACAAAATGTCTCAAGTAGCTCCTGGCAATCAGAAAAAATGTTGTAAGGAAGGTAGGCAGGAAGAAAGGAGGAGGTGAATAGAAGGAGAAAATAGTTTCAACCTGAAAAATTTAACAATATATTGATTCAAATCTGAATAAGATGTAATAAATTAATTCTATATGTAATAAATAAATTCGATACATTTCTTTAGCAACACAAACCAACAGCCCACACCTAAAGGCTAATAGGGAAGCTCTTTTTAATTCTTTGTAAAGTTAGAAAAATAGAGGGATGAGTGTATTATTAGGACAAGAAAGCACCAGAATTCTTTCCCTCGAAAGCGGAAATGATCCATACAGTAATACAGGAGTTGCAAGTACTCTGGTACAGAAGTTAATTTCTTGCACTTGCAAGTTATCTACTCAGTTTGCAGCTGATATCAACCATTCTACCTTTAGGGAAGCTACCTGCCATACCTTATTAAATGTAACTTTATATAATATGAATGATTAATTTTGAATAATTAATAAGTACTCAGAATCAATAAACATGTGCTTTACTTAGGCATTAAGTGACATAAAGTATCCGTTTGCAATAGAGCGAGACAGTGGATTTTCACTTGTCTTATTATGTACATATAGCAGTTACTTATTCTCTATTTTTCGTAATCAGTTTGAACAAACAGGCCAATGTAACGAAAGATATGCTTCCACAGAACTTATAATCTTGTCAGGATTGAAAGATCTTAGGGGATCCCAAGCTAATCTATCACTTTGCAAACTCTTTGGAGACCGTCATAAATTTTATAAGCAATCTTGTATGCAGTGGTCATTTTTCATAGCAGTCATTGCTTTTGCTTTTTTTTTTTGTTGTTTGTTTGGTTATAGGAATTGGTATATGCTTGCACTGACTTGTCTCAGGGACAAATGTAGCTTGTTACATGGTAGTGTGGATTTCATTCTATATGGTGGCACTGACCCATACCAAGAGAAGATGGGGAGTAACAGAGGAATGTTGTTAGATCCAGAATCTAAGCTTTTGTCTTCTGTTTTTCCCACTTTCCATCTATCCAACAGTGTATTTGAAATTCAGGAAATGTAATCGAATTTCTGTAAGTGTAACCCATAAAGTAAGTAAAATTAGAATTTGTAGATGAAAGATGCAATGTGCAGTTGTGGGCTGCATTATGTTAACATAATTTTATTTAGCTGCCTCATCACCTTCTCGTGGCACTGCCCTGTTAGTGGGAAATTGTAAGTCTGTATTAGGAGAATCATGGCATCAGGGTCAAGAAGATTCTTTTTAATAAACATTGCAGCTTTGTGACTGTTCCATGACAGTAATATAAAACAAAATGAAACAAAACAAAAAATGAAGGGTTTCAGGAAGGGCTATTAGAGTTTGGAAGGAGTTTGATAGGACTTCTGGAGGAAAAGGGAGTTGGAACCTTGCTTCGAACTTGGAACTAGAAGGCAGAGGAAGGAAGCCATGTGACAGTCCGTGGGACAGTCTTCTCAAGGGAAGTTTTTATATTTCTTTTGTGTTTGGACTTGGCGAGCTCTTTTCCGAGGTTCACATTCAATTCTTAAAATGGATGTTATTTTTGATTACTATTGTGTGCTTCATGCAGATGAACAGTGCTTTAAAAAGAAAAATGAAATATCATAACTGACGAATGAGATAGTCCAGATGCCATGTATTGGCATTCAAATTCTCTTTTATTGCGAAGAAACTGTATATGACAACCTCCTTAAAGAGGCATTTTGCATTTGGATGGCTTTCTTGTAATTGCATCTGACTGGGTTAGTGAATTAGCCTCATGAGGTGTGCAGTAATGATCTGCAGCAGAATTGCATTTCTCTGGCAAGTACATTAAAAATGGGTCTTATGCAGTATGAGTGCATGTCACTGTCAAGTTTCAAAGCTGTGTTGATTTAAGTTAGTTTTGGCAGAATAAAGAAAACTCCCTTTATTAATTCAGGTAATAATTTTTCTTTAGGTCTTGCTTCTAATCTTTGTCACATTGAGCTCTTCAGATCTTTATTCCATATGAAAAGGTGGACACAAAAAATCACCACTACCAACAAGCAACAACACAAAGTAATTATTTTCCAAATATGACATTCTTTTTAATCCTGTGGGAGCTTTAAAAAAAGCTATTTTAAATTCATTGCCAGCTTTAGATCACTGGTTAATTTTTGAGAAAGCTAGAATTAATATGGGTATCCAGGTTTGTCTGCTCTTATTTCCTTGTTGGGAGCTGCTGTAACTGGGGAGGCAGGACAGAGGCTGATGTCTCGTATAGCTGCAGTGAGGATGATAGCAATGGGGTAACTCCTCAAGGGTGGATAAATGTGTATATAGATAAATAAATGTCTAGGTAAATAAATGTGCATGTGCACAGACACACACTGGCATACGTATGCAACTTAACTCACAGTTCTAGGGTTCTTTCCCATTTGTAATTTAGACATTAGGAACTGCACTTCTGCATTCACACAGGGGAGTTCAAAAGCCTAAATGAGAATTTTTGCAGTCAGTTGCCAGTCATTTGAGGCAGTGTTGTACTAAAGATTGGATGTATTGTGCTATTCAGTACATTTATTCCTGTATTAGCTATGCCAGGTAGGGAAGGATTTTTCCCTGTTTATATAATGGATCCAGAGAGTTTTTCTTCTGGCATCATGAGCTTGAAGTTCCATGTTAATATTGCTCTTAACCAGTTCCCATTTATCCACATAAACCTGCAGTTTGAATTAGGAGGTGCTTTAAGCTTGAGCAAGTCAACTGCTTGCAAGTTACCAGTTGAAGTTCTGGTTCTGCTTACTCTGTCTAATAATGCAGTGAAAATATATCTAGAAACCTGAATAAGCACACAAGAATTGGATGGTAAGAAAATCAGTTTATTTATAAATTGGAAGCCTATGGTTCAAGCTTGGCCTAGCTACTAGTTGTGGACCTTATGCCTTTAAACTGTTCAAAAGTAGAGAAGCATGGCTGGTAATTGACAGTATCTGATGTTTCTAGGTGCTTTCAGGATCCTGTGAGTAGATAAATGATTAAATTAGACCCATGAGTACCCTAATCAGCTTGTGGGGTACTTTTTGCATCAAAAATGAGATACACAGCAACTAGTATGGGGAATGCTGAGGAAAGGTAGGATTTTATTTACCTTATTTTCTCATTCTTTTATTTGACTAAGCCGTCCCTTTGGATACAGGTGGTTCAGGCTTTTGTAACACATCTCATGGCAGCTCTTTCTACACTTTCTCTGGGGAAGAAGAGATTCTAAACCCTCATATCCTGATGAGGTTCAATATATTCCTCTCTTTATTTTGTTTCTTCCATACGTAGGGTAAGGCTGTGAGAAAGGGAATTTCCCATCCTTCTTAATTCTTGATTAGAGGAAGGCTCACAAGGTAGAGCAAATCTCCAGACCTTTCTTTGGGAAGTGCTTTTATGACAGGGTACTACGGTCTTCTTGTAGTCATTTTTTGCGCCTTGAAGGACACCATTGCTTTAGTTTTTCTCAGCTTCTCCTGAAGCCGTGGGGCCTTAGACAAAAAAGATACCTCTCCCTCCTCTGGCTTGTGAGAGCTTCTGACAGAAATGCAGGTGGGACAAATTTTTAGGTGACTAATCTTACTGATAAAAAAAAGAGAAAGGAAGCTGATAAAGATGACTGTTGTTTGTCCTAAGTCGCAGTAAAGGTTTTTTGGACCTTGTTCAGACTTTCACATGGTAGAGTTCTGGAGTTCAGTTCCCTACTTTATTGTAATTGTATTAAATTGTAGGCTAGTAGCTCGTTCTGTTTTTCATACAGGTGTTTTTTCCCCCACAGATTTACTACTTTAAGTGCCACTCACATATACCCATTAAAATTGTGTTACGATTTTAATTTTTGAAAGCACTCCTATTAAATGTATTAATCTAATTTCTCATTACATCTATTTTAGCTGTACTCACTTTTTAGAGTATACATCAAACTAAATTATTTTTGTCCCATAACTAATTTAAATAAATTACTTTTTAATGTAGAGTCCTTTTATTTAACCCCCTTTGTATTCTTAATGGGCACTCAGATTTTGTGTACTTTTCAGTTATAGCTGGGTAGAAGTGCAGAAGCCCTAAGAAAGTAATGGAAGTTTCTTAAAACCTCAATAACTTGAAAGTTTATAAGGTTTCTTATCCATGCAAATTTTCCTTATGTTTTCCTTCTTTTTTTTTAAGACAGTATATTTACAAAATTGCATTGAGCAGGCAGTTATGTTAAACTGTGTGTCTCCTTCAGCTTTTTGCCTAATTTTCTATTGCGTTTTCTTCTTTTTAGGCACAAAGCATGGTTGCTACCACTCCATCTGAGTTTAGCAACTTGTCTCACTGACCAGCATAGTAATGTATTCTAGTTCCTCAAGAGCAGAAAACTGTGTTATAGAAGCAGCATATTTGAGGCAGTGTCATGTTGACAATGAGCATAGAAGACATCGAAGCTAACCTTGAAAAGAAAACCTGTGCTTTGGAGTGACACTTTTTCCTCATTGTTACTGTGAAGACTGGCTGTCATGTTCACAGTTAGAAAATAAAGGCATAGATGAGCATTAAAATAATATCAGCAATTAATGTAATATAAAATTAAGTGATGTGAAGGCATGAAAATTAGTTCAGTAGTAGTTGATTATATTATTAATAATGTGTCATAATGCATCCCAGGCATGGTCTGGGATTTTAAGGTGTTCTGTGATTAAAAAAATTCAGAAAGGTGTGGGATGTTCTCCCCTGTTTATCTTTCATGGGAACATTTGGTAGTTACTGGTCCTGCCTTGTATTGCTGCTTGTAAAAGTGGTAGATTAGACAAAGCATTAGAAGCACTGCTTCATTCCTTCCTTGCAGCTCTGCACAGCGTGCAACTTTGCACATAATCTGGGTAGTTCACATCTGATCAAAGTGTAAGTGGCCGTCTGGTACTTTTATCTGAAGATGCAGCAGGTGACCCTAGTGACATTTTTCTACATGAATCTAGCTGTTCTAATATTAAAACCTCCTTATGAAAATACTGTAGAACTGTGAAAGTAAATGTAGGAATAGAGATCAGCTTTCAAAACATAAGGCAATCTAGTCAGACTTAGTGTTGCAGTGTGCACAGGCTAATCCTGGCTAACCATGCTTAGGTGAAGTGGTGCTGTGTTATGAAAACAAGATGTAGGCGTCGCATCCTTAGACAGCCTTTCAAATCAGTACCTATTCTGTTTTGTCTGGGGTGAGTATTGCAATCTTGTGTTTTTATTTGACAGGGATGTTAGTAGGATTGGCAGTTTTGGTGTTTGCCGTCTGTTTTTTTGAGTGTGGGTTTTCTATTGATGTATTTATGAAAACATTTGCAAAATGCACACACTACCAGGTTTCTGCCAAAACAGCTGGTTCTGTATTTTGCTGTCACCGAAATGCGCCAAAGAACATACATAGTAGCGATCTAACTGGAAGGAATGACAATTACCAATATATTTTACAACTTTTTAGTAAAATTGAAAATACTTCTGTGTTTTTTTGTGTGATTATTCATGTGAATTTCAAGCATTGTGAAAAGATTTTGCATCATCAGGCCTTCAGAAGGAAAACAGGTTTTAATTGGTGCATTCAATGAGGCCATTTGAAAAAGATGCAAGGAAAAATATATTTTAGATTACAGAAGATCTCTTGGTAATGACTATAACATTAGGGCTGAGCAGCAGATGATTAAAATTTATCTAGCTTTTACTGGGCACATCTTAAATTCCAAAGAGTTAAAGAGAATGTGAGTTGTCCTCTCACAATCAAATATTTTTATTTCATCAGTGTGGTATGCCTTACAAGGCATGTGCAATAGCTTTCTCTTTGCAATACTTTATAGGAAAATTCTCTTGACTTCATATTTCACAGAAACTCTTCTACCAAATATTGCTGCATTAAAAAACCAAACAGCAAACCAACACCCACATTGTGTTTTTTCTTCTTTACCTTAAGTGTTTTAGGTAATTTTATGCCTAAGCAGCTGAAGAAGTTTTCCTTCTAATGGAATTTGGGGGGAATATGGAGAACTTCAGTTTCAGTTCAGGCAGATACTGCTCTGTTGGGTTCAGAGAGCTGACAGTAAGTCTTCTGAACTACAGTGAAGTTTGAACTAGTAACTGAGTTCATTCAACTGAGTAAAACCACACCACTTTCAGGGGGAAGGATGCAGATACTTCCAGACTATTTTGCTTGTCGAAGTATTATGAATTGTGTGGTGGGTTGACCCTGGCTGGATGCCAGGTGCCCACCAAAGTCACTCTATCACTTCCCTCCTCAGCTGGACAGCGGAGAGAAAATATAATGAAAGGCTTGTGGGTCAATTAGGACAGGGAGAGATCATCCACCAGTTACCATCATGGGCAAAACAGACTTCACTTGGGGAAAATTAATTTAATTTCTTACCAATAAAATCACAATAGGATAATCGGAACTAAAAACTAAATTTTAAACCACCTTCCTCCCACCTCTCCCTTTTTCCCAGGCTCAACTGCACTGCCAGTTTTCTCTACCTCCTCCCCCCGAGCAGCGCAGGCAGATGGGGAATGGGGGTTGTGGTCAGTTCATCACATGTTGTCTCTGCTGCTCCTTCCGTGTCAGGGCAAGGACTCCTTACACTCTACTCCTGCTCCAACATGGGGTCCTTCCCACAGGAGACCATCTTCCACAAACTGCTCCAGCATGAGTCCTTCCCCCAGGCTACAGTTCTTTAAGAACTGCGCCAATGTGGGTCCTTTTCACAGGGTCCAGCCCTTCAGGAACAGATTGCTCCAGTGTGGGTCCCCTGCAGGGTCTCAGATCCTGCCAGCAAATCTGCTTCAGCATGGGCTTCTCTCTCCATGGGCCCACAGGTGCTGCCAGAAGCCTGCTTCAGCATGGGCTTCTCACGGGTCACAGCCTCCTTCAGGCATCCATCTGCTCCAGCATGGGCTCCTTCTCGGGCTGCAGGGGGACAGCCTGCCTCACCATGGTCTTCACCATGGGCTGCAGGGGAACCTCTGCTGCAGCACAGGGAACACCTTCGTCCCCTCCTTCTTCACTGACCTTGGTGTCTGCACAGTTGTTTCTCTCATGTATTCTCACTCCTCTCTCCAACTGCAGTTTTGCAGGTATTTTTCTTCTTAAATATGTTATCACAGAGGCACTACCACCACTGCTGATGGGCTTGGGCTTGGCCAGCAATGGGTCCATCTTGGAGCCAGCTGGCATTGGCTCTGTCAGACTTGAGGGGAAGCTTCTAGCAGCTTCTTGCAGAAGCCACCTCTGGAGCCCCCCTGCTATCAAAAGCTTGCCTTGCAAACCCAGTAAAAACTGTAACTTTGAAGCTATCTAGAATACATTGTGGTAGATATGGGGCAGATCGCTTCTCTAGCTGTGCACTCTCAAATGTGAGTTTTTCATTGGCTAATGAGAAACCTCCCATGGAGAACAAATGATAAGTGAGTGGGCAGTGTTTAAAGATACTGTAGTTTTTTCCAGAATTCAGTTTCAGGGTAGAAATCTACTTACTCTGAATTGCCATCATCATCATGGTTACACTATTACGCCTGATATTCAGAGATCCCATTTTGGCAGTTAACTTCTAAGTGGCAGAGTAAGGTGATCACAGAGTGGTTAGGGATGCCTTCTTGGCTAGCTGGCTTCCAGTATGAGCTCCATTCAGAGAAAGCTGCATGCTTTTCAACTAATCTATGCAAGTTGTATCATAGGACCACTTCAGAGCATGTCTGGTTTTTGGTTTTTGTGTTAAAAGGTATAGCAAAGTTTCTGCCTGATAAGTAAAGTAGTGGAGAAGATGAAGAGCTAAACAATATGAGGGAAAACGTTTAATAAATGAGATTTCAGAATATTTGTCTCTGCCTTATTGTTCCTTCTCAGATTCCCCTTTCTAAAATCACAGTGTTGCCTCCTTCTTACATTCTCCTGGTACCTGTTTATTTTTTTCCTGGATTCAGAATCTAGTCAAAACAAAATCTGAAACCCATATTTTCATGAAGTCATCTGTGTTTGCCTTCAAACTACTGATGCCAGAGTAATTTCCCCATTGTCTTAGTAACTGTTGGAAAAAAGCTTAATCTTTTCTGATTTGTCTAGTGCTACTTTACAAATATATACTACACAATCAATATTTTTAACAGAAGAAAACACATTTCCCACTACTGATGTCACAAGTCTGAAATAAATAGTTCTGATGCATCCAGATTTTATCCTTGTGAAATTATATGGGAAGAAAATGTTAAAGAAAGCAATGCAATGTGAATGGGTGTTATTTGAAAGAAAACCTCATTTGATACTTGAAAAAGCATGGTTCTCGAAATGGAAAACATTATTTTAATATTTTTAAAAAGCCTAGTTAAGAGAAATGAAAATGACAATATAAACAAAAGAATACATAATAAATAAAAGGAAAAAGATAACTGTTATGAATTAACAATTACGAGTAGATATCTGAAAGCTAAATAAATCTACAGAGGGAAAATAATATTTTGGTATTGTGGATAAAGACAATGAGAATTCTTTGAGAGAGAAAAACATCCACAAAACCATTGGATTGGTGTAGATTTTTATCTTATTTAAGAATAGGAATCGATGAAGTGGTTTTAAAAACATTGTAATACTAGAAAAACGTGAAAGTCTTAAAAAGAGCAGAAGCTGTACCAGCATTTGAAAACTGAAAGTAAGGTGTTTTAGATAGTGGTGGGCAGATCAGCATTACACTAATCTGAAGAAAAATTCTGAAGAGGACTGATAACTGGAGGCAATTGAGATGCATGATACTTTTGGGATTAGTTACCAAGAAATTAGCTAGAAGAAATCCAGTGTTGGAAAACAGTTTCATGAAAAAACTGCAATAAAATGTTAGGTTATGCATTTTAGCAATGTTGACATATTTAGTGCTCTAAATTATTTAGCTTCCTTTGATCAAATTAACCTCATTAAAATTTGTATTCTGCGAAGACCACAGTATCAAAAATTTAATGATAACTATATCCCACACAAACAGTAAATAGAATATTGGGTAATGGGGTTATAGCCAGGTCCAGAAGATCTTTTCTTGTCCTGAGGCTGTTTATCATTATAACAAACCTGCAAGGAAACCTGGATTTGGTGCTAGTAAGTATTACAGATGTCATAGCACTGGTTAAGCAGCCATTAGAATCAACAAAATCAGATGAAGTTTTGCAGCACAGTATAGACTGCATTGTAGCTTAATGTCACTTGAATAGGGTATACATCTATGAACAAATGGTATAAATAGTACATACATACATACTACACATGCCCATTCAGAGACCTGAATTCTGGAGATGCTGTCGTGCAGCAAATAATCTAAGTGCTGTGTGTAGCCAACTGTCCGTAATGCAGATTGGTGGCTACAAAAGCAACGATGATTCTGCAGCAGTTGAGAGAAAAATCAAATGAGGAGCAGGCAACTGTTACTGCACTGGCATTAGCACATTTTTTGGGAAACAATATTGTCTTAGTTCTAGTAATGACATGTTTAAAAGGTTTTGACTAAAACTGTGTGAATAATTGAAGATGGGCTTTTTTTTTGTATGAACGAATTTTTTTCCTGACTTTTTTCCACATTAAAAAATCACTCGTATCATAGGCTAAGATGAAGTTTTTCCTTTTTTCAAAAAGGTTTTTGACTACTTCAAATACTTACAGCATTTTGAAGAATTAATAACATGTCAAAGCAAAATGATTTAGAGCATAATTAGTTCAACAAACCAAATATATTTAAAAAAAAATAAATTGCCCCAAATCTGACCAGGTCCTAATTTTGAAGTATTTTGGGGCAAGGCAAAAGACTAGTAATGACTGTATGTCTTAGAAACATTTTCCTAGCTCAGATAGGTAGTGTGATATGGGCATCTCTTTGTGAAAATCTTTAGCCTAGGTCCTTGCATGTGACCAGACTAGATGAAAATGGGTTCTGTGTGCCTTAAAGTGTAAGACTCTTTGCATTAGTCCACCATCTAATTTTAGCATTGCCTACAGCAGTTAATGGAAAATACATTAGTTCTGAGGTGAGAACCAAGAGATAATTCTTAGAGGGTTTTATTTTGCCATAATTTAAATTATGTCTTAGTGTGTCTTTATGGTATTCTTTAACATTCCTGAGTGTTTTTACTCTGTATAAGAAATGTTCTTGATTTACATATGAAAAGAATCTCACTGCCCATTCAGATTTTTTTTTTTTGTCAAAACATTTTAAAGAAGACCTTGTAAGAATTTGTATCATCAGAACAGAATTTGTATGGAATCTTAAATTCTGTAAAGCTTTTCCAATATTCTTCTGAAAACAACCCCAGTACTGAATAAATTTCAAGACAGGAAAATTTCAGCCAGCCTCTTTTTGTTCATGAAATTCTGATATATCTTTAGAATTTGTTTTTGTAAGTCAAATATGTATGAACTTGAAAGTGTTATCTTTAGGAAAGCCTTAGATCTTTTGAAAAAGTTTCCTATGTTATTTTCTGTTTTCAAGTAAGCTGTCAAAATAATTTAAAATGAGTTGCATTTGCTTCCCAGGAAATTTGTACAACATAAAATTCCAGTAAAAGAGATTATAGTGGTTGGTGAATAATAGGGGCCAGAGGAAGTTGAATTAAGCTAGTGTCTCTGTGCTATAGATCTATTATGAGTATGCTTTTGTGGGATTTAACCTGCTGCTTGTTCTGCTGCAAAATAATCCTATTGTGCCAAAATAAGTCCTTGTAAGCAGGAGGCTAAGTTGAATTGACTCAAACTTAAAGTTTTTGTACAAATACTACTTATTTGTATTGCAGCTGAAAGATGGTGAATCTGTCATTCAGCTGCTGTTTAGCAATTTACTATTAATAATTTATTATTCTGACACCTCTGTTATTTTTGTGAAATACAGGAAAATTCCTGGTGAAATGCAAGTGTATTTATGCAAATAGAAATTTGAGTTAGATTAACTCAGTGGGATATGTATTCTATAACAATAACATGTTGTGTGGTTTTGGTTGTTTTTGTGTTGGTTTGTTTTTTTTTCTGTAAGAAATGTTTTGGTTTTTGGTTTTTTTTTTCTGAATTCCCTTGTTTATGTCCAGTAAGGCAGATGGATAGCTACTAGAAGGATATCTCTGGTCTTCTATGAATTGCATGATACAGTAAATTAGACACAGAGAGATTTCTGTGATCTTTCTATGTTGTTCTTAAGTATTTTTTTTAACTCCAGACAAAGTGCTGTATTTTTCAGTCTGGCTTCTTAATTTATCCCAATTCACTTTTGGACAAGTTGTACAAGTTCAAGTGAGGCATGCGCTGGTTCATTAAAATACTTCCAAAACTACCAATGGCTTTGTGAGAGAATACTCATTTGGTGTGAGGATGAATGTCACTACCTGGAAAACTGCTGATTCTTTGGTTTAGGTTGCAAGGGAATGGCTTAGGATGTGAGGGGATGGCTTAAAGCTGCTGCAGCAGTTCAGATTGGGTATTAAGAAAAAGTTCTTCACTGAGAGTGTGGTCAAGCACTGGAACAAGCTCCATAGGGAAGTGGTCGTGGTCCCAAGCTTGTTAGTGTTCAAGAAGTGTTTGGATAACACTCTTATATATGTGATTTAACTTTCAGGTTGCCCTAAATGGAGTCAGGAGTTGACCTTAATGATCCTCATGGATTCCTTCCAACTCAAGATGCTCTGGGATTTGGTTATGAGTCAAAGTACTTTTAAGTTTTAATTGGACTTTTCCCAACCTATTTTCCTTTCAGTTGTTTCCTGTGGTTATACAGGTATCACACTGAAAATATACACAGCCTCTCTCTCTCCTTTATTCTCACTCTTCCTATTTAATTGATGCAGAATTGTGTTGTTTTACTAGGTGTTGATTGATTGCATAATTTGGCTGTTGGCTGTTTTTTATGTAAAAGGTGGATGACAAGTGTCATTCACATAATTAGTATTTAGAGTGACTCCCCTGGCTGGCTCAGACTTCTTCAGTTGTTTTTTTGTAAACCAGCATTTAACCATATTTCACAAGATGTAACTAAAGGAACAATAATGTATGCATCTGGTAATGTTACAGAAGTCATCTCTTCCCCTGCAACTGCTGAAATCCAAACAGTGCGTAAGTACCCTAAAGAACAAAATTAGGAATTTAGATGTATGTTAAATTGCCATTGTTAGTTGCAATGTCAAATTTAGGAAGCATTAGAAAAGTGCAGAGCACCTTGTTGAGAATATAAACTGATTCTATCAAAACTGTAACATTAACATAGCTTCTTTCAAATGTATTTTAGAGAAGGTCTAGTGAGATGCTCAGACTATGTGAGTACGTCCAGCTTCTCTGTGCTAAGTATTGAAAAGTTATGTATGTTTTGAATTTTGCAGAATCCATATGAAGTAGGAAATTGTTGTCTTTAGATGAGATAGTCTGCAAGAGAAGTTAAATTACTTGGTCAGTTTTGCAGATCATACTTTGTCATTTGTTTAAGGCCATGAAATCAAACACTGAAGATTAAAGGCTAGAACTTCATAATCTTAAGCATTTGTTGCTCACTACATCAACTGGATAGGATTTTCGAAGAGATACTGGTACAAGTATTTTAATCTGCTGGTATAACATATCAAATACATAAAATGATGGAGAAGACAACAAAAGATCTGTACAAAGCATTCAGAAAGCAGCCCCTTCATGTCACTTCCACAGCTCAGTAGGCTCATAATACTTGCTGATTTAATCCATGTATGGTATCAGTGTGGCTGAGATGTCTACAAATTATTAACAGATATTGGCTTAAAGACAAGAATAAAGATCAATGCTAAATGATCATATTTTGATTGGTGAAACGTTCATTGAAATGCTATCTGTATGAGGCGTTGGAAAGTTCATCATTAGAATGTTGAATATATTGAGTTAGAGAACAGACAAACCACAATTCACTGGGGTGGTCTAAGTTCAGCATCCTCTTAGCTTGATTTAGGTAAACAGCAGGTATTTATAATTTTCAGATGGGTGTTAGAAAACATAAAATGAAGAAATAACACATTAGTTTGTTCAGCTTTTTGTGTGTGTGCTCTGAGGATTATAGTTCACAAATAGCTAAATTCAGAGTGGCTTAGTTCACAGCTATCTGTAGTATTTTTTGTTTAGTTCAGAATTTATGGTTAATAGATTAATTAATTGCATGCAAATTATTATTTCCCTCTAATGTAAATAAACCCCCCTTAAAAATCACTTCACTTGTAGAGGGGAATATGCCAAATCCAAGTTTTTACTGGAGTCATTAAATGGTATGTGATGCCTGATTGCAGTAAATAAGCAAAAGTAAGTATAAATGTGAATCTATGGACACCTTCATTAGCCTCATCTGGTAAAGGCTTGCTGGGAGTTCCACTTAAGTATTTTAAATGTATTCAGGTGGAGTTTTCATGTACAGTGTCACACATGAGAGTTGTTTAATCACTCTGTGGTCTTTGGTTTAGTTTCTCCATTTTTGCCTGTATAGCTTTCTTCCATCAACCTCCTCTTCACCCCCACCAAGTGCAGAATGTGTAACACTGCAAGGTTTAAGATACTCAGAAAAAGGCTATGCATTAACTTCTTTAATCTGTTTACAATACAGTCTTTAGTTTCTTTGTCACACCCTGTTTGGTTTTTATTACGGGGTTGTTACAAAAGCGTAAGATTCTTCCAGGCTTCTTTTAATCCTCAGATGTGGTCTTTTGTCTTACTGCTTTCCATTTGTACCCTGTCTTGAGCTCAAATTGACTGATTTCCTTCTTAATGTTTTTATGTTCTTTTGTAAATATGTTCTATAATTGTATTTAATACTTACTTGGTTCTGAAGCGTTAAGTAATTAAATTGAGAATCCCCTATGAGGGCAGGAAAAGAAAGGTATTACCTCCATTTTGTAGCCAGTAAATGGAGTTCCAAAGAGGTGTCCTGGTTTGAGCCAGGATGAAGGCAATTTTCCTTTAACTGATTTTTTTTTTCCTTCAGTAAGCTCTCTTCTAACTAGCAGCAAGTGTTCCAGTTAGTGGGCTGATAACACTGGAATGTTTATGTTACTGCTGAGACTCCAAGGTTGCTTCTTAGCTCTGCCGTTACAGATGCTACTGAGAGCAGGGGATTCGTATCTGTCATCTCCCCTGTAGGAGGCTGGACTAGACAGACAGCAAAATTGACCAAAGGTATTCCATTCCATATATCTACGTAAGGTCAGAGATCACAGAAGACAACTCCCAACTGCTTGGCTTCTCTCTCATCCACGTCATAGGTTTCAGCCCCACTATCATAGCATCGGAGCAACCAAGGCAGAAGTCCCTCACTGTCATTGTGGGTGAAGTCCTTTCTCACGAGGCACAGGATATGTTTCCAACCATCCTGTACTTGTTTCTACCATTGTAAGCACATAGCGCTTACCCTGGCGGGTCTGAGGCAGTGTGATGTAATCAACTTGCCAGGCCTCCCCCATACCTGTACTTTGACCACCTCCCATCATACCACAAAGGTTTCAACCATTTAGCCTGCTTAATTGCAGCGCACATTTCACAGTCATGTATAACCTGTGCAATAGCATCCATGGTTAAGTTCACCCCTCAGTCACGAGGCCATTTGTATGTTGCATCTCTGCCCTGATGACCTGAGGCATCATGGGCCCATTGAGCTAAAAAGAGTTCACCCTTATATTCCTAGTCTAAGTCTCTTTAGAACACTTGAGCAGCCTCATCTGCTCATTGGTTGTGTCGATGTTCCTCAGTGGCTCGACTCAGAGGTACGTGTGCATCTACATGTTGCACTTTTACAACCAGCTTCTCCATCCGAGCAGCGATGTCTTTCCACAGCTCAGCAACCCAAATAGGTTTACCTTTTCGATGCCAGTTGTTCTGCTGCCACTTCTATAGCCAACCCCACAAAGCATTTGCTGCCATCCATGAGTCAGTGTAGAGACAGAGTCTCAGCAACCCCTCTAATATCTAATATATATACATAACTTCCTTCCTGCTTCTTCTTCCCTTCCCTTCCATCCATGGCCAGCGTCCGGGGACAGCTCCATCCATCCATCCATCACCATCGACCCCTAGGCTCAGGCATCACTGACCTTGTAACTCTACCCTTAGCCCCTTTCTGCTCTGCCTTTTCTCCTGCTTATGGTCTGGGACATTCTGGGACTGCTCACAGCTAAGGAGACTGCTGGGGGAGTTGCTGGGGGTGGAGGGAGGCAAGAGGCTTTTGCACATTCCTGACCATACTTGTATATAATTGTACATATAATTAAAGTTGTCTCCTGTGATTTCTGACCTTCCTTGGAGCTTACGTAGATCTATGGAATGGAATACCTTTGGTCAGTTCTGCTGTCTGTCTAGTCCAGCTCCCCTACGGGGGGGTCACAGATCCAACTCTCCTGCCCCAGTAGCCTCTGTAGCAGCAGAGCTAAGAAGCGACCTTGGAGTCTCAGCAGTAGCATAATCATTCCAGTGTTATCAGCCCACTAGCTGGAACACTTGCTGCTAGTTAAAAGAGAGCTTACTGAAGGAAAAAAAAAAAATCAGTAAAAGGAACATTGGCTTCATCCAGGCTCAAATCAGGACAAGAGGTTAAAAGCAAAAATTTCCAACTAACTTCTAGTGCCCACAGGAGACATTTGGAGCACAGTTTTCTCCAAATACAGGAAACCACAGCTAGAATCTACAGAAAATTTTGCTGCCAAACTCACCAAAGTTGGTGAAATACTATCACTTAGTTGAGTTCTTATTGGTGTGTTTTTACTTCTTTTATATCATTTTTTTCTCAAATCATTGTCCTGAATGTAAAAAAGTTATTGTAAAATTCCCTTCTTTTTGTAGTACCCTTGCAGGCATCTGATTATTCCTCTTAGTTTGAACAGAACATCTTGAGTTCTATTCAGTGTTATCTGTACTTCTAATTAATTCTCTTGCCCTCTGAAACCCAGGTCTTTAAAAAGTGCAGTGTCAAAGTTAAGCTATTGCTTAGGTATCATCTTGGACAATCTTTTACAATCTTCTACAGTCTTTCAAGTTTTTACTGCTGTTTCTAAGTGATAAAAGTTGTGATATGAATTATGGAGACCTGAAAGCTGGGTACACTATACCTCTGATGGCACCGAATGATAATCACCCTTTTTGTAACTACATTGCATGGGGGGCTTATGACCTGGGTTCTGTCGTAGCTCCTATGTAATTTCTACAGAACTGCGAGTCAGTAATTGCTCCCCTTCCTGTGTTTGTGGAGCTGATTATCCCTGGTGTAAATTTTGAAATTTGCTGGATTTCAAGCTCCGCTTTTCAGAGTTCTTTAGCTGCCAGAACACTTCTAATCCTATTCTCCAGACTGTGCCACTGTAATAAGCATACTCTTTGTTCTATTTGTATAACTAATGAACATATTAAATAGTATTGGATATGGAACAGAATTTGCAGAATATTGCTTTTTGTATCGCTCTGTTTCCATAATGAATACTGATAATCAATCTGCAAGTTTCATACTTACAAAATGTCAGTTGTCAATCTGACCTAGCTTTTGCTTTCTGTGGGTAAAAATGAGAAATATATATAATTTATCATTTAATCTATGCAGTGGAAGTGATTGATGTTTCACTTAACTTCTTACCTTTCCTTTACACTGAGGTAATTGGCAGGCTTGGCATAAAAAACATTTTGAAAAAAAGTTGTAATAATACTTTGGCTGTCACTCTCTGTAGGTTGTACTAATGCACCAATGGGATAGAAACCACACGGCCCTTTCCCTGGCATTTGAAAGACTTATCTGTGGAGGAGTTACATCTCTGAATAAGCTTTGCATTAGCACCATGATCTCTTTAATGATAATTAAGTCTTTGAGCTAATTCTTGCTTCCTATTCAGCCTCCCTAAATGTATTATATAGTGAGAAGAGTCTTCTGGCTGTTCTGGAAACAAGACCAAAACAAGGCTACCACAAGTCCACATTGTTCCTAGTCTGTGGTTTAAAGGATTTGTATAAGAGAATATGACAACCTTATAGTAAAAAAATTAAGACAGAATGAGCAATGGAGTTCTTGCTATATTAGAAAAAATATCTCAGTTCCTTGAGGGAACAAGGTTGTGATTATTGTTCTGCCATTGCTTGTATCATGGCAAAACAGGATGTACTTCTGGTCAGAGATGTTGTGTATTACAGTAAATTCAGCTTATTGTAACAGTTTTATTGATACTACTTTGGTGATCTGTGTTCTTTGCTGTAGAAGCAGAGTATTTAACTTGGCAAAATGCACAGGGTATGCGTGAATGGAAAACTGGGAAGAAGAAAGTAGGAAAATATACCTTTTTTCCTTCTCAGAATGAGGATTGGCTTGTCTTATCTTAAAAAAAATGGGTAATAATCACCATTTATGTTGTCAGCTGTCTTATTTCCTCCTGGTTTAGCTTTGAGGGATAGTAATAGAGCTATTGAAAACACCAAGTTAGACTTAATTTAAAATCAATAAAGCCAAATAAGACACTGGCCACTGCATAAACTGAATATTTAGTTAGCGGAAACAATTGACATTTTCAAAAAATGAGCAACTGATCCAGTCACTTGCTTATATAAAGTTATCCACAAAAAAAGTGACTTGAGTCTTTTTTGTGCCATCATGATTTTGCTCCATGATTAATTTTCTGCATTTAGCAAGTAATATATATAAACAGCTTCTAAATTTCTTAAACTTTCCTTTTCCCTCATGGCTTTTATAGTGACCTTCTATTAGAAGACAGTTGATTAATATCCTAAGAGGAGAAAGGACAAAAATATCCTAAGTCTGTCTAGTATAACAAAAGTAAGAGAGTGTATGCCAACATGGGAAATGGAAGAACACTTCCCAAAAAGCTGTAGGGGTGTTTGACTGTTAAGATATTTCAGAGATTATTTATAATCTTGCGTATGAGAAACAGAGAACCTGAAAGCTTGATGAAAGACAAGAAGATTCTTTTCCTGAGAAAAATTTAATGCTTTCAAAGATGAAGCATGACTAAAAAAAGAATGTTGTTCTAACCTCCTTATATTTTGATAGCCTATGCGAGGGTCAGCTGGGGTTCATGCAGTTAACATCGACATTGCTTGAAGAAGTAAGTATTTATAAAAATTATTCTGTGCTATGGATCATTTAAGATGTTCTTACCTACCAAGCCTAAAAGAAAATGTTCTTTCCAAATGACATTTGTGAGCCTTGATTTGTGATTCTTATGTCAGGTGATGTTGTCAGCATACTTTCTTTGATCAGGTAATTAGCAGATTTCTTTTTATTTATTTGCTGAATTTGGACGTCTGCCGTCCCAGTAACATTATAAAAAAACGTGTTGAGGTAAGAAGCTTCTGTTCGAATTGATACAGCTGTATTAGAGTTCGGGTGATCCTCATGTCAGATGAATATGCCAAGGAAATAGATTAAATTTAAAGTAAAACTAAGCATTTCTTTAATTAGCACTAAATAATAACAGCTGTTTCATTGGACTGGAATAGTTGAGACTGGGTTTGTTTTTTGGGTTTTTTTGTTTGTTCGTTTGGGTCAGTTTTTATTTTTAAGAATATTTTTAGTAGCTAATTTGAATGATTTATCCAAGTATATATTTAAAAGCAGATGTGAAAGACCAGTGGTCACAATCCAATCCTGTTACCACATTACTTACTTTGTAATTAAAACTGACCCTCAAAACTGATTCTTTTATTCATAGATGCAGTTTGAGGCCCAGAATGAAATAGTGAGGGAACTACTCTGGAACTGTTTTTTCTGGATATACTGGCTGCCATACTTGAAGCTACCTGCACCTTCCTTGCAACTGGAGGAACTGACCAATTTTTTCCCATTTTGCAAGCATAGTGGATCAGATTTTATAAAATTATGTAGATGCTCCCTAGCCTGCTTATATCTCATGTGCATGCAACTTCTTAATCCTAAATATTTGCATGTCTTCATGCTCTAAACCTCCTCAGTCTTGATATTACAAAAACATCACACTTACAGCTAAGATGCAGAGGTTGGGCATTCTTGCTTTACTTTGCAGATATCACCCCAGTGTGCACTTTCAGGGACTGTCTCAAGCCAAAATGCAATGGCCACTGCCATTTTATTTATACAGAGAACCTTACCCTAAGGCTTTTTCTGGAGTGAAAGCCTCCAGCTGCTCTTACTAATTGTATAAAGAAATGACTCGTTAAGCTTTGAGGAAAGAAAAAAAACACTATGGTCAGCTCAGTAGGATATGATGATAAAGGCTGTCCACTGGAAAGGGGAAGAGAAGTGCTTTCCTCTGTGCTCGAAGCTCGTTGTATGTATTTTACATGGTTAAGGCAAAGCATAAAATGCTGTAAAAGTCCTTGCAGCTTGGACTGGAAGACAGGCTTCTTATCTCCCAAATTCTTATCTCACACTTGCTTTAGAAAGAAAAATTCCCTGATTTGTTTTTCAAAGTTAAATTGTGACTAGAGTTTTAGCAGACAGCTGGAGACCCTTGATTCCAAGTGGGCAAGGGTATTCTGTGTTTGTGCTAGGGAAAGCCTGTCCTTTTTTCTCACGGAAATTCCCAGAGATGTGGATCGTTGCCTACTTTGTTTCTGTTTTGCCTAGTCATACATTAGTTGAAGACACTTCAGATGCTGATCCAGTCATTCCAGTTATATAATTTAGGTCACGCTTCATCATTGTATCCAAGTGTGCTTTACATTAAGCACAGGCCTAATCCCATGGCCTTCAGTGGAACTGAAGCAAGCATTAAGTGTTCTTTGTATGTAAAGCCTTGTAAATGCTTCCCGGACACTGCTGATAAACTACAGAAGTAAAAAGCGAAGTGGAAGTGCAGAAGCCAGATATAACTCTCTTGTTATCAATTGTGCTGCATCAGGAATTTATTTGGTTTGCAGTCTCACTGGCAACCACAGTCATGGGTTTGGGTTTTTTTTTACTTCTTAATACTGTTTGTAGAAGATAGTTAAAGCAGTCCAGTGGAAGACAGTACTGAAATATCTTCAAGCTCTACCTGAGCCAATATCTGGCCATGGTCCTTCCTGTGCGTAGGCTTCTTCCTCTCCTTCATCTCCAGAAACAAAAATAACACATAAGAAAGAAATTCTGATTTTTTAATCCAGGTGAATGTTGAATGTTGGTAAATGTTCCTGTGCATACTGTTACTGTCCAGTGGTGCTTCTTTTTGTCTACTAAATTTGATTTAGGATCGTGTTATCCAGTGTTGCCTGCTAGTTATTTTTAACTGCTCATTAAAAAAAAAATAAAGAAAGAAAATAGAAGAACACATTAAACGGTAAAACTGACATTTTATAGTGGAACTTATTCCCCCCAAGTCCCATAAAACAGTCACACCAATTTTTTTTTCCTCTTCTTATATCTACAGTTCCTTTTTAACATGGTAAGATTCTACATAGGGACGAATTACACACAACCATATTTCTATAAGCAATGAAGCAGGCTTATACGTTGATGTTTGTGTTTTACACTACTTTCAAATTTCAAATAGCCTCTAAGAGGTAATATATAAATTCATATCATGTGTTTCATGTGATTTCCTTCTATAGTCTCAATCTTAAATTTAGTTTAAAGCTGACAGTTGCCTATCTTTTCAAAATAATTTTCAGTGTCAGTTGCTTTACTGTTATTATTATTATTTTCTTATTAGTTTGTGATACTCATAATACATTGTATTACTTGAAATAAGATCTTGTCTATAAAGGAAACACTTCATGTAATTAAAGATCTGTTCTTAAACATAATTAAGCTACTCCATGTGTGGCGTTGTTGCATAGGCTACACATACTCTATACTGGTTTTAGTGGTTCATTTGGTACAGTTTATTTCCAAAAGGTTTCTTAATGTTCGTTTAAGATTACAGGAATATTAAAAGGTCTGTAGTGTGAATGAGATGTAGACCCATTATGCCTCATGCCTGTACCAAATTTCTGCCACTAAACTTCAGAGTCTTAGAAAGTTTGGGAAGGCAAAAGCTAGCCCTGAGACTCAGTCATAGATTTCTACATGTTTCTTTTAGGTTCACAGCAGCATAAATAAATAAAAATGTGCTATTAATTATGTATTAATGTTTCCTGATTTACACTTCTAAAAAATATAAGGCTGTACTGTTACTCAGATAAATTTTCCTTTCATTTGTGACAGAAACCTTACAGAGAAGAGATACCAGAAATCCCTGATGGCATCCCCTCATCTTCTGTAGGATTAGCCTGTTGTCTTTCCTGGTTCCTACATTTTCTGTTTCCTTAGACATTGATTGATTCTGATGCTTCTAGTAGTTATTTAGAATCTGAATCCATCGTCTCCATTCATTGCTGGCAAATTCCAGTGATAAAAAGTGTTTCATTCACTTTTTAGCAGCAAGTTTAAGCCAAAGGCCACTGAGGAACTTAGTGATGTTTTCCTCAGCTGTTATGAGCGTGGTACAGTTCTGTGTTGAAACAACTAAATGGCTGTTTGATGTAGAGGTAACCAACCAGCTCAGCTAATGGCAGCACTCTTTCTAGATTATGGGCCAACTCAGTACATCTGCTCTACTACTGATAAATGTGGTTTAAGCAGGGCTAGCTCTGGTAGTCCTGTCTCGCCGTGTGTCATGCAGACATACTGAAAGTGACCTGGAAGTTTGCTTTTATTGTCCTTGATTAAAATTCAAGAAAAAAGGTGTTATTCTCTTACTCCATAGGTAAGAGAATGCCACAACCATGAGTTAAGGCCATGAGCCCTACTGATATAGGCAAAGTGTTTAGTGACTTGGAGCTTTTAAATTATATGAAGGGCAAGCAATTCATCCTCGTGATTTCTTTTGGCCTTAGAGTATTTGTAGAGGCTCCCTAAGGGGCTGCCCTGTCAAGCATCCTCCAGCTGGGGAACAGCTTATAAATTGTTCTCTGAGGAGTATGTATACACACTGAAAACTCATTAATAGTCATACACAGCCCTACAAGGAAGATTATTCCTGTGGCCTTTCTTTACCTGAAAAAAAATCTTTGATTTTGTTTCTATAATTGTGGTGTCTCCTTTGGAGTATTTTTTGCTACTGCTTAAGGTTGGGTTCAAATGGAGTAGATGTCATAGAGCTCACTGTTTTAATGGATAACACAATTTCTTGGCTGAAAATAGACATTCAGGGTCAGTCCTGTACTGGATACTCAGCTGTTTGTAAGCCCTGTAGTACAGAATCTAAAACCACCTGAATGTGTGGAGAATACAGCCATAAATAGAAAATGTGGAAGACTGAAATTTTAAATCCTATGGCAGGTGAAAGGTTTGGTGCACTAAGTAATGAGGTAGAATAAAAATGCTGAATTGGAATGTGAAGTTGTAATAATTATTTCTTACCTATTTCTCTATATGTATAGATTGCTGAAAGAAGCAAGGACTGACAACAGACAGAAAGGCAGATGCACATTAAAGCTGAGATGATGAAATGGAAGACAAGGAAAAGGGATTTAGAACAAGCTGGCAGGCTGCACGAGCCAGAGAGACCAAAGGTCTCTGCCTGTATTGGTCCCATAATGCTTCTGAAGGGCAGAATCTCTTGCTGGTTCTTTGGATGATGGTGCTGGGAAGGTGCAAGCACCATATTTGTCCTAGGATCTTTGAATAGGACAGTTGTTCTGTAGAGTCTGAGCTGTGTATCTTCTTTGGTTGATTATTTTTATTCAGTATGCAGTCATATGTTAAGATGACCGGTATGATAATTGGTCACTTAGTGACCAATTAATCGTAAGTAGTTACTAGTCTGACAATCAAGGGCAGGTTGGACAGGGCTTTGAGCAACCTGATCTAGCTGAAGATGTCTGGTTTGATTAGACAACTTTAAAGGTCTTATCCAACCCGAACTATTCTATGATTCTATGATTTATTTCCATTTCAAGGATTTTTAATCATAGCCAGAGATTCATAGGTTAAGGTGTAAATCTATGAAACCTTTCATTGGCATTTTATGAGCTATAGATTTTTCAGCTACCTGAGGACCTGATGAAGATTTTTTTGTCCCCAGATTCCAGGTTCATCTGTGTTTGTATTTCAGATCTGATCAGGATTGTGTTTTGAGTGCATATCTTTCCCACTCACTGATTGTATTTATTGATTTATTTATTTTGTATTCCAGAGTGCATAAACTGGATTCCTTTCCGATTGTTCCAAACCAGAGGTGTGGTTTGGTGTGCAGTTTGTAGGATCTGACTGGACTTATTCCAAAATAAAATTTAAATACCATTTACTTCCCTACTGCATGGATACCAGGTCCTTTGCACTGATGTTTCACTATTCAGGTCCATTTGTATTCCACTGTGCTACTTGCTAGTGTAGAGACAGCCAGTCAGCTTGTTACTGGGATGGCTACATAAATGCTTCAGGATCAGCAGCCTTTGTGACATTACAGCTGGCATTTAGACACACAAAAAAGAGCAAATACTGATATGAACAGAAATGAAGCTTTGAGTTTAAGTATTGGTAGTGCTATTACATCGAGTTCCTTGTGAAATTGTACAAGAGAAATTATTAGCATATTTTTGTGGGTTATAATTTACCTAATCAGATTTATATAAAGAACCACAGGAATATCAGAAAACGGGAGGAATCTAATTTATTGTTCCCTATGTCACAGACACTTGAGTGAGAATAGTCAAGGAACTGAGCAGAAGTTAAATGATTAAAAAAAAGGAAAATAATATATTTCGTCATGTTATTTAGCAGGAAAACAGTATTTTTCAGGAAGAACACTGTATTCATTAGTATTAATGGACTTGGTGCATGAGGTAATTCTTTGCTTAAGTTATCTTAAATAACCATCTGCTCCTGTCACTTTTTTTTTTATATTTTTCACCATCTGAGGCGCCTCTCACGAGACCATTTTCTATCATCTTCAAGTAGTAACTTCTAACTTTTGATTCTCCTTTATGACTGTGGATCTTGCAGAGTAATTTGAAATACAGCACTGCTAAAATGGGTTGCTTCTTGTTCTTGTGTAGAGGTAAAACTGGGGATGATTTTTAAGCTTCTTCTTAAAGAAGAAGAGATTCCAGTCCTCAAATAAGTGCTACTGCAAATGTAAGGTCCTGAACATGACCCTACTACAAGGGCCTGAGTTGTGCAGGTTTTTGTGTTTAGAGAGTATCTTTGGTTTGGTGGTTTGATTTTTTTAGACGGTTACTGGCAGAGAGCTCTATTCTGTATCTGTCATTGACGATGCATCTAGGAAGGGCAGGACTTGCTGATAACTTACAACATAGCAGTTTACAACATTCAAGCTCTCAAAAAAATACAGGAAAATCAGTGAAACTGGTGCACATAATTTATAGCAGCTTTGTTAGGATGGCCTGTCCAATCTTGAGATTTTATAATGAAAAACTCTCCTATCTCTGGCACATAGAGACATGACATTACATGACACATAGATATGAGGTGTCTGCTGTGGTATGTGTTTGAGATGAGTTTATAATGCGGTAAGATAAAAAAAAAGTCTTGCCATTTTCATGCTAAAGTTATGTTAAATTTGAACCTGTTACATTCCTCTTTTCCAGATGAATTAATTAATACTAGACCATTCTCACCATTTTGACCAACATATATACATGTATGTATACTCAAGAGTACCTTTTTATGTATTGAGTAGCATGTGAAGTTGGTATGAAGGCATGTGAGATCCTTTTGCTTCTTTCACAGCTGTAGCATAGAAAGAAAGCTGCAGGGTGTTCTGAAGGATCCTCCTGAAGGATCTTTGTGTAAGATGAAATGAAAGAATAAGACTGTCAGATTAGCAGGGGGAATGAGTACTAAAACAACTACTAAGAAGATCCCTCTAAAAACAGATGTCCTGTGAGAGATGAACTTCTCCAAAGGACACTGTAACTTTTTGTGAGAGGAAGTTGCATTAGAAGGTGTTCCAGGTAACTGGACAGGCAGCATCTGATCTTTCTGGAGGGTGGCAAAACACATTAGAAGTGTTACGTTTTGTTCTGTTACTAGTCATGAATAGCCATGCATTGTTCTGGTGGAGCCTGAGCTGTTGCAGCCATGGGGGAAGTAGTGACACAAGAGAAAACTATCTTAATTTTTCTTCACTTGTTATTGTTGGTCTCTTGTAATGACAAATGACATGCAGGGCTGTGCAATATTCAAGAAACTGCCCTTACACTGCCATTCTGCCTCACCACAGAATAATCAATATCGTATCTCAGGATTCAGAGCCTACCTGCAGCAAATCTGGTTAGAAGTGAGATGCTCTAACAAAGCTTCAACCCTAGGTTTTAAGCTACAAAACCATATGTTTAGGAACAGTTCTCTCTGTCACTGGAGTAGGCAAATTACTCCTGCTCTGCATGCTTCAAAACAGGGAATGCTGATTTGAGTGTTTACACTTTCTCTCCTGCTGCTAATGTGGTGGTGTTTCTTCTTAGTGCTCAGCTTTTCCCTGAGCTGTATATTTTAGCAAGAAGTCTTTTCCTTCAACTTTTTAATTACCTTCTATGCTTCTGGCTTTTGACTGTGTATTGTTTCTTTAGTTTGGGTACAAACCTTAGAATATCAACAAGAAACAAAAATAACAAAGATGAAGAGCAACCTAGCCCTCCTTCCAGGTAATACTTTGTAATTTTCTTGAACAAAGCATGAGCCTTACACGAAATTATAAACTCTAGTATTTTTTACCAGTCTACTTGCGCATTTTATAATTCATAAAATAGTTACTTGAGGCAGCTAGTATGACTTTACTTTCCATGTTCCCATTGTTTTTTGGTTGGATATTTTTTGTTGTTAAATAACTCCACCCTGTCATACTCCATTTTCCAGGAGAAGGTAACAGAGAACAGTAACAGAGTAGTTAATTTTGCTACTTTGTATCATAATGTATTAGTTAGGAAAAAATTAGGAAAATAATTTCAAACACTTTAGTCATAGCAAATGTTTGTCTGGAAACTCTGTTGCAGCTGATGTTGTCTTAATAATCCCCATGCTGTGCTGAATGTTTCTGTGGCTTCTTGTGGAAGCCTGCAGACTGAAGGAGCATTGTTACACTGGAACACCTGTGTTTTGGATGTGATTCTCCAACTGAATGTTTCTTGAATTTGCTTTCCTGATAGGACTTTATCTCATGGGACAGTGGGTTGTATTAGATGAAACGAGGAAGCATATGTTTGTTGAGCTCTTCAATGTATCTGGTAAAGGCATTACACATGTAGAGAAAAAAATAAGCTTCTTTATATGCGGTGCCAAAATGAGAGAAATAATCAGATTTCATGTAAACAGTGTTAGGGCCATCTGCAGTATCACTCTGGTTTTTGCACACGTTTTGTTTTAAACAGTTGCTTCACTCTTCCTGTTTTAGAAAAATGTTTTCCTTGCATCCCAAATTATCTCTAAGGATGTTAAACCAAGTTTCCATATACCTGCAAGACCACAACATTTCTGTTTTGGGGGTCGCAGGGGATGTTGTTTCTAGAGCTCCAAGCACACAGACATAAAAGAAGAATTCAGTCTTAAACTATTTTGGATTTTTTTTTTTCTTACTATTATTTTTATTTAATTAACATGAATGCAGTATTAGTGAAAGATTTTAAACTGATGACTCTGGTAATTGATTGCTACTAACTCGGTCTGATCCAAAAGCTGTCATAGATTTAAAGGAGCTTTGGGGTTAGATTTTGTGATGCCCATTCAGGTCATCCACTCCACTGAGCTTCTGATCTCAGTGCATTTTGTTTGCAGTGATTATTTAAAAAAAATAATTGTGACTTTTTGGTGTGCATTTTACTTGTGCTTTCCAATAGATTTGGTAATCCTAGGAAAGCTAAAATTCTATGGATGAGAATTGAAATTCTGTGGTGATAAGACAAAAAAAAATCTGAAGTAATCAAAGACTAGATGAGATAACCAAGTTCTTATGTCAACAGGAATGAATTCTTAAGTAATTGCTGTGACTGGACTAACCAGCAGGCTGTTTGTCAGAGTGCACACTGCTGGCATCTTGAACAGATCCTGAGTCAGTGACTGGTCTTGTCCACTGGCTCTAAAGAGAACTGGAATCTGAAAGCTGTGGCTGGAATCACACAGTTCTTTGAATTTAAAAAAACATGGTATATTTAAATTATTAAGTTAGTGACAGTAAACAGTGTGAATAAATCCTTGTGTTGATAAAATAGGTTAGCCTAAGGTCAAAGCAGAAATAATTAGGATAATATGACTCTGAACTTGAGAAACTGTGCCCATATCTGTAATTTATTCACTTTTCCTGTCCATGTTCATATGTGTTGTGCAGTCTGCAAGGACAGTGTTGAGTTCCTGTGAATGAAAGATAAAGACTAAGGTCTGCTTCATTTTTGAAAATTTGTTGGCTTTGTTTGCACTTTCTTTCTTGAACAGCTGACGTTTTCTTTTCATTGTGCTTAACAGTGGAAAACCTAAAGGTGTGTGTTGTTGATACACACTGTGTATTTCCCTAGTGAGAAGCCATGCCACTTTGACACCAGGAATGAAATGCATATTGTAGCTAGCTGTGGCCAGATTCTGTGGATGGCAGGTTTCGTCCTGAAAGGAGAAAAAAAATGTGAGTGAGGCTGCCATAGTTGTCTTCTCAATTTGGGTTCCTAGTGCCTATTTATGATCAAAGGAGAAAATCCTGGTTTTTTGTTAGGTTTTGTTGGGGGTTTTTTTGTTTTGTTTTGTTTTGTTTTTCCCCTGTGTTGAATGTCCTCCCATCGCAGCATGAAATCCTAAGCTTGTTTTCATGTACTTTCTGAAAAGAAAATGATTTTGTTAGTTTTCTGTACTATTCACAGTCTAATTTAGAACATTTGGTACTGGGGCACATCGTGCATTTTCATTTTGATTAGGATTACAATAAACTATTGCAGGGGAGCTAGAAACTGCATGTCCCTTAAGGTTACTCTGTCACCCAGTGTGAAATATTTTGTCTTTGCCAAAGCTTTACCATGTCCTTAATTTCAGTTCTGATGCTCTTATTTTCAAGAAGCATCTGTATTTCAATAGTAAGATTTTAAATAACTGTCCTCTAGCAAGTTTTAATGAAAACCACTTTACCTTCCTGATTCTAACTGAATCAAGTCAAATTCAAAGCACCTTTTTGAATGGTTACTACTTTTGTAGGTTCTTTATCCTACTGAAAAATATAGAGAATCTTCTTTTATGGTGTTTTATGATATTTGTTTAGTCTAATACTAGATTAATACAGCACTGTTCATTCTTCCATATTAAAACTCTTCCTATTCAACAGATCAGTGCTACAGCAATACAAAGAACTTTTGAATGTTGAACGTAATTTTGAATTCAGTTAAAAAATGCTGTGACCTAATTCTAGGTTCTATAATGACCAGAGAATAACATTCTGGTACCGATGGCTGCTTGCTGAGTAAACAGTTGAACACACATTTGAACTATGGCCATATAACAGTCCTTATGTTTAATGAAGAAAGAGGCTTAACATTAGAAATGGTGTAGGAGAGAAACACAATTTGTTTTCTTGAACATGAGTCTCAAAGAGTACAAAATCCCCAAAAAGTGGAAGGATAACTTAATTGAGTATGATTGGCAATGTATTTCTGATGCTTCCAGGATCGTGATGTCCTCCTCTAGAAAGAAAATAAAGAGATAGGGCTCCAAATTAGGAATTATTGTGTTGAAACAAAACAAACAAAATCCCCTTCAACTCTACCAGGAGAGAACTGTGGATTAAAGGAGATAGGAACATCCATTTTTCAGTTTCATTATTCGTATCCATGGTACAGGAAAAATTATAAAATGGAAATTCTGGTTGCTCTGAGTCGGTTTTGTTGCCAATATTTTTACCATTCTTACAACAGGAAAGAAGAATGCTAAATGCTCTGCTGTGCCCTAGGTATCTCCAAACATACATATGAATCTCTAATTTCATAATCCAGTGGGGCAATTTCTGCATTTCCCTCTTGTCTACTGGATTTTCCTCTATTTTTGTTCTGTAGAACTGTGGGGCTTCTGTCCAAATAACGGTGCTTTTGTATTTACATGTTGTGAAGAATCATTTTCATCAATGCTCCCTTCTTCCTTATTTACTCAGTAGAAAGGATTGCTGCATGGACTGAACATGTTTTATTTCTTGTAACTGCTTTCATTTTATACTGTTTGTCCAAAAGGAATCCATTCTGACATGAGAGCCTTCCTTCAGCATGTGGAAAGGAAATATGATATAGTTGAAGCATCTACTCTGTGAGGAAAGACCTGAAGATTGTTTTTTGTTTGGTGGTTTTTTTAATGTCAATTAAAATGAAACAGACTGCAAGATGGAAGCAAAATGTTTTAACCTCAAGCTGTTGGATTCCGTTTCCAAATTACACTGTAGTTTATTCCCAAGAACCAGTAACTTGCTGCAGAAAGCTGTGTTCTAGATGAATTTTCTTTTGTGTTCTAGTTTTCTGCAGCCCTAGCTGGGGATACCTGTGTTACTGTTAGAGAGCATGAATTGCTTTCCTGGACTTTGGGAATCACTTTAGTACAGGGTTTTAAATGTAAAGTATTAATATTTCACTGTTGTTGAGCAACTGTCTCACTTGCTCATCTGAGTGAGCTCTACAAATTAATTACTTGGCAGGTCTGAAATACCTGTTTTTATTAGGCATTCAAAGACAGAATATCACATTTTATTCCTTTGAAGTAAACCACAGAGCACTACCCTGAAAGTATCTTAGTGCTCATTCCTCCCTCACCACCCCTATTTGTTCATAACCTATTTCATCCCTTTTTGATTAATGTCTGTTACATGGGTATGGCTATGACTACAAAATGTATCCCTGTGAATGGAATAGGTCAGTTGCTTTTGCAGGTTCTGGCAAAAGAAAAACAAACAAACAAACAAACCCCACCACAACAAAAAATAGATACCTGTGGTTTGCGACAATACCTTTTTGGATTCTCAACTGAGGAACTCAGGTGTAAAATATTGACAGTATTGCTACCGGATGGAATGCCTAGAATAGCTCTGGAGTTTATGTAGTTTCATGGTCAGGACCAAATCCTTTCTCATGAGAGTTATCTTTTAAAGACATCTGGTAAAGACAGATAATCATAGAATTGTTTTGGTTGGAAAAGACCTTTAAGATCATCAACTCCCAAGTGATAACCTAGCTCATTCTTTTGTATTTAAGTACTTTTACACATACTCAATATTATTATTTATAGGTATTCTGAGCCTATATGGATGTTACTTCCCTTATTGTTTCATAACATTTTTTTTTAGATTACTGAAACTAAAATAGCTTCCCAATAATTTATTTGTATTAGTAATTCGCTATTAGTAAGTGAATTTCTAGTTGTACCTATGTCACTTGTGAAGTGATATTCTGGTGTAACTCTAATATCAAGCAACAGTAAATCTTATGAACTGCATGAAAAATAAAGTTAGAAATTCATATTGTGGGTCAGCTGAGAAACATTGTTATCTACTCCCAGGCATAGAATTAAATAGTTTTGCATTCTTAAAAATACATTTGGATATAAGCAGTGGCAGAATCCTTCTTTTGGTGTAATCAAACAGCTCAAACTAATTAGCCTCTGTTCAGTGCTGTATCATTTGCATGTACCGAGATTGCAGTTCTTGAGCAATAGGTCTCAAGAATGTGAAATGCGTTGCTTTGCTCTGTTGCAGATGACTGTAATGATCAAGATTTTGGATAATATTATATGGCTTTTTAGAATATCACGTTTTTGAAGAAGCCTTCCTCTAAAGAGGCAGCTAGAGCTCCGAAAGTCAAATTCATCATTAGCTCAGTAGTCTGTTCAGTGTTGGATATCTGTCCAATAGACATTGAAGGTTTCTGACATTTGGAGCTAATTCCCAAGAGAGACACATACACCGTATTATCTGTAACTGATTTTTCTAGTGGTAATCTGGCAAGATTAACTTAAGTGATGCTAAGAGTAAATTTTCAAAATGCAGTTCAGCTGCAGATGTAGAAACATATTACTTTAAAAACCGCCTCTCATAGCATAGAATGGAGTTCCACGTTTTTAAAATCTCTTGGAATGATAAAGTGAGGCTGAGATACTAGAAAAGCATGATTTCTAATATTTTTTAGGCTTAGACAACTCATGCTCCTGTTTATTGTGCTTACGTAGGCTGGTTGGGTAATATTTTCCCCCTAGGTTATAGTCTACCTAACATACTGATGTCTCTAAAGGTCCCAGGGTGGTTTATAATCAGATGAATGGCAACTGTATGTTTGGTAAGTGGATCCTCTGTTTTTTTCGGAAACGTATTAATACAGAAGGTAGGATTCACCTTATAGAACCATAGAATCACAGAATGATTAAGGTTGGAAGGGATCTTGAAGATCATCAGGTTTCTACCTTCCTGCTTTGAACAGGGACACCTGCAACTAGATCACACTGTGCAAAATCTCATCCAACCTGGCCTTAAACACCTCCAGGGAGGGGGCAGCCACAACCTCCATGGGCAAGCTATTCCAGCACCTTGTGACCCTAATGATGAAGAATTTCCTCCTGATGTCTAACCTAAATCTACCTTATTTCAGTTTAAAACCATTACCCCTTGTCCTATCACTACCCTCTCTGGTGAAAAGCCCCTCCCCAGCTTTCCTGTAGCCCCTTCAGGTACCGGAAGGTGCTATAAGTTCTCCCCTGAGCCTTCTCTTCTCCAGGCTGAATAGCCCCAACTCCCTCAGCCTGTCTTCATAGCAGAACTGCTCCAGCTCTTTTATCATCTTCGTGGCCCTTCTCTGGACCCTCTCCAGCAGCTCCAGACCTTTCCTGTGCTGAGGGCTCCAGAGCTGTACACAGTACTCCAGGTACAGTCTCATCAGAGCAGAGCAGAGGGGCAGAATCACCTCCCTGGCCCTGCTGGCCACACTTCTTTTGATGCAGCCCAGGGTGTGGTTGGCCCTCTGGGCTGCAAGCACACGCTGGCAGCTCCTGTCGAGCTTCTCATCTACTACCACCCCAAAGTCCTTTTTCCTTGGGACTGCTCTCTAGTCATTCTCTCCCCAGCCTGTGAACCTTATGAATTGACACCTGGCATGAGGTATGTTTATGTCTGTAAATGCACTGCGTAAACTTCCTGTAACCTCTGAGCCTTCAAAGAATACGGGGTTCTTTAGCACGTACATCTAATGTGCATGTGCTAACAGAAAGCTGTTAAACTCTTGAGAGCTTCTGCAGTGCATTGAAGCAGATGCATGTGGTAAGTGCTATTCATACTTTTCAGACTAGCAGCCCTCAACTTTTTGCAACTCCTGCTTGTTCTTCATTCTTCGACACTCCTGGTTGGAAAATTCTTTCATTCTTGGGAATCCTATCATACTTTCTATTGTCGTGCTGAACTTTATTTCTCTTTTGTTTTTGATTATTTTGATTACTGCATCTTAAAAAATTAGATGAAGTGCAAATCAAAGCCTCAGGGAGATGACAGTGCTGATAAATCTGTGCCATTTCTCTAGTTGCAGAATAACCAGCATATGAGAAAGTTTCCAAACTTTTAAATGCCACTGTGTAGGAAAGTAATGGCAAACAATGCTGCATAAAATTAAATGTGATGAAGATAACTACATGTAAAGTGTCACACAGCTGACATACATCAAGTGGAAGAGATTTTAGAGATCTTTGGATAGGTACACACCCTTGAACTTGTTACTTATTTGAAATAACACATAGTGGGTATTGTGTGAGAATATGAAGGTTTCTGGAGCTTTAGCTAGAGACACAGGGAACCACTGTGAGGACATATTGAAACATTTTTTGACCTGCTATCTAGTGTGACAGGTCCCACCCTTTAGACCAGCATTCCTTGTTTCCATCTTGGTCAGTATTCTGCTTCTCTGAGTAAGTCTTTTAATTAGATGCTGAAGAAATTAGAGAATTCAGCTGCCAACTGTGGAGAAGTTAAGAAGTAATCCTGGTCTAACTGCAGAATCTGTGTTTTTTGCTGTGGTATTGTGAGCTGTGGAATACATCTTCTCCAGAGTCACTAGCTGCATAAAGACCTGAGTGACTGGATGAACTGTGCTTGAGGAACACATGACAGTTCAGCTCTTCTAGACTTTATAATGACCTACTATGGAACCTTTTGCCTTCTTGAATGCAACAGTTTGTCATATGTTGATGTGGAAATGGCACTGCACATAAGAACATTTGTACCCGTTCTGCAAAACAGCAACAATGAAACGTACAATTTAAGGTAGTTTCCTTCTAATTGCAGGGCAGTTACTGGCAGAAATGTCAGCCAGTCAGGATAATTCCCTCTTCACGGATCGGGAATGTATGGAAAGCAAAGACCTGGATGACTTTGATATTGCACTGTTTTGTAGTGTGGGCTGTCCAGCCTTTGAAGAGGTGGGTTGAGCAGCAGGCAGTATGCCATTGCTTAAAAAAAAAGAAGGAATGGGAGCAGGAAACAGGTTTTGCATGAGGGGCCTTATAAAGACAATGGTGACAACAGGGATGTGCTGACATAGGCAATAATATGTTAGTACCACCTGTGTGAGGCAGGAGAGCCGTGTAGCCCCTACACAGGCCTGCAGTGGTGTAAAAAATATTCAATCTGAAAGATTCAGTTGATTACATCCTCTAAATGTGGATGCCTTTCATTTTAAGATCTTGTGGGAATATTTTAGTAAAGAAGAATCTGTATGTTTTGAGATCCACTGATGTGAAGAAGCTGATAAGGCTGGCAGTTGATGGTGCATCCCACTGCATTTTGGAAGTTAGAAGCTCCCTTTTGGTACCAGTTCAAGGAAGGGAAGGGGCCTGTTGGAAATGCTGTAGAGTGGTTATAGACCTTTCAGAGATTACTTAATAGAAGAGAAGGGTTCAGCATTTCCAGCTGCTTGGCTGAACTCTGAGGCCATGAGAACAAGGTCACTTGTATTTGAAATAATCCAACATTTCCTAAAATACACAGATTTCTCTTCCTCTCAGCAGGGCAGCACCAGGCCGCTGATTTACTCACAGAATTACTTCAGGAAATATTCTTTAACATACTATGTATGTTGTGAAAGGCAAACAAATGGGAAAAAGTCCTGGCATCTGTGAAGTCAGTGGGAAATGGATTTCAAAAGAGTCAAAGTTCATCAGGGTTGCAATCTTAAAGTAAGCAGGGAGGTGAGTTTCTCAATTTACAATAATTTTTTCATGGGTTTATCTGAATTTGATAGTTGAGAAGTTGCAGTGGTTGTAAAAGGTGCTGCTCATCATCCAGAATTGTATTTCTGTTAGTATAAATAATTCAAGTGCAGTTGCTGCCATTCGCTCCCTATTACTTTTGAAACATTTTTCCCCTTACTTTCTTCAATGCTTCTATAGTGGCTCAGATTCCCATGATGCTGCCAGATCTGTTTGGAAAGTGAGTAACAATTGTCTTGTGATTGACTTTTTTGGTTCAAAATGACAGATTTGATTTATTTCTATTTGCTTTATTTTTCATGGTAGAAGTTCTGACATTCTTCAGTAAAATCTTCCAGAAAAATCATAGCAAAAATCTGCTATATTAGCATATTCATATAGTTCAAATATTAAGTGGGATAATATGTAGTTAGGCTATTAGGCTTGTCTTAACCACCTTGGTGTTTGTCAGTACAAAAGAACTTTCTTGCAGTCTTGATGAAAGAGGACTTACCTTAATTCAAAACAAAACAAAGCAAATAACTACCCTTCCCTCCTCAACATCCCAACAATTCATAATTCTTTAGAGATCTTAAAATAAAGTTTAATCTATGGCTTCTTCTTGATCTTAAAAGCTGTATGCTTACCATATATTGAAAAAGTATCGTCCAGAAATTTAATAGTGCTGAATATTGAATGTATGCATAATATACATAACTTTTACTGTCTTCCAAATTGAAAACAGTGACAATGGCTATCAGAACCAAACAAGAATAGCTATAGATATTTATGCACTTTTCTGGGGATGAACCATATTTCTTGACTCAGGACTGCTTAACAGAAGTTACCAAATGTGTTTTTAATTTAGGAGGTACTATGTGAAATACTTAACACCATAAAATACTATCAAGATGATTAGGTTAGGATAACTATCCCCTGGTATTGATTGTTTCTCTTATTTTTTTTATAAACCTGTATGAAATGTGAATGGATGTGAAAGATTTTTTAAAAATCTAAATCAGTAGAAGCATCTGTACAATTACCTGCCTGTTTTGCAGAAATTGTGTGAAAAGCTGCTCAGCTACAGATAACAAAATATCTTATTGTGATAACTGTCTTTTCAATGGTGCAGGCTGCTTTTGCCACTAAATGTTTTTGTATACATGTTTATACAAGTACCTAGTTTTCTTTAGAGCTGTGTAGTATCTTCCTTATCAGACCACTTCTTTTGCTAAGACTTGAAAGGTATTCTGTGGTGTGTGAGTTCTTTGCTTCTGTTAAAGAATACAGAAACCAGAGCCCAGGAGAAAGGGATGCATCTTGCTAGTAGTGGTTATCACCTTGAATATTGCTAAAGCTTTTGAAGTGTGGAAATGAGATTTCACATAGGCTATGTATTATCCTGTAAGTGGGCCTGAGTTCATTAGGTCCTGGAGTAGGAAAAACTCTTTTGAGGAAGCTTTACCTTCCTCACTTAATAATTTTTTCTTATAATTCATCTGACTCAAGACTGTATTTTTATTTCCCTTATGCCGAAATAGAATGAACTGTTGTTTGCTTATAGAGACATATATCACTGGCAGGGTACTAATTAATTTTATTAATGATAATTAAACAATTTCGTACCCCCAAAATCGAATGTTATTGCTTTTTCTGCCAGAAGATGTGCTGTTGAAAATAAATTTAAGTGGACAAAAGCCAAGCAATTTGAGTGAAACAATGTCTGTCTCAAATTTCTGTCTGAAAAGTTTTGCATATTGTAAGACTGTAGAGTTCATAACAGGGTGTAAAATCTTGAATTTCTAATATTTCACAAAATTATTTAGTGATCAGAAAAAAGTCATGAGAAAAAAGCCCATTCTATGATCAGAAATAAAGTTACTGTATTGGGGAAAATCTATTTTGTGTAAGGCATATTTGTAGTCTGAAAATATAAGTTAAATATTTGTGAAATTCTGGGTGTATTCTAGTACTGCAAAATATGTCTGACACATTTTCTTGTTCTGTCTTGGCATTTTAAAAAAGAGCAATGCTACCAGTGAATGTAGCTTACTTGTTAATTTAATAGTTTTCTCCAATCACATAATCATTGTTCTGAAATATTATGCCTTAATAATGACAACATGCCCCCAAACTCGTGGGATGTGTCCACTGATTTAAAAGAACTCACATCAAAGATTAATTGCTTCTGTGGTCAAAGTTGTGTGGCTTACTACAGTGTGCAAAAATCACATAATCCAAATATTTGTGCTTAAATATACACCAGAAATTTTAATAGAATGGAGATAGATGTAGCTAAAATACATCTAACTATTTTCTCCTTGGTTAAAATTCTTTTGTTTCTTCTTTTATTGCTTTATGCAATATGAAATTAGCAGCTTATTACTAACAGCAGAGTTATGAAAGGTGTATATGAAACTTTTTTTTTTGTCCTGAAAATGAAGTATTATCTCAGGATTACAAATTAGACATTTTTTTAATGACATTTACATTGAGAGGTTCTTAAGTAGCATATAGTATGTTGCTACTTGCAGGTCTGACAGCTATCAAAAATGGATGACTTGACTCAGAGGCTAGACTATAATCTTTCTAGAATGTGTCTGTATCTGCAATGGAAGGAGCTGGCATTTGGAAAGCACAGTATGCTCCCCAGGCTCTTTCTTGAGAATTTGACAGGCACAAAACCACAGATGCCTTGGTGCAGCTAACTGTGGAAATAATTCTGGAATCTGAGAAGGTAGCTCTGCTCACCATCAATATCTATTGTTTACTTCCCATCTGCTGCAACAAAAGCACAAAGTAAAGAATATGACATGGGATTTTTGCTTTTCCTCTAAAGAAAGGCGTAGGAAGACGTCTAGCATCTGTGATGTGCTTTGAATATCTAGCACATAATTGCACAAGTAGAAAAATTCTGTTACAGAGTTTTGTGTAACACGATCAGTTTACCTATACAAATCTGTGTAGCTTTGTCTTTGAGTATCAGTCATCTATAAAGCTATTACTTCAGCAATATCCATACCAGTTCTTTATTTTCCTTTAATATGAGCTGGCAAGATTGGCAGTGAAATTGGGTGTGATAATTAGTTGATAGTGTTTTTTGTCATTTAGAGGATAGGAAGGTAGAATTTAAGTGTAATGTATTACAGTAGGTGAATTTTATTCACCTCTTAGCAGACAGTGACAACATTGTCAGGACTCATGGAAAATTCTGAAGCTATTTACAAGAATTTTTCTAGAAACTTTTAACAGGAATAGGAACTTTTTTATAGAAGAAAAGAAAAAAGTGTTTGTCAAGCAAGAATAAGCAAGATGGTTGAGGACTGAAATTAAAGTTGAATATGATTGCCTACTTTGTTTTCTTATTTCTTGTACTGTGTAAGGAGCATCTGTGTCACCTGAAATGTTCCTATTTGTCTTACTGGCAAATCATCTGCTATGGAGAAGTACTTATGGTCTGCTGCTGCTGTGATCAGAATTAAGTGGAGGCACCTGTCCACTTACATTATCAGTGCTATTTTGGTTACTTATGACAAATGATTTTGAAGATAGAAGAGAAAGTGGTCGATTTTCTTCAAACTTCTACAGAACTGATGCCATGTGCTGTCAGTTTATTAATTAAATCTGTTTCTTCTGATCTAACCATTGCTGTATATCACCATATTATTGTGCTAGAGCAGCCTTTTTAGATGGCATGCCTCCTCTGGGCCAGATACTTTCATCAGGTGCTACACCTCCCCTCCCCTGAAAAAGTAGAAATTCCACAGATCTGGTTGCCATTCCTATCTTCAGGAGGCATGAGAAGAAGGAGCTAGAAAATTCCAGGCTGCTGAGTCTCACCTTCATCCCTAGGAAGGTGATGGATAAACCATTTCCCATCCTACAAGCCTTCTCCAAACATGCAAAGGACAAGAATTTGTTTTGGAGTGGTCAGCATGGATTTGTGAAGGAGAAATCATGCTTAACTAACCTGATAGCCTCCTACAATTGCATAACTGGCTCAGTGGATGAGGGGAGAGGAGCTGATACTGGTTATCTTCAGCAAGGCTTTTTTCAATGTCTCCTCTAACATCCTCTTCTACAAAGTGGTGAAATACAGACTGTTTAAGTGGACAGTGAGGTGGACTGGAAACAGGTTGAACTGCTGGGCTCAAAGGATAGCTGTAGGCAGGTCACTAGTGAAGGGTCACTACTGGGGCCAATACTGTTTAACCTCTTTGCTAATGACATGGACAGTGAGGCACAGTGCACTCTCAGGAAGTTTGCAGAAAATACAAAACTGATCAGAGTGGATGATACAACAGATGGTTGTGCAGCCATTCAGAGGGACAGACTGACCTCAACAGGCTGGAGAAATGGGCTGACAAGAACCTCATGAAGTTCGACAGAGGGAGTCCTGCTCGACAAGTTGCAAATGTGCCAGCAAAGTGCCCCTGGGTAAAGGAAGTCAAGTAGCATCCTGAGCTGTGTTAGTAAGAGCGTGGCCAGCAGGTCAAGAGAAGAGATACTTCTCCTCTCCTCAGCAGTAGTGGCAGCGTGCCTGCAGTCCTGTGTCCACGTCTGGATTCCCCAGTACAAGAGAGACATGGAGCGAATCCAGAGAACATAACTAATAGCTTGAAGTATCTGACATACAAGGAGAGGCAGAGAGAGCTGAAATTGTTTATCCTTGAGAAGGGAAGTTTCAGGGGGCATTTCATCCATGTTCATAAAATACCTGATGTGAGGTATTTTGGAACAGGAATAAGTTGCCCAGAGAGCTTTTATTTACTGGACACAGCCCTAAGAAACCTGTTGTAGCTAACTCTGCTCCGTGCAGGGGGAATGGACTAAACAACCTTGAGAGGTCCCTTCCAGCCTTAAAGATTCAGTCATTCTGTGATTGATTTACTTTCAACAACATTTGCCTGTCCAAATTATGAGCAAATGTTTCTTAAACAAATATACAGTTTCTGTTTTAAAAATTAGATAAATTACTAGTAATTACTTGTTTCACAACAATTCTCAAATTCTCGCTCAAAAGGGACTTCATTCTGAGCTGCTTTATTGCCGTCCTGTTTCCATACATCATCTTCCTTCCTAGGCATCAAACTAACTAATCCCTACAGTAAAAGTTCCATTAGTTCTGTTTGTTTACTGTTTTGTAGTTGATGGATTTCATCACGGGTGACAAAATTGGTTCCTACATGCAGTTTTTCATTAAGAAGCATATTATATATTTAATTCCATAGACATGAGATTCCATTTCAGTAGGATATAATTTCAGCTTGTATGCAGAAGTGGTGCTTGACCTTGCTACTTCAGGTACGTTGCCCACCCCGTGTCAGAATTTTTTCAAGAAGTGAATCACACTTAACTGGTCTTGTGGAAATTCTTGGAGTTCTGGAAATAATGCAATATTTAAAATAAGTATTCAAGTAACATTGGAAAAAGGCTGCTTGAGTGTGTTGCAGTTTCACCAACTGTGTTTTTATTAACATTAACCATACACTTGTACTTTAATACCCTGAGGTTGGTCAATGCAATTACTGTTAAGTCTCAGAAAGAGAGGATTCTCCTAGATGTATTTTGGTAGTATTTTTCTCATTTAACTGTGGTAAAAACTAGGCATCTCCACAGTATGATTCAGCCTGCTTGTATTAGCTATTTAGGAAGTATCTGTTGAGGAGCATAATTTAATTCTGCCTATTGACAGAGCTTATCCAAAAAATACCTAATATTTTTACAGGTAAAGCTACCTCTTAATCTTCTTCCTCGCAAATTAAGTTTTGAAAAGTTGATTTATGCACAAAACAAAGAATGAAAATTTCAAAATTGTGCCCTCTTAGATCACACTTCATCTGGAGACGGAATTTTTTAGTTAGATTTACTTGGACACAGACAAATTGAAAACTGGATCTCCATCTGTGATAATTATGCTAGAGCTGAGCAATATTAAAACAATTACATACTTTGCTTTTTTTTGAATGTTTAGGGCAGTTACTTCTGTGTTACTTTTTCAGTTGCACTATTTTTGTGTGTTTGAAAGTATCTGTATCTTGCATATTCTTCTGTAGGGTATATGTAAAAACACACTTATTGGCAAGTAGTATTTGGGGCCATTGGAATACTGAAACAATCGCAAGGTAAATACATATTTGATTATTTGGTTCTTAGCTCATGTTTCTAAAAAGAATCTTTGCACATGGGAAAATAAGCAGAAAATTAAAACAAAAAACAAAAAACAACAATACATTGCAATAGTTAATTGAAGAAAGGAAGTTAGAATAAACAGTTGACTTTTCTTAGAAAAAAATGGGATTAACAAACAAAGCTCCCTCAGAGGTGGGGATAGTTTGGATATGGCAAAAGATGAAGTTCTTGCAGTTGAGTGCTGTATCTGCCAAGGAAATGGACAGCAAGAGAAGGTAGATTCTCTCAGAGGGGTTTTTTTTTGTCTCTTTGGACTATGCTTTTCATCAAAATAATGCTAGTGGGAAAAAAAAAAAGTGAGAATTTATGTGGGTTATTAGTTTGTTTAGATTTACATATTTATAATGCTGTCTTGAAAGACTGGTTTCTAGGTCCCCACAGAGTGCAAGCCTGACAAGCTGAACAATAAAGTCTGATTGTTCACGAGGTTGAAAGCCTTTAAAAGAATGCCTAGCTGGGAAGAGTGAAGATATGACAAGGCTGTATAACACCCCTTAATGACTCTGACCATATAGTATATTACAAATTAGCATTACAAATTGTGGTCATTTCATTAAAATCTTTAGGATTTTAGAAAAGATTTCCTATTAATAATATTTTATTGTCAGGAACGTAACAATTGCTATGTTAATGTGTTTTATTTGCAAGATCAAAGGACCAGTTATAAATAAATGAAGAGTTGCATACTTCTGATTTTGGTTTCAAGAGAATATGTAACTTCAATAAATCAATTTTTTTTTCTCTCTTTTGTTGTGGAAATTGTGCATGCTAGCTTCCATAATAGGGCTGGACTTTGGGTTTCTGCATAAGCTGAAAGATAGATGCCTTAATGAAAGTACTTTTCATTAATAGCACTACAATGTCACAAACTAACTGAAGCTGAAGTGATTTTTCAAAATATTTTGTTTCAAACAATGTCACAAGTGAAGTAAAAATTTCCATTGTTCTGTTTGAGTCTTTCTATATTTGCAGGAAGTGAAAAAGAAATGTTGTTGAGTAAGAGCTTGTTATGCTACTTTGTTTAAGTAAACAAAACCAAACTCCTTTGGCTGGAGGAAAACTCCAAAGACCTATCTCGTGCCATTTGTTTTGAAGAAGCAAGTAGTCATGTTCATCAAGTGTAGAAAAAGCCCCACATCTCATGACTCAAGATAAAATTGTACCAGAATTTCTTTTTATTAACTTTGTTTGGTAGCAAGGTGATATTTTGTACTAGTATAGGTTCAGAAGTGCCTATTTTGTTTTCTGTGAGACCACATCTGTTCTTGCTCATTTTATGTCCTTCATGAATAGCTATTGTTCTGCCACTTAATTGTTCTCTTGGTAGCCAAGTCTACAAATCCTAAGGCATAAAAAGTCTCTTCCTTAAGAACTTTAGCTAGCTACATTAATAATTTTGATGTCAAGCTACTCATTAAATCTGTTACTTATTTAAAGGTTTTCACCCTTGCCACTTGCCTGTGGCAATGTTTGAAAAGACCTCAGATGTGAAAAATAATCCTTGAATTTTTTATATTTCAGTTGCCTTCCATTCCCACACCCCTTTTTTATCTCTCCAAAGTAATTTTATCTTTTTACTCCCATGACTTAGCCAGCTTTTATACGATTAGTCTTTATCTGGTAGCTCTTCTACATGTAAATGAGCAGAAGTTCTTTTGTCCTGTTGTCCAATTCATCATTCAGTCTCTTAAAGCATTTTTCTTTACTGCCTTCAAGCAAACAAAAAGTTTCACTAGGAACCAAGATAATTTGTAGTTTTAGAGCTCCACTTTTAACTGAATTCCTGTGTATATTTTTGGATATTATCAAGATCACCAGAGAATTGAGGTAACTGGAGATGGAGGTATTCAGGTAGAGGGGTTACAGACAGTCTAGAGAGAACACTCAGTATTTGGCAGCAGCACCTCTCTGTCAAAGTGAAATATGATCTTAATTTTAAGGTTAGTCTTTTATTTCTCAATGTTTTTTAAAACTTATTCATAAAGTTCTGAAGGCCATAGTCACAGCAAGGAAGAGGGAGGAGTTCAAGTCTACACTACTTCTTGTGCAAGTCTACGCTGCTTCTTAGGTGGTAGTGTCAGCCACCCACCTTAGGTAAATGCTATGCTATTCCTCCTGCAAGGAGTGCTCCCCTGTAAACTGTTGTGCTTCTGGCATTGATGAGCTTCTGAAAAGAGTTTGCCACTGCTGAATCTATGGACAGGCAGTTGAACTGTAGTCCTGGTGGAACTGTACCCAGAGATAGCCAAACTGAGTTCAGTAGTTTTTCAAGTTTTCGGCTTAAGCCATCTAGAAATCTGGTAGTTTCATTTTTTAACATAAATTTGTTAAGTGACCAACAGTGAGTCTCTGACCATACGTATTTACAACTATATAAATAAATAAATAGAGGGGAAAGGCATGTGACTCCACAGTTGGCCTGGCTTGGCCTGTGAGAGTATGCAGTTACAAAAATGGGAGAACCTACCCCTTCCCCTGGCTTTCCCACAAGAGTTTGTCTCTATCTCTTTTGTGTGGTTGTCACAGATTATGTGGTCACATGGTGAGTTTGGTCACTATCCTTATTGGATACTCATTTTTTCCTCAGGTGCATGTGTAATTCCAATTTACTCTGCAGCCAAATGATTTACACAGTTGACAAAAATATGGTAAAAATGTGTATGCGGCCAGAAGGGGAATCTAGTGTTTTCAGGGGCAGGACATGCTCAAGATTGATTTAAGGCAGCTGGGAAACTAAATGCTAACTTGAGTAGAAACACAGAGCATACAAAATAAAAGATCACTAAGAAAGAAGGCTGCCACTTTGTTATTCCTCAGTTAAGGAAAACATAACTGGTCTTGACACAAAAACATTTTGTTTGTGTTGGATATAGCTGCATAATGAGAGAGAATCTTGGAAACCATAGAATACATCAGTAATACTAAAATAAAGTCTTGGCAAGGAAATACATTATTTGAAACAAAATATTTTGAAAAATCACTTCAGCTTCAGTTAGTAAGTAATTTTTCAAACTGAATCTTGAACCATTCTGAGAAGAAACAGAAAGAAGAGTTTGCCTTCTTATTCTGTATCCTTTCTCATGACACCAGGAGAACATCTGCTTATATATTTAAATACTGGTGATTTCTCAAAAACAAAAACAAAACAAAAAAAAAAAAAAAAAAAAAAAAGGAAAAAAAAAAGGATTGTAATCCTAAATTTCCAAATGTATGATCTGGATAAAAGAGGTATTAATTGATAATTTTTTATTCCGTCCAACGTTTGTTTTATGTCGTATTTATAAAAAATACGCCATAAGCTAAAAAAAAATTGTAGGCAAATCTAGAAGGGTTTTTTTGTTTTGGATCTTTGTTTTTTTTTCTTTTAAATATAAGCCTTTTTGAGTACTTCCTCTTTGTATTCTTTATTTTTCTGTTTTCTCTCCCACTTTTAATCACAGAAATATTGGTGAGAAGGGACCACTGGAATCTAACCATCTGAAATTCAAAGCCATAGTATGACCAGCACATAATTAGTTTATTACAACGGAATATTATTAGGATACCACAATTTTAGCTGTGTCTTTTTCTAGCCAAGTGTTAAAAACAGCCTAGGACAGCAATTTTATAGCCTCTCTAGAAACCTGTTCCAGTGCTGTGCTACTCAACAAGAGCAGTTTTTCTTGGTCGTCTCCAATTTGAACATCTCAAGTTGAAACCTGTGGTTGTTGCCCCTTCCTATATTTTTGCAACTTAGTTCATTCACGTCTCCTTGTTTACCTCAGACTCTTGTTTCCCTGATGTTTTCTGCTAAACACTTCTTTCTTTTATTCAAGGAAGGATCCAACTCTTCCAGCTTTAATGCAAATGTTTGTCTTTCCCGTCATTCAACATGTAAGGAGTTCACCTCTGATTCAAATAAATACTACAGATGCTAATAAACTGTCATCTTAGGCTGGGTTTGAATCTGAAGTGTTTACCAGATATGCTGGTCTGTCCTGTCTACTGTCTATATATTTATATTGACTATGCAAATAGTAACTATGTTTTGATATAACGAATTTATAATACAAATACTCTGTTCATAATGGACACAACCTAGTATTCTAATCATGTATTGATGAAGCTTTTCAAGTTCTTGTTTAGCTTGTCTGAAGTTAATTTTGAGGGGCTTCTGAAACCATTTACATCACAGTTGTTTTTCCGTGCCCTTCTATAACTCATTATCAAATATCACTCTAATATATCAACCAAACTTTGGCATTTTATATTTTATTTTATTTTTTATTTCATTTTACCTTATTTTAATTTATTATTTATTTATTTCTATTATTTACATGTTGATATACAGGAAATAAAGCAGCATGAGAAAATGTCTTAAGTAGAAGGCAGTGGGATTTACCACTTCCCTGAAATAAAATTACCTCTATGGGCAGAAAAAAATACTTCTTTAGTCAGATAACATCCCAGGATTTTTTTACCTCAGCTGCACAAATACTTCTGTCAGCAAAATATACAGAGCCATATAATAAGAGTATAAATGAAGACTGGGAAGTCAGCAGAGCAATAATGATTAGCCAAGGCCATTACAAGAAGGTTGACTAATTGTGTAATTAGTGTGTGTAGTGCAGAAGCAGAGAAAATTCCTTCAAAAGTAAACAGTAGCAAGAATGAAGCTACTAGTTGGACTAGGCAGTTCTGATCAAATGAAAAAACAAATATACGTGTCTCTGACTTTGTCTGACTTCATCTGACTTCTGGTAGCTGGCACCAGATACTAAATGCAAAGAATTCAGAACTTGCCTTGAAATTTTACTAATTTTAAACAAGGCCCAGTTAAGACCTAGCACCTAAATACTAACCCATAGCACCTAGAAGAGCAACCAAGCTAGTGAAGGTCTAGAGAACAAGTCCTATGAGGAAAGTCTGAGGGAACTGGGATTGTTTAGTTTGGAGGAGGCTGAGGGACCTCATCACCCTCTATGACTACCTGAAAAAAGGTTGGAGTGAGGGGGAGTCGGTCTCTTCTCCCAAGTGAATAGTGATAGGAGAAGAGGAAATGGCCTGAAGTTGACCAGGGGAGGTTTGGACTAGATATTAGGAAGAAATTCTTCACTGAAGGAGTAGCCAGGCACTGGAATGGGCTGCCCAGGGAGGTGGAGGAGTCACCATCCCTGGAGGTATTTAAGAAACGTGTAGACGTGGCACTTCAGGGCATGCTCTAGTGGGCATGGTGGGTGTTGAGGTTGGTTGTGTTGGTTTTTTTTCTCCTTCTGGGTGGACGGTTGGACTCAGTGATTTTAGAGGTCTTTTCTAACGGTGACAATTCTGTGATTCTGTAAATTTTGACCCATTCCTCCAACTTAAACATACTCCTCATGAGACCATATGAAAAATATTGAAAAAAATATTTTGTAAATATTGAAAAATGGAAAATAGTCAAAATGTTTTATTGTCTCTACATTTCTGCTTTAGCTGTATTCTGTTTCAGTTGCATGTTCTTCGGGTTCCTGGAGCAACTGTTTGTCCATGTATACAAAATTTGAACTGCATGTGGTATTAATTTTTAAAGTGACCTACACTAAGGTGTTTACATATTTCAAGGTAGCTCCTCACAGAGATCATTGTTTCTGTCATGTAAGAGATGTTTAGGAATGGACACCAGCACCCACACATTCTTAATGTGTTTAAGTTAGAATGAAGAATTAAATAAAAAATGAGATACACAGTATTACTACTAAACTGTGGTGAAGAAACTTGGAGACATCAGCATTGTGTTCTGTTGGTCTATCAGTACTTTGCTACTGTTATCTGATACTTGGGAGTTACTAAGTGTATTTGATTGGCTGTATTAAGTAGCTGGCTCTTTCTCCAGCACACACAGACCGTAAGTTATATCAAAATATATATATTGTGGAATCAGGTATGTATTTTAGTGCTTGTGAGGTACAGACAGATATTTCTCTACACATTCCTGTCCTTCCAAATCACCACAGGTCCCCACAGCCTGGCCTATCTCCTGAGACAACCTTGGTTTCCAGAAGGAAATCTTAATGCAGGCAGCTGTGACAGATACCTGTCAGGATTTCATGAGGATAATGGTGTGTCTTGACATATGCCTCTAAGGAGAAAACTGTGTGTTTTAATGTCCCTTTACCTTGCAAATTTGATTTCTGAATACAGAATAACGCCAGTTTGTGTGAGATACTACAGTCTGCAATCTAACAACAGACTGAATGTCTCTGTTAAGAGTGATGGGAAATCTTTGAAAATACTTGAAAAGCGTAAGAGAAGGATGAACTTTTTGTTTAATCTAGATGCTCTCATATATAACTACCTTGTAATGTGTATTTGTGTTGTTTTTAGAGTGTATACATGTGTGTGTTTGTGTATAGGGGGGGTGTGTATATATATATATATAGGACTTCGTCTATTCATGTGAATTTTTCTATGTTTTACTGCATGTCTCTGCACATTTTCATGACTGGAATCCACCGTAGGTGCTGTATTTATTCATGGCTCCTCATTTGGGTAGATTAAATTACTTTATGTTCATATTCATGAAGGCTTTATAACTGTGTTTGGAGGCCCTAATGTCACAGAATCTTAACATCTTACTAAATAATCAACAAAGATCTCGAACTACTCAGGTCTTCCTGCCCATGTTCTTAAAAAGCAGATTATTTTTGGTGTTAAAAGCTTTGCTGTGCAAAAGGCAAAAGTTCTGCTGGTGGTTTTGACTGTGTCTTTGGGTGTTTGTATTTATTCTGTCTTGTCCAAATAATTACTGATGCAGCAGAGCAGTCATCCACCCAAAAGATGGACATATATATTGTAATGTGAATTAGTTGTGTAAAAGAACTCCATCTGTCATGAGTACTTTTCTTAGATATCTTTAACAACTTTTTAACTGATGTTATCAGAACTTTATGAGTTCTGTAGATGTTTCCAGTTAGGTCTTCTAAAATACGCTGGGTGGGGCAGCTAACTTCTGTGCTTGGCTATAGGCATCTTCTGGCTCTCTGTAGCATGATGATGGACTGGGAATATTGTGGGTGTCATGTAGGTCCCCTTGTCCACAGCTGCGTGTTCCTTAAAGCATGACATGGTACCAAGGTGGCGCATGTTGCGGCACTCCTGTTGTCCATCACTGTGGGGCCTGGATGGGGTACAGATATGAGTGAGTGGTGCAGCAATCCCTTAGCCCATGGCTGTGGACAGCTTCTGACTGGGTGTCCATTACATGGAGCACTGCCAACGTTGTGTCTGCTATGACATAGCCCGGAAACTGCCAGGACTGGTGCCCAGCCCACAGCTACCCAAGGGAGAGGGTTGAGGAGCTCCTTTGCCCACGGTTGCAGGAAGCACCTGGCAAAACCAGGAGGGGGTAGAGGCCAGACCCCTTACCTGTCCTGCAGAGCTTGGAGATCTTTCCCTCCAAGTGCTGAGGTGGGACGCAGCAGCATCATGGCATCATGTGGTTCTGCCACTGTCTGTCCCTCCCAGCTGTGGCTTTCAAAGAGAGAAACAACAACCACAGCAACTGTGTCCTGTCACCATGAGCAGCCCCAGCCTCCTTGCCCGGAGCAATGTCCACCTGATGCCAAGATTGTCTATCCTGTCATTCCCAGAGAGCCAGGAGACACCAATCCCGGGCCAGTGCTGTCCTGGAGCACTGCCAACCTTCTACCTGTTATGACATAGCCCAAGGATTCTTAGGACTGGTGCCCAGCCCACAGCTACCCAAGGGAGAGGGTTGTGGAGCTCCTATGCCCACGGTTGCAGGAAGCACCTGGCAAAACCAGGAGGGGGTAGAGGCCAGACCCCTTACCTGTCCTGCAGAGCTTGGAGATCTCTCCCTCCAAGTGCTGAGGTGGGACGCAGCAGCATCATGGCATCACGTGGTTCTGCCACTGTCTGTCCCTCCCAGCTGTGGCTTTCAAAGAGAGAAACAACAACCACAGCAACTGTGTCCTGTCACCATGAGCAGCCCCAGCCTCCTTGCCCGGAGCAATGTCCACCTGATGCCAAGATTGTCTATCCTGTCATTCCCAGAGAGCCAGGAGACACCAATCCTGGGCCAGTGCTGTCCTGGAGCACTGCCAACCTTCTACCTGTTATGACATAGCCCAAGGATTCTTAGGACTGGTGCCCAGCCCACAGCTACCCAAGGGAGAGGGTTGTGGAGCTCCTATGCCCACGGTTGCAGGAAGCACCTGGCAAAACCAGGAGGGGGTAGAGGCCAGACCCCTTACCTGTCCTGCAGAGCTTGGAGATCTCTCCCTCCAAGTGCTGAGGTGGGACGCAGCAGCATCATGGCATCACGTGGTTCTGCCACTGTCTGTCCCTCCCAGTTGTGGCTTTCAAAGAGAGAAACAACAACCACAGCAACTGTGTCCTGTCACCATGAGCAGCCCCAGCCTCCTTGCCCGGAGCAATGTCCACCTGATGCCAAGATTGTCTATCCTGTCATTCCCAGAGAGCCAGGAGACACCAATCCCGGGCCAGTGCTGTCCTGGAGCACTGCCAACCTTCTACCTGTTATGACATAGCCCAAGGATTCTTAGGACTGGTGCCCAGCCCACAGCTACCCAAGGGAGAGGGTTGTGGAGCTCCTTTGCCCACGGTTGCAGGAAGCACCTGGCAAAACCAGGAGGGGGTAGAGGCCAGACCCCTTACCTGTCCTGCAGAGCTTGGAGATCTCTCCCTCCAAGTGCTGAGGTGGGACGCAGCAGCATCATGGCATCACGTGGTTCTGCCACTGTCTGTCCCTCCCAGCTGTGGCTTTCAAAGAGAGAAACAACAACCACAGCAACTGTGTCCTGTCACCATGAGCAGCCCCAGCCTCCTTGCCCGGAGCAATGTCCACCTGATGCCAAGATTGTCTATCCTGTCATTCCCAGAGAGCCAGGAGACACCAATCCCGGGCCAGTGCTGTCCTGGAGCACTGCCAACCTTCTACCTGTTATGACATAGCCCAAGGATTCTTAGGACTGGTGCCCAGCCCACAGCTACCCAAGGGAGAGGGTTGTGGAGCTCCTTTGCCCACGGTTGCAGGAAGCACCTGGCAAAACCAGGAGGGGGTAGAGGCCAGACCCCTTACCTGTCCTGCAGAGCTTGGAGATCTCTCCCTCCAAGTGCTGAGGTGGGACGCAGCAGCATCATGGCATCACGTGGTTCTGCCACTGTCTGTCCCTCCCAGCTGTGGCTTTCAAAGAGAGAAACAACAACCACAGCAACTGTGTCCTGTCACCATGAGCAGCCCCAGCCTCCTTGCCCGGAGCAATGTCCACCTGATGCCAAGATTGTCTATCCTGTCATTCCCAGAGAGCCAGGAGACACCAATCCCGGGCCAGTGCTGTCCTGGAGCACTGCCAACCTTCTACCTGTTATGACATAGCCCAAGGATTCTTAGGACTGGTGCCCAGCCCACAGCTACCCAAGGGAGAGGGTTGTGGAGCTCCTATGCCCACGGTTGCAGGAAGCACCTGGCAAAACCAGGAGGGGGTAGAGGCCAGACCCCTTACCTGTCCTGCAGAGCTTGGAGATCTCTCCCTCCAAGTGCTGAGGTGGGACGCAGCAGCATCATGGCATCACGTGGTTCTGCCACTGTCTGTCCCTCCCAGCTGTGGCTTTCAAAGAGAGAAACAACAACCACAGCAACTGTGTCCTGTCACCATGAGCAGCCCCAGCCTCCTTGCCCGGAGCAATGTCCACCTGATGCCAAGATTGTCTATCCTGTCATTCCCAGAGAGCCAGGAGACACCAATCCCGGGCCAGTGCTGTCCTGGAGCACTGCCAACCTTCTACCTGTTATGACATAGCCCAAGGATTCTTAGGACTGGTGCCCAGCCCACAGCTACCCAAGGGAGAGGGTTGTGGAGCTCCTTTGCCCACGGTTGCAGGAAGCACCTGGCAAAACCAGGAGGGGGTAGAGGCCAGACCCCTTACCTGTCCTGCAGAGCTTGGAGATCTCTCCCTCCAAGTGCTGAGGTGGGACGCAGCAGCATCATGGCATCACGTGGTTCTGCCACTGTCTGTCCCTCCCAGCTGTGGCTTTCAAAGAGAGAAACAACAACCACAGCAACTGTGTCCTGTCACCATGAGCAGCCCCAGCCTCCTTGCCCGGAGCAATGTCCACCTGATGCCAAGATTGTCTATCCTGTCATTCCCAGAGAGCCAGGAGACACCAATCCCGGGCCAGTGCTGTCCTGGAGCACTGCCAACCTTCTACCTGTTATGACATAGCCCAAGGATTCTTAGGACTGGTGCCCAGCCCACAGCTACCCAAGGGAGAGGGTTGTGGAGCTCCTTTGCCCACGGTTGCAGGAAGCACCTGGCAAAACCAGGAGGGGGTAGAGGCCAGACCCCTTACCTGTCCTGCAGAGCTTGGAGATCTCTCCCTCCAAGTGCTGAGGTGGGACGCAGCAGCATCATGGCATCACGTGGTTCTGCCACTGTCTGTCCCTCCCAGCTGTGGCTTTCAAAGAGAGAAACAACAACCACAGCAACTGTGTCCTGTCACCATGAGCAGCCCCAGCCTCCTTGCCCGGAGCAATGTCCACCTGATGCCAAGATTGTCTATCCTGTCATTCCCAGAGAGCCAGGAGACACCAATCCCGGGCCAGTGCTGTCCTGGAGCACTGCCAACCTTCTACCTGTTATGACATAGCCCAAGGATTCTTAGGACTGGTGCCCAGCCCACAGCTACCCAAGGGAGAGGGTTGTGGAGCTCCTTTGCCCACGGTTGCAGGAAGCACCTGGCAAAACCAGGAGGGGGTAGAGGCCAGACCCCTTACCTGTCCTGCAGAGCTTGGAGATCTCTCCCTCCAAGTGCTGAGGTGGGACGCAGCAGCATCATGGCATCACGTGGTTCTGCCACTGTCTGTCCCTCCCAGCTGTGGCTTTCAAAGAGAGAAACAACAACCACAGCAACTGTGTCCTGTCACCATGAGCAGCCCCAGCCTCCTTGCCCGGAGCAATGTCCACCTGATGCCAAGATTGTCTATCCTGTCATTCCCAGAGAGCCAGGAGACACCAATCCCGGGCCAGTGCTGTCCTGGAGCACTGCCAACCTTCTACCTGTTATGACATAGCCCAAGGATTCTTAGGACTGGTGCCCAGCCCACAGCTACCCAAGGGAGAGGGTTGTGGAGCTCCTATGCCCACGGTTGCAGGAAGCACCTGGCAAAACCAGGAGGGGGTAGAGGCCAGACCCCTTACCTGTCCTGCAGAGCTTGGAGATCTCTCCCTCCAAGTGCTGAGGTGGGACGCAGCAGCATCATGGCATCACGTGGTTCTGCCACTGTCTGTCCCTCCCAGCTGTGGCTTTCAAAGAGAGAAACAACAACCACAGCAACTGTGTCCTGTCACCATGAGCAGCCCCAGCCTCCTTGCCCGGAGCAATGTCCACCTGATGCCAAGATTGTCTATCCTGTCATTCCCAGAGAGCCAGGAGACACCAATCCCGGGCCAGTGCTGTCCTGGAGCACTGCCAACCTTCTACCTGTTATGACATAGCCCAAGGATTCTTAGGACTGGTGCCCAGCCCACAGCTACCCAAGGGAGAGGGTTGTGGAGCTCCTATGCCCACGGTTGCAGGAAGCACCTGGCAAAACCAGGAGGGGGTAGAGGCCAGACCCCTTACCTGTCCTGCAGAGCTTGGAGATCTCTCCCTCCAAGTGCTGAGGTGGGACGCAGCAGCATCATGGCATCACGTGGTTCTGCCACTGTCTGTCCCTCCCAGTTGTGGCTTTCAAAGAGAGAAACAACAACCACAGCAACTGTGTCCTGTCACCATGAGCAGCCCCAGCCTCCTTGCCCGGAGCAATGTCCACCTGATGCCAAGATTGTCTATCCTGTCATTCCCAGAGAGCCAGGAGACACCAATCCCGGGCCAGTGCTGTCCTGGAGCACTGCCAACCTTCTACCTGTTATGACATAGCCCAAGGATTCTTAGGACTGGTGCCCAGCCCACAGCTACCCAAGGGAGAGGGTTGTGGAGCTCCTTTGCCCACGGTTGCAGGAAGCACCTGGCAAAACCAGGAGGGGGTAGAGGCCAGACCCCTTACCTGTCCTGCAGAGCTTGGAGATCTCTCCCTCCAAGTGCTGAGGTGGGACGCAGCAGCATCATGGCATCACGTGGTTCTGCCACTGTCTGTCCCTCCCAGCTGTGGCTTTCAAAGAGAGAAACAACAACCACAGCAACTGTGTCCTGTCACCATGAGCAGCCCCAGCCTCCTTGCCCGGAGCAATGTCCACCTGATGCCAAGATTGTCTATCCTGTCATTCCCAGAGAGCCAGGAGACACCAATCCCGGGCCAGTGCTGTCCTGGAGCACTGCCAACCTTCTACCTGTTATGACATAGCCCAAGGATTCTTAGGACTGGTGCCCAGCCCACAGCTACCCAAGGGAGAGGGTTGTGGAGCTCCTTTGCCCACGGTTGCAGGAAGCACCTGGCAAAACCAGGAGGGGGTAGAGGCCAGACCCCTTACCTGTCCTGCAGAGCTTGGAGATCTCTCCCTCCAAGTGCTGAGGTGGGACGCAGCAGCATCATGGCATCACGTGGTTCTGCCACTGTCTGTCCCTCCCAGCTGTGGCTTTCAAAGAGAGAAACAACAACCACAGCAACTGTGTCCTGTCACCATGAGCAGCCCCAGCCTCCTTGCCCGGAGCAATGTCCACCTGATGCCAAGATTGTCTATCCTGTCATTCCCAGAGAGCCAGGAGACACCAATCCCGGGCCAGTGCTGTCCTGGAGCACTGCCAACCTTCTACCTGTTATGACATAGCCCAAGGATTCTTAGGACTGGTGCCCAGCCCACAGCTACCCAAGGGAGAGGGTTGTGGAGCTCCTATGCCCACGGTTGCAGGAAGCACCTGGCAAAACCAGGAGGGGGTAGAGGCCAGACCCCTTACCTGTCCTGCAGAGCTTGGAGATCTCTCCCTCCAAGTGCTGAGGTGGGACGCAGCAGCATCATGGCATCACGTGGTTCTGCCACTGTCTGTCCCTCCCAGCTGTGGCTTTCAAAGAGAGAAACAACAACCACAGCAACTGTGTCCTGTCACCATGAGCAGCCCCAGCCTCCTTGCCCGGAGCAATGTCCACCTGATGCCAAGATTGTCTATCCTGTCATTCCCAGAGAGCCAGGAGACACCAATCCCGGGCCAGTGCTGTCCTGGAGCACTGCCAACCTTCTACCTGTTATGACATAGCCCAAGGATTCTTAGGACTGGTGCCCAGCCCACAGCTACCCAAGGGAGAGGGTTGTGGAGCTCCTTTGCCCACGGTTGCAGGAAGCACCTGGCAAAACCAGGAGGGGGTAGAGGCCAGACCCCTTACCTGTCCTGCAGAGCTTGGAGATCTCTCCCTCCAAGTGCTGAGGTGGGACGCAGCAGCATCATGGCATCACGTGGTTCTGCCACTGTCTGTCCCTCCCAGCTGTGGCTTTCAAAGAGAGAAACAACAACCACAGCAACTGTGTCCTGTCACCATGAGCAGCCCCAGCCTCCTTGCCCGGAGCAATGTCCACCTGATGCCAAGATTGTCTATCCTGTCATTCCCAGAGAGCCAGGAGACACCAATCCCGGGCCAGTGCTGTCCTGGAGCACTGCCAACCTTCTACCTGTTATGACATAGCCCAAGGATTCTTAGGACTGGTGCCCAGCCCACAGCTACCCAAGGGAGAGGGTTGTGGAGCTCCTTTGCCCACGGTTGCAGGAAGCACCTGGCAAAACCAGGAGGGGGTAGAGGCCAGACCCCTTACCTGTCCTGCAGAGCTTGGAGATCTCTCCCTCCAAGTGCTGAGGTGGGACGCAGCAGCATCATGGCATCACGTGGTTCTGCCACTGTCTGTCCCTCCCAGCTGTGGCTTTCAAAGAGAGAAACAACAACCACAGCAACTGTGTCCTGTCACCATGAGCAGCCCCAGCCTCCTTGCCCGGAGCAATGTCCACCTGATGCCAAGATTGTCTATCCTGTCATTCCCAGAGAGCCAGGAGACACCAATCCCGGGCCAGTGCTGTCCTGGAGCACTGCCAACCTTCTACCTGTTATGACATAGCCCAAGGATTCTTAGGACTGGTGCCCAGCCCACAGCTACCCAAGGGAGAGGGTTGTGGAGCTCCTTTGCCCACGGTTGCAGGAAGCACCTGGCAAAACCAGGAGGGGGTAGAGGCCAGACCCCTTACCTGTCCTGCAGAGCTTGGAGATCTCTCCCTCCAAGTGCTGAGGTGGGACGCAGCAGCATCATGGCATCACGTGGTTCTGCCACTGTCTGTCCCTCCCAGCTGTGGCTTTCAAAGAGAGAAACAACAACCACAGCAACTGTGTCCTGTCACCATGAGCAGCCCCAGCCTCCTTGCCCGGAGCAATGTCCACCTGATGCCAAGATTGTCTATCCTGTCATTCCCAGAGAGCCAGGAGACACCAATCCCGGGCCAGTGCTGTCCTGGAGCACTGCCAACCTTCTACCTGTTATGACATAGCCCAAGGATTCTTAGGACTGGTGCCCAGCCCACAGCTACCCAAGGGAGAGGGTTGTGGAGCTCCTATGCCCACGGTTGCAGGAAGCACCTGGCAAAACCAGGAGGGGGTAGAGGCCAGACCCCTTACCTGTCCTGCAGAGCTTGGAGATCTCTCCCTCCAAGTGCTGAGGTGGGACGCAGCAGCATCATGGCATCACGTGGTTCTGCCACTGTCTGTCCCTCCCAGCTGTGGCTTTCAAAGAGAGAAACAACAACCACAGCAACTGTGTCCTGTCACCATGAGCAGCCCCAGCCTCCTAGCCCGGAGCAATGTCCACCTGATGCCAAGATTGTCTATCCTGTCATTCCCAGAGAGCCAGGAGACACCAATCCCGGGCCAGTGCTGTCCTGGAGCACTGCCAACCTTCTACCTGTTATGACATAGCCCAAGGATTCTTAGGACTGGTGCCCAGCCCACAGCTACCCAAGGGAGAGGGTTGTGGAGCTCCTATGCCCACGGTTGCAGGAAGCACCTGGCAAAACCAGGAGGGGGTAGAGGCCAGACCCCTTACCTGTCCTGCAGAGCTTGGAGATCTCTCCCTCCAAGTGCTGAGGTGGGACGCAGCAGCATCATGGCATCACGTGGTTCTGCCACTGTCTGTCCCTCCCAGTTGTGGCTTTCAAAGAGAGAAACAACAACCACAGCAACTGTGTCCTGTCACCATGAGCAGCCCCAGCCTCCTTGCCCGGAGCAATGTCCACCTGATGCCAAGATTGTCTATCCTGTCATTCCCAGAGAGCCAGGAGACACCAATCCCGGGCCAGTGCTGTCCTGGAGCACTGCCAACCTTCTACCTGTTATGACATAGCCCAAGGATTCTTAGGACTGGTGCCCAGCCCACAGCTACCCAAGGGAGAGGGTTGTGGAGCTCCTTTGCCCACGGTTGCAGGAAGCACCTGGCAAAACCAGGAGGGGGTAGAGGCCAGACCCCTTACCTGTCCTGCAGAGCTTGGAGATCTCTCCCTCCAAGTGCTGAGGTGGGACGCAGCAGCATCATGGCATCACGTGGTTCTGCCACTGTCTGTCCCTCCCAGCTGTGGCTTTCAAAGAGAGAAACAACAACCACAGCAACTGTGTCCTGTCACCATGAGCAGCCCCAGCCTCCTTGCCCGGAGCAATGTCCACCTGATGCCAAGATTGTCTATCCTGTCATTCCCAGAGAGCCAGGAGACACCAATCCCGGGCCAGTGCTGTCCTGGAGCACTGCCAACCTTCTACCTGTTATGACATAGCCCAAGGATTCTTAGGACTGGTGCCCAGCCCACAGCTACCCAAGGGAGAGGGTTGTGGAGCTCCTTTGCCCACGGTTGCAGGAAGCACCTGGCAAAACCAGGAGGGGGTAGAGGCCAGACCCCTTACCTGTCCTGCAGAGCTTGGAGATCTCTCCCTCCAAGTGCTGAGGTGGGACGCAGCAGCATCATGGCATCACGTGGTTCTGCCACTGTCTGTCCCTCCCAGCTGTGGCTTTCAAAGAGAGAAACAACAACCACAGCAACTGTGTCCTGTCACCATGAGCAGCCCCAGCCTCCTTGCCCGGAGCAATGTCCACCTGATGCCAAGATTGTCTATCCTGTCATTCCCAGAGAGCCAGGAGACACCAATCCCGGGCCAGTGCTGTCCTGGAGCACTGCCAACCTTCTACCTGTTATGACATAGCCCAAGGATTCTTAGGACTGGTGCCCAGCCCACAGCTACCCAAGGGAGAGGGTTGTGGAGCTCCTATGCCCACGGTTGCAGGAAGCACCTGGCAAAACCAGGAGGGGGTAGAGGCCAGACCCCTTACCTGTCCTGCAGAGCTTGGAGATCTCTCCCTCCAAGTGCTGAGGTGGGACGCAGCAGCATCATGGCATCACGTGGTTCTGCCACTGTCTGTCCCTCCCAGCTGTGGCTTTCAAAGAGAGAAACAACAACCACAGCAACTGTGTCCTGTCACCATGAGCAGCCCCAGCCTCCTTGCCCGGAGCAATGTCCACCTGATGCCAAGATTGTCTATCCTGTCATTCCCAGAGAGCCAGGAGACACCAATCCCGGGCCAGTGCTGTCCTGGAGCACTGCCAACCTTCTACCTGTTATGACATAGCCCAAGGATTCTTAGGACTGGTGCCCAGCCCACAGCTACCCAAGGGAGAGGGTTGTGGAGCTCCTTTGCCCACGGTTGCAGGAAGCACCTGGCAAAACCAGGAGGGGGTAGAGGCCAGACCCCTTACCTGTCCTGCAGAGCTTGGAGATCTCTCCCTCCAAGTGCTGAGGTGGGACGCAGCAGCATCATGGCATCATGTGGTTCTGCCACTGTCTGTCCCTCCCAGCTGTGGCTTTCAAAGAGAGAAACAACAACCACAGCAACTGTGTCCTGTCACCATGAGCAGCCCCAGCCTCCTAGCCCGGAGCAAAGCCCACCTGATGCCAAGGCTGTCTATCCTGTCATTCCCAGAGAGCCAGGAGACACCAATCCCGGGCCAGTGCTGTCCTGGAGCACTGCCAACCTTCTACCTGTTATGACATAGCCCAAGGATTCTTAGGACTGGTGCCCAGCCCACAGCTACCCAAGGGAGAGGGTTGTGGAGCTCCTTTGCCCACGGTTGCAGGAAGCACCTGGCAAAACCAGGAGGGGGGTAGAGGCCAGACCCCTTACCTGTCCTGCAGAGCTTGGAGATCTCTCCCTCTAAGTGCTGAGGTGGGACGCAGCAGCATCATGGCATCATGTGGTTCTGCCACTGTCTGTCCCTCCCAGCTGTGGCTTTTAAAGAGAGAAACAACAACCACAGCAACTGTGCCCTGTCACCATGAGCAGCCCCAGCCTCCTAGCCCGGAGCAAAGCCCACCTGCTGCCAAGGCTGTCCTTCTGTCTGAGTGACAGGTTCAGGGGAGCCAGGAGCCATGGTCTGGTTTCATCACTTTGCAGGAGGATGGCTTTAATTCTTGGGAGGAGCAACAAATGAGAAGTCGTCCTCTTTTGCTGTGGGCAGCCCCAGCCCCTTACCTCCCACCCCCGGGCATGCTACTCCCAGCTCTGGCTCACCCGCCTCCTTGTCTGTCAGTCTCGGCTGGTGCAGCCCCTTTTATACCTGTCTGGGGCCATCCCTGTCGCTAAGCCCTTTGTGATGAGCAGAGGTGGCTGTGACCTCCAGGGCTGTTGCCTGGTGCTGGACCTGCAGCTATGTGATGCTGTTTTTCCAGCAGTCAAATGAGAAGACTCTTTTAAATAAACAATACAATGAAATAGAAACAAGAATTGTTAGTGCTGGGGAAGGAAATGAAGTAGCTGTCGGTTCAATGGAAAGAAGAGCATCTCAGCAATTGTTAAAAGATAATTAAAAGCTGCAGGTCCTCTTTATAAAGTTTGGTGTGGCTCTTGCTGCTGAGATTTGTGGGTTTGAAGAGAATTGTGGAAGAAAGATGGTTGTTGAGGTTTTTGAAGGTGATCTTTCACACCTTCAGCATTGAAGACTCATCCCAGTGCCCAGCCCTGCGTTCATGCATGGCTGGCAATGCTGAAGGTATCTCTGCATGAAGTGCAAAGCTTGTATCTGTCTTTCACTGAAATGAACCAATGTTTTTCCTGGGACTGCCTTATACTGTGAACTTTGGTTGGTCACTGGGATTAGTTTTCACCTTCTTGGTTCACTGTTAACTGTTGCATCCTCTTTAATTCACAGGATATGAGACAATAGTTGCCAACCGAACCCCAAAAGTTTCCCTTGGAACATCAGAAAACACTTTTTCACTGTGAGGGTCACCAAGCACTGTTAGAGGTTGCCCAGAGAGGTTGTGGAGTCTCCATCCTTGGAGATACTGAGAACTTATCTGAGCATTGTCCTGGGCAACCCACTCTTGGTGGTCCTGCTTGAGCAGGGGGTTGGACAAAATGACCTCCAGAAATTCCTGCCAACCTCATCCAGTATGTGATTCTGTGAAATGCTTTACAGACTGAAAACCCTAAGAGGATCCAGTAACCCCAAAGTGAGAATTTATGGATGCTGTCTTCGAAGAAACTCAGTTGAATCACTAATGTGTTGACTTTAATTTAATTGCTTTTTGCTTCCCAAATGTAAAATCTTGTTGTATTACATGTAGGGAGGTTGTGTGTATCTGTGTTTCTTTAGTCACTCTTTGAGTTAATTACTCACTATATCTAGCTGATGTAAATTTTTAAAATCTGTATTATAGCACATCTCTCTATTTCATCTTCAGAGTAAATCCCAAACTCCTGTTTTTCCTGTGACTTTTACAGGGAAGGGAAAGATGTAGTAATTACCTCTGTAAGGAGAGGAGACCTCCTTGCTCTCTACAACTACCTGAAAGGAGGTTGTAGGGAGGTGGGAGTTGATCTCCCAAGAAACTAGCGAAAGAACAAGATGAAATGGCCAGTTGTGCCACAAGAGGTTTAGATTGGATAATGGCAACAATTTCTTCACTGAAAGGGTAATTTAGCACTGGAATAGGCTGCTCAGGATGGTGGTTGAGTCTCCATCCCTGGAGGTGTTTAAGAGAGGTATAGATGTGGTGCTCAGGAGCATGGTTTAAGCACTGAACTTAGTAGAGTAAGGTTCATGGGTGGTAGAGTTAGCTTATGGTTGGACGCGATCATCTTAAAGGTCTTTTCTAATCAGAACGATTCTGTGGTGCTGAGATTTGACTTCGTTCTGTGCTGGGTGGTGAAAAGAGATATTATGTCCCTGGTACTAAATAAAGGTGTGAAGGATTACAGAACCATGCAAGAGCCTCCTCTTGGTTTTCTTGCTGCCTCAATTTAGCACAGTTTTTACTGAATTTTTCTAGTGACTTTTTCTGCTCTCAGCACCATGATACCTAAGTGTCTATTAAACATTAACTGCTCTTGTGGAAATTTCCCTGCAAAGGGAATTCAAGGGAATTGTAAAATACTTAATAAATCAATCTGTAGATCTCCAAGATCTTTTACAAAGGGAATTGGAATAAGTGGTACTGTTTTCCAGTGATAATGCTGGTGGGATAGAGAGAAGATTTCCAATGGTTAAAAAGAAAATTAGGGACCTTGTCAGATTTCAATCATTAGGTTTAAAGGATGCTTCATGTGTAGTGTCTTGGGGTGGTCTACCCTCTTTTACTTATGTGTTTACGTATATGTGTGCTTGCTTTCCCCTAACTGGATGTGTAGTGTGTTTTCAGAATAAAAGGTGCCCTTTGACCTCCCTACATCTCCTGTGTCAAAAAAAAAAAAAAAGGGTACATTTTTTCTCTATTCATTAGAAATGCTAAGAGATACATTTAGGTCCTGCCACATCAGGAAAAAATGACATATCTAAATTTTTTATTTTTTTTTTTCCTCCAGACTTTTTCTTGCAGCAAAATTTCCCTATTTTTTTAAAGTAGGGCAGTTATTATCTTAATTTTACAGATTGGGAAAAAGAGGTTTAATGTGGGTCATGAAATAAACCAGTGATAGAGTTTGAAGAAGAACTTTGATATTTTGCCTTCCAGACATAAATGCGATTGATTCATATGAGTATACTTTGTGGCAGAGGAATTTTTAAAAGCTATTTCCATTTCTTTTAACTTAAACCCCACAAAAGGGACAGAAACTGAGGGAAGCAAATCCCACTCTTTATGGAATGCCACATGAAACAAATTAATGGGTTTTGTTTCGTTTTCATTTACAAGTACAATGCTCTAATAGAAAAAAAATGTCATGCTCTTAAAAGCAGGCTTATAGTAAAAATGGAAATGGAAAAAAGCAGTAACATGGAAATTGTAGAAAAAATATGTATGTAAAATTTTTGCAGTTACATCACCAGCACTTCATATTATCTACATAGTGTAGAAGCGAGTTCCTCCAATTAAAACCAATGGATCTTTTTAACTTGCAGGAACGCTCCTCAGATTCCCTACCATCAAAGCCTCTTTCTTTAGGTATTGATAATTCAAAGATTTCTCATATAGATTTTTCGCTCATGAGATATATATTTTATGTCTCTTCGTAATTGCATATATCCATTTTGATAAATTCTTCCACTCAAAAAAATTTCCTTTTTTCCTACATGTGAGGGCTCCAGTAGATGGATATGCTATTTAACACTTTATGCCTGTGTTATTTCAGTGTCTTGTCCGTGGGAAGGCCTTCTGGTCATTTGGATGTGTCAGTTTTAGAACAAAGAAGACTGAGAGCATAGTAGTTTGTAGCATTAAAGACAGAAAAGAGAGTGAAATTGCAATGTTGAAAAGATTTCCCATATTGGTACATAGTCTGACAAAAGCTTGGGAAAAGGGTTCTTAAGACCTAGATGGCAGAGCCAATCCTTAAAACAGACTGTTCCAGTTTTCCTTCCCATTCTTTGGCAGAGTGGTTCTATTACAAGAAGCTGCCCTTGGCCACTGGAACCCCAGTAGGAATGGCAGCTGCGGGGGGCAGGGAAGAGGGCTTCTGTGGCCAGGGCCTGAGCCTCAGTGCACACAATAGGATGTGGGTACAGTCAGGGAAAGATTAAAATCCTTGTGTTAAGATTTTCAAAACATACTGCTCGGGAGTCGTACAGTTGCTGACTTCTTCAGTAGCAGTTTTAGGTGTTACTTTATCTATGGTCTCATCAATTTAACCATCAACTAAAATCAGAACGTTTAAGACAAATTGTGAGGTTATGTAGTGTACACATCATGAATGTGTGTGTGTAACATGTAAACTTCGGTGACCACACTTGTATACTCCTAGGAGGATGTAGATAGAAGTAATAAGAGCAAACTAACTTTGTTTTTGTTTTATGAGTAAGGAATCTTTTATCTGAGAATAATTGCCCTAAGCAGCAAACACCTGTTTGCTTTTCTTATTGTGTTTTGGTATGTTGCTTTTAGTTTTTAAGATGAACCTCTCGGTTGTCTTTGATGGCAGATTTTGTCACCTGGGAGTTAACTACAGGTTTGACTGGGGTGTGATGAGCTCAGGGGATTGGGAGATATGCAAGCAGGAGACATGACCAGCTTGTGCCTGTAAGCTCCATGAAAACACGTACCTGCTTGCTGCATGCAGTACCCAGATATCTCATTAAAGTTGATAATGGCAGTGACAAATAATACTGCCTCCATTCAGGAAAGAGGGCATCCGGCAGGAGCGCTTGTCTCTTCAATCCTCCCTTGCCGTACAAAGATGGAAGCATTCACAAAACCACTAACTGAGCAGGTTCAAGGGTGATACTGAGTATATGATACAGCAGAGGCCAGGGTGAAAGTTACAGCCTTTTGGAAGTGAGGACAAATCATGTTTCATGGACTAATTACAATGTACATTACTTCTCATGCAATTAAAAGCAAATATTTTTGTGAATATTTAGCGCTCCCTTCCCCAACACCTAAAAAATCAGAATCGATCTACTGATGTAATGGGACATGATCACCTTGTGCTTGGACAAGTGAACTTCTGCTTGTACAGCATCACAGCAAATGGTCGACTTTCTGATGCTTGAATGCAAAACCAGCCAGAGGAAACGGGAAAGGAATGAGAATGAGATTAATGCTAAACATTTAAGTGTTCTAAATAAAAGCTCATAAGGGTGCCTGAGAAGATGGAGCTGTGCTTTTAGCATTGACTTTTTAATACCAAGTCTCCCTGAAATGAGAGGTTCAGGTTCTTGTAGAACTGTCTTGGGAGTTTTGTCACTCTGCGGGAGCTGCACTATTTATCCTGCAGATTACTCAGTTAGGCTTCTTACAGATGAGAGTATAAATCTAGTCTGTATATAGAGATTATAATCCCATGTGGCACAGTAAAAGATTGCTTGCTCTCTCCCACTTACTTGAGATGAATTTTGTGATAAAAATAGTCAGTAGAATCCAATTAAAATAGGGAAGAAGTGTTCAAACACAGATAGACTAAAAGAACAGAAAACTCTAAGATGATGGAATATTAATATCTTGCATGTTCTAGTCAAGCCTTGGAGCAAGATGGATCAAGTAGGAGCACCCCACAAAAATCAACAGAAAATGAAATTCTGCTATATGACAGCAGGGGTACTTTTCTTTGATCTCCCCTTCATTGACAGTACAATTGAACCATTATTTACAGAAGGATGAAGCCCAGCTATATCATTTTACAGAGAGAAACTACTGCCACAGAAAATCTGTCTACCAACCCATGTGCACTATGTCACTCAAATATTGAATATATGACAGGTGAGCATGCAAGTGAGCAGAAATCTGTTAGGAATATTTGTGAGTAGTTCTGATTTGAGTTGAGTAGTTGGCTGAAGATGACCCAAGGGTTCTTTTATAATATGAAGAATTAATTGAAATGTGTATTTCTGTTATCTTTCCAATAACTGGATAGCTTCTCTCTTTCTAATGAAAGAAAATTGACTGTTACAGGATATTAAACTGATCTCCACTGTGTTATGAATTTAATAATTGCTTGGCATATGAGCTTTAATTTTTTTCAACAAATGGATAAAAACTCATAAGTAAGGACACTTTTAGGCAGGGTTGTAAGATTTATAAGGTGGAAAATATGGTGCTGCTCCCTACTGTGATACAAAGTCCCTGCGGTTCCTGCTGATGTGCTGATAGCTGCCTGAAAACTGTGGCAAATTTTAAGTGACTTTGCCTTGATCCTAGTCTAGGAACAGCTGACTGCACTGCAAAGATGCCAAATTAACTGGTGATATATATGAAGTAGAAAACCAATTAAATTCTACGCTAGTTAACACTGAGTGGAATTGCCTGCAGCCCTAAAGTAATCATAGTTATATGAAAAAGACACCAGGCAGGTTTAAGGATCAATGTTTGAAGTTTAGAAATGAACTTAACTCATAGACTACATTAAAATGGCTACTACGTGCCCAACTCTTAACAGGCTCCCTGTTTAATACAAACATGTCAATATCATATTTAAGTGTAGATTAAAATAAGTATATTCTTAGAGTATTAATTCTCCCCTTTAACAACACCTTCTAATAGTCATATCATTGTTAAAAACTCCAATATTGAAAAGATTTTAAAACATTAATCTTTCAGGGGATTTAAGTTGCATATTCTTTGCAGAATCTCCTTCAACTCCTTTGTGTAACACCTCAGAGAAAGCAAAGACTGATTAATAATTATGTTTAGTGTTAGGCTGCATGAAGGTTCACAGACAGTACTTGTATTATTAGGTTATCCTAATAGAAGGAAGAGACTTGGCACTGATTGCTAACTTTTTTAGGAATTTCAGCCTAGGAATTTTCGATAGCAATGTCAAAGTTCTCTTGGACTCAGAATAAGGCATGGGAACTTAAGGAAGGGATACACTGTATTCATGCATAACAAAAGCTGAGATGTGTTTGTAGATACAACTCTGCACCATACTTTCAAAATTATAGTTCTGAGGAAACTAGTTAGAGAAATAACTAGAGAGGGATGGATGTTTCTTTCTGTAGTAGAATATACAAACAATATTTTAAAATGAAAACTTTCAAGTGGAGAGATGTAGCTTCAGGCTTTTTGTTCATTCCTAATTCTACAATGGCCATTGCACAGTTGGAAGCCTTTTCCACAGAAAATTACCCTGAAGAAAATTCTCAGTCTATCTCACTGTCCCTGTAGAAATTATACTAGGTCTACCTTGCAATTCTGTTTGTGTTTTTTTGGCATTGAAGTGATGGCTGCTTTTGTCCTTCATAGAAGGAGACTTTTTTTTTCCCCCTGGGTTTTTGGAGAAGATTACAGTCTTTGTTTCTTAGTAACCAGAGCTTATTATGTGTTCCCACCCAAATTTATTGTGTAAAACTTTCCCCTCATCTTTCTTCACTTTGGGAACAGTCTTTGACTTGTTTCGTAGGGATTTTCTTTGTTACCTAACTTGTTTGCCTCTTATTGCTAAATGTGCTCATTGCTGTTCTGTTTGCAGCCCCTGAGATCCCTCTGTGCTTTATTGCTACCACTTCACCTATTGCCTTTCTTACCCTGTGCCCTGATGTGAGGGATATGTTGCATCTGCATGTGTCACCCCCCCAAACACTTGGAATGTCTCATGCTCTCCCTGCCTTCCAGCTTTCCTGCGTCAGGTGTTGTGAGTTTCAAAAGCAGAAGGGCCACCGAGAATGCTCTTCTCTCTTCATCAACCCTTTCGTCTGCATTTGGGGTTCACCAAACCTCTAAATGTGATCCATCTGCTGCGTGTTCTTTTATCCTTTTCCCTTACAAAAGGGTCTCTTTTATTTCTTCCAGGAGCTTCCTGTTTTTTCTTTCTTGACAAAGGCTGGGTCTTTTGTTCTCTTTATCCTTAAAAGGAGCTCCTCCTGCCCCACCACCTGTCCCATCTCATGTATTAAAATCCCTCCAATTCTGTGTAAGAGGAGTGCTGCATTTCATGCTGCCTATCTGCAAAATTACATTTCCTCCCTATTTTAGGTCTCAATATCTGTTCTACATTCCTCCCTTCCAGTTTTTCACTGATCAATAAATTTGTCTCTTCAATTTTACGTCTCTTACTAATTAGACTCCATGGAATAGATAATTTAAGTGTATTATTGTTACCTGGAAAGCATTAATATCAGCCAGCACTGTTGGGTGTGGATTAACACAGTTACAGACAGTTAAACCTGTCACTCTTCTAACCTATCTATATCTTGATTTTTTGTGCCTCTCCTTCCCTTCCTCTTTTCCAGGCCAGTAAATGATTCAGAGAACACTAAAGTTTTTGAATTAGTTTTAAATATTACAGCCAATTAGCACAGTACTTACAGGTGTACCCGTAAATGTTATCAACTTAGTAAGTCGACAAAGACCTGACATTTAATATATATTTTTCATATGGATGCCAATCAGCCATGTCTTGTCAATGCTATTGCTAAAAGTCTCATTATATAATGTGAAACTGTGTGGTTCAGTGGGCAGTTCATGTAGAGTTAGAAAGGATAGAAGTTAAGGTCTCTGTGAACTGAGCAGTCTGTCACCTAGAATGATTGAAAGCAACTTACTTTAATGAGGAAAAGCTGTTGCTACACACGAATGTGGGGGACCTGCAAACTTTTTTTTTTTTTTTTTGCCTCTTCCTAACTTTCAGAACAGTGAGACCAGCCAAAGGAAAACCCAAGGGATGTATTCTTGATTCACATTTCTTAAAAAACAAACAGTTTGTTCTCCACCAGAGAGTCCATTGCTAAAACCTTTAATCATGCAAATAAATGTCATGCTCATGACAGTAGTAACACTGAAGCTTGTTAAAATCCTATTGGAAGACCTGAAGGATTCTTTTCCTTGATGTGACATCTCGTACATCTTTAAAGCAACATATAGGGATTTATCTGTCTGCATTTCTGACTGATTTTAATGGAATGTAAAGATGTGACATCTGTGACAGCACTGAGCCCACTTTTATAAAGAAGAAAAGGAGGGTTTCCACTAATACAGATAGGCACAGCTTTACCACAGAAATATTAAGAGATACTGATATAATTTAATTTTCATTAATGATAAAGTAAATATGTGTAGGGATGTTCAAGCTGATTTATATTCTAAGCCAGATGTCTTTGGCAGTTGCAAGCAGAAACTGTATACCAGGTTGCACATTTTGTCTCTAATTCTAAACCGTGGTATGTTGTCACTGGTTTGCTGACAGCCATCTGCTCAGACCTCATTTGATCTTCCCATTCAGCCACAGTTCAAGTTAGGGGACAAAATATATGTAAGGGAAGGAAACTATTGGGGCTGTTTTTCTCTTGGAGAAAATAATTATTATTAAATATTATTTAAATATTCTTTATCAAAGTATATATATATAAAAGATACCAAATTCTTACACATATTCTGTTCTTTTTGAAACAGGAAGAATTTCATACACTCGTGACTACAGATACAGATGTGCTCTTATATTTGTATATCTGTATGTCTTACATATATATAAAATGTATCAATATTTAAATACAATATTACAGCACTTACATGTAGTTAGTAGCCCTTTTGTAGCAAAGGCTAAGGTGAACAAAGGTATGTAATACAGTGTATTAGAACAAAAGGATACATTAAAATTGATGCAGAATGTTCAAAATCTTCTTTCATGGTCTTATGTGAAACTGAAGAATTTCTTGAGTCAATGCATGGGAAACACCAATCTGTATTACTATACAAATATTCAATTTAATTTTGCGGTTTATTAGGCATATTTTTTAGAATATTTCTAAGTTATTCAGCTAATTCGGGCCTCAGAATACTGACTGCATGGAAAAGAAAGAATGATAACCTGTTCTATTCTATGGAAAGTTGGGAGTCTGTCTGAGTTGTGAAAAATATTTTTTGTATTCTGCCTTCAATGCTGTAATCAATGAAGGCCTTGATCTTGCTAATTGTGCTTTACATGCATTGAAATTGAATAGGCCAAAAGTGTAAAGCCTTCCAGCATTATCTGAGGAGAACAACTTAGTTCTCATTTTAATGGGGCGTTATGTAGTTTGGGTTTAAGCAGCACATACGTGTAAAGTGGTAAATGTAAATGGTACATGTAGCTAAAATGTTGGTTCCAAGACCAGCATAGATTTGTGGAGTGGAAATTGTGCATAGTCAACATGATAGCCTTCTACAATGAGGTGGCTGGTTGGGAAATGAGGGGAAAAGAGTGGATGTTATTTATCGTAGCTTTATTAAGGCTTTTGGTGCTATCTCTGTAACATCGTAATAGAAAAGCTGACAAAATATGGGTTAGATAAATGGAAGGCAAGGTAGATTGAAAGTGGAATGAATAGGCCCAGATGGCTGTGATCAGTGGCACAAAGTTTATCTGGAGGCAGGTCTCTAGTGGTGTACCCCAGGGGTCAGTACTGGGGCCAATACTCTGTAACATCTTTGTTAAGGACCTGGATGATGGGGCAGAGTCCACCTTTGGCAGGTTTACAGGCAGAGCAAAATTGGACAGAGCAGCTGATGAGCCAGAGGGCTGTCCTGCCATCTAGAGGGACCCTGGCAGGCTGGAGAAATTACTAATAAGAACCTCATGAAGTTCAACAAAGGGAAGTGCAAAGTCCCACACCAAAGGAAGAACAGCCCAGGCACCAGTACAAGCTGGGACCAAATGGCTTTATCAACATCTTTATCAATGACCTTGACGATGGGACAGAGTGTCTTCTCAGCATATTTGCTGATGACATGAAGCTGGGAGGACTGGCTGATTTAGGCTGGACTTGATGATCTTAAAGGTCTTTTCCAGCCTTGGTAATTCTGTGATTCTGTGATTCACCTGAAGGCTGTGTGGCCATTCAACAAGATCTGGACAGGCTGGAGAGCTGGGCAAGGACGAATATAATGAGGTTCAACAAGAACAAATGCAGAGTCCTGCACCTGGGTAGGAACAACAAAATGCACCAATACAGGTTAGAAGGTGATCTGCTAGAGAGCAGCTCCATGGAATAGGACCTTTGAGTCCTGGTAGACAACAAGCTATCCATGGGACAGCAAGGTGCTCTTGTAGCCAAGAAGGCCTGTGGTATCTCGGGGTGCATTAGGAGGAATGTGTCCAGCAGATCGAGGGAGGTTCTCCTCCCCCTCTCCTTGGCCCTGGTGAGACCTCACTTGGAGTATCGTGTCCAGTTCTGGGCTCCTCAGTTCAAGAGGGACAGGGATCTACTTGAGAGAGTCCAATGGAGGGCTACGAGGATGATTAAGGGACTGGAATACCAGCCTTACGAGGAAAGACTGAGAGACCTGGAGCTTTTCAGTCTAGAGAGGAGAAGACTGAGAGGGGATCTAATTAATGTCTATAAATACATGAGGGTTGGGTGTCAAGAAGGCAGGGACAACCTCTTTTCTCTTGAGCCCAGTGATAGGACGAGGGGCAATGGATACAAACTTGTGCACAGGATGTTCCACCTCAACACGAGGAAGAATTTATTTACTGTGAGGGTTACAGAGCACTGGAACAGGCTCCCCAGAGAGGTTGTGGAGTCTCCTTCTCTGGAGACTTTCAAGAACTGTCTAGATGCCTTTCTGAGTGACCTGCCCTAGTTTTTGGTACTGCTCTGGCAGGGGGTTTGGACTCGATGATCTTCAGAGGTCCCTTCCAACCCCTAACATTCTGTGATTTTGTGAAATGGCTGGAAAGCAGCTTTGCAGAGAAGAGTCTGGGTGTCTGGTGAACAACAAGTTGAGCATGAGCCAGCAATGTGGCAATGTGGCAAAAAAGGCAAATGGACTGCATTAGCTAGAGCGTCACCAGTGGGTTGAGGGAGGTGGTCCTTCCCTTTCTGCTCAGCAGTGATGAGAGCACACCTGGAGAGCTGTGTCCAGTTCTGGGCTCCTCAGTACAAGAGAGACATAGACATGGTGGAACAAGTCCAGAAAATGGCTGGGAAGATGATTAAGGACTTGGAGCATCTGTCCTACAAATAGAGGCTGAGAGGGCTGAGGTTGCTTAGCCTTGTGAAGTCTCAGAGGGATTTTATCAAAGTGTATAAATATGTGTGTGTCAGAGGGTGATACAGCAGATAGAGCCAAACTTTCTCAGTGGTATCAAGTGACAGGACAAGAGGAAATGGGCACATATCACTATACAGGAAATTCCACTTAAACATAAGAAAACACTTACTTTACTGTGAGAATGATCAAACAATGGAATATGTTGTCCAGAGAGGTTGTGGAGGCTGCATCCTTAGAGATACTGAAAATTCAGCTACACAGCCCTGGGCAACCTCCTGTATTGACCCTACTTGAGCAGGGGTTTGGGCTAGATAAAAGGTTCCTTCCAGCCTCAATGATTCTTTAATTCTCTGAAGATGATGTTAAGAACTCAGCATAGAAATTGCTAATCGGTGGTCTCACATTTTACCAGAATATGTTAAAACTTTTAGAATCCTTATCAGTGTGTTTGTAAAGCATTACAGCAGAATACCAAGAAATATATCAGTTTGAAGAATGAGAATTGAACTTAATGTTTATTCAAGCTCATCAGTTGAGAGAAACATACTTTAAAGTATTTTCACCTGAATCCTAGGGGTAAAAGTAAGTGCACAGAATCTCTTCCATACGGTAAGATCAGTTTGTCCATTTGCACTTTGGTTTATTCATAATGTCAAATTCAGTTTGGATTTTTCTGTCAGTGTAAATGATGACGAATAGGTGGATGTTATTTATTGGCCTCCATAACATGTCCTTTGTTGCCTCTTGTAAAACAACACAGCAAACATTTCAGTTACTGGAGACTCAAGGGCACAGGAATGAATTAGACTCTGCAGTGTGGTCTCAATGTACATTCATTTTGAAGTTACTGCAAATACTAATATGCTTCAAATTCTTTAGTGTCCAAGATAATGTATAGCAGGGTTTTCTGCATAAAATTGCTTTGTCAAGACCAAAGTCAGCAGTAAATTGAATCTGGAGGTGCCAGTTTTCCCAGATCTGTTCTACCTTTGAGAAATTTGTGTATTTTTTTTCATTTTTATTCAGTGTCATAATCCTTTTTTTTTTTCCCTTCAGTGGGACAGAACTGGGATAGGTTATCTACAGGTTTATTTCTTTCTTTCTTTCTTCTGAGTATGAAGATGCTGGTAGTCAGTTGTGGGAACAGAATAAAAAAACTGATATTTTCAGCTTTATCATGCAATTTGGAAAAGTCTTAAATTGAATTTTACCATATATAGTATTTTATGGTTGGACTTGATGATCTTAAAGGTCTTTTCCAACCAGAATGATTCTGTGATTCTTTGATCTAAGAACAGAAACACAGTTTGGGAGAGTTCCTGTTTGCACAACATCAGTGTTGGCTCTCAGAGGTCCTTTAACTTTTTCTTGTTAGACCTGCTTGGCTGACCAAGACCATACTAGTGCATTGCAAAGGTTTTAATGAAGGTCATGTGGCTAATAAATACAAGGAAATAACTGTAAAGACTGCTGCTTGCTTCTTCATGCATAGTGCACTCTTTCTACAGATAAGGTATTTGTACAACTAGGATTTTGCACTTTAAAATTTGTGGCAGAAAACAGAAACTGATCTCTGAAAATCAGTGTGTGCCTGACTCAGAGATGTCCATTAAATCTTGGAGCTTTGGATTTTTTGTTCAGTGGGAGCTCTGCCATGGATGTCAAAGAGACAGGATTTCATCTTCATCTATATTTTTCCTTTTCTGCTTTGCAAAACAACCTCCTGTGACAGCTCTAGGAAAAAGGAAATCCCTTAAAAAGCTAGGAGAATGCTTATGTATTTTATACAATATAATATTGGGGTAAGCCAGTAACAATTTTTCGCTCAGTGTCCCAATCTGGAAAACCAATGGTGTTTTGCTATTAAAATCAGCAAAGTCCTTACAGATTTTGAGTGCTTTAAACTCTGGAAAGGCAAGGTAATACTGCTAGAGAATCAATATATTTTTTCAGATGTGTCAGTTACTTTGTAAGGATTCCAATTAGCTTTGCTATCAAGCTTCTTCAGGTTAAGGTTTCATCCTATGTCTTTTGTGTTGAAGTAAGTATGCGGGAGGATGTATGTAACGTTACTCAGTATGAAGAGAGAAAATGACCTGAGAGTAAAAGCAAGCCACTTCTACCACCAAATATTGAAAACTACATTTCCACTTACTTTGGAAGGGAAAAAGAATGACTACCGAATGGTGCTATAATGCACAGTGTCTAAAGGCAACTGACAGAAACAGGGACCAAAATATTTGTTTTCTGATTTTGTTTTCCTCTGCACAGATGGGCTTAGTGTCAGTTTTTTTCAGTCTGCAACCTCTATTGTGTCTGGGCAGCTATTTCTTCAAATTTGTCTTATTTTCTAGTTGTATAAAACTCTTCATCTACATTGTGGATAGAGTGCATAGAGTTATTCCCTGTGGTGCACAGCTGGAAGCTATTCTGTGCTGCAGCATTTTGTTTTGTTTTGTCCCAGTTTTTTCTCCCCACTGTGTTCCCACAGCCTAGCATAGCTCCGTACTGCAGCAGACAAGTCTCTCTTTTTCCAGTGACACATCTTAGAGCATTTGAAATTGACATATTCTCTTTTGTCTTTTTAGTACAAATTCAGTGGCAAACAGCTCTGCCTGACTGCACGAACATTTCAAAGTACTCTGTAGACTAGGAAGATTGGCTTGAAAAGTTAGACATATTTAGGCAGGCTGTTTTTATTTGAAGAGACTAGGGATATTTTGAGAAGATTGAAGGAAATATGCAGTGCCAAATATTGGTCTGTTTAGAAGAGAAAAGTGGAATATGCAGGTCTTAACAGAGCTTTCTTTGAAGGAGAAAAACATTTTCTCAGTTCTAATGCTTTAATAAGACACAAAGAAATCCCAGACTTGGTAAACCAAAGTTTGTCTTCTATCTTGGAAGTATTTTAAAAATACCATTAAAAAACAATAAGTATTTTTTTCTTTAAGTTAACATCTTGCTTATATGTGGAGGGACTGCAATTATTTATGTTAAGTTTACCCTCAGTAAAATGGGACACTGATCTTATCACTGTGCAATTACAATCTAGACACCAAATAATACTGAATACATTATTTCATGTGCTGACCATTGCCTGTCAAGCAGGAAGGTTACAGAGCCTTCTGTCAGGATCTTTGCAGTGGTCTTTCTCCTTCCAGTTTTCTTCTCTTTCTCAGTCTCACCCACTGAGGTAGACAGTTGTTCCTTCCTTCATCTCCACGCAAAGATCTCTGCTGCTCTCTTCCATCTCCTTTCACTAATTGCTGGTTCTTTGTTTCTCATTCAAGTTGGCTGCTGCTTCCTCCATGCAGTAGCAGAAGCCTAACAGAGGTTATAATCTTGGTCTTGGTTCTTCACTTGGTTCTTGCTTCCATTGTAACAGAAGTGTCCTTCTAGCGAGATGTTGCGAGGGACCAGTCCTCAGGACCTATACTTGCTGGAAACCCCATTGTAACCTCTAAAGAAAGTCTCGTTTGCACCCCAAAAGGCCTGCCTGAGAGGATGGAGGCAGCGCTGATGGCTGCCTATGGCCTGAGGCCTGCACATATAGCGACTGAGATAAGGATTGAGGGGCGGAGGGGGGCGGGTCCACTCCAGCTGCTTAGGTTTATGACTCAAACACACTTGCTTATCCTTGAAAAACAAGGAAACTAGGTCTATAAAACAGGGGGCTGCAATGATGGGCTTGGGAAGCCTCACTGACACCAACTCTCCCCTGTTGGCTGGCCCAACGCTGGATCCAGGACTGGTGATTTTCTATTAACTATCTCTCTAAACTTGTCTTCTCCTACTCTTTGTCTTCCTTCCTAACATCATTAAGTAACACAAAGAGTAACCACGATTTTTCCTTAGGTTGTGCATCTTATTGTACTCTTGTGATCTAATTGTCAGCCTTTATGATCGTGCAGCCTAAGATAATAATTGAAGTATCCGTATTCCTTCTATAGTTTTAATTAAACCTAATATTCAAATACAGACCTTGAGTGTAGTTTCACCTTAATCTGATCAAGGGGTATCAGACGGTCGAGCATTTCCTCAGAGCAGAACATTTTAATCACTCTCCCTGTAAGGACCAGGTCTGAGACAAAGGTTGGATCCAGCCATCCCTGGGCTCCTCTCTGAGGGGGTGTTTTGAAAGCAAGGGGATCCAATCTGAATCTCCTTGCATTGCCCTACTCGGGTCATGACAGATGTACCAGTTGCTCTGTAGATGTAGGATGCTGATGTGATTGAAACAGTATTTGCAGTTCTCCGTGGTTTTTGCAAAGGGAAGGTCTGAATAGTGTAACTGCCGAAACTGGTAAATGGTAAGAAGGCTAATGTAGAAGGTAATTATTTTGTTTACATTCATACCTATTCTCAGTACCCTTCCTTTGCTGTCGTTGCTCCTTGACATATTTTAAAAGTAAGTGACTATCCCAGTGACTGTCACTTCTTTGTAATGAACCTGTAATCACCATCTGGCAGCTGGAGATATAGTTAGTATCTTTGATTTCCCACCAGAATCCCTCCATCCTCTCTTAGCTAGGGAAATCAACTAGGTCTTGCAGTGTGCTCTGAAGGTCAATCAAATAGCACTGTTTGGGAGGAGAATGAGAGTTAGAATGTGATTGAATTCAACAGCTGACAGGCTTTATGAAAATGTCTTGTACCTGCTACTTGTGTAGCTCATGTGCTTCTGTTCTCAACCAATGTGATAACGCATGTGGAAAATGTGTCACTTCTGTAGAGAAGCAGGTAACAGGGCACAACAGAATAGGGCAGGGGGCCAGATTGGTGGGTTTTATGCTACTGATACTCATTGAGCTTTTATGAGCTAGACATTGGTGAGGGAACAGGAAAAGAACATAAAAGAAAAGATGTGAAGCAAGGCCATTATTTTCCTTATGCAGCGAGATTAGGAAAACAGAAGAAAATTAATTAGGTAATAGTGCTTTTCAAGGAAATCAGCAGTCCCAGAGAATGTTCTGAGGGTCTACAGAATAAGTAGCCATTAATTAGACCTCTGTGGATGCAAGGTAATGAAAGGAAGTAGTATAGAGGACAATGGCTCGTGGGAAAAAAAGAATATTGGCAAAAATATTATGTTTTCATCAGCAGGGCCACACAAAATTAAGGTTATAGTTTCTAAGCCATTTTGGGTAGACAGCAATAGGTATGTATTAGAGGCAATATTGAGGAAAAATGTGAAAGAAGAGAATTAATACAGTGATGCCTCCCTGGATAAAACTGTGCAACAACCAGTGATTTAGGGATATTCTGAACTGACAGTTGAAAACCAAGCCCTTCATGTTTAACAGCCTCAGATAAACCCCTTGTTCTATGTATTAATCTAATTGGTTTTTAATCCGTTCCTGCTTTTGGAATAAAATAATTTTATTATAGAATTTATTAATGTATTCTAGAATTTAATTTCTACCACATGGAAAAGCAGTTCCCATTTACAAACAGACAGAAAATCCCAGTCAATGCAGAAGACTTCTGTATGATAAATTGACTCAGCACCCACAAACTGTGATAGAAGGATAACTAAACTTACCACGTTCACTTCCTAATGTTCACTTGTTACACCCATTTATGATTTTACACAGTTACATCATTTTATACATCTCCCAGTAATTACTTTTCCCAGTAGAAAATTCACAGCCTACTAATGTCCACATGCAGAAGCTGACCCACAACTTTGATCTTGTCAAACTTTTCCTTATCTTTTTAGTTCTACCATGTCCTTTTGGAGATGAGAGATAAGAAATACCATACAGTATTTGAGTTGCCATTATGGATGCATTTATACAATAATGTAATGACATTTTTTTCTATTCCTTGAGCTAATATTTTCATTGAAATAGCTGTAATAACTCTTTCAGGGATGATAATAGCTAATGCAGATCCTATCATATTTTCCCTCTGTGTATTAATTTTCATTCCTGGATTTTGTCTGCCATTTTATTGCCTAGACATACTCTACTGTGAAATTTTTCTACCAGTCTTTGTGGTTTTTCCTTATTTTGATTATCCAGAATACTTTCTGTCATCATTAAACTGTCACCTTACATTTTATCCTGTTTTCTAAGTTTCATATGTAATTGTGGAACCAAACAGGATTCGGCAAAGATCTCTGCGGTTTTTCAGCGTTTCTCCCCATCTTCCTTTTTTTTGTTGTTGCTATCTCATGAGAGGTCATATGTCATGATAGCTTAGTTCCTGTGATGGCCTTTGCAGAATCTTGTCAAAATCTGTTAAAGCATCTTGAACTCAGTGAACCACTTGTATCTACACACTTAGCAGTGTCAACAAAGAACTCCTATTATTAATAAGGGATCACTTGTGAAGCCTCTAAAAAAACACTGATCCCTAGCGTCCACTATTTTTGTCTTTAAGATACTCAGATCTGCTTTGATCCAGGAACCATTTAAAAAACTGCTAATGTAGTTAGCACTTTGGTAACACACCCTATTTAACTACAACTGTGGCAGTGTACAACTTGAGTACATCTGAGTTTGTAGGCAAAACCAGCTATTCCTGCTGATGGGCTGCTTTCCCTTTTTACCAGTTGCTTTTTTTTCTCAAACTGTTTCTGTTCACATTATCATCACTAATTCTGTAGAGAGCTGAACAGCTTTCTTGATTACCCTTGCATGGTAAACTATTTTAAAGAATGTGATTAATTTCTGCGTTATTTTCCCTTCCTAGTTTAATCACCTGTCAATAACAAACAAACTGTATTTTGGGCTTCCGTGTTCTAAAAGCTCTGTGGAATATGTTCCATGCTTAAAAACCAAAGCAGAAAGATGACCACATGCATTTCACAGGTGAGAATCTGAAGCTGAGTTTTTCTCTTAATGCAACAGAAGTCTGTTGAAAACCAGAAATTGCATCCAAGCTGCTAAAACCACTGCCTAATTACAAGCTAATCTTTTCTACCTATTTACTGCATGCAATTGCTAGAGTGTTGGTATTTTTTAAAGGTAGGAATGAGTGCTCATACATTTTTTGCCAGTGACACAAAGGAGGGAAAAGATTGATGTAGGTTGCAGTTGAAGGGAGTAGAATTTCTTTTCTTGCACTTGAGCTACACAAAATAGAGATAATGTGTTTCTGACTCAGAGGTATTCTACCCAGTCTTTGCACTGGAGCAAATGATTACTGAAGGTATGTGCAATAAAGAAAGAATTGCTGTCTGTAATTATAGCAGATCGTGGGTTTGGAAGTATTTCATAGCAGGATGCCCACAGAATTCAAGGTGGGATTGATAACTAAACAAATTCTATAATTTAGCGAGAAATTTAATTTTAATATGCACAAAACTAGTACATCAATTTCAAAATATTTAATCTGTATCATTATCATATTGAAAAATAAGGTCAAGTTCTCTAAAAAAATGAACTCTGGTGTCTTAAGTTTTCTTACCTTTTTTCTCGGGATTTGTGGTTGGATAGATGAGAATCTTAGAAAGGGTAAACAGTATAAACTGGCATCATGAACATTCACATTTTTATTTTATATTCAGTGAGCCTAAATAAATGATTCAAGACAATACTTTCATCTTCTGTATTGCTAGAATCTCATGCCTATGTTGTGAAAGAATTATATATATTAATTGCTAGAAAGCAATGTGAACAATAATGCTTCCTCCATTCCATCAGGCTGGCAGATCAAATGTTCTTTAAAAGCAAAGCCTTATTTTGGGCGATGCAAAGCAATACCATAGAATCACAGAGTATCTCGAGTTGTAAGGGAACCTTAAGGATCATTGAGACCAACTCCCTGCTCCTCACAAAAAAATATTAGTCTATAAAAAAGTTCAAATATGTAGTTCTTACTTGTAATTTTTAACTTGTTAAAATTCCAGGGCTGGGGAATTAATCTACACCAAATGTGAAGTGCTGGGTGCAGTGTAGGAGCACTTTGTGCATCTCTTGCTCTCTGCCTGTCAGATCCATTCCTCTGATCCTGCAGTGTGATGCACTTCTTTGTGAGGTGCTGGGATCTTGACATGATCTTGTTGGTGAAACACCCAGTACTGGTTTTGGTGTCTGTGTTTGTGCTCATAATGGGCTCTTTTGGCAGTTTTGCCCTAAGCTGCTCTGTACATAAAAGAGATTACCTGAGAGTAAAATTATGTTCTAATTGATGAATTCCTTAAGTACTCTTCATTCACTTACATCTCTTACATTTAAAATTCAAGTTAAAACTTGAAACATTTGTATGATTTGTGTATAGACATATAATGTGTAATATTTTTACAGCTGTTTTAATTTGGAGGTTTTTTGCCTGCTCTTTTTCAGCTGTTCCACTGTTTTTTAAAGGTTCTATTCTCCTGGTGCCATCTACTGCAATTCCTTGCCAGTAGGACTGTTCTATCCTTTTTATGAGCTTCACTTTTGAGGGAATAATATACTTAACTCCAAACCAAATGCCAGATTCTGTTAAGGCTAAATGATTACTGGCTTTTATACTATTAACTTTGTACATCCTAACAAGAGAGTAATGAGGCTCTAAGTCAACACAGGAAGTTCCACAGCTGTTAATTCACCTACTCAGCTAATGGTTACACAGATATTACCACGTGCTCCCATTGTAGAAGCCAGTAAATATCACTGAATACATTGAATAAAAATACAAGAACAACTGTATAGATTTTAAAATATGATGAAAATGGGCTGTAATCTATACAGAAGCAGCAAGCTATATGATGAATAAAATCTCGATTATTGATTGACTGCACAAATTGGACAGGTTAGTAACTAATGGGTTGCCTTGCTCAAGCAGTATGTTTAACACAGTTTTAAAGTGAGTGTGAGAGTCAGAGAACAGCTGTACCGTGACCACCCAATCTTGATAATTAAATGGCATACAGGTTAATTGCAGAGACAAGCAGAAAACTAGAGTCAGAGAACTGAAAGGAGTCAGTTGAATAGTGTTGTCCATCTGCAGAGGAGGGAAAGGAAAGTCATTATAAAGGGAACTCTATCAGTGTACAATAACTGCAGATTCAGTTTTGATTAAATCCTTATTTTAAGTTTATAATAAGACAGTAGGTTTAGAAGCTGCATGAATTGAAAAAGGTTAGGTTTGGGACCAGTGGAAATTGTCATAAAATGATACAAATCTATACCTCCAATTTTTGTTCTTGTTGTTTTGGTTTAACCTGCAGCCATGTCAAATTACACTTTCGAGGATGAAAAACTGATTGATTTCACATGAGGGGCTAATGTATACATCCAACATAACCTATCACTGTCTGTCTCCTTGGATCAATTTTATCACGGCTCAAAGGTTTTGATCAGTACTTAGTGGGAAGGAGAGTAACCCACCTTAATGATTGTTCTTCATACAGTTTATAATCTTTATAGCTTACTGCTACATAGAACTCAGTTCAGCAGAGCACTCAGACATTTGCTTAAGTGCTGTGCTGAATGAGAATTATATCACTCAGCATGTGCACCTGGCATGTGTGCTGCCATAAAAGATAAAATGTTGTATATATTAGCTGCTTCTTGAGGAAAGGAAAAGCACGCATGACAGATGCTATTCATGTTGCTGTATGAGTTACTTATCTCCTCTGATGACAAGGGTGACTATGAGGTCCTAAGCAGAATAATAATATAGCATAATACAAGCAATGCAGTCTGTGAAGGAAAAGCTTTCTCATGGAGATGCAAGCAGAAAAGAATACTGAAGACTTTTCATAGGTAATTTGCATACAAAGATTCAGTGTCCAGTTGGGTAGGAACACAAGGTTTGATCATGAAGAAATCATTTTATGACGCTTTGTATGTTTCCATACTTTACTTTCTCCTTTGGCATCCTGATGTTGTTCAAGATAAAACCATAGGGTACCCATTTGAATTTTAGAAGGGAATGAGGAGGAAATCAACAGTATAATGGCTTTATCCCAATGTGTAAACTCTGGATTCAAAACTGAAGTTGTTGGTGCCTTTCTGTGCTTCATAACTTCCATAGTTGTTGAAAACTACACCTTTTCCCTTCATGTCATAAAAGGCCTTATGTTCATTTATAACTGTGCTGCTAAATTCACCTTTGTTGCTGTTGTTTATGATTTTATTTTCTTTTGTTTGCAGGGTTGTTTCCTGCAGTGCTGAACCTGGCCACGAATGCTCTCATCACAACCAATGCTACCTGTGGAGAAAAGGGTCGGGAAATGTACTGCAAACTTGTTGAACATGTACCTGGCCAGCCTGCCAGGAACCCTCAGTGCCGTATTTGTGATCAAAGGAGCAGGGTTCCACATCGTACGTGTGCCATTTTCATTCTGTTCCATTAAAAAGATTTTTTTCCCAAAGTTTGTAGATACTTGGCAAACGAAACTGTAGGTCTCTGGCCCAATTACTATGAAATGCCTGTCTCTTTAAATTAGGTTACCCATCTCTTTCATTGGTGTTTCAGAATCTGTATGTTATGTATACTCCTCAAACTGAACATGCTAATTCAAATCCTTAAACCAGAGCACCTAACTTCAGATTTAGAAAAATGAAGTATCTACAGCTCTTGTTGAATTCTCTTGTTATATATTGATCATGAATTAAAACTAAATGTCTTTTAACTGCATGTGGATTTTGAACATTTTGGCCAATCTAAATAACATTTGAAATTTCAGTTTACAGCCAACTAATTTTATTTCATTGTGTTTTGGGGTAGTTTTCTTCTTTGATTGATGTTAATTCAGTTTCACTGAGCCAGCAAAAAGAAGATAAGATAATGGAGCACTGCTTGGTTTAAATAATATTAAAATTGATCTTTCCTACATGTTTGTTTGGTTTTTTTTTAAGACTACCCAGAAGCAAAATCAGTTTTTAAGTATAAATCTATTATCATCTGCTTCAGAGATGCATGTTTCTAATAGTTGGGAAGGCAAGAAGGAAGAAAGTTTCTTAGTCAAGTCATACAAGATTAATTTCATGTGACCTTGCAGTGAAAGATGTGAATAGCATTAACACTGTCAGATTTTTGTGGCTAAAATGACTCTGTAGATGGTAGAGCGTGTAGAGACACTTGACACACCTTTTGAGGGATCAGCTAAAATGTGGGAAGAAGCACTGCCACAGAAACCTGGAAACTATTTCTCTTTTCTTTTTCCAGTTGTTTCACTCTAAAACCTAGCTCAGATTATTTACACCTCAACAAAGCACATTTAAGCATGTGCTTAAAATGACAGGGAAAAAAATCCACAACATTCAATCTATCTGCTAGTTCTAGACAAGATTTATGTCTGTAGCTTTCCAGACAGAAGCTTGTTTAGCTTCTCCTTAGAAACTTCCTTCCCAGGCTACTCTTCCTGGAATTATTTTACCCACTATGAAATCTTCTCCTAATAGCTAATCTGCACCTTCCTTGCAGAAATCCGTGTTAACTTTTTCCAAATTTCATTAAATACAAGGAATGGATTATTTCCCTTTTCTTTATGGAAGTAATTTACTTAGTTGAGGACTGATGGTATTGCTGCTCTGTCTCATTTCTAGACTAAGCTATTTTCTTTCCTTCTCTTCATAGGTTGTATTTTCTACAACTCTTTACCTGTACAAATTGCAGTTCTCTGAATTCCCTCTAGAGGTTTTCATCTTTATTAAAATTCACCTGAACTCTTACCAGCACTGCATAGAAATGCAGGTTTGCTTCAGAATGTACAGAACATATTCATGTTTCCATGCTTTACTTGGATTATTTCCCCTTCTTAATGGTGTGACACCATGGAGAGATGCATAGCTAGTTGTCCATTGTAACCCTGAGCTGCTTTCCTGCTAAATGACTACCTATCCATTTGGTCACCAACTTGTATTTGTGAAGCTAATTGTAATTGCCCCAATTTAGACTACTTCGTTTGTCTGAACACAGTTGTAACCTTTTTTTCTCCCCAATATAATTTCCAAGTTTTGATGTCATTTTTAATTGCACTAAGTGCCACCTTCTGAGGAGAAGTCACATGATTTTGTAGTGATATAAGCATTCAATACTACATTGTAGTAGTGGGTTTCACTCAAAGAAGATTTCAGGGGCTTTTGGAACCATTCCCACCATAAAAAATTGTGCAATAGGTACTTTCCCTTCTTTATCAATGGGTATTTAGAGACACATATTGTGCAGGTTTTTTTCTATATCAAGTTTGTTTAATTCAAAAACCAAACCTAAACCAGAGCTGAATTGCTTTGACCCTGTGTCCTGCCTATGATGTCAGAGAGTGTACACTAGTGTTTATAGTTATATATAAACCCCATCTGAATGATTTATATTTGTATTTTGTCTCACTCATACTCTCTTAAAAACTTGAATCTGCCCAGCTTCATAATATCTGGTCTTTTGTTGCCAACCACATCTCATTTTAAGGTTTTTAAATGTGCATTTGGCAGAAGGAAGTGCCTTATTTAAACAGAGATGGCTCATTAATAGGAGAACCATGTAATGTAACCAGACTTAAAGTGATCCCCCTGGAATGTGCAAGTCTGGATTGCCTCCCCTTAATTACTGTAGTAGGAAATGAATACAAATTTCCCAGTTAATTAAATGTAAGCACAAATTAAAGAGTGCAGTTTGATGGGCTCAGATGGGCTCACTCTGGAAGTTCTTCCCTTTCCACCCATGAGGGGGACTGGTCCTTGAACTGCAGTTGCAATCCAGACCCTCTTGCAAATATTATATTACTTTCCATTCCCTTTTAAGAAGGCAAAATATGCCAGCAATTAATCAGTGTTTTCAAATTAATTACAATTAAACTTTCATAATGATGATTACAGTCAACTGTTGATTCATCTCCCAACCCTCCTTCTTATGATTTACCTTTATAACAATTTCAAGAGACTTACATCAAAATTTCCAATGAGACAGCTTCTGTCACAATCACCGAAGCTCTGAGTTTGATTTACAGAAGAGTTTTTGCTAGCATGTATTTAAAGCCAAAGTTTGTGAAAATGATCACAGCTGTGGCAACTGACATGTAAAGCATGGGTGTGTTTTGCTTTTCACTTCAATGTAAAGATAAAGCTACTAATAACATCACTTGTAACACCAGTATTCTAACTTACAAATGTTGGTGCCCACTAATGCCACTGAATAATCTGATATTTAAGCGCATTTTTGGCATTTTCAATTTTGAGGGCTTATGCCTTCCCTCACTCCCACAAAGCACTTTGATTGCATCTTTAAATATGTTCCGACATTCTGGCTTTCCTTAATGAGCTAGGACTCCTGTCCTCCACAGGTGGTTAATGTAGCAAGAAAACAGAGACCCACATTATCAATCTGGCTGGTTCATTTAAATAATAATTAAAATAACAAGTAAATTAATCAGTTCATGAATTAATTATTTTCAATTCTAGGACTAGCTAGTAATGAAGCATATTTCAGTTTTATATTGAAAACCTGTCATTTTAGAAAGCCACCCTTAATGAGAGGGGTAGGATTTCTCATGTCTCACATTCTTGCAGACAGAACCTGCATAGAAGAAACTACTGTATTTGAATTTCCCTTGGGTTATGCTCCCCATAATGTACAAACACGCTCTAGGCCATTAGAGAATTCAAAAAAATTCAAAATCAGATCTTTGTACCTTTTAAAATTGGGGTTATGTTATTCTCCATTTTATACTGGAGAGAAACACAAATTGACCTCAAAAAGTAAACTGGAAATGTTGAGTGCCATTTTTCTCAGTCTAAATAACATTAAAATGCTGTGTAAGTAAACTTTAATAATTTAGAAGATCTTGAAATCTAGGAAGTGTTCAATTCTGTAAATAAATTCTTATCCCTGTTATTTGGGATTGATTTGGGAAACTGCAGCAGAGTAAATGTAGACATGAAAAGTAATGCATCTTGGACTTCGATGTTATAACCATCTTTGTATGGATGTATGTGAGTCAGACAATTTTCCAGTTGACAAATATATTCTGTAATGATTTCTGAATCATTTCCTCTGTAATGATTTCTGAATTATTTCCTGAATTAATTCCGTGTGCACTTAGAAATGTAAGTACCAGTATTATTTTAATCTCCACTTTTCCTGCGCACCGTATCTTGGGGTCCTGATTTGTTGTTTCTGTTGCAGCATTTCATGACTTCATAGTACCTGAAACTTTAAGGAAGAGTGCAGAAATATTCGCTTGATTTAGATGTCTGTATTTTCTGTAAAATCAGGAGAGCCTCCAAGTGCGTTTTGGTGTTCTGAGTCACCTTCTTGTAATCCTAACCAAAATTAAACAACTAAAGTTAGAGGAGTATTCCAGTAATAATAAGCATGACCTTATCCCAAGAGTAAAAGAAAAAATAATTTCCTGTTTTTGAAAGTGCTGCTTCATTAGGTCTGTAATTTTATTTAAATGTATATTTTAGACTAAAAAGTATTTAAACCTCCTAATAATTTTGAAATATATTTATGTATTTCTGCTATTCTGACAGAACGACATCCAATAACAAATGCGATTGATGGCAAGAACACTTGGTGGCAAAGCCCTAGTATCCAGAATGGAATTGAATATCATTATGTGACTATTACATTGGACCTCCAACAGGTAGACTTGTTTGTTTCTGCAAAGGCTTTCTTTCTTATGCAGCAGATTACCTGGAGTGTTTTCCTCTTTGCCTTTGGTTGCTTTTGTATTATGCAGGCACACTCAGCTTCTCCTATTACTTTTTATTGTTTTTATAGGTAATGCTGACTGACCCATTCATCGTAACATTATGTACCAAAATGGGAAAAAAAGAATAATTATCTGCAGTTTTATGAAGTCATGTTTAAATTATTTTAAATTTAAGATTTTGAGTTGTTTGTTTTCATTATAGCTTTTGGTTTGCCTCTTTAAAGACAATTAAAAGAGTTTCAGGGAAAAAAATGCGCATGAATAACAGTTTATTGGTAGAATATTGTTCTTTCTGATTTCAGTAGCATAGTACTATACTATACACTTAAACACACTAAAAATAGTTCAGCTGTGCTAGGTATTCATGTGCATGTGGTGTGTTATTTTGAGGGAGAGCCTGGGTTAAGGGAGGAGTTAGGCTAACAATCTCTTTAAATAAATTGCCTGCTGTTAGTGGAATCTCGCATGGCAGATGTAGCTATACAGAGTGCAGTTATTTGATGCTTACAAAACTGTTATATAAATTCCAGTGTATGTAAGCAAGAGGATTTGAGGGTAGGTGGAAAAGAAATATTTTTCTGTTATGCCAAGATAAATACAGAACAACTATCTAGTACCAAGTTTATTCATCATCATACTAAACTTGACCATTTTGGTGTTTGATTAAGTAGATACAAAATTCCACACACCACCTCCAAACCTCCTCCCCCAGCTTAAAATCTCTGGTCTGTGGCTGGCCCATATTTGTCTGCATCTTGAATCATACCAGAAAACATAATGTTTTCCAGGTGTTAGGAAAAAAAAAGGGAAGGCCCTTTATCTGGCTCACTGGAGAGACATTACACTTCCCAGCTCCCCCTTCATTGTGATCTCTTCACTGAAATAAATTTTCTATTTTAGTGTATTATTATTGTTTTATTGGTTTCATTTAGAACCAGCCTGTCCTTATCTCCCTACTTTCTCATTTAGCTCATTATCACCTAAAGAGGCTTGAATAAAGCATAGTTTGATAGAAAATAAAAGGAAAGGAAAGGCAGGGCATTGAGACATCTGTGTGCAGGGATACATACAATTTTGTTGTAAGAGATAAAACTCAGTCTTAACTTATTCCAGAACTCAGAACTTCAGTAAGGTTTAACAAAGGATTTCTAGTTTTTGTACCTTATTTCTTATAAACAAACTGCCATCCAAATGTTCTGATGGTAAAGTATCTTTATCCATGACACTGAAGGACTTGGAGAGCAGTAGTGTTTATCCCTTGAAGAGTCTTTGAGTCCTGGAAGAACTGTTAGCATTCTGGCCTTGGAACCTCTATTGTTACTGGCAGAAACAACCCTACACCTGCATCTTTGACCTCATGTCTACTCATTGTGCATTTCTGCTTCAATCAGCAGAGCTAAACCCTTTCATAGGAGTTTGAATTTAAGCTCCTGTGGCATTCAAAAGTTTTAGTTTTGTTTTCGTTTTGTCTTTTAAACTTCCAGAGTTATTAACGAGTTTGCCTTTACAGCAAGGGATTGTGCCTTTTTTTGGCTATGATCTCTTAATGTGTGAGCAGCTCTGATGTTAGAACTAAATGACCATCCTTGTTTTTCATCACCCTAGTGATTTTACGTATGTAGTTGTAGGCCAGGTCGGATAAGGTAAAGCTTTACAAATTTTCTTTTTTTTTCCTGTTGTGTCAGTATCTAGATTGTTGTAAGGGAGAAGCAAATGTGTGCAATTCCTAAAGCTTTGGGTTTTCTAGTATACCAAAAGGTAGCAACTAAGGGCACAGTAACTATACTGAAGAAGTACAGGTTGTTCTAATGTATTTAAAGGGCTTTTTTGTTTGCCAGTTGACAGCAGTCTGAGAATACTGCACTGTGTGTTGTGTGGGTTTGGGTTTTTTGTTGTTATTTTATTTAAATAGGCAAGGCTCAAGTATGAGCCTGTTTCCTTCCCACGTTCTCTTGCTTATTGTTCAAAGAAAGCTTGGCGGTCCTTTTGAAGCACTTAAGTCAATACCTTCCCTTAAGCCTATTCAGTTGTATTAGCTGGAGTAGGGGGAGCTTGGAGGTTCCTGTGGGTGTCAGAGAGGTGGGGTAAGACCCCATGTCACTAATGCTGTCTGGCACATTCCTTATGATCTGAGTTACCCACATAGATGGGAATGCATGATATGTTTACTCACCACCTTAAATGAACAGAACAACAGTTTTGTTCCTCAAAATGTAGTAAAAGGTATGCTGGCTTTTAGACTGCTCAGTAAGAAATGAGTTTTTTGGATCTTGAGGAGTATTAGGAGGTGTTTTTGCTTATTCGGGTATTTTTTAGACATGGCACTGTAGGCTTAATTAAAATAGTTGCTGAAATACGAAATTTCTCTTCCAGCTAGTGTCAGGCATAGTAGTCACTATGAATGATGAAGGTCAACGGGTATCTTTGAGACCTCACTTAAAAGAAATACCACTCTTTACCTTTGGCTTATAGGAGATTCAGTAATTGCTATGTTTGTGTTGATAAATTCTTGCTCCAAGTATAAAAATGTTTGATGTCTTTTTGTGAGATAGAAATAAAAAATGACAGATCTGCAAGTAATGTGCTGAAAATTGCAGGAATGCCTTAGTTTTTATGTTATTACTGGTAATTATGACTGTACATGGAATGCTTTTAGCAATCCTAGTTTCATGAAAAAATCAGGAAAATAATTACAATTTCGTCATTTATATAATATTTGGCCTTTTGGGGAGGCTGCGTAGCTTTTTACTTTTATTGTGCATTGTAGCCATATAAAATGGTGTATACTAGTTAGCAATAACTAATCAACTGAAGAAGTAAAATGTATTTAACTTCAGAAGAAGACAAAATATTATCAGTCAGGTTGGGAAACATGCAGTATATTTTTTTCCTTTACTCCCAAATTTTGAGTTTTACGGTAATACTTATAAAGAGTTTTTTATCGATAGTGGATGATAGGTTTCTAATTCATTAGTAGAGTAGAGGAGGAGAATCACCTCCCTTTACTTGCTGGCCACGCTTCTTCTGATGCAGGGCCAGCAGGTCAAGGGAGGTGATTCTTCCCCTCTACTCTTCTCTTGTGAGACCCCACCTGGAGTACTGTGTCCAGTTCTGGGGCCTCCAATGTAAGGACATGGAGCTCCTGGAATAAGACCAGAGTAGGGCCACAAAGATGATCAGAGGGCTGGAGCACCTCTCCTATGAAAACAGTCTGAGGGAGTTGGGGTTGTTCAGCCTGGAGAAGAGAAGGCTCTGAGGAGACCTTAGAGCACCTTCCAGTATCTGAAGGGGCTACAGGAAAGCTGGGGAGAGACTTTGTACAAGAGCTTGTAACAAGAGGACAAGGGGCAATGGATTAAAACTGGAAGAGGGGAGATTTAGGTTAGACATTAGGAGGAAATTCCTTAGTGTGAGGGTGGTGAGACACTGGAGCAGGTTTCTCAGGGAGGTTGTGGATGCCCCCTCCCTGGAAGTGTTCAAGGCCAGGTTGGATGGGGCTCTGAGCAACCTGATCTAGTGGGAGGTGTCCCTGTCCATGCAGGGAGGTGGGATCTGGATAATCTTTAAGGTCCCTTCCGCCCCAAACCATTCTGTGATTCTATGATAAATTATGTTTGAAATTTCTACCCCATCGAATACAAAAATACAAGCTGAAAACTGAGTATCTCTGTTAATTTGCTCTTAACCCTTCACATTTCTAGACTTTTTAGCCATTTTGACAATCATGATCTTGTCTATGTCACAACAATATTATGTAACTCCATTTGTATCTGTACATGTGAAATTTTTTTACAGTGCTTTCCATCCAGCAAATACACAGGCGATCAAAATATGAATGTAGATTTATTTGAGACTCACTCACATGAATTTAAACAGAGGTTAAAATTAAGAGGTTGAGCTACTCTGGTTACTGAAAGTGGAGCTGCAGATCCAAATTTGTCAGGGTAGGGTCATTGGTCTGCTAGGTTGTTACATCTATGAAGCACTCACAAATTAGCAAGAGAAGCTGTCTGCTGTTCTGCATCTCTCACTCCTGCTGGTTGTGTAGGGTCTGTGGGTTTCACCTTAAGAGCAGTGTGCAGTTCAAGTGCAGTTCTTAGCAGGACAGAAAATAAGCCTTTTCTTCAAGAAGTACAGAGAAGCTAGTTGGCAAAACAGAAATGGCTGGACTTCCAGGGAGAACATATTCCCTGTACTGTTGCTATACCAAACCCCCAGTTGATTTAGTTTCACAGTGCTGTGGAAAAGTAGTAGAATATCTTTGAAGAAAATTGGCAATACACAGGAAAATCATTTGGCAGTGGAGGTGAAGTGGTTTCTGATTTCTACACACATCAGGACACTTTTTAACAAATTCCCTGCTGTTGTGGGGAACAAGGACATTGCCAATACCCTTAATACTGCTAACATACTTGTGCCAGAGCATATTTATGTGAGTCTTGATTTTTTTTGCTTCCCACTTTAAATTTTTTTAAATGGTGCTGGAATATTCTATGTGACTTGCAGATGTATGGAACTCAGGTGAACCTAGAGTTAATATTCTGGCAGAAAATTACAGACTTAATAAGTGTATCTTAATTGCCTGAGATTGTGGAGGATCATTTCATGTCCCAGTAAACCTTTTCAGGCATATTTCTGAGAAAAAAAAAAAAAAAAGTAAAGAAAGTAGTTGACACTCCTTACAGCCTCATAAGATCTCATAAGGTGCAAGAGCAAGAATAACTGATTAGGCTTTGTAGTTGATTTCTTTACAAAGCAATAGCAGTTCATCGGTTTGAAGCTCCTTAAACTCTGATGGTGTCCAGCTCTTTCACCTTGTCTTTTCATCCTATCTCTACCACCCTATTGTAGAGAGGGAGCAAGTAGTCTAAAAAATTGTGTTCTGATTTCATGCAGGAATCACTGCAGTCCCACTTCTCCTGAAGTGTATTTCAGTATTTTTTAGAATGTAAGTTTTTAGACTCGGATTTTACTATTTGAGTGGTACATTCTATATTATACTTTGGGTAGTGCCATTTCTGAAACTATAGAGAACTGAATAAGTGGAAGTAGGAGAAAAATGCTTTACTTGCTCAGAAGCATTTTGAAAAATATTTACAAAAAGCAGACAGCAACCTTCTGCTAATGCTAAATTAATAATTTTGTGATTTTGTGTTTGGTTTTGAATGGTTTCTTTGTTCTTTGATTCACTTTAATACCCATGAGCAGAAGCACACACACAGATGCACACATGCACAAACATGTATTCTTTATCCTTAGTAAGGATAATTCTAGGAAGAGGGAAAGAATGGCAAAACTGAGTGTGTGCTTTTGCTTTCTCTACACAAAACTGTACAACTAAGTGGCTCTGTGGCAAAAGACAGACATGAGAGAACTAAAAAACTGTGAGAAGATGAATGGATAGGTTCAGGCTGGGACAGGAAATGAGCAGGATAGAACTTAGACTAGTGTTGTAAAGCTCAGTGTGGCAGTATGTAAGAAGAGCTGAAAAGGTAGGGAAAAAAATTCCCTCATATCACTGAAGGGAAACAGAATCTGTGTGTGCAAAGTTGCCACAAAATTGAAAAAAATGCCATTAGGGAGGAAGAGTCCCATGGAAAGTATATCTTCACTCTTGGTTGTTACAGGTAGGACAGCTACAGACATCAGAAATAATATACAATAAGTTTCTGAAAGTAGTATTTCACAACTGAGTTACAGATACCACATGCATAATATGGACTGTGATTCATTATTTTTTTACTGTGCTTTATAATTCTTGATTTTTAAAAAAATTAAAGATTGAATTTTGGGTTTCATGCAATGCCCAGTGTGCTTATGCATTTGTTGCTGTGCTGAGAACAACTATACATTATGTGAAAAGTGACCTATAATTTAAACGTGTGAGTAACATTTGAAGCCAACTGAGAAAAAAAATCTGAATATTGATACTTTAGTTTTGTTTGCATTAGCAAAGAGTGTGTCACAGTGGGAGAGAGGATAGGGACGGACTTGGGAGAGGATGTGTGTTTGTTTACTTAGTGCTGAGGACCCAGCTCACTTGTCAGGAAATTTACTTCTTACCAGGTCTATCCTACATCATGGGCTCAGTGTTCATTAGCAGCTAAATATAATCAAGTATGTCTAAGCATGGCTTAGTTATTATCAGAAGGCAATCCAGTTTGTGAGCTCCACAATCTATTCATGATGTGAAGCAAAGCATGCTAAATTGGGACAGTTGGGTGATTCCCCTCAAAAGCATGCTCCTTATCTGAGCTGAAAAGCTAATTCGGGTGTACCCTCGTAAGTTCTGTGTCTGAACAGAATCCAGGTTTTATGTTAAGCCTATCAGATGCTACACACACCAAAATGGTGGTATTCTTCCAGGTCTTAATGCAATATTGCTGACCTTTTTGGGGGGAGAAGGGGAAGTATGGGAGAGGAGGAACCTCTGGTGAAGAGACCTTGCTTGTCATTTGCTCCTTGGCTTTGCCAGTATGACTGTGCTGTCTTGATAGCTCTTTGAAAGAAGCATTATTTTCAGCTTCAGTTTTCCAGTTATATTTTCTCTGCTCTGGAATATCAAATACATTTTCCAGAGGGGAAAAAAAAAAAATACAGCTAGCTTTCTTTTGAATAATTTCTGATATCAAATATCAGAATAGCTACAGGAATAGAGAAGATTAACAACACTGTTTAGTCCTCGGATACAAGAGCCACATTAGTAAAATTAGGTGTGTCCCCCATGGGATGGGATGGCAGATGAGAGGTATATGCACTGATTGAGATTTATTGCATATGACACTAGGGTCTTAACCCTTAGAAAGCACAAACACAGTCAAATTGTGGGGAAATTGGGAGATTGGAACAGAAGCTCAGGTTAGAATGCAAAAGGTGTCTTAACAATAAAATACACTACTAGTAGTTAGATCAAACAATAAAGGTTAAACATTAAAATGTTGTCAACTTACTTATTACTAAGTTTTATATTAGGCCTAGAATATTAATTATTGACTTTAAAAGGGTTCTAGAATCTTAAAACTTAAAACTTAACAATGAGCAATTGCTTAATATTAAGTCCACTAATAAAGACAATAAAAGAGTTAGTATCTCTCACCCTTGCCCAGCTGTAGCTGGGTTTCCCTGGGTGGACTGTAATTCTCGAGCATTAATCTCTCAGGCAAGCATGTCCACTGGAGAGGACAAGGTTCAGCAACCTTCTGGGAAAGTGCATGGGAAGTCTCCCGATCAAAGGTGGGACCAGGGTTTTATAGAATAAAGTGGATTGACTGCTGTCATTTAACTATTTAGCCATATCTCCAAGATCTCTTCAAGATCACTCATTGGAAAGTAAAAGGAAAACAGTACAAAAACCCATTAAGGCCCTGTTCTCACCAAGCAAACTCTTTTGTTTTTCTATTCGCTCTTACTTTATCTCTGTTTCAGGCCTAGTTGTGGCTGGGCTGGGCTCCATGTTCTTCAACACCAAAGAGCAGCTGGTGTTACGAACATCAACTTGGCCTCTGTTTGTAGCTTTCAAGGTTGTTATCAGCTCAGAGCTTGCTAGGCCCTTTCCCTTCTCAGGGGAATCTTTCCACTCCAGGCCTGGGTGTGCAAAACTGAGAGACAAAAGCAGTTGAATCATAGAGGGAAACTGAGGCAGGCATATTGAGAAATGGAGCATCCTGCTACGAGGTGCCAGATGGTCTTCATAGGTTAAATTTGTGTATATGTCTGAGCATTTTTCTCAGGTTTTCAGTTAATATTTTCTTTTCCTGTTTTACTATTATGTGCTTCACGTGTCTGAGATGCTTTCAAAAAAGTTTCTGTAGAGGTAAAGCTTAAAGCTTTTCTTTATCCCCAAACCAGCAAGTAATTTAACAGAAATGAAGATAATCCCAAAAGAGACCTTTCACCGGCAAATGCCAGTCTGTTTTGTCCATCTTCAAAAATGTTTGTCTAAAGAGAGAAATGTGAAGAGAAGCAAAGTCTGTTCAGACTGGAATGCTGCAGTTCCATGACTGCTCTTCCCCCTCCTACATCCTCCTCCTCAAACTGGCTAAAGTCTCCTTCGTTCTGGCACTAGCACTTGTGCTGCCATGCAGCCAGCCAGATCAGTACCTCAATACTGAAAACTACATCTTGTCTCGTTTTTTGGGGATTCCTGCTAGATCAATTTTCTAATCTGGCTTGCTGTGTGGCATTTTGATGCCAGCATGGGAGAGGGGGCAGGAACATATTTCTGGAGGTGGTGGGGAAAACAATTGCACCCCTCTCAAGAGCAGCGGGCACTCTGCGTTGTCTTCAACTGATTGTAAAACACTGATCGATGAGCTACAGACCGTGCCTGCATCATGGAGCTGTCATCCTGAATATTTGTTTTCAGCATTTCTTGCATGTGAACCTTTCTGTTTTGAAGGAATATAAAACATTAGAGAATACAAAGCATTTAATTATCTCTCTCCAAAAAAGCTTTCATAAGTCCCGTTCTCTTGCTCGGTTATACCTAAGTGGTAATGAACTGTTAAAGTGACAGCTCTAAGAGGATGCAACTAAATCCCTGAAAATGAGACAGTGGAACTAATATGAAAAAAGAACATTTTATTGAAGTCCTTAGCCAATTTTTACACAAACTGTATGTTATAATACTGATTTATTTTTTTATATATTTTGTTTTTTGTTGCCTTCACAGACTTGAATCTGAACATTTTAGTAATTCCCTTAATTAATGCTGGTAATGCACTTACCAGGTATTTATAGCATGAAAGAATGCACACTTTGCCCTTCTGATAATATTTTTTAACCAAAGCATAACTATTGGATTTGAAGTTAACTTATAATTAAATGATTTGTGAAAACCAAAGCCAGAAAACAAACAGCACATAAATATATCAGAGAGGATTTATAGCAAACATATCTAGAAAACATAATCATTAGTGATTTTGAAAACAGAACTGTAGTAAATATTTTGACATCACAGTAAACATTTTTAAGAACTACCTAGTTTATATACTTTTAGCAAGTATAGTTTATATTATGTAACTTTCCACCTGACTTTCCTTTCATGGGAAGGAGAGAACATGCTTGAACAGAATGTATGCAGACTGGTAACAGATGTCATTCAGGGCTCAGTTCTTGTCTCAAAATAAAGTTTTCCACATTGATATCACTCAGAAAAAAAGCCTAAAGAAGGAGGAATAATCTTTTTCCTTAGCTAAGGGTCAAGAGAGCACATATGTGCCAGCCATTTACTCCAGTAGAGTCTGCTGCATTAAGCTTTTAGATGTTCTAACAAACAAGTTGACTTTCCTGCAGCATTAAACAGAAAGTTTTTCATGAGTGATGCAGTACTACATAGAGGGAATAGTCTTCAATGCATTCTGAAATGCTAAGAAGCCATTATCATCCTCAAAGATCAGCTGTAAGACCCAACATATGAAGTGCTGCTAGCTATGTTGAGTAGTTGTTTTGTCGATAAATCTCCATGGGATTGTTTTGCCCCCCCCCTTTTTTTTTAATGCTCCCCAATAAATTAGATAATAACTTTAGTATTTTGGAGTTAGTCGGAAAGATTTCTACGTAAACAAATTCTTTCAGCTTCCGTTCATAAGATACACTGACAAGGATTAAAAAAAGATGTTGAGAATGTATAGATTTTCTTTCTGAGATTACTTGCCTTACATTTTCCGTGGATGACTACAAGAAATAAACATACCACTTTTTCTTTTCAAACTTGGGCTTTAACCAAGAGAGCTATTCACTTTTCCTTCCTTCAGGTAAATGGTTTCAGGATATAGGTCCTAAATACTGTATTAGAAGCTTTGAATTGGGAGGGATGCATATGCTCTGACATAAATATGAGATTTTCTTCTGATTTTGTACTTTTGACAATTCTGTTACTAAACAAAGTTGCAAAGCCTGGGAGATAAATAATGGGGTCACTGGAGTTTCAATCTTGAAAAGATTTTGCTCTCCTTGCTGGAGAAATAAGTCATCATTGAGTAGTTTTTGATGAATAAAAGTGAAATTGAAAAAAAGAGTTTTGCAGCTGACAGTGGTGGTGGCCATGGAATAGTGCTTCTGTTGTGCTACCTGTTTGTCACAAAACTGTTCTTGAAATGTAAGGTCTATGCTACAAGATGGGCAACAAGATCCTGTAGCAGACATTATGAAAACTGTAGTAATTGAAAGACAGCTGAATATGTGTTAAGAGATAGGTTATTAATTAAATAATCAGTTTTTTGTAAGGATTTGTGTGTAAGTTAAGATTTAGGGGAGTAGGAACTACTCCTTATAGCAAGAAAGTACCTTATAATTAGAATCTCATATACTGCTTTGCAGCATTGTGCCAGTATTTATACAGTGATTTGATGAAATATGCTTAAGGTTGTTTTTAATTGCCTTTTGTTTCAGATAGCAGGGTATAAAAATGTTCAGATACCAGTACATGACACAGGCTAAAATGCTGCTACTCTATAATGTGCACATATGTGCACAGTAGGTCAGAGCTTGGTCAGGAGCGTGGAGTCTGACTTGCCAAAGAGTATTTCCTCAGCTGTGCAATGGTCTTGATTTGTTGGTGGAGCTAAAACCACTCTAGGAAAAAGTACTAATGGTAATAAAGTAAATTATTAAATAGGCCTTGGAGCTTTATAAAATCATGCCTTGTTCTGAACAGTAAAGAATGATTAAATATATTTATGTATTCCTTTTATCAGATAGATATATTGATGGCAAAATTATTCTCTCTCTGTGCTCCATGAAGCCCATTTGCAGCAGGGCACATGCCCCATGGAAGCCCTTAGCAACTGGCTTGTCAATGACGTAGTTCAGACAGTCAGTAAAAACAGTCACTAATATAGCTCTTTTCTTTGATTTGGACTACTGTGGACTAAGAGACTGAAGAAACTTAGTGAAGGATGTGTATTGGATCTGTCCAGCTACAAAACATGGACAGAGACCTGGTCTGCTCTTGCACAGAACATACAACTTCATGGTGAAGATAAACCTTTTGCTTGGTTGTGGTGCTAATGTGTTATGTCTTCTTATTAATCACAAGTAAATTCTGATTGTAAAAAGGGGCTATGAGATTAAACCATAAAATTGCTCATCTCATAATTTGCTTTTTATTTTCAATATATCCCCTGCTATGCCAACATATCCACATCTAAAGCAGTTCTCAGGATAATTTAAGAAGTATTAAGAATTAAAAGTGAAAATGAAAACTGAATGTGCATACTCTATTTTGATCTGGAAATCAGATTTGGAACCTCCCTTTTTAAAATTTTTCTTCTTTCTTTGTGTATGTTTTTGACATTTACAAAGCTTAGTGACATGAGAAAGCTTAGAAATACTCTCAGAATACCTTTTAAAACCTTTTTAACCACTATCATGTTTAGCTAAAGAAAGAAAGTGTGGTGTATATGAAGATAAAGTGAAGAAAAGAAAGAAGCAAATAAGAGGCTGAAAATATCTATTCATCTTTTTCAATTATTATTATTTGAAGGCTTAAGTTACTACTTTATTCATATTTTCATGGTTCAACTTGTTCTTTTTGCACAATATTTCCAGACTGAGATGGAGAGAACATTATGTCATGTTCAGCAAATATGTTAAAATTAGTACATTCCTATTTCTTATTCAGATCAATGATTGTAACCTCAAAGAGCTTAAAATCAAAATCAAATAAAAAACCCAGGTCCTCAAGATGATGCCTCTTATCATGCATTATATACGGTAAATAACATGTCCTTTTGCAGAGAACTCCAAGTAGAAGCTTGTGAAGGTTTTAGCAGGGAAATGTTAAAGGTTTAAATGTTGATAATGTAGAATATAGTCTATGCTAACAGTACAGCAGTTTCAGATGTTTGATGTATCCCTTTTGCAAGGTGGGTAACAGAAGTCACCTCAATAAATAACAAGTATATATTTATGTACTTTTATCACTCAGCAGAAAAGTCAGAACCCATAATATTGAAGATTTTTAATTTCACATTGATAAAATCAGTGCAGCATGAACTTGCTCTCTGTTGTACAAAAAGGAAATCTGAATAACTTGGATGAGACATGATATCCCAGGGTCTAGAGGGAATTGACTGATGTAGTTGATAAGCCACTCTCCATCATATTTGAAGAGCCATGGCAGACGGGCAAAGTTCGTAGTGACCTAAGAAAAGGGAATATTACACCTGCTTTTTAAAAGGGTAATTAAAAGGACTGTGGGACCTACTGAGCTAGTCAGCCTCTACTGCAAGATGTCCCTGCTTAAGGCAGGAGGGTTGGACTAGATGATCTTCAAAGGTCCCTTTCATCCCAAACCACTCTATGGTTCTATAAGAAAAGCAAGCATTCTCTAGGAAAAGCAGGTTCTTATGTGCTATTACTGTATCTGACTAACTAGCTATATCTATGTTAAAATTAATATTCTAATTATAGAATGGAAATGTAAAGGCTTGGTTATTAGCCTGAAACAGGTGAGGAGATTGAGAATAGTTTTTTAAAGTTTAGGTTTCAAGGTTTGTGCATTGTAGAACTTTTAAATGGAGCCTTAAGCAATTGACTGTTAAAGTTCTTTTCTTCTCAAGCTAGAAGAACAGACAGGTCACTGGCTGAAATGCAGCTGGTGAGGGGGCACTGCCTGGAAACCTCACTGAAGGAAAGAGAACATTTTATCCTGAGCATTCTCAACCCCACTGGACTGATGTGGAGAAGTAAAAAAAAAAAATAATACTTTTTTTTTGTGTTTTAGTACCAAAATAAAAGTATCACCTTTTCTGTTCTTCTCTCCTATTGTATTGTTTGAAGAAGAAAGGTTTGAATATTGGCATTTCCATCAATTTTCCTTTCCTCACCATGTTCTCTCTCCATGGAAAGTGATTAGCCTTAGGAAATAAAAAGAAAATAAATTGCTTTCTGCTATTATTTGAAAGCACAGTGAAAAGAAATTTCTAACTTTGGCCCCAGTGCTGGTGTACACTAGGCCAATGATGAGCAGCAAAAATGGTAAACAGAAAGCAGCTATTCTTTCTGAGGCCTTCACAAACAGCTAAACAGTGAGTAATGGAGAAGACCAACAGAGAAAATTACAAAGAACAAAGCTGACATTGCCAGCAACTTTACAAGTACTGACTCCCTCTGTTTGACTTAATGTGTCTTAGATATTCAACAGCTGGACATCTTGAGAGCTTTACAGTTGGACATTTTATAAAGTGCATTGTTCTAAAAAACTTTGCCTTATTTTTTTTTTTTAAATGACACAAGTTATAATCATCTTTTACTTATAACATGAGCAGAACTTGAGAGGTATTAATAAAGGATCTGCTTTTCTCAAGGAGAAGAAAATGTTCCTAAAGGAACCTGAGCCTTTATATACAGCAGTTATATACAGGGGAGCAAGAAATCTGAGATTTTTCCAAGTTGAGGGTTTGTATTTTTCAATTGTGTTTTGTTTGGGGTTTTTTAAAATGCATTTTGCTCAGGTATTAATGGAATGGGACTGAGCATTGTAGATGAGTGAATTTTTGTCTAATTTGAAATGATGGAAGATTTCAAACTGAAATTTGGCTTGATTTGGAGACACCTGCCTTAGACCATTTCAAGGTTTGCTGTGGCAAAATCTTTCTGAGTTTTTCTCACAAAGTGCTGTGGACATCATCTTTTTGCTACACCCTATTTGTAGTTACAATTTTTCTGGGACTGATGATCCCCTGCTAGCTAGTAACCGGAATTGTTTGCAACACTGTGGTAAATAACTACGTTGGAATCAAGTATTGGAATCAAGTGCGTGCATCTTTCAGCTCAAATTCCCCATCTGGCTGCAGCACTTCAGTTGGAAGTAGCTCAGATGAACAGGAGAGACATTCTCATTAGAAGGCAAACTGCAGCATGGTGGGGAGCTGTTCTCTAAAATGATACTAGCTGAATCCTGCTAAGCGTATTCCCCCCCCCCCCCCCCATGCCAACATTTTCAATTGCAGGATTTCTAACTGTGAGCAGAATGTTTGAAACCATGGCTACTGTCTTTCAGACCAGCAATAGAAAAAGACACATGCTAGATGGTTGGTTGAGGAATCTGGAGAGCCACTCCGTTTCTAATTTGGCTTTTTCTCTAAGTTGGATGTGAGACTAAAATGAGAAGGCTAGTTGTTCTTAAATAGCCAGTTGTTTGAAAATTCTTGCATCAAAACTGCTCTCTTTCATAAGTAATAGACACAATAATATCTAACAGTTTCTGTGAATTGAAATGTGACTGACCACATAGAACCATGAGGAGTCGGTAGCAACCTCTGAGGACAAGAGGAGCTGTTTCTCAAACTCATAAAACCTCTGCTTTAACTCATTAGCAGAAGTATTTGGATTTGGTCTGTTTCATATTGAAGCCTATAGGAGAGGTTATTCCAAAATGGGAAATAGTGCAAATCTGATATAACTGGAGATGCATCATGTCCTGCATATACAGCAGTTGTTTTTATACATGAGTGTAAAGATGGAAGTTAATAATGGAGGAACACTGTTTTGCATTGAGAATTTGTTTAGATCTGTGATTCCTGATTGTTGGTCATTCTAGGTAATAGAAGTTACTGAACCTGGCAGCCTGATGGATTCAAGGCTGCTGTGGCTCCATCTTCATGTTCAAACTGTAGCGAGGCAGAGCTGGTGTTTCTGAGAGAGTGAAACACACACACACACACAGAGCTGCATAAAGCAACATGAAGAAACCACAGTGCTCTGTCAGCACCCGCATGAACATGCAGCACTTCTACAGACACTGTGCAGGCGGCTTCACCCTCCCTGTACTTCTCCTGCTGATTAGGATTAAAGTCTGCTAGGGCCCATGGGCATGTGTACACAACATGCAGCGCTTCAGTAGCTGGCCTTAGATAATCTGTCCACTAGCTGGCCCCAGATCTCTTCAGTGATCGAGGTCAGGATGCACATACTGACCAGCTAGCAATTTACCGTCAACTGTTTCCTTTTACGTACTTTTTCCTCTATCTTTTATTTGTGCCTCCCCAATCCACCTTGATCTGTCCTTTTCCAGAGAAGGGCCATGAGGATGATCAGAGGACAGGAGGACCTGCCATATGAGGAGAGGCTGAGAGAATTGGGTTTGTTCAGCCTGGAGAACAGAAGGCTTAGGGGAGACGTTATTATCATGTACTAGTACATAAAATGTGGCTACCAAGAATATGGAGACTCCCTTTTTACAAGGAGTCACATGGAAAAGACAAGGGGCTAATGGGTAGATTCAGGTACTCCTGGGGACATTCAGATTGGACTCCAGAAGAAAATTTCCCACCACAAGAACATTTAGACACTGGAATAATCTCCCAAGGGAAGTGGTGGATTCCCCTACGTTGGACAGTTTTAAAATTTAGCTTGACAGGGCCATCTCATCTAAATGATATTATTACTTAGAAGGGTTGAACCAGATGATCCTTGAGGTCCCTTCCAACCTGGCATTCTATGATTCTATGATTTCCCTGTCTTCATTTCCTCCTCTAAGTGTTCCATAGTAAGTCTCACCCATTTACACAATTCTGTTAACACATCTCATAATAAATTTTACACAGTCCAAAAATGTTCTTTCCCTTCCTTCTCTTAATGAGTTGTATCCCCTGTAGGCAATAACCCTCGTTAGCCTGCAGGACATTCTGAGAGAGCTTTTTCAGTTGATTCATCCAGATGGATTTCACATTGAGAAAAGGGCTCTCTGGTGCTTTGCTGCCCTAACAGCACTTTTGAATGACTGGTTAAATAAACGTATAGGATGTTTAAGGCCACAAGTTTTAACAGTATTTATGCCAGCCTATAAGGAAACAGTCCCATGCCCAAGACTCTTCTTAATAAAAGAATACCATGTTTACTTGACCACTGAACTGGAATAATAATCAACAACATAATGTAATTATGGTAAATAAGTACATACAGAGTTTATTCCAGATTGCTGATGGAAACCTCCATTCAAGCTATTACATTCTTCTGTTGAGAAAATGAAATGGAAATATAACTATAGAATTGTGTGGTACTGTATTTTTTTCTCTGATGATATTCTGACTTACGTGAAAGGTTTCTAACAGAAGGATTTACTTTTTAAATAGAAGCACAGGTGGGAGTCAGGCACAATGAGATTTCCTGCTTCACTAGCTAACCCTATGCAGATTAATGATTCACTTCAGCTCTATCTGAATAATATTAGTCTAGCAAATTACCTTGTATAGTAGGATGCACTTTTCTATGTCTTATGAGGCATTCATAAGAAGATATAGTGCTATAACTTATGGAACTGTTCCTCGCAGTATGTGCTCCTCAGATCGCACTGCTTAGACAATTACCAGTGAAAATGAGACCCAAGACTCATTTTGCTTCTCATCTTGAGGATTATGGTGTCTATAATTTGGGAAAGGCTTAAAGGACTATTTAGACTATTTCCTTCCTACTCACATAATTACACTATGGTCACATGAACAGAGCAAGTAGAAAAAAGCACCAGCTGCACTTTGGCAGCTGTTAATGGACTGTTACATGCTACCAGGCAGCTTGGTATTGCTTCATTTTCACATTTGAATCAGCAAACTTTGCCCTCCAGGTGACATTATATTGGACTGTTACAAAACCAGATGTGCTCTAAGATTGTACACGTATTACATCAATTGACATCTGTCAGGTTATTGATACTATTTGAAAAGTAAACCAGGCATGCTCCATCAACTACCCTGTGGGAACACAAGTTCGGTGTTAACAATTTACTAGGAAACTTGGCTCCAGAAAGCTGAGCAGGTTTTTGAGTGTGGAAACAAATACAGCAAAATTTGGTGATACACTAAACTTTATTGGTGTTGGTATTCTCATGCCATTAAGCTCTAGCTGGTTGTATTTGGGTAACCAGAACACCATTTGCTAATCAACTTCACAATAAAAGAAGGGATAGTCTTGTACCTGGGGAAAGAGTGCTTTCCAGTTGGTTGGAAAGTCAGTGTTGCTTCCATTTTATTGACTTGCTTTAAGAATGATCATACAGCTGCCATTAATTTCAGTTTGATTTTTGTTCAGAAAGCACATTAGAGCATGGAATACACTATGTTTGTTGTCTGTGCCATAGCACTGTGATTAGCCAGTAGTGACTAGTGTAGCTCTCTAAGCTGGGACAACCGTGTTCCTGATTCATACTACAGCTCTACAACTCTAGATGTCCCCCAAAGAAAAGGTGTTTTGAGTAAGAAAGGATTAGCATCCTGTACTTTCTTCAGCCTAGCCTTGGTGAGAAAGATCAGGGATAATATCAACCAAGCCAGGTTTTTGATGCATGTGCTTGTTCATCTTCCCTTGACTGCAATTAACGTTAACAACCTACCAACATTTAAAAATTCTGGTCTTTAGTTCCAGCTCCATTTCTCTGCCCAGCAAATAATTTTGTTTTATACAAAACAGTCTTTCGGTTCCACTATTGAATAGAAACTTGAAAGAGAAAAGACAGTGTTTCACATGCCAGTGGTTTGCAGGTAGCTCCGTGCTGATGCAGAAGCCACTACAGGAGCTCTCAGGGGGTAGAACAGCAGTAGTAGTCTGGACCAGGCCAAAAACTGTAACTGAGGGGTAGTTAAAAACAACTCTTCATGTGTACTTTTTTATTTACGTTAACAAGCTTTTTTTCCTTGTCAAGTTGAGATTAAGAGAAATAATTGCCACCCTACTGTGATCTGCAATATGCTGTTTCCTCTCCACTGCTTTTTTTTAATAAAATTTTGTTGCAGTTTCATTTACAAGGTATGTGAAAAATAATCAAAGCCAGAGGTATATAATAAATTACAGTCAAACAGTACACTATCCCAGAAGGTAAGAAATGAGACTTCAAATGAATCTTCAGCAGAATGTGCAGAAAATGTTATTGAAATAGAGCTCTAATTTGGCAAGTAACTTCAGAAAGTTTCACTCTCTTGTACAGCCCAGTGTTTCCAAACATGTAAACAGGAAAGGATTGTTGATTACTCCTCTTGGACCTGCAGAGCCAAGGCATCCAAGATATTTGCAGAGCTAAATGGTTTTCTGGCTAAAGTCAGTATTTATCATGAAATATTCTGTGAAGTTTTACAAATTTTAGTACTTCCACGAGTGAAACTATGTATCTACACCTAAAATTTATTGTCAGCTATGCCCTAAACCACAGATCTTCCACAGTAGAAGCCCTGGCAATGTGTTTAATGTTTAGTCATTATGCATTCAACATATAAGAAATAGTCTTATTATGAGTACTTGGAATAAACAAATTTTTTTTTAAAGTATTTATAAGTACTCTACTATGTAGTCTTTATGCTGAATGTCTGGAGCTGAAAGAGTTTGTGTGGTTTGACTAGATCCTTCTAGTGTAAAACCAATTTACATTGTACACTGGGTTCTTTACTCATGCAAAGGACAATGTACAAAGTACCTGTTGATAAACTTGTTCCTTAAATACAGCTGTTCCTCATTACTTCCCTTAGGAAATAATAAATATTTAAACACTCCAGCTATTTTCTTTCATTTCAAAGAGCTTAACTGCAGGGGGAACAGTTTGGAGAAGTTATATTAATGTTGTGGTTTTATCTGTTTATTTTAAACAGCATTGGTGAGGGTGATCAAGTATAGTTACAGTTGTAATGATTTGTGGCCACAATGGAATATATCTATATATGGGTTTAAGAGAGGAAAGGACAGTTGAGAAACAGTGGACAATTGATTGTATGATTCCCATTGAAATAATGGAATGAAACACAAGTTTCTCCTTGTCTCTGGATGTTTTCCTTTATGCTATTGAAAAAAAAAAGTATTGAGAACTTCAGATAATCCTCCACAGAACTGCACAGTTAAGCACATGTTTTTCAGATCTAAATAAATGCAGCCTGACCCGCTTCGTATTCCCACTGAAAACTTTGGTTGTTAGTGATTTGACTTCCTTTTGGATCTTACCATGTTCTCAGCATCTACACAGAAGGCAGGAATTGTAATTGGACATAAACTTAATTTCTTTGCTTCCATCTTTAAATATTTGCAGTACTTGCAATTATTTGGAGTACTCTGCCACTTAACATAATATCTATTTTATAACAATACTAATGGTTATTAAAAAAACAATTTGAGTCTTCTTGCTCTTTCTTTCATCATTTACTGTAAATTCTTCTTTCACCAGTGTTACTGATTGCTTAAGTATTCACAACAGGTTTTGTGTGGACTAAGTCTGAATCATGCAGCTTCTTTACAGTAACTCTCTGATATAGACAAAGTATTAAATCAACACTGTTCGCTCCATGATACCCTCTGACATCCTCGTGTGCAGACTGACAGCACTGCATCTTAAACATATTAACTTGCTACATGTTCTACTTTTCTTAAGGAAATAGCTATTTCCTTACCTTCAGATCTGCCTCTGTAGCATCTAGATGTTACTGGGTTAAAAAAAACAAATCAAAACTGTGTCACTAACATATGTCATTCTGCAATTGCAAATGTATTGTTTGTGGCTTGCATTCCAGCAAGCTCGTAAACAGAAATAAACCTTGAAAAATCAATTTAATAGGCAGGTGAAATGGACCATAATGAGCATTGATTACATGCTTACATTCTGTTTATAGTTATATTTGATGTGTCTCTGTCCTATAAAGCTTATTTATGGCCACAGTGCTGAGTCATGTGATTGAAACAATATTTTATAGAATGATTTCAGCATTATATGATTACCTTTCAGTAGCTTAAACTAAACCTCTGTTTTTTCTTAACACTGATGAAGTTGCAACAGAGTTTGGCAACTCTTAATCATTGCAGAAAGTGTGTGTCTATAAATACACACACAGAAACAAACCCCCTTCTACAAATTGAAAATACTTGAAAACAAACTTTGCAAACATTTGGCTGAAACTGCAGCTTAGCAATTACTAATAAAGTTATGTGGAATTTAGAGTGCTTTTAAATTCTGTTTTCAAAGTCTCTCTTGGCCTAATGCGACTATCTTTTTTCAGAAATGTTAATGGAGAATTTATTTCTGTAGTTAAAGAGTTTCAGTGGAATCTGATGCCATATGGCATTTTTAGGGAAGAAAAAACCCAAACATTATCATAGTTAGTGTTCTTAATTTGGCATCTATCAAAAATCAGAATGAATTTATAATTACATCTTTACATATGTTTTAATAATTTGTCTGCCTTTCAGATTTTCCAGATTGCCTATGTTATTGTGAAAGCAGCTAACTCGCCTCGACCTGGGAATTGGATTTTAGAGCGTTCCCTGGATGGTGTAGACTATCATCCATGGCAATATTATGCTATCACAGACAGTGAGTGCCTGACACGCTACAACATTCATCCCCGTCCTGGAACTCCATCCTATATAAAAGATGATGAAGTCATATGCACATCTTATTATTCCAAAATCCATCCTCTGGAGAATGGAGAGGTAAGATCAGATGTTATTCCACACGCTATAACCTGGCAGAAAAAAACTCCTTTGCTTAGTTGGCAAATACCTGCCTTGAGTAGACAGAGAGTGTTTTGATATGCTTGAAAAATAGTGAGGTAGGCTATCTGCAATTTTAAAAAGCTCATCTTATGTGTTCCTATATAAATGCATATAAGGGGCACTCTAATAAGCATATTCTACAAAGTAAACCAAGAGTTATTAGGTAGAATGATGAACTAGTACTTTTAGACATCTTTAGGTGCTTGAAATATGTTCACGTGTCACTTGCGAACAAAGGTGAGAACACTGGGAAAAATCATGAACCCTGTGAAGTCATTAGAAGTCTTTCCTTTGAGTCACATTTTCAGTCCCTATGTATAAGGTAGGATATTAACTGGTAAAGATTTTACTCAGAGTTTAATTTATTGCATTTATGAGCTTGGAGCTGACCTTCTGGCCCTGCAACAGCCTATTTATTCTTCTCTTGGAGGCCTCTGCCTCAATCGTGAGTCGAGGGCCATGAATCATGGACCAGTCATTTGTTTTAACGGAGGGAGTAGAAAAGATGTGGTGGAGGTGAGCATGAGGAACTGTGGTTGAAAGATGAAGGCAAATGTATAACTGTAGCTGAAAGTACAGTGTTTTCAGCCACTTCAAGTGAAGAGAGGGAAAGCCATGTGTACTAAATTCCAACAAGCACACATTTTTTTTCTAACACGTGCACATAACTTGGTAATCAAAGAAAATATCATGACTTGAAAGTGCACTAGATCTGAACTATTAATTTATTTACAGATTCCTTGATGTCTAATGATGTCCTGTGAAGTTTTAGCCTCAATATTTATACTTCTGTTAATAGTTTCTGTTCCACTTTAAGGGCTTATCTCCATATATAGAAGTACAAACGTAACTCTCTTTTGTTCCTCTACATGCAAAACAACATTCACATACAAAATTGTTAATATAATTATTTTTTGATACTGGATATGGATATGTGTAGTTTGTTTATGTTTACAGGAAATCTCCAATGTCAACTGCAAAAATCGAAAAATACAACTTTCAATCAAAGTACCCTGCTGATACATTTGAAAAGATGTAAGCTTGGATCTAAAGGAGTCTCATACAAGTTATCAGATATTGAATCAGTTGCACATCTAGGAAAAATCATCACAAATACTTCATGTTTGTATTTGTATCGTTTGTAGTTGTATCATTTGAATGGGTATTTGTTCTTGTAAAATCTACCAAGAGCAGATAAAGTGATATTAAAATAAATAGTGCATACATGCGTGCTATATTTTCCAAATGTTTCTAACTTAGTGCTTTTTAAGAGGTAAACAGAACATGAGTTATCAGTATATCACTTGAAAAGGGATTTTATAGTTATTTTGGGAGAACATGGCTACACTGAAAATATAGTGCCAAAGTGTCACAGTTTTAGCCAGTAACTGGGTCACAGATGCTCTCTGTTATCCCCCCACTACACTCCCAGGGGGAGATAAAAAGGGGAATCTGGGCGAGACTGTGTAAAATTGGGAAAAAAAAACCTAGAATAGGTTTCATGAAGTTGTAATAATAATGGATCATGGTGAATTACAAATAAACACAAATATGTAAGTATGGAACCCACGCTCCTCAGTCTGTAATTAACTTTGTGACCAGAGAAGTCCCAAACTGGACTTGGCAGTAGATAGGATACCCGAGTCCAGATTCCTGGTGACAGTCTACAAAAGCCTTGGAGCAGCTGAGCTGGTCCTGTTTGGGGAGGCATGGGAAGGCAACCTGTCTCAGTGTACCATGTTCTCTGGCAAGAAAACAGAATGCAGGAACACCAGCAGCAGCACAGGGAGAGATGACAGACAAACAAACCCAAATCCAGCCAGAGAGGCTAGTGGAGGGCTCTCTGAGGAGCCATTTTATGCTGAGCGCCGCAGGCAGGGGTGCTGTGATTGGTCCACGTGGGTCACCCGACCCACCCTCTCCTCCCCATAAGCACAGCTCCTCCCCACTGTAACTGTCACAGCCAAAACCCTGGCAGCAGCTGGGGGGCCTGGGCAGGCTCAGGTCAGTGTAGTGGTAGGCCATTTTTTAAATCCTGGTATTCTCAAACCAGGACACAAAGTCATTATTCCTATAATTAATTTAATTTACATTGTTCAGTTTCTTTGATTACCTTATTCTCTTGCACACAGATTACAGACAGATACTGATCCCAGTAGTCTGCTGTCCTTTTGGTTAAACTAGTGCCTCCGTGTGTTCTTCATTGGCTGAGTTAAATAGCAGAGGGCTTTTATTCAGCATGTTGGTGTATATCTGAGACTGAAACTTTGGCCTAAGTCCTACTGAACTGGGTGGAACTTAATTCTGATCTTAAGTGTGGAATTAATAGTTTTTAGCATTAGTTTTAGCTATTTGGGTACATGGTTCTGGTGCACATTTGAGAAACTTGATGAAGTGCAGAAGGAGCACAGGTCAACAAGCCAGTTCCAAAGCCAAATCTACAGTAGTGTCTCAAGTTAAAACTTGTCATCTTAGAAAAAAGAGAGTAGTATGTTCTTTTCATTCTTTTTAGCAAACATTTTAGTCAGGGACTTGATTGATTACAGTATTTCCGGAAATTCTAATTCTAAGAAAATATTTTTGGTATTTAATAATGTCAGTGTTTGCACCAGTAATTTTCTCTTCGCCAACCACAGAATTAAACCCAACAGCAACTAGAACAACAAGAACAAAGAGACAACAAACAAACAAAAACCCTTTGTGATCTATCTTCAGGTCAGTGTAACTAGCACAAGTTAAAGTTCACTCAACCAAATGTGAATAAATACTCTGTAGACCAAGAATTAGTTGCATAAAATAGTTTTATTGAATATTTTCATGAATGAATGGAAAGTTGCATAATGACAGCTTTGGAATGAACAAAGCGGATAAATTCTCAAATAAGAGAATTTCATTCAAAAGTGTAGGCTGGAATGCAGAAAGATTGTTAGCATTCCAGTTTCCATATCATCTAAGAGCAATGATAACCTGAAAAAATCACGGGCAGACCAAGGTGTCTGTGTATCACACTGGCAAAGGCAGATTTTTAGCATTGATGTTTCTGATATACCACCAATAAATGTAAATGTTTACCAAAACAGTATTTCAAAATGAAAAAAGCAAGTTCCACTGTCTCAGTGTCCCCAAACCAGAAAAAGAGCAGACATAGAGCAATTATAATAATGAGTTAATTATTAACTTTTATTGAATTGGTGTTTCTTACTTTAATGGTAATAATTTTTTTTTGGCACTAAGTGAGAGTCGTTTATGTAAGGGATAATAGCTGGTGTAATGCGGCTGCTATTTTTGGCTAAAGAAAAATGCCCGTTTTGTGACATTTTATCTTCACTTAAACACCATATCAGAATAGTATTTCTTTTTTTCTTCATTTCCTCAGATGAGCATTAGGTTGAGAACTAAAAATTAATGGGTTACCATAGTGATTTTTGCTTAATTTCTCTGACACAGGAGCCTCTGATGTTTACATCTAATTCGTACCTTTTTATTGAAATCTTTCTTCTGCTAGGCTACAGTTTGTGTCACAGCTTCTTTGCCTTGATGATTAGGTAGATGTAAGGCTCTGGATATTACCTTCCAATGTCTTAATGTGGTTTTTTTTTTTCTGTGAGGTGTATGAAGATTCCTTTTAGTAAATACTTGCTTGAGTGAGCATATATAGTATTTGTGTTTTGTTGCATGGGAATCTTCCCTCTTGCTTGCAGATGTTTCAAAGCTGGATTCTCTGAAGACTTCAGGTGCATCAGTTGATAATTATTACATGTTTGGAAAATGTGTATCTTTTCATAGAAAATGACAAATCTTACCTGACCTGTAGCTTGATAGGAAATAAAATAGGAAGTTAGACTTAGAAAAAGCATTTTTTAGGCGTACAGAGATTTAGAATATTTTATACAGGCTAGGAGAAAATATTTAGGTTAAAAAAAATCGTTTCATTGTTTCTTTAATATTAAGTAATTCTCTGTGCAAACAGAGGCTGAACATCAAATCCAGTGAAGACAGTGGGAGAAAGGTTTAATCAATCTGAGAGGAAAGCACTTGCTTTTACTAAGAAGTCAAAAAGAAAAAACCCTCATATCCTGGGAAACGTTGAGTTTCTATAAAATGAGGCTTTCTGAAAATATAATAACTAAGTGGAGGGTGTGAATTTAATTCCCACCTTATTAACTCTTAATTGGAATAGCCAATTGACTCCCTGGTCTGTAATAGTGTCATCACATAGAAGAGTTTGGACAGAAATTTGTTTTTCAAAAATTGTTACTGTTGTGTGGGAAGTTCTGTAAACTTACAAGGAGAATAAATTCCTCCCTCCTTTTGGGCAGAATCTGTCTTCAGAAGATGCTGCCTCAGAGGAAATTTCTGTGTTTGGGTGGAGTTTAGGTGACACAGAAGTTAAAAATGCTGTGTGTTGTTTGTCAGTTTAGTAGGCAGATTTAAAATGAAAAGGAGAGATTAAGAGAGCAAAAGCTGAAGTGGCTGAAGTGAGGAATATTTTTCCCTCAAAAGTGTTTGTGTGTATAAGTGTGTGGGTGTAGCCAATGGAGAAATCTCTTGGCAGGACACAGAGACAACACTGGTCTCTTTTCAATCCCAGTTGCTGTTTGCCAGAATTATTGGATGCAAGGTGTTCTCCTGAAGTTCTTGTTTAGGGTACTGTTGCTTTCTAGTTTCTACTTCTGGGTGATGTAGTCTGCACTTGCTGTTAACCTTATTATAGAGTCTAGATGTACAAGACGACAATGTTGAAATGCTTCCCAGATGTTTTTGACTCCTGCCCAAGACAGCGATAGGTTAAAGATCTGTCTTCTACATTCTGGCTTTCTTCAGGAATATGTTCAGATTGCCTTTCTTGTACTCAAGGAGAAAGGGAGTTGAAAACACCAGCAATCTCACTCCTAATGGAGAGTGGGGGGTTGTAGGGGAGATGGCTGAAATATTCCTTTATCCCAATCCTTAATGAAAGCTTTTGCCTTTATAATTTTTTTTTTTTGTATCTCGTACCTCCCTGTCACCAAGTACACTTGAGCAATTGTGAACTTTTTGGCTTTCCATCACATTGTTACTTGTTTTATTGTATTTCATGTTTTAAGGAAGAGTGAAACTGAGATGTAGATTAGCTGTATCAGGATGCTGTGAACATCAGTCCCTGCTAATTGCTGCAATACTAATTTGGTATCATGAGAAGAAATCCATAAATGTATCTCTGCCACAAATTATTACCAATGAAAAAAGGCATATATTTGTAATCATCTTACTGAAGCAATGGAGATGTGAAATTTCAGGATTCAGTAAATATTTCCTTGTGCTGAATAAGAGAAGCAAACTCTGCCCCTCCTGTGTGAAATGCTTTTCATATGTTATTTTCAGTCACTGAGAAGGAAGTACCTTGACAATTACAGATCAAAAAACTAGAAAGATTCTAGCCCTATACTTGAAGTAATCCAATTCTAGCAATGAGAATGCCACCTAATTGCAGTATGCCAACTGTACTAAATTGCCAAAATAGTTGTCTAGATGCTTCAGATTAGTTGTTCTAGATGCTTCACAGGCCTGGGTGTCGCTTGTTTCTTTTCAGCAAGTGGCATTCGTGAAGCAATCAATGTGACTGTCAGGTAGTTGATATGTCTATATTCATCATGACTATCAGACTATTATTAAGCAGGTAGTATCGTTGCACATCTACTAAAACATTTTTGAGTAGCACAAGCCAAATGCACCTTTAAATGATGAATCAGTATTAAATTACTGGGTCATTTACTTCAACAATGTCAACCTACTTTCAGTATTACTTTTACTGTGTAGACTTAACCAAATAAAAAAAAAGTTATGCGCACAGAGTAATATGCAGTAGTTCTGTAATACTGGTTTTAATAACTAAAGCAGTGCATGAGAAAGGATTTTAAAATAACTTAGATATTAGAACTATATTTTATATCCAAGACTTTTTCAGCTCATGGGATTTTAACTTTTTCAGCTCATCCTGATGTGTTTTGCACTTTTCATACCATTGATGAATCTGTATTCCAAATACTTTTACATCATTACGTCAGACCCCTCTGGAGTTCTTGCATTCCTGATATCCTAATGGCATTTAGTTCCATATCTGGTACCTGTTGTGCAAAGAATCACCTCATTTTGTTTAATTGTAGCTTGGCTCCCACTGGCTTAATTTGATGAACCCAAATTCTTGTACTGGAAGAGCTGGTGAACAGTCAGCCTGTAACTGCTTTCCTTATGTCATTTATGATTTTATAAATTTCTGTCATATTTTAACCTATGTCATCTCTTCTCTAGGCTGATGAGTCCTACCATACTCTTCTGGGCTTTTTTATATGGAAGGCATTAATTCATTTCATCTTCTTGTCCTTCTCTGTGCTTTTCCCAGTATGTAGATGTTCATTTTAAGGTGAGGGGACAGTGGTATTCAAGGTGTGGGTGAACCACAGATTTATAGTAATCTAATTATGTTTTCTACTTGTGATTTCCTAAAAACTTGCTTCTGATTTGCTATTTTGGTTTGCTACTGAGCATTTTTGCTCACTGAAGTCTAATTAGTTTTCTCTAGGAAAACATAATAATGGTATCAGTTGAAAATGTTAAGAGCTTTCCCCTAAATTCTGTACCACTATGGCCTTGCTGGCTTCATCCAACTTCATGTATTAAAATTCTCACTTAGTTTCCTTTCTTTTGCTGATCTTTTAATCCTTTTTCACCTCTTTATGATGTCGTTCTACCAGATTGAATGTACTTCCTCTCTCATTTTTTTTAAAGTAATTTTTGCTTCAGATTTACTTCTTCACCTTAAATAATTCTCTGAGGGTTACACTTTTCTCACCTTTCCTACAGTTCTTAAAGGACTGAGATGCCAAAGCAATGAAAGTGCAGATTTTTGAATGGACAGACACATTTTGTGCTGACTAAACCATTTGAATACCTCACACGTATCATAGAATCATAGAATTGCTTAGGTTGGAAAAGACCTTGAAGATCATAGAGTATATATAAATATCATTAGCATGATTCTACTGCCAGAGGGATGCCAGGTATTAAATCAAACTGTTTCTTCTCTGTTTATTCTGAAAGCATATGCTCATGTAGTATTTGTGCAGGCCTTTACAAGAGCGTAAGACTTCCTCAGCATGAAACCTTAACCTTGTTCTGTCTAAGAATTCAGCCCACAGAAAGGTCATGTCTTTACAGTGGGAGGGTTAGTACTAACAGATCATCTTAGCAGGTTTCCTGAGAGGGAATTTCAGACATTGATTCCTGAGAAAGAGAGAATACGTGGCAGTAGGGTTCAATTCAGCTTCTTCAGTTGGGTTTTTTTTAAAACCATATATAGTGTTAAATGAAAAGTACTTGGCAATAGTTCCAGAAAGATATTAGCAGTAATATGCTGCTTCAGTGGTGCTCCTTCAAGTGCTTAACTTCTTGCCACTCCTGTGATGGTAGCAATGTAAGTTGAAGGTAAAAAAAAAAAATACTTTTTCTGTGGTAATAAAGGCTAGCCTGTATGAGCACATTCATTATCTTCTGGAGAGAAAGATAGATTTCTTTTCAATACCATACGATGTCAAAAATGCTTCTATAAAGTAAAAATTAATGCCAGTAATATCTCTCTCCATGCCTTCAGCTGCAGTCACCCTAATCATTTCTCAGGAGTATTCCAAATTTCCATATATTTGATGTGCATCTCTGTATGTTTCCTTAGAGTATTTTTGGCTATGGCATATGTCGTCTTGCACCAGTATTTTGTTGATATATTATCATTGCAAAAAAATGGATGAGACACAAAACTAAGTAATAATTTATTCTTAATGGATTAAACTGTTCAGAAATTTGAGCTGGTTGGTTTTACTTCCAGCATCACATTTTAGACAAAGACATTAGACGCAGACTACTGAATACAGTCTGACTCAGAAATTCCAAATCAGATATTTTTCAAAATTGTGAAAGGGAAATTTTATTTTGATTGGTACGAGTTTAAACATGTGATGCAAAATGAAAACAATTTATTCGATCATCTCATTAAAAAAAAAAAAAAAAGCAAAGACAATGAAAAAAAATTCCTAAAACTCTGAATGGTGGACATGTGACAGTCTTGCCTAGAAAGCAAAAGTAATTCTTATCTGATGCAGTCCTTGCATCCAAGAGCATGTCCTGCTTCCCCCATTTTTAGCATACTTTGATTCAGGCTATCTAACCAGCTGGTGTAGCTTCAATTTGAAAAAAATAATGATTCAGGATTTCTCTAGGCTGAAATCCATCAGTTTAGCATCATTCTCATCTTCTCACTTTTCTGTCTCACATTCACAATTAGGATTTTGTAGTGATTAGTTATGGGGACAGCCAACAGGATCCCTAGATAAATGGTGCCTATTGTTAAAAATCTCTCCACTGAAATCAGTAACCTTTGGATCAGGTCTTCTGTAAAGGCTGTTTATCTCATTGAATTCACTGTTCCACATTTCAGTGGTTAAACAGTCACTGGTTAACTTTCTGGGTTATGTCATCCTCCGTTCTCCCTATTGGTCTTGGTTTGTATTTTGTTTGCTTCCCTTCCCACTGTCACCTTCCTGCTACAGCAGCTTCAGGAAGTCTTATGGTTAGGCCGTGGTTTTCGATATCACAGAATCATAGAATCATAGAATAATTTGTGTTTGAAGGGACCTTAAAGACCATCTAGTTCCAACCCCCCTGCCATGGGCAGAGACACCTCCCACTAGACCAGGTTGCTCAATGCCCCATCCACCCTGGCCTTGAATACATCCAGTGATGGGGCATCCACAGCTTCTCTGGGTGACTTGTTCCAGTGTCATCTTTTTGTGTATGATTGGTCTCAGTGACATGACCGTGATAACTTCTACTCGTGAGTCTCCTTTTTTAAGTGTTTTGAAAGCATTACTTAGCCAAAACAAATTACTTGTGTCTACCAAGAAGGAACTGAATATGGATTTTCTTCAAGATTTCTAGCATGTTAGCTTTCAGCTGGTCCAAAATTTCCATGTAGAACAACCATGTAAGAAACAGTTTACAAAAAGAAATAAAACAGATTTGAGATCTGGACAAAAATCCAAGTCTAGCTAATTTTTTTGCTTTTGGGGTTTCGTCTTATTTTTATTTGACTTTGACTTAGCAAAATTAAATTTTAGTAGCTAATCTGAAGAAAAAAAAAAGTTTAATAAGTGACTTCCAGCCAAATGGATAAACTTCACATATTCTGTGTACACAATGCTATATTGCATCATTAATATAAAATCACCCACATTTCCTGATTTCCTAACATACATTCATAGATGTGTAACAGAAAAAAGCAAAGTAAGCATTTGACATACATGCTCAATATAAAAGGAGAATTTTGAAAACATCTACAATTTAATTTAAGACAAATTTATTTTATTATGCATGATGAGAATAGTCTTTGCAAAAATACATACAAATCTTGTACAACTAATCTTGCAAGTCAGTAATTTTATAATTGCATTATAGCAATACTCCCTGTTAATGTTTGCCTAAGAAAAGGAAAACTTCCAGTAATATTTTTAAGTTGATAGTTCCTACTGAACTTGAGTTTCTGATATTTAATGTAATAGAAAAAAAAAGAGCAGATATAAAATGTGTACTGTACTTCTAAATTATGCATGAAAGAGAAAACAACTGTGTAAATCTACATATAAGTAGTACATTAGTCTCCTATTATTGTAAAAACAGGAGGAAGGACAATTACTGGTACATCTTTGTGGGCCAAGTTTGAATGAAAGGTTCTTTTGTGTAGTTAGTCTGTCCACTTTTCTATCTTGGCATGTCTTCTGTTCTGTAGCAGAAACTCATGTTGTAATTTCTAGCATTTCTGGAAAAACAGAAAAGCTGGATGTATTTATCCATTCATAGTGCTTAATGAGAAGAGATGAATGTTGCACATCTTCATATAAATATATGGTAGTTTTTCCAAATTATAAAAGGAGGACTCATGCCTATAAATGTAGTTTATAACTCAGCATACTCCTTTACTGTTGCAAAGAGAAATGGTACACCTAAGTCTTGGTATTTACTTCTAATTACCCAAATCTGTCTTCTTTTTGAGACTAGGAACTGATTTTTGGGTAGTTGTAGATTTTATTCTGGCAGCAAAACAAGAACACTGGGTACGTGGTAACTTGGTGAGTTTCTTTCTCCTGCATAATTAAGGGGAAATGAAGATTCTAAGTGGGTGGTTGTTTTGGGGATGGAGGAACTAATACTTGGAGATCTTACCCACACTTCTGAAACACTAAATAGAAAATTTTGGTTAAATGGAATAGTACTTGTAATCACTTTTCTCTAAGAGGTAAAACCACAAACATGTATTTACTTTGCTTATCTATTACATTTTGTGTAGGTTTATTTTTTGAGATGAGAGAAGTTTTTTTGTCTTTTTTTTTTTTTCTGTGGGGTTTTTGGTTTTTTTTTTTGAGTAGTTGCTAATGGTCATGAATAACAGGGAAAAAGAATACCTTAACTCTTGTTTTTAATGACTCTGGTGGCCAAAGACATAGAAGAACTTGCAGACTTGGTAAGGATGATAAGCAGCTGAGAGATGCAGAGATGAGAGAGGAAAATGCAGTAGAGGTTATAAGGTAATTTAAAACCCGGCACTGGGAGAAATCTAGTGTGTGTCTAGTTCAAGATGAATAATTCTTTAACGTTTAAATAATAAAACTCTGTATTGTCAAAAATGAATAATTTTTCAAGCTAGAATTTGTTAAAATCCAGGTAGGGTACATGGAGGAATAATTTTGATCAATAAAATCTCACTGAAGCAGGGACATACGAATAGGTCAGCCCGAGGCCAGATGTACCTATGCTTTAATGTCAGTGCAACTGAGTTCTATGCAAAAGAAAATCAAAGCCAAACAGCATAGTTTACCTGGAGCTTTTAGTTTAAATGGCAATTGTCTCAGAAAACCAACAGAAGGAAAGTTATTCAAGTAGACATTGTAATAGCAATGTGCAAAGTATTTGATTGAGATCTAGACTCTAGAACACATGAATGAAAAAAGCATAGAGCCAAGCTGGGTAAACAGGCAAATTGTATCAGCAAACAGCACTGGGTCTGGTAACATTGATATTTCATGGCTAAGTAAGAATAGGCATGAAAGTTAGGACTGCAGTGCCACTTAATCAAGATAGTGCAATTAACTAAGGAGACTTTGAAGGCAAAAATGAAGGCAAAAAGAAAAATGATATTGAAAAAGTAAATTATGGTTAGCTTCCCACAGGCTGGCTAACTATCATGAGTAGAGGCTGATTTTTTAGTGTCCTTAACCATTCTTCCAAGAAGCAATCTAATTGGAGAACTTTGAACAAAAGAAGCAACTCATGATTTTGTGAGAAGAGTGTGGGACAGGCTAGTTCAAAATGCTGCTATTTAAAGGCTTCTCTAAAGTGGGAATAATATTCTCACTATTTCATGTACTCCCAGGAAATTTTGGAAAGACAGTAAAACAGTAAAACCTCTAAAGGTGGAAATACATTTTTATATGTTTTCTTCTTAAATATGTAGGAGTCCATGCATGTTACTTATAAAAAAAAAATAAATCTTAGTGTATCCAAAATGGTAGCAGGATAAAATGCCAGAGTATAATAGGCATTAGAAACCAAAAGACATGATATAAGCAATGTCTTCTCAGCCAGGGAAGTAGGAATTTTGTAAATTAACATAAAATCACAGGAAGGCAAAGAGAGACCAATGCCGAAGGCATAACAAAAAATATGAGAAGCTTCTTCAAACACATCAAAATATAAAGCTGATAGGCAATGCCTATAATAGGAGTGCCAAGGACAGTAAGTCCATAGCAGATTAATTCGGTGCCTTGTGCTCCTTATGGAGGCTCATAAAGAAGTAGCCATGGTAGAGCTTTTCTTTGTTTTAGAAGACATTGGAGGAACTTCTGAAGAAAGAACAATTTTAAAAGAACAGTTTCATAGCTCTGGCAAACTTGCTCCCCAGCTTTTATTGCTTAGCGAGGTTTTGTATGGGAGGGAATATCCCTGTGGTCAGTTGGGGTCAGCTCTCCCAGCTGTGCCCCCTCTCAACCCCTTGTGCACCCCCAGCCCACTCGCTGCGGGGTGGCAGTGTGAGAAGCAGTAAAAGGCCTTGATGCTGTGCAAGCACTGCTCAGGAATAGCTGGGACAGCCCTGTGTTGTCAACACTACTTTCATCACAGATCCAAAACATAGCCCCATACAAGATTCTGTGAAGAAAATTAACTCTATCCTAGCCCAAACCAGTACAATAGTGTGCTGTATGTGTCATCTTATTTTATAGCATAAATAAAATCTGGAAAACCCACACAGTTGAGCATTTGACAAAACCCTGCCAAGTTTAGTTTTTGTGGCCAAAGGAAGCACTCACTACTGTTTTTGTAACTTTACAATTAAAGATTGGAGCAAAGAACAAAAAGTTATTTTAATGTACATAATTCCTTAATCTCCTATATTTTACAGGAGATTTATGATACCATTCCTGGCCTGGGCTGTGCATTATGTGCTACTTAGATTTTTTTTCCTGATTTTTTTCTTGTATTAGTCTCTGTAAAATAGCTCCAGGTTTGAAAAGGGTCATCGTGGGAGAAGGATCAAAGTTTCTTGTATTCTGCAAGAAATTCTGCTATTTTGAGTACCCTATTTTTTCTTTTGTTTTAAAACATTATAAATGGTTTTAAAGGTATTGAATGCTTACTATTCAAAGGGATCCCACCTGGTTTTCAAAAGCATTCATCAGTGTGTGTTCCAAATGATATGACACAGGTTTTGCTAGAATTTGACTCCAACACTGTACAGTATTTGCAATGGGTTTTTCCACATATGGGTCTGCACTGCAAAAATCAAAGGAAGTTTTTTTGAAATTTCCCCACTTCAAAACTCTTCAGAGTTGTAGTTCTAAACAAGAGTGCTGCAGTAATGTGAAGTGTATTACTGCAGTTTATTTAATGATAGCATTCAGGAGCAGATGTACTTGTTTACTGTTTAAACAGCTTAAAACCTCACATTCTCCCTCTTTTACATCAGCAGTTGTGTTTGGCAGCCCTTTGCAAGTGCTTACAGTTCCTGTGGTTTTTCTTTCTACTGGTCACTGTTCTGTTCTGGCAGTAATTTGTCTGTAATTCCACAGTGCACTCCATAGGGCATCAATATTCAGAAAAATCTAGTGGAAAGTGCCATGAGTTCTTAGACCAATAAAATAATGAATAGAGGAAATCATAGTATCTTAATAGGGAAGCAGTGGGGGTGTTTGGGGTGTTTTTGTTTTTTTAAAAAATTGTTTGTTTTGGCATAGTTAGAAGCCCTTTAGTTAAATTTGGGGATCATTCAAAAGAATGCTTTTAGTTATAATCTGCAAGAAAACATAACTTTCCTGTTTTAGTCATTCATTTGGAATTACTTGTCCCATTCATGATAATTGTGCAAAAAGAAGAGTACTACTTACTATCTGAATATAATGTGCCATATCACTTCAGTGCTTTTTTAAAAAATAGGACAATTTAGATTTTTATGTTGTGCTTTTTTGAGTACTTGTGCAGAATGTGTTTGACAGATCACTGTCCTTTAAGGAGACAAGCAATAGTGTTTAACTGATAAATGCCAGCGTGTTTTAACTCTGCTTGACGAGGACCCAGACTAACAGTTTTCAGGGTTGCTTTGCACCTAGAATTGCCATTGGCATCAGCTGTTGAATTCATGTGGCTTCTTTTCTTATTGTAATCTGCTTGCTTAAAGGCCACTAGGTTAGGCAGGAGCTGTATGACACTGACAAAATGTAACCTGGAACAACAGCAGTTGGGCACATTTTCAGACATTCAGAGGTTAGACTGCTGTTATGTATGGTGAAATATAAACCAGCCATCATTTGATGATTTTGAAACCTAAGTCACCTGTGGTATTATGTGTTGTAATCTAAAGCACATTGCCAATCTACCTGGTTGTAGATAACTCTTAAAAATGCTGGTTCAGTGTTTTTCATCTTTAAGAATGTTGCTGAAAGAGCCAAGCCTTTAACTTTTACTTATTACTAAGCACAAAGTACCTTTTTACTGTGTTAAGTGGAGTAGAACATAAAAAATCATTGCTGTCTTTAAGTACAGTATTCCAGGCCTTGCATCTTTTCTGAATGCCTTATGGACTGAGGTATGCGTAACTGTTTCTGAGACCACATGGTGTGGTGTTTTCACTTAGTTAATACAGTACCAAAAAGAAAATAAAAACTTGAAATGACAAATAGACTTTCCAAGTAATCAAATGCCGTATTGTTCTGTGATTTATTAATAACTATTGCTCTGACAATGACCAGTCTGTTTAAAAGTATGCAAGACGATGTCTTTCACAAATTGTTTCTTGTCCAAGAATGACAAGCATGAGAATTACAAGAGCCATAGAAAAGCAGTGACTAGAATGAGCAATTTAAGTTTCAGGTGAGATTGGTAAAAGGAAAATGACAAAAGCAAGTTAATGAGAACTGAAGAGATGAAGCCTTATTTAGCTTAAGGTATAGTTGTCAATGACACAGTAGTATTTGCTAAACAGTTTGTTAAGCTGACATTTGCCTATATTCTTAGGGGAAACAAGTTAGTTGAGATGGAGCTTGACATGCATAGCCCTTGACATTTTAATGCAAGTTTAAGCACTGCATTTCAAGCAGCTCTTGCACTCATTAGCAAGGCACAGAAGGGAGTTGTGCCTCCACTTACTAAACCATTAATTTATTAAGATAGTGAGATATTTATTAGAAAATAGCAAACCTTGCCAAATACACTATTTCTTATTTACAATTATAATAAATATATATTTATGATGAAAAATTGGATGTTCAATTCTGGCATATGCCAAAACCAAATCTATTGATAGGTTTGGGCTTGCACTAAGAGAATTCACAGAACAGAACTTTTGTCTTTAGGGATTAAATGTGAGATGCCAAGAGATTAATTAATCAATGGTAATTTTACATCTACTGGAAATGAGCTATTTGCAACAGATAATTAAAGCTGGTATTAGATAGGAAAAACTATGGGAGTTACTGAATCACCTGTGGAAAGATTAATGTTTGGTATTGTCCATCTTCATACTAATGTGCTTGCATAACTTGAGAATGTAAATCATGGAGTACCTTTTTCACAAAATAATTTTAAGACTGACCTATCTGTCTTCTTCAGTGCTGATTATCAAGTAGCAAGTCTCTTTGTGCTGGAGAGAAGCTTTTGTTTCCTTTATGCTGCTCTCTGAGATTCAATTTTAGTGAGAAATTTGCCTTTCTTGACAATATTTTAGGTTCAGAGTTCTTTACCACTACTAGCCAAAAATTATTATGGAATGATGTTTCTGCTCCATCCTTGTGATTAATTACACTAAGTAACCTTAACTTTTTCTGAAAGAGTAAAGTCTTCTGGTTTATCTAATATTCAGTGCATAGATATGCATCAGTGAAAAGCATACTGGTTAGCAATGCTGTTTCCTTGGAAGAAGAGGGAATGTGAAAACTCCGTGCCACATAGCCAAACAGCAGGGTTTTTTTGTATCCTACAAGCAGCATGAGATTGACTGCACTCAAATTGCTTGGCAAAGTAACTAACTTCAAATACCAAAGCTCTAAGTAGAAAAATACACCACTTGGATTCATATATGGATATTTTAAATTTGAAAGAGAACATTTTGTGTACTTAAAATTCTTAAAAATTTTGTTAAAGTGGTTGGTACACTTTCATGTACAGCAGCAGCATTTTTACTATTGCATTAGGTAAAACAACAGAAGAAGCTATCATGCTACATCTTTGCACATCAGTTTGCACAGAAATGTGGACGGAAGGAGGGGCAGAAAGAGTGGTTTTGTGTTCAACAGTGATGGTGAGGCACAGCCTGGGCACAGTCCCCAGCACTGGCTGGAGCAACTATCCCAGTGCTGCAGAGCTCTTAATTCAAGCTTCCAGAGAGATGATGTAGATCTTCACCTCTGAGGCTGCAAGAATTGTCTGGTACCTCTTGCTGAGATTGAGGCAGAAAGAGATGGTGTCCTTGCATGAAGAATGTTTGCTCTGGTTGGGGATTTGTGTCACCAAGTAAAAGAATTGCAGGAGAATGTCAGCAGGCTGCACAACAGAGATGACAGAAAAGAGATTAACTGACTTTTCTTTGGGACTCAGCAGCCTGAAGTCACAACTGTACCAAAATAGAGGCAAACAGAGTCTGTGCCTGTTAGTTCAGAAGTGTAGACTCCTATGATGGTGAAGACTGCAAACTGGTGACTTCTGACACCAGGAGGAAGGCTCTCTCTCTGCCTGTAGGTGGGCAGATACACAGTAGTTCAGTGCCTAGTAGCAGATAATGGGCTGGGAGCTCTGTTCAGTGAGATGTGAGCCAGCTGTGCATAAATCACCTGGGAGCATCAGGAGGAAACAGCAAGTAGCAGGAGGGGTGTACACCAAGTTGAACATGAGCCAGCATCTGTCCAGTAAGTAGAGGCTGAGAGGGCTGAGGTTGCTTAGCCTTGAGAAGAGAGGTCTCAGGGAGATTTTATCCATGTGTATAAATATGTGGTGGGGTGCAGGATAAAACTTTTCTCTCTTCTGAAGACCAATTACAAGTACAGTCTAAATAAGTCTATGTTCATCAGTAAATGAGACTTGTCTAACGCCAAAAATGACAGAAAGTTTCTTAGGCTACATTTATCACTTCTCAGTGGCAGAAACCCATTGAAATGTGTTGTGAAATTCTGGTGATATGGCTGGATGGTCTGATGGTCATCTGGCTGGAGCACATTGCAATTCTTTTGTGGTGGCTGTGTTACAGAAACTAGGCGTGGATGTATTGCGTTTCCCTGGTATCTGCAAAAGTATCCATACCCAGCAGCTGAGCAAAGTTACTTACTCTGCAACTACCTACTCCTACATGGTGTTGTAAAGAGGTGACAAAATAGGCATGTTGGAAACAAGAAATTGTTTAGGAGTGACTGAGTAGCTTGTGGAAGAGAGACATTAAAGATTTAAGAATAACATAAAATAAGGAAGTCAACAGAAATAAAATGGTGTATGAGATCTCTATGAAGTAAAATTCAACACCTAAATTGGGACAGCATAGGTTTAATGGTATATCAGCAACTGCCCAAATAGAAGTGTGGAAGTGAGTGGGTCTTGCCAAAAGAAGGCTATTAGCCTTCTGTAACTCTGGCAGACTGGGTGGGTGTCAGAATTGAATGTAACACAAAGCAATGTTTCTTAAACACCTGAATGTTATTGGTGCAGCTAGTAAAGGAACACACAATTTCATCAAAAATGGTGTACAGACCCTGGACAGGAGTATTAATTGTTGAATAATTGTTATGTAACAATAACCAGAAAACACCAAAAAAGCGCAACATCCCAGGGGAATAAAATTTGCCAAAGTAATTGGCAAAAGTAATTTGAAAATTAGAAAAGGTGGTCAAACAGCTAAAAAAATTTCAGACAACCTGGAGTTCATGTAAAGATAGCATTACACACACACGCATGCTACATTTAAGCATGGTTCAAAAAATGTTTAAGTGATTAAACCATACACTAAGGAAAGATAATAGATATTAAAAGTAAACTACCATCATTTATGATTGGAAGTAATGTCTCCAAATGAGGAAAAGAGGTAGGAAAATAAGCTCCAGCAAATGAAATGTTAAACTGCAATAAAGATGTGAAAAACATCCTGAGTGACTGAGTATGAAGTTGAAATAAACCTTTTTTCAAACATCAGATTCAAGAAGTCTGCCAGAGAATTGGTGGGCTGAAAGATGATCAAAGAGCATTCAAAAAAGATAAGGTCATTGCAGAAAAACAAAATTAATGATTTGAATCAGTTCTTGCTATAGAGGCTGTCAGGAGGTTTTCTGCAGTGGAAACATTATTTACGGGAGAGGAGTTGGAAAAGCAGTTGCAAACTAGGTTGTTAACTGAAGAGATGCAGAAATAATTGATAAATCGACTAGTGAAAAGGAGTTCAAGGCTAAGATAGGTGACTACAATATTTATTATTTTACCCCTCACTTAAAAATATTCTCAGTAACTGGGGACTATGGGGTGTCAAATGAAACACCATATTTTTAAGAAACATTCTTTAGAAATCCAAGGAAACTACAGATCTGGAAGCCTGATACCTGTTCTAAGCTACTTAGTAGTAAATAAATGTAATGAAAATTAGAGCTGGTAGAAAGATATATGTCTTTGTTCCACTCTAAGAACTAGGAAGTATTAATTTAGTAGGAGCCAGGTTTAAAACAAGCAAAAGAAGGATCTTTTTCCCTACAACATGTAAATTAGGTGAGAAAATCCTTATTATGTGGTGGGTGTAGATTTGAACCTGGATTTAAGGCGAGACTGAGTAAGTTAGTGGAAATCCTTTGAGGCTTCCCAAATACATAGGAACTACCTATAGCTCAGAAAATCCCTGGGGAAGTATTATGTATGCTTGTCTTCATCTTATTGCTAGCATGCTGCTTTGGCTACTGTATGGGGCAGGCTGCCATGCTAGATAGGTCTTTTGGTTCCAACATGGTCTGGACATTATAGTGTACTGAGATGTCCTTTGAGTGGCTTTAGTGGTGTCTGTGTTTTCCAACATACTTGTGAGCAATCTGTAAAATCAGAAAACTGTGTAGTAGCAGCATGCAAAATTTAAGAGAATTTGTTCTATTAGCAGCTCGTGATACGGAATGAAAATACTACTCACCATTACCTCATATGAAAAAAATGGAACACTGCCACTGAAATGATTAATGATCTGAATTCCAGGTTTAAAAGGGAAAAAAAAAAACCACCCCAAAAAATCAACCCTACTAGAATCAGTTATTTTTGTTGGTTTTGTTTGTGTTTTTTTGTTTGTTTTTTTTAAAAAACAGATTTCTTCCCAGCCCCATGTCTGTAGTGATGAAAAACATAGTGGTGGAAAAAGGGAGTAGACTCATAATAGAGAAACTGGCAATTGGTGGGCATCAAACACTATGACTCATTCACTCTGTAGCTCAGGAAACATTTAGACTGTTCAGTCAGAGGAAAGGATGACATTGTATCAGAGGGATCACTCTCTAATGTCCTGTTTCTTATATTCCTTCCTAATTGTTTCCTGCTGGCCTCTGTTGGAGACAGGACATTGAATTAGGTGGATCTTTGGTGTTACAAAATGGCTTTTGTTTTCCCACGTAACCTAGAGTATGCATATTTGCAGTAACTATTAGAGGTTTTGGTTCCCAGCTAAATACAGAAGGTAGATAACTTGGTAACTAAACTAACTTGAATATATACTACTGAGTTGAATTCTGTTTAACATCTTAATTAATGGTTTGGATGGTGGAGCAGAGTGTATCCTCAGCAAGTTTCCTGGTGACACCAAACTGGGAGGAGTGGCTGATAATGCCATAGGGTAGCAGTCCTATCCAGACAGACCTCCACAGACTGGAGAAATGACCTGACAGGAACCTTGTGAAGGTCAACAAGTAGGAGTGCAAAGTCCTTCACCCGGGAAGGAACAACCCCATGCACCAGCATATGCTGGGGCTCAACAGCTGGGCTTCAGGTGTCCTGGTGGACAGCAAGTTGAACATGAGCCAGCAATGTGCCCCTGTGGCAGAGGTTTATAGTGCCCTGGGCAGCATTGACAAGACAAAGCAGTGCCAGCAGGTCAAGGGAGGTGATCCTTCACCTCTCTTCAGCACTAGTGTGCTTTATGCTGGGTCCAGTTCTGGGATCCTTAGCACAAGAGTGACATGGTCATACTGGAGAGAGTCCAGTGAGGGCCCAAAAAGATGATGAATGGTCTGGAGCATCTCTTCTGTGAAGAAAAGCTGAGAGACCTGGGCAGCCTAAAGAAGAGCAAGCTCAGGGAGGATCTCATCAGTGTGTGTAAGTATTTGAAGGGAGGGTTCAAAGAAGGTGGAGCCAGGCTCTTTTCATTGGTGCCCAGAGACAGGACAGGAGGCAATGGGCACAAACTGAAACACAGGAGGTTCATGTAAACATCAGGAAGCACTTTTTCTCTCTGAGGGTGACCAAGCACCGGCACAGGTTGCCCAGGAAGGTTGTGGAGTCTTCATCCTTGGAGATACTCAAAAGCCATCTGGACATGATCCTGGGTAACTGACTCTAGGTGGCCCTTCTTAGGCAGGAGGTTGGATCAGCTGCTAATGCAGCTACTGGAAAAGGTCATCGTACCCTTTTGCTTGAATAGTTCTGACTACTGGACTACTGAACTTGTTGACAAATCAGACACCATTCAAAATGATTTTCCAAAATGAGAATTTGGCATTCTGTGTGGTAATATTTAGATGTTTTGTAAGGGAATGCTCTTTTCCCCCAAAGATCCCATTTGTTGGAATATAATCCTGGAAAAATTCCTTGTTAAAGAAAAGTTTTCTAGCATTGAAGTCTATACAGCTTCCCTTCAGAATCCAAAATGGTGATTATCTCAGTCTTGGAATTAGCAAGTAAAAGTTTTCCATAAAACCTGACAAATTTGAGATTCTTCCCTCATGGGTTTTTGGATTATCCAACTTCTAGCAGCCCAATGGGTGGATTAAAGTATTAGTATTTTCCTGGTAGACTCAGCTTTAGGTCTTAGCTCTGCTGCAGAACTCCAGGGTGGCTCATGCTGCAGTACATGTACAGCTGGTGCAGGAATCTGGAGCCTTAGTTGCCTGGGTGAAAATGGGGCTCCTCTTTGTGGGACTCAGAGCTACATATGAAGTGCTATGATGATCTTGGATGGCATAACAGTAGACAGATATTGAGGACTGTGTTCACCAGAACAGTTTTCAGATCTGATTCAAAAATACTTGGAGAGTGGGGGTCATGTTAGTATCTCAGCTGAAAATGTGTTATTGTGCAAATAGTGCTGTACAAATAGGTGAAGGATTTTGGGCAGATATTAAAAGAGGAAGTGTGCTCTGGAAAAACACAGTGATGTCTCATGGTGAGAGTCATATTGAAAATATTGTAAGTCTGATTTCTATTGAAATTACTTTTTAAAAAGTTATTTAAAATTCTGACTGTTTGTTCCTGATTAATGACAGATGTTCCCAAAGTACTCTTAGTTTCTTCCTTACTCTCTTTTTGAGGAGTAGAAACAACTTAGTTGGACATATTTCAATTTGATTCTAAATGTTTCTAGGGAGAAATTAATTATTTCATCACAGATGTTGAGAGGAGGAGAAATAATTTAGAGTAATTAATTTGGCCTGTATAAAATTATCCCTTCAGATTCATTTTGATAGAACTACCCAGTTTTAATTTCCTAATGTCAGTATCGTTTTAGTGTACGTGTTTGAACAGGTGCCACATTTCGTGCAGAATATAACTACATTTCAGAAATTATGAGAAATTATTCATTTGTTGTTTTAAATGAAATCGTGAAACTTCTAAGCACAAACATGAAAGACAATATAAGGGGAAGTCATAATCTCTGCTAGTTTAGCCTTGCCAAATAGGTGTCCTGGTTGCAGACAGATCCATGAAACCTTTTAAAAAAGGGGTCTATTCTGAAAAGGGTGCCTCTTGTTTTATTTTGTTAACTTTCATTTTAATTCTGTAAAACTATCACTCCAGAGTGGTGGGGTTTTTTTCCCATTGGTGTCTTAAGACTAGATTTGTTATTTAAAAAAAAAATATGAATCAAAAGATATAACTGCTTTTTGTCAGTTTTGTTATTTGGGGTCAATTTGTGTCTGTGAGTCATACTTTTAACTCCCTGTGGGCACTTGCTTATTCTGACACATTGCCTTTTACTTGTCTCTTTCTCCTCCCACACCTAAAAGCTTTTTTGTCCTTTTGATGAGATAGTCAGACTGCCATACTGCTTATAGCCACAGTTCTGTTGCTATTTCAGGGTGACCTAGGGGTTATTTTCAGCACTACTTTAGATATATTTCTTCTTTATCTCGGGAATATCAAAGTCTGGTCTTTAGTATTCTAGTGCTTTAAACCATAACCCAACTGTGTTTGATGGCTGTAAGAAAGAAATCTCTTGGATTCTGTTTAAAGAAAGGAGGTGATGGTTTAAAAACACACTCAAAAGAAATATATTTCCTTGCTCACAGGTAAATATTATGCAGAGAAGTCTTTAGGCGTGTGTTCTTACTAAAATCTTGCTTCTTTTGGAAAGATCTATCAATTTCCATTGGACCTATTGCCACCATCTCAAGGCTTCTTTTGTAGTTTAGTCTCCGCACATGTTCTCCTTTCTCTCTTTGCACTGGGGACTTGAGGAAGTTTGCTCTCTCTGGTCATGTTTTTGTCCTGCTTGTACCCGAGGTTTCCTACTCAGGAGCTCCTCCTTGTTTCCTCTATGGTTTTTATTATGATCTTTTGTTTGCATCCTGTCTTTTTCATAGCATTTTATTCCGTTCATTTCCAGCCACCTGTCTCCTTTAATTTACTTACTTGTAGTCAGGAGCAAAATTGAGTCAGAGCTCAACGTGGCGATGTTATGATCTCGGGAGGAGGTACCAATATCACCTCTTCCTGGAGATAACATGGCAGAAGCCTAGAGGTGCTGATTTATACTTAGGCAATATATAACTGATAGTTACTCCTGGCAGAGTGGCTCCCAGTGATTTTGGGTACCTGTGGACACAGTGGAGGAGGATGCTGGACATAATGGGGTTTAGGGTTTCCCTGTTGATAATGAAAATAAATAGAGTTAATAGTGTGGCGTAGTAATTGCAAGACAGCAATTGTTCTATAAGCCATCTATCCAGCACCTGCAAAAACTCCAAGAAAGGAAGAGCTACTGCTTTGCTGGGAGCAATAATTTTGCTTACTTTTTCTGCAGTGTGAGGCAGCCACTGCTGAGTGCCAGCTGGCATTCTGAGTCCAGCATTTTGTCTAAAACAGTGGTATTATGATCATGTTCAATGGTAGAAAATGGCCGTATGGCCCGACCTCTCACTCAGAGCACTGAGGTAAGGTGCACAACATGTTCATTGCAAAGAGTAAATAATTCCCTTACACATTCAAATGTTCTGCACATTTGGCTCAGCATCTGAACATTCTTTCAGTCTACCAGCCTGTAATAAAAATGCCGCAATTAAAATTTAACACTTCAAAATACAGGGAAATTAACGGTTTCTTTCCTCCCTTCCCCAAGGTGCTCATTAACAATATTTTGCTATACCTGACATTCTTCTTCTTGTAAGCCTTTTCCAAGAACAATTCTGTAGCAGCCCATCTGTTTTATTCTGTTGATTTGCAGCTAATGTGTGCCATGGTCAGCTAAAAAGACAGGAGGGGAAGAAGATTGTATTGCCCTTGATGCTGCAATTGGGGTCAGAGTCTATGGCAGAGCCACAGAGCACATTTGCCTAGAAAACCTCTAGACTTTAGGATAGGGTAGGCAGAGAAAGGGGGACAATCTTTACAGAAACCACTGTGTAAGAGGAGATTGGTAGCATCTTTGGAAAAACAAATGCTGAGTTCTCAGAAGGAATGAAGACTTTCCTTAGGGACCAGGTGAAAACAGTTGCAACCCAGGAAATTGCAGAAAGTATTTTGTCTCATCTAGCTGTTGGCAGTTTTCAGTACTTCAAAAGTTACCTTATCCTGGCTTTAGAAAACAACCAGTTCAAAAGTCTTTTGACGATGACCACTCTAAGAGCTGCAAACTGACCTCTGTTTAATTCTGAGTCCTGTTCCAACTATCTCTCCTTTAAGTAAAAATTTGTGAGCCCTTTTGGTTGTTCAATAACTTGAAAATGCCTATTTTGGACTAGAGGAGGAGAGATGAGTTGGCTGTGGCATGGATGCTATTGTAGAGGTACATGTATGCAGTTTGTGCCACTGTCTTTCTGCAACTGGTAATTTTCCTTTGCCCAAAAGGACTTTACTGTAAAGCCTCTCCATAACTGGGATCTGTGAGTACATGGAATACTTTTTTTGGAAATCTGCTTTCTAAAGGAAGAAGATACTTTACAGTGTATTCACACAGTGCCTGTAATGATATTTGTTGGTGTAATCATGGCAGATTTGCTGTCATCTAATGCCTTATTGCTTTAATAATTCTCGCTTCAGATTCATACTTCTCTAATTAATGGACGGCCTAGTGCTGATGATCCTTCACGTGTGTTACTAGAATTCACCTCAGCTCGCTTTATTCGCCTGAGATTTCAGAGGATACGGACCCTAAACGCTGATTTAATGATGTTTGCACACAAAGATCCAGCTGAAATTGATCCCATTGTTACAAGGAGGGTAAGTTCTGGCAAGACAGTAGAAATGGATGTGTAGAAGTTCTCTGATACTTGTAAATGCTGGGCCTGGCTTTGTTTGGCACAGGAAATTTTGGGAGATGATGAATACCTGTTGTTATCTGTCATAATCCTAGTGTTAGGTAATGCCCTCGTCACAGTATTTTATCTTTTCTATACCAGAAGTAAGAATTTTATGTTTTCTGCTTAATGGTGTTATTAACATACATAACATTATTAACAGGAGCACACAGCTTCTTTGGCTGCAAATGTTCAGATGCAGGTAATTGGCAAGTGGTTGCTGCAAGATAGCGTCGTCTTGCCTCTTCTGCTGCTCAATCCTTTGCTACCTTTAACATTGCTTGAACACTTACATTGAGGAGAATTTCTACTAGTGGTAGGGCCTGAAAGCCACAGTTTTAGCATTATTATATGATTGTTGCTAACAGTAAAAATTTACATTGTGCTTTTAGCTTAAAAGAATGGATGCAGCACTCAAACTCACACTGTACTTCACTCTTCTCCACTGTTCCCTGTGTGTGCACACCCCTGTCTTTACTTCCTGCAATCTGTGCTTTCTTCCTGTGCTACATCTCCCTGTTTTCCTACTGCTCAGATGTTGTGTGTTATTCTGTTTTTCCTCTGATTCCTCTCCTAAGCATTCTTAAAAGCTGTTTTGGGAGATTTATACCTTTCCACAGTTTTTTCCTTCTGCTCACTTCCTCTTTCTGTTGGTCATCTTATTTTTGTTTTGGAGACTTCAGGATACCAGTGTAGTAAGTCCTATTATGCTACTGTTATAACAGGGGAGTATTGCTATTCTTTGCTTTAGTTAATTTCTTCCTCTAAATACACAGAGTGCTGGCTATTTCTGAAAGTTTTGAATGTGCCATTCTGGTTTGTATTAGAAACCCAGAAACCCTTCCAGTTGAGTGCAGTTATTGCAGCCTCACTAATCATGGAAACTGTGTTTACGTCAGAGTGCACATTTAATAATCTAAGTGAAAAAAAATACCCCACAAAATTGAATTCAGACTTTAAAAATCATGTTATACTAATGAAAACCTAGTGCAGGATGATCCACAGATTTCTCAAACCAACAAAGAAAAATAACTTCTGTATGGCATCTCTCCATGAGCCTGTCCTCAAAGGAACATGGAGCAACTGAAATTTGCTGTCCTTGTCTCAATTTTCCTATAGAAGACATTAGACAAGCCACTATTCCACAAAACAGGAAACAAAGGATATCCAGAAATGATAACTTTTCTCTGTGCTAGAAGGTTAACTGCCAGTTAGATGAGTGCCTGTTTTGTTTGATGTATTTATTAATGATCTGAAAAAGAATTGAACACAGAAACATCAAAATTTGCAAATAGCATAGGTTTGTTTTGATTAGCTAGTTGTTAGGATGTTACAGGACCCTCACCAAAACAGATTAAAATGGACAAGAGGGCATGTGAGATTCACTTTTCCCAGAAGTCATAATCCATTATTATCTTTCCATCCTTCTTTCTGGTTAGGGTTATTAATCCCCACCAAAGAAAGAAATAGAAATGCTCAAATGGCAGAGCAACAGGTCAAAAGTGATTTAAATCTCGGTAATAAAGATTATTCCATAGCTGTTTACAAGGCCAATAGTGAAAACCAGTTCATCTTTCCACAGTTCAGTGAAGACCCAAGTAAGACCCAGCTAAGGTGAATAAAGGTGCTTCTTTCTCAGTTTTTGCTCTGGCCTTTATCTTCTCCCCATCATAATGTCTTTTCCTGTTTTCTGAAAGGAATAAATTCTATAGCATCTGACTTTTCATTATCCAGTGTGCATATAGCCTTTTCCTATTCTCATGTTTGGTGTATGCTGTGTGTAAACTGACATGGTTCTTGTGACTTCAAACAAATGGAACTGTGCCAATTTATATGCTTTCTTTCTCTAAGCCTGAATCTGTTGATCAAGTGGCAGCTTGGATTACACTGTCTGCTATATTTGTAATAGATCAAAACAGAAATAAAACAGGGCCTGACACTTTCATCACCAGAAATGAATTCTGCAGTTTGGCACCTGCATTTTTCAATCCACGTAGCAATTAAATTTCTATTTTGTCTTACAGTATTACTATTCTATAAAAGATATCTCTGTTGGAGGCATGTGTATATGTTCAGGCCATGCGAAGGCTTGTCCACTGGATCCATCGACCAATGTATGTATTTTTTTCTTTTTTTTTTCTTTTTTTTTTTTTTTTTTTTTTTTTTAATGTGCCTTTTTCATATTCTGGAACATGAGAAAAGAACCTTGATATTCCTGAGAGTTCTGTGAATTTATGTCTGTTTTCCACATAGAACAGTCAGAAATCATGCCAGGATGAAACAGTGGTGGCAACCAGAATAATATACATCCGTACAAGGTCAGCGGACGCTTGCTTTGAAATGAAAGAATAGGTTTCAGATAATTCAGTCCATATCAGAGGTTTCCTAGGAACAACAGAAATTTGAGTTACATTATGTAGCTGTAGAGATGATCTCTAACAGTCTTTCTTGTTGGTGTTAATCAGGGTGTTTCCTAAGACTGTCAAGTATTTAATCGATACTTGCAAACAAATGGTGGCCCTAGAATGGTACATTTTCTACGCTGGAGATTGCAATTGAGTGATCAGTCAAGCTAGTCTGGAAAATCATGAAGCTGTTGATAATGTCTTCCAGCTTTTAGCTTCTTTTTGCACCATCAATAAATATGTAAGCAATATAATTGAAATAAAGGAATATAATTTGTTACTGATGCCCCAGATCTCTGCACACATTATCACTAATACAGCATTTGCAATCTACTAGTAGTACAAATATGCTACAATGTGGGATCTCTTCATATACTATTCACTCAAGTAGGAATTTTGTAGGATTCAATATAAAATTTTGTTTGCATATGACCTTAAGCCATTGTGTCGAAAGTGATTAAAAAAAACAACCTGTGAGGTTTCCATGGATCCTTGTGAAAGTTTTACAGAATCCTTGGTTCAATCTTTCTAAACCTTTTCTGGGATGATGTGTATAGCAAGTGTTGAACTGTTGTTTCAGATGGCCTTAGTTACCAAGCAGCAGCATTGTCTCAGTGCCATCTGTCAGAATTGGGCCTACCTAAGAAAATAAGTGCTGTTGCTGCAATTAATACATACGTCAATTCAGATAGTTCGTCTACTAGATAAAGGAATTTTGACAAATGTAGTGTCTTGTTTTGCAGGATGACAAATACATACACAAATACAACTACATATTTGTTGTCTGGCCAGTATAAAAAATAGCGTAAGCGAAACAACTAAAGCCGTAAGAGACTTGGAGTATTTGATTTAGCTCTCCAGGGGTACTCTTTAGACTGAGCCATACCAAAGGCTTTGGCTTATAAACATCATTACTGTAGTCTTTAACACAATGAATCTTTCCCCTAGCATTATAAGGAACAAACTTGCTTGAATTTACTGCCTTGCTTTTCTGAAGCATTCCTTAACTTAACCTTGTTTTGCAAGATTTATGTTTTGTTCTGTGAGCCATAGAATTTCTCCAGTTTACCTCGCTGCTTTGACCTTGAGTGGCTTCAAAAGGACCAGAGAGAAGCACCCCCACTGAATAACTGTTGGGAAGGCAATTTTTTCTCCTCATTTCTCCAAACTACAGTTTATTTTATCTTTTCCAAGCTGCTTCTGTGGCTCAGAGAGTTTGATGGTTCCCTACAATGCTATTTTCATGCTGGGACTAAGGTGGTCTGCTGAGGAACTGAAAAGTGACTGAAAGGCTGGGCCTTCTCTCATCTCTTACTAGATTAAAAACTCTCTCTCACATAGAATTAGTTATGCAGTCCAAAGGTTACATGATGAGTTGACTCATCCAATAAAAAAGTAATGTTAAAGTTAGAAGAAAAGCCAATTTTTATTGGATCAGCCAACAGGACTGATATCACTCTGCAGCTGCAGGATTGCTACATCTCAGGGAGGGGTGGAGAAGGGCTCACTCCTAGCATTAGCCAGCCATCAGACCACTGTTCCTGTAATGTGAAGTTCTATCTGAGGGCTACCAGCACTTTGGCTAATTTGCTGTACTGGGGGACTTTCATTCTCCCACCCTCCTTTCTTCAGCCAGTTGGAATTAGATTCTCCTCCGTTCTTAGATTCTCCCTAGATTCTCTGGCCAACTTTGCATCTTGGCTGTTTACTTAAAATAGAGCAGTAGAAGTTAAGCACACTCTTTTGTCTCTCACTTAGTGAATACAGGATACATAAATGAATAAAAATGAATAAACAGAGGAATTACAGAGTATAGCCCTTCTGAATTTTAAAGTTTCCATAATTTGAACTGGAATGCAGATTATGTACATGGACAGATTCTTCAAAGCACCACATTGTGTAAATATTTGTTTTTCTTTTAAATTAGAAATCCGTCTGTCAGTGTGAGCATAACACATGTGGAGAGACATGTGATCAATGTTGTCCTGGTTTCCATCAAAAGCCTTGGCATGCTGGCACTTTCCTGGTTAAGCATGAATGTGAACGTAAGTTGAAAACAGTGTAGAAGAGAAAGTTTGTTGCAGCTGCTGGTGAAAACTGAAATCGGGTCCTACATGATTTTGCAATTATTTTTTTTATTTCTAACCCCATTTGTGTAGGGATCAGTTGTTCACTTGGTTAGACTAACTCAAAAAGAGTTAACAGGAAAATTACATGTAGAATCGTGGTTGTAACATGCTGATACTGGTGTAAAACTGTATAAAAAAATCATTTTGACTTGTTTAATTTTTATAATTATGGTGGTTTTATTTTGATAAAATCACAGGACTTTAACCTGATAAGTAAAAAAAAAAAGTATAGATCTTTCATTATATAAAAATTTAAGGCCATGATTTTTGTATAAATGGCAGTTTTTATATTTTAAAATTTTCAGCCTTGTGGAAAAGATATTTTTACATTATTAAAATGCAGTTTGAGTTTCTGATTTTTTTTAACAGAAGAAACAATGCGTCTAGTTTTCCAAGATGGAATTAAAACATACCTTGAAATATCACCTTCCCACAGGGCAGGAATTTCATTTTCAGATTTGCTGTAGTAAGAATAGTTGTAATTGAACTTCAACATCTTAACTTCCAAAGGTCACATACCACTTACATTTCTGAACATAATAAAATCTTGTGCTCCAGTACTTTTAAGTGTTTATTCAGTTGTGGGATTACAGCTATAGTTTTACCATGGGTGGTTAAAAATAAATTAGAAGAAAGGGATATCCCCATATTAAAGTAGTAATTGCTTATTTGTGCCTTGTAAACTTTGGTCACAGAGGTCTTTGTTTCAGTAGGGACTCTGTCTGCACTCGCAATACATTTTGGAATGAAATGAGGGTGCATTGTGTTTCATGTTTAGTTTTTGAGAGACTCTTCTTATGCCCTGTTCAACCCTCAGTGAATTGTGATACTTTCATGGTAGAAGCAGTTCCTTGGGATCTGCTTCAGATGTGAGGAGAATGACTCCCTACAATGTTAATGAGCTTTGAATTTCTCTTTATGTGGAAATAAATGTTTTAATACCACAGGGGAAGGGAGAAAGTGAGCTACCTCATTTTCACAGCCAAAGATTATTAGATTAGCTCTCCTGAATGTGGACTTGAAGCCTAGGAGTTCAAATCTGAACTTCTAAAGAAGTTTTAAGATTGGGACCCCATTATTTTATGCATATGTGCAAGTCAGATGATTTAGGATGTCTTCCAGCTTTCATGGAAATTAATTTACTCACACTATTCTGCCTCTTTCCATATAATTCCAGTTGTATTTTAAATTAGCTGACTCTTTCATGAACAACATGTGTGTGCAACCACCAAAAGGTTTCTGGACTGTCAATTTAAACACAAAAAAACACCCTAAGACAAAACAGGAAGAACGTAACTGTACTATATCTGTCAACTGGCTAACTCTCCCCAAACAAAAAACTGAGAAAAAAAAAAACAATATACAGAATTCCAGGTGGTGTTTCTGATGAGACCATGTCACTTTTCACAGCTGACGTAGTAAATGAACGCTTGGATGTGTTGTCAGTTGCAACGTACGCAGCACCGTTGACAAAATGTTGAACAGCTCTTTTTAATACCTTAGTAAGTGCATGGCATCTCCAGCTGGAAAGTGTTTGCTAACACAGTTCCTTCTCTTTTAGCATGTAACTGTCATGGGAAGACTGAGGAGTGTTACTATGATCAGAATGTTGCGGACAGAAATCAGAGTTTGAATGTCCATGGAGAATACATTGGGGGTGGAGTGTGTGTGAATTGTACGAGCCACACTGGGGGCATCAACTGCGAGACCTGCATCGATGGTTACTTCAGACCAAAAGGGGTAAATGCCTGCTCTTAAATTGTCACTTCACTGAAAAGTTTGGCATTCAAGTCATCACTGCAGCATGGGCAGTTATTAAAAAGAGAGGGAACAGTTTGGACTGCCATTTTATGAAGGTTAACTTCTAATTCTCACAGTGTAGTAGCTGCTTTTCAGCTGGAAATCTGTAAATGCTCACAGAAATATGAAAGTGAATTGTGTTGATACGAAGGAATGCACTTGAGGTCAGGGCCTCCAGCTTGTATTTCAGTTTAATTTAAAGGAGGATATGGTCCTGTAAACAGAACTTTTGCCTCAGTAATGAATTTCAAGATCCGTTATCAAAGATCAAAAAAATATTGCTATGTTTGATATTGAAGGGTTTGATATCTGTAATTTTTTTTTTTAAATGCCATGTAGAATTAATAGCCACTGAAATTGTATAGTGTAGCGGGAATTGTTTTTTGTGTTTCATCCTATAAGGCTATATTTTCATCTAAGTTGAAGCTGTCAGATGATGAATCTTGATAATTGACAGCTGAATGGGCTGTGCCTGTCCTTTAGACAGCTACGCTATTAGTGTGTGCTTAAATTCCTGATATTTTGTCTGTATAGTTTCAGTTGGGTAAATCATGGCCTTTAGTCTGATTGGTTTTCAATCCTGAAACAGAGAATACATCAGCAAATAACAATGATTATGTTCTCCCTAATATACTGGTTCTAGCCTTAGAGCTTGAGAAAATGAGTACTGATCTCTTCATCAGCATGATTTTTTTCTTTTGAATCAGGTTACCATCCAGCTAATTGAGATGTATGTGTGTGTACAGTGTATCTATGGTGTGCTGACATACCTATTTCATGCAGAAGTAGAATTTAAGTTCGCAACTATCACATTACACTAAGGTTTACGTTTGGCTGAGGTAACCTTTTCAAGAAAAAAAAGGAAATTGTTCCATTGTTTAATGTTCACTTTTCTTCATTTTGTTTAGTTGCTGACTAATAACTCTAGCTATTTTCTTGAATTGTGTTAACCAAACCAACTAAACTATTTGTCAATATTACTTTAGGTAGTGAATGCTTAAAATCTACAATTATATTTATTGTTTTTAATTATACAAGGGTCTGTTATTATCTCTACATCTGCTTTTTTTTTAGTTAAAAACATATTTGTACCTAAATCACTTACATGTTTCTAAATAAAAGTCCAAGTATAACTTGAATATCTAGACTGCATGGGCTAAGTTTGACAACCTTCTAATTTTTCTTAAAGTGAAAGCTACCTATACAGAAGTTGTTCTCCCCTACTTTTTGTTTCAGAAGGAAATAAAAGTTTCAGTTCTTAAAGGTAAGATTTGGTTTTGAAAATTCTTTGTTTTTATAGGTATTACCAGATAGCCCGGATCCATGCCAGCCATGTTCTTGTGATCCAAATGGGTCTTTACATGATACCTGTGTCAAAGATGAGAAACATACAGAAGGAGGTAAGATCCCTAAAAGACAGTAATGCTAAGTTTCAAGTTCAGCAATGAAAAAGAAAAGCTGAAACACTTTTTTTTTTTTTTTTTTTTAAAGCTTACTTACAGGAACAATAATTCACCTGCATTCTTATAATATTTTCTTGGAAATTCAGATTTTATATTCCCAAATTTGCTGAACCTTCTCTCAGATTCATGGCAGGCAAACTTGGTTACATATGGAAGAGTATTCCAAATGGAATATATTGGAGAATTTTGGCTTTAAAGAGCTTTCTTCTTTTACAGCAGAGATGAAAACTAGTACAACCATTATGTTTTAATCTCTTTTCCTCTCTAAGCATATTTCCATTTGCAACCTAGACAAAAATGCTTGAAAAGTGTTGTATTTGTGTGTTATCTATATTATTAATGTAGGCTTGCAAGCTCTTTGCCATAGCCCTTTAAAAACCATCTTCAAATAGAGAATAAACTGTGTTCTCGTGCTTTGGAAACAATGGATTGACATCTTTTTCTGGGTTCTTTTATTGACAAACTTCTGAAAATACTGTACGAAGATAGCAACAAAACTCAAGATCAGTTCTTAAGAGATGCTTTAATTGGGCTAATTACAATCTATTGACAAGAGATGTAGCAATCTTTTTTGAAATAGAGATCAATGGAACATAAAAGTAGCATAGCAGGGATTCAAACACAGTGCCCAGAGGTATAAAATCTACCATAAAAACCATGTGCTGATTACATCAGTTCAATAAAATCATACTGATTACTGTCACAATGGTATATACGGTAGGCTAACCTTGGCCAGCTGCAGCTGCCCACCCAGCTGCTCCCTCAGTGCTCTTCGTAGCAGAATGGGGAGAAAATAAGATGAAGCAGCTCGCAGATCTAGATCAAGACCAGGAGATTGCTTACCCGTTACTGTCATGAGCAAACAGACTCGACTTGAGGAAAACTAGTTTAACTTACTGCCGATTTAAATAAGTTCAGCTAGTGATAAACAAAGACAATAATAATAATAAAAAAATGCCTCTGCCCTCCTTCCATCCAGTTTGTTGTTTTTGTTCAGGTTCAGTGTCACTCCTTCATTCCCAACTCCTCTGCCTCCTCCCCCCACTACCACGAGTGGCGCAGAGGGAGGGGGAGTTGGGATTGTGGTCATAACGGTTCCTCTCATTACCTCTTGTCCTTTCACTACAAGCCCTTGTAAAAAGTCCCTCCCCAGCTTTTTTGTAGCCCCTTCAGGTGCTGGAAGGCTGCTATAAGGTCTTCCCAGAGTCTTCTCTTCTCCAGGCTGAACAACCCCAATTCTCTCAGCCTGTCTTCCTAGGAGAGGTACTCCGGCCCTCTGATCATTTTTGTGGCCTCCTCTGATCTCACTCTGGAGTCTGGCTGTCTCCTTCAGGGGCTGCAGGGGAATCTCAGATCCAGCATGTAGAGCACCTCCTCCCCCTCTGGCCCGTCTGGCTGAGGACCTCAGCCATGCCCCATGGTGGGTCAGTTGGAGCTGGATGGAACCCGCTGTGTCCAGAACAGAGCAGCACTGGCCGCTCCTCACAGACCACCCTGCATCCCCCCTGCCTCCAGCTCCTGGGAACGAATACCGGGTAAATCACATGGATTGGTAGGAGAAACAGCAGAAGCAGAAAAAGGGATGAATCCCAAAGCTAGAAAAAACCCAGCAAGACAGTGCAATGCCTGTACCAAACCTGTGGGTGAGTGTACAGGTTACAGATGGCAGACTTAATACAACAAAGAAACCTCTCATACTATTAAACAGGACAACTTTTATTCAAACATTCACCACTGCTGACATTCAGTGCTTTTGTAAAACACTGAGACTGTGATTCTGAGATGGAAGAATTATTAACTCAAATAAATGCAATATCCCACCTGCATGTTAAGCAGCTGCTTGGTCTCTCAGCTCCTATCTGTTGCTGCTGCAGTCTTTCTTTTCACACCTTCTGTGCTGACCACAGGTGTTGGTCGTTCTCCAGGGGCCTGGCAGCTGACAGGTGGTTAATAGACTGTCAGCTCTTCTCTCATGGGAAGGGGAAAGCAAAGATAAAGACATTTTTCCATCTTGTTTGGTTGTCAGTAATAGTGTCATTAGAAGCTCTCATAATGTCTTATTCTTGCCTCTGAGCATTCAACAGATCTAAACCATTTCATAGTTGCTTTCTAAATCTGCTTACATTTTCTGAATCTGACGGGGTGGTAATGTGCTTTAGCACCTTGCTTGCTGTGTCTCCTGCCTTTTTAATCTCTGACCTTCTTTATGGTAAATTCTTCTCTTGCTTTTTCTCTGGACCTCTCTCTTCTTTCTTGCTCTTTCTCTGTTGTCTCCATCCATCTAATCTAAATATCATTAATTGCATCTTTCTAATAAATCAAGAAACTTGTCATGCTGCCATCTTGAAGATAACATATCAAAAATTGGAATATCTCTCTCTGTTTTGCCCCATTTTACTTTGACTAGCAAGCGGCCAGTCCTGCCCATCTGGCCTCAGGCATTCAAACAAGTTCTATATCTCAGCAGTTCCTCCAGTCCCGAGAACCAGAGAGTTTTTGTGTTCTCTTCACAAAATTAAAACTCATAAATTTGTCTTGACTGTAACCAGCTTCTCCTTATTTTCTTGAAACTTAACTAATTCTGGTGCAATTGGCTAGAGGCCAATTTGCTTTTGCACCCATTCAAGTATTCTTAATCTCTGTTGAATCTGCTGTTTGTAATACATGAAGTACTTTTTTTTTTCTTTTGTTGCTTTTTAAACCCATTGATGTCTCCTCTTTCCAACTTATTTACTGTAGAGGTTATTATGTGTATTTAAACTACTTTTCTCATATATGATGAGCACAACAATTGTTGTAACAGCCATCATATACAGAATTCCCTGCCCAAAGCAGTCCATGCAATTGTTCCTGAAACCAGTTGTCTGTGTCCTGCCCAGTACTAGGAGTGCAATGAGAAGTGGATAGTTTGCACTACACATAGACAGTGGCCAGAGGACAATTCTAATATCTATTTTATTTACCTATTTTAACACCACAAGAAAAAAATCAGTCAGCTCTACACATAACTGGTCTTTGTAGCCATTCTGCCTACAAGGTCCTGTTCTTGGCTCCTTGTTCTTTCTGTATATTTGCTTTTCTTTACTTCTTGTATTAAATGAGGTTCCAACACATTAGGAAAAATATTCACTTCATGCACATTCTTTTTCATTGTAATGTTTAGACTACTGGACCAGATTTGTGACTGTAAAGTCTTATTCAACAGAAAAGACACAATCATGCTGGAAAGCATGACCTGTCTGAAGGAATCTCTATTCACCTGTGAACCAGAACTAATACATGTTGGGCAGGTTGAAATATGTCTCAGATTTCACTGGCTGTTTTTTTGAGGATAAATTGCTTACTTGGTGTAAGATGGGAATATGTTTCTTAAATGTGTGGTAAGCAAATGAATTGGGAAGACTGAAAACATTAAACTGAAATAGAAATATGATAATAAGGAAAATCACTGGGGATTTAAAGTCACTGTGAGCATTTCTCAAGGAAAATAAAGCTGGAGGCTGTATATTCTCTGTGTGCTTGAGTACTTTAGGTAAGCAATAATTAAAATGGAAAATTGTGGCAAATACCATAATACGTGGTACATTGATGAAGTACAAGAGGATTTAAATGACTGCATCCTGTAGTCATCATCAGGTTTCAGTAGATAAAGAGAAGGGCATTAAGAAATCACTTCATAATTGACCAGGCATTGTTTCAGGAGAAAAGGAAGTATTTTTATATATTAAGCATGTGTAATTTCCATTTTGATCAGCCTAGTAGAACTTTGTCCTTATGTTTCACTCAGAATTCTGAAATTAAATATTATTATTCTATCTTGTATAGTATTCTTTTTGTTTGTTTTGAATCTTCAATAATCCTTTTTAAATATTATTTCGTAGCAACATTCCATGATATGCTTAGGAGCAATATAGAAAAGATAGAGCCAGAAACTTATAATAAACCATAGTGTGTTTTCAAACTGTGGTATTGATAAAATAAGCTATTGAAAATGTCTCTAGGTTTTGTAACTGAAACACAGTAATTTTAAAACTGAACTTGTCCACCTATGACAAATCCATCCTAATAATAAGTAAACTTGACCATCACTGATACTGTGATCACTTGCAATTGCCCATACAGAAGTGAAGGTCAAATCTATACATTCAAAACTACTCTGTACTCCAGTAATTAGGCTTTTCTTAGTGAATCAGTGCCCTTGTTTTGAGCTGTAGTGGCTAGATTTTAACAAATAGCCATTTTACTTGACTTTAAAGAGCCTGCAAGAGCTGTGAGGTTTGGAAACTGGCAGGATTTTGTGACTCAGTCTTCACTGCATGCTATCATGCAGTGACGTTTTTTCCTGATTGCCTCTTTATGTACTATATAATCCCAATGACAGATGTTTATTTTTGCTGAAAAACTTTCTCTGACATTTTAGGATAAATAAGGTCCAGACACCTTGGTCTTTATTCAGGCTTCATAGTACTCCACTCAGCAAGAAGTCCTGCTCACTTCCATGAGGTCATTTTTTGAATTTTTGCACTGTTGTACAGGAGTGAAAATGGCAGAGGCCAGTCCTGGGATTGCAGGTTTTTGAAGGGTCTGGTGTGTGCTTTTTTATGCATTTGTTTTTGTGAAATTTTGAAGGACTGGTAGGCTGGGAGAAAACTGACCGATAAAACTCGTATTTCAAGATGACTCATCCTCTAGGATGAACTTTCAAAACCTCTGTACACTCCGAGGTAGGACAGAAACTGATAATATTCAGGTAGAGAATAACAGCTTCAACAAATAAAGCCCCATTCAAACAAGGCCTATGAAGTAATAAACCAAAAGCAAAAGATGTGCTTCTGCTGAAAAATTAGGTCATTACAACAACGAAAGACAGACCTGAAACATCTGCCTTAAATCGAAATGTAATTAGTGTGTTGACATAATATGCACTGCAGAAGCCTGGTCAAAGATAACCAGTGGGACACTGATAGGAATTTACATACAATGTAATACAGTGAGAGCCTAGGTCTTGCAAGTGCTGTAAATGAAACATGGAATTGAGCCAAATAAAATATATAAACTGTATCAACAAGCATAAGAGCCAGAAGAATATATGACAATCAGTAGACTCTACACCTTCCTCTCTCTGCTGTGGAATGTGAGGTCTCTTGATAGATGGTAGGCTGAGGGTTATCACTACTGTGTATACTGCATAAGAAGGAGGATTGCTGGGCTGGTGACAGTAGAGTTTCCAATCCTGGTCTCTCTTCCTTAGTTGCAGAGAGAGGAAAGAGCAGGAGAAGGGAAAGTCCTTGATGGGGAACTAAAAAAATATACTGGTGGGGCAGTGGAGGAGAGATTATAGATTTAAATTAGTATTTGGGAGTTGTTCCTTCCATACTGAGACATTTAATTGAATATGAGTGTGGAGAGGCTTCTAAATATAAGAGTGAGTACTTGAAACTTTCAAAGACTGGCTCACTTCTAGAGAGGTAAACTTGCCTGTGTCTTTTACTGCTGAACCCTGAAGTACAGCAGACTATTTTAACCTGGAAGAAACATGAGTTTCTCTCCTAAGACATGATTGTCTTGGCTAGGATGCATTGATTCATATTTAAAAAGAGTCTGAGGCCTGCGGGACTGTAGAGCCTCGCCAGTGGCTAGTTGAGAGGAGCGTAACTCAGAAATTTGAGAATTAGCTGGGCCACAGGAATCAAAACCCATGGAGCACATGGTTTCATGATAGTAAGTAGCACAGAAATTTCACACACTGAAATTCTATATATATTTAGGACAGATCAAGAAGGTGACAGTCAATATGTTGTGCTACAGGAGATTAAAGAAGCTGGAAGGTTAGAGAAAGCAGACTTAATTTCATCTCTGTATAGATGAACAGATAATACCATTTAAAACTTCTGTAGGTGACTGCTTCTTCAAACAGCTAGTTAGAGAAACCATAAAAGGAGAATTACCTCTGGATTTATGCATGAGGAAGTGGTTTAAAACTCTTGAAGGTCAGTCAAATTCAACATTCTTGTAAGAAAGGGAAGGCCTCCCTAAAAAACAACTTGATCAAAACAAGGAAACCTTTAAAAAGAAAATAAAATTGAACAATCCAAGATTGCTCATGGCAAGCATAGGGTTTATAGACTGAGTATTAGACATTATGGGGAGATGCATTCCTCTAGTTCAAAATTATTTAAGCAATGCAATTAAGCTAGAAAAAAACTACCTATTTAAACAATAAACAAGAATCTCCCTAAAAAAGCAGAAGTTATATCCAATTGAGGATAAAAGGACATAAATTGTGACAGATTCTGGAAAGTCATACTCTTAATAACACATACACATATTTTAAGGAATAATTTGCTAAATGCTTAAATGTTGCTAAGAAGTACTTATTCAGATAAATCCGAATCAAAAAGACTGCTAGAGATTCAAAATCAGTAGGAGTTAAATATGATTAAGGTATAATCAAGTTATAACTGCAGAACTCAAGAAAGAAAAGGACACAGCAGAAAAGGTAGATTAATTCTTTGAGTGAATAGAAGAGCTTAGGGAATCAATCTCCCACTTGGGAGTCTTGGTTCATGGGGAAAAGTCAGAAGAACTGTCTAAACCAGGAGTGTCAGGTTTAGCGCAAGCTGATAAATGAAGAATAAAGATTCATCAGGTATATATCATATTTATCCATAGCTTCTGGATGTAGTTAAAAATTAGTTGCTTGAAGCATTGATTATAGTTTATAATATTTTTTAAAACCTCCATTAATATTATATAAAAATAAACTGTTTATCTAATTTGTAAAAGAAAGGCAGAGAGTTTCAGGAAACTAAAAGCAGGTCTGGTCTCTGTACCAAGCAAATCAGTAGAACTACAATAAATCACAGAATCATAGCACCATAGAATGGTTTCTGTTGGAAGGGACCTTAAAGATCATCTAGATCCAACCCCTCTGTATTGGCAGGGACACCTTCCATTAGACCAGGTTGCTCAGAGCCCCATCCAACCTGGCCTTGAACACTTCCAGGGAAAGGGCATCCACAACTTCCCTGGGCAACTTGTTCCAGTGTCTCAGCACCCTCATAGTGAAGAATTTCCTCCTAATGTCTAAGGGAAAGGAGGGGCAAGGAGGGGAAAAGAAGGGCAAGGAGGGCAAAGGAAGGGAAAGGAGGAGAAAGCAAGGGCAAGGAAAAGCAAGGAAGGGCAATGAAGGTCAAAGAAGGTCAAGACAGGTCAAAGAAGGTCAAGAAGGGGCAAGGTAGGGGAAGGAGGGGCAAGGAAGGTCAAGGAGAGGCAAGGAAGGGCAAAGAGGGGGAAAGAGGGGAAACAAATAAGTTCAATGACACCGATTTCACAGGTACAGAAGCAAAGATGACTGAAGGGACCTGAGCACTGCCAACAGGCAACAGGGGTAGGAAAAGGGACACAAGGAACAACATCTGTCACTTTGGTCTCTCAACAAGCAACGCTAATGTTGGACTGGGATAACATGCCAAGACAAATTCTTTCAGCCTTGCAAATACTGACATACAAATCCAGAGTGAGGGTTTGATCCTGAAAATTATTCTGCCTGGATGCACTGAAACGACCTGAAGTAGACTCCTCTCAAGTCTAGGCCAGGGACACAGGTGCAACAGTTGATAAAACAGACAGTGAAGGATTCCTGCATTTGTAGCAAACATTAGGCCTGAGAGTGCTGACAGTCTGGTTATGTGGTGTTGGACAATTTGCTTTCTGGCATTTGGTTGTGACCTCCTGAATGATGTAAATGCTGTTATTTTCAGTGTCAATAAGTATAGATTAAAATAAACAGGATCCCCACAGCTGTCAGGTAGGGCCTATGCTAGCAGAAACACAAGTTTAAGTTCATCCACTGTTACAGTTAGTCTGAGATTGAGAAGAACTGGAAAACTGCCCCGCAGGACTACAACAGCTACACCCAGTGTTGCACTTGCTTTCTCTTTATGCTGTCTTTGCCAAAAGAATGCGCTTTTTTTTTTTTTTTTCCCAATTAAAAGACTGTTTATTTAACTGGCCTCGTATATGTAAGCAATTTCTCAATTCAGGATAGATAGGATTATTATTTTAACTAGTGGCTAGTTGATTCTGTTCACATTTACTGCTAATGATTTCCACTCTGTACTGGGAAGTTGAGGCAGTTGTTTTTGCCATGTGGAACTACATACAGAAATCTTTCAGACACACCAGAGACATACCATAGGCCCAGCATAGACAAACTCCAGGTCTCCCATGAGCAGAGAAAGGGTTGTGTTTGCCTGTTGCTGCCTGCCTGTCCCTCTCCTTTTGTCTTTGATTAAATTATTTATACCATTTCTGAACTGTGGCAAAAATGGGCAAAAGTCAAGATCAGGTTTTTTTTTTTTTAGAGGGCAGTGTGCCTTATTTGAAGGATTAAAGGAAATCCTTGTCTGAAGGATTAAATGAACATGTGAACAAAGGCTCATTTGATTAATACTGTATTTCGATTTTCAAAGAGTTTTTACAAGATCATTCACCAAAGAACATGGAAGAAATTAAAATGAGGAAAGGTTCTTTTATGTACTTGGTTAAAAGAATAAATGGACCATTTTTAAGTGATAATCAGTATGAACTATTGAAAATATTCAGATTTAACCTGGAAAAGGCATGAGTAGGTAGGTGACAAAGTTAACAAGTACAAAATCTTTCAGGATAGAAAAATGAAAGAACAGCAAAATGTTCAGAAAGATCTCAAGATAGTCAGTTTCTGGGAAGTAAAATAACTGATGAATTTCTGTAGCAATTAAAGGAAAAGTAGAAAACAGGGAAAAGTAGTTCTACTCATACTTTGATTAGAGCAATTTCTGAATTAGGCACTAGCAGTTGTGAAACAGCTCTTAGAATTTCCTTGGACTGTGCCCTGGATGTATCAGCTCAGTGCTGGCTCAGCAGTAGTCAAAAAGGTTAATGGAGCCTTAGGAAATACTACTGATGTTTAAAAAATAAAACTGAAGAAATTGTAAAACCATGTATAGGTCCACACTGTTCACTGCCTTCCCCGTAAATAAATTATTAGAACTGGACACAGTGCAGAGAAGGACAATAGAGATTTTCAGGCATACAGAGCAGTTTCTGTGTAAAGAGATTTAATAGGCTTAGGATTTTTTGGCATATGAAATAAAAATGTCATGTGGGATATTCTAGAGGTCTATGATACAGGTTTAACACACATCAGTGTTTTCTTTCACACTACACATGGCTAAATGTGGAATTTACTGCTAGGGAGCTTTATGGATTCTGGAAGTAAAAGCAAGCATGTTCAAAGGCGATTCAGTGAATTAATGGAAAAGAAGTTTTTCAGGGACTGTTAGATATAAGGAAGTAGGGATGAGTTTCAGTTCGAAGGTCTCTAATATATGGATTTCTTGAAGCTCAGAATTCAAATCACTACATACTTGCTCTGTTCTTACATGCTTTTTCTAGACTCTCACACAGGGTACTGAGTTAAATAGAAGTATGGTCTGACCCACAGTAAATGCTCTTTTGTTACACCTACCCAAGGTGTTGCTTTGAGCATTCTAACACACATATCTGAAGATGATGATGATGACAATAACAATAATTATTATAATAACAACAATTATTATTTGTTATTTATTATTAAATGTTGTTAACGTGTCTCATGTTTCATCCCTCTTCCCATAGATATGCTGCCTGGTTTCTGTCACTGCAAGACTGGCTATGCAGGAGAGAGCTGTGACAGATGTGCCTTGGGTTATAAAGGATACCCTGAGTGCCTGCCCTGCAACTGCTCAGTGACAGGCAGTGTGAATGTTGACCCTTGTGTAGGTCCCTGCATCTGCAAGGTATGGATGTTGAATTCTTCTGAGCCATGGGAAGATACTAATGATACTGAAAGACTGCAATTAATGGTTTTCTATCATACAATAGCATTCCACTGTCCTACCTAGCTATGTTAGTCACTTCTCATAGAACACTTGTTCTTGGTCCTGTAAAGTCTTAGATTGTCTTGTCTCATCTCAGTACTCACTGTAATTAACACAGTTACCTAGAAGCTTGCTGTCAGTCAAACAAGTCCTTAGAAATCTGTAATGAAGGAACACTTCAGAAGACTGAATCATTTGTTTCAAACTCACATCTTCCTCAACGCAGAAACTATATGTTTAAAGTATTGTGGACTGTGACACTAACCTGTAAGATGATTTCAAAAGATTTCCTGCCTTGGGGTGGTTGTTTAGAAATCTCTAATGTATTTTAAAAAATAATAATCCATCCTTTCTTTAGGATGCATTTCTTAATTTCTAGGAAGATATTTTAAGAATTATTTTCTCTATGTGCCTTCATGTACCTCCAGCAAATTAGCTGTCAATATTATATCGAAATAAAAAACTTACAGAAACACATCATCTACTTCTTATAAAACGCCTAGTCACCAGAAATGCTTTAGAAATGGTGGTGCTCTGTAAGTCACAGATTAGTATGTGATCGTGAAATGGCCCAAAGGACAATTTACTACACTGTGGGCTGATTTTTCTGTGTCGTTCTTGTGGGAGTTTCCTTACAGCATTTAGTTAAAAGAATTAGTCACAAATGTGGATTTAAAAATACTTACATTACATCCTTAAATACAAGAACATACACAAAACACATCTATCAGCTCATACTGCATGCACACATTAAAGCTCTGGTGTGACAGCTGAATAGCACTGAAATCTACTCAGAGAATTAACCTTATTCTCACTTTATGTAACAGTCACATGCTCTCTGTCAGAGATAAAATCAATCCATATGACAGTTCTAATTCCTTAGCTATCAAGTCTAGACAATCAGAAAATGGGTGTTTTTGCTATATTCTGACTTGAAAGGGAGCTTTGACAAAGGTGTCATATGCCTAATATAAGATAGCCACTGGTAAATTATTCTTCTTATTATTACATTATTTTTGTAAAACCAAACTGACCTGTTAGTACAATCAGACCAAAAAGAACAAATGTAGAGATAATTGTTCCTATCCCAGAGAGTCCACAGTATATACACTATTTCCTCACTGTTCATCCTTTGTTTCATTTCTGCTCCTTTAATCCCTTTGTAAATGTTTGTGGAAGAAAAATAGCAGCCTTTGCAAATAGCTGAGATACAGATTCATACACATTTCTTTTCACTAGCAATCTTCAAATTCAAATCAAAGCAGATTATGGTCAAAGGGCACTTGAAATCATCGGATTAGTTATGCTCCATGTGAAGAATGAAGTGGAATGCCTGGACAGGTTAATAGCAGATCTTGCTTCCCTTCTTTTAATCACATCTTTCAGTTACATATGATTAGCTCTAAATTTCCTGAAAAAAGTTTTCTTGTAAAGAAAATTGACTGCTGAAAAACAGTTCTAACTATAACCAACACAATGCAACAAAGCATTATCTTTACTACATTACCCAGAGTAAACTAAAGTACAGAAAGGTGAGGGACAAGTATAAATGCCTCCTTTATCACTAATTATCTCAGAGAGCTTTCTGAATGTATATGTTCAGTCTCATTTTTTTATAATTTAAAACTGGACTGAACACAGTATTCAGAAATAAATGAGGCTGTAGAAACATTGTTTCATTCAAGGTTAGATCTTCTTTCCAACTCTGAGTCTTACATATCTATTATCCACTGAACTTGTTGCCTACTCAATAGAATTACACAGGTTTTACTCACTGATGGCATGCTTGAGACTGTAGAGTAGGAAAACTTTCCATTTGAAAACATATCTTGCTTTGCAGCTCTCTTTTTTTCTATTTTTTATTTTACCTTCCCACTCTACACACAAGAAGCAAATTGGCAAGGTCTGAAGCTTTTGAGACCAGTGTTCATAATTCTAGTTAGTAGAATGGTGTGTGAGAGCATTTGGATGCCTGTTAGCTCCCAGTTGCTACCAAGATTATTTTTCATATAAAGCATGAGTAGCTGGGTGATTTCAGCATACCTGTGGCAATTGATTAGTCCAAAAATTGCTGGTGAAAATGGAAAAATATCAATCTTTAATGAGAAGTTGAAGTTAAAAGTAGTTGACTGATAGCCTTGAGTTGTATTAAGGAGATTTTTGGGTTGTTGAACAATCTATATGATGTTGTTGAGGGGGAGCATAGATACAGCACAGCAGTAGAGACAGAGCAGAGATACTTTGCTATGCATGTCAATGTCTAATTAGTGGCAAAAACCTATTTACATTTTTAAGTTTTCTCCTTCTTTAACTGTCATTACCCCTTCTCCCTCATTGTCCCTATTTTAATCCATGCCTGCCATCCTTTCTCCCCATACCTCCACATGCTTTGCCGTGCTTTTTTCATCTTTCCTAGATCTTAACCAGGAGGCCACCAAGTGGTTTTTGGTGAACTTACTTCAGAGCTGTGTGTTTCCAGCAATCATAGGCTACACAGCCTGGGCAGACTTTTTATAATGTGTTCATTCTCTGCGGATGTGGAGCCAAAAATTTGGTCTTGTGTGCCTGCCATATAGCACTGTCTCCAGGATTAAAGACATTGTATATAACACTTTTGAAATGGAAAGTATTTTCTGGGCTGTCTTTGGGAAAATATTGAATTACTAAGCAAGCACCAGAGTGTGAGCCTTTTGCAACATACTCCTCGTAGAAAAGCTAGCTTCCAGGAAACTTTAGCCTATGGAAAAGCTTTGCCTGTAGGACAAATTTATTTATTCTGTAAACTAGCAGGACTTAATGCACAACATAAGATTTATCTGAAAAATGTAATTACCAAATGCTAAGGTTAAAATTCTTCATGTATATTTAGTGCCTGGCTTTCTGCAGCACAAGGTTTTGCAGACCTGGATGCACAGCTGGCAAACACATGTAGTTATGGGAAGAAGAAATGCAGCCCTTTTAAAAATCTGATTTAGCCTGAATTCAGCTATTAATGATAGGCCACTGAAAAAGTGATGCCATGATTTCCTGGTACAACTAACGCTGTGTACCTGTAGTTCCTATCAATTGGGCATGCACAGGTTTTATCAGGCATACCTACAAGCTACAGTTGTTGAGGCTGTAACATTGTGTCCAATAGTTCCTTCCTCGCTGACACTTTTAAGCATAAAGGAGATAAATTAGATTACTCCCTAAAATCAGGTGTGTCCATTCACGGAGAAGAAAAATTAAAAATTATATAATGTCCAAATTCTGTGTCTTGTTACTTATATGCAGCAATAGTGACTTCTATTGTGTAGAGGACTTGCTACTAATATTCACATATAAGAATAATCTTTCTTACAAATGTGTTTGTAGTCCTGCATTTATACTCTCCTACAGACCTCAGCTTCTAATCTGTGATAACTGAAGTAATATTCTAATGTGCTTTTCCAGGAACATGTTGAAGGAGAAAACTGTGATCGTTGCAAACCAGGTTTCTTCAATCTGCAGCAAAATAATCCCAAAGGCTGTGAGGAATGCTTCTGCTCTGGGAAAACAAGTGTCTGTACACACTCCCACCTTACCTACAGAAGTGTAAGAAAAAGCATGCCCTATCAGTACCTGTGCTTGGTTTTCTGTTTCTGTGTGTTGTCCCTGTCTATCGTCACCAGAGTGCATCTTACAAAATCATGCATGTTCTTTTATGCCCCATATAATTTTTATTTATTGGAAAGAAAATGCTTGTAAGCTTTGTTTCTGTTCATTGTGAGCAAGTTCTGAAAAAGTGCAATTGAACAGTGAGAAGTGCAAAAGAAGTCAGAACAGTCAAAAATTAAGCCATGTGCGTAAACACAGTCCCGGAGTGTGCTTACATAATCAGTCCTGAGTTAATGCAACTTATCCATAGGGCAGTCTCTTTTCCAGGTAATTATTAGGTTTCTAGACCTGAAAAAAAAATTAAGAATTTTAAAACAATAGGTGTACAATATACAGCTTATGGTAAAAAAAAAAAAAAAGAAAAGGATGCCCTATAGGAAGCATTTTGAGTGAATTTTTTTTTCATACTACATTCCTAAGAAAGGATGTGAAAGAGAGAAGAACCTACTGTTCTTATAAGTGCTGTAGAAAAATGTCTTTAACCTGCAGATATCCTCTAAACTTTAAATTAGTTCTCAAAGCTCAGGTACTCATTCCACTCTAATGGGATGTATGCTACATATTCATGTCTGTAGGTTGAGTTTGGTAAATGTGTTGCAGGTCTAGTAGCTCCTGGAATTCTGCAAGTAAAATCATATATGCCTAGTGTGCTCATTTTTATGCCAGCACCTGAAAATTTTTCCATCCCATGGCTGAGCTAATTTTTCATTCTGCTTTTATCCAGGCTCCAGAAGCCATCTTTGTATGAACAATGTGCTCTTTTCTGATGATTAATTTCTAGTTGTGGGATTTCAGAAGTTCAAGTTCTGGTGCTTTCCAGCTTTGTTTTTGTTTTCTAAAAAGCAAAATAATAATAATAAAAATATATATATTTGAGCTTTAAATTTGTAAGGCTTTAGAATTACTAATTATTATAAATTACGTGGTTTACAACAATCAGAAAATGCATATGCATTTCTCAGCTCATCTCCCATACCCTCTGTGACTGATATTTATAGAAAACTTCTGTAACATTTGGATATATTATTTTGCATATGTTTGTACGATAGAATTTCCTCCTTGCTCTAGACCATTTGAACCAGAGAAAACAAATACCTGCAGTTACTTCAAACTACTCAGAAGTTGTAACTCCCAGTCACATACAATAAGAGAAATTTTGACTGTTGTTACTTTGTTGTTTCCTTTGTTCCCAAATGGTTATGAATCATATAAACCTAATCATTTTCTTAAAAATGGAAGAATGACAGGCTGTGACTATTGAAATGGCTGATGTACTGATTCTCATTGTAATGTGTTTTTTGTTTTGTTTTGTTTTTCTGTCGCTATAGATAGAAGACATGAATGGCTGGTATCTGACTAGCTTACAGGGTCACATCAGAGTTACCCCCAAGCAAAAGAGATTTGATGGACAACAGCAGTTTAGCATCAGCAACGTGGCTGCTCGAAAAGTACTGCCAGAGACTTATTACTGGAGTGCACCCAGTTCTTATTTGGGCAACAAAGTAAGTGCAGATGGTACTTGCCTAAACACTGATTTGATTTATTGAGAAAAGAAGTAAGGCTTTGAAGGTGGGTGGAACTGAGGGAAGATTAACTTGGAATACCTATTTGACCAGCAAAATTGCAAGCAGAAAGGAATCAGGTGTATGGTGTATCCTTGTGAGACAAAATGTTAAAGAAAATTAACTAAGCATCTTCAACCTTGAGCCCTCTTTGGGCTTGTGCTGTCAGGTATTAGAAAAGTCTGTATAGTTTGCAGCACTGATTTTTGAATGAATTAGTGGGTGTGTCATTCAACTTTCCCATTCTCTTCCTAAATTGTCCTCAGCTTTGAAAACCAGTTCCCTCATCTGCTTTTCAGAGATGCAAGTTGTACATCAGATGTTGTGGGGGAGTGTTACAAAACTTTAGTGTTTGGCAAGAAAGTTGTGTGTGGGGAGCTCTCTGCCCTAGAACTCAGAAAATGCTGTTGTGAGCTCTGTGCCAGTTCTAATGCATGTATTTATCCAAGTCTATATGTGTCCATGTACACATATATTCATGCCCTTTAGGTTAATACCAAATATTTGTTTTCCAAAGTCATGGATGCTTTAGTGATCTGACTATGAGGATTCTCGCTATTAGACTTTCTGCTGTCATACATGATGCCTTCATGAAAATCTCAATTTTTTCCGGAGAGTAGAATTGAGGTCTGAATGAGCCCTAAATGTGAAGAAAGCTAAGCAGCTTTCCATTTCCCGTAACCCCGATTATGCTAAAACTGATCAGAAATGCTAACACTAATATACTTGAGCACATTTTCGTCTGCAGTCTCTTCAGGCTAGTCAACCTCTTATTTATTTATTTTCTTCCTGCTGGCTGAAAATCAACATGACAGAAGGTAAGTGAGCATGTTGAAACTAAATAGCATCATTCCAAAGAATTGGGCATCCTGTTCATGGCTATAAATTGTTAAAGATAGTCGGGATCATTTAGCTGGGCAAGAGAGAGTCTCTTCTTTAATGTTCCATGGCAGGTGAACTTACTCTGAGATATGAACTGATGCTTTTCCAGACAGAATTTCACCCTGCTTCTCTTCAGTGAGCAAAATAATGGCAAGAATGTACACAAATGATTTGAACATGGAAGATATTTTTTCAGTGTAATTTGAAGGTCCTTTGTGGTTACTGTCAGATATCTCTTTATGAATGAAGCAATTTGCCTTAATAACTGAACCATATAAATTTTTGATACTACAATAATACCAAAAGCACTCGCAAATTACCACAGTACATCTTAACTGTCATGTTTAATCACGTAAATTATAGTCATAATGACATGCTTAGGTCATATGATTAATGCTATGGAAAGGGAAATGGAAATAGAATATTGAGAGTCCTTATTTGTAAACTAAAGAAAACATTTTTCTAAAGAGCTAAAACTGGATAAAACCAAATAGCTGAAATTAGATAAAACATCCTTTCTTGAGAGTGGCTGTGTTTCAGTAGAATAATTGGTATCTCAGAGCAAGGAAGCTTCTTTAGAAGTTTTTGTCTTAGGCAATGTAGAGAATTAATTCAAAAATCTTATATCAAGATGTAGTCTTCTATTGAATATATAAACCTTGTGTCACAGAAAACTGCCTTACCATTTTATTGTTAAAATTAGTGCTCTTAAATACTTTTCCCCATAATAAAATTGAGTAAAAGGTAGTAACCATCCTGCATTTCCTAGTTTTCAAATACAGCTCACAAACCTTATTTAAAACAATTATTTTAATATAAAGTTGGCATGTAGTGCATATGCCTCCCCAATGTTGATTACTATATGTGTGCTATCTGCTTGTTTTACATCCATCTCCAAATGCTACTTTTGGATGAAAAAAGTGTTATAAATAGGATGCTCCTAAGTGTGCAGCCTTCAGCTTTTTCTTTTTTGTCTAAATCTGAGTGACACTAGGCTATGTGATACTGGTCTTTGTGGCTCTAAGGAGACGTAAATAACAAGAGGCTATAGATGGTACAGGATTCTTGTTTATGTCAGAGTGGGATAAGAATATAAGGAAATTACTTTAACATCACCATATACTTTTAGTCTTATAAATATATGTGCCAGTATGAAAACGTAACCTTGGATGTACAAATACAGGTAATTTTTTGAAAGCCAGAAAATTTACGTATCTGAACACACAATTTGAACTGAAAAATGGAACACTGTTTTTGATGCAGAATATGTTTGGGAGTAATCTGGAGGAATTTAATTCCTAGAAATAAAATACCTAGTGCATAATTTGGGAGAGCAGATTTTAAATGGATAGTATTAAGGTTTCAGTAGGTATCATAAAACAATTTAGCTTCTTGTCATCCTACCTTTTCATAGCCTACTGAACTAAGGATTGTAGCAATTATGAGGACTAGTGGTCTGTTAGAGCTTAATGTTACTGAAAATTTGTTATGTTCTATCAACTCAAATTACATTTTAGGCATTTGAAAACACCCTGTGTTTTTTATTTTAGAAGTTTCTTAAATTGTTTTCACAATGGATCTATAGGTTTGTTTTAAACTTGTGTCCATGCTAAAATATTATATAACTTGTCTGAAAGAGTTAAGAGTTACATTCTGATGATGTTTGATCAGAACACTGGAAGGAAAGTATAAAATTAATTCAAGTAAGATTCCAAACTCAGCGGGATTATGTGAAACACTTCTTTCTTTCCAATTACTGTGGCAGGGTTAGGTGTCCACGATGTTTCAGAAGACTGACATTAACTGGCTCTTTGACACTAGGACAAAAAGCAATTCAATAATTTGTATACTGAGAAGAAGCCATTCACAATTAGCCAAAAGAAAACATGATATGGTGCATATCTAAATAAAGATATGACACCCCCACACACACACACACAAGGAGGGGCAGCTGCAGCCACTTGAGGTTCCTTGAGGAAACATCCCTCTTTGGTTAGAGAAAGTCTCTGCTTTATATTCTCTCTGCTGCTGCAAATTTTATGTTGCTTTCTCTGCTAAGGGCCAGTTTTAACTGTGAAGGTGGAGGTTTACCCTTCTTCTTTCAGATGGCCATCACAGGTTAGTTCAGCCTTTAGATGGAGGCCATCCTAGAATCCAGGTCTCTGAACATCGTTAGGTCTCAACACCCAGCTGTCATACAGAAAACAGGTAATACACCCCCTCTAATACCTCTATCTGTTTTTTCAGCAGATATTAGTAGAGTCATTACTCAGACTGCAAACAACATGCTAGCAGCACTAAAACACCTCTGCTCAAAGCCACTGTTTGCTTACTGACAGATTTTACTCAGACTGAGAAGTTTCTTGCACCAAATGTTGTTTTAGAGGAGTCATTTGAACTAGTTGTATCGCATGATCCCATTCAGTGTAAGTAAAATAATGTAATTTGATCCTTCTTGAAGTCAGAGTATGTTGAAAATCAAAGCAAAAGATGCTTGAATAAAAGGCTTTCTTATCTCTTAGAAAAACTCTTATCACATCATGATGGTCAACTCCACAGACTTAAGCAGGTATATGGTGGATACATTGTTCTTTCTTTGACCTCTAGTTAAAACCAAGACAACAGCTGAAACTTTTGTGTATAGTCCGTGCAAACGGAACAGGAAGGAGACTTGTTTGACTTAACACTGTCACTTCATTTATTTTGCTTGTTCTTTTAGAATTAGTCGTGTAACTTATTTGTTGACTTACAGAAGTTGATGTTTCTTTGAGTCCAGAAATGAAGACACTGTAAAAAGCCTGTAATCAATATGTGCAAACTTTTAAAATCTATCAGCCCTTTAAAAGCACTCTAGTGTGGAAAACTAGATTGGGATGGAGCAAGCAGTTTGTTTTGTGACATATTTTCTATTGCAGACTGCCCAGAATACCTCATAAGATTAAATATTGAATTATAAAATAATCATAAGCTAGATCCTTTTGGCTTTTATGTTTATTTCCTTCCATTAGTTTTCATTTCTTAGGCAATTCTGATACAAAAAGCAGAATAATGCAAAGCAAATTGCAGTCTACAGCTCCCAGAGGGGAGGGAGGGAGTTAAAACCCAAGCCATAAAGAAGTGTAAATAATACAATAATCAGCTGGAACAGAAACGCCAGGATCAATTGTCCTAAATTATTAATGCATCTAAACCCAGAAAGCTTAATCTAGTATTGTCATAGTTTCAGAGCTCAAGACTTTCTTGTTCATAGGACATGATAGAGTTAGGTGGATCCACAATTCTTTTTCTTCCTTTTACTGCCTGCTTCAAAAAGAACAACAGTCTAACTTAACACCTTTTGGTATAAATGGATGAGACTCAAATTAAATTATTGTTTGAAGCTGTGTTTTTCTACCATCAGTTTGTTTTTAAGGTCATTGACCTAATGAAAAGCAGTGAGTGACCTAGCCTACATATTTCCAACACACAGCTGTGTTTTAAATTTAACCAGCAGACTGCTTTTATTAACATAATGGCAGTGCTTGAAGTATCTGCTGTGAGAGAGATTTTGCTACAGTGATGGTAAGTGCAGTACTTCATGATAAATTTGCCTTTTTAATACCCTCTGCATAGAAATAAGTTTCAGCCCCAGTTCTGACTGTGTAACAAAGAACATTCTCCATCAGAACTTAACACAAACAATTTTGTGTGGACATTTGTTGATTCTTAACATCTTGTAAGTTTTGAGTGGGATGAAATAGTAAGTTATGCACATGATCTGTATTTGTAAAAGTAATACGCACCAGCAGCACATAGTATGCAAGAAATCTCCATTCAGTGTAAACACTTCTGAGGTTACTCACAGTTGCTGCAGTTCCTCAGATTTCTTTGAGTAGTGTCAACAGCCAACACATGGCAGAAAAATAAAAAGATTCATTTGAACCTAAAGAAATACATCTTTTGTAAAGACAGCTACTTCAGTATGTTTTTTTCATATTTGAGTTAATTTGTCTGATAAAAAGCCAATTTCATTTATTGATGTGTTTTTATTTTTTAACACGTAACCTAAAACTAATATAAATAATGTAATTTTATTTTAGATCATAATCTAAATTGCCTTGACTGAAAGTAAGTCACCATGGTAATCAGACTCGATCAACAGCATGAAGATCTCTTCAATTTATACCAAATGTGCTGTTTATTTTATTAGCACTTACTTCACTATAGCTTCTAAGATAACAGGCATGTTCAGATACTGAAAGGATGAGACAAACATGGCAGAAATGCAAGTGAAGAGCAAAACATTTTAAAGATTTGAACCATAGCTAGCTGATGCTTCCTTTATGTTTACTTAGTTTATATTATATGGTTGGGTTTAGATTCTTTTTCCGAAAATATTTTCTCAGTGTGGCACCACAAGATGAGACAGCGTTAGGTCACATTCTTTCACAGCTGTGGCTAGCCAAATTTTGCTTGATCCCCAATAAAAACTGAAACTATATCAGGACTGTCCTATTTGGGGTTCAGCTACCCTGACTGTAGGTCCACACCCCAGGGAATTCCTATAGGTCTCTGCCAAAATTTGGCACTCACCTCAGAGCTAAAAGCAGTGTTCCTACAGAGAAAGCCCCTGAGATGTCTGATGCATCCACCCAGATGGAAGCTGTAAGGAAGGAGACTTCAGTACAGGTGATAGGTTGCAGTGAATGCCCCGACCCTGCTCCCAGTAAGAAAGTAAGGACACACATAAGATGTGCACAGGTTGATGATCTGTTACATCAGGTGGCCGAGTTGCAGGAAACGAAAGCCTGCACAGTATTAGAGGAGCAGAGATAGAGATAGGTGGTTTCATAACTATGTTCCTGTAAGGGACAGAGAGCAGCCCTGAGGAGACAGACTTGGGGGGTGGTAGTAGATGAGAAGCTTGACATGAGCTGCCAGTGTATGCTTGCAGCCCAGAAGGCCAACTGCATCCTGGGCTGCATCAAAAGAAGTATGGCCAGCAGGTTGAGGGAGGTGATTCTGCCCCTCTACTTCGCTCTGGTGAGACCCCCCCATGGAATACTGCATACAGGTCTGGAGCCCTCAGGACAGGAAAGACATGGATGTGTTGGAGAGGGTCCAGAGAAGGGCCATGAAGATGATCAAAGGGCTGGAGCACCTCTGCTACGAAGACAGGCTAAGAGAGTTGGGGCTGTTCAGCCTGGAGAAGAGAAGGCTTCAGGGAGACCTTATTGCGGCCTTCCAGTACCTGAAGGGGCCTATAGGAAGGCAAGGGAGGGGCTTTTCACCAGAGAGGGTAGTGATAGGACAAGGGGTAATAGTTTTAAACTGAAAGAGTGTAGATTTAGGTTAGACATTAGGAAGAAATTCTTTAGTGTGAGGGTAGTAGGGCACAGTGATAGGTTGCCCAGAAGAGTTGTGGCTGCCCCATCCCTGGAAGTGTTGAAGGCCAGGTTGGATAAGGCTTTGGCAACCTGATCTAGTGGGAGGTGTCCCTGCCAATGCAGTGGGGTTGGAACCTGAGGATCTTTAAGGTCCCTTCCAACCTTAAGCATTCTATGATTCTGTCATTCTGTGAGACACCACTGAGAATGATACACCTTGAACTCTGATGACCCAAAAAAGCAGGGCTCTGCTTCAGCCTGCACTCTCCAGCATCACAACCAAGAACAGATATGAAGCTTTAAGAGCTATAAATACTCATGAGCAAGGTCTGCAAGGAGAAACTATACTAGTAGCACACAGTGGATATTGTAAAAAGAAGCAACGAGTACTCGTAGTAGGTGACTCTCTGTTAAAGGTCACTGAGGTGCCCATCTGCCAACCTGACAGGGAGTCACAAGAGGGATGCTGCCTTCTCGAAGCTAAGATCTGAGACGTTGCTGAGAGAATGCCACAACATGTAAAGAGCACAGACTACTATCCACTGTTACCCTTTCATGTGGACGCAAGCGAGAACCTGGGCAGAATCAAGGAATACTACAGAGCCCCCGGGGTGCAACTGAAAAATATTGGTGCCCACGTTATCTTTTTCTCCATTTTAGCAGCTGGAGGAAAGGGAACAGCCAGAAATGGATGTATAATGCAAAACAACTTCTGATTACGTGGCTGGTGCCATCGTGAGGGTTTTGGCTTTCATGGCAATGGGGCATTCTTTGATGACTATGACCTGTTAGGGGGGAGGGAGGGAATCCATCTGTCTGGAACAGGCAAGGTAATCTTTGGCAGCAGGCTGTCCAACTTAGTTAGGCGGGCTTTAAACTGAAGGACTCAGAGGGTGGGGTCCAAAATGGCAATGCCCATGCCATCATATCCAACTGGGGAATAAGCCAGGCCAACCAAAGCAGCAACAAATGTTCCTTAGCTGCCTCCCAAGATGAGAATCAGAAGGCAAACTGCCTCAAGGGTGTGTATTGCTATGGTGGATCCTCTTGCCCTCTGTCCAGGGAAACCTGCATGCTCAGTTACCTCTCTGAAAGGCCTGTACAGTAACACATATAGCATGGGGGATAAACAGGAAGAACTAGAGATCTGTGTGTGGTCGCAGGGCCATGATCTCATTGCATTTACAGAGACATGGTGGGATAGCTCACATGACTGGAATGCTGCCATGGATGGCTACATGCTTTTTAGGAAAGACAGGCCAGCAAGGTGATCTGATGGAGTTGCTCTTTATGTGAGAGAGCAACTGGAATGTACCAAGCTCTGCCTAGGAGTGGGTGGAAAATGAGTCAAGACCTTATGCATAAAATACAAGTGGCAGACTAACATGGGTGACACTGTAAATCCATGGCCCACAATGGAATGCACCCACAGTTGCTGAGGGAGCTGACAGATGTCATTGCTAAGCCACTCTCTATTATCTTTGAAAGGTCATGGAGAACAGGATAGGTGCCTGAGAACTGCAAGAAAGCCAATGTCATTCCAGTCTTCAAAAAGGGCAAGAATGAGGACCCAGGAAATTGCAGTCCAGTCAGCCTCGCCTCCATCCCAGGAAAAGTGATGGAGCTGCTAATTCTGGATCTCATCTCTAAGCATGTGGAGGCAAAGAAAGTTATCAGGAGTAGTCAGCGTGGATTCACCAAGGGGAATCATGGTTGACCAGTCTGATAGCCTTCTATGATGGCATGACTGGTTGGGTAGATTAGGGGAAAGCAGTGGATGCTGTCTACCTGGACAAACGCAAGGCTTTTGACACTGCCTCCCATAAAATCCTTCTAGATAAAATAAGAAACTACAGGTTAGGTGAGTGGACAGTGAGGTGTATTGAGAACTGGCTGAATGACAGAGCACAGAGGGTTGTGATGAGCAGTGCAGAGTCTAGCTGGAGGCCTATAGCTAACAGTGTTTCCCAGGGTTCAGTTCTGAGTTCAGTCTAGTTCAACATATTTATTGGTGACTGGATGTAGGGACATGTGTACCCTCAACAAGTTTGCTGAGGATAAAAAACTGGGAGGAGTGGCTGATACACCAGAAGGCTGTACTACCATTCAGCAAGACCTGGACAGGCTGGAGAGCTGGGTGGAGAGGAACACAATGAAGTTCAACAAAGGCAAGTGTACAGTCCTGCACCTAGGGAGGAATGACCCCATGTACCAGTACAGGTTAGGGGTTGACCTGCTGAAAAGCAGCTCTGCAGAAGAACTGGGGAGTCCTGGTAGAACAGTTAACCATGAGCCAGCAATGTGCCTTGTGGCCAAGAAGGACTGGTGTGCATTAAGAAGAGTGGGGACAGCAGGTCAAGGGAGGTTATCCTCCCCCTCTGCTCTTCACTGGAGAGGCCACATCTGGAGTACTGTCCCCAGTTCTGGGCTGCCCATTTCAAGAAAAACAAGGAACTGCTGGAGAGAGTCCAAAGATTATTAGGGGACTGGAGCATTTCTCTTATGAGGAAAGACTGCAAGACCTGGGTCTAGCCTGGAGAAGACTGGGAGGGGATCTTACCAATGCTTATATATACGTAAAAGGCGGATGTCAACGGGATGGGATCAGACGCTTCAGTGGTGCCCAGTGACAGGACAAGGGGCAATGGGCACACAGGAAGTTCCATCTGAACATGAGGAAAAGCTTCATTACTCTGAGGGTGCCAGAACACTGGAAGAGGCTGCCCAGTAAGGTGTGAAGTTTTTTTTTCTGGAGATATTCAAAACCCACCTGGACAAGATCCTGTGCAACCTGCTCTCAGTGAGCCTGCTTTAGCAGAGGCATTGGACTAGATGATCTCTAGAGGTCCCTTCCTCCCCTACCATTCTGTGACTGTAAAGAACCAGCAAGACATAAGCAATATTTGCACATTGTTCCTTATCAATTTGTTGGAACAGTTCAAGTACAGCCATTGTGATTGCAGGGCAAGTTAAGGATGCCCAGTTGACTGTTGTGGCCTCTTTTGGCCTTGGAAGTGAGTTGAAACAGGGCTCAGAATCTGGCCAGTGGAGTCCACTGACTGCAATATTTTATGTATCCCATGATACATTTAATTTCTTTGTGCTAAAATCATCTTATACTACTGTAGATGAAAGGGGAAATTTATTCTTGGTGAAATTATTTCATAAATCTCAAGTGTCCTTTGTGTTACCTGCTTACTCAAGTCTACCTTGAAGGCAAGGGTTTTAATCAATAGTGGCAATTGAAAAATGGAGAAACTAGCAGGAAATAAAGTAGTTTCACAGAGGAAGGGATGTGAATGCTAGAGAGAGAATACTGAGGGGTGTTAGAAAATAATAAGAAAGTAAATTGGAGAATATGCTTGCCAGATTGAAAAGTCTTATTCTTCTTATGTCTGACCCCAAATACTAAAATTCTGAAGGATCCAATGAAGCAGAAGAAAAAGACAAAAAGTCTTTAACTTGGAAAGTATTAATATGTCTGGTGATTTCTTCTGAGGGCTAATCAACATGCAAAGAAGCATGGTGATGGTAATTCCTAAACTAGAGGTAGCTAAATTGAACAGTGGTTACTTAAGACTGCAAAGGAAAACAAGTTTATGAAAGGGAGGACATGTGAGGGTTTTGTTCCTCTTGTATCCCTTTGCATGCTAAGTACTTCAGTAAATTAGCATTAGCTTTGGAAATTATATTTGGAGTTCCTTGCTGATCACATGGAGGTACAGGGTTTAATGGAGTTTTACTCAACTTATCCATTTTAATTAATCAGACAGAATTTATAGTCCAGACATCTAGTTGATACTGGGGCTACACAGAGGTGTGATGAAAGAATATATGTCCATCACCAAAAAGGTATATGTAAGAGCTACTGGAAGGTCATTCTTAAAATATGAGAGCTACAAAGAGGTAGTGTTCAGTTTTGTTTCCAGATTTCCCTTTTAGGAATCATTGAGTTGCTATTTCTGTTTGATTTAACTGTCTCCCCCACGATTTATGTTAAATTTAAATTAATTACAAAATTCATTGTAATTGTAATTAATTCAATCGTAATTTAAATTGTTGAGTATATAACTCCTTAGTAAAGCTGTGTGATGCCACTGAGCTTTAGTTTTGTAGTTTTGTGGTCAACTTTTGCTTTCCACAGCAAAAAGGCAAAAGGTATGGAGAAAGGCAGATGCACTGAGAATTTCTGATGGCAAACAAGGGAAACAGCCACTTCTGGAGACCATTTGTAGTACTTTCAATCTATGCTATTTTGTTTTTGAAGTCTGGCATGCTCAGAAGCATCTGACAATCTCAAAAATGTTCTTGACATGCAGCTTCTCTACAAGAGGGATACATTTCATTACATCCATTTTACACATATAAATTAGCACTGCTTTTCTTCTCATCTGTCTTCAGAAACTAGGTTTTGGTGCCTAAACTTCATTGACTAACTTTACCTTGTGTCATTGAGAAGTTTTAAGGCCAAACCAGTGTAGTGCAAGTGCCCAAATCCAAGCACTAGTCACTTGTGTACAGATGCAATTAAAAGGTATGTGCATGTGAATTTGTGTGAGACATATTTCAGTGTATAGGTGTCATGTGGATTTTTAATCAGTTCATAGGTCTGAGAGACCTAATCCAACTATCTTTATTAATGGCATTTTACATCCATTATCATTAACAAAAAGGTTGTCTATTTGTACAACGACAGACTGGCAGGAGTCACTCATTTTTAGCACACTGAGCACCATCACTAACTAGAATATAGAAGAAGGGAAAGTGGTTTATCTATGGATGAAAATGGTACAAATTCAATTAAGATATCACTAGTGAGAGAAAACTCAAACTAACTCTCAAAGTGTACAAAAAAAGCTGCTATTTTTTTTATTTTATTTTATTTTTTTAGTGGGAAAACAGTTCCGCAATTAATTCTAGTAAAAAAAATCAGTGATTTTTTTTAAATTCTATATATTCTTGAGTTTTCTCTAAATGATTGGTGAGTGGTAGAGCCATTATGTTGTGAGTGCCTTACAAACTGTAATTTTCAGAGGTTGATATTCCATATTTACGATATTTCCAGTCAGTCATCAAAAAAGTAAGTGTCAAAATTACCATTTTTGTATATTTCAGCTTAATAAGAAAAAGGCAGAGAAAGGCAGACCATCAGATAGTCTGCTATGAACATAAGATTTTAACATCTATGCTGGGTCTGGCTGTGCTGAAGTTAACTTACTTCATAGCAGCCTAAATGGAGCTGTGCTCTGCTTATGCAGCTAAAACAGTGTTGGTAACATACTGTCATCTTGGCTTCTGCTGAACATAGCTTGCACAGCATCAAGGCTTTCTCTCCAGTCTTTTCCCCTGATTCATAAGCCTTTTAACCTTCCAAAGCCTTTTAACCTTCCAAAGCCTTTTAACCTTCCACCATCCCTTGGGAGAGAGTAGTGAGTGAGAGGTTGGTGGATGTTTGGCTGCTGCCCAGGGTCAACCTACCACAGGACATCATTGGAAAATGATTGAAGAATGATGGAAAGCCTTTGATGATGCAGCAGTTGCAAAGGAAGTTTTCAGTATGGCTGTGATATACTGACAAAGAATGGAATTATGAAATGGGAACCAGATCTCACAAGATAGTACAATAGTGATCAGAAGGTTGAATGATTGGTGTAGTTTTAACTTGTCTTTTCATAGAGTCATTATTCTAAACATTTTAGTATTGTGAGTGACTCATGCTTTGATCTAATATCTGAACAGAGTATGAAGCATCCTTGAAATCCTATAGGTCCTCTGTCTCTTGTACACTATTCCAGCTGTCTCATCTACCTTATTGTTACCTGATTGCTAAAGATTTCTGAATGGACCCATACTGCTTCGTTAAATCTCTAAAAGGCAAAATGTGCTCCATTACTTTACCTTTCTATTAAGTTTAAGTACTGTAAGCTGATCTTTACCAGGAGAGAATGATAGGGGCAAAGATTTTATTAGATTTTATTTTCCAAAGACTCTAGCTAACTACAACTTTCTTTAGAAAGCAAACCTCAGTGGAAACTTTATATATTCACTAAGTTTCTAGAAATAAGGGCTACCCTAGCTAGTGAATGAATTTCCTTTGTCTTCCTAGATCCAGGAGACAAAAGGATTAGGACCAGATATTTGGCATATTGAAGGGATAATCATGTGCTAGAACCCCAGTCTGAACTGTGATGAATTATTAAACAAGTGGTTTATTGGGCTATTAAATATTACCTGCAAAGCACTGCTCATCTCCTTGAGACACATCCAGAGGTAACTGAATTGAGCCAATTAGACTGACTGTCTATTCAATGAGTTGTGACCTATCAATGGTAATAACTTATTATGATGATAAATGAACCCATCTCTCAAACTGAAGCCCAGGTACACACTTCAGCAGTTTCCTTGAATCATAGGGCCATTACCTATCAACTTCAGATTGACAGGAGCGACAGGAATGAGAGCAGATAGCATGCATGAGTAGACGCAGATGGTTGTTTTACCAAAATGAATATATTTGCACTTACTTTGGGTGAGGTTGTTTTGTGGGTTTGGGTGGTTTTTTAATGGGCCTGCCTGAACATTTCATATTTCATTAGAAGCACCTAACATTTTTGACAATATGTGCAGTACCACCTCTGTCTCCTGAGATGCCTGGATGAATTTCTGATTGGTATCTACACGCCTTTTCAGTCTGACAGGCACTATGTATTGTGATACAGGAGAATCCTTTTTCTAATTGAAGAGTTTGTTTTATTTGTTTGGCCCTCTTAGCCCTATCTATTATTTTCCAGAGGTAATTTCCTGAAAAAAATAAGCAAGATAGAGGAACCGTAACATTACCAGTATTTTTCATTATTTTATTATAAGCTTTTGAAACCTTTAAGTATCAAATATCATTAAACACTTAGAACACTTCTGGACCAATTACTTGGTTAGTTTAACTCTTTCAGGAAGCAGGAAAATTTTCCACAGTGAAGGCAGTTGTTTTAGCAACATTCTGTGACAGTTTTCTTCTGTTTTGTTTTTTTTTAATTTTTTCTGTAATTCTTCTCACTCCCCCCATCCCCCAATTTAAGGATTTCAATGTATTTTATTTATTGAAAATAGCAGTGCGAGAGATACAAACCTTCATTTTACTGTCCTGAAAGATTATTTTGGTTATGACTCAATTTTAAAAGTGAAATTGTGTGAGAGAAATAGCTTTATATATTCCTAAACTATATCTCAGTTACCCATGAGATAGCTACAGTCTGCTCTGAAAGTTTGGCCTGGAGTCAGTACTCCCTTGAATGAAGACAGTCAGCAATCTTTCCTATATCCATACATCTCTTACGTGGTATGCTTTGTACCAGGTTTCCTGCAGTGTATCCTGGTGAGCCATGCCTCACCACAGTACATACTTTACTGTGCAGGGACCTCCCACTAAACCAGGTTGCTCAAAGCCCCATCTAGCCTGGCCTTGAACACTTCTAGGGAGGAGACAACCATAACTTCTCTGGGCAACCTGTTCCAGTGTCTCACCACCCTCACACTGAAGAATTTCTTCCTAATGTCTAACCTAAGTCTCCTGTCTTCCAGTTTAAAGCCATTACCCCTTGTCATATCACTACATGCCTTTATAAAAAGTCCCTCCCCAGCTTTCCTGTAGCCCCTTCAGGTACTGGAAGGCTGCTATAAGGTCTCCCTGGAGCCTTCTCTTCTCCAGGCTGAACAATCCCAACTCTCTCAGCCTGTCCTCATAGGAGAGGTGCTCCAGCCCTCTGATCATCTTTGTGGCCCTCCTCTGGACTTGCTTCAACAGCTCCATGTCCTTCTTATGTTGGGGGTTCCAGAACTGGACACAGCACTCCAGGTGGGGTCTCATGACTGCTGAGCAGAGGGGGACAATCACCTCCCTCGACCTACTGGCCATGCATCTTTTAATGCAGCCAAGGATATGGTTGGCTTTCTGGGCTGCAGTCACATATTGCTGGCTCGTGTTGAGCTTCTCATCAACCAACACTCCCAAGTCTTTTTTCTCAGGGCCGCTCTCAATTAATTCTCCATCCAGCCTGCATTTGTGCTTGGGTTTGCCCTGACCCAGGTGCAGGACCTTGCACTTGGCCTTGTTCAACTTCCTGAGGTTGGCATGTGCCCATTTCTCAAGCCTGTCAAGGTCCCTCTGGATGGCATCCCTTTCCTCCAGTGTGTCAACCACACCACACACTTTGGTGTTGTCAGCAAACTTGCTGAAGGTGCTCTCAGTGCCACTGTCCATGTCTCTAACAAAGATGTGAAACAGCACTGGTCCCAGTACTGACCCTTGGGGAACACCACTCATCATTGTTCTCCATCTGGATATCGAGGCATTGACCACAACTCTTTAAGTATGACCATCCAGCCAGTTTCTTATCCATCATTTCATTTACTTTGAAGTTTTTTTGAAGCTCAGGTGATTGAAGTATGTCATGTTTTAGAGGAACTTCTTTTAAATTAAATGTAACAATGCAGATCTATAAATATATATAGTAATTTGAAATGTTTGCCAAGTTTAAAAAAATAAGAGGTGGAAAATTTTAAAAAGTAAAATGAAAAAAACCCTAAAATATCAGCATTGTGTTGTCATTAGTTATGAAAACAAGATTTCCTAACTTAATAAACCTAGGCAGTCTAAAATAATAAAACTGGTGGACTGAAATGGCATTTTTTGTAACTTACAAAGTAGATATGTAACAACAGATGCTTTTAAAGATAATCAAATAAATAGATACATTGTTTGGTCAGCTGTGTCTTATTAGTTATTTGTATGAGCTAATTCTGTTTAGTCTGCTGTGATGAAAAGTCCTTTTGAGAAAGAATTTTCTACAGTTTTGTTGCTGAGATGCATTTTTTGTGATGTGCAGTCCAGTAAATGATTCCTCTCTTTCTTAGATGATATATTAGTTCATTTAAGGTAGAAACATGGAAATCTAGTTTTGCCACTGTCCTGTGTCTTTTTTGTGTCAAGTACACGATACATATACATATGCATTAGAATACAAATAGCTTTATACAATTGTCTCATCTGTTGAACAAAAATATGAATGTATGACACAAAGGATACAACAGAATAAAACTAGCCATGAGATTAAAAATCTTAGAAACTTATAGGAATGAGCAAGGGAATCTTTCCTAAACAAACCTGAAGCTTTTATGTTAAAGCTAGCTGGCAATTCCTCATTAAAATACTGGTTTCGCTTTTGCCACCAAACATTTTCAGATTTTCTATCAGAATAATTGCAGTGAGATCCTTTGTTTCAGATGTTGGACAATGGCATGGCCAGATCAAACCTTCTGAACCTGTGTAGCATTAATGGAAATTTTCTGAGCTACTGCAGTGAGCCTTTCCAGATACGTCATTCCTATTTCCTTCCTTTGTTACCGAAAAGGGACTAGCAGTAGGAGAAGTTTTAGCATTTGTTAACAAATACAGAAACTCAGAATCTCTCATTCCGATGATCAAGTAGATGACCTTATAGGTAAATCATCAGACTCAGTGCCAAGTCTTCCCAGAGCAACATGAAACAAAACATCCTTCTGCCTGCAATATTCAAGGAGATAAATGGTAGCTGAAAGATCTGAGAGAGTTGAAAGAGCTCTCCAAATCTTAGAGTATATTCTGACTGTCCCCAATTCCAAATTCAATACAAGTGCGTATACTGTTTGGCAGTGGTCTCCTCCAACTCTGAAACCTGTATTAAAATGTGTCAGGAAACAGAGTCATTAAATACAATTTACAGGGTTGCAAATCTGAAGTCTTTCTGAAAGTTGACAGTTACAGACAAAAATAAAATCAAGAAAGAAAAAAGCCTCCAACTTTTCAACACAAGCTTTTGTGAAAAAATTGTAATTAAAAATTTGGATGAAAGTCACATGCTTTATATAAAATAATGAAAGCAGCAGTTTTCCCCTTGAGTTATATTTGTTTATAAATATTTTTAATGACTCCAGTATACTTTCAGTGTAATGTCTATACACTCCGCTATAGCACTTCAGAGTATTACTCTAGGCAAACATGAAAAAGCTACCTTTCCTGTAAATCATTATTTAGCTTCTTTATCTACTTTCTTTTCAGTACTGTGAAGTGTTTTCTATATTCACTTCTGAGAAGTAAGGTAATTCTGGGCTATCAGCTATAGATACATTGCACAGAGTATTAGCTTTGTTCTGATCACATATTGTGTGCTCCAAAAGGTAAGTGCTTTTGCTTTACTCTCTTATGATTTATATAAGACAGTTCTTTTGAACTGTCTTGCAGTATTTTGGATGGCTAAATGCTGCAGATTCTTTTTAGAAAACGGTTGTTCTGTAGATCTATGAAATGTATTAGCACAAGCAAATGTCATTTTTTTCGTGGGTGCAGCTAAAGTAAGTACAGTAAATCTATAACAAAGTATTCTTCTGTTCTCTTCCAAAGAGTCCTAGTGCTTTTAACACAGGAAAACTTATTTTAAATGTCATGTAGGTTTCCTGGATGCGTTTTGCTTCTTTTATTTTTTATGTCCACTTAAAACGGACATTTTCATGTCCATTTCTGTATAAAGGATATGCAGAATGTGTAGGTATGTTCAGCTCTGTATCAAAGCAAAATACTGTATTTTTCAAGTACAGAAATTTTGGGCAGTTTGGATATATCCAGGGCTTTTTGAGTTAAAGATGAAAAATTATTTACTTAGTTACAGCATGAAATTTTTCTTATGTTTAGAGAGTTGACATTAGTCTAAACAGATTTTGATCTGACCTACTGAAGTTCTTCTGACATTTTCACAGCACAAATTTAGTTTCATATTCAAATGCCAACTTCTTCAGAAAGCAGAAAAGCCATCTATTGGATTCTCACCTTATGTACCTGAGATTGTGCTGTGTGCTCAGAGGTGTAGAAGAAAACCACAGCAGAAATAAATGTAAAGTGACTACAGTCAACCATGTCTTTGGCAACGATGTGTCAAACTTTCTTGCCTATGAATAGGGTGCTTTTTTCTAGTATCGGAAGGCCCAGTTTTCATAAATACTGCAGCATCTATGCTGCTGCCACAGCATTCTATAAAGCAGTGGAAATTTATTTATTTACACATTTAATTACTGAATTATGATCACTTCTCCTGGATAATATGGTCTATTTAAGCTTCTATTCCAAAGCAGGATTTATTTTGCTCTAGGCAGGTAGTGACTACCACTTTAAAATAAGTGGATGTTAATTAACGTTTAAATACAGCAGATATTATATTGGATAATGTGGCTACAAATCCTGATTATTAATTAAAAGATCCATCATAATGAGTATATTACCATCTATGCTGAATTATGATGGAAGTCTTATGGAAGGATAAACGACATCCGTTGTAAAACCTAATGGATATAATTATGGTCAATGTTAAAATAATGAATAACAAATGAATGAGTAGCAGTAGGGACACTAAAAATAAATTTTATTCATGAGCTGAGTTGGTAAAAATCAGTATCACAGATTTATGTACACATCTTACTTGACTGTGCACATGCTTTGGGCAACCTGGGACCATCAGGAAAATTTGAACACTGCAGCAAAAAGTTCTTAACCATTGCACTAGAAGTGTGTACATATGTTTATGTAAAATATTGCAAGTTCAAAGAAAATAGTCTTGAGTTTTGCCCAAAAGGCCTTAAATACTCTCCTCTTTTCCCTTGCATACGAAGCAACTTCAATACAAATTCCAGCAATATGACAATGGAAATCAAGTGGATATTTTGTAATAGGTGGGCTTTATTATTCTGACTGTGGGAAATGGACGAAAGCATGCTTGGGACAGCAATCAGCAACCCATTAAGAGCTAAGATAAAAGCACCCCATAATGTAGTTCCAACTACAAGTATATGGCATGTTCAGTGAGCACTTCACACTTCCCAAGGTTCTTAGAGCTGTCCATAGGGCGTATTTGTCAATGTAAGCTTTATGAGGGCTTGCAGTACATTATCTTAATTAATTAATTAACTAACTAAAGTATTTATTCATTTATTCGGTGTTAGTTTTTGTGCTAGCTCTCCATAGGGATATCCAAGTTGCTACAAGCTTCAGTGCTAACAGCTGGTCTAAAAATATGACGTGAGCCCACTGAGTTCTTGTTTTTAGGGAGGAGAAAAGGAAAATGTTCATGAAGGGATTTTATTTACTAATTTGTGGGCGGCCTTATTCTCGTCTGGACAGCTAGGAAGAAAATAAAGTATAATTTTGCCAGATAAGTATGGAACATTTTTATGGGGGATTTTTTTGTATTTTGAAATAACTGAGACAAAAATTCTCCCATTTGGTCTCAATCTGTATTTGGTGTATTAACATATATTAGCTATTCTATGACAGATGTTTGATCTGGATGTATATTAGATGCTTTGCACCTGGGTTAGGACAATCCCTGGTATCAATACAGGCTGGTGAAGAGATTAGAGAGCAGCCCTGTTGTGAAGGACTTAGTGTTCTGGTGAGTGAGAAGCTGGACACGAGCTGGTGATGTGTGCTTGCAGCCCAGAAAGCCAACCATATTCTGGGCTGCATCAAAAGAAGCATGACCAGCAAGTCACAGGATATGATTCTGCCTCTCTTCTCAGCTCTGGTGAGACCCCACCTGGAGTACTGCATTCAGCTCTGGTGTCCTTAGCACAAGAAAGACATGAAACTGTTGGAGCAGTTCCAGGGGAGGGTCAGAAAGATGATGAGAGGGATGGAGTACCTCTCCCTTGAGGAAATGGTGAGAGAGTTGGGGTCGTTCAGCCTGAAGAATACTCTGCGGAAACCTTATTGGAGCCTTTCAATACTTCAAGGTGGCCTTTCTGAAAGGTGGGGACAAATATTTTACTAAAGGCCTGTAGTGACAAGAAGTGATGGTTTTAAACTAAAAGAAGGTAGATTTAGACTAAATATACGGAAGCCATTTTTACCAATGAGGTTGGTGAAACACTGGAACAGGTTGTCCAGAAAAGAGGTGGTAGAAGCCCCATCCCTGGAAACGTTCAAGGTCAGTTTGGATGGGCCTTTCAGTAACCTGATGTAGTTGAAGATGCTCATTGCAGTGGAGTTGGATTAGATGACTTTTAAATGTCCCTTCCAACCCAATCTATGATTCTATGATTCTGTTCAATGGCTCTGTACCAGGTATTCTACATTGGCTCTTAGGAAAAACTTTCACCTGCAGTACTGCAAGAAACAGGAGTATGATGTGTAATCACGCAGTAAACTACAAATCACACTACTATTCACACTGCAGGTTTGAGAAGAGGAATTTGTCCTGAGAGTGATATCACAGATTAAGGTTTAGAACTACTCTTGCCAAGTAGTTTTATTTGGCTCTTCATGGAAAAGAGAGGGTATAGAGAGAGAGATTGTATTATCCTCTGAATATGTTGCTGTTACTGTGATCATAAAGCACCAAAAGAAAGTTTTATAACTACAGTTCTTGGCACAGAATTGTAAACCTGTAGTATGTTTCTGAGGAAAAGACAAAGTTTGAGAATTTGACAATACCTAAACTGTACCAAAGGAAATTCCATCCAGTCCAGCAGCCTGTTCAATCACATTGATCAACAGCAAGTGCCAAGGGAGGAATGTAAGAAGCAGGCAAGGGTACAGTGGTACTTCACCACATACTTTCCTAGCCTCAACCACCCTGTAGCCTGGGTACCTCTGAACTGGGGCAGTATATTTGTACTTAATGGTCTTCATTCATCCTAACCAGTACATTAAAAACTTTATTGCACAAAGACCTAGCAATAAATGAGGGTCTTCTCTGGGAGAAGTCTGGTTCTGTGGCATCTCACTCTGTGTCCTGCCCTCTACTATTGTTATATGATTTTTTAATAGTTCCTGAAAAATGGTTTCTATGGAAAAATCCAGGAGATCAAAATGTTTTCTCTCTATCCTTAGTTGCACTATTAAATGTTTTTTATATGTTTTAAGCAAAAATGTGGTGGTTTTGTACTAGGTCTTAGTGCTGCTTTACTTTGCCCATTTACACTGGCAAGTCAGGTAAGTTGTCTGGAGTAAAAATTACTTACAGTTTGTGAAGAAATGCAGTTATTTGCCATGACGTCTAAGCACAAACTATTATATTTGCTTCTTATCCATCTGTCTATGCTGTAGGTTGCTGTCTATTAAAGTTGACACTGACCAGAAATAAAATATTTTTATATTATAACATAGGAAAATCCTTTTAAATGCCTCTTTTTCAGGGATGAGTTTTTTCCCTCTTCACATTATTATCTTCTGCTGATTAGTTAAAACAGTTATGTTAGCAGTGATTAGAATCTTTATGTCCTTGGTGTTAATGCATTCTACGACTTTGCTTCTATAAAGACTTTAAGAATTTTTAAACCTCTCTTTGATCAAGGTTAGTATCAAAATAAATGAAGGAGGGACATATTGTTATTACTCTTCTAATTTATGTGATTGTATCACACACTACATTTTTGTACTGGAGTATATAAAAAGCAATGAGCCCTGGAAAGTGATCTGAGCCAGTACTAAAATAGCTAAATAAGGTTGAAAAAGAGGAAGCAATAAATCAGATCAAACAGATTCATGGGAGGATACAGAAAAAAGAATTAGTGTAACTACTTTCCAAGCCATATTCTGGCTTTTCTTGAGTGGGCTCATGCCAGAGAAGTAGTGGTCAAAAAATACCTTTCCCAGCTTATGTTGTCTCACTTCTATTGCAGAAATGAAGTCAATACTGCATTTTCCAAAATTTGCTTTGCTGACGACTTGAGTTTTGTGGGACAGTTGATTGTGTAATAGTATAAGCGGTCATGCCCTTGTCCTTTTTACTTACCAGCTCCTCAGCTGTGGTGGTGCTCTCTGTACTCCTTTAAAGATGTACTAACTCATGATATTTTGCACACTATTGACATCAGTTATGAGGCATAGAAGATGTACATCATTTCCATAATGTCCTGTCCTAAAACTTAAACATCTTTCTGGAGACTGTAAGAATGAACGTGTATATCCTCCAAGTGGAGTTGAGTTTTTTGTTCTTAACTGTATAGTAGTTCAGTAGCTACTCTGTATCAGTACCGTCTTCTCTGTTCTTGTAAACTCCACCAATTGCAGATGACCAGTTTTCAGTTGATGAACGTAGGTCCACTGAGGCTACTATTGCTGTTTCTGGTATAGCAGGATCCAGTCTAAAGCATATAAGTGTCAAATCATTAATGTAATGTTGCAATATTTTTTGTCATACCTTGTTTCACATGTGTGTTAAGTCATTGACTAAGCCTTTTAGATATTAAAACACCGTAAGTTTTAAAACAATACCCTTCATAGTAGAAATTACTGCTAGAGAGCTATGATTAGATATAAAATCCTTACAGAAATGTTTAAGCGGAATTGTGGAGTTCAAGCACTTCGTGTTATGACTTAGGGAAGCAAGTAAGCAAGTAATTGTGCAAAACCACATGACACGGGCACCATAGCTAGCTAATCACTTCAGAGTTCCTCCTCCTTCCCAAAAGTGAGCTGCATTAGGAGATTAGAGCTATAAAAACAATCTCACCTGAGAGATTCTTGTGCTGTTAGGACTGAGGATTAAATACAGCTCCAACAGTCAATTCACTTAATAACTTCCCATGTCTGAAGTTACATTATCCACTTTTCTATCTTTTATAGAATCCAGCTAAGCTAGATCAATATCCTGAGGAAATGTGGCTTTCTATTTTAGGATGACATTTTCCTGCTTGGCAGGATATTATCTTCATGCAACATGTGTACAATATGGTACTAATTTATGTCTGTGTGTTAGTCTGGGAAAAGTTTCCTTGTGCAGTGTATTAGGACTTTAACTATTACTTTAGACACTTTTAAATGCTCTTAAAATATCATATACTTCCTCGTTTTACTGTAAAATGATACTATATTGAGCAGAGTTGGGAGTTGTAAATGTACTGAGATGAAGGCCTAATTGAATAATAACTTTAATCATTAACATCTCGTTCTAGTAGGCTCAAACTGGGGTTATAAAATGGTGTTTCGGCCAAAACTCAACACACAAACTTCTGTATTCAACCATAAGAAGGCACTTGGATGGGATGAGTTTTAAATACACAGATTATCAAAAATGAAAACAAAAGTTTACAAAGTAGTTTTTGAGTTACACTGTCAGAAGTATTGTTCGTGTGGGTACTTTAAAGACACATCTGTATTAATAAAGTAAGAACTGCCAGGATCTATTCTGTAGTTTTGAGGCCACTGGTGTGGGCATGCTGTTGAATTAGTAGCAACTAGTTAAAGAAGTAATAGTATAGTGTAACTAATACAATTATTACATTACTTTACTTAAATCTCTCATCCTCCAAAAGACAGTTGTCCCATCCAAACTATAATTTGAGAATGGCTCCCAGCCCATACTGCCTTCCAGCCTATTCCCAGGAGAATTTAGGAGAAACTCCTAGGGTCTCCTTTTGTTATTATTTTTTCTTCCCTCTGTGCTAGTATTTTGCACTTCTTCAGAATTAAGCAGAGCTACATATATCTAGTTGAGTGTAGAAAAACTTCAAAATACATCGACTGTTTGGCAAGATGAAAATCACTGCAGAAAACAGTTGAAAGCAGTTTAAAGACTTGTGATTTGCTGCCTCAATGTGCAGTTTATCAAATGAACTTCCTAAATGGGAAATGCAGAAACCGTGCCAAATAATTATTTCTATTCTGGTGTGTTAAATTCACAAATCAGTCTTGATGGCTCCCTGCATAACCTGAAGAGAGAGGCAAGTTCCCCCAAAGGGCAACTCATAGCATGAACTTACGGTTTACATGAATGTAGGGATACCCCCCTTTTTTCTACTGACAGTGGAGGGTGACTAAAATGGTCATCTCTGAAACTAAATAAGGCATCTAACATTAACTAGGGTTAGGGTCCTTGCAGTTCCCACATAAACTTGTGTCCTGGTTTTATAAGCATTCTGTTTTGAAAAACATTTTAAAATGTTGATGAGGAAAAAAGGGAATGAAAACCTGTCCCATTCATGAGAAATAATTTCTTTTGAAAATTTCTTTGACAGTCTGCACTGGATACTTAACCTATAAAGTAAGCTTAAATATAGAAAGTTTCAGTGTGTCACTGGTATTAGATTTGTGATAGAAACAAAGACAGACAGCTGTACAGACAAGACAGCTATCCTGTGTAATAACACTCAGATATCCCAATTAGGTGAGACATTTCACAAAAATAATCAGTTGTCATTATTTCAATTTACACATGAAACTGAGGTACAGCGTTCTGCGTGTAACATGGCTATAAGGAAACTACATTCAAGATAATCTGTAAACAATGGCTTACATTTCAGAAATATTTATATGTACATTACTGAAATATTTATGTGTGGTAGATTATAAAACATCAGCTTTCTAAACTATGAACTTTAAAGCAAAACACAAAATGTGTATACACTGCTAGAACCATCTCATGATTGCAGAAGTCAATTCTCCATCAAGTCATGGCTGCATATGGTCCCAGTGGAAAATATAATTAATGCTGTATGGAAAAAAGTACTATTAATAAATATTTATGTTTTTTAGCTTTCTGCATAAGACAATGTAATGGGAAACCAGTCAGCAGCACATGACCAGTCAGTTTTATATTAGATCCTCAGTGGTCCAAAGTAGTATTTATTAGAAAATTGTCCTAGCTAAACTGCAATCAGCAGGGTGATGTAAATGTTCTGAACAAACCTTAAATTATCTAGGTCATGTAGTAATTGGATTCCCAGTCTGTAGTCCAAACTGCTTCCCCTCTTCAAGTTGTCTCATGCACCTCTACATGCAATAATCCATTAATTTTTATACCATTTTGCACAAATTTTATGTCATGCATCAGAAAAAAAAATCTGACTAAATTTATGTAATAAACAAAACCAGTATAGGGAGTCAGTGCATCTAAACAGGGAGATAACTCAAAAGAGAAAGTGAGTTGAGAAGTAGTTCTAATTACATGGAGATTCACAGAATCATAGAATTGTTAAGGTTGAAAGGACTTAAAGATCATCTAGTTCCAACCCCCCTGCTATGAGCAGGGACCCCTACCACTAGACCAGGTTGCACAAAACCTCATCCAACCTGGCCTTAAAAACCCCCAGGGATGGGGCATCAACAACTTCCCTGGGCAACCCATTGTGGTTCCTCACCACCCTTATAGTGGAGAATTTCTTCCTAATATCTAACCTAAATCTCCCCTCTTTCAGTTTAAAACCATTACCCCTTGTCCTATCACTATCTTCTCTGATGAAAAGCCCCTCCCCACCTTTTCTGTAGCCCCCTTCAAGTACTGGAAGGCCACTATAAGGTCTCCCCAGAGCCCTCTCTTCTCCAGGCTGAACAGCCCCAACTCTCTCAGCCTGTCTTCATAGCAGAGGTGCTCCAGCCCTTTGATCATCTTTGTGGCCCTTCTCTGGATCCCCCCCAACAGGTCCATGTCTTTCCTGTGCTGAGGGCTCCAGACCTGTACACAGTACTCCAGGGGGGGGTCTCAAAATAGCAAAGTAGAGGAGTAGAATCACCTCCCTGGCCCTGCTGACCATACTTCTTTTAATGAAGCCCAGGATGCATGAGAAGAACCCTGAGTAAAAACAAGGTCATCTTGTGCCTGGATAGATTTCCAGGAAAACACAGTTACTTCTGTGGGAATGAATTTGTATTAAATGTTCTGAAAGCTGCATAAATACTTGTGCCATCCAAAAGCGTGAGTGTAACAGCAGTTCATGTCCTGATGGATAGTCAGTGCTTTCATACCCTGCTTTGAACTTTAGCAGAAACTCTACAATGTCCTGGGGGACATTGCCCTTACCAAGCAGAAACTCCTGTTTTCTTAGAAAACAGCAAATAATACTGCAATCTGGAGACACCTGTGGCTTATGGTAAATAGCCAAACTGACAGTCAGCCGTAGACCAACTTAAATTATGTAGCTCAAATATATGATCCACACTTTGATGTTCTCACGGTCACTTCTTCCCTGCAGCAGCTGGACTTTTACCCTGAAAAAGGATAGTCATCATTTGTACTGCAAATAATTCATGTGCGGTGGAATTAGGCAGCATTTATTTTAAGGATGAGGAAATACAACCATGAAAGAAGAGCAGGGATTCTAGCAATATTGGAATCATTCTCAAGTGTGTCTTGGTGAATAATCTGTCTTTCATTGGGCCATTAAATAAAAAAGTTGGGCCAAAGGGTAGTGGGAGTTTGTTTGGATCAACTCTTGATAAAAACTTTTTTTTTGCCAAGCTAAAATGAAAAAAGGAAGGATTTATTTTTTTTCTCCCAGCTAAAATGAGAAGCTGAAGGATTTCATTACAGGTCAGGGGTTTCATTTGACCTGGAGCAGATTTTTTTTATTTGCAAGCGTTTATTAAAATGAAGAGAATTAACAGCACAGCTGCAGAAGACTAGTAAATTCTGTTTTGTCAGTTTAGCCTCTAAAATATTTTTCCGATTAAACTTTCTCAGATTTTCTGAAAAGTTCCAGGACAAACAAAATAGCATTTTGAAAGTGAAATTACTTCATTATTAAAATATAACAAAACTCTTCAGATGAATCGAAGTCCTATTCCAAGTAATTTCATGGTATCAATGCTACATTCTTTATGTGCTCCTTCTCCTTCCTTCTTTTGAGAAACAAGAGACAATAGTGATTTTTTTACAAACCTCCTTTAAGCACCTAATGACATAGGCATGTTTTTTCTTTCGGTTTCCCACAAAAAGAATGTAGTTCTTTGCTATAGCAGAGGACACTAAACTGTTCAAAAGCAGTGTGCTCAGAATGTTGTACTAGAACACTGTTTTCTAGCACTTACATGCTAGTAGTCTGACTCCTTTCCAGACAAGGCTAAGCCTGATTAAATACATATTTCAAATAAAATAAATGTTAATCTGAAGTTTTGTTTGGATTTAGGGGATGGACTAGATGATTTCCAGAGGTCTCATCCTACCTGAACTATTTTATTATTCTGTTTGTTCAATGATTAGGGAGAGAACCACAAGCAGTTAAGTACTAGTAATTACTTTAAAATTAAAATTATTGAAATAATAATAGAACAGAAAAGTTTTTACAACTTACTATGTATTGTAGAGATACAGTTGACCATTTGGAAATCACTGTATTGCAAATTATTGCATTGTCCTGTTGTTTTTTAATCTCACTCATTCCTGTTACTCTCTGGTGAAGTGTGCTACCATGACCAGTTCCAGAGATTCAGAATCGTACTAGAAATGCTAAATGCCAGGAAGTCTCATCACAGCCTGACTTCACAGTAGTTAAATGGCAGTAGAGATATCAACAGGGACTAAAATACTATGAGAAACAATCTGTGCCACATCTTGCATGTGGACTTTGGCGACACTGTTTTTTCTTTAAAAGAGTTGAGTGGCTGAAACACTAGAAGTTAAGAGTTCTTTTAGCTGCGGTACCTTGAACTTACTGTTCATTTTAATCAATTCAGTCAGTAAGTAAATAAACTGAGACTGATATAACTGGCTAGATGTAAAGCAATATATTAATATGGGTAAACTTTTAAATACTTGAATTAGTGTCAAGTCAGAGTCTTTACAGAGCCTGACTCTGATCTTGCCACACTGAGTTTTAAACTAAAAGCAAAATCTTACGTTGAAAACTGTTAAATAATATCTCATAGAATTTACCACTTGCAGTTCACCACATGGTGAGATCAGTCCTCCAGAATACTTGCCTGTTTGCTTGAGTCTTCATTTCTGATGAATATTTTGTGATGTAGTGTATTTTGGCCTTTCTAATTATGTTTTTTGTGGTACACCTGTAAAGTGCTTTACAACTTTAGACACCATTGCTGCAATTCAGGTTATTGAAACTTGGCCTCCTGAATTTACTTCAGTGAAACCTTAGATTTCTTGGATTTTAAAAGAATTGTATTCTTTGTCTTCAGATATTTCTCAGACACTTCTTATGAGAAGACCAAGTGTTTTCCACAGACTGTAACTAAAAATATCATTGAGACATTTTCTTCTGTTTCTAGTAAGCTTATCTTCATGTTTGCAAACTTTACATGATAATCTCAAATCAGCTGTTCCAGAGTGAAAAGTAGGTGGTATGGTGGGTTAACCATGGCTAAGGGCCAAACTCCCACCCAGCTGCTCTCTCACTCCCCTTCTCAGCAGGACAGGGGAAGAAAATAGGATAAGAAATCTCGTGGGTTGAGATTAGGAGAGAGAGATTGCTTACCAATTACTGTTGTGTGCAAAACAGACAACTTGGGGAAAATTAATATAATTTATTGCCAATTAAAATATATTCAGGTATTGAGAAACAAAGACAAAAATTTTAAAAATACTTTTCCTTCATCCTTTTCTAGACTAAACTTCACTCCTTCACTCCTGATTCCTCTACCCTCACCTGAGTGCTGCAGGGAGATGTGGTCAGTACTAATAGTTCCTCTCTGTTGCTCCTTCCCTGTCACATTTTTTTCCCCTGCTCTGGCATGGGCTGCAGTCCTTTAGGAAAAATCTACTCCAGTGTTGGCTTTGCATGGGCTGCACTTCCTATTAGGAGAATTTGCTCTGTCACCTCCCTCACATATTTTTTTTTCCCTTTTCTTAAATGTATTTCCACAGAGGTACCACCAACTTGGCTGATGGGCCTGTGGTGGGCCCACTGTAGAACCAGGTTGTGCCTGACACAGGGCAACCCCTGATTACTTCCCAGAGAGATCACTTCTACAGTCCCGCTACTACCAAAATCTCACCACTTATACCCAATACACTAAAACACCCTGTAATACAGGAAACACTAAGCAATAAGTCATTGAGTCAATAGGCAGAAATCCCTATGATAACTTTTTGAGTGTCTGAGGATTTAATTAGGCCTAGAGGACTTGGCTTTCTGAAGAGATGCAGCTGATATTATATGCCTTCCATGTGTACCAGTGAAATGCTTTATTATGACCATATTTTGCTAAATTCTTAGTTGCAGTAATGTAATAGGTTTTGTCCCTTGAGAGTTAATGGTTTTGTGTGTTGCTCTTAGTTCCATGATTTCCAACCAAATACCTGACTGGAATGATTTGGATGTGAAAGATATTATGATATTATCACTATTAGTCATTCAGTAACCTAGTACTTTGATGGTTTTCAGCATGATAATCCTAAAGTAATGCCATTTATCCTGAAGCATATTTAAAGGGACACATAATCACAAAATAGTTTGACCTTCAGTTGAAACACATTTCAAATTCTCTACAGAAAGATCTGGAAAGTATGTAGAACTGAGGCTTATGATGATTTTGGTTGCAGTCCAAGTAAATGAAAAGTTTCAAGGAAATCACTTACTGGTGGTTGTAGTGCTGAAGGAATTAGTGCATTGAAATTTTTATTACAAACTAAATGCAGGTTTTAAAAAAAAAAATTGCCAATTACAATTTTACCATTTAATTGAAGACAGAATTAAAACAATCCTGCTCATATCTGAATATTTCAAAATAGAACACCTATATTTAGCAAATGACAGGCCCTGATACTTCTTTCTGAGCAGCATTATTTGTACAGATGCCTGTGCACCCGATGTCACACTTCACTATGAAAGAGTATTTTGTAAAAAAAAATATTTTCTTCATGTAAGCTAAAATCTTTTAGACTCATGCATGTTAAGAACACGATGGAATTCTGCACACATTGGGCAGGACTGTAAAATTTGACAGCCTTTCCAAATATGCATAAGTATTTAGGTTTTCCTTTTAATAACTTTATTAATGTTATACAAGTAGGTGCACAGAGTTTTATGTAGAAAGTTTAATACAAACCCATGACAATGACAAAGACAATGAAATAGGCAGATATGTGAGTACACAGGTTGTCTGTTAAAGCTGTCATTTAGGGCTTGCATGATTTCCTAAGCTTGTTTCCCAGGCACACCATGCTTAACATTTTAAAAACAAAACCTGATGGCCTGCACATATGGATTGGTACAGGTTTAGTATGTAGCAATTTGCTCCCTGTTGTTTCACATTCCATTCTTTATTTTACCTAATATAAGATATTTAAATGTTTTGTTTTGAACTTTGGCTGCTTGCTTTCTGTTCTACATTCAGATATTAATTAAAGATGCTGACTCCAAAATTCCTGACAGACTTAAGTGGAGGCAGCACAATACACACCTTCTGAGAAAATTAGGAGAAAGACCCATTTTTTCAAGTGTTAAGTAGTAGTAATTCTTGCTAGCTGGTCTTGGACACTCATTCACTCCCCAGAGATTGTTACCACTGTCTAGCTCTTCAGAAGTGAGATATCAACACTCTAGTTGGCACTTGGTGCTGCAGGGAAACACAGATACCTTGTTTGCAGAAATTTTCAGAAATCAATGAAGTTCGTGGAGCTGCAGCAGTTTCTATCAGCAGGAGCTCAGTTCTGAAGTATCTATGAGAAAGTAAGAGCAGCTGTACGTAGCCAGAAGAAAGGTCTGTCTAGCCTAGGAAGGTGGTCTCCAACAGTGACCAATACTGTGTGCTTATGGAATAGTACAAGCAAGCAAGTACACATCTATGCTGCCTTGCACACCAACCCAGTGCACAGCAATTTGCACACATTTCCTGAGCTAGAGAATAGCTCTGTTACAGTCTGAGGTGGGAGAATTAAATGTTGAATGGATTAGAAACCACACAGCAATAGGTAAAAAGAATTTTACTTAAATTCTTAAACAGTGATTGGTAGTTAATGCAAGATACTCTGAAATAATAATAAATGGGCCAGTACAGGGGAAGGGCAGGAAGAGACACATGAAGAAAAAGAATTCACACATTAGTAATGGAGATCATGTCAGTGGAGGACTGTAGCTCTGAGAAACACACTGCTGAGTTAAAACAATGACTTGCAACCAGTAAATAGATTCTGTGGCAAAAAAACACCACCCCAAACGCTCCCTGGTTCTGTGTGATTAACTTAATACACGGGTATTATTTAAATATAGATTGGCATTTGTAAAAGAGTTTATGGTGTGTTCCTACTTTGTCTGGAAACTTGTATAACTTTGTGTAGGTCACAGTCCTCATCTGACATATTTTAAACAGCACTAAGTTAAGCTCAACATTTTTAATCATTTTTTCTCCTAATGCTATTGTGAAGTAATAGCTCTTTTATCCACATTTAATCTTCCAGCTATAAAGTTAATCGTTGCTTCAGACTGTACCATTTGCATTAAATCTAAGGCAGTGGGAAACCTTGCTAAATATTAAAGAGTTTAAGATTGAAGCAGAAAATTTACATTGTTAGTCAAAACTTGTTTTATTAGGACCTAGCAGCCTGGCTAACTTTAGAACTGAGCGGAAAATATACATTGCCAACAGAAACAAGGAAGCAAGAAACACATTCAATTAAAGGAAATTTATGCAGGCATATAAATCACATTAATCACACTCAGAGGACCTTGTATTTTTATATTATATATGAACTACATACAAGGGTGCTGATTCTTTGTGAGGTTTATAGCTATTTGTTAGACCAGGAGTTCAAAAGATATTGAAGGGAAGTTAAAAGTTGGTATCCTGGCTAAAATATAAAATGAAATTGAATTTTTCGAACTTATCTGTTGAAATCCAGGATAACTTTTTGAAAAGCTATTGAAACACAGTGAATAGTAATGAATAATAAAAATTCCTAGATTTTCGTGGAATCATAGAATGGTTTGGGTTGGAAGGGCCCTTAAAGATCATCTAGATCCAACCCCCCTGCATGGGCAGGGACACCTCCCGCTAGATCAGGTCGCTCAGAGCCTCATACACTGTTATTTAGCTTTAAAGATCCTGGAGCATGTGATGAAATTCTACACTGAGACATTGCTATTTGAGGTCGGATAATTACAGTTATTCTTCAAATAGTTGCATACAACACCAAAACTTAGAATGGTTTCATCATTCTTGTGGTCTTGGATGCACATGGATACTGCCATTCTCTAATCTCCAAGAATATAAATGACTACGCATGAATCAATCAGTCGCTAGAAACTGAACTTTTGTTGAGAGAAATCCATAGGTACCTTAAATTTATTTTTGTGCTTTTCCTAAATGATACACTATTTGAGTGTTATAGCAGTTGCATTTTAAATATCCTGACATTAGAGTAGGGAGTACTTTCTTGTTTAGAAAATTAACATATGTGAACTTCTACTTGCATGAAGTGGGATATCTTCTGAGAGATTTTGAAGCACCTGATTTTAGGGTCTGTGCATCTTCACCATGGAGGATAGCTCAAAAATAAGTATGGATAAAAACACATACATTTGTCTGTGTGCACGCACATGAACTCATTCTTCTTCCCTTCTTTCAGGGTGAGACTGTTGGAATGTCATTGTTTTAATGTTCTACATCTAACCTTTTCCCTCTACAAAAGACACTGTTGCAGTTCCAACTTTTTAGAAAGGATCTTTGGTCTTCATTAAAGGATATTGATGTGTCCAGCACTCTATTGTCAACTGAAGGCAGCCCAATGGAGAATAAGACTTAAAAGAAAAACAGGAAGAACTGGGTTTATTTAATGACAAACATACATAAATCAAATTAATAAGGACTGAGGCAGATGTCTTATAGTACCTAAAAGGCAGCAGCTGTGTCGAGGGAAGGAACAGTTTTCTTCATGTCCATGTTGAATAGGACAAAAAAGAGGGATCTGAAATAATGGCAACAAAGATAAAAGTTACATATTAAGAAAACTTTTGACCAATAAAAGTTAAAAATTCGAATACATCAGGGAAGTTACTGCAGCTTCATCATGGATCTGTTTGAAGACATTCCCAGTGGTACATATTCCTCTAGTATTAATATATTACATAGAAACTCATTTATCTTTCAGCATCATACCTGTTTAGGTTTTTTTGGTACTGGCAGACTTGATGGTACCAGATTCATAATCCTATACCCTTACTGAAAAAGGAATTCCTGATCAAGATCTGCTGTGCCAAATCAGCACCAGTATAAGTATCAAGTTCACACAAGAAATGAACTGCAAGTTCCTTGCTGCTTTCAAAATACGATGAGAGAAAAGGAATGCACCATATGTGATGAGCTAAGAATTTATTATTAGTACAGTTCTTTAACATTCAAAAGGTCTAAATTATCTAATTAATACAGCAAAGCATAATTAAAATAAAGTTAAAATTGCTATGTTGGCTTTCTGATATCTAACCCATTTCTCTGCTTTTGTCCTTCCAAATAGGGGCCCTAATGGGTCCTAAGGAAGAACTGGATGTAAGTCTTCCTCAAGAAGAAATGAGGACGTGAACTATAATTTCAGTTTTTAGATAGACATCAGCCATGGGTGTACTGGGCTTCATGGACTCTCTGCCGTGCATGGCATCTGGAATCTTTCATTATTCTAAAGCAAACCCTCTCCTGTTAATGGAGTCTGTACTGGATATGTGTGGTAAGGTTTTGGTAGCAGGAGGCTGCAGGAGTCACCTCTGCAAGAGGAGAGGAGGGGCTGCCATGTGCTAGACCCAGTTGATTCCAGACCTAAAACATCTGAGACCATCAGCAAACCTGGTGACCTCTCTGTGATACCATGTTTAAGAAAGGGTAAAAAATGCTGCCCGGCAGCTGTGAGGGAGAGAGGAGTGAGAAAAAATGTGAGATGAACTCCCTGCAGACACCAAGGTCAGAGAAGAAGGAGGGAGAGGAGGTGCTCCAAGCTCTGGAGCAGATTCCCTTGCCATCTGTAGAGAAGACCATAGTGAAGCAGGTTGTTCCTCTGCAGCCCGTGGAGGACAACTTAGGAACAGATATACACACTGTAGCCCATGGAGGACCCCACACCAAAGCAGGTGGGATATGTCCTGAAAGAAGTTGCAGCTCATGGAGAGTCCATGCAAGAGCAGGTTTTCTGGCAGGAACTGCATCCCGTGGGGGACACACACAGGTGTGTTCTTGAAGCATTGTGCCCCACAGAGAGGACCCATGCTGGAGCAGTTGGAGAACTGCAGTCCATGGGAAGGACCCACTTCAGAGAAGTTCGTGAAGGACTGTATCCCATGGGAGGGACCCCACACTGGAGCAGGGGAACAGTGTGAGAAAGAAGAAGCAGCAGGCACCGTGTGTTGTGGATCGACCACAATCCCCATTCCTCATCCCTCTCTGCTGCTTGTGGAGAGGAGGTAGAGGAGTCAGGTGTGAAGTGGAACCTGGGAAGAAAGGGAGGATGGGGGGAAGTTAGTTTTAGTTTTGTTTTTGTTTCTCTCTATCCTCTATTTTTAATAGGCAAGAAATTAATCTCCAAGTCAAGTCTGTTTTTCCCATGATGGTAATTGGTGAGGGATCTCCCGGTCCTTATATCAACCCATGAGCTTTTTCATTTTAGTCTCTTTCCCTGTCCTGCTGAGGAGGGGCAATGAGACAGTGATTTCGTGGGCATCTGATATCCAGCCGATTTCAACCGACCACAAAATCTCACAAACTCAGAAAATACCTTCAGTCTCAATATTCCAGTTGGTAGCTCTACTAGCACCTAGGTTTCGAGACCAGGCACCATATCCAGACAAATTTCGGTGAAATTACTTCGTCCTTCCTTATTAACACCTCAGTTGATCATCTTTAGCCAAACTCTTCTAGCTGAACATTGGCCTTTTCTACATCCTAAGAATTTTTCAGTCCAGGCAGATCTGATGTTGACTCTGGGAGCTGTCTGAAAGATGATGGATCTATCTTTCCTCCTTTCATACTCAGATGGATTGAAGTTTGAAATATATCTTTTCAAGAAGGCACTGTCCAAGAAGGAAGCTGACGGTCATTGAAGATGAGAAGTATCCACACCTACAATAACAGCAACCAGATATAAGATATCCAGTGCCCAGATAGCAGTGTACTGTAAGGCAAGGAATTTCTTTATAAGAAGTCTCCATAGAATAGAAAAGTGTCAGCATTCATAGAGGAAGCAAATTGAAGGGATCTCTTTTAGGTAGTAAGGTCAAGTATATCTTCTGGAAAGGTAGAAAAAATACAGCATCGAGTTAGATGATTAATGTGGATTTGCAGAAGATTTATTTTTTCAGTAGAAATAATTTTTTCACATTTTTTTAATTACTGTGTGTGGATACTTATTCTATATTAATCCTGTATGAATAATTTTGATCATATTGAATATAATTTTAGATAACTAGATTTCTATTTATTCTTCTCTAAGCTTGTGAGGGTTGTATTACTTTTTAGGTGACTGATATTTACAGAAGATTAAAATAAGGTGTATAAAGGACATAGTTTTCATGCTTATTTCGTTGTGCCATATATTCTGTAGTCGAAGTTAAAGGAATTTCTGATGGTTTTTAAGGCGAATTTGTGAAGAGAATAGGAGGCTTCTTTGAAATATGTGACTCTCACTTAAATCGAGATAGCACTTTCTGTAAAAAAAATTTGCAAAATATCTACATGATTAAGTGTATGAAGTCGACAGGCATGAGAACATTTAATCGCAGTAGAACTTTTCCCTACCTGTGTGAATTCAAATTCATGTTATATTAATCACACTCTCTCTGTTAATGTACCTCATGGAACGACAATGTTTTTTGATGATGAATCCTTCAGGTGGAACTCGGTATATGACTTTCATAGAGCTTATGCCACTGTAAGATTGATGTTGATTCTTTCAGCACATTTAACCCTTGGGCTGTATACTTGCCTTTTTTCTGGACAGTTATTAATTCATCCAAAGCAAATTTTCTCCATCACTCTGCCTTCAAAGCAAAGGTGACTCATTAATATAAGGGTGTTTTTTCCCCCAATAAATATAAATTAAAATTGGTAGAAAAGATACTGCTTCAAGTCTGTAAATGGAAGGCACTGCACCTGTAGGAACAAATGTTAGGAAGAAGTGGAAACCTGTATTATTCTGCTGTAAAATAATGTAATTTTTCTAATCAGGATAATTTATGGCAAACAGGTATTTGTTAAGTTTTTCCTTTAAGGAAATTAAAAAAAAAAAAAAAAAGTAATGTTAAAAATAACACACACAATTACAGAAACCACAAAGTTCATAAAGCTAGATTATCCTCACATCGACTAAAGGATTTTAGTTTTTGTCAGCTCCCATTAAGGCAAATTGCAATTGGAAGAATAAATTCTCTTATGGATGTCTTAGAAAGGTATGCCATTTCTCCCTTCTCACACTTGGGCAGCAATTCACTTGTTTTCTTTCTTTTTGCTCTCCAATCTCATTAGCTTGATTGCTCACCCTCGCACCAGCCTTCTAAGAAGAAATACAGTTTTTTTTCATAGAAGATCATATCTAAGAAAGATAAAGACTTTGAACTGTAAGGAAAAAAACAATTTCAACAGCAAACATTTTCAGAAAGGAACTTTTTTTTTTTTAATCTTAAAGCATATTTATTAATTGAGTGGTGTCTAAACTCTAAAAAAATCTTTATTCCTGGACTAAAACTCCTACAATTCAGGTTCTGCGTAAAACATACATATATTTAGTTACTATTAATTAGCATGCATTTCAACTACTATCAAACACAAGTTTCTTTCTGTAAAAGAAAACATAGGTATTTTTCAAAACTATGTTAACGTGTCATGAATAAAGTTAGTGGAAGAAAGGCTGCAGAACTAACAAGCCAGGAAAGTGGCCCTGAATTTAATCTTGAAAAAGCGCTGGCTCCAGAGGCAGAGTAATTCAAAACATGTTTTATGCTGATGGAAAATAGAAGAAAAATCACAGAAGTCCTGATTCAAAATCACAGAAGTTCTGATTCACTGCTTTGTTTTCTCCTGCCCTGAAAAATTAAACAAAAACGCTAGGAGTTTTTGCTGTGTTTTTTTTAATGGTTAGTGTCAGCAAATTATAGTATACACAGACATGTTTATACAGTTCTATATCTGTGTTTAATACTCAGATGTTTATTTTTACTGGTTTTATTTTGATATTTGATCCTTAGAGGTCTCCATTATATGTGCTAAAATACTGAATAAGAATGTATTATTGTTGCATGTATTATATCAAATAAGCCACACTTAAAGAGCAGATATTTGGGCTTTGCATATCTTTGCATTTTTGTTAGAAAAGAAGGAATTTTCTTAAAAAATATTTATTTATTTGCATGCTATTTAATTCAAAGTCTCCCACTTTAAACGTTAACACTGACAGATATTAAAACAGTATATCCTTTCTGTCAGAATAGTTATGCACAATAGATAATGCAGTTACACAACTCTTTCATGCTTGAAACGTTATGATGTGTTTCAATTTCCTAAAGGATCCCAAAGTGCTAGTTATGTCATACTTCACTTTGAGTTAGTTGTGCAGCCATCACTCTGGTACAACATTGTCCATAGTGATGCTGCAAAACAGTTAAGTCGAGTAAGGTAGGAAAATTGCTTTTGGCTGGCTAGAAGTTTAAGGGTTTATTTTCATTTTCTGATGTGGCGAAGTTCAGAAATAACATTCTGAGCTATTTTGCTTGGTATTTTACAAATACAAAACCAAAAGAAAGCCTAAGATCAAGAATATTTAGTCTAACTCAGTGAACTGTACTAACAAAGAAGTAGAATTTAACTATTTCTTGTTGCTTCTTACACTTTTAAGCTTTTACAGTGGAAAGTCATCATTTTAGGAAGTATTCATGGATTTTTTATTTTAAGATGATCACACAGTGGGAAATCCTCCACAATATTGGATGCAAATATTGATTAGCCCTAAATGCAATAGCAAGGCAGAGGGAAATTTTTTACTAAGAACAGCTTTAAATTTGGGCTTGAACAGTTGCTCTTATGTTATATTCTTGTATTTTTTGTTTTAATAATCCTTGCATGCTGAAATTTTGTTGCCATAGAAATAGGAGCTTTTTTAGTTTTGCAAAATTATGCAAATACTTTTTCTTGTTAAAATATTCATGAAGGAGTACAGCCAGAGATGGGAGGGTAAAGGTTGGAGCTTGCGTCTTAATGGAATTGAACATTGACATAAATGTTCTAGTTAGTATTTCATTCTAATATTACAAGAAGGCATTTATTGATATGTCTACTGTAATTATGGTTTGTCCCTTTAGAACCAAAGACCATGCAACTGGGAGAAAGCATTAGAATGATTAATTACTTTCAATTGTGAGGTTGTTGACACCTACAAGACCAGCAGTAAATAGTTTTTATTTAGAAATGTTTGATGAAGATATGTTATTTAGAAATATGTCTCAAAGTTGGTGCTCAACTAGTTTGATTTCAGTATCACTAGTAGGCTGAAACATCTTCAGAGTTAAATAAAATGTGGTATTTTTATCCAGACCTACACCCTTCAGCCATTCTGGCCCTTCTAAATCAGTGCATATAAAGATCAGAGCAGCTGCTGCAAAATACTAGTCAGCAGTTGGTGCGTTTTTATTAGCTGTTTGTTGTTTTTTTTTTCTTCTCTGAAGTTTAACTGTATTCAGTCAGGGAAAAATATCTACAATTTTCACAACATACGACGTTAATTTTTTTTAGATACCCCTCTATGACCAACGCCTGACATATTATGCTACAGTGTCACAGCTTCTGGCATACTTTTTGTCAGCCTGGCAGAATTCCAAAGACTCAGATTTACTTGCTACTGCAATAACAGATATGGGCAATAACTGTACATGAATTACAGTTACCACACCACTGATGGAAGAATATATACCCTACTTTATATTTTTTAATCCTTTCTCTTGTTAGAGCAGCTTGGGAGGGCACAGAGCAGTGCACAGAAAGGCTTTCATCATACAAAAAGCAAAAGAGAAACAAAGTGAGTAACCATACTAAGGTTATGTGCTGTGGTTACTATGGTTAAGTAACTGTAATAAAGTAATAATACACTCTTACTTTTGTAAAGGCATATCATTAGAAAATGGATTTTGGACTTCAGGAATGAATGGCCAGACAGTTCAATATCTCTTCTGCAGTGAGAGGAGATGACAGCTGGGACTGATGGTAAAGATTGGAGAATTTGTAGAGTAACTGTCTACATTCATAAACACATTTCAGGAAACAGCATACAATCTTATTGTCCAAATATTTTAATCGGTCACTGATTCAATTAATTGTTTTCAGTGCTGAGTTCAGAAAGAGCAACTACTCAACATAAGTAGCAGTGGTAGCACAGGGATCACAGGAGAGATGATGTCCTTCTGTTCCTGTCTTCCATTTATTCCATTTTTCCTTTTAGAGTCCCATTATATCATTGATTGTTTTGAGACTATGTATTAAACACAACAATTTTTGTATTTTATTTAGACATCTAGTTCTTCTTTACTTCCAAATAATGCAGTCTGGTTCATCCAAGGAGGAAGAGAACCAGGGTTATGAAATGGTAGTGTTAATACAGTATCTCCGTAACAGTGAGACTGGGCTGAGTTTTTGGTATAATTTAGAAAATCCACAATCAACAAGCTTCTTATTAAATTCTCTAATATTTTCCATTTAAATATTCTTTATTATAGCAGATACATTGAATTAAAAGAATTGTGTAAGATTTTAATTGGTCTACATTGTTTGACAAATTATTTTAAATATGAAGGGCCTGGAAATAAGTGTCAGATTGTCATGCTCAGAATGGTAGGACTTACCAAGTACTTTACAAAAATTATGCCTTACTACTTCTGGAACAAGAAGGAAAAGGCAGCAGGACCAAAAGCTTTAGGTTGTCTGATTACACTTGATTTACTGGAATTCCAGCAAAACCAAAGGATACTTGCAAGGGATGATTAAGGAGATACCTACTGGAATATAATGCCTTCCCCTTTTGATGTTCTTTCTTCATTCATGTTTCCGTTGTGTTTGAATCTAAACTCATGATATTTATCTGATAGGTGCCAGGGTATTCTTTCTTCTACTTAGTGATCAGATGCAGTGTAAAGAAAGACTTTGCTGTAGCTGAGGCTAATACATGTTCTGGAAGGGATCCCAATTGTCCAAATATTGTTGTAAAATATATGAATGTGACCTGGTCAGGGTACATATGTGATAGAATTCGGCAGCATTTTGGCTGCTACCCATCAGTTGTGCTTGCTTTGTGGACAGGTCATTTGTCTCTTCAGCAGAAAACTTTCACACAGAGGAAAAAAAATAAAGCCATAGATTTTATGGTTCTTTTCGTTGCTGGGAAACCTTTAAATGTTCAGATTTATTGTGGATGTGTTGTTCCATTTTCCAATGTATGGAAAAAGGTCTTACACAATGGATTTTTAAGAATTTTTTTTTTTTTTTTAGTTGTCCATAAGGGTTGTTTAAGCTAGAGCAAATAAATGTTTTCTCTCTGATATACTTCATATTTTGCTCTTTGATTTCTTAGCATATAGCTTACACATTGAAGAACATTTTGTGATTAAATAAGTACCTACATGGAAAAGAATTCTTTTATCTTTAACTCAACTCTGCCTTTATGTAGGATCAGCTCTAAAATGTAGGATCATAACTAAAATTAAAGAGGCTGTATCGTATCTTTCTTGATACGATTGCAGAAAAGAATGACTTGGAAATTTTTCTGTAGTGTAACCTGGTTATCAGAGTAGTCTGTTTCAAGAGACTGAAGGTGACAGTGAATGGTTTGAAATGCTCAGTTTCCCTTTTGAGTGGTTCAGTGTTGTAGAGAAACACTCACAGAAAGCAATTGAACCAGGAGAGATATTAGTCAGGCTACTTCATATAAGCTTAATCCCTCCTTTTTCCATTAACTTCTCTGGAGCAGTACTCTGAATAAGTTAATTTAGGTAGAATGTAGCGTCAATTTATACAATTTATATAGAAGAATTCTGAGTGTGATTAAGCAAGGAAACTGTAGGATTCTGAACTCTTGGTGGTCGAGAAATGAGGGAAAGAGCTCATTCTTTCAGGGGAAAATGTAACTTGCCTATGAAGAAAACTCTGGCATTTTTTAAAGCTAGCCAAATCTATACTGTCATTCAAATGGAAGATGATTATTCTGCTCCCTGCTTTATCTGAAATATTACTATAATGCCTCAGAAGAGCTTATGTATCCTATCTAAATTCAAGTCTGTCTAAGAGACAAGAGTCTATTTAATCTCTAATTGGATCTTGGGTAGAACTAAAACATGCAATCTTTATTGAAAGCTATTACTAAATTAATAAGATGTTTTGATGTTTTCTTGGTGAATGTTCTATTGGAATTCTTTTCTAGTCCCTGCCTTCTCTCACTCTATGATGATCAGCAAAACCCAGTGAAATATCATAACTTTACAGCTGGTACTTTTTCATGAAGAAGATAATAATCCATTTGAGAGCTGGATTAACAATGGAATATTTCCTTAAACATAAGTAATTTAAGAAAAGCAGCTCTTTGTCCATTCCCTTCTGCACTGAGTGTTCTGGCTAGACCCTAGCCGTTGGTGAAGATGAAACATTGTTCAGCTCAAGAATGCCAGCAGGGAATGTTAAGCTTTATATAATATGGTTTCATTAACTTCAAGTACTGTATCTAGTATAGCTACTGCCACCAGGACTACCACATAGCGACTGGAAGACTGAGTGAGCATCTGTGTCATTTCTTGTAATCTTGACAGCAAGCAAAAGAGCATGTATAGACATCAGGAAACAAGTGTTTGTTTTGGGGGAATAACTTCAGGATAAGAGAACGTTATCCCTTAAAACCCTGAGTTACTATCAGCATCTTGCTGGTTTTGTATTCACCAGTATGTGTATTAGCTTTCTCCGCTGACATGTTCTGCCTGTTCATGCTTGTAAGCTTTATTTATTTATTTATTTATTTGCTTGCTTATTTAATTATTTATTTAATTTTCTGGTAGCATTTTTTCACTTGATGTAGTTCTAATTGTATGTTTATGTATACAAAAATGTAATAGGAAGCAGGGTTCTTGTTTCCAAAATCGTATCACCTTTCTATAGCTGTATTGCAGCTATGTTGGCCTAATAAAAATATTAAGTCTCTGTAATTCTTCTCTCTCTAATACACAATGTCAGTGACTATATTTCCGCTAGAACTACTAACAGTGAAGAGGGATAAGATTGTCCAACTTCTTGATATTTGTTGATGCTTTTACTTTGCTCATTTCTAAAGTCTGGTGTTGTATGAGTATTGGTCTAAATCTAGTTTGATGCAGTAATATTTTTTTGCTTTTGAAGGTGTCACATTCTCTTGCATTAGGCCTAAGATCAAAGCCTCTTTGAACTAAATCCATTCTGAAATAGATTTTCCTACTAAACATATGAGCAAGGTGCATGTGTTTTATTTCAATGATATGTCTACTGTGTAATACTTATTTGTCTTCTAATTTACTTTTTAAATACAAATACAAAGTGAAGTGATTTGAAAGTCGTCCATCAGTGGGGAAACCAGGTACCAGCCACTTCAACTGTACAAAGGACTTATTTCAGTTGTCTGTATATAGCCACAAAGTGCCGTATCAGATGCCCAGGTATATTCCGTCTAGCTTCCTCTCAAGAGGGTCATGATAATCTAATTAATGAATAGACAACTATATATAGATGCTTTCATCACAAACTGAATCTCTTCCTAGCTGTCAGAAGAGCATTTTACTGCTTAATGAGATGAGGGATTGTAAACAGCACCCTCTTTAGTGGAGGTAGCTCCTGATCTTCAGAAATTACATTTGGCAGGTGTTGTTCAGAAGAAATGAGGCAGCCTCTAATGTACTACAGTAAGTGCTAAAACTCTACAGGCAAGAGGCATTGGAGAGGGAAAGTGTGGATCACCAAATTATTCAAGAGTAAGATGGGTCATGAAAGCTGTATAAGAAAGAGATACTCCTCAATGGCATTAGCAGGAGAGATCCTGACAGCTTGCCTCAGAAAAGCTTTGACAGCAGACTGACTAAGTGAAGGAAGAGAAAGACTTCTGGAATTTGATTTCCACCTGAAGAGATCAAAGCTTTCCTCATCTGTGGCTTTACAACTATTTGTAGCAATGTTCTTTGTTTTCAATGCTGTAAATACTTGTGGTTTACTATCACTTAATTTTAAAATTATCTTAGTGTGACAGGCATAACAGAATCATAGAATGGTTTGGGTTGGAAGAGACCTTAAAGATCATCTAGTTCCAACCCCCCTGCATGGGCAGGGACACCACCCACTAGACCAGGTTACTCAAAGCATCAAAGAATTGCTCAAAGCATGCTTTACAGAAGGTAGTACTGAGTGCTTCCTCCTGCCCTATGACATTCTTCCTGTTGAGGATAGGCATGTGTTCCCAGGAAAGGAGCCACCTCTCCTGCTTCAGAGGGTTTTGGCTGACCCTGAATACAACTGTCAGGATGTCATAACCAGTCTTGTCATGCTTCTTGTTATATACTTTAACAATATGTAACATAATAGAAGAAGTACAATTCACCATGAACAATGAACAAAATTAACCATCTGCCAGAAACTTGGTGGATTAGAATTAAGATAGCTGTGATTTCTCTCCCCTATGCTTATACCTCCTGGGGACTTGAACACATAGATTCTGCCTCCTGAGCTGGGAAGAAATATTAGATGTACTATTCTAAAAAGAGGTGGGAGAGATAAATGAAATTCTGTGGGACTTCCTTGACATTTTTAGTCAGCTATTCTTGTCTCAACAGTACATACCTTTGTTACCAGCAAGGCAAACATTTATGCTCTGCTCTCTTTGGTGTTGATATGGCCTCAGCTGACAATCCTTGAGGCAGAGCTCTGAATCTTCAAGTGATACAGAGGACAATGTCAAAGTGAAGGGATCTCACAGCTGCCCAACTTCTGTATTGCCCTTGTATTCAAAATTCAGTGAAAAGTGTGATGAGAAGTAATTGTTCATGCAGCACATGGATTGAGCTCTGAATGCTTTTGCTTGTGCTTGAACTTGTACTTTCAATATACAGAGAAAGGAAATTACCCTTATAAACAATGGCAAAAGGAAGTAATACTTTCTGGTTTATATACGTTTGGGTTTTTTCCTAATCTACATTGGTATCATACAGCACGCAAGGGAAGTATTTATTCTGAACTACCAAGTTCTCTCTCTGATAAGTGCCATTTTGGGACCTTGACTTCCATGTGTGATCCTGTTTCTGATATGCAACTCTTGCCAGTTGCAGCCATGAAACGCAGACTGCTGTGGCTATCAGAGACCTCAAGAGGCTTCGTAGTCATATTCCAACTCTTAGGCATCATACCTAGAGTATCTTTGACATTCTTGAACGGCTTTTAAACATTTAATGAAGGAATGTAATAGCGTTTTCAAGCCACTTGAGACTGTTTTGACCATCCTTACAGTCAGAAAGCTTTCTGTGTACTCAAGCTGAACCTTCTCGTGCCTTGCTTGCGGTTGCCACAGGAAAATAAAAATGGCTATTTCATTTTTCCAGTCTTTTAGTCAATTCCACCTCTTTCCTGTAGTGTTACCCGTTGGTTATGTTTTAGAAGTTTCTAACCCATTCTGGTTGCTTTCTCTTAACTATTAACTGTTTGTCTTCTCCATTCTAATGGATTTTTGGTCAAAATTGTCATTGTTGACTGCTTCTCTATCTGCATTGATTTTAAATCAGAACATTTTCTTTATTATTTTTTCTTTTTTCCTGTATGATGGATCAGTTCCCTGAGTGCGATTTTAATTTACTGAAGTAAAGGTTTAGTAGTTGGGAAAAAGTAAAACCTAAAACCTGCATCCTAAAACTGATCCATTTTTTCTATTTTTCATGGGAAAGCTAGTGTCAGTGACATGGTTTCAGGGGCTGAAAGAGCATAGAAAAAATATATTGGCATGACATGAGAAGCTGACTCAGTCAGTTATTGACTTCTCACATTGCAGGCTGAGTCCAACCGACAGAAAGGGCTGGAGCATTATTTTAAAGTAAATTTATTTGACTCCAGGAGGGAGGATTCTTACATTGTTTTAGTTTACAGTTCACTCTAAGAAAAACATCACTGGGCTTTTTTCTTTTTTGGTAGTTTGCCCCATCAATAAAGCTGAAGTTACTGAATCTTCTAAAGGTTGCTAAGGCTGCTGATGTAGAGGTGCAGCATCGAGGATGACCATGTAACTGGAATACATTGAAAACCTAGTGTCAGTAGCACGTGAAAATTTGCATAGATTTCAGATCTGTTTCTGATTCCTTTGTTATTCCATGCGTTTAAGGAATTTGCAGCCTTCTACAGGCATAGAAGAAAAATGGCTATGAATGATTTCTAGATAGTTGAGCAAGAAGGGAATAGTCCGTAGAGCCGTAATCCCCAGGTATCTGCATATGGCTTTGCAACACTAGAAGTCTGTTTCTGGGAAATACTGACACTGGAGAAAACTTCTCCCAAATGCTTAAGGTCTGTTTTCTTTCAGTCAATTGCATTTTTTTTATATCGTTTTTTTCCCCAGGTAGCAGCTGCTGGAGGACATCTGAAATTTACAGTCTCCTATGACTTCACAGAGGAAGAAGAGACAGTTCAATTAATGGTTCAATCTGATGTCATAATAGAGGTAAAGTGATTGTATTTTCAGAAAAAAAAATAAAAGAAAAAAAGAAAAAAAAACCCCAACAAAGAGAAAAAAGTTGCCTGCTTCTTTAAATGTTCAGCATGGAGCCTGATGGTTGAGGACACAAAACACCAGGGTGCACACACTTCAGCTAACTTACAGTATCAGAAAAGAGACACACTTTAGAGAACTAAAATCTTCAGTATCTCAAAGGGAGCCTCTGTCAATATTGCAGTAGCTTATAAAACAATATTCTTCCAGTTCACCAAGAAGAATGAAGAAATAAAATAATTAGTGCTTTAAGGTAATGCTTTCAGATCCTTTCAGCAGCCCTGTTTATGCACAGCCTGATGCTGTATGAAGTTGCTTTTGCTTATGCAAAACCATGGCACTAGGTTTTAGCTGAATAACCTACATTTTTTCTGCACTGACTTTCATCAGGCAAGTCCATTTCAGGCTTATGAAAAGTGAATGTTATTCTTGATATTTATTATTATTTTAAAATATATTATTCAATAAACCCTGTATGCCAGATGGCTACAGATAGAGCTTTTTTCCTGGCTTTGTTCATATTTAAATATCTTTCTCTCATGGTTCTATCTAGGGAGGTGACATGAGAATCAGCACTCCAAAAGAGGGGATTCACCTGCAGCCTTCTGAAGAGCACACTGAAGAAATTGTGCTGAAACCAGAATCTTTCTCTGTGCATGGCACTGATGTTCCAGTCAGCAGGAGGGAATTCATGACTATCCTTGCAAATGTGAAGAGGATCCTCGTAAGAGCCACATACAGCTATGGGATGAATGCCATCTACAGGTGAATGTAGGAAGCGTGTCTGTTTGCTACAGGCAGCTTCTCAAAATACTCATTTTCCCTTTTCAGAGAACTAAGATGATGTAATTTAAAACACACAAAGTTATTATCATGAAATCCCTAGCATTCATTTATACTTTCAAACAATTGTTAGTAGTTTTTTCATTTTGGGTACACAGGAGGAGGAGAGACAACATAAGGAAGCAGCCTTGTGAGAAAATGAAATCACATGGACTATTAAGGCATGGATAACAGTTCTATAAATATGTTTATTTTGTGAACACTGCAATTCCCATGTGTATAATAGAATCATGGAGTGCAGTAATGACATGTTGAAGTAAGAGATGTTATTATTGCTTATATATTGTTTTCCCCATTTAATGAACATTAAGGGCCACATTAACAGTGGACCAGAGAATAACATCCTAAGTTTCTAAGCTGGAAAAGTGGCTTGAGGGGCGTTTTCTATGTTTTTAATCAGTACCACACACAGAACTGGCTAATCTCAAAGCTTTTCCCTTGATCTGTGTCAGGTTGCTGCCTGGACTGCTTAAAACCACTGATTTAATGTGAACGCTCTGAGTCTTCTGATAAAATGAAAGACATGTTATATGAGATGACACAGTTGTTCTCTCTCAGTGCCTGCAGTGTGGTTGAACCTGTAAAGCTCATCTTGCATTTAAAATTTCCATAAGTGCATGAGCAAACCCTCCAGGTGGGCTAGAAGACAGCCTCTCTCCTGGTACTGTATGATTGTACTCTGTCTATACATTAATAGTTAGGTGGCATAAACAATATTTTTTAAATATGCAATGGAATTGACTCCACAGGAGTGTTCTATTCACAAGGCATGAAACCTGTAATGTTCTCTAACTTACACATCACGGGATTCAGTAGCATAAGCCATTTGGAATGGAGGGAGCTGGTAGCACATTAGTGATTATTTGCTGAGAGTATAGACACAGTTTTTTGCTACTGTGAAATTTCTTAAGCAATCCAACCATCCTTTGAATACTTAGGTAATTAAAATACATCCTAAATTGAAAGGCAGGTTGTGTCAACAGTAGCAGTTTTCTTATTTGAGCTTTGGCAGTGTGCATTTTTTCTCTGCAAAAAGAACTAATCTTTTTTCAATCTCTTTCTCTTTCTGTGGTTAATTAATATCTGTTACCTCTCTGTAAATAAATTTGTGAATCACAAATATCTTGAGTTTGTGCCAAACTGTCTCCTAATTTGCTCATTTGTTCATCAGTTTTGCATCTTCTTGCATGCAGTTTGAAAACCTTTCATGGCCCATCACCTTCCCACCCTGCTGTTAGAGGAGAGTCAAACCACCAGGCCAGAGCTCATCTTTTATGCACTATGAGGAAACCATGAGAAGCTATTGATCCAAACCTTCCAGCTAACACTAGTGTGAGCTCAGTGAGTGCTGTTCCTTCACTCAGTTCTCATTCAAATAAAATTAAAAAACCCCATTAGTCAGAGTTTTCCAAATTAAAGGAGTGCAGGAGCAATTAGGAGGAGAACAGTAGGGCTTTTATGCAATGGTATTTTAAAGGAGATACTTATGATTGACTTTGTTTGGGCCAAAGGTGTTACTAAGTATGATGGGAAATGCTAACTTTAGCTGTGAGTGGTTTACATGCATTTGTGTACTAACATTTGCAGTAGAATGAGAAGGGGAGCTTTCCTATGAAAAAAGACCTTGGCTAGGCAGTTAAAATTCATTAAGAAAGTGCATTGCTGGACATGTGCTGGCTCCCTCTTGCCTCATCTGTGAAACAGTGGGAGTGGGATGGTTCAGATCCACTCTGGGTGACAACATAGAGCTCAGTCAGCAAAAACATGTAGAACTGGCCCAGTCTATGCTTTGTAAGTAAGAAATTACAGACCTGTCAGTGGCATGTTTGGCAAACTGTACATGGCTGCCTGCATCCCAGATTACTGCTTTAGCCAGTTGGCCATGTGTGCTGCCTCCCTGTTTTGTAGTCTTGTTCATATTCAGCCTTTGGAACATTTTAGTGGCATGTTATGGATAACTTTCTAAAAATATGTCTTGGAAATATTCTTCAAGGAGAGCTCCAGGACAAACATAATTTATGCTTCACAGGTTAGTAGTCACCATATTCTCAGATATAGTGACATTACAATTAGGAAAGTTGGTCCCTTCAAGATGGTGATTTAAAAGGGGTTAGGGGAAGGGACTGAAGTAATTTTGAAGAGTACCTTTGTTGCTAGAAATGGTTTTATATTATTAGTACATCTCTAGCCGTCCCTATGGTGTCTCTTACCAGAGAAGAATGCAATGGTTACTGTGTTACTGTGATTACAATCAGCATGTCCAGAAGTCTCTGAAAATAGTTTTCTCTGAAGTAAACACATTTTATTGAGTGCTGTCCGGGTGTTTATTGGAGTTTGGTGTGACAGAAGAGACGGTGTGAAATTCCAATCACAATTAAATTAATTGGATTTTTCATTTTCAATTTAACTGGAGGAATCATAGTTTCACCCATCAGCATTTATTGGGTGGAATTAAATCCTCTCAGAACAGTGCATATTCCCAGTCACATGATTTAGCAGCAATGGCATCTACTGTCATGCAGCCCAGCTTATGATCTGTTGTTGCAGGCATATTGCTGATTTTCAGTGTACGTCTCAGTTCTGACTTTCTGTATTCTCTTTGACTTTCACTTATGTCAAGACATACTAGGTGCAAAGCTGTGCTCATAACTCTAAGATCATGCAAAACAACGTTCTTCTCTGTATTCTGCTCCTTTGGTATTGCAGAGGATGAAGAGGATATTCTTAGGCTGATTATGGACTACTGTTGATGACATTTTTGCCAAAGAAATAGTGTAGAGCTAAACCTTATGAACGGAGAGGTTTTTATTGTTTTTTAAACAGGTATGTGTGGTGGACAGATGGATACTCCACTGAGAGAGTAAAGAGTGTCTGGCAGAGAGACAGAAATATTACAGGGTTATTCTGTCCTTCACGAATGACAATTTCTGCCTTAAAGCTTCAGTAGAATTATGTAACATACTAATTAGAGATTGCTGTATTAAGCAACCTGTTCATTCAAATACTGAAAGTTCTCAAAATGGATGGTGACACCACATGTGCAAGGATTTCCAAGGATGCTGTTATAATCTGTGCTCGAGTAGAGGCCAGAATGCAGGCATTGCAAGATTAAGCAACTTTCTTGCAATGATGTATAAAGAGACTTAAAAAATTCAATGGAGGTGTCTCCAGTTAGCAAGAGCTTAATCTTAAAGATTGTATTTTCCGGACTTGTTTAGTTTAGCCGACTAGAAACATTAGTTAATCAATAACACTTTCAAGTAGTTTAACTAAACAGTATTAATCCAGTAGTGGTGAGTTTTACTCAAGCATTTTCTTGAGGCTGTTTTTTGGGTCATTTTAAGCTTAGAATGTTGTTATTGCTTTATGGCACAATTAGGAAGCTTCCTCAAATGAGTCGGCTTTCATTTTGATGACAGAGCACTGGAACAGGCTGCCCAGGGAGGTTGTGGAGTCTCCCTCTCTGGAGACTTTCAAGACCTGTCTGGATGCATTTCTGTGTGACCTGCCCTAAGTGATGCTGGTTTGGCAGGGCAGTTGGACACAGTGATTTCCAGAGATCCCTTCAAACCCCTGCCATTCTGTGATTCTATGATTAAGTAGGATAAAAAATGAGAACACAGAAATGTAGCAATCAACTTGAAAGTGATTACAGCTTCTGGGATTAAAGCGAGATCCTTCTTTAACTTCACACATCTTCCAGACTATTGCAGTTAAGTCCATCACTGGTAGAAGCAACAGGCCAGGAAAAGACATTTTATGATTTAGTTTAATATTGCTAGGTTTTCCTTCAAGGAAAGCCTGTGGTTCAAATAAACTTCTATTACTAAACTCTTATTAAAACTGTTTCTTCAGTTTTAATATTCAGAGTGGCCACCAATGGTAAGTGTTGTAGACACTCGGTCACTGGAACCTGTGGTGCTAAAGATAATGGCTTACTTGCAACCACATATAGAATCACTGCTAGATGTAAGGAGAAAGAGGGAAGGAAAGGCCAAGGGTTTTCTTCCATATGCAGAATTGGCTTCAAGACAAATAAGCAATGATTGGGTCAGTACTTCATGTGCCTTATGTAGCTGATGTGATTCAGCTGCCTGGCATAGCAGACAGTAAACTATGCTGATACTGCCTGAAACGTCCCCTTCCCTTTTAATCTTGTTTGTTTTTAGAAGTCAACAGTTGCCTGCTGACAGTAACAGTCAGCTTAAATATTTGGTCTCGATGTCGAATCTCAAATTGCTCATGCGTCTCCAGGATCCAGTGCCTCATTACTGCCAGCATTATGTATTTTAATGAATGCAGTATAGCATCGAAGAATCAAAGTTGCAGCATCAAATGGGAGGAAAAAAAATCACTGCAGCTTTCTTCACTGAGTAACTGTTAATGCTAAAAACTGTTAAACACATTAAAATCCCATTTAGCAAATAGCAGAACGTAATGAAAATTAGAACATTTCAGTGAATACAAATGTGGGATAATACTGGGGGGGTTGTTTCTGGGTGTAAGTGCCTCTCTTTGTTCCAAGATCTGTGCTGAGAGAGAACTAGCTATAGTTCAAAGTATATTAATAAAACTTGGCCTTTTACTAGTAATTTGTTTCTTCATGTACAGATTTTTCTCCATAAATTGTTAGATTTTTTACAGCTAAATTAATCACCATTTGATACCTATTATCCTAGAGACTGTTTATCTTACTGTAAGGAAAATTCAAATGAATGACTGCAAAATAAGCATGCAGCAATAGAGCAAAGGGGAAATATTGACAAGTGAGAGAGATCTTACTGAACATCTGTATAGGAACTTGGCTCCTTCTCTTAAAATACTTTCAAGAACCTTTTGCAGATGTTCTAGTATCACTGACTTAGATTCGAGTTTCTAACTGATAATCCACAATAGTTGTCCCTCCACCAGTCATATACCTGGTGATGGTGTAATTTCAGTTTTTCTGAAGCTCCCATCCTCATTTCAGACATCTTCCTTTCTTTCCCCTTACTTTTCAAGTCTGTCTTATTGAGAGTAGTCCTAAAACTGAGTGAGGAAATTTCCTTTCTTAACCTTTCTTCCAACCACTGCAGTAACAACAAAATATTTTTCTTGGATGTTTTCTTCTCCAAGGTCGTCCAAAAAATTTTCAGGACTTTTTGGCAGCCAAAAGATAAATGCTGTAATATGGAGGGGAAAAAAGTTTGGTTTACATTTTCCAAAGAAAATTTATTATCTTGAAACAAAATGCTTGTCAGGATAGAAAGGTATTTTCTGCTGAAAAAGACTTTGGAAAAAGCTCTTTAGGTAGCTCTAGTAATCAAACACTCTGTTAGGATTGCTGGGTGAAAGTAGAAGTCACTGAGTCTCTGTAATGCCTTAATGTTCCTTCTGAATTCTCAGAAGAATTAAATCCCCAAATTTACTGTTAAATACTGTTTAAGTAACTACATCTGTTTTGCATACTACCTGTAAGATTATCAAAATACTTTTTTTTGTCTCTCTCATACTTCCATGCTTTTTAGAATAAAAATCATGTTCAGTGTTTAGCTAAAAAATGGCTGTTTAGCAAATGTCTAGCATTTATTTTTTAAGGGTGATTGTTCATGGAACTGAAAATTCTCCAACTCTGTCTCCTCTGTCATTGGGGAAACTAAGGTATATAGTAGAAGATTTTTCTTTCATGTACATAATACTTGGATCCTCTTGGACAGAGCTGAAATCTTTTTCAGAGGTCAAATTTCTAGAATAAAAATACCCTATAACTAAAACGTAGCAATGTAATGTTTTAGAAAGCTGGAGTAATGGTTTCTAAATTTTGAATATGCTGCTGAGTGTCAAATTTGCTATATATACAGCTACAAAGCAAGTTGGCACTTGTGGCTTGCAGGCCAGGAATGGCCTTCCATCTACTGTTACATTCCTATGAGACTTTTTTCATCTATTTTTGTCAATGTGTGTCTGATCATAGTCTCCCTCACATGATGGACAAAAGTAGTAACCAGCCTACAGACATGCAGTTTAGGAAGAAATAGACTAATAGGAAAACCTCCTCCTTTTGAAAAAGGAAAACATAAACAAGCCACCAAAGCTCACTTTACACCATTTGTTGCATCACGCTGCACTTATGCTTCCACCTAATCTGCTATATTAACAGTTTCTTTTCTGTTACATGCAGAGTAAGAAGCGTTAGCATTGAAGCTGCTGACCACGCTTCACCTGGGAGAAAGGTGGCATCTGCAGTGGAGTTGTGTGACTGTCCCCCAGGGTATGATGGTACCTCATGTGAGGTGAGTATCACAATACAGTCTAGACCAATTGAGCTGGCACTGGGAGAGTTGTAAGCAACCAGTGGCCCTGTGTTAGTAGAAACTAGCGAGAGAGCCATCCGCTCCTGTTAGCGATTTGGTATAGCTTGTCTAGTTACATTTATTTCTAGGTGGTGGTTCAATTTATTTGATAATATTTGAAATCTGAAATTTTACACCTCTACGGTGATTTCTAAGTTATGAAAAGACAGTTCTGTTAACAAAAAGAAAATGGAAGCAGTATTAGTACTCCTCAGCCAGTTGATATTAAAAATGAATGAAACTATCACACTTAAAAGGAAAATGGCAGTTATCTGACCTGTGCACAGCAAAGCTGGATCAAATTATTTAAGTTCATGTGGTTGAGTTTCCTCTTTTCTTTTCTGAGGGCTTTGCCATTTGCCTTGGAGTCTTTTAGGATTGCATGTGTGTTCTTGTGAGGACTGTTTCACTTTAGTTTGGTCCTTTTACAGATAATAACATACACACCTGCTCAGAAAATGCCCACTTTCATTCAAATTCATTAGTTCACACAGAATGTGTTCATACAAGTATACATATCATTAACTATCTCATGTGGGCATAGCTTGGGGTAACTAGAAGCCAAAAAAACAATTCTTCAAAAGCTTTGCCTTTAAGGAAATAGTTACAAACACCAAGATGCTCTACTTCACAAAACCACAAACAGTATGCCATTTACACAGCCACTCTAGGCATTTGCTTGTCAACTCTCTTTTTCTTTAAAATCTTCCATGCTTATATGTGATATTTAGGGCTTAGAGTCTAGTTTCGTGCCAAATGTGGTTGCTTTTTACTGGGGCTGGATAAATCAGTGTAGAAGGAAGGCCTGAAGGAATGAATGGATATTCCTATCATTTCAAAAATGGTGTAGAAAGAAAAAAAACAAAAACAGAGCATTTTTTACAAAGCTGGCCTATCTTATAATAACAATGATACAGTTAAGTTTTAGTTTCCATGCCTTTATTCACTGAATTAATTTTTCAGTAGACTTTTGTAGCAGAGGTTCAAAATATGATATGCATTGAACAGTTGTGCTTTATAGAAAAAAAAAGGCAAAATATTATTGTGTTCTGAGTACATGGTTGTGCTTTTTATAACAAGGACAAGCAAGAAAAAAAACACACCAAAAAACACGGAAGTTTTACATTTCCAGGTAAACTGGCAGTGGAGAAAGTACAGAAAGATAAATTGAAAACATGGATTTTTTTTTAGAACACCATACTTGTGTCTTCTGAATACTTTTGGCCTTGTCCAACACTTTGCTTCTCCCAGTTTCAACCTAGCAGACTCTCATTTTTACTGATTTTGTGCAGGTTTTCAGTTTTGTTTTCTCTTCTTAATTTAATTTAATGGGTGTGTTTGTTTCCTGCATAATGATGTTGTGGTACATGGCACAGAAGATGCAGCACCATTATTTACTTATTTTCTTGCTGTGGATGTTTTGGCATGATCAGTCTTCAAAAGACAACCAATCCCATTTAATATATGCTATCTCTTACGAGATTATTCAATTACACAAATTTTGAATAAATTTTCTACAAGATTCTAGTCAAAGAAAATTGTTATAGAACCATAGAATAGTTTGGATTGGAAGGGACCTTAAAGACCATCTAGTTCCAAGCCCCTTGCCATGGGCAGGGATACCTCCCACTAGACCAGGTTGCTCAGAGCCCCATCCAACCTGCCCTTGAACACTCCTAGGGATAGGCCTTCCACAACTTGTTCTAGTGTCTCACCACCCTCACAGTAAAGAATTTCTTCCTAATATCTAACCTAAACCTTCCCTCTTCCAATTTAAAGCCATTACCCCTTGTCCTATGACTACATGCTCCTGTAAAAGTCCCTACCCAACTTTCCCAGAGCCCCTTTGGGTACTGGAAGCTTCTCTAAGTTCTCCTCGAAGCCTTCTTTTCTCCGGGCTGAACAACCTCAACTCTCTCAGCCTGTTTTCATCGGAGAGGTGCTGCAGCCCTCTGATCATCTTCATGACCCTCCTTTGGACGCTCTCCAACAGCTCTGTGTCCTACATGTGTTGGGGGCCCCAGCACTGGACACAGTACTCCAGGTTTTGTAGTACTGTCAGCCCACAGTACTCACGAGGGCTGAGTAAAGGGGGAGAATCACCTCACTTGATCTGCTGGCCATGCTTCTTTTGATGCAGCCCATGACACAGGTGGCTTTCTGGGCTGCAAGCGCACATTGCCAGCTCATGTTGAGCTGTTGAGCTTCTCATCGACCCCCAAGTCCTTCTCCTTAGTTTTGCTAGTATATCTGAGAAATGAACACAGAATTGCATGAGCAGATAATATTTTAAATTTCAAATACCAATTTGACTGATTTGTGATAGTTACTTTGTACTACTCATGTGACTCTTCTAGCCTTTGTTGGTTAACATCTTCATATCTAACTGCTTTTCTCTACCATTTTTTTTTCCATTTCTATCCTGTCTTTTACTTCCACTGTGAAAGAAGTTGTGTTTAACTTGAATCACTATGATGGTCAAGAACTTTCCTGAATTTAGAATGTTACAACATTTCTTTCATTAAGATTACAAACTATAATCCTGTATTTTAGTTCTGTTCCAAGCCTTGCTGTTGATATTCCATGTCTAAGCCCTTAGATTTAGTGACTTTTGAAGCCTTATCTTATGCAATATCATGTATATTTGTACATGAGATCTTTAGTTTCAAAATAACTGAAGGAGGAAAAAGATGTATAGATTTATACAGAAACAGCTTAGGCAGCTTCATCTCATGCCACAAGAAATAAAGCAACAGGGCAATTTATTTTAACCTGTTTTTGTTTTCTACATCTTATTATCACTAAATTTTAATTTTTAGTATTTATGAGGTTTGCTAGAATGAGAAGAAGGAAAAATAAGGATAATGTCTCAGGTTTTGAAATGTTTTTTAAAAAGAATCAATTAATTTCATCTTCAAATTACTTCCATGTTTTGCAGGAGTAAGACAAAAAGGGACATTGTCTTTATTTTTGTAAGGGAGAATCTTCATGTTAACCTCTTTGGAGAATGTATGTGAATGGGAAGATATTTTCTTTATTAAATGATTCTTTTAGTATTCTATCACTACAAAACTTTCTCTGTGTATTAGCCAGGTGCTTTTGAAGGTCAGCACTCTGCCATGCACTTTATTATATTATGCAAAATCCTTGGATCACATGAGCAGTCTTATTGCAGAACAATAGTTTGCAAAAACTATAAAGCCATTTGTGAGATGTATAGGAAGGAAGACTGCTGCTTGACATCTTATTATGTGGAAATGAAACAGCTGAATTTTTGCCGATGAGTCACAGTTGTACGATGTCACCTTTCCTAAGGAAAAAGCTGGCCATGCATTTAATATTGATCTGAATTTAACATTTGAAAAGTAAAAAATCAGAGCATGTTCTTGAAGGGAGATAACTATTCTTTAAGAAGCAGAATTTGTAAATCATAGGTAGGCATTTTTTTTATTTTTTTTAATGCTTTATTTCAGTGTAGCCTTTTGTTAGACCCAAACAAGAAAGAAATAAATGGTATTTTAATTGCTCTTTGCAGCTGAACTTCTCAGAAGAAATGTTTGTTGTTCTGGGGTTTTCTTCCAACCTTTTCTCTCCTTCAGAATTTTGCCTTCTGGCTATTTTTCAATCTGTACCTCTTGCTTTGATGCTGTCATATTTCAGTTCTTCATTTCTCTGCTTTATTTTACCGTTTCAGAAGAATGATTAAGTTAAGGCCTCCTTTAATCTCACACCTGCCAATAAGTCTAAGGTCAGTGCAAAGCCATAGCACCAGGAAGAGCAACTTCCTAGAGAAATGCTGCTATTTTTATTTATCTGACAAGTATGTTTTTGTGTGCACAGGTGTCAAATTCAACCATATTTTTAAAGTCCCATGCTTTTTCCTGTTCAAGCGAGAGTTTAATGTTTTCATCTAATTATCTTGCAGTCTTGCTGGCCTCGACACAGGCGTGTGAATGGCACGATTTTTGGTGGAGTCTGTGCACCATGTACATGCTTTGGTCATGCAGAATCGTGTGATGATATCACAGGAGAATGCCTGGTAAGTGTCACTGCAGGAAACTTGGTGGACATGACCAACATCAATTCAATATACCTGTACAATTATATGAATGACCTCTGAGACCTGAAATATTCAAGGAGAAAAAAAACACAGTGATTAACACAAGGGCTCTTTATGTTGAACTGTTGCTGAAGTTAAGGACCCACTCATAGCAAGATACGGTAGCTTCTACAGTGAAACAAGAGGATTTTAGGATTTATGTTTTTAAATAGAATCAATAGTATAAGGTATGGCATGCAGAAAGCAGCAAATATATCACTCTTCTTCCATTCAAGATTTATCTCCCCCTCCCTTCTGTCTCCTGCAGTGTATTTAATTTCTAGTATGTAACAGGTATCTTCATAAATTCTGTTCTAATATGACAAGAAGGTATTGTTCATGGCTTCCTTCTTCTAAATTCTTACAAAACATGGAAGAAACACTTAATAAATTGTGCTTAAAAACTAATAAAAGCATATATTTTTAGCTAATGATTTTTATATATTTTAGCTATGATTTTTCCCCCCCTCCCTATAGGCTATGGAGGTTTTATGTAGTTACCTACTAATTCAGTAATTAAATCTGTGATGTTATCCATAGCAAGCCTACCAGCACGCCACTATTTCCAGTTTGTTCAATCACCTTTTGGAATGGGTGAATGATGCTGAATAGACTGTTCTGATTAACTCAAGGGCATTTTTTAGTTTGATATTGTCTGACATGCCATGAAGCTTGAAACAACATTTCTCATTTCATTAGTCTTGCAGAAACACAATTTGAGCCACTGCCAGTTTAGTGGGATATCATATTCTCATTTCCTTGCAGAATTTCAAGCAGACTCTGTGTTGTGCATGTTTCCAAATGTTATCTTTTATTTCCTTAAGAAAAAGCTGCTGGGAAAAATCCAGAATGAAAATTCAGGCTTATTTCAGTGTAATTTGGCACTTAGGATTATCATTGGTCTTCCTGTTTTGCCCATACAAGTTGAATTGCATTGCATTGCAAATCCACATATCCTTAATGTGTGGATCAGTGAATTTTGCAGATAGCTTTTCTATGAAGAGAAAGTTTAAATTATTCTCAATTTAATTGTACTATAAGCCTTAAAGAAGTACCTCTGATGAAAAATATGTATGACATGACAGTTGTGTTTTGAATCCTTCACTTATATGCCATGAAACTACTTCTTACTAGGGTAATACAGATTTCTGTTTCTCAAGAAAGATAAAATTTATTGCATTAATGACTGTAACCTCCATCTATGATTTCTGTAATATCAGTGTGGGATAAAAACAATTAACAGTAAAGGAAGGGAGAATGCTGTTTAAGTTATATCATAACTGTCAATTATTTTGCTTGGGGGTGCATAGCCAGATGCGAGTTCTGAGGTTGCTTGCTTCTTACGTCTTCAAGTTTTAGCCCTTGCACAAGTTACCTCTTGATTTTTGTCTATAGCACTGACCTGGGTGTGAGAGAAGGCAGGATAGTTGCATCCTGAAGTGCTTTTGCACTTGTCAGCCGATGTGAACTACCGACTGAGACAGTAGAGCTCCCCCTTCTGATGCTTTGAGGAAGCTGGTGAAAAGATAACAGCGCTGACAAGTGGAAAATAACCAGTCGAAAATGTACTTTAATCTATATGCGTTACCAAGCATTCTGTATTTTATGTGTTCTGAGCTTATACTAGATCATCCTATAAAGAAGAGGCGCTCAGGGAGCTTAAAATCAGTTGTGGATTTCCTTGCAGCTTACTTTGAAAACACTGTAAGTGAAGTTAGATTGGTTAGTATCCATGCGGGCTATTAAATGCTGCTATTCAATTTGGATCATAAGCCTTTTGAAGTGAAAGAGAGAGAAGTCTGAATGCTGAAAAAGAGAAATGTTTCACATCAAAGGCATTCTTTCTATTGAGGTTTACACAGCTTTTTGGCCTCCTTATTATTATTCATGGTGTTTTTTCAGTAATACAACAGACAATTTAGGCACCTAATTTACTGATATGATACTTCTTTTTGCTTTTCCTTAGCTTTGAAATCTAGTTGAAAAGCAGCTGAAATATGTTTTTGACTCATGATAAAAGCTCAAATCATCTGCTTCAACATAGGCCTGTATAAAAAGCTCATTTTAAAGCATATCTGCTTTTGCAGTAACCTGCAAAGCCCTTTGATCCCCACAGCAACCATATGGAGCTGCATGATACATCATTCTTGTTACCATTGTGATATACATAACTGCTTTGGTACATAGGGCAAGCTCTAACATTCAGAAATACTCTTGTGTAGTGTTACACATGCACATTTATGGTAGCTTTAGGAGGTTGGTTACACCTAAACCTTGTGAAAAGCAAACACATTTCAAGGTGTTCATTCATTGCAGGATGCTATGCTCCTGTTAATAAGCCCAGAGAAAGCAGATCTTTCTCCCCTAAGATATGCTCAAATTGCTAAGTGGGCGGTCCCCAGTGGCATCAAATTAGTATTTTATTCCTTTTGTGTGAACAGTATATACCGTGTAGGTTGAGGCCAGCATCAGAGCTAGTGGACATGTGCTTCAGACAGTGTTCATCACAGGAGTTACAAAATGTCTTCACTCATCTTCGTATACACAGTAATAAAATTATATATCCTAAGCTAAATGCAGTGTAGGCTGTACCACAGATGAAAATTAAGCAACATCCTGATTGCATTTGTAACACCAGGAAAGGAAATTGTCTGTGTTATCTTGACATTAGGGTAGCTTGAAAATGTCAGAAGAGCATATTCATGCTTCCAAAGGCGTAATACCATTGTCTGGTCTATATGGTCAGGGAATATACTAAAATAGGCACACAGGCTTAGCCTCTCACTTTCTTTAACTAGCTTAAGTAAGCAGCTTCCCTGGTTGTCACTCTGACAGATAGCCTGAGGAAGGGCAGCAGCGTGCCAAAGGCCCTATCTTCAACTCAGTCATACTCCCTGATTAAAGTTTTATTTTCACCACTAGCCTTTTAGTCAGGCTGTTTCTTTCCATATTTGCATACACTTAGCTGAACACATGCTGCTAATCAGGATTGGTTTTCAGTATGAACTTAGAGTTCCCTGATACTGGGCATTAAGATGTTCATTTGGGGGAAAGAGCAGGCTCAGTACAAAGTGGTGCAAAACACACTCCAAGACATCAGCAATAAAGTCTTTGGGAAATGAGATCTGAGTGGCACATGAAGTTCTGGACAAAAATATATTTCACCGCCTTACTTATCCAGAGGTTGCCTATGTGAAGTTTAATGGTGTTTGGAGATAAAAGAGGTCCAGAAAAATTACGCATTTAAAATAGTTTGAGATCCAGTACCTGGAATTTAAAAGCAGGAAGATTTGGACATAAAATCACTTCTGGCCACAAAGTCTATGGATCTGTGGAACAAGGCACTGATTTTACCAAAAACCACTAAACCAATGTGTAGGAAAAAAGTATACTTCCAAAGGAATAAAAAGAAAGTGTATATAATGTACTGAGCAGGTTAGGGACAGTTGATCATTATCTTCTTCATACCCAGTCTCATAACACACAAAAAATACTTAAATGTTCCTACGAACATGAAACTAAGACTTCACAGGCGTAAGCATGTTTTAAGGAAATAAGCTCAGTATAATTAGACATTGCTAAAACTAGATGATGCTCAGAAACATTGTTGTACCTTTGGCAATTTTCAAACTGAGATTCAACCAATTGATATCAAGAAAAAGCAAATTTTTTATTAGTATTGAAAATATCTTTAGGAGGGCTAATAACTCGTCTACTTCAGTGCTTAAAGTGAGCTATAAATTTGGCAAATTAGTATAAAGTTTTATGCATCACGGAAGAGAACAGGCAAATTCTGTCACATCTACATACTACATAATGCTTGCACTTTGTCCTGCAAAATCCAGACTGGTTCAGGGAGAAATGTATCGGACTAAACAAGGTGGCTACATTTCTAATTTAGCTACTAATTTCTCAGCTAAACTCTAACGTATACACAGTGCAACACATGCTCAGATTTTGGTACTATCTGTGTGGAGTTGTTTCTTTGTTGTTTTTCAATGTATTGATTCATGGTGAGGAAGTAAGCAGACAGAGAGATCTGGATTGAGGACAACTAGATACCGTACATGAAAATGACTGACATTGGAGTTTCAGAAAAGACTTCATCAAAAAGAAGAAGGTCAGCTGTTTGTAACATGAATTGTTTTCCTACAAAATGGAAGGTTTCAGATTTTTTACTTTAAAAAAAGCAGAAGCTTCAAATACCACTCTGTAAGAGATGCATAGCTTTAAAATAGTGTGTTAGCTCCTCTCACTTTAATAACATCCTTGACACATAAGCCATTCATATTCTTAAAAACCATTAAGATATGTCTGAGGATATTTAAAGCTAAACTTAACACAAAAGAAGAATCCATTATTTTTCAGAAAAAAGTACAAATAATTTGACATGATGCCTTAAAAAAGTTGAATTGCAAAGGATTTTTCTTTTGAAACACTTAAATTATTTTTGTCACATCTTCTTTTAAAAGCATATCTTTATGTTCCAGCTACTTTTTTGGTATGGCAAATAAATTATTTTTGAATGACAGCACTTGAAAATGGACTTAAATGACATAATGAAGTAGTAGTTAACCCAGCTGACATAATTTTGTTTGACTGAGAGTCTCAATAATTGATATTAGCTCACAAGCTGCCAAATATGTGAAAATGTAATATTGTGACTGATGCTTTCATTTCAAAGATACACTGATTGTACACACAAGCAATAAGAATGCAACCTTTAAAACAGCATTTCTAGAGACAGATGCTTTTGACTCCAGTGCACTCATGACTGAATTGTGCTTTTTCAGCTGCCCAAATGTATGGTAGTGACTAGGCAGAGCACAACGCAAAAAACATTCTTCAAATCCTTGCACTCTTGGAAAGTCCTGAAGAAAGAATCCATGTTCCTTAAAATAGAGTAATTTTCTTTGTTGTGGATACATAATGTCTTTCAGACAGTAATGCTGTTATCAGTCAGTATCATATGCATGGCTATTGCAAATGAGGAAACAGTTTTAAAGTGTTCTTAGAAATATGTAAATTAAGTCACAAGTTTGGAAATACCTACACCTTAAAAAAAAAAACACCAAACCTTCAAGAGCTCTTAAGCAGCAGCTTGGGTGAAGCAGATTCTAGATTTGATCTGGCCCATTGTCTAAATCAGATCCGAACACAGGCCAGTAAATGAAACCTCTCACATGGCTTTATTTTTGTGCTTTTCAAGTTGCCATATGCTTCTTAAGTCTATACCTAAGCACATCAAGATGGCATTTAAAATCCCAGACCATTTTTCCTGCTTTGTCTGTTTTCACACTGTTAAAGGCCTACACTCAGGTGTCTGGTGGCAAACAGCAGTGAAAGGAGTATTTCGGTGTGCTAAAAATGAGGCAAAAAAAGGAAAGAGTTCCAAGCCAGAAAACTAGTTTGCTGAGCCTATCATGGATCCTACCAAGTTATTTAGAATTTCTAAATCATGTATGCTGAGAGGGAAGAAGAGTACAAGGGGTAATTGCTTTTTAAAATTTGGTTCTTAGAAGTAACCATAGGAAGCCTGTTTTCAGGACCAATTCCCATTCCGCCAAAAGTCATTTAATTTGAGATCAGGCCAAAGGTTATACACAGCATTGCAGATCTAGTGATGCCATTTACCTACTATGTTGGGTGTTTCAGATGCTCAGGTGAACTGTCTCTTGTGTTATGAAAGTCAGTCAAGTTCAGTCTGAATGCTATTCTAGCAAACAAGTGGTAAGTAATTAAGGCTTTGTTACTGTTCACAAAAATATTTAGCATACTGTTAGTAATATACCTTGTAAAAGGAGCTAATGCACTTAGATGTGAAATGCAATGATTAATTTTTATAAATTATGTAGTCTGGGCTTTGTTTCTGGGATCAACATGTGAAAACTGACTCACAAAATGCAGTCTGTTGCAAGGCTGCAATACTAAACGTGTTTTGTGCTGCTCTGAAGATTGGGTTTCTTTAATCAAGTTAAAACAATAATGTTTTCCATATGTTAATTCTCTAACTGTGAATTTGTACTTTTTACCTTCTGTTTAGGACTGCAAACACAACACAGGTGGTTCATATTGTGATAGATGTCTTCCTGGCTTTTATGGTGATCCTACTAAAGGGACAGCTGAAGACTGTCAACTGTGTGCTTGCCCCCTGAATATCCCTTCTAACAAGTAAGATGTATATTTATTGCACATTACACTTTTCCACTTAGTAAATTGCATAACTTTTTAATTTATACTTTTGTATGTACACTTGAGATTCTTTGTGTTTTAATCAACTAATGTATTCTGCAGTATAAACTTTTATTCTCTTTTGACAATTGTACAGAGTGCTTAGCTTTGCTTAGAGGCAAAGGTCAAGACAAAAGCTGAATGAGACTGGGCTAGAAAGAACAATACAGAATTTGGATGACTGCTCCTTCAATAAATAACTAGCATTTGCTTTTCTGTCCTCCTTAAGAGTAGTTGTTCTTAGTTTTATATTTATTTATTTGACAGGTTTGTTGGGTTTTTTTAATAATAAACTTTAGATTCAAGTTATGTTGATCAGATAAAATAGTGATTTTTTTTCTGCCTATAATTTTCCTTTCCTTCCAGTCAACATTCAGTGACAATGTTTATTTGTCTGGAGTCTGAATGCAGCCTTAGATCTTGCAAGTGAAAATATTTTGTCAGCATATCTCTGAATAGTCATTATAAAGTTGTTTCATTAGATAAAAATCATAGTTAAAAGTTAATCAAAACCCCGATCTAAAACAAAACGTTTCCTTCATTACAAAAGCTTGTCTGTACTACTTGCTACCTACAATTTAGTAGACCAAGTGGCTTGAACATTTTGTTAATTTGTTTCGGCCCAGTCAGAACCTGGAAAATAAAAGTACCAAAATCATTTGAGGCCATGTAGTTGAATAAAACTGTTCTGAATCTTGTCTGGTTAGCTTTTCTTGTGCATATAAAAAACCAGAAGTATCAGTTTGAATTTGCACATTTAGTTTATGCCATCCAGGATGGCTTCAGAGAATAAAAAGTCCAGGTGCAAGTAGCATATGTCCAGATGGCATGGAAGAGCTGCTGTGGTGCAACACATAAGATAATTTTTCAGGAAGATAAGGAGCTGTTGAGTATGTGTCTGACATGTTTGCAGTGATAACTAGTGCTTGCCCAAATTACAGCCACTAATTGGATGTGGCTCCCTTCTGAAGAGAATCACTATTGGTCCATATAGGTATTTCAAAAGGATTGTAGGACTGTAATGAAAGATTGTAAACTATGCACAGAGGCTGTTCCACCCCTAGTTTTTCACAGAGCTTAGAAGTTTTAAGTGTCTCTAGGAGCTGATAAATCCACTGGAGCATTTTTTTTTCCCCCTCCTTCAGCTCTGTATCTTCTATTTCACCTCATTTTTCAAACCTCCCTTCAACTACCTGAAGGGAGGTTGTAGTCAGGTGGGGGCTGGGCAACTAATGACAGGACAAGAGGGCATAGCCTGAAGTTGCTCCAAGGGAGGTTTAGGTTGGATATTAGGAAGCACTTCCTCACAGAGAGGGTGATTAAACATTGGAGTAGACTTCCCTGGGAAGTGGTGGAGGCACCGTCCCTGGATGTGTTCAAGGCAAGGCTGGATGTGGCACTTAGTGCCATGGTCTAGATGGTGTGGTGGTGTTGGTCATAGGCTGGACTTGATGATCTTAAAGGTCTTTTCCAGCCTTGGTGATTCTGTGATTCTGTGATTCCCAAAACAGAAGTCAGATTCTCTCAAAGAAATGCACTTTACTATTTGGCCAAGAAAGCCAATAGTATCCTGGGATGCATTAAGAGCGGTGTGGCCAGCAGGTCAAGGGAAGTTCTTCACCCTCTTTATTCTGCCCTAGTGAGACCACATCTGGACTATTGTGTCCGGTCCTAGGCTCCCCAGTTGAAGAGGGACAGGGATATGCTGGAAAGAGTCCAACAGAGGGCTCCAAGGATGGTTAAGGGACTGGAACACCTGTCATATTAGGAAAGCTTAAGAGACGTGGGGCTGTTTAGTCTTGAGAAAAGAAGACTGAGATAGGCCCTTATTAATGTCTATAAATATCTGAAGGTTGGATGTCAAGAACGGGCCAGTCTCTTTTCAGTGGTGCCCTGTGATAGGACAAGGGGAAATGGCACCAAGTTGCAATGCAGGAAGTTCCACCTCAACACAAGGAGAAACTTTTTACTGTGAGAAGGTGATGGAGCACTGGAACAGGCTGCCCAGAGAAGTTGTGGAATCTCCTTCTCTGGAGACTTTCAAGACCCATCTGAACACGTTCCTGTGTGATCTGCCCTAGGTGTTCCTGCTGCAGCAGGGGGTTGCACGTAATGATTTTCAGAGGTCCCTTCCAGCCCCTATGATTCTATGATTTATGAGAATAATGAGTATTTCTTAAGGTTTTCAGGGCAAAATGTGTGGCTACCACCTGCACAGAGAGAGAGGTCTGCAAGATGCAAGTAAAGAACAGAATGTCCTCTGAATAGCAGGGTGTCAGCTTACAGCACAGATGAACCAGACTTTGTTCTTAAGTAGTTCAGGCTAGCTCTGATGCCTATGGTGTCCTATTAAAACTGCTCTGATCAAGGCAGGAATAATCTAACCACTTACCAGCAGAAATTCCAGGGGATTGTACCAAGCCAGCCTGCCCTCCTGTTGTCACAGCTCTTCAGTTGGTTTCATTAGAAATACATGGGTTTATCATGTCTGCTGCTCAGGCAGGGTTCCTCTGACATCCTCATTGATTTTGCATGCTTAGGATTTCCTTGCATAGTTAATTAGTTCTCTTTCTCTTGTTTGAGAACTCTATACCAACAAAGCAGGAAGAACTCTCTCACATTTATATCTTGTGCAGATGTGCAACAAAGCAAGGCAAATAGATTGAATTTAGGTTTTTATTGGCAAAATGCCTGGAGACCTCTATTACATATTCATCAGAGTTCTGGCTGCTTTACTTTCCTTTTTTGAAATGGAATGAGAGATTTCCCTTTTTAATGTTTAGTTTTCTTGAAAAATGTAGGTACAAAACAAACACAGAATATAAATGTTCTTGAACTGTGAAGCTGTGGGAGTCCTGAACCCTACAAAGTTTAGCCATGTATTAGAATTGTGCAATAGCTGACTATTTCTAAACCAGACCAAAACAAAACTGTGAGCAGCACCTTCAGGCTTTGTAGAACTCATTGTAAGGTTCAAGCTCGCATGACTTCACAGTTCTAGACCAATTATTAACTTTGCTTATGAAGAAAAGAAGAGTTTGTGTTAAAGATTTAATATGTTACCTGAAAGATGTTAAAATATTCAATTTATTTTTTTTTCTTACTTAGTTAGCAGAGCGTTTGGCACGCTAGGGATAATATATGTGAACAATTCAGATTCCTTCACACATCCTTCACATGAAAAATAAAGAAAATTCTACTAAGCTCATGTCACTGTACAGATGTAGTATATGCCATGTTATTTCTGAAGAACCTAACGAGACTAATTTACATACAAATGATTGTAAATACCTGTCTATAGATTTTAATTTCTGCAGTATTTAATTCCTAACGTGTCATAACAGGGCACCTGTAGGTCTCTAAGCTTAATAAGTTCCTGGTGCATGGAGAATATTTTTCATGTAATGAACCTCTGAGATATATTTCTATTAAGAAATTAGTCTTGCCTTTTATAACAATGTCTTCTTTCTCTATGGTGTTTATAATGTTTCCCATCATTTTTTTCTTTTTCTTTGCAATGCAACATCAGGGTGGAGGAGAACTGTTCTATCCATTTTAGAAACATGATGCTAATGGTACTGTTCCACAGTAAACTTCAGCTGATTTAAGTGTTGCTCATTCCCTCTCCTGTTTCCTAGTGGCAGCAGTTTCCATATGCAGTCACTGAAGCCAATCAGGGAACTGCCTTCTGAAGCACAACAGTGATAAGTGACTTGCCATATGTCAGAAAAGGCATATGCCAAAGGCATTGGCCAAATCAGAAAACTAAAATTAGTTGTCTAAGCTTATTTTCTAGATCCTGGGCTATATTGTCTTCTTTTTGCATATATCTCTATATTTTTACTTACATGATGCAAATGAGATCAATACCTGGATAATAAATGGCATATGTAATGCTGGCTTGACTTCTTCATCTTATCTCTTCTCATTAATGCATCACTCTTGCAAACTGTTCTAACATTCTTAGTCTTTAAGGAGTTTCAAATTAACTGGGTTTTTTTTCCATAGAAATTATCGGACATACTACTATATAGCTCTTTCTACCAAATGTAGATGTCTGGGATAATTACTGCTTTTCTCTTGAAGTGGCAATAAACTTAGTATGGGTAATGAAGACTGTGACAGGAACGTTATATCACTGGAAATGGGAGGTGGAAGATATGTCACTCAGCCTGGGAAGGTCATAAGTAAACTCATAGCAAGTGAACTAGGAATTCAGGCTGGTCTGATAGTATTTTCTTGAAGTATTAAACAAAATCATAAACTTATCCCCAATATATGTTTTCTGTAACATACTTGTAAGGCTTTAGTAAGCTCTGTTTCCCAGCCTAGACCTATCACATACATACCTGTACTGTGCATTCATACTTGTCCTGTGTCCTGACTGGTAGTAACATGGTTTCACCTTATGTAAAAAAGTAAAGAAAGTGATGATGAAGCAGGAGACACTAAGATGTTTTGAAGCTTTTTTTGACAGGTCAATACACATTTTATTAGTATTTATCACTAGTGAGTATTGAGATTCCAAGTAATCAGGAAGATAAACTCTTATTTTCTTACCCTGCTATCATGTATATCCTTTACAGGATGCAGATGAGAATTTCTCAATATATTAATGTTTAATGTGGACTGACTATTAGGTTAGAGAAAGAATCAAAGGATGCTAGGCCTGAGCATAACCCTTAAAACATGGAAATTCTGCTATTAATTGTTATTGTTTAGTAATAATAAGTAGTTAATTGCTGTTAAATTAATGTTAAAATTTGTGCAGCTGAATTCAGAGCTTTTGATGGAACCTGTGGTACAGTCAATCTTATGCAATGTTATAATGAGCTGTGATAGCATCTCCACAAATTTTCCCATGTAGCTCTTAGAAACAGTGAGGATGGGACTGACAAGCTTGATCTTATTTGAAATAAGTCAGCTGCTGATGATTAGATTCCAGGATAATGTGTGCCTCAGTTGAAAGTTGCTTTCATTGCTATTTAAAAATAGAATGAACAATTATTGATTCTTCAACTGGTTCCTCGTGCATTCGTGAATATATTCTTAACTGAATGACATTGCAAAAAAACACAAATCCTGATGGGAAAGGAAAATCTGAATACCTGTTTGTGTTTACTGGACGTGACTCTCCCACATTTTTGTTACTGATTTCTTTTATGTCTGTGGGATAACCTGTCCTGTGACAGACAGAATATTTGTAAATGGAAATAATCTGTAACAGAAACAGAATAGAGTAATGGAGGGCAGATCATAGGATGGATGACTCCTGAGAAGTGGGGTCCAGTCACAGGCAGGTAATCACATTACATGATCCTAATTAAGCTTTTTTTTCTTCCCTGGGCCTATTATTTTCCAGGAACTTGCATCATATATCCTGCTTTGGTTTATCTGAGGTCAGATTATGGGTGTTTTTTACTGTTGTAGCATGAACTTGTACCTTGAACGTGCCTTCCTTTTGGTATTTTTGTTAGAACAATTATATTCCTTTTCAACTTCTGTTTCCCTAGGTTACAAAAGATAAGTTTACTGTCTTCTTTTCAGATAGGTGCTTTGTTTTCCTGTTGTGAGTAGTCACCCTACTGTGCATCAGCTCCTATTATCGTCTTTTATTTTTTTTCCTCCTTTTTCTATTTTATTTTTTTTTTTAATTTGGTTGACTGGAATTGAATACCATCATTTAGGTGAGGCCCTATGCCTCTGTCTCTAATAATAATTCCAGAAGGATGGAAGAACAGGTTGCCTTTTCTTCTGTGTGGTGCCTTTTAGAGTATCAGATTTCCTCACAAAAGTGTTAAGGGAGAAAGATTATGGAAAGCAAAATGCTAAACAGTGAAGGAGCACAGTTCAGAGTTAAAACATCAACATCAAGATGAGGAGCTTGCAAATACCTATGGCATCCCTGTTTATTAAAAACAACCCACAGCTAAAAATAAGGAGAGCATAGCAAAGAGGTAAAGCTTTCTACTCTTCAAGCTATTCTTAAACTTCACCATGCCTGTCTGGCCTGTTGCTGGAGGTCACTGTTTACTCAAATACACTCTGGGAAGCTGCACCAAATATTTCCCTTTTTGCTCCTCCCCTTTCTTGTTCACTGGGTTCTTTTCACAGCCGGTTGTACAAAAAGTTAACTCAGCTTTCAAATCAGTTGTCCTTCAGAAAGATTTTATACAGGGGCACGTGATGGCATAAATTGTTTTGCCAGGCCCTTGGGGGCACAAACAAACAGCTGTACATTCCTGCCTTTTTAACGGTATCCAGAGCACTTGGTGGCAGGCTCAGGTCCCGTAATAACAGGCTATTGGGATGCTGCCATCCGTTACTCTATATTCAGTGTCGCAGAAATAGCAGAGTCATTCCAAATCCTATTTGCTGGAATCAAACTTAAGCCCCATGTCCCGTGTTCCTGGGCACTGTTTTGCAAATTAATGCTCTCTGAAGGGGGAAGAGAGCTATGCTGCTAACCATCTTTTCTGTATGTTTCTTCTTTGTCCCTATTCTTACCCAATATCAACACCACAGCTTCAGCCCGATGTGCCACTTTGACCGAAGTCGTGGATTAATATGCGATGAATGCCCAGCTGGGTACGTGGGACCACGCTGTGAAAGGTAAGCAAGCACCCTGCTTTTAACCATATAAGATCTGAAACAAAATTATTGATCACATGGAACTGTTCTACCTTTTTGTTACTTCCCCTTCTCGTCCCCATTCCTGTGTTCTGAAACTCACTGAAGAAATTCCTGTGCATCTTCTTCTGATACGATGTCCATGCATTTCCATATTTCTAGTGCTTGTTTTATTACTTTATGGTAAAGTGCAAAGCTTCCAAGAAGCATATGCTGAGAAGCAAGAGTCTTTTTTTGAAACTATTCTTTTAGCTTTTCTGTCATTCTTCTGAGATTTTTATAATTATTTAGTCGCTTTTTTTCATTTGAATGTTTAGAGCATGGTGAATCAAGTATGCAATAAATTATTGATGCCTCTTTTAGAGAAGTTAATATGCAATGAAAACACAGCTCTTCTAATAAGATAGTTGTTGATTTTAATTATCTTTAATAAGATTGTTTCACATTTTTGTTACATCCAGTTGCCTGTTGCAGTCTTTATTTAGCGAAGAGAATGAGCTAATTTTTAATGACAAAAAAGATAATTTCTCTTTGTCAAATACATAAAAATGCTCAATATATATTTCCTACACTTCATTACCACCTATGCAAAAGACAAATAAAAAAATATGTCTAGTCTGTCTTTGACTGTGACAGGTTTGAGTGACATGTTAGTGCTGAGAGAGAAAGTTCTCTCCCCTTTTCATATCCTGTGATTCTGAAAGGATGACACAGAGAACTTAAATCAAACACAAGCCCAGTGTGAGTGCTGGTGCTAAGCTCCTGGGATCCCCCTTCCACAGGAGGTGAGGCTGTGTAGACAAAGGATATCATGACTGTGTCTGCATGCCTTTCTGTCCCTTGGGATTTCACATGGATGGAACAGCTTTCAAGACCAGTTACTGTGCCAGGGGACCTCTAGTAGTTGTTTGGAGGTCATGATGAATCAGCGTGGCCTTTGGCTCCATGATCCCACTTCCCTGTGACCCTGCAAATGACAGCTTTTTAAGAGGAGGGTAGGGGAGCTGGATAACTGTCCAACACTGACTTGACAGTTGTGGGGCATGAAAACATGGCATTTCTGTTTCGTAGTAGGCTTTTGCCATTCAGCACTTTCACGAGCTGCTTGCAGCATTTTCCAATGTAAACTCTAAAAAAAGGTAAGGCCTCTGAATGGACATTTATGATGTTCAGGCTGAGATGAGGAAAAGTAGGAATGAACCAAGAGGAAAAGTCAACAAGGAAGGCAGAAACCTGACCATACACTGTGAATCACCCCTGAATCTTGTCTTCCCAAAATTAATATTTACAACTGCTTCCTTTTAAATCCTCTGTTGTGCGGTATCTGTCCTAAAGCGGGAGTGCAGACTGTCACCTGTTTCCACCCATCATTACTGAGTCTGCTCCTGCTGTGTGCTATTTTTGCTTGTCTTTTCCTGTCTGGCTTGGAAGTCATCACCTTCTTTCAGCTAGTGGGCTGTGAAGTTAATAATGGCAAGAATAAATCACATCAAGAGCACTTTAGTGGCAGTTTGTCAATGCAGGGTCATTGACAGCTTCCATTAGCAACAAGTGCTATTTCTGAGTGGAGCACAGGCTGTGGATGCAGTAGGACAGAATCTGAATAAGTAGCAGGCTTGAATTTTAGCCTGATTTCCTAAGGAAATGAGGCTAGTGTTATCTTTTTGTGCATGTCTGTCTGGCTGCCCGCAAAGACATTTGAACTTCTAGGTCAATTTCAACCAAGTCTGACAGAAGGGTAGGAGGTCCCAAAGAAAATAATTATTCCTGAAGGTTTCATGAAAAGAAGTGGCTGAATAGAGGTTAATAGATCAGGACATGTCATAGCTAAGGGGGAGAACACTGTGTGAACTCACACCTGATTAAACAGCAGAGAATACATGAGAGAGAGAGAGAGAATGAGAGAGACAGAGAGAGATTATTAAATGTTCTGCTCATAAGAAAACTTTCACAGGGCAAGGAAAAAGCGCTGCTGTAGCCTGAGGGATTACTCCCTGCTGAATAGCAACATCCTGCAGCAAATATTCAGCCCTTAGCCTTGTGTCTGTGAGATATAAATCTATTGAAAATTAGGCCATTCATTCCAATGCTCACAGAAGTATTTGCTTTCAATTGTAACAAGTTCCTTGGAAATGCCCACAGCTGTCAATGACAATGAAGAGGAGAAAGCACGTTGCCTTTTGCTATTAATAGTGATTATATAATTGCTAAAACTTTGCATGAAATTCTCTTTCATTTTAGCAACTGCGAAGTGACAAGTGATCTGAGCCACATGATTCATTAACTGAATAGTCCTAAATTATCATGAAGTATGAAATGTCATGAAGTGACCATATGCAGTACTGTAGTTATTTGGCCTCCAAATAACTACATTGCTCAATGCTCTGAGAGGTCCAGCTCATAAGATCATCAAAATAATTGCAGATATAAACTGAGTTACCACATATCTGTAATTGTAGAGAAAGGCCAGCTTTCCCATTTAATCCTTTTCCCCAGCAATTTAGGCTTATGTTCTTCCTTTGTTCACTGCTCACTTTCCCAAGGGGTATAAGGTAGGACAGACACTCTCCAAACTCCACAGAAAGGGTGTATGAGAATGTCAAAAAGCTGTCCTTTGAGCCCAGGACATTTACAGAATGATATGCATTTTCCAGCTTATCAGTCTTGATGTAGACAAGCACACTCTGTTTTAAGGACAAGAAACAATACGGGTGAAGGTCTAGCTTCTCCTGTAGCTCTCCTTCATTTATTAATATGGTTCCAGTGACCTTTTCATCCTGGAAGGAAAGATGAGAGGTCAGCATAACGTCAGAGGGAGGAGGAAGATGAGCTGAGCTGTGTTCTTCCTTCCCTCTACACACCTCTTCAGGTTTAGCACACAGTTCCATCAGCTACAGTTGTTAATGTGTCCCTTGACTTCAACCGGCTGCTCCTTCTAGCTAGTGTAATTCTTCCACTGGTGCCAGAAGTGCGAGTCTATATTGCAGCGCTGATGGGAAAAGACTCAAACTATCAGGTGATTTGATACTACAGATTTGTAAAATAGACCTGGGTTTGTATGCATATATGTGTATATACACAGCACCGTGCAGGCTGCTGTGGATAAAATTAACGCCACCTCACCAAACCCAGTACCCATACCTACACATAGATTTATACAGTAGCCCTTATGTGGCATCAGTTATGCCAATTAAAAGCAAGCAGTGTCAGTCACAGACACACCTGCATTTGAGGCTAAAGATGAGCATAGAGGAAGAAAGAAAAAAAAAATAGAAACAATCTTTATCCACTGCTTTTAGTCCTATTGTTGTTGATTTTCAATTCCAAGGTGTTCTCTTGTACTTAGCAGTCATTTATTTAGATATGTATTTTGTGTAATACATAAATGTAATTTTCTATGCCACAAACATTATTGGTTTTTATTAACATGGACTTTGCCAGGCATGTAATGCTTTGAATCTGAGAAGAGAAGCTGAAGTAGAAGCATCCTTGAGGGAATAAAGATGGAACTAGTGAAAGTGGATTTTTTAATCTTCCTCTGCAACTTCAGGGGAAATGGGAGGGGGGGGGGGGGGAAAAGGTAATTTACACATAGATACATGCATAGTTTTCTTTTAAGCTTAATGGTTTTACCCCTACTTTCAGGATCATCTTGAATCTGGATCTGAGATTATGAATGTATATAAGTAGAACATAGCTATATGATGGTAGTGGGTTTTGCTATTTTTAATTAGCAAAGTCTAAACTGATGAGAGTACAGAGTTATCAAGGTCTCCTGCTATTAATAGAAGGAAATAATTAGCAGTGCATGTCTCAGAAATCCCTGGAGTATTTTTTCTGTGAACTACTGGGTAAGTTTCTGTGAATGCTATCAGATATAGAACTAACCTCAAATGAAACTAAAAGAGGAAAATAAATACATATTAAGTGAAATAAAATAGATTAGTAGTACCAAAAGATACAGATTTATGACAAACAGGCCAGAAATAAGTGAGAAAGGTCTCAACAAAGCATGGGTGAACTTCACACATCATACATTTTAGGTAAAATAAGATAACTGCATAAATTATCCAGTTTTTCTCTGACTTTGATAAAACATAGCTATTAATTGTTAAATGTATTAATAGACTTTCCTGGCCTTAGTAATTGAGATATCATCACTGGAAAAAAGCCAACTTTTTTTTTTTTTTTGTGAAAGTAAGCTAAAAATCAGTCTTTTGTGGTTGCTGAGATATCCTGCATCCAAGGAAAAAAAAAAAAATTCTTTACAGGTAATACAAGGAGGTACAATATGTGGTTACATTTCTGACAGGTTCTGAAAATAAAATGCCTGAATTATTCTAGTGACAAGATTTTGGTGTGTTGTTGTTATGAGAAGGTAATTGTGAGAGATGGCTATGATAAAGGAGTAAAGCACAGTGGGCTTGATTGTGGAAATTTTATTCATTTTCTTGAGTGCTTACATGCACCCAAACCAATGGGCTATTTATCCATATTATTCATCTATGGTCTTTCTTCCACTGGACAATGGAAAAAAAAATCCTACTTTGTGTAATAACTTACTGCAAAAAACTTTTCAATTAGATCCAACTATCATTTCCTCCCAAGTCTCAGGTATCCATTTTTATAATCTTTGCTAATTATAGTAAATAATACATAATGAATGTTTAGACAGCTTTATTTAAGGGACAAGAGTGAAAGCATAGTGGAGTTCTGCATTCCCGTATTAGGATGGTTCCCAAAATCCTTGTTTGACCATACCATCAAGTACTATTACAAAGCAGAGAGGGTATCCATGTACATTAGAACTGCATTCAAACTGACTTTAAAATAGTAGGAAACGTTAATTTATGCAATGTGTTTCGTGTACTTTCTGTTTTCTTTACACTAACTGGAGTTGATCTGAGATGCACATGAATAGCTTTCTTAGCTGGAACTGGGCAATTTTTCTTCTTTTTCTTCACTATCTACAAGTTGCTCTTACTGTGAAATGTGAGCAAATGTAATGGAAAGGGAAAGCAGACCAGAATATAAATAGGAAATAGTCTGTGAGGCGAGTAGAAATTTGCTGTAAATACACACTCATCTTAGCTCAGATTCACTAAACTGTTTTATGTGGTACTCGCAGGAAATTGCTGGAGGGCAGGATGGAAAAGAAGGTGATGTTTTTAAACATCTCCATTAAAATCTGAAAGGTATAGTACACACCAACATAGTTCCTATGATAATGAGCAATCTTTTTGTTACCTGCCTATAAGCAGAGATTAGCAATCCATTAATTAAACAAATCTGACCATGGGGTAGATCAGGGGAAGGCTAACTCAGGGGAGGATCTTGTTAGGGAAACAAATCTATGTCTGTATTATTTCCTAAACCTGTTTTTCTAAACAAAAGCTTTTAAGGTAGAGGGAAAAAAATAATCAAGCTTGCTGGCAAATGAGTATAGAAAATCTAGACATAATGTGCTGAAATACAAAGCCTATCTAACATGGACCTGAATTCCTCTAGTGTGCCAATAGACAGATTTCTTATTATGCTTTGTCTCGTCTTCAGTGCCAGTGACAAGATTTTTCTCCCACTGAAATCTAATTACTAGCAGAACTGGCAGGATTTCAACTGGTTCTGAATCTACAGTGTTGTTAAAAAGGAGAAGCAGGGAGGGAGGGGAAAAAAAGATGCTTAAGAAATAGTTGAAAGATCAAATAATTTTTGCTGATTAGTGAGTCAACAAAATGAAATCTTTCTAGTAAGAGGAGTATTTAAGGGTCCTAACCAGTGATGTCTTTTACTTTAGGTGTGCAGAAGGCTATTTTGGACAACCTCTAATACCAGGAGGATCTTGCCAGCCATGCCAGTGTAATAACAACCTTGACTACTCCGTTCCTGGCAGCTGTGACAGCTTGTCTGGTGCTTGCCTGATCTGTAAGCCAGGTACAACAGGCCAATATTGTGAGAGGTGTGCTGATGGATATTTTGGCGATGCTCTTGATGCAAGGAACTGTCAACGTAAGTCCTGAACTTCTACTGCTCCTGACAGTATAGATCAATCCTATATCCATGTTTCTGAGAGAGGAAGGCTGTGCTTCTGTATGTGTGAGCAGGAGAATGATACAGATTTACACTGTTAATAGCAATAGTGTTGGACTTGCATCTGCATCTGGAAAGGGAAATTTCGAAGTAAATAGAAAGAGGAACCTATTAAAAAGCTTCCTGTTGTAGTTGAAGGAGAAATAAAGCAGACATATAAAAAAACCTGGGAGAACTGAGCATGGCATAAATGCCAAAGTTTATACTAAATGTCAGATCTACAAAAATAAATACAATTAAATGAAAACAATCCACTCAAATCACTACAAGCCATCCAGGGAAATCCCATTAATTAGTAAGATTGCTGCTGAAAGGAGGGAGCGATGTTTCAGTTACTCTAAGGTCCAACTTTGGCAGTACTTGTGACCTCCTTCCAACCTACCTGACCTCAGTAAGAGTTGGGAACTGCTGCTTCTTACAGGGCAAGATTCTCCCACCTCCTGCAAATCAGTGTAAAATATCCTGACAAATTTTCTGGGGTGCTCTGGAGAAAGATACCTGGCACTGGAGCAAGCTCCCACTTCTCAGCTGAGTGGTGGCATATTTAAGTATGAGCCCCAGCTCATATTTCCCTATAATGACTGCAAGAAACAATTAAGAGAAGATGGAAACTTTGGTTGGAGCAGGAGCTTTTGCTTCTGTAGAAGGCAGTGGCTCTCTCTGAGTTGTTGCTGCCACAATTCAGAATGCAATTAGGCACAGTAAGTGCCTTTAACTTAAAAACATTCTTCACATACCCTTCCACCGCATTCTGAGGAATGGAATACCACAGGTTGTAAACTGTCCTGAAAGAGCAGAGTATTTTATTTCACTGTCACAGGGATGTAATCCTTTTCTTTCATTGGAATAAATTCAGAGCTGTTGAGTACACTGTTGAGTACAAAGCTGTTATATCGGGATAAAGTAATGCAAGTAAAAGAGCTAGGCCATTGTCTTATTGCGGTGTGTGTAGGAACACCGGGACCACTTCTGCAGTACATGTTGCAAGCACTGAAGTCTGAGCCACTGGCATCCATTTCCAGGATTTGCTCTGTTAGTGGCTTACAGTTCGACAGTGAGAATATTGAGTTCTGTCAGGCCATCTCAGATTGCGTGGGAGCCAGTGAGGTGCAGAACATCACCAGGTTTCTCAGCTAAGTAAGATATGTGTAAAATCAATGCTAGCCATGAAGACATTTACTCATGTAGATGTTTTCTGTACCTACTTTATACAATGCTGCATAAAAGTTGGACAATCACATATATTCTCTTCATAAGTTAACAGTTTGTGATTGTCCTAGTTACGATGTCATATAAGTTAGGGTGTTAAGTGTGTAATGGGATTTAGGAATATATGTATTACGAAAGTCAGAGCTTCCAGTAGCTTGTCACCATTCCTAAGGCACAGAGAGGACTCTTGCTTTGAACATTTCTACAGTAGTGTCAGCTGCATGGGAAAGAGATGTAGTATGAGGAGAGTTCAGAAAACATACAATTAAAAAAAAAAGTATTAAAAATAAATGCATATGTAATGTAGAATTACAAGCTTTGCTTTTGTTGCTAGTATCCCTTGCAAGGATGGCTCCCTAATATATTCATAGCCTTGTGCTCACAGTTACCTTGTATTGTATTTATCTACTCTCTGCCTTTCATGTGGGTTTTCTTTTTTGCATATGGTTTTTTATTTGCTTTGCAGACTTCCATGAAGTTTGCCCTGCAGCTACAATATCAGAGGGACTGTGCCTTTACTTTGTTGTTTTCAATTTCATTCCTTATTAAAAAGCCAAATCCAAGAGCATTGCAAAGCATGAATTTTGCTTTCAAATTATTGTTTGAAATGTTTCCTGCTCTTTCTCAGTACAGTGCACTAACCATTTCAAATGACAGTACAACTTTATATCATTATAGCATCTCTGAATTTCTTAGTGTTTCTGCACAAAATAATAAATTTAAGAACACTGAGCAAATGTCCTAGACTTATCTGATTTTATTCTAGTAGGTTGTTTCTTGGTCTGAAACAGCACAGTGTACTGAAGCAAATACCTGGAGGTTGTGCTGATGGTAGTTGAGCTAAGTGACATGAGATAAATTAAAGCAAATGTTAAAGCATGCCTATGTGCCAGTACATATGTACTACTGCTGGAGGAGAATAAGTGTGCAGGTTGATTATAAATATGCATAAATATTCATACAAATCAAGAATGAGAAGGGTCTTGACCAGTGTCATTTTGAGAAAAAGTAAGACAAATTGCTCTGACAGGCTGTATTGTTTTATAGCAACCATTTGGAGGTTTGAACAGCTAATTTTCCCAATAGAGGTGAGTGAACGGGAAAGCTTTAGGTGACATAAATGCAATTTATCAGATTGAGCAGCAGTTTAGTAGATGAACAGCCCTGACTTTGTTTCTTCTATATGTCTGTACTGCCAGAAAAACAAGAAAAACAATCAGTCTTGACTCCCAAATTCTGTGTTACCCCTCAGTCATCTGTGGCTAAGTTAAGAAGGCATGGTATGCTGTCTGTGGTAACACAAAAATAGGACTAATCTGTTTATGAAATCAGTGTAAATTTTCTTTTTTATTCTTGTGGTGTCATATGCCTGATAAGCAAAATAATTTGAATAAGACAGGCTTTGTTTTTTGAGGTCTCTATAATAAGGGTGGTGAAATACTGTTAATACTGTTTGGGATTATGCATCATCTTTCACTTTTGACCATTTTAATTAGAAAGATGCTGGAAATGTATGTATGTGGTGCTCATCACTGTGTACAGTTTGGAGTGTTGGCAGTTTTAAAACAAATACAATGGTAGGAGGGCTGTGTACAGGATGAAAGAGCTAAACTATGGATTCAGTTAGTGTTGGAAAATGAGAGTAAAAGGAAAACAGAAGCCATGTTAATGACAGCAGAAATGTTTTTAAATATTTACATTTTTAAAGTATATCACAAAACAGAAAGAGATCAAAATCTCTGAAGGTGTTACCAGACTGATGAAAGACCTCAACATATTTTTGCTACTTATTCCAGAATATGAGACATGTTAGCAAACATTTGAGAAATAAGGCCATGAACAGAATGGCAAGCCATAAAGTCACTTACATTTAAAAGAAGCAACTTTTGCAGAATATCTCGAAAGTGGGGAGAAGAAAAGAAAATAATCCTTTCCATTTACAATGTAGCAAGACTGGTAAAGTAATGATGAAGCTCCTCTTCTAATAGTCTATATATAGAAAAAAATATAACTGTTTTGTCTCAAATGGCACCTTGTGACATGCAAGTATGTGACCACCATGTGTTCACTGTTGGGACTTTTAAGTGTTTCTTAAAATGAAGCTGTCACATTGAGAAAAAGATCAACACATGCAGTCAGGACCCTACAGAAAGGCAAAATGTGGATTGGAGCCCTGGTTTGCAGAGCGCGTTGATAATCAATATAGAGATTTTTTTTTTTTTTTTTTTTTTTTCCTCTTGGAAAAAGAAGGACATGCAGGAACTAGCTGATGCTGATGGAATGGGTGACTGCATGGTCATAGTCCATGTAACACCCAATCAAATCCCTCTTCCCTACTGTGAATGCTAAAGGGAATTTTTCCTTATCTCTTCATGCTGAAGGAACTGCCGTAAAAGAATGTAAAGAGTGATAAAAAGCTTCCCAAAAAATTCTCTTGTCCTAGAACACGAGAATTTAGAAGTCAAGAGCATTGTTATTTTCCTCAAGAAACAGCAGTTCCTTTTCATTGCTGTTTTAAATCCTTACAGGAGCTTTGTGATGAGTTGGGCTGGTCAGCTGGGTTACATTTCCTCTGGGGACTGTGATGCTGTTGCTAAGACAGAGGTACCAGAAAGTCATGGAAGCAGATAATCCTCAGTCTCCATTTTCAGCTGTACTCCAGGGTGCTGCCTGCGAGGAACAGCTTTTTTGGGGTTGCAGAGGTTACCGCCTCCATAGCCAGGGGCCCTGAAGGTAACTGTGTTCTGGGTTCCCAGCCTGCCAGCATTTCCTACCTACTACGTTAACGCACGCTGGACTCCAGAGCAGCAGGACCAGCGTGTGGAGCAGTAGCACTCTCACCTGCCCTAGCAAAATCACCTACAAACCCTGTGTAAAGGTCTGTACCCTTTTTTTTTCTCTCAGTGCTTCTCTGCCCACCCCTTCTGAGGGAGAAGCTTCTGAGAAGTAGAGAGTCCTGCTTTCCCTACCACCCGTTTGGTCCAGAAATGGGTTGGGTATGGGTCCAGACTCTTCTCAGTGGTGTCCAGTGACAGAACAAGGGGCAGTGGTCACAAACTGGGGATCCTGCTCTAGCAGGGGGGTTGGACTAGATGATCTCCAGAGGTCCCTTCCAACCCCCACCATTCTGTGATTCTATGAAATGTGGCACTAATTAAAACATAACGGCAAAGTTGTTACTACTTTAAAACCTTATTTGTCCATCATCACATACTCAGTAACTTGGCCTAAACATTCTCTTTTAATCTGAGAGGCACATATAAAACTAATTATTTCTGCAGTCAAGGCAAAATTTCTCAGTCTAATAGTCTGGAGCAAAATCCACATTACTATCGGTAGGTTAATGTGTGTTGTCACCATATAGGAGTAACACCTTCCTGCTTTGTCCAGTCTCCTTTGGTTTCTCAAGGTGGCAAAAGCCACACTGTAAATATTTGTCTATTAAAGGTAGCTTCAGCAGCATACGTGTTTTAGGAAATATGTTGACAGCTCCTTCTTCCTTCCCTGCAGCCTGTCACTGTCACATCAATGGCTCCTTCTCTGAGATCTGTGACTCTCGGACAGGCCAGTGTGAGTGTAAAGCCAACGTGCTTGGGCGCCGCTGTGATGTCTGCCAGGTGAGTTACAAGAAACCCTGTTTTCTTTTGGTTTCTTCCTGTTTCTCATGACTAAATACAGTTTGGTTTGGATAGTTTCTCTTTTTTGCTAATTTTTCAATTTTATGTGTTGTTCTTACTTACAGAATGGTAAAATGGCTAGTTTTAAAATGTTTTCCAAAGGTTTTCTAGAACAAAATGCAGGACATTGCATGTAAACATATTTTAAGCCTCACTGTACATATAAGTGTATTTTTAGATGTGGTATGTACACCTTATATTCTGAATGCTTCCTATGAAAAAAATATTGCAGCTCTGGGGGAAAATCCCTCTATGAAAAACAGTTGCAAATTTTCTGATAGCATCTGACTTAAAAAAAAAAGCAGGATGGTACTTTACTTCTGCTTTTATGGTTTTTTTCTTAGGAGTTCTTCTTGTATTGTCCAAATAATGTATTCTTTTCTGGTGAAAGTGTCTCTTACGTCTATGTTGTTTTGCCATCTCATAAATCACTGCAAAAAACAGTGTTTCATGAACTTTCACAGAGTTTTCCTTAGGTTGCTAAGAAATATGTTCTAGCTGGATGCATGTTTTTTGTAGCTCAGCGTGAGGATTTGTGTCCTCAGGAACACCTCCACATGTGTGTAATTTAAAGCACATAAGTAATTCTGTAGAAATCACAAGGATCATTTGCACCCTCCATGAACAGCACGATTTCTGAAGAGGTTTACTCACACTATTTTCAACAGTATTTTAAAAGTCTGTCCAAAGAAAAATAGTTGGTGTCAATGGAATTTGCACAGATTGCATAATGTACACAGAAAATATGTCAAGCTTGTTGATACAATATTAGCCATTATTCAGAATTAATCTCTGTTTAGTACTGTGTTTACTACTGTCCTTATTCCTGTACTCTTTATTTGCTGTAGTTTCATTATCTTCACTTTCTAACAGTGTTTACTATTCCTCCTTAAAGCCCAGCTACTTCTGGGCCCCAGAAAAGCTGTTTTGTATACCCTGTGGCTGCAATGCTTTAGGATCCATGTCACCGCAATGTGATATGTCAGGAAGATGTATCTGCAAATCAGGATTCATGGGCAGACGCTGTGAAACCAGCAGACAGGTGCCTAAATTGAAAGAGAATGCACGAAGCAGTCTGCAGATCCGAGTTCCCCCTCGGAGATGGGGCATCAGCAGTGCCAGTGGGTGCCCACGTGGTGCTTACAGGCCTGCTACTCTGGTAATCTGAAACTGTGTGCATTGCATGGGCTGAAATCTCTTGTTTGCTTGTGTTTGGAGCTCCACAGGCTTTTTAAAATTATTCCTTTAAAATAGTGTGCTACAACATATGAAATTGTCAAGAAACAGACAGACTCAGAAGACAGGCAGCCTTCTACAATAGTTTCTAGGGCTTCTCATAGTGCAAATGACAATATAGGGCACAAGTCATATACCAGAATAAATCCAAAAGTAGCACCATCAGCAGTATGCAGTATGCATCACCAAATGCATGGGTGATATACAGACAGAAATGAAATCAGTGGGATTTTCCTGGCCTTCAGCATGACAAGACTTCCTCTCCTAAAAATTCAGGAAGCAAAAGCTTAAGGAGTTTGTGAGAAGGATCAGCCCCAGGGGCAAAACATTAAGATCTAATAATGAAATATCAAACATAGCTCCCATTAGTGAATATGGCCAGTTATCTGAGCCATGTTTAACTGAATGAAGTGCCCATTATTTTAACGTAGCGCTCAAAATGACAGAAGTATTAGTTGTTTATCACATGCGATCAAAGTAGCTTATTTCTAAAATTAAATAATTGTGATATAACTGCTTCTAACAGAGCAGTGATTTACAAATGTTGGCCTTTTTCCTTGCGACTCCTCTTTGTCATCCAGGTTCTTCTCTCTTGTTCAGTAAATGTGATCCTTAGATTTTGCAAAACAAGCTTTGCTGAGGGCTCAACTTGGGGCTTCATCTTTGGAGTCTGCACGACTGATCCAAATGTCTTTGATTGTGCAGAGCTCATCACAAAATACAACCCAGCATGCTAGTGATCTTTTCCTTCAAGCAGTGTGGAGTGCTGGTGTATCAGACTTTTTTCTGGCTTTCACTCTTATAAACAGAATTTATTCTATCCTGTCAAGCTTTCTATCAGGAACTGAGCTGCATGCTGTGCCTTGGTTACTTCACTGCATTAATCTGAATGTCTGTCCTGAGATTTTTTGCATATTCACATTTCTGTGTTTTCATTCCTGTGGAAAAGGAATATCTAGAGGTAATCTGTATATGTAATTGAAACTTGGAGTTTAATTGTAAGAGTTTGAGTATTTCTTTCTCCCTAATATGTTTTGTCATGCAGAAGTATTTAATTGGCAAAACATTTCAACTTAGAATTTGGAAATTAAAAACAGGATAATTATTTATTATATGTATAACCAAGCATTTGCTTAGGTTCATACAATTCTTCAGGCCAAATTCTGACCGTAGTTGTGGTCCTGTATTCTAATACCTATCAGCAGATTCCCTGTGGGTATGTGGAACTTCAATATTAATCTCAGAGAACAAATTTCAGGACTTTTACATTGAAGCCTTCTGAAGTTTCTGCAAATTCACCTACACAAAATGTTAGGAGTTCCACTGTGGAACCTGAAAAAAAAGGTAGCAAAGTACTCCCATTTTAAATTACTCTAGCTCAAGACTGAGTTCAGAATTTTGAGTTGCTCCTAGGGGCCTCTGCTGGATGATGCAGTGAAATCCTTGGAGTCTGTTGGTTAAAAGCTTCATGCATATTACAGTATACAAATAAGCATGTGTCTTCCCTTCTTTACAAGTATACTTTTTGCACTCCACCAGTGGAGTTAAGGAGCAAACATTACTCTAGTTGATGACGTCTATTCTAGTTCTTTAGGAGCTCTATGGTACTCAATGCAAAAAAGAAAACAAAGAATGAAAACAGAAGAGAAACAGGCTTATTGACTACTTGTATCTTAGTCTTAGATCTAAGCCAAAGACATAGTTTTTATCTTAAAAATAGAAAGTACCCATTATTTGCTTGTAATTTAAACAAATTCATTATATATGTACTTCTAAAGTTATTCCTAAGTATCACTCAAAAGATATGCCCTTGAGTTACAGAATACTGTATACAGATACTGCCCCCGGTCAGAGGAGATAAAATCTAGTTGTCCAGAGACTTTCCAGTTCAGTAAATCTCCATTCATAGCTAGGAATTTTAATTCATTCTCTTAGCAAAAAACTCTGCCTGACATAATCTTACAACCCGGACACAGGATATATATATGGAGCTGACTGACATACATTCAATTTCTTGCGGGAATGGTGTATGGAAACACAACCTCATAGAAAATGCATTACATTGCAGAACATTCATTATAGAATCAGGTAACATTCTAAAATCTTTATTCTTTTTCAGCTGTGTAGGCTGTTTAGTGCCCTTTGCCCCAGTGTTTTACCGCTACAATCTGTTAAGAGTAGTACTATTTCAGTCATGAAAACTAATGAACCACCCTAATCTCCCTACACTCTCAGCTTTTCCTCTTTTCTCCTGGTAATCATTCCATCTACTGCTCTTCCTCTCTCTGTGGCAGCCTGGAACATTTGGCTTACAGTCTGCAAGAGGATGTGTTCCCTGCAACTGCAACTCTTTTGGTTCCAAGTCCTTTGACTGTGATGGAGATGGACAGTGTTATTGCCAGCCTGGAGTAACAGGAAAGAAGTGTGACCGCTGTGCTCACGGATTTTACAACTTTGAAGAAGGAGGGTGTACTCGTATGTAAATTTTTTGCAGCCAATTGCAGCTGTATTTTTTTGTTTGTTTATTTATTACTAAGATTCTAGTTTGACTGTTTTGGATTGCCTATGAAATTTTCCTGACAGGTAGGTATTTTCGTAGACAGCCCTGTAAATTGGCAAGGAGGGTGATAGGTGAAAACAAAAGACCCAAGGAATTCCTGCTATTTTAAGGCCAGTTTATGGCTAATCTACCATATTCAGAAGGACTGGGAATGTCCTTCTCTGCAAGTACTTCCTTCAAAAAAATTCCTATTATGATAGTTTGGTTATGAGAAGAGTATCATGGAAGGCTGATTCAGGTGCCTGCCAAATCACATCATGTTGAAGGGATCACTATGAAAGAAAGAGAGAAAAAATCCTTTGCTTCTAGTTTTATCCCAGACCTTTTCACTGTCCTCACATGGTTGATCCTTTTTTATTAAATTTCTGTACAGTAATATTTAGGATGTTGCTTACTTGTATACTTTTTGTGTACAGTAAGATCTTGAGATAAAATTCTCTACTCTGTCCCTTGTGTAAACACATATAAAGTATGTTCTTCCAGATGCTGAAACTCTAGCATCAGACATAAATATATCCAACCACTTCTTTATATTTATGTTGGTCCTTTTGGACACTAGGTCAAATACTGAAATGAATACATCCTGTCCTGAAAGCAGTACAGACATTGAAAAGAACCTAATTGATAGGTCTCTTCACAGGGACGTATCCATCTTTGCTAATAGAACTGTCTTTTTAAAGTATCCTGGAGTCATTTAGGTGTGATCACAGAAGATGCAGATAGTTCTCTAGTGTGGCTGGCTGCTGAGATGCCAAGAATGGTGACAGCTCCCCAGCATTCTTTGTGGCAGAGTGCTGTAAAGCCAAGGATATTGCTGCTATTATTCATCAGGCAGAAGCTGTATTCTTTCCAGAAGCAGAAATCACTGTGCCCAGTATCCTGTTCTTCCTCCTTTCCCATCTGGAGCAGCAACAGCAGTAGCAAATCTAGCTTTATACTTTAACTCCTTTTTTTTAATAGGAGCATCTAGACCTCAAGACCCACATCTGTGCAGCAAAATTCCATTTCACCTGTAGTGCTGATAAATCTTGAGCCAGGCTGGATTATAGACCATATTTGAAAACATAACTCTACAGCATTGTCTCCCACAGGAAGGAAGGGTTAAGAATATATTTACTAACTTGAAAAATTCAAACACACTGGCACCTTGGAAAAGGGAAAGATTGGTTCACAGGCTCACTGATGAGAAAAGCTTGACATAAAATGCACATGATAACTACAGTCCTAAAGCCCCTAGTACATGTACAGAGAGGAAAAAATATAGAACACCTTCATTGATGAGTCTCTTATTCTAACATTTCACAATCTGAAAGCACATCACTTTTGTGAAATACTGCAAAATGTTAATTTTATACAGTTGGGAAAGGAAGATGAGAGGGCAATTAACAAGATTTCATATGAAAATTTGTACTTCTCTCTTGGCAAACGTGAAATAGCAAAATTAGGGAATAGTGATGAAATGGAAAACTAATGTAAATCTGAAGAATACTGTAAATATAAATGTATCTGTCTGTGGTCATCAAATATTTTAAGTAACTGTAACAGCTAAAGATGTTCAAAAATTCCAGAATTTTAGAAGTTCCAAAATTTATATAACAGATGGAGGGGAATTCTGTTTTCAAAACACAGTTTTTTCCCCACTTATTTTTAGTAGGCTTTTAATGTATTCCTTCAAATGACAAATAAATAAAAAAAGAATTATATTATGAATCACAGAGAAAATCAGAAATTTACTAACAATCTATCAAATCATGCTAGGAAGAAAGTGCAAAGAAATGAATTAGGTAGTGACAGTAAAATATTGAATAAAATATTGGACCTCTTTTATCTAGCATTTATCCAAAAAGAATATAATTTTTTTGTTGTTGTGCAATAAAAATCCATAAAGCCCAAAAAACCCCTCTAAAGCATCATCAATTACCATTGACATTTTAGCAGCAATGATACAAAAGAGATTTCTGTTTTACTATTACTTGCAATGAATGTGTTATATTTTTTCCATGTTCTTTTAAATAATGATAAAAGTAAAAATGCAAAAAATATTGCTATATTACTTTCCTCCTCTCCATGCCTTTTGAACCAATTTCGTGTAAGAACTGGTAGCCCATAGATGAGCTGTCACATCCCAAAGCCTTACTTTACCAATGAGGGATGTATTCTGAAACATATTCAAGTCACAGTATGTCAAAAGATTTTATGTAGCATGCAAAACATCTTGTTCCTGGCATGACGGAGGCAAAACTTACTATCTTCTTCACATCAGTTACCTTATGTGAAAGCACTGATGGGGGAAAATAAAGGTCACTTCTTATTTGAACTATAGATCTGAGCTCTATCTTTGCGCATCTCTTATTTTCTAGTTTTACTCTGAGTTAAAGTATTTCCCACGGTAAAGGCATTGAACATAAAGACAGCCCTCATCAATAAACAGTATGTAACACAGCCCTGTAAACACACCAAGGAACAGACTCAGAGAGTTGGTTTGCTTATGATGCTTTTCCTCTGGCCTCAGGGTTAATGTTGACAATGGGTATGAAAATCACCATGCACCAGTTCTGCTCCTCCAAGCAATTAGGTGTCTTCTGGCCTGGAACTATTTATCGCTTACATACCTTGAATCTGCAGTTGCCGCCAATGAGTTGTTCACTTAGTAATACTTTAAGAGCAAAGACCACTTTTGGAACCACTTGCAAGACCAAAGTATTTTTAATTGAATAAAATCTGCAAAGAATCCCAATTTCCCATGAAGAGGCACTTTGTTGATGTCCTACCAAGGCAGAATACATGTCATATGAAAAAAAGGAGTAGAATGGGAAAAGGAAACTGTTCTGGTTTAAATATTAAAGGTGAACCCGAAACAAACCGGAGGGCAGAATTGCTCTCTATTACCCCCCCTCCACCCTCCCAAGGGAAGACAGAAAGGGGGATAAGAAAGAGAGACTTAAACTTTGGAAATTGAAACTAGAAACAAGTTTACTATAACACAAGGAAAAAGGGTAAAACGTGGGGTGATGGTAGGGGGGAGGAATGGCTAAATATTTATATACAAATATACAAAACTGATCTCGATGATGGCAGGGATATGGGAAATGCAGGGGCACTCCAGGAGAGGTCCATGGCTCCTCACAGCACCCAATGTAGTTGGATTCTGGAGCGAGCATGTGGGAAGCCAAAGGAAACCAGCAGCACACAAAGGAGTAGGAGGAAGGTGAGAGTGGCTTCCAGCTCTCCTGGCTTTTATAGATTGTGACAGGAAGTGGGCAAGAATACTGACCCCTGCCAGTCTCTCAGGGTCCTAAGGACCCTCTCTCTCTCCAATAGGTGTCCAATAGGTGGGGTCTCCCAAACCATAACAGAAACTGAAACACTTTTTTTTCCCTTTAAGAAAAGTCTGTTTACAGCAGCAGAAATTTCAGGCGGTTGGCTCAGACTGGTGGAAGAGGTTAAATACACTGCAGGTTCCCTGCGTAGAGGGCTCAGAGGCACTCTGGTGGCTTCTTGCATGAGATAGTGTGAGCCCAGAAGCCATACAGCTATGTCACATGAGTGCACCATCTCGCAAGCCTCTGCACTTCTGTAGTTGGTGCCTTTATTTTTCCCATTTTGTTCTCACTGCAGTTAATTTGACCTCAATTAACCCATGTTGCACTGCTCCTGGTTTTGGTTTCTCTGTGTTTACCCTACCTTTCCTTCCCCACTGTGTCCTCACATTACTAAGAGTTCACTGTATGATAAACGCTTTGGTGGATGCACTCTTAACCCTGTTAGGGTCTCCTTTCACGCAAAGGGGTAACTTTTCCTCTACTTTATCTTTTTCTGTCCCCCACGAAGCCTGTGACTGTTCACGTTTCGGTAACAACTGTGATCCTGTCAGTGGCCGCTGTATCTGCCCTCCCAATACTGTTGGAGAGATGTGTGACAAATGTGCACCAAATTACTGGGGCCATGACATTGTCAGTGGCTGCAAGGTGAGTGGACCTCTGTTTTCTCTGTGAGTGTTACCTCTTTCTCATGGAGTAAATACAGTAATTTATAGCCGGAACACAATTTTAGGTTTGTAAATCATGATTTGTCTCTTCATTGAGTTTTGCTGTCAGACTGTGGTACAAGTGTTGGCAATCTGTTACTGAGTACTACAGATCTCTGCCTCAGCTATGCAGCCTGTAACACTGAGCACCCTGTTTGTACTGCTGTCATGCTGAGTATCCTGCTTGAGCTTGGTTTCTTTTACTATAAGCGTGTTTAATATGATGGAGGAGATTACCACAGTATTGCACAATGTTTATAGATGCAAAGGTGACTGACAGTACCTTTGCAGAACAAATTTACTTTGACCCTAATTGAGGTACCACTGGGAAATTGTACTTGAGGTTTACTTGAGACAACTTGTGCAGAAAAGTGGAGAGAACCAAAAATAAGCAAAAACCTTAGCTGTAAAGTGCACTTTCTTCCTTTGTTCTTAAAGCGGAAATAAACTTTGTTATTAGCATTTAAATCCTTCTTATTCTCGTTTTTGACACAGTTAAAAAAAAAATTCTGAAATGAAAGGAAGAAGGGAGAAGAAAAAAAAACCAAAAACCAGTATGTCAAAGAGGCCACGAAAGCTGTTTTTAATGTCCTACTGTTGAGTTAAGGGGAGCAGTATTCAGTTAAGATTCAAAACTGGTGATAGTGAATATTTGTGCCAAGTTCAAATGCCTTCTCCTCTCTGCCATTCTCATTGATGGTGAGGGATTTATAGTACTGCTCCAATTACTCCAAAAAACAGTCTTGTCTGAACATGGTCATACACCATTAACACTCTTTCTTAAAAGGCTGTTTGTCATGTAGCTCAGGCTGCAAACTAATTATCAAGAATGATTTCTTTTTTGTATGTATGGAAAGCTCCTCTTGTGGAACCTCTGCTGTGCTGCTGTGATACAGACTCTTGGCTTCTGAAATGAGCCTAATGAGGTTGAAGACCTCTGTTTGAGCTCTGGAATATTTTCTTTGATTGTCTTTTATGTGAGTGCATTAATATGGCAGTTCCATGGCACCATCTAGATTAATAATGATCTATCAGCTCACATCTCTTTCAGTATGTTGCAGCTAATTTCTGCAAAGTGAGATGTGAATCTCCCGCTCGCACTCTTTGTACAAGATTTACTGGGCTATCGTAACTCAGGGGGTTAGAGAGCACTGCATAAAACTGCTTGCTCACAAAACAAACATATCATCTGATTGTAATTTAGGTTTTGATATTGCACACCAAGCTTTTTCAGTCTATGGTGAGCTATTTGCTTTCTAAGCTTTATGTTCAAATGTATCTTGTGGAATAAGGTTCTTTCTGTCAGAAGGTTTTATTTCTTAGGTTAGGTAGTCATCTAGCAGTCTACCATCTAACCAGTAGTTAAATAGTTTCTCTGACATTCAGTAAAAACTAAATTTGAATTTTTCCTATATATAATCACCTTCTTTATAAATGGTCTTTTCAGATCAGAGGAAAGGTGCTATAAGTATTCATGTAACAAACACTTTTGCTTAGGAACTGAATATGTATTTCTGTCCTCCCTTTTTCACCTTTGTGTCCTTAATTCTAGCAAGTCTACCCATGTCAGTTACTGTGGTAACCTGTACTACTGGCACTGAGTTTGCTTCTGTAAGCTGAAATTCTCCATATGAGATTTCTGGTCACGCCAGTGATCACAGCAAATGTCCTTGTGCTAACAGAAACAGTAACAGCACTCAGGGATTCTTCTGTTCTTTGGAAGCCTGCAGCTTTCCCGGCTACTTACTTCTGTACTCAGTATCTAGAGCCCCCAGCAAATCACCTATTTCTATCTTTACCTGCCTGTGGAAGCCTCATTCTGTGAGCAAGTTTACTTCCCAGTACACCACATGGCCAAATCTCTATCCCTTACCGTGCAAATTACTGTAATCTAGGAGTCTTGCCTGTACAAAGAAGCTAGTTACCTGTCTGATGAGTAATAAACATTGAACTGGATTCCACTGAGACCATTGCTCCTGAGCAATTCCAGTTCTAGTGAGGTAGTCTGAACATGCCCTGCAGAGAATTTATATAGAAATCACTTCTTAGATAGCACTTAAGAGTTTTTAAATTAATTTTGTCCACAAAATATTGCAGTGTCTTGACCTTTCTGGATTTATTTTATTTCACTGCCTAACTTATCAGGGATAAGTAATATCTGTTCAAAAAGAAAATAGTGTTGTAAATGTATTTAGTGTAATTGCTTGACCTTTGTTGAATAAAGATAAATGCCTAGCATTGTAATTCAGAAATATTACCTTTGGACAGTGGAAATTCACTGCTGTACTTCATTTACAGATACTTGAAAGAGGTGAGTTGCTTCTTTGTTGGTTGAGTTGTTTTGGTTTTTTTTGTCAGATGCACAATTGCAATTTTCTCCTTGTTTTTCTCCTTTTTAGCCCTGTGACTGCAGCCTCATTGGAGCCCTGAGTTCTCAGTGTGACTTAAATACAGGCTGTTGCTTCTGCCGTCCTGAATTCTCTGGGGATAAATGCACTGAGTGCAGGTTGGGTTACTGGAATTACCCACAATGTGTTGCTTGCCAGTGCTTCCTGGCAGGGACTGATCCACAGAGCTGTGATGCAGAGTTGGGGAAGTGCTCATGCACTGATCATACTGGCCAGTGCAGCTGCAAGGTAGGACAGTGCAGGTTGTAAGCTGATCTTACAGCTGCTGAGAAATTTATTCCAAAATTCATTGGCATTTGTACTTGCCTGTTCCAACAATGTATGCAAACAGATCTAGTTGGTTTTCATAGTGTATTTTCTAACTGGTGTGGGAGGAGTCAAAGAACGGCTTAAATGCTTATCATTTGTTTTATCAAACACTAACACTTACCAGGATGGCATCCTCTTAGGCTCTCTTCTCACTTTGTATCTCTTCCTGTTCTTACAGAACTGTTGCCAGTTTAACCCCATTCGATACAATTCAGCAAATTAAAAGCAAACGCGTCAGTCATAACAGTATGCCACAGTGCTGGTTCTTTATAGTACATTGACTAACAGGGAGTCAATATTGATCATTTCATGAGTAGACTTCACTGCAGACATAGCTGTTCTTCTGAGTAGACTAAATTCAATTCAGGAATACTAACGCAAAGACTTTTGACATTATCACCCACAGTATTCTTATTTGGAGTTGTTCTTGGAAGAACAGCATGCTTGGTGGTTTGAAAATTGGCTGGATTGCTGGGCTTAGAGGGCAATAATTCGTGGTTTGACATGCAGTTGGTAGCCAGCAGAGTACACCAGAGTTAATACCTTCATCAGTGGCACAGATGACAGACTCACTATCAGCAGATTTGAGAATATTGCTTACTTGGAGGAGGTAGGGGTTGACATGCTGAAGAGTATAACTACAGTCTAGAGTGTCCTTGAAAAGCTCGATGATTGGTAATATAGAAAGGTCATGAATTGGAGTGTAATAACCTCCAGAATCGGTACAGTCTGGGAGGAAAAAGGCTGAGTGGTAATCCTTCTGAAAAGCACACACGGGCTTTGAGGGATGACAAACCGAATATAAGCCAAGCATGTAGTCTCATTGTGAATCAGACAAACTGCCTACTGAGCTGGATGAACTGATCATACTGGCCAGTGCAGCTGCAAGGTAGGACATCATGTAGAGCATGACCAGCAAAGGAAAGTCTTTATCCCCCTCTACCCAGTGCTGGTAAGATTGCACTTGGAAATAGTGTCCAGTTTTACGGCCTGATTCAAGATTGTAGTTTAGAAACTGGAGAGGATCCAGAGAAGGGCTACAAAGAGACGTAGAGCATATTATCTCTAAGGAGGTACTGAGAGAGCTGGACTCTTTCAGTCTGCAAAAAGAGATTAAGAGAAAATGTAATTGCAGCATACAGCCACTTCAGAGTAGCTGATGGAGTTAAGTCCTTTCTGATAGTAGCAAAAGATGTGACGAGGGACAGCAGCTGCAAATGACAGCTTGGAAATTTGGGGTTGGACATTTAAAAAAAAATATCACTAGAAGGGTTATGCAACACTGAAACAGATTATCCAGAAATGTTGTGAAATCCCCATTTTTAGAGGTTTTCAGGAATTGGCTAGAAAGAGGTGTGGGTAACCTGATCTAGTACTGGTGATAGTCCTGATTCAAGGAGGAAATTTCAAAAGTATAAAGGTTGCTTCTGTGATTTTGATTAATTCTTTTTTAGGGACAGTGTTGACACAAAGAGCTAGCAGAATGGAACAATGAATTTTAATTACTGAATTGCCTGGTAATTCTTTTGTTAATTGGGCACCAGTCACTTCATTCTGAGTTTAGATTATAGATTCAATGGAGTAAATGTAGAACAAACTAGATTGGACCTATAGATTCATCTAGTTCAGCACCTTGTTTAAAAGACATTGCTGGGCAGTATTTCCAAGGATGAAGATTTCACAACCTCTTTGTGCAAACTGTTTGTCCACCCTCCCATTTTTCTGGTGTATTTAAACAGAAAATACATCATGTTCTATTTCACAAATACTGATGCATTTGATGGTGAGAACACAAGAAAACTGTAGTGAATGAGTTGATCCCATGTACCATCTAAGTAAAACTCAGCCTAACAATCAGTGTTATTTGTCCTGTGTCATTCTCTGAAGTGGAAAAATAGAAGCATCTCAATTCTTTCAGCCTCTCCTGATACATAATGTGCTTCAGCCCCTCTAACCCTCTGGGTGCCCATTTTCTGGAGTAGATCCAGTACATGAATGTCTTTCTTGTAGCTCTCGTAAATGCTAAGTATAATGAATGGTTATGTATGGTATTTTTAAATAGAAATGTTTCTTTGTTGATTCTTTGAAAGCAAATATAATTACTTCTATGTTTCTGTAAGTGCAAATTAATGGTATATGTTTAGCTGATGATTAATGGTAAGAACCTGCAATTGATATGAAACAAAATGCAAAGCAAGTAAAATTTACGATTTATGACAGAAAATGGACAAATACTATTGAATTAAGTCAGCAGCTTTTTTTTTTTTCCCTCCAGAATTTAAACCTGAGGTTGAAGCAGGGTGGGGGGAAAGACAACCAGTGATTTCACATTGGTGTTTTTTTTAAAATGCCTTGGTATAGCTCTTATTTGTACTAATTGAAAAATTAAAATACAAGCATTGACATTACAACAGTGAAACCTTTCAGCCTTGTTAATACCGTTCAGTGATGTGGAAAACAATCATGAAGAGGGGAAAGCTTTTCTGTACAATATTTCCATTAAAATAGGTTTCTCACAAGAACATTTACTACTGTACCTTAAACATTCAAACTTGTCAAAGCTAATACCTGTGAAACAAAAGGCTTGATTAACCCTGACAATTTCAGAAGGACATATTTTTCTTAGCTTATCATTCAGTTATTGAGCATGTCATGCCTAAAGTGCCATTTGATTTTTCTGTGCTTACAACTGTCAGTAGGAAGCCAGCATCCATTGCTCAGAGCTACTCAGTGAATACAAATGCAAATGCCTCAATTACATTAATTGTGTATATTTGCATACACACATGATAAGAAGCTGGAAAATTCCCTGAATATTTCCTTGTGCTTATTATTATTTCTTTCTGCACCCTGTTCTTATCATTATTGTATGGTTTTGTTTTGCTTATTACTACCTCAAAATAAAGCTTGCTTTCAATTTTTTTAAAAAATATTCTCTCTCTTCCAGGTTAATGTGGAAGGTATCCACTGTGACAGGTGCAAGCCTGGTGCATTTGGTCTCTCTGCCAGAAACCCACTTGGCTGCAGCAGTTGCTATTGCTTTGGCCTGACTACACAGTGCAGTGAGGCAAGGGGACTGGTTCGCATGTGGGTGAGTAGGAAACTGCTGAGCCATGTAATGTGATTATGCTGTTTCCTGCTGGCATCTTTTAGTCAGGCACTGAGAGGTAGTTAGAAAATGACCAAACATTTAAGCAATCATTTTCTTCTCTATACTTTGAAAAGTGGAGGGAGCAGTATGTTCCATTAGACAAGCAAGGTCAAGGCATTAAAAGTAAATAAATAGATAAGAAAACCAGTCATAGGATAGCTGAAATCAAGCCAAAGTAAAGCTCTTAAAACCCAGGGAAGGGCCAGCTAGCTGTGTGGGGAAATGATGCAGTCCAGTGCATTCATTGTAAGATGATCTCTGGTATATGATACACAGTTTACCCAGGTGTATTCAAGGGTCATAGATGCTTGTTGTCCAGCATAGATTTCCCATGGTTCAATTAATCTGTTTATTTTCATTGTTTGTTGGTGGGTCTATCTATCTATCTATCTATCTATCTATCTATCTATCTATCTATCTATCTATCTATGTATCTATTAGAAAGGCTTATTAAAGCTCTATTTAAATCCAATAATTGGACAGCATAAGCCATCAGAGCAAACCAACAGCTCTCCACCTTTTTGTGGAAGAGGACCTGGAGATCTTTGCCTGACTGACAAATAAGGTAGACTGAATGTCTCCATTTCTCTGTACAAGCACAGCACACACATTGAGACCACTGCTATCTGTTGCTGCTGTGCCAGCTCCTCGGTTACATTCTGGAGGAGCTATTTCTAGCAGAAAATGATTAGTTCAGTCCCCGTGTGTGTTCAATCATGTCTCTGCTAGAAAGCATGCCAACTATAGAGGGAATATCTGTCTAATGCAAGTCAGCCAAAGCCCCTGACTTGTCACGCACAAGCATCAATTTGATAAGAATACTTTAAGCTGAAATCAAGGTGTGATCTCTTACTAGCTCTTGGTTAAAGTAATATGAAAAGCACCCATTTTGCCCTTCGTTGTTCAATCCAATAGCACCTCTTTCCTCTCCCAGTGGATGAAGTGATTTAACATGATCTGACCCAGTTTTTCTCATTATTTTAGTTTTGCCTATCATATGCTGGTAGGCTGGAGATGAAAGGATGCAGCAGGTTGACAAGCTATAAAATTTAATAAAGTTCCATGGCAGCAACAGTTCTGGAAAACTGTGCTTTGACCTTTGTGGCAGCACAAAACAGAAACATAGTTTAAACCTCCTGATTACTTGATTAATTTCCTTTCCTATTTATGGTCATATCTAAACAAGTGCATGTCCATGTCTCATCTAGTTTTTGTTACTCTGATCTATTTCAGAATTGATTCAGAATTGTAAACTGAGTGAGACTGGGTTCTGCCAGGGGCTAGTGACTATTCCAGATACTCTCAGGTGCTTCAAGTGGCAGTAGACATGTTTAAACAAGCAAATCCTGTTTTATATGACAATAAGGCAAGGCTGATCTGAAATTCAAATGTGTTGACCACTTTCTTGACATCTAAAGAAGTAAACAGTAAAATATGGTTATGATAGGAATTCAGGAAATCTCACTTAGGCCTGGCAATGTTAGGAATGCTTCCGTGTCAGTCCATAGAGGCTGCTGAAACTGGAAATGCCAAGATGCTTAAAGGACATTACAGAGCTTGGTTGATTCCTCATTACCTGATCTTTATCTCATGAGCAGCGTGTTGATGGGATGACTGTTAGAGATATAACTTTCTGCATTTGTTTTCTTTGTTTTCCCCACTCTTTGAGAGAAACAACTTTGATACCAGCCCTTTGCATCTGGTCACAGACTTCCTGCTGCTTTAACCTGCACAGAAATGCTAGAACTTTTATTACAGTTTTTGGTCAAAATAGTGATCTCTATGTAATGCTATTGAGACACAAATACTTATATTTCTACATTATTAATAATATGGCATCGATTCATTGATGAAAAGCTTAGTGCACTAAGTGGCTTCATTAAATCTGAATTTAGTGTTATGGAAACCCTGAGCCCTCACTCTCTGCATATTGCCCAGGGATCACTAGCTTGACTATTGCATAGAAATACCAAGGGATCAGGCACTATTTTCCACAGCCCCAGGAATGAGTAATAAGTGTTGGTGAGAAGTATCCTTCTTCTTAAAGTACATTTCTCACAATCCAAACAGAAGATGCCCAGGACTGAGATAGCACTATGAAAATCGCTTCAGTAAAATTCTTGGGATCACTTGCTGATGAAACTATTTTCACTGATGCTAGTATATTCATGGTTAACATGAGAACAAGGTGCAGAGTCCTTGTCCTCAAGGAGGAAAGTAATTATTATCACTGTTTATACCTGAAGGAGTAGCAAGACTGTTTTGTTACAAATTCACAGAACCACAGAAGCACCAAGGCTGGAAAAGACCTTTAAGATCATCAATTCCAGCCTATGACCTAACACCACCACATCAGCTAGACCATGGCACTAAGTGCCACATCCAGCCTTTACTTGAACACATCCAGGGACGGTGCCTCCACCACTTCCCTGGGAAGTCCATTCCAATGTTTAATCACCCTCTCCATGAGGAAGTGCTTCCTAATATCCAACCTAAACCTCCCCTGGTGCAGCTTCAGGCTGTGCCCTCTTGTCGCTCGTTTCCTGGGAGAAGAGCCCAGCCCCCACCTGACTACAACCTCCCTTCAGGTAGTTGAAGAGAGTGATAGGGTCCCCCCTGAGTCTTCTCTTCTCCAGGCTAATTCCTCATGATGTGAAATGAAATTGCATAGAAAGAATATTTTAAAGAGTTAGAATTTAAAGACTAACACTTCATGGGGAAAAAATTGAGTTAATTTTCTTCTTGTTTGTTTGGTTTTTGCTGTTTTTGTTTTGTTTTGGGGTTTTTTTACTATGTATAGGTGACATTGAAGCCAGAGCAAATGATTCTACCACTGGTGGATGAAAAACTTCAGCGCAGCACTCTTTCAGGGATAGCATTCCAGCCTCCTGAAATAGTAGCAAATATTGAGCTGGTGATGCAGGATCTTCGGTCAGAACCTGTTTACTGGAGACTTCCAGAGCAGTTTGAGGGACGAAAGGTAAACATAAAATTCCACTGAATACTGACATAGATTTATATATATTTTTTTAATCTGATATGTGTACTTTGCAATGCCTATTTTCCCTTCCAATAAGCATGTCATCACACAGTGGAAAGTACTTCAAATGAAAATACATGCTGAAAATACATGCCATTCCATTATTAAAAATTATTTGCTTTGTTATCATGGAAATCCGTAAGTCTCTGTCGGGGTGCCTCACAAATGGACATCACACAACCCTATAAGAATTATAACTGAAGACCTTTATTATTAAAAATGGCTGCAATATATATTTTTCTGACTCCAAATCACCCGCCCCAGTACAGACCCCATTGGTTACATACATTCTCAGCTTATACATGATTGGCTACGTGTTTTGTCACTCGCTGTTCGTACCCCTTGACGCATGCGCTGTTGCACCCCTACATCATGATGACTCAGGACTTTTACTGTTTTCCACTTCTCTGACTTCCCAGCCGGTGCCTCTCAATTCTTGCTACAACATTCTATTCTTACTACCTCCTGAGATAACAACCGTGGGACACCAGCTTGTGGGACACCAGCTTGTTTACTGGTCCCACGGTTAGCCTCAGCAGCACCTGCAGCACTGCTGCCTTCTCTAACTCAGGCACACTAATTTTCTATAAACCCACAATTAATTTTCCATAAACCCACGATTATTTTTCTATAAGCCCACAAGTCTCTAACATAAACACTATTTTAAAATACGTATTTATAGACAGTAACATGTAATACTTTTCCACAAGACAGATTGTCTCATAAAAATGTTATATGAAAAATTAAGCTGCTTTTATTTAATACAACTCTCGTAACTTTTTGTTTCTCTCCGTTTAAAAAAGAAAGTCTGTTATTTGTTACAAGTTGCACAAGAGAAAAGGGTTGAAATAACCCTCATTTTGGATATTGCTATGCACCCCTGTGACAATTTATTTTGCACTTTTGATATTCCTCTGTTTGGTGTGAGAAAGTTTTGATGTTTCTTTTTCTAAACACAAACTTTGGGGAGCACCAAAGCACATATAAAGGAATAGATAATACTTTGGTTTTAGTGTAGTACAAAAACAAATTGCTGATGGGTATTTCTGAGCACAGCTCTTGTCCCCAGATAGTTCCACAAGCATGTATTGCTATTTTCTACCACATGCACATTCATCAGGCTGTTCACAGGTGCAGAGTCTATCTAGCTGCTACATGTGCCCAGGAATTTATTTTTAGCTAACTAAAAATGAGACTTTTTTTTTCTGTACTTTGCATTTTGCTTTGCTAGTTGACTACTTATGGAGGGAAACTGAAATATGCAATCTACTTTGAAGCACGAGAAGAGACAGGTTTTACTACTTACTACCCGCAAGTCATCATAAAAGGAGGGCCTCCCACTCATCCAAGAATTCTTGTCCGGCATATGGCTGCCCCTCTGATTGGGCAACTGACAAGGCATGAAATAGAGATGACAGAGGTAATGTTTCCATCTGCTTTTTTTCCCCCCAGAATTTGAACACCTGGTTCTTTTTAGTACTGTTAATACTCTGGTTTTGTATTACTGTCTTTCAGCATGAATGGGAATATTATGGTGATGACCAAAGAGCCAGAAATACTGTGCCCTGGGAATACTATCGTGATGACCCAGGTGTCAACAGGACAGTGTCCCAGGCAGATTTCACATGGAAGCATTATGGAGATGACCCAAGACCAAGTAGAGCTGTGTCCCGAGAAGAATTCCTGAATGTGTTGTATGATGTTCATTACATTCTTATTAAGGCTACTCATGGCAATATCATGAGGCAGAGCAGGTAACTATTAAATGCAGTGGTCTGAAATAGTGCAGTAGTCACAGATAACCTGATAAAACTTCCCAGCAGAATTTTAATTCATAACATAATCTATAAGCAGTTCTTGAGAAGAACAGAAGGAGTTAGCTTTCGGCATAGCAGAGGATGCAGGAGAAGGAAATGTTCTTCAGTAGAAGATCTAAATCACAATAGGCAAACAAAATACTTTTTTTTCAGGATCCTAGAACAGAAGATACATGTAAGCACATGCATCCTGAAAGAAAACCAAAGTATTTTTTTAATAAATGTCTACTTTATGCAAACACGATCCTGTAAATAAATATAAATACTAGCATATGAAGAAATTTTCTCTTACAAGTGGGAAATGAGGGAAAAAGTCAGAGGTGAATGAATGCTCCTTTAATTAAATGCTACTTAATCCACTATATTAGGGACAGATATTTTTAACATTTTCTATTCAATTTATTCATTAATAAGTTAGAGAAGTAAATAAAGATAACACAAAATTTGAAGTGGACATCAGACAGCAAAATGAGAGGAATAATAGAAAAATCTGCTGGTCAATGATGTGATTTTACGCTTTGAAAGGATTGAACAAACATGAAACAGCTGCTTAGTTACCTATTCTTCAAGGAGGGCCCTGTTGTTTACAGTGTATCACCAGATGAATGTGATTAGTAATGCTAATATTCTAGCTGCATTTATAACCAGGTACAGCTTGAAAAGTGAAAAAAAAAATAAAAAATTTCCACCCAACAGCATCAGGTTTTGAATACTGGAATTAAAGAAAAAAATATTTAAAAGTTCAGAGGATAATGTGAACATCATCACAGGTCAGAAAATATGACCTGGGAGAAAAGATGTAAAGAACCAGCTTCATTTAGAAGTTAGAAATTGCCTTAAGATACATAAAATGCTGTCACAAAAAGAAAGAAAATAATCAGCTCTCTGTTGCCATGGTGTGTAAGTCAAAAAAATAAATGAGTTTAACTTCAGCAGGAATGATTCACATTAGGCATGAGAAAAAAATTCCTGGGGTAAAGAAGTCCTGATCACAAATTGGCCACATATACTGTTCCTGAAAGTTTCTTTTAATTAATTCACAGTATCCTTAGCAAGCAAGATTTAATGGCAAGGACACATTAATAATTGTAGATAAACTCCAAAGGTCTCTGGAGGCTCGTTCTATGATTCTGTCATAAAAGTGAGAGACTAAATTATTTCTAGATTTCTAGAAATATGGTTGAATAGCAGGGGCAGATACAATGCAACATGGCAGCATTGATTGACAGAAAACGTCATTGCTGCTGTTTTCTCTAATTAAAGTATATAATTTACAGGAAGTATTCATCCAACTTGCTCTGGCAAGATGCTAAATATGAACAACAGATGCCATAAATGGTTTATATTGGTTTAATTTATTTTTTGTTTAGTCAGTTTAAGATACTGTATTACAAGCACATGGGATTCCCATTGAAAAAGATAGGAAAGCAGCTCCTGTGCTACATGGAAACTTTGAGAAGCATATCCATGTTTTGTGTTTGTTTCTCCTTTCCCTTTCCTTTATGCACTAGAGATCCTAGTTCAGGTGTGGAAGCAAAAACTGAATACTATCTCAGCTCAAGCAGCGTAAGTTATGAAAATGAACCCCCATTTTCATGATTTTGTTCTGAGGTACATATGACCATGGTGACTGAAGTAAACCTGCACTGTAATGCACCACCATTTTATCAAGGCTACCTAGTAATGTGGCATAGAACAGAAGAAAGGAGAACTTTTCAGTTCAGGGCAGGTCTGCAAGGTGGCACTTAAAGAACCAAAATGTATTTTCACAGCACTGCATTTCAGAATGTGACATTTTATATGACAGGAGGACTTAGGCTTAGCAAAGAGTTAATATGTTCTATCTGCTAATTCTCCATCTGAAGTCATAACCTTGCATATCAAACCTGATTTGAGTTTGGAAGTGGTTATATTACAACAGACTTTTGCAATCTGTCTAGTTACATAGGTAACATTCAGCACATGGCATCTGAGACTTTAAGTAGAAAATAAACAGCAGGAATACTTATTTTTTTTTTCCAGTTAGAACCTCGAATTATTTCAGAAGACATTTTGCTTAAGATCACAAAATAAATCCCCTAAAATGTTTTTAAAAGGTTAGTAGGATATTAGCTTGTGTAAGAATTGAAGGCTTTTATTAAAAATAGTCTGAGACCCTCTAAAGGACAATATTTATGCCCAACTTTAAGCATATGTTTGAATTAAGTGACTTATAATAAAGCATTTGTTTAAATAGTGTTGTGCTTTCTAAATAAGGGCTCTGTTCTAAACTAGTAAAGTTTCTCTTTCTACCTGACTCTGTGCAGTAGAAAGCAAAAGGAACTGGATGGGAGGAGGAAAATATTATATATTAAGGTTTTTTTAATTATTTTAAGGTTTTAAATAGTGCCTTAATTTCATTTGCCGAGTTGAAAAGCTGCAGATAAGTGACAAACTACATGAAAAGCATTTTAAAATAAAATCAAAACAGCAGCAGTTCTAGTTTTAAGGCTGTATTAGCTATATAGTTTAGCAGAATACAAATGTTGTTTCCGCTTCAAAGCTGCAGCATTTCGAGTGATTTAGAGATTTCTGCTCAGAATCCAAAGCCAAACATTTTTGTCTGATGTTGTTCATTTTGTTGTCCTCATTTTCACATTCATTGCTCTAAATTTAAACACTTCCTTTATTAGATTTTGGCTTGCTTTTCGGGCAACTGGGCTGTGATAATATATTAGTTGGAATTGAAAGTATGCTTTCAATTTGACTGTGAATTATTTCAATATCCCTGACACTGATCAGGTAACAGTTGTTGGACTGCTGCCTATTAGGCATGTTCCAAGAATCAACCAAGCCTGACCTTCCTTAAGTAACATTTTCACACAAACAACAGGTAGCTTTGTGGTCCCAGAGTATATTATTATGTAAATACAGCTTCCTGACAGTAAATAGTTTTTTTCCAGCACACAGACCATTTACCTCAGCCTTGAAGATGATGGGGGAGGCAGAGCTCATCTTGGTTTTCCATTAACTGTACAGAGATTTCAATATAAGCTTACATTGACATATTGGATCTGAATGGTGTTGCCCTCTTTATTTGCAGTCTTCTGTGTTCACCTGACTTTGTTTGCTTGGGTTTTTTTGTTCAATTTCTCTGTTCTATTAAACCCTTTTCTTGGGAGCACAGGGCTGAAGTTACTAGATGATTTGGGGATTTTGCATTGTCACAAGACATCAAGAGGTATGAGTCTGGTCACCTAGGCTCAATCACAAAACTTTCAAGTTCAGCAGTGGTCATTTGCTTTTCCTGCAGTCATCCTGATGTTGGTGCCTGTATGTCGATGTGCAGTTGAGTGTCACTCAGCCACTCAGTAATCGATGTTTGGGAGTAGAACAGACTATGAGCATGAGCAGATGAGCAGTTCTTTGAGCTCCTCTGCATTAGCACAGACACTCAATGAATAGACTCTAGCAGCACTATTGACATTTATTCAGGTAGTTAGTCACACAGTCTTCAAAATTTTATTTTAGGTTGACAATATATTTGAAGCTTTAAAATTTACACTTTTCTATTCTTTTTGTTTCTCAAAGACAGTAAGGGGTTCCACATGGTAGTATTCATTTAAAGAAACTAAAAAAACCCCAAATGAAGAAGTAAGCAAAAGGAACAGCATGTGGTGCATTAGACATTATGTTTGTTGTCTTTGTGATGTACTCAAACCAATTTGGCAGGTCAGCATGCATACTAGAAAGATGGGAAGTGGTTGAGAGGCAAGCATATTATTATAATCCAATCAAACACATGTTTGGAAAGTTAAAATGTCAGAAGCTCTACCATGAAACATATCCCTTTCTGATCCTAACAGATACTTCTGTAGAACGATTTCTTATTTGCTTTAAATTATTTCTTTTTATGTCTTAAAGATCCCAAGGAAAAAAATATAATATTATCTGCCTACAGATCCTAAAACTGCTTCTAAAAAGGAAAATGTCCAATGAAGTCTTGTCTAGAGCTTGTTAGGTTGCTTTAGTTGCTGAGGATAGATTTTATTTTATTTTTCAAATAGTTGCCTCATTAAAAGCTCATTTAGTGAACAATTTTATGGAGGTACCTCTGAGAATCATGAATTGGAACTGCATTTAGTAGGTGACTTCAATTTTTTAATGAGTTTCTCCAAGTGGAGAATCAGATATAAGCTTTTATTAGTAGTTTGGCTGAAAAGAGATTTTTTTTTTTTAAAAAAAAGGAGATATAAAATCAAGCAGGAGAGAAAGTTAGTTATACCATTGCCAAGAAACGGTACATGAGGCTGCTGGTGGTGGTAGCTTTGTTGTTTCCTTAGGATGGGCAAAAATAGTGCTGTTTGTCTCCTGTGGATCAAGAAAGCTACAAACAGACAAATAGGACCCATTAGTTCCCGTGCCAGCTGACTATGGACTAAATGGGTTTCAATTAGTGTTTGGCTAATCTCATTAGATATGTTTGCTCCTTTCTTTCAGGATTTCTGAGATCTCAATGGAAGTTGCTGAAGGTGGCACTGTGTCTGGAATGACTCCTCAGGCCCACTTGATTGAGAAATGTGACTGCCCATTGGGTTATTCTGGTTTGTCCTGCGAGGTACAGTACTAACTTGACTGCCTGTAGAAGTCTCTACACCTCCTTCGGTCTGTTCATTAGGAAGGTGTGAGACATAATTAGAGTGTGAATTCATGTAACTGGCAGCAATTTTCCCTTAATTTAATTCTATTCTTTCTCTAGCAAGTATATCCTCACAAGAAATGTAAGCACTTTTTTTTTTTTTAATTTAGGCAAATATGCCACCAAAACCATGGTGATGACTCAAATACTTAAAATACAGGAAAGTGAGTTTTACTGGTTCAGCATGTCTGAGGCTGAATTGTGTGACTGATGCTGATCGATCAAACCCTTTTGGACAGATAGGGTTATAATCCTATTGCAGTGTGCTGTGTACAACAGATTTGACTATGTTATTGTGTTATGGTGAGGCCATAACACACCATACAGTTACAATACCATATCTTCTGAAACCTAAGAAGATCTTGCTCAGTCCATAAACAAATGCTTGTGTCCTTTAAAATTCATTACCCCTTGTATAAGCAATGGAGCTGCTTGTAAAGAGGAGCAGAAATTCTGGAACATGGTCCAAACAGTGTATTTTGCTTTCTTCTTAGAAGCAGTCCAATTTTTCTGGCTCAAAATACAATAAAATAGATATGACACTAACGGAAACTTTTGTCCTGAACAGCTGAAGTTTGGTAAATATCTAACTCATTGAACAGAGGGAGAAAAATGTTGGTCAATGAGTTTGGTGGCCCTTATACATGTACTATTTTTTAATTTTTTGCTTGCCTGAACATTTTCATGCTGAAGATTGCATGTTTCAGAAGTGCCCAAGTTTTACAGAGCAACAGCTGACTTGAATGTTTGTGTAAAATGAATCATGATAGGTACCAGAGAAAGTGTTTAGGTTGTAATACTGTGACTGCAGAGTGGAAGTTAATATTTTTGACTGCAGGTACTTTTGATGGCAGTCTTTCCATGTGCAAAACATTGTGTTTTCTTTTTTAAGCAGCACTAGCAATTCCTAATGCCTTTGTCACAAATGCTAGGTGGAGGTAGCAGGGAAAAAAAGCCTTGAGTATTCTGCAAATCCCTCAGACATCTTGACTAAGTGGGATCTTGTGAAGCATTCTGCCAAAATCATGGTGGGAGAAGATCTGGAGTGACTAAATGAAGGGAAAGGTGCCTTGTTATCTGCAAGAACTTTGCTCCCTTCATATGTTGTACAGGATTGTGTTACGCAGCAAATGAGGCAACAGGAGCAGTGAGTTCATAGGAAATGTGTGCTAGGAGGTGAATGATGGCATTTTCTGTGTATAATATTTCAGTAAGAGCATACACCTGAATGGGTGGAAATACACATATGAGAAAGTAAGGAGCTCCTGCAGTTGCATGGTACAGATTTTTTTTTAAATTACTGTAACAAATTGTATTTTCAAAGGAAAATACATGCTAATATAATTAGAAATGTATTTTAATTCACAATCTCCAGGGGCTGGAATAAGTGTCTCAGTTGCAACCTTCATACTTCATGCTTAATTATACAATCCTCACATGCTCATAACTTAGCTGATTTTTAGTGTGTTTAGTGAAGGTTATAGTGTGTTCTGTGTTCTATTTAATTTCAGGAGGAGAAAAAGGTATCTGATACCCAGGCATTTTTTAAGCAAATGCTAACAGGGTATATGTATCTATGTCATTTATATATATATATTTTAACATATTTATTTTATTTTCTTATTAATCCAGTAGCAGGCTGAAAAAGCAGTGCTAAGTCTCTTCCTAATGGCTACTTCTGAAAAACTTCCAAACTAGTAACAAAAAATGTACTCTGCTTCTTTTGCCTGTGTTCCATTTCATCTCAGAAATGCTCAGATCAAAATAGATGAGAAGAGTGTCAATAGCATATAATAAAAAAAAAGAGTTAGAGATTAGATTTGTTTGAGGATGTACCATATATTAATACCCTGATCCTAAAAATACTTAGAATTTGTAAAGCTATGCTTTGCACAATTCTGTGTTTGGAAAAGCACTGTTCTGGGGATGGAGAGGGAGGAAAACACTAGGAAATTGTAATTAAAAAATTACTTTCATTTGAGATTATTTATCTAAATTGGAATTCTTCACAAACCATGAAAAAGCAGATAGACTGTTTCTATGCTTCAGGGATCTTAATGTAGTCTAAGTCAAAATAAAAGGGAAAAAGCAGAAGTGAGTTAGATTACTTTCTTTGTGATTCTAAAGAAAATAATTGTGTTTATGCTTTTTCCATAACTTAGACTCCTGGAGGTTTTGGCAATGACTGTAAAACTGTCATATGAATAGAATCTAGCATGTCAGCTAGTGCTTGACTTAAGAATTCTGCTTTTGATCACAAAAAGTTACTTAATCCATGTTTTCTTCTGTTTTATTTTGCATCCATTCTATTACTGTGTGAGAAGTGATTCTTTCCAAAAGCAGAAATTGTGGTCAACAGTAGGAAATGACCTCATCAGATGGCCTTCATAGGCTCCTAGCATCACTGTCTGGTGGGATTTATACATGGGATGAGTGACTTGTCTGTAAGGATTTACCCCTAGTGGTCTGGATTATTAAAATGGTCCTGTTTGTATTTTTATGCTGCCATATCTGTGTGCTTTCTGTGAGCTTTGTAGACACTTTCATACATTTGCCTAATAAGCCTGAAATAAAGATCAAGTGCTTAATTTTGCATGTGTCAGCTTTGCTGATAATTTGTGGGGTGCTCTTAGAATTTTATTGCCAAGCTGGGATACAGGAGACTTAGTGATAGATAAATTTGATTTGGGGCTAATAGTCCTAGGACATGTAAAACCTTTAATATTTTGATTTTTTTTTACTTTTATGGTCTTTAAATTATATACCTATAAATAATGCAACCATGCAGCCAGGGGTTTTTTTATGATTGTCATTTGGCTTTTGCTTGTTATCCATCAGGCAGTATGTTGGCAGATACTAGCTTGTCAAACCTGAAAAAAATCACCAAGGGCAAAGGAAACAGAATCCTCATGCTTGCTCTTCACAGTCCATGCAAAAAAAAATATTTCAAAAACAAACCTTATTCTTAAGAAATTAAAGGAATGATGCTTGATGCACAGTGAGAACAGTGAGGTGTTCTGCATCTGAATGAAAGGTCTCTCAAGCTGTAATATGAAAAATCTGGTGCCAGTGGAGTGCTCCAGGGATTTTTCAGCAATGTTTCCAATTAGGGCTGACTCTTGTTATCTGTAAAGTACTGTATATTGTTTGTAACACAGCTGGAAGACTGTCAGATCCTTTTCACAACTTGTAAAAACTGGTGATTGGAAAGATTGCAATGCTCTCCATACCTAGTGCACTCTGTAATGATCTGTTTTCTTCTGCATCTTTTTTATTGCAGTCGTGCTCTCCAGGATTTTACAGGCTTCCATCTTCACCTGCAGGAAGGACACCTGCTCAGCCCTTAGGTGCCTGTGTTCTATGTCAGTGTCATGGACACAGTACTATGTGTGACCCTGAAACATCAATTTGTCAGGTATTATATTTCTGCACTTATGCACTAGGTTAAGCGTAATGTAAAAATCTTAAGTGGTGCAACTGATCTAAAAAAACAGAGTACAATATTTTGTCCCATTTTGCTTAAATAGCTCTAGTGTCAAAGTTAAAGTGGAGGGGGGGGAGGTGGTGTCAAAAAAGCGAACCACCTACCTTTAAAAGTTTTCCATTCTGATTTTCTAGAGTTCAGATTATGCAGTGCTGTATTGCTGCTGAATTACTATTTGTGTAAAAAGAAAAACTAAGTGTGTGCAAACTAAAGATATTATGTGCCATGTGTCAGGCAATAAACACAACACTGCTCTTAAAGGTAATAATGCATGTGACCTGATACAGTAAGATTGAATTTTAATTATTTCTTCTGCTTCAACAGCTGGAACAAAAGAGGAAAGGAAAGATGAATGGGATAAGAAATTCTGTAGGATACATCTGGCTAGCTGCAGGCCTCCATTCTTTTGTCTTGTAAACCCATATATAACTCAGCATGCATTTGATAGATGCTTAAAGCAAGCAGTCCCACTGCGAATCATATGGAGAGGAAAAATATGAATTGAAATAAGTTTGAATCTCTGAGGCTGGGAATAAAATCTTGTGTTCTTTTTTGTAATTATCAAAAATACAGTTTTCTTTGTGTCTCCTTCCTCTGCAGAATTGTCAGCACAATACTGCTGGTCACCACTGTGAGAGATGTGCACTGGGATTTTATGGCACTGTCCAAGGCTCTCCAGATGACTGTCAACCTTGTGCTTGTCCCTTGTCCATTTCTAGTAACAAGTAAGTAAGCAAACTCTTGATGTAGAATTACCTCTCCAGAAAGCAAGAGCTTGGTTTTGGGCTCACTGTGTCCTTTTCCAGATGCCTACAGGAGAACTGCGTCATGTAATCCATACTAAAAAATTTAATATCTACTTTTGCTAATTGATCTTCCTTTAAAAGTCAGAAATTGCTCCCTTGCTAATTTGTGATGAATAAATTAATAAGTGCTAGAAAATGCAATGCTCAACAGATAATGAATGTGTGTTCTAAAGATACTCTCACAAATGAAGCTAGAGCAGAACTGAAGTACAATATAGCCACAAGGGAACTTTAAAAACTCTTATGCTCATATATTATGCTGGTATAAATGTATTACAGTGCCTTTCTTGCTCCACTGTGGAATTTATTGATTCCTTATTTAATGTTACATGAGTTTTAGGCAATTTGTGAAAGATAGAATAATTTAAAAGCAATATAGTTATTGCAGCATAAATTTTACTGGTTACTTTATGCTGATGAGCCTTGCCGCCATGTCTCCGCATGTGTTCCCCATAGATGACACTTTAGCACTTGAGATTTGTTTGTTGTTTTGCTGAAAAACTCTTAATGGTGTTTGGAATCATACTGTTGTACTGCTCCAAAAAGGTTTGTGTTTCATGATTGTTCTCTTGAAAGACTGGAAGTGTTCCTTAATACTATTTTGCTGTGCTTTGTCTGACCTTTACTATGTTTTAGTGAGTATTTCAGTCAGTACATCTGAGTTTGGGGTTTTTGGGTTGTTTTTTGGGAGGTTGTGTGGGGTTTTTTTCCTTCTTTCATCTTCATTTTATCATTCTGGGATGGTGTGAATTTTATTTTGAAGGAGGGAATCCCTTTCTGAAACATCAGTAGCTAAATACATCATGATCTTTCACCCATGGCAGATGTTTTTAAGAGGACTTCCAAACCTCATAAATACCAAAATGAAAACAACCAAAACAATTATAAAAGGAGTCAAAATAAATGCCCTTTATCCCAGAAAGTTATAATGTGGTTTTAATTGCAAGTTTTTCTGAGTTGTACTCTTTTTCATGAGTGTTTTCTGTTACAACTTCATTATGTGTTCTACTAGTATCAGGAAAGGACATTCAAGTTGTCAAAGAATAAGATGGACCAAGCTTCTCGGCTTTGCATATCAGCAAATACACTTGAAAAAAACTTTTTCTATTGCCTAGAAATACATGTGTCAGATGAGAAAATTGAGAAGGACTCTTCACCTGGGTGGTTATGGCACCCTGCCACAAGAATTTAGACATACTTTCCACACCGTGCTCCAGAAATCACTTCAATACCTTATCTAAAAGCTAAGATAAAACACAGGAAGAGGGTGTTGCTGAAGGGGCTCTACAGTTGAGCCCTATGTGGACTCTAGGTAGAAGGTCTGTCCTGGGTGTGCACTCAAATTGTTGAGCTGCGAGAGGAAGGAGAGCAAGCAAAGCGCCAGTATCTCATACAGCCACACAGCCTGCATGGCTGCAGTGTTGTCAGGGCCTTTTCTGTCATGCCCACAGAAAAGTGATCATGAAGCTTTTTTGTTCAAAAGCCTTCATGTGAGATAAGTGAATAACACCTAGTCTGAAATCAGTAAGTATGTTTAATCATGTCATCCAGTTTCTTAGTGCTGTGAAGAGGAGTCAGATCTGAACATGTCCAGAAACAGAACTGCCTGGGTTTTATAGAGCTTAACTCTGATGTCTACATATCATGGATGAGTTTTCTACTTCAGATGGCTGTAGCCATCAATAATTTTGGTACCTGTATAGTAAATGCAGGGACAGCCAAAGGCTGAAGGAAACTACCATTGGAGAGAGGGGTGGAGGAGGAGATGTTTAAAATGTGTGTATATGCCTGTCTGTGCATCTCCATTTTCTACTGCTGAGAGAGGATGCCTGAACAGTTGGCTTAGACTGCATGCCTAGCTTTTCAATGGATAGGCCTAGGTTGGATAGGTCCATTCCATGAAGCTACAGAATTACATGGAAAATGAGGGTATCACACCTTGGATTTGTGTGAAAGCTCTTCAAGATACTATTAAGGAGAAAATCTAACTACCTGCAGTTACTGTGTGGTAGTAGAGGGATCATAATCTGCTAATGAGCTGTTCCATTAGCGTATTCTGTCATGACTGCCATGATAATATTTGTGAATGAGTATAGTGGAATTATTTTTATTAATGAAATTTTTTAAAACCCCACTAAGGTTTTAAATACTGTTGATACTCTCCTGTACAATCAGTAGTCAGCTTCAAACATGATCAGCTGGAAAAAGAAAAAATAACAGAGAGAATGAGTTGTTCTTGGAGGTGTGTATCTATTTTTATAGAGTTGAAAATGTGTTGGATAATGAGTTTGTGAGTAATAGATCAGTTTGTTTACATATTTTTGCAAAGGTGTTAATTTATATACTCATTCAAGCACTATTGATTTAATGCATTCTAGGCAAGTTAGAGTAGTATGCTGACTGCACTGTGCAAAGAAGGAGCTCTGGGCTCAGCAGTAGCCACCTCTGAGCTAACCTGGTTCTTCTTCCACAAAGACCTGAAAGAGTTTTCCGGTATTGCAGCATTATAACATTTAATTGTGTTTCTTTCCCCCTACCTACCATTTTTATTTGGTTTAATTGTCTGTACTGGCACTTAGTGTACTCACATTCCAGCAACAAACGGCTTTGCACAGTTCCCGTAGGTATGCAGTTCAGTCACTAGTTACTCATCTATGTCATGGCTTACTAAAAATAATGTGTTGCTTCTATGATTAAAATACTACCCCTTTCTGATCCAGAAGAAGGTAGCTTTTAGGTTTGTTCCTCTGTAGGCCGGTCTTTTCTCTTCAGTCCTTGAGAAGATGATCTGATGAAGCATTTTTCAAAGATTCTGCGTGGCTATAACTTTGGTTTCTTTCTCCCTCTTTATGTCTTACCTTTGAGTAAACTAGTTCTGGCTTATCTCCTTTTATTCGAACTAAAATTAAATCAGACTAGAAAGGCTGGATGTCTTTTAGCTTAGTTTCTTAATCTTTGTTTTACATCCTTTCATTACTTCCTTTTCTTGGTCACTGGGTGACAGCATCATTCAATCACACAAGCCTACAGCATGGGTGTTGTTGATTCCATTCACTCTGATATGACCCTCGTGGATTCTACCCTTCCAGCATTTGTCTAAGCTGTGCCAGTATCACAGCAAGGCATTCACAAAACTCTTAGTAGAAAGGAGGGATCTCCCACACATTTCTAAAGAGAGAAGAAAATGCTTTAATTTACATTGAGAGTGAAGCTAACCATGGGCCCTTCTGCACAGCTGACTAGAGTGACTTGATGCAGCAGAGTGAAAAAAAGCTTTTAATTTGCTTTTATTTTAGTTTTAGCCCTTCTTGTGTTGCGGAAGGACCTAGTGATTACCGGTGTACTGCATGTCCACCTGGATATGAAGGCCAGTACTGTGAAAGGTAAGATGAACGGAAAAAGAAGAAAGAGGGACAATGAAAGGCAGGCAAGACATGAAGGAGAGCAATGTCCTTTGATAGTATATAATAGAATCACAGAATGGTTTGGGTTTGAAGGGACCTTAAAGATCATCTAGTTCCAACTCCCCTGCATGGGCAGGGCCACCTCCCACTAGACCAGGTTGCTCAGCTGGTTGCTCATGTATTTATTAATGTTTAAATACATACCTTTGGTTAAGTTATTTCTTCTTTATATGTTAAAACTCAGTCATAATAGGCAATTTTTATGTATACCCACTGTAAATCAATAGTCAATGTTATTTATATCACAGGTACTGTCCAAGTCTTACTTTCTGATTTGTGGTATTTTTTTTCCCCTGGGCCTTGGAAGTTAAACCAAAAATACAAAATTTATCCAAAATTAGATACCATGCTTACAGTGTGTCTTGATGTCACTCATAAACTTTGTTCTAGTGGTTATTGTGCCCTCATGGGCACTGACTGTGAAAGACATATAAACATTCTAATGACCAAATTGCAAGTTAATAACCTAGACAGCAGCTGTTGTCACATCCATAGCAACGCTGAGGGATTAAGATGATCAACATTAGCAAGTGTCTACTATGAGATTTCACTTCTGACCCAAAACACAAGTGGTTAGTGTGGAAAAATGTCTATAGTCCTTGCTAATGTAGAAAATTTTTTACATGGTATACTAGAAGTTTAGCTGAAAACTGTTAGGGATGTGGAAACATGTTTGCACACTTTTCCATCCAGATTGTTCCATGTCCTGTTTAAAAGTTATTACTAGTTTGTTGGACAGTTTGCAACGCTTGTCCAAATGCATACCGAGTCATAAAGCACCAAAGATTTTGTAATGGTTCATGGATGAATGTTCATATACACTGTTTACAGGCTTGCCAAGTATTCATTGTAGCACACTATGCATATCAGTTGGCCAAACATGGTTTTGTATTTGCAATGTCTAGGTGTTCTTCTGGCTACACGGGAAACCCACAGAGTCCAGGAGGCTCCTGCCAGGAATGTGAGTGTGATCGCTACGGTTCCCTGCCTGTCCCCTGTGACCCTGTCACTGGACAGTGCACTTGCAAGCCTGGATTCACAGGGTGGAAGTGTGCTGGCTGTGAGCATCGGCATGCACGTGATGGCATGAAGTGCATTTGTACGTATACTAATGGAATTCTTGAGAATAGTCGATTGTGTTTGTCATATTTCAGAAATGTAATCCTGCTTGTGCACCAGTCCATTGGGTGGGTTTCTTTGAAAACAGTTACTAGGACATTCTGGTCCATTTTTTTCAGAAGCCTTGAGATATTAGGAAAACTCTCAATACTTTTTAATATGCTCACTGAAATTGGCCAACAAAGCTTTGCAAGATTTCTTTTTGTGGGTTTTTGAAGTCTGTAGTTTTGCTAAAGGTTCTTGCTGCTGTGACAATATTTGCTCTTAATGAATTTATAAATATTGTCTTAAGTAGTTAACCAGCCATTGCAATACTCTATACCATGAGTCACACAGAAAGTTTTTACCAAGGTTTGCTTGATCATGTTGGTTTAACAACCACCCATTGTTATATAAAAGATATAAAGAATGACAGTACAATATATCCAGGAGCAAATAACTTCTTTTATTTAAAATAGAAAACTAATAGCCTAAAAGACCAAGTTAAATTTTACAGCACTGGTATCTTTGCCCAACCTTCAGTTTTGATATGTACCACTTGTCTTGTCTTTTATTATTGTTTGGATTTTTTTCCCATGAAATTGAATAGTGTTTGTTTTGAGCCCACAATCTCATTTCCTATGATACTGTATACCTATTTCTTAAAAAAAAAAAAATTTAAAAAACTGAGGTAGCAAAAACTTTGTAGAACACTTAACAAATGCTGACTGAAATAAGGCATTTTCCTCTCCTCCATCTCCCCCAGCTGAGCAGGAACTAGTTTTATTGTGATTTTTTTTTATTTTTTATTCCCCCGACAGGTCCCTCATTGTTCCTTTTAAAGCAGAGTACAGATAGGGATCCAGTAAGTCCACGGTATCTAATATTTCTTAATCCGTGTGTCTTTGAATATATTTCCAAGGCACAATGAACAGGTTTTAATGTTTTCCCTGATTTTTATCTGTTGTAGGACTTTAATTGGAGCTATTTCCTTTTGGGTTTGGGTTTTTTTGCCTATGTGAGGGTCATGCACCGTCAAGGCAAGTAGATACCAGAAAAATGAGGGGTTTATTTTCACAGAACGCATTCATTCTTTACCTCAATACCCAGAGGTGTACAGCTATCTAATATTAAAATCAGTTAGTACAGCTCAAACAAATTGGAAGCATTTTAAAAACAAACTGGAAAAATAAACTGAAGAAGTGCTAAAAGTGGCTGAAGGTATCATATCAGTCAAGAATGAAATGTGAAGCTTCTTTGAGTAGTTAAAGTGGAAGGCATTAGGCAGGTAAGGTCGAGGACTACTCAGTGCAGAGCATTGTTTCACTCAGTGGTTGTGATCAACTCTGAGAGAGTGATCAGTGCTTAGCAGAACTAAGCTTCTAAGTCTGAGTTTTGAGTTCAGTCTTTTTGCATTAGTTCAGGTTCCCAGGTACAAGTCCTCTTTGAAAATGAATAGAAAGATTACTGGAAATATAGCCATAAATACTTATATTTCTATATTATTAATAATATGGAATTGGTTCATTGAGGAAAAGCTTTGTGTACTTAAGGGAAATAAAGTTCTAATGTCCTGCAGTGTGATGTAGTTCAGGACTTAATTCTGAACTATCGTGTATCTTGACCTCTATTTTAAATGACAGCAAAATGAATGCAGTAGTGGAAGTAGGTACTTTGCTGAAATAACTATGCTTTGGATTCCATTTTGTGGCCTACATGTTAAGGAGAATTGTGATCATGAGTAGAGTCCATAAGTGTTACCGCTACAAAATTTTAAAACAAGGACTATGTTTTCCAGAGTGGTGTCTATATCAAAATTACTTACGTTTTCCACATCATGAATACCTGTTACATTATTTCCCGGAATGTATTTCCAGTATAGCAAATCTCATGCACCACTTAGTATGTTTTTTTACTGGTCAAGTACCTGATCAGTATTCAAAAAAGTCTTTTGGATATGCTGGATGGCAGAGGTTCTTTGTACGAAACAGCTGAAGTGCAAGCTTCCATTTGTAATGGTTTTCCAATTTGTTAATCAGACTGTTTCATTGTGTGGATAACAAGGTTAAAAATCCTCACTACGAATGGGAAAAGCTGTGTGCAGGCAAATCAAATTTTCCACCTTTTTCCTTTGAAAGATGTGGTGGGCAATAATCTCTGATTTAATTGCAACATACTCATGTTGTGAAATAGATCTGCACTACCAATAGCAGCATTTTTACTGTAACTTGTTAGTCAGTTTTCACCATAAAAACAGTCCTTTGCATGTGCATATGGACATTTCATCTCATTGCTAGAAGTGTGGAATCCAACGAGAAGATTTCTTCCCTTTAGTCATAAAAACAGAAACTACCTATAGGAACAGAAGGGAGGTACTTTAAATCTCCCCTATCACAGGAATTGGTCTGTTACTGTTGACACCACATCAATAGCATCTATGTCATCCATTGCAAAAACAGCAGTTAAGTATTTCAGTAGACACTTCATGCCAATTTGCTCTCACCATATGATTTTTCCTTTGTTTAAAGGTTCCTCAACCTCCGTACTACTCCAAACCTGCCTTTGCTCATGCACAGCAATAACCCTCACATGGCAGAAAAATGTTTACCTTGGTAGCCTGTGGTGAGCACAGGAGCTTTGGCAGACAAAGGGAGTGTGGCAAGTGTAGACTTAGTGGGAATTTGCCCGTGGTTAACACTGCCCGGTATGTCACAGGCTTCACATTACAGCTGTTTTCTTCTGACAGGGAGAAACAGCTCCTTGTGTGCTTTAATAGTCACTGTGCTATAAAAGAACAGTTAGTACCACCTTTTAAGGAAACCTTTCTTACACACAGAATATTTTCTGTTCCAATCTGAGTTTAATGCAGCTGAGAATTTTTGTCCTGTGTACAATATATTTTTACTTTGACCTATCGTCCACTTCCAAAATACTCAGTAAATTCCCTTCTGACTAGCTTCAGTTGTAATGAAACCTTAATAGTAATCGTAATAGTGATTAAGTACTTTTAATGTACAGAAAATTAGTGCTGTATGCACAATCCTGCTTGCATTCAATATTTCTAATGAGCTGGATGCATGCATCTACTTTTACTCATTTGCAGGGTTCCATTTCAAATACTGCAATTGCATTGTACCTGTTAGAAGTGTGAAGAACCCCTACTTAGGTGATGAAGTGGTCTAGCTTAAAGACAATACATGCAAATACAATTGCCCATGCTTGAAAAAATGTAGTTGTAAGTAATATAAAGCATAAATGATTAAACTGCCCAACGCTAGTATGGTATACTTAATATTTAAGAAGGTGGCATTTTATTTTTAATATTTAGCAATGAATAGCCATCTGAATGATGAATTTTTGGCAAATTCCATAAAAATCACCACACAGTATGACATGGAAGCTAAATAATGCACATTTAAATCCAGATAGAGAGGTGGTTTAGCAACAATATTGTAGGTATTAATGTTTAAATATAACATTCATATTTTAACATATTCCTTATCATAAGTATTCTAAAGATTTTTAAAGAGCAAATCTGCAGTGAAAAGACAGAAAAAAATCTGGAGAAGTGTGTATGTTCATTAAAGTGATCTATTTCTGATATAGCTGAAAATCTGCTTTACCAGGTTCTTACCAGGTTTTTTTCATAACATTTCATTTTTTCATTCGCTTAGTGCATGCCACATTTCAATGCTGCATTATAACAGTTATATTTTAGAAAGGTACAGGTAGAATGAGAAGAGAATGTATTTTTCTAAAGCCACTGTAGAAAGGGTAAGAATTTGTTTACTGCTAAATAACAATGGAAAGATAATGAGAAGTAAATGGCACTGGCAGAATTCACTTCCCATTATACTCTTAGAACAGAACAATGTTGTTTTCTCTAGGATGCTATTAGGGAATGGAAAATAATATCCAAAATGGAGATTTTTTTAAAATAAGTAATACAAGAGTCTGAATGATCTTCTTCACATTGTAAAATTTTAATTTTTTTAAATTTTTTTAGAAGTAAGGTTAATAACTGGGCTATTTCCTCAGCTAAAGTGACCATCTAGATTGTAATGTACAGATACTCATAGACTTCCTTATAGAATCATAGAATCATCAAGGTTGGAAAAGACCTTCAAGATCATCAAGTCCAATCATCTGCCCTATAACCCCTAACCACTAAACCATCTCCTGAAACACCATGTCTGCCCATTTTTTTAACACCTGCAGGGATGCTGCCTCCACCACCTCCCTGGGCAGCCTGTTCCAACGTCTCACCACTCTTTCTGTGAAGAAATTTTTCCTAGTATCCAATCTGAACCTCCCCTGGCACAACTTGACCCCATTTCCACTTGTCCTATCGCTACTCACTAGGGAGAAGAGGCCAACACCCACCTCCCTACAACCTCCTTTCAGGTAACTGTAGAGAGTAATGAGGTCTTGCCTCAGCCTCTTCTCCAGGCTGAACAGCCCCAGCTCCCCCAGCCTCTCCTCATAAGACCTGTTCTCCAGGCCCCTAATCAGCCTAGCTGCCATTCTCTGCACCCTCTTCAGCACCTCCATGTCCTTCCTATACCACAGTGCCCAAAACTGCACACAGTACTTGAGGTGAGGCCTCACCAAGGCCGAGTAGAGAGGCAGGATCACTGCCTTGATCCTGCTGATCGCACTATTCCTGATGCAGACCAGGATGGTCTTGGCCTTCTTGGCCACCCACTTCTTAGGCTCACTTTCCCTTCTCTTTTGAAAGAGTCAGTGGCCAATTAGAAAATTAGTGATAATTGCAAACTATTTTTAATAATGCTGCCAACATTCTTGTGTACTGTCACATATGACAAATCTTCTCTAATGCTTGCAGATTTTTATTATTATTTGTAACTCCAAATTAGTTGTTCTCTAAATGATTGATGTCCCCTTATGCATCACTCATTTTTAAAATAATGAACATATCTCAGTGTTTATTCTGCTGAAAGTTATTGACTGGCAATTGCTGACTGGCCTATAGTGACTACAATATTGAAGACATATATTTTCAACTTTCTTAGTTAAAACTCCACTGTTCCAATTCAGAACATGGCTGAGTTGTGTGATGAACAGAAGCAGCCTTTTCTCAGTTCGTCTGTACCCAGCATGCTCAGACAGACTGAGATAATTAGAATTTGCTTGATTCATATTTTACACATACATACCAAAAATATGTAAACAAGCCAAAGCATGTTTACACTCCCTCCTCATCCTTCCCAAAGAGCTTTGACCTTAGCAAGCTGAAGTGGAAAGAAGGAGCTACAAGGGGTTTTGGATCAAGCCTGTAGAAATTGTGCATTTTCTTAGATCAGCAATTCTCATGTGTATTTTTTGTTTTACCTTGTGACATTCCACTTCACCTCTGTTTTTGAGTTTGTATTACATAAAATGAAGAACCTTAGATTGACGTGTTGTTGGAACAGTGACTGAGCTTGCTACTGTGTGTTTAGGGAAAAAAAAAAAATTATCCCCGTAAGAGTTTCAAGGCTTTATTGTTTAACATGGGAAGTGAAAACTCACCTTCTGAATGCTCTCAGGGCACCAGTCATAACTATAATGGGGACTTCAAAAAAAACTTGGCCTCAATATTTTGAGCTCTGTTGCAACACAAACAGCAAAAGCTTTCCTCAGATGTATGCTCCTGTCACAAACGTTCCTTAGGGCCAAGCAAAAACCTAAATGTAAAGCAGTCGATGTGGTTCTGCTGAACAAGATTAAGAGGTAATAGGAAACAATCATGGCATAGAGAGAACAGTCATTAGGAATTTTTCTCTAACTCAATATTGGGGAAAAAAAATGGACCTTCTGCCATGCTGCAGTCAACAAACTTATATCTTTACGAATTTAAATATTCAATTTTGGTAGAAGGAGAAAATTATCTAATCAGATTCTGTTACTACCAGGTCTTGGACACCAAAGTATTCTACTCTAAGTAGACTGGTTCTTGCAACGAGAGGGAGGTTTTTTCCAGCTGCTACTCAGTTCTGTACTAAGGAGAACAAGGGAGCTCCTAGGCATTGGTTGTGGCAGAAGCAAGGTTTTCCCTCTAAAATAGGGAATTACTCCATGATCTTCCAAATTCAGAACTAAGCAGAGATGCTCTCTCTGTCAGAGGCAGATATTGACTGATCTATGAAAAGAAGCCCCTCCTCGCTTCTACGGTCTTTAAATCAGCAGGAGCTACAAGCATCTTATCACAAACCTTTACAGAGTGAGCTGAAAAGAAAGGTAACTGTGTAATACCAGATCTGGGAAGCCTTGGATGAGCTTCTGCCATGTTCTGCCTTTAACAGCAGTTGTGAGCCCTCATGCCACAGCCGTAAGAATTAAACTTACCTCTGCTCTGGAGAACTGTAGGATCTCAATAATGGACAGGCACCCCTACTTGGCCTAGAAGTTGTAAGCTATTGGTTGTTCTCTCTTTTTCTGATGCATGAGCTCCTGTTGAGTTTTGACACACACTGCAACGTCTTTTGCCCAACTCAAGTACTATATAAACCTAATTAGTACTTGGACGTATTAGAACCAGCAAACAAGGCTTTCTAAATGATGAAACTCAGAAATAAACCTGAGTCAGTACTTAAAACCTTGATCTGGATCTAAATTTTTCCAGATTTTGGAGACGTATTGAACACTCCATGTCCCTGAAACGAGCAGCGCTGACAAGGAAGCTAAAGTTATCAGCTCTCTACAAGAGTTCTGTTTTGGGGGGCGGAGGAGGTCATGTTTATTGTTTGGTGTGAGACCAGTGCTAAAACAGGAAAAATGGGGTAACAGCCAGCAGATTAATGAGCCTAACAATCGTTCAATATTAATTGTGAAGCAACAAGAAACTGAGAGTCACTGACTATCGTAGGATACCACTTCATATCAGAGATTGCATAGTTGCCCTTAGGCCAAAAAAATACCCAATCATAAGAGTCTTCTGAATCTTGACAGCAATGAAGGTATTAAAGCAAAACTCTATTAATCACTCAATTGGAGGACTAAATTGTGGCTCAGACACGCAATTCCTTTATTGTACATTATCTTCAGTTTGTAAGATGGAGGAAATGGTTAGATGTCCGTAAACTTAGTGTCTTTTATTACTTGAGTAATAAATAAAAATAATAAATAAATAAAAAAAAAACTAAAAAATTTCTTTGGCATGCATACTTTGAAGATGCTTCTCACAAGAGGTAAGTCAAAATCCTTACAGAACTTTTTTGTGCATGGGAAAGTGTGGTGAAAATGGAAAACGCAGTAATTTGTAGTAATTGCTTGCTGGACTCCTTGTAATTTTGACTGCCTGATTTGCCTCTTACATGCTTGCACTGCTTTAATGGTCTGAATTTGGTGCTACATTTGTTAATATTAGACACAAAATTATCCTGACAGTTTTATAGATAGACACAGAAGTCTTGCAAAATATTATCATGTTCTTGAAATATTTCCTGTAGCTACAGTACATTTCAGACTGTGTATTGAAGTAGCTTAGTCCTGTCTTACCTACTCAGCTGTGGTCCTCACTTGATGTAGTTCCTCTTTTCAGTCTGATTATTGTGCAAGATGTGTCAATTTATACTGAATGCTCACTTTTCAATTGTTTAGTCGTGGAGAATACTCCATTCCTCCATCTCTTCATAAGCTGTTCATTTTTTTTGTATTGGTATGAATTGAATTTGTCTTTAACACGTAGCAAATTTTTAGCACTTTATTACCAACCACCCTGACAATTTTGAGGGCGAATAAATTTAGCTTGTTTGTTAAGTGAAATAATGTATGAGGAAAAAAAAAGCAACAAACAAAAATGTGATGTTTAGTGGTTTTTTAGCCATTGAGCTGCCTAAGAAGTGTTGCTAAAATACGTAATTACATACTTGTAAAACTTTAGGTACAACCCTCTGTGTCCCTTAACACCAACAGTGAATTTGTTTTTTCACAGTTTGCCCTGTCTCCTGAGATGTTGTTTAGGTTTGCCAGTCCTGTGTTAGCATCCTTATGCAGGGAAACAGAAAGGCATTCCCACAACTCTGTTCTAAAGCATGAAGAATTTTCCTGTCTGCAGCATAAATTATAGGAGTCTAAGCTTATGAGAATTTCTTGTGATAGTTAATAGAAAGCAGTGGGGGGGAAATGCAAACTCCTTTTGGTATGCACAGCTCACACTACTATTTTTCATGCTAAAGAATATTTGCAAGAAAGGAAGCATAAATGAAAAACATTTCTTAAAATAAAACTGTCTGTATTTTTACCTGGACTCTTTCTACTGTCTGTATAACGAGTTTACCATTCTTGGCCATGCTGTTACACAGCCATAAAGTATATAGGTTGTAAGATTTCTTGGTTTTTCTTACATCCAAATCCACAACCATACTATACTGCTTAAAGTGCTCCTTAGATTTTCCAAATTGCATGCCCACTTTTCTCAAACTTCATTCAAATTACTTGTCTAGTTTAGGATTTCATATTGGCTAGTGCCTAATGGACAACATTAATTATTTCCTCTTTTTGTGAGGTAAGCCTACCAATTTTGCTCTTCATGTTTTATATTACACTGTCCAGTTACCAAGTTGTAAGCAAGAAGGTCTTTCCTGTTCCCTAGTTGTTCTTCTCATTTCTTCTCACACTATTCTTTTTGGGGTAAATTATCTGAAATTAATATTACCTCTCACAGAATTGTATGTGTGCCATATTATTTCTAACTCAAACATAAGTCTTAAACGTTTAGCAGGAATAAATAAGGTTCGCTGTTTTTCCCTCCAGCATGTGATGATGAATGCACAGGACTCCTCCTCAATGACCTCAATCAGCTAAACCAGATGATCCTTAGTGTTAACCTTAGTGGTCCACTTCCTGGTCCATATAAAATGTTGCATGGTTTTGAGAACAGGACACAGGAATTAAAGGTACGTTCATGGTGTTCACATACATGAATAACAGGGCTTCAGTTCAACTGGACTTGAATCTGTTAAACCATACAGCCATGAGTAGGTTGAGGGAAGAAGAAAAATTCAAGATTTATTTACTTCAAACTTGCCTTGGTTGATAAATAGTTATTACAGTTATTTAGTTTGAGTTATTTTAACAAATAAAACTTGCAGCATTAGTTTGTGTACTAATGTGCAAGGAATTATACTGCAGGCACAGAAAAAGTTATGTTGCGTACAAATAAAATGGTGTTCATGGTGGTGGTTCATAAAGCAGTTATGTATTTTTTATATATTGCATGTTCACTGCTGTGGTTGTAAGTTCTCCCCTAAACTATGTAAGCTGTCAAGATTCCTGAGAAGAGTATGTTGGATGCATGTGACACAAGAGTCAATGACAAAAGGGAGTTGCATACTGTAATGAAAAGGGAATATTCGATGCTGCATCTCTACAATGTTTGGAAGCACTGAGATCCGTTAAATACAGGTTTTCACTCTCCCTCCTCTTTTCCCCAACAGCATTTGCTTTCACCTCAGCGAGCACCAGAGAGACTTCTTCAGATAGCACAAGAAAATCTGGATACCCTGGTGATAGAGATGGATGAACTACTGACAAGAGTAAGTCTGTAATCACCATGGGGTCTATGGGTTTGGTTAAGGCTGCATAATGACAGAAATGTTCTGAATGTGAATTAAACATGAATTAATAGATGAATTATAATATTCTTCTCAGTCTCAGTGTGTGAAGTGGAAGTGAGTCCTCTAACAATCTCATTTTGTGGGCCAATACATTGAGATATATTTTCTGCAAAACTTTATAATCATGTAAGAAAACTCATACAGAGCACCCAAGAATGAGCTTATTTGGAAAAGCTGACACAGAAGGAAGGAGATTTCTTGATATAACTTTTATGGGCTTTCTTACGACTTCAGCTACATCTTATGTTACAAACTTAATGGCAAAAAAACCATGGGATTACCACAGAGTTGCTTACATATCTGGAGTTTTTCTTTGGCTGAAGCTTTTGGAAACTTAACTGCCTGATTTGCTTCCTTTTCTCCTGAACATTAGTACTGTCTCTGGCTATCTGCCTTCTGCATCAGCAACATCATCTTGTCATATTCCCTTTCAAGTCTCCTGAGTCTGATTATCTCAAGACAATTCTCTGCCTGTGTATCTTTTAAGATTGCCTGTTGCAATACAAGCAGCCTGGCTTCACTCAGAGTTCACTTAAAGCCCAGCCATTATAGGAAAAGTTTTGCTGTTTTGCAGTTCGTTTTCCATCTTGGGTTATCTGTTGTGTTGGCATGTTTCTCCAGGATATATATATATAGTAAACAGTAGCCTAACCTGATTCACTTATTTTAAAGAAATTTTATAGCAAGGCAATTGGAAGTCCTGGTTTAACAAATGACAAGTTCTCGTTAACAGTCAATGAATGAAGTAATTGAAATTGGGACAATATTTAAAAGAAGAATTCAAATATGTGCACAAGATGTGTGAGTTTATTTAAATATATGTGTTCTATATTTCATTTATGAGGATAGTGAGAGTCTTCTGGATTTCAATCCATGTGCTATTTGCTCTTTTTATTAGGAAATTTTTATTTCGATATAGACCTAATTTTGGTCAGTATAAGACATCATGTAAGAAAATAATATAAATTGTGCCACCTAGTGGAGAAAAAAATAGGGGAAAAGGCCAGCCACAATAAAAATAAATGTCCAAAATAGATTAATATGAAGGACTAGCAAAAATCATGTTTGGAAGCTGTGCTTCCTTGCATTGAAATAGCCACATAAGAAAGACGTGGATTATTGTACTGATGAATAAACACCTGAGAGAATTTATCTAAACCCCATACAGTTTTAGCATCCTGTCTTCAAATTGTTCATGGCTTACAGAACTAAAATTCTCAGAGAAACTGCTTTTTTGTGTGTGTGTGGATTATATTCAATTTTGAAAAAAGCTGTGAAATCATGGGTAGTGGGTAAGAAACCATCTGAAGTATGTTTGCATACAGTGCATGTATGTGTGTGTCTATACAGCCACACACAAAGGCACATAAAGGTGTCTATCTATACATACTCTCATTGTGAGTGCAAAGAAAGCTTGTGTTTTCACTTCTGATTGAACTTTTATTTTTCTACCAGAAATAATTGTAGTATGTTTAAGTCTAGGTGGATTTTGAACTCATGACAGCCATACAAGTAGGGACTATTCTATTTCTTGTATTAAGATTTCTCAATCGTAGGCTGAGACTTTTTTTCCTTTTGCACAATTTGCACTTTTTATTATCCTTTCCCAATCCACCCCCAAATTAAATAAATTGTAATCCCCTATGGAGATGACCTAAAATAATATTGCAAATTCTGACCTGTAGACTAGAGTTAGAAGGAATATTGAGGGTGGGATTTAGGGGATTTAGTGTGGTGGTCAGATTATCACCAATTCCCTTTCTGCAGTTTTGCATTGTTGCAATGAGTAAGTAGCCTTATGATTTCCAGTTATCCTTACAGAGAGTTGTTAACTACATTACAGCTGTTTTTTTTAATTTGGGGACTGGCAACTAGTGACAAGTCCTACCCTTATCTTTCTATGTTTATAAGTAGGAGTAATGTCCCAAAAAAGAGGAGAGTCCTGACACATTGTGTTCAAGTCTCACTTCGGAGTGACAATGTAGATGATGATATCCACAAAATGGCTAACACTTGGAGCACATGGTACAAACACAGATAGGAAAGATTTTCTCCATATCTAATTTTCAGTGTCACTGAATTTTCAAAGTTAAACCAGTACTGTTGAAGAAAAGGGCTGATGAAGATTGGTGAGGAGCCTACTTCAATGGGAAAAAAATATAAAAATCTTTTTATTTTAAGATTAAATGTAGATGACAGTAGTATTTAGTCACTACAAAACCTTTGGGGTTTTTGCTTGCTTGTGGTGTCTTTTCAGCCAGTGATCTCTTACATCAGTGCAGTACTCCCTTTTCTTTTTTTCCCATCATATTCTTTCCTTCATTCACTCTGCCATACAGAAGATCGTCACATGGTTTTTTCCACTAATTACATCCTTACATGTTTGCATGCACATTCTCACATTTGGAGGTTGGACTAATCATAGAATCATAGAATTGTTCTGGTTGGAAAGACCTTTAAGGTCATTGAGTCCAACCATTAAGCTAACTCTACCAACAATTAACCTACCTCTACCAAGTCCAGTGCTTAAACCAGGTCCCTGAGCACCACATCTACAGGTCTTTTAAACACCTCCAGGGGTAGTGATTCATCCATCTCCCTGGACAGCCTGTTCCAGTGTTTAATAACCCTTTCTGTGAAAAAATTCTTCCTAATGTCTAGTCCGAACCTCCCCTGGCACAACTTCAGCCACTAGAGCTTCAAAGATGATTAAAGGATTGGAACATCTTCCTTACAAAGAAAGGCTGAGGGAGCTGGGTCTCTTTACTGTGAAGAGGAGACTGAGGGGTGACCTCATCAACGTTTATAAATACGTTAAGGGTGAGTGTCAGGAGGACGGAGCCGGGTTCTTCTCGATGATGTCCAGTGATAGAACAAGGGGAATGGGTGCAAACTGGAGCATAGGAGGTTCCACGTAAACGTGAGGAAAAAATTCTTTACTGGGAGAGTGACAGAACACTGGAATGGGCTGCCCAGAGAGGTTGTGGAGTCTCCTTCTCTGGAGACATTCAAAACTCACCTGGATGCATTCCTGTGTGACCTACTCTAGGTGACCCTGCTCTGGCAGGGGGGTTGGACTGGATGATCTTTCAAGGTCTCTTCCAACCCCTAAGATGCTGTGATTTTGTGACTCTGTGCCCCTTATTGCTCCCCAAGAAAGAGTTTGTTGTGCCTGTTTAAACTGTTAGGAGGTGCTGAAGACTGACCTTACAGAAATTGTGAACTGTAGTAAACTGAATCTATAGAAAATGAGTAGGACTTTATTAACAAACAGAAAGATTTAATTAGCCATGGAATGGCTAGGTACAATGTGAAAGACATTTGTCATCTAATTTGGTTTACAGAGTTAAAGCTAGACCAGATAACAAAGTGAAAGGTTATTTTTCAGCAAAGCAAACCCTGGCAAAATACAGTAAGCCTTCAGTGGAGCTAAGTGGGATTTAAGTACTAAAGAGAACTGTCACCAAGAGGAAATGAAAACTGTTCAGTGACAGATTAATGTGCACAAAAATGTAGTACATGCCATTCAGTCACGAATATTGAGAGGTTAAAGTGGTCAATTGGAATTAACATGAATGTGGAAAAAGTAGTAAAAATTAAGAAAAGTGTATGTAAGTTTTAAAACACCATTTGTAGTAAAGGACTTAGAAATATTGTAGAATATAATAAAAGTGAATGTGAAAATGTAAAGCAAATAAAACCCAAATAATAAAAGGCTGATTGTGGAGAATTTTACAATAAATAATAAGGTAGTTCTCAATTACAAGACAAATTAAATTATATCAGAAATACCAAGCTGGGTTAGAACAGTGGCACATCAAGAACACTCTGTATTTTTCCTTTTTCTTATCCCAGTTGCCTCTTACAGCTCATGGTGACAACACTTTAGTTCTGTATCCAGGCAGGTAAAGGGGTTTTGTAAATCTTCGAGGAAGTGACCAATAGTATGGTTAAAGCTGTATAAATGTAAAAAGCCATGTTTTTCTACTCATATAGGAATTAAATAGAACCAGCTCCTCCCAGTTACTATGGGTTCTTAATCTTCCTGTATAATTCTATTTACCTGAGCCATTTTCATATAAATTACTTTCAGAGTAACTACTCTGAAGTAGACCAAAACTGTAGGTGGTATGATAATGCCAGGGATTTAATTTCAGAAACCCAGCTGGCCTGATGTGTCTTGAGGGCTTCCATCTAGAAGCTAATCAGGCAAAAATAAATGTGTTAAAGGGATATTGTTTCTCTTTAACTATTATTGAAATGTGTGGGGATTTTTGGTAACTGAGAAAACAGTTTGTACAGTTCAAGTCAGAGACAACCAATGGTCATTTTGAATTATTGACCTTCTAACCATTTCCTAGAGAGTGGAAAGATCATAATGCCCTGCTTTGAGACATTTATTGGGAATGCAATCCCCAAAGAAAAAAAAAGGGGGAATTTTTGCTTTACGAGACAGTTTGGCAAGCTTTGTTTCTTGAAATGGTCAGCTTCTTTGTGGGTCCATTTTGTAAATCGGGACCCTGAGAGCTAAGCAGAATTTCTCAAGATTATTCCTTTTCAGGTCTGCAGCAGATGCCTGTATTCAGCCTGCTACTGCTGCTCTGATTCAATAAAATTACAAAGGATTTAGTTACACAAAGCTAAAATTTTGCTGAGCACCCCAATATGTTATAAACAAACACCTTCAAGTCTTAAAGCTGAAAAAAAACACTTTCTTTTTTTTTCTCTCTTTCTTGGTTTAATTAGTGTATTGATTTAAAATTCTTTTTTTTTTTTTTTTTGACATGAACTGTCTCTTTGAGAACACCTCTGGGGAGGAAGCAAAGAGGTAGTGATACCTGCTGCACTTTGTCAATTGAAAAGTGCTCAATTGTGAAACTGTGGAAAGTATTCCTTGAAGAATCTATTAAAAGGTTGCAAACAACCTTTCTTTAAGCAATTCAGTGAATAATTTCATCCTGTCTCCCTTTGTGTGCTGTTGCACACAACTAGGGTTTCTAAGGACCCAAAATAAAGATTTTTATTTCCATTTAAAGGAAAAGGTAATAAAATTTAATTGTGTACTTGGACAGAGCATGTCATTTCCCATGCGTCTGATCAATAATTCATTGATTGTCTTTTGCCTGAGGAAAGTTTTGTACATAGATCCAGCCAGTAGGAATATTGCATAGTGCAGCCTTGTCCTGTTTATTAATTATACTTTTCCTGAATTTGGATCACTAGACTACCAAGGTGACAGCAGATGGTGAGCAAACCAGGCAGGATGCTGAGAGGACTAATGACAGAGCGAAATCACTCCGACAGTTCATCAAAGGCATTCTCCAAGCTGCTGAAGGTATTGGAAAAATAAAAATATGCCAGTTGTTTCTCAAGAAAACTGCAGGATGATGGGGAAGAAGGTCTGAGAGACAGTGAAGAAGAGTGTTTTCACTGAGAAATGTCATGTGCTTTAAATGTTAAGTGAAGAAGCTATGGTCAACTATCTTCAGACTTTCTGCAATCTACAGATGCAGTCTATACAAAAAATTAGTGCTTTGGTAATTATGAACAAAGACTAGCAGAATACTGAGTATGTTCCTTCAGGAAACTTGCAGTTACTTGAAGAAAAGCTATCATGATGAAGTAAATGAGAGGGCTTAGCTTTTTTTTTTTTTTTTTTTCAGAGCAGTTAAAAACATGTATTGGTAAAAAAGCATGATGTAATTTTAGCACTTGGTACATTAACACTTCATCTTAATTCCCCAAAATGACTTTAAAAATACATTACTACTTGCTGTTAATGAACATCTGCAGCTTGGAATTTACAAGTGACTCCTGATTGTACCTAAGTAGTGGTGTGGACCCAATTCTGTTTCTTCCAAAAGCTGCTTCACTGCACTTACAAATGCAGTAAAGACTTATGAGTGAAAGTATTGTAGATGGCATTGAGAAGCATGACCTGTATATTGCACGAATCTATTCAATAATGACTGAAAAATATGAAAATTATTGCAATCATGGGCATGATTTTACTTGAAAAAAGCTGATCTGTTTTTTCTTCTTCAAAACTCCCACTACAGTACTGATTTCAGTAGCTGTGCTTCTAAAGGCCCATTTCATTGGAAGGGAAAGCTTTCACTTTTGTCCAAGTGCTATGAAATGCATTTTATATTGCATTTCATGTAACATGCCCTGTAGCTGAAGTGATCAGCAATTTAGTTTATCATTAGGATGTGCAACTTTGATATGAAATAAATACGGGAAAAGGAACAAGAAAAAGTAAGCAAGTTTTCAAGATTTTTCAACAAAAGACCAGGTTCTTCATATTTCAAGATGAGTTTGGGGTAACAGCAGCTCGATCGATTTTTACTCCTCAAAGTTTTTGCCCAGTGTTTGTAACCCAAACAAAAGATTCCTCAAGCAGGTTTTGCAATAGGAAGTACAGAGTTAGAAGGCATTGAGGGGTTGGAATAAATGTATGTCGTATCTTAGAAGTTACAAAGACTTTAAAAACAATGTGTTCATCTAGTGGCCAAGTTAGCATTTTAAGGATAGATGAAATATAGGAGCACAGGACTGAGAGATACGTCTTGGGTTGCTGCATCCCCTGCTATCATAAACTTTCTAACCCTCATTTTGAGGGTAGTTCCCACAAATACACACAATCTGAATAGGAGGCAGTTTCAGAACTCTTCAAAACTACAAACTTTCTTATTTCTAGCTAAAAATATTCATGGGTAGTTTATCATCATGTATTCTTTTCCCAACCTTGTTCTTTAGTTCAAATAAGTTTTTTTCTGCTCCGTGGTGCTTTTCCTCCTTCCCCCACCCCCAACTATGTTCAAGGCAAGGAATCATAATTTCCTTTGGCCCCTTTTGTCTAGGCTCAAACACCTTAAAACATATTCTCCCAAATCTCCTGGTCACCTTCATATAATTTCCTTTTCTTTGTTCAAAATTGGGTTCATCTTTCTTGAGCACATGTAACAGCATTGAAATGAGGTAGTCTAAGTGTCTTGCACTTAAGTAGCAGCAAAGCTTCCTATGTCAGCTCTACTAATACATTGAGACAGGGACTACATTTGCTTGTTCTGAGTCTTCTCAGGTCTTCTTCCTGGTTTTGCAGTGTCATGCACCAGATCTTTCAAGTTTCTAGAATGGCAGCTCTCCAGCCACTCCAGCTTGAGTTCAAAATGTTCTTCCCCTAGTTGTGATAATTTCTATGTCCTTATTTCTGATCACCAACCTCAATTGTCTTCCTGTTCAAGATCACAGTCTTTCAAAAACTGAGGATAAACTTTTGCCTTTTGTTGAAGCCGATTCTAGATTGTTTTAAAATTTTATGGCATTTTAAGTGCATATTGGCCCTATGCCTTGTCTCTTCTCCTTTTGATCTAGGAGACATTGCTAAATTGTTCCTTAAAGACTTTATGTCCACTCATGATGTTCTGATTTAGATGACCAACGAATCTGAAGGTATTCTTTATGCCTATTCTTTGTCCCCCATCCCTAGGTTACAGATTTCTGTAAGTTTTAGTACTCTGGATCTCTGGGAATGCAGGCCGGTATCTGTGGTTCTGAGCTCCCTAGTACTTGTTGCCAGTAGGCAACAACTTTGGGATTAAATGCCATGAAGGAAACTATTTATTTCCATTGACTGAAGGGAATACTTGAGAATGGCTGAGCTCAGAAGTATGTAATTGTAGATCTGACAGATGCCTCCCTAAATGTCAGTGAATCAAGGAATTCAAGCCATACAAAATTCGTATTACAAGTGCAAAGTTTGTAGAGGTTTGTTGTAATAACCATACTCTGACCATTGATCCATTTCTATTGAACTGATTGCTGACTTTCAGAACTTTTGATTACCTCCACCTCATTTTCCCTCGTAACTATGGAATTACCCCAGCTTTGCACTTCCTTGTGTTTGTCTTAGTCAGTGCATCCAAATCTTTTACCACCAGTGGACTCTGATAGTTTGTGGTATACCAAGACTAGAAATAAAGGTTGTTATGAGGAGGATGGAGGAGAAAGATAAAGCTAGGTATAAATTTTTCTCAGCCTCGTAGAAGCTGAAATAACATACCCGTGTGTTCTTTTAAGGTAAATATTCGAGGAGTTTAAGGTAATAGTAATAGTAATAGTAATAGTAATAGTAATAATGCCTGTTCCTGGCCTGACGTAACTTAGTAATGATACAAGACATAATGTACAGAAGCAATCCATGATCCATTTAGGCAAAGTGTAGTCTTTTTCCAGTCCACACTACCCTACATTACCCTTTAATCACCAGTCTTGATTAAAGATCCAAACCTCGATTCTCAAAGACATCATTTGATTAGAATTTTCTTCATAATTTCCTCTAGACCTGCAAAAGGTGTAGATTAAATAATATTTTATTTGAATTTTCAAAGACAGATTTTAATTTCCTTAATTAAAGGTTTAAGTTAAAATATTCAAAAGTACCCATGCAACAAGGATCTGTGCTATTTTTGAGAAATCAGTTGCTTGTGAGCCTTGTGCCTATGGAAAGGCAACAATACTTGTAAAAATTGGATATGGAACTGATTGTTGTAAATGACATAGTTGCTTCTGAAAGTGTACATGTTGTGGTGTGCTATGGCAGAAAAATTTGAATATAATACCATATGTACAGCTTTATCACTTAGGAATAATTCAGCTAGTCCAGACTCATAATATATTTACAGTGCACCATCATATATTACAGCCTTCATACCCTTCTTTTCCAGTCCTGGGTATCTGCTTCTAAACACATGAGCAGCTTAAGACATCTGTGGGTGTCTTTCACTCCTCTCTCCTTTTTCCACAATTTCTTAATAATTTATTCTTCCTAGTGCTGTTAAGTCTGAATACCAAAAATTACATATTTTGAAGTTCTCCAAAGTAATTGAAATCTAATGTGCATTGCTTTTATCGCCTGCTTCTTAATTCTAGGTGCAATTTACCAGATTATCTTCTGCCGTTTCAAAGGTTAGGTGCAAATTTGTTCTTCCAGGGGGAGCAGGAGGGGAGCAATATATTTCTTATACTGGATATGAAGACTTCTTCACTTGAATTATTGTGCTTAAATGTGAGGTATAATAAAAGGATGGATGAAATATATAACATTTTCTAATTTGTTACTGATTGTTGGAATAACCATCATTTATGTTTCACAGTAGGAATAACCAGTGCAAGTTGCATTTCACTTTCTGATAGAGTTGGGGGCAGATGCTTAAAGCCTCTCTGTTGTTTTTATTTACTAACTCCCTACCTAAATATTTTTGGCCCCCTGCAGCTGCAAATGAAGATGCTAGAAAACTGAATGAGACACTCAGATCCCAAGACGACACCTTGGAGAAGAGTCTTCCAGAACTACAGAGTGAGGCTGACAGGATGATCACAGAGATGAGACGTAGAGAGATGAATATGCAAGAAAGAATAGCTCAAGATGAGTTAAAGTGAGTAGAGAGACCTCAGTCTTCAACCTCCTGGTGATAATATCTGACTCTTGTAAATAAGATTGTCATCTTTTGCAACCAGGTTTTCAAGCTGGGACTAACAAAAATGTGTAGGAAAGGAAAGTCTAATACTTCATATCTGTTAACGTAGCATTTACCTTTTTGGAAATGCTTATATATGTGGAAAGCAATCCCCAGGAAATAACTTCTCTGCTCCACAGGTACCAGCAACATTTCTAATTGAATTCAAAGCAATTTTTCTCAGTTTGTTTTTAGCTTCTGCTACAGACCTGATGAATGGCTTTTGTGCTAAAAAGCTTGTCTAGAAGCTTGAGGGGGTTTTGGTGGAAAATTAATTGGTCTAATAAAAATTTTATCTGTCTGCAAAGTTTCACAGAATCACATAATGGTAGGAGTTGGAAGGGACCTCTGGAGATCATCTAGTGCACCCGCCTCTGCTAGAGCAGGATTCCCCTAGAGGCAAAAATAGAATAGTCTAGATCAGAATATTCCAACTCTGTGGCACAGTTCAGAAGCCCAGGGTTTGGTTATTTTAGCTATCTGTAAAAATAAAAACTCTATTTGCATATAATTATCTTGGCAGCTCTTTATAAAGCATTTTGCAGAATGCTGAAAACTTACCTGATCCAGAATAATACTTGGCTTGAAGTTAAAATTCTGGTAGTCTGTTACTTCTGTATCAGTCAGATCAGGCATATTCCTAGAGCTAGGCTTTGCTTAGCACTTCAGAGTAAACAACTAGCAGGTAATGCAGCTGAACAGCTGTGTGGTCCATTGAAGTTGTGATGGCTCAGAAAACTGTCCAGGGTGGAGGTATTCAGGCCTGAAAATGTCAATTATCAGGTGTGTGCATACTGTAAGGAGACGTACACAGAATAAAAGATTAGCTAAGAATTCCAAGCAATATAGATCCAGATTTGCATTGCCTATCATACACTTCATAAACTGGATCATTTTCTAAAAATCCTGCTGGTACAGTATTTCTTCCCACAATTCTGATGGTTCCACTTTCTGTTCTCTTGAGAAAGGATGTATTGCAAACTTTACTATCCCTTCTCCACTCACACATAGACATAAACCAGAAAAAAGCATCTTTGGGAAAGATTTAGCCAAACCTTTGCAAGCGCTGCCTGCAATTTTAGGCCAGACTGGGGGAAGGCCTTTCAAACAAGGTGTTCTTAGTCCTCAAATGCTACGGTCAGCATGAAACTCTCAGACTAGCATGAAATAATTTCCTGCTCTAGCCTTATAGCTTTCTTTATAGCTAGAGTAGGAAATGCAGTAGGGCTTTTTTGAGGGAAAGAACTTCTCCCTCTTACCATTCTTAGTGAAATGTGCAAAGTGGGTAACGGGAGAGGTGCCTGAGGACTGGAGGACAGCAAATGTCACACCAGTCTACAAGAAGGGCAAGAAGGAGGACCCGGGTAACTATAGACCGGTCAGCCTCACCTCCATCCCTGGAAAGGTGATGGAACAACTTGTTCTTGTTATCTCTAGGCATATCAAGGACATGGGGGTCATCAAGAGCAGTCAGCATGGTTTTATCAAGGGTATATCATGTTTGACTAACCTCATAGCCTTCTATGAGGAAATTACTAGGTGGATAGATGATGGCAGAGCGGTAGATGTGGTTTATCTTTATTTCAGTAAGGCATTTGACACCGTCTCCCACAGCATCCTTGTAGATAAGTTGATCAGGTATGGGTTTGGTGATCAGGTAATGAGGTGGATCAGGAACTGGTTGATGGGAAGGAGTCAGAGAGTTGTAGTCAATGGGGCAGAATCTGGTTGGAAGTCTGTGACTAGTGGAGTCCCTCAGGGGTCGGTACTGGGACCGATGTTGTTCAACATCTTCATCAACGACCTGGATGAGGGTATAGAATGTACCCTCAGCAAGTTTGCTGATGACACTAAGCTGGGAGGAGTGGCTGACACACCAGAAGGCTGTGCTGCCATTCAGAGAGACTTAGACAGGCTGGAGAGTTGGGCGGGGAGAAACATGATGAAATTCAACAAGGGGAAGTGTAGAGTTTTGCATTTGGGGAAGAACAACACGATGTCCCAGTATAGGTTGGGGGCTGACCTGCTGGAGAGTAGTGTAGGTGAAAGAGACCTGGGGGTCCTGGTAGACAGGAGGATGACCATGAGCCAGCAATGTGCCCTTGTGGCCAAGAAGGCCAATGGCATCCTGGGGTGCATTAGAAAGGGTGTGGTTAGTAGGTCAAGAGAGGTTCTCCTCCCCCTCTATTCTGCATTGGTGAGGCCGCATCTGGAGTATTGTGTCCAGTTCTGGGCCCCTCAGTTCAAGAAGGACAGGGATCTGCTTGAAAGAGTCCAGCACAGAGCCACAAAGATGATTAAGGGAGTGGAACATCTCCCTTATGAGGAAAGGCTGAGGGAGCTGGGTCTCTTTAGCTTGGAAAAAAGGAGGCTGAGGGGTGACCTCATCAATGTTTACAAATATGTAAGGGGTGAGTGTCAGGGAGATGGAGTTAGGCTCTTCTCAGTGATGACCAGTGATAGGACAAGGGGTAATGGGTGCAAATTGGAGCATAGGAGGTTCAAGGTGAATATCCAAAAAAATTTTTTTACTGTGAGAGTGACAGAGCACTGGAACAGGCTGCCCAGGGAGGTTGTGGAGTCTCCTTCGCTGGAGACATTCAAAACCCGCCTGGATGCGTTCCTATGTGATGTGCTCTAGGTGACCCTGCTCTGGCAGGGGGGGTTGGACTAGATGATCTTTCGAGGTCCCTTCCAACCCCTAGGATTCTATGATTCTATGAAGTGAGTATTTTCATTTCCTGATAAATGAATACATTTTATACTAAGAAATATATTAATATCCTCACTCGTTTCAATCAAAGTTCAATCAAAGTAGGATTACCTCTTTATGGTCAGTCATTTAGATCCAAGAAATTTTGTCAGTGAACTCAACAGATAGGTAAATTAGTCACTGTGTTTTACAAGATAAGGAGGAAAGATTCCTAGATAATATTTTCTGAAATTCTTCTATGAAGTACTGCCTCTTCAAGAAAAATATCTTAAAACTGCTTAAATAAGTAAGATAGTGGATGCAATACATTCTGCAAGGAAAAAGGATGAAGAAAAATTAATTCTTAAAACTGTGTGTGCGCACTTGTGTGTGGGTCATTATGCTCACCTATATTCTTTCAGGCTCATTTAGAAATATTTCCTTTTCAATAGCTCTGCAAGTCTCATTATCACTTCGAAGTAGTTAATCATGTTTACTCTTTGGTGACATGACTTTTGGCAGGGATTATATTCTGGTTTTAGGATTTTGTCAAAGAACAGAATGACAAGCATCAGTGGATTCTTCTTAACTCTCCTACATTTTCAGGGAATTCTCAAAATTTAAAGGAAGAGGAGAAATGTAAAGTCTTCTTACTTTCATAGATGACAAAACTTCTCTTACATGTGCAGATTTTTCCATCCTTTATCCCTTCAAGCTTTTCAAATAAAATTTGTAATCCAATTGCCTTAGTGTAGTGAAATGGCACATTAGTAAACAAGTTATCTCTGAAAAGAACATGTTAAAACACACCAGTTTCTGTCCTAAACTGCCCTGATTTTCATACTTCTGAAATATTTCAATATTTTATAACATTCCTACATGTTTTCTCAGATGCCACTGAGCATCTCTTAAGGGATGCTGTGAGACAGAATTCTATCTTTCTATTTAGTATGCTGAATAGCTTCATTTTTGTGTGACTTTTTCTTCCATAAATTTGTCTGATAACTTTTGACCCACTGTGAAATTCTGTCATCCAGTTCCCTGTAAGAATGAATTGCATAACTTGGCCATACAATGTTTGAGGAGATGCCTCCTGTGTTTTGACAACGCTCCCTGATGTTTTCATTTTTTAATTTGGAGACACATTGTACAGTGGATCACTTTATCCATGGTACTCATGATGTTGTAGTTCTCATTTCTTTTCCAGATAGGATAATTCCAACATATTTAGACTCTCACATATTGACAGTTTATTTTTTTTAATAATTTTGTCATCAGTTCCTAATCTTTCTTTTGTTCCCTTATACTCGTTCTGAGGATGCAGATCATCCCAGATTTTATGCCTGTGATTGTTTCTTCTAACACTTCAAGCATTTTTTATAGTTTTGTTCTTTTTCTAGGAAGGTATGCAGTGAAAGTAGCACGGCTTAAATGTACAAGTTAGTATTTCAAGAAATGTGATGCAGTCCAGTCACACAGAAATTCTGGTATATAAATCAAGGGATTACATGGAGCACATTTATTTCCTTGTAATTCCTTAGAAAGAGAAGAGGGAAAAATGCACAAGTCAATATCTTAGTGTTACCATTAGAGCACCAGTAAGAAGTTTTGAGGTAGACTACAGATAGGTAGGTAGTCTGGGCTGTGTTATGAAGCAAGGGCATAAAAGCAAATATATCTGTCTTGTACCATTCCTGCAGTACTGCAGAGTCATAAGGGTGTCAAAATTGGCCAGAAGTACTGTCTCTGGCAAGATTTGCTAGTCTGTAGCTCTTATACTTAGAACAATGGAGGAGGTCTGGGAGAAATTCCTAATACCTTTCTACAGTTCTGCGGTGACAGGGTGTCAACACTGGGACATGATCTCTAATTAAGAAGTTTGTCCTCACAAGTTGCAAATTCACATGAATTATTTTTTTTTCATCAAAACCAAGGGTGGGGCAGATGGGGCTGAAAAAGGCCATCTCAGAAAATCCCAAAGTTAAGGTAACAATTTGGTTTCCCTTGGCTCCAGCTGAAATCCTTAATCCAAATTATGCCCAGTGGCAGCATGTCTTTTCCACCTTTCAGATATTTCTTTGTGTGCACTTATTTGTGTGTTTATTTTTAGAAGGTTTCTAATGGAACTGACGATAGACAGGCTGAACTGTAATGTTTTCCAGTTCTTGTTTTGCACACAGCTTCTTCAGGCATTTTGCCATAATAAGAGAGGAAGAAAAACTTCATCAGTTCTAGGTGAAAGTCCAAGTTAATGGACTAACACAGTGGTGTTGCATTATATGGAACTGATTAAATGACCTGGTGTCATGAGCCAGAGAAATGGCAAGCCATAAGGACTCCAGTACTCCAGTCCTTTAAACTGGGTGCAGTAACTCCCTGATGATCAAGAAATACTGCATCCTCTGCCAAAAACAGGCACTTGTATACTTTCTGTTTTGCTGAAGTCCATAAAAAATATCACAGAATTTATTTTAGATAAGCAAAATTAATTGGCTACTGGAAGTCATAAATCTAAGGATCCTGGAGATTTATTTCACAGGAAAGTTGGGGGTTTTTTTTGACTGTCTAAAGCTGTTTGTCTGTTCCAAGGCAGTTTGAAATCAGGCTTATCTACATGTGCACATCCGGCATATCTACATATCCCCCTCATTTTAAGGTGAGAAACCACTTTGTGTCACATGTCACATTAATGTGAATGAAGGAAATATTTTTGACAAGCTGAAACGTCTCAGAAAACCTCACTTTACTAGTCAGATCTCAAGAATGGCAACTTACAAAAAAAACCCCAAACCAACCAAAAACAGTCTTTGATGGAAAATATTTTAAATTTTTGTACTTCATAAATAGGACTTTAGTGGCATTTTAAGACCTCTTTAAGGGCTTAAGAACAACTGTTACTTCACTTTATTAAGCATGTGTTACCTTGAAAGTTACTTTGAGATTTAATTTAGAAGTCCATTCAATTTGCATGGTATTAAGAATATTCAGATTAGGGAATATGAATTCAGTGCCTTCATGGGTGGTGATGTATTACAGGAATGCAGAAGATCTCTTGGACAAGGTGAAGAAATTGTTTGGTGAGCCCAGTGAGAAAAATGAGGATCTCAAAAATGAGGTCCAGGACAAGCTGGCAAGCTACCACACCAAAGTTGATGATGCTCGAGCTCTGCTAAGAGAAGCTACAAATAAAATTAGGGAAGCTGATCGTTTATCTGCAGTCAACCAAAAAAATATTACCATGATAGAGGTAAGTGCTGACAAGTTTTATCCTTCGTTATTTGGAGTCTGATCAAAGTTTGTAACTTCGCGTGATTAAATCTTGAAACAAAAATATAAGCAAAAAAAAATATTATTTAAATATAACCATATCTGATGTAATTAAAAGGAAACATGTTCCTCAGAATGAGGAAATGCATTGGCTTTTAAAAGTAGAATTACTCCTCAGCTTTATCAAGATGATACCATTTGCTTCTAAACACTATGCAGAGGGTGCGTTGGCTTTCTTATTCTGGAGGCGATTAAATTCATCTCAGTATAAGAAGTCATGTAAAATTCAACTAGATTTAACTAGGAGTTCAGTTAAAATCTTTCCTGTCATGTATTTGCTCCTAGAAAGCTTACACTTTCATCTCCCTCTCCAACCCCTGGGAAGAAGACTGAAGGGGGTGTGTGGATATTACAGAGTAATAAATCAAACTCTATCCTGTCGTTAGTAGCTGCTATAAATGATCTCCCTCATAGCAGAAAGGTCTGCTTGTGATGTAATTTAAATTGTGGAGACTTAAAGAGCATATTATATTGTACATCAACAGGCATTTAACCAAGACATAAAGAGCAGAGTCAACCTAATGAAGATAAATATTTCAACTCCGTATTTCAATGAGCTTTTGCCTCATGTACAATGATAAGGTTAGAGTTCCGAGACCTCAGTTCTCAGCAGAGATTTGTGGACTTGATTGAATTAAGGAAATACAGTGCTGGAAAGAAGTTAAGTGGTCTCTGTTCTGTGCATTTACTTCTCGAAGGTGGATGGATAAAGCCTGGAGAAATTACCTGCTATCCCGGTTTTCAAAATATTCTGCATAACAGAATCAGAGTGCCTGAAGGCTTCCTTTCCAGTATCTGCCCATCTGGTTGTATTTTGACCCTGTTTCGACCAAAAAGCCACCACAACACTCTCAAAGCTAGAATGCCATGGTCTCCTATCAAACTAATCTGTGATAGTCAATGGACCTTGCACAGGAAATTGCAAGTTCCTTATTCAGAAGTCCATCCTTACTACACAACATGCAGTATTTTTACTATTGGAGAATGAAGAATCTTTAAGGTTGCTCCAAACCATCTTATTTTATTGTACAGTCAGTAGTTAGTGAAACACTAGTGGACGTAAATAGGAAAGGAGAAGAATATTTTAATAAATTTTGCCTTCATAGCCAGAGAAGGTAATTGTCAAAATGAGGAACTTACACATCTGGGTAAAGATTAGGATGTCGAACTTCTTTCTACTTCATTTGCAACAGTACTACAGTCAGTTGCCTCTGTTATGGAGAAACAAAAGCCTGCCATGTGGGAGGGGCATACAAAGCTGGGGAAAGGATGAGAAGGAAAAGATAGTTTACATTATATGTGCTTTATTGTTGTCATTGTCTTTGCTCAGACAACTCAGAGAATTCCAGAAGTGGCATTGTGGCATGGTGACAAAATGCAATCTTGTATAGGGTGCTAGTATTTGAACTGGCATCTCTGTTCTAGTAAACAACTCATATTTTTCTTTGTGTAAACACTTTCTGTAGAAAAAGAAGCAAGCTGTAGAAGATGGCAGACAAGCTGTTGAGAAGAGCCTACAGGAAGGGAATGATGTCCTTAATGAAGCCAGCAAACTTGCAAATGAAATCAGCTTAGCTGTAGGGGTGAGTGTCTTATCTGAGAATTAGTACAATGAAGCATCATTATCCAAGCAAAATAGATAATTTAAGTAACATCTGATTTTTTTTCTTTTTATTTATCGATGTTGGAATATTTGAATTGGAAGAAATATTTTTCCATTGCTGTATGGCAGAAAAGCTAATCTGTTCTATAAAAATTATTAACTTTGAGATTGAAACGAGTAATCGGATTACATAAAGAGCTAGCTCATATTTTTTCATGGATTCTGCCTTCTTTTATAAATATGGTATATTGTGATCCCAACTATATCTTTAGAATTGCAGATGCAGCAGACCCAGTCACAAGCTCACTGCTACTCAGTGATCTAGATGTAGATTCATCTGCACACAAACTGTGTATGCATATCAGAAGGAAGCTTCAGAAATAATTTGTTGCCTGTGGCAACAACGTGAAGTCTAGATAGACTTAAAAGTCTCGGTAGGCTCCCCCTAGGGACAGGAGATGTTTGCATTTTCATTTTGCATGTTTTTGAAAATTCTGCCTTAAAAGTTTTATCAACAGGGTTTGAAATCAGTGCCTTAGCTACAGGAAAAAATAATAAAAAATATTGAAATATCATTGGTTCTGCAAGTATTTCCATCTTGCATTGAAAATTGTTATAATGAACGGAAAAATGCCTTTCAGAGAAATAGGAAAGGAAACACTTTGAGACAGCTTATTGGAACAGGAATGGCAGGTCTTACAAAAATATAATTCTTACAAAGATTCTTTAATAGGCAAAAATACATTTGAGTCACTCAAAGGATCCTGAAACATGAAACTTCTGTCATTGCTTAGTTATTATTGTGGAACATAACAACAATTTATTATAACTAGTTACGCATCTGCATTTAGGAAAGAAATCCAAATTAAGGTTTATACACTTTTAAACTGTGCAGTTCATTAATTGTAAAATAAAAACTTCCACTAAGCTCAAAAGAGGCAAAAAGCTCTTGGAATATTGCTTTGCCTCCCGTCTGGTCTCCAGCCCAGCCATTCCTTTATTCTTTCCATATTTAGTCCCTGAAGTCTTAATGCATGGATAAGGTAAGAGACAATACCTCTCAAGGAAAAAAAAAATATATATATATATAAAGGGCTACAGAATGCTTGCATTCAGCTGCTTAAAGGCCTTTTCTTTGTAATTTTCAGTATGTAGATGGTGTTGCAGGGAAGTTGCAGCCCATGTCTGATCAGCTGAAGGATAAAATAGATGACTTGTCACAAGACATTCGTGACAGGATGCTTCCAGAAAAGGTGTTGCAAGCTGAGAGCCATGCAGCCCAGCTGAATGAATCATCTGCAATACTGGATGGGTAAGGCAGCCATTCACTGGTCATGAGAAAATCATGGAGCGGGTGTGGAAAATTGCTTGACAGGAATTGAAGGGCATTCTTAGACTTCAAAAGCTGTCACTGGGAGCATACAAATAACCAGTGTTCTCTATGAGCATACAGGATCCAGTTGGTTAATCTGTGTATCTCTTGTAAACCTTTTAACACATCTTGTGGTGCTTACAGGCTGCAGTACCTCCGACAGTGGCCTCAGATGGACTTACAGCACAGTTTAACTTACCATATGCTTGCTACTATGTTGATGTGGAAAAACCTGAACTTTGTCTTACAGAGCCCTCTATGTGTTTTCATAAATGTTTGTTTAAAACAAGCAGTGTTTTTTATTTTTAAGATGACCATTTTTCTAGGAGACCCTTATGGTGATACTAATTTTTTCATTGTCAAAAATCCCCATAGTCAGAGACCATAATCCCTCTAGTGGTTTCAGAATACTGTCCCAAAAATAGTAGGTGTCATGGGCCAAAATGCTTAAGCCTAAGTACAGAAACTTTAGTTTCTGTTTACCACTATCACATTCCTAAATATAAGTAAGAATTGCAGTGCTCTTGGTTATATGACCACAGCCCTTTCAGGAGAAGGACACTTTATACCTCTTAGTGAATATAGTTTTCGGGAAAGAAGAGAAGAAAGGGGTTTCTTTTGTTTTGTTTTGGGTTTGTTGGGGATTTTGGGTGGAAAGGGCGGGGAGTGTCTTCTGTTTTACTGTGTTTTTTGCATTTAAGAAAGCAAGCTATAAATTGTAATGTGTAACAGTAATACTCAGAAATAGATAATGGATATTCTGCCTCTTGGACCTGTCCCCAGCATAATAATTATGTATTATTTTTTAACATCAACAATATGCTCCTTTTGCTACTTACATCTTTTAGACCTACCTGAAGACTTTAATACCCTGAAGATTATTATTATCCCCAAGACTCATGAGCAGACACTTAACACATTTTTTTCCGTCCAGAATCTGGTTTTGAAGAAAAGCCACAGAATTATCTTTGATAAAGTGTCTCATATTTGTAAAATTACTGACTACATAGACAGTGTAGTCAACTACTCTAGATATCCAATCTAATTTATGTTTTGAGGAGTACATAGAATAATGATAGCTGTGGTTTCCTGATTTAAAAGGCTTTGGAGGGCACTGTTTTTACAAAAATACATCTTCTGTAAATGTGCACTGTCCAATTAGGACATGTTGGTTTTGTGGTGCATCTCTGGACCTAAAGTAAGTCACTAGTGTCACATCCAACCACAGTATCCATGAATTTTCGTATAAATGTCCAAATACATGGAAAGTTGTCATGGAGGAACTAAGAAGTAGAGCAAATGTAGACAGAAAGGAATATTCTTGCCTCCTTAATGCAAAGTTGGCAAGACATTTTTTGAGATAGGGGTTTTTAATTATGCTAAATATATTTTTTACGGGTGTGTGCGTGCACTTCTTGGCCTTAAGGAACTTAGGGTAGTGTTTAAAGTGGCATTCACTGTGGTATAGCAGTACCATGTATACTTACTTCTCTCTGATCCAGACATCAACTTCAGTTTCTCAAGACGTACAAAAAAAATGCAGAATCAAGGATATTAAAAATTAAATCTAAAAGCAAATTGTTGAAAATAAAAATTTCTGATGTGGCCAGATAGATGCATCATCTCAAAGGAGAAAGAAATACCAAGGTGCTATGTAATCCTGCACCAGGGTAAGCTGTTTACTTCATGCACTGACATTAAACAGTCATATTTTACAGGAATATGCAGTCTCTATCTGACTTAGGGATTAAAAAATGTATCTATTTTCACAACTGGCACTTGGGTGTCTTTCAGTTAACACTAAATTTGATGAAAAATACCATTTCATCTTAGAGGAGAAATTAAGGGAGAGCCCTTTCTCACCAGTCACCTCCTAAGGCTTCAACTAGTACATTGATTGATGGTGAAGGTGTTCTCTTGAGAGTTAGAACATGGAACTGTTCATTAATTTAACCTAGAAAAATTGTTATTTTTCCTGTATACAAGGACGTATTAGTATAGGCTTCTCCCTTATGGCTAATCACCTGCTCATGAGGAAGCATCATTGCTATTTGGCAAATTCATTTCAGTTCCCTGCTAACCAAAAGGGATTTAAAACATATTTCTAAGCAGTGCCTGAGCTGCTAGCTAGATAGCTGTTCTAGGCTGCTCATTTCTCTAACAGCACAGCTCAAAAAACTTACTATAGCCTAGTGAGCTCCATCTGTAGTTGAGGAAGGAGAGATTCTTTACCAGGAGTGATGCAGAGGCAGCTCAGTCATGCTGTTACTGCATTAGCCTAAAGGGTATCTCGCTCCCTCTATTAACTCCATGTGGAGTCCAGGGAGTATATGTTCTGTCCCCTTTGTCTTTCCTGTTGCATTTTGTAGAAATCATTAAATACTCATTGAAGCGAGGATTGGAGCCCAGCTGTCCCTGTTCCCCAGAGAATAGGTTGATTACTAGATTAGAGAATGAATTTCTTTCTTCCACATGTACTGTCTCAATGACTAAATATTTTATACAAGCTGGAACAAGTCCAGCAGGAGTAATCCCTACCTCCCTTAAATTGCTGTATACCTTGATGGCTAGAACATTTCCCAGAGAGGCAAAAATCCAAGTTCAAATCTGTTCTTGTCCCTTTCAAGTAGGGATTTTAGCCCATTTTCTCTTTATTCAGGAGAAGCAGTATAGGCATCAGGCATAATGAATTCAGAGATAGATGGCTTCAGATTAATTCTGTAGGTGCAATACTTCTTTGTAGAAAATACTTGAACATATCGTAGAGAGAGAGTGCAACAAAAGTTATTTCTCCAGCCTGCTGGCTAGAAATCCCCCTGAAAGAGGGTTAGCTGAGCTCTATTCCCTGCACCAAGAAAGATTATTTGTACATAATTACTTTTAGTCTAATTATATTTATTGGAATTGATCATTTAGTGTAACTGGAACACCCCATTCAATAAGAAGCATTATTGGATATGTTTTTCATTCTGGTCAGCAAAATTAACATTTAGGATTTGGTTTGGACAACGAGATCTCCTCTAAACCTGGTGGTTTTGTGTTTGGCAGCCAAACCAAGAAATCAGTTGTTCATAGATTTTATTTTAAAACATGCCTCAGATGATCCCCCCATGTTCATACAGTGCAAAATTAATTGAGTTGCCTGTCTCAACACATAACCTATAAACCCACAATAGGAATATATGTTATCTGGATTATAGTGTTAAGCACTACACTATCTTTTATCAGTGTCTCATCCATTTTTGTCTCAGAATCTCCTCTTTTAGTAACATTATTTTTTATGTCTTTCTGCACAGATAAAATGTGAATTCCATTAAACACATGATGCTAGAACTCCTGAAATCTCCAGTGAGATGTTGCTCTGTAAAGAAATGCCTTGAAGTAGTCTTAGAAGTGCAGGGTGTTGGGTTTGAAAAAGTGAGAGACAATGCTCTGTTGAGCTCCTATAGCAGGTTTAATGGTGCTTTTACTTTTGCCATCCCAACAGAATCCTTGCTGAAGCCAAAAACCTCTCTTTCAATGCCACACTTGCTTTCAATGCTTATACGAACATCAAGGATTACACAGATGAAGCTGAAAAAGTTGCCAAGGAAGCCAAGGCTCTTGCAAATGAAGCCATGCAAGCGGTAAGAAAAATAAGTAAATTGGAAAGAAGACAGATTTTCTGTGGGACTGTGCTGCCCCTTATCTCAGATCCATGCTTTGCCATCTTATGACTGTATTTAGAGACCCCTACCACCACAGGCTCTTGTGTTGACATCAGAAAACTATGCCCCTGTCAGAGCTACCTCTACCTCCAGACTACATCCCCATTTGTTCCTAACTCCTTTTCCTTATTTTGCTTTCCCCTTTTGTTCACTGTTTTTCCTCCCTCTGCTTTCCACCTTTCAGTCCCTATTTGCATATGGCTCAAGCTAGCAGCTGCTGCAGGAAAGCTTTAAGTCAGGAGTGTAGATCATTTGGTGCTCAATAAAGCTACTTTATATTTAGCAAATGTTTTGCACACATCTAAATAATCACAGAATCACAGAATGGTCGGGGTTGGAAAGGACCTCTGGACATCATCTAATCCAACCCCCCCTGCTAGAGCAGGTTCACCTAGAGCATTAAATTCTTTAAAGTGTTCATAATACATAAAGTGGGAAACCTCATTTTGGTGAATTTGGTACTGAGTCTTCCCAAATGGTTAGAAAAATCTTAGAAAAATATTACTCTAGCTACATTTGCATGCTATCAGTTAAAAAAAGCATAGAATGTCTCCGTTAAACATCTTCTTCTGGAATCTGGAGGAGGTGGCCATTGCATTAGAATTAACCAAAACCATGCCTAATCCCTCCATGTCAGGCAGAAGTACCTGTACTTTTGCAGTCACCCATTTTCACAAGCTCTGTGTGCCTAGATTCAGACCACACAGCTGCTGAAATCATGGATGCTTTTTGATTGAAGTTAAATAGCAGCAGGCAGAAATAAACATCTTTCTGTCCATGAGTCAGCTGGATTATTTGCTTTATCAATGCTGTTCTTAAGATCTGCATCTTAAAAAAATGAGTTGTTCCTTCCACATAGTTATTTCCATATGTGGCTGGAGAAAAAGTATCTGAATAACACTTTGGAGGGTTTTAGAACAAATCCTCTAAATAAAGCAAGAATCTCTTAGCTTTCAGTTTCTCATGTGAAATTTGCAAAACTGGAAATGCAAAACATTTTCTGGTCTGAACTTTCTGCTTCCCCTAGACAAGGTTCTACCAGGACAATGTCTTGTTTCCTCATGGCCTTTTTAAACAGGTAGATCCAGAGCAGTTGTGTAAACAGGACTGTGATGCTCCCTGACATGCTTGAACTCCATACCTTGATTAACTATTCACCCCATAGTTCCATGAAAATACTCAGAGGCACTTCTCTGCACCTAGGGATGAATGGTGTGCAGCCCGCAGAATTCTAGAAATGGAGAATTGTATGAGGGGAGCAGAAAGTTCTGTTCACAGAAACCATACAGCTCCTTTTGTGAACTCTGCTGGTTTTGCAGACAAATCTCATTCTCAGGATGAGGTACTGCATGAAGATTTTTGGAGGAAACAGAGAGCACTTTTAAAAAAAAGGATTGTAAGGTAAAGCCAGCTCTCCAGCCTGAGTCATAACAAGGATTTCAGCTCCTTAATGCATTTACAGTGAGCAGAAGATGTTCTGAGCATAGCCAGAATTATTTTTTTTGTCAAATACTAAAGGAGTTAATGGCGAATTTATGGAAGTCGGTTAGAAAGCAACCGACATACACTTTGCAGGCACATGGAAACATGAGGAAATTACAATATAATATGAAATTGCCAGACCATATATTTGATACAGAAAAATATAAATGAACAGAAGCAACTTGTAGTTACAGCACTTGTACATGAATAAAGGTTTCAGAGAGCTACTTCAGTCAAATGGATTACAAGAATAGCAAAAGCAATCACATGCTGTAAAGGTCTGTATTTAGGAAAAGGATAAAATGATCTAACCACTGCACAAAAAATGCAATATTTTTAGGCTGTTTACATTATCAAGTTCTTTTTCAAATAACACGAATTATTATATGTCTTTCGTGATGAAAAAATTTCACCTCATGCATTAGTATGTGCTAGTTCTTTGTAAATAGTTGTTTGTACCACTGAAACTCCTAATGACATTGCAGAAGTAAATAAGGAGCTATCTTTTGCTTCTTTGGTGGCTCGCAATGAGTGAGGCAGGCAGCTGTTTTCAGGATTGAGTAGGAAAAAAAGACACAGCACTCAAGAAACAAAGGAAGTGATTACAGCATGGCTGCAGAAGAGTGTATATATCAGACAGTGAACTGGCTGACAAAGTGGGTAGATTATTTGAAAGGAATGGAGGTGAGGATGGACAATATGATGTAAATAAAAGCAAGTTAGAAACAAGAAAAGAGACTAAGAGATGATGAGGAGAGGTTTTAAGCATCTCCATTGCATGTATTCATTAGCAAGAGCTTGTTTTTGTGTAACAGGGATCTAGTTAATAAAGAAGAAAATGGAGGGAGCTGCTGCCTTTTCAATGTAATGTACTTTATATAGAGGTAATCAGTGGTTTACCATCAAATTGCTGCAGAGCAAGGTAGATTTTAAACATCATTTGGTGAATGATCAAATGAGGATTCTGGGCCAGATTTGAAAAATAACTTAATTTTAAAGTTCAGTCCTCATTTTACTATTCTATTTTTTTGTTTGTTTTATGCAAAGACTGTTGAATGTTTGCTCATCCTAAGTGAAGAGCTTAACTGCTTACCAGGTAGATCAGTATCCCTCTTTCTGCAGGCCCCAAGGAACTTATTTTTAACTGAGCATCAGCATGAGAACAGAATCTTAGTGCTGTCTCAAGGGTTTTTTTGTTTTTTGGTTTGTAATGGAAAAATTACCTTGGTTTCAAATTAAGCTAATGTTGCTAAAAACAAGAATGAAAAGATGCTTAAAGTTCATTGTGATTACAGGAATCCTGATAAATTACTGAGAAAATGTGTTAAAAATATGACAGAAAAATTCCTCCTGAGCTTTTTATGATGGACTTGCTCTCCCTTTTAAAAGCAAAATAAATTTATCACAGATGAAAAATCTCTAGCATTCAAGCAGCTTCAATATCCCTTTACTTAGCCAAGGCAGTAACTGACTAAGAGGAGTCATGTTAACAGATACAACTTGTGTCTTACAGATCAGAATCATAGTTTTACAATACATCTTGAAAAAGTGTGATTATTCTTCAGAGGGCTTGTAGCCTGGTAATTGGAACCACAGGGGAAATGTTAGTTGTTTAGGCTCCCAGTTCCTTCTTTGCTTTTGGCTTTCATTGTAGTGGTACCCCAACAGTTCTGTTGGGTGTCTAGGTTTCCTTATGTGATAATGGCACAAAGCTGCCTAGCCATCCTCCTTGTGAGGATGTCCTGAGGTGCAAATCATTCATAACATTTGGGTATTTCAGAATGCTCAGCTACCTTCAGGACTGGTAAAAATGAGAGTAGCCCTAGCTATTGCCTAGGTGAAAACTTCCCACAATATGAATGTATGTGAAAAGAAAATAATTTAATTTGACTATGGTTGATCTTATTCCAGCTTGCAGCATGTAGCAGGTTTCCCTGTTAATGTGAAAAGTCAGTGATTCATACAGTCATTCCTGGGAGACCTGGAGGGATCTGCTCCTCCACACTATGGGCTGAACTGAAATCTGCTATTCCTGCAGAAGCTGGGCTGTTTGACAAAAATGGAGTTCAAGATTCATTGCAATACCAGAAAAAGGACCACAGAGGCAATATTCTTCCTGAATTCATTCTTTGTCTGCTAATTGTCAATTCATACAGATTTTTTCTGTGATTGATACATGTTTCTCTTTTGCTGTTAAACTTTGTTAAAATTTTTGTTTACCTGTGGATAGGAAGAAAACTGTTAAGGATGATACATAGTTTCAATGGCAGCATTTTGTATTATATAATTATAACAGCACTTATGCCTCTAAACCATGGTTGAGATTGCATTGTTCAGATACATAATGAGATCCCACTTCTGCCAGAAGATGCTACAAGCAGTAGAGCTGCAGAGTTTGCATGAAGAGGGTAGGGGGTGTGAAGGAAGGCACGGAGTGAGGGAGGTACTATCCTCAGGTTATGGATGCTCTGGAAGAGACAGAATTAGAACAAATTAGATTCCTGAGACCCTGCAATTTCCCAGTTTATCTTGAATCACAATCTTTTTTTACTTTACCCAGGCTTGCTACAAGCACATAAACTCATTTCACACAAAGCCAGAAAATGTGGGGTTTTTTGTTTTTTGTTTTCTTTATTGACTTCATCATAACATTATGTCTCATAAGCCACAAGAAAAGCTAGAAAAAAAAAAAACCACAAAAGATGTTTTGCATCAGATGTCTTGATTAATCTTCCAATTTCAGAATTGTTTTACAATAAATAAAAAATAAAGCTTTTAATCAGTACAAGTGTATGTATCTTTGAAGGGACTTTTCCAGTATTAACTTAATGCTGAGATCTGTTTTTGCCTAATTGTCAGCACATGCCAAATTATTGTCCTTGATTTGATTAACTACTTGGCTCTGCACAATAAATCTGGCCTTCCAACTTCATTGTATTGAATATAAACTGCTTTAACAGCCAGTCAAGCATGCCTATTCATTTAATAACAATCATTATTTTTTAAGTCCATGGTCACAGAGTGATCATATCCTGGGTTCTGTTGCTAATGGGAAAAGGAATATAAAAGTATTATCTGATTTGACAGGTGCATCTGCCACAAAATCTGGCCAAACATTCTTCCTTTGGGAGAGTCTTTGCTTAACTAGATAGTATTTTTTTTCCCTGGGTTTATATGTATATGTAGCATTACTAATGCTACTTGTATTAGATAATAAACAGATTTTTTACTCATCTTTTAAATATATGGTTTCTGTTGATGCTGAAAGGAATTTGTGTACACAGGTTAGTATTTCAGGTGAGTCATGTTGGCCTTGCTTCTTAAAATCACTTAGCCTATGATGGAAGCTAAGCATACTTTTACATCCCATATGAATACAAGGAATCTTTAATAGCTATATCATAGCTATCTTTAATAGCTGTATGGCAACATATGCCATGAGATATCCTGTAATAAAAAAACTATGAATTTTGAATGCAACCAGAAGTATTCCCAAATATTTTTACAAAAAAAAATAAATGGGTAAGTGTGATACATGGTTTTACAGTGTTGTCAAAAAACAACAAAGATTCAGTAGTATGCAAAATACCACCTCTGGGCTTGCTCATTATATAAATAATGAATAGTAATAATAACTGTGTCATTTAATTGACACACAGTTAATTTTTGAGTATATGTATCTGGCCTGGAAAATTAAAAGTAGCTGCTTCTTAATTACATACTAGTTACAAGGCTGTGACCCATGACTAATATGGAATGTTATCTTGCTGTCAGGAGTATTCTCAAAGAAATGTATTTGGTGTGATGTGTGACCCAAGTTCAGCCTTACAAACTGAACAGCAAGTGGTTTGGAACCCAGATCATTTCCTACCAAATGAAAATACTGATTTAGCGAAATCAGTCTATTGACAGTTCTCTCTATTGATTAATCTCTGCACTGACGATAGAGATGGATGTTTTTCAAAAGAAAGATCTTTAAGTATCATGATAGGATGAAGAATGGTTATTTAGTAATAAAACTCTTTCAGATTAGCTGCAGTTTTCCCTATTTTTTAAAGTCTATTTCTGTTATATCATATTTTCTTTACTGACCTAGCAATTACAATTCTTGAATGTAGCCACAAAAGCATCTCTGTTGTCAACATTAGAATTGGGATCATTAGATCTAGTCTGACTTCTACAGGTACTGTAGCTGCTGTTAGGAATAAATACTGCATTGCATGGTGTTGTGTCCATAGCCGGAGGGATAAACCTGTGTTCAAGGTGAAATATCTTTTTGTTTGTTTGTTTGTCTTGGACAAAATTTTGCTCCCAGAGTCAAACCTGTTTAGTTAACACTGTAAAAGTTTTCTCTCTTTTTTTTTTTGGTTTTCCAAAGGAGATCTGGCTTCCTTAAGAACAAAAGAAAATTAATTGGAGAAAATTTTTTGTCTCTTGAAGACTAATCTAACAGCAATGAGATATAATTCAAAGCACGCTAACATTCACTTAAAATTTAGACTGTTCACTTAGATCATCTTCATATATCTTTTATGACTTCAGACTTTCCTGTATGTATGACACTGCTTGTTTTTCTACAGACATCTGGTCCTCAAGGATCATTGAAGGATGCTGCCAAGAGCTCTCTTCAGAAAAGCTTCAGGGTCCTTAATGAAGCCAAGATGTTAGAAAATGATGTTAAAGGTATGTGCAGTATGTGGCATTCAGGCCCATTAAATACAAAAAAAGCATTGTGAGACTGCTATGCTTCCAGTATGAAGCAGCCACACCAGTAGAAAACAGTAGAATTCATTATCTGATTTGAACCAGAACAATGTATCAGTGAAAAAAGATTCTCTTCATTTGGGTTCAGGCATTATGCAGGGATGCTTGTCCCCTCTGTCTATTTCTTGGACAGGAAGGCTGAGGAAGATGGAGCCTTGGTCTTCTCTTGCTGACTACAGCAAGAGCAAGAGTAAGTGGGGAGCAGAGGGGATGAAGATACTGTTTCTGATGTACTAAATGCTCTAGTACAAAATGAGTACAAAAAAACAGCCCAGCATTAAATTTTTATTCTTGTCAATACAGAAGCAGAGTTTGCAATGCCAGTCAGAGATACCACATCTCTTCAGGATGCTTATGGCATTGTGCCAGAAAAGGGAAGCATGAAGAGGTAGAATGAAGATGTTTGCTGAACAGAGAGTAATGGGAGGGAATTGCTAAGCAATTTCTTAAAAAAAAAGAAATGAAAACTATGTCTCTAGAGAAAAACTATTATTTTCACACACACACACACACAAAATATTTATTTGTTCCTAAAGCATAAATACATGTCTAAAGGCAGCTCAAGTTTGTAGATTCCAAACCAAATACTTTGGTTTCCCAGTGAAAAATAAAACATTTCTATTCAATATTTTCCACTGGGAAAAAAAAAAATAAATTTTGAACTATGCTGTTTGGTGAAATGTAAAAGCTGGTAATTCAGGTCAGACTATGCTTATAGCATCCTTAATATTTTCTCATCAGTATGTGAGAGTATTAGTGTCAGAAGGTAGGACAGTAGTCAGTATAGACACATAGGAAGTGTTTTGTGCATACATGAATAATCAGCTGCAGAAATGCAGGATGAGGAGCAATTGTCTGGTAGGATTTCTCTAGAACGAGACTAAAGAGAAGCATGGAAAAGGCAGATCTCACAGAGGAATGCATGAATAGCAGCATGGCTTTCCAAAACACATGAAAAAATTGTTCCACTCCTTTTAGGGTTCCTAGTTCTTTAGCTATGTTACTGGCTACAGTCCTGGGCATGGAACTTTGTGAGGGCTGAGGTGGTTTACAGAAGGTCCTGAAGACATAATGAAAACTAATTGGAAATCTAGGGAAGGAGAGATGAGAATAAAGATTGAAATAATTTAAATTTGTAGACTGAAAAAGAGACAGTCAAGTAGGAACTTTATATGCTTCAGTTGTGTCAAGGTTTCTCTAAAGAAGATGAGACTAACATATCTCAAATGCATTGATACAGATCCCATATTATGGATGTCTTCCTTGTAATTAAAATAAAGAAGTACTGGAATTGATTACTGAGGAGATTAGGCAGATTCGACCTTTGAAAACCTTTGAAAACAGCTGAGACAAACATCAGTGAGGAATGACTCTTGGTCAGAAAGAGAAAAATGATCTTTGGATAAAATTGGTTCTGAGCCTATGTATGATTCAATTATCTTCTTCTGATCATTGCAACCAAAACCATATTATTTCTTGCATCTTTATCCAGACAGACTGTTTTATAGCTCCTCTAAAAACATACTTATTGCAGCACTAATGAAGCATCTGACAGTACTCAGCACTTCTTTCTCCACAGCAAACTTAGAAGAGAATTGAAAAAATAATTCCGTTTGACTAAACCTGAGGGGAAATAAGTGTAATACAATTACCAACTTTCAAGTAGGCCAACGTTGAGTTTCACACATCTGCCTTTTGGAAAAATATTAAACGTTAATGTTTAATTGTTTTGTTTTTATATATCACAAAGAAAGCAACTTAGGAGCATAGAGTGTTTGTACCACTGATGTAGTAAAGTCTGAGAGGACGATCAATTAACTTAGTCCTCCATGCAACTATTTGGAAGGTCTTTCATCCAAATACTTAGTAATATTTTGATTAGTCTAGACAATAATTTCAAGTTGATAAGTTTGTGGTTTATTCCAAATTTATACACTGTAATCCCCTCCCTTTTGTAGTTTGTAATTTTGTTGTATATATTTTGAGAAGCTTGTGTCCAGTCATTGTAGTTTTTTAAAAAGTCTTTCATACTAGATAGTTTAATCTAACACAACTGGCTGAAGATATAGTAGAGTTAACCTGCAATTAACCACAAGGATGGGAAAAGCATAACAAAACCTATGTGAGAAAACTGATTTAGGACTTGGAAGAAATGAAGGTGAGGAGAGGAAAATAGCTGTGATACAATTTTTTTTACTCATCATAGGATCTCAAAATCAAACCGGGTTTTTTGTTTGTTTGTTTCTTGATCAGAACTAGAAAAATAACACACAGTAAATATTCGAGGTTGAGATTTAAACTGCTTGTCACAGGGATGATACCTGAAGCCTCCCTGGCATGCTAGAATAGTTAAAATACTTTTTATTAGAAACAAGACAGATTTTTATAATAGAGCCCAGTGTTTCAGGTTTTAACACAAAAAATTTTCGTTGGCCTACTGGGAGATGCATTATGAAAAGCATACAGCATGAGGGATGAGATCCATACAACCTTGAGTCCTCTTTTGGATATTACTACACTTTGATTTAGTTTTGTCAGCTCTAGGATTTCAAACTGCAGAACTAGTTAACAAGTAAGCGTAGTGCTTAATAAGGTCATAAAGCAGAATGATTCATAAGGTCATTAGTTACATTTTACTGTCATGCACTGTTTGAAAGTTAAAAACACAGTTATTTTATTGAAGCAGTCCTGAGGAAAAAAAAAAAAAAAGTGTCTGCAGTTACTAGTAAATCTTGGATGTATATTTAGGGAACTCTTTACTGTCAGATTCAGTACAGATTTAGGGCTGGAGGGGCATGTTGCAGAAAATATGTTACAGAAAATCACAAAACCACCAGGGGAGCCCAGTGTGCAATTTAAGTAGCATGGCTGAAGTATAGAAGGAATAGGTATGCTGTTAGTGCCCCTTTCGGGAATGCAAACTGCTGCAGTTTGCCAGGGCTAGTGACTAGGAAACAGTAAAACAGAGGAGCTGCCTCTTCCCTGCTGCAGCGTTCCTCTGAGCACAGTAGACACCACAGAGTGGAGTCCAGAGCTTTGTGTGCTCCCCAGGCAGTTATAACAGAGTAATTCTGTGTTCCATAGAGCAGTGTCCTGTTTTCAAGGACAAAATAAAGTAGTGTTTGTACTTGGATATATGTCAATTCCATGTGCCCACAAGACTGTCCAATTTAACCCTGAGAAAAGATGTATTACAACATCACCAAGACATTACTTTAGAGATTTTTGAAAAAAGTGTATTATTCTCCCGTTTTACACCAGTGAGGATTTAAGTTGATAACAGTTTCATAATTCAGAAGCCAGGGTCTAAACAGTCTAAAGATTCATAAAGCAATCTTAATGCAAGCAGGAAGCAGTGCTTAAAATGCACGTATTAGATCTTGGGCTATGTTCTTGCCCCATACTGAAAGGTAATGAGATGGAGCTTTTTGAATATTCTCTGATATGTCTGAGATTTAAAGTGCTTCATACAGACAAACATTCTGAACTTTTTACAGTCTGCTGTTTTGCATCTGATAAAACATGGCCATGCTCCACAGCATGACCCAAAACGATCAGTTAACATTGTGCCCAGAATGTGGATGCATAAGAATAAAATGCAATGACAGATTTCTTTTTTTCCACATCCCTCATTTGCTCCAAAGGGAAGATTTTATTAGTATTATGAGCATAATCCCTTCTGGATGTCTTGGTGCTTCCAGGATAAAAAGTGAGAGTATAAAATAACAGAACAATATTTTTTTACAATTCTTACAATCCTGTTCAGAGTCTCAGCTGGAAGGGCAGGATGGATGATGTGCACTCTGTAAAGATCTGTTAGACAGAAGTAATAATTAGTTTAAAATTTCTCTGTCTGTATTACAGGTAGTACATTAGTTAAAGTAATGAAGACCCATAAGCCACTCAACTAATATACAAGCCAGAAATTCAGGCTAGGCTGTGATGGAGGTGGGAGTGTTTTCTTGGTACATTATGACATTCCCCTGATTTGTGGCCAATTACTCTAGTTATAAAACGGCTGTTAATCACGGAAATGTTTTATATTACCACAAAAAACTGCTGAAACAGGCCTTACAAAGCAAAGCTTCTGACAGAGGCTATTAAAATAGAAATTTAGTAATTTCTCTCTCTGTGAGGCTAGGAGTTAGAAGGAATAGCCCTGGTGGGAGAAGCAAAATCTGTATGTAGTGCTCTGGCTAAGAAGGAGTTTTGAAATTTTGACTACAAATGAGTGAATGCTGCTGCCTGCCAGCTTCATTCTCTCTGTGCCTTGAGGGATTTTCAGTTTGCCAGGAGCAATTTTTCTTCCTTATAATTTTGAATTTACTGTTTTAAAAATATACTTGCCCCATTGCAGATTTGAGACTATATACAGACTGTCAAAACTGATCAATGAAAAGCAAAAATAAGATGTATAAACTCCTCTTCAGCTGGAGACTGCTGTCAGGTGGCTACTGAAATTTAGCTCATGTCATTTATTTTTCTTAAGAATTGACAACTTGAGGAGGACCTGTCTTGTCTGACAACATGTGAATATTTTTAGCTAATACCTTTTCCAGCTGATGGGCACAGCTGAATCCCTTGTTTGTGCATTCTCCTCTGCTTTGTATTTCTGCTGACCTGGCTTATTGCATTTTGTACATTATTGCATTAGTTTGATGATCAACATACTATTAATACAAAAACTGCTGTTAGTGCTGAAAGTAGTAATTTTAAAGGTAACCATCATTAGCTGCAGTTCTCTAGTTATATCTCTTTCTCCTGTTTGTTCAAAATGCCAGTTTCTAAGTCTTACTTGTTTTAGGGGAAAAACAATTAGTTTGTGACCCATCTTCCTCCTTATAGGATGAGATTGTGGGTAGCAAGAAAGCTAGTTGGAAGAAACAAATCAAAGATAACACAAAGGGATGTGTGTAACTGCCAGTTCCTTTGTCAGCATCCAATCAATAAAAACAGCTTCACACGTCAGTCCTTGATAGATTTCCACTTTTACTCTGGTTTTTGGGGGTATGGGTAGGGTAGCATAGCCCTATGATATCTTCTTGGACAGTTCTACATGAAGAACTGCATTTGGTCATACTGTGAGAAGACATCTATTTCCACTAGTATTGTAATGATGGGATATCATCAGTAATTAACCAGTGCCACCTATGTATGTGATCTGCAGACACCTGTAAATACTTGTCTCTTGTACAGATAGATCACTGCCTATAAATGGTAATTAACTAAGTTCTTAAGTGAGTTCTTAATTAAACATATGAGTGTAGGGATTTTTATTATTATTATTTTCCTTTTATTTTAGTTTATTTGCTCAGAGGAAAAAAGGAGGATGCTTTATTCTGTAATTTTGTGTTTAAACATGGAAATACAAACAGAAATTGAAAGTCTTTGTTCGGAAATACAAACAGAAATTGAAAGTCTTTGTTCATGTTAACCAAGCCAGGAAACAGAAAGGTCCATACCTGCAAAGTCCTTCAGGATCCTGCTTACTCTTTAGGGTTTAGTTTTAGTGAGGCGTGAATATTTTTGTTGATTTGAACAATAAACAGTGCATTGATTGGCATCCTGTGCCATCTCTATGCAGAGCTAATCAAGTGGAAACAGGATTGAGAGAAATTTCTCAGGATACTCCTCAGCCTGCACTTCATTGTGAATTGACAGTGCCTGACATCTTTCAGCACAGACCCACCAACATCTTCCAAGTCAGATCACCTCTGGTTTGGAAAAACTTAGATTGTAGCTGCCTGTATTTTTGCTAGCCTCTATGATTATTATTATTATTTGATATATGACATATTATTATTTGATAATATGATTTATTATTATTATAGCTCTATATTAACTGGAGGATCTCAGGCCTTCAAATCATAGCTCCAACCTTTTTCATAAATGCTTGTAATTAAAGGATGGGGTAAAGCTGAAGTGAAGTCAGTTCAGTTTGTGATTCATACACAAAATTAGCTCAGTGTTTAGTGAAGAGGCCATCTGGATTACAGGATGGGAAGATACTTCAAAATATAACTTCATGTTCATATCACTGCAAAATTAATTATTTCCTTGAAAAGCTGTCACGGGCCTTAGTATCTCCTCATATCTCTGTGTAAGAGCCTCCCTCTGGGTACTTGTCTATGGCTTTATTATTGTAATATTTTTTAAAACACAGTTAAAATTATTTTGATGAATTAAAAGTATTAAGCAGGTGGAGACTCAGTATTCAATTTCAGGAGTTCTAGGGAAACTTCTCTTATTAAAATCCATAAAAATCAGTTTGCTGCTATGGTTACAAAGCTGAAAACAGAAGTCTGGAAACATGATTCTTCAGAAATATAACTAGGGGATCATTAGCATAATGTTGGATCTGGCAGACTAAAGAGGAGGAAAAGAGGTAATTTAAGGCTATGCAACAAAGTTAATACACCACCACCAGAAGTGACTCTATCTCAGAAATATTAACACACATTAAAAACACTAACATTGCAAAAGGCACCAGAGACACCAAAGAAATATCAGGCAGACCATAATTTCAGAATTGGATGGAGGAAACTGAAACAGTTTTGTTGGTATTACTGCTTAACAAGATATTAACTCAGATAAATTCTCAGAGCATTTAAGACCAAAATCTCATGAGTTCATCCTAGTTTAAAAACATCACGTTACCAGTAGCCTCATTTATCAGTGGATGACAAAACCTGTCATTTAAAAATAAAGGTGTTTTTGAGGAGAAGGGTGATCTTAAAATTGATATGATTCTTCCCAACTTTAGTGTTAACTGTGCCTCTTACAGTTCACATAAATGTCCTCTTTCCTCTGCAGGACATTTGCACTCCTGCAGTCCTGTGTGTTGCTCTAATTTAAATACAGCAACCAGATTTCTTCCTGAATGGCATTTCAAAGGTTCTAACCACAAAACTATGAGTCTCATTTAAATCCCATCTGCTATTTCAGTCCTGCTATAGTCTTTGAAAATTTGCTTAATGATTTCTTGTAGGGTATATACATTTTGTTTGATTTTTCTCATTACAAATTGCCTCTTGCACATCTAGTTTTGAGAAGCCTTACATTTTAGATTTTGTGGTACGTGAACCACAATCCTCTGTTTTAATCCTTTTTTCTGCTTATTCTCTCACAAAAGGCTTCCAGCTCTGATGCTGTTGGAGATGCTGGAGTACCAATGATACATCTAAATATTGTCCTTAGAAAATAAATAAATATGCTTTATGGTTTTTTACAAGTATGTGACTATATTTCACTGAAAAAAAAACAATCTCCAATGTGTTTTCCTATTCCGGCATCTACTTGGAGAAGAATTCAAAAACTTGGTGTTTGTTTTCAATACCCTGTCATGTATCTGAAGGTTGCAGTCATACTTTGTATCCTGAATTCTGTGTCTATGAATTATTATTCTCTTTTTTGTTATCAAGCACAGTGATGTTGAATTAGTTTCCCAATAGGGCCTGCCCTTAAGGTAAGAAATTACCAGCTATCTGCTCCGAAGACTTTCATATTACTATGAAGAAATGATGAAAAATGCCCCTAAGGTAGTAGTTTAAGCATTAATTGGCATTTTCTATGCCAAACTTTACTTTCTAAATTTTTGAAACAATGTCTGCTTAAATAGCCGTGAAGCTTAGCTGGAATCTCACTTTGGAGAGTATGAAAAATTATTGCTATGCTGGATACTGTCCAAAAAAACCTCCATAATTTTTATTCAAAGCAACTGCTGAAAGATAGGAACTTACCTGTAAAGCATAACATCAGGGTCATCTGCAATGCACTGAATGTGACACATGTTTGCCTTTGGTTTGTACAAGTTTGTTGGTTCAAACAAATTCTTAGCTTTGAATTTTATTTACTAGGTGGGCTTTTCCCCAAAAAAAATTAGTATGTTTATTTCGTAATAGCCTGCTAGTAGTGTAGTCTTCTTATATTAATGACCAGTGCTAAGGCAATCACATATGTTTTCCTCAGATGTTATATCAAGATTGGTTTTCTTTGAGAAAATCCAAGAGAACTGGGCCCAATCAACCCTACAACCAGTTATAGTGGACTTCCTTATTTTACACAATATAGTATCTTAATGGTAAATTGCTTGCTCATTATCATGCATTTAAATTGTGTGCAAAGAAAGGATAGTGGTCACAAAGAGTTAAAGCTTCTGTACTATGTGCACTCTTTGTAGAAAAGGGGGATAATCTGGACAGCATGCAGAACAGGATGAAAGATGCTGATGAGAAGAATTCCATTCTCCTGAGAGCTCTGAACGAAACCTTTGGAAAGCTGTTAGCCATTCCTAACGGTAAGCTGGAAAAGTGCTGCAACCCTTGACTCATCCCTGCTCTTCTGCTTCATTTCCCATCACTGAGCATCTGTCTGAATAATCTTTGCCTGTGTCCATGCTGTGTCCACTTTGACCACTGGCCACTGTAGTAAGACAAAGATGAGCAATATGAGAGAGAACTGTACTGAAAAGAGATACCTGGTATCGGTTTGTGTTTTGGCACAGTAAAAGCTACCATGCTTCTGCAGTTTGCAGAAGGTTTCAGAAAGAAAAGAATTATGGTATCAGGAATTATGATCCAATCTGGTCTTTTCTTTAAATGTGGAAAGTCTTTTTATGAAACTGCTGTTTAATGAATCATTAGAATTTAAGTAGTATAATTTAACCCAAGAAAAAGAAAGACTTACTGACTTTACAGAAGAGACAGGATGAAATTTGTTGGGTTTTGTCTCAGCTTTCTACCACACTCTCATTGGTTCTGGGGTTGTTCAGCCTGGAGAAGAGAAAGCTCCAGGGATACCTCACAGCAGCCTTCCATTATCTGAAGGAAAGCTGAGGGGGACTTTTTAGAAGGGTTTGTAGCAATAGGACAAATGGTAAGGGATTAAAACTTGAAGAGGGGAGATTAGGACTAGACATTAGAAGGAAATTCTTCACTAAGAGGGTGGTGAGACACTGGAACAAGTCGCCCAGGGAGGTTGTGGATGCCCCCTCCCTGGAAGTGTTCAAGGGCAGGTTGGATGGGGCTCTGAGCAACCTGGTCTAGTGGGAGGTGTCCCTGCCCATGCAGGGGAGTTGGATCTAGATGATCTTCAAGGTCCCTTTCAAAACAACCCATTCTATGATTTACGCTGCAATATAATTTCCAGTCACTCTTTGGTGTTGTGTATGTTTTTTAGACTGTAATTTGTTCAGTACTGGAACAGACGTTCCTCAATGAACTCTGAAGTGCTATGCACATTCCAAATTCTATATAGCCAAAAAAGATTTTTAAAAAATCCATCATGCTCGTTAAAATCCCAGAGTCCTGGGATGTTAGCTACTTGTAGTTGTGATAGGAAGACACAGCTACAGCATAGTGTCACTGTAATCAGAGTCATGGAATGGTTTGGGTTGGAAGGGACCTTAAAGATCATCTGGTTCCACCCCCTCTGCCATGGGCAGGGACACCTTCCACTAGACCAGGCAATGGACAGTGATAAACTGAATGTTTGTTTAGGAAAATAAAGCGGTTTTAATCAATGTAATTTTCTACTACTTTTCTCCCCAAGGAGCACTTTATAAACTGAAGATATGCCTTAAGAAAAGTCTCTAAAGAAAATCTTTATTTGGTTTGAATTGTGATGGTCTGGGAGGTTCAGACTGCAAGTAAAAACTTTACATGAAAAACTATTCTCTATTAATCTTGCACATTTTCACAGCTTTAAATTCCACTTAACTGAAAAGTTCTGTTTTAGATTTAGTGATCCTTGAAATCTGGCATTCATAAAAAATTGTTTTATTATGTCATGCTCATTTTATGCCTCTTACCAGGTTTTGACCATGGGTATTGACATGACTGTTTCTCTTCTTGTGCACAGATAGATGTCCAAGTCAAACAAAATGGACCTCTTAGGCCAGTTGACCTTACAACACAGAATACTAAATATGCAACGTGTAAAAGAAATATGAAATATGCAACCATTAGCAACATAATAAACTCTTGTCAGATTAGAGTTACAGGGTGCTTGCTCTTGAGACAAGGGCACTTCTATGAAGAAGTGGGTGTGTGTTAAGAATTAAATTCAGAGGAAATAAATGGCATGAATAAGAAAATGCAGTAAATTAGTTGGGAAATAACCAATGAGGATGGCGGAGGAAATGACCTTGTCACATACCTTGTTCTTCAAGGATTCAAGAAAGCAGAGAGCAGCTGCAGCTAATAATTCTTGTGTCCACGCTTTACTAATAGCCAAATAAAAGCAGAAAGATGGGTAGATCGCCGTAGGACAAGGACTCATGTGCAGGGATAGGCTTAATTTTAAGTGTAGCTGAAAATAAATATAACTGGGGCGACCAATAGGGAGAAGTTACTCCAGCTTTCACTCTGCCATCTAATAATGGCCTCAAAAAGAGATACCTAGACATTATGAAAAAAGGAAGTAAGGCAATCAGAGCTCTCTGCTCTCACACTTCTCAGTACTGATGATAATAATGGTTTATTAAAGAGTCAGTTGTATTTTCAAGGTGGTCTTCTGTTTTGGGGGCTTTTCAGAGCCAAAAATTCAGAAATAAGGATGGAGTTTGGAATACAGTTATGATACATCTTTACTCAAGAAAGTAAAAGGGGTCACGTAACTCTCCAGCTCCAGTGTGCAGAACAAACCCACCAATTCTCTCTGGCCTTAGGAAGCATCACATGCTCCTTAGGCTACAGGCTTGATTACATCCGATGTTGTACTAAGGAAGAAGGACCTACCTAGGAGACCATTTAGAAACCTATACTGTTGATTCCTTGCAATGGAGAAAATGTCTGTGTTTCCCATGTCTTCATGCACTCATAGAATCAGGAATGTGCAATCTGCTTCAACAAAGTGTTGGTATAAACTAAAACTTATCAACTATCTCTTAGTCAGAAATGGAAAGAAAACAAAACCTTCTGTGCTTTCCCCACTTCTGCAGTCCATTAACTTCATGGACTACCACAGGAAGCCCCAGTCAGTATCACAAGTGGCACTTTCTCTACATGGTTGTTTCAGAGGTGTCCAAACTTCTTCGTTGCACTCCAAAATTCTCATATGACTGACGGACATGAGGATACCTTGGACAACACAAGGGGAAAGCAACTCTAAGAACAGTTTCACAGGCAACAGGTGACCAAGCAGGTTCCTGCAGGTCCCATGACTCCACTGTGGCGAGGTGGTAGAGTGGGAGTTCACATCGGTTCCATTGCAAGCTGGAGTGTCCACTGCAACATTTTCTGCTTGCTCACTTCCTCTCCTCTATGGGAATTCAGAAAATTTGGCAGCTCCCTAGCCCAGCACAGTCTCTGGTACTGGCTTATCATGTGAGGTATTCCCAACAAGGCAACAACACCTGAGCTGCTCAACAGCTGCTTGATGAATTTTAAAGCAATCCAATTTACTAAAACAGGATTTGAATAAATACCTACTTGAATACCTTGCTGTCTGTTTTATCATCTACCAACACCAGAATCAAAAACATTCCAGACTTGAATACTTTCATCCCAAGGACAGAACATTCATTTTCATTTTGCAGGCAGAGAGGTGGGGCAGCATTAGACTAATTGTTTTGCTCAAGGTCACCAAGGATGTCTGTGAATATATTGTGATTCATTCAGTCAATGAACCCTTGGTCTCCTGATTCACAAGATTATTTGTCACAGTTTCAGCTGAAGTACATGGAGTTAGATTTCTTTACTCTGTGCATCAGAAAATTGCAAGTCCTAATTGTTGTAAGTATCACATATTTTATCTGACACTTGGTCAGAAGTTAACTAGTGAGTCAACAGCAACAACAAAATTGCACAAAAATTTACCTCATAAAAATGTTTTGTCCTTTACATAAAATGTGGAGCTGGACCATTTTGTCTTCTTCAGGTGCATTTATTGTCTCAAAAAAGACACAAAGGGCCAGATTCTGTAATCCACACTTACAATCAGCAATGTCTAACTAGTAGACATTACTAGTAGGAGCCCTCAAAGAACTACACAATACAATTTAAGATGCGCAAAGGCAACTTCTATACTCTAGGCAATTATTTCATTATCCTTTTCTACCTACAGATACAGCTATAAAAGTACAGGCAGCCAAAGACAAAGCAAGACAAGCCAACGATACTGCAAATGATGTCTTGGCCCAGATTAAAGACCTCAACCAGAATCTCCTGGGCTTGAGAAACAACTACAGTAAACTTGTAGGCGATGTGGCGAAAACAAACGCTGTTGTGAAGGATCCTGTCAAGAACAGTAAGATCTTTTTTGGGTTGTTTGGTGGTGGGTTTTTTCAGTTTGTGGCTTTAAATTCACATCTCAAAATGAAACAGACACTCCAGATATTCACTCACGTAGTGTGACTACAGTATGCTGGGATAAAATACTTTTAAATGTATTTAGGAGGTGAAAAATCAAAGATTGTGACTGGCATTTCACCCCTTGATTCAAGCAAAATTCCCCATACTAATCCTATCTTCAAGCAGTCAGATTCTCTATTGCTTCTACTTTTGGGGCTTTATATATAAAAATAATTTTAAATCTTAAGGACTGCTGCTAGCAGTTGGGAAAAAAAAAGTTAATGTCAGCAGGATGAATGTGTAGTTGACAGATTTGATCCCCAGACTACTTTTAAAAACATTTTAAAGGAGGTGAATAATCAAAGATCGAGTGGCATTTCACCCCTTGATTCAAGCAAAATTCCCCTGTCTTCAATCAGTCAGATAATCAGTTCTGGGAGAAATGCATTACTTCTTTCATATACATGACTATTTTTGGTAGAACACTGAAGACACTGAGGAGATTCTGGGAGTGGTTCTTTTGTTTGCCTTTTTTTTTTTTTTTTTTGACAGTAAATTCTGTTATAAAGTGTGACACGTGCTTTAGTATTTTCACTTTGGTTCTGATGTATCAAATTAAATCCTAAATTACAACACATTTTATGGGGCTGACCACCAACCCAGAGTGTCTTCACAAAATTACTGGAGGACTAATTTCTCAGCTAACCTGGGCTCCCTAGACTGTCATCAGCTTGATGAAGCTGGGCACCTAAAAACATCCAGTTCTGTAGTTTGTCATTCTATGGACAAATATCCTCCTCAAATTGTAGCTGTACCAGTGAAAGAAGTTAATCCCCCAATGGCTGTTTGTCACTGCCTGTCTATTGCAAGTTCCTGATCCCTCAACAACTGAGTATATATATGTGTGAGCTCCAGGTATATCCCCTAGCAAGGAGATTGATCCATACTAGTTTAGACAATATGAAAAGTAGTTATTGATTGAAATAGTTGATTAGATTACAGCGGGTTATAGATCAAGCAGATCTGTGAGGTAATGACCTCTGGCAGGGTAGTGATGAACGACTGAGAAGCAGCCTAAAAGTATTAATTTCTTGGCACTGCTGGATCTAGACTAGGCCATCTGTCCCAGTCCAAATATTCTAAGGTTATATGTATGTTAGCATTTTAGTTGAGATTAGGAGCAATAATTTAGAAGTTAGTATCTTCATTGTCCCTAGTCACCATTACTTGGTTCACATCTAGGAGTGGTTTTAACACTTAAAAACTCTTTCGTGTCAGATAAAGCTGAACTGAAAGACGTTCTTTGGAAGTACATTTTTACCACTCTCCAACTGCTAATGGATAGTCAGATTACAGAATGAGATTAAAGTAAATGCAGAGTAAACCACTCTAAATGTATATAGGGAGTATGCTGGCACTCACGACTACATGTTAAGGTATGCTCTGATATGTAAAAATTCAGACTCTGAATTTACACTATACAGTTATGTAATATATAAAAGGTAATAAATATTTTCTTGTAAAAACCTATCCCTTAATTTACTTTATGTGTGTTTAGATTTTTCAAATATTTTCTTATGTTATCTTCTGTTTTTTCTCTTTTCTTTGTCTCCGTATCTTGCCTACAGAAATCAGTACGTACGTTTTCTTTCTTGCTGCTTTTATTGTGCATTCTCCAGCAAACAATGATTCACTGCTTATCACCACAGCTTCTGCATGGTGCTCTACATTTCACATTCATTGAATAGTTAAATAGTTACTTTTTGAAAGCTCTGAGAGAAAGTGACTTGGTAACTAGTTTCACTTATGTGAAACCTTAAGACACATCTTGAAGGTTTAGTATCAATGTCTGGGAGGCTTTTCAAAAACTATATATCCAGACTTTCATGCTTTATATTATAATGATAATATGAAGTTAATAATAATAATTATTATTATTCACTATACATTCTTCTAGTAAGTGCAGGTTTCTCCCTTTCAGTGTCATCCACACAACCCCACAGCCTCATGCTAGCCAAGCACTGCAATGCTTAGATCTGCTGATGAAATGTCAGAGAGGGCCTTGTTCACTGGTTGTATGGTGAAAGGAAAAAAAGTCATTTGAAGCTTAAAGAAAAAATATCCTTGTGAACCTGAAAAAAAGAAAATATTTGCAGTTTACTGCCACTGTTTTTTAATCTGCTCTCAGTACACATACAGAATTTTAAACTTGTGACCAGAACAAAGCCTTTTTCTAGTTTTGGCCATTATAATGCCTTCAAGAATTAACTTCAAGTTAATTGTTTCAGACATTACTAATGGCAGCTAACCAGTTTTCATTAATCTAGCATTTTTCTTCAAAATTTGAGTTAAAAAAAAAAATCAAATAGAAAGGAAATATTTCATTCGTAAATGTATTTTGCTACAGGAAATGTTTTCCATTAGTGTCATCCTGACCTGAAGTATACTTAATGCTTCAAAATACTGCTTTAAAACCTGTGTTTGCTACTATTGCTACTTTAACATTATTCTAAATATTCTTAAATTATCTTATTCTGTTAATGTAGCTTCCTAGTCTGTGTACCTCATAGTTGCATATACAATCACCTGAGTACTGTGTATATAGAATTGTCTTTGATTTTGTTAGTGCAATGTATAATTACTCCTTCACACTATTCTCTAAAACTCTGCCTCGTTCTTTCTTATGAAGTTGCTGATGCAGATTCCAGTATTAAAACCCTAGAAAAGGAAGCAGATCGCCTGCTAGATAAAATCAAGCCAATCAAAGAATTTCAGGATAATCTAGGGAAAAACATTTCTCAGATAAAAGAGCTGATAAACCAAGCACGGAAGCAAGCCAATTCGGTAAGCCTTCTTTCTCAGTAAGCTTACCTTTTGAGTATTGCTGGGATTTTATTTTCTACTTTTCTGTCTCTTTTCCACAGAGTGAATCCTTTCTAATTCTAAACATGTGGAAAGAGGCCAAATAATGGAGTATAATTTCTCAGATAAACAGAGAATATTCTCATGATTTTCACTCTGTGTCATGTTTCTTCATTTAAAACATGGCCTTGTTAAATGGGTAACATCTGTAAGAATGTATATGGAAAGCTTATTATTTAGGAAGTACTGTGGGTGGTAGTACAGAAGAAGAGTCACACCATCGCTGATCTTTTGTGAGAAGGAAAAGGTGTTTTTTTACCTCAGCCTGATACTAAGCCCCTGCTTTCATTTCATAGAGCTATTCCCTGGGAATGACACCAACTGCAGCTTGCTGAAGTTGCTGAGTATATTTGCTTTTCCTATTTCGAGTTTGGAGTCTATCTCCCTGACTCAGTAATACTCTATGCTCATGGATCAACGGGTTAATACTAAGGTTATTCAGCTTGTGACATAATGAAGATGGTACTTATGAGAACTTCCTGAAATATGATTAAAAAGATAAAAATCTACAGAATAATAGGATGATAGGGAGGAAGTGTATTCCACGTACTTGATAAAATTTGCCCATGATAGAAAGACAGGCTACAGTGATGATGTTACATTCATCTTCTGTCTACAGGCTTTGAAGTATGTGACTGCTCAGCATTTCTAAGATATGGAAATTTTAAGTTGGGTCACATAGTGGATCTTCTTTTTGACTAAGTCTGCCCTAAGCATAAGTTGATACCATTATGTATCTTTAATACATAAACATGTCTAGCTGGAATTGAAATACCATTATACTGTCGTTATGTCTATGCTGGCATTATGAAAGCAAGCAGTATACTGGTTTTATCTGTGCTCAGAGCCTGGGGAAACCAGCACACAAATCTAAATGCGTGTGTCACTCAGCTGTGAAAGTGAAACTTAGTTATGAATACCAGCTCCATTAGGGGCTATGTAAAAGCAGTGATAGACACAACTGTTGGTTTAAAAATAATTGTTAAAAGGTGTCTTGAATTGGCATAATCAAAGATATTACAAGGAAAAATACATCATCCTGTCTACCCGCTAGCAATGTGCTGTGATCCCTTCAGGAGTGCTGCTTATTTTCCTGACAGCACATTCTACTTTCAGTTTATCTCTACTGCTAGAGATAGTCTATAAGGAGACGGCTTGCATTAGGCCAGTCTATCTTCTAGTTATTTTTAATCCATACAGTTTGTCTTTTCAAATCTGAATGTCAGAAAGAGCTTTAATTGCCTTTTAATAAACAATCTCTGAAAGAAAATTCCGTTGTTACCTTCTATGTATATCCAAGCAACTCCCTGGTACATGTAACACAGAATTGGGAAGGTAGGAAAAAACAACGGTATTATTCTTAGAATTATTTGGAAGCATCTAAAGTTATTTCTGGAATAATAAGCAGTAAACTGAATTCTTTCTGCTATGTTTTTTTTTGTAAGATCAAAGTGTCTGTGTCCTCTGGAGGCAATTGTATTCGCACGTACAGACCAGAAATAAAGAAGGGAACATACAACACCATCATTGTAAATGTGAAGACTGCAGTTGCTGACAATCTGCTTTTTTACCTTGGAAGTGCCAAATTTGTAAGTCTTTCTCCGGCTTTTCTTGTCAGGGTTGCTCAACGAAATCAGACTACTGATGAGAAGGGCTTTTTTTTTCCTCCTAGCACCTTCAAAACAGGCATAGAGGGCCTGAAATAATCTTTGATATTAATATAAGAGATTTCTAAACTTTGACCACAATTTTTTTTATTATTATTATTTTTTTATTTTAACTAGATATAAAATGGGAGACTTGCACATGGGCTACGTTAAAGCTTTAAAATTCACAGTGCAACCAGGCTAATTTTGGGGTTGGTTGTGGGTTTTCCTTTAGGAATGAAGTAGCTAATCTTCTTGCCTCTGTCAAAGCTCTCGTTTATTGTAATTTTAAGTCAAGACTACAATTCCAAGCACAGTAATCAATGATTCAGTTTCCCATGGGCTCTATAACAGACAGACTTCTAGAATAATCAATAATAATTCAGTACGCAGAATGAAGAGGCTAGATAGCATCAGCATCATTAGCCTAGAACACTGACTTCTTTTGGCCATCCAGTGGATGTTTTACAAACAGTGTTAATCTGAGTTAAACCCTTCTCTTGATGGGTACAATATCAACATTTCTGTAAGTCACAGAATCATAGTCTATCAGCCATTTACTGCGTATCACCGACAGAAGTAATTTGCCATCTTTGGCCCAAGATTCCTTATTTGAACCAATGAAAGCAAGAAAAAGATTACCTCATTTTAGATCACTGTGAGAATTAATGTTCATACTTTACTGTCTATATATGGATTTCTGATGCCTCACTAGACCTTCTGAAATGTGAAGAGTTCTAGAAAACTTCCTTTAATTAAAGTATAAGATAGCTTATATTTTCATGTTTCACTTTTAGACTGACTTCTTGGCCATAGAGATGCGCAAAGGCAAAGTGAACTTCCTGTGGGATGTGGGATCTGGTGTTGGACGGGTAGAGTATCCAGATCTGACCATTGATGATGGGTTTTGGTACCGGATTGAAGCCTCTAGGCAAGTATATATTTCAGTTCCAGGATTTGGCTCCTAAAGAAAATAACAGCTAAATTTAATAAGTTCTGCTTCTGATTCACTGTCCTCAAGCTGGCATACCTCAGGTTTGTGTGGAAATTTTTGCTACATTTGAAACATTGATTTTTTTAAAAAAGATGATGTCATAAATATGAGAAATTCTAGTCTGGTTTAATGAAAGTTTTCAAACCTACTTCCAATAGTACCAAAAGTGTGCACACCACAATTACTGTTGAAATGTGCATTGTTCTGTGTCAATAATTTATTTTCACCACACATTTGCCTTCTGGCATCGACAATCTATGATTGCTTATATTCCCTTCTGTTTGCCTATCACTCTATCTAATATCTTATTCCACTTGCTTCCTTTTAAAATCAGTTACAGGTTTTGGCACTCAGGTAACTGTTGTTCTTTTCTGCTTGAATTTTAGAGCAGCATTTCTGAAGTTCTGATCTTGATATGGTGCTGCATATGAATGGTCTGTCATACACCAATACCTTGAGTCTTACTCTAAACTTCATTTCCATAGGCAGAATGTCTCTTCAAACTGAAGATATTTTTAAAGATACTGTTTATGAAAAGTCTAAGATAAAATATTCTGGAAAGTTAAACTATGCTTTCTAATTTGAAATCAGTTGCTGAATGCTTTTGAACTTTAAAAATACAGATACCTTAATATTTAAATTTCACATCTGTTAGTTGAAGCTTTTATTTTCTATTCAAATAGAAAACACGTTATATTGTGTAGTAATGACAGCATAAGGGTTACATGAGTTCAAATACTTTATCTTCTACTCCTGAACAAATCTTAGTAGTTTAGATAACATCATTTATATTGCAATTTGATATGAAGCTGAGTCATTCCTCTTGCATCATTACAGTAGATGTCACATAGTATTAAACATAGGAGTGATAATATAATCACAAAATAAGAGAAAGAAGGACATAGGAAACAAATCATACTAATGCCGGTTACATCCATAGCTCTCAGAGGAGGAAATCGCATCCAGTTGAAATAATTTAGTGAAATTACAGAAACCAGCCATTCAGAGCAGAGAATTAAATAAAATTATGGCACTGTCTTCAGAAGCTGGTTTAATGAAACCTTATTGCTAGGAAAATACAAACTGGGGTACAATAGGAATTGTTGAAATCTTCACCAGCTCACACTGTGCATACTAAAATAGCTTTGTGACACAGTAATGCCAGACTTCCATTTGCAAGAAAGCTGCTTCAGCAGAATATGGAGCCAGGACATGGTATAAAAATTCAAACATCCTAAAAAAGCACATTGCCCATTAAGCTGGTTTTTCTGGATATATAGGGTGTGCATGCCATTAGTTTTGAGCAAACTGTTGGATCAGCAGTTTAGAACAATTACAGCTACACAAATCTGAAGTACAGAGCAATGTTTAGGAGAATTACATTGCAGAGACATTAGTTGGATTTGTGGGATTAGGATGAAGAACTTGGGACTGATTTTGCATTCTGAAGGCAGACTTCATAAATCACACAGCCTACTGAAGTTTCTTCAACTTTGAACATTTTAGTCCATTTGATAACTCTCCTCTGACTCCCTTCATAGGCTGTTGGAGAGTTTTACTCATTTTATTCCCTCACCTTTTTCTTCCAAATTTCTTCCCAATTCCAGCCACAGACTTTTTCAGCAACTGGACAGAGCTGCCTGAACAACTGGAGCAGGGTATCCACTTAGAATAGGGACTTAAGATGAAATTCTGACCTTGCTGATTTTGCCGTTGATTTGGGTGATGACAGGCATTGATGCACAATACTAATGATATGGTAGGTTTAAAGGTTGAGAGCAGTTCTTAATCAAGGATCCCAAAGGGCCTTGAAAAGAGAAGATGTGGTGGCATAGAGGTTGTGAAATTCTCAAGGTCACTCTGTATACTGAATGACATCTAAATATGAAAAAACTGACTGTTGAGTAATGATCAGAGATGTTCAGTTCCGTTAACATCTTTTCCAAAATTTCCAGTGTGTTAATGAACAATGTGATAATTATTGCATCTGTGTTCCAGGGATAGTTTCAATTTTCAACACCTTTTCATTTAAAGTGTACTAATACTTTGCATTTTATTGTATATGCAGATGTTATAATAGATTTTTTTTTTCTGGAATTTATTTATTCCTATAGAAATTCCCTATACTTTGATGGTACAGGAATTTAACCAATGTCACAGAGTTACTTAACTACTTATAGAGGCTAATCTGATTGGCATCAAGAACTGCAAAGTATCAATTAACAAAGGAAAATCTGTCATGACAGTGTGTGACAAAATTATTTAAAGCAGGTTTGCAACATGCAAACAATGTCTATCTTGTGAAACAGTCAAATGGATAAGGCTCACAAGATCAGTGAAACGATATCACTTGATTTCAGCAGGTGTCAGTTAGGAGCAAGACCTGATTAGTTGTGATTTTAATGAAGTGTGATTTCAGTATTGCCATTGTTTTAATTGTTAATGACAGAGTTTAAGCAGTGCCCTTCCTTTAAGGACAAGGGATGCTTGAATCCCAAGTTCACATCCAGCCCAGCTCAGCAAGAATTAAGTCTTCAACTACTGTGGCAAATGTAGGCCATACTTCCCAGTGAAGATTTTCTGTGCTCTCAAGGGGTCAAGGAGCAGAGGTTTCTAGGTGGCATTTTGTAAGCCAATGCTGATGACTTGCAAATGTCATCTTGTTTACTTCATGTATCTCCTAAAGAGCAAACCCTGCATGCGTGGCAGTATGTAAATTTTTCTGATGATCAGCCATGCAATGCTGGTACATCTTCTGTAACCCACCAGTTTTGCTGGTGAACTGGCTATCACTAGAAGAATATCTCCTAACCTGATGACTTGTCATGCACAGGGTAGCAATGCCTTTTTGCTGTCAAGTTAGCCAAGTTCTTTTTTCAAGCTCAGTTGTCCTCCCCACATAAGAGAGAATTATTTATGGAAGAGACTCCTTTGTTAGCATTTCAGTCTGAAGATGAAAGACATCCGTGCTATTTGTGACGTATTAGACACCCTAAAAAGTGTCAGTCTACTCAGTGGCTTCTGCATTATTGCACTGGAATCTTGAGATCAGATATATATTGAAGGTACCAATTACTTTCTTTCTCAGAGCATCAAACTTACACAGTTAAAAAAAAATAAGTCTTTAGCTACTGTTGGTCTTTCAACAATTACTACATTGAGAATTTGTATCCTTTAAAGGGCTTCACATCAATAAACCCTCTGAAAAAAATAATGGGAAAAAATTTGAAATTTATGCTGCATAGAAAGCTATCTGCTTAGCATTCAGTTGATTTCGGAATGAAAAGGAAAATGTTGTCATTAAAAGGAAATTCGTTAAAAAAACATTTAGAATTATGTGGATGGCTTTAGCCCACTTGGTTAAAATGATTGGGAGCAACTACACGTTTGCATACCCCAGATGTCACTTAGAAGATGCCCTAGGAAACTGAGAGTCCCATCCATGTGGCTTTCAGAGCTACCAGATTAAGGTAATCAAAGACCTCCAGTGCTTTTTTGCAAATATGTATTTTTCACATTGAAAACCTTGAGATCCCTGACTACAAAGCAGGCAAGATGGCATAGATCTACAAAGGTATTCCTTGTTGGTTGGAAACCCTCAAAATTACTTTGTAATCCTGCTTCACAGTTCAGGAGTAATTTGTCAAAACTGAAATGTATCAACTCATTTTTTAATTTAAGTGGCTTTTTTCTGGTTCTGCCTTATTTCATAAGAAAACTGTCAACTCGTTCTGGTTTTGGAGTAACAGATTCTGAGCCAAAGGGATTTCTCAAGAGTGCTTTTTAGACATAAAATTCTAATTAGTCAAAAGGGAATTTTGCAGCTTTGATTGCAGCAAAGTTCATGACTTTAGAAACTCAAAGGTTTGTTTTGTGTTTTGGTTTGGTTTTTTTACTTTCTGGCTGTGACTTGCCAGGATGGGGATGTAACTTTTCATCTAGAAAAGCTACACGTGGAAATGTTTTGGTAAATGTTATACTTGTTTGAGAAGCTCCAGTGCAGAAGATGCATACTCTGTGCATCACAGTGAAGGAAATTGAACTACTTTATCACGTGATAATTCATTTCAGTTCAAATATAATTTAATAAACCTTATAAAATTCAGAAATTTAATTTGTGACCTTGCCAACGTAATAATTACTTAACATTAATTTCATCACAATAATTTAAAAATGCAACTTCTTTGTTTTAGTCACTGAAAGTTCCACTTCATCTGTATAGTGAATTTTGTTCAAAAAGGACATACAGGTGAGAAAAAAAACCTGGTTCTGTGATCATGTCTTTAACTTACTCAGGCATAAGCATCTATTCATTTGTATCAAAGTGGAACATCATCAAATCAGTAATACATGCCTCTACGAAAAGATACCAACTAAAATAGACTTTTCCTGTGTTTGGTTTAACCACTGACTCTGTATGCTTAAATTATTTTGTTAAAACCTCTAGGACGGGGAAAAACGGCACAATATCAGTGCGAGCTCTGGATGGTCCTAAAGCCAGCATTGTGCCAGCCACCTTCAGCTCTGTCTCTCCACCTGGATATACCATTCTGGATGTAGATGCTAATGCCATGCTGTTTGTTGGTGGTTTAACTGGAAAAATAAAGGTATTGTCTTGTCTGGTGCTAGTGTATTAACTGGCTGTTTATGTGGACTGGTGGCTGGCTGGATTGATGTAGCATTTAGCCCAAGCAACTAGTTTCTGCTGGGTAGCTGAATGCTTTGCCTTGGAGATACTGTCCAACAGGCTTTCAGTATCATCATGACAGGAATTAATTTCTGTTTCCATACACTCCTGGTCTCCTTATGATGGATATAACAATACATATTCCTTTACATTCAGTGCTTTTTTCTTTGACATGTACCCACAGTATCACTTCCTCCTTTGCAGTCTACTTTTTGCTTTATTTTCTTGATTTTTGTTCCTGTTTCCCCCTATACTACCTTTCTTTTTAAATGCTACCTGCATCAGATCCTTGATCTATTTTCTCTTCTTTTTTCTTGTTCATTTTTCTGGGGACTGCTTCTACTTTGCTTAACTTGATGGCAATGAATAGAAGATTCATGCCAAACAGAAAGGATGGAAATCTTGCATAAAAAACATGAACTCCAATAAGTACTGATTAGCATATATTTTCCAATGGCATTCATTACAAAAAATTTAAATGAACTATTTTATTCCTGATCAATATATTTATTTTTTTAATGGTAAAATGAATTTTAAATCCTCCTTCAGCATGAAAAAAAGCTGACATTAGACTTCCCCAAAGAGTGAAATCAAAGAATTTATTTTTTTTACAGTCAAGTGTGAATATGTCCTCAAGTGTTGAAATAGCACAATATTTTACAGTCCAACTTTTTAGTTTTCATAAAGTTCAACTGTCTAGATGGTTCTGGTATGGGAATATGTGGATGGACATACTTGTTTCTTACAGACAATAGTGTGGGTGTGCATTTCAAGAGATAAAGAGAAAATTAGAGGATACAGGTGGGATAGATAATGTAGATTCCAATTGCTTGAAATCAGTGTCTTGAAGTCCAACTGTAGCTTCAAAGATGTCCATGCATTTTGGAGCACAGTTGGGTAACTTCACTTCAGATCTTGATCAAGGCTTCTGCACACACACAAAAAAAACCCAATTCTGAGTGGACTTGCACAACAACCAACGAACTTAACTTAGAGATATCTGACTTCAATAAGCATTCACAGGAGCAGGAAAAACAAAATATGAGATTTTGGGCTAGGAAATTCCAAGTCAGTACATATTAGTAGAACTCAGATCTAGTCTCTGTTATATCCAGAATGGATCCACAAAAGTACAAACATTTTCTATTTCTAAAGATGCAGATACAATTAATCCTGATGTTTGCAAGTGTGAAAATAACTGGCATGCATTTTCATGTAATTTGATTTTTCATGTAATTTGATTTCATATGGGAAACAGGCAAGGAAGTAAATTGAAAAATTTCTTGGAGAATTACGCATTAGGAAAAGCAGCCCTTCTGTCACCTGTTTCTGTGTTCTTAAAGCCTTAAACAGAGGTTCCGGTTTGCACTCTACCTTCCAGCTTTCTATCTACAGGCAACTAGGGTTGTTTTCTTCCTGCCAAACAAGAATTCTCAAAAAATATTTCTCAAATTAATGGATCAACAATTGCTGAAAGTGTCTCTGTACTGCAGAGATTAGTGACCTTTGCAAAACCAGAATGGCCTCACTGGTTTTCTGTACTCTGTCCCTTTGATCTGCTTTTTCAAAGGAAATAGAAATAAAGCAGGGAGAGGTGCTTTATCTCCCACACCTACTTTATTTCTCAGCTTGCTTTCATTCTTGGATTTTTGCTTTGTTGTCTTTGGGTGATCCTCCAAAGGAATAATGACATTTCAACCTCAAGTGCCAGCCTAAAACTAAGCCTTACTTAATTTTATTTTAGATTTCACTTTTGAATTATCAGAAGTCAAGGGGAGCAAGTACTGAAACATAGTAATACCATGTATATGTACACAGCTCTAGAACATCAAACCTCCTAGACCAGAGCTTTCACCTCAATTCTACTTGGAAAAAAAAAAAAAAAATCTTGTGTTTCTATTAAGAATCCACAGAATCAAAAACTATGCAGAAATTCAGCTACAGCTGATCTCTGCCACAGTGTAAAGTAGTCTTGTGCCTAGTTGTAATTTCTGCAGCAAAGCTGTCACATTTGACTAATAAAAATGTATGTTTTACTCGATGTCATCTCTATGTTTAAGTGTTATAAATATTTTGCTAAATAAAAAGCTTTTAGTATTATGGTTTGATGGTAGAAAAAGTGAGGTGAGACAAAGGTATGAAGAGAGATGTGAACTATTTGAGTAACCAGGCCCCAAAGCTGCTACCTACCACTCCAATAAAAAATGTCACCACTCTTAACAAAGATGATCTCACTTAAATTGCACTGTCAGACAAAAAATAAGTTTTTTTAATTTAAAAATATTTAATGTTATATCTACTGCTTTTACTTCATGTTTAGGGGTATTTATTGATATTTAAATATTAAAAGTACTTGCATAATACTTAGTTAAGGAGAATTAATGAACAATGAAGCTTAATGAAGTGTGTACATAGGAAAATGTTAGAGATTTAGCAGAATCTCTAAAGGGAGAAGACTTGATGGGCTCTTGATGTTTCAGGGTAAACAAAAGGACCTGGAACACAAATCTGAACCCTTTCCTGAATGTTTTCCTTTTCTCCTTTAGTCAGCTACAGTGAGGCAGAGGTGGGTAGTGTGCACAATTCAGCACGTAAGAGAGTTCTAGGATCAAGTATGAGGAACGACGCTGAACCAAAACAACAGTTACGGATGTTGCAAAAGTCTGATGCCAGAAGAGCTGTTTTCAACCTCAATTAAGGGTTCTCCAAATATTTTCTGGACAATTCTTCATTTCTTTCATCTTGGTCAGGAATCTATCCTTAATTATTTTCTTTCTCCATGTAGATAAAGACAAGGGCAGAGGTAGGGAAAAAATGTATTGTAAGTTTGCTATGGCTTGTATATTTGCCATTGAGGGTTTTAATCAGACTTGCTCTGTTCAGACACAGTCTGTGAATTAAAAGTTCAATTATAACTTCACTTTTCTGGAGTTTTGGTCATGATGTAGTACTGCTGTCAGGCTCACAAAATTTAGACCTTAACTGAGACTCTTTTCTAAGGCCGTGAAGCTCTTTGGACATTTATCAAGGTCACTGATATTTTTTTAAATCTGTCTCAGAAATCTGCTTTTTCATATTACTGGCTATTGGAGTGCTTTAGTTTTTCCTGGGATTTTGTCCACATCCCTTTTAGCATGCATCTTTGCAGTGTATTCAAAAAGAAGGCTCATTTTCAGTTTTTAAAAACATCTTTTATCTGACTTGAGTAAAAGACTATGATACTTAGATGGCATGAATTTCTCAGAAGTGACATTAAGTTCATACTTGTTACTAATTAAAACCTTCCCAATTACCCTGGGAAATATCACCAGCACATTAAGTCTTTTAAGTCATACTTTTCCTTGAATATTTTCAAGTTGCACTTCACCATACTCTCTTGAAAGGTCTTAATACTCGTAATTGCTGTATGGAAAACAGCAGGTGCTTGTCTATCTCAAATAGCTAAGTATATAGATTTTTCAATCAGCTCATATTGATGAAGTGAAATTTAAATGAAACAAGGTATTTTTAGAAGGATAATTTTGAGCTGAGTACTTTGTGTACCATCAAATATTACTATCTCGAACATCGTACCATGTTATGATCTAATGAGCTTTATCCCATGTGTGTGACCCTAGGAGTTTTGATGGGATATGAGTTTGAATTGCTTTGCCATCTGCACTTTTTTCTGCATGAACTTCACAGGTTGAGTTGAGTTCTCAGTTGGTCTTTTAGCTTGGATTATCTCATCAGTTTCCAGGATTTTGAGCATTAAGGCCAGTACAAACCTTTTGCTTAATGTAGTGTGAGTGAGATTCCTCATAGTCTTTTCTATGAAGTCTTAAACAAAAACACAGACAGACCTTGAACAAGTGGGAGAGGGCAGCTCTCTGAATAGCCAGGAAAGCTGGTGGTGATGTGGAAGCTGGGGCAGCTCCTTGTTCTCCAGGAATCATTCTGCCTAGGCCTTCCCTAGAGTCTCACATATAAATGGGCTTTTTCATGCTGACTGATACAAAGTTTAGCTTACGGTTTTGCTGATCAGTTGTTCTATAAGAGGGCTTGTCAGACTAAATATTACTCTTTATATTTAAAATAATAAGAAGCATTTTCTGGTATCTGTGATTTTCATGCCAATTATGCTTTCAGACACAGTAGATCACTTCAGGTAGAATTCTAATGAGCTTTGCATTTTCTCTTGCAGAAGTCAGATGCTGTAAGAGTCACCACCTTCACTGGCTGCATGGGTGAAACCTTTCTAGACAGCAAGCCCATAGGACTGTGGAACTTCAGGGATATCGAAGGTGACTGCAAAGGATGTGCCGTCAGGTATGTAAAGCACTGTTTCTCATGCTCCTTTGGGAACCTGTCTGTGGTGACACTCTGGTCTTTTGGAAGCAGCAGGAATTTCCACAGCAACTATCAAGGTCGAGCAGACAGAAGTGCTCTGTATACAACACTGACAGTTGTAGGAGATAGGAAGTTAGGTTGCAATTACACCAAAAGGGGAAGCACCCAATCTGAGTCTTAAATGTGGTCGGTGTCTTAAAAGAATTAAGACTACACAACAGTGTTGTGATGGAAAAACGCCTGCTAACCAGTAACCAGGTTTAGTCCAAACATGAGAGAGGGTGAGATCCACCATGTGACTGAGCCTAGCTCATGGACATTGATATTGTGGGTACCTGCAGCTCTCAGGCAACATGGAGAAGAGTCAGGTGCCTCAAGGTGGCTTTCACAGCCACCCCCACAAGTCCCCCACAAGATAAAGGTGTTTTCTTCCTCAAAAGAGAATGGAAAATCCTTTCCTTGACAGTGACCTGTGGTTCCAGATAAGGTAAATGGCCCATCCACACAGAACCAGGATTCACATATGTAGGCTTAGAACTCTTTTCAGGAATTTTAAAACAGAAGTTACTTCCTTTCTGGATGTGTCATTGTCCTTAGAGAGCTGTGACCCGTCTTCAGTTGTCTTTCTCACTAAACTAATCTCGAGCACTTTCCTGTGCCATATCACAGCTTCAGAAGCTGAGGGTCCTTGCACAGAGGCACCACCTGGTACTACAGCAGAGTCCTGGGAATGATCATGTAAAGAAGACAGACTCCAGGTCTCTCACAACCTTTTTTATGGTTATGACTTTCACAGTGACCCACTGCATCAAAGGAGCATTGTCCTCTTAGATGCTCCTGGATTTTTAGGGAGTTCAGCAGTGTCAGTATATGGCATAGAGCTTGTGCTGTGTGAAGTAAAATAATTGTCTACTCAGTCAGGGAAGTTAAGAGTAGGCTAGGCTTAGCCCTTTGAAAATGATGGAAACTCAGTTGTGAACAGAAACAATTTTGGAAAAACCAGAGGATTTCCTTGACTAAAAATGGGGGCCCCTTGACACTTATGAGGAAATTTAAGGAGCATGATGATGGACATATCTATTCCAGTTCCAAGCAAGTCCTAGCGGAAATGTCTAAACCTTTATGTGCATCTCTACCTAAATTTAATTTTCTCATTCATTAGTGATAGATCTGCTTTCTTGGAGTGCCGTGGGTGGGAAGGAGACTAAAAAAGTACTGGACTTGAGTTATGTAGAAAACTGTATTAAAAGCTGCCTTTTACCCTAATCCATTGTTCCAGTACTAGGAAGAGTTTTGTTCTCCTGCAAAATCTATTCACAAAAACTTAACTGTTAATTATAGCTACAGAGGGTAAAAGAACTACGTTCAAGATCCTTCTATATGTGTCAGGATACATGAGAAATGTTCCAAGCCAGTATTTCACATGTATGTTCCTTGTTCAAATTTAATTATGTTTGTGATTAAACCAAAAGATTGCTGTCTTGCAGCTATATGATCTGTGTGAAAGAAATGGACAAGAGTCTATCATAAAAATCGTATCAAACAATCTCAAAGCCTTATCTTTTCTGTTCTGTAATGACAGGAATGCTGAAACTGTGAGGGACTGATGCTTCTGCCCTCGTGGTGTTTGTAATTTGTGGGTAAACAGGCAAAATCAGTTTCCAGGGTTTGCAGTCTGGGACCCTGCAGAAATTGTAAAATCACTAACAATAAAAAACCTAAGATTTATTACAAGATGAAAGAATACATAATGCTATTTTGCATTGAGGATTGCAAAATGAATCATTACAGACCACATGCAACATGTTCCACTTCCATCTTCCTCCCAAAAGTGCTTTTGTGTTGGACAGGTGGTGAGCTGACCTTAGAGCTTCACTTGTCAGAACGGGGGTTTGATATAAAATCAAACCAAGTTCAGGAAAACTTTCAAGAGGTGTCCCCTAGCTCCCCTTTTCTCCCACTTCTTCTTTTTTAACCCCACATGGCAAAGAAAACTGGTTGGAATTGCTGCTTTTCAGCCCACAGGTGGCAGACGGTGAAGGGACAGTCCAGTTTGATGGTGAGAGCTATGCCGTGGTGAGCCGCCCAATCCGCTGGAATCCCAATATTTCCACAGTCATGTTCAAATTCAGGACCTTCTCATCGAACGCCCTGCTGATGTATCTCGCCACTGATGACTTGGTGAGAAAAGCCAGCTAACCTCCATGCTCTTTACAGCATTCATGCCATCTTTACAGTGGCTGAACTCGTCATATGGGAACAAATCATAATTTAAAGCAGAAGTCTGCTGGTATGATGTTGCCTGGTGTGATGCTTCACTGCTGTCCAAGTGAAGAAAATGTTATAGCGTGGAAGTTGGCTACCTAGTGTTTACTGACTGGGGACCATTCTGTTAGACCGAGAGGAATTCCAGCTTTTCTGAAATTATTAATTAATTTTAATTTATCCCAAATGTTTACCTGTGCAGCATTGCCAGTTGTGGTTGTACGGTCATAGTTCTAAACATTGTAGTGGGAGGGGAGGGAAAATATGGGAAGAGACAGGTCTTAGAAAGAGGTTCTATGGACACAAAGAAACAAATTGTGTTTAAGGTGAGTGGCATTAAAGGGGAACTGAATGGTGCAACAAAAAGGGTGTGATGGTGATGGCATTTTCACAAGGTCAACAAATGGTACCTTTTACACCTAAAATAGAGAATAGAAGCATTAGTTATAATGCTGTTCAAGGTTTTTATTCACACCCATTATCAAATGTGTGTGGATAACAGGGAGAAGTTATTTATAAAGATATTTGGCCAGATCCTCACATGAATCAGGAATAACTTAGCTTCAGCCTCTCTGATCCAGATTGATGTGCACACCTGCCTGGGAACAGAGTCCCTTCCTTAGCCTTCTCGTGTAAGACAGAAATTATGTCCAGCAGTTCTCAATGACATCTTGAAGAATTACTGAGCACTCACTATTTTACAAAAACTCTTTCTGTAAATCAGTGTTATTTAATTTTCCTGTATTTTGGGAAAAAAAATTATCAGAATTGCTGGAACTATCAAGGAGGAGGGTACTTCTCCTGACTGACTACAGTGAAAGATAACATTTTATTATGATAAATACTTTCATAGTTTTTCTAATTAATTTTCATAATTGAATATTGAAGGTATAATTAATGTAATTATTTCAGATTATTCTGTATAATCATTATTAATTTATGTAGTTTTCTAGAAAAATGATTTACTTGAACATCTGAAAAGCACTGGTAGCTGGAAGGAAACTGGTCCCTGGTACAATTTGTGTCTTGAGATATTGTCCCACTGATAAAAACTTTGAGGATGCCCTTTCTACTGATGGGCACGCGTAAGCACCTAGAATGCTGCATTTGTTAAATTTTACTCTTCTTAACATAAATTTATGTTTATACACCTAACATCATGATCGCAGTTTTACATAAGTATTCAGCACATGGTAAAGCATTTTCATTCCCCCTAGATCTGAGCACGGATGGAACTGGCCAGGAGCAAGATGATCGTCAAACTTAAAATTTCTCTGGGAGATTCATGTACAGGATCATAGTTCCATCTTTGATTGTATAATGCCTTTCATGCTGTCCAGTTTTCTGGCTAGTTGGGGGGTCTGATTAATGTGTGTAAACGTATGAGGGCTGGGTGTCAAGAAGGCAGGGACAACCTCTTTTCACTTGTGCCATGTGATAGGACGAGGGGCAATGGTTTCAAGCTAGAGCATAGGAAGTTGCACCTCAACATGAGGAAGAACTTCTTTACTGTGAGGGTTAAAGAGCACTGGAAGAGGCTCCCCAGGGAGGTTGTGGAGTCTCCTTCTCTGGAGACTTTCAAGACCCATCTGGATGCATTTCTGAGTGAGCTGCCCTACATTTGGTCCTGCTCTGGCAGGGGGTTTGGACTCGATGATCTTCAGAGGTCCCTTCCAACCCCTAACATTCTGTGATTCTGTGATTCTGCCAGCTCTTTTTCTGTAGATGCTGTGTTGTACACTATTGCTTCAGTCAGCCAGCCATCTCCAGTCACTGCCTAGATATTAGTGTCAGCGGTTGATGAAAAAAATAATTCATAGCTCTCTGCTGCTCCATCAATAAAGACTACTGGTAAAGCAAGCCAGTTTTACCATCTTTACTATTCTTTTTTTCTACTTTGCAATTTTAAATCTAGCTAAGATACGTAGAAAATACAGTGCAGTATAGACATATACTCAAATCTGAGTATTAGTTTCAAGTAATTAGAGTGTGTATTTCTGTCTTCAGTCAAAGAAAATAAAAGTAAAGACATCCCAACAAAACTCAAGCTATGTTGTTAAAGAAATTCCAACTAAGTTAGCAATACAAAGGAGAAAAAAAGGGGAAAAGAGAACTTGACTGCAGCCATTCATACATTAAAGTCCTGGGCAATAAGCACTGAAGCAGATCTTTTAAAAAGCTTGAAAAAAAGTAATCTGTTGTCACTCAGGAAAAGAAAGTGTTTCTTTATGACATATGCCTCTTAGCAAAATGAACAAGAATCATAATTTGTGTATATAATCCCTTTCATTAACAGAAGGATTTCATGAGTGTGGAACTCAGCGGTGGGCGTATAAAAGTCAGCTACGATCTGGGTTCAGGTACAGCTTCTGTTATCAGCAACCAAAATCATAATGATGGCAAATGGAAAGCTTTCACCCTGTCAAGAATTCAAAAACAAGGTGAGTTCCTGTGGTTTTAACACTGTGACATTCCCAGTTACCTATGCAGTACAGCTAACCATCTAATCATGGGAAAGATGATGTGCAAAATTGCCGGAATGATAAAGTTCTACTGATTTAGCAAAATTCTTTTACTTAGATTACAGGTGTGTTGAGTTGTATGTGAGTGATTGCTCTGTCAAACAGACCTTTTATGAACAGGTAGTTTAATTTTCAGACATAATTCTGCTTTACATTTGCATAAATTACATTCTGAAATGCTTCTGCATGAGGAAAAAAAGAAGCTTTTTCATCAGTTCCCTAATGTTGTTCAAAATCATAAAACAAACCTCTGTGGTTTTTGACAGCAATAGCTGTCATGCTGTACAGTCTTCTCATGTTCAGCAGCTCCCAAAGCACTTAATAAAGCAATGACCTCATTGTCCCTGAAGGAACTCTTCCTTCTCTGCCCCCCACAGTGCCAGCTCACTACTTGACTTTGGCATCACAAACACAGGCCCACTCTCATGTAATTTGTCTGAAGTACACTTGGGAGCTGGGACACTGGCCAAAATAACTCAGAGCTCTCCCTTGCAGATTTGCTGCACCTTTAGAGAAGGAATGCCTTTTTGCTATCCAGTTATCTTAGTTCATGTTTAACTCAGAAGTTATTAAGATAAAATACAATGTCACATAATTTTAATTTATTCATACCATTCAAATATATCATGCGCTTATAAAGATAAAAGTATAGATATGAAAGGAAAATTAGTCTATTTACAGTAAGGTACAGCAGGAAACTCTATCCCCCATTCACTTCTCTTTCACTGCTAAAAACAGTAGTTTTTGCACATGCCTTCTCTCTTTTAAGGCATTTAGTCATCTTCTGCTACAAGAGACTTATCTGTGGGGAGAGTTTCTATCAGAGACCACTATTCCCCATATCTTCCCATCACTCCTTCCTCTCCATGGGATATACATGACCTCTTCTAGCCAGTCTTCCCTTTGAAATCTCCTAAGAGGTTGACAAGTCTTTCACCTCCAAACTCAATCTATTCCATCTTTAACCAGAAGTCAGGCTGGACACTTTTTTAATTAAAATAAAGGTTCTTTTCATTCCTTAGGTATGTAGCTGGGGAGGAGGTGTGTGTGTACAGACTATAAACAATCTCTTGCATTTAACTGTCTCAAGGAAAAAAAAAAAAAGGGAAGAACCCTTTCTTTTCATCCCTATGGTATAATATCCCCTCCTTCCTTGGAGGCTGCTCAGCACCTCTCAGCATATCACATCTCTCTCATTGAACCCTGTATTCTATATGAAGCCATGCATTAAAAATATACATGGGACGAGCATTTAAATAGGATGGTTGCATATAGCGCATCACTGAATCCAGACTGAGACAAGACATGACAGCAACTGACTGTTTTGGGTTGAAAATGGTTGAGAGTGACTGATCACCAATCTCTAAGGCACGTAATGACAATGCTTAACAAACTTTTACACTAAAAAATCCTGCTCGAGTGACAAGCTTTGGACTGAAATCACAAATTAGATTTAAAATGATCTCTTCTGTCTTGAATTTGTCCTGAAGTGTTAGCTCCAAATTGCACTGACATGAAAAAGCATACCAGATTGAAACAGGTTTAGAGAATATATAAAAATAAAGTATACAGAATTTCTATAGCTTTTCAGGTTGTTATGGAAACAGAGGAAAGTGCAAGTCCCGCCCCTGCCCATAACTGACAATTTGGACATCCAGTGTCTTAGCTGCACAATGCAGCCCCCCTGCCTCTCCCCTTACCTGCTAACCCTCCATGTATTTCTCTGTTGGTTTCTTACATTAAGACATCATTGTGTCCGATATTTTGAGACTAATCTCAAATCTCTTCCAGCCAACATATCAATTATAGATATAGACACCAACGAAGAAGAGACCATAGCAACAACTTCTACAGGCAGCCACTTTGGGCTCAACTTAAAAGGGCATGAGAAAATATATTTTGGGGGACTGCCAACCCTGAGAAATCTAAGGTAACGTGACTAAAACCAGTTTCTTTACCTTTGGTAAGGGGATGTAAATGCAGTGTAAGCCTGTTCTTTGTATCTCACAAGTTTACTTGCAGTAAGTGAATGGCGAGTTCCCAACATACCCTATATTGCCACAGCAGACCAACACCTTACTTGCATATACTATGTATTTCAGTGTATTTCACACAGCTCAGATCACATAAATACAATGGAAATAGCAGTAACAATGCAGTACAGCTTCCTGATGCTGTGCAAGCACCCTGATGTAGCTGACTTTTGAAGTATTTTTTTATTGGATGAAATTGAATGTATTATTTCAGATGTACAGAACTGCCTCCATATCTCCACAAAATTAAGGACAAGTGTTTACATTGTGCCTGGGTAGAAAAATTGAACTACATACTACTCGTCATGGGATTACTTTTAAATGGGTATAAAAATACTGTGCCTAGATAGAATTTTAAATTATTTGTTTCCTGAAGTCCTTAGATGAAATTCATACTGTATTCAGGAATTAAAGCATATGATACAATACTCTTGATATTGTTAATGTAAGCAGAATGAAATATGGCAACATTTTCACTGAGAAGCCTAACCCTGAATTTCTTATGCAAATAAAATTCCCGTATTTCTTTTTAAAATATTGTATAAAGTTATTTATTGATAAACTTTAACTTAAGCTTTAATAAACTAAAGAAATGGGATAACAGATACTTGAAGTTAGTGAATGCATTACATGATTTTAAATAGACAAAAAAACTTATGTAAGGTTTAAATGAATATTCAGCAGTTTTGCAATGACAAGAACAAGACAATTCTGTGCTACAATGAACAGATGAACAACACAGAAACAAGGCCATTAATTTATGTCAGCTTTAGCTACATGGCATAATGACAGCCTTGAAGTGGTCTTGTGCACAAGGAACTGTTGTGATTAGTCCACAGGCTGTTCTGCAACTGAAAGAATGGATGCATTTGTTAATTTATTGAGTTAATAACTGACTTCTGATGTCAAATCACCCAGCAATAAAAAGATCTAAGCTCTGTTTTACCCATGAAATGTAACACTATATTATGTAATTGTGAAATCACACCAGTGCCTAACAAAATGTCTAGAGCAATTATCTTCTGTAAAATCCTTTGAGGTTGCTTAGAAAAGCAGCGTGCCACAGCTACTTGGACCTGTGGTAACCATTTTGCCTACAGCTATGATTTATCAGTCACTTGGGTAAGATGAATGTTATGGTGAATTACAATCAAAAAGAGTGAAAGAGGGATTAGGGCAAAGCTGAGCTACTGCAAACAACAGATGCTGGGGTATCCGTGACTTTGTAATTATCAGGTCATGTCAGTTCTGCCAAATTCTTTTACATGGTTTGCTTTTACACACAACCAAGTAGAGCAACCAATTGTAAAAGCTCTCTAATACATTACATTTTAAGTTAGCTGTTTGCAGGGTAACTCTGTTAATTATTATAGCCTGATAGTGTATATAGAAACTCACCATCCATTATGTGTTGTTTGTAAATTATGTGTATCTGCTTTACTGTGAAATATTTTGAACCTTGCTAATAAGTATCATGCGCTACAATTAATGTAATTTTTTTGTGTGTGTGTGTGTGTCTTTCTTTCTCACCTTAGTATGAAAGCAAGGTAAAAATAATCTGATTACTTGCATGACTTGCATGTGTCTAGTAAGTGCAGCTTGAAAGCCCAGGCGGCCAGGCAGAAGCAGCGTGTGGGTAGTATTTATACCAGCTGTTACGCTAAGGCTGTTAATTCAGCAAGTTGCTCCTGCTGCAACAAGCAAAGCTGCTCCCAAGTGCTTAACACTGTCGTGTTACATGCTGTGCTCACACAAACAACTTTTATTTTCCTCACACAGCTGCTTACTTCAGCTGTTTATGACACTGGAATGCCTTAGAGGCAGCACTATGGTGAGCCATGTTCCTGAGCTTGGTTCTGAGCTCCAGGCTGGGGAGAGCAACGTAGTCCTGGGTCAGGCAAGGACCAGGCAGTGAAGTGGTTACTGAGGAGGTGCAGATTTTTGTGAAATTTGCCATATCTGAGCTTAGGAACAATGGGGAAGTCACCTATTTCTGACTGTTTCCAGTTCGCAACTATCTACGTTCATTACTTTTGCTTTGATATGTTCAGATATGAATTGAACTTCCCTGTTTTGCAGCTTGATTTCTGGCTTCAATGAGAAAAATATAAGTTCCCCTTCCAGTTCTGAGAAAGATTATTTCCTCCCAAGCCCCAGAAACCTTTCATTGTGTTCCCTTGAAACTGATCCTAGCTTGGCAAAAAAAAAAAAACGTGCCAAGAATTTATACAAGATCTGAATGAACTTGAAACTTGTTTTGTATGTTTTGGTAGGGAACAAGGGAAAAAGAAAGTCTCAGGAAAACAGCGAGCAAGTGTCCAATGTTTGCAAGGATGTAGAGGTCATATGGGTTGGAACTTGGAAAATAACAGCAACTGCTTGTAATGGGACAGCATGAGGGTGTCTGTGACAGGACAGGGCAGGAGGGGAGTAGGAACACGGATGGTTTCTGGATAGCAAAGACAGGAGACTATGGGCACTGCTGAGATTGACATGGCAAAACTGTTCTGCTGCTGGGAAGATGAGTCTATGAAGGAACTGGGGAAGAGCTAGGAAATAAAAAATCAAAGGTGACCATAAGTGCATGACTGTCAATGAAACAGAAGATGGATTATCTTAGCAAACCAGATGCTTACTTTCAGGGATTTAAATTTGCTAGAGAATACACCATGCTTGCTAGGATGGCTGTAATGCAAAGAATGGCTTTCAGTATCAAACATGCAGCTGAACAGTATCTATGCAAAATGGTTTTATTCTGTAATTAATATTCTTTAAAATATTTTCTTTCCTTCCAGGGAACTGAAGTGTTTGGGGTTTTTTTCTCCCCACAACTTTAATTCCTTATTTATTTTCCAAATTCATTTATCTCTCTTTGAGATGTTCATATTATTCAGATATTCTACTAAGCACTCATGGGTAATATCGTGAGCAAATTTAACTACTGCTGTTTTTTTCTTTTTGGAAAGAATAAAGATACCCTCCATGGTATGAATGGCAACTTTTTTTCTGAAGTGACTTTGTAAGACTTTTCAAGCCTGGTTCAGATGTTGCCAGCAGTGGTGGTCTCACACTGGTGTTCCCAACCCTGGCAAATCATACTTTGGCATTCAAGCATGCTAAATTTGGTGTTACTTCCAGGGGTTTTTCCATTTCTTCTGGCAACCAGCTGATGAACTAAACCATGGAACTTTGTGATTCTATTACAATATTTTCCTATCTTGGATGGATACTTAGCTTCTGTAACAAACCCAAGTGTTTTTTTAACTGCCTGAGAAAGTCAGGTCTATGGCTGCATACAAGAAAATATGCAGTTTTAATCTAAAAGATACTGGGAATATAAAATAGATGAAAAACAAATGTCATTCCACCTGGACCTACAGAATTCCTAATAAATAAACACAAATTAATTTTTTTTTCAGTCTTTGGCAAAGACTGTATCCAAAATGTTTGTGTGCTGCTAAAGTTCATCTTTCATTAGAATCTAGCACACAAAAAAGAGGAATGAAACGTGTCTTCCAGTTAAGGTTTCTCCTTATCATTATGATTTCCTAGCTTGCATCTTTCTGCTTTGCCTAAAGAAGAACTGCTTGTTTCTTAGCTCACTGCATTTAAACACCAAAGGTGACAGCCCTCCTTTACAAAAAAAAACAAACAAAACAACCCAAAACAACAAAACACCTAAAGAAAAGAAAGTAAAACTGGAAAAGAGGACTGTTGTCAATTGGAGAAGAGATTAATCTCTAGTTACACCTTTGAGTGATGCAAAGCAGTGTGCAATATGTGTTGATAGGTAGTAGAAGGCAAGATGTATGTGTGTATTTAAAAAAAAAAAGTGCATGTGTGTGTGTGTCTGGCTGATGGTGTTCTCCCTAAATTCTCTTTTTGAAAATACATTGTACTTCTACATTTTTTTAGGCCTGAAGTGATCTTGAAGAAATATACAGGTTGCCTCAAAGAGATTGAAATTTCAAGGACACCTTATAATATATTGAGTAGTCCTGATTTTGTTGGTCTGACCAAAGGATGCACACTAGAGGTTAGTCTGACTTCCATGTATTTCAGTCTTAATGGGTATAAATGTTTTCTGGTTTCTGTTTTTATGACATAATACATTAATTGTACATTAATTGTACACATAGGGATCTAACCTGAGAATCAGAATGGTTATATTTCAGAGAAAGAAAGATGACTGAGATTGATCAGCAAGTAGACCAGTTTTCCAGGTCCTCACTTCTTGCACAGTATCCCTGGATAGTTGTGGTATCCCTACCCCTAAAGGGTAAGATTTTTTGAAGTGCTTAGCACTGATCTAGCTTTGTTTCAGTGGCCTCAGATGGGAATTACTGACATTAACGAGAATAGAATTAGGCACTGACAGTATTGTACAAACCTTAAAAAATTTTGATGCACATAAAATCCAATTATTTGAATGGTTATTTAAAAAAAAAAATATTATACAATCATTCACTACAGAAAACCTGAAGTACTTCCAAAATCACAGTATATATGGGGACAACTGAAACAAAGTCACCTTGAGGAGAGGAACTGTAGAGCACTTACTGTTACAAGCTACCAATGTACAAAATTGGTTTCACTTTTAACTTTAAATGCAACTCAAGTCTATTTCTTTTCAATTGTTCCTGCTTCTAATTAACAGGTTTTCAATGGATAGAAAATTCAAGGGATCTGATCCTAAGTTTGGGAGAGAATATAGTTATTTTACATGGAAAAAGAAGAGTCTTCAAATATAAAAAACTATTTCCAGTGACATGTGTCTCTCAATAAATTTCTTCTCTGGAAATGTATGCTACTTAAGATAGTATTGCAAGCAGATACACGATTTAAAGTTCCATATCAGATACTATTGCAGCAAATCCAAATAAGTTTTTTGTTAACCTGATGCTCTCCAAACATTTTTCTACAAAACATTGAACATTTCCTTTGAAATTACTCAAACTTGGCCAGGCCAAAATAAAGATGAGTACCCTCTTCTGCTCTGTTTATCACTAGTACCTCTGGCCTTCATCTGGCTGGTGAAAAGGTCTAGAGAACAAGTCCTGTGAGGAGAGGCTGAGGGAGGTGGGATTGTTTAGTTTGAAGAAGAGAAGGCTGAGGGGAGACCTCATTGTTCTCTACAACTACCTGAAGGGAGTTTGTGGGGAGGTGGGAGTTGGCCTCTTCTCTCCAGTGAATAATGACAGAATGAGAGGAAATGGCCTGAAGTTGCACCAGGGGAGGTTTAGGCTAGATATTAGAATTTCTTTACCAAAAGAGCTATTGGACACTGGAACAGGCTGCCCAGGGAGGTGGTGGAGTCACCATCCCTTTAAGTATTTAAAAGAAATACAGATGTGGTGCTTAGGGACATGATTTAAGCACTGAATGTGTAGATTAGGTTATGGTTGGACTTGATGATCTTCAAGGTCTTTTCCAACCAGGATGATTCTCTGATTCTGTGATAAAGCTAAACTGTAAACAACCAGATTTCTCAAATGTAATCCTAAAAATTTGGGTTCAGCAAAAATTTTTGACAGCACTTCTTTCTTTTTTTTTTTTCATTTATTATAGATGCTTTTCTGAATAGGAAAGAAGGATAATTATGCTAATTTTCTTCTGTTGCTATGAATCTTAGGAAGTACTTTGTTTTTCATGTTATTTTGAAACTCTGGAGGTTTCAGAGAATGAAATTTAATTGAATTTACCATTTTGTTGGGGAATTAAAATACTGTAAGTGTACAAAACAGGATATGTAGGATAACTAAAAAGAAGTGAAGTAAAAGCAAAAGCTAAAGACTGGATATATGCGCAATTATTTCACTGCCTCAGATTTCGTAGAAAGGTGATCATCGTTAGCAATTATTTTATCTGGCATAATCTATTATCTCTAGATCTGAAAACAGTTCTACTGTACTGAAAAAATGGTGAGTGACTTTAGAAGAAGTCACTGTTTCTGTAGACTGGTCTTCCACAGCTGGAAAAGTACGAGAATTGGAAGTGCTCACAGAAAATCTTCAGGAGTATGCACTGATTTACTATTGGATGACATGTTCTACTCTTTAAATTGTGTTAATGGCTACCAGTGTCCAAAGAGCTGGGCCATGTGCAACGTGTGCTTCATCTATGAACCTGAGTCATCAAGAAAGCACTGGTGCTTAGTGAAGCAATAACAATGAAGCAATAATGACTGATTAATGGAAGGTACTTTCAGGGCATGTTTGACATACAATATATTCTAATTTATGTTCATATTGGCTGTTGTTTTCTATTGTGTTGATTTAAAAGCAAAATCATACTGTATTAACTCAATGGAAAACATAAACATAAAAAAAAAAAAAACACCTTTGAGCAGCTATTTTTAATCCAAGAGGATATGCCGAAATAACACTGAAACTTTGCTTTCCTGTAAGACAGGTTTCCAGAAATACTCTAACGATGCCAGATGTAAACAGGTAAATTAGTGTTTGCACAACACTTTGAGAAGCAAATTGCTTAGTGTTTATTATTACTTTTCATCTGTTCACACTAATAATATTTACATAGTTTATTCTTTTAGTTAAGAAATCTTTCTGCATGTTCATACTCTTGCTTTTAATCCATTTTTAATGCACTTTTCTGTCCTCTTCTTCCTACAGAACATTTATACCATTAGCTTCCCCAAGCCAGGTTTTGTGGAACTGCAGCCTGTCTCTTTTGATGTGGGCACAGAAATCAACCTCTCCTTCAGCACCAAGAACGAGTCTGGGATCATCTTGTTTGGCACAAGTGGCACAGTTGTTCCCCCCAGGAGAAAGCGCAGGTACACTGGGGGGAAAGCTGCCCCTCTGAGGAGAAAGCGCAGACAGACGGGACAGGTATGAGGAACTGAGCAAAAGATAATCCACAGTCATACTGAACTTCTTCCACTTGCTTTGTTTTAAGGCACTGTCAGATGTTTATACTTATTTTAAAATTCAGTGCTTGGGAATAAATTATTTCTAATGGTATCCTTTATCTGGTGGGAGAATCTGATAGAGGCTCAGAATTGTTTTTTTTTTTCACCAGAGTAACTGTTTCTCTTAAAGATTTACAGTAAGGCATCTGTTGCTTGTTGCTAAACAACAACCATATACTGTTCTTCACTCATTCTGAGGACTACTTATGCACTATTAAAGCTTGAAAACATCTCTCATTCCTGTTCAGACAGGCATAAATGAAAATTCTGTTTTCCCTGACACCAAAAAAAAAAGCTACTAAAAGCAGAGCAAGATAAGTCCCGTGCTTGGGATCGCTTCTGCAGGATGTAAGACTTAGTAGTGCTCCAACTTCTCCTTCTCTCCCATAAATTACAAATTTGCAGTATAAATCCTTTCTGAGGAAGAAGATAGACTCAGACGGTTCAGAGGAAGTACCTACAGAATCCCAGTGACTAACTGGTAAAAGCGTGATTGCTGTTAGAAATTATGCAAATCTTGATTCATTAACCTCACAGACAGACAAACTACAACAGAGATAAAGAGAATATTTTGGTGCTTTCTTTGTTCAGGACTTCTGGGAAGTGATATTTCATTATTCTCCTTCCTGCCTGTTCTGGAAAAGATTTCTCAGTGACCTGGAGGAACACATTCCAGGGACAACATGTTATAATGGCTCTCTTGAATGACAGTAACTTCAGGGTAGAGACTCCTTAGTCATTACCCAGCTCTTCAGGTCACAGACATGAGTGTGACATTCATTGCTATAGTAACTGAGGTTAGATCATGAAATCTGCTACAACATGATACTGGTTGCTAGAGTAACTACTAGTGTGATTTGCCAGCCCTCCAAATGCAGAACTCACACTGAGATCAATGCTATTCAGGGCTTGACTGTTTTAAGACCTGGCCTTGTAACAGCAAAAATCAGAATTGTAGGTTACAAGTCTCCATCCTTCCCTGCAAACAGAGATGCAGAGTAAACTCTTTTGATGAGGCTTTCCAGCACGACCTCATTTTACCCATTCCTCATTATAAAAATAAGAGAGAGTCTGAGTACAGCAACAGCAGAATTGAAACTACGGTATCTTTACCATGGTAAGCAAGTAAAAAAGCCTCTGTAAGAAAAACGTATATGCTAATGTAAAACTAAGTGAAACAGCTTATTCCTAAATGTAACTTACCTTCTCAAACCAGCAAATACCTTGCAGGCCTACTATGCGGTGTTCCTGAACAGAGGTCGACTAGAAGTCCACATCTCCACTGGGATACGGGATCCCCACAGAATCACTATCAGACCAGAAGCTGGAGAGTTTCATGATGGCAGACCACACTCCATCCGGATAGAAAGAGCTAAAGGGTAACAAATACCTAGAAGTGCTACAGAGCACACAGCACAGCTGATTTGACAAAGGGAATGTACCAATGTCATTAGCAATCCATGCAAATGCTTCTGCTGAGACAAAGAATTCCATATAATTCCTTCCTTATCAAAAAGTTTCTAGAAGTTAGTTTCTGGCAGTGCTTAGTATTCTGCAGAGCTGGTTTACATGCTTTCATAGCATCTCAGCTTGTTTCTCCACAGACTTATGTTTATCTGAATTGGCATCTTTAACCTTCTGGTAGTTGGCAAATATATTTATTAATCAGATCTGTGGATGAGAAATACTGTTGTGGTGCAGTAAATCACTTTTTCAAGACATACAGAAAAAGACCTTTCTCAAAGTATATGAACAACAACAGCACAGCAGCCTGTAGCCTTTTTGAGATGCCATGCACTGGTGTACACACCTGAGGTTATGGTAGTGCCCAGCTAAGTATGGTAAAACAATGAAGACACACAGTCCCAGATAAATGGCAGTCATTCTTGTTGGACAGCTTCTACCTTCCTCTTTTCAACCAGTAGTTCCCATGGGACTGCTTTGTCTTTAGCTTGTAGCATGTGCATTACCCATGAGACTTTTAAAAAGTCTACAGCATGTATCCGTGTTTGATTCCACAATCAGAGCAGTCTGTAGCAGTGTTTGTCCCCCAGGAAGAAGAGAATAAGTTGTACAAACCAGGAAATAGGGAGCCCAAACAAAATGTGACCCCATGCTGTTTGCATCCTGCTCAGTACTAGATGATTCTACCCACCATGGCAGTACAGCAGGCAGGGCTCTTACCAGGTCACTGTTGCCACGCTCCAAACCACTTCTTCCTATTAGACCAGTGACCAATTATGGCTTCTCCGCTGCACGGTTTTGTCAAGCTCTGTCAGAGAACTACCAAAAAAAACCAGCAGGAGCTGAAAACCTTCTAGTGCTTAATATGCATTTAATGTGAGCTGGTGTAGAAGTAAATGGGGCCTGCAAAGTGGTGATTTCAATACAAGCAATTTTACCAGAGTAAAATATGTATTTCTTTGCTTTCAATTCTTTTTCACAGGATGTTCGCTGTTCAAGTAGATGAAGACAAAGGCCAGACTCAGAGATTGCCAACAGACCAGCCCACCTCTGTTAAGAAACTCTTTGTGGGGGGTACTCCTTCTCAGTTTCAGACTGCACCTCTCAGAAACATTCCACCATTTGAGGGCTGTATATGGAATCTTGTCATTAATGCCATGTAAGTCTCACTGATGCTAACAAATGTCCAGTTAATGAGGCCTGGTTAACTGCCTTGGCTGCCAAAAGAAACTTCATTGTTGCAAGGAATCACACAAACAGCAAGCCCTAGAGTATGGTCAGTTTTCTTATGCTCTTCCTTTTTTTGTCTGCAGTATACACTTCACAGGCTATGCAATTAATGAACTGTTTTACAGACAAGACAGCACCTGTCTATTTAGCCATAAAATCAGATAAATTCAACAGTAATAAGACTTGCCTCAGTTACAAGTATTAATGGTATACTATAACACTATTTTAAGTAAGGTTGATCTCCAAAAGTATACAAATTCTGAGAACCACCATGGGAATTAATTTGCTTTGTGGAAAGTGCATGCTGCAGTAATCTGGAAGGAGCATTAAAGTAAAAGAAATGGAATAGTGAATTAAGTAAAACCTCTACAGAACGTTCCCATCTAAATCTTTCTTTCACATAACTGAAGTAACTAAATTAGGATCTCATCACCTCACATTCCATCAGTGTACATCATAGAGAGAAGGACCTCTCCTCAATTTGATATTCAGCCTACCTAGGCTGGTAAAGCTTGCCAAAGGGGATGCCTGTCTCTCTGCACTGAGTCTAGGGAGGAAAGCCAACGGTGACCATCACATCTAATTTGTGTCCCACTTCTGTACCTAAAACAGATGAGATGAATCCTGGCTCTCGTGTTCTGTGAAGTGGAATTACACTGCAGCATACAGCTATTCTTTTTAAATGTGTGGTAAAAAGGCAGAAAAACTAATAACAGACATTGATTTCTTTGTGTGTTCTCAGCCCCATGGACTTTGCTCAACCCGTGTCCTTTGAAAATGCAGATATTGGCCAATGTCCCTCTCTAGAACCAGAGGTTAGGCCACCTGAAGATGAAGATAAACCAATCCACTCAACGGTCCTTATCCACCCTGAACCAGACACTAATGGGGAGAAAGAAGGGCCAAGGACTCCTCCTGCTTTCCCTCCTCCTCCACCACCATCTCTGTCTTCAACACCTGTAAGTGTAGATCACTTCACTCTGATAAAGTTTGAAAAGTCTCTACCAAGGCAAAACTGAAAAGCTAGCAATCAAGAATTCTGAAGTAATTTGTCACAAAAGTAATAACAATTCAGCATGATACTGTAAAGGGAACACCTTGTTGCAGGTCAGTAAAACCTGTGGCTAATGGAAAACTGGTTAATGTAATTTGTTTGGATTCTCACAACAGTAAATTAAAGAACAATATAGCAGTAGAATTACCTTTAGCCCTAAATCCTTGCATTTCAGGATGTAAGCCACGCAATACCTGATTGGGGTTGGAAAGGAAATTTACCTATGGAAAATGCCTTGTCAGTGACAGGTTGAAAAAACAGGTAGATCAGATGCCTGTTTGATATGAAAATTCATCACTGCTATTTTATAATTTCAGTCAGGAGACTTACGAACTTAAGAACTGACAACCCAGTCACTGCTAAATTGAGCTCAACTGTTCATTTTACTGTCCAGAAAATGTATGTTTGGATACCTGAATATTAAACTGAATAATATACAACCCACAGCTTTATGCAGGATATGGTTCAGTACAGGTGAGGTTTCCGAATGATATGAAAAGACTGCACATTTCCCAGTTAGGAGCCTATTCATACTACCATAATCTACACTAGCATAATAAGACACTTTTGAGCAGTTAACAACCAGAATATTTAACTTCCCTTTGTATATACATCAAATAGAAAAGAGTACATAATTTTGACGGTTTCTCCCAGATTGGCTTCATAAGATCTTGTAACCATTTTGGGAGGCACTCCCACGCTGGGTCAAGTATAATCTTCATTCCCATTTCACATCTCCTGACTGGCACAACATTACAGGACACTGAGTTTGAATTGGATTTTTCTGTGTGACCCACAGTGAGTCAGTTGGCTGCAGATCTGTCAGTTAAAGACAAAGGAACCTAAATTCCTTGGTGCAGTCACTCCTTATTACCTGACTTGTTTTCAGAATTCGTATCTGGTTTTCCTTGGATATACGTAGGATTTCTAACAATGTTTTTCTGCAAAAAAAAGTGCAAAAATTAGGCAACCCCCCCCCCAACTCATTAAGGTTAATTTTACATTTAAGATTCATGGGCACCTTCATTGGCCTGCTACATATGGCACAGTTTTATCTGGAGGGACTTGTCAGGCACTGCTGAAATCTCCACATCACATGCAGCGATCAGTGTACCTGGAAATGGAAGCCTCGGGCCCAAGATAGGCAAGCACCATCTGTTACTACCCTGCCCTGAGCTGCAGTGTCATGTAACGGTCTTCTAATGCTCTAGGGCAGCATTTTTTATTGATTCCCACAAGGTGGAGTAGTTGTAACACGAGGGCTCCGATGCATCTTTCTGGCGTTTACAGTAAGCAAATTTTCAGTATGGTAAGGCTACCATAGAAGAGTAAGGAACCCGGCAACAACAAGGTAAAAAGGGATATCCAGTTTAAAGTTCATTGTGAGAGACTGCAGTCATATTATCCCTTGATCAAGAATTATAAACAAAATAAAAAACCACAGAAGTGCATGAGAGAGCAAGTGCCCACTTTCTAAGACTACAAGCACTAACATTTAAGTAGCAAAATTGAGAGGAATTGATCTACTCATTAATACCAGAACTAGTTCCATTGTAAGTGGGTGAGTTTTGTTCATCACGTGTAGAACCATGATAACTTGAAAAAGAAGTATAAAGTAAAAAAATCTAAATAAAATACCATTACTCCACTTTCTCTCTTGGAAAAACAATGAAACCATTTTAGTATTCTGAAGATTTGAAAATATTTTAAATAAGGCAAGCTTTTGCATAGTTTTTAGCTTCATCTAAGTAAATCCTCCAAAAGTATTTTTCTGGCAAATGTTGCAATAAAGTAAGTAATTATGGTCTAATATTGAGATGGTACTCATGTGGCAGTATACAGAAGCTCAGTGTATAAGGATTGTATATGGAAAACATACAGCAGAAAACACTATTTCCACATAGTGGGCTTAAACAAGGTATACTGTTCTACTTGAGTCCTTTTAGGATCTTTTTTATCTCTGTTATCCATCTGCATGTAAAAGGCGGGGGGGAAATTTATTCCCAAATGAAAACAACTTACTAAAGGTAAGACGAGATCTAGAAGTGGAACAGTTGAGAGTTACACTGGTCACCAGTCTGCTGCTGCTGCTTGCTAAAGATGCCAAAATGTTTCTCAGCATTGGGTAACTGCTGCTTCTGCCTCATGTTATTCACTGCTTCTCAGGATTCGCTTGCCACTGAAGAGCGCCCGCATCACTTCTCCATTTGACTCCATGACGGTATCTTCCACTATTCGTCCATGCATTACTTCATTGTTTTATTAACACTCTTCAGTGAGCTGTGGGGACTGCTTCAGTGGTGCTCCCTTTTTCCCCTAATTAATTTCTTTCTGATTGCTAATACAGCATTGTTTGTAGAGAATGTGTGGCAGTCCACCAGTGGGCTTTTCTCTTCTTCATTTTCACTTTGATACACACATAGCTCCGTGACCTACCAGTCAAGACACTGACATCTGACAAGACTGAACTAAAGTGCAGCTGAAGAGTTCAGTCTTGAGGCTCTTGAGTAATACAGAAGATTATTAAGTAGCCAGGTTTAAACACAGGACACTTTAAGGCCATTTCTGAAAAAAACAAAGCTGGGTTATTTTAATATAGGCTGATGGTCCGTGCTTAGTTCATAGTCTTGTGAGGGCTGTAAAGGTGGCTGTCCTTAGATAAAGGAAAAGCAAACACAGACTTGTGAATAAAACCTGGAAGTTTTTACAAGCATTTTTTCCTTTCACTGACATTTCCACATCAACCTAATGAATGTTCACTATTATCACTCAGTATTTAGCAGTAAAAAAATCAGTGTATGCTTACTCTGATTCCAACCATAACGGTGCATTTGGCACTCTGCCACTCTTTGCCCTTCCTTACACTCCTCCTGCTGGGATAAAGAAAAACTGCAGTTTGCTGATGCTCTTCTAGTGTCTGATGCTGTTGTTCTAGTACTGTTGTTAGTCCCTATCTTCAAATTTTAGCAAGCCCAAATGCTATTGAAAGTATTACATAAACAGTATTGTTATTGCTGATTCTGTTATTGTTATTATTAACATAGTTTTTAAACTTCTAGATAAACCTGCAAAGCTTAAAATAATTAGAAGCTTTACCCAGCATTATGGGAGTATGATTTATTTTTTTTTTTTATTTGATGATGACTGGAAGGCTGCTATCACACATTCATAGCTCTGTTTGGGCCTGCTGAATTGTCTCCGTTTTTTCCCTCCATTGCACACTGATGTGTATTTGTCGTAATGCATGGTGTTCTACCCTGTCATATTAAAACCAGAGCATTCATTGTGGAAAACTAATTTTTAGAGGTGCTCTATACTGTTGGGAAGATTTTTGTGACATGCGAAAGCAAAAAATACAACAGTACTGAAAAACAGAGTGAGAGGGGGAAAGAAATTTCCTCTTTGCGGCTGAAATCTCAGTGCCTGATGAGTCACTCGTGACATTTTCAAAATGTTTCACAGAAGGAGCTCCCTGTGGGCAAAGCACCGCACCTTGTGCTTTGCAGGTCCCTGCTGAGTCAGGGCTCAAACAAGAGACTGTCACCAATCCAGAATGATATCAGCCGCAGTACTTAAAAACAGAGCTCTCAGCTATCAAAGTTTGTTTTTTTTCCCAGTGGTATTGTCCTGATGTTGTGTTGTGTTAGATCCTTTGAGTAGTTTTTTCACAATACTCGCAGTGGGAGGCAAAAGCTAGACATGAGTAGGAGCTGATAATTACCATGGTCTCGCATTGCCCCAGGCACCCTATACAAGAGCTTTAGGGCCAGAGATGAAAAGACCTAGTGAAATTAAAAAGAGAAAATTACAGTGGGCAGAAGATACTTTACCTTCCATTGTTGCAGCACTTTAAGATTAATAGAAGTGGAACAGACAGGGAGGGGTTTCTTTCTTTAACCCCCGGGTGATGTGTCTGCATCAGACAGCTCAAGGGGGTTTAACAGTTGTTGCTTCCATCCATCAGTTATCCGGCTTCCCTTGTTGTTTGTTGAAGCCTTTCAGCAGCACAGGGGGAAACAACAGCACATTAAACAAAGCATACAATTGTAAAACAATATAAAGAAGTAAATGGGGGACTTGTTGACAAGCGCAGGATCTGAAACTGCTTTTAACTTATTATTTTTAAGGTGACTAGATTGCAATTCGACAGCAAAGCATCTCTTATAAAACTGAAGTCTTGCTTCATTTCTGTAAGAGGGCATCCTGCTGTGTAACACTCAGCTATGTGTGCTCAGAGTACATTGAGCTGCCTGAAAATCACTTCAGGCTCCTGTAAATGTCCACTGGTGGCATGAAAGCAGCAATGTTCATATATTACTTTTATTTGCTTTTACAACCAGCTTAATGAGCTCTGCCTTGACACCAAGTTCCTGTCATATTGGTTTATAACTTAAGCTGGTGTGATGAGACATCAACAAGCTGGAAAATTGCAGGGCCAGTGTTCAGATTAGGTGGAATATTCTAACTCCTGAGCAGCTGGACATCCAGCATGTTCTCAGCTGAGACAGACACAAGATATGATCTCTGTATATTTTGCAGGATTCCTGTGCTGCTGACACAGAACCAGCCATTTTGGAAGGTGGCAAGCAATTTGGTCTTTCAAGGAACAGCCACATTGCAGTTGCATTTGATGACACCAAAGTGAAAAACAGGTATATTGTTTATTTCAGCAATGAGTTTTGATGGAATCATGTCAAAATAAAATGCCCCTCCTGATATCGTCAAAAGCATTCCCAATATTATGGGCATAATGTAGAAAAGATCATGTCCTGTGGCTAATTCATTTCATTAGGAATTATGTAAACATAAAAAGCATTAAAGCATGAAATCTAGGCAATGAAGTGCCTGCCTAAGTGGCTCTCACAAAACCAATTTACTTCTTTGTAAAGGTTTGGGCATACACAGATCCCAGACCGATTTGCAGAAAAACACACAGAAGAATGCAATGAGTTAGTTCATAGGTTGCTTTTTTGGAAGAAAGTTTCTTGGTTCATTAAGCTGATAATTCCTTGTAATAAGCAAATTTTTTTTCTCCATCTTCTGATAGTTAAGATCAAGCTTGCACAGTAAACTGGCAAAATGACATTGCCCTCCCAAAGTATAACAATATATACATATAGATATGCCAAGGAATTCCAAGAGCTACTTCTAAAAATTCAGCTGTGGTCAATAGATTTGTGCAGCTATAAATTGTTAATTGTTAATTTTTGCTGTGATGGCACATGATCATTAACAAATATACCATGTCCCACCACTGAGCATTTCGGTGCCTTATGGTTTACAAATCCGTCAGCCTCACACTTATCTTTACCTATAAAGATGCTGTAGTGCAGCACAGTATGTATTTTCACATCTGTTCATTTTAGAAAACGAGGAAAATAATGAAAAGAAATAGGCACTCCTACAGTCCTTGCATGTCTTCTTTTCAAAAAAGTATCCAGGCCTAATCGTTTTCATGCAATGATTTTTCACATTTCTATTATCAACTACTTTCAGGTACTGACTTTACAGCTCAGCTTGGGCTAGATTAGTGATGTGCTGCCAGTACAACCCTAGCAGATAAATCAATCAATTCTTCCCAGGTTTTCTGCTGTAGGGGAGGTTTTTGGCACTACCTTTCCATCCAAGGGGGTCAGTGGTTTTCACAAGACCCCTCAGACACGCTCCCATTTTCAGTTGGGAGAAATCAAAATAGTTGTTTTTTTATCCTGATTGTAAACTCTCTGCATCTGTAAAAGTTTTGCAACCTGTCTTCAGGCAATACAACTCATTAGAAACTCAACATTTGCCAGCTGTCACTACAGCTCGCTCATCTCTGTGAGCATTATGTGTGTGGATGACAGATAACGCCGCTGGAATTTTACAAGCACTGGGATTTTCTAGCAACTACAGCTGCAGCTGAGAATTGGATCTTGAAATTCTATGCCAAGTTTGTACTTTTGTATGTCCACAGCAAAGGGACTAATGAACACTCACATGTCAGGGATCAGATATGTGTGAAATGCAATTCGCGTATAACCAAATTATTTTTCTTAAACCCTGATGGACAAGTAAAATGGCCACCAAATGGATAGTTTTGTTAGAGGAACACAAAAAGGCAAAGCAGATAGATTTTTCTACTGTCTGAATCTGAGTATCTTTTCCTTCGTTTCTGTTTTCTTGTTTGATTTTCAGACTTACAATTGAATTTGAAGTCCAAACAACTGCTGACTCTGGATTGCTGTTTTATATGGCCCGCATCAACCATGCTGATTTTGCTACAGTTCAGATTAAGAATGGACTGCCTTACTTCAGCTATGATCTGGGGAGTGGAGACACCAACACAATGATTTCCAACAAAATAAATGATGGCCAGTGGCACAAGGTAAAATAGTCACTAATGCTAAATTATTCTTTGTAATGCTGAGAGTGAGCTTTGTTTTGCCTTAAGATGTGTGCAAAATGTAGTCTATACAAGCTAAACTTTACAACTCAGCATTTCTGACACCTGCAAAAGTTCTGCTTTCGGATGCCCTGCTGAGAACATGGTACATATTCTACTAACAAAAAAGTTAGTGCTGGCTTTTGAAATTTGTCCTTCAGGAAATATATTTCTGGACATATTTAGAAAATGTCCCATGTATGGTAAGGAACTTCAGAAAATGTTCCATCTTTCCTAATAGGGCTCAGGTGAGGATCAGCTCATTGTAAATACATCATTAAAGCCAGTTGTTTCTTTGTTAATAATGTCACTGTTCAGCCATAATGCTAAGAACAAAGAAAAAAATGACAAAACTTAAGTAAATCTTTCCTGCATTATTAATTCAGTTCTTTAGGGAATAAGTATGATATTCATGGATGTACTTGGCAGCCCCTTCTGTGACTTTATGAGAGGAAGTGTTTATATGCAACACCTGTGGCTTTTAGATGGCAAGCAAAGGAATAATATCAATCACAACCATGAAGTATTTCTGGGCCAAGGACAACAGACATACAGTATTTGGTGACATGATTGAAGGCACCAATAAAGACACAGAAAAAAAAGAACACGTAATAATGTATTCAGGTGATATGTTATGAGAGACATTACGTTTTGGACAGATATCCACATCTCTTATCACTAAATGAGAAAAAATCCAATTGCATTTGCTGTTATGTGTGAATTGGTCTTACTACACACTCTTTGCAGTTATCCTTAGTTCCCCTTTGCTTCATTCCCACCCCGTTCCACAGGAATTTTGTTTTCACTGGATTTTTATTAATGAATCTTCTGATGACAGCAAATGCTCTAAACCAAGTTATTTCATGAGGGGAAAAACTAAAGTTGCAGTCATATTTATCTGTTTTACACAATGCCTAGGAGCACTGGCAGTAGACCAAGGCCTCTTTCTGCTGTACACTCTCTAGATACGGAACAAAGTTTTTTTTTTCTTTTAAATTTTCTTTTTATAATCTCTTAGCCATTTTCTCTATATTCTAAGGTAACTAACTGAAAGATATATTCTTAATGCAAGACTATGCTCTTTGGGTATGCAGCTTAGCACTCTATGAGAGAGGGACCCCTTTCACAGATTCCATATTTGTAGGAGAGAATGGAGACAAAATCCAAAGTCAGAGTTCCCAAAAAGCACAAGGAAGTCCTTTCTGGGAGGAGGAAGAGGACAACCTCTGTAATAAAAAGATGACAATCTTGATTTTTAAGAAAGAAGAGGCTTCTCTGTAAAAGAATCCTTTTAGTGAGAACCTTTTCTCCATTTGAAATGGAGGTTGAAACATTGTCCATCAGTCCTACAGAAGCCACATGGTGCTGCTGCTCTCTCCTTAGGTTCTCTGTAAGACTGCCTATTCCCAGTTCCTCCTTCTGCTCAGGACTCATCTGTCCATCTCAGGTTTACAGTCGTCTGTAAACACCAAGTTCATTCCCTTGCTTTCAGGTCACCCCTTGTCAGTGTTCAGCCATTCCTGTGGTATGACAGATGTGCTGACACACTGGTGCAGGAGGAGCCATGTTAAAGAAAAGCCAAAGGAAAATGCTGTTCATCTCTCTGTGCTACTCCAGTGAGCTAGCCACTGAGCTGTATAGAACTCTGCTAATGTGCATGTTGAGTTGTACATTTTATCCCTTTTTTATACAGAACCATTATTGTACTGATTTGTAGAGATTTCAATATAAACCTTTGGAAAGAAATTGTTCTGTGGTGGTTAGGGTAGAATTTCCTCAACTCCTCCGCAATTGCCCTTCCCCCACGTGATTCACAGCCCATTTTTCTGAACAGAAACCATAATACTGACAGAACATGGTTCATAGTATGTTTACTCTAACATGAACTGTGATCTGATGCACATCCAAACCACTGAAATCATGAACTCAGTATTGTCTGCAAACATATGCTGCAATGAAGATTTGCCACTGGTGCCAGTAACATTCAGCATTTCGTAATCCCAGTACTTAAAATTGCTATCTGATTACAGGAAAAGCAATATTGTGGCATGCCTATGATAGTAACAATTAAGCTTTGTGAAGGAACCCCAAATCCTTCCAATAATTCTGATAAATAATAGTCAAAATGCCTCCTGACCTACAGCTAACTAAAAGGCAGTCAGTCAAACATTTGCACAGACTCTTGCACAGTTCCTGCCATGGTACTCCTGTTAACCACTCCTACTGCTTTCTCCCGTGTTGTTATATATTTCAGACCATAAAGCTAGTTACAGTCTGTAAACTCCTTGTTGTCAGAAAAATATCTATAATTGTATTGCATTTGTGTGTCTTTTTAGATAAAAGTAACTCGAACCAAGCAAGAAGGAAACCTTACGGTAGATGATGTTTCAAACAGGACTGTTAGCCCCAAGAAAGCCGATATCCTGGATGTTGTAGGAATGCTGTATGTTGGAGGATTGCCCATTAACTACACAACTAGAAGGATTGGCCCAGTAAGCAAGTTTAATTAAGTTACTCTACACTCTTTAAGTATGTTTTGATAGGTACCAATGTCTTTCCAGTTTTGTTTTGTTTTGCTTTTCCCCAAGACTGCGCAAGAATATTGATAAAATTAATCTTACTGGAGGTATGCTACGTTCTTTCAGTGGAAAGATACGACTCAGAACCCAGTTAAGGAAATAACAGGTAGTTGCTGTTACGGAAAAGCAGAAAGATTCACACACTTGTATCCATGTGGATCACTGCACAGATGAATTTTAAGGTCCTGAATACTACTTTGTCTTTCTTTTGGCTGTAATTCATCTGGCAGTGAAGTGCTAATAAACAAAGAAAGCATGTCCTAAGCAATGCAAGCCAAAATTACCCTGGACAAAGTAACCAGTAGTAAGTACTGGTCCTTACTGTTGTAATTGGGTTTGTGTCATTACTAGACTAGGAGATTATGTAATTTGAATTAAGGCCATGAAAACTCTTTTGTCCTCTTTCTGTTTCCAAATCAAATGTGAATTATCAATCTATCACTGTTTCAGTTTACATGCCCAGCTTCCATGCTGGCACAGAAGACATCCTTGCAAACAGACAGTTCTGAGAGTTGAATATAATTTTGGACTAAACTTTGTAGAATCAACTAGGAACACTCTATTCCCTCAGCCAGGCCATTTATGGCATCTATCCGCACAATTCCATGTCAGTCATCTCACTTTACTGCTGCCTTCCCACCCCCAGGATATGCCAGTATCAGAATTGGAGAAAAACCTCTTCCCTGCTTTATTTTTCACTCTGTGCAGAGGGATCTTTCAAAGCAGAAGCCAGAACTTGAGTGAATTTGCTTATAGCAAACAACAAATTAGGCATATAGCCCAGCACAATGTGGACAAATAACTGGAATGTTAGTAGCAGCTGTGTCTAGGCTCATTCTGGGTGGTTATACAGAATTGGTAAAGAGGAGGCAGAAGTACAGATCCCAGCAAGGAAACATACCAGACTCTTAAAGAAACTGCACTTGAGTAAATGCCATTGTAGTTAAGAGGATTACAGAGTGGCAAATACTAGTCTATAGACAGGCAAAAGTCCACCAGTCACCATAATAACTTGTGGATGGGGAAGGAAGGGGAAGAGTAACCGTTGTAAATGAGAGTCGTATTCTGTAAAGAAAACTGATCTATAAGATCATATTTCTCTGCAAAGTTTGGATTGTGCAGAAAGCCCAAATTGAGGCAAAGCAACTGCTCATTTGGATTTACCAAACCACATTTGAGGCACTGAAAACCAAAAGTAGTACCTAACCACCCACAAAATATACTTCCTAATACTACCAAATTGTGCTTTTTAAAATTTACAAATACTAATCTAAGCAGAATGGTATTAGTAAATCCTTACTTACTGCTCCTTGTCAGAAGTAACGGAGGGAACCCCATACAGGTAAATGTCTCGGGTAAAATTACCAGCAGCGCAGAGAACTATATCCAGTATCTTCATCTACTCACAAACCCCATAACCTAGTCAATTAAAAAGGTAAAGTATAGACCATTAAATTCCTGCATTGCTGATGTAATTTGCTATGTTTCATTATGCAGTATATTATTTTATATCCCCTCCATTAAGCCAAATAGATGTGACTCAGATCATATCCCTGAAAAGGAATGTAATTCATCCCCAGTATGACTGAGATTAGATTCCAATTACAATCAGATATTAAGGATTAGCCATGTAAAATTCACATTTTATTCAGCTCCATAAATCCAGCAGAGAGGCAGAGGAAAGGTACTTTTTGATGACATGCTTTAGGCCTTTATTCTGAACATTTCAGCCTTCTTTGCACAGTTACACATTTTGTTTGAAATACTGACTGCAGGTCACCTATAGCATCAATGGCTGCATCAGAAATTTTAAAATGACAGAATCACCTGTTGACCTGGATAATCCAACTTCGAGCTTCAATGTTGGAAAATGCTTTGTCACTGCACAGGAAGGAACATACTTCGATGGAACAGGCTTTGCCAAAACAGGTAATGAACAGCAATTCTGCTGGTAGACAAGGAACAGAGAAAGAGGAGATGCTGCTTTCAAAAACATGCAGTGCAGCCTAAACTCCTCTTGACTCTTACTGATCATTTTTAGTTTACTTTCTTGCAAGGTCTGATGCGAAGCACAGCCACCATAACAGTTACTTACATGATTTCAGATGAAATGGAGTGCATTAATAATGCTGAGTTAGTTACCTTGCACTACTGGCAACACACTTTGTGTGATTATTAAGAATAAGGCACGAAATGTTTTCCTCATTTTATTATGCTTCCCCTCTTCTCTCCAAGTTGGTGCATACAAAGTGGGAACAGACCTGCTTGTGGAATTTGAGTTCCGTACAACACGAATGAATGGTGTTCTGCTCGGAGTCAGCAGCCAGAGAATGGATGGACTTGGCATCGAATTAGTAGATGGAAAAGTGAGTAGCAAAGCATTTTTGGCTCTTTATAGAGACTGATTCTAGAAAGCACAGGTAGTTTAAATGCAAGCTTGCTATCCCAATATGAAGGCATCTCAGTCAGTGTCAGGGCTCTCCTTTATGCAGCACTTGCCACTTCCCATACACCAAGAGGCTCTTACACTTTTACGGAGTTATTTTAAAACATTCTGTAACACTTGAGTTTCCTAAAACTGCAACATCAAGACTTAGAGAGAATACGAAAAGTTCTGAGGGAAGAGTTTTGCCATTAATAATACTAGTTTGTTGTGTATATCTCCATAGATATCCTGATCTGGTAAACCAGACAGTAGTCTGTCACTATAAAGAGCTGTTTTTTCAGGGGACTCTCAAAAACTAAGGCAAAAATGGAAAAATTACAACCTATAAAACAATTCAGCATATTTTTACTAGTGTTTATCTCAGTGAAGTAACCCAGACCCTAGTGAGCCTATGCAGAGGGACAGCAATCCACAGAGTCTGGTATTAAATCAGAGCTTCTATATGTGCAGTCAGAGCCTGTTGACTTAAATCAACAAAAACATAATAAAAATAAGAACTATAGAACTGTTTTGAGAACTCTCTGACTTTCATGTCACACTTTTCAGGTAATGTTTCATGTTGACAATGGTGCAGGCCGATTCTCTGCTATCTATGAGCCTGATGCACCAGGCAGCTTGTGTGATGGACAGTGGCACAAGGTTCTTGCAAACAAGATCAAACACCGTTTAGAGCTGACTGTGGATGACAGACAGGTGGATGGTAACAGCCCAAACAGAGCCTCAACCTCAGCAGACACGAACGACCCTGTCTTTGTTGGAGGATATCCAGGTGAACAGTTCACTCACAAATAATGCTTTACTTGTGCTCTAGCAACACTGCCTTGGTAATCTCTTAAATGCAATTAGGATTAGTATGGTAAAGGGGACAGATAAGACTAAGTTGGCATGGATGCTCATTTCTGCATTCAGCTGCATTTTAGAACGAGTTCTTCTGCAGCACCAAGGGACTCACAGATCCCCCTGCCCCATCTCAAAGGTAGGCACTGTCACAGGAGCAGACAGATCTTCTGCCTTCTGCTACCTGCACACACACAGCCTCCCTCTTAAAAATTCCCATTTAGTAATGGCATAATAGTTTGCTTTAATAGTAACAGTATTTGGTGAATTTAAATTTAACTAAAGAATACATACAGGCCCTTGGGGGAAGGAGAGGGTGGGTGGGCAGGGCACTGCAAATGTGGAAATCAGCCAGTAAAACCTGAGGAACATGGACAACAGCTTGCACAGAGAAGTGAGAGAACACCATCTCTTCCTGATGAATGTCTTTGCTCATGGTCTGGTGTTTTTTAAAGGGGTAAAAAATATCAGAATTTGCTATTCAGTATTCTGGAACTCCTTGAGAACTTGCTCCAGGCAGTGGTAATTGAAAAGGATCCAGAACTAGGTTGAGCTCAGTAGCTAGGTTCACCTTCCACTAGAGAATCAACAAGTTTATCTAAAAGCAGTTCACTTTCTGAAAACACAGCTAAGATGTTTGCAAAGTGCCAATTTTGATGCATTTACAATGAAGTTTCCCTGCAGTTTGCAAACAAAAAAGCTAAGTATGTTTGAAGTATGTCTGCTCTAGCACATACTGAGGTCAGTGGCCTCTTAATTCTTAATTGAGTTTCTTGAAATTGTTTTTCCCCCCATTCTAATGTGTGATACAATGCATCCAAAAATCCTTCTCTCTCAAGCTTCAAATAATTTGAAAAAATGTTCTTGACACGGAGATGTGCAAGTTGTACTTTTGTCACAGTGGCTATTGATAAGGACAAACAACTTTGTGGCAGGACAACAGGTTTGTGGCTGCCTTTTTATAACAAAACAGGATCCTAGCGTAGGAGCTGGCTCTAAAGAAACACTGCAGATGGAGTCACTGTCTCATTCTGGGTCTCTACGTCAAGAAAAATAAATGGAAGTAACACTGCAATCTGTACAAAACAAGCCTACACTTATGTCATGTTGAAGTGATATTCCCGAGTTCAGCCACATGGCAAGTTAGGAAATTATTTCATAAACATACGTGCACATTTCAACACTTCACACGTCTCTTGCTGTCTAGTCTAGCTCAATCAAGAATTGTTTTAACATTTTCAATACCTAGACAGCCTCATCCCAAATTTAAAACACAGGAACATGGGAATTTATAGAATTACTAAGCATTTGTATTTTACAGTCCTTGAGTCTTTTCCTAGCTGGATAAAACACTTGTAAACCAGCTAGAATTAGCTGGTGAAGAATTTCCTTTACAGAGAAACTTTTCACCACCAGAGCAAGGATATAAATTCCTGACTACCCATAAAAGCCATTACTTATCACCTGCTATCACTCTTCCCTGTGCAAAAAGGAATAGATGGATTCAACAATCTCATCCTCTGGGAAACAGCATAATGCTATGGCCAGTCATTCCTCTACACATATAAAGTTACTTCTGCAACCCTTGCTTTATCAGTCATATAGATTTGTATTGTAGTGCATCCCTGTAGCCCCATTTTCTCTTGGAAGAACTATGACAATCAAGTTGTGCCATGAATTTCAAGCAGTTGAGAGAAATATTTCCAGCTTTTCAGTCAAACTAACTCTCACTTCTATCCTCTGGTCACACTAGAATAGTTCCCTCCTTCTTTAGCGGAAGAGATGTACTCAAATCCCTGGCTTTAATATCAGCAAGAAAAACAAACACAAAAACAAAAAACCCCAACAAACCAGAATGCTTGAAAACTGTTAAAACCGTTCATTAAATGACACCTGAAGGCCATACTGAGGAACTGGCTTTCTCATTATGTTAGGGCTAAGAACTGTATCCACTCAAAGCTTTTTATTTTTGCCCTGTTATCCGGTACATAAATAGCATGAGAGGTTGGAAATCTGCAGGATGAGCACATATGCATTATACATCATTTGCAGGTAGCAAGCTGCCATTTGGCTATTTTCCTTCATTTCCTTTCTGTCGTATAACTGAGTTACATGGTTTACAATGGCAGTTTAAACATGTTCAGAATCTGCCACTGTCATGCCAGGACAGAAAAAGGAATGAAGACTGGATTGTTACGACTAATGGAAGCATTTATCACATTCACTCATAATGTTTGTCATTTTTTGAATAAAGACATCAAATAAAACATCTGTTCTCCTGCAGGACTCTCAACAAACAAGTACTTACCAACTCAGACTTACTAAATTCCTTTTGCCTTTTTTTTTTTTGTCCCCTCCTTCAGATGGTGTGACCCAGTTTGGGCTGACCACTAATACCCGTTTTAAAGGATGTATTCGATTTCTGAAGCTCACCAAGGGCACTGCTAAACCTCAAGAGATTACCTTCAGCAAAGCTTTGGAGCTGAAGGGTGTTCAACCTCTGTCATGCCCCGCAAACTAACTGTCATTCAACCGATATGGGTCTGTTTATGTAAGCACCTCAGATTAAAAAGAAAAAAAAAAATCTATATATACATTTAATTCATAATAAAATGTCTTTATGCAAGTATTTGAGTTGTGTTTGTGGTATATTCAAACAGCTATTTTGGTACCTCCAAAGGGTACCTCCAAAGAATGCAAGAACTAATCCTTTCCCCCCACCCCCTTCATTAAGGGAGTAGAACAATAATTTTTATCTACCTCTTTATAGCTTGAAATTGACATTTTTCATCATTCTTCTGATGAGTGAGACCACATACTCTGCAGGGTGTTCCTTTACTATGGAACTTAGAATCACAGAATATCTCAAGTTGGTGCTCCCTAAATACTTTTGGTGAGTTAGATCTGTAAATTTGCATTCCTTCATCATTCTAAATACAGTGCACTTGTGTGCGTGCACACCTCTGTCCTTCATTAGAAACGGGCATATTACCTTGCTTAAATCACTCCCAAGAGCTTTTAGAAAATTTTTCTGACCATGCTATTTCCCATGAAAAGTTCACTGAGAAATTAAAAATTGTATGTAGTCCACGTGGCTGCTGTCATGGCTATAGCCATGGAACTAAGTGCAGGGAAAGAAAATGTTACTGTTTGCTTGATTTATTTGGATTATTGAAATATGTCGCACCTAAAATCCTTGCTATATCACTAGAACAGCACTGGGTTTTAATAGAGGTTATTTTGAATGATGTTGGGAGATGTAGTCTGTAAGAGAGGTTCTACTGGATATCTGGAAATATGGTTTTTAAATGATCCTTAATAAATCAAGACTGACAGTGCCCCTCGCTCCAACTACACGACACTGAAGTGACAGCAAAATTCACAGGCACGTTTCTAAAGGAAGATGAAATCTGACACTACTGCACTGGAGCAGAATGGGGTAAAGCAGGAGAATCCCAGAGATTATTAGCATGGCACATGTTGCTGATCTCTACTGTCATCTATTTAATTAAATCCTTAAGGTAAAAGCAGCTTCCAAAGTTAGACTCTACTGCTTCTGCTTGATGCTGTCAGTTTGTGAGGAATTCTGAATACAGAAGCCACTCTAGATCTTCCTTAAATAAAATTTAGAATGCTCTGTGGATAGCAGTTTAAACATAAATGGGGAAAGTTACTTCCTAGATTCTCACTAAAAATACCAAATCCTAGTGAGTTGCCTCACTGCTTTGTCTGTTTTAGAGGACTATGAAATCATCCCCAGTCTGAATTATCTTTTCTATTTTGTTTCAATTGTTTCAAATTATTAAACTCTACTTTTCTAAAGGTTGTGTTTGGACATGCAGAACATGTACTGTACAAATGTAAAAACTACCCACACAAAAGAGAAAAAACAACAGGAAAAAAAAAAAAAAAAAACCACACCAAAAACCCCTAACAGTAACATGGCACAACCACACAATTAAAAGGAAAAGTTTTTTAAAAACTTTTTTTTCTGCCCACAGTGAGCCTTGAATGCACTTTTTCAGAATTTCTGACACAACTAGAAAAAAGTTAGCTGCAAAATTTGTGCATAGGCTAGCTGCAAAATTTGTGCTGCCAGAGAGCCCTCCTGCAGAAGTGCTTTTTGTTTTACAAAAGGCCTCTTTGGCATATAATATTCCTTCAAAGTGCCATGGAAAAAATACCTTTACACTGGAAAGCTACATCAAAGAGATGGTAATAAATGTGTATATTGCCACTCTAATGATTTAGGGAGCCTAACATTCATCAGCTACACCTTAAGAAAAGCATCTAGCTTCAGTGAAGTCCTGAAGTAACTGACTCCAGCAAATATTTTAGTTTTCACTTGCAACTAGCCCTCTAATGTTAACAGTTAATGGCTGTGCAATGTTACACGCATTCAAAGTGCTAAGAATCAGTAAAGCATGCATTTGTCTCTAAAAAAGCCTAATTATGGGACATGTACCGTGTAACATTAACTTCTACATTCTTGTGCTACTAACAAGCACGCTGTAAAATATTCATGTGTTTCTATTTAATTCTCTTTATGTCCCTTGTATTTACCTACATTAATCCCTTTAATATTTCAGAACAGTTGGAGCAGCTCAAGAAATATAGGCCATAACACTTCAAATACAGTTGCATATTTCCAAAATCCTTTAAAAACATGAACTGAAGCCCCAAGACTTTTCTGCAGAGGTATTTATGTTATTGTCATGAACGTCTCACAACGTTTCCTAGCCTCAAGGTTCTACTCAGCATGTTGGATTCGTTTTTAACCCAAACTTGCTTGCAAAGTTTTATGGGTTTGCTGTTGTTTGGGTATATTTTTTTACTTGAAGACACAAGGGAAATTCAAACAAATTAGTCTAGAATGCCATGAGTTTCTGCCTCACCCTGCCTCCCAGGCAGGAAATTGCCTCTGCTCTGCTCAGCATTGCATCAGCCATGGTCTTTCACATAAAGATGTCTTTGCCTTAGAAACAAAGACTGGAGTTTCTGCATAAAATAAATTGAAAGAAAAAAAAAAAAAAAAGAGAGGCTTTTATATTCTTTGCTTTGTTGACTTCTTTCTCCCTTGCATGGCCTTCCAGGAATGTGTGGGACAGAGCAAAAACAATGAAACAGTGTACATTATTGCATTTCTTGAACTTTAGGGTGGAAAGTTGCTGTCCTCTGCTAAAGGAAATAAATGCAGTAGGCTGAAACAACAGCTACTTCAGCAAATAGCAAAGCTAAAAGGAAACAGAAAAACTTGCCTAATCTGTTTTGATAGATCACTGAGTGGATGCACCAAGAACTGTTAGTAAAACTTTCTGCCTTTGAAGATTGAGCAGAGCATCTGGAAATGATCCCAGCTCCCTATTATTACCTTCAACTGTACAACATGTTTGTAGATAAAATTTCCCAAAAATAGCAGTTTCTGAGCCTCAGAGCCATATGCAAACTGCTTGAGATTATGTCACTATTCCAGAAGCGATGTAATTTCCCACTTCAAGACTGCAAATGAATACACAGCTACAGAACACAAGTATTTAAACCCTTATTGGATGCATGTTTTGCATACAAAAGTTTTTACTGCCTTCTTTTGTTGTCTTTCTCACACATTAAGTACTTTTCTCTGCTAAAGTTCAAAACCAGAAACTTCACATCCACATGTTTTTAACGTTGTATTTAAGACTGACCCTGTTGGCTGAGGTCACTCTTGGGCATTTACGATGAACATTCACTCTGTATGGGACAAATTCCTCTTCATTTCTAGTTTTAGGCAAACTGGTGTGTATAAAAAAGTTGTTGGTTTGATCTTAAATACAATCAGTTTTCAATTTACACTCTTTGTAAAGAGTAATTTGATTGCTCTTGCTATGAAATCATACTTTCAGCTCTTTATAGAAGCTTATCAAGGAAAAAAAACATTTCGCTGGCTTAGTAATCTTCTTTAGAATGTACAAGAAAAACTTTAAATGCTTAAAAATGCAAACCGTTTAACCTGTAGCTCTTTTAACATAGAAACCACTAGGAATGCCATTTCCAGTACGTCACAGTACGCGCAAGTAAAATTTTTCATGTGCCTGCTTCAGTACCCACAGAAGATCCTTGCCCCCACCTACACAGCCCATTTTGAACCTTTAAAGAAAACCTTGCCATTTTCAGCTGTCTAGGATTTTCTAAAACCCTATAAAAACTCTTCTGAAAATAACATACACAATGAAAAATATTATTTTCAGATAATCTAATGAGACACCATAGTTAGGCCACTGGATTTTTAATTTTTAATTTTTTTCTATCATCTGCATTTCCTAATGAAAAAAACCCTACCAGTTCTTCAGTCAACCATCAAGTCTTAAAGCCTACATATAAGCTGAACTTCTGGTGTAAATATGTAGGAAGAAACATCACTTCCACTGTTTCATGCTTCACACATAGACACAAAAACATCCAGACCTTTCTTCACATTAATTCCTTAAGTATACTGCTGACGTGTCATGCAATGGAATTGAAACAAAACACCAAATTATTCAGTCTAAATATTTCTATGCTGTTACTCTTCATACTCAAGCGTACAACTAATTTCTTCAGGTTCCTTTATGTTCCAGATAATTCCCCATATGATGCATTTATTTCAACTCCAAAACCCAAACCTTTCCTCTTCAAGTTTAGCATAAAATTACAGCATTTCAGAAACTAAAATTTCTAGTTTAAGCAAAGAAAGAAACAGTCAGTGCTCTTGTACACTCATCGTGCTTCCCCTGGGACAAACATAGGAACCTTTAGCCCAAATCTGAGTCTCATCATTTTCACTTGTCTATGGAGTTACCGATTTTGAAGAGAACTGCACAAAACTTTCCTAATGTTAGAGTCCCCTTCTTTTTCAAAAGAATGTTTGAGTACAAGATGAGACTTACGCTTTCTGCTTGCCCTGTATTAGAGAACTAACACTCTGTAATAATAATACTGAAAGTAGATGTCTAGAGCTTCAATTACTAACTTTTATGATAGATAGTATTATGAAATACTCTGCAAAGCTGAATAATCTGCTGTGACATCTCCCCTTTTAATAATAATTTATTTTGACAACTTCAGTACTTCTATTTGGCAAGAGCAAGGAGGGATGACTGGCAGCTGAGGCCCTACAGTACCTGAATTTCCTGTGGTTTGCTTCATTATGATTCTGTACTGCAATATAACATGAATTTGATTTAAACAGCTGAAAGCCTCAGTCTTTCACTGAGTTTCACATCAACAGAATGGCTTCCTTGGAGAGGAAAAAACTACTACACGAGCTACCATCCCTCTGCATTGAGGGAATGCAGAATGTGGAGTGAAGTAGCCTCCCACATCCCTCAGGGGCATAAGGTTCGATGGAGTAAATCAGGGCCCTTTCCTCCCCAGCTGTGAATGATTTGAAGTTAAGAGTCGTCTTAGGAACTGAGATGTCTGGAGATGTAGACATGCCTAAGACAGCATAGACTGGTATCTCTACAGTTTACATCAGTTTACCCCAGCTGAAGATTCAGGAAAAATGCAAATACTGCAAGTTATTCTAGTATTTCTTATTTAGCACCTGTTCAGACAACAACTGTTTCATTCCTCTTTTTAAAATTCTATTTATGTTAAATTTCCTTGAGGGAAAGTCATCACATCTCTCTCTCTCTCAGAGAGCCTTCCAATGCCTCCCTGAGCAGGACCGGCTTGGCTACTCCAAGGCTTTTGTGGACTGTCACTGGACCTTGGACTTGGGCACCCCTATCTGCTGCCAAGTCCACTTTGGGACTTTTTTGGTCATGAAGTAATTACATACTGAGAAGCATGGGTTACATATTTGTATGCATTTGTAATTCACCATCATCGTTATTATTACTACTTCATTAAACCTCATTTTTTTCCCCAACTTTAGTGCATCTCTCCCTTATTCCCCTTTTTATAATCCCATGGGACAGTAGTGGGAGCATAACAGGACATCTGTCAGATGTTTACTGGCTAAACTGTGACACCCCTCCAGAGCTCTTCTAACTCCTACTGCCTCAGAATCCAAATTATAAGCCTGATCTGTCAACTGGGAGAGCAGGGCTGCATGCCCAGATGGTGCTAGTGACCAGGAAGCAGCAAAGTTTGGTCACTCCAGAAGCTGCAGAAAGGCCCGCTATCACCCTGGGTGTTTTGTTTCATTTCATGTCACTGGTAAAACCTTTGTTCTTAATTGGACTTGGTAGCTCTGCCATAATTCATTACAGCACCTAGCATTAGGGTTACTCTTGACGAAGTACAGCAGAACCCCAGTTTAGGGACAAGCTTCCAGATCTGAGTAATATCAAATGTTAATAGCTAGTTTCTTTTCCACAAAGAAATAAACCCCCCAGTAAGCCTGAGATGCAAGTGCAACCACTTAGATTTTTGTCACAGAGCTGCAGCATTTTAAGAAATTAACCTTACATGCCTCAAGCCTGTTTCTGCTAATGGTTGCATTATTGCTACTCTTCAGTCCATTTTGACAATCTGAACAAGTCTCCCCATTAAGTAATAGAGGGTTTAACAAAGGGGGTGTATTTGGCTAGAATAGCTGATCAAATTGGTTGAGAATTCACTGATACTTAGGCAACAAGAAAAAATCTAAGTACCTTCTGACTGCTGTTAAAAAACCATGGGAAGTCTGAAGGTCGAAAGAGCAGGGTACTGCTAATATTGCACTCCTCCAGCCCATGGACTGCTGGACAGAAGAGAAAACTTCCCCCATAGAAACTACCTGCAACAGTGACTTGCCCTAAATTAGAAAACCCAGCTTTCATCTGAGGCTGCATACAGCTGGTGCACACTGACGGAAAAGGCTACAACATGCAAAACACTGAAATCACATCTACATATGAGATTATACATTCACACAGCCAGGCATACAGCTCTGAGAAACAAATAAGCAGGTCAGGAATGCCATTATACCGGGGCAGCAAAAAGGCTACAGATGGGAGCACTCAGTCTGCAAATCTGCACCTGGGCCAGACACAAAATGGCTCACAGTGGTTTGTTTCTGGCTTTTCTCATGTAAATGAAAGAATGAAAACAATGTACTATAAAACTTTGCTCAATGCTTTATGGTCTCTACTGTATGCTCTTCTGAAGATCACAACTGTTCAACAAGCAGCTAATGATTAGGGATATAGGTAGGTTTTCAACAATGTTCTGGAGTTTGGTTGGTGGGGGTTTTTTCTAAATTATTATGGGCCAGAAAAATGAAACACTGCATCTTACACCACTAAGTTGCTTAATGACCATCCTATAAAGGGGTAAAGGAGAGGAAAAAACCCTGTATCCAAACATTATGCTTGAAAATGCAAACTAAAGGCAGCAGTGCTGCATTCCAGTATTGACCAAAATCCCACATAGCCACCTTGAAGCTTCTGATTCCATGTCAGAGCTCTAAAACCAAGTTTGCACGATGCAAATATGCTCAGCAGAAGACTAGGGCAAACATGGCCACAATGGACAATCACACCTTTGCATACATTGTCTAGAAGATGTGTGTTCTTTTAAGCCTCCAAGCAGTCTTATATACATAACTGCAGTACCAGTTGGCACAGAGGAGAACCTTATGAGGGTCAACAAGGGCAAGTGTAGGGTCCTGCACCTGGGGAGGAAGAACCCCATGCACCAATATAGGTTAGGGGTGGACCTGCTGGAAAGCAGTTCTGAGGAGAAGGATCTGGGAGTCCTGGTAGATAGTAAATTATCCATGAGCCAGCAGTGTGCCCTTACTGCCAAGAGCGCAAATGGAATCCTGGGGTGCATAAGGAACAGTGTGGCCAGGAGGCCAAGAGAGGTCATTCTCTTGCTTTACTCTGCCCTGGTGAGGCCACAGCTGGAATACTGTACCATTTCTGGGCTCCACAGTTTCAGAGAGACGGGGAACTACTGGAGAGAGTCCAGGGGGGCAACAAAGATGACTGGGAGATTGGAGAATCTCCCTTATGGGGAAAGGCTGAGAGAGCTGGGACTCTTTAGCCTGGAGAAGAGAAGGCTGAGGGGAGACCTTATCAATGTCTACAATATCTAAAGGGTGGGTGCAAGGAGGATGGAGCCAGACTCTTTTCAGTAGTTCCCAGTGACAGGACGAGGGGCAATGGGCAAAAGCTGGAACACAGGAAGTTCCATTTAAATGTGAAGAAAAACTTATTTACAGAGAGGTTGACAGAGCACTGGAACAGGCTGCCCAGGGAAGTTGTAGAGTCCCCTTCTCTGGAGATACTCAAGACCCACCTGGACGCAGTCCTGAGTAATGTGCTCTAGGGGATCCTGCTTTAGCAGGGGAGTTGGACTAGGTGATCTCTAGAGGTCCCTTTCAACTCTAACAATTCCATGATTCCATGACTGATAGTATTTTGCACAGATAATCTATAATTTAGCTGTTTGGCAACCTGACTTTTTACACCACTTCTTAGGTGGCTGATTTGGGGCCATGAAGAAAGCAAAATAGGCCTTGTCTTGTGCCATGGGGGATACTCTTGAAAGAGATGTGGATAGGCCTAGCTCTAGAAGAAAGAGTCTTGCAGCAAAAGAAAAAAAAACAAATAACCAAAACTCCCACCAAACAGCAGAAAGGGCTTGATGAGGCCACCTCCCTCATCCCTTCCTATTTGCAGAGCGATGGCCTGCCCAGTAATTCCCCATTTGTTTTTGTGCATGAGGTTTCCCTGTGACCAGGCCTTTCCCTAGCAGGTGTCAGCACTCTGTGCCCCTACTTGGCAAGTGTCCCCATGGCGGGAGATCAGGGTGCAGAGGAAGAAGAGCTAGGTAGCTTATATACTTGCAAGGATTCCTGAACTCATCCTTTTTAAATTTAGTAATGCCAACTTTGGAGAGATTTCTCTCCCAGAACCAGTTCAAGGCAGCAGACATAACAGCACTTCAGCTCTGTAGCTGGCCAAATGCAAGCACGCTTCAAGATAAAGGCAAAATTACAATAAGGGCAATTTTACAGTCCTGCTTCATTTATCAAACCTGACATGTACTGCACATTATGATTTCCATGTAATAGTTTGACTGTAAATTTACCCTCAGCAAGATCCTTTTATATGCATTCAAACTAATTTACCTCTTGCTGATCGAGTCCTAACTTGTAATTTGCTTAAATGCAGAGCCTAAATTGACTAAATCAAATGCATTTGCGCAAACTCAATAAACGGAACCATTACCCACTGAAATAAGCCAGTCTCCTAAGAGCATCAAATGCTTTCTTACAGTAGAAGAGTTGGCTCAGGAGCCAACCCCCACTCCAGCTAATGACCATGTTTCCCTCTCTGTTTCATTAGCCACTCTGAGGCCTCTAATAATTTTTTTTCTCCCTCTAAACGGAAGTGCAAGAAGCATATTTAGCTTTATCAAGTACTGCAAGCAAAGCAACTACAGCTCATTTTCCAGTGTAATGAAAAGGAACCAGTGAAGAAAGAGACATTTGAGTATCCCTGTTAATGCCTACATTAGCTAAGCCATAGCCATCCTTAAAGATCTCAACCACCTAGCACACTACATCCATTTGCAGAGAAGGTCATAAAATTATTGGAGCACTGTGTCAGTACATGTTGTTTATAGCAGTGCAAATACTGTTGAGTCATTCTGATCCACCTTCGACTCAGTGCTTAGAAAGGGACATTGATTTGCACTTGCAGAGTAACCATTTAAAAACTAACACACTGCCATAAGTTGGGAATGCATTCACTCTTTTAATGAAGGATGCACAAACCAGGATCCACCCAAAAGGGATGGAGGACTTTGTCAACTGCACCACAGCCTACCCTAAGTATTTTACTAGTGTAACTTTATTTCGATGGCTTTGTAATTTCAGCATAATCATAGAATGATTTAGGTTAGAAAAGACCTTTAAGATCATCAAGTCCAGCCATAATGGTGGCAAGAGCAATGGGAGACAGCATCTAGTACTTTACACCAGCTTAAAAATCCCGCGTTGGATCAAAAGTCTGTAAAACTTCATGCTTATTGAAAATAATATCTGAACGACACATGGTACACCACCAATATCTGTTCTAATATGTAGCATTACTACTGCAGGGCAGTACTGCCACACCAAGTATTCTCACTAGAAGTTACTACTAAGGGCACACCTTCAAGCCATGATGTAAGGTGGGTTAAGCAGTGAAGGTCATTCTCAGTTAAAGTCTTAAACTATACTTCAGGTATCTAGCTGACATGAAGGGGGGGAAAAATTACCAAAATTAATAAGACAATTAAAAAAAAATTGCTGTTATGAATAAAAGAAATATATAACCAGAACTGAAAGTACTAAACTAGCAGACTAATTTGGGCTACAACTGCCAAGTTTTTAATACAAATAATTAATAAAGCATAGCATTTATTAAATACTTATCATTAAGATGCTTCTGGAATATTAACTCATCCATTTTTCTTTTAACAATTGAAAGTCATAATTTGGACTTACTACAAAGAGCATGCTTATGGCAAATCCATAAAACCCAGGAAATTAAGTTATCCAATGCAATAATACCCCCATTCTATTTTATCTGTTTCTCCTTTGAAACTTCTGCCTTCAGTTCCTTCTATGATGATTTCCATCAAAAATCAATAATAAGTAAGACTCTGTTGTGGTTTCTAAGATAACATATTAAAGAATTATGTACAGATCTACCAGAGACAGATTTTCCTGGGACATGCCTGCGAAGCTCTGCTGCAGCTTCATATAAATTGGCCCTGAAGAGTGACAGCAGTAATAAAGGGTGGCTTGTGATTGAGAAATAATTCTGCACTTCGTGGGGTCTTGACTCACCCTAGTGCAGGATTAATGATGCTAAACGTGGGGAACTGCAGCCTCGTAGGATGCCTGCCAGCTGAGAGCATGTTATAGCACGCTCTTAGCAGCAACATCAGCAATCCAGTGCAAATTCTGCCTTGGTAGTATAAAAAATTGCCAAAAGGTAATGCCTCTTACAAAGATTTTGGCATGTGGCCAATGTTTGGTCTGACAGCTCCTCACTCAACAACTGAGATTAAAAAAGGGACACTGAAGCAGTCAGGTGAGGGAACAGGACACAGGGCAGGAGGCAACATTGAATGGCAGCAGAGGAAACTTTCTAAGAAAGCATTTCTTCAACCATCAGCCACCAAGGGAATTCTGCCTGCTGGACTGAACCTATAGATATCTAAAACATGTATCTAGTAATTCTGAAAACATCCTTCTGTTTAATTTGCTTCTGAAGTTTGCAGTTAAGATTTGCTGTGTCTTCCCTGCCTCAAAAAGGCATGTGAATGCAGATCACAGAATTACAGAATTGTCATGGTTGGAAAGGACCTTTAAGATCACCGAGTCCAACCATCAACTCCAAAAAAACCCAAAAAACAAAACCTTGGCCACTAGAGCATGTCCTGAAGTACCAAATCTACATGGCTTTTGAATACCTCCAGGGATGGTGACTCAACACCTCCCTGAGCAGGCTGTTCCAGTGCCTGACCATTCTTTCAGTATAGAAATTCTTCCTAATATCCAATCTAAACCTTCCCTGCAGCAACTTCAGGACATTTCCTCTGGCAGAAGAGGCCAACACCCACCTCACTACAACCTCCTTTCAGGTAGTTGTAGAGGGCAATGAGGTCTTCCCTCAGCTTCCTTTTCTTCAGACTAAACAATCCCAGTTCCCTCAGTCGCTCCTCATATGACTTGTTCTCCAGACCCTTCACTAGGTTGGTTGCTCTCTTCCAGACACACTCCAGCACCTCAATGTCCTTCTTGCAGTGAGGGGCCCAGAACTGAACACAGTAATTTAGGTGTGGCCTCACCAGTGCTAAGTACAGGGGCATGATCACCTCCCTACTCCTGCTGCCCACGCTATTTCTAATGCAGGCCAGGATGCTATTGGCCTTCTTGGCCCTCTGGAAACACTGCTGGCTCATGTTCAGCTGCTGTCAACCAGCAGATGCATCAGCTCAGGCTACACAGTGAAGTTCTGCCCTGATAAACAAGGGAGAACAGGATTTCCAAATACTGCAAATGGAATTAAGTTCCTTGGTCTGGGTCCTGATATTTTTAAAGATTTTTTTATAAAATGCACTACTTTTCTATACTGAGCACTCCCCTTATTTTTCATCATCTTTATATAGAAATTATAGTCCAGTGAGTAGTGTACTAGAATATATGTACTGGAACAGATCCAGGATTAATCACACCTTTCACATCCCCCAGTCTAAAAGACTTACAATTCTGGGTTTATTCCACTTACAATTAGGATAGCTTGGGCACTAAGGGAAATTCATGTATTAATTTGCTGTAGCCTGAGGAAATAAGTGATGCAAAGAACTAGCAGAGCCATAAAGAAAGCCACAGCAGTGTTACGGCTTTAATTCCAGTGCAGGCAGAGGTTTATTGAAACCCATCAGCAGTTGTTCCATCCTTTATGGAAAACCAATTACTGCTCTCAGATGTCCCCCTGTCCAAAAACAACTCACCTGGAGCTCAAGGCATGCCATAGATCTAGAAAACAAAAATGAGCTCTAGTGGTCTAATCACTTTCCTTCCTCCTCAAGAGTACATTCCAGGGGCATTACCATGCCTATTAGACACCAAAGAAAGCGCTGTGTGATCTACAACTGCACTGTGGAGCTGGAAGTGGCTCTAGCCATGATGCATGGACACAGCAGCAGAGAGCACAAAGAGGTCTCAGTGTGGCCTACATAGACTCAGCTGTGACCCTGTACATGCACAGCACCATGCTACCAGCTACCGCTGCTGTTAGTACCAGACTAGATGCAGCCTGGGTACATCTCCAAAAATCACAGTCTCATCGAGGAGATGATATAGCCAGAGATTCTGAGGGGGTTGTTAGTACAGGGAATGCCACATACCATTTCTTTTCTCTGGACTGCTGCCAACACTGTGATTAGCACACTGTCACCAGCTGCTCTTCAAGCACACAGACAACTGATAACAATCTAACTTTATATTACATAGAGATTAAATATAACCTCACATTCCCCTCTCCGCTTGTGGGAAGACAGCTGCCAACTAAGTGTCTCTAGAGAAGGCCTTCATACACTGCTAACGCTCCGATGATTGCACAGTAGAGAATGATGTCAGCTTAAAAACCAATATGGATTAAATCCAATTCAACCCCTCTCTTTCCCCATCCTCCTTTCCTCCAAACCAGACATCCTTGTCTACAGCAGTGAACAAGAACTTATTTAGCAAAGGTGCATGTTCTTCATTTTTTCACAGAAGTTAGACAAATATGTATTGCCAGTCTGTCTCTTGCTGATCTGCTTATAGTTAGTGTTTTTTCAAACTAACAAACAGAATAAATATTCACCATTCACTCCTTTGCCTTGAAGCCCTCTTAATGCGGCTGGAGGGACAAGTGCTTGGAAGTCAACCAGCCATTGTAGCAACATAGATAAAAGCATTCTCTTCATGGGTAATAAGCAACTGCATTAAGGAACCAGTGTTTTTTTTTAGTTGGCTTCTTTCACTGTAAGGGAGACAACATTTTGTCATGCTGTCTCCAGACCCAATTTGAACAAGCTGATGGAGAGCTACTGTCCCTCCAAGGCAATGATGTAATTAGAGGAAACCCTGTAGACTAAGAAGAAACTCTGTAGGCTCAGAAGAGGCAAATGAACTTGAGGCAATTCACTGTGAGCAAGACTCCAGTCAGTAGCAGCCATTTTGTTCCTGCATTTCTAAATTGCCTTCTTGCAGTTCACTGTAAGACTTTCTGTTCAATCCCCTGATTTTGTTCTAAGAGCTCGTTTAAAGTAATGCCAGCTCACAAAGGCATGAGTATAGTATGCACAGCACATTAAGCTTGTCACAGAGATTCCTTTTCAGGAATCATCAGAAGCTGGATTAGGAACGAACTGTGCAGCCAAGCGCAGCACTGGGGAGCATCTTCTCCTCCTGCATGGAGTGAAGTCTGGAAGTCTGGTTCCTTCCTCCCCTGACAGCAGTTGCTAGACATTCCCCCCCTAAAAAAAAATAAAAATAAAAAAAGGCGTTAAATACTGCTTAGCCTTTCCGGGGGGGGGGGGAAGAAGGGCAAAGTGTCCTCCCATTGGCCTGCCCTCTAAATAGCCTTTGTTGGTTGTTGGCATGCTCCTGTCCTTCCCCATGGCCTGGGACCTTGGGGAAGTCTCCTGGGCTGCTAACCTGGAAAGCTGTTCCCCTTGGTTGGGAAGTGGGGGAAGATAAAGATGATATTGGAACTGATTGACATTCTGGGTACATTAACCCCCTTTATTCCCTCATAATATGGAGGACATTTGTCTTCCAGGATCAAAATTATCAATGTTTTTGCTATTTCCACCTTCTCTGTCACTGAGGAAAGACGATGAGGCTCATCTGCACTCGTTTTATTAATGGATCCGAGACTAAGTAATGTTTTCATTAGCAACTAAGGATTGTGACTGTCTCTAGATGCCCAGCATGGGGGACAGCAACACCAAGCAAATTAATAAAAAGCAAAGGAGCCACACACACTCTTTTAAGCCCTGCTCTTCCAAAAAGCTAGAGTCCTTCTGAGGTGCCCCCCTTTGGGAAACAAGTCAGCCAGGGGCAATCACCACTCACATTTTGCAAATTCAGTCACAGTGTGAAAGATGGATTTGCTTGCTATATACCCCCACAGTAAGGTCCCCTGTTTCATTTTTCTGACATAAATTTCTGTGTATGTCAGTTTGCATTAATATAATCATATGGTTATCTTTCTCCAATATTTCTGCAAAGAGACTATGAAAAATATACTTGTGAACGCAGGGGAAGGGCTACTTAGAACCAAGTAAATAATAATGGAGAATAACAAACTATTTTCTGCATGATACATGTGCAGAAGTGGAAGTTTGGAAAAATTAATTAGTCCTCACATGCAGTTATTTTCATTTAAAAATAACTACTTGCTAAAGAGGAAGAAAGTTGTTCTGTTGTAACAGGTAGTAGTAACAAGTGGTGGCTTTTTTGTTGCTGCTGCTGCTACTAGAAATGCATATAAATGCATTTTTCAGTGGCATAAAGCAAATAAGTAAATAAGTCTGTAAGCAATTTCTTCTCAAGGCTTTTCTTGTATATTTTAATATTTTTTTGTTCCATAAATGCCTTTGAGCAAGTAAAACCAATTTTCTTGTTACTACATTGCAAACTTAATTTGAATGGTGACCAGAAGACAAACCTTCACATCATCTTACCTTGAAAGTGTGCAAACTTACTGTGAAGAGAGTTGCATCATAAGTGCCTGATACCTCCTAACAAGGAATAAGATAAACACTATATAATAAGAATCATGGTGAGTCAGACATTACTGAAATAAAACTTACTTTACATTTCTAGATGTAGAAATAGCCATATGACAGGTGAAGAAGGCCAGGAACACTTTTGAGGAGCAAAGCAGATTAAATGCTTCAGATGTACAAGTAATTTGATTATACTCTTCTCCAACTGTCTCCCTACCCCATTTTTTGAAGCTGTCAGATGCTACTAGAACTCTTTACATATTTGTACATCACATATTTCATCACTAAAATAGAATTAACACATAGAGCAGCAAATAGGATTATCTGCCTCACTTCAGTGTTGTAGAATAAACATACCAGATTGTCTGCTGGAAGTAGAAGTTCTGTATGGATTCATAGCCACAGAGACTAGCAGGATAGCATCAACTACATCAAGAAGAAAAGACATGCAATTGGAATGCTCTAGAGCCTCCTCAATGGCTTTGGCTTACAGTATACTTTTAAATCTAAGGAATTTCACTAAATATTATATCAGAAACATCCTTTACCGACATTCCTTCTTTAAGGTGTTTCATGGTTCATTTTCAGCCTGGTACTCAGTGGCACCAGGTGAGAACCTGCATATTAACAAAGAAGTGGAACTATACATTTGCTCTGTTCCCTGCTGCAAGTCAGGGCATCTCAGATGCAGAATTAAAGGCTAGTGCAGCTTTTGTGTTTTAAAATAAACTGAAAATCCTTACGTGAATGAGTTCCAAATACTTAAATATTTTTCTTCTTACATCCCTACCTTTTTTTGCTAAGGACCTGAAAGGACCCCAGAAAGGTGCAGACCTGCCAGACACTGGTGAATACCATATTCATGAGGGAAATTTCAAAAGCCTGAATAAATGTAACACATTAACTCTTTTGTATTCATTTCTAAGCAGGCTGATGTCTGGGAATCTTTACAGAAGGAAGTTTTGAGTCCCAACCTGCATCTGAGCTCTTTTTCATGACCAGAAAGCTATAACTCAACCCATCCTGAAGTACAATTGCAGCAAGACCATGTTACTGGTAGAAAGGGTTATCGATGGCCTCCTCTGTATTATGGCTGCTTGATCTAGACCAATGATGAAGATCTGGAAAGTGTTACTAATATCAAACAAAGCACTATACAGTGTGCATTTCATAAATCTCCCTTCTTTCATGCATATAAATGTGGAAGCAAGAACAGACTGATTATGTTGTCACAGGATATTTTTATAGGGCATGAATGATTTTCCCTTCTGAGGTATTCTGATACGTAACACAGCTTCTCCATTGGGATGGGGGGAAGCTTAATGTTTCCCCCTAAACTGCAAGTCCTACAATGTGCTGAGTAATAGATGCTGTCTCCATCTCTACCATTTCCCTTCATTTGCTAATCATCAGTGCCTTGTTATTTATATAAATATTCTATTTCAGATTTTGATAGATACTGATTTGACATTGTTCTGTTTCACTGAATGTCCCCTTCTGCCTGTGCTGTAAAACAAGGACTGGGGTTGCTTCATTTTGGATTATGTTTCACAGTATAAATCTTTATCTAAATCTTTTTCTGCCCTACAGAACTGAGATGTAATCTCATTTTCTACAATGCTGAGCAAAGAATACTAGAAATTCACTCTGCCATGCAGGCTATTCAAAGTGCAGACTTCTGGACTGCAGGGTAGCCTAGATATTTGATCAATACAGGTGGGTGGTCTGTTTTTTATTTGCTTTTAATAGATTTTGTTAGAATATCAAATACAAACATCAAAGGGTAGCTTTAGAGATAGGGCACTGACCTTTTGAAAAAGTAACCATTTAAAATGTGCTCAAGTGTCTGTTTGGAAATTGCTTGGGCAGTCGGCTGCCTCCAGTTCCAAGAGACACTCCAATATGATAAAAAAAGGAAGTATTTTCCACATGCCAACTACAAAAGCAAATTAATATAAACTTTCTTGTGAGTTTTTGAACAAATTATGCCAAATAATTTGCAAGGAGGAGAAGAAAAAAAGGTGCTACTTGCTATTAGTTCATTACTACAAAGAATAATGAATTGACTACTTGCCAACCAGTCTCTCAGTGTTCAGCTATCGTTGTTTAATGTGCATGTGGGATCATGCTCTTGGTGGGGATAACAGGGGTGAATCACGCACTCAGAACCCAGTTTCCAGTGTAACACATCCAGTATAAGGAAGGCAACATATAATATACTAAAATCTGTCCCTTCTGCCTCTTAATAAACTTCAGTGAGACCCTAGAGACAATTAGATTGAATAATTCTGATTATTTCGCATTTTATGTTCTTGTGACATAAGACTATTCAACTTTTTGGTTTTTTCAAAGGCTGCTAGCTACACTCTGAGGGACAGTCTGAAGGGAAATAACAACAATCTGTTCCGGGGAGAAAGGACACAAGGAAATGCTATATTAGGGTAAATTTGCACCATTCTCTACTTTAGAAATAGATGTAACAGTTTTCTTTGAACTTTGCATCAAATTGCCCTCAGTCTTCTGAAATTCCTGCACATCTCCCAGCTACACCAGATTTCTACACTAAACTTAAGGGTAAATTTAGGGCTCCATAATAAGACATGGCCATTACTGTAACTTCTGAGATTACTATCTGTACCCAACACTAACAACTACTATTTCCTTGTTCTCACACCCCCTTGCCACAGGGCAGACAGGAGGTGCATTGATAGGGACCTAATTAAACTAAATTAAGCCAAAAGCAGATAAAAGCCACACTGAAACGTGGTGAGCAAAGGCATTCCTGACACTGTAAATACTTAAAAGTGATACAAAAGGTCAGAGGAGAAATAAATTAATAACTGAAGAAAAGATAATTTGTACCTACACTGTTTCATTCAGAAATCAATGACATTTGTTGGAAGTGCGACACAGATGAAAACGGATTAAAGAAAGACTGGGTAATTACAGCAGTTTGTTTACGTTTCTAAGCAGGTATGTGGATGATCATTTAGCAGAATGAAGAGACAAAGCTAAAGGCAGAGGACTGCTGCTGGTGGTTTGCAGTCTCTGGGAGCCTGAATGTACTGAGTGTCTGCAGGAGCTTTACCACAGAGGTACAATGATGACCTCCTCCTCACTTCACATGGTGCCTTCAGGGTCACCAGGATGCTGGCAAAGTGTGGATGGACTGGGAGGCGACAAAAAGGGTGGAAGGAGGAGAAAGAGAAAAAACAGAATCAGTTGGGAAAGAAAATAAACTGTTCCTGAACGAGGGGGACATAGAGATATACTACATTAGGATTCAAACAGTCCAAGAAGGGAGAATGTTGCATTTCATCATGACTTTTTTTTGGTAGTAATTAATAATCAAATTCTCACAAAGCAGGGGATCAGTATCAGAACAAAACCTTGACAAGAAAGCCAACAGTCCAACACGACTCAGTTTTTGTAATGTTGCTCTGAGGTACCCCATGGAAACACACATGCCCTCCAGACACGAGATTGGCACAGTCCTGACCCTCCAGGGACACCATGTCTTAAAAAGCAGCCAGAACACAGAGGTTCACTTCACTCTTGCTCATTTGGTTCTTGGTCAGGAGCCCCTGGGGCAAGCTCTTGATAGGGGAAGGGATGGTGGCAAGCTTTTCTGTAGTTTCAAATGTGACCTGAAGCCCTGAACAAGAGCTGGTACAGAGGAGACGTGAGCCCCGAAGTGAAAGGAGTCTGTGGTTCACAACTTACACTAGTGCTTGCAATACAGCCTGTAAGAACAGAAAACCTTCCATCTCCAGAGGCACCAAAACCTTTTGCACAGTTGGGGGGATCAGGTAAAAAAATAAAATACTTTGCTAATCATTAAGCACAGGAATTATAAAATGCTATCTAGAGAGGACAGTTCCTCCTGCCTTGGTTTACCAAAGCACGCCTTGACATAAGCTGTCAGATTGTGACAGTGTCAGAGTCTCAGACATCTTTGTTTTACCTGAATTCCATGAGAAAACTGATGTGCTTTTGTGAAGGGGGGCCTACTCCAGCGAGGACTCCAGCAGAGACTGGCTGCAAAGCTTGAAAGAAAAATATTTAAAAGGTGGCAATCATATCCTTTTAGTAACACACTACAGGGAAGGTGTTAGAAAAGAACAGAAAGGTCTTAGGGCTGCATTGACATGGCTGAAGAAAAATTTCCTTTTTTTTTTAATTAATGCAGCATTCAAAGGCAAACTCCACAGGGATTTGGACACTCTTCAACTCCCTTCACTATGTACTATATACTGTAACAGTGCAAAGGAGCAGGCCAACACTGCTGATCCTGGAAACAATATCCAAAATACTAATCCTGGCAGAAGCCTCAAAACACCCACCCTATACACTGCAGAAGGAAGAAGACAATCAGTGGAGGAACAGCTCAGAGACAAGAAATAACAGTGATTCCCCAAGAGCCACAGGGCTCTGCTGGGGCTCAGCTAGACGCAAAGCTTGGCTCCAGACAATCCAACAGTGTCAGCACCAGCAACTTCCCTGGTTCAACTTGTCCGAGACCAAAAAATTCTGCTAAGCAGCAGCTTGTATGCAATAACAGGTCTTTGCCCATCCAGGTGCTAGAAGCTGACAGAATCCAGAGGTGCTCAGAGACTATTTTTCAGCTGAACAACAACAATACATGAAGTCACCACTGGTGCAGCCCCTCTGATCACAAATAACCCACAGACATAGCATGGTGGAGGAAAAGAAGAAACATAATAGATCTGCTGGTCATCATGTAAAACCAAATGCTGATGGAAGTCAATCCAGAGGCAAGAGGTTTCTCAGACACGTGCATGACTCTCACACATATGATTGTCTGCCCTGTGGCCAAGTGATGTGCACCCAGATAAAAAAACCCATCATTTTGACCGAGACAAGAGGACGTCAGGGATAGAGAGCTGCACTGATGACACTGCTAATGACCCTTGTATTTTCCTTCCTTCATGTCGGAGCAGATGTAGCAAGAAGTCTCATGGTGAGAGATCACAAAGTTAATGAAAACAAAAGGGATTCCATGAATGAGACATGTCATCCTAGTTGTTAGGAGGGGGGCAGGCCATAGTGTGAACTCTCACTGAAACCACTCATGTCTGTGATGTGAGGGATCCCTGGGTACCAACTGGCCTAAAGGGTTAAAAATAGCTGACCTCATAAGCTGTGAAGAAAGATTTGAGGGGAGCAGATCTGTTTTTATGGTCTACCTACACAAGAGAGTAGACAACTAGATAGGAAATTAAAGGCCACAACATCAGTAGTGGTGTTCTTTGAAATGCTCCTACCATTGCAGTGGTACACATGTCCTAGAGAAGCTGTGGATCCAGTGGCATCTGAGGAAACTTCTGGAACAGAGGGAACAGGGGAAATTTGTACAATAAAGATATTCTTCACCTAAGCCAATACAAAACCATATTGCTACAACTTTTTAAGTCAGAGGAGAATTTTAAAACGAAGGTAGATGCAGAAAAGCACACTGCTCAGAAATACATGTCACCTACAGGAAGGCTCCGTAATTCCAAATAAAGACAAGTGAAAGAGGGAAGCAGAAGAGTGCCATTTAAAAGGACAGGGGAAAAAAATAAAAAAATAAAGATAGCTAGAAGTCTTGACATATGCACATATACACACATATGCATACACACTTACACACATACACATTTGATTAAGAATATCACTATGATGGGTATATCAAACACCTGGGGCTGGGGACTGATAGGCTACAAAACAATAATAGATACAAATTCCATACACAAAGGAGTGAGACTGGTGTGCACAGAGAAATAACTGATTCCCTAGGAGAAACTCAGATTCCCAATGGACTCAAGTTAAAGGCAGAGAGGGGAAAAACTTGGTATGACAGACCAACCATGAGCACAACAGCAAGGGTCATATATTGAAAGAGGCTCAGAGATCAGAGAGGCTGCAAGCTGAACAATGAAAGATGCCAACTATCCTTATACAGGGTGCATATGTGCTGTATAAGATATGAAGCTGCACATTGAAACACATAAAGATTTGCCTCACCGAGTAATTATTCAAGAAACGCACAAGAGGCAAAGCAATTCCTGACTTGGTTCTGAGGAACGGGAAGGATCTGATCCCAGACGCTGCAGAGACTCATTCTGCCACACCCCAGATGTACCAAACTGCAGAAGCAGCAACAGCACCTTCCCCCATCTCATAAAATTGCATTTTCTTTGAGACTAAACTAAAAAAATAAATTAAAAAAAGAAAGAAAAAAATATTTTAAAAGCTATTAAAAAAAAATAATCCCCAAGGGTATAAGCCTTAAGGCTTATACAAGGATATAAGTTAAAGAGTTTGCAAGTTTTTGCAAAAACACTATAGTGGATGCTCACTGAATTAATATTTACCCTTTTTATTACTTAGTCACTCTACCAACAGGTCTTATTTGACAATTTAAAGCCATGTCCACGTAGGAAAAAAAGTAATAATTAAAAAAAAAAACCCCAAACCCACACACATTGTAATATTTATGTAAGATCATAGCAAACAGGTCAAAAAAAGGTTTCGAGGAATAACTTGCTAAAAGGCATAAAACAGTTATTGTTTTGTCAGAAGTAGGATGTCTGCCAAAAAATTTATATGACTGATAATTAATGTGTAAATGGAGTGACCAAAGAAGAGACCACAACAGAAAAACTAAATTAATTTTCTGCATCTGTGTTACCTCTTTATGATTTACAGAAGTGACTCTGGATGAACTGTTTCAAACTGAATTTCAGTAAAGTTGTAACACAAACTGGGAAAATTAATACTGGCTAGTTACCAGCACCAGATGGTCTTCAGCCACCAATTAAACAGGACTCAGGTATGAACTGTTAACTCCAGTAATTAATTACTGAAGATAACACAGTTATTTTATGAAGTCATGACTCATTAATGTATCAGAGTTTTTTGAGGAAGTTCATAAGCATGTCACTAAGGAAGGCACCAAAAATAAAAATAGAGAACAAAAATCTGAATTAAGAAGGTAAGTTTCAAAAGGGGGAAAGAAAAAAAAAAAGTGCTCCCATGGATAAACAAGTTTAAAAGATGAGAAAGAAAAGGTAGAAATGCACAGTCTCATTGCAGGCAGGTCACCAGGGTAGCACTTCAGACCCACGCTGTTCAACATACACCTGATTTCGAGGTGAGGGTGAATAAGTGAAGTGATAAGGTTGGTTGCTGATACTGAATTATTGAAGGTTTTAAAGAAACCAACTGCAAAGAGCTCCAGATGGACCGCATGACACTGGTGACCTCATGAAAGACCAGTGAAAAAACTGCAGCTGAAATTCAGTGTTAAGCATAAAGCAAAGAAAATGAGAAAGACTCCCATACTTGATTCACAGTGATTTAATCTGAACTACCACTGGACATGAAAGATGATTGTGTTGATAAGGATGAAAACCTCAACTCCATGGTTAAAAGCAGCCAAAAAACAAACAAGTATCAGAAGCCATTAAGATACAGAGAACAACAAAATTACTGTCCCAACATACAGATCACTGCCGGGTCAACTCTTGATTAAGATGTGAATGCAAGGTACATTTCTGATTCTATGATTCTATGATTCTATGATTTCCCCTAACCTGAGAAGACAAAGAAGAATAGGAAAATGTTTAAGAAGGGCAAAAATGACAACCAGACTTCTGGAATGGCTTCCACACATAAGACAAAAAAAGAGCTGCAACTCTTTGACCAGAGGAGAAGACAACCAAGAAGGTCTATAAAACCATAAATAGCATCACAAAGGTAAACAGGTAGCATTGTTCATTGAGTGAAGAAGTCCCTTCCAAAGGAACAATATACAGTTCCACTGTAAAAATTGCTCCCATAGGATGTGGTGAGTGCTCTGAGTTCACAGGAGTTCAGAAACAATTATGAAAATTAGCAGAAGTAAATCTCATGAATGGCTACTGAACACAAGGACATTACATGCAAGTGACAAGCTTACTGAGAAAGCATCCTAGGAAATTGTGATTACACGCTTGTTCTGTGCTTCAGCCCACTAAGCATCCACTATTGACCACTGTTAGACATAGGCAGATAATAAAACTAAACAGACCTTCAATCTGGGCCAATGCAGTCGTTCTTACTGTCTCAACACTCCACATTCATCTAAACTTTGATTCAAAGATCAGTGGTGAGACAGTGAGACAGCAAGTGAAAGCGCATGTAGATGCACAGGCTGAGACAGCTTGTATGTAGGTAGAAACTTGATCAAAACCTTCCAAGTCCAATGACATCATGCTGAAGCAGCCAGTGCAAATTATTCTGCCAGTTCTGCTAATGGCAGAGACGATGTCATTTCAATCTGAAAATATGCAGTCACACTCCCTCAACAACACTCAAGAAGCAGCAGATCATCCTTCAGCTCAGCACATACACTCACTTCTAGCAGCAACCACTTCTACGCATCTGTGCCAAGAGAATCCCTGTTTGCACGAACTCCCACCCCTTGGAGCACCCCTTGGGATCCCACCTCCTCTTTAAAACAGACTTGTTGCAAATAGTCATTCCTTATGGAGTTAAATAAGTATTATTTCTGGCCTGTTTCTCTGTAGACACTGAAGATTGAGCACACCGGCGCAGGCAAAAACATGACTCAGGATAGAGACTTTTACCTTCTCTCTCTGTCTTACTAGCTGCTTGAATATAAGCAGCATTGTCCACACTCAGAATTTCTTAATGGAATCTTCAGGAGATTATTTCGTAACCTTATGGACATCTCACTTGTGAGACAGCACCTAATAGACTGATCTGGGACCCCAGTCCTGCCATCATCAGCGTATCTAATTATGCAGTTCAATTGTACTGTTCATGCACTGATCATTCTTTTTGTAGAGCCAGATATGTTTTTTTTAGAATCTACTGTACCACAGCCACAGGCATTTTGGCACAAAAAATAAATAGTTATTTCTGAGCTTTACCAATGGTGAATCACTGGCTTAACAAGTAGTTCTGTACTAGCTCAATTCCTCTTACGATGATCCATGCAGATTTGATATAAGCAACTTAGAAAATCTATGGAAAAAATAGAGAGTATTGCAATCCTATATATTCTATATATAACCCCAAAACACCCCCGTAGTTATTATACAGAATTTTTTTCCTAATTATGCTGAGTTTTCACCATCATTTTCATTATTCCCAACACCAGCCTTCAAAGAGAAAAATTACTCAGTTTAAAAAGAAAAAAAAGGGGGAGGGAAATGCCACAGTCTTCTCAAGACTGCCTTTGAGTTCTGGCAACACCACCTGCAGAACATTTCCTCCTGCCCAAGTAGCAGGAGACTTGGTTTTCTCCTCTTTTGACTCTTCCTAGACCTCTGGTGAAACAGTCCTGCACGGATGACAGAAATATTTGGTCTACAGACTTGGCTGCCCTGTTTTCTCAACTTGGAAGGAACTGGAAATAAGAATCTTCTGAAGTACTCCATTTCATGTTCACACACTTACCCATCACTGTTATCTTAATGATACTTAATAAGATTTTTTTAAAAAACAAGAATAATTCTCTCACATCTCCCTCTGCCATCTAGCCAAGGCAAAACTCTAACAATAATCAGAATAACTTCCAGTCAGATCTACAAAAAAGAAAAAATGCCCCATCTCGGTAGAAAAAGTTGAATGGCTGAAAGTGTTTTTGCATAGTATGTTTTCTGATCTACTTTTTGCAAGAATGTATGTGAACTCCTAACCATGTCAGAATTGTCTGTTCTCTTATTGCTGAACTGAATGAAATGAAAAATGTACTTTTTTTTTTTTTTTTTTTTTTTCACAGTGGTGCACTAAAAGCAGCAGCAGCAGCTATTTTTGCTAGGACTCCAAGACTGCACAGTAAGGTTTCATCCTTATCACACCCCAGAAAATACTGCGCATTTCAAGATTAGGTGTTTTAAACAAAAACAACATCCCAGATGGATGTCACTTGGCTGCATCCCAAAATTTTACAGTGCCAGAAGCAAAATGCTGTACTGAGTTAAGTACGGGACCAATATACAGAAGAAAAGGTGGCAGAGATGGGCACCTCTCAGCTCTGCCTTTCACAGACCTGCAAAGCCTCACAGTGAGAGCCTCAATGCCATTTCACCCACTCAGGCTCTGGTCCCTGCTAAAAGAAGCTGCCTTCGTGCACGCTGAACCAGAGTTATAAATAAAGACCCCTTCTGGCAGACTCTAGCAGAGGAGGAACATCCAGAATATGGGCTAGGAAGCTCATTTCCCTTGTAATTTACAAAACACAATGTGGGAACATACTAGAATATAATTAAAATAACTAAATTTGATTAGAAACACTATAAGTTTTAGACTAATCCAAAATCAGAATGCAAGATTTAAATCAAACAGCTCTTCTCAGATTAGGGGGAAAAGTGAACAAGCAAGAAACCAGGCTCCAGCTGCTAATCCAGTGCAGCCCAGGATTTGGAACCTCTGCTGAGTCTCGAATTTTTCCAAGTAATTACGTCTTCCCTCATTTATTCTGGGTCATCTGGAGTGAGTCATACATCTGCACATTGACAGCCTGTATGGGGATTCTCCAGTAACTCACACAAGCTTGCGATTCTCTGCTACTCAAAGCTTCGCTGTGTCCAGACGACTGGATGCTGAAGTTGTACCTGACTGGTGGCACCATCTCAGATAAACGAGAAGCTGTCCGCGGGGATGAGAAAAATACTTTATATTAAATAGAAGAATTTAGGAAGTTTAAGGGCTCTCAGTGCATCTGACAGGATGGATGGCATGGAAGCAGACAGGAACACACAGGGGACCGCTAGTGTAGACCAGATATATATAGTTGGAGCACTGTAGGATGTTTTAAATTCTCACCTTCTCCAAAAGATATTGATTTACTATTGTTTGCATTGGGGAAAAAAAAAAAGAAAAAAGAAAAAAAAAAAAAAAAGGAAGACGTTATGAGACGTATATATTCAATTTCGCAGATCCCACTTTCAGCGAGCCCGCATTTTGCGGGGAGAGGAGCTCCCGGCGGAGTTCCGAGGCTGGGGCGAGGCGGGACGGGCGGCGGGAATGGCACGGAGCGGCACGACAGGGCACGGAGCGGCACGACAGGGCTCGGAGCGGCACGACAGGGCTCGGAGCGGCACGACAGGGCTCGGAGCAGAGGGGCGGGACAAGGCACGGCCCGGCAGATCACGGAGCGGCACCGCCACCTGCCGCCGCCCCGGCAGCCGCGGGAGAATGAGGGAAAGGAGGAAGCGCCGCTGCGGCAGGTCACAGTGCTGCTCCTGGTGCTTTCCAGGGGTCTCAGGCAAGGCAATAAAGCCGTGCGAGCTGTAGGACTGATCCTCTGCTTCTCCTAAACGGGCGATGAATTACCCTGGACATCAAACACCATACACGTGGTAACTAGGTGGCAGTTTCACCGCTCTGAAGTCTCAAGAATCTCATGGGAAAGAAGCACAGAACAGACTGACCTCCATTTCCTGATCCAGTGATACAGCATGGGATCAGACACTTCACAGGAACCGAGCCAATTAAACCAAACTCAGGCCTTTTCAGAAGCAATGTGTTACAGACACGTAATGGTGACACAGAGGGCAAAGCTCATTTGGCAGGTAAAATACAGAGACTTCAGCTCTCAATGTAAATGAGCATTACTTGTTTTTATAGTGCCACAGGAAAAATAAGGATCCCCTCACTTATCCCAAATGGAGTAATCAAGGAGCAGTAACATCCACAGGGATTTTGAACCACCATCACATCCATATGATCCAGAAGAGAGGATTTGAATGGTAAATCACATTCCCACTGCAGCTTAAAACCTGTTTGTGAAGGCTGTCCTTGGACACTGTCCTGTTTTAGATCTCATTTTTGTCCTGGAGGAGCCCTACAAGTGGAGAGAGCAGATGTACTGCTACCCACCTCCTGGCCCATGTCAACACCATTAACTGCCAGTACAACTTTGGCCAGGAAGATGCTCACTTGGATGCTCAGTCCAGAATGAGGGGATGGGGATGAGCCATCCTAACCAGAAGTTGCAGAGAAGCTGCATCACAAAAGCCAGCCCAAGAGAACAACTAATGGCAGCTTCAGCAACAACCACCCATATCAAGTCAGCCAAGAAGATTCACAAGTCAGAAGGCAACACAAGGAAAGGCTTTCACAGGCATCCAGATGCCTGATGTCAATTCCCAACAGCTGGTCATGAGCTCCAGGCACTGCTGCCCTCCATGGTCAGAGCATGTGTACATTCCCTTTCTGGTGCCTAAATAATGGCAGAGTTCATGCTGTCACCTTCCCTTTGATCGAAACACTCGTACTGCTTCTGTCACCCTTCCAGTTGCCTAGTTTTATGATGCTCATAGAAACAGTATTATTTTTGAGACATTCCCTCCCCACTCCATTTGCTAAAAATGACTGAAGTCTGCCAACAGATTCAAAATTAGGGGAAGAGACACACAGGCATGAGGTCACCCCAGACACCTTTCCTTTGAAAACTAGGCTAGAAGCCACAGTATTGTATTTAGTAAAACAGTTCCCTAATGTCAGACTTGTGATTGCTGTATTTCTGCTATTAGCAATACAGCAGATTTTTAAAACACTTTTTGGAGGTTTCTTCAAATCAGATTTATTTTACTCACCCCTTCTAGCCGCAGGCAAGCCATTAATGAACACTTCCTCCATCTGTTAAAGGGGGATAAGTACTCACCTGCCTCAGATGTAGTCTTTATGCAAACCCAAACAGTGGTTTGGAGATCTCATAAGCATTGCTCTACATCAAAAATAATTATTATAACTATTGCTGTAAGATTAATGCATATGTATTTTATTATTTCTTTAATACTGCAACCTTTTAAAGATAGAGGCACAATAAAGGTCTAATCCTCAGATATATTTAGGTGTGATACAGAAGAAAGAATTCATTTAGCAAATCTTTTGCCAAATTAGGTTTCTGCTGGAATTTAATTCTTAAGAGTGTGTTATTGGACAGTTCCACTGCTTTAAAGAGGAAGATCTAACAAATAAATAATAGGCTGGAAAAAGTTTCAAGGAAGCCTTTCTCAAACATCCTTCTCCATTGAGGATAAAAATATATCTCCTTACCCCTTGAATTCATCTCCATCATGCCACTGCACATTAGGAGGCCTGAAGGAAACTCAGCCAGTGCCTTCCACCCCTCCAGACTCTTCATATTCCTGTTCCCTACCACTTGTGTGAAACCTCACCGGCACATTCACACATGCTGTGTGTTGATCTGCAATGTAAGAACAACTTCAGTGTTTTCAGAGTTGCGGTTGTTCAGCCTGGAGAAGATAAGTGTTAGGGGAGACCTTCCAGTTCCTGAAGGTGCTACAGGAAAGCTGGGAGGGGGCATTTTACAAGGGCTTGTAGTGAGGGGACAAGGGGTAATGGATTAAAACTGGAAGAGGGGAGACTTAGATTAGACATTAGGAAGAAATTATTTACTGTGAGGATGGGGAGACACTGGAACAGGTTGCCCAGAGAAGTTGTAGATGCCCTACGCCTGAAGTGTTGAAGGGCAGGTTGGATGGGGCTTTGAGCAACCTGGTCTAGTGGGAGGTGTCCCTGCCCATGGCAGGGGGGTTGGAACTAGATGGTTTTTAAGGTCCCTTCCAACCCAACCCATTCTATGCTTCTCTGGTTCTATATCCAGAGATGGCACATGTGCTTCACGCAAAGTGGAGAAGTACAGGAGGCTATGGAAAATGAGTGCAAACAGGTCTTTGAAGAGGACAGGCCGTGCAAGAAAGGTGTCGACATCCCACACAAGCATGGTGGACCCTCTCACCCCCCCAAAATATACATTGGAGGATTATTTTTGAGCACAAAACCATCCTTACATCCTCCACAGCATCCAGGCAGTGGTATGAGGGGCTACCACCTGCTTCCCCACTCCTTCCTTGTCCCCATCCCAGTCCTGCAGTGTGGGCAGAGGAGTGGGGATGTGCAGCTGCACCAGAGGCATTCCCACTGCTCTGCCCTCAGGAGGTGCACACTAAGTGTTAAATCCATTAATCTGCCAGCTGGGTGAAAAAAAACCTTCGGATGTGTTTCCCACAGCGTTATCTTCTTAATTATAAAAGATTCTTATCAGCTTACCTGAATGCATTTTGGACCTCTCCCTTGTGCCCCAATTTAATTTGTTAATTATGAGGAATTAAGGGCCCATATTTTCAATAAATGCTGAGAGGGTTGCTGTTCCCTCGCATATACACAGTAAGTGTTATATTAAGGATTTAGCTAAGGTGTGCTGTGATTGCAGCAAAGTTTTAAACTTCTAGCCAGGATTTCCTTTTCCAGCAGGTATTCATGTTGCAACCCTCTTTCTAAATTCTCAGTGTATCTTTCCATATACAAAGCCACAAATTACCTACAAAGATACAAAGTGTGAAATTAAAAAATGGTCACTGCTTTTTGTCCACTGTGTTTTACATACAAATATAAGAATTCAAATGAGAAAAGAGGTCAGAAAAAACGTTTAATTACAAAAGAGCTTTTTAAATTAAAAAAAGAGAATGGCACTAAACCAGAAACAAAGTTATTTAAGAGATCATAGCCACAGGGCAGTTGTAATTTTATACTGAAACTGTACAGCTGTTCCTATCATCTGCACTTTGCTCCTGATTACAGTATCATCTAGAGTTCCAGTAACAAGTAATTTTTTACAGAACTACAATGTATTATGAAAACACACATTATTTTTGTATTACATAACAAACCCCCCTTATATTTATTACATTAGATTCATAAATATATACCTAAGCATTGTACTGGTTTTCTTCTCTACTCCTTACCTTTAAAGAACAGGGAGTGTGGTTTGTTCTATTGACAGAAGCCATTTGTCATACAGGGTTCACCCACAGTGGCACAGTGCTATATCATGTCAGGGTGCCCAACTAGATGGAGCTTCAAGGGCAGTACAGTCACATTAAAACAATTTCCTAGGTTATTCATCCTGCTTTTGAGAACCCTTCAGTGCTTCCTTTCCATATGAACACAGCCTTTGACTGTAAAAAACCAATAAATAATTACACCCCCAAAATTGTTCGTATGCTGTGGATAACTAAGTAGTAGATGCTGACTTTTTCTGTGACCTTTCAGAGTTCTGTTTCACTGCTTAGATATGAAATGGAGAGTTCCAGTGGTTACTTTGGGAACAACACAGTCAGGGCCTGTATCCAAAGCTCAGCAGAAAGGCCCTTTATTCCTTTAATCAGCTTTGATCATGTGAAAAAAAAATAATTCGCTCCTTGATTGTACGTAGAATATTCCCTATGAGGTCAATGTAATTCTCAGTGTGCACTGAAAGAAAGCATTTCATTCCAAGGATATAATTTCACAGTAGTTATTTCAGGTACTCAGCACGCAGGTGTGAGCACTTGAGCACGGCTGAACTAGTTTACAAATAAATTGTAAAGTTGTACACAAGTTAGTGAGCCCAAAGTGTTGCTGTGGGACTGGGGCTCTGGAGCTACAGTCCACAGCTCTTTGTGCTGCAACAAGCCACGTCAGTCTATCATTCATTATCAGTGAATTCCATGGGGAGCTTTCAGTCCTTCCCTGCAAAGAGAAAGATTTGCAATAGCTCACCATTGGACTATTAATTTTTTAATTGGATTAGACAGCATCTATCAGCTTAAGGGAAATCAGAGCTTGATTTCTAGCCTCGTCCAGGATAGACCAGATATAAAGCTGATGGTAGATAATATCCAAAAAGCTTATGTGAACTCCACAGTAGATCTTTACACTGATTTTGAGTGAAAAGTTTGGTGGTTTGCTACCTATGAAATGTAGACTACAGTTTCCCCTCCACAGTAATTTTATTCTTCCTGAAGGTTTTAATCGTGCTAGTAATTAGCAGGTTTTGGCAGTTCACAAAATGCAATCTAACAGATATAAAAAAAAAAATAAAACCAGTGTATGTAACACGGCTGCATATCATTGCTGAAAAACCTAAAGATCTTTCAAGTGCATGACAATATTCCAGAAAGAACAGTGCCAAGAGCGGTGAGCTTTAAAAATTACTCACTTTGTCACATGGTCCTTTCTTTTTCCTTGGGTTTTTTTTTGGGTTTTTTTGGTCTTGTTTTGTTTTCTTTAAATAATCTCAAGAATACAATCAACCGGAATAAGAATAAAAATTTAAAAAGCTGCATAGAAAGCATTTTCACAGTTGTTTTTCAATAGTTTTCATCAAACTTTACCTAGAAAGTGAACAAAATTAGGACTTCCAAAGACAAAATATGTTGCATTGCTGTTTTTTCCTGTGAATTTCACACTTATTTGGGAAATTCATATGACTGGTTTTAGGCATTTTTAATACTGTACCATTCAGAAGTGCTGATCAGCATTTGGTTCTCCACTGTAAAGACCTATATGAACACAGAATTCTACACCAACAGATCGTAGATCTCCAATACAAAAGAGGTTAAACATCTGTTTGAAAAATAAATTCTTCTGAAACAAGACCTACCAGATGGGAGGTAGATCAGTGCCATTAAAATATTTAAGGTACTTATTCTCATTTCAAATATGAGTGGGAAAACTGTGCTATCTTTAAAACTTTACTGTGAGTAAAACTGAAAATTTACTGATAATCACTTTAGGGTTTCCATCACTTTGTGGGTTTTATTTGTTTTCTTTGTTTGTTGTTGTTGTTTTCAACTGAATAAGGACAGACTATCCCTTTGAAACATTCAGCCTTACAAAGTAAGTCCACAGGTTGTTCTTTTGCTGTTAGTTGTGAGCTTAGCTCTGCTTAGATTTTATAACCCACTCAGCATTTGGATTGAGCTGATACAGGTCCTTCATGTAGGTATCATCATCAAGGCAGCGTTCGCCTAGAAGCAGAAGAGATATATGTGGTTTCATCAGTATCAAAAAAAGAACTATTTTCAAAGTGCCTGTCACTGTTTTATTCCATTTAGGTTTTCAAGCCCTTGCTGTGATATTACACAAAGTACAACACAGCTAAAAACCTCAAGTGCTCTTACCCTTCCCATCTGTCTTGGGAGGGAGGGGACAGATGAAGAAGGAAGGAGAGTAGGGGCTGTGCCACCTCTGTGGCATCTTCTAGGTCAGATTCTTCATACAGATCATGTACATAGGAGTTCCTCTCTGTAAAGGTTTAGGAAAAAAGGAGCAATGCTCTAGTCCTCTTGTGGTTAAATCACATTAAATCATGTGGTTAAAACACTAGGTTCACATTTGCCTAGAAGCCCATTAAAATTTCAGGTTGTTTTCCCCTTCTTAAATGGAAACTCTGAGCAATGTTTGTCCTTGTTAAGAAGGTGTTACTCCCTATCCTGCTCCTCTTGGTCAGCAGTTCTGCATAGCACTTGTCATGGTTACTGTCCTAGGAGGGAAAAGGAGTACAGTGTTCTTGGCACGTTACAAGCAATTAGTTTATGTCTAGTAACTATGATGAAAATAGCATATGCTGATCCATCAAGATCTACATACTCTTTCTATTCCCTCACAGGCAAAGCATTATCTCATGCATTTGCAGCTCTACTTCACAGCCCCTCTCCTGCCCCACCATGCAAGTGGTTGGGGTAGATGACTCGTGTGCCAGCCAGACATTTCAAGGCCATGTGTTCCTGAAGCAGGAGGTGAGAAAAGGTGTGATGCTGCAGCTGCGTTTGTCCTGCCAGCTCTTTGGCTTCCTGAGCAGAGCAGGCAAGAAGGCAAGCCTCCATGCTCAACCAGGCTTGGTGTCCATCTGCTCCCTCTCCAGCCGCTCTCCTTGCCAGGTCCTTCCCTCTAGCATTTTTATCTCAACCTACGTGACATATACTGCCCACACTGCTGAACCTGGGCCCTCTTTCCCACACAATGCAGCATAGTCAAGCAACGAGAGCACAGGGACAAGGTTTGCCATGTCTGTATCCAGTCCCCATCATGAAGCAATGGCAGAAGTCCTGTTCAGTGCCCTGAAGGCCTATAGTGTACTGAGTACTCAAGAAATGTGTGGAGACTTAAGCAGCTCCCTCTGCTATGGGACAGGATCACAGCATTGCACCCGTTAGAACTAGGAGCCTAAGTGTAGGCATATGAGTGTATCACGAGCCTGTCAAGTCTTCCATCTTTTGGGCTCCCTCCACATAAGTTGGTCACTTTGGGCAGAAAGGATGACAAAGATCAGGACAGTTGGTTTACTTAAACCTGTACAGCAGGTTAAAGTCAGGGAGTTTCTCTTCTCTCAACTGAGAGTATTAATAAGGACTAGTATCTGTAAGGGCTGATTAAAGTTGAAATTGTCTGGAAGTAAAGCAATCAGACAGAGGAAATACCTAAGCTTTCTATCCTGTTTCACTACAAAACTAATCTGCAACTAGCCATGTATTTTCTCTTAAGAGACATACCATCTCTGCCATGTGTTAAAGTGATAGTAGGTCTTTCAATTTTCAGTGGAATTCAGTGGAATTTCAGCGTTACAAAAATGTTTTTCTAAAATGCTCATACCTCTGTACAATAAAAAGGTACTCCTTTAAAAAAGGCTTACATCTAGGATCACAACCTGCTTTTACAGTCATAGCGATCGACATACGTATTAGACATGCAAAAGAACATGTAATACATCCATCTGGCATTCAGCTATCTTAGTAACTTTTTTGCCATTAGACTTAGTAAAAACACTAAAACATATCTGTTATAGGGAACATAGAAAAGTGTTCTTTTTAATTTACTCTAAGTCTTTTGGTTTTGACACACACACCAAAAATAATTTTTTAAATAGTGATTAGGTAAAAAGGAAAAATGCTAGTAGTAGCAATGTACATACAGGATTTAAACTTGAAGAGTACAGAAGTACTGTGTATTCATGGAATTTTGTAACTTCAGCTAAAGTTTAACAGGTAACAGTTAATAAGAAAAAAGTAAATGTAAATCCAATTCAATACTGTTTTCTAGTTATCTTTTTTTTTTTTTTCTGAGCATATGAAAAATACTGTGAGGAGAACCTGATCCTCAATGCAAAAATACTTTTGCATTCATCAAAGAAATTTTCACAACTGTGTTCAAAATTATCCTTTGGCATTAACCTTGCTGACCTGCTGTTTGCTTTAATCAAGTGGGTCTGGAAGACACAGACCGGGAAAGACTGATTGTTGGAAAATGTTATCACTAGGTCATCTTTTTGGTTAAGTGTTTTTTTCCCCCAAAGGAACCTGCAAGCAATGCTCAAATTCAGAGCATGAAGGACTGTAAGTTCACTTATTATGCCTCAATCCAAAGAGATTAATAAAATGAACTTCAAGAACCATCCTATCCAACCTTTCTGTGCTTCTTCACTGTGCTCACATATCAAGAACACCTGTTACAGCTGCCATCTTCCTCTGGGAGAGATAAGATACTACTATAGGATGATCACACCAATATCTCTGCTTCCTTCTCCCCAGGGTTAACTTTCTGCCTTAGTGTCAGGGAGAACTGAGGACATGAATAAAAATACAACCATATTGAAACCCTCAGACAGTGTGACCAGAAATCGTATTCTAGCAAAAGAAGTTGTTCAGAAGATGTTCTTACCAATATTTCCTCCTATTTCATATAGAAAGACTTCTTCCTTCTTGAGAGTTTGGACATTTCCACTGTCAGGAAAAAAAAACACAGAATAACTATATTGTGAAAGAGCTTGTACACTGGCCACTTAGATATGTCTGAAATAAATTATGCTAGTTAAGATCAGCAGTGTACCTCTTATAAACCTTTTCGGTTTATACTCGTTCACTGACACAGTAAGTGAACAAGAACACTCTTGCATGCTAGTGCAAATGAATAGTCCTGCAAGTGAGCAATACATTATAGAAAAGATAAAATAAGACAGATGTGAAGAAACTGTGGAGTTTAGAAGAGAATTCCATTGTTATTAGCAAGTAGCCTGATATTTACCCTCTGATTTTTCTTTCACTGCTGCTGCAAAAGAAAGTACGCCCCTCAAACACTTCATATTTCACAGAAAGCCTTATGATTGGGTGGGAGAAACCACATTCTTGCTGGTTTTAATTTTGCTGCAACTAAAAGAAGTAAAAAACAGACAGTGGAAGAATAAAGTCCCCATATTACAAAGGGATTCTATTATTCTCACTGCTTAATTGCAATAATATATGCTAAGGCACAGCCAGAAAATTAACTTTCTGCCAGAAGTGAAAACTTCTAAAACAGGATTCAGGAAAAAGCAGCTTCTTGAAATCTCAACTAGTGCACCATGTTGCTGTTTTAGCATGAACAGTCATATATGATACGCATGTGTTAAATATTTTTTCTTGTTAAGTCTCTTCTGATTTCTTACTTTCCTCATATATAAGAATAGATGTAAAAGCTTGATTAAAACCTGTCCCTTTCTAAATGGATTTTTATTACTCAAATGTAGCTTTCCTTTTAAATCACTGCACATGCATGACATTTGCACATATTTATATCCCAACACCTATATTGTTGCTATATAGAACTCAGGTTTTTTACATAATATTTTCCTACTCTTATCCTCACTCTTTTTTTCTTAGACTTATTTTCTTGGAGTTCCATTCTGTCTTCTCCCCAGAAAGTTACACACGTATTCCTGACCCATCAGATTAAATAACAGTTATTTTTTTCCCAACGGCACTCATGTATTCCTGAAGTCTTTGTAAGCTTTAAATACATTAGAAGCATTAAGTTAATTCCTCAAGCATGTATTCTAACAGCTAAATTTGGCCCAAAAGTTCATGAACTCACCTGGACTTAAAGTATTTGAAAGCTTTTTCTTTACATTACATATGAAAAGCCACTTCTCCCAAAATGATAACAAAACAAAAATGTGCTTGTACCTTTTCTGGCTGAGAAACCTGGCTACTATATCACCGGCTTTCAGTTCTTCTGTCAGCTGGATTGCCATGGAAACTTTGGAAAGATGAGGCGCTTGTACCCGTATCACTCCCTGAGGAACATCAGCCTGCAAAGCAATAACTGTGTTGGAACAAAGCTGCTAGCAGCTGGCTTTGATGAGCTTCTCAAAATACAGTATGGAATAAGTAACTTAGTACAGGGCTCTGTGCTTAACTACTAGCTACTGCACTTTGCTGCAGAAATATGATAACTACACAGTAATTCAGTAAATCACATCAGACCTTCAAATCTCTTTTTAACAGCAGGGAGAACTTCAGAACAAAAGAACAGTAGTGTTTAATTATTTTTCAAGGATGTTAAGAATAACAATAACAATTACTGCTAGATTAAGAACACACTTTGGTAAGATAAGAAGCATATGAGATGGATATGGAAAAGACTCGCTGCAGGCAGGAAAGCCAGGCACCCCTGCACCACCACCCTTGCTAAAACTTCCAGAAGAAGCCTTTCTAGTTTCATTTAATCTGAAATTCATGCAAAAAAACCCAACAAAACACCACAAAGTATTCATAGCTCAGTCTACTTTAAGTGATTCCTCTTTTCACATATGATTTCCTTTTAAAACAGATAGTCACTACTGCAGCTTTTTCTCCCTATTTTTTATTCTCTAGAATAAATTCAGCTAGTCAACCTGCAGGTCTGACTACATAATGGATTTGTATTTTATTTCAGCCCAAAAATCCTTGATGATTAATATCAATCATATTAGTTACAGAGAAGGAAGGCTCCAAAGGACAGTTTTTCTGTTCAACGTGGAGTACATGACATTTGAGGTTGCAAAAGGCACAATTTATTTGTGAATAAGGTCCTAATTTCTGCTCCTGGAAATCCTGAGGTCATTTTTCTGTTCGTATTACATTACCATTTACCCAAGTGTACTCATTTTGATAGGGAAAGAAATGCAAGGGTCTCAGTAGTCAAGGTTGATTATGACAGTTCATTCTCTTCTTTCCACCCCCATTTACTACAATTGTAAGGCTGAACATTTCTTCTTCCATAATCAATGAACAAATCTGGGCACCTGTGAATCCAGAAAAGCTTCTCTGAAACCATCGGAGTTAAATGAATATAGAACAAGTATAAATGCGAACGGAATCAGAAGCACAGCTTCCTGAGAAAGCTACTGGCTCATTATTATAGCAGTGATGAGCTTCGGGAAGTAATTTTAAATAAACGATCCTTCTATATCCAGTCTTATTACTTATTGATTTAAAAATACTAGACATAATAATTATTTGTGTCTAAAGCATTAAGAATCACCAAATTGAGAATTTGCTTTGTAGTAATCATGGAATCAAATATTCATAAGGTTGCTATGGATCTCAAAGAGCAACTCCCTACACTTCTCCCTAAATTTGTCAAATATGTTCTTTAAGGCCTCTCTCTATGGAAACAATGGCTGTAGCCATCTGCTAGGAAGTTAAATCCTGCTTAAAATCTTTTGTTTCTTTTCCAAACTGTTGGGAACCTGGCAAAAGGAAAGGAAACTTTTAAGGATGAAATGGTTATTTACAAATGTCCCTCACTGGACTTTCAGCAAATTCACCGTAAGAAATTGAAACTTGTTTTCATTTTTTTATGTAATTCTGTATAATTTTGTCTCCATTGATTTTAATGGAGTTTTTCCAACCTTCAGCTGGAGAATAGAGTTTTTTTCTATACAGCAGGCATATGCTACATGTTTTAAAACCTGTCTGCTTTGAGTATATGAGAGGAGTCAGAAATGTCCACAGAGCTGTAACATTACGGTCACAGATCAAACAGAGTAATTGCTTTGTGTATTCAGACAGAATCAGCTAATGAATGCATTTTGCCACTTTCACCACCTGCATTTACAGAAGAAATCATGCTCAGCTGCACGATATGTTCATGGTGCCCAACTGTAGAGAGCAGATACTGAGCATCCCCTAGCCCATTCACTGTGCAGGCTGGTGGCAAAGAAAACATGGCCATCAAACATCTAGGAGCAGAGTCACAGAAGGACCTGCTCTCTGCACAGCACGGTTCAAAACAAGCAAGTTAGGGCTCCACATCCCAACATCTAAGCCAAGTACCTATAAGGTGATTGACAAGATGCTGAAGGGTGGGTCACCTATAAGGAGTTTGCGAGTCCCCTCTCTTGCCTCACAGGCTGTCTCAGGAGGAGGTTTACAACACTGAAACATCTGGCTGAGTTAGGTACTTGCACACTTCAAAAACCTGAAGAGAGATGCGACGGCGAGGGAAGACAAGCAGTCGAATCAATATGATTGATAAAGCAAGCTTCAGCTTTATTAGGATACAGCAGTGCTTATATACTCTTTCTACTAATTATGCATATGTATTGTAATTTCTTTGGATACATACAGGTGGTTATGTTTACACCCTCCTCCTGTTTTGCAGACTCTAGCCCAAGGTTCTTCCTCATTCTTACCGTTATACTCCCTACTCCCACTCTAAACAAAACTGGCAAGGACATAGTGCCCTTGCTTTTCTCCATTGTCAGCATGATTTTGCAGTTTCTACAAAATGGAGTCAGGCCTACTTATGCTAAGCTAGCAAGGAGATTGCTTGTACAATTCCTCCAAGGATTCGTGGCCCTGTTCTGCAAGCCATTCTTCAACAGAGAGATACATCCTTAGTTGATGGCGTACAACTTTGTAACAGGCACAGCAGTCACCTGTGAGGTACTCCTCTTCTTTCAAATCCTCTCTTTTTAGAGGGACTTGAATCTAAGTACCACAAATGAACTGCAGCTGTTTGGCTATAGGAACTGAGGTGGGTCTCTTCTGGATTCTCCTGTTCCATTTTGCATGACACACTCAAATATTCATCAGGCCAGATGAAATGAGAATGAAGTGACTGTACAGTATTTTCACTAGCAACTCAGTTGACCGAATAAAATACACACTTACTAAATGTGTGAATGATACCAAACAGGAATGGAGCATGAGCATTATGAAGAACAAAACTGGAATTCAAAAGGATCTTGCTCCATGGGAGACAAAGTCTGAAAGAAATGTGATGCAGTTGTTCTCTTTGAACTGCAAAGTGTTGCACTTAGGTTGGGACAAACAACCGTAAAACTATATAAAGGGAAATTATTTAGTTTTTTTAGTAAATAATCTGGCACTGCAGTGAATAACAAATTCAGCAAGAGTCAGTAATGTTATACTATGAGAATTCAAACAGGTTTTGCAAACAGAATGGCTATGGGATACAGTGGTTATTCTAACCTGTACTAGATAGTAGCACTGTGTTGTGCTGCTAACATGACTGCTCCTTTTTTCCATATATTCCATATAGAGGAATACAATGACAGATAGTATAAATCTGGTTAATGCTAGTAGGTAAATTTCCAGTCCTGAAGGCATCTTTCTTGGCCTGCCTACAGCATTATGCACCCCAACAACAACAACAGAAAGACTTAATTCCCTAACACTGACGTGGGGCCATAGGTATCCATGTCTATGCTGAAAAGCAAGTAACCCTCACAAGTCTTCCAATACTAACCACTCTTGATTAACCCTCATGAGCTCTCTCATTTTAACCACTCTCAGCACTGTACAAAGATCTTGCCAAAGTTTGCAGGAAATGCTATTTAACCTCTGTCTTAAAAGGGAAAATGTGATTGATAGAGAGGCCTCATCAGAGAGAAGATGAAATTTTATCCAAATGATGTGACTGCCACTAAGATTGCAGATCTTGAGGTATTTCAGGAGAGCATGGAAGTGACTCAAGCTCTGTCTACCTATGCATGTGGGGTGCCACAGCATGAGGTAGAAAATAGCAACTTTTACTTAGTTTCTATTCAGCTGCACAAAAGATAATTAGCTCTCAAAGTTTCAAACAGTTTTCACTGGTGTGGGGATTCACCACAACTCTGGGTGCCTCATTTGACACCTAATGATGAAATGCAGTTCAAGAGCTGCACAGGAAAATCACCACAATTTCAAATTAAGGCAGTATAAATTGAAAAACAGAAAAAAGAAAACCCACAATAGATTTTCCCTTAAGAAAGAGTCAGTTTTTACTCAGAAAAAAAAGCATAAAATTGTCATTCAAAATTAAGCCTTATCAATTTGTGAGTATGATTTTAAGAGTAATATGTTCTCAGGCACACAAATTACTGAATGCTTCAAATAAGCATGAAGGATTTGTGAAAAATTGTACCATTTAATTTTGAAGAAAATCCCCACAGAATTCTAAGGCTTAAAGAAAATTACTGAATAGTAACTTTACATTTACATTTGAGAAGAATGTATTACATGAGACTTCAGCCCTGGTTCCCCAGTGGATTATAAAGCATATTTTACTCTAAAAGAACAACAGCACTGAATTCCAAAAAAACCCAACACCTGAATTTGGGACAGCATTTGCCTATTTCAGTGTATTTGCTGTTATTTCTATGTTGAACAGGGGATGGCAGCATTAAGTGCCATCATAACTCAACTGAATTGCATTCAAAGAATTATTTTCTTATCAGAGAGTATAAAACAAATGTCAGTGTTTACTTAGCTTTATTTTTAAATTGTATGTAAGTCCCCATTCTGTGTACAGATTCCTTCGTACAGATAGATACAAAAGTAAGGCAAAGTGATATTTGGGGAATTAATTCATTTTGGACAATAACAGATATATCAAATATTGCATGCAAAATTTGGTAGAAACACTGAAACATAAGTCTCCATTAGATGCTGGATGCAGTTGCCCAAAGGATCCAGCAATTTGCACACTTGAAAAAAAATTAGAAGGCATACTTGCAAGGTCAAACCAGGCAGATTTAAGGGATATTATAGCATATTATTTTTCCATATCCTATTTTTTGGCTTAATACCTTAAAAAAATGCCTTTATTAGACTATGACAACCCTTTTTTATAAGTTTTCCATGCTTACACTTGACAAGAAAAAGACGTTGCAGACCAATGCATTTTTACAAGCTACCACAAGATGTCTCTAATTCACCAGAATCCTCAATATGACTTCAACCCACAAGGTGGTATTTTCATACCACCCAAATCTGATACGTATTCATTATGTTATCAGGATACATATATTTGGTGTCATCTGTTTATATATTTAAAATAACTTTGGAATCTTGTATTTCAAATGCAGTATAATTAAGATACCATACTGCATAGACTACTAATCATGTAATTACTAACTTCATTGATATCGTAAATAATAAGCAATTTCAAGGTACATGAAATATATTTTTGAAAAGTTTTGAAGTCAGTGGGAACAGTTCAATTAAAATATAATAAGTACAGGAAGTAATAAAAAAGCACAGGAAAAATTTACACACTAATGCCACAGGATTTTTTTTTTTTTCATTGGAACAAGTGTGTGAAGAGAGTTCCACTGAAACTTAAGCCTCAACATCACTGATGGATCTGGCAGAAGTCAGTTACCTAATGGAGAGATACTGAACTGCAGATGATATACACAGGGATAAGATGGGAATAGACACTTGGACAATAGCTACATAAGTAGTAGTTTTTTGGGTTTTTTTTCATTTGTTTCATCCTGTGGGGTTTCTTGGGGTGGGCAGGGCATGCATGCTCTGGCATGCTCCACTTTACAAGAGTTAAAGATTCATGAAGGCAAAAAGTTCAGTGGCTTGGGAACTCCTATCAGAGGAAGAAGGATGAAATGCTAGCTTTGTTTCCAACCACTGTTAAATACCAAATAGTGAAATCTAGATACTTATTTTTGAAATAAACACATGGTCTGCTGTGGCTTCCATTGGGCAACAATACACCTTCCAGTTCATAGCAGGGAGGCTGGATCCTGATGATCTTTAAGGTCCCTTCCAACCTTAACCATTCTATGATTCTATGATCCAAACGTAGGTACAGTAATACTGAGTGTTGTCACAACACTTGCTCCCTGAACAGATGCAGGCCTAGTGTACCTTTGTTTCAGATGTCCAAATTGAAACAACCTGTGGGATATCATTTTTCAGAAAATAAATATTTTGAAAAATCTAGGAAAATAAACAAAGGAAAAACAGCTCAGCCCTCTAAATGTGTCATGCTAGTAACCCATAAACTACAAAACCCATATGAACTTTCTATTTACTTATATCTCAGTTAAATAAATGTAGATATCCCCTCTGCTATATCCACTTTATCACTAGAGATAATAGGCTTATTAATAAAAGTATTTCAGATGTATGTTTCCTTACATCATTAGGGGTCTTCTCTTGTTTCTCATGTTTTTCACGGTCATATGCCATCTTTTTCAGAAGTTTCTTCATAGCTTTGTCCTTTTTCTCCTTCTTCTGGCTTTCAGTGTTTTGCTTTCTTATTTGGTTGACAATGAACTTAGGAATCTAGATGAACATAGATAGTATGTATGAATATCTACATCATTTCCCTAAGTAACCAACTTGTCAAAACTTTGTAAGTTGACAGAACGTCAGGTTGAACTCCAAAAAATAGTATTGATTTCCAGTAATACTTAACAACCAAATAATATACATTTAAATTTTAAAATGTCTCCATTTGTGATTTTCCATTCAGTAAGCTCTCAGGGGAAGAGAGGTGGAATCACGCAGTGTTTTTACTTTCCTCAGCCAAAAAAAACCCCTCAACACTTACTCTTTACAACAGTGATAAGACCTTTTCCTCACATGCAGAAAAGGTCAAAATTGTTTACAGTTGCTGACGGACAACAAAGCCTGAAGTACTCCAATCAGTCTAAGTTAGAGCTTTGCCTGAGACCATGGCACAACTTCATGTTTTATCAAAACATGTTTTATATAATACAGAGTTTGGTCCAAGAAGGAAATGGACTAAAACACTAGGTTTCCTGCTAGCATCTCTAAGTAGAAAAGAATAAATTCCTCATAACAATGCATATTGATAGGCCAAATAAAAAGATCCCCCAAGGACTTATTTTTGAGTTCACATATGTTACGTACAAAATTAAAACTCTGACCATCAGAGCTTAACTCTACCATAGTATGTAATGATTCCGTTTTGCTCCCATAAGAGTTACCTTTGAGCAAGAACCCAGCTGGATGGGGCTGATCTTTCTCCAAATCATAGAATTAAGTTCTTATTACTTCTTTATTCAGATGCCTTGTTCGCAAAATTTATGATTTTTTCCCTCCCTTAAGAATACACTTACTGTCCAGAGAAGTTTTTGGTACTGAATCATAAAGCGCATGACATTTGCTGTTCCAGCTGCCATAACAAACTCGCTTTGTTCAATAGTCTTTGAGCCAAACCCGTGAAAGGTGAAAAGGTTTGGGGCCATCACCATCGCAACGTTCTTCAACGTCATTTTATTTTTGTCTCGATGATCAATTACCCTTTGGAGAAATTCAAGCAGTACCTGAAATAACAGCAGAACTTACAGCTCAAGTCTGCACATGAAAAAGTTATGAGTGAAACATGATGTTACGTATTTTTGGAAAAAGCTCTTCATTCCTAATCAAAGCACATTAAAAGCAATCAATAATAGGAAGTGTGGATATGTTTGTTCATGAGACTGTAATTAAAGTTTTGTTTCCTTTCAGTAGTGTGGTAAGTAATAGGTTTGTTTAGCCTGGAGGAGACTGAGGGGGGGATCTTATAAAAGTTATAAATATCTAAAGGCTGGGTGTCAGGAGGATGGGGCCAGTCTCTTTTCCACAGTGTGCAATGACAGGACAAGGGTCAATGGGCACAAGCTGGAGCACAGGAGACTCATGTTAAACATAAGGAAAAACTTCACAGTGAGAGTAAGAGACCGCACAGAGAGGTTGTGAAGTCTCCTTTGGAGACATTCAAAACCCATCTGGATGTGTTCCTGTGTGATCTGCTGTAGGTGCTCCTGCTCTAGCAAGGGGGTCAGTCTAGATCATCTTCAGAGGTCCCTTCTAACCCTGAGGACTCTATGACTCCAGAAATAATTCTTGTTATTTTTGTGAATAATGTCTTCAATAGCATTCAAGTGACTTCAAAGCCCTGCACAGCAAGATATTTTCCAAACCCCTCGTTGTGTAGGTGCGTAAGTAACACCCCACAGGTGCTTTTGAAAACATTAGTTGGCTTTTCTTATGTCGAAAATGAACACAATAGTGCCAGCTGGAATGCTTATGGAAACAGGAGAATAGCTAGTCCTGTAAGGTAAGCAATTTGTGAGTTTCACTGCATTGTGAATGACAGGTAGCCAGTTAGAAATTGACAATCTTCTATTAATTCAGTTTCAGATATTTGTGACTCAACTCAGGAGCCCTCCTCACTGCTTCTGCACAGTAAATAAACTCAAAAAGAAAATAGTGTTTAAACAGTAAGATCCAGCAGGATTTTCTGCCCATAACAGAAGATGTTCTGCATCCTACGCAAACCCTGCAAATTTATTTTTGATTGTAGCAATTTTAACAGCAAGCGTATTCTGAAAAAGATGAACAGCTTTGCTATAAAAGGACAAGCCCAAATCGGAAGACTCCATGTAACGTGCTGCAAATACCAATAGGAAGTGTAAATTTTGAGCCTATTGAGAGAAGAAACAAACAGCACACAGCTAAGTGGGGAATGAAAATGAAGAGCTCAACCCATTTTGTCAATGCAAACTCTCACCCGTATTATTCTAACACTGTTTATTTTTTGCATTGGAAATAATGACTGCTGCTGCTATAAAAGGAACAAAACTTGTAAGATAAAAGGTCGCTCACTGGGAGATTATTATTGCAACCTCCTGGAAAAATTTCAAGTCACATTCTTAATAGTCACTTGGGAGAAACAAGGGTCCTAAGGTGTTTTTTTTTCTGAAGTTCTGTGAAATATGGAAAAAGAAAGTATCACTAGTTTCAGCATTAACTTTGAACTGAAAAAAAAGAATGTTAAAAGCATTCATTGCAGTGGATTCACAGAAACAGACAAAATATTTGTGCAGGAAAAAAGCATTAGCAATTCTAACCTTCAGAGTGTTTCTGTTTGCTTCAGGTAGAAGGAGAACCAAAAGATTCAAAGCTTGAAGTTGATGTTTCTTCGTTGGAAGATCTGCCAGTGAAGCACATGAACCTCAGTATTTTAAAACTGTCATTTGTCCTCTTCAAAATGCACAATTTTAAGTGCAAATCTCTTGCAAAATGCTGAATGCACACACATGGCTAATTGTCATAGCATGACAAAGGGCTGGTAGGTAGATCCTTGTTTTCTGATACTCATTTCCAAATGTTCTTTTAGAATTTAGTTGCTGCATGACTCAGCAGTCTCCTGGAAGTATTTTCTAGATGCCTTGTGATTATTTTGCAATGTTACAAGAAGAAATAGTCAGCTAACGGTTCCTCCCTTATTGAGCCTGTGCCCCAACATATGAAAGGGTATATTCAAAACTGCTTTCACAGTTTCTCTGATTGCCTTAACAGTTGCATAGTCTCCCAAGCCACCCACACAGAATGAGTACCACGTGTTGCTGAATAAGGCAGGTCTCCAGCGACATAAGCAGCAGCTGGTGCAATGGCAAACCAGTGGGGATAGAGCCAAGAGCAGCAAAGCTTAACACATACCTACAGCAGTGAGTGCTGTACCAAATGTGTCAAGCTATAATTATAAGAAAAGTGATGTTGCTTCTGCTTTTTACCCTGCTGCTCAGTGGTGTGTCATTCGCCCAAGATGCAGGGTTAGTGGATCCCTACACTCCTCCACCTCCTAGAAGAGCTCCTACATTCTGGCAGCATTGAGCAGCAGAAAGCCTCAACTCACTAATGTTTGTCACTTGTGATAAACTTCCTCCTGTCAAGTGTTAGAGGACATGCTCTGGCAAGTCTTCTCAGCAGATTCCTAATGAATCATGCCATACATAAAACAAGTGAAGAAGGAGGTACCTGCACTTGACATAGTTTTATCTCACTATTTCAAAATCCAACAGGGCTGTTCTCCTGCATCCTTCTAGGATTCCAACTGAACTGCTATTTCATCCAAATCAGTTTAGGAGATACCATAAAAAAAAAGAAGTTCATCGGTGAATTAAAAAATCACATTGCTGACTGCCTGCTGCCATAATAAAAATTAAGGATCTGAATAAATGAGTGACAAATTGTACAGGCATTTAAAACATTCAAGTTGTTATAACAGTGAATCTACCTGCTCTAGACAGACAGACATTAAAAGTAAGGCTTAAGTTTAGTTCCAAAACACCATGTCACAATGCTCAGAATGCAATGAGAATCAACCTTTTCCTAGAAAAGTAAATATAAAAATAAAAACCAAAAATTGCAAAACAATTAAAATCTCTTACTTAAATCAAGGTCTCTGTCTGTTCACCTAAAAAAAACCCTGAATTTTGAAGTACTTTAACAAATTAAATTGTTTAAATCAAGTTGTTTAAATATTTAATTCTAACCACACTACTTAGTCACAGTAACATGAAAAGCACTGATCACTGTCACAAAGATGGCCCTTTTTCTCTAACACCTAATCTTACTACATGTAACCAACATGACGGGCAGACAACTTAAACAATGGAAGGCTATGAAGTGCTATGTCTGTTTTGCATCAAATCCTTTGGCTCAATGTAGAAAGTGTTTTGGATTCTGGCACTTGTGTATTTTCTGGGTAAGTAAAACCACATAAGCCTTCAGACAGCTCAGGAGCAGCAAGCAGAAACCCTCCTGGTTCCAATCAGTATCCCGTAAGTGCAACAACCTGGAGGAGCTGTTTGCTGCCAGCATCATTTGAAAGCAATCTGGTCAGCTTTAACTTTCTGCTCAGTACTGCAAAATCAACAACACTACATAGCAGGCCTAAGCACCAGCCCCCTACTTCCACCAACTTAATGGCCTTGAAAGACAACTCACAAACCAGAGACTGACACACGCCAAAGTTTTTAAGAATATTCATGTCTGCCTGTCCATGGGAATTCCCTGAAAGTGTCCCTTAGAAATGAGCCATCACTCTGCCTGTAGACAAGGGGAATAGTTTTTTTTCTGAAACTTTTACTCCTGCCTCGGCTGGGGAGTTAATGTACGTGGGTGGTCACTCCTGATTAATTATCACCAAGCTACTCTCTTTCAATTACAGCAGATATGTCTGCTGTCTCTGTAATCAGTTGGCAAGGAGGACATTTTCACAGGAACTTGCTGATCTCAAGAGACCAGGGATGATCAACAGTTCTGACTATTCTACTCTAACTTTTCCCCTTGTAAACAGAAAAAATACCCTAATTAATATAAATTACTATTTGCTAGATTTTCTGTAGAATTATTATATCTTTGCTGTTTTGAAGCAAATATTGTTTATAAACTGATACCGTCATACACAATTTCCTAACAACCCATCTGCAGCTCCTAATGACTATCAGAAACATCTTATCAGAAAGTGGCAGTGTGCTTTCATTTTTTAATGTAAACTATTAAAGTAGATGTTCCAAGAAAACATCATTTGTACATTAGCAAAAATATGTCCAGTCTTCTCTTGGAAGAAGTCATGTTGTTATTGAATTTGCTTTTCAGTTTCACATATTATTAGTGAAAATATTCCCTCAGCAAAAAGGCACTTCTCTGCACTGGTATCAGTTCTTCACAACTGAGACAGAAAGGACACTACTCACTCTGTATGTCTTGGAAAGCTTTGAGATATTCTACAGTGAGGAGTGGCTGGGGCAGTTCACGGATGAAGAGTTTTAAAAGACTTGCTGCATCGTGTTGCTTTACGTTTTCCCAGTTGAAAGTCCCTTCATAAAATTTTGCTTCCAGTTCTTGGCAAAGACTCTGAAAGGCAGTAGATACAGAGGGTACCAATAACACTTGGCCGGTGAAAGTCATGCGATACTCCCCGTATTTCGAAAGGGGGAGAAAAAGCAACATCTGAAACTCAACTCCAGCTGCTGCTGATCTTTTGCTACAAAAAGATAAACTGGGGATCAGAAGCACTGAAAGCAAACACATAGTAATGGCTGCAGATGGTCAAATCAAAAGAAATCCCATGGGCCTGCCTCAGGGCCATGTAGAATATACTGTAAGAACGAGGTATCACATTCATTCACATAAGGGGTATAACTTCTCCTCCCCCAAAATATTAAGATGTGGCTGATACACATAGCAGTTCTGAAACTGCTACCAAAGAGTGTTGCTGTAATGCACGTATGGTCATTTTCATAAGCAAATATGGCAGTTATGCATCTTGACACACAGTTTCCTATCAAAACATACACTAAGGTGAGGCTGATTCTCTTTTAAAAAAGAGGGAAAAGTGCTGTGTGACTGGATGTCTTGCCATCTACAGGGAACTCCACACCACTGGCTGGGCACATACAGCTTTGCCTAGCGCTGGATGTCAAACGTGCCCTCTGTGGAAGGGGACTGCACAGCAAAACATGATGTTATGCAGCAGAAGAAACAGCACTGAAAGTTTCAGTGACATCTCGTAACTCCAGGGTTGGGAAAGGGTGGGATACTGTTGGCAGCAGACAGACATGAACATATACCTGCCCTGCTCCCGTGGCAGTGCTATTATTTGGCTTCCAGAGATGTACAAATGGGAACAGGCTGCAAGGACTGAGTCCTTCTTCAGTCTCTCGTTCAGCATCAGTCCCAGCCTTGCACCCACTTCATTTATTTCCCAGTACGGCAGAGTGTGAAGTGGCCTCAGTATAGAGCCAGTGGCCCCAAGGTATCTCTCACAAGTCCCTTCCTTCTTGTCGCAGCTCCTCCAGACAGAAAATGAGGACAGAGACACTGGCTTGTTTTGTAAAGTCTTTAAGATCAAGTGAAGTTAAGTGCTAGAAAAATACGGCCTTGATTATTTATCTGGACAAGAAGGACACATTGCACAGAGGAAGGTCTTTTCCAGCCTTGGTAATTCTGTGATTCTGTGATTCTGTGATATTAGATACATTTTAAGATACAGTTCTTAGTAAATTTAACTTTGTCCAAATGCAAATGGATCTATTTGCAAAGAAAATGTGGACATTTAGGTTGACTTAAGAGTTGGATGTTCTCAGCTGTCCTCCAGACAAATCTTCTGTCTCCACGATTATGCAGGAGGTTCAAAGGTGTCAAGATCCTAACTCAGAGATCTGAAGTCAAGTGTGTATGATTTCCTGCTCAGTAACAAGAGCAAGCTTTAAAAATCAAGATGACAATCCTCCCTCTGAGTCTCATCAGCTCATCCATCCATACTGGATCAAATCACTGTGGTAAATGCAGTATTAAACAACTAGATAGAATTAACTGCTTTAGCTGAGAGGCAAGAGCAGAAATGTCAACTACCCACCTTAGAGCGTAAGTCAATACATTTAACTATGGGGTATTACAGATGTGCAACGCAATTTTTTAGTAACTCCTCTAAAATATAAAGAACAAGATAGAATTTTTTTTTTTTTTTTAGATTATCTGTGCCTTTCTATAAAATTACATAAGGAGGAAAATATTTTCTTTTTCTATAGGAGAAAAAAAAAAGGGGGAGAAAAAAAGTTTAAGAAAAAACATCAGTGCTTTAATATGCTACATTCTTTCTTTTTCTATAAAGTTTGCTTATTTGAAAAGTACGGGAACTAAACATCTTTGCTAACAAAACAGTTGCTTAACTCAAAGAAGAAGCTCCTGCCAAATAAATAGGCAAAAAATTAATGAAAGTCAAATAGTGAATGATCCCTTGCATGGGAAATCAAATTAAACTGATAAAATAAACAAATAATAATAAAAAATCACTTCAAAATAATTTCAGTATGATGAAAACTGGAAAATCAAGAATAGAGGAAAATCGTAAAAAAAAAATAATAAAATCTTAGTTACTGGTAAATAAACAAAGCCAATTTCCATAATATTCCTTTCAGTTTTTTCTAATGAACCAGCTGGCAGACCAAGTTCCACATGACAAAGGTTGGCAGATGTCTTTGGACAGCTGAATCCTCTTAAATGTTTCTTTCTGTTAAGAATTTAAGGCCAGTTCAGACCATCTTTTTAACACATTGACTCTTGGCATGAGTGATGCTGTGTATTTAGTTTCCTGCATTAAGGCAAATACTGGGGAAGAGTCTGCATGTAATTGGCACTCACTCTGCAAAGTGTCGGTGAGTAACAAGATTGCACTTAGTGAGCTGAGCAGTTATATTGCTGTTCATAAAAATCAATGTGAGAGGTTCTTTGGTGCATGCTGGCTGCCTTGCCCTGTAACATGGGTTAAGTCTAGCTATTGAAATAGGCTCACAGTGCCAGAGAAAAGCTTCCTCCTGGGGTGGAAATACTATGTATGAACTGTTCAGATTACCAAGCTGGTTCAGGGAAAAAGCAAAAGGCTGGAAAGCTCGTGCCAAGAATTAATGAGATTTTGGCACAACCGAACTTGAAACGTAGCCTTGACTCTCCTTCAAACTTAAACTCCAGTCTTCTCCCCAAAACTACCCTGGATTAAACCACCAGCTTCCTGGCTAAGATAACTCAGTTTTCTTTGTAAAGAGATTTTGCTTTCTGTTTTTGAAAATTTTCATAACCTGGTATTATCCTGGTATTAAAATATATTTCCACATCAAAATAAAATCAGCAAGCGCAAGTAAGTTTCTGGGGATGCTGAGAACTGGTGCAATGTTTTTTTTACCTTTATTCTTGTTGCGACTCCTGGTATTCTAAGAAGTCCTTCTGTTTCCAGAGTTGCCTCTTCTATCTGGGCAATCAGCTGTCAAACAGAAAGCAATTTGAACGAATGAAGATAACAATTAAAAATTCCTGGTAGGTTGTTCTGATATACTGGAGTCTTCATATACATGTGTGTGTGTATACATGCATGCATTTGTGCGTGCACATATGTAACAAGCAGACCCACAAACACAGCTTACAAATGGATTACAGCTGTTGTAAAAAACCCTTTAATATGGCTCTTTGCTGTTTTAGGAACACTATTAAAGGAGAATTTGTTTATTTTATTCAAAAAGAAAACTGCAGTTTTTTAGACCTTCTGTGACTGAAGCAGTTTTTTTTCCAAAATTACGCTGTCCTCAAAAATAAATCCCAATTACTTCACATGTTAAAATGTCTCTGAATCAAAATAATGAAGGTAACGTTAGAGATACAGTAATAACTTTTTCACAAATACTCTTCTTTACCACTTTAGCAGAGACAACCTAAGTATTTTTAGGCTTTAAGGAAGCTTCAATTTTTAAAATCCTGGCATTCTCCTAAAAAACTCAACAGTTTACAGTTTGGCTTAGACAAATCAGTAGAAATTCTGTAAAAGTACTTAAAAATGTATCACAAATTCTGTTTCTTTAAAATATATGCCTAGAAGTATTCAGTGAAGGATGCACCTAAGAGTCTTCAAAAGGATTTGTAAACATCAAAAGCTGATGACGTCATTCTAGCACAAATGGTTCTCACAATGTTCAACTAGGGCAGTGCCTTTGTTAACATACCTTCCTGTGCCAGCTCTGGAGTAAGAAAAATTATGCAACACCGTTGTGTTTTCTCCCGTTAATTTCTCCAGAAATTAAAGGGGGGTTACTTACCACTGTATTTATCTAACTGATAAATGCCATGAAAAAGATCAGACAGAAAAAAACACAAAGTTAGAAGTAGCTTGTGCCACCCTGCTACGTTCTCCTTGGTTAAAAAAAGTGCTGACTGGCAGCATCTGGCTCCCACTGTACCCAGCTTACACCAGACCAGTGGCTGCCACTCTCATCTGCTGGACACAAAGACACTATGGGCATGTTTTGTGATTTGCCACCATCACCACATCTAGGGGCAGAAGGCCTGGTGGCACTGCCGATGATCGTGACTCCTTCACACACAGTCACTCACAAATGCTTCCTTGGCAAGCAGCAAGAGGTGGCTGGTGGCCACCACCAGCCTCCTGCCTATGGGAAAACCCCTCTTCATCTCTGTCAGGGCTGCTTTGCTTCATTACCAGGCCAGAGACCTGAATTACTATCAGCAAAATCTTCTGGTGGAGATACACAGATCAGTGTTACCCTCAAATTTCCCAGTCAGAAAACCCCTAGGCTAAATTATGTCATTATTTTTAACTGTAATTCCTCAATGAAATAAAAACTCGGTGTATTTTTAGTTAAAATATTTGTTTTAATTAAGCAGCCTTCCTATTAGCTTGGTTTGTTTCATTTTAGTGATAACCAAGATACATTTAAAAAGCAGAATGCACAGAAGTGTTCATTCTTGCACTTTATATAAATCCCCTATTCCTGGAAAGCATGTACTGTTGAGAACAGGCAGGAGAAATGGGAACCTTTTTATTTTCATATTCTCATTTAAAGAAAACTGCATCCCAAATGATGTCTGCACCTTGCAAAAGAAATCACATCTATAAGCTAGAAATGTTTATGTAGAATTTTCGTCCTGAACAACTATACTTACTATGTTGCCAGGATAGCACAGTGATCAACCACTTTTTTTAATTTGATTTTTTTTTTTTCTACAGAGCATCTTTCCTCAAAGTGTATTTTTATGATCCTGAGGAAGCAATTTTTGGCATGAATGACAAAGCAGTAGTTTTGAGAGTGATGCAAAACTGAGTTTTCTGTTTCTTCAAAAACAACTTAATAAGCAGGTCCCCAAACCCACTGAAATGGTGATGACACAACACTGAGCTTCTGTTAGTGGCATGACAGGTCCATAGAGTGGTCTCTCCCTTCTCATGCAATGAGACTTGCAATGCATAGGCAGTAAATCCAGTGTCTACATCATTGTTCCCACTATCATCCCCATTACTATCACATGAAACAGGCCAAAGCATCCCCTCACATACTAAAGCAAAAAATCTGGGAAAGGGCTGCTGTCACTAGCTGAGACAGTTATTCAGCTTGATCCCCACTCCCTAACCACCTGCCATGTGGCTTAGATCACTTCTGAAAGGAGAAAACCACTTCCTAGAAAGGCAGGTTCAGCCTGTGGGCCCGGGATTGAGAATTTCTATTGAATTTCAAGTATTTACTCTAAAAACAAACAAAAAAAAGAGCAGTCCTACTGATGGTGGAAGTCACACCACCTTTATGAAATGGAATACGGCTGCAATGGGTAACAGAAAATGAACTCTAGTGGGAGATGTCCCTGCCCATGCAGGGGGGTTGGAACTAGATGATCTTTGAGGTCCCTTCCAACTCAAACCGTTCTAGGATTCTATGATGTATTCCTTTAACTCAAAATCTGTCTGATACAAAGCAAAGCATCACATTTACTGAATTAATAAGCTGCAAATGAAAGTTCCAGTAACTTTGATTAGAGTAATATACTGAAAAATGTGCAAATAAATTCAAGACGAAATGTTATTTGTCATTTGTGGGCATGTAACAAGTTGACTTGTTTGTGCATATTTACCTTTTGAAAAAGCAGTGGGATCTTGGTTCCTGGCACCTTCTTCTGATCCTGTTCCAGTAAAACTGTCAGTGGGACACCAAACAAGCCAGAGTCTGAAGAACAAAGCAAAATAAACTGAAGTATTACCCACATCTATTTCTGTACATGTGATAATGGCATAAAACCATATTTTTGAAGCAGTAAATCTATTCAATACATCGAATGTTTTTATGTCTTTGTCAATTAAGCTATTACACAAAGCATTCTGGCTAAAAGGATTCATTAATCTCTTCCTTCAACCATAAATCAGAAGTCTTCTGTTTTGACTTCAAATTGCCATCCACATATTCTGCAGTACAGTGAAGCAAAATGCGTAAATGAACCATCTACATGGTTCTGGTTTGCAGAATGGGTATGATGGTGACCCTGAAATGCAAGTCTTCATCACTCAGTGCAAGTTATAGTTAAGATACAAATGGCATCAGTGAAATATACATAAATTTGGCTACTAAAATGAGACAGATGTAATTATCACCCAGAGTTACTCTGTACACTTCTCTCTACAAGGGTTTTACAGAACAGCTTTTCAACCCTTGTGCTTTTGCATTATACAGCACCAGCAGGATAGAAAGACCACCATCTCACCCAGGATGTTATGCTTTTTTTTTTTTAAGGAAAAGCAGATGTACAGTTAAGTCTTGGTTAGAAAACAGCCTTTACAGTAGTGCTAAGGCAATGCAAATTAAAAAAAATGGAATCTAGTCTCAGTTAATCTAGCCTTGATGCAAAAGTAGCCTTAATCTTCAAATAAACTGGACTCCCATGTGTTTCAGGCCCAGCTGAATAGAAGTGAATGACCATTAAAAGCGAGCTATACTAGTAACAACTAACCCAATTTGCTGACACAGAACTTCTCTGTCAGAAGTACTGATAATTGCTGTATGTGCAATTTTTCTGAAACACCGTATAACACTACATGGAGCTAAAAACTCCTGCTTGGTATGATGCCATGCCAATATTTAGCACAGAACTGCTGTAATTATTAAAAATATGTCAGTCCTTGAGGGAATGTGATATATGTCAAAGAAACATCCACTTCAGTGCCAAACGAGGGAGTTCTTCTATCTCTATCAGCATTAAAAGTCTACGTATAAAATATGTAGGGACTTGTATATACAGTTAATATCCATATCCCAACATTTTATCATCTTGCAGATCTTTTCAATAATAAAAGTTTCTACTGAGATGAAGTTAAAGAAGCAAACCGTATGAGTTCAACAGAAAGGCAGGGCTGGGCACAGCCCAGCATCCCCCAGAAGAATTGTGTTTTCATCATCTTTACATACTGAAGCACAAAAGGGAACAGCCAATAGATCCACTATTGTACGAATCAATAGGCCACAAACAACACTTCAGGAGTGAAGAAGTGAGGGTCAGGTAGAGCAACAAGGCACTGAAGACATTACATTGCAAAAGCAGATTTGCTTGGCAGAAAGGGTGATATGTCATGATCTATTTCCTACACATTTCCATGAGTCTAGCCCATCTTTTTTTAACTTTTGAGAAAGTTTTTAATTTAATGTTTTTCATGACTGCCTGTCATTCAGATCATAATGCTGTGAGTTAAATTCAATTAGCAGTAAATATGGTAAGAAGTATTAAGACCTAAAATACAAGAGAAGAAAGTGTTTTCCCTGTTTATTGGTGAAAGCACAAGCCCTTCTGCAAGAATAAAATGCATTTAAGGGATAAAGGTCTCACAGATGAGACCTGTGTATACCTTTTGCATTTTAAAAGTTATTTTCTACTACTGTAAAGCAAAGAGCATATTCTGAAGAATCTATTGTACCTTGCTGTGTATCTCTCAACACTCCCTTTTGCTTTCAATTATTTAAAGTGAGATATTGCACTGTCACATTCACTGAACCTTGACAACAGGGTTTTGGACAAAGCAGGCTTGTGATTAACTGGTAACATTTCAAGCTCTTGAAAAGCATTTAGCAGAAGCCAGAAATACAGAAAACAAAGCACTGAAGATATCTATCCAGCATCTTGAAACTGGTTTCCATGTGTCATATGTTCCGAAGAAAAGCACTGTGATTATACATATGCTCCAACAGCTCGCAGAGCAAAATTGCATGTTGTAGTTGTCTAAACATCTGCTGCAGCAGTCCAAGTCTTAGAATCACACAATCATAGAATGGTTAAGGTTGGAAGGGACCTTAAAGATCATCAGGTTCCAACCTCCCTGCTATGACCAGAGACACCTCACATTAGACCAGGATGCACAAAGCCTCATCCAACCTGGCCTTCAACACCTCCAGGGAGGGGGGCTTCCACGACCTCCCTGAGCAATCTATTCCAGTGCATTCCACTTAATATGATGCCATTCAGCATAAAAGCTGCATCATGGCCAGAGTAAATACTGGATGGGCAAGGCCTGTGTGACACAGGAGAAGGAAAAGCAGGCAGAAGAGGAAAGCAGGCAACAAAGGCACCCAGCATCTCCAGCCAAGGGCAACAAAAGCAAAAAAAGTCAGTTAGAATCACAGAATTATTTAGGTTGAAAAAGACCTTTAAGAGCACTGAGTTCAACTGTAAAAATAGCACAATAGCTACCTTCAGGAAAGCAGGAAAAGAATACCCACAAAGAGCACATACACGTGCCCTCCCAGGAAACGTAACAGCACATATGAACTTCTCTGAAGCAATTCTTCCTGCACAGCATGCTACTAAGATAGTTCCCTTTCTTCATTCCTTGGTTTAGCTGCTCAGTGGCTGACCTGAGTTTTAACTTTAGATGAAGAGTACAGTCTCATAGCTGGAGTGACTATGTGCATAAACTTGCTTGAAGTGTGCCTTGAGTTAAGGTGTTTAATTAAATGCTGCTCAGGATTTATATTAGTATTTATATATTAATATAAATTTTCTGCTGGAAAAACATAAAGAACTGGATGCATTTGTTTTATTGGATTAAAACAGACCCATTTGGTTCAGAATACGAAACACTGACTCACCTTTGGTTTTTATTTTTACAGCTTTTTGTTGCTTGAATTCTATCCCAAGTACGTCATAGAGAGCAGTTAATTCAATCAGTGCTAAAGAATAGACGTTCTTCATGTCCTGAGGGGCCAGGTCACCAATCTTTGTGGTACCTGTTTTGTCCTTTGGCAGCCTGAAATTCTAAAAGCAGAGATTTGCAGCATAGTGAACAACCCAAGTCATAACAAATTACTTAGCTCAAAGGCTGTGCTTCCTTCAGAGCACAACCTTCATCATGAAGCCTGCTGGTACTGACTAAATCATGGCAGAATCCTCCAGGTAGGTTGAAAAGAAGATGATCTTAAAATTATAGGAGTATTTAGGTTCCTAGTAACTTCTGCGGGTCATCTAATTCAACTGCCTGCTCAAAGAAAGGCTATATTTAAAGTCTGATCAGGTTGCTTGTTGCCTTGTCCAACTTAACTTTGAAAAACCCCAATAACCTCTGTGGGCACCTGTTCCAGTGCTTAAGGCTTAAAGTGGTGGAAATGGCTGTCCATGAACAATCCTATGTGTGTACAATTGGGATAGAAATACCTCTGCACTTATGCACACAAAATAAAATATTTGGCTTCCATAATAATAAAAATAATAATAATAATGATGATAATTTTAATAGGTTTCCCTTCTTAGAGAAGGGGGATGCTTAATTAGGGCTCATTTCTACTGCACTAAATGCTCAGAAGCTGCAGTCAGAGACTAATATAAGGAACTGCATTGAGAGGGTGAGGGAAAGTGACTTCCCAGTTCATAGAGCTTTTTAACTCAACCTCTCACCAGCAGGCTTCCAAGTAAGACTCAAAGAAGGAAGGTTGATAATGCTTTCCTCCTTTCGAAACATATTTTATACTCCAGAATTATTTTCTCATCCTGTACGAACCCAGTGATAGTAGATGAATTGGTGGTTATGGTACATGATTACAAGGGTGCATACCAAAATCTAAACGTGATTTACAAATTGCAGACATACAGTTTACTGTCTTGAGGTGTCATCGACTTGCACAAACATGTAAAGCTGCCAGTGGTGAAGGTGCAACAAATACAAATTGTAGATTTAAATAGGTAACTCCTTCCTTTTCCTATAATTTTGTCACTCCTTTTAATCACTGGAGGAGAAATCCCATAGCCGTGTCTTTGAGCAATCATTCATATGCCTAGCTGGAAGTACAGCTAACGTGGGTATTATGAATATATACATGCATACATACAGAAGTATGTTAGAGTATAGCTTTTGTTTCCTTGTTATAGGCTGCATCAGAGAAAGATGACTCAAATACCTTAGAATCCATTTCTAAATATCCGTTAGTGTCTGGTTTGTAATGTTTAAACTAGGATATATGGGATAATTACTGCTTGAAGAACTATACGTGTCCTTATCTGAATCAAGTGTTTAAAGAACTGTGGAACATTATTACTTCAGACACTATCTTTACTCAGACATGTTTGCATACACTGTTAGAAAAAAAGAGACATTTTTCACACCAGTCATTAGTTTTCAGGCCATATGTAACAGCATGTTCATGAACTGTTAGGTAGAGAGAGATCCTCAAAGAGATGCCTGAGGATCAACAACAAAATGTCATGGAGTATCTTCTTTTGTATTTATTTGGATTCATTCAGAATGAGCCTTTTTTACTAAGAGTTGGAAAGTAAAACCGAGCACAAACTAATCCTTGATTTCCTTCTGTTTGACTTTAGACTTCTATAGACCATTCTGTTCTTCATTCTCATCCCTCACCTACTTGCATAGGATAACTGCATAACATTTCTACAGGCACCAATTTTAAATGACAAGAGATTTTTATTACAGATGTAAAGCATTTCACCTCAAAATAACAGGAAAAGGGGCTGTAAACAAATGAAATAAGGACTCAGTTTCTGTACAACTACCACTAAGCCACTATTCCACCTTAATATTACCAGTTTCATTATTGCTTACACAGAGTGCATTTTGCCAGGCAGACAATGACATAAATAGGTATAAAAGAAGTTACTTCCATCTTATTGAGAATATTGTTCCCAAAAATAAGTTATCTTGAGAAGGTCTATCTCCACGAAGCTGGATCCAACAACATTCTTCTAAATCTAATTCACCCACTATCAGATAAATATAACCCAAACAGTACCACCAGTAAAAACAACGAATGAGAGCAATAAATGGGAAATACCTACCGGGAGAAGAGTGTCACCCCCTCCACCCTTGCACATTTTGTCTACTGAGCTGTCTTTGAGATTAGCTGCCTGTTCTGAAAATGATATCTCCAAATTGATGTCAGTGTCTGAAAATGGCATGTCTTCAAGAGGGCTCTTCTGCTCATCTGTTCGAAGACTGAACTTTGGACCTGAGAACAGAGTGAAAAACTAATAATCAACAGCAGCACAACTGAGAACCACTTAGTGAATGAGAGTATGTTTAAAACCAAGTACAAGTTAATGCTGTGCAAAGGATGGACTTCTTGGTTGAAAATTCACTGATTTCTGCATTTTGTATGTTATTTGAAAATTTAGCTTCTTAGCAGGGTCCATCTTTTCTAGTTTTTCTTGAATAATTCTGCCAAGGCGTGAAGTTTTCTCCTATTTATCTATTATGAAAAGATGAAGCAATCCACCTCAAACAAACAGCAGACTCCTTCCAGAGCCAAACAGCTTCAGCATCACAAGTTTCTTGCCATCAAATACTTTCCAGCCTCAAAGACTGTAACATCCTGCAACCAAATCAGCAACTCTTTCTGCTGTTAATATTTCAAAAGTGAAAGATAATGTTTCCTCTATGATCCAAAGCATTAACACCTGGGAATAATGGGGAATACTCAGATTATGTTTTTGTCCCAACATCCCTGTCTTCACCTCAATCTGAAGAGTCCAGTTTCCTCAAAACTTTGGACATGTTCCCATGGTACAGGGAAGGACTAAGTACACCATAATGGTCTTACTTCTCTTTCTTTGTTCCTCAAAGGAATCAAACATTAGAAAAACTTAGAACACTTTTGGTTTAAAAAAAAAAAAAAAAAAAAGAAAAACAGGGAGAGGCAGTTCTGCTTTTAAAAAAAGAAGTCTAACTTCATAGTAAATGGTAAATGAACCATTGCTTTTTCAGCCTGAACTTAATACACATTGTGAAAGAAGCAAGAGGAAAATTATAATGCAAGTAACAAAGCATCAAAGACAATCTGGCCAGGGAAAGATTCTGATGTCTTCACCATCTCTCTCATGATGTGGTATTTCTTAAAGGACACATCCAGGACTCAGTTCCTCATACAAGACATTAAAAACAACTAGCAAGCATCTGTGATGAAATTCAGACTTTCTTAGAACCAGTGCAAATATGGGCAAATTAGCCCCACTCATTTCAGTGAGACTGATTCTCCCACTAGCTCCTACTCACACGAGACTACAGCCTGTTCAAAGCTAACATAGGCACAAATGCAAAAAAAGTGGTATGGAAATGGATACAAGCTGAGGAGAACCATAAGCAGTGCATTTGCTTTGGTATAAGAATATTGTGTCACATGGTAAGATTAATTTCTTTACACTGCTGTGAGAATTTTATGTATGCCTGGAATAACTATGCTACACCAAGACAGAAAAAATTTCCCAGAAAACAGCTACAGCTACAGCAACGTTTGACCTTGAAGCAGGGGAAAAGCCACAGACAGGATGATTAAAAGAGAATGTGCCAGGGAAGTGCTGCTCTACACAGATACTTTGAGTGGTTTGAGAAAGCACTGAGCCGCAAGCGTGCAACCCAAACAACGCATGAAGCACCAAGCTGATACAAAAAATTACACCAACTAGAATTGTTTTCCAAATCATATCTGCATCTATTTGAAAGACTATACACAAAACAAGACCAATCTCTGATATTCCTTATTGAGTCCTGAAAATAACCTCAATCTGCTGGGGCCAAACTGACAGACCTTCAAGTGGCTGCAGCCATCACAGTCACCTCTGGTCAAGCCCTGTGCTGTACAAAACCACTCCCACTTCAGTGTAACTGATCCAGAGCTGAGACACTTCCAGCAAGAGAAGGTGGATTTGAGTTAACACTATGACTCTACTTAAAACCAAGAAACGCTGTGAGAAGTAATATAAACCATTTCCAAATTTTGCCTCTTCTGTGTGTTACTCACCACTTGCTCTTTCCAGAGTGGCTTCTGCTCACTTTCCATAAGACCCTGAAAGATGCCTGGGCCATACACTAAAGATTAAGCTGATCCTGAAACTAGAGCTGCTCCTTTTGGTAAAGAGATATATGAGACTCAGTAACCAAACATATCCAAGGTCAAATTCATCCCTGGCTTTGATCTTTGGCCTCCTTGTGTGTATATCTGTATACATCTTGTAAACTGTTTAATGTATCCGAACTAAAGGAAAACAGTTCCCCCTCCCCCCAAGACTTTTGTCATGCTAATGTGGCCTATACGTGACCTACATACTTCCTACCAGCCTGGGAGGAATCTGATGTTAACAAACAATAAAGCAGTAGCTCCTATTTCAGTCCTCTCTGGTCATAGGAAGGTGCTGTGTAAAGCAGATGTCTAGGTAAAGCTGTGCACATTTTAACAGTCTGAAAATGCTGCTGCTGTGGGCAGTTTCTTATGGATCATATAACCTTGCTCCTGCTGTTGTGCCTTCATTAACTAGGAAGCAGCTGTAAGGGGAAGCAGCTTTGGTGTTCTGCCAAACTGCCAAATGCATGCAGTATTTTATGAGAGAAAGGCAAGTGTGATACAGAAAAACATTGTCTATAAGTATGTGGAAACCATATTTTGCATTAGTCCTGTACCCTTTCCGTGGATCGAAGTGCTATTTAAGGATTACATAGAATTATGGGAATTCTTCAGGAGTGGGGCGATGGTTAAATTTTGGGTTTCTTTTTACTAGGATATGAAAATATTGAAGTGTCAACCTCGATATTTCCTAGTTTTGCTAGAGACTCTAGAGAATACCCCAATGGAGCTAAAGTAATAGATCTTAATTTATAATTGAAAAGGTAGAAAGGCTGATTTAGGGTTTTTTTGACTGACAAAGCATTTCTCTAAAGTGCTAATTCATAGGTTACTTTAAATAGAAAATAAAAAACTTTGTGATCTTTTCAGTAACAGTTTATAACTCCAGACGTAGAGTCCTCATTTATCATGTAAAATGAAAAGCAGAAACTAACCCTTTTGATTAAAAAATACAACCACACTTCAGTCTTTTTCCTTATCAAGAAGCCAACATTATAGCTCCTTTCCCTCACATTACACATTATACACAATTTGTTTATCCATTTACTAGATCATTATGCTTTGAGTCTTCTCTTATACAGAGGTTTTATCTAACATTTGTTAGATAACCCTAACCCTTGTAGCTAATCCTGTGTGTTGAGAAGGACAACCACAGTCCCACAGTGAACTGACTTTTACTTCTCCCCTAGTTAAGCTACTGAGTCTTAGCTTTTCACCTCCTTTATTCTTTCCTTTTTATTTCTTTAGATGTCTCAACCAACACAGTTATTTACTCCTTTTTGCAGGCATCCAAAGGGAATTACTTTTTCTCTTTCGCAGCTGTTGTATTTATTGCTAGCTTTGAAGGTCTTTTGTGAATGTCATGGATTGTTAAAATGGTAACATCTTCTTAACACCTTAATACATTACTCTGAATTTTCTTTTCATTTCCTGCAGACACATTCTGAAACAAAGAGGCACTTAAAGCCAGTAATAGAGCGTCCTTCCAAAACAACTCAAATACGCATCTACCAACAAAATATCTTAGGAACTCATCAAACTGCTGTGTTTGAGCAGGATCAGGCAGAAAATAATAAAAACAGAATAGTTCCATATTATTACCTGAGTTTGTTGACATTGTTTAGGCAAGAAACAAGGTGTGTTGGACTGGCAAGAAACAAGGGAGTACGCAGAGGATCACACAGCCATGTATGTACTTAGGGCAAACCATTATCATCTTCAGTCTGGCAGAAGCACTTGGGAATGCAGCATTCAAATGCCAAACATAAGAACAGAGTCATCACCTTTGGAGTAGGGCCAGAGTAATTCACTCTAACAGTTTTAAGACATCTCAATTTAACCTTTGGATTTTTTTAATAAAGTCTGAGATGATATTCATGTTTTTTCAGGTAAAACTTGTACTACTTCTGTGTCAAAGGGAGTTTTAATTTTAAAATAATGTATTTGGATTTGGGTTTCATGAATATTTAGCATCTGTGAAATATCAGGCATTGTTTACTTTTTGCCTTAAATTCATTCACTGTTTGTATAACACTTATTTGCTCAACATTCCAGAGCAAAGATCACAGCACAGCACTGAAACAGGTCTGGTGCTTTTAACACCACCAAACTTGCATGGTTTGACTGCAAATTTAACTGATTTTTTCATCCTAACCCAATTTTGGAAGCAGAGCCCACTTTAGCATGTTGACAAGAGCAGAAGTGTATCAGGATGCAAGCAGACTGCATTTGCCATTCACATCACAATCTGTGCTGAGGAGAGCAAGCATATGGGATCTGCCTTTTAGAACTTCCCATTTCTGAAGGGTTCATCAGGGCCACTGGAAAAAAAGAACCAGATGTGATAAAAACTCTGTAATAATTGCTTGGTAATTTTCCAGCTCTGAATCCTACAGTGCAGTTTATTGACACAAGCACCAGGCATCTCTTCCTTCCCTTGTGCTGAACCAGCAGCCTGGCAGTCCTCCCAATTTTTTACTGTTCTTATTGGAGTGAGGTTTGCTGAGAGTGATGGAGGGAGGGGAGGATTAAGAGCACTTCTGGAAACACACAGATTTTGTGATATTCAGGGCTGGTTTCTATTAATCTCTCCCACTTCAACTTCCATGCACATCCTATATTGTCTGTTGCTGTTTTCTAAGTCTAATCCTAAAGTAACAACTTTTCCAGAATACTACTGGTCAGTATACTAGAACTGGAACGGAAGTTTATTTGGCGTCTTAATTACAGGTTAGTAATTTGCAGTAGGGAACCTGATCTGTCTGCCTGCCTAGATAAGTGGCTATAAGGGTTCACTGTGACAACTATGTGCTATCCAGTCCCCCAGAAGAGGAAAACTCCACATACAAACAATGCAGAATAGCAACACAGTATCTTAAAGTTTAAATGGCTGCCAGCTAATAACATCCTGACCTCTACAGTGACGGGTGTCGTGGCAAAACAGGCACAGTGTAATCCCTACTTCAAAGAAACCAAAGATCACAGAGTCACAGAATGGTAAGGGTTGGAAGGGACCTCTGGAGATCATCTAGTCCAACCATCCTGCTAGAGCAGGATCCTCTAGATCAGATTACACAGGAAAACATTCGGGCAGGGCAGCCACCTTCTTATTATTGGACCTGAAGAACAGCAGAAAGCTTTGTCCAAGTCTTGCACCAAAATTCGTACTTTCAAAACAGAAACTATGGAGGTAGTTAAGGAGTTCTGTGATGCTCTGTCCTACCTGTCAGTGAGAGGGAACAGTCTTCCACGGGTGCTGCACCCCTCTTGTGTAATCAGTTACACACTGTTCAACACAATCCAGTCCTACACGCACAGAATGCTATTTCCTTTCAATTTTCCTTGATAAGGTAAACAACTTTTTCTTCCATTCCTGTCTTTCTTTCATTTTGAGCTGCAGATATACAGCCAGTTCTCACTTTCTTTAGATGTCTATAGTCCATTTGTTTTTGCTCTCTTGTATGCACTGATGAGCTTGTGTATAGTGCTTCATTTACCGTACTGTACAGTTGAGATAAACCAGAAAGGATAAATTAAGGATGAGGAAAGACCGAAGCATAAGCTGTGAGAAGAGACTTCTCCCAGATGACTTGATTATAAGATGATCACTGGTACCAAACAAGGTTTCCCAGATGGCACAAAGGACTCTACAGCCACACTTAAAATTGCACAGCACTACAACAACACAGACCAGAACAGGTTTCTCATAACAATTTCATTTTCTTTTTCTGAAAAGTTGCTGGAATTACAAACCTATGTAGTAGCTTGTGTAGCTGAAAGCCTACAAACCAAAAGGAAAAAACACAAAAAAAGTTGTTTGACATTACCTTTTGTTCCATCTTGTGTTTCATTTATGTTTTCACTTGTTCTCCCAGTTGAGGATTCACTTCCAACACAGACCTAAGGAAAGAACAATAGCATGCCTATAAAACCCAAACACATGGTTGTAGAAACTCCTTTGATGCTGTGCAGGATTAAACCACATACTCCTGCAATTCAAGAACGTGCCAAAGTACACCTGTGTGTTTCAGTAGAAAACCCTTTGCCAAAGTCTAAGAGGATCTGAAATCTAGGTAACTAGATACTAGGGGTAACACTTCCCCTCTTCCTAAAAGGATAAATGGGTATAAGACTTAATTTTACAGAGTTGCAAAGAGTAAGAAAATGTATTCTTTGAGCTGAAGCCTTAGTCTGCATTGGAAAGGATATGGAAAAGAATCTGGTGGAGACATTTTGACTCAGTTCAGATTCCTTCACCTTGCAAAATCTTACATGGTTGCCTCTCCTACAGAACAGTTCCATTCCTTTTGCAGGGCTGCCTGACATTAACATCTGTGCTTACAGCTTAGATTCCCAACAGCAAAACCAGGAAACTTTGAAGAGACAATAAAACAGGAAAGGATTTTAACCATCTTCTCCTTTCTACACTGCTGCACTCACCAGCCTCAAAATTTGTCACATTCCATGAACTGGATGACACCTGCTATAGAAAAAATGTTTCAGAGCATGTAGAATATATATTCCTATATATATATATGTGGGTATACATATACCCATTTATGTTTTTAGACACATGTTATGTTTATTATCTTAGCAAATGAGATCAACAATGCATGCTTAGCACTCTGGATTTTTAATTGCATTTTACTCAAGCACTGTATAATTTCATATTTACTGAGAAAAAAAACACACTTTTTAAAATAGATTTCTCCTACCAACACAAATCAGTATATTTACTTTTTTAAAAAGCAGGAATCTTGACAGGTGGAAAAAGATAGCATGACTGCCCAGAAAATTATTACTGTTTCACAGAGCAGGAGAAACAGACCGTGCAGCTGTCAAGGTACCAAAAGTCTAGATTTTCTTTGGGAGTATGGCAGGAAATTTAGTAGAAACATCAACACAATTGTTGCATTGATGCAAAACATCAACACTATTGTTTCACCTTTCCTCCTGCTTTCCTCCAGGTGAAGGGAGGTTACAGGATTTTTGGAGGCTATTATTAAACTGGGATGACTTCATACAGCTGCAGATGGCTTCAGTGCTCTTTTGTTACAAAAAAAAGCTTTCTAATGAGGGTTGAGTAACAAAGCACCAAGACAATGTAGCTACACAGGCTGTAGAAGTTACTTCACTACAGGCTTTCTCTGACAGATTAGATGAATAACCACAATGATTTCTGAATAATTATCTTGCTTTGGAGAAAGGAATGCAGTATAGGTTTGAGGGCCTATACTTGTATTCTTTTATTTCAGTCAAGGAGACAGGTTTAGAAGGATTCTCCCTTTTCCCCAGTTATATCTATATTTAATAAATATTCTAATCTTCTGTTTTGTACATCTTAAGTGACCACAATCATATGTGTTTGCATTACTTCTCACCAATGTCACCAATATCAAAACATGTCATTGAAGAGATACTGAAGTCTACTGAACACTGTGGCATATCATTTTCAAATGTTACAATGTGTACCTTAAATACAGAAACATGAGTATTTCTTGTGCTTTACTGAAATAACATACTTGAAGGGGAAATTATACTGCTTTAAGCTATATGGTATTTTACCTAAATTGCTCTGCTATTAGATCTTGTAATTTTTAGGTGTAGCCAATTGCAAATCAGATCCCACAAAGCTTTTATGGACTTAAATCCCTTTTGCAACCACATGCAAAACAGAACAGTGAAAAGGAAGTTGTGCCTCCAGAACATACATTTGAGCTTACAAACTCCTCCCACTACATTTCACCTCTACTGAACTTGAAAGGAGTTGCGGTGGGAGAGGAAGGAAGGGGGGAGGAGGAAGTTAAATCCCCTCAAAATTTGTCATGCTTTTCACCACCACTATCATTGCACTGAATAGCAGCAGCAAGGACAAGGGATGGGGCAGAGGTCAGGTAAGGTAGCCATTCACTTTCATCAGGTCACAGTCTTCTTACAGCTGAAGATCTTGTTGCTTTTGGGGGGCAAGACACACACACTTCTCCAAAGAGGAATTTTAGTATAGTCCCCATTTTCCTCCTTCTCCTTTCCTGCACATTAGAGAGGAACTCTCCCATGAGAGCAAAACAGGACCCTTCAGGATCTGTCAGATAAAAGTGGGCTTTTTGTAGCTCTTTGTCTAATTATTGTCCTGAGTTTTGCATGTGTTAAAATTCAGATTAGTATATTGACCATGGAGTGGTTGTTTTATTCATCACTTTTATGTAATACAAGGCCAACATATGTGCTTTCTACATACTAAAATTGCTTAAGCAAGATTGGACAAACTCTATTACCATACATCCAGTAAAAAATTGCCACGGAAATAAGTGAAAACTTAAATACAAACTTTCTGGAAATATCCCTTTTATATCTGTGTGTCCCTCTCATCTCCACCCACCCCTACATTTTCCTATCTTCTTTCTACCAGAATGAAACCAGGAACTTACTTTTCCCTTTGAGTCATTTTGTAGCCTGAAGATATCTCTGACATCAGGAATCTGATGCTGTTTGTTTTTCTTCCTCATGGTTTGCGTGACAGTCTCTACTCGCTTTTCTACTGCTGCCTTCTGGGTTCGGGTCAGTGTGGACAGAAACACCACACTTTCCAGGGAGTCACCAGAGCTTTCACCAAACAGATTTGACAGACCTGCTTCCTTCAGCCACTCTTCTTCCAGTTCCCCTTCTGAGGAAGGCAAAAAGAAAAAGGCATAAATTCTGGCTTTCAAGTACTATTAAGCATGCTGGATGTTAATAACATGGTCTAGTTAACACAGTTTACAGGGAAAGTACTAAGGGGATCCACGATTAACAACAATTACTTACACTATCATGACTTGGAATAAAGCTGTTGATTCTAAAGTGCTTCAAAAGGGTTAATGTATGATAGCAATGCTTTAAAAATAGTTAATCCAATGCAGATTGCTATGGGGCAATCTTTAGAATGATCTACAGCACTTCTATTAAATCATATACTATCTTATAAATGTATCTATATATAAACGTGTATGACGAATTCTGAAAGCCTCTGATCATTGCTGCTTCATCGATTTTTAGTTCAATCCTCAACCTTTTTAGCTCCTTTACTGACATGATTCTGCCCACTTTTCTTGATACATTAATCCTACAGCTCTCCAGTAGCTCATTTTAATGAAGGACAAACCAAGCTACAGGAGTCACCTTAATGCTATTTCTTAATCAGTTCTCATGACATGGTCTCCAACCTGCTGACAGCCCACAAAACAATTGTTGCTTTAGTCTTATTGCTGATAAGGTATCCTTTATTAACAGATCACTGCACATGAAAGAGGAGAAACCTATTAAAAACTGTCAGCAATGGCAAAACTTCTGCTTCTGAAATCAGCATCTCACTAATGATGCTTTCTTTAAAACACTAAGTTCTGTCTGTAGCAGCCGAGCTTGTGCCGAATGTCAACAAACCCCTCAAATGCTCAAGCAACATTCCCACTTATCAGATACCTAAAATTACCCCAAAGCTGGCATGTCAACTTCAATATTGACTGTAGTTTCTCACGGCGCCCAGTGCACAACCAAGTGGGCACTTGAATATTAACAGCATTCAGAAAACATAGAAAATTTGACATATGAATTTTGCTATGGCCATGCAGCCAAATACTGAGTATCTGACAAAACTCTCTGATTTTTATTAGGGCTGGAAAGGAGGGCTACATCTATTCTCCAGAGCAGATGTGAGCAAGGTATATCTCTTTAGAGGTCCCTTCCATCCCAAGACATTCTATGATTCTATGTCTCCCCTGCCTTGCCTTTGCATGGCCACATCTCAAGCAAGCCTCCACCCAGGCAGGTCCATCTGCCAGGTACAGTGTCCCACATGTTCAGAAGTACTCATACCCAGGTGAGATGCTGCACATTAGGCAAGGTATGAGGCAGAGCAACATCTGGTCAAGCTGATCAGCTCCACTGTGTTGACTCACTGTGTCACTCACTGTGGTCTTCATTCCACAGTCCGCAGCTTGAGCTGGAGTGGTAACTAGGGGGAAGGCAGCTATATATAAATAAAACTGGAAATGGTGAGTTTCGGAGTGCAGAGCCTGAAGGTTTAGCAACATCAGTGAGCTGGGCTAAGAGACAAGGCTCATGTGCTGCAGAACAATGGGCTCTGCTGCTATGGAGAAGCCTCACAGCTCTGTCAGATGCTCTGCTTCCCAGGCATGCAGGCTCAGAGCCTTGCTGCCTTCTCCAGAGGCCACATTGCTATCATCTGCAGAGCACTTGCAAATAGCAGTGATGTTTCAAAATGCCTAGGGAGGCAGAAGTGGAAATCCCTTTGAAAGCTAGTGCAACACATTCTTCTCACTCGTGTAGAGGCCATACCAAAATGTAAAACTCTCCATTTTAATTTACTGAGACTGTGGGTCTCTTGTAAGAATGGGAGAGAGGCAGATGCTGCGCTGTTAAAAAATAACTTTTGAGAGAATAAAGGACATTACTCCTTTTTTTGTCTGATAGGACTAGAAAAATAAAGAAATTGCCCAACTTCTTCTAAGATCATGCCCTTAGGAGTGGCCCATAATTGATGGTTTTGAGAAACGAAAATAATACAACTGAACAGTTGTTACAAGCCTAGAAAGTTACTCTCTGAACTTAAACCAGTTAATCATTGGCTTGTCTTGTAAAGCGTGAGGTTTCTATCCACAATAGCTACAACAACGAATAACATACATCAAGAGTGAAAGGGTAAGTTAGTTTAACAGTAAACTGCAAATAAAGCTTCAATAGCTGAGATTTGCAAGTACAGGCACCTTTACTGATGTTCTGCAAATACCATTTAAAGGAAAAGCAGCCTTTTACTTGTCTCCAATACAATTCTCCTTCAGAGCACTGCCTGTTTCTAGTGATATGCACAGAATTTTCAAAGTGCATGTTCAGCAGAGTGACCTCCTTTTTGATTTAAGTGTGTTTGGTGGGTGCATTCTCTTGAAATAAGACTTAAAGAAAAATCCTTAAATCAGCAAACTGATAATAATTCACAAGAACGGATTTCATTACCATCTGGCTCTTTCAGTACAAGTGCTACTCGTTCCTCATGATTATTTCCTCTGGTTTCATGGATGTTTTCAAGTTCTTTCCAGTAGTCATCCATAGACATTTCATCCAAGGAGTCCTGGGATCCTGAGCGATCAAACGATGCTCCATCAGGGGTCTTCTTGGAATGGTCATGGTTCATTGTATACTGGCCAGATCGACGGCTAGAAACATAAACCAAAGAGCAATTTTTTGTTAGCATTTGAAGGCACAGGATATACTAATATCTGTGAAGGCAGTTAGAGTTGAATTGTGTCTCAGTATCAAAACAAACTGCTGTCATTACTTTCAATATTTGGAATATATTTTTAATTTAACATTTCTACCGGAAGTATCTTCCAATCCAGAATGGCACAGGAACCTGTATTAAAGAAGAAATAATTAATCCAAGTTCTGGTAAACCAAGTTACACTAAACCCCTAATTGAACTCAAAACAGTCAATTCCACAAACTTCATGGTACAAATCTTCCTAGCATCACCACCCATAAAGAATTTCTCAAAAGGTCCTTTCTGCCCAAGTAAAATCTTATAGCTTGACAGTATCCCTACTATTTTCCTTTGCTATTCTGCTTGTATTTTTTATTAACGTTTTGTCTGGTATCTATGACTTAATTACATCTGGGAAAGGACAAAGTAGAACTACTTAAGTTACAGTTTTTGAAGGAAACAAAGAGAGTCCAAACCTTTAATAAAGGCCACTATTTGTTTCTATCTTGCTGTTTCTTTGACTGAAAGCTTACCATTTTTATACTTCGATGTTACTAGTTTTTGGTTCACCCAGCCAAATGTATGTTGCTAAGGCTTTCAAAAGGTATATTCCATCTTAAGAATATCTGTGACTAGAAAAAGGAAACTAACAAGCTGAAACCTCTAGGTCTTATCTTGACTTCATTAAGTCATTGGCAAAAATTACTACTGACCTAGCAAAGAATTCCTCTTAAAAACTGCAAAGGTTATAATGATGTCATTGAAGTTACAGGTCATCCTAACAGTCAAATATATAAAGTAAAAAGCCACAAACTGATTCAGAGCATCAGTGGACTACCTGAATAGCAACCTGATCTAACTTCAGAGTTGGCCCTGCTTTGAGTGGGAGGCAGACTGGACAAGATGATCTCCAGTGGTCCCTTCTAAGACTTTCTAAATTTTACTCAACTCTTTTGACAGTATATAAAAATTCTTGCTTGTGTTAAAAAATAATTAATTATTAACATTTCAGGAACAGCTTCAGATATCTTTTACGTCTGAATTTGTCTCCACATTCTAAAAAAGAAGGCATGGTTTGGGGTTAAGTAGTAAATATAACTTATTCTGAGAGAAAAACATATCAAAGATCAAGCACTGTGGATTTATCACAATGTAAACACAGTAAATTAAGTCCTACCTTCCCATTTGGCTGACTTTGCAAGTTTATCTAGAACTAAAACAAAAGCACCTCGTCCTTCCATTGTATATTGGGACAACTGACGCTTGTTAACTGCCCCTAAGTAAAAAAAGCCATATTTTCTCTCTGAAGATAAGCCCCTTGTGTGTCCAAGTCACAAATCCTTTCACACCATATGTGCTCAATTCTCTGATAAGAAATACCAACTGTATGAACTTTGGCTTTAAAGGTAAAGAGCCTTATGGAAGGACTGAGTTTCTACCCACCCTGACTGCTCCAGGTACAAGTTAATAAATGACAATGAACTACCAAGCTAATATACACCTCAACATCATTCTTCAACCTGCCCTTATTTGAAAGCCCAGGAAAAAAAAGATATAAAGAATTATTTAGCTTCTGTATCAATGGCAGTTACAACCTCTCACTAGTAGTGCATGTTACCAAATAAATACAATTCCTCCACTACCTCAATTCTTAAACTTCTGACAGGTGCATCCCATGTGTGACCTCTGCTGCTTGTGAATCCAACACTAATCACTGCAGAAAGACCTTTATGGAGCCGCATCGTAAGTGTACCCAACAGCCAATGGAGGTGCTGAGTGTGGCCAAAGGAGGTTGGGCTTCCCAGCCTTTGCCCAGGCTGCCCTTCTCCTGGGGCTAAAGGTGCTCCGAGCAGACTGGATCCTTCTCAGAAGCAGACTCTGTACACTTGAACAGCTGCTTAAGTGAGGTCAGATTTCAGCTTATCGTCCCTCAGTGTAACCCGGTGGAGCTGCTCGGCAGCTCTTCGGTGGCCTTTCACCTTTGGAACAACCTGCTCACGCTGACCCACCTCAGCTGAAATTTAACCACCACAGTACACCATGCAAAAGATAAAACTAACAGATCAAATACATTAAAAGCATGCACTTTGGGGGATTCTGGAAGGCTGAGGTGGGATATGCGGCAGCAGGCTGTGGCTCTGTGCTATGCTTGCAGGGCAGTGCTCCCCCTGTCCCTCCAAAAAAGTCAGCTTGTTACCTTCCTCAAAGTCCTGTCTCAGAGAAGAGAAGTCTGTGTCCTGAAAAGCACAGCTGATACTCAAGACCGAGCACTCAAGGCCATTTTCAGTGTCTTGTGAGAATTTGCTGTACGTTAAAAACACTCCACTCTCAGAGACTGCACCCTACCCTTCAACCACCACTCACAGGTCTGCCCTACTCGACCAAACATAAGCTGCTTTTCTTGACACGCTCTTCCTGGCCTGACCTTTCCATCTCTCACTAACAAATCAATACTGCAACTCCCAACTTTAAGCAAGCAGTAATGCCACTTCTCATTGTGAAAGCCTTCAGAGAAAGAAGGACACGAATGACCAGAAAAACCTTCCAATAAATATTCCCACAAAAACCTTGTTGCTCTGCTGCTAATTTCTCCTTCAAAATCCATTTGCTTTAGGCACATTCCCACCCTACAGCCCCAGTGTCAGCAGCGCTTGGGCTCTTCAGGAGCCAAGGCCACAGGCCGCTGCCACACCTCTCTTGCTCCACTCACCAATTCCTTATCTTCCCTTGTTGGACTCAATCAACCCCCTCTCCCCAGTTCCTGTTTGGACTTTGCAAACCCCTTCCAAGTCATCTGCATTTGTCCAAATCCACAATTCATATTTCTATGGGTTAGGGCAGAGAGAGGCTCAGGCTTGGAGAGAACAACTACTAAAACTTTAGCTGACAGCACAGGTCAGATCTCATTTTCACTCCACTTGGTTCAACGTTTGTAGCTTTGCATGCCCCACCAGAGAAAGGTGCAATTCTCCCCCTGTACTCAGCACTGGTGAGGCCTCACCTCGAGTACTGTGTACAGTTCTGGGCCCCTCACTTCAAGAAGGACGTTGAGGTGCTGGAGCAGGTCCAGAGGAGAGCAACAAGGCTGGTGAAAGGACTGGAGGGAAAGTCTTATAGGGAGAGGTTGAGGATGTTGGGGCTGTTTAGCCTGGAGAAGAGAAGACTCAGGGGGGACCTCATCACTCTCTTCAACTACCTGAAGGGAGGTTGTAGTCAGGTTGGGGCTGGGCTCTTTTTCCAGGCAACCAGTGATAGGACAAGAGGGCACAGCCTGAAGTTGCTCCAAGGGAGGTTTAGGTTGGATATTAGGAAGCACTTCCTCACGGAGAGGGTGATTAGACATTGGAATAGATTTCCCAGGGAAGTGGTGGAGGCACTGTCCCTGGATGTGTTCAAGGAAAGGCTGGATGTGGCACTTAGTGCCATGGTCTAGATGGTGTGGTGGTGTTGGTCATAGGCTGGAATTGATGATCTTAAAGGTCTTTTCCAGCCTTGGTGATTCTGTGATTCTGTGTGAAGCAGTATTTGGTTCATAATCCACACAGCAATGACTCCAGGCATCCTCATCTCTGTCCCTCCTATTAGTTCCTGTGCACAGGGGCACAAACAAGACCCTTTGAGGATAGTTAAGGACAGTCTTGATATCATAGGTTGGTGTAGATGAGAAAAGAAAGGTAATTTTTAAAATTCACACATAAGGAAAAATAGGTTGCCAATTAACATTTTTATTTTTAGATATCTGTTGACAAGACCAAGAGCATGGGATTTCTGCTGTGACCTTGCACTAAATTCAATTCATCTCCAAAAACATGCTTTGTAAGCGCTAGCTGCATATCACACAAATAAAATTCATAGGTGGGAACAAGTTAAGGCCAAGAAAAAAGAGAGAAGAAGGGGTAAAAGCAATGAATCCTAGTAATAATATTATAAGAAATCTGGAAGACACTTTTTTTTTAATAATTAATCCCACATTCACAGAATTCACTTAAAAAAAAAATCTTAAAAGAGTAATTCAAATACCCCATGTTGCAACTTTAAAATTTTGTAGAAGACTGCTTTCCAAAAAACTATTAGTAGGAAGTAAGCACAGTTCATTACAAAAAAAGCTATTACTGTGGTTGCAGAAAACAGGTCACTTCCCCAGCACACTCTTTAGTTTTTAGGTGTTCAATTTTTCTAATTAAAATGTGAAAAATGCAACTGCTTTCACAAGTATCTTCGAGGAGATCTCTTTTATTCTCTCAGAAAATGTAAGCTACTGCTAACAAACAAAGTCACAGTAATTTTCAAACACTACTCATTTAGCATTTCAAATTATTCAATGGTAAATTCACTCTCCAGCAGGTTTTCCAACCCCTCCCCCCAAAAAAACCTCGTATTTCCATTAAGGACTTCACTAACAACACTCTCAAAGTCTATTAAAATCATATTAACATCTATTTCCAATAATTAGTAAACAGTTTACTCTTCAAATAGCTTTACAGAGAGCAACGCAATGCTCTCATTTCCAAATTACACACCCAGTTCTGACCTCTCATACTCAGACACGTGCCCTTTGTAGCCCATGAGATTTCTGCCTGTTTGTCTCAGAACAAAACTGAGCCCCCAGGTATAAAACCCTTTCTTCAATACAGTTATTGCAGTCTCTTACCAGAGTTTATCTTCTTGTCCCGCCCATCGGAAATGCATTTATTTATTAGAAACATCAAGGATGCGAGATGAAGCACCCTTGCTTCATCAGGGGAGCCATTAAAAACCATTTTTGTAATGACCACCATTCATTACATTTACAAGGAAAAAAAACAGATTTGGGTTATTTCACCAAGCACTGATGAGCTTCATGTTATGGCAAGTACTTGAGGGAGAAGAACTCTGCACAAATATTTTCTTCAGCCTTTCCTTTTGTGACCAACTGTGTCCTTTTCTCAGCCTATAAAAAAATGACTCTTCACATGAATCAATGTTTTACAGTAGTAAAAATGTGCTTTTTTTCCAGGTTTGTCAGAGGAGAGGCCATCTGATTAATTACTGGGTTTAACCTCAATTAGAATTAAACTCTTTGGGGTTAATCAAATATGGTCCTTTTCCACAGCTGCCTAACAAAGCCTATGACATTCTTAAACATTGTCTTCAAACAGGTGCCAAATTGAAGGCAAATTCAGTGTCCCACAAGACAAACAGTTTCACAAACATTTGTTTGTCTCAGCTAATTTCCAAAATTGAGAGCAATGCAAAAAAAGCAATGCATTATAATTGGTATAATTAGTTGTCAAACTGGAACACTACACCTCCTTAAGCTGTAAACTGAAAATACAATCCTTGTATGCTTGGCCTTTAAAGCTTTTAGTAATCCTGGCCATTAACCATTGCTATTGGGGTTCTTGTACAGGCAATGTCTTGTGCACTGCAGCCCCATCAGATATACTCTCTGGCACCCCAATAAACTAGGACTTTATTCCAGAGTTATATATAATGAGAAAAAAAAATAAAAAAATCTGACTACACCTATGTTACAGCAGCAACTTCTGAAATGCCCATGTAAAGGGAGTCATCACCCCCAAAACCAGTGTGAATTTGGCCATTTCCATAAAAGCTATTAGTAGTGTTATTACAGCCATACCTCAGCTATACTGGGGCTCCCTGACTCTGAGCATCATACCAACACATGGTTAGATGTGGTAATAATCTAATAAACAAAAGCTGTGGGAGGGGAAAAAAAAAAGGGGTAGGTATTTGGCCCAGAGAAGTGAAGCATGCTGTTCAAAATTATGGTGCAAATCAGTGACAGAAACAAGAAAAATTCTGGAGTCTTTCACCACTGGACCACTGAGCATTAGAGATGGAGATCTGACCCTTAGTGAACTGCATGGGGGATAAAAGGAAGCTCTGATGTTGTGGGTTTGTGATAGACTCCAGCACTGGGGCTATAAATAGAGTAGCTCACTCAAAACAGAATTATCCCGTTGACACGGGAGTTACAAAGTTAAGCAGTAATTCACGTAGGTAATTTTAAGTTTGTACAAAGGCTAACTAGATTTAAACAGCCAAAAAATGCCTATGAGTACTGTGGCCCATTTGGACAGCTATTTACTGAACAATCACATCCATGGGATGCTGTGCTTTTCAATATAAATACAGGACTTCCCAAGTCCTTTCAAATCTAGACAATTAAAAAGATAAGGAGAGGGAAACAATGTTGTCTCCTGTCCTGCTTCTCATCCTGAGGGCTGAGCTACAGAAGTGTGGGAATAAGTAAAGCTCCTAAGCCTAAAGCTGCCCACACCCCTCCCTTCCTTTCAAGAAGCCAAGTAGCACCGCGAGGTGCAAAGAATTCTTAACTGAATTAACCAAGATAATCTAATGGCTACAGCATTTGTCCAGCTCCCTGTTCTTGGCTGGGACACTGGCTTGGGAAGTGATCGCCAGACCTTCCTATAGCCACGGCACCTACCAGAAAGGCATCCTGATCTTTCACAGTTTCTAGACAAAGCTGCATCCCAAAGATCAGACAGGAAGATAATGCAAGGCTTAATTCCAAAGATGTATTAAATTAAGAATTTTTATTACTGAATCACTTATTCTAATGGTTTCAAACAAATCTGGAAGAAATGTCTTTCTATCACACCACCCCTTTGCATAGTATCCAGTATTTTGCAGTGCAGCTTTGAGCATCTCTCAAAGTCTTCTGTTAAATAAAAGACCAAATTGTAATTGATGTGCCCTTCAAAGCAGGTTGTCTTAAACTAACTGGAGTTTGCATAAAAGCACATAGTAGTAACACTATGTAACTGAAGTTAAATTTTTTTTATATGTAAATGTCTTCATCTTTTTATATTAAAAATATTCTATTTCATTGATAGTTAAAATCTCCTGTCACACAAAAGCCAGTATCACTAGCTTTCATGAGCAGCAGGCAATCCTTGAGCTATACCTACCAAGATCCAGGTCTGGACATTTGGTGTCCAGAACAATGTAAAAATATTTCTTGCCTCTTTTAAAGTGCTTCATACCTTTTAGAAGGCATTAGAAAAACTTTAGTCTGGGCTTGTATTTCCGCTTTGCATTCTAGCTCCTAAATCTTGTCACTTGTTGCAGCAACTGCATCCTTTTCTTTCTACCTTTTCTAATACTTATTCTTTCCATGACTGAGTGCAACCTCTCCTGCAACTCAGTCTTTTCAAGAGAGTCACACAGGACATGCAAAGACAGTAAAAAATAAACACAATTTCCAGTATTTTTAGTGAACTGGCAATTAACACTCCTTCTGTCCTAATTTAAAGAATTTTATTTTGTCTGCTCTGTGACCTTACGGGACATTCTGAATGTCAATTGCAATCAAACTTGTCCAAATCCCTCTTAAGCTCCAAAGAAAACCCATAGAAGTAGGAGCTAAGGCAAAGCTCTGTTCTCCTTCCAAAGACAGAGTACAAAGTGGTTGCAGAGAGGGTATGAAACAGTACTAACTTTCTAAATGAGCATAAAAAAGGCTGAGCAAGGAGAATCAGGTCTCTTAGGATTTTTTGTAATACCATCAGCTGCTGTTAATACCTGCTCAAAACTGCTCTGGAGATTAACAAACAGAAAAACAGAAAACAACAACAACAACAAAAAAAAAAACCCAAACAAAAAAACCAGCCGACCAACCAAAAAACAAACAAAAAAACCAAACCCCAAAACCAAACAAAAACCCCCCGCAATCCCAAAACCCAACCAAAACCCCAGGAAACCCCACAATCTGGCATTTTAAACCTTTGCCTGAATAGTAAACGTAAAACAGGCCAAAGTTAGGGCTGCCAGACTATAAATCTAAGAAGTATATATATACACACTGTACTGTTTCCAGCCACATCCTCATTATTATTTATATGAGGTTTTTTTACTTTAGTGAACATGACCTTCCTCCTTTCCCAACCTTAACCTGTCACTGAAAAAAAACAGGAAGGAAACTGTGGCAATGACACTAAGTATTACACTTAATATTCTAATCCACTGCACCAGAAATGGGAGATTCCAGATGTGATGCCAAAAATTAATCTGCCCGAATTATATGTAGAACTTCTAAGAAGATTAAAATATTTCATGACATTTCCTTTAATAGGACCTTATGCTCCTACTCAGCCATTTAGACTCTAACTATTTTCTACTTCTGATTAGACAAATTATAATTATGGTAAACTGCTACACATACACACCCTATCTAAAATGATGGTATAGATCATTAGCCCCTGCTTATGATCAATGATGTGAAATGGTTTATTATCACAAAAGGTGTTAGAACTAAGACATACATACTTTTGAACATTTGCAAAGAGAGTTATTTGATATGCCATCCTAGCCTGTTTCAGAATAAATGTGCTCTTGTTCCACTCCACGTAAAGCAAGAAAGAATTAAAGACTGACAGCTACAGCCATGAAGCCTGTCCCCCACAAAATGACTGCCAGTTGTGTCTCCTTGTTTCCTGGGGGCCTGCTGCATTCCAGTGTTTGTGCTGTTCAACTCTGTGCATGTTTTTATCTTTATCCTCCATCCATAAATACAGAAGCCTGCTTATTTTTTTTTTAGTGATAGGGGAGTCTCAGGGACTCAGATTTGGAGCTTTAAACAGAACATCATGCATTATCAGACTTGCAATAAAATTATCACAATCAGCTAAACAAAGAAGTAGTATCAGAAGAAATCAGTTTTGGTTTTACTTCTGTATTGATAAAATTAAGTAGACTGTATTGTCTCAGGTCCTGCCAGTCTGACCCTTTTAATTCCCATATCCCTTGAATGAAGACTCTCAAAAGCTTTGAAAACATATTTTGCCCATACATTTAAATTTCTACTTCAAACGCATACATTTTTGAACAACAAATAGCTATTGCTTGGAAGAGCTGGAAGTACTTACAGAACTGCAAGTCTTGCTGAATGAAAACAGAAGTCACTCTCCAAACTCAACAGCCAGCCAGTGTATTTCCCTACCATATAAACTTAAATGTGTTTAAAGCTCTAGCTTTAAAGAAAATATATTGCCCAAAGCTAGGAAAATGAGGGAGACAACGGCCTCACTCCAACCTCCTTTCTCACGTTTAGCTCTCACTCTTGGTCAGTTGATGTACCGTTCTCATTCCTTCCAAATGCCTTCTTCATATGGACACAGATGTTTTTGTCTCCAATTTTGATTCTTTTCATTCTCTACCATTCCTACAAATTACAAAATCTATGTAAAATATGTCCTTTGTAACAACTTTCATGCTGCTTATTGGGAAAATATTTGAACACATACACATTTTAAAAGCACACATTTTTGGTAATCTTCTAAGAGAACCACTGGAACTAATCTTGTCCCAAAGAAGAGGATAAAGCCTGTGTGAGATTACTTCAGGCTCCACAAATATCAAAGAGAATAAACCAGGAAGTGAAATAGATACAGTATTTGTAATTCCATTATTGAGAGGCACTGAGAGGAAAGATTTAAATAATTTATTTTTCTTTTCACAGTGGAAAAAAATAAGCATGGCAACAAAGCCTGATTTAAGCTATCATGGCAAATACCAGGACGATCTAGTAAAGTACAGTTACAGCCATGAAATGATACTGGAGTCACTTTTGTGCCTCTAAAAGCAATTAGCTCTCTAAAAGCATTAGCTCTTACCATGTTAAAGGACCCATTAGTTAGACTTATAACCCTGTTCCTTGCAAATGTAAGGTCTACAGCACAATTCAGTAATTTTGTTTATGCTTGAAGGCAATTGGCACACATTCATAGTCAATTTATTACAATATAATCCTTACATTCAGACTAAATCATAAATGAATTTGTATGAGTATTCCCAAACAGCAGGCAAGAAAATCCATGGCTGAGTGTAAAGATGTTTTTTAGGAAAACTGTTTTCAATGTCCAAATAAACCACCAACAAAGACCAAATAAGACAAAGTAGATAAAGGTGCCCTCACAGAAGCTGTACGAGAGAGGGAGAGGAGGAAGCAGAAAGGGTCGAGGAGACCAGCACACGCAAGGCAGGCCAGCACTTAAATATACAGATGGATAAAGGTCTGTTCAGAAGCAAAACATAAGAGAGGATGGTTTTAAGAAGCATCCTTAAAGGCAAGGGGATAGAAGAGAGGGAGGCCTCAAGGACACTGTATGGGATGGACCATCTGGGTTTAGTTCAGGTTCAGCATGAGGAAGAAGGTGTTTGCAACCAGCTTCAAAAGTGGTTGCCAGGATTTCATCTTCTCTGAGAAGAGCTAACACAACAACCCTGCGTATGGCTCTGCAGTTGAGGCAAACCTGCTTTGAGGAACTCCTCTAGTAGGAGTCAGGCACAGCATGCCACAACAAAGGAGGAGGACAATGCAGGTCTCCCCTCCAGCTGTTTCCTTCACATCCCCTCCCCACAGAGTCACCACACAAAGAGGGCAGCAGCAAAGTCCATTGTCACCTCAGCAAGAGAGACTGAAAAGGGCACCCAGTCACAATTGTCCTTTCTATCTTCAAGGGCAACTGATAAAGCCATGAGCTTCTGCAACATCTCCTTTCCTGCCAAATTCCTTCTTCTGAGCAAATATTCCTGAGAAATACCTGTTCCTGGGATGTAACAACAGAACTGTCTGCAGCCCTCTCTGTTATCTCTGCTAACTTCCAAAGGCTTGATGACTTAACACTAATATATTCCCTCCCACCTCACACTCCTGTTAGTTTTTAAATGTCAGCAAGCAACCAAGCACGCAGGAAGCAACTCAGGACTACAGATTCTCTCCTTCCCTCTCCCCCTTTCAAACCACTTCTCTTTTCTGATCATTGGCAAAAGAGATACAAAACCACATTTTTTCAACCCAGTTCCCTGCAAAGCTTTACTGGTTCTTGTATTCATAAATATGTCTTTCACTTACAAATTAAATACACAGATTTACAGCTACCAATTTGAATAGACAGATGAATTAGGACAAGAGCCAATGGCTTTAAACTAGAGCAGGGTAGATTCAGATTGGGTATCTGGAAGACATTCTTTACTATGAGGGTGGTGAAGCACGCAAACTGGTTGCCCAGAGAGGTGGTGGAGGCCCCATCCCCGGAAACATTCAAGGTCAGGCTTGATGAGGATCTGAGCAACCTGGTCTAGTTAAAAAGGTCCCTGCACACTGCAGGGGGGCTGGACTAGATGACCTTTAAAGGTCCCTTCCAACCCCACACATTCTGTGATATGATGATTCCATGAATTCATGTGCAAGTCTGGAAACTAATGGTAGCCCTGACATTAACACCTGATCTGTAATTTAAGAGCTCCAGCTGCTCCATTGTTTCACCATCACAACTTATAAAAAAACCTTCCACACACAGAAGAAATGCCCTACAACCCAAGATGGACATGACACCAAGGAAGGAACGATGTGTTTACTGTTGTCTCAGGTTCTAGAGGAGCAATGGGGAGGGGAAGCCAGATTACCCGGAGTAATTAATCTGTTCTTGCAGTCTCAGTCTCCCTTGCCAGCAGGTCACCATCACTAAATGCCTACTGGAGCCTTCACTACTCTGCTACCTGCCCACAAGGGCAGAGGATCAGCACTTGAATACAAAAACAAAACTTCAGCAATGAGGATTTGAAAGAGGTTTTACGCTGTTCCAGGAGAGGGGAAAATGAAAGAGAACATAATACAAACCAAACAACAGCGGGAAAAACAGAAAAAAAACCCAACATTGGAAATAATGAAAAAGTAAACAAACCATGAAAATTAAATACTAATAATTTAATAGGAATAACTGTTCAAAATTAAAAGCAAAACCCCCCAAAAATCCCATATGTATTTTACTGTTAGTTGATCACAGTTTTACACATCTAACCATTGTTTCTTATTTCCACTAACAGCATTGCATCTTTTTGTTCTTTACTCTTGGATCAGATTCTTTTTTGGCATAACTGGTCAGTCTCCTTCCCATGTGGGTACATGGGCAGCGAGTTCCTCAAAACTTAAGATGGTCATGGAGGACTGTTGTGGTATTTACAGGCAGCCAGAGGAAATGTTCAAGACTGGTCAGAAAGGGAAGGCTGACAGTCACTGCTTGCTCTGCAGAATAAAAACAGGTGCTGCTAGTAAAATTAGAAAAAAAAAATGTTTTCAGAATTATGGAAATGGAAGACCAAAAGAGCTCTTACTAACTTCAGTTTAAATTACACTAATCAAAATGAGGATGTAGGCAGGGACTGCAAGAATTCTGAGATTTAAATATCAAATACTGGTGGTAAGTAAAATAAAAACACAAACCCTGTAATTTTTTAGACTTATAAATTATTTATATGATAATTCTTAAAAAATTATTTAGGAAAATCCTTTGTTTTCCTTCCTAACTAATGCCTTTTCCTTTATTGGCATCTTACAAACATGAGAGATACTAGTTTGTAAATCAACATAGGTGCCACCTATGTTTTTGAGCTGACATTCTCCATTATCACTGGTGTAAAAAGGTGTCAGTCTATTTTGAAAGATGGCAATTGGTTATATAAAGCAACTTCAATCTATCCTTTTAAAATTATTGCATTACTAATATTAGCCATAACTCTTACCCTGCATTCCCAAATTCCTTCTCCTTCAGTGGAGGGTTAACTGCCAGCAAAAAGTGCAAGTACAAAATGATACTGTACTCTTTTAACTTTCCCCATGTATCTAGAGGTTAAATCCCTGACTTCAACTTTAGATTTATTCCTTTGTGAAAACAGGGTAAAAATAGCACATACTCATAACACTAAGTAGCTATGATTACAGACCCCAGTAATCAAGGAAAATGAAATACAATGCTTCACAAGTAAATCTGAAATAAGGCACAATCCATATGCAGACGCTTCTATAAATACAAATTCATATTTTCTTTTACCATATGTACACACACTGTGTGCAGAACAAGAGTAATGTTATGCACTCTTGAGTATTACTACCTGTGATTTTTAGTTACAGGACCAAGCTCCCCATGCTAGACATCTGTACTTCCCATTAGGAGATGCATCTTTTACAAATGAATGCCATATGTTTTTATACAGTGACACATATACACAGGAAAAAAAAACCAAACACAAAACATTTGATGCATGCAATATTAAGTCACATATGAAAACTCCATTTTAATTTGAAAACACCATATTATGACAGTGACTTAAGCCTGCAATTTGGGGGAAAGGGGATGGAGGAAGGAAAGACAGCCTGAGTGGGCCTGACCTGAGTGCACAGAGCAGAGACAGCAAAGGAAATGAAGTAGGAGGCAAACCAGAGCAGAAGCTGCAGGGCACCCTGCAAAACCTTCACTCCCAGCTCCGAAGCTGCGCTGCCTGACCACTCAGTCCCGTCCCCACCGCTCATGTTACATCACGACAGCAGGCAAGACACTGCTGGCTTTCCAGCACTGAAGCATTCCCTAAAAAAATTAGGGAACCAGCACATAACAGCAGTGCTGGGAAGGTGATAAAGAAACTGAACATATCTGGGCCTGATCTGAGTGAGAAATGCATCCTGCAAGCTCAGTCAGGGTGACGCAGTTGAGCCCCTTCCTACCAGAGCTATTAAAGTAAATGCCTTAATATTTTCTGCATTGAAAGTGCACTCTTGCAATCTTAAAAGTTTCTTCGGATGCAAGAAATATTTGATTGCATAAGTAGCCAATACTATCTCATAGGATAAATAATTCCCTTGCCAAAGTAAGGCATCTGGACAAATCCCTACATCTGCAGAGACTACGCAAGTGCTGGCAGGCTAACACAGAAACAGAAACATACACTTAACATCAAAAGGGTTTACAAAGTACAATGTAAGTCAAGAGAGCAATGGCAAGGGAAGTAGAAACTCTGTAACAGAAATTTTACAACACATTTTAACATAAAGATGAAAAAGAGACATTCAAAGAAAGACAAACGCCCATATACCTACATTATACTATTTTCTGAATTCTCAATGCTTTAAATGCAAAATTAGTGTGTATACTTTATAGCTTTTACTGATGTTGATGGGTGTTTTCACTGGAGGTGCTCAGATGTCTTCCTCTTTGAAAGTCAGGAAGGTGAAATAAAAAATTTAAGGATATTTTCATTGCCTGTGCCCTCTAGGCAACTGACCTCATTTTTCCTCTTTGCTGTTGCATGACACCACAAAAGTAAATTAGAATTATTTGTACAATTCCCGCTCAGAATAAATAAGACTTTTTATTACTAAGTATATACACTATTGTTTTAAATGATGAGGTAATACACTGAAGCTGTCTCTTCCACAGGAGTGCCCCAAGTAATGCTCTTTGCCTCCAGTTCCTCCAGCTCTGTTCACATGTTCTTCACACCAGTGCAACCTCAGAGTGCCCTAAAGGGATGGCCCCAAGGGTGACCCCTCAAGGCCACCCCACCCTTTAAGAGGTATCTCTCAAGAGGCAGATAGCACCCTTGGAGCACCCTTCTCAGAGCAACCTAAATCCACACCCCAAAACAATCACGTACCAGACCTTAGGCATCCCATCCTTAACAGGCAGACCCCATCGAAAACAGCACAAGCTGAAAGGCAGCAAGCACACCCAATGCTATTTGGGGGAAAGAGAAAGGTTTCACTGCTAGGAGAGACCACATGGGAAAACTCCAGCTACCAGAACTCTCAGAGGACTGTGTGATGACATTGAGCAGAGCCAACCAGATGAAAGACTGAAGCAGGCCACCAGCCCAGTGCAAATCACCACCCTTTGCAGCCACAGCAAAGAATAATTCTGTATTCGGAAATAGCTATGGGTCTGCATGCATTGAAAGGGCACGAGCATCACCTCAGCACTGCACCTCCAGCCAATAGTTAGGCTGTCTTCTACCAGAGGTCACGCTTAGACATCCAAGGTAATATAGTGACCCTTTCAGCAGCAAAGTCACCTCCCACAAAAAGCCCAATGCCACTACTTTTTTCCTTGTGTTCCTCACTCGACACAACAGAAGACTTGAATTCCCAGAACTGTACAGTGGACTTTGAATGGCCCTTGTCCTTAGTTTTTCCTCAATGCCATTTAATCCTAGAGGTCCTTGGGAAAACACCTGCACAGCATTCTTCAAGTGAACCACAATGTATATACATAGTCACATCTGTCCAGTATTTATCCACATGTGAGCCTGGCACAGCTGGACATGCCAGCCACCTTGCCTTTCTTCTAAGCTACCAAGCCAAAGAAACAAGGGCAGGCAGACCTTGATGTATCTAGCAGAAGGTCATGGTCATATCTCCTTAACTTCAACCATTTCCTCAGTATTATGGAGTTATGGAGTGCTCACTCAGACAGACATTGAGCAGGCAAAGTGCCACTTGTCTAGCAGCAGCAACTTTGTGACAATCACACAAAGCAGATGTTTCTGACAAAACAAAACCTTTCTCATAAGGGAACCTTAGTAATGGAAAAAGACAAAGCAACACCCTCCTCTGGTTCAAAGGGTCACAGGTCTCCTTAGAAAACTAAATGGATATGGATGCCCCTTTTAGGAGCCTGGTACACCTGATTGTCCCATGACCCCTCACTTCAGCAGCAGTCTCCCACCCTTCTCAGGTGGCAACCAGTTGTAAGCAGACTGGACGGCACACGGACTCACAGTGCTTGAAGACCTTTCAGGAGACAGTGGACTTCCTGAGGCAGAATTGCCAAGTTATTGTTTGACAGACCACCTTGATGGACAACTATCAGTGAGGGATACAATGTACTCTGGGATCAGGATGAAGGCCTGGGAAACACATGTTCTGCACCTCCACAGCTCATGAGGCCAGCCACAAGGAAGTTGATGTATCACTAAATTAATGTCCTGCTCTTGATCTGAAGTTGACACGCACCTTTTGGAGTTATTGTAAGTAATTTCCTTGTCTAAAGTACTAGCAATGGCTTCTCATGACAGCAGCAGCTTGAAATGGGACAAAGGATCACCTCTGACTAGCTCAGAACGAGCCACAGAAACAAAATAATATAGTTAACGATAAAAATTGAAGCTTTAAAATACTACAGTTCCCTCAGTGTTACTGTAAGCTGCAAAAGTGTTGCTCCTACTTGCAAAAGCATCTTCTGCTTTAGGATATGTTTCATTGAACAGTTTTATTTTTCCACCTTTAGTCAAAAAATCTAATTTCATACTAACATTTTGACTCAGATTAATTTCACTAGTCTTCAGAAGAATGTTAGAACTTAAACTACAGGTAAGTGAGTAAAGGTTCTTGAAAGCAGACCGAAAATCATTCAGTAATGACAGAAAGAAGGTATTGGCATAAATATATCTTCTGATTCAAAAATGGGGAATGAATCTAAAAAATAAAACAAAGGATAAGTACATGTTTTGGTTTGAGCCAGGGTGAAGCTCTTTGCTGATTTTTTTTTTTTTTTTCAGTGAACTTTCACCCTGGCTCAAACCAAAACTGTACAAAACATGTTCAGTACTTTCCGAGTCCTACAATAGTAAGATAATTTCAACTTTAAATGGAAATAGATTAGTTTCTCATGCCAACAATGTGATGGTATAATGGAATACCTTACTTAAGTCAGCTAGGAAGTTCTAGATGAAAGTGACAGCTAAATACATCCTTTATAATTATTGGAAGAAATGTGTGTAAAATGAGAAATTGTCCAGTTGCTTTTCATTTCTAGATTTCAAACTTGCCAAATATTCTTAACAACAGGGTGGGTTTGATTTATTTTTTTTTTTGCAAAGATCACATAATATTGTGGGACATCTGATGGACACCAGAGAGTTTTTTTGATTTTAATAGTTTTTTAGCAGTCCTACAGTGTTTTGAGTGTAAGAGTCACCTGTTATTTCAGAGATATTAATTAATAGATTATATTGCACATTGTAACAATAAGCTTACCTCCCAATCCTCATTTGCAAGTTGAATAAAACTAATTGAAAGCAACATAAAATACTTCATATCTTCAAAATTATCTGTGTGCTTAGATGTGATGAAAACATCAAATCCATAGAATTCCAGATCATCTATTCATACATAAACAGAAATACATATATAATGTATGTATTATAGAATGGAAGGAAAGAAACCCAGACAGTGAACTTCAGATCTTAGAGGAAATCAGAATTGTAGAAAACAAATTATAGCAGCCCAACAAAAGAGTTTTTATATCAAAGCTTGTTGCCTAGAGCAACATTGCTACACTGCTAGCAAAAAACTTAGTGTTCCTAGCCAGCAAACTGAATTACAGATATACCTCTATATAAAATTATACAAGTCAGTACACATAGTAAAAAAAAGAAAAAAGCTATTTACCAATACACCCATGTAAAAAATGTCTGCATGTACAGGCATTAAGATTATCTACAGCCCTACCTACAAGGAAAGTTGCAATTAAAAGAAAAAGAAGCCAAAACAGCATATGCCAATATGACCTTGATTGTTCTATTTAACAAGAACAAGTCCTACTAGTGATTTGTGCAAGATAACCTAGTTGCAGAAGCATCCTTTATCCAATTGAAGCTCTTTTGGATCAAAGTTGAATTTTTATATGAAATTGCTTATGTGAGAAGCCTTGAACGGTGAGAAAGACAGGGATTCAAAAACCTCCTGGAGTCTAACATAATAGAGCATGGTACAAAAGGCAACAACCTTGTCTAGAATCAGAGGCTGTGCACCTGTGTCAACATCATACCACACATGGAAGGAAAAAGAAACAAACCAAAAAGGCCAAGCCAGGTTGAAGGAAAGGTTTCTCAGGCTAGGCTCAAGCCCACATGAACACAGCTACACAGCTATCCAGCAGGCTCACACGGGTGCTGGGCTAAGGTCTGAGCATGCTGCAATGGAGATGTTGCCCAAGAAAGCTACTGCCCAGCACAGCCTGGTGATCTGTTCACAGGAGAGGGAACACCTCATTGCTAACAGACAGCCAAAAGCCTTACTCCAGGCTCCTATGCCATTTTAGGTTAGACTATAATCCAAAAGTTGAAAGGTCTGAAAAGACTATCATATATGGTTGCTTATGCTGAATGCCCTGCTATCCCATTCCATCTTGTCCCATCCCCTGCCCTGCTTCTTGCTGGGGGGCTCCAGCTGCATGGACTAGATGATCTCCAGAGGTCCCTTCCAACCCCCACCATTCTGTGATTCCTCATCCCAGCTAACTAACAGGAACTCCTTTAGCAACTTCTTCAAAAGTAAACACAACAAAAACTGAATTTATCCCTAATAAGTATTTCAGAGATTAAATATATACATATATTTAAAAAGAAACTTCTGAAGAGAAATTATAACAACCTGTACTGAGGTCTGTGTTTAGTGAAATCTGTATCAATTCAGTAAACGGACAGTGAGTGGATACATGTAAGCTAATGTCTCCCATGCTTAAGATAGGATAACTAAAATTTCTTTAACAATCACTTCAAAAGCTCAAGCAAGGCCCAGAAACCAAAACACTAGGACACATCACACAGATTGCAATACCATACATCCTCCTAAGCTGTTTCCTGATTGGAAGTACGAAGTACTAAATACCAGCTTTCACAGCATAATACTCATAAAGTTTTCCATAAACTTTCGTGAGCAGCTCCTACCTACTAGGGGAAAAAAAAAGATCATGCTTTAGCTTGTTCTTGTTTGTACCATCCACAGTGAGGAGTTCAAACTAATATCTTTTTCTTAGCTTTCACCTCAAAGAAGAACAGGTACCACAGTGTAAACACCCTTGAAAAGGGCAGACAGATAGAATTTGCATCACTGGACAGATGCTTGGACATTTTAATTTGTACCTAATATTTTAAATTATGGATATTTGTATAATGTCTTATATATTTAATGTTTTAGTCTCTTTTTTCTTTAAAACAGAAACCATTACTATGATGAAAAGTTAGACTGTGTTTCCTAAAGGAAATCGTATGATTATATTCTCATTCCTGATACTGTTTTGATGGGCAGTATGAAACCAAAGCAATCTTTCTGGTGCAAAGTTCAGAGCAAAGAAAGGTGTGTTTAAACAAGGCACTACTCAGCAACCTTTCAAGAGCTTCTCAAAAGAAAACCAACCATAATTGAGAAGCTGCACTTAAATTCACCTCACTACCAGTGTGTGGGAATCCAAGCTGGGCTTTTGTTTCTTTAGGTGAGGCAGGCTACACTATGCCACATGCAGACAACAAGGGGAAGGGAGGTTATCCACAGCTCTGTAAGAGAAGTGCAGGTGTTCTACAGCACAATGCACCTTGATCCCAAGGATCTCTTCTCACTTTGCAGCCTGCCTTCTGCAGATAGAGATCATGCACATGGCTGAATCACTGAGCAGTGTGTCAGGACTAAATGAGCTGGAGATTAAGCTTATGCTAGCATTAGAGTGCCTGCTGAAGGACAAGCTGTACCTGAACTGACTAAAAAACTGTCAGTACAAAGGTAAGCCATCAAGTATCTTTTTAGCAAATCTGAACCAATGGAGTTAAATTATATCAGATCAACCTCTCACTGGATGTGGCCACAGTCAAGTACTAGGACTCACAAAAATGAGTTACCTTGTCAAATCACAGCCTCATAACGATCACATTAAGCTGGCACAGATGTAGGCTGCTGCCAGAATTCTGTCAAATCCCTCTTTCTTGTGGGTTTCCATCGCTCCCCTTGTGCCAGCACCACCATTGATGCAGTCACTTGCTGAGCTACGTCAAGAAACTAATCAACTAATCTGTCTGATAGCACTTGCAAAAAATATTGCTTTCAGTTGGATATTTTTAAATTCAGCTCAATGTACTTCAGTCAGCTCAGAAATGCCAATGCAGGGCAAGAAGAACATTAGGAAAGTGTAGGTGAAAAGGAAAAAAGTGAAAGGAAACTCCAGTTTCAGTGATATAGCCACTCTTTTCAGCCTCCGCTGATCTCAGCCTAATACGGCCATGACTTGCACCCACATCAAAACTTCAGCTGGTTCAGGACAAGTCTTAAGAGGCACTCCGAGCTGAAAAGAAGTTTCAGGAAATAGCGTGGCATCTCTCTCCTGTGATACTTTCAACAGAACAAGAAGATATCCCTCAAGTCTACCTGAAATACAGGCTTCTAAGGAGAAGATGACACAGTCAAGTAATCAGAGCAAGTTTAGTAGACCATGCAAGCTCACACTCTGTAGTGATGGGGATGACTATTCCCACAGTGATAATACCATTACCAGTGTTCCGTTACCTGGTTGTGGCGAAGGGAATCAGGCTACATCCAGAATCTACATTACAGAGCTGTTGGATCTATCATCCTCTGAGCAACTGCCAAGAGACAAGGTATGTTCCACTGGCCCCTGGCAAGCACAGCTCTCGTCTCCTGTTGTGACTGGCCACTGAGCCACTGATACATGTATGACAGCACTCACCAGGGCCTCCTTGCTGTTCAGGAGCATCTGGTTACTGCTCCAAGCTTCTTGCTTTGTTTCTGGGATCCCAGACTCATAGCCAAAGCTATAACCACAATTACCATATGACTCTGTGGGCCACTATAAGCCTACAAGAACTTTCTGCTTGATTTATAGAGTTAAAAATCTAACCTTGTGCTCTCTTAAACCAGGGGCAAAGCTCCCTGTTATCTCTGGATATAGTATACTCCTGGGCCTTGCTGTTGTAGTTCTAGTAAAGGGAGAGAGTTTCTGATAGAGTCAATATTTCATCAGTGGCCTCCAGTCCCACCGACTATTGTTCTGACAATTACATAGAAATCAGCTAAAAACAATAAACTGATTACAAATAACAAAAATTAAACAATGTACTTTACTGAGCGCATTATCACTAAACATTGAGTAAACAGTTCTCACACATCCTCTTAAGCATTTTCCTTATTTTCAAACAGGGAAGTGAAGTCAAAATAACTGACTTCCCTCAGGCTGAGTGAAAGCTGTCTGGGGGGTTTAGGGACTGCTGGACAGGAAAAAGAGGTAGCCTGAGGAGTGGTAAATTGAAGATTTGTACTGATGCTAAATCAAGCAAAACATGAGAACTGTTCTGCTGCAGTTTGGCAATGACTATGCATGATAAGATATCAATTTATTTGCTGAAGACAGCATTATCCTTACCTCATTGATTCCTTGTGCGTGGTGTACCTTTGACAATAATTCTATGCATGATAAAAATATTCACATTTGTTCCTCCTCAAATACTTCACCCCAAACTACTTTAAGTCTTCCAACAATACTGGGGGCCCTGCAAAGTAAACATTCTAACACATTTTTGGACACCTTTTGACCTAAGAAGCCTCCTTAGGAAAGAAAGATGTTGCAGAAAGATGACAGATAAAATCTCTGAAATTCTCATGAAAGCATTTCTAGGCTAACAGGATCAGGATGCTGTAGCAGGAAGGGCAGGGAACAGAGTCACAGAACAAGGGGAAATACTGAGGAGTTTATCCTCATAGGAAGGTATGACCATGTAAGTACCATTTTTGTGCATGTTTTTGTTTCACTGTAATACCAGAAGTTTGGCAAAAAAATGAGGACTGAAGGATATGTTCACAGTTTCAGCTTCCTGGGGAGTGCAGAGGGGTAACTGGCTTAGGTGCTCATCCATGTGTTGCTCAAGGCATCACCGAAAATATACCTGAGAAAATGACAGCTACAATTGTACTTTAGAAATAAATTGTCTATTTATTTTATACACATCCAAATACTTTAAAAAACAAAAACCTTCCTTTCTTTTTTTTTTTTTTTTTTTCCCCTATCTATTCAGCTAGAAATTTTTTAATTCCCTGCCTGAACATTATTATCTTGAGATCAAGACTCCAAGGCAGAGGCAAGTTGATTGCAAAACCAGCAGCCCTCAAAAAACAGTCCACTGTCATGTTGGAAATACATGAAACTTAGGAGTGTGGAATTTTTCCTCCCTTGGCCCAGCAGACTTACTGGGGAGTCTGGAGTGGCAATCAGTGACCCATGTGTAACAGGAATCTGCACTGCCAGTGGCAGCAGGAACCTTGCTCTATCACTTACTGTAATTAAGGCCTCCATTCAGACAGAGTATTCTGATTCATAGAAGAAAAAAATGAAGGTAGGTACTCAGTAACTCCAGGAAAAAAATATTAACCGTAGAGAAGGGTACTGGCATTGCAGAGGTTACCAAAACATACGTGAGTAGCCTTTTAAAATCTTCCAGCTTTCAGCTCCAGCCTCTCTAGTAACAGCTATGAAATGAGTAAAATATTGACAATCACAATAAATTGTAACACTTCTTAATCGAGTGCCAGTATCAGCAGACTGAGAATGCTATTACTCAAAAGCAGTCTTATGCTCCTCAAGGAAAATAACTTGGAGAAACAATTAAAAAAACCTTTGTTTGCTACCACACTTAACGTTGGAGTTCAGATTTGCACAGCTCCTCAGGGGCTTTGCTTATCAAAGTTCAGTTGCATTCTAGTTTTGCATAAAGTCTACATGCTTATAACAGCACATCCAGTAACACATTGTATCATCTAGATTTGTACACACTGGGAAAAAAAAAGGGAAAGCCCTTAATTAAAATGTTTAAAAGGCCTTTATACTTCACATTCCTCATAGCTAGACAAGCATAACATCTCCTGCTCTGAATATCATTAAAAAAATAGAAAGCCTATATACAGAGGGCTCTGATTTTCCTCTTTTCTGCTATGTAGCTCTACTGGTTCAGCAGTTATTCTCATTTTTTATCTGTTTAACGGCCTGACCCAGAGTAGAACAAAATAAACTAGTTTCAGTGATAGTGAAGGGTGTTAAATCAAATCTACATCCATGACATTGAATAATCTAGGTCACCTAGTGAACTGTTTTATTATACTGACAGATGTTAAATGAAAGTCTAAGTGCAAGAAGCTGTGACTATGTCTACACAACGAGGGCTGCACTGAAAAAGAAGAGCTTGAGCTGATCTAGGGCTCAAAAAGAACATGCAACTTGAAGTGAACTCCACCAGCATGCTTAGATAAGCAAGAGTGCATGACTGCAGTATATACGATTGGCTGCAGTCGTAATTTGCAGCAAGGAAGTGATTTTTCCTGTGTAGGTGACACTCATGAGACTGACACTTAAGTACTGCATGTAATTCAGGCTGGAAGGTGAAGGAGAAGCAAAAGAGCAGAGCAAGTGTAAAGCAGGATGCTGAAAATGCTGAAGAAAAGTGTCACAAAAAAGGATTTTCAGGCTGAAGAAACAAAGAGACTCAAAAAGAATTATTTGCTCCATCTACCAAGATAAAGTCCAACAGCAACTTGACCATAAATAACAGACACTAGGAAGGCTCTTTAATCTATTAAAAAGACATAGCAAGAGCCAAAGACAGGAAAAAGATAAATTCAAATAAGGAATAAGGTGCAAACTGGGGGAAAGGGGAACTAGATGAAGCAGGAATCCTGAATCAAGGAAGCAGGAAATGCTGGGATACCGCATCTTGCTGTCAATAGATCATGTTACTGGGATCAGTAACTAAGCAACATATTAAAGGTCTGCAATATACTAGGTATTTACAGGTGCACGAAGTACAAAAGACAAAAAAACAATGCTAAATCAAGCAATTTAATGTATCGTTGCCTGTCAGCTCTATCTGAAGATGTTGGTAGACATCAGACAATAAACACTGTTCAAATTAGAAGGTAAATCCAGGAAAGATTTTTCTGATGCATTTAGAGAAAGACACTTCTAGAGCCTGTAAACTTAGCAGATAGTAAGATAGCTATGATTTTGCAAAGTCAGTCAGGGTGTGATAGATGTTGGCTTTGCAGAAGCAAAGCAACACATGCAAGGTACTGTGCTGAGCCACCCATACCACCATCACAAAAGACAGGTCACAGGGGTTAGGAACAACAAATGCTGCGATGATATGGAGAACCTGAAATCTGTGTTGCACTAGGAGATGGCAATTAAATTGCAAAAGGCTTCACCAACTTAAGTCTGTTGTGAGTAATCAGCTTGTGAGTTTGTTGCTTGTACACTGAGCATTACTTCACTGGATTTCAGTTCCAAGTCACTGGTGGGAAAATAGGGGGAAAGGAATGAGAGCTTTTCACTCTGAAGGAATGGAGATGGAAACTGTCCTGGAAAAAAGGCATGAATTCACGATTACTAGATCTCTTCTTGGCTTGAGATGCAAACTATTAAGTCTTCAGATTAAACTGAGCAAATATTTGAACAACAAATGATGCAGATTATTATGGTAAGGAAAGAATAAACTCTCATTTTATGTGTGATTTGTGATGTCTATTATGGTCAATGTTTGTAAAAAATCATATATTGTGGGCAATTCATAGCAGAAATCTTTGTCATTTTTCCAAGCCCAAAGGACATCTATCATGTGGTTTCTTTCTCAGGGAGATCAAGCACTGAGTGAGTGATTTAGACCACAGTTGTCTGTAAAAAACACCAACTATTTTATGCCCCTCAATTGTCACCCATCCCCACAGTGAACACAGATGCTACCACTTCTAAGTTAGAAAAGCATATACTTACAAAGACATAAATATCTTGTTTTATGCAGACTTACACAGTAACCCACCAAAAAGGGCACTTGCCTACAGCAAAACACTGCTGGGACCCTCTGGTTTCACTGCCACACAGATCCAAGCTTCAGCTGGCACCTCCCAAAGTCATGGGGATTCAGTAATGATGTGAGATGGTGGGACTCAGGGACCACAGGCCCTAGCTGGCAGGTGTCACTCAAAGGAGGAGACCTGAGGAGGCAGCAACCTTCTTTCCTACAGCAGCTAAGGGTTACAGCATTCTTTCCAGGACTGGCCTGGGGTTTAGTTCCATCCCAGGGAAACTCATTGTTCTCATTTTTCAAGTGAGTTCTGGCAATCCAAATGCAAGATTTAAACAGGGCAAATAAGGGAGGGTGAATATAACTGCATGGCCTCTGAGGAAGAAGAGCCATGACCCAGGCTCCAGGAAATGTCGGAGACCTTCTTATAAATGATTAGCAATATGAGGATTCACAGGCCCTTCGGGAGCAGATTATGTTCAACAGGCACTGGATTTTAAAGCCTTATAACTCAAACTGATCTTCCAATGTTAATTTAAAGACGTGCAGATAAAGTGGCAGCAAAAGCACACGTGCTGCCTGCTGGCGAGCAAGCGCAGTGACTCACTGGAAACAGATACAGGGAAGGAAGGCTGTGACTCACGGGACAATCTGGTGCAGCATGGGAGAAAACACAGAACAGCAGTCTCCCGGATAGGACAAAGGCATGGAGAGAAAACCAAAGTCAACCTCCAGTGGCCACCACATTTTAATTAATTTATCTATTACTCAGTTTGCACTTGAGGCTTGGCTCTTGGAAACGCTCTGCAGCAGAAGTTTATTTGCCATATTCATGCAGTTAGTTCTGCCTGCATTCACTTTTTTTTGCTATATCCTATTCCCCATCCATTGAATACTTGGTCTTAGCCTTATAATTACATTTTTAAAATATTTTTACACATATATATATACACATACATATATATACATACATGCATACACACACACAGCCACTCTACAGGACAGAAATAGTCCTGCAGATAACTCTTTGGATGGCATTTGTATTGCCTGAGGGTAAGCCCACACAGCCATATGAGAAGACTGTTGTCATCTGAAACGCCTACATGTGGCTGGCAAATATGACACAGAATCTGCAGTCCTTTCTGCCATAGTAGGTGAGGTAAAATTCCCCAGCAAGGAACCTCAATGGTGCTGGAAGCCTATGCTTAAGGGTGTGGATTTCATATTTCACGTGAATGAGGGTGACATACCTACAAGCAGTCACTGCAACAGGGTCTTGGACTGAAAACTATCTGATTCACTCTTACTTGCCACAGTCCATATAGAAACAAACAGTTCCATGGGAAAAACAAAAGATTTAAAAGCTTGTGCATGGATATGATTAAGAAATGGAGATTACACCAAACACATTGCAAAACAACCAATAAAGCATTAGTGGATTTAATTGATTAAAACTGGAAAGTGGGAAAACTGAAGTAATACGGAAAAGAGTGCCATTAAAATTCAATTTGATACTGATTAATCTGCCTTTGTGATTTCTCTAAGGAAATTCTGAGAAAAATACTTAGGTACACCACAGAAGTCACCCACAATAAATATCTACACTAGATGGAGATATTCCTTTAACTGTTATTTTAGAGTAAAATGTAAAATAAACGTTTCTATGGCAAAGAAGACAGCTCTGATGTTATTTGGTGCATCGACGCCATCAAGGCAATATTCCTAAACTGTCAAACTTGGAGTCAGTCACACCAAGCCTGTTCTAGAATTCAGCCTAGTGAACCAATGGAAAGGTAAGCCTTTCCTAAAGGAAATATTTTACAGGCCCATCATGCCTTTAAAGGGCCAAAAAAGAACAGAAAAATAGCTCAACAATCTATTAGATCAGCAAAATTCTTAATTCTTATGAAGCAAGATTTCTCATATGCCTGAAGGAAAAAATAAATGGTTCAGAAGTACAGCCACTTCCTAGGATACCACTTTATTTGGAGCACAGCACAGCTTTTTCCAGGATGCACCAGTACCATGCTTCCCCAGCCCTCCAAAGACAAAGCAATCTCTAACATGCACTATTTTGAATGTCTATGAAAAAAATAATTCAACACAGTTTCTCTATTAATCTTTCCAAAAGGGCTCCTTCATTAGAGGTGGCACTGTATGACATGGGTTTCCTGATATTCTGATCCCTGTTAAAAATTACAGGGTTTTCAAAATAGCAGGGATGCTATCCTAGATACTGAAAGGTGTCTTTATTTTGTTATTTTTTTAAAAAGCAAAATAAGTTCCAATTTCACACCAGCAATACAATGCAGAACCTCGATGGCAGAACAGGTACCCTTACACACTGTGCAGAGCACAATGGAAGGACTTATTCTCACAAAATATTTCAGAATTATACAGGTTAGGGTGTTTGCTCTATTATTATCACACAGCTCTGCACATCTTGGGAATGTTGGTGAAGAAGGAAAGTTAAAAAAATGGGGGGAAGAAATCCCACAGAAATTTTACAAAGTTTCAGAAGTTTTGTTTGTTTTTAAAAAGAAAAAAATAACAAGCTCATGAAAATAACATTCCCAACCTCTTTCACTTCAGAAGTGGGAAGACACCAAGGGATCCAGGGTAGGAGGGAGCAGAGGAATCAGAACCATGAAGTTGAGATCCTGGTTAATGAAAAAGGGAGAGGCAGCACTGAGGTCCAAATTCAGAGTGGCACAACAGAAAGTCAGAGAGGTATCCTTTAGGATCTCAGCTTAATGAGCTAAATGGCAAATGTGCATGGCCTGGAAAGCCATAACACTGCCAGAGGTGGAACTCTGGAAATTCCCTGTTCTGCACAGCTTTGATGTACATATTTATTTGCTATGACTATGGAAATGATACTGCTTTTCATATTAATTTCCCTCCACACTCCCTTAATCTCACATCAGAACAATTTGAGAAGGACCACCACTACTTGCATGGCAAAGTCTCAATTTACCCAGGAGGCTGTCCCCAGGAGCAGCTGCAGAGGACTCAATGAGATTGCAGCTCCTAGTGCTGCTGCATTAGCATGGGAGGCAAGTTTCTAGGACACGGAGGGGCCCCCAGGACCATGCTCATACGTCTGGGGCCTCTGGGGGCTAAGAGTAACTGCAGCTTAGAGCCATGTATCCAGGCAGCCCCACGTTAGATCTTGACAGTCTACAGACACACAGATCCTTATTGAGAGGTTAGACCAAGGAGCAGGGAAAGTGTTTTTTATCTTGTACTACCTCCGTGGGAAGTCTGAGGAAAGATATACAAGTTTTGTAAAAGCACCACAAACGGCAAGAGAGAAGGTGGTGGATTTTGTGATTTCTTGCAAAAATACATATATTTTGCATTCAGTAGTAAACAACTAGATCTGCAGTGCCCTTATCTATGTAGCTAAGATGACAGCAGGGCTTAAAGCAGGGTTGATAAATAACATTAGTTATGGAGGAGGAAGTACCTCGATAAAGAGAGGCATGGCTTTGTGGTTCAAACACGGGGTAGGCTGTATTTCTCAGTTCTGTTCTTGCCTTTGCCATGGAATCTTGGTGTGACATATCATGGTGAATCAGTTATCTCTTGTCCAGGGTGACATTCTGTACTTCCTTTTATCTTCTGCTTCCCAGACTACAATCTGTTTGATCAGACATGCTCTTCCTACGCACACATGGAAGCAGTGTGCCAGTTTCAACACCTTCCCAGTTTCAGCTGCCATCTCTCAGCTTTAACAGAAGTCCCATCTTTATCAATAGGACCTTTGTTTATAGTTACAGCAAGGAAGAGACAAGACTGAACACCATAAAGACAAAACTCCCATTTCCCGTGGTCTCTTGGTCTTTGCTGCAGAAAAGCTAGCAGTGCTTCTGCCGCGGGGCACTAGGAGGTCCTATGCCTTCATCTCAGTCAAGCTGGCTTCGTTGCCCATTATCAGTTTCACCTTTTAAGCAAAATGACACATGCTTTAAAAAATTCATCTTGCCCTTACCTGCACCTTCCTTGCGTTCATCACATAAAAAAAACCCACAACAGCACAACAAAATAGTAAAGCACAAAGACGTGACACAAAAATCTAGGAACTGGAGCGGTTTGTAGTTTCCAGGTACAAGCACCTTGACAACAGCCGGCGTCTACTCTTGGCACTCGGCTCTCAGTAGCCCAGCAAAGCGCCTGGAGTTTGTTTCCCCGACGCGCAAGGCTTATTAGAGAAAGGGGTGGAAAAAGGAAAGGAAAAACCGTTTGGGAGGATGCAGGACAAAGCGCAAAGATGTAGGAACCCCACCAGTCCCCGCGGGCCAGAGAAACACCTCCTTCAACAGCTTCCAGCTGATCCGGCTCCGCTCCTCCGCCCCGCCGCTGAAGCCGCCCCCGCCCCGCGGCCCCCGAGCGCACCTGCGGCCGGGCAGGGCCGGGCCGGGTAGCGCCCGCGGCCGCCGAGCCGGATTCCCCGCGCCCCCGACCCGCCACTCACCCGCCGGGGGCATCCCCGCTGCCGCTGGGGTGGTAGGCGGTGAGGACCACGCCGCGGGAGCCAGACCGCCAGTTCATGGCGTGCGCCGCCGCATCCCTTCTGGGGACACCGAGGCGGAGCGGGGTGGCTCGGCCGCGGCCCGGCGCGGCCCAGCCTCCCGCCGGCAGCGCAGCAGGGCAGGGCCGGGTGACGGCAGCGCTTCCTGCGGCCCGGCGGGGCCGCCGCTGCCACCCTCAGCCCGGGACGGGCCGTGCTGTGCTGTGCCCCTCCTCCCGGCTTGGGCACCCGGGCTTTCCGCGGGCGAGGGCGTCGGGAACCGGCAGCAGCGGCCGCTCCCCAGCGCGGCGAGACAGAGCTGGTGCCCGCGGCGTGGTCCTGCTGCCCTGCGCAGCACCGGCCACCGGCGGCTCGACCCCAGACGGGCCGCGGGCAGCGGCGGCCGCCCCCGCCCTCTTTAGCGCTCTGTGTGCTTCCATACATAATCATGTAGTGTTAAAAACCAGCGTTCCTTAGTCAGTTTGGTTGTAAGGTAAGGCGAAGAAATCAGTCAAATAAATAAAAGCTGTGACAGTTTCAGCCCCGAGTGAGCTGGCTGGACTGTGGGAGCTGCGTGCCACAGGCGAATGGGTGCTCCCACAGAGGTGGCTTGCGAGACAGGAGGTTGTTGCAAGTGCAGCCACACAGTGATAAGAAAAATAAGGAATGCATTTAGTGTCTACTTTGCACATTATCCTTTTCACTGAATCAAAACAGGATTCTGTGCAGGTGAGAGTATCTGGCAAGGACACAAGGAGACTGAGTTGCTTCAGAGCTGCTGTGCCTTACACCTGCGGCCATTATCTCCAAGGTCAGGCTCTACCGACCAGCGGACAGGCAGAGGAGGGCACCGTTGGGTCAGCCTTTCTGTAGGGCCAACCTATGTGCGTCGCCGCTAAACTGGTTCACTCACTGACTTGAAAGGAGTTTTGATTTGGTAGGCAGTATCTGTACCACAACACTGAAACCCCTTTTTTTTCCACGGCAACTACAAAATATCCTGTAAATGTATATTTATAATTTGTGTCTGCATTCACAGAAGTGTATGTTTTGTCTGACCTATAATTGTTTTTTTGCCATAAGTGAATTGATTAACTTCAATATGAAAGTAACTTGCATTGCATTTCCTTTTTCCTTTTAAAACAAACAAACAAACAAATCGCACAACTGCTTTGCTTGCAGTTAAATATCTGACAAGTTCAGTATCGGGCTATGTGAGGTGTTCTGGAGCATGCAGGTATCTGGAGTCTGAACCTTCACTTATTTAAACCATTGTACACCCAAGTAGGAGAGCTCCGTGCAGTCATGGATGGACGATGCATTTTTCTGTGCAGCTGTTCTACAGCACAGAGCTGCCAAGCAGGGGCAGTGCAGAAATCTTGACCTAGGGTCGCTGTGAAGTTGCTCCCAGCGGAGAAGCAAACAGGAAGAACTTCCCGTCATACTTGAACAAGATCAGTTTGTCCTTCAGATTCCTTGGTGCTTATAACTGGTAATTTTGCAGAGTTCACAGGCGATACACAGACATTTTGTTATTGACTTAAGCGGATAATTTAATCCAGTAGATTTCTTCTTAAAAGGGTGACCTACAGAATGCCAAACAGGACATCCCTGATTTCTTTATAAAGGGGAATGTCACCATGAAATCTTGCAAAGAGTCCCAGCATTGCAAGCACAGAAAAACTTGGCCGATGTTCCATAGACCAGCCATTGCAGACCTGCCTTTTCACTTCTTACACCACTGAAGGTCAACTGCTGCCTTAGTTTTAAGTTCATGAGAAGAATTGAGGGTAGGGGTGGGTTTAATAAAGTCTGCCTCTTCCATGACTTTTGTAAGATATTTTTTCTATAGGCAGCTGGCCAAGGTATTTAGACAAAATATTTTTTGTATGAAATTCGGTAATTTTTAAATCAAAACTTTTGTATTTATATTTAAAAGAAAAAATAATTAAAAAAAATATAGATAGCAGTACCACCAGATAAGATTTGCATATAAATTAGAATAGAGAACATACCTATTTTGACTTAAGTTGATTTTTTAACCAGTGTTATCAGGGCAGATTTATGATGCATATAAAAGAGGAGATGGAGTGCTGCTCCATCTCCACAGATGTTCTCAGTTTCCAAAGGGACTGGGTAAAAGAGAAGGCACAGCTACAGCTCTGCTTCAGCAATGGCTTAGTACCATGGTTACAATGGCTTAACTAGCAGTATACACCAAGAACAATTCACTGGGATGAATTACCAGCATGTTCCTACTCACATGCACACACACAAACGAGGACATGAAACCACTGCAAAACTTAGGTGAAAAGATTTCCCTCCACTCCTGCGGCAAAGGTACAGCCCTCTCTCTACATCCCTCATGCTGTGTCCAAAAGGTAAAACTCAAGGCCTAACTTCTCACATAAACACACAAACAAGACTTGTCTGTTTTCACTGGTCACTTCAGAAGTACATCAGCATAAGATGAGAAAATATCCTGTTAATGTCTGTCACTACAACTACCTGCTGATGTCTTTGGCTCTTTCTTTAAATGCATACATCGTCAGTCTATGCAGAATGAAAAATTATTTTGTTCAGGACCCAACCTTTCTCTTTTAAACTAAACTAAGAAAACCAAAAATTGTAAATACCAGAGTCCTTAGGACCAGGCCATTTCTAAAACTTCCTAAACTGAAAATATTTGGTTGCATGCCAAATACCCCACTCGGTTGTAAAACTTCCTTTAAAGAATAGCTAAAAAATAACAGAAAGAAAAGCAAAAATATTTAAAGCATTCCATGTTTAATGACTGCTTTCCAAAGCCTTTTGCCCAAACTAAATATATATTAGGTGTTAGAAGAACAAAAATATGAACTGCTTTTTCTTTGATAAGCATCTTAAAACACATGGTAATTAAGATACAACATTCCATGCTGCACTGCTGCTGTAAAAAGAAGACTGCAGAAATAAGATGCAGCCATCGTGGCATCAGCAAGGACTGCTCAAAGAAAATGTCACTGCAAACACAGAACAGGAAGAACCTCCCTTGGTCATGGGGGGCTGGGGAGGAAGAATGGCAAAACCCAGAATGAGTTTGTACCAGTCAACTGGAGAGTAAGAAAGGTTTTGTAAGTATATCACAAGGAGGGTTGGAAAAGGAGCTAGAAAGAAATCAGTTCTATTAATAAATGAGCAGAGGGATTAAATTACAGATAAAACCACCAGACATACTGAATTCCTTTCTTAAATCTGTCTTTAATGTGATGCACTTCAGATGCAGAAGTGGATTTAGAAGCTTAACTGTAGGCACACTTTTTCTTTACTATGTTTGACAACTTGATAGGATCAAACTCTGTACTGGTGCAGCAGCATAACACCAGCACAGTTTTCTTTAATTAAATTATTCCAAATTTACAGTAGAACCAGCTAGACAATTTTGACCTACAGATCTATTATTTCTGTAAACTGATATGAGTATCATCACTCTCTTTCACCAGTATATCTTCTGCCTAAACAAACTTACAGTCAGTAATTGCTGAGTTGGCAGTTAATATTCATGTTCTCAACAAGGTACGGGAATGCTTATTTGAAAAGTAAGTTTGTTCATAATCAACTTGATAAGAATGAACCATTTGAGGCATATAGCTTTATGTGATAAAAGGAGATAGAATTGAAAATGGAGATTACAAATCAGTCTATCTTGCTGCAGAATCCAAGCCTCCTTTTCAAGAGTTTAAATATTTAGATTAAGATGTCATGCAGTGCTTTTACACTTAATATAATCAGTCACCAGAGCCAAGCAGATCACACAGGGTTCTTGTACGTCGTGCTTTCTTTACAAAGCAATTGCTAAAAAGAGAACTTCTCAGCAGTACCAGCCTTCATCACTGCTTTACAGGGTCTGAACATGAAGGTGTTCAACATACACTTTTGACTCTTCACTGCAAAGCATTATTTTTTCCCTTTTAAAGTTTTCCCAAATAAAAAAAAATAAATCACACTGATATTAATATTTTGTAAAAATATATTATTATATATTTTATATGGGTGATGGGTGATTTTTCACATTCCGTGTTCCTGATGATGTGTCAATTATCAACAACTGAAAATACAATCCACTGAGAAGCACTAGCTTGAGGAAATGGAAAAGGAGGCCTGACAAATTTGCATTCACAGGCTGACTTAAATGGTGGTAGATGGATTTATTCCTGCTGAGATCCAGAGATGCCTCTGGAACCAATGCCGGAGGGTTTAGACAAGTAATGCAGTGCTGCTGAGAAAGAACAAATGTACTTCAGGACTTTAGAAATATACCTTTAATGCAGGAGAGTTTCATCATTTCTATAGCATTATCGACTATAAAATTTGTTCAGATGGGTTTTAAACTGAGCAGAAAATGTCTCATCAGCTCACTCACTTAATTCACATTCAAATAAAATGGCAGCATTCCCATTGTCCAAATAGTGTTTCCAAGGTTTCAGCTAGCAGCCAGAAGACATGAAATGGAAAGTTGTTTGTATGTTGTAAGTCAAAATCTAACCATTATTAAGCTTCACACTTTATGTATTGTTGCACCTCACTACATAAAGAACCACATACATGAATAGTGTTCTGCAACCATTAATAACCAATGCTAGGAAAAATAATAAAAAGAAATATTACAGGTTACATACCCAGGGTATGATTTCTGTTACTTAACTCTTGATGTCTATACCCATGCAAATGGTTTTACGCTCCACTGGAAGTCTGTGAAATAAATGCACTTTTAGAGGGTGAAATACTCAGCCCATATGTTAGATCTCCACTTCAGGACATAACGATGAATCATGCTCTAGAATTGCCTATTTACTTCTACTGACTAAAAAGACTACATGACTAGGTCACATGCAGATGTCCACATCTGGCAGATAAGCTCCACCTTTAATGGTTTTATGTTGCACTTCAAAATATCGAGGACACAATGTTCAGTTAGCATGTGTACCATGTGGCACACACAGTGTGGAGTAGACAGGACTCTGAAATATACAGTACTGGTGTGTAGGAGGTGTTTCAGACCAGATGTTTCAGACCAGCTCACATATCCCTGAATATCAGAGATGGGGAAGAAGTCACACACATGTACACAGGAAACTGACTTGTACACAGAAAGCTGGTAACGTGTTTGCTACTCAGCACATTATCAACATTTCTTATGGTCTGATCCTGCAAGCTAATGTGTATCATATATGCAAATTTTCACAGCTTTTTTTAATTGAAAAAATGTCCAATACTATCAGGAGGCAGCTCAATACATGGGGGGAATTCAGCAAGCAATAAACAATTGGCATAAAGAAACTACAAGGACATGGCCACAGGCAAGAGAGCCGACACCCTCGTGGCTTTCTGGAAGTTTTCACCTTTTCCCTCACTGCCCTCCACATACATACTCAAACAGCTGATTTGTTTCCCATAGCAAAAAGAAACGAAGAAAAGAAAAAAAGCGAGCGACACTTCTTAAGTTCCTCTCGTTTCTTTCAAGTTGCTCTGAAATGTATCTGGTGCACTCTGGTGGCTGCTTCCGTCATTCTTAATTTGATGACTTTGCAAAAAGTGAAACAGTCACCATCGATGCTACTTTCAAGATTATTCTTATGAAGACTAATGAGCGCATGAATTTATCCTAGTTTATCCAGTTTGATTTTTCTCGAATGCACCCTCTGGACAAATTAATGTTTTGCCCATCGCAGCCCACCTGCTCACCTTACATAAACCACGGAGGGGCAAGGAGAGGTGGACAAGGGAGGCCTGAGTGATTAAGATTCTCATCTTGTCTGCTTTATGTTTTTACTCATGGTCAGACAGCTGCTGAATTTTACCCAGAGGTATATCACTTTCAGTAGTGCTAATTTATCCACGTTTATTTCTAGTGTGACCTTGCACAAACCCTCGTATCAATTCTTGTTTCCCTTTCCCTATCCATATAACGAGGCTAATCATATCTAGCTATTTATGAGGATTATGCACCATATGTTCAACTACATTGAAAGGTACCAAAAAATGCAGCGCATTATTTCCCATTACATCACTATGTTTGCTTTCTTTTGGTGCGTGGTTTAATAGGGATAAAATGGCTTGGATTTCTGTATCCACAAGCACAGAGAACAAAGGATAAATCTAGTACACTTTGCAGTATCTACACATGAGGTATAGGACTTCTGGGGAAAACTTAATATCATAGCTGATGTTTCATGCCACTTTTGGAAAGTGGAAAGCCAGCATGAGTGTTTGGGACTAAGGGATTTTCACTGGTGATGCTGAATGCCCCCTTTCTCTTGAGCTAATTTTGATAGAATTTTGGTTTTATAAACCATGACTTCATATATGCCCCTTATTATGAAAAGAAAGTGTATTTTCCAAATATAACGGCCTCAGCCCTTCTCCCAAGGTGTCACCTAGATGTGGTGCCCACCAAATGCATGCACTGCATAGGTACATATATTCTACTAGGGTATGAAAATTAAATAAAGATAAAATAAAAGCTCTGGAATATGGCATCCATCGCTCAGGTTCATGGTCTGTGCCAGCTACACCCTCCCCACTTCAGCTCTGGTTTGAGTAGGGGCTGGGTTTTTCAGTCTACATCTGGCGAGGAAGTTGAAACCATGCTCTCTCACACACATGTTCACTAAGTCAGTCTGCACATTGATTGGGAACTCTTCATTACCCTTCTAATTTTGCTGTTGCCTGCAGATTTGATCACAGCTGAGTCTGCGGCACAGGAACGCCTGGCAAAGTAAAACACACAGCAGCCACAAAGGAGAAAAGCTTCTTCTGAGTTAGGCAGTCAGAAAAGCTCATGAAAATTGTAACACAATCCTGAACCAAGCAAGCCAGAGCTATCCAGAAATGTTACTATGAGCTGAGAAGAAATGCTTCATAACAAAGAAAGGAACAATTGCATGAGTCATGGGCTGCAAGAAAGAAAAACACTTCTCTGTAAGGCCTTTGAAACTGAAGATTGCCCAGTAAAACTTCAAGTTAACACAAAGCAAAATATGCTCAGTTCTTTCTTAGTGACAAAAACATTCATTTTGCATCATTCTCTTTCATCCCAAAGAAATCTTGGAAAAATGTTTCTTTCTCTCACATTTTACACAATGCAAATTCAGCCACCCTTAATATGGAATGTTTCAAGCTGTTAGTATTCTTTTTGCTATTTTGAATTTGAACAGTCTTCTGAATTCAACATGAATTTAAAAAAAATAATTCATATCAACTCAGAACTGCATTTTCCATAAATTTAACTAAAATCCAAAAGAAGAGCACCATACTTCAACCACGTGAAATCCAGACTACAGTTTGAGAAATATCACATTACTGGGACAATATCTCTTAAAACTGTGTCTGTAAGTATCAGAGACAAATCAGAAAGGAGGAATAAATGTCCCCGCATTCTTCCTTGTCTTGCCTTGCCTTTTTCATCATCTTACCAGGTTTGTTTCTGGTATACTTGCATTCTATATAAAAACATCAATTAACACAAGCAAAATTTTTTCTACTTCTTTTGCATAAATTAGCTTTGACAGCAGTGCTTAGCACTTGTAATTTTGAATTAAATTTGAAAGTAAGTGTATTTGGAATTGGAAGCTATTTTCCAGTAGCAGCATTATAACAAAGATTGGCCAGAATTTGAACAAAGAAATTCACAAACAGAAAATGTAGGAAAAAAACAGATTATTTGTTTCTAAAAGTACTTCTGATGCTTTTTATTTGCTCTTCATAGCTATTCAAAAGTGATTGTCATGTAACTCTCATGAATAACAGCTACAAGGAAAACGAACATGAATACTTGGGAAAAAATTTATACAAGAAATAAATATTTGAGTTTTTATTTGTTTCTTTGTGATTGAAAGCAGCCAGTGAGAAAGCTGAAAAAATACCAGTCATAGAGCAAGAATAATAAAAACTCAAAGCAGTGTTACAGCTGTACCATAGTACCATGTACTTAGCTGTAAACTGTAACTATAAAGTTCTTAAGTATTTCTAGACTGATGCATAGCCACACACACACGTCATAAATAATTGTAAAGAAAGCACCAGATTTGTAGCCTCTAAGGCCTCAGTCCTCTAAAGGTACATTTATGACAGTCACGAATTACTATATTTAATAACTCACTTGTTGCAGCTGATTTGCTCATCTCCAACTACAGAGAAACTGTGATAGACAGGTTTGCAGAGCAAAGTTCAGCCAGAGCTGCAGAAATACAAGGCAAGAATATACTAGCGCTGCTGGGTATTTTGGAAGCAATAGCTGGTGTTACAGAAGGCTAAACTTGAAAGGTTGCCTACATCAGGATATCATCTGTGTAATTTCAGCAGGAAAAACAGAACGTTTGTAGTTCACTTGGAAGATGTTAACCAAAGAAATGGTATTTATGTTATAGTGGTTAGATTTACGTTGGTTTAATATAGTATCTAACTATTTAATAACTCACGCTATGTACAACACTGTTCACCATATGTCCAGAAAAAAAAAATAAAACAACAAAAAAGAGAGAAGCTGAAGCATCTTTTAAACAAATGTGTGTATGAGGAAAAGCAATGTGAATATATGTAAATGTAAACATACACATAACGTACAAATATTATGAGGGCACCTATGATCAAGTCTTCTGGAAATTTCTATCTATGAAATGCAATCACTGGGAGAAATTAGGACAGTCACAAACAAAATCAGGACGAGAGTCCAGGGCACAAAACGGGCCGGGGAGACAGGGTGCTTTGTGGAGGAAGATGCACACGTGTAGGCAGCAAGAGGGCAGAGCAGCCAAGGAATGGCTCAGTGCCACATGGCTGCCACAGGGAAGCGGGGCTCCAAGTGAGCAGTCACTACGTGCAGCTGGGTTGGGGTTTGGTCTTTTAAAAGGAAGCATCTGCATCCCTTGGCTAGTGCTCTCAAATCCAGGAGGGTTACATCTTGGCACTTGAAAATCAATGGAAATCGTGCTACTAACTTGCATCAGTAGAAGCATATATTTTCCTCAGAGACAGAAAGGAATTCCCAGGATGGGGGAGCCCCACCCCTTACACATTTTCATGTGTTTTTACTAAATACAAAATCAAATTGTCAGAAGGCACTATAATCTGATCACTAATATTTCCATCTCAGAATTAATGTGAGTCTATCCATCTCTTATCATAGGACAAATTATCTAAAATATGAAGGAATAATCAGCTGCTCTCTTCTGTCCTTCCTTGACCATAAAAGAAAGCACTGTATAGCTTTACATACTGTGAACTTGAGTATTTGAGAGAGAGAGGAAAAAGCTGAGGACCACATTTTGCATTCATGAAAGGTAACATTTTTTGAAGGGGCACGTTGTTTCCAGCCAGAGCATCATCTCTTTATCAGTAATTAGACATTTTAACAATCCATGTATAGAAAGTAGGCTGCCTAAACTTTTGGTTTTACCTCTTTTTCCAAACTGATTTTCTACCATCTTTACAACTGAAATATCAGAAGTAACCCCTTCCTGTAATTCAAGATATTTAAAAAATTCTCATTGAAAAGAGACTCATCTTGTGTGTGAGCATACATGACAATGAAACTTGGTAGAAAGTATTACAAAGAAGGTACTTCTGATGCTCTGAGTTCTGCTGCTCTTGAGGGAATTTAACACCTATTTATTTTAACTTCGTTTTGGAACATGTTACAGAAATACATGTGGGGATAATAATCTCTAGGAGCTTTCATCACCTGCTGGCTGATGTACAAATGCTTCAACTACCCAGCAATGTGAAACTCCACAAGTATTCATGTGCTACTCTTCCCCCAATGCTTCCACCAAAATGATGGGATTACCAGGTGTCAGCTCCCTGTCCCTTCACATTCTGGAAGACTTTTACAGTTCAGGCTGGGCACCTGTAAACAGTGCTCTATCATGGAGTACTTTCCAAAAGAGTTAGAAGAATTATGGACAGGGGGCTTTCTCATTAGGGCCTTCTACACTTTGCCAGTTGGACTCTTCCAGAATAGGTTAAGAAAAGACTGTAGTGTGGCTAAATTTTATCAATATAAGAGTACTTGTAACATTTAATGCCTGTTCAGGTATTTATGTGGCTGTAGCAGTATAAGTGCTTTTCTACTGTAGCTTCTGTGGGGCTTTTACTATTATAGCTATTGTTTACTAAAAATCACATTTCTCACTGACATAGGATGGCTTCCAAGAGTGCAGAAGCCCACAAATCACCCACAGAAATTAGGAAAATTAATCACCAATGAACCTTCACATATCTATTAGTTTTAGCTTTGCCAAAGAAGCCGCACAGAGGCCACATGTCTGTATGGTGTTTCTGGGGCTCCTGGCTATGAATAAAGAGTTAAGGGGAAAAAAGCTGCATGCCTACCAAAATAATTTTTTTTTTTTTCTTTTCTTAGTCTGTTAGTTTCTCCTCTCTGGTTGCTTTGGGGCATCACTATAAAATAAGGCAAAATTGCCATAAAAGATTATTGTTACAATAACAGTGGATGCTCACAGGAGCCAATTTCAAGCTGAAGCGTTTTCTCTTTCCTAACCCCAACTGGAGAGTTATCTATTTGTGGAAGAATCAAGGTCTACAACATTATCTATGCAAAGTGCATTTCATTACAGTAATCACAGGAAGATACTTTCACAAGGAATCAGCACCAAGTAGAATGTGTGCTGTAATCTTATGCAGAAATATACATTACTATATAAAACCATAATTTTAAATGTCTTAAGTGCTGCCTGAAGTATTTGTTACATAGGAAAAGCTGGAATGTTGTTCTTCCCCATTAAGCAAATACTTAATGTTTTAGCTCCCAACAAGCTGTAAGCTCATAATAATCTTAGGATGTTGCCATATCCTCCTGCCATGAATGCCAGTCTCCAAGGGTTTTAAGTATCCTGCTTTAGACAGTAGAATTCCCTACCTTTAACTATTCAGTTCAGATTATTTTTAATATTTTAGTCAATCTCATTTCTCATTCTTTTTACTGCAGGTAAGTACTTCAATGAAAAGTAAGGCTCATGTTTTAAAATCAAGTTTCATCACAGTTGTTTTGCAAGGACCCAAATTTCAAAGCAGAAGGACCCAGTATGTGTATTGTATTTTGTATTATTCACATTTAGGGACAGAAAATACAGAAGTGTTGGAATAGATGATTATGTACCACTCTTAAATGATAGGCATATAGCAAAACGCAGAAGAATACTGGGAATATACTTACAAATCTACCAATGACATTTTCTGTGTTACATTTGGTGTGTCAGAAAGTGTTTTAAGCCATAAAAGTACATGGCAAACTCTTTTGCCATAACATAGTCATACTGAAGTAAACGATGTGCATTAATAACAAAGTATTGGCCTAAATTATACAGTCAGATCAGGTTTTCTGTTAAGAGGCTGATTGCCCCCAACATCCAAACAAAATACAATGGAAGCTGTGTTTATGTTTAAACAATATTCATATTTAAACTATATTAAATACTATTTCTAATTCAGGGCATAGTTGGTATACCTTGCTCATACAAGTAATCCTAGGCATTTTAAGTTATAGGATCAACTGAAAAAAAACCCTGAAACACCCAGAGAGGGCAGGAAGATGGTCTGCAGATGAAGACTGAGACCTGGATTAGGAAGATATAAACCTTGAAGGGGAAAAAAAAAATAAAGATATCAATGTTCACTGTCTCTCCCAGTACCAGAAGTAAGGGGAAATAACTACAATGAAAACACAGATTCAAAACACACAGAAAGTGGTGGCATTTCACATAATGTGTGATTAGGCAGCAGAATTGCAAGCCACAGGATGCTGGGGGAGCAAAAAGCTTACACAGGTTCTCAGCAAGACCGGACATGTTCATGGAAACAAAATCCATGACTACTAGGAAATACATAGAAGGAACATCTGGTTCAGGAATTGCCTGGCAGCATATGGCTGCAAGCTGGCAAAAGCATTGGGGATGTCGACCCTGGAGCCTTTTAAACATGGGTAGGATAATAGATAGGTGGACTTTTGGTCAAGTCCAGTAGAGCTACTTTTTTGTTCAAATAGGCCGTAATTTCAAATAATTCTGGTTCCTTCCAATAATTAAAGTAGCATGAATGCGTATGAATAGCAAAAAAACCCCAAATTATGATTCATCATATAGGACAAGAGCAAAAAACTTTTATTATATTGCATTATTTTAAAAAATAACTTTAAAAAAAATTAACACGACCTGTTATGATTTCATTTCCTGAACTTTCTGAGGATACAATTTTCTGATTAGATTTAAAAGCATCACGATTCAAGGAAATCTGGATCACATTTCATGTACTGTGGTCAGAAATAACTCTCAAGAACTCAGTCCTAAACCTGGACCTTGTGATGCACAGGCCGGCCTGCTCCCGCTTTGCAGAAATGAAGCAATTCTTCAACTCTAACCCCTGTAGCTGAAACATTTTAAACACAGAATAACACTGACAGTGTACTTATCTGCAGAACACAGGCCCCTTTCTAAATTGCAAGCCAAGTTTTTAGCTCATAGTGGATGTTCAGTGTTATCTTAATTCAGTGAATCATGTATTAGCAAAATAAACATGTATTTAAATTTTAATGGTGCACTTAAGTCAGGCAAAACTGTTGTGTTCATGCCCTGATTGGAAATGTAAACATCAAAAATGTCAATGGACAAACAGAAAGACGTCCTCTGAGTCACTCCATATTTCTCAGTGATATTTTGAGCTAAAGAATTACAACTGTCAGATACTTCTGCTATAGCAAAAAAATACAAATATTAAGAATACCTCTGGATTGAAAACTTTGTAAAAAAAGTTCTGTTCTCAGTATAAAATGTCAGTATATATTATCAGCTCCTATGTCCTTCAAAAAATTACGTTCACGTGCAGCCCCAGAGCTCATAATCCAGCTCATACTGATGCCTACAGACTGCCCTGATGATCACTTGGTTTTGGTGTTATGTTTGAGTCAGTAGGGCTGAAACCTAAGAATTTTAAACAAACTGCATTTACATCAGACTAAACCAAGGTAGATGGTACAAATAAAAGAACCCCTCCTTGAGAATATTCACAAGAACTCATCTGTTTAAAGATGGTATTAAATGCAGCTTACACAACAGGTCTTTCATAGAGCAGAGTATTCCATATTTTGTTTCCTTCCGTTTCATCCCTAAATAGTTGATAACTACTCATACATTATGCAGTGTCATTAAAAAATACCTGCAATATTCAATTCTATCTATTAGGGCTTGCAATATATTTATTTTGCCTCAACTATTCTTATTTGCATGCAAAGTCTCATTATTGGAAGCAGCTAATCCAAAAGAGCACTGCAGAATCCAGTGATTTGCTAAGCTAACAATCTTAGCATGAATCTTAGCTAATACAAGAGTATGTCTGAAGATCTTCTGAATTACAAATCCGTGGTTGCACAAACTGAAGAGCACGATTCTAGAAGCAAATGCAAAGTTCAGCCTCTGTGCAGCCAGTCCATGGTGTGCTCCAACCTGTGAAATCACCATCCTCATAATGAAGTTAGGAATTCTATTTCTCATAGTGCATACCTGCTAGGAAGAGTAGGCAGCAGAATAGGACCATTTATGACTTCTGTTCTGCTATTAGGAATTTTTTGTGTTTTGCAAAACAGAGAGCAGTTTTATTTTCACTTCCTTCAACTGTTACTGGGCTTGTGTAGGTGGATTTTGGGAGACCTTGACATTGAGCCCATTTTCCCCATCAGGAGAGAGGAGTTCTGCTGATGGAAGTTAAGAGCTGGCTTTGGGTATTTCTGCTGTCAGTAATGTTTATAATAACTGTCTGGATCAGAGCATAATAGTTCCTAAACTGAAGCATTATCCTTCTCCCTTTTCCTGTACGTTCAGAAGAATGGTATCCTTAGCATGATCTACAGCACACACACCCAGTGCTGGGTAACGGTGGGTGCAAACCAGGTGCCTTCTAGCACCTCCATTCTTCCTGTAAATATCGAAGTCCCTATTTTAAATTCCAAGGACTTCATCTGAAAGTATTTCATGGGATCCTTAATTTCTGAGTTTCTACTCTTGAAAGGTACAGAATTATTTGCCTGACTTTAAATGTGACCCTTTCCCCCCCCCCCCCCCCTTTATCTGTGTCTGCATTCCGTTGTGTTCCCAAGCTAAGCTCAGAAAACATCGATAAAGGACGGGATCTTTATGCTAAATTTCCCCACTTCACGACCAACAGTGGTCACTCTTCTGCACATCACCAAGAAAAAAGGAGACTTTTTAAAAAAAGGTTCATTCTTCTGCTTTTGAAGTGTATTTTGATATTTAACAACTCTTTATTTCATCTCCAAAACCAAATGTATTCAATATATGTGAACATGCCAGTAGCTGTCCATCAAACCAGTGCCTGTGATGGGACCATGACCCAACAGTGCTTAAATCTCATCCTGGATGAGTTTCAGAACTGCAAACTTCACCTAAGTACTCCAACAATTTGAAGCTTTGGGAATACTCGAGGCAAATGCAATTTCATGTCCTGAAAGTAGCAGCTGACAGGAAATATATGTCAGCCAGATGTCCAGTTCCGAGGCAGGATCCTCCAGCTCCAGTAGCTTCACGAGACTCTGAAAGCTTCATGCTTGGCCTTCTGCCAAGAGCGGAAATTACAAAGTGTCATGACATGCAATGCCTACTCGTTTTTTCTATGTGCCTCAACAGCCTGTTTTTTCCCTCACGACAAGTTTTGGATCCTGCTGTCCCAGGTAGCATACTCCTAACTGCAGAACTAAAAATGAAGTGTTGGTTCTTTAGGTACTTACTAAAGCAGATGCCAAAATAAACAAGACCATACTATATGTAATATGTGTATGCATTTAAGAGGTTTATATTGTAATAAATACGCATATTCACTAAAACATTAATTGGCATAACTAAGCTTGTAATGGTGCAAGCAACAATCTACCGCAATTTTTCTCCACTAGATTAAGGAGGAAACAGCTGTTGTCAGATGGCAGCATGATGCCAAGAGTCGAACAGGAAGGACTACAGCATTCGAGTCATCTTAATCCTAGTTCATAAGCATTAATAGAGGCTTTTCTTTCATCACAAATGACTAAAGTAACTAACCTCTGTCAGTGATCTGAACTTCTGACTCACCTAAGAAAACTACATGCTGTTGTTAGAAGTGTAATAGATGAAGTAATGCTTCCTTTAGCAAAAATGTCATGAAGGATTTATAAATCTGATGTAAACTGTTAAATGCATAGCAAGACAAAACCCAAAACATTAAAATGGTTATCTCTGCATTAGCTCTAAGGACATCTTGAAAGAAAACATAACACCCTGTACCGCACTTAAATCTACTATATACAGCACTTAAATCTATTATATACATGTCATCATGATTTCCTCTTGATCAAATTGTACTGGACTTTATACTCTGCTGAGAGAGTTCAAAGGAAATTGCTAAGGGGACAGCATGCAGGGGGAGTCAGCATATACCAGGGAGTTCATTGCATGCAAACTTGTCCTGGTTTGAGCCAGGGTGAAGCAAACTTTCTCTTTGCTGATTTTTTTTTTTCTTTCAGTGAACTTTTTTAGCAGCGCCAGCAGACTGATAATAACCAAGGTCACTTCTGACTGTCTGCAGCCTCCCTGGCATGGGGGAGCAGGTTAGACTGAAGGCAAGATCAGTAAATCAGAATATTCCCTTCTCATAATATTTTCTCTATTTGGCTTTCGGTATAGGTTAAGATATCACAGAAGCACTGGAACAGGCTGCCCAGAGAGGTTGTGGAGTCTCCTTTGCTGGAGACATTCAAAACCCGCCTGGACAAGTTCCTGTGTGATGTGCTCTAGGTGACCCTGCCTGGCAGGGGGGTTGGACTAGATCATCTTTCGAGGTCCCTTCCAACACCTAAGATTCTGTGATTCTGTCAAGCCTTTGGTTTCCTTTTTCTCTCTCTTTTTCTCCTTACTGTCGCTTCTATCACCCTCTCTTTGGGTCTCTTTTTTTACCATTTTTTCTTCATAGCCAACATCCGAGGACCCCGTCTGTGTGCCCGGACACTCCCCCAGGGTCACCAGGGAGAAGAGTTGCTGTGAGAGTCGCTGGGGGAGGAGGGAGGGGATCAGGTGTTGCACATCCCTTTTCAAATACATATATATATATTCCCATATCACTAATAATTAAAATGAATCTGTTTCACTTTTCAACCCAGAAAGCCTCTCTTTCTCATTTTTTCTCCCTCTTTCCCTACGCTGGGGAGGGGGATCGAGAGCATTATTGTTATTGGTTTGACTGCCAACCTGGGGCCAAACCGTGACAAAACTGCTCTTGCTTAGGAACAGAAATGCAGTCCTGAAGGACAGAGAAGACACTTCAAACTGACATTTACTCCAACACTTCTGTTCTCACCTCATTTCCTGTGTGTCTTATCCCTTAACAGTGAAGGTCTTTGTTGATTCCATTTGTAACAATTATGTGTACACATGCATGCATTCCTAATTTTTATTTTTAATTTAATCTTAAAAACGTCTACTTGCCTCATATCACCATTACATTTTACAAAGATATATTTTAATGTACTTTTAACATTATCTTCTATATTTTAATGAATTTTACTGCTATTATTACTATCGTGATAGCAGTACTTTTAAAATTGTTTCAATTTTTATTCAGTCAGTTTTTATTGACCATACTAGGTATATTGCTTACCAGAAAGCCAATTGCCACTGTGGCACTGTGGGGAACAAAAGCTAAAGATAAATTTGTTGCTGCAGGTACTTCAAAGGATTATCACACAGCCCAATCCTTAAATTTTATTAGAAATTGATCCTTAACTGAACTAACTATCTACAGCAGGTTTTTATCAAAATTAAGTTTCCTACTTAAGTTTGTCTAGAGCCAGACGGTAGCCTTTCAAGATTATTGGAGATATAAACCATTCTATCTCATATATATATGTGTGTGTGTATATATATATATAATTACAAATCAATATTTGGTCTCTAATTCATAGAAAACATGCTTTTCTCTGGCTATGGAATCTTTTGTCTTATTATGCCCAGGTCTAATTGCATTTACTGTCATAATTGCAAAAAGCAGCACTTATCTCAAATGTTAATCTGTTGCTAGTGCTGGCCACCAAATGTGGAACCATATGCTGCTCTACTGTGAAGAGCAGAGAGGACCAAAATTGCTTTAACAGAATTAAAATTTCCTACAGGAAAAATACATGGGGGACCAGTTCTCTCACACACCCCCTTTGCTGTAGTAATCCCACACCAGTAACGCAAAGGTCCCCCAGCTCATCTCTGTGGCAAATAATCAATTTAGAGACATCTGAGATAGACTGAAACTGGTTCTAAAGCTCATTTCTCTCCTAGTTGTCAAATGTTACCACAACTGTAATTGTCTTTCCTTACATGCATGTTCATCTGCACATCTGAGCAACCCAGACAACAGGGATGCCTCCACCCAGAGGTGTCAATGAGTGACAGGCTTGAACAGAGTCCTTTCCTCAAAGAGGAAAGAGTAGGGCTCATGACATACAAAATAATGCACATTACTTTCTCTTTAGACAGTTAATTTCTTACAGCAATCAGAAACACTAGAGACTGCTGAACTTCTGTTATTCCCTAACTACTGTTAAATGTGGATCACACAACAGCATTCAGAATAAAACTTGATCCACCTGGTCCAAGACAAAAGAGGACATACAATATAGTACTGTAAGAGCATTAATTTTGTTTATAATTCTTCTTTAGAAGTGGTCTAGCCTTCTTTCCACAGGACACTATTTGTGTCTTGAACCTTTGTTCACTTGTGTGTCCAAACAAAAGTATTACAGAAGTATTATTGAAGTGGTAAAATACTACACTCTTCTAATGGTTGAATGTCACCTTTTCTTGTCTTCACTTGAATGAGCATAAATTTGCAGCAAGGATCCAAATTCTCAGTTGAAGCAATTCCCTTTCCAGTGAGTGACCATCCCAGCAATTTAACTAGTTCAATGTGACACTTTTGCAAAGCATGAACTGAACCACTACTTCACTTTCCTGCATGCTATGACTGTCTCTTACTATAAATTTTACCTGGATCTAATGAACCCACTTAGCACAACTTTCCATAGATACATGAGGCTTTTTTCATATTAAGACCATAACAATTTATTGTACAGTGTCATAGTTCTATTTCAAACAATATCGAGAACTTCTTATACATTCATTAGTAAATGGTAGTTTTCTGATAACCAAGGACTATAAAACCACTCCTCCTCCTAATTTTATGTAGAAAAATATTTGGCAGGGATCAGAGTTCTGATTTTGCAGTTCCTCTTTTAGTTTTATCATTTAATGAAATTATTGCTTTCTGCTTGATTTAATAGTGAGTACAGACTGTTGAGTTTTTTTAACTTCATATTTGACTCTCACACACTGAGTTGAATATGGATTTGTGGCATTCATAACTCCTGAGGCAAAAAAACCAATTGTTCTAGTAATTTGAGTTCCTTCACAGAAGTTGACATTTTTCCACAAATGCTTATTTTGCCACATTCATTCAGCTATGCTGTATTTTTAGCCATTAGTATTTGTTTTAAAGTTGAATATGACTCTACCACTTCTTAGCATCAAAGTAAAACCTATCTGACTGTCCAACTTGAGAGATGAAGGAAGAATATTTTTACTTAAATGTTCCTTGCTTACATGATAAAATGAAGCTTTTATTGATACGTCTGAGATTTGTTTTACTCCTTCAAATGTTAAGTATCTGATGCGGTGCCATACACTAGGCTATTACCATGGTTCTTGGAGTCAGCATTTCCACATCCATCTCCTTTTGGTCAGAAAGTGATATAAGCTGTTTCAAAGCAGCAATGATCGAATACCCTCTTCTGGAGCCAAATGTGCTGATGGAAGAGAGTGACATCTCTGCAGAGTTGATATATAATAATGCAGTAAACCTTTATAGTCAAAATTACCTGAGTTAACTACCTTACATAGTATGTCTTTAATAAAAGCATTTTGCCTTTTTTTTTTTTCATCCTATGGCACTTCTTAAAAAAAGGTAAGAGCTCAGGCTTACATGTTGATGATCCCTAAGTCTAAGACCTTGAGTTGTCTTTTCTACAGCATTACCATGTGTTTCTTGTATGTTCAGTATACTCTAAAGAAAGAGAGTTTGTAGCTCTGTAAAGATAACAGACATGTGTGCAGTATCTCTAGTTGAAAAAATAAATGGATTTATCTAAACGTTGTATGAGGTATGAAGAAAAAGTCTAAAAGAAAGATGGGGAACAAGAAAGCTCCATCTTGCAGGTCAAAAAGTGCAGGGATGAAATGAGACTCACCAAAAGTCAAGCTGAGTCCTAACAGTTCACAGAACACAGACAGTTCTTATTCTCTCATAGCATAGAGAAAAAAATAAATGAAAAGTCAGTGAAGTTCCTACATAGTAAGAGTGGAATTCAGATCAAAGATAATGTTGGCATGGCCACCCCAAAATTTTCTGACTCAACCTTCTGTAAGTGGAATGACAGCAAAAGCCAGACAACTACTGAAAATGTGTGTTCAATACTAAATCACATTCAAATTAGAAGCAACATTTTAAGGTTTGGTAAAATTAAACCAGGCAGAATAGACATCTCCTGCCCCAAACACTGAAACAAATAACTTATAAATTCAATAGTAAGTAACTGAAAAATCTATCAGCTTAAGTGATGCCACCAGAGAATGTCAACATAAATATAACTCAGAGAGAAAAAAACAGAAAAACTGGCAACTTTACAGCTATTACTCTGAGCTTGATAGTGTGTAAGTCTTTTAAAGAACTTCAAAGCTAAGGATATTTTGAGACACAGAAGTAAATCGAAACCTGGGATAAAATACAACATGACTTTAACAAAGTAAATACAGATTTTGGTAATAAAATCACTTGTATTAAAGATGGGGGGCTGCAGCAGATCTAACCTATATGGTCTTCAGTATTGCATTTGATCCTGTGGCACATAAGGAACATAACTACATACACAGTTACACAAACAGGAGACTGGGAACAGTGCAAGTTTCTAAACTGGGGAAAAACTTAGCTGAAAAGAGAATAAGCAAGAATAAGAGAAAAGCAATACCTTACACTGAAAAATGAATTGATAAAATTGGGGGAATGGGAGTCTTCCTGTTAAAATTTCTTACGGTTCCCTCTTTCTAGTGATCTTATTATTTAATATTTCCATCCATAACTTTGACACAGAAAGAAAAATGTTAAATTTACTGATAGGAAATTAGGGGTATCAATTAAGAGAAAGTCCAGGATATTATACAGAAAAAATGGATGAATAAAAGGGCAAGACAAAATAAAAAAGTAGATACAAGTAGGTGTATTTAATAGACTTAATAACTACATTTTATGCTTTAAGCCAAGCGACTCATCAGTTTGAAATGATAGATATTAATTGGTCATAAGGCAACCGTGAGACACAGTATAGTATAGCAATAAAAAAGTCCTATGAAGTCCTACAATGTATCAGGCTAGATAGCACAGTATTCATATAATCACAAATATTGATCAGATATTTCTTCAGATTATAGTGTCACTTGTGATCATTCATAACCAAGAAAGATGTGTTCAAGCATGGGTGATCACCTGGGAAAGAGCAGAATCTATTCAGCTTGAGCAATAGTAAGCGATGATAGAACTGCTGCTTGTGAGTACTCCTAAACACAGATACCTTGATTGGGAAGATCTACATAAATTAATGGACAATGTCCATACAGAAGAAATGTGAAGACACTTCCCATTGGCAACTGTAGATTGAAAATTAGAAATCCATTTCTAAATATCAAGAGGAGCATGGCTGCAGCACGCCCATCAAGAAGGTCAAACAACCTAATCTTTAAAAAAGCTTAGTGTGTTTATGAAATGGATTAGAGATGGTAGCTTTTTTGTAAGCTACAAGGTAGCACTCAGTGAACTGCCAAGTTCTTTCTGACCTGGCATCCTCCTGTGCTATGTTCCTACACTTGAGTGGAAGAAGCAACAGAGAGTATAAAAGTATTCAGTATTAAAAAGAAATCTTATGTTAAAGATATATTAAGCTTGTAAAATAAAATGAACTCAAGAACTTTAGAAGTCAACGATGGAACTTCAGGTCTATGTGTCCCAATATGTCAACTGTGCTCATTTATAATTTCACATATGAAATAAAATGATGTACAGGTATCACACTTCCTTTTTTTCTTTCTTTTTTAAGAATCAAAGACCTTGCAGTGGTCCATGCAGACTATTTGGATGCTACTGGAAGAACATAAGGAGCCATAAATAATACCTGTGCTGTATGACTTCACCTGCAGCACATGGCAGAACACTGTATACTTTACTCGTGCATCAGAGATGGTCCAAATGATGCCAAGACCCCAGAAGAGTGGAGGCAATGACACCCATCTGGACTCAGGAATAATGGTAATTCCCTGGGGTGCTCTAAGAGGGACATGAAACTTGTGAAGAGGAAGTTTCACAGGAAAACAGTTTTTCCCAGTATGGTAGCCAGGGATGCTGAACCAAGAGGTCCAGACCGTGTGTCTTTGTAACAGCAAGATCAGTAGCTTCAACTTCAGCTGGACCTCTAAGCAGGAGGAAGAGTCATGCTCCTTTCTCTGGTACCTCATCCGCACTTTCTTCTCTGCTCCTTTCTCAAGATAACCATGCACAGCCACATGCTGAGGTGTTGGCATAGCGGTACAGTGTCCCAGCCCAACCTTTTTGGTCCCAGGCTCCTTAGAAAAATGTGCCAGGCCAGCTAGAAACATTCCTCAGGCAAGATTCATTCAATTGAACCATGAACCATTGAAACATCTTGAACCACGAAGATGAAGATCATGGGTTTTTTAAGAAGCAGATCCTTAAGTTCGTGCTCATATCAAAGCCCTACACAACATAAATGAGACCTCTTGATGTGTGTAAAGATGTTGGAATCAGAGAGATGAAGGAAATTGTGACTGACAATATTAGCAGAAGTTTTTTATTTGCTGGCAAACTTTTTAAAGCTATAGAAATGTCACATGTGAATGCAGAAATTTCATGGCCACTCCAAAAAAGTATTATTATTTGCTGATTCAGCTAAAAATCTTTTTGTATTTCATGTGACCAGTTTCAGAGGCAGGTTATAAAAACAGGTAATTCATTCATAACCAATAGTGAACTTCCAAGTAAGCACATCCAGGTCTGGGACTGCTCTTTTCTATCCGTGTAGCTTAAATCATCTTCCTTTCCTAAATGAGGAACTACCACAGCCATGCTTCAGTTTGAATTTCTGCAATACAATTTACTGTGGAGATCTCCTTGGTAGCATCCAATGTTCACTCTCCTCGTGAATGTCCTACATTCATAAGTCTACGCCTTTGTCTTCAGTTTGCTTGTGCTGCCTGGTGGTGTCGTTGGGAGCTGCTCCATCTGCTGCCATCTCCTTTGTCTGTTGTTCCAAAGGATCACAGCTCACCATGGATTTTGTACGTTGCTCTGCCTTCACTTAATGCACAATCTTTATACACATAAAGATAATGACATAAAGTATATTTATATTAAAAGAGCTTGCTTTGCTGAGAACATAATTTAGTATTTTTACAACTGTTTTACTGGCTGATCCACTCCCAATCAGTGAGCCTACTTTTGCCTCACTGAAACTAATCAGAAGGTTATGACTGAGCTGAATGGGACCTTTTCTGTTGACTTTAGTGGGTACAGAGCCATCCTCTGTGAGGGCTAATAATTTGAGGTAAGTGTAAGAAACCAAGTACTGCTACATGACTTCTTCTAGCAAGTATCAGTACTGTATTTCAATGCATTTACAGATTTTCAGAAAGGGTATTTTTCAGAATAGTTGTATAGTGCCCAAGATTGTAATGTTATTCCTGTAGCTTCGGGATCTTCTGTTTTGCAAGGCATCAAATTCAAAGGTAAGACAGATTCCTGTGATGTCCACATTTCTGCTATCTGTGCAAGTCCTACAGTGATGTGAATTAATTATGTATTTCTCAGTAAGTAATGAATTAAGGGCAAAATTATGATTCTCTAAAGATCTGATTATAGCAATTGTTCAGGCTGCCCAATGTACTATTTTTTGGCACAGTCTCATCTTGCCACAAACTATTTTTATAAGCTTAAGTATAGTCTCTCACATTCAACTGGTGACATTACATGCTTCTTGCATGCAATTGATGCCAAAGTATTGTTATTTTAATAATTGTTAAAAAATATCTACAGACTGCAGGTATTGTGAGAATCAAGACTTAAATCACACCAATAAAAAGTTACAGTACAATTTATTGCCTTTTTTTTTCACTCATTCCTATGGCTAACTTGGAAAAACATAGGTAATTAAATCAGTTCCCAGAGCTGGCATACTTTATATGAAAATGCTACACAAAATACTAACTTATTTCACAAATCGAATTTCTAGCTCAATGTATGCTCTGTCTTGATATATTTTCTTTTTGTCTTCAATCAAGTCTTTTGATGCACATTAAGCATTTATACACAGGAGAAAAATTGTGATTCAACAAAATACAAGTGGAACAGCACATTTTTTTGCTTTCTCTCCACTCAATGCAAAAAAAACCCAAATCGTATTTATCTACTAAATTCTATAGAGAATTAGATGACACTGGGGAAAATGGCTTAGAAATGCATCCTGTCAGAGCCGCATGAAAAAAATAATATGCAATTTGACTAATCCATGCTATTACACTTATGCCACACAAGTGCTGTAGGGACATCAACTTTGCAGCCCATAAAATAATAACCGGTATTTTCCGCAAGCGCCTTGCTGTCCTGTGGAGCTGCAAGACGCACTTCAGCGAGCGGCTGGATGAAGCCCGAAGCCGCTTTTGCACAGGGAAGCGCCCGGCTGGACCGGTACCCGCTACGGGGGCGGTACGCTGCCGCCCGCGGCGCCAGCCCCCCCCCCCGACTGTCGCTCCTTCCCGTACCGCACCGCAACGCACGGGCGGCAGCCGCTGGGGTTTCCCTCCCGATCGCTGCCGGCGGTTTCGGCGAGACGGGCAGCGGGCATCCCGCAATAGGGCCCGGCGGGGCGCGGCCGCCTGGGTGTCGCGCCCGCCGAGAGGCGCAGGCCAGCCGCAGCGCTCGCCCGCCCTTACCTCAGGTGCAGGTAGTGCACCAGCTTCGTCACCACAGTCACCATCTTCCCGGGTCACCTTCTCCGCCGCTGCCTCGGGGGCGGGAGGGACACACGTCGAAAGGACTCCTCCCTCAGCGGCTCTTTCCCTGCTGCTTCACCGTCCTCAGTCTCTTCGGGGCGGCAGCGGCTTCACCTCTCCGCTGCTCACCTGCCTGCGCCGACCGCCCCCAGGCACACACAACCAGCCTAGCTCCGCAGCTGAGAAGCCTGCCCGGACAGAGGGCGGGGCCGGAGCTCTCCCGCGGGGCTGCCCGGCCTCGGCCACCCCCCCCCCTCCTGCCCGCTCCAGGGTGGGGCGGCACTGCTCGGCGCCCCCACTGCGCGGAGCGCGGAGCTCCGTCGCGGAGTCAGCCGCCGCACCTTCGTGACGGGGAGAGCGCGGGGACTTCCGCCGCTGGCGGCCGGGCCCCGCTCCACCTGGTGCCGTCGGGGCGGGACCCCGCGGGTCCCCCCAGCCCGTTTCCCTCCGCTCAGCTCCGGCCTCCGACCAGGCCACCATGACACGGCGGGACGGCGGGCACCGAACCCCACAGGGGAGGAGTGCCGGGGATTGGGCCCTGCAGCCTCCGTGAGGAGCCCTGCCTTGGCCTTCCCGCCGCGACCGCGCCCCGGGTTGAGGTGGAAACCTGGGGAGGCCGGTGGGGTCTTGGTGGACAGACGTCTTCCTGAGAGCTGGACACCGACGCCAAGCTCTCCAGCTGGGGGTGACGGGGAGGACCCTGAATGTGCTGCGGTGTGTTAGCACTTGGATTAGGTGGGTGTGTGGACTGGTGTCCCTGGCACCCTGAGCTGTGTGGGACAGTGCAGGCAGGAAGGTGCGAGGGTGGAAGTGCCCACCAGAGTGGGAAAATGGTCCCATTCCTGCGTACGGCGTGGCTGAGACCTGCAGGGTGCCTGGATGGTCTTCCAAAGGCTGCTCGGTTGGGAAGAAGTCAGTAAGGAGCAAGGGTGACGATTGCAGGTCTGCACAACCTGCCTCGCCCTACGAAACTGACGTCTGCACCTCATTTGGTTCAGCAGAGGACAGGGAAAGAAGTGATTTAATTTGATGATGGTGTGTGAGCACCTATGCCCGAGGATTTGTCGTAGCTGAGAACTCTAATCTACCAAAGACATAAGAAGAACTAAAGGACTGAAGCAGAAGCTAGACAAATCCAGGCTGAGAAAGGGAAGATAGACAATTCCAGGCTGGGAACAATTAAACACCTTTTGTATTACCATGATGGCACTGAAACACTGAAACAATTTACATAAAGCACTACTGGATATGGGATCTCAACAATGGATTACTTCCTCATATAAACTACATATAAATAATCCCTACATCTGTTTGATTTGGGGTATGGAAAAAATGTCAGTGGTCTTTGTTTCTCAGTCTACCTGATCACAGAGCAGATGAGCAGAACATTAATTCCAGGTTTTCAAATCCATTAATATTAATTAATTTGTTTCTAGTGCACTCCACTATAGCTGTCCAGCCTTATTCTCCCCTTCCTGTGCATCCACCCAGGGCGCTGAACCAGGCAAGACTCTGGAAAATGTGATATGCACTACAAGTAATTCAAAGACAATCAAAATGTACACATTAACCTGAATGAGAGAAGGCTGCAAACAAAAAATGTGTTCTGTATTTTCTGACTCAGAGTGGTTGATTTATAATAATGACTTACCCCAATGAAGCATTTCATTGTGTTGTTAACATTCAAATTACTGAAGAGAGAAGTCACAGTCCATGAAATGTTTCTAGTTCACCAGGAAGTACTTGGGGACTGTGGATAGCTTGGAAGTAAGTAGTGCCACAAAGATACAATTTAAATATTTTTAAGGTTAGACAACATTAGAAGTTTGTGCCTGCAAGTTACTATTCCACCACTGTAGCCTTTTTCAATAAATTAACTACTGTAAACTGCATTTCATTTTTTCTAGAAAGCACTCTTTGGATATTGCCATTGACAGAATTTTAACTCAGCTTGTGGTTTGCTATAGTCTCCAATCATTTCTGTCTGCATGTTCTTGACAGTATCAGACTTGTGAAAAAACTGTGTTTAGTTTTTGGTGATGAATCAGACAGAATACAGAGAATCTGGAAACATACAGGGGATGATGTAGGTAGTTAAAATAGATATTTATTTTTTTTAGTTGTTAATACTGATATCTAGAGTATTTTTTGCCCATTTTAGATGTAGCTTTATATCCCCTATCCTCAACCTGTTTTCATTAATGTCACCATTTTACTTCCTGTAAATTCTTCGTATACTATCTGTATTTCTCAGCTCATGTCAGCAAGAGCTTCAAAATATGTGCCCCTGACTTGCAGACTTTTTCTAATAGTCTTTATTCTGCTCCCTGTGCTGCTTACAGCTCTGCTCCTTCTGTGGAGTTTCACCTCTAGCAGGTTTTAACACAGGTGGCTTCTTTTTTGTACTCAGTGATACCCCTTTTTGTATTTGTTCTTAAATTTTGTTATTTCCTACTAGCATTCCTTTACTAATCTTTACTTACTGATGCTATGCTTGTGTTTATTCATATAACCAATTTGTTTGAAAAAATATTTTAAACATCTGATGTAGCTATGATCTAAGAACACGGTTATAATTCAATGTGGTTGTTCACAAAAACATATGAATCATCTTACTAGACTAAAAATTGATCTGACATATACCATTTTTTTCTTTTTTCTTTTTTTTTTTTCCCTGTGAGAATTTAAACCTTCCATGAAACAAAAATTCTGAAAAGTCTGGTTTACAATTTCTAAATTAACCTATGAAAATGTTTGAAATGAAACATACACTTCAGGAGTTTGTTTTGTTTTGTTTTGTTTTTAGTATCGCTTTGCTTTATTCAGTTGTTTGACTTCTTTTTTTTTTTTACATCATATTCTGGTGTACTTCAGTAGTCAACAGGATAATGTGTTTGGATTGTATTCTGTCAACAAATTTCAACAATTTTTTTTTCCTTGAAACTTTTTGATTTTGTGTAATTGGCATTTTCTAGCATAGGCTAGCAAGGCTACCCATCAGAAAGTTTTACGTCGTTCTAAGGACTGAAAAATTAGCCCACTGTTTTCACCATACTAAGGGTGACAGCAAAGCTTTTCAATATGAGGTGTTTGATTGCACATAGTGGACAAATGAGGCATAAGCTGTGGAAAGGGGCAATTCATTGCTAATCTTGTTAGTTACTAGATGGCTTATTCCCAGCTCTATCATCATATGTTCTTTTTACAGTATCTAATTGATTTAATACAATTCTATTTTTTCACATGCCCATGTTTTCAGTTTGCAGGCCTCACTGGGATGTGTACAGATCAACAAACCTCAGCATGTCAGAAATGTTGCGATAGTGAGGTTGAAATATATGTATTTGTTTAAAAGAAATATAGATGTGGTGCTTAGGGACATGATTTAAGCACTGAACAGGTAGATTAGGTTATGGTTGGTGGATTTAGGTTATGGTTGGACTTGAGAATCTTCAAGGTCTTTTCCAACCATGATGATTCTGTGATGCTGTGAAATAGAAGAAAAACAGTGTAATCATGGGTAAAGAATCTGAGAAAGAGCTACCACCATTTGAACTCAGAACTTTGCCTGCAGAGGAAATCCTTGGGAAGGGATTCAAATAAGCTAATTGAAGTGAAAAGGTACAGTCTGTATAAATATAGTATCCCTCAAAATGCTCTTTGAGTATTGTTAGAAGAGTTCACTGACTCAAAAATGGATCAGGTTATTATCATGGAGTGTCAGGAGAATATAGGAGCTATCAGATATCTTGAGCATGTTGTGTTCTAATACATAAGAGCATTCAGTTCCACCTAGAGAATTAAGTGTTCATAATTTAACACAATCTGTAGGCAGAACTCCAGATGAAAGGCAGAAGATAACAAAAACTGAGTTGGATTTGGAAGCCTGAGTGAATTTGCATTTGTGAGGCTGCTGCTCTGTAGCAGCAGATACCATTATGGGCACTAGAATTTGTGTGAGATTTAATTTTGATAATTTTGAAATGTACAGATTTTTTTTCTTGGTTTTTTTTTTTTTTTTTTGATAGAGAAAGCAGATTCGAGAACAGAAACACACCATCAACTACTAACATCAGCAAGGTTCTCACTGCAGCCTCAGGGCAGTTATGATTGCAGTAAAATGACAAATGCACGGTATTTGTACTGCTCATATAATCTAGTGGAAAAACAATCCAGTAAAAAGAGCAAAAGTTAAATGTCAGTTTTTTAATCTCTTGGTCTGTATCATGGACGATACTTACGCATACTAAATCATAAACAATACTTGCATGTGGTTTATAATTTGCTTTCCTTAACTAAGCAATAATGTATTTCAAATTCAAAAATTATATTACAGTAAGATACGTGCCTTCCTAAAATTCCCACCAACTGCCCGTATGTATTAGTTACGAATGTGTGGAACAATTTTTTCCTATACTATTTCTGTACAAACTATGATGATTTGAAATTTGTTTTGTCTCTCATTAGTTGGTTGTCAGGTGTCATTTTTGCCCAACTTGTCTCCAAAGCCAACCAGAATCAGTATGAAAAGGATACTCGAGCACTTAGCCATACCATTAATTCTCATGGAAAAAGGCACTTTGCAGAGGAAAAAAAAAAAAAAGGCAGTTCAAGGCAACAGCAAGACATCAATTTCGTGTTTGAAATTAACATAATGTTTTACATAATGATCCTCTCTGCTGATCATTAAAATAACATAGTTACCTCGGCAACTGGAACAGTCTGCAAATGTTATCTAGTGATACATAACACATTCTAAAAATGCATACAACAAATAAGGTATGGAACATTATCATTTGGGAAAAAATATTTTTTTCAATAAAAATACCGTCTGGTCCAAGCAGATTTTTGTAAGAAAAAAAAAAAATCAGTTTCATGCAACTTTGGTTTTAATCAAAACTGATTTTATTTGCTCAAAACCTGATGCCCCAACGTTATTTCATTTCCTGACAATGGAAAACAGTAGTTGCTTTTCAATGACAACTTGCATTTTTCTTTAGAAGTTTCAGTGGCAAATGTTCAGGAAATAAAATTTATCTCTAAAGCAAGGGTTGCATGTTTAAAAAGATGCTGGAAAAATATGGTACACCAAATAATTAACTGAGTAATTCAATCTAGAGAATTTACTGCTTTAGATGTGAATGTATCCACTGCCATTACAGCCCTCTCATTCTCATCTTGTTGGTACCCTTGTGAGTCTAACCTGAGTAATTGAGATCTGATGGGACTGAAATGAACAGGCATTGACACACTTCACCTTATTTCTTTTTCAAGCAAAACTCAATTAACTGTGTTCACAGGTGTTTTTGGCTGTCTTAAAATGAACTATTGACAAATTTTGCCAGGACCTAGTTACCAGCACATGTCTCATTAGATTACCAGCTAGGTAAGTTGGTTCCTATCCTACGAATTCTCTGTAATTCTTCCTGGGTACTGAAGCAGCTTCATTCTTGAAAGACCCTCTTCCCTCCACCTTTGCCACTTGAAGCCTGGCCTTCCCTCTCCTGGGATTACACTAAGGAGTATTTCCCAGTTTTGTAGCATTCATTATAATTATCCAGTAGAGTAGAGTTAAATCAATTATTTAGAATTCAGCTTAATTTTAACTGCTAAATTACAATTTGTATACATATGATTTACTGTTGAATTTGCCCATGTAATTTGACTAATATGTACACATTTATTGCAGTTAATACCATAGAATAAATCAAAGATATTGATCTTTTTTGTACTTTTAAAAGGTATATCTTTGTGTGGATCCCCATCGAGGTTTATTAAGTGAATCAAAGCACTTTTTCACTGTATTTTGAAAACTAGTGATGTAGGTACAATTTCAGTGCAAAGGCGTCTGAAGACGGCTTGGAAATTGGTGATTCTTAATGTATTTGAGCATTTTGCCATCACCTATGTTTTATTTAAACAATTCTCCTTTTGCTGCTGAAAAACTGGTGACAAGATTGCTTGGAGAGAAGGTCTGGTACATGTAAGTGATCCTTTGATAGAGTATTGTTCCAATAGAGATAATAGGATCTTTGCTGTTGGAAGCGGGAGTAGACCCTTCGTTTGCAAATCCCCAGTAAATAATCTCATATTAGGATTTATTTTCATTAGAAGATATGGAACAGTAATGTCCAGGCTGTCACTATCCTTGATTTAGGACAATCACAGCAGGAGAATGAAAGTACCTTTGCATATTTCTTACAGGCTTAAATGTCAACAAATATCCTTGTATTCGACTGTGACAGTTTTCTAGGGATAGGCAACCTTAAAAGATTGAGGCCAAGGGCTTTCCTCAGATTTTGGTTGTCCACGGTTGCTGTTGTAGTGTCACTTCCCATAATCCCAGTCCAAGGCAATGCTATGCTACAACTGCATGTCAGGATGAGATCCAAACACACATCTTTCCCTGTTTTTTACTCTTGTTTGCAGAGGAAACCTGGCATGTATGAACTTGAAGAGCTCTGCAACCTATTCATTTGGCCTCTGAGCTGGAGAATAGATGGAGTAGGGTGTAAGTCCATCACAGACCATGCCTGCCCTACAACACAGGCATAATTATCCCAGTGTGTCTGAAAGGGGATTCACCACTGTAAAGGAGTCCATATCATTCTTCCTGAGCAAACGAGTCTGTGTCTTAAAATCATAGCCTCACACTAAAAGGTTTAAAGCCAATAATAAAAGGTTTTAACGATGTCATCAAATTTTATAACCATTCCTAAGACCTTTATCCTCTCTGACATCTAATGAGAGAGTGCATGCTGTCTGGGGCTGTGATTAGCACACAAAAAGGGGAGATTAGAGTATTAGCCATTACTGAGCAGATGGATCCTTACACAGGATCTTAAGCCAAGAAATAAATATTCTCGGTAAGTCACATTTGGAAGATACAAAATATTTAAATAACACTTTAAATACCTGTGGAGATTACAAGGATCTAACTTTCTGGTGTGACAACATACATACCAGATGCTGGAAAGAAGAATGTAGAAGGATCTCACATCTTTTCTGTGTCTAACCAATCCCACTCAGTCACGGTGGGTATTTCTAGTCAAGACACTATGGGTCACAGGAATCTTGAATATCCAACGTAGGAGACTGTAGACAGGTGACTCATCCACCTATTGCTGGTGATCTAGTATTATTCATACAGTTTTCTATATTTATTGGTGCAGCAGTGCTTGGTATTTTTAGGAATACAGAAATGAGTACTGTAAGGTTTTGTTTTGTTTGATTTTTTAAGTTTGGATACAAAAGAGCTGGAAATGTTGATCAAGCAATTCACATAGGTGGAGAAATGACAGGCTTAGTTTGAATAACTAGCTCTTCAGTCAGAAATTGTAAGTATTTAAATCTATATTTTTATGAGAACACCAACTTAAAACTACCATGTTGTATGTATATCAAACTACTCCATAGTATGATATTTGGCTGTTTTTACACTTTTCAGTTAGTTTGTTGGTTCCAGAACAACTTACTGAATTGGTTTACACTTTGACATTACATTTAAAGGCAGTGCTGTTAGCCTCGGAATAAGTGCTTGGAGTCTCCAAAGAAATGCATTTCATTCACCTTCTTTGTTACAAGTCAGACACTTCACTGTTTGGAACAAGAATGAATGCAGAGCCATTTAGAGAGAAGGCTGAATTGAGACAAACTACGATCTCCTTCAGTAGGTGGTTGGATATGATGAAGAGGAGTTTCTTGCCTCTGAAAAAAAAAATCTTAGTTACTCTAAGTATGGTATTATTAAGGTTTCTCACTTATGTACCATTCAGTTGATATCTGTACCTAAAGTCTGGAACTTCTAACCTTCCCTGCAAACTGCCTGGAAGTGAATAGTCTCCATCTGCTTGTAATGTTTTCTAGTCTGTAGACGCCCCCACTGATACCTGTGCAAACTCCTGACTACTAAACTGCATCACAAGAGGTTAAATGATGCCAAGCCCACACCAACTAAATTGGACAATATTCCTGTGCCTGGCTGAATCAGAGAGCAAAGAATTCAGGAAAACCTGAGGCAGGAGCTGTAGGCGTAACGTCACAGATTGCAGTCAGAACTATGGATGTGGGGACCACCTTTCCTAGAGTCACATATGCATGACCAGAAAAATAGATTGAAGCGTACAAATGGCATACAAGTCTCATGATGTAAGACTCCAGTGCCGCGGGTTTGGTCTGCAGATTTTTTCTTCTTTCACTGATCTTGTCTGTTTCATTTTCTCAATTCTTGTGTCTTCTTCCAAACACGTCCCAGTTGCTGTTTTCCCTGTTCCCTTCTGCTTTCTGTAATGGTCCTGAGTCTTCGGCAGGTCTGTTGTGAAACACACAAAACACCCTTCTTTTCCTCCCAGCAGCCCTTCTTTCCCACCTGTCTCGACTGTTATCCATCAGTCACATGCAAACTATTCAGGCAGATCACCTTTTTTATTTTTCCAGAAATGGGCAGGTTTCGCATATTCACAAGTGCTGTTTTTGTGTGTCAAATAGAAATCACATAGTATTAGGGATAACCTCTGAAGGCTTTAAACCAGGTAATGCCCACACAGATATAACTCATATTGCTTACGTGATGTAAATTTGTGTAAAATGAACTTTGTCTACACTTAAAACAAATATTTATCATGGGTGCTCAACATGAACCTATCAGAAAAGATTAAATAAATAATGCTGAAATTTTCTCATCATTCCGTATCTGAAAGTAACGCAAAAAGCTAATGGCTCTTTAATAGCTGGGCTGAGGCTTTTAATCCGCGATAGAGTTTTTGCTGTGATTGCTTTTCTAACACTGGAATAGTTGTACGTGCTTTGGAGAAATTCTGGGACTAAAGCAGTCTTTGTATCGTCCTGAAGGTATCTCTTGCTGATGATGTAAGGTTTTTAATAGAAAACAAAAGTTTAAAGTGTTAAGACTGGGCAACAGAACTGCTAAAAGCTGCAGCTGGGCAGTAGAGGAAAATCCTGTCAAGTTAAAAATAGACACTTGTTCCACCCATGGATTAACTGTATATCTAATCCACTCATGTTCTGCCACATGGCACACTACCTACACACACAAACTGTGTGAGAACAAAGGTATGACTTTATATTTGGTGGTACTTCCTTTCCATCAATTTTTATAGTTCTGAACTGAAAAAAACCTGGAAGAAATGTGCAAATATTTTTCAGACACATAGTACCAGCCAGCTATCTGCCCACTAATACTTATGCAGATACAAATCCATCAAACTGAAAACATTCTATGACCAGTGATCACTGCGTGTCAGTTAATTCACTATCTCTGCTGACTTCAGTATGCAGTGTGTTATGCTGAACAACTTGTAAAGTATAAGTCTTTTCAATGCTATGGATTCACATGCCTGGTTTCTTCTCTAAAATGACTTACATATCTATCATTCATGAGAGACAAACTCATTCTTTTGGTAGTCTTCTGAAACATGCTGCTCACTTTATATGTACTTTCAGTATTTAAACTTAATTGAAAATGGTAAAACTTGCCATCAATGTTAAGATGTTTGATTAGATCAACAGGGACAGATTCTTCAGAGGCATTACCTATAGAATAAGATTAAGACAAATGCAGCATTTAGCACTCCTGTGCAAACAGCAATCCACTCTAAGCAAACTGCAGTTGAAATTCAATCACTAGGATGGTATTTAAGATGAAATTGACTTCTACGAATTTTCCTGTTACAACGTTGTTATGGTTAAAGAGACAGTTACTTGAAGCCACTGCTGGGATTTGTTTTGTTGGTTTTTTACTACCCATACTCACAGACTTGCACTTTGGCATTGGCCACATGCAGCTGGGGGTGAGAGAAAGGGATACTTTAAAAGGTGGCTATTGGTAGCATTTGCCTTTCGCCATTCCAGCACAGCTGGAATGGAGGAAATCAGCAATGGAAATTCATCATCAGCAAAAGAGTGAATAGCTACTGAAGCTACTGGAGAAAACATTATTCATCTGTAGCATCCCTGGCAGGAAGGGAGTCAACCAGACATTGGGTATTTTATGTCAGTGTCCTGGTTTGAGCCAGGATGAAACCAATTTTCTTTTTACTGAATTTTTTTCTTCATTGAGCTCTCCTTTAACTAGCAGTGAGTTTTCCAGCTAGTGAACTGATAATGCTGGAATGTTTATGTTGCTGCCAAGAGACCAAGGACACTTTGCTCTGCTTTAGTTTTGGATGCTAAAGGAGCAGAAGAGGCGTATCTGCAACCGTCCCAAAGGGAGGACTGGACTAGATGGACAGCAAAATTGGCCAGAGATATTCCATACATATATATACACATAAGACTTGATATAAAGTCAGGGATCACGGAAGTCAAGCCCCTTCCTTCCTGCTTCTTCCCTTCTCTTCCATCCACAGCCTGTGTCCAGGGAGGACTCCATCTATCCATCCCCGTTGGTCCCTAGGCCTGTGCATTCCTGACCCTCATCACTCTCCCCTCAGCTCCTGTCTGCTCTGCCGCTCTCTCTGGCAGCGCTCCGGGCATTTCAGAACTGCTCACAGCTCAGGAGATGCTGTGGGAGTTGCTGGGGGTGGGGGGAGGCAATAGGGGTGTTGCACATTCCTGCACATACTTGTATATATTTGTACATATTTTCTTTTATCATTAGTGTTTCATTAAATCTGTCTAGTTTAGTTTTCAATTCAAAAAGTTTCTCTCCTTATTCTCTCTCTCCTGTCCCTACCTGGGTGGGAGAGGGAGGGGATTGAGAGCATTATTGTCTCTGGTTTAATTGTTGATCCTGAGTCAAACTGTGAAAGTCAGCCTGCTGTTGTCTTGGGCAGCTCCTAGGTGAGAGCTTCAAGATGGGAAAAGATGCAGAGCCATGAGCTGTTCATGGATTCTTCTTTGCCAGGGGTTTGACAGTAAAGACTGCTATAAACCTACAGTGATTTATGCCAGATAGGGTGACTTTAAAGTTTTGCAGCGCTTGTGAGAAGTTAGACTTGAACCTAAATTAGAGTTAGCATTTTATAAAACACAGTAGGTAACAAGCTCCTTGAAAACATTACATTCAAATCTGTTTTTTCCTTTTCCGTGTAGGATTTTACAAGAGTGTTGTTGCATCATTGCTCTTAGCCTCCTTATGTTTTATTTGTTTTTTAAAAACAGACTGTATCTATTTATTTGCTTAATGTAAAAATTATATAGAAAAGGTAAAAGTGATTACACACAACAGCTAAAAGTGATCACATTGACATTGCAAACAGACTGTATCTATTTATTTGCTTAATGTAAAAATTATATAGAAAAGGTAAAAGTGATTACACACAACAGCTAAAAGTGATGACATTGACATTGCAAACAAATGTAAGACACAAGAGGTCTAGTAAGCTAAATATTAGCCTTACAATTACACAATTGCTAACTTCATTTTAATTTATTAGTGAAACCATAGAAATAATACAAGTATAAAGGTAAGTTCTAAGTTTCTTTTTCAAAAATCATCTAGAATTGGGTAAATGAAGTTGTCTTTGAACAAGTAGTATGCCAAAATCTGTCCTCCACAAGTCATTGAAATTACTCCAGATCCTGAAAGAAAATATATGACTGTTTTATATTAATTTTTATACTGGAATACAAATGTCATGATAAAACTTTAAACACACATTATTTTTATATTTAATTTTTTTAAAATGCTAAAGTTGACCTTTAACATCTTGCCCAAGACTCTAACCACATAAAAATATATCAGTCCCAACAGCTGCTGTTGCAAAACCAGTTGCAGGACAGCTAATTTATTTGACTGTCCCCATCATTTAGGAATTTACTGCAGCTGTTGATCCTCCTTATCCATCATGTAAGGAAGAAGAACAGAAGCCAGTCCTTTTCCCTTAACTATTTTTCTAGACAATACGTTCTAGTACTAAGCTATGCTTTTAATTTTCCAGAAAATTAAACATTCAGAAATGTAGGCTTGCCATTTACTCCGGGGAAATGTGATGATTTGGATTGATCTCATCTATCATATGTGCCCGTGCATAGTGTTTATAAAAATTGCCTCTGAAGGTGTCTGTTTCTTTCCATGGATTATAAACGGTACCAAGGAAGACTAGTTTGTGCAGCTGTCTTTTTGACACCTGAATTAAGTGAGATAGTTTGATTAGTCAGGACTTAATCATGGTTTATTTCAAGAACATGAGTGTATCTGCTGTTTATCGACAAGATTAAGATAAGCTGAGTACATTCTGGTTTTACAACAGAAGATTTTTTAAGGTGAGGCAAAGGTTAGCCCAGCATTACTTGCCTGTGTTATTAAAAGAAGTACAAATAAAAAACATGTGTTTCTTCTTTAAATGTTTACAATTTTCAAATTAGCAAGACAACAGACATTGAATAGAAAAAAAAATCATACTGTAAATACTAATTTTCTACACAGAGTCTAACGATTTAAAGAATGTAACTATACCTAATGCCAGCCACCAGTGTAACATCAGGGGGAATTCAGACATAACTGCAAGAAAAGGAGAAAGGTAAATTTTTAAACAATAAGGATGGGGACAGGCAAACATTATGTTTGTTATCAAAGGTATGCTTAGTTATGACTCATAAATCATATACTTTACATTTATTGATATTGCAAATGTATATTTAGGTCCTGATCATGCAGATATTTGGCCATACCATTAAGCTTAGCCTGGTGAGCAAACCCACTGCAAGGCAAGTTTTAAACCTAGTGATTGCCAAAAGAGCTCTTAGACTCTCTGCAGAAGCAATGTCTTTTTTGTTACTTACCTGTACATGGCTTAGCACAACAGAGACACTGATCCCCTGGTGGACTGCTTACATATTGCTGCAATCCAAATAAATTAAGCTGTCTGAGTTTTTCAGTTTGATGGGTGATGCAGTGCGTGAGCAACAGGCTGGGCCTGCTCACTGCAAGTTAGCACTATTGCACAGCACGCTCTCTCCTGTGTCAGGCACTTGCCCTTGCCTCACACAAGCTGACCCACATCCTCGCTGTATGATCAACTGCAGGGCCGCTATATGACCCAGTCTTACATGCCCCCCTGTCCCCCCCAAAAAAAAAAAAAAGGCTGACAGGGCTGTAGAGGTAGTAAAGTGACCTGGGAGGCACACTGCATATTCTGCCGATCACGGTCAGCCAGCAGAGCTTAGGTTTGCCATCCCAAAGAAACAATACAAAATCTGGGCGTGTTTGGACATAAAAATGCATCATCTAATATAATGATAAAAGATACCTTCCTGTATAAATTATATGCAAAGCAGTTTCTGTTGTAGTTTTTGTAAATGTCTTGCTTTAAATACAAAAGTTATTAATAAGGAATAACAGTAGTTTAAATTCCAGGAAATCAAATTCAGGAGACAAAAAATTATGCTTAATTTTTTAAGATTACATCTCTCTTCGTCTCTGGCTTAACTTCTCATGGGAACCGGGGAATCCCTGTCTGTACAAAGTGCTAAAAGGCAAATGGACAAAGCATTGGAAGATTAATTATTATGTAGTAGGGAAAACGTCCTGATTTGTCAGTGATACTTGTCATATTTCTAAATTCTAGAATAAAAATACCAAGCTCATTGCTATAGGAAAAAAATGTAAAAATCTCCAAATGGGCTGTGGCAGAGATGAGGTTGAAACGTATTTCCTAATTAGCCACAGTGGCATTCTTCTAAACAGCATGAGAAGAGGAAGCAGGTTACCAGGGACTGGCAAAAACTGATGATGAATCTCACTTACAGCAGCCAATTATTTTCCTTTCCTTTCCTTTGAGGGGAAGAGTTTCAGGGAAAAGAAAAAAAAAAAACAAGCTTCAATGGTAAAATGCTTTATTTTCATCAATGAGATTCAGTTCAAATGATCTGACTTTAAAACTTTGATTTGGCTTTGCTGAAGCAAGTCTTATTTTTACTCTGAAGTGGAGCTAAAATTTTAATGAGTACATCTTAAAGTGTCAGGGCATGAACTACTATTAATTTATTAGTTTAGAGAAAAACACACCTCCCAGACACTGATACAGTATCTAGGCTGGATCTGTTTGATATTAACTGCCAGATTATTAACTAAAACTCTTAGTTTTTATAAGAAAATTGTATTTTAAAATTCTGCAACAAAACCAGAATTGAGTTTTAAATGGCAGGGTTTAAATACATGCATGAGTCAAATGGAACAAAATTAGAGATACGTATTTATTTAGCTTTAAGGAAAAATTATGAAGTTAATCCAGTAATGCAGTAACTGAATCATAGTTGATTGGTCCTTCAATGCATATATTTAGCAGTAAACCTACTCACCAATTGAAGTTATGATGATATGAATAATAGTAACTGTTACAGCATAATCCCAAACCCATTCTTCCACAACCAGGGCAAACAGCAGACCACAAACGAAGAAAGTTATTTCCAATGATATCACGAGAACTGCAAATGAAAATAGGATACTTACACAAAACATAGTTTTGAAAGGCTTTTTTTCTTATATAAAAATAATAGCAATAGGAAGTTAAAACTTTTGATAGTTATGCAAATTATATTTCACAAGATTGAATATTATACTAATGTTTTAATTTTAAAGTTCATTTCTCATTTTGCCACAGACATCTGTGTGGGTTGCCCTGATTTGCCTAAAGGCTTTAAAATGCTATAAATTTTTTTGAAAAACATGAGGATTATCAGTATTACAAGGCAGTTCATACAGCCTGTAGGAGACAAGATCTGGAAATTTTAATTGGGGACCATCCACTGTCTTTGCATATGGTACCAAATAGATTTGGTTGATACTGACATTGATCAGATTTTTCCCATCCAAAACAGAATTGAGTGGTTAAGGGGTCTAAGAAACTTAGAATCATGGAATCATAGAATGGTTTGGGTTGAAAGCGATCTTAAAGATCATTTAGTTCCAGCCCCCCTGCCATGGGTACCTCCCACTAGATCAGGTTGCTCAAAGTACCATCCAACCTGGCCTTGAATACTTCCAGGGAGGGGGCATCCACAGCTTCCCTGGGCAACCTGTGCCAGTGTCTCACGACCCTCACAGGAAAATAATTTCTTCCTAATGTCTAACCTCTCCTCAGTGACAAAATGGTGCATTTCTATTCACTGGCACTTTCTCTGTATCATACTAAGCCATGCCACCAGCCTGTGCTGACCACCACTTTTGACCTGGGGTGCAGCTCTACAAAAGCAATCACAGAATCACAGAATGGTAGGGGTTGGAAGGGACCTCTGGAGATCATCTAGTCCAACCCCCCCTGCCAGAGCAGGACCACTACAGAATCTAGGGCAGGTCACAGAGAAATGCATCCAGATGGGTCTTGAAAATCTCCAGGGAAGGAGACTCCACAACATGGGCAAGTCGTGCCTCCCCTGTGGACAGGACCACAGTCCAGAAGATATGCTGGGAAGGGTGAGGAACCTCATCATGGCATTTGATGTGGTGTATTCTTCCACACAGCAATGGAGTGGTGCTTAGTTTTCTCCTTGTTTACTTGCTACTGTGGCTAATAGGATAAAAAATAATCACTTTTAGGGAAAGTTTGACTTTATGCTTGGTGACTACCTGGGATAGCAGGGGCTGAGTGGAAAATGTGTGATGTCTTTTCTAGCTGTAGTCCTGAGTTCTCATACAACAGGCCATAATTGCGGATTTTTAATTCATAATTTTCCATCTAATTGTATTTTGTTCTTCTTTTTAAGTACACAAGCATGCGAAACTCACATTTTTAAGGAAATTATTTATTTTTTTACTACTGCAGTAACGTGTTACCTAAGAGTATTGTAGCTGAGACTAGAAATACCGTTGTTATGTTTTCACTTTATTTAATTTATGCATTTGGCAGCATTTTGTGCCTTTCCATTTTGTTCTTTTCTTTAGAGTTAATTAGTTCCCACTGTATTAGTGTACGCTAAACCCAGAAATTAAAAAAAAAAAAGTAAAAAATAAAAAGATAACTGGAAAACAACATGTAGCTAGGAAAATAGGAAATAACCCTTCAACAAATTTAGCGTTTGAGAATGCATTTCAGATTTTTTAGTTTATTGTATTTTATTATGACAGCATCCCTTTAAATTTTGCCAATAATTTTATAATTTAGAACGTATACTTAGTGTAGACAGATGCTCTGTAAACTGTTTTACAAAACTAGGCCAGTAATTCTACCTCCATTATGGTCTTTTAAAGACATAATTCTGTTTTTAACAGGCATGAGTGAGACTCATTAGCAACATAATTCAGGGATCTTAATTTTGTCCTGTGCCCACCAGCTTTAAACAGATCCTGCTATGCTTTGCTATTTCATGTTATTTCATAGGATGGACAGAGAGGAGGGTGGAGTACTAACCAGTTGCGTGATAAAATTGCTGTCTTCGACATATAAACATGCTGCATCAAACTAGCTTATATATTTTTTTTGGGAAAAAAATCATATTGAGATACAGTGATTATATTAGGGTCCTGAAAGGTAATTTTAATGGAATATGATTTAATCTTATTTTCCATTACTACAACTGAAATGCTCTTTTTTTATCTGAAATCAGGATTGACACTGGACAAATATCCATGCTTTTTTATTGCTCTTTTTAACGTGATGAACTAACCAATTTACTTTTGAGCTTTACTTCCTTTACTGCCAGATTATGTGGTTTGCCTTTGGAAAATAGATTACAAATCTTGTAAAATTTTATGTATGCATGTGATTTTTTAGGATGGACAGTTTACAAAAAAAAATATAGTTTGAGTGCTTCAGAAAGAAATGCAGAAATTTGTATTAGGATACATAACGTGTTTAGTTACAATCAGACCCTGAAATGTTAATGTACCTTGTATTCAGGCATTACCAAAGCAAGATTTCTATTAGATGAATACGACCTGTTACTCAGATCTGGATCCAATATGGTTAATAAGAAATTTGAAGCAGTGTGAAAATGAAATTTTTCAACCTTGTGGAGGAACTTTTCAGAGAATAGGTAATTGCTGTGCAGTGAAAACGAAGCATCCTACCAAAGCAGCATATTTTCTTCAGATGATGCAAGATCAGAAGAACAACTCCAGGAAAAGCCTAACAATCACTTGAATGATAAGTAGCAATAGAGAAATGAGAAGTGCATGGAAGATGAAGAAGCATTTAAATGCACTGTAGAAACACCTTTAAAATATTGTCCATAAAACAGACAAATTTACATCCAGATACCATCTATTCTCTCAGCTGGGAAAAAAAGAGAGAAACCAACTTCAATTACCTAAATAATATGGGTTAATCCATGAGGGTTTTGTCTTAAAATCAAAAGGTGCCAAACCGTCCGACATTTTAATCCTGTGGACATAGAAAGAATAAATTTAACCAGTAGAGCTTTTCAATAAAGCCTTAGGGATACTACTACACATTATTGGTGTTTTTAAATATGATTTCAAATGGAATACTCTGGGCTTTTACAAGATCTCTGTGTTTCATTGTGTATTGTGGTCTTGGCCTTGCACACAGTGCCCATGATCTCTCCTTTTCTTTAAGATATGTCTGGAACTGTATATGCTAATCAGCTTCCTAAGGGAATATAATTTGTCTTTTTTATCGACTATGAAATACTTCTTTTCCTTTTTTAATGTCATCTTTGCTCTTACACTCATTTATTCCCATGGTGCACGTGCAAGGCGGTAGATTAGAACTACCTTTTATATTAGTTTTGAGTCGGTTTTTGCCAATTAGTACACTTGAACAAAGGTTCATGTGCAACATGTCAATGAATTTGAAAAATGTGTTCACAGGGTAACTGGGACTGGATGTCTCCAGTCTGAACACCTCCTCTACAGGATCATAGCTCTACCCATTAAACCCAGTTGTGGTATGCCTTCATATTAGACTAAAGACAAGGAAATCTTACTTGAATACTGCGAAGCACACGGATAGGACCACATAGTACACAGCATAGAAAACTGCCATGCATATCAACAGGTTCACCAGAACAACCTGCGCAAGGAAAAAAGACAGTAAAACCTAATGCCATGTTTACATAATTGTAAGGAAACAAATCCAGATTTATATCAATCATAATATGAAAAAAAAAATTTAGAAAACAGAATATTTAGATGGAATTTTTCCTGCTGATGATTATGTAAAAGTTGTTAAAGATTCTTTGGTACATTTCAGCTCCTAATGTGTTGTTATAATGCTTGGTTTTTATCTTATATTATTGTGTACCTACTATTTATTGAATTTATTATTGTTAGAAAATGAGAAGCACATTTCTTGACAGTTATTACAAAGGAGACTTGGAGTTAAGGATAATTCAGATGCCTAACTAGTTTTTAGCCTAGTTTTAGCCTAGTTTTTAGCTGAAAAAACCCCACTGTCTTTGTAAGTATGATGAAACTGTGTACAAATACCATACAGAAAATTTTAAAGCACTAACTGTTAAGTTTCCCAGCCTCTAGAAAACATGTCGACCCAGTGCTTATTTTCAAAGGTAAGGATGTAGACAGCTTAAATGAGTAATGAGGCATGTCTGTTAAGTATTTTTCAAATTTCAATAGTGAATTAATTCTAAATAACTTCCAACTCCAAATTGAAAAACTACCCCTATAATATGAATTTCGTAAAGCAACCATTATTTTTTGATCAAATGCTGTGTCTTTAACAAAACAGAAACACTGTATACAGAATTATACAAAGAATGTATGTTTTCTAAGATACCTTGGTACTGTTGTTTATTTCAGTTCATTTCAGCATCTTCATTTCTAAACTGAAGTTTCAGAAGCAATGCAGCCAGAGAAAAACCTGTTAGCTTTCATCTGATAAAGCTCATAAAACACCTTGAGATCCTTTCAAGTGAACCCATCTCTGATCACATATCCCTGATCTTCTAAGGTGGTTTCCTGAATAACGCAGCCCCTAGGACTTGTATTCATTGCTACAAGTGTAATATAAAATTATACGTTGAAGGTTAATATGTTTTGGTAATAATAATAGACTTGCAAATGCATAGCGCTTTCGTTTCTGTTTTTCTGTGATGATACCATGACATTCCAGATGTTCATTTGTGCTTCTGTTTTTTTAAAGGGAAACATGGGACGTCAGGACTAGACATCTCTACGTATCAAACTTGAGCAACTGTTTCGGCAATATTGTGTGCTTGCTTAAGAGCTTGAAACTGAAGATGCTTATTGCAATCAGTAAAATGGTCAGTAAAATCAGTTTTTCTTTTTTATAGACTCGAGATCGTGTTGTATTTTCTCACTGCAGCTAGGGTTTCATCACGTCATATTTCTCCTTTCCTCTTTCTTAACTTCTTTGTACCTTTCCTCTGTCGATGGCCATTTTTTAAACTTCCAACTCGTCATTGTTTCATTTTCTTCTCTACCTATCCCCTCCATCCTGCATCTTCTACTCTTTACTTTCTTCTGAAGACACTTCGATAGAAAGCAATAATAAGAAAGACAGTGACAGTAGAGAGAATTGCTACCAGTTCCATATCATCCATCTTTAATAGTTCTACATGGTGCTTTACAATGGAAGGATCTGTGGCTATGTTTTGCTTTTTGCTGTTGAAGCATTACAGTTTCTATTTTAGGAGTAAACTATTGTATAAATTCTTAGTGTAGGTGCAACACATGTAATGAGTTAAGGAATTTCTTGCCCTTCCTTCAGTTTGGCTTTCAAATATTTGAAACTACCAATCTGTGTTTATCTAACTCTATGGGTAAGACATCCATAGATCTCCAAACTATGATCCATTATGCAGTAATGAGGTAATGAGGTTGGAAGTTCTGATGTTTTACAGGACTTGTCTATGTTGATCAAAATTAAATTTAAAATGGAAAAATTAAGGCTAAGATGATGAAATATTTCAAATACAGTTATCCATTCAGAAGTAAATCCATAAAAGGTTGCCCTGCATAAATATAGTGGTAAAATATAGGGGACTGGATGCAATTTCACAGTCTATCAGAATGCCAAGCAGAGACTGGATTGCATATAATGAAGCATTATATCAATGCAAAAGAAGCCAGCATTTATCTCTTTGAATGATTATACCATATTTACAATTGGAATTAATTTTGAAAGAAATAGGTAACAACTAATAGAGGAACAGATCTCGACTCTGAAGAAAGGTAAGAGGAACTACATGTGTGTAAGTTAGTTACAGGTACCAAGGTAGGGGAAATAATAATTGCATATTCATAACTAAAAATGAAGAGGAATTATTTGGAGAACAAGTAAGACTAAAGGAATGAGACAAAAAAACCCAGATGTATAAGATACTGTGAAGATGTGAAGTCAAAAGTCATTTCCATGTTGCAAAGTTTAAGAGACTTGCTCTTTTTATTTATTTGCTTTTGTTCAAGATTTTTTATCAAAACTGGCTATTGAGTGCCCTTACAATTGCTGTGGATTTTGAGGATAAAGTTGTATAACGTTCTTGACAAAGTGCTTCACAATCAATAAAGAAAACACAGAAAATAAAAGGTATCGAATATTTTTGTCAGTCCCCCTTTTTAAATTAAACTTAGTTGGCAGGTAAGCTTGCAGTGAAAGATTTAAAACACAAGCCAGCTCTAAAGTACGATTTCCATTTTGATTTAGTTTGTTATTTGTGGTAAAAGGAGCCCTTATTCAAGGAGGCAGTGGCTCTGAGAAGGGCTGTAGATAAGTATTAGCTCATACTGTCTTGTTTTTATGAGCTTCTCTTGCAATACTGTGACACAAAACAAGCCCTTAAGGCTTTGGGGTTTGAGATGGGAGAATATGAATAGAAATAAGGAAGAAGTATTATCTCTAAACACACTGGGACGAAAAAATGGCATCCAACTTGGCACCAGCAATTTTTAAAGTAAGTCAAGAAATTAAGAAGGTGCAGAGAAGAGCCACAAAAGGGAGATGATGCCTAGAAAGGTTTTCTTGTTTGCTTTTGGTTTTTTTGTCAGGACTACAGCCCTAAAGAGGTCAATCTGTTTAGCTCTGAGGGCTAATTTGATTATGAAGGATAAGTACATTCGCAGGCAGAAAATATCATGTACTTAAGGGCTCTAATCTATCAGAAAAGCCAGAAGCAGTGAACGGCTGCAAGTCATAGCTAGAGAAATTTGAAAGATGCACAGAGGACATTTTTAACTGGAAAGGCAATTAGCCAATGGAACAAACTGCCTGTGGAAAGAATAGATCCTTCAAAGCAAAACCAGATGCCTCTCTGAATGAAGCTTCACTCCAACATCTCTAACATAATCACTCCTGGCCTTAGTTCTTTGAATGGTTGTGTAGTAGGTAACACAATAATGGAACCATCTGACACTGACAGAAATGTGGATACTGTGAATTTAGCAAACTACTTACTTTGATTTTGCTAAATATTGTAAAGTACTAAATATAGAATAGTGCATCTATCACCCACAAGGAGAGAGATCAAGGAGCTTTAGTTTCTTATGCAATAGGAAATAAATCCATCATGCCTGTACGAACTGATATTTGTCAATAAGTAAATGTCCAGGACACTTATATTTCCTTCCTTCCCTACATCAAAACTAAGCCAAGCAAAAACTGAAAACAATTAATCTCTCTTAAGCAGTTTGGTCTGAGAGTCAGATATGGCTTTCCCATTTCCACTCTCTTGAGTCTTATTCTAAAGGGAAATTGACCAGGTAGCCCATTTGATTGCTTCTTTTTCATGGTGTATACAGTGATCATTGTAATGTTAACTGACTGCAACATCATGTGCAAGTTTGGCAGTCATGCTACCTCCCACTGCCCTCAAAGTATCTCTAAGCATTGGAAGTTTCGTCTTTGACACATTTTGGTGGGAAGCATTTTCATTCCATTGCTCTCAGTAGATGTACATTTCCTGTAATTCTCCTTTATCCACTGCCTCTCCTCTAGTAACTGTCTCCTTGGAGTCTTATCTGCTGTAGATGTAGATTTGTGTAATAATACAAGTGTAATAAAAGTGGTGAGAGAGGACTGTAGTGACAATCACAGAGCTGAAGGATGGCTGTGAGCCAATGACCTGTTGACTTCTAATTACAGTAGGTGAATTCCTAGCCTCTCTTGAAGTCAGCAACAAACTGCCATAGGCATCAAAGGCCCAGGATTTTTCTCTTTGTACCCAGAATATTCTTAGTCCCTGTCTTAGGGATGCAGTGATGTTTGAGGCACAGCATGCCTTGCTTAGTCAAGTAAGATAAGGAAATGCGTGTAACATGAAAAGGAAAACCCTTTGAAAATTGTCCAGTTGTATCACATTCTACTTCATTTTTTTCATTTGACCTTTCAATTGAAATTTAAACTTTTTTTTTTTTAATCTCAGAATACTTTTAATTTTCAAGCTATTTTTTCCCTTTCTAAATCCTCAGGTCTTTAAAGCTGAAGAAACAAGTTGAAAACTACAGGGTCATTTATTATATGTTAAAACAACTTAAAGAAAGAATCTTAGGAAATCACTGGTGTCATCAAATGTAGGATTTTATTAGACACTTCCAAGAATTATATCTTATAAATGGAACTGCATCATATATTTTGAAATCCTTTTTGTAAGATGCACCTTGCAGTACTATAGTGTAAAGTGTCATTTTAACTGATTTTTGGTTTTTAGGAAGATAACATTGAAGAACACTCTGTAAGAATGAAAGCAACAGCTCTTTCAAGCCCCACAATAGCTAATTCTCTAAATACTACCCAGTGACATAAACACTATACAAACTCAATTCCCTTTACCTTGGTTTCAGCAGTTTTGACCTTCAGAGCCATGGACACATGGTGAGCGAAAGGAAGTGCTGTTGCTGTATTCTGTATTCCAATATCAGCAGGAAGAAGCAGGTGTTTTTCACCCAAAAAAACAGTCTTATAGATAAGTATAGGACACAGTGAGGTGGGTTGATTGGATTAAACTGAATTGAGACAGAAGCCATCTGCGAGCGAACTGTAAGCCGCTGAAGAGCAAAGAGAAAATCCTACTAGCTCACTTAATGTTCCTACTTTCATAGCTGCAGTCAGACAAAGCACATCTATAATATAGCTTAGCTATTTAGAGACAACATTATTAATATTATTTTCTACCTTCTATTTGCCTTTTTTCAGCATTCATTTGATCACAGTTCTTTGGAGTTATTATACCTTCCTAGTTTTAATTAGTTTTGCAATTTCTAACATTAATCCTATTGAGTATAGACATGGAATGGTACATTCTGCACAATGTTCTTTGCTAACATTTTTCTCCTGACTATCACTTTATTACGTCAAGTATAATTCACATTAAATTAGGTATAATTAGGTTAAGAAATGACAGACTTATGTGATGAATCTTTTTTTTTCCCTGAACCAAATTTGGTTCCTTCATTAGAATGATATTTAGTGTGCTTTAGAGCAGATCCAGCTTCTACTGAGCAGTTCCTTTATGGATTCAGATTCCGCTGTGAAGACAGCCTGAGGGAGTTGGGGCTGTTCAACCTGGAGAAGAGGAGGTTTCGGGAGACCTTATAAGAACCTTCCAGTACTTGAAGGGGGCCTACAGGAATGCTGGGGAGGGACTTTTCACCAGAGAGGGTAGTGATAGGACAAGGGGTAATGGTTTTAAACTGAAAGAGGAAAGAAATTCTTCACCATGAGGGTAGTAAGGTGCTGGTAGGTTGCCTGGGAAGGTTGTGGAAGCCCCCTCCCTGGAGGTGTTTAAGGCCAGGTTGCATGAGGTTTTGTGCAGCCTGGTCTAGTGGGAGGTGTCTCTGCTCATAGCAGAGAGGTTGGAATCTGATGATCTTTAAGGTCCCTTCCAACCTTAACCAGTCTATGATTCTATGACTCATTTTATGATTTAATTTTTAGAGATACATTACGATTCAGTATGCTGTGTTATTTAGAAAAAGGACATCATACAAGGGAACAGTTCTGAAACTGAGCCAAGAATGAACTTTTTTTATCCCGGTCAGTAACACAATATGTGCAAATTTCATTAGGGTTTTTTAATAATACAAAATAAATGGTATCTGCTTTAAAATATAGTCTGCACTCAGCAAACAAGAGCTTTTGCTCATGGTTTTGATAGCTCCAGATTGTGAATATTGTCAGGCAAATTACTGGTGGTATTGTGTGAAATTCCTTCCTGTGCAAAATGCTAGCACAAAAATCTGTACATCAGTTAAGTTCTATTTTGAGGGCTGAAGTGATGTCAAAGGAATAGTCTGAACCAAAATTAAAAAAACCCAACAAACTAGATTAATTTGCTTAAACAGTTGCAATAGTGACAAATAGCAAATTAATGAAGGAATATTTGCTTTAGCAATTTAAAAATATTTTAAAAGGAACAAAGGAACAAAAGGTTTCATTCAAAGAGCATCCTATCTACCCCAAAGTATCAGCTAAAAACAGCCATGATCTAAAATTAATTCGCACACATTTTTGCAGTAACTCTAAGTAGCAAGATAATTGAAAAAGTAATGGATTTAATTAATCCAAGACCACTATTAAACATAACAAGTGTTTATATTCACTGACTTACTTCTTCACAAAGAGTCAATTTAACCAGAAAAACGTTGAGAGCCAAAGTCACCAAGTTTGACTGAAATATAATGGAAGATGAAGGCATGGATTTGTTGGTGAGACTAAGAGGTTCCTCCCATTCCTATTGTACAGTTGACAGGCAGGATAGTATTTCTGTTGTATCCTTGCTTCAAGATTGGAAGCACCTGAGTAGCGGTAACCCAGTGAACAAGAGCAAATCAAAATTGGAAGTGGCACGAACTGTCATTGACCCAAAATACTGACTAAATAACTCAATAGTGAATGTTAACAGAAGAGATGTTGTGTTGCTGTTGGCAAAACTCTGAGATAATGGAATATTTTTCTTATTTTGTTCAAATTCTTTTTTACTGGGTCAGCTACAGGAAATACAACAACTCCTATTCAGCAGAGGGAGACGGAAGACAAGTTTTAATAGACATTAAAATAAATTATTATGGTTTCAACAAGCCCTACTTTTAAATATAGGCTATTTTTTTAAACATTATGCTACATATTTTTATTAAGGCTATGAAGAAAAACAGTACACCATTAATTTTGAACCCCTGGAGTTTGTGCTGGTTTGCTTATGGAACCACCCAGGAAACAGTTACTTTGGTAGGATATAAATACTTTACCCTCATAGGTTTGAGAATAGTTAATAAATACTGTTATTTGGCATTTGACTGTACCCATGTACTTTCTTTGTAACTATATGAGATGAAAAGATTTAAGGGACAATGACGAAATTGTAACTGCAGACAGCTGCAGAATGGAGAATGATTGAAGACATCTTTCAAAAGTGAAATTAAGGCTACTTCTATAGGGAAGTATCTTTTTCTAAGATACTGGTAATGGCACTTAATACTACCCAGACTACCTAGGTCCTGGATGCTACCTGGGCCAAGCCAAAAAATTAATTTGTAATAATGAACTGTGAGAAATTTTTCGTAAATCTTCCTGCTAAGTTTGCTGCCTAAGCTTAATACTTATGGGTTTTATTTAGCATGGTCCCATTTAAGCCCATAATTTATGATGCCATCAAATAGAATTGCAAAAACAATTAACAACAATTTGAAGAACTATATCATACAGCAATATTACATGAATGTCTCTCATGGAAGTTACCAAGTGGTTTGTGTTGCTGTTACAGTGATTGTGCTACTGCACTCTGCCTTCGGAAGTAGAGCTAGACGCAAAATCACATTTCTGAAGTAATTCCAAACCCCTCCCAAAAGTTTTAAATTCAGGGAAATTGCTAAAACCCAAGGTATGTTGAATCATTATCCTGGAGTCTTTAAGAAAATACAAAGATCAACCAAATGGATGTTGTCTGGGTTGTGTGGTGAGAAGTTTTCAACTACCTGAAGGATGATGACATCAAAACATGTGTACTCTGTCTCCATCTGCTGATAGGGAGGAACTGTACTTACGTTGTGTGTGAGGCTAGAGGAGCTTGGAAAAATAGTGGCCAGCACTTTTGTCTTTATACTTAGTGACTGGAAGACTCTGTCCATGCCATGAAGAGAACATGATGAAAATGCATTTTTAAAATTAAAAAGTACTAACATTTCTTGATTTAGAATATCTTATGTTGTTATTATCAAGTTTAGCAAATACAGCTTAATTGTATTAAGTATCTGTCATATCCTATGACAGATAGCCCAAACACTTTGGTGTTGATTATATGTGCATTATACAGCCTTAAAATGACAGCTTGGCTCCCATATGGAAGTAGCTAGAATTGTGTGAAGTCTAGGCTCTACCTGCATGAGGATTAAAGCAATTAGGTTCTTTCCTTCTTTAACCTCTGTTGCAGATGGACAAATTTTGAGTGATGGAAAATCTGAGAATTAAATGAAATTGAATGTGTCAGTCTATTATTAGTTGCAAATATTTTTTTAATTGCTTTTAACAATGCCCTTGTTCCTGATGATATAATGTAAAAGAACTTTCAATAGAATTAATTAAATAAGAGATTAATTTTTAGGGACTGAAAAGTTGTACCCTTGAATTTCAGTGTAGAGGTTTACAAACTCTAAAATGTTCATAGTACTAAAAGAATTCAACTAAAAAAATTGGTATAATTCTTTCTGATTTGCAAACTGCAAATATGTTGGATTCTTTTAGAGATAATTAACCCCAATGAGGTGCTTGTATCTAAGGAGCTGGCTTAATTAATAGTAAACAACGTCTTTTGTTTTGTTAACTGACACTGTTGGCTTTGTGAACAAGTTCAATATAAAGCTTGGAAGTATTGGCAAAGGAACCAATTTAGTAGGTTCTATTTATTCAAACAAGAAATTAATTTTATTGTTTGTGAATGGTGTGAGATTGATAGAACTGAAAATGAAGTCTTCTGTTTATCCAGAGGAAACCTATAACACAATTGCAGCAATGTAAACTTTCCACCCTGGCCCCGCTGTATATCTAAGAACCAAGTTTAATTGTCTGTATTTAAAAAAAATCAATATTTGGTCTTTGTGCTGAGAAGCTTAATGTGCTGGTTATCACAAGCCTACATTTTGAAAGCATTCTGGCATCCCTGCTTGTGTTGGTGGGATTTTTGATGAGTAGAGTGAAGCACTGGAAAATCTCTTTAGGACTAGGCCCACAACAACTGAGGAATGGGCTGCAAAAATGCTGCTACTGCTGGAGGAAAATATATCATGCTGGATCAAACAGTCTGAGAGCAAGGCTGCTGCAGCTCCATGCCCCCAGGTCCAAGCAGTATCAAGGTTGAAATGTATTCCCAGTAAGCACACGCACCCAGTGCATACATGTACATCACATACATGCAGATATAGGTATATGTGTATGCCACATGAACACAGACAATACCCATGGACTCACCCTGTTCCCCTCCCTGGCTGAGCAGATTGAATGCCCACAGTGAGAAGATACCCTTATACCCATGTACAAGGTAGATGCCTGCGGTAGCTGTGTCAGACACACACCCTAGCCAGTAGCTGGCCATTGGATCCCAGTCTGCCCAGTTGCTGAGACCTGGACATATAAGCCCTCGAGGCTGCAGCCCGGCTTCAGTTATTGGCCCAGATTCTGACACACACACACACTTTTCCACACTTGTTCCTTCCCAAATCACCTAAATGCCTCCTTTTCCCAGCCTTTGCTTCCTCCCTTAAACATCCCATGATAAATACTGGGCAGTCTCAAAAATGCCCTTCCTCTGCTTCCCATAATGTGTCCCACCCTCTCAGCCTGACAGGTGAGCAGCAGAGACCTGCTCCCAGAGGCTCATCTTGAGGGGTTTCACACCTGGGCAACTGGGCTGAGGCTCTCCTGGTAGATGCCTGGAAGGAGACTGGACAAGGTGTTTGCTCCACAGGAGGCTGTTATTTGGGTTTTCACCTGCCACCACGTGTCCACGCTCCTCTGGGCTTGTGGAGATGGACCAATGGCTCTCCTTGATGGGTCTGAGAGCAGCCCATCATGGTATTATTTGGGTTCCCCCTCCAACATTGTCTCTTTGCACTCTTTCAAGAGTGTGAAGATGGGCTGTACCACATAACCTAACAGCTACCAGGCCTGGTTTTCCACCATTTAAAAAAGCCAAAATCTAGCTGACAGGATATAATGGGTGATTTTGGAATGGTTGACCATTTTATGGGATTATCTGTTTTATAACTGATTCAGCTATAAATTCTATGTTATGTGAAAGAATAACAAGCAAGAATACCAGAGAGGGTGGCTGCCCACAAGCTTCCTGGGGGAGGTGATCCAGGCCTGCCCAGCCTCCCCACTTGTGCTTGCCACCATGAGCAAAATCTTTTCCGTCACCACTTAATGTAATGTGCTATCCCATTTCTGTACCCAAGAGTGTTCCCAGTCACTGTTTTAATTTACTGGGGTAGATGTAACTGCAGAGTCTCTATGAAATGGCCTAATGGTCTCACTTTTGTTCATTGCAGGCAGGAGTCCCCAGCGCAGTAATACATGGTACTAATTAACCATCCCTTTCTGGCGCTCTGAGGAGAGATACTGGGATTGATTGGGCATGGAAACTGAACTCCTTTTTCATTTGCAGAAGTGTACCTTCTGATTGAAGGGCTGATTCAAGCACTGGTGAGGCAGTAGAAAGAAATTTGTACTGCCAATAGCTATCATAAATGTGTTAATATTCAGCTGGGGGACTGCTGGGGAAGGACTATTGGGACTCTTACTTGTTCACACATTTCCCTTTGCTCTTCATAGAGGGAGTTTAAATAAACCTGCCTCAGTGCTTTTACTCTGGGTTCTTAAGATTATGCAATAAATCATTCCGCATACATTTCTTCCTGTTCCTGGAGAACGTTTTTGCTGTTTATTGGCATTTGAGGAAAGTGATTGTTTTAAAAACAGCAAGCTTGTGAGCAAGAGATGTCTGTATAGAGGAGCCAGGATAAAGTATGTCTTTTATTATTAGATTGAAAAGTGCCACAAATTCATTATTTTTGTTATTTGCCATCTTTAGTTTTAATATGAGAAAATACAAAGTTTCTAAAACTGATCTGATGTACAATAAACCACATCCAGGGTGAATTTCCATCTACAAATTTTTCTCATTTATCTTAATTTTTCTGGTGTCATAGATAGGCTGCATTTGCTTAGAAAATAAAAATGTGTGTTGTTGAAACAATCACGTTATTCACATTCTTGAGTTCAGCAGGTTTGAAAATGAGAGTAAAGATGGCCCTTGGACATTGTCTATTTTCAGACCTGTCATTTCTAGAGAAAGATTTCTTCCATTGACAAGTAAAAAGGTATTTTTCCCAACTCAGTTACACCTGTTGAACTTAATTATCTTTCATTCTGCCCTAATTACATATAGACAAACTCATTCACTTGACCTTGTTGACCCTGCCATTAGAACTTTAATTAACTCTTGTGACCATGATTCATGGCCCAGAACAGAATGCAAGTCACTTTATCAAAACTAGGTTGGCAATTGGGGCTAAACTATATTTTCAATGAATTGAGCATTTGTCTGTGATCACTGAATAGGAGATTGAATGCAGATGCATTCAGTGACTCAATGAAACATCTATGTATATTTGTATTTTTGACTACTACAGTGTAAGCAGACATATCTTTAAGCTCAGAAACCTGATAAATTCTCTCATTTAAAGAATTTTTACTCAATTTTACTGTTCCTCTGACATTAGATCCAGCTGGTGTTTGCTAGAAAACAAACAAAAAATTATATTTATGACATCTAAAAATGTATTTCAACAGGTCTTTAGTACAGCTCCAGTTTAATAGAATTAATTATTAAATTATTTTCTGCAGGATAATAACTAACAACATCCTAATACAAAATTCAGCAGCCTAAATCTTCTTTAAATAAAATTGTTCAGATCACATTGTTCAAGTTTTCAGTGTTTTGGGGATTTCCTTGTCAATTCAGGATACTCATTGAATCTGAACCAGCAATGTGCCCAGGTGGACAAGAAATCCAACAGCATCCTGGCTTGTATCAGGAACAGTGTGGCCAGCAGGACTAGGGAAGTGATTGTCCCCCTGTACCCAGCACTGGTGAGGCCACACCTCGAGTGCTGTGTTCAGTTCTGGGCCCCTCACTACAAGAAGGACATTGAGGTGCTGGAATGTGTCCAGAGCAGGGCAATCAAGCTGATGAAGGGTCTGGAGCACAAGTCTTATGAGGAGTATCTGAGGGAACTAGGGTTGTTTAGTCTGGAGAAAAGGAGGCTGAGGGGAGACCCTCTTGCTCTCTTCAACTACCTGAAAGGAGGCTGTAGCAAGGTGGGGGTTGATCTCTTCTCTCAAGTAACCAGTGATAGAGCAAGAGGAAATGGCCTCAAGTTGCACCCAGGGAGGTTTACATTGAATATTAGGAAAAAATTGTTTACTGAAAAGGTTGTCGGGCACTGTAACAGGCTGTCCAGGGAAGTGTTTGAGTCACAATCCCTGGAGGTATTTAAAAGAGGTGTAGATGTGGTGCTTAGGGACATGGCTTAGGGGTGGACTTGGTATTGTGCTAGGTTAATGGTTGGACTTGATGATCATAAAGGTCTTTTCCTTCCAAAATGATTCTGTGTTTTTACTCTAAAACTGGAGGACCTGTGTTCATCTCTTTTGTCAGCCTTGGGTATCTGTCATTCACCAAGGTTAGCTACTGCTAGCTATTTGCCATGCCTTCTAGACTGACTGACATCAGTTGGCTCTCAAGTGATTAATCTCCATGATTATGGAATTGGTTCCCAGTAGGATTTAGACATGCAGGGCTCCTATCTTTTTACTATTTTAAAATCAAGTCTAGGAACACTGTATTCTGACACTGGTTTTCATGTTTTGTAAGCTTCTTAGGAAATTTATGGAACTACTTGTGCAGAAAGAAAGGCAGAAGTCTTTGCCACTTGGAGCCTGAAGACATAAATGCGACATTTATGTGTATAAGAACACAGCAGTTCCCTGTGTCAGATACATTTCATGTGTCACAATACATATGGTAATAATACTAAAACAATGAATAGTATAGTAGCAGAGATAATTTAAGTACTACAAGTAAATAAATGTCCAGTTACTCTCAAGAATAGCCAAATTAGCATTAAACATAGGGAAAATAAGCCCACTTATGTAAGTGCGTAACTGCTACCAGGCCATCCACCACTGAAAAGTACATCTTTTTTGCATTTCCTGAGCAGATTCTGGTAGCTGCTTTGGGTTAGGAGGTATGGCATGTGGTCGCTAGCTGTGACTAGTCAGTCTATTAGTAACTCATAACCTTAATATAAGCAATCTGACTTGGCCGTGCCTTTGCTTTTCCCACAGGAGCAGCTGCCATTCCAGTCATCAAGACTAGTCAGGTAGGGCAACAGTTGGGCTATGTGAAAAATTTCAGTGATACCATTGCTTTTAATCTCAGATTAAAAATGGCAGGAGGGGAAGACAGGTGAATTAGAAGGTGTCTAATCATCAGTATTTTGTTCCATCTTCTTTCATGTAAAATATGACAGGTGAGATATATCTAGCCACACTGTACAGGAATTATTAGCAAAATTAGCACATAATTTTGTGTTAAATAGTCACTTTGAGTGAGGAATTTTTTCCTGTCTGTGTGTACAACGCTGGGTATACATACAGTTACCCTTTGAGGCTTCTAAATAGTTTTGCCCTGGTAATGTGTTTTCATACACCTCAGATGATTTAATACACCCCGGTATTTAAAATACCATCTACTGTTTTAAATTACTGTGTTCAAAATAGTTGCCACTAGATGGCAAACTGATTGTAGGCAGACTTCCACACAAAGGGAACGTCTCTGCTGTGTGCTAGGTGACCAGGTGAACGTATTGCATCAAATTTATCCTGCCCTGATTCCGTTGAAACCACTGGAATTACACCAGAGAAACAGATGGCTGTTTAACCTTAGATACTGAAAGCGCCTACAGTAAGTAAATATCATATTTGTTTCTGTTTCCTTGTCTAAATCAAGTCTGTTGTACTAAACCTTTCAACTTCGCATCACACAGCAAAAATGCAGGAGTTCAGGCCCATTGTTCAATTTTAGGGACCAGGTATGTTCCACGGTACTTAAGAGGTAGTGAGTGGTACATGCTGACAGAGACAAAAGGGACCTGAAAATCAAAATCCCCTTTTGTGTGTGCCCAGCTGTGCAGGACCCATGTCAATGCTTACATTTTGCAGTGCCCGATCCTTCAAGTGCCACAAATCTCTGATTTAGAGAGTTGTGCATCCAGCAGTTCACACAGAGCCTCAGCTAGAGTCAGGACCTCTTATGGTGTTATCGTCTCCTTTCTCCTCATAATCCTGCAGTAATGGATGGCTTTTCTAAGTAGATGCTGCACATTTCCATTCACAAGGGCTATTTGCGGTCACTTATAAAAACACATTAATCTACTCAAGATCTTGTTTTTATCAGTTTCACGCCAGTGCCACTTTACTGTTGCTATCATAACGCCAGAAGTTTTTTTGTGATCCTACATTAAAAACAATTGGCATGGGCCTATGTCTGTCAGTGTACTTTGCATTGCTCGGAACACCAGTCAGAAACAGAGATCCCTTTTAAAAGCAGCAGTTAGCCAAAAACTATCTTGCTTGCTGAATTCTACTTTCTTACATTAGCAGATGCTTATATGAAAAAATGTATACCTAAATATAATGTCTTTCCTGTGCCATTAATTGAAGTTTGTATCCATCTTTGATTAGTTTCTATTTGGAATCTGAGTTTTCACCCGTGTTATTTTGTGAATTAGCTTGTTTGAGTTTGAACAGTTCTTAAAGGCAAAGGATCAGCAGTTGTACTGTCATTTTCTTATGGAAATAGGCTGTCAAGTCTGACTTGGGATTTATTGCTAACACTAGTTCATCTTACTGGTGCTTTGCTATAAAAAATAAAATTGGTGTTCTGATTTAATTTCTAGTGGTGTGGCAAATTGACAGCATTTAAAAATATGCAGAGGGTTTAGGACACGTCAGACTTTCAGGCAAGATTAATTATAAAAATATATGCTTTAATTCAGTTACTGAGAAAAAGTGTAGTGGACTGACCGAATAGGCATGCAGGTTCCTCTGGTTTATTAAGTCCATGGCTAGTGAAGTCATGTTTATCTCCATCCTTCACAGGCCTCAGGGATATCGTAGGCAGTGCCCTCAGCATGCTTGTTAAATTGCAGCTGTGCAGTAAAGCAGTCATTACAATTGGATCTCATGCATAGGGCCATTAGTTATTCACCAGCAAGAATCACTACAGCGTTTTTCTCCCTCATGAACAATTAGCAACATGTAAGCAAGTTATTCCAAGTTTTTCGATATTCCTCTGATGTACTAGCGATCGACCACACCGGGTATGGGACCTCATGCAGAATGAATTAATGCTTTGAGGCTGTGGCAAGGATCTTTGCTTTTAGAATCCTGCTTAATGCGTCTTCCTCATATATTCAGATTTTTACTCATTACCAGATATGGAGGTGGAAAGGAAAAAAACCCACGTTAGATTTGCCAAGTACTTGAGAGGACTTTTTCTTCCTCCATAGTGTGAAGTGTCATTCATCTTCTGCGAACACATCACCTATTAGGTCATCAGCTCTCACCATGACTTTTGACACAAGTGTCACTTTATATGTCCTGTTTTAGAATCATATTATGGTTAAGGTTGGTTAAGCCTCATCCAACTTGGCCTTGAACACCTCCAGGGAGGTGGCATCCACAACCTCCCTGGGCAACCTATTCCAGTGCCTTACTACCCTCATGATGAATTTCTTCCCAATATCTAACCTAAATCTCCCCTCTTTCAGTTTAAAATCGAATACCCTCATCCTATCACTAACCTCTCTCCCCATCTTTCCTGAATGCTGCTAAAAAATCTCTTACTCTTCTGGGCATTGAAACCTTATTCACCTACATCAGTAGTTTAATTTTGAACATAATACAGGAAGAGATCTGGCTGAAACCTAGTTGTATTATAGAGGAGGTAAGACTATGGGTTCTAATGCTTAGAGAAAACTGCAACATTTTAGATCCATAATCCAAATACAGTAACACCCTCACAACCTTGGAGGCTGAAGTCATTTTTCTGTAACAGATTGTTAAGGAAATTTTTTTTAGAAAGTGTGCATACATCCTCATACACATTTAAAATAGAAAAAAAAAACAAACCCAAAAAACATTCCTTATTTTTGAGTGACCTTTTTGAGAAGGGAAAGGATTTTGCCTCTGTTGTGTTAAAAGTTGTGTTAAGAACAGAATGAGGTCTCAGCAGCTTGTTTGTTTCTCCTATAGACTTTCTCGGTAGAATTTAGGAGGCCTGAGCCTTCCTGTGCATCTACAAGTCTACAATTAAGTGGAAATAATATTTCCTCTGCTACAAAGTTATTGGGATATTTGGTTCAGGGGGAGGTGATATTAGACCTGTTAATCCAAGTTGCCACAGTGTATATGTCCAAAAACAAGGAAAAAAAAGTGTGGGAAAAGAAGAAAAAAATAGCACATACTTAGTAAATTATAGGTTCTAGTTTAAGTTTTCACCAGTTAATACTCTGAGGAAAAATAAAAAAAAATAAAAAATTCTTTGCTCTCTCCAGTTCTGATGTTAGTGATTTTAGGGTGGTTGTTTTTTTTTCTAATTACAAGATCATGAGCTGTAAACATTGCTCCAGGATTAGGAGTGTCCTGAGTTTGATTTCAGCTGAACCAAGCAGGCTTTTGTTTTCCCTTGTGTAACCCTTTGCTTTCAATCCTCTAGCCTGAGAAGTTACATAGCAAACTGTTCTGCTGCTAGGAGCTCATCTGAGAATGTAATACCTGAGTCACTAAAAGATGGAAAACACTCTTCTCAGCTTCATCCTCCCACACTACTACAAACAATGTGCCATTTCTACCCCAGGTTTCTGGCTCTGTATCTTCCTACTTTAGCTGTCATCTAATAAACTCTACTTGGGTATGAAAGAATCACAGTCTGGGTTTCCTGAGTTTGAAAATAAAATTGTTCCACTGAAATTAATTTGTCTACATGATATTTTACATTAACTCTAAACTGTTCTCTGGTTTCTATCCAAAAGTGCAGGTTCTGTTTTAGTTACAAAGCTTAACCACATAGGTTTTTATTCAGTACATAAAAGCTACAATGATTTTCTCATTCCAGAACTATTGTTTTTTTCTCCTTATATATTTAATTCAAGAACCTAGTTGATGCCTTGCATGAGATGAATCACAAGCTAACCAAAGAAGTGCCAAAAGCTCTGTAGGACTGAACTAAGTGTTCAAGTTGAAACAAACAAATCCATTTAGTTTTGCATGAATAAGTGTTGTTTATTGAGTTTTTCAACTTGAAATCAATTGTGGAATGACCAAATTAAATTTTCTATTTGGAGGGACATTTGGACCCTTGGAACAGTTTAAGGTGAGAAGCATTACCTGCCATGGAATTGGAAAGCGCAAACCTAAAGTCAAAACTGTTTTGTAATATTCAGTGTCCAAGGTGCCAAGGACCTGACTTTTCACGTCCTAATGTCTGAAGTGTTCCAGCAGAATTCAGCTATGACTAGCTAACATTATTTCAAAGTAGATCTCAGATCTCAGGGTGGCTCTCTGAAAACGTGTAATTAGTGACCATCTGGAAAAGTTAGATCAAAATTACTTGCTTAGTATCCTATGAGAACTGTCAGAGGCAAAGAAGGAACCTAATTTTCAGCATCTCCATGCAGGTGGCTTTCCTTCTAGCAATCCACTGCTTACTGCATTTCACACCTTCTGCCTGCCAGAGCCAATGAAGCAGGAGTTTTGTAATCTTCAGTTTATAACCTTGAGGAAACCCAGAGGAGTTTTCTTATAATGGGGTTCCCTGTGTAACGCTGAGTTTCTGTAGAACAAATATTCTATCATCATGCCATAATGGTGTATCATCATGCTTGTGCCCAAGGGTTAAAATTAAAGTTTCAAAAGCAGTATCAATGTTACCATCTCCTATGTGATAAAAGCTTGCATTTTACCTTGCATTCCACCTTTAAAATATTGGTTTTAATGTTTTGTTTGACTCTTATTTACAGTCTTTTTTATGTCTTTTACATTGCTTCTTACCTACCTAAATAATTCAGCTTAACCACCGACCAGCTCCCAAACTACCAGTTAGCCCTCTTGCACTATCTACTCCCTGGTTTAGCTGGTGCTCATTATTTACACCACTCCCTGAAATACTCATCTGAATCTATTCACATATTTGTCCCGGTCTCTTTGTTCAGTTAACCCCAATTCTCTTCCTTTGTCCACCTTGGTTGTTTGTCATGCGCTAAACCTCATCTTCCACACAAGCTCCCAGTCCTTGTCTCCTGCCTATACACATGGCAATTCATGATCACAGAATCATAGAATGGTTTGGACTGGAATGGACCTTAAAGATTATCTAGATCCAACCCCTCTGTATTGGCAGGGACACCTCCCACTAGATCAGGTTGCTCAGAGCCCCATCCAACCTGCCCTTGAACACTTCCAGGGATGGGGCATCCACAAGTTCCCTGGGCAACCTGTTCCAGTGTCTCACCACCCTCACACTAAACAATTTCCTCCTATTGTCTAAAATCCCACCCTCTCACTCATCATGATCCTTCCATTTCTTTCTCCATGTATATAATAATCACAAACTCCTAAATTCCACTTTTGTGTGCACTGCATTCAAATTATTTTGTTTTCTCTTTTGCAATCTGTCAACAGAAAGGTCCCAGAGAAGCACACATTTTGTGGTGCTTGGCTGTAATCACGTGAAGAATTGTCTGTGCAGCCATGAGTAGTTTCCCAGCTGACAGACTCTTCAGAGTTTACAGCTAAATCTCCAGCAAATCTTTTCTGAACACTTGCAAAAAATATTTTTCACATGTGGATATGTGGATAGATTTTCAGAAGAACAGCAAGAATATTTCCCTAGCATAAAGCCCCTCCATTCTTTTCAAATTTAATATGTTTACTTCAACAACTGGATGGAGTAAAACTTTTAAGGTAAAAACCCACATTTCCAACACTGGCAACACAACACACTTTTTTGTCTAGCCCTGTTCTCATAAAGGCTTACTTTATTTTATCTGTAAATTGAGAAACAAACAAGAAAATAATGAGGCTTAGGAAAAGCATCTGGTAAGATTTTTTTCAGTCCAAAACCCATTTGGCAAAGTTATAAGTAACTAAAACAGGTGTCTTGAAGTGAGAAATGTTGGGACATCTTCACTACAGACTGTGCTGTCAGATCCAATTGTACTACATAGTTAGAAACACTGTGTATTAATTGTCTCCAGTGGACTAACCTCCAAGGTGCCAAACCTCGAAGGGATTTCCAGCTTTTTTTTGATAATGATGAAGAATATTCGAACAAAAATGTATGCATTAAAAATACTCTTCCAAGTACATATTACCATCCTCACATAATTATATAAGCCTAAGGTCCACCTTTCTAACTGTCTGCAAAATTACGGTCTTTACGGTATACAGGAAGACTATATATTTTTATATACATAATACTTACATGCATTAAGATTATAAGGTGGTTCTCCAATCTTTTTTAATTTAGGCTGCTCCTCACTCAAGTAGCTCCAGGTTACTTAGTAGTTACTCAATTCCATACAGGTCAAACTTGAGGGTTTTTTTTTCAGTTCAGCTTCTATACCTAGGAATGAAAATATATCATATGGAAAAAGTGAAGTGTTTTCTCACCTTGAAGACCAGAACTGCCAATTTTTAATCTACCTGACAAGACTCAGTGGGACTTTTATTTTTTAAGTCAAGATACCTGAATAATATAATCCAAATTTTCAAAGAAGCTAATGACTCCCACATCTAGTGGATGTTACTGCAAAATGTCCTACGTGACTCCTGTGATGCCTTGTCCTAAGGCAGCAGTAGAGAGTTGTTTGGAGACTCATGGGGAAGAGCTCACTGCTCAGGCTCTGCTGAGTCCAGGAGTACCAAGACTTCCTGTACCTTGGATCTGAGGACATTAAGACTCTTTTTTCTTGCTGGTAAAAGACCAAATGATTCAGATCCTCTCACACTCAGGATTGCCAGAGGGGCATGGGAGATGTTTGGTTTTGTCAGGAAGCAGTGATTCTTGTCAACTGGTTTATCCAAAACTACTTTCTTCCTTCTGACTCTGCTTGCTGGGAGTAATTACTGAGCAGATGAATTCCAGTCAACAGCTAGGATCAGAAGTCAAAAAGGGGAATCTTTAACAAGTTATTTATTTTGCCATCCCCATTGAGCTATTTGTGGCCCATGGAAGCTTTTATACGTGGGTAACAAAGAAGTCTTAAATTTGCCATCTAAGCCTGAAGGATCTCTTCAGTTATGCTGGGATTGTAGTGGATCAGTGGGGACAGGAATTAATGCTGGAGCTGGGGAAGTCTCCCAGCTGTGCATTCCAGACCCAGGGAAGCCTCAGCTGCTCTCACAGGCTGCACAGTTGTGCAAAGTCACTGCAAGCTCCATTCCCTGGGCTGGCATAATGCTAGATCACACCGAGTGTGCTTTTAGGGATGACAAGCAAAGGAACATTTGAGCTGAAATGGAGCACCAGAACATTTGGAAGCTGAGAAAAGGTATGGCCAAGGAAATTAATTTTTTCTATGTGATCTGTAACTTAATACCACTGCTGTTAAATGGCCATCCTTAAAAAAAAGGCAAAAAAACCAAAACAACAACAACAAAAAAAAGCCCAACAAAACAAAAGCAAAAAAAAAAACAACCAACAAACCCCAAACAGTAAAACAAAACTGAACTTTGCAAACACCTATTTGAGATTTAGGTTAAGGTTTGAGCAATTGAATTCTTTGGCAATTTGAAAACTATGCTTTCAAACAGAATTTCCTATGTTTTCTGGTTGCCAGATGGGGATTAATTGCAGGTAAATTTTGAATCAGTGCAGTGAGCAGTATTCCCTGGTAAGCTGAATCTGTCAAGAGGATTCTTATTTTGCTTACAGGTCAGTTTTTGAAGTATTTGCTTTTAGAAAGTTGTAAGCTAAAACTTCACAAAGCTATTGAGTCCAATAGGAAAGATGTATAGAAGATCAGACGAATCTGTATTGCTCACTGCAGTCCATAGAGATTGCTACACTCAACAGTTTGATATAATTATTACTGTCAGTTTGTTTAGTTGCTTTAATTTACATAGCTTACTTTTGGTCACATAGATCAGTCTTTCCTGATGCCAAGCATATGTAAAAAAAAACCGATTTTTTTTTTCTTAATGTTCATAATGTTAGAGGTATTTTCACATCCTGAAGTTCAAATGTATAAATGCAAGATCCACTAAACGCATTAGGTTTCGGCCCCAGAAATATTAGATTGTTTTTAGAAATGGGCAAAATTTTCAGCATGGTCTAAATGTTTTTGAGCCCAGTTCTCACTGGAAATTAATGTCCTATTGATCTCTGCGTGCTATTGGCTGACCACTCACTGAGTGGGTTTAGAAATACATTTTATCTTCTAGTTTTGGATTTTGCCTCATTTAAAAAAACATATATACTGACCATGCTGTTGCAATCTCACATGGATACACAGAGAATAAGGCAGATACATTGTTTGAGGGATCAATACCCTCTTGTCTATAGTGATGCCCTGACACACGAAGCACCTGAAATATTGGCATGATTTCCTGGGATATAAGGACTATCTGATCATACATGCTAGCTAGAGAAATCATCAGTCATTATGCAGAACTGATCTTCTCAAGCTCCTGCAAATTTCTGCTGTAGATTTCTTTCTTTTAATTTGGTTCATGTTGAAATAGAAGCAAGGAAAATTGATTTTGATGGTTCTAGTTCTAGATGACCTTGTAGTCTTGATTAGTTTTCAGGCTGTATATCATGGAGAACATTTAGTCTTCACTCTTCTTGGCAGAGTCAGCTGAAACACGTTTTAGTCAGTGTGTGCTGAAATGGAGCGATCTTTCAGCTAAGCCCAAGTGGCAACTGGAGCCTAAGTTTGACTAAGGTTGCTACCTTTACAACTGTATCAAGGCAGAGTTGCTAAGTAGTGTAAAAAAAAAAATATTAAAAAAAATTCACTCTTTCTAGGCTGCATTTGATTGGTTAGGTTTGTATCTTGATCTTTTTGTTTAAGCAACCAGATCTGTGCTTCAGGAACACTCCTTCATATATTATAAACTCTACATTAGAACTAAAAGGAGGCAAAGGCAACACGGTTAGAAATGGCTTTCATTCTAATACCCTATTTTCCATCATTCATTATTTAAAAAAATATTTTAGGCTGAAATTTTCCATGCTTAGCTCCTATCAACATTTATTTTTCAACCAGGAGAATACCAGGGAGAAAAACAGTCTCTGTTATGAAAGAATTCTTGCCACATTAAAAAAATTAAAAATTGCATAGATGATGCAATTAAGAATTTAAAACAGAAATTAACATGGAAATATGAATTACTTTGGAGTACATCATGCTCTTACTGTGAGGAAAATTAATTCTAAGTTAACTAAGCTTTAAGGACTCATAAGTTGGCTTTAAGCACCAGTAGTGGTAGCTATAGTTAAAGAAAGGTGTTCTTATTGCACATTTTCTATTGGTTAAAGAACAGATTTTGCTTGGTAAAAGAGGACTGTGAGTATTGTGAAATTTTAAATATTCACAATTACCATGTTATACTTCTGGCTTTTAGCTTTGAAGAGAATACAACTTAAATTACTTGGAATATACTGTGACAGCTTGTGGATTTGCAAGCTGTGCAAGAGAGAGGTGGCAACAGTTGTTGCAAATACACATTGGTTTGAATTCCAGATGAGCACCTACCTTGTCTGTGATGCACAAATGCATGTGTCTTTTTCTATAAGCATGTCTTGACATATTAGCTATTACAGCAGGAGAAGCAGCATGTGCAATAAGTTTATATAATGTTTCCTATCCTATTCAAATGTGCAGCTGCAGATTCCCTGATGTGTGCAGAACTGTGCTCACTAAAGCCCTATTCTCATCCGCTGTAGTAACATAAACAAAATTGTACAGTACTGTGGCCTATTCCAGAAAGAAAAAAAAATCTTAATTTTACTTAATATTTTTTTGCATAGGGCTACTTCTTCTCAGACCATGTCACCTTATATCCATCTTCTGATACAAATGCAGCTCATGATACTCAGAACTGGATATCCATCTTCTGTGCAGAACGGCATTGCACCAGGAAGACAAACTGTTCATGTTTTGCCTCACACGCATGTCAACCATTGCAGAGCTCCATGGATGCCTAATTTTACATGGCTTTCTTTGTGTAAGTCCATCTATATAGGTGCTTTCTGCCTTCAGGAAATTATACAACAAATACTATTTTATTATACTGTGATCCTGTAGTTATAGATGTGGGTCAGTCTATTTTCATGTGTGCTTATATAACTAAATTATTTGTTCCCAGCTGAAAGTTGGCTTACATTCCACAGACAAGAGCAACCCTATTACTTGCAAAATGATTAAATGTTTTAATAGAAATAAATATATAAACATACTGTATTCATGTATTCCACTATAACTTTATACTCTTCTTTCTTGTTCAGATATATTTAGCTAATATCTCGTTTTCACTGGATGGATGCTCATAGCTACCTCATCTGAGACAGGTGAATTCAGAAATATTATGAATGGGAAGAAACCATCATCACCATGTAGGAGAGTTTTTGCCAAAAGTTTCTGGACTGAGAATTGCAATTCATTTATTCATGTAGTCTAGAATGTTAGGCATGTATCTGAATTAACTGTATAGTTAATTAAAAGCAATTGACTTTTAATGCATATGTTTGAATCCCAGTGTAAGGAACATTCTTCACTCCTTTGACTTCATACAAAGCCTAAGCTCCAGACTCAGCACGTAAGAGCAATGCCAGAAGTTAGCAGTTAAAAATAGCCCCTAGGTGAGGTCTGTGCACTAACAGTACCCTTGCACATCATCATCACTATGATTACTTCTGTGAGTAAAGTGAAGAATATGCATGATGCTTTCAGGACAATCAAATATTTATGAAATTACTAGTTACATCCATGCTTGCCCAGATAAGTGATGAGAGGGGAAAACATTATCTCTTTGGAGCCAGAAAAGTACATAGTAGGTTTTTAGCCAACAGACTCCCAGTTCTGTGCTTAAAAGGCTTACAAATTTTAAGTGTTCCCTGGGAATTTGCCAGTGTCCCCAAATGCAATATTTGTTCACTGCAGTTCTAAAACTCTTTCAGTTTTAACTTAATTTCTCCAGTTTAAGATTTTGGAGGTTAGCTAAAATGGGGTAGATATGCTTCCCAGTACAGTACTATAATGATTATAATGATTGTATGGTTCATGTTCCCATGACACATCATCTTCTTTCTAAAATTTAAGCCACAGTGGATTTTCAGTTTGCAAAGTATTCCTTGGGGGTTAGAAGCTAGGAGGACTCAGTGTGAAGTGGTACGTGAAGCTTGCCTTAGAACATGTGAAAATGAACTAGTTTCAGCAAAAGTATCTTTTCTGTAGTTCAGTTCCTCTTGAGCGCTTGAGAGCATGCATCAGGTCTGTTATCACTGCATGCTGAAATCAAATCATCTTGTGGGAAACTGTGAATGTAAACCAACATGAGTAGATTCTTCGATGAACAGGCATCAGCCTGCACAGACTACTAACGTATGCAGTTCTGTACTGGAAACAAAAAAGAATATCCTGTCTGCTTTGTTGTGGCAGCCAGGAGACCAAGTTCTTCATTAAAATGTGTGTGTCAAACCTTGAAATCTATAGCAAGCAGGTACTCCCACCCCTTACTTTTGTGTGTAATTATTTTGGAGACCTTAAGGGGCCTTCCAGTACCTGAAAGGGGGCCTACAGGAAAGCTGGGGAGGGACTGTTTACAAGGGTGTGTAGGGATTGGACAAGGGCCAATGGCCTTAAACTAGAGCAGGGTAGATTCAGATTGGATATTAGGAAGAAGCACAAATACAGGCTGGGAGAAGAATGGCTAGAGAGCAGTCCTGAGGAGCAGGACTTAAGGGTGGTAGTAGATGAGAAGCTCAACAGGAGCTGCCAGTGTGCACTCCCAACCCAGAGGGCCAACAGCATCCTGGGCTGCATCAAAAGGGTAGTGGTTTTAAACTGAAAGAGGGGAGATTTAGGTTAGACATTAGGAAGAAATTATTCGCTATAAGGGTGGTGAGGTACTGGAATAGGTTGCCCAGGGAGGTTGTTGATGCCCCATCCCTGGAGGTTTTTAAGGCCAGGTTGGATGAGGTTTTGTGCAACCTGGTCTAGTGGTAGAGGTCCCTGCTCATAGCAGGGGTTTTGGAACTAGATGATCTTTAAGGTCCTTTCCAACCTTAACAATTCTATGATTCTATGATTCTACACTATGAGGGTGGTGAAGCATGCAAACTGGTTGCCCAGAGAGGTGGTGGAGGCCCCATCTCTGCAGACATTCAAGGTCAGGCTTGATGAGGCTCTGAGTAACCTGATCCAGTTAAAAAGGTCCCTGCACACAGCAGGGGGGCTGGACTAGATGACCTTTAAAGGTCCCTTCCAACCGCACACATTCTATGATTCTATGATTTTTCTAGGAATACTTGTTCACTCTCATCATTATTTTCTAGATAATAAATGAGATTTTAGCAGACTGATTTCCTAGCATGAGGGGCCAGCACGTAGCTTAAAAGTCCAGAATGAAAACTCCCTTTTACTTTGTGAAGCCCCTATTTACATGTACATATCTTAATCCATGATAGCAGGTATACAGCCACAATGCCCACTATTCAAGCCTAGAAATGCTAAGAGTTGCCTCCACAAAGCCTGATGACTCAGGATCAGCAACAATGGAATATTAATTTCTCTGATTCTAAATAACCCATTCATTGTCAGTCTCAGAAACAGGCCCCAGTAATATTCTCTGTTGCTTGACAAAGAGCGCAATGCTACTGCTGCGTGTCCATGTGACATGATGACACTGTAAAAATGTTATAAAGGACACACTTCTTGTTGTCCTGCAGGGGAAATTGGGCCTAACAGCTACCAGGAGATGCTCTGTCTCTTGCTTTAATTGCAGTCACATTTCACAGCCCTAGTGGATACCTGTTCTGCTGCAATCCTAAATCTGAATTCTCAGGTAAGGTAAACATCTTAGCAATGTCCAAAAAAGCTTGGTTCAGTGTTTGGTACAGCCTAGCTGCATTTTCTCTTTTTCTTCTATTGCCTTTAACCATTGGTGCCAGGCTTTTGCATTAGTCACTTCATGGAGAAATCCATTTGCTCAGCCTAAACCTGTGCATTATCCCACATAAAGGAAGCATTTATCGCCTGTTAGGTGCAATCTCTCTTACATCATCCATACCTTTTTAAAACAGAGTGTTGGAACACACTATTGGATAAAAAAGGACTGAAACTAAAGAAAGAAGAGTCTGCATGCATACTTTGAGTCATCGAATCATATGTCTAGTAGAAGCAATATTTGGGATTCTTTCCTCTTCTTCTACTCCTGGACCAATTTTTATTTTACTAGGAATGTCCACACGTGGTTGTGAGTCACTAAGTCTGACACATGTTGGTCTGAAAACTGTTCTCTTGCTCTCCAGGGAGAGCAAGTTAGAGCAAGTTCTCACCCTGCCATTGCATCCTAAGGGCCTTGGATGGGACTTCCTTCTCCGTTCCCTGCACTGCCAGGCTTTGCTGTACAATTAGACCCACAGGACGAGCTATTTATTCACTTCCAGATATTTTTCAGCAGCAGTTACACTTCTAGAAATTCTAGCAATAATAATTAAAATAACCCCTTTGTTTGTTGCCTATTTCGGCAGAATTCTTTTCCACAGAAGGAATGCAGGCTGCAACCCTTTCTCATCCAGCTTCTGTTCCCAAGAGTGATGTTTGTTCCTGTGCTGCCTCATCAACTTGCCTTCTTTATGCATATTTAAAAATACAGCCTTAGCTCTCAGAGTGACTACTAGCTTTTGGATGACAGGTCTACAGTATCCAGTGTGAACAAGCCTTCCAATGTAATGCTCTGCTGTGAGGCTGCTGTAATCTTACGCATGGTTGGAGCCAAAGCCTTTTGCTAAGGGAGATGATAGTGGCCCTCACACCTTAGAAAGGAGCATGAAGGATTAGAGTTCTATGTCCGTGGTGGTTGCCCTCTCCCCCACCTGTAAGTAAGATGTTGATTACTACCCCTTCAAACTTCTAGTAAACTCCATTTTTAAAGACCCAAATCTTCTGCTGTTCTAGCTTTGCCTGACACAGGTTCCCTCCCTTCTTCCCCCTTTGCTTCCTTGCCCCCTCACACTGTGTTTGCCCCTTTCCACATCACTTGTCCTCCTCTGTGGTAAATCTCTCTTTTACTGCTCCCCACCTTTCCCCTCCTTATTTTTACCAATTTCTTTTTTTGCCTGTCATCCATTTCAGACCACACAATCTCTACCATACCTTTGTACCACTCTTCCCTGCCACTTGAGCTGGTGGCCTCTCCTGCTTCCTTCAACTGATTCAAGATTTTGACAGTGCTCCAAGCCCTTCCCTAATGCCCAACCCAAATGTCCAGGCTTCTAACCAGTATTCTCCTGGCTCATCAATACTTCCATTAGAGGTCCTAAGTTGCATTTGACCCACTTATACAAATTAATTTTTCTGCTTTTACATCTCCTTATTCTGGTCCAATACTTCCCAAAATTTTCATGGATGATATTACTCTGGGTTAACTTCTGCACTGACAACCCCATAACTTCCGTAGCTGCCTTTGAATGTCTCCAGGATGAAGACAACTTCTGGAAATCTTTGCAGTCTTGCAACTTCGTGGAAATCTTTGAAACATTTTATTACAAAGTCTTAGAACTCCTACTCATAGAATCATAGAATGCCAGGTTGGAAGGGACCTCAAGGATCATCTGGTCCAATGTTTCTAAGTAGTAATATCATTTAGATGAGATGGCCAGCACCCTGTTAAGCTGAGTCTTAAAACTGTCCAATGTAGAGGAATTCAGTGCTTCCCTTGGGAGATTATTCCAATGTCTACCTGTTCTCATGGTGAAAAATATTCTTCTGGAGTCCAATCTGAATGTCCCCAGGAGTAACTTGTACCCATTACCCCTTGTTTTTTCTATGTGACTCCTTGTAAAAAGGGAGTCTCCATCTTCTTAGTAGCCACCCATTATGTACTGGTACACGGTGATAAGGTCTCCCCGAAGCCTTCTCTTCTTAAGGCTGAACAAAACCAGTTCTCTCAGCCTTTCTTCATATGGCAGCTCTCTAGAAATAAGCTCACCAAGGCTGCAGCTAGAGTGAGTGCATCCCAGTGCATTTTGGGCTGACCTGGCTCGAAAATGCTGCAGAATCTTTCAAGTATTCAAGCTCAGGTTTCCCTCCCAGGAAAAAGACTGTTGCATGCCCAAGTCTCACTGTGGTACGAGGTTGGGATTCTGCCAGGGCACACACTCAGATTTGAAAGCTAGGAAGTATTATGGGTTCTCCAGACTAGTGTGGCATCAAAATCAACTTTGATAATTACTCCGGGATTAGCAGCAAAAAAACCCAAACAGCTGATTGTCCTTGTAACTTCCACAGGGAAGATTCTAATGGGTCAATTGTCATTTCCTCTCATCTGCGAGGACATGAGGTTCTCTGGAGGAGGAAAGGACACTGTTGAGAACTGGATCACCATGTGCTGCAATTTGCCTGTCTTTCTTTCTAGCAGGCACATACACCATCTCCCCTTACCCTGGACTTCTTACAACTTTCATGCTTCTATTTTCCTGGCTTAGATTTGTACATAGTATATACAACCTTGATTTTTGCCAGTGATTGCCATCAAGCCCTCTTTCCTGTCCTCCTGTTTTGGCTTGGGGAAGAATCATGTGTCAGACTGGTGACTGTCACTGGTGAGAAAGGTCACACAATGAGCTGCACAGGTTGCTAGAAGAAGGGTGATAAGATGTCACGTGCAGGCTCTTTTTTAGAAATAAGGACATCTTTAAGGTGTCTTAGCCTGTATTTCAGAAATCAAGACCCCAGAAGCTCTAAGCAATTTGGTGAAATGTAAAGATTGATTCTCTATTCTCAGTTTATTTTTAGAAATTTGCTGAGGAGACATTAGATCACATGATGGTGTAAATCCAATATGCAAACTGAATCAATAATGCACATTTGTTTCCTCTCACCACCTTAAATGGTATTCAAGATTTGGGATTTGGAAGCCGTGTATATGGATGTTCATGCGCATGCTCTTAGAAAAATAATCAGTATTTGGCTACAGCACAAACACCTATTCAACAAGTTACAATAGGCAGAGAGAGACCAAATTTAGCTACTCCCAAATCTGTCATTAAACATTCTGCCAAAATCACATTCACCGCCATACTTACATATAGAAAACAAGTGTGCAAAATGCTCTCTCTTTGGAATACAGATGGAAGTCTAGTGTTCAATAAAATGGCAACAGAACTAATGTTTAAAGAACACATTTGAATAACGTTTAATCTATTTTTACTCAATAATTTTTATTGACAAAATAATGGGTTGATGATATTATTACACATCATGAGCTGTCACAATATGATTAGGGCAAGGACTGCAGAAGAGAGAGAACAGAAGGTACCTTTATTAAGTTCTAAGGTCCTTCTACTTTAATCAAAGACCTACCCATTTGAAACTACTGATCGAATAAAGGAGCTCTGCTCTGGTTCAGATACGTAGTTTCAGACTTCCAATATATCTCCTTCAAGGATCTTTTCCGCCTGAGTTGTCATTTTCTGTAAGAAGCTACACTTCTATGACTTCTACAAGTAGATTAAATAGATTAGGATATAACAGGGTTTTACAATGTCTATGTTTCCCTTTAGGATTTTCAAAGAAAAAGGGACAAAGTCTTTCAAGCATAAATAAAATAACTGCGGGACAACTCATTATTTGTATTCTTAGAAAGGCATCTTCATAACAGGGTACGATACACCCTCCCCCAAAACCTCAATGTCATCTGGAGAAATAATCAGTACAGGTCAAGAGTCCTAAAGAGTTTTAAATAGCACCAAATTTTATCATCCTTCAGTGTCTTCTGTAGAGCCCAGCTAATTTAATGCTACACTAGAATAATCTAGTTATTTGGCAACTATCAGCATAAAAACATTTCAATATCATTGGGAAATGATTTTCAGAAAAGCACCGAATGACTTCAGTTACAGTTTATTCTTTGTTTCTAACCCATAAATTGCCTGAACTAAGTATTCACTGGTGGAAAGTAGGTATTTTCTCATCCTTTACTATTTTTTGCATTTGTGTTTTAGAAGAGTTTAAATGTATATTATCATTAATTATTACAATTAGGTTAATACTGTTTTCTGTAATTAGTTTCTAATGAGCATATGTTCAATGACAAAAACTGCAGCCTATATGCAATACCATTTGAGCTGAAGGAGTGTGAGAAATGTTCATCATAAACTAAAACTCATGTATTGCGTTTAGGCACCAATCCTGCAAACACTTAGGCGTGAGTCCCATTTTACTGCTGCGAGAAAAAAACAGTTTAATAAATATGATAGTGTGGTAAAAACTAAGCAAAGTCACATCTGAATTGTTTGATCATGGCCATAATTTAAGGAAGTTTGATTCTTAAATAGTTTAATACACATTCTTAAGTTAATACTCTAATGAATGGAGGCTGAGACTGAGAAGTTTTGTCAGAGGACCACCTCTATCCTGTGTCCAGTGCAATGCTGTCCCCACCATGTAACACCACTGTAACACAGTATGTATCCATAATAGCAAAAAGGGAATTTTTTTGTTCTTGTACAAACCACTTTATTAGTTATTATGACTTTGTAAGTGAGCATTTTTGCCATTAATTTATTTCTATTGATATTTAATGCTGATATTTATTAATGGATATTTATTATTTATTAGTGTTTCTGTTCTAGTAACTTGGGTCAAAGTCATCACTGTAATTGTAGAAGGAAACCTATATAAAATCAAGAGAGTTTGACCATTGATCATTACTGGAATTAACAAATGATATATTGAGATTTTAGAGTTATTTTAAGAGATATACAATAATATGCCCAACTACTAAAAAGTCAAAATTCACTTTGCCACTTTTTGCCTTAAGGACAGAGTCATCTTAGGGAAATATTCTGTGTTGTGAAAAAATATTTAGAATTAGTATATTTAAAGTTATGTTCTGTGCTGTTTTATACTTTGCCTGGAACTATATATATATATACACACTTTAAGAAGTACAATATATACAACTGATTGCAATCCTCCATCCTCCCTCTTCCCCAGTCTAGTTAGGCCTCGTGTAGGTCTATTTTGCTTGATGTTCTTTTGCCTAATAGACCTCCTTGCAGGTGAGGGAGGTCCACCATGGACAATCCCACAGAGTAACAAGGGCCTTCATTTTTTACTGTTTTCTGAACAAGTGACAGATATAACTGCCAAAGACAGTGTCTCTCTTTGTGAATAAAGGGAGACAATGGAGAGAATTTAGGCAGGTGGCACATTTGAAACTACTTTTAATTTGTAAGCTGTGTTTTAAATGAGACAAGGCCTATGTTAAGGAGTATTTCCGTGCTGAATTAACCCTCTATTTCTGGAGTGCAGGGGGATCCTGGCTTTGGGATCCTGGCTCGGGGCGGCCTGGTGTCAGACCTTCCCCTCGGGTGTCCGGGGGTCTCTGGAGGGCTGCCCCCGCCCGTAGCCTGCGGGACCGACACTTCCAGTGCTGCTGCGGAACTGTCCTACCTCTCTGGCCCAGGTCCCCTTTTTGTGGAGGACGGACGCCAAGAGCCGCAGAGGGGCTCTCCCCGGCGCCCATCACCCAGCCTCACCAGCACCTGGCGGGACCGCCGAGGGCCAGACACACCCCCGAAAAAGTGCAAGGCATTATTTTTGAAAGCGCCCAAAAATAGCGCGCGGCTGCTCGCACAAGTCTCCTTAATATTCTTTCAGCGTTGGCAGTAAATCAGGGCGAGACGATGCACCTCCGTCGGAGCCGCTGTCGGCGGCTGTATTTTCTTTCTTTTTTCTTTTTTTTTTTTTTTTTGGCAAGGGCGATGATCGCCGCCGGTTGTCGGTGGCCGACGGCTGGGGAGCAGCGGCAGCGCAGGCGAGGAGGAAGAGGAGCAAGAGGAGCAGCGGCGACGGCGGCGGCGGTTTCCCCTTTCCCCAGCCCTGGCTCGGCGGGCGCATGCTCACTTGTGCCCGCAGCCCTGGACCATATTTGTCAGGACTACTCGAGAGACGGAGAAAGAGAGAGAATTTTGGGGGGGTAAGGAGCGGCGGGTTCCGATCTAATCCGCAAGCCGTTTAGGGAGCTGCAATGGCAAAGGCTGGCGATGGGTTTTAATTTTCCCTTTAGGTGAGGATGAAAGTTAGAGCGCGAGAGATAAAGGGAGAGACGCACCTCCTCTCCCTCCCTTACGAAACGTATCTGGGGAAGGGGAGGGGGGCTTCTCCCCCACCACCTCGAGCAGAAAGGATGGAAGTTAATGCCGGGGAAAGTGGGCAAGTGAGTCGCAAGTGGCTGGGGAGCGGCTGGGGCACCGGGAATCTCACTAAATCATAAGTGTACGAGTGTGAAAGAGGAACAAAAGAAAGAGAGAGGTGCCTGGTATTTCTTTTTCTCTTCCCAAACACATGAAGGGAGTACATGTGTGTATATATATATGCGCTATATATTTATATACATACACAGGCACGCACGCACGTATGTGTATGTACATACATATATATACGGGGAGGGAGCTGTGGAAATGTGTTTGCGGGGGTCTTTTTTTTTGGGGGGGAGGGGGTTCCGAAGGGAGGGGGAAGGGAAGGGGAGAGACATTTTGCAGACTTGCCCCACCAATGAGCTTGTCAGTTGGCTCCATTTAATGACACTTACGGGGCACCGCCGCGCTGTTGGGAACAATGTGATGCGGGTGCAGCGGCCGGGTGGCGGGGAGGGGGGGACGGGGGGGGGCTGCATGGGTGTGCGTTTGAGCGCCGGGCGAGGAGAGGGGGGGAAACGGAGGGGAGGGAGGGGGCTCGCTGCCACCCGAGCCCCCCCTCCCCAGCCCCGGCTCTTTGTTCACACACGCTGAAGGACGGGGAGAAGTGCGGGCTACGAGGGGGCAATGCGCAGCGGAGAGGGGTGCGAAAAAGCCCCGGGTTTTTTGGTCGGAAGCGGCGAGAGGTGGCGGCTGCCGGGATATACCGGTTGAATGTACCGTGGGTCCCCGTGTGCGAAGGCCTCTTCAGCGCGCAGCGGAGAGTTTGTATTTTCCGTCGCTCCTGCACTTTGTGTGGTTGTGAGCGAGAGATATTTAAAATATAATAATCTCCCAATTTCCGCCATTTTGGGGAAAGTTTGCACACACACACACACCAAAAAAAAAAAAAAAAAAAAGCTCCTAGCAATTTTTTTTTTTAAAGAGGCGGAAAAAAAAAAAAAAAAGTCTTTTGCTTGAGTGCTCAGTTCCTGCCTCTGCGCGGTGCGTGCGCCGCGCTCGCTGCGGCAGACATGTGAGGCGGCGGGGAACGGCCCCTGGCCGCTCCGGGCTGCGAGCGGCGGCGGGGGCCGGCGCCTGTCAGCGCCTCCGGCTCCGCGGGCTGGCCGGGGGGAACTGCTCCCGGAGGATGGCCCCGGGCTGCCGGTGTATGTGACTGCACATACACGTGAGTGCGTATTTTGCTGAGGGCGGAGGGAGAGGGGGGGCGCAGGGGGCAGGGACGAGGACGCGGCTTTTCTGTGAAGTTGCGCGCTCTCGCCCCAAGTGCGGCCGGGGTGGGGGAGCGGCCCCAGCGTACACACCCGTCTCTCCCTGCCCGTCTCCGCAGCCGGTGCATATAACAACAGGATATAGGCACACTTGTTCTCGCTAACGTGTGTGAGGCGGTGTTTTTTCGACGGGAGGTGGGGGGGGGGGGAACACGGGTGGGAGCGGCGAACAACGGGAAGGCGCTCCCGCGGACGGCCGCCTGCCCCCGACCGGGGCCAAGATTGGCCGGCGGGGCGGCAGCGCCCGGGCTGGGGGGCGCCGCGTCGGGGCCGCAGCGGAGCCCGTTCGCCACCCCCTTCCTTTCCCCCCCCACCCCCGTGTCGGAGCGGGCGCACACGAGAGCGTGAGAGAAAAAGTTGGAGCGCGGCGCCGGGCGCTGGAGGCTGCGGGGCCAGGCGGGGGCGAGCCCTCAGGGGAGGCGGCGTGTGCCGGCCGCTCACGCGGGAAGGGGTGACTTCTCCGCTGAGGGATGCCCGGAGATCGGCTGCGGGCGGCCGGGGAGCAAGCCCCCGCAGTCCCCTAGATAAAAAACAGAGCTCGCCCTCCCTCCTTCTCCGCGCTGGGGGAGGGGAGGAGGGAGGAGAAGGTAACGTGTTTTTTTTCCATTTTTTTTTTTTCTTCTTTCCACTCGGAGACAGCCTCCTTTTCCCGAATCTCCGTCTCGGGGGGTGGAGGGGGGGTGGGAGGAAAAAAAAATAAGCAAAGGACCCGTAAACAAGAAGAGTCCCTCTCTCGTTGTGCAACTTCCTCAGGAACACTTTAACACCCAGTTCCTCTCCCACCCCCGCCCGCACTGCGCTCGCCCCCGCCGCCGCCCTCACGCCGGGGCAAGGGGGCACTCGTCCCCCGTTCGGTTTAATTGCCTGGGGCGGGGGGGGTGGAAAGGCGAATTCAGGACGGGCGGGCGCTTTTGTCTCGGTGGTTCTGCCCGAGCCTGGGGAAGACGCGGACCTGAGCCCGGGTTTTCTCCAGAAAGTTTCAAGTGCAGCAAAAACACGCCGCAAAACTGGCCAAGCAGGGACCTCTGGTGGTAGGCCCCGCGCGGGCTGCCGGCGCCGGGCAGCGGCGACCGCGCCCGCCCGCCCGCCGGGCCTCGGCCGCTGCGTTCCGGCCTCCGCGCTTCGCCGTTCTGCGGGGCGGGCAAGGGGGGCCGGCTCCGGGGCCCGCCGGTGCCGGGGCCCGCCGGCTCCCAGCCCCGCCGCCGCGGTGGGCCTGGCACATGGCCTGCGTGCGGGGCGGTCGGGGCGCGCCCCATGGCCGTGTCACTTGTCCCACCCGAGAGCGCGGTTTGAGCCCCAGTGAGTAACGACGCTTCCCGGAAAGGAGGCCGTGGAGATGCGGCAGCCTCCCGAGGCGGCGACGGCCACAGCCTCTTCTATTTCTTTTAATTCGCTGTGCTTATTAGCATGGTCTGTGTAAGCTTTACAGCGAAAGGTAGGATGAGTTATATTTTCAATGTTACTCAATTTTTTTTATTACTTTTTTGTTTCCCTTGTGTAGTTGAGTTGAGTTGCGTTGGACTGAGCATTTTTGACTCTTGTTTCTGCTCGTGAATGGATTCAGTCGTGGGTGCTAAAAATCAGGTAGTGAGCCTAAATGAAACTCGAGATACAAAAACTTAACTGTGTGTTGTTTTTAGGAATTAGTTTCTGTTTGGCATCGCGACACAGTTTTCTTAATGCAAATTTAAAAGCTGTTTTGGAAACCGATGCTTTTTACTAAGGAAGTTGTCACGTTCCCAGAAGTTAATATGATGAACATCTGTAAGAGAGAAACTCCTTCAAACTAGCGGCTGAAGGCAGTAAAGCATTCTGCTGAGATCCAGGTGGTGGTGCCGGGCACTTTTTTTTTACTGGTGTGGCTACTTCGACTGTGGTCCCGTTGGTCATCTCATGAACATGATGCTTTAATGGAAGTGCCTGAAGAAATCATCTTCTTGGATAGTTTTTGTTGTCAGTTGGGCAGTCTGGTGAACTCTGGTTTTGTTTGTTGTTGTGATGTATGTTTCACCTTCAGTTAAATGAGTTTTTCTTGAGTGTTGCTTTTAAAAGATCTAATAACTTACGAAAATGATTACATGGTAAGTCCTTTTCCTCTGACTTGTTCAGCTTTATTGGGCATTGCCTGTTCTGTAGGTGGTTGACTTTTTGTGAGCTGTTCCATTCAGCCTGGAGAAGAGAAGGCTCTGGGGAGACCTCATAGTGGTCTCCAGGAAAGCTGGAGAGGGACTTTTTACCAGGGCTTGTAGTGAGAGAACAAGAGTAAATGGATCAAAACTGCAAGAGGGGAGATTTAGGCTAGACATTACGAGGAAATTCTGTAGTGTTAGGGTGGTGAGATACAGGAACAGGTTGCCCAGGGAAGTTGTGGAAGCTTCGACCCTGGAAGTGTTCAAGACCAGGTTGGATGGGGCCCCGAGCAACCTGATCTAGTGGAAGGTGTCCCTGCTTATGCGGGGATGGGGGTTGGAACTACATGATGTTTAAGGTCCCTTCCAAATCAAACCATTCCATGATTGTATGATTTATTCTTTGGATTTTTCAATACTGCTGGTAAGTGGGATGATGGATCATGAGTGATGGGTGTGAGGAAACTGATTACCTAGCATGGAGGTTACTGAAGAAAGCAATACAAGGGTTGTAGTTGTAGAATGTTAGTGCACCAGTAGTAGGACTGCTGGTCAGAATGGGAGATAGGAGCTCTTTATGAATTGGCAAGAACGGGAAGTCTATAAATGCAGTAACCTGCTGAGTGTAATTAGGAGCTTGAAAAAGCTGAATTTAATTTTTTAAGGAGAGCAGATCTCCTGGAAGCTGCTAAGAACTGGCGGAAGAGGAAGATGAGGACACAAGTCAGATAAAAGGACTGTTTGGAAGTATATTGAATTAACTTGGGATAAGAAATAACAGTTTGAACTAGGTCAGGTGATACTCAGTTCAAAGTTGGGTGTGTCACCGTTCTTCTCAAGGCAGTGTCTGCATGGGGAAGGAGGCATGAATAAAGGCAGAAGTTTTCTGTAACTTTCTGTGTCTAGTTCAAGGAATTAAGATAAATTAAATACAGGATTTCAGAGGTATGTACTCAAGTCTTACTGTCTGAGTAGGTTAAACTGCCACTCAGGGCTGCACAGACAATAACAGAAATAGTCATGAAAGCATTGCAGAGGATATGCTTATTTGGCATGAGGTATAGGTTCTTTAAAACAAGGTGAAAGTTGCCAGTGGTAAGTTTCATTAGATGATGGGACAGCTTTGGTATTGGGTAACTATTGCTGTTGGAGTGTTCTGTGGATATTTGAAAATGAGATAAATGAAGGCTGTGTGTAACTGTGTTACCCAGTTTCTAGCACTGGCAGGGCAATACCCGTGTTAGCTTGCTGGTAAGAGACCAGACTGGGGTGAGGACAGCATGAACCTCCTTTAGCACTGGTACAGGCTCAGGCTTCATGTAATTTTGTAATGCATCTGGGCCAGATCCTTTCTGTGGGGATAAAGGATTTAAGATGATGTATTGGGAAGCAGGAACAAACGTAACACAGTTACGTACCCTGGAGAATCTAGCAGGCGGAAGAGTAGCGGCAGTTAAGAGGAAATAATGCAAAAGGCACATAATCAATATGAAATGTGGCCCATTTTCTGTTACAAGTGTTAAGAACGGCGAAGAATTGTAAGCTGTGGTCCCTTTTTGAATCTTTATATGTTATATATCTCATCTTTGAAATAACTCACCTGTAATAAACTTCATGGGCAGCAGGCAAAATAGTGAAATTTACTCAAACAGCTCTTCAATACACAGAATAGAAACATGGCAGAACTAGTAAAGTAGTTCCTAAACAACAAAAAATGAGATTTTGAAGGAAATGTGTAATCTGCAGTTCCTTCTTTTAATGAAACATTAAAATAATTGAACCAGTAAACAGATACAAAACAAAGCACGTATTAAAATGCGGTGGATAGCCTCAAAGCATTTTACCATTTCCTGCACTGTTCCTGTTGTGGTTGTTTTTCTTTAAGTGAAAAATCAGGTGGAAAAAGATGAAGGGTGAGAAAGAGACAAGCGTGGGGTGCAACCAGCTCAAATTGAGGATTGTGAGGAGAAAAGCAGGGCACACCCTGGTGGGTTTGCAGTGAGTTGGCTTTGCTTTTGCTGTCATTATGAAGCTAGCTTAATACAAAGTCTGTCTGAAATAGAGGGAGGGGTAACCCTGGTTCGCATGGCTTTGGTAGTGGAACAAGTCAGCCTCGGTAGTATTCACATTCTTGTATGTTAAATAAAGCTGAAGCTGATTATCCGCTTCTCCTCTGGTGTCTAGAAGTTAGTGTATTTGCAGCTCTGGAACACTGAGTTTGTCCCCTTGTGTTCCACGTCATTTTCCTGATTTACTATACAGAGAAAATGTGTCCCTGTAGCCCATGGGTACTATGCCAAGTGGCCTTCTCCTTGGACAGGCCCAAAATAACCATCTACGATGTTAGGACAGAAAATTCACCTGTTGCCTTTGCTCCCGAACATCTGTTAATGCTGGTGTCACCCAGCCCTGTGAGGAAGAGGGACCATGGCTCAGCCCTGTAAGGCCATTTCCTCCCTTGGGACCTCTTTTTGGCCCTTGGACCTGACCCTTGGTGCCACTTGCTGAGACCTCCTCTGGCTTCACATGCCTAGTTTTGCCTCTGCTTACAGGAGCTGTCAGCTGGAGAGAGGACCAACATGGGGCAAGTCTGCTAAGTTATCCTGCCCAGAAAACCCAAAAAGTAAAAAGAAGAATACACAGGGATGCATAAAAAGAAAAGACATGATATCCCAGACAGCTTATGCCTATCTGGCGGTGCTGACTGGTGGCTTTACTGCTGAAATCTCTCTCTGTTGTCCAGTGACTCGATACTGAGTTGGCCCAATAGGTTAGAAATTGTACAGACATTTCACCAGTGGCGTCTTAGAATTTAAAATTTGGTTAGGTGTCAGGTAGTTTTTTAAAGCACTGACTGAAAGAAATAATCCTTCTGTTATTACTTTCTGATGTATTCAGTACATAACCCTTCAATTATTTAAAAAATTACTTATAAGTTTAATTGGCATATTCTCTCCTGTTGCTTTGCTTTACATCTTTAGAGAGTCTTTCACCAGATGAAACTATCTCATTTTTAGTGCTGTTATTCTCATTAAGTATTTCCTCTGTGAGGCACTCATTTATTGTTGAACCAGTTGGTAAAAATGAAGGGTGTTCTAAAGAGTGTGTCTAATCTTATATGCTTGCTTATTTTAATGAATTCATTACATATGTTTGAAACAAAGTTAATGTTGAAATATTAAGATGCAGCGTACTCCTCCATAAACATTACAGCTTATGGCTGTGAAGACTCAGATACAGTTGCATCCCTAATAGTGGATTTTGGAGGTGCTTTTGGAAGATGACTGTTCCAAGGTCTTACTATTGTGTCCTGTCCTTCATGTCAGGTGGCGTTCAGTGACAGGCATAGGCACGGCACTGTAGCTACTTTGTCCTGTATTCGTCTAATGTTTTTACTACTTTTTGTGAACTGTAGCAACAGAAGTGATAGCACATGAAATCATTAAGGAAAGAGTTACACTAGTTTAAATAACTACATCAGAGCTTTAAAAATGAAAATGAGTAGCTAAGACATTCTGTAGTTTTCTTTCTTCTGTGATTTAGATGTATATGTTGCAATTCTTTCATCCTTTTTTAGTACCTCATTGCTGTAACAATTTCATTGGTTTCCATCTCCGTCCTTACTATCATCAGTAGAGGGATATAGCCTTATCTTTCATCTGTTGAAACTCAGCAAAGCTGGAAACTGATATTCTGTTAAATGTAATTCCTTTTGGTAAATTAATTTCTATCTGCATTGCCCTGTGACCTTTTCATCCCTACCAAGAACGTTTCTAAAGGCTGCAGATTGTTAAAGTACAGATTGTTCCTTTGATGTTGAATTAATTTTAAAGGGAAAACAATGATAAATACCCTATCAAACAATGGAATATATCTTACTGCCCCGAGGAAACTTTGTTAGGTGTAATTAAGTTAAAATTCGTATGTTTTCATGAACATTTCTGTTACCCTTTTATTTTTTTTTAACTTGCAGAGTTTACATCCTGCCTAAGTAGACTAGGCTCTTAAGGTTTTTTTTTCCCCATGTCCTTTTTTTTCCAACTGGTTCTGTTACAAAGCACGTCTATAATGAGAGTGGCACAATCGAAGACGGCAGCATCTGATGGAGCGGCCGACTGCTGGTCCTTGCTCTGTGGGACAGCGGCTGCTGCCAGGAAGTGCTTCCCTGCAGCCTCCCAGGTCTCTTCCCATCTTCTGTCATGCCTTCTGCAGAAACCCTTGGAACATGTTTTCTACACTAAGTAAACCACAGGAGGGTTGAGTGAAGTGTCCTCTAAATAGGGTGGTAATTTAAGATTACTTAGAAACTACAGTTGATCCAGAACACAGCTTTGTGTTTGCTTAGCCAAGCTAATTGCAGGGAGCTCATTACACCAATGTGCTTAAACCAGCATGTTTCATGTCCTTAAAATTTCCTGTGTTTATGGATAGATCCAATTTTTCAGCTTCTCCTTAGCAGCTTGGGTCTTGTGTTCTTGAGAGAAGGTCTGTGCCTCTGCCATCATGCTTAGTTCAGTTTGCTGTAAGCCTTCACAGAATCATAGAGTTGTCACGATTGGAAAAGACCTCTAAGATCACGAAGTCCAACTGTCCAGCCAGAGTGGGGAGAGGGGAGAGGGGGAACAAAACAACCCACCCAAACAACAATAACAACAAAAAAAGCCCTGCAACCACACAAAACCATCAACAACACACAACCCACAAAAAACCCACCATGCCCACTAGAGCATGCCCAGAAGTGCTACTACATCTAGAAGTTTTTTTTAATAACTCCAGGGATGGTGACTCCACCACCTCACTGGGCAGCCTGATCTGGTGCCTGATTACTCTTTCAGTAAAGGAATTCTTCCTAATATCGAGTCTAAACCTCCCCTACTGTAACTTCAGGCGTACCTCTTGTCCTATTGCTTCTTACTTGGGAGCAGAGGCCAATGCCCACGTCCCTGCAACCTCCTTTCAGGGAGCTGTAGAGAGCAGTGAGGTCTCCCTTCAGCCTCCTCTTCTCTAAACTAAAAAATCCCAGTTCCCTCAGCCTGTCCTCATAGGACTTGTTCTCTAGACTCTTCACCAGCTTGGTAGCCCTTCTCTGGACACGTGCCAATGTCTGGAGCTGTTCTGCTGTGGTGGGGTAAGGCTGGGTGCTCGGTGGGCTTGAGCTCAACGATGTGCTGTGCTCTTGGATCAGAGATCCTCCAAGTTGCATTGCAGGAGCTACCCTGAGGTAGAGTGGTGGATTTTGCCTGGAGGTGATTTTGAAATAAAAGGTCTGTGGTTTTGGGGGATTTCTCAGGTCTTACTGAATTTGTTTAGATTTACTGATATATTTGAAAATTTTGTGCATTGCTGTTACGGTTTTCAATACTTTCTCACAGAGGGTTACTGAAATTAGAGATGGAAAATACACATTGAATCATGTGATGGTTCTTACTTCGAACTTGTCATGTGGAATTTGTGAAGTGGTCTCAGAGAGCCTTTTGCTAACTATACATGTTGTATGAGATAAAGGGGAGTACAGAAGCTTTCACCCTAAGCAGTGGTTACTGACTGAGGTCCAGCTCCTGTCATCCTGTTGATTCTGTGTAGTGCCCCTAGTGTAATGAAGTACGCATGGAGTAAGATGTTATTGCTCAGGGTTTTAAAGAATTCTGCTTGAAAGGAGGAAAAAACAAAGGAGAAATACAGGGGTATCCACATTGTGGACCCAAAACCAGAGTAGTACCTGTCGGAAGTGGTGGTGTTACAGTGATTAGTACATTTTTTTTTTTCTGCTGAAAAATACGTAAATTCAATTATTTTTCATGCAGCAGAGTTAAGTAGCTAAGCATCTTTCTCCTCAAACTTTCAGTTAAAAGCTTTTAGAAAGCCTGCAGGTACTTCTGCTTGTTTTGCATCTTTTTCTGTTATCTGTGAGTGAACAAGTATCACTCATTCTTTCTCTGTGGAAATTCCAGATTTCCAGAGAGTGTTAATAGGTATTTGCAGATTTTGGGAGTGAGGTCCAAGTTAGAAATTAGATTTTAGAAAAAAAAGTCAGGCATGGGGAAGCTCTCTACCTATTTAATTTTCAAATACTTATACTTGCATCAAAAGTTTACTGTCTGCACTTAGAATACGGGGCTTAGAAAGTGTTTGTTAAAAAGTGTCAGTTTGAAAAGGGGTGAGCTTTTGCTAATAGTTCTCAAAACAAAGGTGGAGCTAATTTTGCCACGAATTGTTTCAGCTGCAGGCATAGCACGGAAGTTCTTCAGAAGAAAATCAATGAGTCAGATTTCATATTGAACAAATAGTAAATTAGGTGCCAGGCCACAGTTTTAAATACGGTTTCGTTTGTAAGAAGTGAAGAGGAAGAAGTTGGTGACAGTCACAACTGGCTGCTAGGAACTTTTGCAGTTCAGTGCAACTGATGCTGTGTCTGTGGCAGTGACAAGTGGGCCAATGCCAGGGGTCAGTGGCAAGGTTTGATTACTTCTATTGCTTGTATACATTATTTGGGATAAACTCCTGCCACAGAAGAGGATGTCCAAATCCACTGTATCTGAAGATAAATACTCTCTCCTCTCCTTTCAGTGTTCTGAGAGGTATCCAGTGTAAAGAAGTCTTGCAGAGTGATAGTTTTCTCTGGTGTGTGCGTGCTTCTCTACATGTAAATAATTTTCACAAATGCAACCCAAAATTTAGTGAAATTGTATGGAAACAGACAAGGAATATTTGGGTGTCTCAGTGAAAATGAAAGACAGTTTCAAATTCATTTATAGATTTTAATTTGCACTTGGGTGAAGCATTCACATCAGCACGTTGTTAGATATTAAGGAAAAGCAGTTCTATTAATCAGGGCTTAACGTATTTATTATAGGCAAGCACTCGTATCTTGCTTTCCTCAGAACAAGTGTTTTCTTAGGTGTACTTGATGTATGATTTCTCCATGTCAGTTTATTTGCAGTTTGAAATTTTTCAATTATCTCCAATACAGCCTCATTAATAGCCTCGTAGTGTATAAAGCAGGTACCGTTTTTTATGGTTTTCGCAAGATTTCTCCTTGTTATTATTGCACCGGTGTATATTATCAGCACTCTCGTCAGTTGTCCACTTTGCTAGTGTGCTGAGGGAAGCATTTGTTTCTAATTTATGAAATGTGTTTGATGAACTGTCCAGTGATAAAAACGTTAAACCACTAGGAGTCTTTTCAGATAAAATCTTATTTTTTAATTCTTTTTTAATTTGTTTTTTTTAGTGCATGCATCATGAATGAATCTGCCTCTAGTGGAAATGGTCAAGAGTTTGATGTGTTTAGTGCTATGGACTGGAAGGATGGCATAGGTACTTTGCCAGGAAGTGACCTAAAGGTAAGATACGTAATTTTTTCAGTAAGCGAAATAAAAATGTTAAATGCCAAAAGAATGCATTTCACAAGCTGGGGTGTAGGTATCTGCCTTTATGAATAAAACATGAATCTGCTGCTCTGAGTTAAGAGACTGTAGCCTGTTAGCTCTTAGCTCTGGAATTTCTTAATTCAGTTTCTAGTGCTGGCACAGACAGCCGTCATCCCTGTAAGAAGGCATAAATTAGCACTACCTCACTCTGTAGACAAAAGTAATCAAGTGCACATTATATATATAAAAAAAAAATCTCAAAAGTTAAGGGCGAAAATTCAATCCACTTAGAGCATTATATTACTGTATCACTAAGAATCTTTATACTGTCACTGACTCTCATGGTCTCATATTCTTAGTTCTTTTTACTTCTAAAAACAGTTATTTTTGCTGTGCTGTCATGTGGGTGACTCAAAAAATAAATCGAGTGCTTCTGAGCGTGGTAGATTTTAGAAAGTTGAATCATATTGGAATAGTACATTTAATTACATTTTTCACACTGATTGTATTTACTGAAGTAAATTATAACAGTTTTCTTTTGTTTTCAGAATATTTTATTTATTTTTTTTAGTCGGATACTTTTTACTATCTTGTCAGAAGATGTCTTCTGCTGCATTAACTAAAAACATAGCTTCAATACTAGAAACTGTATTGCACCTATTTCCTGTTGATCATAATAAATATTTTCAGATCATTCCATTTAGACTAACAGAGATGAGGTTTTCTCTTAGTCTATTTTTTAAAAAGAATTGCACAAGATCATGTGTGTTTTTTAAAAGAACTTTATGTTCCTCGGTGCCTGAAACAATTTTTATTGTTGAAGTAAAGAGTAAAAAAGTGTTTGAAATTCAGGACATGTTGTGTTGTTTTTGTCTGACTTTTTTTTAAAAAATCACAGAACCATACTATAGGATAGATTCACAGAATAGTTTTCCTTGGAAAGGACTTCAGGACACCATCTCTGAGCATCCCAGACATCAGGCTGACTTAGGTCAGGTTGCTCAGGGACTCGTCCACTACGTATTTGGTTATCTCCAGAGTTGGAGATACAGTGATTTCTCTGGACAACCTGGTCCAGCATTTGACCACCCTTGTAGTGGTTTTTTTCCTTTTTATGGATACTTTGTTGGAATTTCTCCTTTTGCAGCTTGTGCTTGTTGCCTATTGTCCTTGTACTTTGTACATGCTAGAAGAACCTGGCTCCATCGCATCTGTATTGTCGGATTAAGTACTGGAAGACAACAGAAAAAATTTTTCTTCTCTTCTTAAGACTGAGCAAACACATTCACTCAGCTTTTGCTTGCACGTCATCTGCTACAGCCCCTACTTGTTTTGTTGGACATCTGCTAGACTTGCTCCAGTATGTCAGTGTCTTTCTTGTACTGGACACAGTAGTCCGCATATGGTCTCATCTGTGTTGGATAGAGGGGAATAGTCAGTTCCCTTGACCTGCTGGCTGCCCTCTTGCCCTGGGTTCTTGTGGCTACCTTTGATGCTAGGGCACATCACTGACTCATGTTCAACTAATAGGTCTTCTTCTGTGAAGCTGTTCTCAGTCAGCCCCCTGGGCTGTCCTGGTGCATGCAGCTATTCCATCTCAGGTGCAGGGACTTGCATGTGCTTTTGTAGACCTTCATAAGATCTTGTTAGCCCATTTCTTCAGCATGTTGAGGTCTCTCTGAATAGCAACTCCAATGTGGTCATTTGCTTTTGCTGCCTGTAGCCATATAGAAGCCTTTGATGCATTTGCTAGTTTCTTCTCCAACTGAGCTCTGGGATTCCTAGTTCTATCGTTGTACACTGTAGCAGTATCACTGTATTCCTTCCAGTTGACATTCTGCTTACTTCCTTTTCCACTGGAACTAAGTCAGGAGCCCCTAGTTTATTCATGTTGGCCTTCCTCCACAGTTGTTTAATTTCTTGCATGTTGGCATATATTGTTCTCCTGGTGTAAGGTCCCTGGAGAAATACCCAGATCTCCTGGGGCCATTTATCCTTTAAAGCAGTCTCCTGCCAAGCAGATCTTTGAAGAAGCTGAACTCTGTCTCTCCTGAAGTCGAGTGCTGCTATTTCAGTATTTATTTTGCTCACTTTCAGGATTTCAGACTTCACCATCTCATGGTTGCTGCTTCCAAGGCTGTGATCACCCTGACCAGTTCTGTGGTTTTTCTTTAGAAGTCCAGGTTTTTTAATTTCCTTTCTGTTTTAAGAAGCAACATTGTGTGAAAGGCAAACATAATATTGGCATGTTTGAGAAATACAGAAGGGAACAATGCAGGAAGATATAATAATCTCATATAAACTACTGGTACGTGCTTTGTTCAGTCCTGCTTACCCTATGTTAAAGAGAAACAAAACTGATGCAAAGATGCGGCCATTAATTAGTAGAGGAATGGGAAAGCTTCCACACAAAGTGAGGGAAATGACTGGGAGGTATAGCTGAGGGTAACTTCAAGAAATCATGTAAGAAGTTTCTTAACTATGTCCTGTTCAGGAAAGCATGAGCTTGATTTTAAGGTTGCTTGTCTGGCTTGTTTTTGTTTTAGGTTTTTTTTTTTATTTCTTATTTGGAAACAAACAGGTACCTGATTTTTGGACATAAATTGTTTGGTCCAGGCATTAGGGAAGATGCAGTTAGAGGTGTGATGGTAATGCACCCAAAATGATGAAAGATCACAGAATCACAGAATCATCATGGTTGGAAAGGACCTCTTAAGATCCCTGCGTTCAACCGTCAACACAAAAAGCCCCCCAAAAAACATAAAAAAAACCCAACAAAAAACCCCCCCACACCACACAACCTTGGCCACTAGAGCATGTCCTGAAGTATCAAATCTACACGTCTTTCGAGTACCTCCAGGGATGGTGACTCAACCACCTCCCTGGGCAGGCTGTTCCAGTGTGTGACCACTCTTTCAGTATAGAAATTATTGCTAATCCCCAATCTAAACCTCCCTTGCCACAACCTTAGGCCGTTTCCTCTGGTCCTATCATTATTTACTTGGGAGAAGAGGCCAACACACACCTCACTTCAGCCTCCTTTCAGGTGGTTGTAGAGGGCGATGAAGTTTCACTTCAGACTCCTTTCCTTCAGACTAAACAATCCCAGTTCCCTCAGCCTCTACTCATAGGACTTGTTCTCTAAACCCTTCACGAGCTTGGCTGCTCTTCTCTGGACGTGCTCCAGCACATCAGCGTCCTTCCTGTAGTGAGGGACCCAGAACTGAACACAGTATTCGATGTGCAGCCTCACCAGTGCTGAGTACAGGAGCACAATCGCTTCCCTATTCCTGCTGGCCACACTATTTCTGATGCAGGCCATGATACTATTGGCCTTCTCGGCCACCTGGGCACACTGCTGGCTCATGTTCAGCTGCTGTCAACCAGCACCCCCAGGTCTTTTCTGCTGGGCAGCTTTCCAGCCACTCTTCCCCAAGCCGGTAGCGTTGCCTGGGGTTGTTGTGACCGAAATGCAGGACCTGGCACTTGGCCTTACTGAACTTCATACAGTTGGCCACGGCCCATCAATCCAGTCTGTCCAAGTTCCTCTGTAGAGCCTTCCTACCCTCAAGCAGATCAACACTCCCACCCAATTTGGTGTCATCTGCAAACTTACTGAGGGTGCACTCAATCCCCTGATCATTGATAAAGATATTGAACAAAACTGACCTCAACGCTGAGCCCTGAGAGACACCACTGGTGACCTGCCACCAACTAGATTTGACCCCATTTACCACATCTCTCTGGGCATGGCCATCCAGCCAGTTTTTTTACCCAGTGGAGAGTACAGAGAGAGATACAGAGAGAAATAGCCAGGCAGCTCATTCTGGTCTTTTTTATTTTTTTATTTTTAAGTATAAAATCCAGGGGTTACTGCATGAAATCGAAATTGAGCCATTCTAACACTGGCTGAAGGAAGAATATTTTCTAACAATGCAAAACTAGCCTGAGAAGCTCACTGGACTAGGGAGCATCAAGACTCAGTGAAAGATTAGGCATTTATATAGGTATCAAAACAATTTGAGCTGTTGAATAGTAAGGATTGTTAAGCTTTCAAGATAATTATAATAACTCATTTTTCAGGGCTGCTTCTAAATCTGATGGTTAAAAGGGTGACTAATCCCTTGAAACTGTAAATGTGATTGTGGAAGATATGTTACGTTCTGTGTGGAATTCTCAGAACAGGTTCATGTGGATGGTTTACCTGAACTGCCCTGATAACAGGGTATTTTAATACTGCGTCGTGAACCTAAAGAAAATGGCATTACACAAGCAGTTAGTTCTTGTAAGCTTGTGTCTTTCAAAAATGGTTATAGGCTCGTTTCACTAAAGATACCAAACAGTTGCCATGTAATTACATTGAAATGCAATTGAAAAATCTGGTGAAAAAAATGCAGCAGGAAGATGCACAAATCCAAAGATTCAATTTTTACAGCTTGGTAATAGATTGGGGTTCTAAAGAATAACAAGCCGTAGCTGAACTATTCATTGCAGACATGTTTTGCTTACATTCTCACATTTAATCTTTTTTCTACACAAGATATTGGGGAAAACTGTTTTTGATCGCTCAGATTTGGTAAACTGTATTGTATGTTTTAAGTTTAATGTATACCAAAATGTTGAAATGCTGATTTTTAATATAGAAGTTTTTGGGTTGTTACCTGCTTGAGGTCCTTATTTTTAGTCATGTAAGTTGTATGGCATGTGGTTGTCTTTACTGCTTGTGTGATGAAGCTTCATGCTTATTTTTACATCTGCTCTTTTAAAGACCTCTGTTTTCTTGTGTGATATGTTAATATCCAGCCACCTCAGATTATCAGACAAGTATATCTGAGCAACCATTCCTTTTAAGAATGATGTAATTTCTGTGAATGTGAGTCCTTCTATGAATAAAAGCTGATAAAAGACTACTGTAAGGTAGTGTAAAATGCTTGAAATATTTTCAAATAACTTTTCTCAATGTTTTCTTATCAGTGGTTAAATTTAACTTATCTTACAATACAGACAAAAGAGTAAATCATAAATGGGAAATTGCATTATTTCTTTTAGTTGCGGAGTCCTGTGGGCAGTTTCATGCCTGCAAGACTTAACTGAGATAGGCTGCACCAGTGGACACTCACCTCCCAGTCTAATCAAAACAAGTGAGTCGAGTCAGATATTAAGCCTCTGTTCACGTTCTCGTATGTCTACATTTGTTTCCATATCACTAAGTGCTGAAAATGTTCTTTTCCTATGATTTTATGCAGTGTTAGTTGTTACGAGTTTATTACCCAACTACACCCATAGTTGTAGAAGGCTATGGAAGTACAGATTTTGTTCAAACTCTTTAGCAAAAATAGTCATAAAATAGTTAATACTTCTTGAAAACAGCTTTGAGCATGCTGTGTGACAGATAGTGAGTGGTTGTGGAAAAGGCTAGGATTTCTAATTATACAGGGGATAGGGAGAATTAAAAATTGTTCAGAATGGTGCACTGAAGATTGGGAACAAAAATTTTAGCTTTGTATATTAGTTCTTTCAAGATGTGTAAATAAAACAGGAAACTCGAATTCCAGTAGAGTTTAAAATAGTTTAGAAATTACAGAATGCCTTCATGTGGCAGGCTAAGTAATGTATGCTCATCTGAAAAACATCAGTGCTTACCAGTTACTCTGCCTGGTGTGAATGTAAACGTGAAATACTTTTCTTTTTCTTTTTTTTTTTTCTTTTTTTTTTTTTTTAAATCTTTGTGCTGAGTTCAGGCAGTAACACCATCACTTCAAGATTTAAATGTACTCATTAAATTGGAAAAGCTGTAATAATTTATGGTCACTTCCTACTGCAGTGACAGAAGTTTATGAAGTACTTCGTAATGAGTTTTCTAGTGCTTGTGTTTGGAATGCGAGCAGTTATATACTGCATGGACAGAATTTTGTTCAGTATTTCCAGCTTGCAAGTTGTGCTTGAATGGGGAAAAAAAAAAAGGATTATGAAGAAATTAACCTGTAAATAAAGTTGGGCAGCTGATGTTGTAGGAAACCAACTGTAATAGTGAAACATGAATGGTGGAATAATGGTCAGTGGTGCTTGGTATTTCCAGCTGCTCTGTGAAGAAGGTAACAGTGATTCAGAGTGCTGTGTTCCTGGATGCATAGGTTGCAACAGCTCAAGGCAGTGAAGTGCATCCTTTCCCCTGCCCATTCTGAAATTGCGTTCAGGTTTGCTTGAGATAATTAACTTTTTGAAAACAGCTTAGTTTTTGTCTCAGTTGATTATATATTACACAGCAGACATACTGATAGCATCTCAGGCAATAACTAACTACAGTGCTTTTTTAGTGCAGAGCTAGTTCTGCCTTCACGCAGTGGCATGTGCTGCAGTGAATCTGGGGAGCCATTTCTCTCTTTGGGGGAGAATCCCCAAGAGTGTCCATGGGAAACATCAGCTACCAGGGACAGGTTAAATCACTGCCTCCACTGGGAAGGTGTGACTCTAGAGAGAAGCTGGGTTCCCTTCAGGTAGTGCAGGGAGGAGAAAACAAGACGGAATAGACTTTCTCTGACCACATGCAAGCCACAGCAGATAGACCTCATGGCCTTGTCTTTTCCACCCAGAGATAACTCGTTCTGTTGCAGTCTTCTGTAATTAATTAGCTTATACTGTGCTTCATCGCCCTAGATTTCTAGTTAAAACTTTGCATTGTCGTAAAATGATTTAACTTTATTTAAAAAAATAAAAACCAAAAAGGAAATTTCACTATTAAAATTTGCTAAAACTCCAAAGCCAAGAAATGCCAGAATTAGCTTTGCCTTTGGATCTTTAAATTGGCTTTGGATCTTTAATTTGGCTTCCTCATGTGTAGTCATGGCAGTCTTCTCTTACGTGATGACATGCTATTTTACCATAAAATCTGCCATGTCTTTTGCTATAGAGGCTTTTATACTTGTAAATAACTGGGTGGAGGATTTCAGGAAGGAAAAAGAACAGTTTTGTGATAAATGCAGGTAAATCCCACACAGGAAAGCTTAGCACTGCACTCGCTTCTACCACAGCCTTCCTGGTGTGGTGCCCAACAGTACACTGAAACCAAAACTTTGGCACATAGTAATTAATTTCTTATTCGCCACTTGTTTAGATTCCCCACAAGATATTATTGTTTGATACTTCAAAATATTTTTGCTGGAATAATTCAAAGGTAGTGTAGCTTTGTAGGTCAACTTCTGGATCAATAAGCGTTTTCTTGACAGGCCTTAATTTCTGGCTCTGTCACTGATTTATCTGTCACCTTAAGAAAGTCTGTTTAGCTTCAATTTCCTATTCAGGTGGAGATAATAAGGCAGATGCATTTTTTCAGTGGAGAGAAATCATTGAGAAGCCCTCTGTGACTTAGAGGATTCTTGAGCACTTGAGGCAGAGGTGGGGGGATTGGAAGAGCCCAAGAAGTGTGTAAGATAAAGTAGATAAATGTTACTTCAGACAAGACTGAGGTATCAAGGGTATGTAAGCTTTCAGTTCAGAAGGAGGGAGAGAACAGTTCTATTACTAATTTTTTTTGGAAGGTTGTAATTTGATGGTAATCCATTCCTGCTTGTGCCTACCCAGATAGGCAAAAACTTTTCCTTTTGATTCAAATTGTTCTCTCCTCTTCCTTACTTAAGGATTAGCCTATTGCAGTGTTACTGAAGCATCTTAAAATCAAAGATTGCTTGGAGTGCTTGAGTTTCTTGTTGACAGTGTCATTCCAGTGAGAGGGGGTCTGGTCCTGCCTTGGGTCATGGTGTGGAATTTAAGCTCTGATGTTTATGATTTAGGGAGTCCTGTATCGCCCAGGATCTTACTTAAGTTATTTGTCTTTTGTTGTGCTTGCCAGAGCAGGACATGGAAACAAGGTCCCTTCTCATCATTAAAGAAATAGCCAGGTGCGGGAACACATTCTCCTAACCTTCTGCATCCCTCTAAAAGTAAAAATTTTGTGACTAGGCAAGCATCAGGGGTCACATGCTTATTTGAGTGCTTTGAAATAAGCTGGGAGCAGAGTACTCCAAGGATGAAGAGCTAGGAAGAGACATTTTTATTTTCTTCTGTAAGTGGCTGAGAACAGAGTTTTGTTTCAGGAATCACTCTGCACTGCATTGTAACAGTAATTGCTAGAGTGCCTAAAGCTTTTTCAGTTATATACTCTTTGTTATTTCAGTGGGTTTTTTAAAAAAGAAAATAAACATTCATTCTGCTTTCAAACCTTGTAGAGTAAATAAGAGTGGCTTTAATGCTTGAAGAAAAAGCATAAAAATACCCAACAGCTGCCTCATTTTCTGAATGCAATTCAGCCTCTGCCCGGGGCAGGGGTTCTGTGAAAAAAAAAAGTATGTGATCGTGCATGTAAAGACTGTATTACACACATACAGAAGAGGAGAATGGTTGAATGGACAAGTTCTGGCATTTACGAACTTTTTCAACTTAAACAATATGAAAAAAATAGTTTGGCATGTAGCACGATGTGGTTGGACAGTACAAATGTCTAAAGGTGGTTCCTTTGCTTTAAAGGTAGAAGGACTTGTAAGATGCCAGAAAGGCTCTAATTTATCTGAGCAGTCCCACTAAAATCACTCTGATTAAACAGTAATTAAAATAAAGAAGGATGATAGCTATTTGCTAACCAGAGATCTGGGTGTAGTTCTTTGGCTCGTATCACTGGAGTCCAGTGTCAGTTCTCTTGACAGGTTGCTGTATAACTCTGGTACTTTGAGTTTAGTTATTTCTTAGTTACTCCATAGGCGTACAGAGTGTTTACTCAAATTACTTCTGTTTTGGATAGTATAAATTTTTCAGGTTTCTTCTGAGTCCGCAATCACACTGTTGTGGGTTCAAGCTGAGTTTTATTCCTGAAGTTCCTGTCAGAATGCTGCAACAACTGTCTTCATTGCAGTAAGCTCTTGGTTCCTGTCTTGCCCAGTAGATGGTAGTGTTGGCTGTTTTTTCTAATATATTTAAAGCTGTGCTTTAAGGTGCGTGGGATTTTTTCTTTTTTTGTCCTGTGCACTTCAGGTGTTCTTCCTTTTTACTTCTGCCTGTTCTCCCAAATAGTACTTTTACTTTGTAGAAGACAATAGTAGCCCTTATTCTAGTTTTATCTCTGTGGGTAATGGTAAGATCTTGTACACTCCCAAAGGGCACAAATAACAGCAAATGGAGATAGTCTGATCTATGTTGCTCTGAATTAGACACATGCAACAGCAAGGACTTAATATGAAACTAAATCTTATATATTTATTTCCAATGGATTCGATTTTCTAAGAATTATTATGATAGACATTTCACATTGTTTGCAAATTTATCCCATATAGTGACAAATACGCAGAGTATTTTTATGAAATGTGGAGAAAGAGAACTGAAAGCTCTTTTAACAAATAACTCCTCCTATGTAGGACTACAGAGTGCCTTCCAGCTGGCATGATAAAGCAAAGAATTTCCATTAGAAATGGCAAGGTCCTAAAGCCCCTGGAGGAGGGACAGTGTAAATCCACCTGCAGTGTTATGCTTATTTGCATTCACTGAGAAAAAGTGAATTTCCGTGGTTGAGCCCAGCAAGTGATGGGCAAAGAATGACCAGCTGATCAAGAAGGTGAAACACCATTTTCACAAGAAGAGCAGAGGACCTTCTGCTTGGCCTAATAAAATGAAGTCCAGGGGTACAGAGTTCATTGCTTCAAATGTGTACCCAGAGAGGAAATGCTAGGGTACAAGAGCTATATAATACGTAGGGTAATGTTGGGTTAAGAACGGATGGGTGTAAACTGGCTATAAATAGGTGTAGATGAAAAGTTAGAAGGTTTTTTGAGAAAGAAATTCAGGAATGGACTTTCAGTAGAGGCACTAGTAACAGAAAATCTGGCAGTTTCTCCATTGCGCTTGAAACATTAAATACTTAGCATGGTACTATTGCCTGCAATAAACAAAGGCTTCATCTCAGTGACTTAAGATAGTTGTTCCAGTCCTGTGTAAATTTTCATGCAAATTTAATTAAAAAATATACTTAGTCATCATCATTTTGATCCCTGTAGAAGAACTAAACATGGTTCAGAAAGTATTTAGAATGTTTATTATCTATTTAAATCTTGATTTTCCTCAGTGTGTTCTTTATCTGTTGAATGAATATTTAAGTGTTCCTGGGGATTAAATTAGCAGTTGTACTAGCTGAAGTCCTGGTATAGCAGGACATAGTTTCCCAAGAATGTGAAAATGTGTTTCAGCTCTGAGTGGAAGGAATCTCTAATGATGTTGAAATGGAAGCTGCTGTATAATTCCCTTTTGATCCTTTTCAAACTGCTAAACAAGGCAGCTAGTAAGTTTTGTGTTGTATGCCTACCCACTAACAGTTGGACTCATCCTGCCAACTCAGTTTATGAAATATTTGTGTTAAAAGAGCTGCAGTAACTGAAAATATGTATTTTTGCTCTTGTTTCTCACCTGTATGTGAAACTTTGAAATTTAAATTCTCTACATAAATGTTATATTTATTTCTGTTTGTCTTACTGTGGATTTGCTCATGAAAGCTGTTGAGGTTTCTTTCTTTTCTTCTTTGCCTTCTGACCTTTTAAGACTGTTGCATGGGATAGACTTATCTTCTTAAGAGCTTACTTAATATTTGCAAACAGGCATTTGACAAAAGTCAAGTGGATTAAATATAATTTATTTATAATTTATTGTCTTTTAAACATTGAAATGAAAAAAATCAGTCTTTGTTGTGAGATGATTTTAAAAAGTACTTGATAATGAGCTGACTGTTTTTCCATCAATGGGGATTTTAATGTTTGCTTTAATGAAGACAGGTTTAGGGAAAATCCTTTCATCCAATGCAAATTTATATATTTATTTAAGGAGTTTTGTGGCTTAAAAACAAATCTTTACTTGTCAGAAAGCTATGGATCTGTCCTCAGAAGTTAGCTCAGTGGCACTGTTTCCTTCCCTCTGTATCACCTGCTGCAAACTTCCAGACTGTCAAGGCACTTAGGAAAGTGTATGAGAGAACTGATCTTACTATATTTTAGCTTGGATCACCAGAAATAAAGGAAACATTATGACAGAACCTTTAGTTTTTTTTCTCGCCTACATTCTAAGTAGAAGAAGCTTACAAAAGTGTTGAATTTTTTCATGGACACATAAACCACTGTTAATCTAGATCCTTTTTGTCAGGCTTCCAACAATACCTACTAGCTGGCACATTGCTCTGGCAACTCTTACACTGTGATGGTTTTGTGTGGCATGCTGCTCTGTACATCTTTTGATCCCATTTTTAAGCAATTAACCTCAGTCACAGGTATTCCATTGCTTTTCCTTCTCAACTAAAGCCAGAGTATGACTTTCCAGGCCTGAGGCATTTTTCTGGTCAGCTATGGAGAGCTCAGTGTCCACAGTAATATTGAAGATGTAGGTAAGGAAGCAATGAGTGAAAGCAGACATTATCTGCTTCAGGTTTGTGTCTGAACAGGAGCTGGAGGCCTTGGACACTGGATAGAGGCAAGGGTGTGGGCAGAAACAGGAGGTACAGAGGTCAGGCAAGGCAGAGGGCCCAAGAGTGCTGTCATGCCCCTCCTGCCTGCTGAGGCAGTAGCAAGTGGTTCCTCTCCATCACTGAGCTCATCCTAGCGTGGTGGCCTGACTATTAAAAGAGTGGCTTCCTTAACCGTTAGGCACTTGCTACCATGAAGAACCTCCGGTGAAAGGGTAGCAGGGAACAGACTTCCCTGCGGTTGTCAGTCTTTCTCGTTTGATGGCTGTCAGTCAGGCCTCTGAAGCCAGAAGGGCTGGCAGGTCACTGTACTGGCTAGGGTGATCTCCTTGTGTACCCTGGGAGGATCTGGTGGAGGAGGCATGTGTGAGTAGTGTCAGGCCTGAACACAAGCCAGATCATGCAGAAGTATCATGGCTATTAATTGAACTGTTCAGAAATACCTTTGGTGTGTGTATTTTCCAGTTGATGCTGTGTGAAGGTGCAGGAGAGCATTCACAGAAGTTGGTTAGTAACCTACTTGTGGCCTGTTGGTTTGTGGACTGCAGCACCATGTTCTAGTCTGCGCTCGAAGGCTGCTTGCTGAGCCAGCTGTTGCAGTTAGAGCTCTTGGAAGCAAGGAAGGTTTTCCCTTGGGGATCCACCTGTAAAGGTAACAAAGCACTAATAGCAACGAGCCTAACCAAAATAGGATCCAGGCTAGGTGCGTAAGTCAGCCATAAGGCCCAAGGATCCTCTTCTGAATGTTAACTGCACTGCTTTTCCTTGAGTGGAACAGTGTGAATGTCCATCCACAAACTGGAGTATGAGCATGTGGTGTAACTGCATTTGGTTGGCTTTCAAAGCTGAACTCCTGGTCTTTCAGTCCAGATGGATTTATCAACAGTTTGTCCACACTTGTGTATCTGTTTTGAGCGTAGCTGATTGCAAATAAAAATCTTTGCTCCAGAAGTCATATGCCTGTGTGAGGTCTTCCTCTCCCACTCCTTAGCTTGTTATTTCTGAGCTTCTCACATTCTTTAAGACCTGTTGTCTCTTTACAAATGCTGAGGCTGGAAGGACTGTGTTAGTGAAAGCACACTGTTGTGGTGTATATGTCTCAGGGCTCACCTTTTCTTTCAGCCAGAATGGCTTATTTTCAGTACTATACCATAGCAAGGTCCAAAGTGAGTGGGAGGGATTCATCGTTCAGCCCCTAGAGGCACAAAGGTGATCACTGTAGTGCCAGGCAATTGTTCACCTTCTCATTTTCCTAAAGTAAAGTTGCCTGACCAGAGAAACAGAAAAAAGGTTCATGCTACTGCCCTGAAATAATCTCACAGATGGGTGCTGGGGAGCTTTGAAAGACTCTCTCAGGTGTAATTTTTCCTGTTGATCTCTGTTGGTGAGAGCACCTCACTGCTGGAGACCCTGCCCTCTGTGGCAAAGCCCAGGGAACAGCCCCTTCGCTGTTCAGAGCAGACTTATCATGGACAAAATGATGCCTTGAGTTCAACCCATGTAACCAGCTGAGCCTGCAAACCAAGTAGTGACAGGGAAGCTGAAGTTTGTTTTCGTCTGGTAGCACTGTAATCATTACAGCATTTGGAAGACACTTGGCTGTTGGCAGCAGGATGGATATAACTCCTGGTGCTCCTGTGTAAGCACAGCATGTGGGGTATTAAGCCTTGCTTCTGGCTGACAGCAGTATCACGTTCAGCATGTAATTAAAAAGCTCATAAACTGTCTTGAGATGTTTGTTTATGTGTACTTTACAGTGGAGAAGCACTGTGTTTTCAGAGGATGCTGAAATTTCTGTGCTCTGTGAAGCATTTTTATTTGACGTTCAGTTCCTTTTTCCTCGATAAAAATACTGATTTGTGTTTGTAAGTTAGATACCGATCTGCTTGTGGAGGCATCTATAGCAATATCTATTGCAAATTAATATTTTTAGATAACAAAACGAGTTTACATTTTGCTTGATGTAAACAAAAAAGGGTTGTTTCCAATTCCTTGCAGATAAGCAGAAACACATAGAAATGTGAGGACACCATGTAAAAACTGTTTTGGTGAGTAGAGGAAGACACTGTAAGCCAGTATTAGTAAATGTTTACTATGCTCTATGCCATTTGTTTTGTCTTGCAGTTTAGAGTGAATGAATTTGGGGCCCTGGAAGTGATTACAGATGAAAGTGAGATGGAAAGTGTTAAAAAGGCAACTGCTACCACAACCTGGATGGTTCCAACTGCTCAAGAAGGTCAGTTGAGAGGCGGTAAACATTTTCTGTGGTAGACTGTATTTTGTTTAATATATCAGTTTTTCTTAAAGATTTTCCCTCCCTCAAATAAAAAAGTAAATTGCTTTAATGCACAGAGTATCTCTGATGATGTTACCTGTTTCTTGAGGTGTAAACAGTATGAAAATAAATGCATTTTAAGTTAGAAGGAAATAATTCTGCTGTAAAGCATCTGAAATTCAATTATACCCACAATTTTTTCTAACGGTAATTTTTTCTAAGTTTAGAATCGGTATTTTCCCTCTATTTAATTTGCAAAGCAGTAAATTTCTTACTTTAAACTGAGAATTTTGTTGAGCTGACTGCCCACAGACTTCACTAACTGCCTTCAGTTCATTTGTGGCCAAAGTACATGAGCTGTAAACTGCCTTCACATGATCCTGGCTGCTGCTGAGCAGCTACCACCAAAATCAGTGTATATCTGCACTGTTGCCTTGCTCCTGCTGACTGTGCTTTCTTACAGTACTAAAATTAGTGTGTAGTAACCATTTATCTTGAATGGTAAAATTCTAATAGTTGTAGTATCTATCTAACAAATAAGGTGTTTTCCTGGATTTAAAGTACTGATGTAAGGAAACACCGGTTTTGTTCAAGGAAAGTTGCTTTGCATGGTCATAAATTCTGAAAATTTTGATACATTGACTCCAGCAATGGTGGTGTAGAGTGAAAGAGTGTACCACAACTAGTTTTGTGATAACTTAAAAACTACCTAGGTTTTTTTTTCCTTGTTGTTACTATATTTTATCAATTTTATTTTAAAATATGCTCCTTTGAGAAGCAAACTTCAGAATTTTGGTTTAGTAAAGTATAAGCACAATAAACAAAGTCAATGAAAGTTTTCCTTTGCTACTCCCCTACCATTAATTCTTAATTGTCATATGACTTTTGTGAATAGATGAAAGATTTACACCAGTGGCAAAGCAGTTTGGGCCTCAGCTGTGAGATCTGAAACTTCAGCCCACAGCTACCCTGATCTGTAGATTTGTCTTCAAGGCAATGCCAGTTATTTTAGATTAAAACCTGTGATGAGAGTGGCAACAGTGTCGTAACATAGTAGCTCAACAGGTTCTCTCCTTAAACGGAGAGGTCACAGTTACCTACAGTAAAGCTTACAGATTCACCCACCACAGTCTGGTAAACCTAAAAGATGTAATTTTGCTACTGAATAAAAATGTGTTTATGGACACATAAACATACCAAGTAAGCATCCTACTGCTATCTGACACTGTCCTTGGTTAATTTAATGTTCCCCAAAGATAAAAATGTTGCTAAAATTTTCCATTGTGAGAGGAAAGAGTTTTTTTTAATCAGTAATGATGCTAGAATGTAAATATAGCACTTAAATTCTGTATTCTTCTAGTGGAGCTATTCTGCAATGAGAGGTCATTTGACTCTGCTTTCAAACGCAATACAGTGCTCAAGCAAAAGAAAGAGTTTGTGACTTGAAATTTGCCTTTTGAGGAGGAGCAAAGTCAGTGACCTGCCCTAGAAAGCTGGAGAGCTTGACAGTGCCTCATACTTGCCTGTGAGTGAAAGAAATGGCATGCTCTCCTAAGCTACATGCCTCTTCTAGGGAAATAGTAGCTTAGGATGAATGAGTTTCTAAGTGAGTAACTTAGTATTTGAAAATTCCTTGGTTAGAAATCAGTGATTTTTTTCTTCTGGTAGACCTCAGGCAAGTTGAGCAATAGCTACTGCTGTGACAGACTGTAGGATGTAGTCAGTGACTAACTTCCAGAAATAAGTTCACCTATTGAAAGATAACTGCCCACAAGAACTTTTTCCCAAATGATCCTGTGTATAGATCAGAAATGAGGCACGTCAGCAGGAGATGAGATGATGGACTCTGTGCAGCAATGATTCTTTGGGCAGTCAGCATGGTGCCTGTCACAAAATTCACTCCTTCCATGAGCAGCAACATCAAGCAATGTTGATGTTTCACTGATGACAGAAGCATGAAATTGAAGAATTCCTCTCTAATATAAAACCCCAACTTTCTTGTCAGGAATATGGACCGCACACAGACAATAACTCCCAGGTATTCAGTCTAGCAAGAGTGGTGTGACTTTGTTTTTCTGTTTTAATGACAAGGCCTGCTGAGGATGGTTGAAAATATATTGCCTCCACCTAAATGAAGTTACTTTTTTCATTGCGCAGCCTTTTCAGAAAAGACAGGGATCCCTACAAGGTTGAAGGAAACTGCAAAAATGGATGGACTTGTTTTCTGTGAAAACTGTTACCGCTATGGTACCATAGAAGAATTTGTTCCTGAAGGGAAATTTTGCAGCCAGAAATGTGCCCAGCAAGTGAAAAACAAGTAGGTGCTATTATAAAGCATAGAAACAAAGAATTTGGCATGAGACAAAAGTTGTGGGAAAAAACGTTAATGGAGGGGCAAAGGGAGATATTAAACAGCCATGTTTTGGTGAGTCTCTGTTGGATTATAGTGTTCTTTCACTGTTTCTCATATAAATGCATTAAGAACGTTTGGTTTTGTCTAACACTGCTGTTGAAGGCAGTATTTTTTGCTCAGGAAGTGCTGTGTTCTGCTGTCAGATGCTAATGGTAAAATAGTCTATGGGATGCATGAATCAGTGTCAGATTCCCACCCTGTTTCATAATCACTGGAATTGAGATAATCAGTAATGAGATGGTTCGTGTGGTAAGTTAATTATAATTAAGAGCAAGAGCTGTGTTACAGATGACAGTGAGTGAAAACATGAGCACACTGTAGTTTCTCAGTTCCTTGTCTTTTAGCTAGTTCATCGTATCGGAAAAGGTTTGTGCTCGTATGTCCATTCTGTAATGTGTATTATAGCATTATGGCAGGTATTAACATCTATGATTTTGTGCATTTCCCTTTGTTCTTTGCTAATTGCTTCAAAGTTTTCTGTTCTGATGGCTTAATAATTTTTACAGTCACATACCAGCTTCCTCCAATTGGATTTGTTATTCTTACCAATTACAGTAGCTTTCCTTTCTGTGAACTGCCCTGCAGTCCTAAATGTTTCACAGTTTGCTTCTCCATAAGACTTGATGGTACATAGGGAAAGACACACTTTTTAAAGCATGCAGAACTTGTTCAGTGTAAGCTGACAGCTTTCCTTTTGCAGTTGCTGTTGTATGTCTTCGAGATTAATTATTTTGACAGATGTAATTTTCAGTAGTATTTCTAAGAATATATTGGGTATAATATCCTGGATCCCACAAACACCTGACTTTCAGATTTACTGGCTTTTTCCTTCTTTTATGAATATGAACAGTGAAATAGTGTCAGCTTTGTGTCATTGTGTTACTTTTGTAATAGAGAACCAAAGGAGGAAAAGCCCAGTGTGGAATGCAATGGGGAAGATGATTCCAGAGGCATTCGGAAAAGAAAAGCAAAGTTACCTCTCAAAGAAGAGTCCAGGGATAATGGGGAGAAGAAAGAGAATCCTGATGAAACTGTAAGTATGCATCATAAATCCCATTCCTTCAATTATTTCAGTGGGAGTTTTGCCTTACATTGTAATGTCAATAAGTTTATAACCCTACAAAGAGGAGTGACTGCATTCCTGTATCAAAAATCACAATAAGTAGTTGGTTCACTCACCAATTTAATAAGGCCTCATCAGTAAATTCTAATGATTGAAAGTGAACTGGAGGGAGGTGCTTTTTATCTCTTTTCTGTCCTTTTTTAAGAACAGACAAAAATAATTTAAAGGAAAAATGATACTAACCTAGACTTGCTATGTCTTCAGCATAGAAAAATAGGAGTATGTATTTCCCAATATCTGTTTGTCACTCCGGACATGACTAAATTATTATAGACCAATAATTTATTTGTAAAGAAAGCAACATTACAGTTAAGAAGAGAATACTTTTGATTTTTTTGAGGTAATTTGCCTAAGAAAATAATAGCTAAAGATTCAGTTTTGTTCTGTGTTGCAGCACAGTGTGCTTTGGGGCATCTTTTGTTTTTTCTTTTTGGATTTATTCTACATTTTTGAATAAACCTATCACAGTATCTTCCTGTCATGTTCATTTTCCTGTAATACGTGTTTTCTTCCCAATAGCTGTGACACTGCTGGGAGCAGCACAGTTTTGAGGGAGAAGGGCGAGAGCTCTGCAGCTGCAGAGATGTCAAAAGGCAGAAGACACTAGAGTTGTCAGAAGTGAATTCGAAGCTCTCCATATAGCAGCATCTTAGGCAAGAGTCAGAGGACACCATCTTTGCCTCTGTGCATCTGCTCTCCCAAATGACTGCTTACTCTGTTCATCTGTGTAGGGGCTAAAAAAACTGTTAATAAACTACCAGTGAAATAAATATAAGGGATCAGAGCCATTTTATATTTCGTAAAGCAATTGGACATTTGAAAAAGGGAGACTAATGCTGTGAGAGGTTTTCCTTTAAATTATTTTGGAAGCACAAGCCTATCAAAGACACTGCTAATTATCTCCAGCTCAGCCAGGCCTGCTGAAGGCTTCATGATCTATCCCTGGTTTAGACAAGGCTTGCTGGCTGTATGCCTGCTGTTGAGAGTTCTTCTGTCTGTCATTTCCACAGTGTTTGCCATTATTTGTCACTAATGGCTTGCTCTGCTCTGTTTTTATTAGACATCTGCAGGTTTGTTTGAGGTAGCGGAGAGCTATGTCAGTAGCCATTTAAATGCAGTCACAGTCAGACCATGGATATCTCAGTTTTTACTGCACTAGACTTCTGGAACTAATGAGGTTACTGTACTCTTCTTTAATTTAGGAGGACAAACCTGAAGGAAGGATCTTGAGAGTCTCACAGAGAGCCAGGAGAAAAAGAAAAGGGGAAATAACAGTTTTGAAACAAAGTAAGTTAGATTGTGAAACAAAAATCTCAACTATCAGTTCTTCAGGTAATATCCATCTCTTACTGTGAATTGCCAGCATTGTTTCACTGAATTGGTATTCCCTATTTAATACATTTTTGTCAATTCTGTAAAAAGAGAGTGCCAGTGTTACTTACAGCAATTAGGTTTTAAGGATTGAAGAGCTGTGAGAGCCAAGTGAAAACTGGGAAAAAGATCCAGTCACTTGGACACTGGTTACCTTTTACAAAGAGCTAGTTTGTATACCTCAGGCAGTGTTGGGGAGGATATAATGAGTATAAGTGTAATTGGTGCACATTTCAGGGTGTTTTTTTCACCCCTCTGAAGAGTGCCGGTATTAAAGGGAGTCAGACCCATTGTGTTCTCAGATGTTGAAAGATGTGTATTAAGCAATAGTGAAAGTTTCCTTTTGTTTCCTTGGGGATCAATTTTATATGTACAGTATGTGCTGGAAATAGACACGTTTATGCCATAGTTTAGGAATAATTGCTATAATCAGTCCAGAGGGACGTACGCTGCATCAAGTTGCGTAATAAAACATATTTTAAATGAGTACTGTTTTTTCAAGCTATTTGTATGATAGATACTTCTAGGAAGAACTGAAGAATCAGCTGCTATTATACATCAGTGCTACACCAAGCACAAACCTACATCTTGCCCTCCAAAGTGCTTCTTAGGGTAGGCTGGGAGCCATTACCAGAAGTTGCTGGGCCACTTAACCAGCACAGAGCTCCAAGTAGCTCTCCTACACTCTAGGCAGATAAAATGCTGATTGAAGATGCAACACATAAAAGTTATGGAAGATTCCCTTCCCAAGACAGAATTACTCCTGAAATACAAATACTACTTCTACAGTTGTTTCCAAAGCTGAGATGAAAGAAGTGTGTGAGATACAAGCAAAAAGCTGATGCTCTGTGGAAATTACTGCTGTCCACTGACAGAATGATCTGCACAGGTTTCTTGTGTTGTTTTTTGGTTTTTTGTTTGGGAAAACGTCAGTTCAGCACAAGAGATTTTATATAAAAGACCAACTTCTATTCAGAACCAAGCACTTAACTGTATTATTGTGCTGAGCAGCACATCCTTTAAATGGAATAGATAAAAACTGAGTAAATCACAAATAACATGAATGTGCTTTAATAGCGTTGAGCGATCACCGTGATTCTGAAATCAGTCATTTTTTTGTTACGTTGTCAGTTTTCTTCAGGAGTTTGGCATGGCTATTGTCATGGTTCACATTTTAATCATAACACTTAGCCAGACTGTTACTTAAGGGGCTTATTTCTCTTGTGAGTAGCCCACAGTCAGGATCAGGCCAGAATCATACTGTGGCCTGGGAGAAGTCCTTCTGGTAGCATGAGCTTATGGTCTGAAATGCTAAGCTATATGTGCAGAGGAGGCATTTTAGGTGAACATCAGTAGAGCAGAGTGGAGGTGTGTGGAAAGTAGATACATACATGGCCAGTCTCAGAAGCCATCTTCTTCTTGAAGTTCCTGGCTTTTTCTAGTGCCTTTAGCACCTTATTTTCAAGGTCTAGAAACTGACTTACAGTTGTGACTGCAGTCAATATTAAGATGGACTGCAGCCAATATTAAAGTTAACATGCAAGTGCTCATACTATATGAACAAACCTTAAAGTGGAGCTTTCTGTCAAATGTTAATGATGTGAAGGAGGACAAAAACAATGGTGACAATTCTGACTGCTTGGAAAATTTACTGTTAAATCATTGTCTCTTCACCCAAAACCATCATACTACAGAAGTGATGGAGTAGGTTAGAAGCATTCTGAACAGTGTCAATAATAAAGTATTTCAACTGTGATTAAAAAAACCAGCATGTCATGGGTGCTATCCAGTTGATAATACTTTCCTGGAAAATAAATTATTGGGGAAAAAAAGTAAAATACTGAGCTACTTTGTGATTTAAATGGATCTTTTTACACGTTTGCAAATTGTGTATCTTAATAATACTTCCAAGCCATAAGGGAAAAGGGACAGGAGGTTAAGACTTCGCACGTTGTTCTTGTCACCTGAAAGCTTTTTCCTGTTACTAATCAAGTTTGGAACTGCTGGAACCTTTCTATACCAACCAGTAACCTTCATGTTCCTGGTGCCATTAAAGCCACAGAGCTATTACTTTCCCTGAAATAAGACTAGAGAAGCAGCATTAGTGAATTTAATAAAATGTGGATTTGAGATACGTGTATTGTTAACTTCAAAGTGTTTGTGTTTTTTTTCTTGAGAAGATAACAGTTACAGAAGTATTTTGCTATTGTGTGCTTCTTCACAGCTGTACCCTCTAAAGGAAGGCAAGCATGGTGTTGGGCATCCTATCTAGAGGAAGAAAAAGCTGTTGCAGTACCTACTAAGCTTTTTAAAGAGGTATGACCTTCTGAAGTTGAAATCAGTCAACCATCTAAGATAATTAAATTTCTAGGAAATAAATTTAAAGAAATAATTTGAAGATCCTGTGCTTCTCTGGGGAGAAACCTACATGGTTAATATAATGCTATCCATCAGCAGTCATCAAGATAGTGAGAATATGTGAAATTAGTTATCTTTATCGTTTTTTTCAAAGAATTCTGTAGTTGTAGATGAATGCTGTCAACTGAGACTACAGAAAGCAGATGCTTTTCTGAAATCTGCCAGCCTTTCCTTCTAATCTCTGGAGCTAAAGCTCTGATACATACCCTCATTTTTTCACGCCGTATCATTCTCTTTAAATAAGTTTAGAAAGGTGGTACAAAGGTTATGTTTTGCTTGCTGCTTTGATTATATTACCTGTCTTTATGCAGCTCCTGTTACTACATCAGAAACTAGTTTGGCTTGTTTCCATTTTGCCTGTCATCTGATCGGATGTCACATCATAATACCTCACTTGTCCTTTGCCTGCTATGGTAGTTGTCATATGTCATTTCAGTGCTTTCTCTAGTGCTGTCTCTCTTGCTTGGAAGAGAGCTCTGTAGGTAAATGCACAAAGCTTCTGTGCTGTTCTCTTCTCTTGCAAAACCTGGCAAAACGTGAACATGTCTCAGCTGTTGTATTTCTGTCACAGTATATCCGGTATTATTTTTTGATAATTCTCTTCTTACTTGTACTTTGTTTCTCACACACATTTCTTTCTGTTTGCTTTATATTTCAACTGTTAAGTCTTTTGTTTGGGGATTAGCTTTTCAGCTTATGAGCGCATGTGATGCTGACCTTTAGTTGTTGCTTTTAGACATTACTGAGGTACAAATGTAAAGAATTGCAGTGTACAGAATCCATAGATTTGAAGGTGCAAGAACAGCAGTGACCCCACTATCCTTAGTTACGACCCCCTGTGCTATATACTGGTTGAAAAATGAACAAGACGAAAATCCAAGTAAGTGTCTATCTGGAAGGTAGATTTACAAAGCATTGCTCTGCCTGTCTCCAGTCTCCTATGAAGACAGGTTGAGAGAGTTAGGGTTTTTCAGGCTGTAGAAGAGAATGCTCTGGAGAGACCTTATCTTGGCCTTCCAGTGCCTGAAGGGGCTACAGGGAAGCTGAGGAGGGACTTTTTACAAGGGCTTGCAGTGATAGCACAAGGGGTAATGGATTAAAAGGTAGATTTAGGTTAGACATTAGGAAGAAATTCTTCAGTGTGAGGGTGGTGAGACACTGGAACAGGTTGCCTAGGGAAGTTGTGGATGTCCCCTCCCTGGAAGTGTTCAAGTTTGGGTTGGGTGGGGTTCTGAGCAACCTGGTGTTGTGGGAGGTGTCCCTGTCCATGCAGGGGGGTTGGATCTAGATGATCTTTCAGGGGGGTTGGATTTAGGTGATCTTTAAAGGTGCCTTCCAACCTGAACCATTCTATGATTCTATGAAACGCTGTTGCTGTGCACAGGCATATACCAGCCTTTCTGGGCACTGCACATAGAGGTAAAGTTTGGAGTTTATTTATTTAAAGTTTGTATGTTTATTTCCTTTATTTTTCTCCATGGTGTATGTTTCTCTTTCAGTGCATCTTATTTAAAATTTTCTTTTAAAGTCTTTAGCCCCTGGGTAACTCTGAGGTTTCATTTAGTGTGCAGTATTTGTTTAGTGTACAGTATATAAAGCCTGTAGTGGAGAGAGAATTCTCAATAACACTCAGAAGTAATACTCAGGTAATTACTCAGGTAATATATTTTCATTTTACAGATGACAAGCAAGCATCAGGGAACAGTAGGATTTAAAAAAAAGCCCCAAACATCACCACTGATTTTGAGTAATTGATTCTGCTTGCCTTTTGAGAATTGCGTTTTTTTTTTCTCCTACTTAGAATCAGAGAATCATAGAATCATAGAATGGTTAAGGTTGGAAGGGACTTTAAAGATCGTTAGGTTCCAACCTCCCTGCTGTGAGCAGGGACACCTCACACTAGACTAGGTTGCACAAAGCCTCATCCAACCTGGCCTTGAACACCTCCAGGGAGGGGGCTTCCACAGTCTCCCTGGGCAACCTATTCCAGCATCTTGCTACCCACATGGTGAAGAATAATATTCCTGATATCTAACATTAATCTACCTTTTTTCAGTTAAAAATCATTACCCCTTGTCCCATCACTACCCTCTCTGGTGTAAAGTCCCTCCCCAGACTCCTGTAGGCCCCCTTCAGGTACTGGAAGGTGCTGTAAGTTCTCCCCAGAGCCTTCTCTTCTCCAGGCTGAATAGCCCCAACTCTCTCAGCCTTTTCCCAGTTCAAAGGCAGTACTTTCCATGATGTTACTTGTTCCTTTAGTTAGCAATGGTCAGGATAATGGAAAGTAGTTGGCACTTCCTTGTACTTAAATCACAGAATCATTTCTAGGCTGTGACTGACAAGCTGTTATTGCACCAGGAGAACAAAATTCTTGACCCTTGAATTTTGATTTTTTTCATCTCCAACTCCGCCGATGTGATCTTTTGGGTTTTGTGAATGTTCTTGCACCATACATAAAACATCTCTAATCCTCAGTTTGATCTATGATCATCTGCTGACTCCTTTTACCTTTAGTCTTTATTTTGTTCTTGTATCTCTCTGTAACAAAGTATCTTTAAATGTTTGCTGTAAAGATAATGTGTGATGACTGATTTTGTCCTAGCTTTCCCTTCAGGAACATGTATTGAGTGACGTACCAAATTGAAATCTCTCAAATACTATTAAAGTTATCAGTCTTCTAAAAGTTGCCTGTTACTTTGCTGTAACAGAAACCCAACTAAAGGTTGTGTTGCCTTAGGAGTTTTAGATTTGACAATGGAAAGAATACTGAATAATTTGTGTGATAACTGCTTAATTTTTAGTATTTTATTTGTAGAATTTTGTACTGTTTGTACAGTAATGTTTGTTACAATAATGAAAGAATAAACAGATCTGAGACTTGCTAATTGTTTCTTTTCTTTGTAATTTTATTTGTGCTTGCTTTTGCAAAATCTCATTTACATTTTTGGCCACTGTTCCTCAGTATGTCAGTATTTCTGGCATTTCAGTTTTCCACTGAGTTTTTTTTTATCTGTAAGGTATTTATGATACAACTGACATTAACTGCAAGTCCTTGCACCAAGATAAACTTTAAAAAAATTCAGTTTAGTGATTAAAAAAACCCAAATTGCTTTTACGTTCCTCTTGGGGAAGTATCCAGAATTATGCATAGTGTAACTTCATTAAACTTTCACTGATAGTAAAAATTTTAAGTGTGGTGATGTTAGGACAAAGTAACTTTTCAAACACGTGTACTGCAGTCAGGTGCTCTGATCCCTTAACTGAGGTCCACAAAATGATCTCAGCTGTTTTTAGATAGGGACTTAGAGCTGTGGATAGGTCTATTAGCTGGCCACTAAATCAGCACTTTCAGCTGATTTAAACTGGTCTGGTTCTCCCTTTCCTCTCCACTTGACTGCATATTTCTGCTCTTGTGCTATGCACACATTTTTTTCTCCTGAGTTTATTATTCAGTTGTATCAGTTGCAGCCAAAGCCACCAAAGAGAGGATTCTCCTTCCTTCCAATTAGGTTGAGACCTCTCTGAGTACCTCCCTTGGTACCCTTCTCTCCCTGTTGACTGCAGAGGTACTGCAGGCAGCTAGGAAGCATAGGCTTTTTTTAGACAGGAACAGAAGGAAGGGGGTGCATGCAAGATGCTTCTCCTGTGTTTTGTATGTAACCATTTAGGACATAAAAACTGTCTAGCTGTGAATTCAGTAACCTGTGGAAAACCCTCTTCAGATTTATTATTTTTTTTTCTGATATTCTCTCCAATTTAACCTTAGTATCTGCTAGCTTCCTTCCTTCTTCAGCAGAAGTCAGGGAACATGATACATGGGATGCTGGTGTCTTCTGATAGAAACATCCTTTCTGCTTAGCCTTGTTTTCACTTTTTTTTTTTTTTAAAGATATTCTTCTGGGTTTGTTGTAATGTTATATAAGGGTGGTCATGTTCCTGTGATGCAAAAATACTCCTGGAAAACGAGCTAATCAGGACCAAACATAGAAAGGAGAAAATGGCATCAAAAGAGGCCATCCCTGTATACAATGTGTTGTACTTCTGCCTTGCAGTTTGTCCTTGATGGCCTGAGACGTGGAAATGAAAAGGCAAAACAGAGCATCATTGTTGTGATTGTTACAGGAAAGACAACCACCAGGTCCAAGTGTCACTGTACAGGCTGAAAATGAAATAATTACATTGTTAAAATGCGTTATTGACAATTAGTGAAAAAAGTTAAGGGCAAATCATGCTGTCTTCCTTGGGTAACTTTTTTTACTAAGTCTGTATTATTTTCTTAAGATCTCAAGTTATAAGTCATTCTTGTATCAGCATGGTTTTCAAACAATCACCAACTTCTCTTTTCCACAGTATGTTTTTAAGAATGCAAAGTGTATTTTACAGTAATTTATTAGTTCTTTCAGAAACATGAACAATAATTTTTCATTGCTCTTTTCCTTATGAAGATACTCTGTCTTTCTGTAGTGTACTTTCAGAAGTATTGAAAACTGTTCTTTTCATTGCAGTATCAATCTTTCCCATACAACAAAAACGGTTTCAAAGCAGGGATGAAGCTGGAGGGCGTGGACCCCGAGCACCAGTCAATATACTGTGTTCTGACGGTGGCTGAGGTAAGCAGAGGCTGTGAGCAGCGTGGTGCAGGAGTACAGGAGAGACTGAACTGGAACAGTAGTAGCTGAACAGCAAGACAGAAACTGTATGTAGGAAGGTAGCTTTTAAACTACTAACACTGTATTAAATCTGCCTGGCAAACATGTGAGTACTGTGTCCAGTACCGTGCAGCTGTTGACATCTTTTTAACGTGTACAGCTAGAGAAGATGTGTTACAGTCGTTGGATGATGTGTGCTTTTTCTGTTACCCTGTAGTTTAAAAGAAAAAACAAGTAGGGAAAAAATGTAAGTATTACAACTGATTTATAGTAGGTTTATAGAGGTTTCATAGTATTTACAGTTACTCCATTCAGTGATACAAGTATTTAATGCTTTTTTGTGTTACAGTTGGGCTACAATTTTTTCAGAGACTTCAGAAATTGCCTGCATTGGCAACTTAAAAACTCGGTTTGTCTTTTTACTGCAGTTTATTAAATACATTTTTTTATGAGTAGTTTCTTTGCTTTTAATAATATCGGTGAGTACCCCTTTCTCAGTTACATTTTTTATGTCTTTCAAAGATAGCTTACATGAGTTCTTACAGATCCTTGTTTGGTTTGGTTTTGTGAATTAAAATGGGGAAACAGGAATAGGGTGGGTATTCTCAGCTGTATCACTGTTACTCTAAGCAGATGTAATTTTGCAGTTTATACTACTAAAGCCCAGGCTTTTGTTTTCACATTTCTGGATCTCTTAATAGGCCCTTAGTCATATGCCATGTCAGTGGATACCTCTTTCATTTTCTTGTGGATGGTGTGTCAGTGGTTGAACACTTCCTGTGTACCTTGTTCTTGGCACTAAGTGATGGGTCATGTTTTACTGCAGAATGACCTGAATTCTACAGAGTTCTGAGATGGCAAACTGAAAGTTATGTAAGAGTATAAATTAAATATAACATAGAGTGACCTTGATGTCAAGCGATTTTCACTGATGACTGCAGTAAAGTTACAGCATTTGGCACTCAGGAAGATGGGGAGAACTTTTCTACAGAGAGAGGGAGTGTATATCCTGTTTTTCTCTTCTTCTCAGTGTTTAACTTACTACTTCATGTAATAACAACGTTCTGGGAGATACCTCCACTGTCGTCTCATCTTTAGTAACAGTTCTCAGTATCTCTGTGGAGAGCCTGTTGAACTTAGTTACTGTTGAGTGCTCTCTTGCATATTGATTAATTGGGCTAGCTTGAGAGCATCATTATCTGTGCTTTTTCCATGATTCTATCAGGTGTATTCCTCCTCCTCTGTCAGGTTGCTATTTTATTCTGATGTTGGGTTGAACAGTTTTCAAGATTTTGAACACTAATGGCAATATCCAGCTTTTAGTTAATTCTTTTCACCAGAAGAGGAGGCACTCAGACTGAGAATAGCTTTGCCTTTTTATCAAATGGATTTATTAATCCAGTGTAGTCTTGAGCAGAAGTAAAAGGCTGATTGAAAGCACACATAATGCTGAACAGAAGCTGTTGCATGTAGGGCAGATGTCTTAAAACAGTGTGGTATGTTGTACATTCTTGCTTTTAGGTTTGTGGCTACAGAATACGACTCCATTTTGATGGATACCCTGATTGTTACGATTTCTGGGTTAACGCTGATTCTTCAGACATTCATCCTGTTGGATGGTGTGAGAAAACAGGTCACAAGCTTCATCCACCCAAAGGTATTGTTTAGTGTGAAATGTGTAAGTTTTCCATAGCTCTGAGATTGAGACTGTGTAATGCTGTAATTTTATTTTTTTTTTTGCAGAAACATTTTTGTTCATTTAGTCACAGTATTTGAACATGGCAAATTAAACTCTTAAGTCTTGCTAAAAACTCGTGGTTGAAATCCTGCCCTTTTTATTCCGTGGAAATTAAGAGAAAACAATAAGACAAAAGGAACCATAAAATACTTCATAAGGCATTAGGGAAGAAAGTTAAGCAACAAACCCAGACCTCAAATGAATGCCTATTGCAAATAAAATGGCAGCAAAGCGGTTACATTTATACTAAACTGAGGTCTCACAGGCAGCTGAGAATGCTTTAGTAGAAGGTGGTAGGACATTTTTGTTACTAGATATCTTTCACCATCATTATATGTGTGTTGGCACAGAGCTTGTGCTTTTGCTACAAAGTGTAAGCTTGAAATAGAGACAAAAGATGAATGAACACATAAGGAGGGAGAAAAAAGGGTAAGATCACAAACCTGAAAGCATATTTTTTTCATATCTTATGTAAACAGTATACATGTATTGAAATATGTGTAATTTGCTTGCTTAATTATTCAATTTCAGTTTATGTAACTCCTTTATTTTGGCAGATGGAGGGCATCTGCACTGAGCTACAGCATGAAAAAAGGGATAAGTGGACTCCCTTTTGGGGTAGGAAGGGAGTATGTGGGGATGAAGGGAGCAACTCCTGAAGACAGGAGAGTGATAAGTAAATGAATGTGGTGTTCTGTGAAGGTAGGATAATGTGATTTCAAAAGGCCGCAAAATAATGAGTATACAGAGTCCAGAGGATGCATTATGGGAAATATAAAACAGTGGATGTCACTGCTGGAGTGTGGAAGGAGAGTAAAGCAAGTGAAAGTGTACGGGCAGAGGGCCTGCCAGTATGGGAGAGGGTGGCATTTCTGCGTCTGAGCCTTGTAGGAGAATGCAGAAGCATTTGCTGCTCTTCTCAGCACTGTATGAGCTCCAATTTACAGGCAGGAGTGCTCTGTGCTGCAGGTCCAGTACAGGAGTTTTCAATGGGCATAGTTGTGCCTAACTGGCTGTGCAGAAATAGCAATTTGTTGAATATAAATCAGAATTTCTCAGGAGGTTGGCCTCCACTGAAGCATTAAGCTACATGTACCAAATGAGTAGTCTCACAGAGTTATTGATGTTACTGCAGCATGTTTAGTGAGTTTTGTATCTATTATGAAGATTTGTCATCTTTTCCATACCTTAAGTGCCTGGTTTAGAAAGTTTAATCTTTAGTTAACAATGAATTATCACTGCTGGAGGGAAGTTATTGTCTGTCTCTCAGTCACTTTCGTGGAAAGTTTCTTCAGTTTCTCTTCTAGTTTTAAGATGGTGGGAAGACTATTCATTGGGTTTATGTTTTTCACCATACTGCAATAGTTGATAAGTCTTTTACTTAGTAAAGTCAAGCCTATTAGAGGCATTGAAGGAGACAAATTAGGGGGATATATGATGGTAATTCTCAGGGTTCTGGTTGTCATCCAGCACAGCCATGTACTCCTGCTGTCCCCAAGACATAGTCTTGATTTTGAATATCGAGGCTGTTCTCTGATATTTTTAAACAAGACCAGCAAGGCACTCTGCCCTTTGCATTGCTTGGCACCTCAGCAGTAAACCATTTCATCATTGATGAGGCATGGTGGGTCTCACGGTTTGACTCAGGGTCGCCGATTAAATCAGAGACAACAATGCTCTCGATCCCCTCCCACCCAGGCAGGGAAGGAGAGAGAGAGAATTAAGGAGAGAGACTTCGCTGGATTGAAATCTAAACTAGACAGCTTTCATTATATGTACAATTATATACAAGTATGTTCAGGAATGTGCAAAAGCCTCTTGCCTCCCCCCACCCCCAGCAACTCCCCCGGCACTCTCCTTAGCTGTGAACAGTCCCGAAAAGTCTTGGACCACTCTCTGAGATAACAGCAGAGCAGACAGGGCTGTGGGGAGAGTTATGAGGGTCAGGGCTGAGCCTGGGGTCGACACTGATGGGTGGATGGAGTCCTCCCCGGACGCCAGCCATGGAGGGAAGAGAAGGGAAGAAGCAGGAAGGAAGTTGTCATCTGTGATCTCTGACCTTCCTCGGAGCTTATGTAGATATATGGAATGGAATACCTTTGGTCAGTTCTGCTGTCTGTCTAGTCCAGCTCCCCTATGGGGGGGTCATAGATACAACTCTCCTGCCCCAGTAGCCTCTGTAGCAGCAGAGCTGAGAAGTGACCTTGAGTCTCAGCAGTAACACAAACATTCCAGTGTTATCAGTCCACTAGCTGGAACACTTGTTGCTAGTTAAAAGAGCGCTTACTGAAGGAAAAAAAAAATCAGGAAAACCGGCTTCATCCTGGCTCAAACCAGGACAGTGTGGCTGCTGAAAAGTGCTTTTGTACTCATGGGTCTTTTCCTGTTGTCCCCATGGAAGAGGAACAGGAAGGAACAAAGAGTATGGTAGAGTAATGCATTGGAAGGAGGCTGAGGGCAACTAGCCTTTTGTCATTTAAACATATTTTTTCTGAGGGCTTTTACTGGTGTTTGTGGAGTTCTGTAATTCTTAGAAGATAACAGTCTGAGGTTGTTGGGGCTTTTGTGTCAAGTTTTTATTCGATTGGACAGATTGCTTATGTTTTGCTGTGATACGAGATTTTAGTAGTGGTTTCTTTTTCGTCCCCATTGCAAATCACATGAACACTAAAGCCGATACCAGTAATGACAGAGGGTACAGCATCTTATGTAAAACACCCCTCACGGAAGAGCTCAAAGGTTTGCATTAGTAGCCATTTGTTTTCCAGATACAGTGCAAGCTTAGGACCTCTAACATGTAAACCGTAAGTTTTTTGGAACCCAGTGGCCTGAGACAGCAGCAGACACTTCTGCTGCCTTTCCGTGCAGTACAGCCCCAGTTTATTGTTCCTGCAAGCTTGGGCAGAAGTGTTCTGCTTCACAGAAGGGCTGGTAAGAAGGGTATGCTCCCCAGGGGATTTTGGGGCCTGGTGACTGAGTCCTTGTTTTCTGAGAGGGTTCAAAGAGGATAACTTTCCAAACAAGCCTGAGTTGATCTTTCCTTGGGATATGAGGGGACTGTGGCGGGATGTCAGGGACATAAAGAAAGAGTATTGTTACAGATGTTCAATGATACATATTTGTATCCTTGTTTATTAGAATGAAAGGGGCAAGTAATTCTCAGTTTCACTGGGCAGGACAGGCCTCATGACGGGATATCTCCCACACCCATGGCAGCAGAGGCAACAGGTGACTGTTGAGAAGTTGGTGCAGCAGAGGCCACCTGGTCTTCTGAAACCACAGCTTTGGAAACTGTTTGTCCCTGAAGGTCCCAAAGTAAAAAATGCATTGACTGTTCTTTATCTACAGTGACAAAATCAAATTAGCCTTTAGTCCTTTTATTGAGAGATGAGGTGGAAGCTAGAGATCTCCCTTTCTCGCTTAGTGACAGGAAGACCCACACTGTCCAGAAATTGTTTCACAGTCTACTGAAAACAGTTTTTCTCCAATGGAATTTTTGCAGTACCAATACCTGATCCCATCACATGTGCAGTAGGTGGGAGTTCCGTGTTGTCTACGGTGAGCTTTGAGTTACATTTGAATAACTTCTGGAATGACAGTGGGAAAATTAAAAGCCTTAATACCACATTCCTTTAAAAATGGATTCACCTGGTCTACAGCTATAGTGTATCAAGTGTGTCAATTGAAGTATAATGTACAGTTGTTTGGACTTGGAGCTTATTTTATGTAGGCTAATACAAAAATGAAAACTGAGAAAGCCAAATGCAGAGAAGGTGAAGTTAAAGGGTTCCTTGCAAAATATGAAAATCTCTGAAAGTTAAACAGAGATGTTGTCTGTGGTGTATTTGACCAAAACTTCAACTAATCAAGAGGTGACACATTTCAGTAAAGGCAATCACTCACTGAAATTTGTGGTGGTTTTGGTCCTGTTTTCCTGGATGGTAACATATGAACTAAAATATATGTTTCTACAACTACTGTTTAACAGGAGAATGAAGGAAGAAGACAGTTTGCTTCCAAATCTTAGCACTGTTTCATAGAAATACAAAGGGTTTCTTGTGAATTTTTTTAAGTTCAGTATATGATTAATTATTTTATTTTTTCCCTTAGAAACTAGAAGAGCTGAGCTATCAACAGAAATGTAGATTTCTTTCCAAGTGCTGTATGCATAGAATAAGAAAATGCAGGAAGTCCGTGCAGGAGACTGTTTACATTGTAAATGCATAAGGGGTCCTGAGGCATTGATGGTGTAAGCAGCTGTTTAGATAGAACCTAGGGAGTTTGTTTTAAAGCTAGCAGTGATCATGCTGTCTTAATGTTAGCCTGAGGACATAGTAGGGTAAAGTTTGTAGGAGGAGGGAATTTTTTTTATTAAACTGACTGGCATTGTGGGAAGAGCTTTGAGGCCTGTAGACCCTTTGCTGTTTCTGAAGTAGAAGCAGCAGACTGAAAAGCAGCTGGGGAGCACTTGCCCTGAACTTGTTGATTGTGTGTGTATCAGCCAGACCACCAGAGGGAAGTTGGTTGGTACTTGCGGGGCAGAGAGGTAGTAAGGTGCCATTTCTGCGTGAAGTTCAACAAGGCCAAGTGCCAGGTTCCTCACCTGGGTCGGGGCAATACCAAACACAGATACAGGTTGGGTGGAAATTGGATCAAAACCAGCTCTGAGTAGATGGACTTGGGGGTGAAGGTTGACAAGAAGCTCAACATGAGCAGGCAATGTGCACTTGCAGCGCAGAAAGCCAGCCATCTCCTGGGCTGCATCAAAAGAAGCATGGCCAGTAGGTCAAGGGAGGTGATTCTCCCCCTCTGCTCTGCTCTCGTGAAACCCCACCTGGAGTGCTGTGTCCAGTTTTGGAGCCCCCAATGTAAGAAGGACATGGACGTGTTGGAGTGAGTCTGAAGGAGGGCCACGAAGATGATCAAAGGGCTGCCACACCTCTCCTATGAAGACAGGCTGAGAGAGTTGGGGTTGTTCAGCCTGGGGAAGAGAAGGCTCCAGGGAGACCTCCTAGTGGCCTTCCAGTACCTGAAGGGAGCCTGCAAGAAACATGGGAGGGACTTTTTACAAGGGCTTGTAGCGAGACAAGGTGTAATGGCTTGAAACTGGAAGAGGGAAGATTTAGATTAGACATTAGGAGGAAATGCTTCACTGTGAGGGTGGTGAGGCATTGGAACCGGTTGTCCAGAGAAGTTGTGAATGCCCCCTCCCTGGAAGTGTTCAAGGCCAGGTTGGATGGGATTTTGAGCAACCTGATTTAGTGGGATGTGTCCCTGCCCATGCAGGGCGGTTGGAACTAGATGATCGTTAAGGTCCCTTCCAACCCAAACCATTCTGTGATTCTGTGGTTCCTTGGGGAGAGGCAGAGAGGTGACTTGTTGATGGGAGAGATTTGTTTGAAGGGAGGGAGATTGTGATATAAAACTGATACCTTACTGAGACGGATTTTTGATGCCTGGTAGAATTACAGATTTTAGTTTCTGTTCTGCCCCTTGAGGGCCTTCAGATTCCTTCGTGGCCAGGACTGAGAGTTTGGAGAGGAGGGATATTTTGTTAGTAATGCTTCCCAGCTTGTTTTGAAGGTGAAATCAAAACTGAGCTGAAATCTCCTGAGTTCTTTCCTAGTGCTATATTTATATGACTATTCTTCCTCCCAGATGAAGATTAGGAACAGTTCAAATGTCAGTCCTAACCAACTATAAGAAACTAATAAAGTGCAGCTCAGTTAGTGTAAAGAAAGCTTGACATTTTGGTAAGGAAGCTCAGCCAGCCCTGAATAAAGAATATGGTTCCTTTTTGCAATAAAAGATGTCCAAATAAAAATAGAAGCGCTTCATCAACTTTCTTTTGAACTCTGTAAGCTCCACTAAAGTGTGTCCTGCTAAATCTTCTAAGAATCCAAACCAGTGCTACCTTGGAGACTCATTGGGTTCATATTGGGGTAGAACTAGTAAGTAGTTTTGAAGTAAATTTTGCCAGTGTAGTTTATATAAAATTATAATAAGTAGTTAACAGTGCATAATCTTTTCAGTTTTGAAATGGTAATAAATGTTCAGAACTGGATGGAATAAATAATTTCATCAGTTCTGATCAAGTTACCTCTATGCACCTTGTGTCTCACACTCATCATTTCTTGCCCTTCTTTTATGACCCTCATTTAGGATATAAGGAAGAAGAATTCAGCTGGCCCTCATACCTGAAGGCATGCAAAGCTCAAGCTGCTCCTAAATCACTGTTTGAAAACCAGAATGCAGTAAGTACTCAATTGTTACTAATGGTGTGGAAAGCTGCTAGTATGCTTACGCTTATGGTAGAGATTCACAGCACGTTAGAGTGACTTGAGACCTGAAATTTAAGATAAAAATGTTTACAACAAATTTAATAACAATCTCCACTGCAGTTCAGCTCTGTGATTCCGATCTGTTAACTTTTTACTAATCTGTTTAAACATCTGGTATGGCACATTCAGAAATGTTGTATTAAATGAAATTTAAGACTTGTTATTACTACAGTGTCTCACACCATAATGTTGTGGAACAAGCACTGTCTTTCAGAGAGAGTATCTAAGACAGAATGAAAACCAACACATTTAATTTTAGCAGCATGTTTAGTCCTTTTTAATTTCATAAACCATGAGTCTCTGTGTTTGAGCATCTCTCATGTCAACTAATTAGGCTGCTGCCACTCTGTTGGGGCAGCTAATTGGGAAATTTAGAAATGACATGAGTATATTGATTGTGGACACTGGGGAGATTTCTGGATTTATAGTATTTATCTTCAATTAAAAGACTCTCTGTATGCAGACAGTGATTCCATCGGGATTTCGAGTAGGGATGAAGCTGGAAGCCGTAGACAAGAAGAACCCAACTTTCATTTGTGTTGCCACGGTAACAGACATGGTGGACAATCGTTTTCTGGTTCATTTTGACAACTGGGATGAGAGTTACGACTACTGGTATGATGTTTTTGTTTTGTATCCTAGTGAGAAGTATCAGAAATGCGTTAGCTTTAAGCTCTGTTTTCTGTGATACTTTCCAGACTGTCAGCAGTTACCATACCAACTTTTACTAGGTTTGTAATCATGGCCATCAAAGTGTTTTTCAGTGGCAGACTGGAGGAATCCCTATTTCCTATGCCGGGTTTCATAGAAAAAAATTCCAGAGATTGTGCTAAATGAGTGTTCAGGTGTGCTGCTACATCTGCAGTTGTGGATCAGTTTCTCATTTCAATTACATAGTATCTCTGAGGCTGGTATCTTTAGTGAAGAATATGCACCACGATAATGTCACTGATTCTACTTGGAATTAGGTTTACATATAGTTGTAAATTGAAAGAAAGGCTTCATTTTTTCGTAAGGTTGTTGATTTGCTTTTGTTGTTCGGACCAAACCTCAGCCATCTTCTCTGAGGCATCAGGATAGTGGCAAAACCTGGTTTTGGTCTCTTGTGTTATACATTCTGCCGAAACTTGAGATCCTGCTATCATGACCTGTGTTAGAGGTGATCTTTCTGCATGTTGCATGGTGGAGAGGCTTTGTGTAGCTATATAGAGAAGACACGGAGCAGGACACAGTACAAGCATAAAGATACTGAAGGAGATTCCGGCTTTGGCTGTCACAGTCCAGGCTTGTATTTGCACTTGCATCTTCTTTTGTGAGATGATTAGAGCCAAGTTATGTATCTTACATTCTTTGAGGAGTAAGTTACTGCAGAACAGGTAGAGCATTGTAAGCCTACATCTTAGGTTTGATAGTGGCAACTTAATTGTATGGCTGAATTTGTAAAAGTAAAAATGAGAAAGTGTTCTTCATCTGTATTTGATAACGGCTTAGGCACTGTGTCAATGACAATTATGTGAAACTACTCTGTAACTTCAAAACTTCGTGAGTCCATCTCTGGAAATAATAATAGTATGAGCTACATGACAATTAAACTGTAGGAGAACTAAATTATTGGAGCAGTGGTAAATGGGCATTTCAGTGAGGTCAAGAACTGAATATCAAGATAACAGGCCGTATGAATCAAAGGCTAGAAAGATTAGTGATTATTTCCATGCAGAAATAACACAGAACGTGTATTTCCTGTACAAAGCAGCAGGAAATGGGGGACTGGGGAGAGGTATTCTGAATTTTCTGATATTGAAATGCTCACTAATTACAGTTATGCCATTAATTTATAATAAAAACAGCAGTTAGGCCAGGCTTTAAGAGCAAGCACAATGGGATACAATCTGTAGTTTTTTCAGGAGTAGCACAGGTATCTCTCTAAAACATTGCACTATGTATAGCATATATAGTATATGTATAGTATAGTATATAGTATATTCCCATGTTAACAGGAATTTTCTCCAGTAATCTTCTCAGAAGAGGTAAAAGCAGTTTTTAAGTACATAACCAGGCTTTATGTTTTTGCAATCACAGTATGCTGAAGCAGATTTTCTGAATTTCACATGCAGAATGCATGAAATAATACCTTCTAGAAGAAGGAGGGAAAATTGAAGTGGAAAATGTATAGGTGTTTGAGAAATCACTGGAGCTGTATTCATACTGAAGCCAAGCTGAAGATTTGTTCTTTTGGTGAAATCATAAAGTACCTTCCTGGAAGGAGTAAGAAGGTGCTGCTGGAAATACTGTGCATGGAAATGAATTTGAGAGTGGCGTGGCCTACCTCTCTGCACTGCTGTGGTTGAGAACAAGAGTTTATAGAAGAGGAAGGAAAGAAAATAGGAGAAAAGAATGACAAACGATAATAGCAGTGGAATGTCTGACAAGAAGAGAGCCTGAAAATGCATCCTGAATGCAGCCCACTTGATATTTTTTATTTTAAATACCATGTTTGTACTGTACTTGAAATATCTTAGGTGCGTAAGTTTCACATCTACCAACTGGTGTCTAATTGAAAATGGAGAGTTCTGCTGGGATTACACAGACCAGAGCCTCACAGTTTCCCTGCGCCTGCATGTGAGTTTCAAGCTCAGAATTACAATGAAGGAGAAATGGTGTATTTAGTGCACCTTTTCTTTTTCTGTATACCTTTTGTGATTTAGTTAGTTTGAGTAGATGGAACTTTTAATTGAGTATAAAAATTCTTTCCTCTTCTTGGATAACAAAAAAGACAGTTGACTGATTTTGCTGGACACAGAAATCTATTAGTGTCTCCTAAGCTTTTTTAAGCTTCAGGCTTTCAGCGTGACGATACACTTCTGACTTTTCCCTGAGCATTAGAAAATACATTAATGGTTGAAAATAAGTACCCTGGCTAGAATTAGTCATTACTACAGCTCTTTAATGTATGGTGGTGATACTTTCGGTGTAATATAAATCCCATTAAATTGTCCTTTTGTAGTGTCTTCTAGAGGGAAGAAAAATGATGACAAATTTAACATTTCCCTTTAGGAAGGGGAATTTTGAGTGATACTACACAAGCCATCAGGTCCTTTCCATCTGTCCCGTCTGTTTTGATGGAACAAATAATAGTTCTTTGAGAGCCAAAGACACTCCCTCTGAGTGGAATTTCCAAATTTTCTTAAGGTTGACTGAAGCTGGAAATAGCATTTGGGAATCTTTAGGTATGTGTGAGCTGTAAATTAACAAGGTCCACACTGGCTTTCAGTTCTCCATTCTTTTGCATCTGTTCTGCCTAGACACAGATCTATGTCACTCCAGCTTCCTAACTTGTTGTGACCAAACCCAAAAGCAGCCAGAGATTGTCCAGGAGGTGAAGCTGTGTAGCTTGTTGCCACATAACCACAGGAGTGGTGGAATGATGGCCATGCTGGACATGCTGCAGGTCAGGCTTGCTGTATCACAGGCCTCTGGCTGCCCTCATCCACGGCTTGGTCTGAACCTCTACTGCAGAAAAGGTGCTACAGGCAGCGTTTGAGATCAGCTTACCAGGAGTGTGAGGAAATAGTGTGTCCCATGCTTCACTCACCACTTCATCTTGCATAGAAAAAACTATTTCTAAAGTGCCTCGTGAAGAAAAATAGTATTTTGATTTTCTGAATCATTTTCTGATCTTCATGAGTTTTGAAACACACTACATTTTGGTGTGAGACTAAGAGGCCAGTTCTGCTCTTCACCAGCATCTGCTACATTGCTAATAGCCAAGTCCATAAAAGTTGTGCCCTGCTTGTTTCATTTTTGAGATAATTAATTTTTGAAGGGCTTATATTATTCCAAAAAAGAAGGTAAAACAGTCTTTAAAAACCATGAATCACAGTGCATGCTTTTAGCTATTTAAATGGATGATGGACCAGTATCTGACCCTAAAGCTGTAAAATTTCATGCAAATAAACAAGCAGCTGTCTTACCTGACTTTAAATAGAAAATATGGTAGTATGGCTCGCTATACCACACCTGGATGCATACCATGACCTCATGGGCCATGCTTTGGGAAGTCCTGATCTAAAATAATACCACCTTTCCACTGTCAGTGATGAAGTATTCTCACTTATGCACTAGATGGGGCTGCAGGATGGTTTCTCTGTTTTTCTTTTTTTTTTCTGCTTTTTTTGTACACACTTAGATGACTACACAATCAAGAAGTTGTGTAAGTAGCATTCTCGAGGGCATATTATTATTTGTGGACATAACGCATGTATGTGTGAGTGGGCTTTGATAGATAACATTTTCATTACAGATTGCATTTACATTTAATAAAGTGAAAATCAAATATCAAAAGGTTTGTTTCCCCAAAATGGAAAGTCAGAAATTCTTTCAAAACAGAAAATTAGTGTATCACATACAGCTTATTTTAAAGAAAATGCTTATTACTTAATAAAAACTGTCTGGACCATCAGGTGGAGACCCATTTGGGAAAACATTTTTCAAAAAGAATTGAATTTTTTTTTTTTTTAACAGCCAGCATTATCATCCATCTCTCGTGATCTGAATTTAATGAGCTGCATATACGAAACAGATTTTTGGGAATCATTAACAGAACAGCTGAAAGTGACCAATAGAAAAATATCAAGTCTTCTTCCATAGCTGAGTCTCCTGTTGTGTCGTGCTCTCCTGCCGTTACAGATGGTTAACTGCACACGTGTTCCTTTCACACAGAGTGATGCACGCTTTGGGGGCTCACGTTGGCAGCTGCCCTTGGCTTTCCTTATTGCAGAACTTCTTCCTGGCCTTTTATATCATGTAACTCTTCCCTGCTTTGATGTCTTTTCTAAGATGTAGTTAAGGTGTCTGTAGCTCAGCAGAGCTGCTGCTTGCTCTGTCCCTCTGCATGTTTCTCTTCTGGGTACATCTGGAGCACTCTGCTGCTTTTGGCTCCTCGGTTTTTTCAGCTTCCTGGATTAGCTTTGGTGTCTGATATGGATAATAGGTGTCTTTTTGTGTCTGCATGTTCTCACATGACAGAATGGATTGCAAGTGGCACACATTGTGCAGACATTAGAATCTTGCTTTATTAGTTGAGCATGCGAGTGTCACCGCCTCACTGCATGGTGGAAGGTGGTGGTGCTCTGATGCAGTCCAGGGGTAGTTAGGTTTGAAGGTACAAAATTATTCAGCTCATGATAGCATCGGTAACCTTTTTTGGCCTAGCAACCATCTTCACTACTCATGAATCATCTCATTCCATGAAGCATATGGGCTGGGTGATCTGCCTTCTGTTTTGGAACAAAGGCGATAAAAAGCTGTGGGACACGGCAAATCGTTTGTGGAAAGTCAGACTAGCCTTTAGCGTTCCAGCTGACAAGTCTTGGGCTTCATCTGATAAACTGTTGTTGTTCTTCCAAACTAGATAATATGTCCATGGAATAACACATATTAAAGCATAAAATCGTATGTGACTTTTACTGATCTCAACGTTTTATTGTTAAATGGACCGTTAGAAGCTAAGAGGCTGTGTGAAATCAGTAGGTAAAGATGGACTGTATGAACTGTTTTTGCTGGAACAGGGATATTTTTTCTTCCTGAGGCCACTTTGGTTACAGAAATTTCTTACAGGCTCATCTGTAATTAATAGGTTTTTCTTTTAAAGTAAATAAAAATATTCTGGGTGTTTTATATTGCAATTTTGCAGTGCATCTGGTGTGTAGCACTCATTGCTACATGTTCCACATTCACTCTTGTTGCTGTAATATCAGAGCATCTTCCAGGAGTGCATCTCTCATTGTGACAAACCATGGTCACTTGCTGCTTCTTGAATCTTCAAGGCAAGAGGTGTATGCAGTGGCATTTACTTTTCAAAATTTTATAAAAATGTGTGTTCAGACTATGCTTGAAAAAGCAAAATGGAACAAATGCATTTATGAGGTTAGACCCGATAAGTGTTTTTCACTTCTACCTCATGATTTTAAATATAATCCTGGTAATAACATAGTGACTCATGAGCATAGGTCTGGCTCCCAAATGTAACTCAGGAGACTTTTGAAAATAATTTGTGGATTTTGCTCCAAAATATTTCAGCAAGTACAAGGCTGTATCCTTCCAGTGCAGAAGCATACCTCACCCATGTAAAATTCTTCCGTGAGAAACTCCAACTTGAGAGGGATAGAAGAAAGAAATGTTGCCCCTCTTGCTTGTTAGCTTCTCTTCAGAGTTGCTGTAAAGAAGGGACAGAGGAAGCCTGAAGCACTCACCTGTTCTTTGATTCGTTTGACGCAAAGCATTTCTAGGAGTCATATGCTGAGTTTTAACAGTGCACAATTATGTAGAAGGCTTGAGGAGTGCTTGTTGTGAGACAATGCTTCTGAGACCCCCAGTATCAATTTCTGTTGCTGAAGTACATCCATACTGAATTTTGAACATCACGTAAAATTACTTTTCAGAGAGGGGGGAAAAAAGTGTGTTATTCTGTGTATTCTAAATATGATGTACTCCTTTGTCTTCTATGCAGCACATGTTCAAAACTGCAGTGTGGTAGTAGCACTGAGTTCACTCAGTCTTTTTTGTGCTGTCTTTGCTTTTGCAATCCTTAAAACATGTTTGTGTTCAAGATCTGCAGGCCTAGCATTTTGATCTGAGCTCTAAGATGTTAGGGTGCCTGCTAATTTACCTTCAACTTCCTTTTCTGTCATACATAACAGTTCATTTCACCCTCTTAGGTATTACAGACTTATCCACATGTGGTATTTTTAAAAAATATTAATTAGTACTGCTAATTAAGGGAACTTAATTAATACGAACTTCTAGCATGCTAATCCTTTCTGGGTAGATACAGATAATTACTATTTTATAATTGTCAAGGAGAGCAGACCTGCTGTTCAGGTATTTTGCATTAGTAACTCTTGGGCTGAGGGGAAAGGGGGAGAATCCTAGAATCATAGAGTGTTTTGGGTTGGAAGGGACCTTAAAGATCATCTAGATCTAACCCCCTGCATTGGCAGGGACACCTCCCACCAGATACTCTCTGGCCTTATGGTTGTGACGTTAATTTCAGACAGGGATTAAACAGAAACTGGATCACAACAAGTTCTTCAGTATTTTACAAAATGATTATTGTATATGAAGTGTGTGTCTTTGTGAGTGGGTGATCTCTGCTTGTCTGCTTCTCTCATGAAGTATTTGAGGAGGGTTTGGAAAGAAGCATTCCTGCAGCAGGAGGGAGAGACAGTGTTTCTATCTAGATGATCGCTTGGCTACTTAAGCTTGGTTTCTTGGTCCCTCCCTGGGGAGCAGGGAACTAAGGCCTTAGCTACCACAACTTACTCAGACTGCAGTTTGTTGGCCTCCATGTGTCCTTGGAGTGAGCGAGGCACTGGGTTCTTGGCCACTGGAGGGATGGAAATGCTGATGGGATTCTCCAGAAGAGAGAGAGCATGTAGCGGGGAATATTTAATGTCAGCTACTGAAGCGCCACTAGGGTTAGGAAATAGTGGAAGTGTGAGATAGTACACTGTAATATTGAATGTATCCAACTAAAGAAGAAATTAGATGGGACAGGTTCCTAAGAGAAGTGAGGTCCTTAAGAACACATCTATATGGGATTTACATGGCTATATATGTTTCCAGCTAAACGGTATGTTTGCAAAATGTAGTGCAGTGCCATGTGGAATAATGCTAGCTTGTATCAGCATGGTGGTCTTCCTTAGTCAGCCTGAGTACAGAGGTACTATTACTTTAAAAAGCACTGTTAGTTGTTCAGCCAACTCAAAACAAGCATTATCAATGCAGACATAGCAATGGTGCATGTTGCACAGCAGCATCTCTTTGCTTTTACTGTAGATTAGTCTTGCATTTCACCTTTCCTAATAATAGTGAGTAATAATATAATAATTATAGTATATGCATTATATACTATATAGGCATATAGTATATAAATAATATATTCACATATAGTATATACATCATACACTATATGTTACATTGTACATCATGTATGATGTTATGAAAGAATATAACAATATGTAATAAAATTATATAGTTCTGTGGATAACAATTTAATAGTAATGAATGTTTAAACAGTTTTATCTGCTTTTATATCAATTAAGTTTTTGTGGTATGTGCGTGGGGTGTTTTTTGTATTGCTAACAGAACTTGATAGCCACCACCCACTCCCTATTTCTTCTAAGCATGGTGTAGCTGAACCAGTGGACACAGTGAGAGCCATCTCTCCTTGCTTCAGACAGATGCCAGCCCGTGTCAGGTGTAGCTCACTTGGTCTCTGTTAGTCTTCTGTGGTTCTTGTGGCACGTCACAGGTAACAGCACTAGTGCAAAATTTGATGCACGTGACAGAAAATATGGGAAGTTGTTGCTCTCTTGAGTAAGAGAGTTTGATCAGCCTTTTTAAAGCAATTTGCAGTCTTGGATCATTGATTAGGTCTGTATGCTTCCAAGACAGTTTGGGGCCTAAAATGGCGTTTGTTTTTTTTTTTGCTGACAGTTTTTCTCAGATGTACTTTGCATGTGTGCTGCCAGGTTACAATGACGTGTTCATAGCTCCATTCAAACCACTCAGAATCTGGTTTTGAATTTTTACTTGTAATTGACAGTGCATTACATTATGCATGGTTTTCTAATCTGTCTCCAGGTGCAACCTGGATCATTAATCAATGTATTTAAGCTTTTGGTTTAAAGTTTCAAGCTTGGCATTGCAAAACCCCATCTGTCTTAAACGGGATTACTGTGTTCTTGCAACCAACCAGTGTGTTTCTACCAAGAGTCTCTACATGTGAATTTTTCAGGTCCAGCATTAGAGCTTCTAAATGCAGATCTACCAGTGACTTAAAGGGCTTGATTTTTTCATCTTCCAATTAAAACATAAATAAATCTTTATGCTTGTTTAGGTGGTAAAAAGTCTGTGATAAATGCATTCATACCTTCAGGTTATGTTTGCAGTTTAAGTGTAAGTTGAAGATGTCATAGGTTCTTTGGAATTTGTTAGATCTTTTTTGTTTTCTAAGCATAATAGGATGTCTGAAGAACTGCATTGTCAATCCCCTTTTTCTCCCTCTTCTCCAGGTGTGAGGCAGCTAGCCCACATATTCATCCTGTTGGATGGTGTAAAGAACATAAAAGAACTCTCATTACCCCACCAGGTTTGTATCTTATTACACATCTTAAAGATTTAAGGAGGTTATAGTCAGCTAGCAACTATAAAACTGCAATAAGTTAATTGTTACCTTTCCTGAATTTTTCTTTCTGTAATTAAGAATTTATATTTGGGGAGTTCTGAATTTCTTTACAGGACATAATATGCTGAAAGTAGAAGTACAGTGGACGTTAGGTGTTAAGTATGCCCACATATGCTGCTTTAGTAAAGAGACAGCCCATGAAAGATTTTCCTTGGAGTCTGAACAAGTTTGTATTTTTTGGCTGACTCACATTGTGAAAATGCTGATAAAACAAATTCCAGGTGTCTGAGAATGCTGCATACAAAAAACGTCTTGTGAACTATATATGCAAGATAATGGTTGATTGCCTTACGTCATCAAGGAAACAAACTTGTAAGGGCTCTTTGGAAGGGAGGAAAACACAGTGAGGGAGAAGATAAAGAAGAATGAAAGTGTATTCATCTGTAGAAGACATAAGAAGGCTGCTGCTTTTCAGTAGTGTTGTGTTTAGGTGGATGATCTAAATGCTCTGTTGCAGAAACTGCCATCTGTGGTCTGAGAAGATGGAAGAATTTAATTTGTTTAACACCAACTTTGACAGAATTTCTAATATTTAGCAGTCTTGAAAAGTTGTAAGCAACCTGTCTGTCAGGAGGTTAATTACAGCCTCTTAGTCAGTGAAATCCCTTTTAAAAGAAATCCATTGGTTTCTTTCTTGTCTAGATTATTAATCATAATGTTTAAACTTCCAGTTGAACTTCCAGCACAGATTCAAGGTGAAGGACAGGCACTGCCTTTTCTTTAAGAGCAAATCTGTCTTTGTGTTTCTTGCATAAAGTGTTTGTAAACATGAAGCTTTCTGGAAAGGTAACATCTTCTTTGATGATGTTTGTAAATTATTCTTATATTAAATGTCCAGGCTATTTTTTCAGAAATCTAGTTAGAACAAATTCACGGAACAAATAGCAAGTAGTCAAGTGTGCTCTGCTGTGGTACAAAGCTATCACTGATCAGATTGTGTTTGCCAATAAATTGCTGTTTATAAAATACAGAATTAGGCTTGTAATACTTGAATGAATTTCTTGAATTAAGTGGACAGATTTTTCCAGTCCACTTTATTTATATTCTCGTATTCAAAACAACTGTCATTTTTTTCTGCTAGCTGCTCAGTATTGCATATAAAAAGATTGTTGGGTTTTTTAACCTACATGGTAAATGTGTCAGAAACAGTTTAGAACACGATTTCTTGTAATTATTTTATGAATCTGAATCATAAATCAGAACAGTATTATACAAGTGTTATGCATTGTGTAAACTGGAATTTGAATTTTTGCACTGCAGTGTTTAATTTTGCTCATAATTCCTCTATGCCAGATTATCCACACGCTAAGCATTTTTCTTGGGAGAAGTATTTGGAAGAGACCAGTTCATTACCTGCACCTGCAAGGGCTTTTAAAGTGGTGAGAATGCTTAGGTTTTTTAATGCTTTTTAGTGTATATAATTAATTAGTTTAAGAGAATACATATATGACATTCCTGTGTTTCCAAATGTATCCAGTTAATTAGTTGCGTAATAGGTGGTTTATTTTTATGCAAGTCTGAGATTCACTGTTAGAAATCAGATAATTATTATGAATCACTATTACTTCATTATTTCAATCGTAATAAATGGGATTAAATGTTGCAAAATACTACTAATGAATGTAATTTGCTATTGGAAATTACTGCCTAGTTACTAGAAGTAATGAGATAGCTACTGATTCATCGTAACTTATTTTGACCATAGGTATTTCTATCCATATATTTTAAACGATGCAACAAAATACAGTGAGAATGTGAAAATTATTGTAGGAGGTCAGGCTGGTTGCCCATCTAGTCCATTGTCTCTGGCAGTAGCCAAGAGAGAGTTTGTATTTCATATCCTTCGGTAGACTGCTTCTTCTGCGAGTTTGTGAGTAGGGCACTTGGCAGTGTCCGCAGGCAGTTCCTCAGCTTAACTATGGTGTTAGTGGACAACAGCCTTTTAGCTTTGTACTTAATAGTTTCTTTCAGTGACACCCAATTTTCTTGAGCTCTTAGGATTTCAGTGATGAAAGTGGGCTGGTCAGTAATGCAGAAAGGATTGCTTTTAGGAGCCAGCATCAGATGTCTGGTAGCTTCCAGCCCCTTTTCACGCAGTGTACTGGGGTGGTTTGCCTCAACTTTCCAGATTATGGTCACTAATTCTGAATAGCACTTTGGTAAGAGCAGGATTAATCACCACATTTCTGTGGTGCTTATAGCAGTTCCTGAGGTCGGTAGATCACCAGGTTTTATTACTGACTTGCAGCTTATCGCCTCAGAATGCATCTGGCCTTAATAATGTGTCTGAATCTTAGATTCTCAGCAAGAGTACTTGGAGCAAAGATTAGGAATGTATTTGGTTGTATCTGAGAGGTGTGTAGTCCTTGGCAAAACCGTGAAGAGCTGTGACCTTGACTACCTCAAGCTAAAAGCTAATGTTTCCCTTTTCTTTCAGAGCGTCCATTTTTAATTTCTCACTTTTTAATTCCTTGGGGTTCAGGGAACAGCCACCCTGCAGGGCTTGGCAGTGGAGTGCCCCCCCAGTGGCCCGTAGGATCCATCTGGCTATATCTGCGCTGGGAAACTGGACAGGACATGCCACAAATGTGCAGGCATTGACAGCATTAGACTGGGAGAGCTCTAGCTGGCATGGCTCAACACTGTGCCAGAAACCGTACTAGCAGAGAGCGGCTGAGGTGGTGTAGGTCCCTAAGGTAGCTTAGGCAAGGCCATCTGCCTTTGAGAATGGAGGGGAAGGAGAGCGTGACTGCTCGAGGATCAGCTGTGCTTTGCCTTTTGGCTTCATAGCCAGAGAAAATCCCTCCCCTGCTTTCTGTACTAACATATATGATACAATGGCAACCACTGTGATAAAAAATAAGAAAGCAGATTTAATGGGAATTAAATGCTGGTTGTGTTGGGAGTTTGGGTGAAGTTTTCCTGAGACACTCACAGTATTTTGTATTGTATTTTGGGAGAAAATAGAGTTTTTAAGCTGCAGCTGAGGAAAAAGCACGGATATTCTGGAAAGTCTTAGAGGGACAGATATGTCACTTTCTTAGAAATCTAAAATAAAAACCATAACCTGGCTTGTGCATATGTTCCTTCAAAATGGAAATAATTTTCGCTTTAGATTTCCTACCTGTAGACAGCAGGTACTCCTAACAAATGGATCTTTTTTGCCAAAATAGTATTACAAAACAGATATTTGGTCCTCTTTGTTCCAAGTACTTACTGTTACATGGTGAATTAGTTATGTTTTCAGTAAGAGACAAACTAAAACATATACTGAAAAACACAAGTATGTTTCCTGTAGACAATTTCACGGACATTTCAAGCTGCTGGTATGTAGTACTTCATTCAATACTGCATTCAAACTGTTGGCTAAAATCTCTGGGAAAACTTTTCAGGAGAGTATAGGAAAAAAAACCAATTGATTTAAACTGAAGATCCCTACTTTCTTGGAAGGCTTGGATGGAGAACCTGGAATCCCAAAGTAGTTACTTTATTTCTCTAGTTTAGTAACACAGGTTTGAATTATGTTTCTATGCTTGGATTTGTTGGGGGTGGACGGACGTGCAGATTTGAGAAAAAGAAGGCAGAAAGTTTCCTATGGTTTTAATATGCTTTACAGTTGTGTGAGATTTTTGAGGTTTTCCTTTGTTTCTCATAATACTATTGTTCTTTTCTAGAAACCCTCTCATGGCTTTCAGAAAAACATGAAACTTGAAGTGGTTGACAAGAGAAATCCAGTATTTATCAGAGTAGCAACTATTGTAGATACTGATGACTATAGAGTAAAAGTAAGTTTCTCTGTCTTACTGTACTATCCTGCTTGAGTGATAGTACTTTGTAAAATCAAGCACAGGAAGAAGTGAGTCACATTGCTGTGTCCTGCTAAGCTTTTGCTCATCCTTTTCACTGATTAATATGCATATAATTCCTTTGGAAGAGGTTATTTTATTATCCTCTTAGTTACATTTGCTGATGTAGGTAATTAGACAGCAGAGGTGAATATGTTGGAAAATAGCTTTGGAAATAGTTGATAGAAGGCAGTTTTGTATTCTAGCAAGAAATGCAATGATTTAATATCAAGTTTTGGAGGGCTGCTAGGATATTTATATTAGGGCCCATAAAATTTTTGGCCTGGGTTAATTGAATCTGTCTTTATAAACTTTAGGGAGAGGAGAGAGATGTGAGATACAAAAAATAACCCTGATTTCTCATGCCTTGTCATTGACTTCTGCAATTCCAAAGTTTGTATTAATAACAGACTTGGGATCTCAGATAATGTATTTTTAAGAAATTGCATTTTCCAGAAGTTGTATACTTGAATAATTATTTTTTTACTGTACAAAACCAGTTTACACTCTGAAGCTCTTAACTGTTAGAAGGGCTAGCATAGTCCAGATATCCAGTTAGATGAATATGAAGGATATTTGTGGCTTGTACAGATTTAGTAGGCATACCTGGTATTTCAAGCAGGAAATGCAGCTGACATTTCATTTTGAATCTGCATTAGCTGCTGCTAGAGAGTCTTCAGAACTAGTATCTTCACAACTAAACACTTTCTATCTAAATTCTGAGTTAATCATGCAAAAAACAAAAGCAAAACATCACACCCCCCCCCCAGTCTAATTTATTAAAAGGACAGGATTTGTAACTTCTAGGGTGGTAATTTGACTCTGTAGCATAAGTTGAAAGAGCTCTGTTTGTATGTATCTGTGTACGTGCATCCGCACATGTACGTGTGAGAGATCTGAGCTATTTACTAGTACAGAGGTTGAGAAAGATTGGAAGATATTTAGCTTTTGTCTGAAAAAAACACATGTATAGGCCATACTTGTGGTTTTTTGGAAGTCACATACTTAATTTTCTCTTCAGTTCCAACACCTTATCCTGTATAGTCTGATTTTAGTAAAATTGTTACTTACATGTTGCGATGTTCTGGTTTGTTTTTTTTATGGATAAATGCCATTTTTTAGTCCTTTGCTTACTGCCCTGCTATTCTTAAATCCTGTTCAAACAGGAGATTAAAAAACCTTTGGATTTGGGGTTTTTTTGAGAGAAAAAAAGGCAGAAATTTATGCTTAATTTAAGTATTAATGTGAGAACAAAAGTTGTCTTGCTTTATTCCTGGGATCTGAGCCTAATGATCCAAGAAGTAGTAAACAACCAAATGACACCTTTCTCTTTACTTCAGTGAGAGTATGTCTGTGTCCAGAATCTAATGTACATGTATTTTCTGTATAACATTGATTGTTCTCTTAAAGTGATTTCTCTAATGAGCGTGTCATTTTTAGAGATTACCTAGGGAAACTGATTTTATTGAGAATTTCTCTGGTCTAAAATGCATTGTTTTCCTTTTTTATTTTAGGTCCATTTTGATGGCTGGGATAGTATTTATGATTACTGGACTGATGTAGATAGCCCTGATATCCACCCTGCAGGCTGGTGTACAAAAACCGGACACCCTCTTCAGCCCCCACTTAGTAAGAAAAATCACACTATTATGTAATGACATTAAGAGGCACATGTAACATGCCATCTCTGCCCCTGCCAGTGCCATCCAAGGAAGAGTGGCACCTAAGATATGCAAACTAATGTAAATGTGACATTTAGTGCAAAATCAACAGTCAGTAATTCATTGCTTTTTAGTAGATAGCTTTATTGACCCTTACTGTAATGTAAATACCATGTTTCTCTGTATGCAGAAGAACCACAGTCAAAACCTGAAGTAATGATAAAGATCTGTTGCATAAAATCCTGGCCCTCTCCCAGCCAGTGATGAAACTGCTGTGGCACTCACTAGGGATAGGGTATCACCTTACATCTCTGTCCACATCCTCTTGAAAGGTTAGTGTGCTTTTTAGCTCAAAGGAGTCCAGACTGCACTGAGAAGGCACGCCTTTCAAGTGCTGTGGCAAATCCTCAAAACCAGCTAACTTCCCTTTTTTCTTCAGTTAACCAACAAGGGGTTAATGCTGCTCACATTGGAGATAAATCTAAGTATGGTACCAGTAATAATACTGTATTTACCTGCTTGTCCTCTCTGGGGATTTTGTTTAATTACTTGAAGAAGTGGGAGGTGTGTCATAAATGAGACTGAAGGTTGCAGGGAGAAGAGACTTAAGCAGTAACAGTATCCCTGCCTGTGCCATTGAGTTTCTGGATAATGGTAGTGAAATCACTCAGCTAGACTTCAAACAGGTGATTTTTGATTGAGTGCTCTCCTCTGGGAGTGTTTTGTATTGTGACCCTGAGGTATGGTTTGCACAAGTGCTAAGTGTTTACAGCTGTAACTGAGATCAGAAAGAACTATGCTTGGAGAATAAGAAGTGCTGACCAATGTGAAGTACTCTGAAAAAATTACATGTAAAATAACTGGGATAAGGTGCACACAGGTTATGTGAACATGTTACCTGAAAATCTCTGTACTTCAGCTGAGCATCTCTAAAGTGTCAAAAAGAAGTGTTTCCTATCAAGACTGTGTACAGAGTATGTTCATTAGTTTTCTGAGCACTCCAGTGGTACCATCATCACTGCCTGTTAGGAAGTTAATAATTCTGTCGTCAAAGCAGAGTCTGAATGTAAGCGGTGAATGTAAGTGAATCAGCAGAGTGCTGTAGGTGCCAAAGCACAAAGTGAATAATGAGAAGATGCATATATATTTCTTAAGCAGAGATGTGCCTCCTGTGCACTGAATGAAGGAACAGTCTGGTGGGAAAAAAGCAGCCTTTTCACACATAATAAAAATTGTATCGTGGCAAAAGAGCTGAATAAGGTTGTAACAATTCTGTTATCTAAGACTGAAAAAAAAAATCTTAACGCAGCTGGGAGTGTAAAATACATTAGTTCATTTTGTTGGAGACATTAAAAGGAATAAAATCTAGGTGCCCATCACATGCAGCACACCACCTCCTCTAGGTGGGGGCATAGGAGGCATTGGGTGTCTCTTTTAGCGGGTGACTGGTGGAAGTCAGTTTTTGATACTAGTTAACCTACAACAGTGAAGGTGGATAATGTGACAGGAGGGAAAGTGGCCATCCATTACATAGAAAAAGAATCATTAACTGCACAAATACTATTACAGTAGGATGATCACTGAATAATATATTCTTCCAACAACATGACTTTCTATTATTACTGTAGAGTATGGCATAGAATATAAAATACTATAAAAATATTAATATTGTTTCCAAGGAAGCTAAAGTACATGTCAAGTTTTGTGAAAGGGTTTCAGAAGGAGGGAAGGAAATATATTCCAACACAGTATTTTTTACTTGGTCAGTAAGATAGTCCTCTTAATGATGTGGTCCAGATCACCAGAAGCTTTGTGTGAATGCTATGCAATGTTAGCAATATTAGCCTAGAACAGTCATCATCATGGTCTTATGCTCCCAGCATTTACATATTCATAGTTTTTCTCTTTAAGATGTAATGAAGTCGTCATGATCCATTATGACCTTTTTGATAGCAGTTAGCGAATTAAGAACCATGTATTGGTGTGATTTTTAATATTGTTTCACAGTGATCCAACCAGCAGCTTACTGCATAAGTATGGACAGTCAGTTTCAGCTCTTTTAAATTACATTTTTAGAGAGTTTGCATTTTCAAGTGAAGAGAGAACATTGGTAGTGAGCTAGTTTTTGAAAAAACAGCATCAGTGAGGCAGGACTTCTCTTGACAAAAGCCAACCCTATGAAGTTAACTCTTCCTCTGGGTCCACTAACTTGTTACATTATAGACATCAATTTTGTGTGAAGGTAGAAAAGATAAAATTCTGTGTTCTGTAAATTGCAGCTTTTTACAGCCTATCAAAGTCTTTGAACTCCGGTGTAATCATAGTGTTGTAACATTAGCATATGTGGAACAACTGATAAAAAATGCTTTTTGACTGTCCTAATTATACATAATAATTATCTATCTGTGAGCAAGAATCTATCTTTCATCTCAGAAAATTTAGTTAAATATCCCTTCTTATGTCAGTATTGTTGTCTGTAGGGGGAGATACAAGTTAATGTATTTTACAACTAAAACCAATACTAGAGAGATAGTGCATGTTTGCAGATGTACAGGAGATGCTCTCAGTTTCATATACCAGGGCAGGTCTCTCTCACTTGCTATGAAACTATGGGTTATATACAAATTTGTTTGAGTGGGAAAGCTAGTTTTGACAGCTACATATGTTAATGTCTCTGCAGGCATTGTTACAGGTTGATGAAATTCAGGTAGACACATAGATTCAGATAAGTAAAAATGTCAAATGTCTCCTGATGACTTGTTCTTTTCAGTAATATTTTCAGCCTTTGTTTTCACGTCTTGTTAACTGGAAAACTTGAGGTAAAAGTGGAGAAGGTCAGGGCTCACTAGGAACAGATCCCCGTCTTCGGAGCTGCAGGGTAACTTTGTCTGTACTCCTGCAAGGCAACCAGGTTGCAACTACATGTAGTTAATAGGAGAGAAATGAGAAATTCCAAGTCATGCAGTTCCTCACTGATTTACGTTCTTTATACAGATGTAGCTCTCCTGTAGAGATTTACTCACACAGAATAAAATAAATTCTCCAGTGGATTAGGTTGTTTGAATGCATGCTTTTGCATGATGCATTTTTAAAGTACTTTAAAATTAGGTTTTATTTACTTATTTCTTCTTCGTGTTTACGATGATACTCTGGTATTCCTGCATATTTATGTAACTTGTAAAGATTAGATACTTGTTTTTTAATCTTGTATACGATTTCTCCTGACATGCAGGTCCCTTGGAATTGGTGGAAGCTTTAGAGCATGGAGGGTGTCCTACAGCAGGATGTAAAGGGGTTGGGCACATTAAGAGAGCAAGACACATTGGCCATCATAGGTATGTCTTATGAAACTGTAATTTCATTCTCTCAGTTGATTGATATGTGCACATGTGGGGTTTTTTTAATTGTTGTTCACAAGAAAACAGATCCAAGCTGGAAAAAAAAAGTGAGATCTTGTAAACCTAAATACGCAATGGTTTCAGTTGCCATAGCGAGCATGCTGAAATAAACATTAGCAGTCTGTAACTTCATTTCACCAGGGTGTGCTGAGATAAGATTTGTCAAACATCGTTTTTTGTCACAATTGATAGATTCAGCTACTCTGTATTTTGTTCCTATGAGGATTCCTCAGCTTCCTGTTCAGATTACAAACTGTTACAGACAGATAGGTGTAAAGCAGTAACTTTGGAACATTTTTAAATAAGAGGGCACTAATTTTATTAAGGCTTGGATGTTTTTGTTCTGCTTGATTGGTAGGGATAAGGATTTGCTCGTTGGCTTGGAAAAATGCTAAAAAGGAAATTCCAATTCACATGTCCCCAACTGACAGCCTGGACACCTTGCTGTTTGTACCTAGTGTTTCAAAAGATCCTTTTGTTGAACACCTTCTGAAATATAATACAGAAATATGGGCATCCCAGGCTCTGCTGGAGGACAGTTGACACATGGAGAGCAGTTGCATGGGAGAATGGAAGGGGGTGGTGGTGGCAGCAAGACAGTGGCAAAACAAATGAGGACATTATTAAGTAAAAAAATACATGTTTTTAAAATACTTACAATATCGTGTGAATCCTGTCTGTTTTAAGTACCGAATGTACAGTTAATGTAACGTGTTAAATTGAGAATTAAGTGTCCTAAATAGAATTCTGTAACCTTTTTGCAAACTAGGATTTCATCAAGTTTTTTGGAATTTTTTGTTTACGCAGTCGTATGATCCTCAAAGCACTGTGCTTTCTGCTGTCATCTAGGTAGAGGATTGCTCCTTGGTAATTTGTCTACTTATGTTTTTTAAGTATATTATTAAAACAACGATGATTCATGAGTTAGCTAAGCAGTTTCTTTATGTTTTTGGTGGCAGAATTACGTCCTTTTGGGCAGAATTACACTACCGAGTTTTGGTGGTGTTTCAGCACTGGCTGAAGCCTTGACTCATCCCTAGCAAAGATGACTGCCAGCAAAACTTACTGTGTTCTTACATATTTGATGTACAAAAGGCGTCTGTTGCTGCAGGAACTTCTTTCCTGTCTACAGCAGAGGCATTGTTTTTGTGTTGTTAGGAAGCAGGACAACTGATGCTAGTACAAGCCTTATGTCCAGGAAGGGAGATGGCTAGGATACCTTAAGTGACAAAACCTGTTTTAGTATGAGCTGTGGTGGTGGTCTAGCATGCTGCAGTATGCTGCATTGCTGTCTTTCAGATTGTTCTCACCCTTTTCCTTCTGCCTTTCTCTATCAATGCTTTTCTTCTGTGTTTTGTTTTGGTTTTTTTACCTTCCCTTTTGAGAAGCTTTGTTGAACTGTAGTTCCTAACTCCTTAAACGGTCAAGTTAGTACTTAAGAGGTTACCATCCTTCAGTTAGTGGATGGTGACCTACTGCGTTCATGTTCGTAGTCCACTGCAAATTATGAAGTAAATCAGGTTTGCCTAAAAAGCTTCCTGGTTGTTTAGCTGAAACCAGTTTTATTTCATATTCCAGTAGACTTGAGTCTTCTATGATTTATTAATGCACCTGATCTATGCGGCAATTCAGAGTTATTATCTTCCTCATCGTGGGCTTATCTCAGTTACTTAGAATTGGGTGAACAAACCCATCCTTAGCCCAAGGCTGAAACTTTGAAAAAAACTAACAACCAGCCAACCAAAAACAAAGAAAAAAAATAAGTGAATGTGTCAGAAAAGTTTTTTGTTTATGATCTTCTTTCTTTGGCACTGAAACTTCTAAAGTTTCACAGGGAAGGGATGACTAAGAACTCTGTGTCTAGTTAGTTCATGTAGCCTTTGTTTTTATAACTAGATTTTCCATGGTATTTGAAGTTGTTATACTTACTCATTGTAAATACTAAGAAAGAAATAAACTCATGGCAATCTGTTTTTTTTTTTATTTTTGCTATGGTCTTAGCAATCCTATTATTTACACATTAACTGATAGTTCTAGGAGATAAAAATATAACCAAAGAGATTTTGTTAATCATAAGGCAGGTATTTGCTGTTTCATAGCAAATAAATTAACACTTCTAAGTATCCTATTTACTGGCTGTATTGGTCTCAGTGCTGATACTGATATTTTTTTCTTGAGCATTTCTGAGGAAAATAATGACACTTGCTAGTTATCTGGAGTCTCCAGATTTGAAGATCCAGGTCAACCCAAAAATTCTAACTTTGTTTCATCACTTTTCTCTTGAATTAGCAAAGACATTTTGAAATTGGTATAACTATCCACATCAGGTAGCAAGTCCCTTACCTCTTTTATCTTGCCAACCTTGAAATGTATTTAACTGTGCTTATATTTTTTTTCAAGAGGTACGATGTCTCTCTACAGCATAAAATGCCTGTGTGCAGGAAAGATGGTAATTTAAAATGCAAAATTGTTCTGCAATAATTTTAAGAGCTTGTTCCTTAGGAACCAGATGAAAGCCTCAGTGATTAATTGTGTAGTGGGGTTAAAGTATTTACTTTTTGGAAAAGCTGATATTAATAAGGACTTGGTATCTATCACCAGTTGATGCAGGGTTTTGTGCTGCACAGTTGAAACTGAGACTGGTTTGCAGGTTGGTAGCATTATGCATATTTATGATTGTGAATTGTATGCTCTCTGATGTTTAATGCATGCAGCAATTTTCAAGTTCACGCAGTAATGCAAAGCAGTCAGTTGTAAGCAGGTCGTTAGTGTTTGGGGTCAACACATCCTGAATAAAGATTTTTACCAGAAACTTTACATGTGTTATGTGTAAGTTGGAGTGAACCGAATGTGCTGTGGGGGAGGCTGTGTTGTAAGAGAAATGTAGTGCAGAAATGTGGGAAACCTCAGCTCTGCAGGATGTTCTGCATCTGTTCATACAGTGTCTGCTGAAGTAATTCTCATCTGATTTTTATGCCAGTCTCAAGTTTCTTTTTATCTTTTATATAAGATCATTGGCCCCAGCCAAATCTGTTACGAGCTGCTTTTGGGTCAGTTCTAGACTGTTAAAGCAGCTTTCTCCTAAAAAAAAAATTGCTTTGATGATAAACATGCATTGTAAATTGTGAAAGAGACATTTGTATCACTTATTTCCAGACGAGTTAAAAATTTTTCCATAAGGTCAACTGAAGAAAATACATCACTTAACAAAAATCCAGAAGGAAAAAAATAATACATCCCCCAGATGTTGCCAGGACCTGTTGCTGGAGGTTTCTTACTAATATTACTACCAGCAGATGCAGTCATCTGCACATAGGCTGCTCTAGATAAAGTCTAATGCATCAGTTAGTCCAATCTATTTGTTTAAGCCATGAAGGAAGATAGTTTGAGCAAATTAAAGTGAATTTTCCTGGAGCTGCCATACAACCTCATCCCTTGGCAGTGCATGGCAATAATTGCACCTGAAAGACAGCGGGGCACTGGGGTTGGTAACATTTCCAACCAGTACAGCTAAACCAGGAGACTTGTCTGTGGCTTCATGCAGGTTTGCAGAATATTCCAAGAAGTCATAAAGACTAATAAACTGTATTAAAAATACTTTAGTAGTAATTTTATTTTACCAAACAGAGTACCACCTCACTCCTTCTCAGGTTAAAAGACAATCTTGGCTTATGTTCCCTTCTGATGTTGGGTGTTGCTGAGTCTGAGTAATCCAGTTGGACTCTGTAATTCAGAAGCTTTGCATATTATTAGAAGATAGGAGTGTCTTCAGATGTCTGGGAAGGCTAAAGTCCATGCCCACTGATCAGTAGCCCAGTTTATTCTACTACCCTCGAACTGTAGAGAAAAAAAGGTATTTGTGTAACCCTACCCAGACATAGATCTTGAGAGTGATAGAAGAGCAGTTGCAAAATAACCACAAATGGGATATGCTGTCTTGATACTTTTGTTCCTTCTGATAGTTGTGGAAAGGACTGATTTGGTAAAACCTCTGCTGACTTGAAAATTCCAGGCCTGTGATCCTGGGAGTTCTTCAGAATGGTATGTAAGAACTAGAAATAGGTACATTATGTTATTCGTTTATTGACCTTTCCTGATTCGATAAAAACAGAAGCTTATTTCAATGCTCAGTTTTTACTCAGCCTATGCAGGACTCTGGAAACAGTGTCTCCCTCTCCTCAGAAAACTGCATTACAGACACGTGTATTGACAGCCACTCTGCTGCCATTTCAGTAGAACGGAATTGAATGGTTTGGGTTGGAATGGACCGTAAAGATCATCTAGTTCCAACCCCCCTGCATGAGCAGGTTGCTCAGAGCTCCATCCAAACTGCCCTTGAACACTTTGAGGGAAGGGGCATCCACAACCTCCCTGGGCAACCTGTTCTGTTGTTGCACCACCCTCACACTAAATGATTTCTGCCTAATGTCTAACCTAAATCTACCCTCTTCCAGTTTTAATCTATTACCCCTTGTTCTCTCACTACAAGCCCTTCTAAAAAGTCTCTCCCCAGCTTTCCTGTAGGCCCCTTCAGGTGCTGGAAGGCTGCTCTAAGGTCTACCTCCCTAGAGCCTTCTCTTTTCCAGGCTGAACAGCCCCAACTCTCAGCCTGTCTTTGTAGGAGAGGTGCTCTGCCCCTCTGATAATCTTTGTGGACTTCCTCTGAACTTGCTGCAAGAGCTCTGTGTCCTACTATGTTGCAGTAGGATGGAAAGTGTACAGTAGACAACTAATTGCTGTGTTATGTTGGACCTTCAGTATTAAGAGGCGGCTGATTGCCCTCCTGTGCAGGGATCAAGTGTTGTTTCTGTGAATATTTGTTTGCCAAAGCACAGGTTGAGCCTACTTGAAGCAGCTCAGATGATAATTGAGTATCTTTATATGGAACTGGTTTGAAAGCTGTTGAAGCAGCACTGGAGGGTGTACAGCCCTGTCAGATGTATAGCAGAAGTTTCAGACTGGTTATCTGCTGGTGCTTTCCCTTCTTTCCATGCTCCTTGTGCCCCTAGCAGACCTTGTTAACCCCCAAGTCAAAGACACCTGATAGATAGTTTTGGAAACTGGCTTCTGAACTTCTGCTGTTTTCAAAATAGTGTGCTAAGAGTCATTGCAAGCTGGAGCAGAAAACCAGGCTCAGGTTGACAGAAGAGTTAAAAATCCTGATTCAATATTAAATAACCTAAACATCAAGACTTCTAAGTACTTGAGGTGAGTTGTCTGTAAAGCTTACAGTCCTGAATAAATTAAATACTTCTATTATTTAGGAATAATAAGATAAATTTTTTATTCTTTGTAGTAGAGAAGTTAAACTGAACTGAAGGCTGGAGGCTTTGAGGTTCAGGAGTGTTTGCTGATTGATCTGAAGCTGTGTAACTCATACACAGGTCCATTCATGCCATGTTTTATTGAAACAAAGCCAACAGTGGAAACCATGGGGGTTCTCTTTTGTTGCCCCAAGTAATAGTAACATCAAAGGACGGGCAAGGAGCTTTTTAAAAATATTACAGCTAATAAAATTATTTATTATTTCTTTCTTTTACAAATAAAAACTCATCTAGTGTTCTAAAGCACTGTAAATATTATAACTTCTGTTGACTGAAATTGTCATTCAGCTTCTGTTTTTCCAGAAAATACTAAAGGAAAAGGCAGTATATAAACAGGCAAGTTCTAATGAAGGACTGAATTTTGAGGCTTTTTCTTTTTTTTTTTTTTAATTGTAGATATACTAAGGGCATTGATAAACAGAAGGCCTGCTGGAGATGAAATTGTACTGTCAGATTTCATTGTGGTGTTAAGGGTTGTTTAATAATACACAGCTGAAGTTAAGTACCACACTTGGTAGTGTTTAGTGTTCCCTTGAGACAACCCTCTAACTGCTTAAAAACACTAAGCCTCAAAACACCCCTGTGATCATAGGAAGCCAAAAGATTACATGTTTTGCCTTATAACCAGTGGCAGAACTGAGATTAACCAATATATATTCCTGAATTTCTGATAACTGTATTTCATCACAGTGGTATGAGTTTATCACAGGAAGAACTTAAATCCCTCTAGCATTGGCTCCTTAAAATATTTTTCTGAGTAGAAGCCCATGTCTTTCATCTTCCAGCTCATTTGAAAGGGAAAAAAGACATCATTGTGATAGATGCAGCAGTCTAAAGAATTGAGAATATAAAACAACTTGCCCTCTTTACTGGTGTTCCTTTTTTTGTCCCCATATTTCAGTTCATGTTTATTCTTTAAGTCATCTGGCAGAGACTAGTCCTAAGACGGACAAAACCAGTAGATTAAAAAATAAATGTATAGGTGTATAGAAATAAAAGTTAAAGGCTCCAAGTTATTTTTTTTGTCATATATTCAGTTCCATGTCTTCAAAACTTGTTCATTAACGCAAAAAATACCCTATTTCAAATGTAGTTCTTTGAAGTCCAGCCACGCATTTGGCCATGTCTTATTCTGCTATGTAAACATCTGGTGTGAAGGTTGTCACGGTTTGACATCAGGATCAGCAATTAAACAAGAGACAGTAATGCTCTCGATCCCATCCCCCCCCACCCAGGTAGGGAAGGAGAGAGAGAATAAGGAGAGAGGCTTCCAGATTGAAAACTAAACTAGACAGCTTTAATTAAAACATTAATGATAGAAGAAAGTATGTACAAATATATACAAGTACATGCAGGAATGTGCAACACCCCTATTGTCTCCCCTGACCCCCAGCATCTCCTGAGCTGTGAGCAGTTCTGAAATGCCCGGAGCGCTGCCAGAGAGAGCGGCAGAGCAGACAGGAGCTGAGGGGAGAGTGATGAGGGTCAGGAGTGCAGGGGCCCAGGGATCAACGGTGATGGATGAAGAGAGTCCTCCTTGGATGCTGGCCATGGATGGAAGGGGCTTGACTTCTGTGATCCCTGAATTTATATGGAGAGCTACGTAAATATATAGATGGAATAATCTGTTTTCCCAATTTTGCCATCTGTCTAGTCTGCTCCTCCCCATGGGAGGGTTGCAGATACAACTCTTCTGCTCCTTTAGTGTCCAAAGCAGAAGATTCAACAAGCAGAGCAAAGTGTCCTTGGTCTCTTAGCAGTAACTATGAACATTCAGGTCTTATCAGTCCACTGGCTGGTAAACTTGCTGCTAGTTTCAGCAAGTGTGCTGCTTGAAAGAGAGTTCTCTGAAGAAAAAAATCAGTAAAAGGAAAATTGGCTTCATCCTGGCTCAAACCAGGACAAAGGTTCTCACGGAAAAAAAAACTTCAGTGCTTGTATCTCAGAGGAGGTGCTGGAACTACCATGCAGTTCCTCAGAAGAGGGCAAAGATAACCATCCTGTGTAGATCCTCTGAGGATGAATGGCTGTATGTCCCTTGAAAACACTGTACAGGCTGTTGTGAACACCATCTGCTTGGAATGACCTTAAACAGGGATTTCATCTTGACTAGAAATGCAGAAATCATATTTGGGTGGTAAGTTTTTCCTCCATAATTTAAGTTCAGCACAGCTATACAAGGATAAAAAAAAAAAAGGTTGATACTGTCTTGTTTTCAAATGAACCAATATCAGATGTGCTGTTGGGACTCCTGCGTCACTAACCCCAGCAAGGACTGACTGACTTGGCCTGTGTAGCCATAAGGAATTTTTTCTTTTATACTAGTGTTGAGAGAAATGTAAATTTCCACCAACCTTTTGTTTATGTTGATAAGACCAAAATTAGATTACTAATAGTGGTCCAGTCTTAGGGTAGGAGTTGAGTCATACACACTGGGAATCCAAAGCTTTATTAGTAAAGGAAAAGGAGAATGTACAGCATGTTTTGAACAAAAGGCCTTTTTTTATTCTGTCCTTTGTAAAAAGAACATGAGAATGAAATATATTGGTTTTCTATTTAGTTTTTGTAACTTGGACATGGCAGGGCATATGGCTGGCAAGGTAGACTTGTTTATATTAGACAGTTCTGTTTGGGAATCATGCATGTAACAATCAGTGAAACAAATACAACATTGCAGTAGTTTATGGAAGGGCAGGTAGTTATATAAATAAAGAAAATCCCAGGATATGTATGTTTGCATTTTATCATTTTAGAGGTCCTTGTAATAATACTGGTAAGTAGGGAAGCATAATTTTAGATTATAGTTAGTGTCATGGCTCATAAACCACAAATAGAGCATTATGTGTAATACAGCCTCTCCTCTATCTTAAATGGAGATACAAAAACTGAACATGTTGTTATTCACTGTCATGGCATATACCTTTCAGAATTTGGGATATTGTCTTTGAAGTGTGAGTATGTAGCCTGACTAATCAGCTGAACATTGCATTGCATTCTTCTAAAGGCAAAATCTTAGTTCAGCCCATTGAGATTTGTGTTGCTGTTTTTCCCTTTCCTACCTCTGGTGGGAGGTATGACATTCACATTTGTTAGAGTAATATTTACAAGTCATTATCAAAGCATAGTGTCAAATTCTTTCTTTGTCTAGTTAGAGTATAGTGAAATAGGGAGTGTTGCATGATAGGAAAGACTGTTAAAATCTCACAGTCTTTTAATGGAATATCATAAACCAGCATTTGCAACGATGGGGCATTTGCTGCAGGAAGAGGTTGTGTGTGCACCATGCCTCATACTGTGCTCTTGCAATGCAGTTCCTGTGTCAACATGGAATAATGGCAATTCCTTCCTTTGCAGGAAAAATAACCATGGGAATATGATTTTGTTTGGAGAGAGGTGGTTATAGGCAAAGGCACCCTGTATATTAGGTATAAAATACCATTAAAGGTATGAGAGGGCAGACTAACCATTAATCAAGCAATTTTCCAGAATGTCTGCTGTAATATAAATTAATACCATTTGTATTACATGAGTTGCTGTCAAAAATTAACATTAAAAACAATCAGGTTGAAGTTTTTAATCAGTGGATTAATTAACATCTTAAAGTATGACTACTTACTGCAATTTTTTTCTAATCTTCTTTATAGTAATTGATTGCATCTACTTGTAGAAAACTGGTCTCTGATGTAATTTCATTTGAGTTGCTTGAGCACATTCAGTGAAGCACAACCAAGCTGGTGAAGGGTCTGGAGAACAAGTCCTATGAGAAGAGGCTGAAGGAACTGGGATTGTTTAGTTTGGGGAAGAGGAGGCTGAGGGGAGACCTCATAGCTTTCCACAGCTATCTGAAAGGAGGTTGCAGGGAGGTGCATGTTAGTCTCTTCTCCCAAATAAATAATGGCAGGACTAGAGTAAATGGCCTGAAGTTGTGCCAGGGGAGGTTTAGACTACATATTAGAAAGAATTTCTTTACTGAAGGAGTAGTCAGGCACTGGAACGGGCTGCCCAGGGGGGTGGTTGTGTCACTATCTCTAGAGGTATTTAAAAACCATGTAGAAGTGCCACTTCAGGACATTCACTAGTGGGCTTTTTTGGGGGAGTGGGGGGGACTGACAATTGGACGTGGTGATCTTAGAGGTCTTTTCCAACTGTAACAATTCTGAGAGTCTGTGATCCTGTGAACTGAGTAAAGTGTTTGAGAATAAGGAGGCATTTATCTTCTTCAACTTCTAGTGCAGTCAGCTGCCCGTATTCAGAGATGAACTTGAACAAAGAAAGCCTCTTACCTGACCGGTTGAGTGGGGAGATGCCTGCAGCCAGTCCTGTCCCCAGAAGCAGAAAAGTGGAAGGAAGTGAAAGATCCACCTCTCCAGTAATCAAGTAATTATGCTCGCAGTGATGTCTGTGACTAACGTCAGTACTCTTATTTCAGTGTTCTGCAACGTAATTTGTAGTTGTGTAATGGCTGAACCGTTTCAGAAAGGCCTGCCTATTTATCTGCATTTTCATTAACAAGGAAGAAAACGTTTCATCAGTGCCTATCAAAAAGCTCACCAAGCTGCCAAAGACTGACTGATTTTACTATGTATGATTTAACAACAGTTACATTTCATTTTCAGTGTAACTATCTAGACTGCTATGTGGTTAATTGGAATTTAAAATTGATTGCCAGTTGGTTTCACTTAAGAAAATTATTTATTTGTGTTTCTTTTGTTTTCTGAGGTGGCCTTATTGGCCTGACTGTAAATTAATGTTGCTTTGTGAAGAATAGCCACAATAAATTCTGTCATTATTGTGGGGATGGGGAATCAAATTACTGGGAGTGAGTTTGCAAGAACAGTGCTGAAGTCTGTAGCTGAAGCTTCAAGCAGGAGCACTGGGTAAAAACAAAGGGATGTGATACCAAGATGATGGACTTTCAGATGATAATTTTCTATCAGAATTTGTGGACACTGACTCTTGTGCTTTTTTTGGGCTGTGGGGATACATAGAGAGTTTAACAAGGAAAGAAAAAGAAGAGAGGCTTGCCATTCTTTTCAAGGGCTCCATTAATGTAAATGTGAAAAAGTGAATGTTTGTAGTAAAGTTTTCCAGTTTCTGCAGTAATGACCATGTATTTTCAATAGATGGTATTTTAAATGACATTCTCACAGACTGTTTCAGCTTCATGCTGCAAAAAACAAATTCTTCAGCTTTCAAAGAGTGCTCTCTGGTTCAGTTGTTTTTTATAAGTGTAGAGTTACAGAAATCTGAATATCCTTTGACAGATAACCCAGGTACCATCCCAGTGAAGCCAGTAAGAGCTTGAGCAGTGTTCTCTGTGGCAGGGACTGTGCCAAGTGCTACTTTTTTTTCACTGTCCCAATTGAGAGACTGCATAACATTTTTAAAGAGTCTTAAATGCATACCGGTATATTGTGAAAGGGGAAGAAGGGATAGGAGGAAGATGATACTTCAGAGTTTTCTTGTGTTAAGAGATATTGGAAGTGGATAGCTTATTATCGACAATAACATTAGGCAAATTCTGTTCCAGTTGAACTGGCTGAACATTTTACCTTTGATTTCATTGGGCAGAGAATTCTGTATTATGATTTCTGGAAATCCCAGGTATACAGTTTTGTTGGTGACAAGTAAGAAATTTCTGTGTATTTCTTAAAAAAAACCCTTGTATTTCTTCAGTTACACTAATGACGCTTTACCGATAGAGAAAATAAGTTGAACAACAACTCCTCTGCTTTCAGTTTTAAACATTTTGTTAATTTGTTCTAAACAGTGACAGAAAATGTCCCAGCCCTGGTCACATAGGTATGAAGTCTTCAGCTCACAATCGATCATCTGGGAAAACTGTACCAGAAACAGCTAAGCAGGAAGATGCAGAAAGTAAATCTCCGTGCAAAAAGCCCCTGTTATGTGATGTGAAAGAAAAGAAGGCACCTGGGTAACTATGAGTTCCTTTCGAAGTATGAGTTGTTTGGAGATGGTCAGTTTAAAATGTAATTTACTAGGCAATGCAGTAGAGTGTTTTGTCAATGGAACTCTTGGAAGCAATGGGGAAGGAGATGGAAGTTCTTCAGTTGTCTTCATGAAACAGGAAATAGGGGGTAAGGGAGTGTCACAATGTATTTAAGACATAAGAAATGCATATCAGAGAGTAGAAGAAAAATACTGCAAGACAGAGAAATTATTGGAAGTTGAGAACCTCCTTCCCTACTTCTGTGTACAAATGTTACTGTGTATGTACAAATACTATCTTTAAGAAGACCTTAAATAAGCGATACATGTGCTATGTGCTCATTGCATTGAGTCATTCTCATTCAGAGAATAACAGCCTTGTGCCAATTTTGAACTACCCAGAGGCTTTGTACTTTGTGTAACTGTTTGAATATGCTGATAACTATCTGCATTTTATCATCTAGCTTTCCACATTCTTTGTCCAGAGTCAGAGAGGACTTTTAGTTGAATAAACTTCCTTTGAAAAAAGGCATAAAAAATAGTGTTCACAACATGAGGTATATATGAACTGCTAGAGTTATAAAATATTGAGCATCTGGTTATTGCAATACCCAGTGGATCTTCTTTAGATGTGTATTCAAAGTACATATGCATAATTGAAGACAGATATGTATGCTTGTGTGGTCTTTAGTTGCTGAGGTCATAGCATGGATTTAATTATGTTTGACTTCAGCATAGTTGTGTATATCTTCCTATTCCAGGTAATTCTGTTTCATAGAAGTCCTTGATTGAGGAACCAACCACATATGAGCCAACCATGAGATTTCTTTTGCTGTGTTAAATCTTAAATTTCACCCAGCTAATTTCCAGTTCCACTTACTCCTTTACTCCTTTCCTTTCTTTTTTAACTAATAAGGGGTATCTGTGCATACAATTATACTAGAATAATATTTTGGTTTGCAAAAATACGTGTCTAAAAACTGCAGTCTGTCCCTCTGGAATGTTCCTGAGATTAAAATTCAAAACAAAAAATTACATGTCTACAGCACATTAAATTTTAATTTGAAAGTACCTTTATACTTATCCTCAGAGTAGCAAAAAACTTTCCCTGTAATAAGAATGCCACTCTGGAAATATTTACAGTTAAGAAAGGTGAATATTCAGGCTTGGGAATCAAGTGGTACTGCTTCTTAAAAGAAAATTAGCTTTATCTTCCAACTCCTTCCCCAAAACCTTCAGTTCAGGATACTACCTTTTATTTAACTAGTGAGATAAAATTTCTGGATGTATGTTGCTATAAAAATTGTCCTCCACAAAAGTGGACGATACATGTTTCCTTACAGGTTTGGGTGATCTCTCTTCCTTACATTGAATTACAGTAATCATGTACTGTGGCTTTGGTATTAGTTGCACTACTTTATAGCATCTTACTTTTGAAGTTGTCTGTGTTTGTGGAGGTTAGGAGAATAATTCTTAAGCCAATAAATGCATGTGATATTTCTGAGGAAGGTACTGTGGATAAGTCCTTCTTGTCACAAGAAGGCATGCCTGCTGAATGCTTTCCACTGGCACTGCTTGTCATACCATTATTATTTGTTGGCCTGTCATACTACAAAGGCTGGATTTTCCAATTTGTTCTGTTCATTTTGCACCATTAGTAGTGTGTTAAGTATATTTCTGTTGATGTCAGTGAAGTTGCAGCTCCTAGCTGATTTATTCCCACATGCTTACTTGCATTTAATAGTATAAATAGTTTTATATATATAAATTGTATTTAGTAGTATAAACATAAACAATTGAATTAAACAGGACTGTTTCTTCTGTGGATTTGTGTTTTGAGGTTAGCTAGTCTTGATGTCTAACAAGGTGTTAGCTCTAGTTTGGCTTTTTATCTGTGTTTGGGACATTTGTAAAGGGGTTCTTGTTGACTGCTTCTCTGGTAGCGAGTAAAGCATGAGTTTATGTAGTGGGCTTTCTTGTAGTCTTGGCTTCAAGATTGTTCTTGTCTAGTGTCTGTTTTTATAAAATGTTATTTATGTACTTAGTATCTCTGGTTTTGTAAGATACGGCCAAATGTTCTCAAGTTCTTAAAAGCAGAAGGAAATAAATACATGGGTAATGTCAGCAAGTTCATCTAAGCTTTATTTCTGTAAGAAAGCAGGCTGGAAGTACCTTCTGAAGGCAGAGTTTGGAAAGGCACTTCCCAGGGACTGACTTTAAGAGGCAAATAAACCCACGCCCCTTGGAGACATTGTCTTAATTACACCTCTCTCGTCCCATTTTTCTCAATAGAAGGCATTCCATGTTTGCAGATGTTTGTGCAAAGCTGAGGCAGCAGCCACAGGCAGCAGGCAAAGAGCAGCTCTTTGAGCTGGATAAGAAGTAATGCAAATTCACCAGCAAAAGAATACAGATATTTTCAGTGGGATCACTGAAAGCTGCACATCAGAGTGTCAGTTTAGTACAGGAGGTGGGGTGGGATGAAGATTGGGCAGAGAAAAAGGAATAGATGTTTCAGACAGCTCCTGAAAATGGCCTGCATAACCAATAAGGCTTTGTAGGAGATGCAGGTATGTATGTGTTCTTTACTCCTCCCATCTTCTGCTGTGGACACAATCACTGCTTTCCTTTGTATATTTCCCAGTTTCAGTTATGAAGTCAAACCTGTCGATACAATTTGTGTAATCTTAGTTTACGCTACACTGAGCCTGCATTGCAAAATTCGTGCGAGTAGTCATGCCGTCTGTGCAACTCAGAAATTAGATCCTCTCTTTTTTATTTTGTGACGATACAACATCCTTTGTATGGGAATCCTCGTGTTAATAGCATTGTTAGCAAGAAATGTCATCATGCTTAGTGATTTTTATGATGTATTAATAAAAAATTAACACCTTGTTTTCCTTAGTGGAGCACTACAAACAAAGGACGCCATAAAGAACAAAGAGTATGAAGAGGAGACAGAAAGTAAGCTGCTCATTTCAAATGAAAGTAAAGGTAAATTGGCAGTACTTCATTTGTTTAATATGAAAAGCCACAGAGCTAAAGGAGTGTGATATTTTTCAAAATTCTTCATGAAAGTGCATTGTAACTTATTTTTCCCATTCACTATTTGTGTCCAAAAATTCTGTTACAGTTTAACACTGTGTTTCTTTATCTTGTAATCGTCAAAAGCTTTGCCAAGAACTTTATCCCAGTTGTAAAGATGAGTGCAAAATGAATAGTGGTATAAAAAATTCCATTTAATGAAAAAAGACTGAAGGAATTTGGGCAGGGAAGGCTTGGAGGAATCTAGTCACAGTCCTCCAGTAACTAAAGGGTAGTTACAGAGAAGGTGAAAGTACCCTCTCCTTCCGGATGCACAGTGGTGCAAAAAAAGGGAATGGACAGAAGTTGCTTCAGGGGAAATTCTGTCTGAATATGAGGAACGAATTTCTCACCATGAGAACAATTTGAATAGGCTGAGCAGAAAAGAGGTGGTATCTCTCTTGCTGGAAATATTTAGGAATTGGCTTGAGAGGATCCTGAGTAACTTAGTCTGATATCCTGCTCTTAATGGAAGATTGCATCATGATGTCTCCAAAAGTCCCTTCCAACATTGGTTCAGTGATTCTGTGAGGTTATGTGTACTGCTGTGTCAAAAGGCCTGTTCACTGATACAGTTGGACAGATTGAGGTAGCTGTTCAATATTAATTTTTCTCTTCATTGTTTAGAAAGAATACAGCACAAATACTCAAAGTCACAGTCTTAAATTTGGTAGTTATTTTACTTGCATGAAACTTGGTATTTCAGGCTATTTAGTTAGTGGATTGAGTCAGCACATTGTTTCAGTGCAGATTTTGCTGCAATAGTTTTATTAACTCACGCAAGTTCAATGAGAAGTTAAGTGTTTTAATCTCATAATTAATATTGGTAAATTTTTAGATTTTTCTTTTCAGCAATTCGTTGTATATACCAACATTTGTAAGGCTTTTATCAGAAATCTTGAGACTTGAATGACTGGGTTTCTTTAAGGGCTACATTTCATACTTTCTAAGTAAGCTCATAATCATAAAACCCTGGAAATTCTTCTAGACTAGTAGAGCATTGCATAAAGATACAATTAAGGTGATGATTGATTTTAATTATTAACCTCAGATACATTTATTTTTATCTTACAACATCATTTGTCTGCCAGCACTTTTCAGATAGATCTAAGGGCACACTGAAGAGTGGGTGAAGTATGAAAGATTCCATCTATTACAAGAGCTGTGCAAAACATGTAAAAAAAAATCCAGGTTGTTACAGTGTTTTGAAATATGATGTAGTTCAGAATTCTGGAGAAAGTGAAGCATTAAGAGAAGAACTTTCTAAAGCAGATGAAAGAGGTTTTGGTCATTCGAAGTATTTTGTTTAAGCAGGATGGAAACAAGGTTTTCATGTTGACTATGCATTATCTAGCACAATACAAAAAATTTCAAATCAAATAGTTCAGAACATTTTAAATTGTCTGCAGCTCTTATTCTAAGGAAACTGGCCTGATTTTGTGTAGATTCACCAACAAGCTCTGCTTACCTACTAACGATGCATTTCTGTGTAGTGTCTTGCATAATTAGATTTATAAAACTAGAACACTTGATTATGTTATTGCTTAACAAAGTTATCCTTTCTACCTCCTTTTTGTATTCCTAATTTTGTGCCATTATTTGTTTAAATGTGCCATAATACTTAATTTTCTGGGTGGAAATGGATCATTGAGTTCTTGCTGTCACAGTCACGGAAAGCTCAAGCTAAAATAATTGCAGTTGTGCAGGCTTTTGTGAACTGTGACTACTTGTACCTGTGCTTGTCCTGTTTTTTCTACATGTCACTTACGTTATTATTCTTCAACCTCTTTTTGTCATACTCACTTGACCAGTTCTCCACTGATACTTTATAAAACCTGTACTGCTATCGTCCCTTTTTTGGAGGATTATTTGGAGCTAAAGTACTCTTCTGCAATCATGGCTCCTTCATACCAGCTTTTTTTACAGACACAAATCCTTTGCTTAAAAACGTTAAAATCCTTAAAAAGGATATGTGCTAGGAGCTAGAACATGCAGGAGGGGGTGAACAGTGTTAATGGTCTTTTGTTAATGCCAAAAAGTGTTTGCCATTTAGCTTCTTGGAAACATTGGGTTATATTTTGTTGGGAGGTAACTCACTAAGAAGATAAAGATGAATTAAGGAAGATACAGTGCAAGAACAAGGATAGCAAGGCAGCATTAAGTGTCAAGAAGAATGTAGAGGCAGGTGGGCTGATGCTGAAGCAAACTGTCAGCAGAGAAGAAGGGCGGTCAGGGTTAAAAGCTTGAACTTGCTGCATCTGGCTCTGCTGTCTCACTTGGAGCTGGCAAGCAGATTTTGTTTCTTCACTTATATGGTTCAAGGAGCTCTTTGTGGCTCTGTGATGAAACTGGCTAACCTCAAATGTCCAAAATGAGACATAAATTGGAGTACATCAAATATTTTTCTCTGGCCCACATGCACAGATTGCCTCTGTGGGAAGCAGGGCTTGCAGAGCAAGGAACACCAGAACTTGAGGGTATGGAAAACTTTTAGATGTCTCCTATTACAGACACTGATGATAGTCAAAACAGTCTTCTGCAAGAAGTTGCCCACACTAAACCTAAACAACTTTTTGTCAGAGGTATGTTTTTACCTACTGCAGGGTTGGGGACTGTTACTTTTTCTGGGTTTCTTTAGATGCTTCTTTTGTGCTGTTCATCTTACTTGTGAGGCAGACACAACACAGGGTGAGAAGCAGAAGCATTTTGCACACGTGCTCAAAGGCATTAGGCACTGAACTCCTTTCCATGTCAGTGAATAGAGCTCTTGAATGTGAACAGATGCAGTACAGGGTTTAGCATTGTGCAGTGTCACGTTAGTGAACTTATTTTCTGCTAATCTCATGCGTAGCCAGTTGACCTATGTTTGCTTGAAGTTTTCCACAGCATGGACAGATGCCCAGCATAGAGTTTTCATCTGGATCTGTTAGGATTTGACATAGCTGTAAACTACAGAAAGTAAAGATGTATGGGATAGATAAGTAACCATAGCTGTCATTGCTGCTGCTCACTGTGTACCTATATGCTTTTACATATATATTTGTTTAAACGTGTGAAAATGGAGTGCAGTTTGCTTGGAATTTCTTCACACTATTACTGTTTGCTATATATGTTACAGTATGTTTCGCAAATGGAAAACAAACAAAAAAGCTAAATACTTAGATTTTCAACTCTTAAGAGACCTTTTTAGAAAGAAAATACCAGGGGTAAGGGTGAGGAGGGGATTAAAGAGAACAATGAGAAAGGTGCTATTTGGTAAAATAGGCTTTATATTCAGCATGCTTGCTGCCTTACAGGCCTCTTTCCTTTCTCACTGAGGTTTTTAGTAGTAGTAGAAGCTATAAGAAACATTTGCAGAACAGAAGAACAATAGTGAAGTGTCAACAGACATTTAGGGAACTCACTTCCAAGAGCAAGAGTATGATGTTAGGAAAAAATTAAGGTGTCTATTTAAAAACTTAATCAGGGGGCTGACACTGCTGGCTTAAATGGCTTAAGAGTAAAATTCTGAATAATGGACATTGATATAAAATGAAGGTAAGTCTTGAAAGCGACAAGAATTCAAGCTGGAGGAGCAGAACACAAGTAAATGTAATCCCATCCTATATTGGCCACATTATATAATCTAGACCACTGTGCTGGCAAAAACCCATAATAGGAATTTGTGCTCTAGTTGTTGGACACAAATGTATGAAAACTAGAACAGTCAGGACAGGGAGAACTGTGAATAATAGCAACTTCCCACAAATAGAAATAGAATGGAGCTGTAATAGAAAGGAGTGATCCAAACAAAACTAGCACAGGGATTTGTGAGTGATTGCATGAAGCCATGTTAGTAAGCAACATTAGGCACAGGTTCTTGGTTAGCTCTTTCATTCAGAAATTAATTTCAGAGGTCTTCCACAATTTTACTTGGCAGTTGGGAAGCATTCAGGCCTGAGTTCATGGCAGGCATGTTGCTTTTGCATTTGCAGAGGATCTAAATGAACGTGTATGTCTTACGCAGTTTGACATCATTGGAGGCATGCCTCTGCACTCTGTCCTCCTACACACATCTGCAACTGCTGCTGTTCTCCAGACAGCAGCAGCAGCAGCAGCATGTGGCTAAAACCATCCTCCCACCTATGCATTACCTTGGAGGCTGGTGGCATGGGAGCTCATTCTTTCCATAATGGATACGTGAGATAAAAAGGGAAATGACCTTGCAAAAAAACCCCATAGCAGCACAGAGGAGTTAAATGTTATTTTTCCAAATAAAAAATGCATTTAAAGTGGGAGCAGGGAATTCGCAGACATTTGTGTTTTTTCCTCAGAAGAACTGAAAAACAGTTTGTTGTGGATGAGGCATAAATGTTGTGTGGGCTGGAGCTGAATCACTAGGAATTCTGTAGCAGAGCAGTGCTGCTTTTTATGAAGTTACAGCAGTTCAACCCTGGAATTAAGTTAGTTCTTATACTATTGTGCAACTATTAAATGTGGGTGTGATTTATTGTATCAAAATATTTTAAATTATTTGACCTATGGTGTGGTGTGCCAGCAGCTGTGTTGACATAGAATTGTGTTGTGTTGGAAAAGACTTATTCAATGTCGTTACATTTGTACAGAGCCAGTATAATCACAGTCATACTCATGGAAGAACAGTCATGGTACTCCTCTAATTCTGGTGTAAGCGAAATTACAGCTTGTGTAGGGAGGCCCACATAAATGAATAGAAATTAATGTGCTTTTCCTGTGACTGATCTAATAACTGACTGAGGGATTTAATGCTTGTTTGTTGCTTCCTGTTGTTAAAGATGGTGAAGAACCCAACACACAGAGGCTTCTTTCTCAGCCACTTATTGTGTCTTCCAAGTTGCAAATCCCTGGCCTACCCTTGCGCTGGGAACAGCAGAGCAAGCTCCTTCCAAATGTAGCTGGGATCCCAGCCAGTAAAGTTTCTAAGTGGAGTACAGACGAGGTAGGTTTCCCCTGTATCTTCTGTCTCACTGCCACTGCCCTTGAAGTCTTGGTTTATTCAGAGCTTTAAATTAATCCCATAAACTAACAATAATGCATTAGTACTGAGAGGATTAGAGTCAGCCAGACTGAATATTACAAATCCCCAAAATGCCCATTCAGCTGCCATCCAGCCCTTGAAGCAGCAAGTATTAACTCATATCTGGGGTTAAAAAGGGAAAGAAAAGTGCTAAATGTGTGGCCCAGCATATCAGGTGCTCAAAGTCTACATTAGAAACATCTAGCACCCACACAAACATCTTGGAGGAATGATTTAGGGGTCAGCATAGGCAAAGAACTGCAAATGTTGGTGCATAGTTTGGGCATGGCACACAGGTTTGGAGGATGAGAAGATAGTGCAGAGGGGCACAGTACACACGTGGTCAGGCTATGACATCTCATTTCAAGATTAGAGCCCTGTCACTGTCCAAGTATGTAGTAATGCTTGGACAGACAGGGTCTAGTCTCTGCTTTGCTTTGAGAAGTACCTATGACTAAGGCAGCTTTCTGCAACTGGGACAGTCAGATCTCTAATCAGAGAAGAAGCATGAACTTTAAAAAAGGGTTTTATATTCTCTGTGCTGTAAACAATAAAGAAGAGGAAGGCAGTTACCATTTTGGTTTGTGAGGAGTGCTTCACTGGGAGAAGATTCATGGTTCTGGATCTGCATGGATAGAATAACCTTTTTGAGGGAATACCCATATTACACTCTTCAATGTGCTGTAGACAAGAGTGGCACATGCTCTTTTAGTTTGCAGATTTTGTGAATCCTGTCCTTAAATACCCAGCTGCATGATTCCACAAACTTCGAGAAGAAGGTGAAGCACCTAATATGAGGCTGTAAAACAAACCTTTAGGAGTATTTTGAGGAAACACTGGTCTTACTAAGTCTTTTGTTGTTTGCTTTGGTGGCAGGTCTCTGAATTTATACGGAGTTTACCAGGATGTGAAGAACATGGAAAGGTGTTTAAAGATGAGGTGGGTGAATTTTATTTGAAAAAGACACAGAGTACAAAGCTTGGTGGAAATACTACTTTTATGTCATCATTAAAAAATACATACAAAGTAGTATGGTGAATTGCATGTTTAAAGTCAGAGGCAAACGTATGGAGGATGAGGTTGGTTTGCAGGTCACAAAGTGGGAAGGAAGTAAAGAAGATAAAACCAGCTAAGTGTCAGCCAGGTCTCTTGTGCCTCTCTAGATTTGTTACTGCAACTGAAATGACTTAGAACTAATTATAGAAAAGGAGGAACTTTGTGGTTTAGTGGTGTTCTCTCTTAATCTGATTTGAGGAAGTTTATTAAGTACATATGTTACTTTAGTTCTGCAGGATGTTAGTTAGTAAGTAGAATAAAGCAGAGCAATGGTTCAAGATAACAACCTCTTAAGCTCTTTGTATCTTGACTGATCACACTTAGCTTTTGATGCTCTTCCTCCTGGCTTCTGACCAGGTTCAAAGGAGTGTGTACTCACTTTGTGAGCATGCAAGGTGTGCATTTCTGGTATCTGCGAAGGTTGCTGTGCCAGAGTTGTCATTAGGAAGGGATAGGGCTTTTAGGTACAATAGGCCTTTGTAAGCTATGTCAGCTTATTGTTTTCCACTGAGAGGTTTGTTATTCCTGTTAATGCTTGGTTTCAAGAAGGCTGTTTGATAGCAAATTGCTAGAGTGAATAGTTCAGGTGCTTATCCTAGACAGACCACCTGAATGGGCAGAGTCTGATACTGTAATATGCCAAGCCAGCCAGCCTTTCAAGTGAAGAATAATTGTCTACTTAAGACTAGAGAAGCTGCCTCCTGAGGAATAAGCATACAGATGGTCCTGCTAATCTCCCACAAGTTCTCAGGCAGTGCTGTAGATTGTAATGACTTACAGCTGCATATTAGAGGACTGACAGGCTGCATCTCTGGGCATTTTGCACTTGCTTAGATATTGGGCATTCTAGAGTTGCAGCTCGTGTGCAGGACTAGATCATCCCCCATGTCATTTAGGGTGTCTAGGCTTTTAAGCCTAGCTGTCTTGCTTATGTTGCACTGACAACTTACTGCAGATACATAAGTAACCTAAGTCTACACAAGAAGAGTTTGCCCCATTGAAGCCCTTGGAAGTGAGGGCCTTGCCTTGTGGCTCTTCATAGAATCATCAAGGTTGGAAAAGACCTTCAGATCATCAAGTCCAAATGTCCACCCTACACCCCTGTGACCATTAAACCATCTCCCAAAGCACCACGTCTACCCATTTTTTGAACACCTCCAGGGACGGTGCCACCACCACCTCCTTGGGCAGCCTGTTCCAAGGCCTCACCACTCTTTCTGTGAAGAACTTTTTCCTAATACCCAATCTGAACCTCCCCTGTCGCAACATGGCCCCATTTCCTCTTGTCCTATTGCTAGTCACTACGGAGAAGAGGCCAACAGCCACCTCACTACAACCTCGTCTCAGTAGTTGTAGAGAGCAATGAGGTCTTCCCTCAGCCTCCTCTTCTCCAGGCTGAACAGCCCCAGCTCCTTCAGCCTCTCCTCATAAGACCTGCTCTCCAGACCCCTAATAAGCCTGATTTAGCACTCCTGCTGACAGAGATTTGCTTGCAGAAGAATATTCTCTTGCAACCTTTACTAAAATAGCAACACTACAAAGCTGGCAGAAAAAATATTCAGTGTTTTGAAAAGTTGCGGTTGTGTCAAAGAGGCAGTTTTATGTAGCCTGGCCCCTGTTTACACCTGGGACCAAATTTGTCTTAATTTGTTATTTAATGAACAGAAAGGTGTAGCCTGAAGGGGGTTCCAATTCTGTAGCTGGAAGTGAAATCCAGAAGCTTTCTTATGGAGGCTTCCATTAAAGGAGTAGCTAAGATGTTAAGAAGTGTTACTGTGCTGCATTACAGTTGAATTCTATTTCATTTACTCATTTTACTTGTCAGTAGCTTTTATTTTATACTGTCAGTATGAAAGTAAGAACTGGTTAGCGAAAAATGAGCCAGACAGTTGTTTTCAAACAGAAAGCTGATGATCATCATCCTGTTCTTTTGGAGTAGCTGATCTGTCTGAAGGGTTGAAATCCAAGCTATCCTGAAAGCATTTGAAAGTGCTTGTATTCAGCCATTCCTTTACACTGTCTGAAATTGCTGGGAATTTTCTTTTCATGTTTTCTGAAACATCTGTACTGCTGCGCTGTCAGACCTATTAATAGCTTTGTGTGTTTTCTTCTTCTAAAGCAAATTGATGGAGAAGCGTTTCTGCTAATGACCCAATCAGACATCGTCAAAATAATGAGCATTAAACTGGGACCAGCCCTAAAAATCTTTAATTCCATCCTAATGTTCAAAGCTGCAGAGAAGAACTCACACAATGAACTTTGAAGATAATGGAAAATGTATAGATACGAGCCAGCTTTCTCCACTGGAGCTCATGTTTTATTCAAAGCACAAAGACTTGCTAGAACTGTTGAGTAAGGACTCTCAGAAAGGAAGAAACATACATTCAGCACTGGTGGACTATTTATATTCTCCTCGAGCCAGTACAGATCGGAATCCTGGGAAGTGCTCAAGCTTTTGAGAAGGTACTGTGTTATAAGAGAGTCAGCTAGGCTTATTTACCAAACTAATGGCGCTATTTCTCCATGGATGGTTTGGAGCCCTAACTTTCTCTGGGTATCAAGAAAACCTTCATGAATTATTTATGCTGTATTATATAAGGGAACGTTGATATTTTCTAAGAATTCTTGAATTCTACTTCATGTACCCATTTTAATTTTCCGAAGCTTTTACTTCATACTATCAAAATCAAAAATGATTAGCCAAAAATTAGGCTACAGGTAGCCACATGGGACTGTTATGGCTAATACCTATTTGTGCCATAATTTAAAGATGAAACACTTAATGTTACATACATGACACTTTATGCTACAGCGTATAACTTTACAGATTATAAAACTGTCTGTTTGCTTGTAACAAAACAAACCAAACCTTGCTGGGGTTGAAATTATAATGCTTTTTTGATAACTGAATGTTTTTACTTTTGCACGGTTACAAAAATGTTGTGTGAGTTTTTCCACCAGCATCTTTAATGTATTTTACCAAAAGATCAGTATAGAGAAGGCTGCAACTGAAAAATAAAGTTTGACTTCATAGAAGACTTTTTGTCTATGCTGCACAATAGAGTCTCAGGCTTTTACATGTGAGCCTGCTACAGTCCTTCAGAACATGAAGGAAAAGACCATGTATTTTAGAGGTAAGGATATTAGCAAAAAAGAAACCATACTCATTTATGCATATGCCAGTCTCCAGTATGGTTACCACATCAGTGGAGAGAAGTGTGCTAAAGCTAGGACTGCTACTGTGGCTTCATACTCAGCATAGGTTTGTTTTCCCAATGATGGGAGAAATATTTCACCCACCGCTTCCTAGTTAGAAAGTCTGAATTATAAATGAAGAAAGCATAGGGGGAAAGACAAAGCACATAGGAAAAGGATACTTAAATGTATGTGGTGCATTGGCACCCCTGAGGTGGTATAAAATGCATGCATCTCAGTGGGTTGTTGGCAGGCTGCAGATGCCACCAGCAGGTACTGAGGTGAGGCAACCTTCTTTCTTGAAGGATTACTCTAACGATTTGTCAGGGAAGGTTGTTGCAGTTGGTGTATATACATAAGACATAAACCAGATGCACTTTAAAGGGAGAAAGCCTCACTACCTGTATACTGAGGACTGTTCCAGAATGGTACTTCTGCAAGAAGAGAGAGTTGGAGCAAGATTTTTATCAGCCCTCTTAGTGCTGCGGTGGGCTCAGCCTTTAGAGCTGAGAACAAGCAGAGCATTTCTGTTGCACAGAACTGGGAGAACTGTACATCTTCCCACAGATTTTGCTAGACTGTTCATTGGTTGGAGTTCCTTAAGATTTCAAGAACCCTCTGTGCCCCTTGTAGATCATGTAGGTGACCGGTACCTGCCATAATATGAGGTGAAACAGGGTCAGTGTGAAGTAAGTTGCATTGCTCTGCTAATTTCCTTTCATAGCGTTGCATAAATAATATTTTTACATTTTGTTCAATATTTGTACATTCAAATTGCACTCTTACTGTACCACAATACAAATAAAACCTGAACTGGAGCAGTCTGTTACAGTTGTGTGTGCCCAGGATTCCCAGATGAACCTGTCCCCAAGGGTAGTGTGGGGTAATTTTGCATTGTAGCTCAATGTGGCTGTGAGTCTAAATGAGCAACTTGGCTACTGCTGTCTGTCCTTTCCCTAAACACTCCTTATGCTCACAGGCCACTTGCTGTCACAATCATTATACCATCTATAGACCGGATTTTGTCACTGGCAGCAGCTAAAGTTGCCCATGCAGATCAGTAAAATGCCAAATTCTTCTGTTTTTTTTTCCTTCTGCCCTTCCATGTAGCTTATTTTCCCTCACTCTCTGTGTCTCTCTTGTGTGCCAGCTTGGTAGCTGGCAGTGAGAACCAATGAAGAGATTTGCTGCTTGACAGATACTACCTGGGGATGTTACCAGCTCCCTGATTTTTTTTATATCTACTTCCAAAGTATTGTGGTTTAAGAAATGGATTTTAATTAATACTTTTTACAAGGTGTATGATAAACCTCACTTATGGTACAGAGCCCAACTGTTTATTCATACAGCTATCGCAACAGTGAGGACATGCATAATCCTTACTTTTGTATCCCATGTGATGAGCTAGCAGGGTGTAGTCACCTGTTACAAAAACTACACCCAACAAATTCACTTAGAAACAAAAAACAATCAGGAGACCTACTACATCTTTTAAACAGCAGTTGGTATTTTGTATGTTGTGTTGGAGGTAGCCAAGCTGTCACACAGGTAAAGGTTGTCCCCTGATTTCCATGGGAGCCACATGAAAAATCCTGACTTTAGGAAGAAAGCCTGGCCATTAAGTGCAGCCATGTCTCCTCATGCTGCAGGGTCTCCCACTGTGATCTCTGCATTGGAGCCACCCTGTGGAGCCAGGCTTCAGCAGAACTTCTGTGGTCTTCTAAGCTGTTCTTTCAAGTGTTTGAAGAATTGTGACCACAAATACTTCTTTGCCTGCACAGACATTTTAAGAACTGGTGGGAGATTGATGTCTTCAGTAGAATGCAGCATTTAAAAAAAAAAAAAAGTAATTTCTAATTAATGCAGTAGGTTGTGTTTGCCGGCTGCTGCTACTGTCCATCGCTAGGCACTTGTCTCAAGCCATGCACTGTCAGGCAACAGCCCCTGGGATTTCCAGATATGCAGAGGTTAGAGGACCGTATGAGGGAGAATAGAAAGCTGTGGAAGGAGAGAGGGCCTCCCATCTGTGTGGGCAGATAGGAGAGTCACCATGCAGAGAGGGCTGATGTGTTCTGGGGAACAAATTCAGAAACAAAATGAAGCATCGTCTCCCTGGCACCAAAGCTGTGGCTACAAATGCACATGGCAGCATCCCAGGTAAGTCATTCTTGCTACTGGAATACTTGCTACTTTGCTCATCTCAAAATCCCTATTTAGTAAGTCCAGGATTAATATTAAAAAAGAAATAAGGTTTAATGCATGGAAAGACAGTGCAAACTCATAATCCTGCAAATCATAAATCAGGCCCTCCATTTTGAAACACAAAAATTATTGCAGTAGGCTTTCAGTGATCGTTGTGTGTTGAAATGGTGGTAAAAAGTAAATCTTCAATTTCTGCCACTTCAGAACACTAAATGGTTTTGCATCTGAAGCAGTGAAGTGTTCACATGAACTCACGAGTGTTTTTTTTTAAATTTGTACAGTGAAAAGACTAATTTTTTTTTAAATTCTTCATATGGAAAAATAACTCATGACACATGCAGTAATCTAGAAAACTTTGTTCTCTGTAATGCCTCTAGACTGCTGTAGAATTTCCATTTAAAATAATGAAAATGGTTGGGCTTAAAATTTTTAAGTAGCCAGTACAATAGAAAGATGGGCATTATTGAAGATAACAGAGTTACATACAAATATACATACACTTTCACCAGGAAGAATGGCACTGATTGATCTGCATGACAAAGGGATTTATTTTGACAGAATGTCAGATGCTCCCGAGGGGAGTGCCCTGTACCCCCTCAGGTACTGGGATACCCGGGAAGCTCCAGCCCTCCCTTTAGCAAGGCGGGGAGGGATTCTGGGCTCCTCACTTCAAAGACCAGTGACTCCAGGAAGTTGAGTGTACTGTGGATTCTCCTTGGGCATGGGATATGGAACACATGAAATGCAGCCACCAGTGCAGCTAGGGCCATGGGGCAATCATCGAGCTGGGCCAGCTCTTCTCTTTCCACATACAGCGCAAACTCGCATGAAGTCACATTGAAAGGGTTTTTTACTTCCAACACTGGTGTCACCACCCTCACCTAAATTTTAAAAAAAGCACATTATTTCAAATGATGTCACAGAATCATAGAATGGTTTGGGCTGGAAGGGACCTTAAAGATCATCTAGATCCAACTCCCTGCATGGACACAGACACCTCCCACTACACCAGTTTGCTCAGAGCCCCATCCAACCTGCCATTGAACACTTCCAGGGATGAGGCTTCCACAAGCTCCCTGGGCAACCTGTTCCAGTGTCTCACTACCCTCACACTAAAGAATTTCTTTCTGATGTCTAACCTAAATCTTCCCTCTTCCAGTTTTAATCTATTACCCCTTGTTGTCTCACTACAAGCCCTTGTAAAAAGTCCCCCCTCAGCTTTCCTGTAGCCCCTTCAGGTGCTGGAAGGCCTCTATGAGGTTTCCTGGAGCCTTCTCTTCTCCAGGCCAAACAACCCCAACTGTCTCAGCCTGTCTTCGTAGGAGAATTGCTCCAGCCCTTTGATCATCTTTGTGGCCCTCCACTGGACTCTCCAGGACTCCCTCTGGACTCTCTCTCATTGTCACAGCATTGCTTTGGTGAACGAGTCAGAGAAGTAAGCAAGCATAGTTACACTGCTTTGAATTTAGCTAGTATTTCTATAAATGTTTGCCTTCCACCCAAAATGCAGGCTAATGTCACCATTTCCCAGGAACTAAGCCGAGCCATCAGAAGGTGAGGTGATGTGCCCATGTAGCTCATAGGAGGAAGAGAGACCAAGACTGATGGTGCTCTGTCTCCTACCTTCTCGTCCACTGCAGCAAACAGACTGGAATCATCTCCAAAAAGTTCTGGCAGGAGTAAACATGCAGCAGTCATTTTCATATCTGTCAAAGGCAAGAATTTCTACTAAATTACAAACAAAAATGTTTCAGCATTGCAGTATCTTCCCAGAAAAGAAGATTGCAGCCGATGAAATAGTTAACAACTCAGTAGTGGACCTGTTCTTCAGACCATTCTGAAGAGTAGTTTGTAGTGAAGGTTTAGATGCCTCAGCTACTGGAAATGGGCAGTAGTATTCAAATAATTCATGAGACTGCTAATCAATACTACAGGTAAATTTCTCTCACAATAAACAAGCCTTTGAATTGCTTCTAGTGGAGTGTGCCAGCTGAGTAACCCACCTGCCCTGAAACTCCTCTCACCCCAGTAAATCGGATGTTTCTGGGAAGCCCTATTGCCAGAGGACTCCACTTTGAAGGCTGTGGTACACGCTGCTGCTGCAGGACCTCCTGGGATGTGGCACCCACTACCCCTCTGGTTCAGCTATTAATGACCTTAACATCTTTTTTGCAGGTCAGGCTTCTGGTAGTGTTTTACTGAACCTGTCTTGTCAGGCATTTATCATCTAGGTGCCAGGAGGACAAGTTGTTGGCAAGAAAAAACAGGAAATTAAAGGCCTTGGGACTTCACTAAGGTATGAGTTAAAATCTTCGCAGGCATATTGTATGAGAAAAAAAGGCAATTACTTACAGCTTTCTGGGGCCAAAGGTATGAGAAGAAAGTCCATAAAGCCTTTCTGGGCTAGGCTGTTTGGTGACACATCTATCAGGAGCTACTGACTACTTGTGTTTCTAAGCTTAAAGGAAGAAAACTCCAGCATTATAATCTACTCTGCTTACTTCTTTAGGAAAGAACCCAGTGATAAGAGTGAAACTGCTATAGGAAATATGTGTTCATACTGTCGGCTGTGATTTGGCATCCTGGGATTACACGTGTTTGCTAGAAAATGACAGTCAAAGGAGCACTCTTCACAGAGCTAAGCTCTGGCACAGGGAAGAATAAAGTTTGTGAGTAACTCCTTCGGTGTTTTGGCCCTGCAGAACCACACTCCCAGACTTCTCAGACTGAAAGAAGCCAAGTGGCAGCAGGTGCTTGCTCCCTCACATCCAGTGGCCCAAACACGTTGAGGTGCCTGGAGCTCTTTGCATGAGTGTGGGACCTGCTCACTAGAGGGAACAATTTGTGCCCTGGGCCCTGCAATGTATCCCTGCAGAGATGGGTACTTAAAACGCAGGTAGTGCTAACCAGTTATTTCACTGGGATGAAGACTTCAAACACGGAAACAGTACCTCACTTGCTAAAGGAAATAATCTCTTTTTAAGGGTCTAAACCAGAAAATTCCTTTTCTGCATGTATTTTTAGGAATTAATAAGCACTCTTTCACATACCAAGAAATACAAAACTGTTATTCTAATGAAGTTACTAACTTAATCAAACCTGCAATCTTTTATTTGGTAGACAAAGAAGTTTTGATACCTGACTTAATTTTCCTAGAAATGTATTAGCTTTTATTCTTAATGCTTCCCCATACTGTGTATTTTTCAAGAAACTGTGACATTTAAAAATGTTTTTTGCATCAAAATTAGAGCTAGTTTAGTTAGATAAGTAAGAACAATAAGCTAAAAAAACCTCTGATATTCAGAGCATAGAAGATTTGTACTGACATTTCAGAACGTCTTCCTCTGCGTGCAGTTTCAGATTTTCTTGCAGCATGATGTTAATCGGATTATTCCTCACCACATACAAAGATAATATGTTTTCTGAATAAATCTCCAAAATCTCAGCTGTTTTTTTATAAATGTCCATGTGTGTGAGAAGCTGGAACTCCCTAAAAAGCTAAAAGAAAAAGAAAACTTTGGTATTATTGCAAGCCTCAGAACCAAAACTGAAAACAACACATGAGGTGCATTCTTTGAAGACAGGGTAAGACTAGCTGATTAAAATACGATTATAAACTAAAGGAGCTGGTTTTATTTCTTTTCAAAGCAGAGATTATATCAAGTAACATCAAAATACTTCTAATCACCCACTAGTGTGTGTGGCATGTGACAGGACTGGTGAATCTTTTGAAGTGGATTTAGCTGCAAAAATATGAGTTAAAGTGAATAGTGTTGATGGATGAATCACTGAGAACATCCAGAAAAACACATGTGTATGGTTTTATCACATCTATAACACAGAATTCAATGGACATTATTAAAAATAGCTCTATTACCTGATAAGGGCATCTTAAGAAAGGAAATAGTCTAAGAATGTCTTTTAAAGGTGCTTTATTGCTGATCATCTTCCTCCGTATTTCTATTGTCACATTCATTCTGTTATCCACTTCTTTCCAGTTCCTCTGAGTTTTCATATATTCTTGCATAAGCCACTTAATGTGTACATCCATTGCACTGCCTGCAAGATGAACAGGTCCTTCCTATCAAGAAATGAAGGACAGAATTGTAACAAATCAGCTATCCTTTTTGATACCTGATGTGATTTGTGGGATTTGAGGGTAGTGAAGCTCAGCAGAAAGTACCTGTAGTGTGGTTTCAGTACCAGCTCTGTGAACTCACCCGCATATTCTAGTAGTTATTTTAAGATCTGTTTTCATATCATACTATAGCTATCAGCCAAGTCTTCCAAGCTGAAATTGCATATTTGAGGATATTAATGAAATTCCTGTGCCTGTGTCTCATTTGCCTAATTGTGGTTTATTGGAAATAAGTAGGCAGTTCTAACGACTCAGTGTTTAGCAACAGTAGCTCTGTATTGCCAAGAGAAATAGTCTTTTCTTCTTACTCATATAGGTCCTAAAAGCACAACTTAACTTTCACATTTACACAACTGATGTTATTTACCCACAAGGAGACCAGCTGAACCAAGAAAGCTCTTAATGGAAAATATTATTTGAGTGGCTTGGCTGTTACTGTTTTCAGTAAGTTATTTTCTACTTGAAGATATAATTAACAGTCTTCCTAAAAATCATTAGTATTGTCCCTGCTGCAGTTCCAAACCCAGTAATTACTAAGAGGAGGAGTGACTATCCGGAGCAGTACATCTGTGGCAGTAGCCTGGGGCTAGTTAGTTTCTATCAGAGGATGCAGTGAATTTGTCCATTTAAAGCACCTGAGATGCAGTATGAGATGCAGCAGAACAACACTGATGCATTTTTCCTACAATGGCCACTCTCAGGCTGCATTTACACTGGCTTTTCCCATAAGTATTGCCACTGGTGCCACTGTCATCTATGGCAGTGGTGGCCTGGGGGTCAATGGCAAAAGAAGTTAAGACACTTCATTCTGTGGGTGGTCAGAGAGGTGGTGGGTCAGGTGATTTAGTCCAACACCCTTCTCTACCTGGCTGAGAGGGGTGCTGGGAACAAGGATAAGCTAAGGACAACTGCCTAGTAGTACTTCCCCTGCATCCTGTCAGGACTCCACTGAACTGGGGCTGTGTCTTTATATTTAATAGCCTTCAGAAGATTTTTTTTTCTTCCCTCACTTCTCCCAGTTACCTTTCCAACTCTAATGAAATCATACCTCCCACAACGTCCCGTGTTAACTATGCACTGTCAGAAGAAATACCTTATTTTGTTTGTTTGCTACTACTGCTTCTGCCTTCTGATTACAGTACTGGATCCAATACTTATTCACCATCTCCTTGCTGCTGCAGTTTTACAGATTTGTCATATTCTGTCCTCAGCCACCTCATCTCCAGCTGAGACTGTTCTAAGGTATTTAATCGTTCTACATATAAAAGCTAGTCCATACTTTCAATTATCCTTGTTATTGTCTTTGCCTGTTTTCTAAATTCATTACAGTCTTTATGAAATGGGCATAGTAAAACTTCAAATACTAGTTGAGATGCTGGGACACCACAGGTGCACACAGTGGAATAATGCACTCCCTTTTGTTTCTTTCTTAAATAATTCTGAGAATTCAGTATTTTTTTGGGACCGCTGCTTAGCAACGTGCCAAATTTTCTTTGGCATAATATGAAAATATCATTTCTTAATGGTAATAATAAGCTCAAAGCTCATCACTGTAAATGTTGTTAGGACTAGGTTTTCTCCTTGTGCCTTATTTTACATCTACTACCACTGAATTTTAACTGCTTGGTGTTTTGTCCTGTCACTCAGTAGCATGGGGTCCTGCAATTCTTCAGTCAGTCTTTGTCTTTAGTACCCTTACTAGAATCACCAGATGTGGTTAGCTAACTATTCCTCTTTTTCCACATAATGTAGAAATGTAGTGGACTGCATAAACTAAGCATTAATAATCTTTTCCACTGTAAAAAACAACTATTTCTGCCTAGCCTTCTTTGTTCTATCTTTTAACTGGTTATCCATGCAAGGACCTTTCTGCTTATTCCTTCTCATTACATCCTCTAAGAGCCTTTCAAAGGCATGTGGTGAAATCTCCTCTGAAGTTTAAGTAAACTATATCAGATGGATTTCCTATGGCCTCCGAGTTGTTGAACACTTCAAAGAACTAATGACTTTATGAAGAATTACTTCTTTTCACAGAAACTTCATTGATTCCTTCCCAATGTGTTCATCTGTTGGGTCTGCATTACACTTCTTGCCAGTTTGGCCAGTAAAGACATCAGGTTTCCCAGGCTCTCTCCTGAAACTCTAGAAACTGGCATAAAATTAGCTACCTCCAACTTACTAGTATCATGTTTCATGAGAGAAATTGCACACCAGAATTAAGAAATTACCTATTTTATCCTTGGACACATCAGAAAATTTTGTACAAATAAAATGTGGTCCTGAGAATGTGTTACTGCTCCCTTCAGTGTATTGTTCTGTAACCTCTTCAGTGACACACCGATCTGAGACAGATACCCTGACATTGCCTATGAAGGATGGTCCTAGCAATGTGATTGCCTGAACTTCTTGTCCTTGCAAAGTCTGTCTGTTTTTTCTGGTATGGCTTTATATTCTGGGAGCACTCCTGCCTCTCCAGAGTGCACCCTGAGTACCTGTCACAGTTTGACTCAGGATCGCCAATTAAACCACAAACAACAATGCTCTCGATCCCCTCCCATCCAGCTAGGGAAGGAGAGAGAGAATTAGGAGAGAGACTTTGCTGGATTGAAAACCAAACCAGACAGCTTTAATTATATGTACAATTATATACAAGTATATTCAGGAATGTGCAAAAGCCTCTTGCCTCCCCCCACCCCCAGCAACTCCCCCAGCACTCTCCTTAGCTGTGAACAGTCCCGAAAAGTCTCGGACTGCTGTCTGAGATAACAGCAGAGCAGACAGGGCTGTGGGGAGAGTTATGAGGGTCAGGGCTGAGCCTGGGGTCGACACTGATGGATGGATGGAGTCCTCCCCGGACGCCAGCCATGGAGGGAAAAGAAGGGAAGAAGCAAGAAGGAAGTTGTCATCTGTGATCTCTGACCTTCCTCAGAGCTTACGTAGATATATGGAACGGAATACCTTTGGTCAGTTCTGCTGTCTGTCTAGTCCAGCTCCCCTATGGGGGGGTCATAGATACAATTCTCCTGCCCCAGTAGCCTCTGTAGCAGCAGAGCTAAGAAGCAACCTTGGAGTCTCAGCAGTAACATAAACATTCCAATGTTATCAGCCCACTAGCTGGAACACTTGCTGCTAGTTAAAAGAGAGCTTACTGAAGGAAAAAAAAAAAAAAAAATCAGTAAAAGGAAAATGAGCTTCATTCTGGCTCAAACCAGAACAGTACTCCTGTCCCTTAGCAGCATCAGGTTCCTGCTTCTCATCTGTTTGGAAAAGCCTTTATAGCCAGTGCAGAGAAGGCAGAAAACCACAAAACCAATTTTGTGTAAATCTCCAGTGGATTACTCACAGTCATCAGAGTCCTGTTTTGCTGCTACCATGTGATCTCTGCAGCTGCTTACATCAGTGTTTGGTATTTTCTGGTATCTAATTTATATTGGTTACTGACTGTGAATACCATTCTAGTATTCACACATCCCCAGCTTCACTGAGCAGATTTATCTTAGCCTGCTGACTTGCACCAAGTTGGATGGACTGACTGTCTCTTGCTTGACCACTGCAGAGAAACAAGTGTTGGTGCATTCCTGTCAGCCTCAAGATGCTCATGCTTTCTCACACATGCACACACACACAAACTTAGACTGTTGTTTGGGTTTTTAAAATTACATTTATGTTTTTTACTCTGAGCAGGAGCTAGTTTGAAGTCTCTGACTCCAGACAGCTCTGTTATTACAGGCTTCTCTGGTGGGTCTGCTTCCAAGCCTCCTGCCTGTAGAGCAGGAGGTTCTTCAGCCACCTGATGTGGCACACAGCTGCTCATTTCCAGGGGTGCTGTCACCTTCAGTGCCTTACTTGCAGAGGCAGGAAAGCAAAACAAACTCAGCTCAGTGTACTGTAACCACAGAAAAAAATGATTGGGTTGCTTAGAAACAAACACCAAGGAGAACAAGTTGTGACCTTTAGTCCATCTTATCTCCATCTCCTTGTCAAGCAAACACCACTCAAGTTGATGGACTTTCCATGTAGTCAGCTCTGTTGTTGAGAGCTGTGGAAGCCTAATGACATTATTAATTAGATAAATGAGACCATTTGACATTTTTGTAAGCATCAATGGTGAACTACCAATAGAAATACATAGAGCAGTGGTGTAAGGAAGAAGTGCTGTCATACGTGCCAATTAGATTAAAAAAAAATTATAGAAAGCCAAACTTCATTGTGTAAATAGTTCATTATATTTGAGTAACACAAGCAAAATTCAATGTTAAAATTGGTTTTCTGGCAGTGGTCAGTCTGCTCAGAACAATCACTATCAGTAAGATTTTCACCTTTTTAAGCTGCACTTTGAGGCTGAAGAAGGGTATCAGAAGTTCAGAACTTCAAGCTCTGTAACCTAGTTTGTTTAGACTAGTACTCTATGTAATGGCTATACATACATACCCAGCCATAAAACACACCTTAAAACTTAAGTCAAATAAGAGAGCTCCAGAAATGGACCCAGCCTGCGGTTGCACCCTTCGGATATCAATTAACGACAGTTTTTTACTAGCCTCAGTAGTCACTGGTGTTTCAGAGTTTATTTTTCATTTATTGAAGTGCAGTGGACCCATAGCAAATAAAGTACCTTGAGGATAGGCAGTGATAATTATGATGTAAAACACTTGGGCTGTTGTAAAACTATGCTGCTTGCAATGGAAGAGCAAGCGAATACTGAGTTCTAGGGTTGGCATTAGCAACCAAAATTGCTATGATTTTAGGGGCTCCTTGTCTGTATGTAGTGGCAGGTCTGTGCCTTTCATATCATATAATTTCATTTGTCTCTGGACAGATTAATTCCTACTAGTGTATATAGTGCTATGTACAGATTAGCTGATGATTGGGAGGATAAATTTACTGCATCATTGCATATTTCTAATTCCAAATGATTTAATGCATATGGTGCACATTTATGGGTCAAGAACAGAAAAGAACACTGGGACCTCACTCATACATTAAGTCAGATGGCAGTGATTGTCTTTAGCAGAACCAGGGTGGAATTAGGGAATTGTGGATTTAGATGTTTGTAGAGGAGTAGCTGTTTTCAGTCAACCTAGCTGAAAACCTAAAGGACAAAAGCATTCTGATGTATGTTGTTCACTATTTCTAAGCATAGTTTCATTCAAATAGAATCTCAAGGTTTCCAATAGAGCAGGAAAGTTTGGCAACACTTGAGTTTTACACAAATCATTTCTGAGCCCAGGATTTATTAGATACTAACACCAAAAGAAGTTTTTGCTTTTATTAAACAATTACAAAAGATCATGCTTGTAGCAGAATGTGTTCTGTGAATAACTTGCCTTGTAACTCAGTTTCCATTATCTTCAGCCCTTCTTCCTATTTTTTCCTATTTTGCAAATTATCTTTTTTTTTTTTTTCCTAGTAATATGCAATGAATGAGTATTAACTCAGTCATATTTAAATGCAGGATTCACTTAGAATGTTGTCATGCTTTCTTTTTAGTTTGGGAACAGGTTGATTCTTAAGATAAGAAGAAAGGTAACTGAGAGGTGGTTTTATTTTGGGAGAAAGAACTTACCTCAGGTAGAGACCATTTTGCAATGTATTTTAAATTTTCTTGGAGAATGAGTTTGAGTGTGATTTAAAATCTTTTGTAGTTAACTTCAACAGTGCTGGTGTGAACAGGAAGAATCTGGGTTTGGAAAGCTGCTACTCAACTGGTCTATCAGGCTCTCACATGCTGATTTAGGGAGGACTCTAGATCCTCCCCACTTCAACAATCAAACAAGAAAGCTAGTGGCAGCACAGCAATATTCCAGTAACATTGTGACAATAAGGTTAAACCTCAGTTATTTCAATGTATTGTGGAAAAGTAATCCTATCTAGACTGAAGCCTGGATCTCCTATCTCAATGTCTGAAGAAAAGGAGCCAAAGGAGTGTGCAGGAGAAAACTAAAAAATACCCTTTTAAAATGAGGAATCCTTCATTCCTGAGGTCACCCAAACTTCTCTAGCCAGATGTTCAGTTGTGTAACCAGTAACACCCACTTTGTTTGCAGTGATAATAAGAATGTTAATTGGTGATCTTTAATTATTTTTTTACATAGAATTTTGTCTTACCTGGCAACGTACATAATTTATACCATAAAGAATTTTTTTCTATAATAAAAGTTAGATTTGTTTTTAAAAACAGTCTGACACAAATGCAAATTTACCTCAATGTCTTTGAAAAACCAGCTGCCTTTTTGTCACAAGATCCTGAGAAAAACTGCAGAATAGAGAAAAAAGCCAAAAGGATGCAGAAAGGAAGTTAAGGAGGTAAGCGGAGGACATCCAGCATTTGCCTGTTAGTGTAACCTAGCCCTTGACTGAGGGATGGTCCTGCCAAGGCTCTAAGCCCTTCTGTTGGATTCACAGGCAAAGGGTGACAATAGATGGGGGCTTACCCATGAGTGCCCATGCCCACAGACACCCTTAACTTCTTGGCATCTCAGATATCTGTGACTAAAGCCACTAGGTGTAGGAGCCACGCAAGTTGTAGGGCTCCTTACTCTCACTCCAGATGTCTTTGACAACAACCTCCAGTTAATAGTCAGTACTTCTTAGAACCAAGTACTATTGTATTAAGATACTCACAGTAAAGGAAGAAAACATACATACTTAAAACAACTGGACTCCAAATCCCTCATGTCTTTGATTTCCTGAAGCAAGAGGATAGTCAGTCATTTGCTTGGGGACAGGTGTTTAAATAAAGGCCACATTACTTCATGTCCTTTTGGTGGATCTTGATTATTCCCAAGACACAGATGGAGATTATATTGCCATACTCTTCTAAAAAGCATCAGCTAGTGGAGCACTTCTACTAGTCAATGCCACAGCCAAGGAAGTGAAGCTGCTACATCTCTTTGTGGGGAAGAAGGGAGCAATTCTTCTGCATGATGTGTATCACCAAGGTCTAAGCTTTCAGTTACTGTTGAAAGCCAGCATCATAAATCCTAAAAGTCATTAATGTCAACACCAAAGTAACATCACTGCCTAATCACACAGAGATGAAAGCTCCTCTGGTGGGGACAGCAGGCACCTCTTGCTCTTTACAAGGGTTTCCACCAGCTCCTGAATAGTAAATATAGCCTAGCTGGTGCTTATGACAAAGCTCAAGATCTCTTTTTTGAAGAATGCCAACAGGACCTACTTAGTCCTCATCTTCAGAGAGGGAATTCAGATAGGGCCAGTAGAGTTAAAGGTATGGATATGGGGACACTGCACTGCATCCTGCTGGTGTGTTCACTTCCAACCATGGATTCAGGTCTCTCACCTGGAATGCTTTAGGAATATTCTTTTGAGGGAATTCCTTTGAATGGAAACTAATCGGCTTGCTGGAAGGGTAGAAACCATGTGATGGTAATGAGAACCATCCTCTGCAACAGCAGTGCCACACAGAAAGGTTCAGTGGTGGCAGCACTCAATTGGAGCTCATTTTACACCATACTTTGGGACTGGGTTGCTGATGATTAGCAGTGTTGGTGCAGCTGTTGCGTTGCCTTTCGTTATTGCCATTTCAGTATCTCGTCAGCTCCTAGCAGCAGATAATATTTCCTTTGAAAACAATTTTCACATTTTCCTTGCTAGATGCCAATGCATTCTCCAAGTCATGTTATTGCCTAGAACACTGATGCAATAACACTTCTTAACTGCTGAGTCTACCTGCATCAGACTTAGCATCAATGCTCAAGGTACTTAGGCAACAAAGCCTGACAGTAGCACTTTCATTGTCTTGTCTCTGCCTAAAGAATATGGTGTTTGCATGCTCACCCTGGGAGCACGCTGGGACCCTTGTTTGGGATCATTTTTTCCACTACTTGCGTTTTGTAACCTCTTCAGGATGAGAACCAGCTTTTGTAATCTGACTCGTGTCTTGTTTTTTGAATACTGAAAAGTGGATATTCCTGTTTTGTCTGGAATACATACAGGACACAAGGCATCATAAAAACAGTGTACAGAACAGTTTTTAATACCACTATTGGAAGAGACAGCCCTTTTCATAGAATGGTTTGGGTTGGAAGGGACCTTTAAGATCATCTACTTCCAACCCCCTGCATGGGCAGGGACACCTCCCACTAGACCAGGTTGCTCAGGGCCCCATCCAACCTGGCCTCGAACACTTCCAGGGTGGGACCATCCACAACTCCCTTGGGCAACCTGTTCCAGTGTCTCACCACCCTCATAGTGAAGAGTTTCTTCCAATTATCTAACCTAAATCTCCCCTCTTCCAGTTTTAATCCACTACCCCTTATCCTTTCGCTACAAGCCATTGGAAAAAGTCCCTCCCCAGCTTTCGTGTAGGCCCTTCAGGTACTGGAAGGCTGCTATGAGGTGTCCCATCTAGGTAATCGCTCATGTAGATGTTAATATTGGTGTACTTGAGGGATAAGATGAATTTGCATTTTTTGATGTATAAAAGAAACCCTGTATTATGAGGAAGGTGTGCTTGATTTGTGGTAGTCCCCTGAGCACCCAGCTTTGTGCAAACCTGGAATAAACACTGTCTCCTTCTTAAATATAGTCTCTTTGTGTTTCTGGAGCTAACTTAAAATGGTAACAGCAGGACTGTTGTAGTGATATCAGTTATTAATTGAAATAAGTCATATTTGGGGAAAAAGCACATATGAGAGAAAATCACATAAAAGAGAACTGAAGAATTTCTTCCTCATGTCTAAACCTAAATCTCCCCTCTTCCAGCTTAAAACCATTTACCCCTTGTCCTATCACTACATGCCCTTGTAAGAAGTCCCTCACCAGCTTTCATGTAGGCCCCTGTCAGGTACTGGAAGGTCATTACAAGGTCACCTCGGAACCTCCTCATCTGCAGACTGAACAGCCCCAGTTCTCTCAGCCTGTCTTCATAGGAGAGGTGCTCCAGCCCCCTGATCATCTCCGTGGCCCTCCTCTGGACTCACTCCAAGAGCTCTCTGTCCTTCCTGTGTTGAGAGCTCCAGACCTGGACACAGTATTCCAAGTGGGTCTCACGAGTGTGGAGTAAAGGGTCAGAATTACCTCCCTCAACCTGCTGGCTATGCTTCTTATGATGCAACCCAGGACACAGTTGGCTTTCTGGACTGCAAGCACACGTTGCTGACTCATGTTGAGCTTCTCATCGACCACTACCCCCAAGTCCTTCTCCTCAGGGCTGTTCTCCATCCATTCTCCACCCAACCTGTATTTGTGCTTGGGACAGCCCCAACCCAGGGGCAGGACCTTGCACTTAGCCTTGTTGAACTTCATGAGGTTGGCCTGGGCCCACCTCTCAAGCCTGTCAAGGTCCCTCTAGATGGCAACCCTTCCCTCCAGCGTGTCAACCACACCACACAGTTTGGTGTCTTCAGCAAACTTGCTGAGGCTACACTCAATCCCACTGTCCATGTTGCTAACAAAGACGTTAAACAGCACTGGTCCCAGTACCAACCCCTGAGGAATGCCACTTGTCACTGGTCTCCATCTGGACATCAAGCCATTGATCACTACTCTTTGATGGCAACTATCTAGCCAATTTTCCTGTGGTGACTTTCAGGTTCATCTTCATGACATCATCATGATATTTAGTATGCTGAACACTGGGGTGTTTTGTATCAAGAGGAATGCTGAAACCAGGTTATGAAGATTAGAAAGTGAAGATTTAGTAAAAAAACCCCACCCTAAAACACTTCAGACTGATCTGGAACATGTCTGAATCTGAAAGACAGGCAGTAAGCTGGACACCAGTCAGGCCTCATGCTCCAGAAGCTAGAACATAAAAAGAAGGCATCACAATTGTTCCACTTCTCATGTCCAGACACTAAACACAAAGAGACATGGAACAGCACCAGCAGGCTGCTTTCATGCAAAACAAGCATGTAATCTAATGCTGCAGGATCCACACTGACTTGTACTCAAATGAGATGTTTAATTAAAGCAGACTCTGCTTTAATTACACATAATTACCCTTTTCAGCCAGACACTTTCAGAGCTAGACTTACATGCCAATGTTAACTGCAAACTTTGAAAGCCACAAAAGTCAGTTTATTTCTGACCACAACTGCTTTTGGATTTGTAAGCTGGCAATACTCAGCATAAACAAAATGCGTTAAATCTCTTTTCCTCTACCAAGGGACAACCAGTATTTCACACTTTATGGTAACTCACAGAACAGTGGACATGCTGAATGACATAAATAAGAAGGTGAACCATAAGACATACACCAGGAATTTGTGTTTAAAGCTTTTGCTTTGACTCTAAAAGCATTTTAAAATATTAGCTAAGCAACACCACACACTATGTATGCACATCAAAGTTCTAGTGGAAGATTACGTTACAAGATTACGTACAGCCCTTGCAAGAACATTTGCATATGTACATTCACATCCTGGCTGTGCAGAAAGCTAAGCACTTGAGTGAGAGACTTTTAACCTTAGAGGAAAAGGGGCTCTCACCCCTGCTTCATCGGTGTAGAGCATTCACAGAATAGGTGATCATAATGCTGTACCTGCCAACAGTGCCCCTCGACCACAGACAAGAGAGTTTCTGCATCTCATGCTCAACTTGTTCATCCTTTGAGAGTTTTACAAGCATTTGATCCATTTGGGTTCCTGTTTTCCTTTGCTGGTGCCCTTTTGCCCTTTTTTTCTCCTCATCCCAAGCTTTTTCTCCAGTCATTGCCTTCTAAATCTTGTTCTCTCAGCACCCCCTAAAACCTGTTTCAAGTTTCCAACTCCTGCAACAGCATACTCTCATGGACATACATGATGTTAGTTATGACCTTAAAGAAAAACACATCCCATCAATTCTCTCTGAGACAAGCTCTCTCTCTGAGCCTCATTAGCTAATGGGAAGCCTCAGCATTATGGCAACAATGTTCTCACCAGCTTCACTGCTCTTTTACTGCATGAGACCACCAAAGCAAGCACATGTGGGGCCCAGCTTCCACCTGGATGCCTCCTGGACCAGAAGTCTTTGATTTTCACCTGGTCCTCTTGGCAGAGGATTTGCACATTCACCACCTTCAATATTTCTGCTTATCCTCCCTGTACAGGAATAGTATCAGCAGAAGTCAAACTTAATGAGTTTAAGTTTCTGCAGAATTCCTCCACTTCTCCCAGTCTAAGTACTCACCAAAACATTTCTTATCTCCATCCCATAGACACAGAAAGGAGATGGCCTGTGGTGCCCCCTTTATAAATGTTATTCATTATGTTATCTCCAGCTCCACTGAGTGTGGCAAATAGGCCCAGTTATCTGCAAACATCTACCACTATTCTTAACCAACATCTTGTCAGAGCCTATATATCCTTTTCACACCTAGCTCCAAATTTACTTGTGTGACAGCTTCAGAGAAGCCCCAATGACCTCGCAAACAGGCTGTCACAGAAAATAAGAAACTGGATTCATTAGAAAAGGAGGGATTGTACTCTCTCTCTCTCTCCACTGTTGTTTAAGATTGTAAACTACTAACAGTCTTATAGCCTGCAATAATCCCTTAACATTCAGGTAACAAGATATCCTTAGATGGTCCCTTTGCTGACAGGTTTTCTCAGGTGATGTCTGGGATGGATTAGAGGACCTTGATTCAGTTGCATAGATACACCTATTTAGTGGCATTTGAGGTGTCATAAGGGTACCCCAGAAACCTCTGGAAGTAGTGGAATATGACACAGAACCTATGGGAGACACATGCCTTTATGGATTGGCAGGTGGAGCCATGCAGGATATCTGTGGGCATTTTTATGTCTGTCTTCAATTCTAACTGAATTGATTGTGAAGTCCCACTTTCCATGGACAGCACTGTTCAAGACTGACAAGATTTCAAAAGTTTCAAAAGGGACAATTTGCTTCTTGGTCACCACCCCTGAGATGACTAAGCTAGTGTTTGAACCACATGCTTTCATCATATGGAAACCAATCACAAACAGCTCCAGTCACACTTCCCTCTCCATCACCTTTTTTGCCTTTTGAAAATCCTCTGGCCAAAGATGCACACCAAGAGTGTTCTATCCTCCTATTCCTTCTGGCTCCCTAAGTCTAGGGCCCCTCCTGCCAGGGAGGTGGTTTCTCTCATAGCCTGAAGGACCATAAGCCAAATAATTCCTTAGGTCAGAGGAAGGGTTTCATGGTGACTCTGACACTAAAAAACAGGAGACTGGTCAGGATAAGCCACTGGATGGCTGCCTTAGCAGCAATCCCACCCTGGCTGCAGAGGGGAGACCAGCTTGCCTTTCTAATTAATTTTCAGGGTGTGATCACCCCTCTCACGCAAAGTACCTTCAATTTGCAGCAGAGTAAGTTCATTATCTCTGTAGAGCACTCTCCCCTGGATTACTGCAGCTGCAGGATACTTGCCTGACTGTGTAAAATGGCTGAGAAGGATTCTCTCTCCATAGACAGAAAATTAAGGAGGCTTTCCTGATCTAGTGCTGAATATCCCTCAGACATGAAGGCTCATATTCATGTCCAAGCTTCTTCCCAATGGTTGCTCAACCTGATGAATGGGGAGCATCATTTTAAGCAAAACCTCCTTTGGTGATAGACATGTCCAGCAGGGGTTTATGTGCTTACTTGCAATCACTTTACAGCGCTGGGCACTGCACTTGCTCATGACCTGTCCCATGCTGCTAGCCACTCTAAAACAAGTATACTTGTCAATCTTGCTTGAATATAAGGCTCTGTAATGAGCAACACATAGCAGATGTTTTAGAGAAACTGGAGGAGAAAGTCAGATGTTGCATCTGGAAGCAATGCCCTGCATGGGAGGCCCAGTAATATTTGTGCTGTGTTTGGAGGAGGAATGCCTGCTGGCAGGTAACGGGGCTTGGACAGACAGAGGGGCAGACATCATCTGCAGCTCTGAGTATATCTCAAAACATCACAGGAAGCCTGTGCTGGCAAGCGACTGTTTTTTCACATGATGAAATTGAAAGGGTGGGCAAGGATTTTATATGTAGTAATAGCTTCATTACTCTTTTGATATAAAAACAAATGTCAGTAAGTAATTTCCTATTGGTAAACAATCTTTTTATCAGTGTCCTACCATTAATGATCCAATATTGCACTGACACAAAGCACATTTGACAGCGTTACATCTTAGGACTATTCAGAAACTAAAGCCCAATATAGAAGTCAGCTGTGTGGCTGCTAAGTAGGTCATCTGTGAGGAACAGATGTGCTCTTTCATCTGCACTGCTTGCCAGTTGGCTTTGACCTATAATGCCCTAAATGTCCTACTCTGTCTATGTAAGGGAGAGTGTGGAGACACAAAGGGGGTAGAAATCCTTGACTGATCATTCTCCAAAGGTCTCCTTAACCTGGAACTCATTTCCCACCCTTTAACCTTAAATAATCCTGATTTATTTGCTTCTAGTTCACACAAGGTTGATCTGCTATTCCAAAGTTGAAAAAGGAATGAAGGCTAAGGGATATGGCTAATGATATTTTGAATATAATTTTGTTTTGCCTGTAATACTGGCTTCTAGACAAAACATATATATATTTATTTTAATCAAGACTCTTTGCTTAGCAGTTTCAATTTATCACAAAGTAGTCAGTGCCAAGGATTGGCAGAAAGGTGCTTTTATGTAGTGTTCCTAAGTATACAGAATGTAAAATGCCATGCTGCATATGCTTAAAAGAATATTAAACAATCATCTTTTTCAGCCATGTACATTTCTTGTGACATAATTTAGGAACTCAGAGCCAGACATACCTGCTTGCAATGTAGAAACATTTAAAACTAAAATGGTTAATGATTCTCTCAATTTTGTGGGACTTATTCTTAAGCCCTAATAGGCTTCCTAAGTGTTAATTCTTGCATTTATATTTACATTTATATTTAGGATACAGGAAAATTGAGAGGAGGAAAGGAAAGGTTGTTCAGGGATACTACGTCTGGCTATAGGATAAACTCTATACAAAATAAGCTTGAATAGGATGAGATCACTTTGTTCTGCCCTTTACTGGCTGGTGGCCTCACTGTCAGCAGAGCAGCTGAAATACAGAACTCAGGCACCAAAAATCTTACTTCTACCTGCACCTGGACGTCATCAGGTTTGTTTTCAGCAAATGAAGATTTCCTGGTCTGTCCTCGCCTGTGGCCATACTTGCATTTGTACTTCAGGACTTGCTCATTATCTTCAATAGGTCTCCGCACGTATTTGAAACGATCTTTAAGGGCCCGTTTCCATAGCAACTGCATGGGGAAAAAAAATCTGTCATTACCAACGTCTGTCAAGAATTTGCCCCTCTCCTAAAACAGATCACTCTTTTTTTATCTAACTCCATTTTGTAAAAAAGTTTGCCACTAAGCAGAAAAAGACTTGTCGGGTGGCATCACTGACACTGACTGGTGGCTTCCAGACTGGAGGAAACACAAGCACCCGTGGCAGGTGACTCTGTGGCAACTAAACAGTGTGCCTACTGGCATGGTTTGTTAAAGATGGCAGTAACTGCACCTAAGGGTTGGATTTACCCAATATGACCAGGGCTGCCAGTGAAACTGCAGTTTGCTTGCCTTTTCTCAGGTCTTACTTTGGGATATTCCATTCATGACATCAGGTCATGAAACTACAGAGTGAATCAGATCAGCTCACTGATGTCACAGAAAACTTATATTGTTGGGGTTTTTTGTGAGTCAATTATTTTTCCCGTGCCTCTGACAGGATCTGAATGGTTGTGCATTTGTATGATTATCATATCTAACACCAGGGAGCAGGAAGGACACAGTGGGACAGTCCCATTTGCAGGGAGCCTACTGTTACACTGGAATGAGTGTACTCATTCAGTACCATATGACTTTAAGGGTTAACTTTGGAGTAAGTCAGAAATCAGTAAAAGTAGCCTAAGCAGCACAGTATCTTCCCTTGCAGTGAATCTGATATGCCTGCCTTCCTCACCCATGGGACACGGATGAGAGGGTCTCTCAAGAGATGGTGATTAAAGCAGTCTGACCTTGCCTTCCTCCTGCTGAACGTACTGCTTCCGCCTCCCAAGTCTACTTGCTGACCTACAGCTCCTCAATCCTAGAAGCAAGAGCTCCTTTCATGGTGAGAAATGATTGTGGAAGAGCTATGAAGATATAGTCCCTGTGGTAACCACCTCAGCTCTTCCTGTGTAGACCTGGGCTGGCCAGGGCAGGTGTGCCCTTCCTGGGAGGACACTGCCAGCCACTTGTGAACATCCAAGAACTGGGAAGAAAACAAACCTATCTGCATGATAGTACATGAACTTTGACTTTGGATTCTGGCAGGAGTCATGTTGTCACCAACCTAAGTGTAATGATTAGAAATAGAGCACAACTGCTCACCCAGTCTTCTCCCAAGGCATATTTACAGCCTCAATTTGAGTATTACACCCCAGCACTGCTTTCAAAAGGTGACCACATGCCTTGAAAATTCCATTTGCTATCTGCCTGAGCCATTAAATTTCTAAATATATTTCCAGTTCTGGCCCTATGCATTTACATTGTGATGCAAATACCCCAGCATTATATGCTTAGCAAAATCTATTTGGAACATCGTTATTTTAAGGCTTTTAAGAAACAAGCAAACAAAAAACCTTAGTTTAATGCTTCTCTAAAGTGTTCAAAAGTTGTTAAAATATTTTAAAACATGACCATCCCAGAATACGTTACCAGCTGACAATTTAAATATCCCCTTAGTTGAGTTTTGTGCAGTTTCTTTCTTTTGAAAACCCTTGTTTGGCTAGGAGGCATTTTCGCTTATTCTTCCACATTAAAGAATATGCTGACACCTGCAAAAGTTTAAATATCCCTCAAACTTCAAAACATTCAGCTGTTTCATCCTCCTGTCCTCAGATAAATTAAGAGTTTTAACTACATTATTTCTGTAATAGGATTCTCATAATCTTAGTCAAGTCTCTTCTCATACCTATTTCATGAATAAGACTGCGAGCCCATACATTTATGTGCTTTCCATAGTGGGTAATGCATATTCTGAAAAGGGTGCTGTTGCTACCATTTTTTGAGCTGATAACTTTATTTTCTATTAATTCCCCCTGCCCCACCCCCCCCCCAAAAAAAAAAATAAATAAAATAAAGGTTTACAACATTTGTAAGGGAGCAGAAGGATTAGTCTGTGTCTATCTGACATAGGAGGGAAAGGATTACACGCAGATTAAAAGCAGTAATTTACTAGTGAATAATCATTTAGTGTGCAGTGGTTACATAAACCAGGCATGTCAGCACCAAGACCCCGGGCTCCACCGGTGTCACGGCCCCATTCGGCAGCTCCGAGCTCCAGGGAGATGCTTACACAAAGCCCCTGGCAAGCAGTGTGGATGGGAGAGCCCTCCCTTTTCCTTCCTCCTGCAAAGGTTTCTTGAAACCATACAATTTTCAACACGTTGGCTGAAATGAAATAAGGGCAGTGACTCCTTCCAAATGGTTGGCTGTAACCTTTGTGGAAGGAATAAATACAAACAGAATATATCTTGCAAGTGGTCAATAAAGTGTCATGTCCATTTTCTTTTGACTATGACCTTGGCTTTTTCTATATAACCTATTGGTGTATAACTACTTACAAATGTTGCATTGGTTACACTATAGATTAGAAATCAAATAATCTGTTTCATTATTAAATGGAGATTATTTTTTTGATGTTGTATGTGTTGAAAACATCATGGGAAAAATTCCTTAGGTAATCACTTTAAAGCACTTTTTTCCAAAAGTTAATCTTGGATCAAGGTGGGGAAATCAATTTCACTCCAAGTGCTCCATATTGGTTGGACTCGATGATCCTAAAGGTCTTTTCCAACGTAAGTGATTCTATGATTCTATAGGCCTATTAAATGAGTTTTGCCTGTAGTATAAAATTATTTTTCTTCATTATTTGGAATTTCAGATAATTCTTTCTTAATTCCTGCTTCTAGAGAGACCGAGTAAATAACCTTCTTTTTAAATGTATAATACATAAGTGGCTTATTTGCAACCTTATTTGTAAATGTATTCATTTAGGATCATTATCACCATCCTGACTATATGGCAGTGGTTATATTTTGCAAAAGGGCTGATGGCACAGAGGCATGTTTTTCCTTACCACAAAATTAAATGGGAAACCTTTTAAGGAAGAAAATAGAACTTCGGATAATCTACTACTAAATCTTGAAATTCTAAACCCTTAATGACATCTCATTGCAACAGTATGAGATTGAAAATGCTAGGCTAAGTTTCTACATAATACACACATTTTTTAAATATGTTGTTTAATATAGTTTGTAGTTTTGAATAAAAAGTGTTCAGTATTTTGGAAAAAAAAAACCATAAAAATGGAATCTTCAAAGATTTGCAAGTAAATTTTTTCCTGTCATGAAAATACCACTGTAAATTTAGGCACTCTTAGGTTTAGTTTTTTGTTGTTCTTCCTCTATGTTTTCTAGTAGATATTTGCCCTTTCCAATTTTCCAAGCCATTTCATCTCCATGGAAATTTTGCAGTAAAAGTGTTGACATTTCCAATCCAAAGTTTCTCCAAGCTTTTCATTACATCACATTCTTTACATTCTGATTTCCTGTTCTTGGTCAGAAGAAAAAGCTTATTCTGGAATGTCAAGATCTCTCACAGGACAGACTTTCTCTTTTCTCAGCCAGAAAACCCCAGGGGGCTGCCCCTGCCCACTCACACCAGGCACAGGGGTGCACATTGGCCATAGAAGAACCCAGAACAGTTTCCACTGCATTCTTCCAGCAGCCAAGACATATCCATTTCTGCTGAAGGGCTCCAAACTGTTAGTCTCATGAGTTAAAAACAAAACCACACCACTGACAGACCTTCCCAGGGCATTTCCTCAAGAACGACTGCAGCTTTCTGCAGACCCCAGCAGATGCTGTGGCTGCTCCTTTACTCCAAGGGTAAGCAACTGCTTTCCTTTGAAGCATGAATTTAGAGTTCAACTGAATCTAGGAACTGAGACATAGCACAGCAATAACTGCCATTAACAATACAGTGGGACAGCATATTTTGCATGGCAGAAAGGAAAAAGTCCAATGGCAGAAGTGAGCTCCAGCATGCCAGAGGGAATACAGGACTAGTACTCCAAACTATGTTCAGCCTTTTTGTTTTTTGAAATGCAGGTAACTATTTCTTTTTCCTGTAACTTTGACAAGAAATTAGAAGTCTGAATACTTTAAAACATGTTTGTTGGTATTCTAAATAAACTCAAGTAGCTTTATTTATCTACTAGTCCTGGAAACCACTATTCGCAGAGGCCTGCCTGGCTGAATTGCCATGTTCAGTGTGTCCCTTTCTCCAGCCTTTAAAGACACCAGAAGGAGAGGGTCACCTATCAGGCACAGCCACCTGTGCACAGCTGGTCACCTGCGGTTTCCTGTGGAATACACTGAAAGAAAGAAGAGCTCCTACAGTGCAATCCCTCTCTTCCTAATGTAGGCACCAAAAATACATCATATGAACTGCATCTCCAGAAGTTTATACATGTTATTTAGTAACGTGTAAAATACTGCTCTCATTTTACAGTTTTTCTTTTCTACATTTAGCTATCAGTCCCCAAATAAAAAAAATTCAGCATTACCTCTGAATTATTTGATTGATGATAGTTTTCCTAAATATTTTAAGGTACTATTAAAAAATCCTAATAACAAGTGTCTAACAATTATAAATAAACAAGTTTAGGATGGTCAAAACCTCTCAGTAAGTAATATTTTACATCTTACAAGACTGTGATTTAATACTGTTATCAGGAACAGCAAGCAGCAATCCTTAAGGTGCCATGTTAGCCCGAGTGAAATTTTAAAAGAAAAGCCTATAAAACTTTATTTTTTTGAGCTGCTGAAGACACTTTTTGAGAAAAGATGAAGCAATGGTGGTTAGCCATTGTTTTTTTGTTGTTCATTTGTTTATTAGAGGTATATGAATTCAGTTTTACTACAAGTCTCATGTTAAATAGCTGTGCATATGTTGTAGGGTTTGTTTTAAGCTGTTGCTGTTGTCACACACAACTATCTCAGATTGAGAAAAACGAAGTATTTATAGCCTTTACAACTGTGAAGGAAGAACAGAATGTCTAACAGTAGGGACAATAAAAATAGTAATTCATCCTCACCTCCTTCTGCAAACTTAAGTATACAGACATACACCTTTAGTGCACTTTTTTCCTGCCTCAACCCTGGCAATGGAGGGAGACTGGCTCTGAAGTGTTAGACTAGCAATATTGCAAACTGCTCATTCCAGCTTCCTCACTTACTTACAGTGGTTCTTTCCAGATATGCTTTCTATGAAGCATGAGAGAAATATCAAAAGATAAAGAACAACTCTGAAGTCTCTGTGCCATCATGCAACTTCTGGGATCAACGTGGGAAGCAATGAGCCATTTCCCAAAGAAGGGAGTTATTAGCAGTTTCAGTCTATGCTCCTGCTGCAATGAAAGCCCTTTGAAAACCTAGCTTAAGCACCTCTGTTTAAAAAACAGTTTTTAAAAGTTAAAGGCTGTAAAAAGGTCTTTGGACCAGCCCAGAATGCCATTCCAGCTCCCCTTCACAAAGGCAACCAGGTGAAGCCACGACAGTACCCAGAACCCCAGCTGGGAACCCCCACTGGGGTATTCAGAGAGAAATCCTGATGAAAATAAAGGTGGACTGTAGCTCTCTGATCCTTCTGCTGCCTCTCTCCCTTCTGAGATGCGTTTGTTTTCTTTAGTTCCTTCTCTCCTACAATGCCAGGTCTCAGGGGAGAACTAGAATAGCCAACCCTTAATCCTTCTTTTTTTCCCCTCAAAATTATTTTTCTTTCTGCAGTAACTGCACACGAGATATATATTTATATATGTTTAAAACTAACAGTCCCCAGAGTCTCACAAGCTTTTACAAGATGCTATAAAAGTATCACATGGCAAAACAAAGATGTGAAGTCAAAAGGTGAACTCTGTCCCCCGAGACCACAGATATGTTTTCAGGGTCACAAGAGTGAAAAAATGTAGTTAAAATTTAAGTCATCTCCTTCCACTGCTTTCTGTTACACCCCCACTGAGAAAACAACCAGTGTTTTTAGGTTGTTTTTCTTAATTAGGCTTAGATTCCCAAAAAATAAAAATCAGTAGTATTACTACATGTGGCTAGATATCTAACACCAAGTGATTATAATGTGCTGCAAGAGCATCAGTCATATGTTAGCCCTCACACAATTTTTTAAAGGCTTGGCTTCTTTGTTTTTTAAAAACAAAAATAAGTCACATTTACTTAGATTTATCCTTTGGGGGAAATTAATCCAGAAAGAAACTATACTCAGCAAGAAACCAGGGACTTCATGTACAGGTCTACATCATCTCACAGTGACTTTGAGGAATGGCTGTGACTGGATTAATGCGTAGTTAAAATAATGAAATAAGAATGTGATTTGCCAAACCTGTCAAAGTGAAGCTGACAGTTCTAAACAGAGTCAGTATGTACAAAACTGATACTGATTTCCTCTGAACCTGGTTCTTTTCTTGTCATTGTTAATGTGAGAATAAAAAATAATTATTTCTGTATTTTTCAGTTTTACAATACTTACAAAGCCATTCCCATCTTCATCGAGGAATGGGTATGTCTGCAGTAGGGCACCTACAACAAAGTTGTATTGCTGGCAGTTTGGATACCTGTGCAAACAAGATGGAGATGTGAAATAGTATTCTAGAACTATTAGACACTGTCAGGAGTCTATACTGATATACATGAAACTGACTATTTCTAAGACTATTGAGTCCCCGCCAAATAGCAAAGGGTTTAAGGTTTGTATGACATTGTTCAATAGGTTTCAGGCCCTTTGCCTCCCCTGCTTAAGCAACTATATTAGAAAAAATGGCTTTACATCCATTTGGAAATTTACTTCTGCAGATAATAGGTAATGCCCCCAAATAAATCTACTTATGTTTACTCACAGTGATCCTTCTAGGTATTTTGTCATGTCTGCTTGTAAAAATTCAATAATCCTTATTCTCATGCAGTGATCAGGGCATTTTTTTTCTGCTAATATGCACTTGATGTCATAAGGGAAGTCTGGCAAAGCATAAGAACTTGTCCACTGCAACGTCTTGTATCTTGCAAAAAATGATTTCAGTTTTTTTCTGAAAAAAAAAAATAAATCATCATAATCACATTCTCCTTCTATGGGAATGCAGGCAAGAAGGAAAAAAAAATAGAAGTGAAAACTCAACACAAAGCAAAGTTACTGCTCTACAAACTCAAGGCTTGCTGTCTTGGTTTCTACATAAAGAATGCCAACAAAAGCTGCAATCAGAACACATGGGGTTGAAACCAGATGTCAAATTTGAAATGTTTTAATCAGCATACACTAGAAGGTGGTTGTTAACTGAAGGCAGAAGGCAGAGCAGAGGATGGCACTGGGGACTTGCTACTGTCACAAAATAACTTTATCTGGCATCATTTATAACATGTTTCCTGCCAGTTCTCCTAACTTATGAGTGAGAGTAAGTAAACAGCTTAATTGAATAAAATACAATACATGACATCAGTTAACAGTGTCCTTCCAAAGGGAAAGCAGCGAAGGGATGGAGGCAGAGATCAACACTCAGATGAGAGGAGCTTCCAGCACAAAGGCTGGAAACCAGGCAGACGTAGCCCCTAAGTATCCACAGCTACAGTTCCCAGAAGACCACCAGCCCTGTTTACAAATGCCACACCCCAGCAGAAATCAGCCATACGCAGGATATCACCACTGGCTACCCAAATGCTTTCTGCCTCCAGAGAGCCTTGCACACTCCTATTCTGAAGGAAGACAGGGAAAAAAAGAGATAAATTGAGTTAGAAGTTCATCAAGAGCCACCTAAAAGGTGGAGTGGTTCTGGCAGAGCTAGACAGCTTCCCAGTCCTAGTAGCATAGACTCAATAAAGAATTTCAAATGAGAGGTGCCAAAGCTAACTAAAGGGTCCTGTTATCTATGTGGTATCACTGCAATTTTTGTTTGCTTTTATTTAAATCACGGAGAACAATTTGGAAACAGCTAGCAGACTTTTAAAAGGATTTTTTAAATAAAATGCTGCCAGTAAAGCTGAATTGCCACTTCAAAAAGTGGAACAGTTTAGCAGGTTCAGTTCAGGCACACAGAGCTGTACTCAGTTACTTGAAGAAAATAAAATTTTCTTGGAGTTGGGATGGCTAATACCCAGGGAGGCATAGTAACTCTCCACCCCATCAGTCCCTTCACATTTGCCAGTACAACAAAAATACTCCAAATTCCATTTCCCTTCAGCCTTACCCAACACAGAAAATACTTCCATGCTGTCCGATTAAGATTAAAAAAATGCCTTTAGTCTCCACAGTGCAAAAGATTAAATATTTTACTAGTTTTTGCTATTGGGCAGTCACATTAAATATGTGCAGTAATATTTTAAAATTAAATAAGTTTATTTGAAAAGAAACACAAATCCACACGAAATTTCATCCCCAGAAATGCTCACATGCAACCTTGTGCAACCAAAAGAATAGTTCAGTTAAACTGTACATGCTCTGTGACTTATGCATGTAGCCAAGACCTTCTGTGATTATGGAGAACAGCACTTAACAGCTAGAGATTTAAGTACAAACATTTGTAGCCTGTTTCTAACCATCCCTCTCCGGTCTTATAGCTAAGCTGAGACAGAGGTAAGACCAAGATTCCAAAACACAGTTCACCACATCTTTTATTTTCTCTCAGTCCTTGAGACATTTAATGCTGCAGCTAAATCAATCTGATGGTTAGCTGCTGCTAAGTGTTAATCCCCCTCTCCACCCCCATCACGTCTCTACTCCCTTCTTACTAGTACTGAAAAGCCTCTCACCACACAGCAAGTTACTTCAAGGAGCTACAGGGATGAAATCCTTTGTTTTTCTTCTTGGGTTAGTTTTATTTCTGTTTAGATGCCCAACAGAGCTCCCTATGAAGTGAGAAAAACACCAGTGCAGAGGAAGCAAGCTGGTGGCGATGTTTAGCTGCCATATGGACCTGCATCCTAAGAAGCATCTCCTCAGCAAGGATACAACTGATCATGGAGCTTTTGACCACTCAGCTTTTGCAGATGACCACCTGTCACTACATCACTGTACTACATCACAGCATTGTTTCACTCAGCTGTTTCTTTGGCTCCATTACAGCCTTACACTGCTTGTGCACAGCATATTCACTGAGACACGAAAGCATAAAATAACATAGTTTTGGAAGGAGCCACTTGTGTCCTTCAGCTGGCAAAAACCCCAAAACAAACCAAAACCAACCAACACCCTAACCCCCCACCTCTTTTAATTATATAAGGGATTCCTAATCCCAAGGAATATCTTGTTTTACTGCTAAAAAGGCAAAGATTTTACACATTTGCAGCTTCACACAGATCATTCAGTGAAGGTTTTAGATCATGGTCTCCAAGTTCAGTGTCCTGTGCAACCTCATGCAGAGACATAAAACTGCCTGAATTAGCTGTAACAAGTCAGTAAAAATAAACTTGGCATCAATATAGACAGCTCAATCAAGGTAGCTGTGCAAAGTGCAGTAGAGACCAAGAAAAAGGTTCAAACACTAGATCATATTATTATACGATTTTGTCATTTTTAAGCTTCTGAGCATACTGGTAAGAAGGATTAGTTTCCTGCATTTATTCAGTACATTAAAAAAAAATACTTAAAGGACAACTGAACACAAGCATAGATAGATTGTATGCTACATGCTTTTCTTACTGTATGTCTGCTTCACTGAAGTCCATGTGTCTATGGCACCCACTGTTACATCTTGTATCATGTTGGGTTCCAGTAACTCCGAGGACATACACAGTTCAGTAGAACCTTGCTGACTTCAATGGGTTACCATGTTTGGCACGTTCAGATAAAACTCATGTCTACACTAAACATCAGGAAGAGACTCCTGCCTGAAGATTTGTAGGCTGGAAAAAAGTCTGCTAGGTAAAAAGCTGGCTGGCTGGCCAAGCCCAGAGAGTTGTAGTGAATGGAATTGGATCCAGTTGGTGGTTGGTCACCAGTGGTTTCCCCCAGGTCTCAGTTTTGGGTCCTGCCTTGTTCAATATCTTTATTAATCACCTAGATGAGGGGATTGAGTGCTTCCTAAGTAAGTTTGCAGATCACACTAAACTGGGTGGAAGTGTCGATTTGCTTGAGGGTAGGAAGGCTCTGCAGAGAGACCTGGACAGGTTGTGCCTCTGTACTTGGCATTGGTGAGGCTGCACCTTCAGTACTGAGTCCAGTTCTGGACCCCTCACTACAAGAAGGATGTAATGTTGCTGGAGCGTGTCCAGAGAAGAGCTACCAAGCTGGTGAAAGGTCTGGAGAATAAGTCCTATGAGGAGAGGCTGAGGGAACTGGTATTGTTTAGTTTGAAGAAGAGGAGGCTGAGGGGGAGACCTCATAGCTTTCCACAGCTATCTGAAAGGAGGTTGCAGGGAGGCGCGTGTTGGCCTCTTCTCCCAAGTAAATAATGACATGAGGAGAGGAAATGGCCTAAAGTTGCGCCAAGGGAGGTTTAGACTACATATTAGAAAGAATTTCTTTACTGAAAGAGTGGTTGGACACTGGAAAAGGCTGCGCAGGAAGGTGGTGGAGTCACCGTGCCTGGAAGTATTTAAAAGAAATATAGATATAGTGCTTAGGGACATGATTTAAGCACAGAAGAGGTAGATTAGGTTATGATAGGTGGATTTAGGTTACAGTTGGACTTGATGATCTTTGAGGTCCTTTCCAACCATGAAGTCCATGTCCACAAAGCCAAGGAAGAAACAGAAAAGAAAACTTGGAGTTTGCAAATTTGAAGGAACGGAAAAGTCTGCAGTTGTAGAAAATGTTCCATTTCACTTACACCTATATTACATGCTTTCAACTTTATGACAATGTTTAAGGTTGTAAAGGTTATTTCCATCAAAAGGAAGGAATTATGATAGCTGATGAAATATAAAAAAAAGTCTTTTCCCCCTCTCAATAGTGGGGTAAAATAGGGCCCTCTTTTCTATTCACAGTTCTGAGATCTGTGCCTGAAAGATACTCATGCCTTTCCCTTCATGTGCTTGACTGCCACTTCCTACTTTCCAGCACAAATGCAGTTTCCCAGTTACTCCCTGAAGCCTGGGATTTGCAGCCTACCTAGTGCTTGATGATGTCTTTTACTTTTTCAGTCCCCGTTAATCACAGGGGCAGGTATCCCTTTGACAGAACAAGAAGTTACCTGCAGCAGAGCCGGCTTCAACAAGGGCAGGACATGGGAGCTGACAGACACCCCACAGCCACCCATTTCCAAGAGGAGCTCCTGTTTCAGTTTTTCCTGCAGTACCCTTCCTAAAGAATTCACAGAATCATAGAGTGTTTTGGGTTGGAAGGGACCTGCATGGACAGGGACACTTCCCACTAGACCAGATTGCTCAGAGCCCCATCCAAGCTGCCCTGGAACACTTCCAGGACTGGGGCTTCCACAACTTCCCTGTTCCAGTATCTCACCACCCTAACACTACAGAATTTCCTCGTAATGTCTAGCTTAAATCTCCCCTCTTGCAGTTTTGATTCATTACCTCTTGTTCTCTCACTACAAGCCCTGGTGAAAAGTCCCTCCTCAACTTCCTGTAGGCCCCCTTCAGGTACTGAATGGCCACTATGAGGAAACCACCTGCTATAACTGACTAAGTGAATTTTTCAGGCTAGCTACTCACTCTTTTTTTTTCCTCTCTCTTTTCTTCTTTTTAAGGCACAAACGGAAGTCTGTTTCTGATAAACCACTTAAAACACAGACTGACAATACTGGTGTGTGGGTAATGGAGAAGCAAAGGAAGGAGTTCTATACAGATTATGAGCAGCATGAAGTGTCAAAGCTAACACACTCCCCAGGTGCAGCTACCCAGCAGCCAGGCCAGTTGCCCTCAGCCTGCCCAAACTGGATGTGGGAGTGCTCACCTCCAGGCCCTCTCAGCAGGGTGTCCCTGGTTTCAGCCATACAGGAGTGCAGGCCAGCAGGTCCCTGGCCTCCAGAGGCCTGGCAGCGGGCGGGCTGGTTCCACCCACCGCACGGATGAATGGCAGCCAGCACAGCCATTGTGGAGATGGAAGCCAAGTTTATTTTCAAATTAATCTTCCAATTCATTGTCAGTAGTATCAGCCCAAATCTAGGTGGGCACCAGTGCCAATAAACTGTCAATGGCTTTATTGGTATATGAACACTTAGCAAGGCCAGATTTAGTTGAGCACTGACCACATCTTCCAAATTTGCAGGAAACGGAGAAGTTCAAGGCTGCTGAGGCTGGCCAGAAGATCTGTTATCCTGCTTGTGCACACAAACCTGCTCTGAGCAAATTACTTCAAGGCTTTCAGACAGTAAATCTGTTACACAACACTTGAGTGCTACAGAACGTGTTTTTATAAAAAGAATAAATGTACAAATAAACCTGTATCAGGACATCACTCTTGAAGGAAAACAGTTGGACCATAATACTGGAAACAGGAAAAAGAGGTATGTTAGGGATGTCATTTGATAAACAAACACCTTGAGGAAAGGCAGACAAGACACATAAACCTACCAATAAAAGGCTGGTTTCTCACAGCAGTGTCAGGCATTTACAAGTAATGACAGCCTCTGTCTTAGCAACAAGATACACACCAGGCTGCCAGGACCCATCAGGCTGCTGGTACTCTGATACAGAAAAGCAGGTATAGGGGAAATGTATTTATTGAATCATTCTCTGTAACTATCTTACTGCCTTCACAGGAAAACACTGATTTGAGATTAATCTTCCTGGGAGATTAACAAAAAGACTGGCTGCTTTTACTTCTGTAGTTGCTAGCAAGAAGTTACTCCATTGAGGTAACCTGCAAACCTCATCTGGTTATAAGTATGCACAATTTCAATACAAGAAAAAGAAAAGTATACAGTTTCTGCATCCACTTTTGTGTGTGTCTGTTTAAACAATCTTCAATATTTTTCTAACATTTAGCAATACAGAAGAGTGTATTTAACACAGTTGTTAGGACTATCTACACAGGAAACATACAGAGAAACTTTGAATCACTCCACCACCACTAATAATGCAGGAAAATATCCATAAATTAATTTCAAGCAATAACACAGCAGTTATTGAAGCTGTAGTCACATGGGTCTTTCGGGAAAAAAATTGCAACAACAAGAAAACCTCAAAACCCAAAGCCACAAAATGTTACATTCTTCTTTTTCAGATCAAATTAAATGAATGAGGAGACAGAGGCTACAAGTGTTACCCTAGCCAAATATTGATCATTTGAACTCTACATTTAAACCAGCCTCTCTGAATTAAACTAACCCCTGGCAGAACTGACTGAAGTGCTGGCATGAACTGGTCTGCTGCCAAGTAAGTGGATGAGGTGGGGAAACCTACTAGAGCAGAGTGGAACTAATCATTTTTCTTAGCTGCTCTTCCAAACCTGGCCTGGCTAATGAGAAATGGGTAACTGCCCTCATTTTTAATCAGAGTAAGACAGTGCAGAGTGTTTTACTTGCAGAACGAACTCCTTGTATTACTTACAACTTTCCTTTCCTTGTTAGTTAAGATGAGGGGTTAGGGGAGAGAAACACATGCACAGATTTTTAAGTGTTCCTAATTCAAAGCAGTGGGGAAAAAAAAACAACACTAGTTGATTGAACAGAAATATTGATTATGACAAAATACAAAAATAGCTGCCTATTTTTTTAATCTGATATGAAAAAACCTTTTTCACCGTGGCACATAAATCCATAGACTGGAACTTGAATGAAAAACAAAGCAACCAGTCCAGCTTTCCAAGGAAGTGTATTGTTGGAATAGACAGGGGGGTTACTTTTATGCTCTAGGCTAAGAATCTATCATTATATTACAGTCAAAGCAATTTTTTAATTCCCATAATCAAATTTCTAAAACAAGTGTCTTGTTCAACCCTTCACAACCTGATTCTAGCTGATATAATCCCCCCAAGCATATAAACCATTAGAATTTTCCATTAGTTGTTGAAAATGCAGAGAGAGATCTGTAGGGAAAGGAGGGCAGGAAGAAAGAGAAAAAACAAAGTATTGAACCTAAACTCTATAATATCGCATGTTTGTGACTTGACCCACTCCAGTGAATATCTAAACAGCAGTATTCACCTCCAAAAATAGTATATAGCAGCTGTTAGTGGCTGTTCAGTTCCATTCTCAGTCTTTAGTCAGTTAAAACAGCTGTTTTGGAGACAGACATTTGCCATGCCAGCTTCTCATCTGACCTTTAAAGAGAAGCCCTCATAAAATTTACTCAGGTCTTCAAGACTACAAATCATCACAGCTCCACTGACTTTTAGGGCATCTACTACTTCACTGAGAAGGGTCAATTCCATTCCAGCAGCAGACTTCCCTCCTCTTCAGCTGCTTTGGCCCAAGGTGAATTGGCACTGCTGTTTTGCAGTCCCTTTCCTCTAACAGGCCATTATGGGCCTTTGAAAGCTACAGACTGACAACATTTCCTGAAAACATTTCCTAAAGCCAGTCTATTCTGGGTTATGCTGATTCACACATCCCATGTAAAAATCTTTATACAGCACAAGGGAAATTACTCATCATTAATTAAAAATAAGCATCCTTTAAGCACAGGCTAAAGACCATCATTGCAAGATTATTTTAATCTATCATTCTGAGGGTTTTAATTGATTTGGGTTTGTTTAGTCTGACACAATACTGACAAGATTTTTGGGTTGGGTTTTTTGTCTTGTTCTTTCAAAGTTCGTAGCAGGGCTTCATTTTAAAAGAGTTAACTAAGTGACTCAGTAAGCCCTCTACTCTGTTCCCAGATCCTTGACTTATTGTCCCTTTTTTAAAGTGAAGAAGACAGATATTTTTACAGAAAGACCTCCCCTTCTCTCAGAATATCAGACTGATAATGAAGCCATCAGTGACATCTGTAAGGGAGAAATTAGGCAGGAATGAAGTGGGGTAATGACCAGCAGAGAAACATTTGCAAACAAGAAAATTATTGCCTTGAAAGAGGAACGGGATTCTTTCAACACTGTCTGCCATCTCAAAAGGAAAAAGCATATGCAGGAAAGAAAAAGAAAACAAACACACCCCCCCCAACAAAACAAAAAAACACCACACACCAAAACCTCCCCACCTTGCCTCAGTTTTTAAGACTACTCATTTTGATCCCAAGGAAAACGTGCAAGCAAATGGAAGCAGCTTGCCTACCTTCCCAAGGGCTACATTTAAGGTGCCTCAAGCACACCATAATTTTATAGCCATATGCTATTCTGTAATGATTCATTTGGCAGATTGCTATTGGAAACACATCTGCAGAAGATTATTCTTAAAAACTACACAAGACAAACTTATCTCTCACCCTCTGCATGAGGCAACATGAGGTAGTGAAGAAGGACCGAAGACGGAGAGCGGAAGAAAACACCATTTAACTAATGCATTCAGTTGAATCCAAATAAACTTCTGCTCCTGCTGTTTTCTAAATACACCTGAACCTGGCCTCCAATAATTAGGATCACTTTTTATAAAGTATCTGTTTAGACCTAAACATTCCTTTTTGCTTCATTATGTTATTTTAAAATGGCAAGGAAAATTTAGTAAATGTATTATAAACTCACTTTTGCTTTGGCACTCTTCTATCAATTAGTCCTTTTTCATTTTCATTTGAGCACAGATGTTTTTTCTGCTCCACAGCACCGGAAGACTTTAACATTTGTCTGTCAGTATTCCTGAAAGAAAAAAAAAAAAAAGGAGAAAAAAAGAAAAAAAGATGAAAAAGAGCATTTTCACTGTCAAGTTTTGTGCAGCTTATAGAAAAGAGGTAGTAATACCAGTGACAGAAATCAAACTCTGACAAGTTAAAGTGAAAACTGTAAATAATACTAACCTAATTATATTCTAATTACTACACAGTTACAAGCTCCAAGAAATTAAATCTCCATCTCCATAGCCTGGCATCTCCTAATATCTGGGAATAACTAACTCTTACAATATGCAAGGGGTGGGGTGAAAGCGCAATTTACAGATATTGTAAGACAGTCTCTTTTAACTAGAACCTTAAACATTTGATTTTTGTAGAGGTTAAATCCATCTGGAACCTTTAAGGCAGCTTTGCATTACTCCAGCCATTCTAGAAGATCCCCAAATGCCACCTGATCTCACATCTCCCTGTTCCTGGTGATTTGCTCCAACACTAGCTAGAGCACGAGCATCAAAAACTCCAGATACCCACTTTGCCGTGTGCCAACCAGTGCTTTCCATTTAACCTTTGTGTTCACCTCTCTCCCTTCTCATTTTCCTGTTATTTCTTCTTCGCCTTTTTCTTTTTGTTGGTAAAAGAAAACATCAGCAATTTTACCCTGCACTGAGGGAAAGGCAGAACTGAGATAGGGGGCTATTATTATCCTGCCAAGAACTCATGGCAGTCATCAACTTTTTTTTTTTATGGGGGGGAGGGGGTGTTTGGGGCAGGCAGATCAGGGCTGGGGGGCAGGGGGAAGCACAAACCTTTTTTCAGTAGCTTTGCTCATACAACCAAGACTGCACTTCAGCATAACATCACTGAGCAACAGAGGAAATGTCAGTTCACTTCACATATATTGTGGATCTATGAATTTTTGTTACCTATTCTGTTCCCCTGTGTCAAAGCAGCTTACAAAAAATATTGATTTTATTACATTACTTCAAAACAGTGTTGTACACTTCATTCTAGAGACGCTATTCCTACATAATCTTGTACAAGACGTACCAAACAGACCAAATAATTTTAAAACTACATCATTAAGACAAGCATTCCAGAGTTAAGAAATAAAGTGTTACAGCTGCCTACATATGAGGATACAGGTTTTAGTTTTATAATAAAATACTACTTTTACTGTCAGAGCCTTTTCATAATTCTATACCCCAAACTGCATGGAATAACTTGATTTTTTTAAATCATCCTAAAATACTAGACTGAATGCATTTCTCAAACACGCTTGAGGTTTGTTTTGTGCTTCTTGACTCTGACACAAAAAATGTTTCAGAAATAGCAGTTTATTTACCTAACTTCCCTGTAAATAGAGAAATACCAGTATCTTATTTTCCAGGGAAGAAGACTAGGTAGGGAAGATTTTAGGGTGTATTATATTCACTAATATTTGAAATTTACAGCATTTGATTTTTTTGGAGTCTGCAGAACTTAACAGAAAAGCTGTGCCCTCACACTACTGCAACTGTATGCTCTTCTGTGAGACAAGGCCTAACTTGCAGGACTTGAGAAGTACACAGGGAACAGTCACACCTGAGACACAGTCTAGCCAGACATCCCTGTTCTCAGGGGACTTTCTAGTCAAGGATGAAATCTAAATACCCAAAGAAGCATTCAAACTTCCCTAAGCATAAGTACGTATTTTCTTCCAAACCCCGCTGCTGAAATCACTATGCATCTACTGCACTTGGGGTGAAGTACAAGGCCCACATACAGTGGGCTTCTTCACAGCAGACAGCTGCTCCACCTCAACTATAACTCAAGTGAGGCAGGACCCCAGTGCAGAGAACTGAGACTGGCTCTGACTGCACACTTCAGATCTATGATAAACCATACATGCAGTGGCATTGTCTTCTTTGTGCAACCCCCTCCCCTTCAACAATGCAGGACCATTTACCCAAAAGGTTTCATAAATAATTCCACAAGGATGAGAGGATCTTGTATCTACATGAGCAGTTTAGTTCTGCTCATGAGTGCAATTTGGTTGGAAATAACCCTGTCATGACCATTTATTATGCTTTGGTTTGCACTGTGAAGTCATCTCAGAGTGCACAACCTGGACTCCTTAGAGATGAGGGCAAATGCTGCTAAGAATGCTCTAGATATCTCCTACTGGGCTACTACTGTGTACGAATGCAGGCTTAGCGCTGGAGTAATTTCTTTCAAAAAAAGAGCATTTGACATTCATGGCAAGCCATTCTCTACTGTCAGGATTTGGGGGCTTAGAAGAAACCACTCTGAGAGCTCAGAATGTTTCTCCTCAAAACATCCAGAAAAGATAATCCTGCAAGATTTACAATAGATTAGAATGGAGGGGAGGCATGGGGGGAACTAAACCAACCAACCCACCCACCCACCTGCAAACCCCAACCAATCCACACCAAAACAAATAAAAACCCACACCAATAAAAAACCCACAAACAACCTCTGTCCCCCTCCCAAAGAAAACACAAACAAAAAAAAGAAAGAAACCCTGCTCAAACAAAAGCCAGAACATGCTCGGTGAAGACAACCTCTGTGGAACTGGCTTCCTAAAATTCAGTCTAATTCCACTCTGTGGGATTATAAAATACTTACACCTAGATCAAATTCAGAGGTTCCTTCGAGAGAGTGAATTTAAATACACCTGTGACACAAACACTATTTTTGGATAAATCATTATTTTACTCCAAGACTTGCAAACGTTTAAAAGTACTTCAGAAGCTTCATATTATAAACGCAGAAAAATTCAGCTACAATGAAAGTCTGACAATGCTTCCTCCAAATGAAAACTAGGTCCTAGAACCAGAAATGAAGAGCAACTTAAATTAATTAATGGTATTGTTCAGGAATGTTGATGCACTGTTTAAAACCACAAAAGTAATAACCTTATTTTGCATTTCATGTGTTGTTAGAGATATTAAAATACAAAGAACAGTTAGAACTTACAGTAGTAAATGAAAGTTTTAAAATGCTATGAAAACAATACAATCATACCCAGACTGATATTTTCTGTGCCATGTACAAACTCACCCACTGTTTACTTCTGGACATTTTGGAGAAGCTGTTTCACAGCAGTGTGTAAGGGATTCTAGCCCACTTTTTTGTTGCTGGTATTTATTAATCAGGTCCATCAGCACTGCCTGGTGTCCAATCTTCTTCACCAGCTGCTGCACCATACGATCATTAAGAGCCAGAAGAGCTGCTCCACTGACTTCTTCTTCTGCCGATTGAAGGAGATTAAAGAATTACTGTAAAATAGCTTCATAGTTGCGATAACATTCTGTATGCCTAAAAACATGGTGATGGAGGACAGGTCAAAGGCAAGGATGCTTTCTACTGCTGACGGTCTTCTTCAACTGCTAAAAAGATGATTTTTTAGCTACTGTCCTTTCCCAAGCAGTGCCAGGAGTCCTAGTTGCTGGTCAGATACCTTCCCCTGGCAAAAAGCCAAGTCTGAAACACAGAGAAGGGGCGAGCTGACTATTCTAATGCTTTAAATCAGGCCTTGCTTAGAGCACAGCAGACTGTAACTTCATTAATGAAGGAAAGCAAGCCTTTTAAGAGATCACACAACAAACAGTTTGTTCATGTAACAGTTTCTCATGCACTCTTTTGTAAAGTGTTTATATACTCAGACATAGGACATTTACACATGACCATAGCTTTATTTCAAAATATTTAAACGATGTAAAATAGGCCCTGTCAAGCTTTTGAAACTGCCAGCTCTGATTCGAGGTGTATCTATTTATATACAGACTTAGTCTCATCCCCCAGCATGTCACAGAGGCTTCCTAATTTATCTGCATGCTTATTTTGATTTATCAGATCTGTCAGTTCTCACCTTGTAAATTTCTATAAAAGTCTGAAGTTAGCATATATATATATATACATGCCTCAAAACAAGGCAGGCAGTGACAATGGCATAGAAAGAAATACTGAACAAATCCCACACAAACAACAAAAATGCTTACCACGAAACTTAGGAACTAGTTCTCCTAAATTTCTCTGTCTCAACCAGTTGCAGACTTGATCAACAGACCAGTTTTCCATCTTCAGGTTGCAATGCTAAATTTCACTGTGAAATGAAAAAGAGAGCATTATTTTCATGCTGAACTCTAAACTGAACTCAAACATTTCATAGGGAAAAAAAACGCACTTAGCAAATAATATTACATTTACATGCTCTGAATAAAAATAGCGCAAAATAATCCAACGCCTGTTGCAAGTGGCAGTTTCCTTGGATCCCTTACTTCACCTCCTCTCCCTTCCCTGCTCTTTCTCTGCTCTAAGGCACAGGCTCATTCCTTATAAAACACGACCTGCTCCAGTACCATTAACACCCAAGTTTCCACACAGAGAAAAAAGGTGTGAAATTCGCCACCACTAAGATCGTCAGGAAATGGCTGACATTTTACAGAAAGAAAAAATCCCAACACCATCAGAGAAGAGTCTGTCACATGGCTGTTTACAGTAAATGAAGCACCTTAACCCTCTCTGCACCACCAAGCAGGTACTCAAGCAAATACTTAACCCTCAATTACTAACAATAAGGGGCAATAAAGCACCTGGAAAATGGAGGATTGGGGACTACTCCTATTATTTGCTAGTCCCATTCTGCAGGCTCCTGGCCTCCCTGGAGGAGTGCCAGGAGCTGCTCCCCGGGGCTGGTGGGGATGGCAGGGGTGCAGACCTGGCCCCCAGACCCCAGGTAAATCAATCCAGCAGGTACCACATGCCCCATCTCTGAAAGAGTGGCTTGGGTTGCATACCAAAATCAAAAGCAACCACCTCAACAGAAGGTGACTTCTAAAGACAAAGCTTGTCCCTCTCTGCCTTCTTCTTGACAGCAGAAAACTCTCCAAGGGTAATTTTTTTACTCACATGGTTCAGCTCTATGAAAGAAGGACCAAGTGCTCCATGGCTGTGCTGGCAATCCAAAGCAAAGAACATTAGAGCAAGTTTTTCAGATGAGAACACCAGTGTCTGGCATTGTTGGCCAAACATTTTCTTGCTTCAAATACATCCACGACATACACTGAGCCTACAGTGAAGTCCAGGCTAACACGAGGCTCTAAGCAACGTGATCTAGTGGGAGGTGTCCCTGCCAATGCAGGGGCGTTGGATCTCAGTGGTGTCTAAGGTCCTTTCCAACCCAAACCATCCTATGATTCTATGAGGGTTCACCCCCTCCACAAACGTCAGGATCTGTTCCACTGAACTAAAAAACCTGCCCATCATCCTAAAAGAAAAACATTTCTATTTTCATTCAGCAGCAGAGACCCTCAAAATAGGTGCCCTTCAGCTGATGCTCTTGTGCCAGTAGACTTCAGCAACTTAAAAGGGTTAAGTTTAAGAGGCATGTCTTTCTGAATTACATGAGTGTATTTAATTTGGTATGACAACAGTAGCCATACAACTCCTCCCCCAGGCTAAGCAGCAATAACAGGGTGTGAAAAGTCATTATTTGTTGAGAACTCTGGTGTAAATTAAAAATCACACCTCCCTGTCACACTTCTTACTTCCTTGCAAAGAGTAGGGGAAGAAAAAAAAAAAGGCTCCAAAAACTTGAAACATAAAACCTAATGCAAAGCAGAAAGATACTTGCCTTAACAACCAAACAGTATAAAAGTAGAAAGATACATTAAAATAGTGTAAAAGTCACTGCTTCATCCTATAAGAAGACTAGCATCCTACTGTTGTCCTGAAAGTGGGGTCCGTCACCTGGTATGCAAGAAGCCAATCCACACACAGTCGAGATATTTGCTTTAATATCCAGTTCTGCACAAAAAAGGGAGCAGGGAGATTCCACAAAACAAGCTCAGTTTTCTGAAACACAAGTGCTACTTTTATACCCAAAAATGTGAGAAAGAACTTTATCTCCAACATTATTCTATCACTGGCACGCACGATTGATCAACTAATCCCTCGCTTCCACTTAAAGTGGCAATGCTCAGGAATTTCACTAAGCATGCTCAAAGAGTGGGGGGCTTGTTGTTAGCGGGGGTCCCTCTATCCTGTGGGTGTGTGTTTTAGTATGCTAATGGCTCATTAATATATTAACATGGTGATTTCAATTATTCCAGGTGTTTTTCCCCAGTGCTTAAGGCAGTAAGCAAGATAAGCTGCAGGGAGTGCTCCTTTCCATCCTTTTCATCTGTCCCGCAGGTGTCTTGCAGGGCTGTCTCAAGGCTGGGCTGTTGACTACTTGGCTAGTGTTTTTCTCTAACTGGAATCTAGTTTTGTCTAATTTCCACTGTTTGACTGTTATCTAGGCCCTGTTTGAATTCTGTGTGTCCCTTATGTTCTCTTTTATGTGTTTTTTTCTCATATGTGCTTTTTCCCCAAATATGACTTATTTCAATTAATAACTGATATCACTACAACAGTCCTGCTGTTACCATTTTAAGAGCTCCAGAAACACAAAGAGACTATATTTAAGAAGGAGACAGTGTTTATTCCAGGTTTGCACAAAGCTGGGTGCTCAGGGGACTACCACAAATCAAGCATACCTTCCTCATAATACAGGGTTTCTTTTATACATCAAAAAATGCAAATTCATCTTATCCCTCAAGTACACCAATATTAACATCTACATGAGCGATTACCTAGATGGGACACCTCATAGCAGCCTTCCAGTACCTGAAGGGCCTACACGAAAGCTGGGGAGGGACTTTTTCCAATGGCTTGTAGTGAAAGGATAAGGGGTAGTGGATTAAAACTGGAAGAGGGGAGATTTAGGTTAGATAATTGGAAGAAACTCTTCACTATGAGGGTGGTAAGACACTGGAACAGGTTGCCCAAGGGAGTTGTGGATGGTCCCTCCCTGGAAGTGTTCGAGGCCAGGTTGGATGGGGCCCTGAGCAACCTGGTCTAGTGGGAGGTGTCCCTGCCCATGCAGGGGGTTGGAAGTAGATGATCTTAAAGGTCCCTTCCAACCTAAACCATTCTATGAAAAGGGCTGTCTCTTCCAATAGTGGTATTAAAAACTGTTCTGTACACTGTTTTTATGATGCCTTGTGTCCTGTATGTATTCCAGACAAAATAGGAATATCCACTTTTCAGTATTCAAAAAACAAGGCACGAGTCAGATTACAAAAGCTGGTTCTCATCCTGAAGAGGTTACAAAACGCAAGTAGTGGAAAAAATGATCCCAAACAAGGGTCCCAGCGTGCTCCCAGGGTGAGCATGCAAACACCATATTCTTTAGGCAGAGACAAGACAATGAAAGTGCTACTGTCAGGCTTTGTTGCCTAAGTACCTTGAGCATTGATGCTAAGTCTGATGCAGGTAGACTCAGCAGTTAAGAAGTGTTATTGCATCAGTGTTCTAGGCAATAACATGACTTGGAGAATGCATTGGCATCTAGCAAGGAAAATGTGAAAATTGTTTTCAAAGGAAATATTATCTGCTGCTAGGAGCTGACGAGATACTGAAATGGCAATAACGAAAGGCAACGCAACAGCTGCACCAACACTGCTAATCATCAGCAACCCAGTCCCAAAGTATGGTGTAAAATGAGCTCCAATTGAGTGCTGCCACCACTGAACCTTTCTGTGTGGCACTGCTGTTCCAGAGGATGGTTCTCATTACCATCACATGGTTTCTACCCTTCCAGCAAGCCGATTAGTTTCCATTCAAAGGAATTCCCTCAAAAGAATATTCCTAAAGCATTCCAGGTGAGAGACCTGAATCCATGGTTGGAAGTGAACTGACCAGCAGGATGCAGTGCAGTGTCCCCATATCCATACCTTTAACTCTACTGGCCCTATCTGAATTCCCTCTCTGAAGATGAGGTCCTGTTAGCATTCTTCAAAAAAGAGATCTTGAACTTTGTCATAAGCACCAGCTAGGCTACATTTACTATTCAGGAGCTGGTGGAAACCCTTGTAAAGAGCAAGAGGTGCCTGCTGTCCCCACCAGAGGAGCTTTCATCTCTGTGTGATTAGGCAGTGATGTTACTTTGGTGTTGACATTAATGACTTTTAGGATTTATGATGCTGGCTTTCAACAGTAACTGAAAGCTTAGACCTTGGTGATACACATCATGCAGAAGAATTGCTCCCTTCTTCCCCACAAAGAGATGTAGCAGCTTCACTTCCTTGGCTGTGGCATTGACTACTAGAAGTGCTCCACTAGCTGATGCTTTTTAGAAGAGTATGGCAATATAATCTCCATCTGTGTCTTGGGAATAATCAAGATCCACCAAAAGGACATGAAGTAATGTGGCCTTTATTTAAACACCTGTCCCCAAGCAAATGACTGACTATCCTCTTGCTTCAGGAAATCGAAGACATGAGGGATTCAAGGCCAGGCTGGATGGGGCCCTGAGCAACCTTATCAAGTGGGAGGTGTCCCCGCCAATGCAAGGGGCTTGGAACTAGAAGATCTTAAAGGTCCCTTCCCAACCAAGCCATTCTATGAGTCTATGATACTTATCTGGCAAATTCTTTTGTCAGAAGGGGGTCCTTCTCAGTCAGTTTAACTACTTGTTTTTATCTGCTACCTGTGACACCCATCTCCTGTGGCTACAGACATTCATACCAATATACATTCACACCAAGAGAGCTCAGCAAGCACCTCCTTCCGTTGGTCATGCTGGCCTGTCACTTCCAATATCACTATAAGAAGACTAGCATCCTAGAACAGTCCTGTTAATGCAGACATGCAGATTCCAGCATTTCAAAAAGTGTCAAGCAAACTACAGCCATCCTCAGCAGTATGCATGTACAGCCCTACGCAGCTGGCTCTGCAGCAAAATGTCCATTTCCCTATGGAAATGCAGGCTGTACACTTTAGGGGGGGGAAGGACGTGACAGTTAAAGGCTGTTTTAAAAAACTCAGATTGCATGTTTTAAGGGTCACCACACAGAAATACTTTGAAATGCCTCTCAAAAGTGGTTCCACTTACTTGCATATACAGTAGATAAAGGAGGTAGGAAAAGAGCACACCAGTCTTCTAGCAACATTATGGAGGCAATGAGAAAGACAGAGCATGGATGCTGATATTTGTCTTCATTATTATATTTATTACAGTAGCATCAAATTAATACCCAGTGAAGGCCTCCTTGTGCTCTGAGTGGTAACACACATGAATATTTGTATTCTTCAGTCGACTCTTAAAAGTCAGAACAATAAAAACCCAATAATGGCAACATTTTAAAGGCAGTATTTTAGCAATTTATAATATTACTTCAAGTGTGAGTGATCCCTGTCTGTTGAAAAATACAGCCAATCGCTGGGACCCATTTCTTCAAACGCTTAGGGTGAATGTCTATAATTAGGACTTTACCAGCCCTGGTTAATGAAATTAAATAATTAAATTAATGAGAATTAATTTTCCCTAGAGTGAGTCAAGATAACACTTGCTTCTACTTTAAAATTGTTCAAGACCAAAGGATGACAATCTTGGGTTTTAAGCAGATCAAGCTAAAGACTTACCTATAGTACAGATTTCTGCTGATGTAGTTGGTTACACAGTAGCAGGAGATGAGGTTCCATACTATGTGTGAACTAATTTACCATGCAGCTTGTTCTCTGAGAAGATATAATGGTTTAATGGTACCTCATCAACTTGAAGTGACACTTCTAAATGAATAGACCTATATGACAAAACATTTTAGACAGGAAAAGTGAGTTGTTACATGTACTTTACATGTTGACCTGCAAGTGAGTCTATGGCATCACAGACTACAAATACATTAGCCTTTAACTGAACTCTACGGGGATGTCACTGATGTTGGAATTAAGGTTAATTTTAGTACTTTTTAATACAGGAGCAAGGAATGTGATGCATGCACATCCATTCACCACAGCTATGTGGCACATTTTGTACAGGGCCAGATCTCTTACGTTGCAAGCGTGATGAGCAGGAATTGGTGCATTCCAAAGATAAAAGCAAAGTATCTTCTGTGCATTTTTTGGATGCTGTCAAATTTTAACTTTGTATGCATTACAGAGAATTATTTTTTTCTTTCCACTTACTACCAACCTATTTTTAAATAATAAAAAATTGATTCAGGCAACTTTCTAAAAGGCAGAATATGTCATCTTGGAGCAGTGTTATCATTAAAAGAACAGCCATTGTTCACAAACCTGTAGGGAAATACTCTAAGAGAGCACCTCTGCCCCTGCCCCGCCCCAAAAATGCCAACAATTTATTACAGAAATTCATCAGGCACAGGCTAGCATGAAGCACTGCACTGAACATTCACAGAGATGGCTGAAAAAAGCAATGTAAGGGGGGGGGGGAAATTCAAACACCAATGTAGGAGCAAATCTCAAAGTGTACACCTCAGTTCTCATTTCTGTGCTATTGTAGAGTAAGACACAGGCAGCTGCAAGATCAGGAGACACGAACGTATAGCAGATGCAAGAGAAAACGTGTACCACCTAAAAGTAAAGCTATATAAGAGGATCTAGGAAGAAAACATGCACAACGATCACTCAGATAAAGATAAAGAGGAACAAGCCAGACAGCCCTTCTAAACCTTGATGAGAGTTAAGGGGTGTATCAAGGGATCATTTATTGAGCTTATCAAGCAGACAAATGGCTCTGCTGCAACAATCAACTCTGAGGAATATTATTTAAAAATCAATTATTTCCTTAATACTCATGCTTCTGATTAAATATGCCTTTTCTAGTATCCAGATTTTTACTATATGAACTTTAAAAATATTTATTTTTAAAGCATTGTACTATCTACAGTGCTACTGGAAAAATGAGCAGACCGATTTCAGCAACGAGATTCAATCCAAGTACCAAGTTAATCTCTCTGTTACAGCTGTACAAGGTATTTTGTAATTTGAAAGGAAGAAGATTATTTTGTCTGTGTTTTCGGGTGATTTTATGGTCCTGAAGATGAGACTCTGTCCTTGCTATTATTTGCAACAGTGCTTAAGCCATGAGATAATACATGTAGCTATAGAAGAAAATGCCTTTATTTTTTTAAGAACACAACTTCTGGAAATTCTGTCCCTGTAAAATCAAATTCTTTTATGTTCCACTTCAAGAAAACTATGTCAAAATAAAAATTTAGCGTTACAGGATAATGAGAACAGGGGGAAAAAATCAAGCAAAGGTTAAACATTAATGAGTCACAAAAATGAAATCTCAGGCACCACAAAGAAAGCAATCAGGCTGAAGGTCTTCAGTACAAAACTGGGACTGCTTCAGAAAACTAAACAAAAAAAAGTAATTTCTTCTTTTAAATGATATCACACTGACTTTTCTTTTTTTCCCAAAAGTACAAATTCTCACTAGGACTGTCAGTACCTTTTCATGTTTGTTGGCTCAGCAAGGGACTCCAGCTTCTGTCACTGAGCAGTACAGAGACCTTTGACATTTAAGCCCTGCAGCAGGATTCCAAATGCCTAAATCCCAGCAGTGATAGTCCAGCCCTCTTCTTTGCTGCTATCCATCTGATCATGCAATCAGCAGTTCAGGCTAAACTGAGAACACCATTATTTATTTATTTTTTTGGTAGGTTTTGGATGCATCAGTGCTTTTTAACAAACTTCCTGGGCAGTTGCATGAAAATAGAATCCTGATGATCTTTAAGGCCCCTTCCAACTGTAACCATTCTATGTTTCTGTGATTCTAAGTCTTGCATCTACACAAGATTTTGTCAAGCAGTGAGTCAGTTGTGCCCAAAGTCAGAATTTGACCTACTAACTAGATCCAGAAAAGTTCACCAGGCAGCAAAGAAACAAGAACCTCAACCAGGTTTTTAATTCTCCTGGCATTTGATCAGTTGGATGAATCAGCCAGGCGGAGTGTGAGTTACTGGAAAGACATACAAGAAAACCCTGAAACTGAACAAACTGATGTCATACCAGTGAAGACAGGTGACTGCACACTATCAGTTTTGGCGAGTGAGAACCTGACCGGAGGTCTCTTTTCAGCTGGCCACTGCATAACTGGGAAAAGTAGAGATTGTTACACCTTATGCTCACAGCTCATCAGCAGTTTGAAAGAGGACAGCAAATGGATGTATGGATGTTTTTAAAGAGCAGGAACCAGGTCAGACCCACTCAGGCATGGACACCTCTGGGTTTTGTTTGTCTTGTGCTGAAGACAGCCAGCTGTGGGGGTGGCTGGAGGCGTGGCTGGTCTCTCCTGCACTAGCCCTTCCTTCCTACCACAGCAAGCTGGGCAGGACTCCCTAGGCAGGAGGAGTCATGCACCTGCCCAGTAAGAGAAACTGATTTCTTTTAGGAATCACTGAGTCAAAGAGCAGAGCACTGCTGCTCAGCAATGCACCACCACCTGGCACTTTGCGATTGTTATTTTAGCATGACTGAGGATTGCTGAATTATACAGTTCCTAACCACCACCAGCAATCCTCCTCCAGTTTATCCATCACACAAGTATGTCTGGCCGCTGGGATTCTCCAGACATTTCATCTCATTCATGCCTTGATGCTCCCAGAGTCTCAGGCAATGGCTGGTACCATGGTTTCTCTGTTTTTCTGAAGCTGATACTGCTGTTGCTGTTTGTTCAGGCTCAGTCTTTTGAAAACTGAGTGTTCATCACATCCAAATTCAGTGCAGCACAGATTCAGTCTTCAGGCTTGATGTGAGTCCATAGGGCTCCATTTTCCTGTTTGTAACAGAAATGGCTGGGACAGTCACTTAGGAAGTCAGTGCTTTGGAAGTCTTACTGCTGCTTGGCAGCTCATTACTCCCCAGTCTCAAACAGTCCATGGAAGAGAATATGTTCATGGCCACTTTAATATAAAGTCATGGCTTAAATTGTCCTTGTTAGTTTAACCTAAATTGTTGTGCTCCTTACTGATATCCTAAAGGTGGGCACACAGGTTTCATTACCATTTTGATGTGGATGAGATAATCTTTAGCCATAGGTGAGGGGACAAGAGGGAAATCAGCATTACTAGGCAACATGATTTAAGACTGCTGCTGTTTGGAATTTCTCACATGCCACTTGCACATCTTCTATTCTTTGTAATTGCAGACAGGTGTTTCTTTCTTCATGTCTTCTTGCATAAGTATAGTGGAGTTTGGGCTCCTTAATAATAGGCTCAAAATTTTGAGCCCTCCTTCTGCCACAGTGTGAGGTCTGAGATGCTGTAGTGCTGTAGATCTCAAATGTCCTGTCACTACTCAGGCCAGTCCAGCACTGTGGAAAGCTGTGTCTGGAACATAGCATAGCACAGAACAGGTTCTCTGTGGCTACAAAACGGGTGTAGGTGCCTCTGCAGATTATGGAGGTGGGGTGCTTTTCATTCAGGATGACCCACAGGTGCCACAGTTCACCCCACAGCCCGTGCTCTGCAGTCCTGGGTGAACCTGAGGCAAACTCAGCAGCTTTTTCATCCTGCTGCCTGGAGTAGAGCTGGGAGGTGGTAGGGAAAGCACAGCTGCACAAGCAGCCTCAAACTGTGTCCTGACAATTAGTTGTGTCCTCTTTCTTTTTTTTCACTGAAAAATCTGACAACCTCAGGATTGCTTTGCCCTTCACGTCACCTTGTCCTACATCACCTAAGGTTTATCCATGTACTTAATTGCCAATGATACACAGATGTTAAGATTAGATGGTTGACCATATCTCTATAGCCTTAAATTTTATGAAGTATCTAAAACTCAGCTATGTCTTAAAGGGCTAAAAATAATCAATGCTGACTGTTATTACTTATGTCATTAAAAATGTACTTAAGGCAATCAAAGAGTAGCACAGTGACTGCTAAGTGAAGTTTCAAATGCTATCACACAGCAATACTTCTATCATACTTATTCTATCAGTTTTCTAAATGCTTATAAAGATACAAGGTGTATTATCAATTATGTTTTGCAAGATTGTCTGCAAATCCAGTTTTATTCAGAAGAAATAATCAGCTACATCCCCAGTTTTGGCTGTTAATATCACTTGATACTAAAGAATTACACCAAACTACTCCAAAGAGATGAACAGCTCTTCATTACTATTTCTACAATCATAGAATCATATAATGGTTTGGGTGGGAAGGGGCATCCACAGCTTTCCTGGGCAACCTTGGCCCACCACCCTCATAGGAAATAATTTCTTCCTAATATCTAATCTAAATCTACCCTCTGTCAGTTTAAAACCATTTCCTGCTCCTTTGATCATCACAAGCCCTTGTAAAAAGTCCCTCCCCAGCTTTCTTGTAGGCTCTGTCAGGTCCTGGAAGGCTGCTAATGAAGCATTACCTTCAGGTAATGGAAGGCTGGAAGAATTCATGTCCCTACCAGTGTAGTGAATTATGAAAGCAAGCCACAGCTAATCCTGCATTACTTTAAAATAATGAGCTATAAACTGGTTTCATTTAAGAACTGTTTCACAATGACCTCCACCTTCTTTGGTGTACAGACAGCAGATTTCTGGAAAGAGACCCCTGAAAGTCTTCTGGCTGCCTCTATGTGTGCACAATATTGTTATACAATCTTATTTACAGCAGGAAGTAACTGGCACTTGTTCCCTATTTGGAATGATAAAGTCAAAGAATTTAAGTCAAGGGAAGTTTTGGGTGAGTGAGAACGTGAAATTTGACCCTAGTATATGGGCTGAAATAGCACAAATAAAATGCTTGTATTTGGGAACAGCAGGAATGAAAGGAACAACTCCAAATGTTAAAAAACTACAGGAACAGAACAAAACTGTTTTACAAAGTTGTTTTATGGCCAAGAATGTTAATGGGCTCCTTTGTGCCAAGCATATCTTACGCGTATTGTTAGTTTTGATCAAACAGAGACCAAATTTTATAGAATTTCAACATAATAAAAAGTATCACAGAACACTGTTTGGACTAACAGCCTTATTCAACATAAGCAGGTGGTAACAAAGCAGGGGTTTTATTGCCGTTTTTGTTGACAGTGAATTCTTGCTAGCTATTTTCCTGCAGTTCTGATATTGTATGGTTGAAGGGCACCCTTATGTCCTTTGAAAGCAACAGCAATAATAAACTGCTGGATTCCATGGATTTCGAAGTATGAAAATAAACTGTCTTCTTGTAACTGCCTGCGGGATCCTCTCCTTGCAGAAAACCAGCCCTTATGTTATAAATATTTTTTAAAATACAATGTGTAATTGTTGTGGTGAAATTTCCCATGTTACTGCTACTGTCAGTGAGCAAAAATGTTCCACGTTCTTGTTAATGGCTAGTGATGAAGCCATGCTATACTATGCTGGTTTAAGATAAAGCTGTGTTAGAAAGGGAGCAAAGGACTGGAAGCATCGTGCTAGTATTGCTTGTAGCTGATGGTTCTTACTTAATACAATACTACTATCACAGGCTATTTTTGATCACAGCTGAGAATTGGACTCTAGGGTGGCAACGCTGAAGTAAAACCATGTAGTCTCCATGGCACAGATAAGATAATGCCTGTGTTAAGCAAGTCCTTGGAACTGTCCCTATCACCACGCTTCTTGCACCACATGGAACAGCTTGTGTTTCCATCACTCCAGTTTGGCTCCTCACCACTCCTGGATTATGGGCTCCAACAGCCTGACCGCAGGCTCAGTGTCTGCTCAGAAAGGGCCAAGCTGGTTTCTGCTGCTTGGTCCGAGCCAGTAGCCACTGTGCATTGTAGCTGATGAGGAGCAAAATAGCATCAGTCTTGCCTAAATATGCTACCTTGGTGTCAAGGTACCTTGTCTCTAGTTCTGGTGCTGGTAGTTTCTAGGCAAAATTGGTCATTTTTGCCTTGGGAGACACTTGCCTAGGACCCTGAGTCACCTCTAAAGAAGCACATTTAGATGTCACTGATCTAGAGGAAGTGAAGATAAAGGAAGACTCTGCTATAAGAGACTGAGGCAGTTCCCAGGGCCAGGAACAGGTAAACTGCTTGAAGAGACAATCTGGTCAGATTAGCCTGGTTTGGATAGGAGCAGTATGAAGCTGCTGGTTTTAATTTGCTGACAGCAGCCGATGCAGACCCCCTCATTTGATACCCAACGTTGTATGTTCCCTGTATAAGGAACCTAGGTGCTTCTCTCAGAGCTAGGAATCTTAAGCCACAATAATTTGTCTAGGAGCTAAGTGTGGAACACCTGGAAGTGGTGGTGAATTGGTTCACCTTGGTGTGAAATCATGGAGGTTGATAACAGCATTTCCATGGGAATAGATTTTCTCCCTTACTTTTGTTTGAAAAGTTCAATCCATGCTAAAAGAATAATCTGCATTAGAGCAAATCTAATATTTCAGTGACATGAACTGTACCTGGTGCTCTGATGATTATGCTACTGGGTAAGTAGAATGAGAAAATCTAACTTCTAAAATACAGATCATAGAATCACAGAATCACAGAATATTTTGGGCTGGAAGGGACTTTAAAGATCATCTAGCTCCAACATCCTTGCATGGACAGGGACACCTTCCACCAGGCCAGGTTGCTCAGAGCTTCATCTAACCCGCCCTTGAACACTTCCAGAGATGGGGTATCCACAACTTCCCTGGACAACCTGTTCCAGTTTTACATATTTCCAGAGCAGAGCTTTCTTTGAAGTTATACTCCTCCAATAAAAGGAATATAAGCTATTGCTTGAAAGAATGGTGATCAGTTCGATTGCAGTTTCAGCAGCAAAGTTAAAGCTACATGTGAAGCAAAAGTTCCAGTTACACTTATTTTTAACATATTTGGGGGTCATGGGAACTGGTCCAGTAGACCGGTAAAAGAGAATGTTAAATAAGCCATCTGTCAACTTGTTAAAGCTTTGATCCAGGACACTTGCCAGTTATCCCTTCTATAACTGACATTTTCCTAATTCCATGCAAAATTATGCATTAACTGTTTTTGCTATCATCTTAGTGGGCTGCTATTATCCGTTTATTTAGTTATACTAAAGCATCAACTGCCATAAAAAAATTTGTTACTAGCTCAGACTTCCTAATGCTCCAGGGTTTTTACAGCTTTGAGTTACTAATTCATCAGAAACTGTGATTCACCTTCAGCCCAAGGGTAACATATTTAATTAACATTTCACAAACCTTTTCCACTAATTCTATACTGGGAAAAATTGTACACATATAATGTCTACTCCCAAATATTCCTTATGTTAAAATCACCTGAGTGATTATGTTTGTTTCAAGTAAATAAAAACCAAATAGAAAACAAACAAGCAAACAAAACCTTTGTAAAACCCTGATGACTACTTCAGAAAATAAACTCGAATCACAGAATATCCTCACTTGGAAGGGACCAACAAGGATCATCAAGTCCAACTCCTGACTCCCCACAAAGCAACCTTAAAGTTAAACCATATATCTGCAAGTGTTGTCCAAATGCTTCTTGGACACCTAAAGCTTGGGGCCATGACTGTGTCCCTGGGGGATTGTTTCAGAGCTTGCAAAGAAACAGACATTAAAAGAAGATGAAATTAAATTTAGCAGGATGGTAATCTTAGTACTTAAGATGTTTCTTTTCTGTCTCAGTAACAAAATGCTTGCATTGGCAAAGTTATAAATTGCCTACAAATCTCTGCCTTCCCTTTCCCTTTCCCTTTCCCTTTCCCTTTCCCTTTCCCTTTCCCTTTCCCTTTCCCTTTCCCTTTCCCTTTCCCTTTCCCTTTCCCTTCCCTTCGCTTCCCAGAGTATGATCCACTTTACAATTGGATATGACAGGAGGAGCATACCAAGAAGATGATCTTTTTGTTAAAAATCAAACCCAAAGCTACTGGATCCAGTGCTTATAAACTTTCTGATCAGTATGCCCTTAAAAATCTTCTTGATAATTTGAACCATCTAATTCTGTGGCACTGTTAAGTTTAAATGGCTCTTAAAGTGTGGTGGTGATGTTTAAGAACACCTCTTCCAACTTGAACTTCACTGATTTACAAGGACTAACAGCAGGGATCATAATCCTGTCTTAAGTACACTGTACTGTTATTGGTCAATAGCCGCAAGCAACTTGCACAAAATAAAACTCCACAAATGAATGTGTTATGCAGGAAAAAAAATTATCCATAAATAGCATATTTGCAGGACACATTCACATGAGACTGTTTGAGCTACAGGATCTATGGTAGCTTGATTGTTGCGTGGATGTTTTTCTTCCTGTTGCCGCTGCTGATAGCGCTGTTGAAGGGAAGGGAGGAACATGGGAGTAGTCTGGGATTAGATCAGTTTAAACAGATCTGGAACAGTCTCCTTGCTTGCACTGAGTGCATTTCTGAGTATCTGGTAAGGAAGTACAGACCTTTGTGATGTCTGTCTGAAGGAATACAAACTTAACAGCACATGAAGTTCATATGCACTTGTGTTCATTTGCAGTGCCTGCTGTTTTGGCAATATTCCAGCCTTGCATCCTCACATGACTGGCTGGTTAGTCCATCCATGTGGTCTCTACTGTCCTGCAGCTAAGTAGATACCATCTCCTGCTGGAAAGCTTTCCTGCAGTTGAAAGCACTCTAAATTGGAGGGTGCATCACTCTCAGACTGTGCCCTATACACAACAAAACACCACTGGTCTCCTTATTTTTTGGGAAGAGCTGATGATGTGCTCTTCTGAACAAACGTATCAATGGTCTTTACAAAGTGGACACTCCAATGTGGGGCCACAGGAAAAAAATCCAACAGAGCCTTCCAAGAATCAAAAGAAAAAAACCTAGCCCTCCAGCATTAGTTTTCTTTGTTTATTATTATGTGGGGCTGGACTGGGCCTTATTTACCAGACACTTCTGCCTGCTTGTGGTTTGGAAAAGGGTACTGAGATACTGCAGTAAGGAGATGATGTCATGATTAGCATGGAGTCTGATAAAAGTCAGTTAAAAACCAGAGCCTCCTTGTTATGCAAAGCTCTAAGGACATCACAGACAAGACTCCTTGGTCTGTCAGATTTCTGGATGGGACTCCTTCTTTTTTGGATAGGAATTTGGTCAGATTTGGCTTTTGTTATAAATTTTTTTAATTTTACATGGAGTCTTTTTTACTCATAACTAGAATATTGCTTTTGTCAGGGAGGGATTATTCTTGCCTGTGCATTTCAAGATTTTCTGTATCTAACCAAGTCACCAGACAGAAATAATTTTTTTCTTGTTCTGTGTTTATTCTTGCTTATGGGGAGCTGGATGGACAGTTGTTCTGTACTCAAAACAGTGAGCTCTTCTTCCTGCCTGCCCCATGCCAATTGCAGATTTTAATTATGATAATTATTGTATTTATCATAGAATCATAATAGAATCATAGAATGCCAGGTTGGAAGGGACCTCAAGGACCATCTGGTTCAACCTTTCTAGGTACTACTATAGTTTATATGAGATTGCTCAGCACCCTGTCAAGCTGAGACTTAAAACTGTCCAACGTGGGGGAATCTACCACTTCCCTTGGGAGACTATTCCAATGTTTGACTGTCCTCATGGTGAAAAATTTACCTCTTGTGTCCAATCGAAATCTCCCCAGCAGCAACTTGTGTCCATTACCCCTTGTCTTTTTCATGTGACTCCTTGTTAATAGGGAGTCTCCATCTTCTTGGTAGCCACCCTTTAAGTACTGGGACACTATAATAAGGTCTCCCCTAAGCCTTCTTTTCTCAAGGCTGAACAAACCCAGTTCTCTCAGCCTCTCCTCATATGGCAGGTCCTCCAGTCCTCTGATCATCCTTGTGGCCCTTCTCTGGACCCTCTCCAGCCTGTTCACATCCTTGTTGTAGAGCGGGGACCAAAACTGAATGCAATACTCCAGGTGTGGTCTGACAAGTGCCAAGTAGAGTGGGATGATGACTTCTTTATCTCTGCTGGTGATGCCCTTGTTGATGCAGCCCAGCATCCTGTTGGCTTTCTTTGCTGCTGCAGCACACTGTTCACTCATGTTGAGCCTGTTATCCACCAAGACCCACAGGTCCCTTTCCACAGAGCTGCTCTCCAACCAGGTGGATCCCAGTCTAAACGGCACTCCTAGGTTATGTGTTTTCTGGTGCAAGACCTTACACTTCTCTCTGTTCAACTTCATAAGGTTCCTGCTAGCCCACTCATGCAGTCTGTCCAGGTCATCCTGGAGGGTGGCTCTCCCTTCCAGAGTGTCAACCTCTCCACTCATCTTGGTGTCATCAGCAAAGTTCATCACGGTGCTCTTGATCCCAACATCCAGGTTGATTATGAAGATGCTAAACAGCATTGGGCCCAATATTGATCCCTGGGGGACCCCACTTGTGACTAGTTGCCAGCTTGAGGAGGAATTGTGTACTATCACAGTATGGGTATGGTCTGTCAGCCAGTTCCCCACCCAGCACACAGTCCACTTGTCAAGGCTGTAACGAGTCAGTTTCTCTAGGAGGAGGCTGTGGGCAACCGTAAAAAAAGCCCTAGTCCAGGTAGACGATGTCCACCGCTCACCCTGCATCAACTGAGGGGGTTACTTCATTGAAGAAGGGGATAAGGTTTGTCAAGCATGATTGCCCCTATTAAATCCATGTTGGTTTTTCCCAGTCACATGCTTCAGATGACTTGTGACTGTCCCCAGGAGAATTTGCTCCATGACTTTCCCAGGGACTGAAGTGAGGCTAATGGGTCTGTAATTACCTGAGTCCTCCTTTGAACCCTTCTTACAGATGGGTGTGACATTAGCCTTCCTCCAGTCTTCAGTCTTCAGAGACGTCTCCCAATCTCCACGACTTCTTGAAGATTATGGAGAGTGGCTTTGCAAAGACATCAGCCAGCTCTCTCAGCACCCTAGGGTGGATGGCATCTAGGCCCATTGATTTGTATGGGCCAAGCTCCTGCAATAGTTGACACCCCAACTCTTCCTTCACTGATGGCTGGTCGGTGTCTGCATCAATCTGGATTTTTTTCCTATGGCCTGGGACCCAACAGCACTGGTAAAGACAGAGGTAAAGAAGGTGTTGAGGACCTCTGCCTTTTCAACATTGTTGGTGACTAGTTCACCTCTCCTGTTTAATAGTGGGCCAATATTATCCCTCTGTTTCTGCTTGTTGTTAATGTATCTTGAAGTTTTTGACATCTCTGGCCAATTTCAGCTCAAGCTGAGCTTTTGCTTTCCTAACTGCATCTCTGCGTACCCTGGAAACGCCCTTATAATTTTCAACAGGTAATGTTCCACTTTTCTACCTCTGGTACATTTCCCTTTTTGTTCTGAGCAGACCCAAAAGCTCACAGTTAAGCCAAGGGGGTCTCTTGCTTCACCTACTTCCCTTGCTTTTAGAGGGGATGATCTGTTTTTTCTTATCTAGGAGAGTGTTCTTGAAAAACTCTCAGCACTCACTAGCTCCTTTACCCTCCATGGAAGCTTCCCACAGGATCCCTTCCAACTGAGCCCTGAGCAAGCTGAAATTTGCTCTTCTAAAATCTAAACCCTTTGTCCTGGAATTAACCTTCATTGTACTCAGAAGTATCCCAAACTCCACAATATTGTGGTCACTGCAGCCAGTGTCTTCAACATTTGGTCAATGCTCTTTTAAAACTGCATAGAAAGTTATAGAATACATTGTAAAGCTCTGTGGAATGGTATAGTGAGAGGCCTATCAGGTAGCATAGTGTTTCAGCAGGTCAACGGGACAGCTTTGTGTCACATGAGGGCTAGTTCCAGCAGGACAACACGATAGCTTTGTGCATATGTGGGGACCAGTGGCATCTCATACAAAACTCAGGAGTCCTGGTGTTCTGCTTGTTGAATGCCTAAGCACCCATAAGTAATAAGTCATTGGTAAGGTGACAGGCTCAGGTCACCATGCCATCTAAGGATTTCAAAAGTTGTTGTAACTCCATTCATGTCACTGCAAACTTTGTGCATGTCTGCAGGGGATTTTTCTGCATAAAAGTACTCTATTGTAGCTCCAGAATCAGGAGAGTCACTGTTTTTCATTCCAGAGTAGATCGCTCTGGCCTTTCAAACTCAAAGGATGTCAGGTGGGACTGTGCTGGTGAGTGATGTTGGTGTGTACCTCATTGTGCTACCTTTTGGCCTTCTGAAACAGGCATTTGTTCTGATTCTTCATCAGTGATGCCTCTTCTGACATAAAGACCGACTACAGAGGTATGAAAGTGTAGCTGCTAAATGCTTCCGATTCCCACCCCACTGCCTGTCTTTTGTGATGGTAACATGACCCTTATCAGGCATCTAGCACCTGGCAAATTATAGGAGTGAGTGTAAATAGAGGAATATTCGACAAGAACTAAAAGATTGGATAACACAGAAGTGGATCTTTAAGGCTGAGGAGAAGAGCAGAGAGGCATCACAACCACGTTGATGCAAGTGTGCAACGTTCAAGGAGACTGGCCAGAAAGTTTCACAGTTAGGGAATGAAGAAATGGGATTTGTGGAAAGTGTGAATAGTCTGAGAACCTTCTGTAAAACATGAAATGTGTCCTCATTTTTTCCTCTGAAACGTCTCCCCTGCCTTATATGGCTCCGTCTGATACGGCACTGAAAGCCTCTTACTCATGTAAGTTTTGCTAATCACAGATCCTCCTACCCAGAAATTTTGCTTGGATAATGCCACATCTGAGCTGGAATACCAACACTGATTTCTGCCATGTCTTTCCGAGTGTAATCAGGAGAAAACTGGCAATGATATTTCCCTGAGCTGTATGGCCCAAAGACGGGGGGGATTTTTTTTTTTCCCCCTCTCCTTCCTCTCAGAATGGTAGCATTGGACCTACATTACTAGACACCCTTGGCAAATGTTGCTTTTAGGGACCCTAATAGGACTATTTAGAAAAAATAATATGGCTTGCATTCAGATTACATGCTTTCACCAGAGAAGAAGTAGCCTCCTTTCTGCCTCAGTTTACCTGTCCTTCAGCCTCCTCTGGACATTTTCAGTGTAGAAAGGATTCTGTGAGGTCTGACTGATCCTGTGATGTCACATGATTGACTGTTGCCCTTTTCCTTCCTTTAAAGGAACCAGCAGATATATCATCTAAATTACATCATTAGGTAATTATAAAACTGACACCTTCAGGGTGATGAGCATATAGCTGTACTGTATAAAATTCTCCATCCAGTCCTCACTGAAACTTCCTCACCATCAATCCAAACATCTCACCCAGACAAGACTCATCTTCCTTCAGGACTTCATAGTTACAATACCCCCAGCAGTCACCTGCTTCTGCTGTTGGGCTGCTATGAGTTGCCCAAATGTTGCTTCTTATTTTTGGAAGGTACAATCAGATTATATTTTTGGAAAATTAAAAAGGACGCCAGCTTTATGTGGCAATGTGCCTTGATACTATTAGAGCAAGATCATGATGTATATCACTTTATAAATATTTCAAGGAAACCGTGATAGTGTGGCTAAGTCTGCATTATCCTTAGGAGGTATGCACCTGCAGAACTGCATCTCAGGGAAAATATGGAAGACATTACTGTTAATAAAATGATGTTACTGGATGCATTCTGAAGTAACTCATAGTCAATTGAGGTATCAATGAATGTGGCAGAGCTTAGGCTTCTGCTTGGCTTTTGCAGCTAATTAATAGATTTTTGAAGTAAAAAGGTAGTTCCAAAGTCTCTATAAAGTGGGAAATTAATGTCATACTGTATGGGATTATTACAAACCATGTATTTCGTTCACAGGATGTCACATAATCCTGCATTTAGGATTACATCCTGCATTCTGCTACTGATTTACCAGAAATAAAAGCAAGTAATTGCCTATTGGAAAGTGGCAGGTCTAGAAAAGCTTACCTTATGTACTGAAGGTTCCCAAACGTTTGACAAACTACATAAGAATTGCTCATTCTGTTGCTGTTTTTAACTACCTTGAATAGAAAAGAGCAGCCTTTGTTCACAAGAGCCTTTCTTCAGCATGTCTTAATAACACAGATACTTGTTAAGAGAGGTAAGATGAAAAATAACTCTACCAGTTGATACCTTTGTTAGGATAAATTCTAGGATATAAAGGTTAGTAACAACTTTTACAAAAAATGAACGACATAGTACTTTAAAGACTACAAATGCTCAAGGTCTCCATTTTACATCTGACCTGGGAAATCAAATGCACTTCAGGCTTGGTGAGATAGAGTAGCATTGTCTGGCCATGCCCTGCACCTCATCAGCACTGTCTGAGCTGGCTTCTCATTCAGCTCCATTTCTAATTACCTTCCTATGTGTGTTTGTGTGCTTGTTTGTGTGTGTGCCAGCAGCTGAAGCAGGACCACAGGTCCCAGCACCACGTGTCTAGGTGCCAACAGGGCAAGTGGCTTGGTTGCCAGAAGGTATTTGGGTGTCTGTGTGCCCGAGACAAACAGGGAGAGCAACGATCTGGGTGCAGACCGGACGCAGGACTCACCAGCTAATCTCAGTTATTGGAGGCATCCACAAGGTGTCTATGTGTGTGCTGGGGGGTGTAAGGGGGTCCCATGCAGATGTGCCAGCAGCTGGCGAGACTGAGGATCCAAGGCCAGATACTGGGTGGACTGTGCCTAAGCCCAGCTACCAGAGGGACCCTGTTGCATATATACATAAGTATTTCCCACTAGCAGACCAACATCTGGATCAGCCAGAGAGGGGAACAGGATGAGGCCGCTAGTGCTTGTGCAAGTGCTGTGGTGTCTGTGTTGATCTGTGTGGCTGGCAGTGTATTTGGCAACTCTGAACACGTGCTTTTGCAGCTGATGACATTTACCACTGAACTGCACAACTGCTACGATCAGCCCACAACAAGGCTGACCATTTAGCCTAAATCCTGCTATCACCATTGCCATCAAATATTCCAGAAACTTCCGCAGCCAAAATAGTGTGCTTCCCTGAAAATCTGGCCACAGTGGAAAGTTTTAAGCAGTCAGAATTGGGTCCAGTAGGACTACCTGTGTATAACACCACCCTAAGACTAAAAAAACATACCTGGTTATACAGAAACACTTAAATTAGTATGGTGATAATTTATTTAGGAAAGGAAACACCGGGGTTGGAAAGTATTGGATCAGCTTCTCTCAATCTAAATTTCACATAAACTCCAATCTTTCATGGATTTCAGACAGTGAAGTCTCAGGCTGGCTTACACTCCCCTGTTCCTGAGTCCAAATTTACTGTTGACATGCTTAAAATCAGCCTTACAGTACTTACAGAATATATATGTATCTCTGATATGAAATGCTGTCATTGTGAGCCACTAATGTGTCTATGCTGATATATGCTCTGACAAAACTTATCCTGGGGAGCTCTACTACACCTGAGCTCTACTAGGATGGGTGGGTGACATTCAAATTTGAGTTAACTTCCTAGCATTTTAGACCTGCTCAGCTTATTCCTTGATTGTTCTGATTGTCCTTTATTATATTAATAATACAGATTAACAGTGTGCAATGACTCATCAATGAAACAAATTACCTGGATTTAGACCATCTTCAATGTGAAGGTGGTGGGACAAGCAGACTGTGGAACAGCCTGGTGTGAGACACTTCAAGACACATCAGCTCCAGCTTCAGCAGCCAGAGCAGACTCCCCTTTGCAAAGTGGAACATAATTCTATGGAGATGAAAGCAAAAAAAATAGGCAACTATAAATGCAGGCTGAAAACAAGAAAATTTTCCCTGAAAAATATGGGTATCATACAGCCCTATGATCAACAAATTGTCTTTACTTTTCTAGGCATATTTTGATATGGTATAGGGAGAATAAGTGTATAGTATGAGGACTTTCAGGACATATTTATAGGATTTGAATAGGGCATTAAGATTGCACAGATGCTGTGTAATTATCCATTTATCTGGGAAAGACTCTAAATGTTAGATAATAAGGAGTTATGCCATGGATTTCCTTATGCAATGCTAATCTCCATTAGCAAGAATTGATTTCACTGTGGTTCAGCTGCTGTTGTTTCCCAGTAATAATCATATGACTCAGAATTTTCTTGCACTAAGATGCACAGCAGACAAAAAAAAAAAAATTCAAGTCTGCTGAATGTGTGATTTAGATGAAATCCAAGCAGTCTTTCTTCCTTAAAAAAGTGAGTGCAGACAGGGGCTGATATGCCTGTTGGGCAGATGATTTATATTAAAAACAGTTTGGCAAACATATGGATTAAGTCTTGAAGCTACAGAAGAACCTGGTTCAATTAAAGTAAATGGCAAGCACATTGATTTTAGTTGTGTAGGAACAAACCCAGGATGGTTGATAAAATGGTGATGTTTTAACCATCAGAGAGAACACAAAGATTGAAAACAGATGTTTACATGTACAGTGGCCTTGCACTTTAGGATTGTGATTTTTTGGAATTCTGTAGGATGATCCTACAAGAAAAGGGTTTTTAATGATTAACAACAGTGCCCAAGCTCAAAGCACTAGCATTTTACAATAGTTGTATCTGGGTATTTTAAACCAAATTTTAAATAAAATTACAATGCATTTTATACATTTCTAGCCTCTTATTTTATTGGAACAGTTCTTAAAACAAAGCTTTTTCTACCCTCAAAAAAGAAGTTAAGTTCCTTTATGAGCAGAAGTATTATCGGAGACCGTCCAGGTTCACTAGGTGGCAGCATAGTTAGTAATTTTCTGAAAAATCTACTTCATATTCCATGTATGGTTTAGGTACTTTTTGGCCAAGCTGGTTATTAATACAGGTAGAAAAATAGCCTCTTATAAAGCTAATATTAATAAAATAAAATAATTGTAATATGACACTCTTTCAGAACATATATTAAGTTAAGGCTATGCTCTGTATCTGACATAAATAACATACACGTATTACAGTGTGGCAGATTCAGAAAAGAAAAAATGAAATTCCTATAAAAGGGTTCTACCATAGCTTTTAATCAAGTCTATAGCAGATGGAATCTGAATTGCAGCTTCAGAATGGTAAAGAAAAAAAAAAAAAAAAAAAGGTAATATCCAGCTGTTAAGAGGTATTAGAAGTAATTGGAATTGGCCCTAACCAAGGCAGAAATTTAGACAAAAATTGCACCTCAGGAGACACAATCTCTGCCTGGTTCTCCAGAACCGTGTATAAGGCAAACAGCATGGAGCCAAATGGAAGCAAGTGAGCAGAGAAGGAAGCTTACCTCCATGGCTGACCATTTTCCAACCTAGGCTGATGCTGTGAACTTGAAGCTGAAGTTGCCTGGTTTGGTATGATGCTGAAAATGGATCTTATCTGGGTGCAAGATCCTCTCTGATTTCATGGTTTTACTGTAAATGACAGCTTTTTTTTCTTCTCCTTAGAGGAAAATTTAGGTTAAAACCTTCTCAGCAGGGAAAATGGATATAAAAATACATTGGTAAATGGACTGAAATGACTCAGTCTTCTCAACTTCAAAGATTAACTGATTGGCCCTTCTCGCCTCCATACATACCTTCCAATTGACAATCATAGATTCAGAATGGATAATGATGATTTACTAAAATGTTCTGTAAGCAAGCTCTCTCCTGGTATAAATGAACATGATTATCCAATAATCTCTGCTCTGCAATGCTGCTCTCAGCCAGTTCCCCTTAACGCGTGTTTGCGATGCGGCTGCTGCTAACTCCTGGGGAACCCAGCTGTGCAGTACTTAGTCAGGCAACCTTTTCTTTGTCTGTCTAATTTCCTCTCATTAATGGTTGTGAGATCAGTTACTTTATATTCCAAACTTTAGGATTAATCCCTGCCCTGCTAAATCAAGTGGTTTTTCTCACTAGTTTCTCTGCAGTAACTTCGCAGTGTCGTTCAGGGTTGTTCCTTGTGACTTTGGCAACTTTCTGTTCCCTAGGAAAGGAGCAAGTGTGGTGGATGACAGGTAGCAATACAGTCCTGAGCTAAATCCCAGTCCTGGTATTTAACCACAGGGACTAGCTACCATTCACAAACTGCTTGAGCTGGGCACCTGCTCTTTAGCATCTCAGCATCATCCTCTGCTGAAATTACACTTGTGTTCAAGCAGGATCCATGCATGCTTTTAGATTTTTGGCAAGCAGAAGATCTATGGCTCAGGAATTATGTGTAACATGTTGTTGATGTTGTTTTTTATAATAAAATGGAACAGATTTTGTATTTTTATAGTGTTTGTTTGTATTTCAGGGTATAGAAGTAAGAGAAAACGCTGTATTCAGAGAAACTCTACTAACTTTAATTCAAATTAAGCATAACACAATCTAGTAATTAGAATAATAATTTATGAAGTCCAGTAGAGGAAAGATAAAACATAACACCTAAATATGTGTACTTATTTTTATAAATTGTACATGTCAGTGTGTGATATATAAACATCTATTAACTTGTACAATTCTGTTTTCTTGGGGAAAACTGATACTAATCTTCAGGGTTTTTTTCCCTGAACATGGCCTAGACGAAGCATTGTCAAAACTTCAAGCCTTGATGATACTCTTACTGAAGTGTGTGACAGTCCTGCTGCTGCTAACTCACTGACATGAAATTTCTCTAGCTTCTTTGAGTCTCCCCTCAGTCATCATGACTTGTCTTCTGCATCTCACAAGTTGATATTCTGAGATGTCAGAATTTTAGCCATGGAACTGATGTTTCCTTTCCAGCAAGGGTAATAGGGGTGTCCTAGGTTGAGCCAAGTTTAAGCTAATTTTCCTTTTACTGATTTTTTTTCCTTCAGTAAGCTTTCTTTTAACTAGCAGCAAGTGTTCCAGCTAGTGGGCTGATAACACTGGAATCTTTATGTTATTGCTGAGACTCCAAGGTCGCTTCTTAGCGCTGCTGCTACAGAGGCTGCCAGGGCAGGAGAATTGTATCTGTGACCCCCTGTAGGGGAGCTGGACTAGACAGGCAGTAGAACTGACCAAAGGTATTCCATTCCATATATCTACATAAGCTCCAAGGAAGGTCAGAGATCACAGAAGACAACTTCCTTCCTGCTTCTTCTTCCCTTCTCTTGCCTCCATGGCCGGTGCCCGGGGAGGACTCCATCCATCCATCACCATCGACCCCAGACTCAGCCCTGACCCTCATGACTCTCCCCACAGCCCTGTCTGCTCTGCTGTTATCAAAAACAGAGGACTGAGACTTTTCAGGACTGCTCACAGCTAAGGAGAGTGCCGGGGGAGTCGCTGGGGGTGGGGGAAGGAAAGAGGCTTTTGCACATTCCTGAAAATACTTGTATATAATTGTACATATAATTAAAGCTGTCTAGTTTAGTTTTCAATCCTGCAAAGTCTCTCTCCTAATTCTCTCTCTCCTTCCCTACCTGGGTGGGAGGGGGAGGGGATCGAGAGCTTGTTGTCTCTGGTTTAGTTGCCGATCCTGAGTCAAACTGTGACACAGGGGTCAGGATGGGGCTAGGGGTGGACATATCCCACTGCCTGTCATGCCAGGCTGGTTCACCAAGGCAGCAGAACCAAGAATGCACTGGAAGTGCCTCAGGTTGCACCAAGGGAGGTTTAGATTGGATGTTAGGAAGAATTTCTTCACTGAAAGGGTTATCAGGCATTGGAACAGACTGCCCAGGGCAGTGGTGGAGTCACCATTCCTGGACATATCTAAAGTTCGTACAGACATAGTACTTAGGGATATAGTTTAGTTAAGGACTTTTCAGTGTTAGGTTAATGGTTGGACTTGATGATCTTGAAGGTCTTTTCAAACCAAGGTAATTCTGTGATTCTGTGATAACTAGACAGAAACTGTACTGAGGTCTTTTGCTACCAAGAAGGGGAGAGGCAAGGAAACATTATTACTCTATCAGCTGTTGCAACGGCTGAATAACTGCACACCATCCGCCTTGCAAAAGTCTTGCCAAAAGGTACAGCTCTAAAACTCTATAAACAATTTGGATTAGAAACATTAAATGCATTCACACCTGCTTGCAAACTCTGAATCTGTATCTCTGCAAAATGTCATCTATTTGAAGAAAAGCAGATATTTTTCTTTCAGTAAACATCTATTTGGAAACGATACACTTATTTTTCTGTTATTAAATTTCCCACCTCCTTTACCTATTTATCTTCCTATTAGCTGAAATATACACCATTGATTACCACTGCAAAATAGCCATAAATAATAATGTTAAGTTATTCCCTTCTTTGCCTTCTCTCCTTGGCCTATAAACTGAAGGTTTTTCAAATAATTATACTAACTGAACTTTAAAAACAAACAGAAAACCAACAACAATCTGCTACTATGTATTGACAGCTGAAAATGTATAATTCTGATTTACTGTTAAATATAGAAGACTTTCAGTTTCATTAGAAAGCAGAAATGAAAGACAAATCCTTGTTCAAGTTACTTACATGATTTAGAGACCAATGAAAAACAACCCACTGGACAAAAGTATTTGCAGTGAGATTTGATGTTATGAGATATTCAGTTGTAGATAAAGTATTGCAGGCTTTTTTTAAATCAATCTGTAATTTAGAAGTCCCAAAGATTAGGAAAAACAGACTAATTAATTCAAACACTCACATGAGGAAACTACCAGGTATTTTTTTTGGGAAAGAGTGGGTAGAGTAGGAAATCAATGAGGCATTTAAAAATATAAACACATGTTAATATTTGATGTGCACTTCAAACGTAAGGTTGTGATCCTGGCAACATGTTCCAATTCAAGTAATATTTCTGAAGACAACGGAGTTGTTGGTATAAATAAAGGTAATTGATCATCTGTGAGGTCCTATACTGTTCTATGCAAAGCCATTGGGATTGGAAGCTGTAACTTCAACCTTTTTAAGATATATTTAACGGAATGTTGAATTTTCCTGTTAAGTTCCTGCAAAATCATCAGTGGTGTGGAAAGTGCTGGACAGTATTTCCTACCATTCTTACGCACACACATCCACAATAAGCCCGGCTACCACACAGAGAAAGTGCTCTACGAGTTTTGAAGGAATCTGAGGAAACAATAAAGGCAGAGATAACAGAAGAGGTATAAGATATTTAAGTTTAAAAACCAAGGGGAAGGCAAACGGGTGTATCAGTAACATGGCTGCAGCTGCATTGTTACAAACAATGACACAGTTCACTTGGGGACCTTTTGGTGCATCCATTCTGAGCACTTGCAGTCAACTTCAATTGATACAAAAATGTGTGCAGGCCACTCTGATATCCTTCCTGTCTGGGCCAAGTCAGCATGCTTGAACCCTTCCTCTGTCATGAGACTGCATGTCTTTAGGCAGGGAGACTGAGGCTGGGGCAATGCACGTGAAAGCATGCTCACAAAATCATACTCTACTATGTTCTTCCATCCGCAACAGTCCCTGGCTCCAGAGGATCACAGTCTAACCTTACAGGGAAAGACACCAAATTAGGAAACTATATGAATCATGGCTGGTCAGCATGTCTGGCACCAATTTCAGCATTATTAAATGCTTTTAAAGACATCACATACAGCTAAGAGAATTTTAGCTGAATTAAACTGTCTATCAGCAAAGTTAGTACCAGAATTTAAAATTTATTGCAAATCAGAAGCTTTTTTTTTTTTTTTTTTTGCATTAAAGATACGAATCTAAGCTTCCCTCAATGGGAGAAACTCTGTGGGAATAGAAAGATGCTTCAGATCCCACAGTAAATAAACTTTAGACCTGAAGATGACTAAATGAAAAATGGAGGCTCTCACGTTTCAGTGAGCAGTGCCATGCTATGTAACAGCTATGGGTGACAACAGGAGTGCCCTGACAATTGGAAGCTGCAGAGGGAATTTAAACTTTAAAAAAGTAAATATTCATGCTGTAATGTAACTGGAGACCAAGGTTAACGTTGGTAGTTTTCTTGGGATGGAAAAAACACCAGAAAGAGAATGTCATTTATATGATGGCTCTCACTGACAGATAAAATGGAACTACCAGGCAGTACCTCTGTCTGCCATCCAGTGCACTAAATTCACACTAAAATCAATGAGAATTTGAGTGCAGATGGATACATAATAAACTGTCTGGTTATATCTAAATAACTGTAACAAAACTGCTCTCCTGAGGAAGATGTTATCCAGCTTTGGTCAAGCTGTGAAGAAAAAAATGTATTTTCAGAAGAGACAGTAAAATAAACAAACTGATACTGGCAAAGGTTCCTTTTGCTTCAGTTCCACTCAAAGAATGAATTTATATTTTTGGCAAACTTCATCAAGTGAGGTTCTAGCCAGGCTGCTGTGCACTCGTTGGCAGATGTGCTGTAGCAATTAGCAATATGCTAAGGTAGTCAAGCTCATTCTGCAGAGCATTTTGTTCCTGAATATCTCCTTTAACTTACATAAGTTTGGGAAAATGCATAAAAATATCTTAAAAATAACAGTTCTTCTGAAGCATTTTTCTCCTAGCATTAGGTTAGTATGTTTTGACATGACCTCTTTCCATCTTTAACAGTACAGTGAAGGTATCAATACTTGCCTGAAAAGAATTCCCCTGTACTTCAGATTTTGATATAACAAATCCTGGGAGATGTATGGAATTAATGAATAACAGACTCCTCCTTATCAAGCTTCTATGTTAACTACCATTTAAGCAAATCTCATATTCATACATAACTATTCAGTTATAACCCATTCATAAATGAGACTTGAGACAAAACTGTGATTAAATACATGGAATAGTAGATTTATATGATTGTTATATAATTATTAATAATGGAAATTTAGACATTAATGAATGATTCCACTGTTATTTCTCTGCATTGCCCTCTTAAGTATCTTTTGTCAATAATTTACTGGAAATAGGCAACAGATTATATGATTGTATCTAAATCAACCCTAAGAGGCATTTAGAATTCTTTAAGCAGAACAGAGACAGTTAAAACCATAAATAAAATCCTTAAAAGACATCTTTGTATAGAGATTTGCCCTGTCCTTCAATTTTTGCTTTTACATTTTAGCATAGTAGCTACCTCCACGGTCCCTTCTGAGACGATTTCCTGATATAAAATGAGAATCTACTGTTTTCTGGGCTAGTAGTTCAGAAATGAAAGTGTTGTAGTTCAGAAATGAAAGTGTTGTTTATGGGCTTTGCACTCATGACTACAAAAATGATATGTGGTAGAATGCATTTTTAAATGGGCTAAAAATTTCAAGGGTTTCTTTCCATTTATTTTTTTTTTTTTTTCTAGAACACCTTTCAGTTTTATTTGCTTCAGTATCTGATCCTCTGAAAGTAATATATCTCCCAGTATAGCCCAGTCTTATGTGGTTCTCACAGGAGAACTTAATCCCCTAAGCACTGCAAAACTTGCGTGGGAAGAGGGAAACCTGAATGTAATGCATTTTGAAAGCAAAGATTGTAATTTACACACATATATATATGTATTTATGTATGTATTAAAATTCACTACTTATAAGTACAAGTTCCTTATCAGAAAACCAACAACAAAACATTTTATAAGAGGCTAGGAAAAATAGTTATGTCATTGCAACGTATTACCATGCATGTGTTGATGGGGCATGTGAGTACAGAAATATGTCTAATACAGATTCAAATGAAAAAGCCATGAAGTCACACTTCCTCCTTTCTCCCAGGGCTTAGGATATTTCTGCACTGGTTCAGAGCACCTCCTGAGGAGAACAGGCAGAATACCTGAAGACCGCACTGCAGAGCTAAACTTAATTTTGAAGATTACAAAATAGTAATTTTTCTCTAAGACTCATATTTTAGTAAAACTCTAATATGAATTAAAACTCCAATATCATTATTTTTGTAACAAAAAGACCCCATAATCGTCACTGAGTCTGTTTAGCAGGTCACTGAGAACATTCTCCAACAGCAATATATGGCTTTTTCAGCTGCATTATTCATGTTTAAAGTTAAATATGTCTTGAAATGTTTCACTTTATAGTGGCAGAATACTCTGCATCTTGAGGAGGCTCAAGCCACACTTCAGTAAGATAAATATTTGGAGTATTGAATTTAAATGGAGTATTGCTGTCGATTTCAACCGAAACAGGATCATTCCCTGAAGTCTACTGTATTTACTTAGTTTTATTCTATTTCCTCAGTTTTAATCAAAGAACCTTGCTTTCTGATCCATACTCTAGCTTCTAACACTGCTGAAATGCAAAAACCAAAACCAGAGCAATCGCTCTTCTGCAAAAATCTACCTTAGGATTTAAGCAGCAAACTGTCAGTCCCTTGTTAAATTGGATTAGGCATAAACACTATTTTCATAACTATTCTCAAAGTAAAGGTTACTTTCTTGAAGTCATCAATTAGTCTGCTTTAATTGCCACATTTTTGCTCTTTGTTACAGAGTCATTCAGCACTTGCCTTTCAGAAACAGGTGTAAAAAAGGAAAAGAACAACAAATCACAATCTATTAATCATAAAGCTCAGAAATGCTGACTGACATTTCAGAGTACATTTCCACGAAGACCTGATGCTTGAGATTTTGTACACCTTCTTCAACTACTTGAACAACAGCCAGGTTCTGTCTAGACTCTCAGCAGGACTCAGTTATTCAGGGGTCTTGCATAATTATGTCACACAGGAAGACCCTTATGACATCAAACTAGACTTAATGCATTTTCCCCAGTTAGAGTATGTTCCAGCACTCCACTATTATGTGGCATCCTAAAAACCTATTCCGACAACCTTTAAGCATAATGGGAATCTCTAAAGATGCTTTTGTGCCAGTGTTCTGTGCTGAAGATGTTTTAGCTATTTTCTCCAGAACATCAATATTTTTCTAAAATTTAAGCATTACAATATAGCTCTTTAATTAAGGATAGGCAGTAATGGCACATGGAGGTTCACTTTTTTTTGAGGCACCTGTATTTCTAAAATTAATGCTTTAGCAGGACATGGATATCTGGTCATGTCACAGGAGACTTTGAACACCCTCATGCTTTCTTAATGAAGGAAGCAATTGTTCTGTTCTAGTTGCTTTTCCTTTCCAGAAACAATTTAGTAAGATTATTGGTAGCACTTGCAGGTAATTAATCATGTTTTACATAGAAATATTGAATTTACTACATGGATATGACTTTTTTCTTTCTATGTAAGTTGGAAACAAAATGAATAATTGGTATTTCCCCTGATGATGCGTTTTGGTAGGGATTTAAGTATTCAAATGAGAGTCATCTATTCCTATCTATTTTCCTAGTGCTTCATAGTTTTTTTTTCCCCACAATGGTACGAAGAATTTGAGATAGCATGGAATGACATGAAGTCTGAACTCCTTATCACAACTGAAATCATCACAGATAATTACAAGGTGTCACACTAAATACTTTAGTGACACCGACCAAAATTGTAAAGAAAATATATTTTCTCTATTATTTAGATTTTCATTCAGAAGAGAGATAATACTTTTCTTGAAGATATTTCTGCTTCACTGAATCCTAATTTCCTGTAAGTCCCGTGTGGAATTTTATATGGAGATGGTATGACTAGTGCTCATGACAGCACTTGCATGGGAAGCTTGTTACAAAACTAGCACATTAAATCACACAGTATGTTGCTTTTTGTTATCCTCTGGGAAACATATGATGAAAAGATGGTGGTTCTGTAAGCCATCTTCTCTTTTGCTGGCACTACTGCTGGCACGTAAAATGCAGAGACAAGTCCTTATGCAAATAAGGAACTATGCTACCTGCAGTCCCACCTACCTGTCTTGAAACAGGCTAAACAGAAGAGCTGTGATTTTTGACTAATGATGGAGTATCAGGAAACCCTACATGCAGAGAAGAAAAAACGTGTGCTGCAAACAATACAGTAATCTAAAAAAAGCTTACATTTTCTATATATTTGTTAATTTAAAAAAAAAAAAAAATCCACTTCTACTTTATTTATTGAGGGCTTCTGCTATAATGGATATAAAAGCTACATATCAGTCTACATCTTCTTTTCAAGATGGTGCTGCTATTTAAAGATGCCAACTCCAGAAAGCCTTCCAGACATAGGCCAAAGCTCTGGAAAGAATAAGACTGGAAAGCAAAAGATACCATCCTGAAGAATCTTTTCTTCATTACCCTAGGCATTAAACAAGAGTTCCAGTTCATATGCATTTTACTTCCTTTCCTTTATTCAGTATATTTTTCAGTCTCTTTACCTACATGTGCATAATAAATAATGGTTCTATTTCTACGGGGTTGGAATTAGATTATCTTTAAGGTCCCTTCCAACCCAAACCGTTCTATGATTCTATGATTTCTGTTGTTTTTATTAGATACCAACATTATACATTCCAACAGTCATATATAGGTATTCATAATATATAATAACATTTTCTTCAGACAAACATTTCAAACAAAGGCATAATAAAATCTTATTACAACAATGGAACACATTCAAGAAAGCCTGATTCCTTAAACTACTTCAAGACAGATTAAAACCTACTAAACTCAAACGCTTGTTTCAAACTTCACTTGTTAACAAGAGAATAGATGTTCCAGCAAATTCTTCATATGCAAAAACCCGTATATACTCTCCATGCTGAGAATTGAGAAAACGTTGACTTTCTATTTACAGAAACTACCAACACATAATTTATATATATATTTGCCATACTTGGAGAACCCAGGGTCTATTATTTTTTTAAAAAAATAGACTGTAGGAAAGTATGATGGGATTAAGTTAAATCAGCATGGTAAGTATTGTTGACAGCTTGCAAATAAACTGGAAGCAGGCATTTCCATCTGTATTCTCACTAGCTTCAGAAACTGTTCAAGGTAAAGCTCAAGCCAGTGAATGGCAAATTATGTAGTATTCCATGCTGTTCAACTGTTGTTAAGATAAATAGTGACACATACCAGGATCCTTCTCTATGATTCTGACATTTTCTTGGCCCTGTGTTTCTTTGCTTACATTGCTGTTACTGAATATTTGCACCATAATTCTGCTGAACAGGATCTCACTGATTTCTCTCGGTGGTGTACAGATGCAAACCAAGAGGATGCTATCTGCCAGGAAAAGCTTCCAGCTGAGTACAGTGTGTAACAGATGAACTGGTCAGCCTGAAAGTCAGTGGTTTCTGCGTTGCAGAAGCCTTTCTGCTTTCAAGAATTTTCTAGGCGATACAGAAAGGAGTTTCACGCCGGTGTTACAAGGAGACCAGTGAAGCAGCTCTATTGAAACTTATGATGAGCTCCTGGTAGGACTTCTGTGCAAGGCAACATAGAAAAAATAGTTAATTGCTTGTTAAACATCATGGCAGTTGGCTGATGGATGCTGGCATAAGTGGCTAGGAGCTGACCTATCAGTACAGTATGGGATAAGAAAAGGAGGTAGACACCTCTTCCAGACCTCTGATGGTGAGGAAAGGTGGCTTTTGCTGAAGAGACAAACAGTGGGAGGCAGCAATACTGTCACAAATTAAGACAACAGCCTTTGTGACATTCCTCTCTTAACAACTTCAGTGGCAGTTCAAGGGAAAATACAGCACCAGCATACAAGGCTATTTTGTGTGCTCTAAAAGTGTATTACAGAAATACCTCCACTGTGAACACCATTTCCTACTGAAAAACATTGGGATGATTTAAATCTTTTATGGCCGAGTTTTGATTACTCTCTTGTACCTCCTGATCACACGTAACAGGCTTGTGATTTAGTATTTAGCCACTATTTAGATCTTTGCTTAAGCACTTTCTCATGTACAGCTTAAAGATCTTAAATGTTGTACTTTTAAGGGCAGAAACCAGTCATTAAGAAAGAGACCTAGACATATTTTGCAGTAATGTGTTTATTATTGATTGACTAACACATCATTTATTATCATCAAGAAATCCTTGATACTCTTATTCACTGCTTATGGAGACCAAACTCTCACTGTTTATGGTGTAGAAAGATTGAGTACAAACAAACCAGTATGAACAAACAACAACTGAAGATTAATTTTATATCATAGTCAGAATTAAAGGGATAATAGCTTTAGAATATTTTTTGGAGTTTAAAGCTGTAAGATAACTGATTCACAGTACTTCAATAGTACTTAATTAAGTCTTAGCAAAAAAAATCCCAACTTGTAGTGGGGTTTATTGTCACATTAGTGGTCCAGACCTGCCTACAGCTCTTCACCTCTAGTGGGGATCCTTTCAACCTTCAATTTCATTTGTGTTCCAAATTCAGGATACTTCATGCTTACTTCCCAATCACACAGGATATTTAAGTGTCGAAAATTCTAGCCAAATTCTAGCCAAAGTCAAAGCAGAAATGAGTCTGAATCTCAGATCCTGTCCAAAGGCAAGAACTAAAAAAATGTCAGTCTTCTCTTTAATTGCAATAATTTACAGAAGATACACTTACAATTTAATCCACCCACTGCCTTCCTTATTACAGCAAACAAATGACTTTTCATACTGTGAACTGAAAGGTGTAGGTTGGAAAGGAAACTAATATAGTACTACTAACATCCCAATTTTCAAATAAGTGCTCCATACCTTTAAATAAATTAAAATGGAGTATCTCACTCATGAGGCTAATTACGGCTTCTTGCTATAATCTCAGAAGCAACCACCTTCATAATTAATGCATTAAAATGTTTGTTTTACTTGGCATTAGCAGTATCAGTGTTGACTTTTAAAGCCTGCAATATTGGTCTTGACATTGGCTGACTCTCCAGAGATGTACAGATGACTGAAATTTGAAGAGCCTCAAGGCCCTATTCTCTTCTTTCTTTTCCACTGCAGACCAGGAGTAAATTTCTTAAAGCAATGGTCTTAAGATAAATATAAAACTGTTGTAAGTTGAAAAAGGAGCAGGCGCTATCCCTCTTTATGAATGCACTGATAGAATTTTGGAAGAATCTAGGCATCACAGGTAAGAAGAAAAGCCAAATGTCATCTGCTTTCAAGACACTTCTTCCAAATGTCTGTCACTAGGATGGGCAGCTCTCATACTAAGATACACAGCATCTTCCCACAAAATGTGTTTCCCACAATAATTTAAACTGGCTGTCACATTTTCCTGCAAATAGCTGATGGGCCATGTGTAAAAATAACAATCCTGTGGTTCAGTGACCATGTGGGTTTTTCACCTATAGCAAGTGCAAGGGGAAGTCTATCCCAGAGATGCTTCTCACCCAGTTGCACTACTGAATTAGTCCTCCAATGTGAAGGACTCACTCTGTCCCCAAAGCCACACTGGCTCTTATTGTCACCTGCTTAGGATCTTTTCTTGGGGGGGCTGTTTGAAAGCATAAATTATCTGAGGATTTATTTGAAATGAAATTTGAAATTACTTCCAAAAGGACAAAAGCTATCTGAGAAGCATCTTATGGCATGAAAATATGAAGAGAGAAGATATGGTAATATTGTACCTGGTCCAGTGTTGGAGGTAAAACAGAGGTCACTCATAAGAATGAAACAGATCATTTTCCTTGTAGATTTACAAGCCCCAGCCTTTCCAGAGAGAGTTCAAGAGCCATGGTGAAACTGATGCTGGTTCACATCACACCCTCGGTTCACATGTAATCATCTACTGACAGCACAGGAGGGTGAATTTTCCGTATCTCTTCCACAGTGGCATTTTTCATAAATTCCAGGAAAATTTCTGAATTTTTACTTGTAGAGACATTGCATCTAAAAGGGATTTGGTGGGCATACATAATCCTTTCATTCATTGCCTCCATGATGCACAGCTGGGTATCACAGAATTTGAGGTCTCTGAAGAACACACCTCCCTGCAAACCTGTCCTTTCAATAGCTGACATCAAACACATGTCCCACCATGCACAAACCAAATTACAGCTCTGGTAGTATTTGAATGAACAGACAGAAATCTGACACTTTGAAGTGATTCTTTGCTTCCTGAACATCTGGAAATGCAATGTTCCAAACTTCTGAGGAATGTTACTCTTCTCTCTGCTAGTCCCGAGTTGCTGGCATGTATCTTCTTGCTAGAATAAGGTGATAACAGAGGATATATTTAATGTGGAAGTCACTGCAGCTATCATGTGGGAGTATAATCTTTATAAAATGTACACTGAGAACTGACAACACACTGTACAGCCACGAAGAAACTGTACACACTTAGGATGAAGGATGCTCCTAAGTCACTACCTGTCTTGAGGAGAGCACTACCTAAGATAAATTCAGATATGCTTACGCCAAGTTCTGCATTTCCTTCTCTTTTTGGGAGATGCATTAGGTAGAATTATGGTAGGTCTCTCAGAAGGTGATAGCAATGTTGAAGTACAATCAGTTTTTCAAAATGAAATAAAACTAACTCAATGCAAGTGCAGATTTTTTTTCTCCCCAAAGATATGTTGGAGCTCCCATCGAGGGCTGGAGTCTCCCCATCTCCCAAGCCCATCTGCTTTATTACCTGGCCCGACTGGAAGGTGCCAGCAGCAGGTAGCCCAACTTTGTTGTCCGTGGCTGGACACAAGGGGTGGGTGAGCAGCCAAAAAAACCCACAACAAAACCTAAAGTAAGCAAAAAGAAAAAAAAAAAAAAAAAAAGAAGAGATGAATCATAAGAGCGTAATTGCCTCTGAGGTAAATAAAAAATCCCGTATTTCGGTGAACGACTCCTCGCTCCCACGGTTCCCGTCCGGCTCTCACACGGGGTACGGGAGGGTGCGGACTCGGCCCCTCAACCCGGGGCCCCCGCCGCCCGCTGCCCCAAGGAAAACACCGCCCCCGTCCACCAGTGCCACCGCCTCCGGCACCGGGATGCGCTCGCCCGAGCACCCCGCCCCCACCGGCTCCCCCCGACCACCCCTGCCGGTGACTCCTCCCTCTCGGCCGTGGCCCCTCAGCTGGCCGGGGCGGAACCGCGCGCCCTACAAATCCGCAGCTCTGGGGGAAGCAGCGGCCGAGCGGGGCGGCTGGGTGGAGGGGGTGTTCTGATCGGCTGGTCTTCGCGGGGGGACGCGGTTCCTAGCGGCTCGCCGCGCTATCCCCTGGAGAGAAGGGAAACTTTCCGGGGAGCCAGGGAAGGAGCCGCGTCTCCATCCCGCGGTTCTGCCTGCCTCTTCCTTCGGCCGCCGTCCCGTCCTCGCCGCGGGACTCCCTATCCCGGCCGCAGCTTGCGGCTAGACCTGCCTAGCGCCCGGCTGCCCTGCCGGGCTCGTCCCGGCCGCCCCTCAGTGCTGTGGCTCAGCCACCCAGCTGGCGCGGGGGCCGCCCCGGCTGCCGCCTGCCGCCCTCCTCCGCTTCTCGTGGGACCTCTCGTGGGCCGCTTCCCGTGGGAAACGGCGGGAAATGGGGGGGGTCATTTCCATGGAGACGGAGCCGCAGCCGGGAGGTTTCGGAGTAAAACTTTGCCGCGGGGGCCGGGCGCGGAGCCGCCGAGCCCCGGCAGCGCTGAGGGGAGTGAGCGGCCCGGTGGGGCAGCCGTAAGGACCGGGGTCCCACTCGGGGCGGTGCTGGGGACGAGCGGCGCTCGGGTACCTTGTTGACTAGCCGGGAAAGTTTTGGGCCGCCCTGCCCACGCCCCCATCGGCGGCTGCCGGCGGGCGTTACCCCTCCGCAGCTCCCGGCGGCCCGCGGAGCCCGCTGCCATGGCACCCGCCCGTCGCCGCGGGGCAAGCAGGGGGCGGCCGCCTCCAGCTGGCCGTGAGGCGTCGGGGGGGCGCGCAGCCCCCGGTCGGCGGGCGTCCTCCTCCGGCCGGCAGTGACCGCCCCGGCCCCGCTCCATGCCTACTCACCATGCCTCCCCCCGCCCGCGTCTCGCCGAGGACGGTGCTGGAGAAGGGCGAGGGGAGCCGCCGCCCTCTCACTCCCTGAGCCAGCCGCCGCCTCACCGGAGAAGCCCCATGTCCGCCGGGCGCCGCGCAGCCCCGCAACTCACTGCGCCGTGAGGGCGGCGGACGCCTCGCACCTCCCCCAGGTAAGCGGCAGGGCAGGGGGGGTGAATGTGGCGGGGGTTCTCCCCTTCGCCCCCAAACTTCAACCCGCCTGCAGCCGTTACCTCTTCCCGGGAGCGGCCGGGCCGTGGCCGTTCCTGCCAGCGGGAAGACGCGCCCTTGCCCTCGGCAGCGAGGGGCAGGGTGGGAGAGTGGACGGGTAGATAGATGGGTTTTTTCCTCCCAGAAATGGACTTTCTGCCTGCCGAGCGCAGCGGGCTGGCGCGCAGGCGGCCGCAGCTCCGCGCGGCTGTTACACACCCTCTTTTGTCTGGCTCTCCGGTCCGAAATACTTTCCGTGCTGCCATCGCCTGCCCCGCCGGTCGGTAACTCTGCCCTGTCGAGCGGCTGCCCCCGGGCTTCCCCCCCCTCGCCGCTCTCGCCCCGGCAAGTTTCCCCTTTGCCTTTATTTTCACAGAAGTTGAGTTTTCCTTAACCTTTTGTTTGAGGGGAAAAATGGTGGTGTGCTGGTTATCTGGAAGGATGAGAGGCAGATGGGGACGACAAGGGGATTGCCCTGTTCCCTTGCTTGCAAACATAACTGGCTGCTAAATAATTCGCTCATCGGGTACATATAAGCTTACTAATGAGGTAGATTTTGAAACAAAAGTACTGCAGACAGCTTGGGTGCGTGGTAGATACACTCCTTATATCTTATTAATATAACCATTGTTAGTGCCTGCGCTTGAATTCGGTAAGCGTGCAGCTCTGCAGATCTGGCATTGCAATAGCTGTATCTAGTTGACACTTCAGACTAATTGTCATTAACCACTGCTAGTCTATTTTATGCAGCGGTTATGAAAAATTAAACGGATTTTACTTTCTAAAGGCAAAACTATTCAAACAAAGGTATTCTTTTAATGTAGCACTCTGTGTAACATGAACTACAAAATAACCTGTGGCAAGGTCTTGCACTTCATAATGCTTTTAGGACACAAGGACTATACTGTTTAATAAAATTCTGTCAGCAAAGGTTTTGTCTTCTCTGGCTTACTCTGGTTGTAGGTCAATGCAGTAGCAACTGTTCTGTTATTCTTCTGTAAGTAGGTGATGTTTCCAATCTATGCAATGGAAACGAGGTAAGTGTGCAGATATAAAGAACCTGTATTTTTTCCTGTAGTTGTTTCTGTGCTGCTTCGTAGAAAGTGTGGGGGAGAAAAAGCCCCAAATCCCATTTAAAACAATATTATAGTTCCATTGAATGTAACTTAAATGATTTGATAATGAAGCCAAGGGGTTTTTCAAGTTTTGAACATTTTAACGTACTTTTCATGTTGTCAGTAAATGTACTTGTAGCAAAATACTTGTTAGGAGATAATTATAAGATGATTTTTAGTAATTTGAAACATGAGTTACAACTAGATTTTTGTCCTGAACACAGAAAAATGCCCCCATGGAAAAATACGCAGTAGTTAAATAATAATTTGGAAAATGAAATAATATATCATTTATATTTTGTTGGCATAGAAACATATGGTATATGTTGCTCCTTTGTTGGATTGTGACAATGATCCAAATTAAAGTTGGAAAAGGAGTACTGATGCAAGAGTTCAGCATACTAGAATTATTTTATTCCATGTATAGAAATGGGTTTGCCCAGTACCACCTCACTGGAACTGGAACAGAGCTTCATTTTTATGGAAGCTCTGTAATCAGATTGTAAAAGGTGGGCTGTCAGAATTTAATCCTGTGAAGTTATGGACTAAGCAAACCCTGCTCTGACAAAGCACTGAGATGTATGCTGGCCCTCAAGGAGGTAAGTAGTTCCAATATCCATCCTTAATGATCACCCATGGTGTGAGGTCATTGCACACAGCAGTAGGTCTGGTAACTTAGTGCCTTAGCTGCACTGCTTGACCTCTCCTGGACCAAGCCCTCTTTCAGTGTGTTCTCTTCCCATTTCTTTGAATGCTGGGCATATGACATAAAATACCTGTGCCATACACAGGTGCTCACACCAGCCACATCTCACAGGTTGAATATTCTTGATTGACTTACACCTGTCTGGGGGCAAAAAGGGAAAGTGAAAAGTGAGAATTTGTGAAGGAGTGAAGTACATGTATGGAACAGCAGGAGGAGACTGCTGCTTCTTGTGCCTTGTTCAGTATATTTTAGGAGCCAAAAATCTGAAATGCTGAAAATCAGTGAAAACTACCACAAAATTGCTGAAATCAGACAAAGTTGTATGGGGCTCTGAGCAACCTGATCTAGTGGGAGGTGTCCCTGCCAATGCAGGGGGGCTGGATCTAGGTCATCTATAAGGTCCTTGCCAACCCAAACCATTCTATGATTCTATGATATAAAAAATGTGAAACCAAAAGTTATTGTCATGAATAGTTACCTTTTTTTTTTAATAAACAAAAGAATGCTGCCAGTCTTCTCTATGATAGCGATACAGAATGTAGAGGAAATAAGAGGAACTTGATATCCTTGCTAGTGTGATGCTTCTGTCCATTTGATTTGGTTCTATTATGCTTTATAAACATATGATTACTTTTATTCTGCATTTGTTTGATCTTGGGATATTGAATCAAAGGAGAAATGGCAAATAATTTTCTAGTGTGCAAAACTAGAGTCTAAAAGTAGGATTGATTTGTGAAAACATGGGCTTCTTGTGCCAGTTTAGATACCCTAAGGTGGCTCATCTCTGTATGAGGCTGGCAGGCAGTGTCTAAGGGGAACCTGATCACTTCTAGAAAGGCAGATGAAGGCCAGGTAGAATACCCTATTAGATAATGCTTGTACTACTGTTCTACATAAAAGCCTTTAAAAGGACATGCATCAGGTCTCTGAAAATCTTGTCATTAAAATTTGTGATGCTGCAGATGATGGATGTGGGAAGACATCCCAAAAATCAAGTTATCAGGATTTAGAGAGGTCCATTCTGGATACCCATTTACCAGCAGTTTTATGTTACTTCCTGTGCTGCAACTGGTGACTGCCTTTGAGTTTCTCAAAGACACTAATCAGTAGTTTAAGAATTAGGAATCTTCTTAGAGAAGTTTGATACATATTTTAAAACAGAGCTGTGTACACTTTCCAGGCCCACTAGGAAGAAAAGGAAATTGCAGACAATACTTGAGTTAGTGCATTAGTTTTGGTTAGTACTTAATTTTAACATAAAAATACTGTAAAGGCTTTTGGTTTTCTTTACTGGGAAACACATCACCCACACAATCTCTGGGTAATTAACTTTTTTAATAAGCAGTTTGTTGATTGCATGGACAGGTGAGATGCTGACAACATCAGTGATTTAAGCTACTGAATGGATGTTATGCACAGCTACCCCACTAGTTTTAGTGGCTGCTGGCTGTACACCTGTTGTGGAGTTTGTGAGAATAAGCACTGTTCTAAACTTCCCTATTGGGACTTCAGTCTAATTGTATAGTAAGAAGTAATTACTCTCTTCCACCATTAACCATTTCCACATAACACAGTTCAGTACTGGGTGTACATATATAACTGCTTTTCATACAGGTGAATCTTGCCAGGGGCACCTTGAGTGGACCTGATGACTTAGCTTAGTACTGAAATACTCGGATTTTACTGGTCTTTTAGTATAAATGAAGTTACCTTCTCCTTCCAGAACTTTATTACAACATCAGTGACTTTAAGTTTCATGATTTCGCCTGAGTGCCTTTTAAAAAAGGCTTTTTTTCTTTTTTGCATAGCTAGCAAAGTGAGATGGATATCCTGTAGGAAGGAGCTACTAGAAAGCTTTTATCTGCAGCTTTAGTAGAACCTGTTTGTATTGCTCAGTATTCTTATTTTGGTCTTTTGGTGACAGAAATACTGCAAAAAGCACTTGGTGTTTTTTGAAAATAATTCAATGGCTAGAAGACCTGGGAAAGAAGAACGTTTTTTCCTCAGTTGTCTCCTCTGTTCTTCTGTGTTTCATGTGAGGGAAGGGTACAGTTCTTTTTTCTTCATGTTTTAGTACCTAAAAAAGAGCAAGAGGAAGGTGCAGGGCTACCTAAGCACAACTGGGCATCTGAGGAACATCATCAATGAGATGTAATGATGTACCAGAAATTTTAGGAAAGGTAGTGTCAAAACAGGTTTGTGGAAGATTAACTACCGATTAACTACCTTCTTGTTTATAAAGTATCTGAAAAGTCTTACGAGGACTGTAAGACAGCTGTCACTTCACTCTCTTGTGTCCGTTTATATCAACTTCTCATTATTATCTATATCCCCCTGGAATTTTAGTAAATTGTTTCTTTTGTTGGCAGTGTGACCGTTTTCCTCCAGTTAAAATAAGTAGAATCAAAGAACATATTTGTGTACATTGTTTTATAATTCTACCCCACTGAGCTAACTGATGAAACTTTTACTGAATCAGAGAAACTAGGATTTTGTCCCCTCAACAAAATACACTTCAGATACATACACCAACCAGATTTAAAAAATGACAAGAGATGTAAAATATAGTGTACATTACTTTTCATAGCAACTAGTTTAAAGGCAAAGAACTAGAGAGGAGGAGAAACATCTCTTTTTATATGAATTTGATTTTTCTTCATTGCTGTTTCACGAAGGCTTGTTGAAGAACAAGTTTATACCAAATTAATTTCATCACTTTTTGCTGTGTATTAAATAAAAAAAATGCCTTTAAATTAAAAAAAATACCTTAACTTGTCCATCCACCTGGTTGCAGGTGTAAAATTGCAGCCCAAAGACTGGAGTTTTCTCTCTCTCTGTAATTCAAAGTAACAAAAGCATATTGCATATAAAAATAGAGAGGAAATAAAGTATATTGTAACTAAAACCAGTTCCAGTTACTCAATTTTTGTTTGCCATTACTGAAAAGCTTCTGCTTATGGTTGTTAGGATTCAATGTGTGAGAAACTACAGATAATGTGAGTAGCTTTCAGAGTTGTTAGGCTATTAAACCATTTTCCTGTGTACTGTAAAACACAAAATTAAGAATTACATTGCGTCAGTACTGCTTGCTCTTGTTCATAATGAGTTGGCAGGATTGTCAAGGAAGCATATTCTAGTTTAGCAATCAAATTGGTCCCATTACCTGTATTTTTAGATAAATTTGTCTATGTGCATGGGTACAAGCACAGGACATTTCTGTAGCTCAAATACGACATTTGGCATGCATTGATATTGTAATGAGATATACCTTTAATGTATTCCTTCATGAAGAGGGATGAGAGCAGGATTTTGCTACAGCAAACAAGCTTTCCTAAGGGAGTGTTCCTAGGAGCACACAAGGTGTACAACACTTAGCTGCTGTAGCTTCTGTCTTTTGCATGATCTTGTGCTAGCCACACCTGGTGTATACGGTATGAGGCAGCCTGCTGAATGCAGGAAAACTGATGCACCGTGGAACTCTGCTGTTCTGGAGACTTGGGTGTCACAGTAGGGTTATTGGAGGTCAACTGAATAAAGCTGATACAGTGTATGAGACTCAGCAGGTGTGTACTTCTTGCTATAAATAGCTGTGTATTTAACAGTTGGCTTGTTTCACCTGAGGAATGAGTATATTTCTATAGGAAGGAGAAGTTAAAAGACAGATAACAAACAAAAAAGAACAAGGAAGACAGAGGAGAAGGGAAAGTGGTAAAGAGAACAAATGACAGAACAGAAATACTGAAGAACGAAAAAATGAAGGCAGAAAAAGTGTGAGATAGTAAGTTGCGTATTTAAAGGTAAATGGTGCTACATTCATAGTTATAAACTGAAATAAACTCATAATTAATAGAATAGCAAGACCAAAAGATATGATGGTGCTTCTTTTCTGGCACATCCCCATCTTTTGGCTCTGGAAAATGAGATTAATTCTTGTCTCCCTGTGATGCATTTTAAATTACTTGTGTTTGTTATGTATCAAAGTATGATGCTCTGCAATAATTATGTTAAACACTTCTTACAGAAGATGCACTGTAAGCAAGTCAGTTCAAACAGACATGTGAAAGGAGAGGGAGCCATGGAATATAGTTTGCTTACAAAGATAGAAACTGATTTGCAAGTTAGGTGAACTGTTGTTTTGTTTGCAAACAGACCAATACTCTGAACCCAAAAGTTACCACCGTGCAGATCTATGTTATCTGTCATTGTCTCACAGAAGACTACTAAGCACAATAAGCACAATGGGGACTTCCTTAAAAATAATGGGTAATTAAATGGTATTTATCAAGTGAATACTTAGCCTCTATACATTTTTCTTTCTAGTATTTTTTTGCTGTTTCTATGTTAGGAAACTAATGATGCAAAAGCCTGCTCTGTGGCCATGAGGCCAGCCAGAGTGGTCTGGCTATGTGCAGGTGTTAAAATGTCTTCAAGACATCCAAACCACCTGGGTGGAAGGAGCTTCTGGATTGAACTAGCTAAATATCTGAGAAGGTGCTAGCTGACCTCGAGCACAAATGCCCCTGACATCCTTCTGGTGGAGTGAAGGAGACATGGTCACAGTAGCTGGTACTGGACACTAGATCCATGGCTTGTTAAAATCTTTTTCCATCTCAGCGTAAACAATCTTACTACAACAATCCTAATATATGTGGATTGGAAATAGAAGACATTAAAAGTTACCATTGGAGGCTGTTGTCTGCTCTAATTATATTAAAAGAAATCTGAAGTCAGTTTGCTATCACAGTAAGAATTTTGGTATTATGGAAACTGGAATTTGGAACATTATGTTTAGGTACACAAACTAAGTGGAATTGGTGGAACATACTGGGACACAGCACTCCCAAATGGTTTACAAAAGATTTACCAAACAATCAGAGACTTGCACACAAAATAAATCTCTAGCTGATAGTTCCTTAATGTCACGGTTATTTGCCTGGTAATAACAGCCTGGTACAAAAATGGCTAGCAAATATTAATAAACATCCAGAGGCCTAACAGTTCCTTCTTGGGAAGCAATGGCTTGGCTATTAATACAGTTTATAGACTTCAGACCAATAGGGTCACTTTGCATTAATTTAGTGTCATGGTGCTTTCCCCAAACCCTTATGACCGTTATAAAATATTTGCTTTGCTCTTTGCCAGGAAGAAATTTCTTTTCAAATTACTTTGCGGACGCCTATTCTGAATTTATTGCTATTCTTTTTCTAATTTAATTTTACTCTCCTAGGACATGGCCTCATTAACTGCTCTCCGTGGTGGAATATCTGCAAGGTCCTACATATGTTGCTGGAACATAGTTCAATAGGCTATTTTATATTAGAAAGATACAAGTAACTGTTTTTCAATCCAAGCTTGCAAACAATACACATACCAATGAAATTACAGACAGAAACATTTACTGGTTAAGGACAAGCAATGTCGTGTTTTGCAGAACTCCAGAATTTTTCCTTGTCCCACTGGCTGTAGAGTTGTAATAGTGATGGGAAATAGGTTATAGCTGAGACTGGACTTCTATTTTATTTTATGTTGTGAATTTTTTCATTCTGTTAGATACTTTTTTTTTGTTTTGCTGTGGAATTTTCAGATTATGACTAGATGGCATTGCATTCATTATATAATTCCTGTAAAAGAAGTAAGATGATCACAGGGTCAGCATTAGACTATGAGAGGGTGGGCCCAGATGGAGTAGTGTAGTTTTCTGTTAATTTTTCTAGATAACTTTACCAATGTAGTCTTTTGCTGCCTTCATAGCATACAAATGTATTATTGTTGTGCTTTGGGACATGACTTTATGATGTGCGAAGTTCATTGTTATTACTGCTGTCTCCAAAGAATTTTGAGAATACTTAATTTTTGCTTTTACGACCATTTTTGTCAGTGTGCATGTTACTATGTATTTACACTGTGTTAGGGAAGGCAGAGCCCAAAGGGAGAACATGGAATAGAAAATATTCTATGTGATCCTTAGTTTCTGTAGTCCTTTGTTCCAGACTTTAGACTTAGTTACAGGGAAAACTCTTTATCTCTTGTATAGAGTATTCTAATTGTTACTAGACACAGTTTTATTTTGAATAAGGCTTGTCATTTGTGGTTTTCAGGTTTGAGTTTAGGAGGTAATTTTCAGGCCAGAATATTGAGTGCTTTGGAAGGAGGCCTAACACATTGCTTAATACTCTTCGGGAAGCCAGTATCTGCATCACCCTCAGGTTAAATATGCTTTCATTAAACCTTGTGGCTGAAGAGATGGACTTCAGAATTCAGTTCCAAGCTGTCTTTCCTAATCTAGGTATTCTCACTTTACAGTTGAAGCAGCATCTACTGGGTAGGAAAAAAAAGAAAAAAACTGATGTTCCAGTACAGAAAGCTATGAAGTCAAATGGGGAGAGAGGCTGGTTAAACCAATCTGGAACAGAGGTGGCTCTTGGAGACAGTGCTGATGTTATGGAAATTTGGATGGGAAGATTTTTCTGATGAGTCGTTTACTCTGGAATTAACAGAGGATGTTGCCCTTCAACAGTGAGAATGTGTCTGGGAATACCCATATTCCCAAGAGCATGTGACTGAACCTCTTCTAGTACTTAGGGGCTTAGGGTTTCTTAGGTTAGATCTGATGCCTGGAGGTGTGGATTCTTATATTGTTTTATACTAGTAATCTTGTCGATGTGCTGTGCCTAACTGCCTGCATTTGATTCAGTTGCACGTATTCAGTAGCTCTGTGCTGTACAGAAAACTCACAGAAACTCTCACAGCTTATTACACTTCCTTAAAAAATTGGAGGCAAACACAGTTTACTCCTTGACCACTGCTGGACTGTGAATATGAGGGCAGAATGTAGATGGAGAGGAAAGTAGGTCAGTAGTATAGCAGCAACCACAGACATTGATTATTCTATATAGGCAAGACTATTTTTTTGCAATTAATGTCTTAGACAAGTAGTTCGGAGACTCTGAATAACTGGGAGTATGAGAAAATGTGGGTCTTATCATGTAGCTTGACTAGAAGTACGTGTGGCATTAATATAATAACATTGTTTTCCTTCTTGTCTTTCAATAAATCCACAAGGAATGATGAGGCCAAGTGTTGGCATTTGCCATAGTTCGCAATTTAGAAGAGAAAAGACATGGTAGGACTAACACTCAGGTCTTCAGCAGTGACAGCAGAAACTTTGACATCTGTAAAAGGGCCCTAGAAAAGGGATCTGATCTGCTTTTGTGCCTACTATTGTCCAGGAGTGTGTGGCTTTTGAAGTCTTTCTAAACACTCAGAAGCTTATCTAACAAAAACTGCATTGCACTGAAAGATTTCCCTTAGCTTGGGCATCTATGTGTGTAATGCTTCTTATCTGTCTTTTGACCATAATTCTGCCTTTTAGACTGTGCTATGGGTAGTGTGTCCTGGGAGCATGTTCTGTCCAAGCTCCAGCCTACATATGGTTCTTTACAGTATGGAAGGCAGACAGAGGAGGAAGGGATATTCTCAGAGGTTGTTGAGATGAGCAATAAGTTCAGGTTTTCAATATTTTTCCTGAAGATCTTGATGGAGTTTGTTTTCAAGAGCTGAGATTTGGATTGTGTAATCACATGGACCTTGAAGTTAAAGCACTGGGCAGGTTTCTACAATTCTTGTGCCTAAAATTGCATCTTCATGGGACATTATCTTCTCAGATGGAAACATCATTGAGATTAATGAGAGAAAAAATGTGTACAGATCCTACTTGATAAATTTCTTACTGTTTTAGATGCAGTGAGGTTTTTCTGAAGAAAAAAAAGAAAATAAGATTTTTTTAAAAACAATAGACATGTTTAGAAAGCATTTAAAATCACTTTCACATACATCACATGTAAAACCATGTGGCTGTGATTAAACAAGCTCATTGTGTGCAAAAGCTAGAGGAGGACTGTTGCAGAGTATAATTTGCTTTACATTTTCCAGAAGAACTATCAGTCATAATGATCAAACTATAAAAACAGAAAATTTGAGCCACAGCAGAGATCTGAAAAAGAGCCAGAGAAACCATCCTGGATTTCATCAAAAACCAAAAGATTATACAACTTCATGTCATGGCTTTGGGAGAATGATAAAATCGAAGCTGATGAATGGCTTGTGTTAATTTGTTTATATTTGGCTTGTGTTTTAGTTTTCAGGATACTTTATTGTCTAACTTTTTTATTTCTCATTCTCGGTATGATTTTTGTTTGTTTTTGCTGAGACAGACTCTGCATATTCATAGTGCAGCAGCTCTCTTCATTCTACCTGGATAGTTCATGAACAAGGAACATAAAAAAACCCAAAATATGGCTATGTGGCCAAGTTAGTCTTGCATTATTTGAATGTTTATATGAATCTACTATGGTTCCTCTGGCTGATCTGACAGTAATTTCTGTTTTTCACAAGCAAACCTGTCTTTTCCATGTATATTTATACATATGCATGTGTGTATATATAATCTTGGGAGGAGAATGGGGAGTGTATCAAACTACTTCCCTTCTTTTTTTGTATATAAATAAATAAATAAAAATTGGGTAGTGGATTTGCCTCGTGGAAGCTTGTAGGCCGTAGTTTTGTTGTGTGCTTCAAAGAATAGCAGTAGAAGCACCTTACTGCTGTAGGCCTAATTTATGATGTAAACCCAAGCCAGCCCTGTGTTCTGTTGATACAGATAAGACACCAGAGTGTATTACAACATGGAGGAATCTTGTGGACATGTTGTAATGTGAAAGGTCTTATTACAGCTGACTTGTTCTGTTCCTCTCTGAAATACTCCTTTAAATCCTTCTGGATTTTTGTGTCCTCTCCTCTTTTTATATCGTAGGAGATCTGTCTTCTCCTCCTTTGCTTAATTTCTTCCGTTTGCTTTTTTCCCTTTATCAGAGCAGCAAATGCTTCAGGAATCAAATGGTAGTTAGATTTACTTCTATCTAGAGTGCACACAGCCAGGAACTGCATGCTGGGCCACTGAATGACTCCTGCAAAGTTAATTTCTAGAGTTGTATAAATTATATAGGTCAGCAAAGACAAGAATTTGGATTCTCTGCGATCATTACTCACATTTTACATCGATGTAAATCCTTTCTTTTAATGGAAGTTGTATGTCACAAAACTGATGGAGGGTTAGATGTTGCAGACTGAGCATTGGATGATGCAAGTCAAAAATTGTCTTTTCCTGCTGTGACCTCTAGAACACTGTAAAAAGATTGAATTATTCTTGTTGCCTTACTGTTGCTTTGGTAGTGTGGTGAGGTCCTGACAGTGTGAAATCAAAGGCAGAATCCCTAAGTATTTCAACAAGGCTAGGTTTTCATTCAGCATGTTAGCTAGTCATGGACCTAGTGCTGGTTCTTATATGGCCCAAAAATGTCAAGAGATATTTTCTGTGAAACATGCCTTTATTACACAGGTAAGCCAAAACAGTTCTCAGGAGCTAAAAGGTTTTTAGTTCAAAGCCATGACAATCCGTTTCAGGTAATAAGCTGCCATCGTGGATACCCAAAAAGCCTTCCAAAACGTGTTTCCTGCAAAGGCAACTTTCTAGTTCATCTAAGCCATATTAAGGTGGTACTTCATTGTTTTTTTAATGTCCCTAAACATAGGGTTTTATCAGTTGGATTTTAAAGTATCTGTTTTCTAAATTTTTAAATGATATGTATAACATGCCTGAATAGAATGAACTTGGGAAGTGGGAGGGTTTTTTTTAAAATCTAATTTATTTGATTATAATAGAATGTTATGAAAGTGTATGGTAGGTTAAATTAATCAAGATATGGAGCAGATGTTAGGTTTTCTTATTAGTGATATTCAGACTCTTAATGGAAACCTAATGGGAGAGACATTTCTTCCAGTACAGGATAAATACTTTTTAGAGAACTTTTAGAAATGCCTTAACAGATACAAAAGACTTTCCGAGGCCTGTAAATCTCAGAAGGTCAAATGTTCATACTGCAAAAATCTGGCCATTCACTCACTTCAAAAATAGTAGCAAAGTCTCAGTAACCTTTATGTCCCAGTGTGCTTGAGCAGTAAGTTTGGAGATGTAGGAAAGGTTGTATAAATGTGCTGAGAATGTACTGCTTCTGCAGTCCCATGTGCTGGGATGGGCAACACTAATTTTTTCCACCTTACTATGATCTGACCTGCTGCTTTTTGTAAGACGTAAGGCCGTGAGGGTAAGAGGTCTGTGCCTAATAAGGCTTCTCTCAGAATACACTCTGATAGCTATTAGCTGCGTTTTGGAGAAAACCTATTAAGTTCTTTCATCTGCTCAGTAGTGTTCATTGATCCAGGAAAAAAACCTTCCTTCCAGGTTCAAATGTGAAAAGAAGCGGCTCAGTGTGCACGCTCCCATTGACACAGCGGCACTGGGGACTGAACTGCCAGGCTGAGGTCTTCATTGTCTCTGCCATAGGTCAGAGTTTCAGGAGTTGCCAAGGTGAAGTTGGGCTTGCTGTGATAATTGGTGTTTGTGACCCATGAGACATAAAGTGTTCCGTTGTATGAAATGGTTAAGAACAGCCCATTGCTTAAGCAGTGTGAAAACTGTTGCATTCCTGTGCTGGACAGTTAAGGTAATGGAAAGATCAGTATTAATTTTTTAGTGCATTTCTCAGCTGTTTTACATGCAGAATAGTATTCCTAAATCTTACAGCAGTATCTAGAAATGTATTCAAATCATAATGGTCTTGCTGACAATGAAGGTTTTGTTCTTGGCTTTGCTAGAGGTAGTCTGTGACTTCAGAGACCTTGTCTGACTCTGCCTTCCTGGAAACACGGGCACCTTGTTCCTATGTTATTTTCATCCTTGTGGAGAATATGATCTTTAGTGTCTTTTTCCTTTAGTTTGGCTATCTGCAAAATGGGGCTATTTCTATAGGAGGCTTAACACTCATACATACTCATGAGGGTTTTTTGAGATATTTCAATGAAAGGTGCTATGCAAAATCAAATCTGTATTATATACCCTGAGTGAAAAGAGCTCTTTGAATATTGGTGCCTGAGCAGAATCATTAATGGTAGAAGGCGGCTTAATGCACCAAAATGTACTGGAAATTAAAATATTGAAACTGAAAATAAAATAATTATTGAAACTGGAAACATTTCTAACAGAAAAATTAATTCTTAAAGTACCTTCTAAGATCTACATTGTCTGTCTTAAAATCAAGACTGTTTTTCTGAACTATCTCACTCCAGGCTCGATACAGAAATACGAGGTGAATTTCCTTGGTTACGTTTTCAGCATGCAGATGAAAACAATATTTTCTGGCCTAAAATGTCCATGCATATATGTCTTTTTGGTGGAACAGTCTTATGCTTGTGGCTAAATAGTGTTTTTCTCTAGAGGGATTTAAATTCCATCAAAGCTATTACTTTGAAATGTGTAATGTAAGCTCATTATTTAGACAAACATAATGACCTAGATGTTTATTTTAGGCAACTCTCTCTGGCTGTATTGATAAATAGTCATTGGAGAGACTAGATGTGATTTTCCAGCATGCAGCTGCTTGGATAAAGTTTAGGTTGCACATGCTCGGTGTAGTGAATGGAACAAACGTCTAAGTAGAAGGGAAGTTCTGCAGACACACCATTTATTTAAAGCATTATTTATGTGTGGCAAAAGTAGGGTTGTTATCGGTAAGGCTGGCTTACAAAATTTTCTACCCTGTGATGATGCATGAGCTACTGTGAACACCAGATAGGGGATGGCTTGGCTAGTACATGCGTGCTCCAGATGAGCTGGTCTAGTCTCCATGTAGGACTGAATTGTTTACACAAACCTTGTGAGTTCAGGAGCAGCTGTAGTGCTGTGAGTTGTAATGGACAAGGTTTAATGTACAATACTGCATACAAACAATTTGGTAATATATTTGATGTCTTGGACAAAGACTTAAATCATGTCTTACATGGCATGTGACTAGATAATTTCATCACTTTCTGAATTGTTTCTAAGTTGAAATAATAGGATCTTTCTTTTGTCTTTCTTTGCAGCCTCTAGGAAAACTAATGTAACATTATCTAACTTTAGAGTTAGCAGTGCAAGTCTCTTCTGGCCTGAATTTTTCTGTAGTTCTGTGATTCAAGAATAAATGGTTTTGATTTGTATAAGTTGTTTTGATTTTCATGCATGTAAGAATGAATTTGCACACTTTGGGGCCGTGTAGTTTGGCATATATTGGAACCATTCTGGATGGGGAGGAGTTTGTAAACACCTTTACTGACTGTGGAGATGAGGTTCACTGTCTTTATCACACTTCTGTGAAGGTTATGACTTCTGCCCTGTGAAATTCTCCACCTGAATTCCTGCTTATGCATTGCTTATGAAATAAATCTGTGATGAAATGCCTAAGAGTATATTTTGTTGTCACAGTATCAAGTGTCAGAGATTTTGGGTGAGAAGGTCGTGTATTTTTGTGAAATTTTGGGACAAATCCAACTGGGGAGGCAGGGTGACACACTGTCTGCTATAGGGCTAGATTGGAAGTTTGTCTTGGAGGGGAGAATGGCACATGCAGACCAAGTCAGTGAGGAGACTCCTTCCCTAGGCAAATGGCCCTTTGAGCTGACTAGCACCCTTGATAGCTCTGTGCTTGGAAGAGCACCCAAAAGAAAGAAATGTCACAATAAGACACTGCCTTTCCTCCTGCCGGTGCTTCTTACAAGCAGCTTCTGTTGGCTTAGTTGTGGTTAGCTTTGTCTCCTGGTAACCCTCAGGTCTGGGATTTGGAGGTTCTGTCCAGTGCACCAATGAAAATAGATCATAGTTTTGGAAGAAGGGCAATTTGATAAGTGTTTTGTTCTTGGTGAGGTATCAGACTTGGGAAAAGTAAGGGCAGACATGCCAGTTGTTCCAAAACAGAAACAAATTAGATGATAACGTGATAACTATGAATATTTTTCTCCGCTGTCATGTAGAAATCAAGGAACTAGTTTTTGGTGGAGTTTTCACAAAAGCATCAGGTGAAGGACTGCTCTGTTCTGTCAAAGCCCATAGCTCTTAAATTCCAGCAAAATTACAAACAAGAATTTACAAAGAAAATAACCAGGCAGCTGGTTAACATGGCAGCATTTGAGGTGGACTTTGGAAAAGGAAGCCAGTTTCTTTTCAATTATACAAAATACAATGTAGGACAGAAAATTAGTCAAGGAAGGGCCATTGGGAATGGTGATTTTGTAATTTCTGGTGGCCCACGGTAGAAACAGCTGGAACTGCTAGATGAGAATACTGTCAAGCCATTATGTTTCATTCTCATACCCAGCACATAGTTAAAGACTGGTGCACTTTTAAGCATTACAAATTGCAGGCTCAGATTATCTTTTAAAGCAAAATGCTTGTACATAATTTAGTTCTGCAGCTACCTAGTTAGTTCTAAATTTCGTCTTTCCTGCAAACCAAAGTTGGCAGGGCAAGAGTGAGGTCCAAGAAAAACACTGAGGAAGCACAATATCTTTGGTTGATATATTGAAAAATATCAGCAGGGAGAGGACTAGAATTGCCAAAGAGTGACAGGTTTTCATAACTGTTTCTTCATTATAATGCTCAGGGGAAGGAAGGTGAGTTACTCTCTATGCTTTTTTTTAAGTGAACTATGAACTAGAGGGAATAGTTTGACTGTAACTGCAAAAACTCTTTAAGTGGTTTACATTTAACTGATCATTAACAATGGATACATTTTAAATCAAGATGCTCATAGCAGAGAAAGCAGGAGATGTTAGAGAGGACATCAAACAACCTTAACATGGAGACTTGAATTCTTTCATACTAATCTAAAAATATACATTTGAGGTCTACTTCTGTGTAGGTTTCCTGAAAAGTTAAGAAGTTTTGTGTAATGCACATCACTGAAGTATTTTTACAATTGCATACTCCAGTCTTTCATTTATTTCTTAGTGAATTACAAGGCTTTGCAGTAAGAGATACTTTGACTACACTTTCTCAAAATATAAGTCAATCTGAAATCATTGCAAAGTAGTAAGTGACCTGCAGTAGACCTTTCTTTATAAAGACCTGTCTTTATAAGGAATTATCCTCTGTCAATCACACAAAGCCATGCTAAGAGAACTCCCTTGCGATGAATGTGGAGAAGGAGAAGCACTGGCTCTCAAAATCTGAGGACAGACATACGGACTAATTTTCTCTTGCACTTTCTTTAGGATGCAGCTTCCTCAGGCAAATGGCAAGCCTTGACACCAGTGTATTCAGGGCAAGGCTGTTAGTTTTCATGAGAGCCCTTCAGCATATAGCTAGCTGTTCAAAACAAAATTGGTGTGTCTACACATGGCAATGTCAGAAATTTTGTTACCTGCTTAACCAGCATCATGCCATCTGGAGAAAGTAGCACCTCTGCAAAAAGAAAGAGAAAAGTGATGTTGCATCCAAGGCAGTAGGATCTGCTGCCCTTTTTTTCAAGGTCCAAGCTAGCACTGTGGCTCAGTGCTTTGTTTTGGATTCTGTTAGCTGTAGCTCAGGGTTCAGTTTACAGCACTTCATTGCATGGTGTAAAACTTTCTCTGTAAGGCTCCTGGTTTTATTTGAAATTAATAATTTAGTCAGTTTTTTATTTATTGAGATCTCCACACACACTGGATATTAGTACATTTATACTAATGTACATAGTGTACAGTAGTATATATACACCAAACATAAAGTACATTTTACTTATTTCCACTTCTGTAAAAGCTATACCACTGTGCACTTATAGCATACATTAATTCAGTAGAGCTTCTTCACGATTTAAAGGTACTAATGATTATGATTTATCTTTACCAAAAAGTCTGCCCAGTGCTGTGCTAAGTGAAACTCTTAAGGTCTTGAGACAAATGAGTGAGTCATGAAATAAAAGATGAAGAGAAGCAGGGAGAGGTAAGGAGAACACAGAATCCAAAGTGAGCTAGTATTTTCATTAAGTCCTTGTTCTCCCTGTAGTGTAATCTCCTTTTACTTGGTCATATTCTTTTTTCATGTCATCTACTTTGTGCTGCACACATGTAATGGGCTACAGTGGTTCCTTTTGCTTAAGGTTGCTTTGGATGAGGCCTTTATTGTCACTCTGAAACAGAAAGTGTTTCTGAAGGAAGATGAGACAGTAGTAGGCATTCACTAGAAATATCAAAATAGCATTCTTATAGTCAGTGTTTTAGAGTGACTTTGATTAAAAACTAGTACAGCAGTTTTCCTGGTTCCTCTATAGAAGCGTGTAGCTAACCAGCTCTATTTCCAGGATCTTAACACTTATGCTAACATACCAAAGAGAAACCAGGCTTTGTTTCAAGAGGAGACTGGGCGGAAGCCAAAATAAGGCTTTTATTGAACAGAAGCAGATGACAAGCCTAGATGAAAAAGATATTCAGAGTCAATATTTTTCTCTGTGGTCATACCATACTTAACTGCAGTCGGCTTGCTGGTCATGAAAATATACTGCTGAATCCACCTTTCAATTAATTTCAATATGAGAAGGAACTTCTCAGGATAGTTGGTGTGCTGTAGTAGAAAGTGAAAATCTAGAGGGAGTTCAGGGGAGCTACAGTAATGTTATATTTGGTGGAAGCATATGCACAGATGTGCCTTCAGGGGAGAAGGGCCTTGTCCTCTGCAATCACCAGAGTTAAGTGAGGTAGAGGCAATGGGAAGGTCATAGTTTGTTGAGGTGTTTTTCTTGTTGTTTTTTTTAATTGAACTTATTAGGAAAATAAAAAGTATAAAGAGGTGAGGAAAATTAATGCATTTAGGGTGTTAAGAAACAAATACGCCTCTTTTAGATGTGGACCACTGTGTTTTATTTTTGTAGTTTGTGGTCTAAAAGGTCCTGTTGGTTAGGAAGCTCATAGGTGCTGTTGTTACTGTATATAACCTGCTGCTAATAACTTAAGAGCTGAACTATTTTTGTAAGTTAAAAAAAAGAAACTTTACACAGCAGGACTACTTTTAAAAATAGTTTCTCAACTTTTTGGCCATGTGTCTCCTGTTAATTCATTCTGACTAGTCAGTGTCAAAACTGCAAATAAACTAAAATCCAAGCTTAGAAAAATGAAGCAGCCCATGTGTTTCATTGATAAGGAAAACCATATGAAGCTACACATATTAGGTCTGCCAGTTTCTGTGGAATCATTGAATTTTTCCTCACCTCCCAAACAACAAAATTAAAAGCTGTAATACTCTGGCCTCAGCTCTACAAATTCTTGCCAGTTCTAGCAGCCATTAGTCATGTGAAAAATCACGGTGACTTTAATAGAGGGCATTCTGAGATTTAGGTGCACTAAAGGCATTTTCTTTCTGAACAAAATCTGCATTCAACTTGTAAGACTAATGTTATTTTGCATATAAGATGCAATAACTCTGAAAAATTTACTGTAAAAGTCTTGTGACCTGAAAATGAAGAAGAAAGTTATGACAAATCAGGCTCTCTGTAGAAGTTTATGCTAAATTTGTAAACATATAGCATAGTTTTGTTGCTATAGAAATAATACTTTAAGTTCCCATAATTCCTGTGGGTACATTAAAATGAGTCTTTTACTTTTTAGGGTTATGAAAAGATCAGCATTTTAAAGTTCCACAGTAATTATTATCATATTGTTTAATAAGCCAATTTAATGCTGAAGCATGAATGTTTAAGAATGAATAACAAGATCGGATCTCTTAAGAATTGAGATGGACAGCCTCCAAAGACTCCTAAGCATATAAATAATAAACCACAGTAGCAATTATTTTGAAAAGGCAGTGAGGCACACATCAAGAATTACTGAGTAAAAAAAAAAAATTCTAAATCACATATAACGATCTGATCCCATTTAAACTGATGGCAACCTCCTGTTGCTTGAACCTAAGATTTAACCTTTTGCCTTGTTATGTGCTTTGGAAGCACATTTGTGAGCATTCAGATATATAACTGATAAGACAAATTACTTGAAAATTATGCAGAGCTGGCTACCATACCTCTTCCTCAGTAAACTTTTTTCTCAACTGAAGATTAATGCATATAATAGTCCTAAAACTAGAAAGCTAAACAAAGTGTGGGCTTATCTTCATCTTTATGGCATACCTTTAATTACTGCTATCTTTCTGCTCGGAGGGATGAGATTAATTGCCTTTGTATTCTGTTCCAAATTCCTCAGCAGTCTTTCAGGAGCAGTGAGCTAAGACCTATCAGCATGGATTGATTTATTTTTTTAATGGAGGTTGTAGTATGGAGCATGTAAAGAAGATCTTGCTGTTACTTAAGAAGTGTTGATACTGTAGGATTGAAGGCCATCTATAGAAGAGCTTTAAGCAAACAGTTAAGGAGTCTGTTGCCTCCAGCAGCTCCAGAGTCTGGCAATTCCTCTTCCGTGGCTTCTGAAGTCCAGCCTGGGGTGCCCTAAAACATAGAGGTTTCCATCCTAGACTGGTGGCCATGGCTGCTTCCTTCCCATTTACAGGTTCAGCCAGTAGCAAGGCTAAACATGTGCCTCAGAGACACACACACAAAGTGGATGTGTGCACGGCTGGCTACACAGCCTGCCGTGGGCAAGGTGCTGCCTTCAACAGCACCCACAGGTAACACTTCCAGGAATGACATGACAGCCAAGTCCCCTTCCTCCTTGGTAAGGATTTGCCTTCACTATTGAAAGCACACATGCATTTGTGTATATCCCCAAGCAATGGTGCACCCCTTTGGCCAACCAGCACCCCTGCCCAAATCTCTGAGCCCATTACCTGCCCATGGGTCCCCCACTTGCCAGCTGGTCCAACTCAGTGCTTGCTGCAGACAGACACTGGCACTCACACACTTGTCCCACAGGCACCCCACACTCATGGGTCCCCCCAGATACCATCATGAACCCTCTCCCCACCTGGTACCTGGAGTCTGCTACTCACTGGCGAGTTCAGCTTGAGGATTGTGAGTGAATACACAGGCATACCCTATGCATGCCTTGTTAGGTTTTTAATGGCCCACCTAATAACTAGAAGTCTTTGGCTTTGCTTCTGTTTATTCCCTGGCTTAATTAATAAGAGCTCCGGTCACTGTTCTTAGCAGCCTTCTGAATGTACCCTTCATATGTGTTTCTTAATCTTCATTAGAGCTTTATCTTGCTATATTTTGGGTATTGTTAAATGTTTTTGTTCTGTTTCGTGGATCAGATTTTGGGAAATATTACAACAGATTAAAAAGCTGGTTGGTGCCAGATCCTAGCATTTTTGGCATAACAGATCTCTATCTTGGATTTTACAATCCTTCCAGTAAAATTGACATTCTGAAGGATTCATCTCCTAAATAGGAAAAAAATGAGGAAGGCTGAATAAAGTGAATGAAGAAAGCATGTAGTGCGGATAGGATGGAGAAGAGCTTGGGGTACACAGATCAACATACAGAGAGTTATGGGGAAAGGGGAGATGTGTAGACCCCTAGCTCTCCTGCAAGGGGAGAACAAGGAAGCCTGCCAATATGATTTGTGGGAGCCTTGGTGACCAAGAGAGAGACAGTCAGATCCTACCTGAGGAAGAAGGGAAGTGTTAGCAGGTCCTAATGAGAAAGTGGGACATAGCAAAGCTTAGGACTGGGAGATGCCTTCTACAGAAGCACCAAAAGGCATTGAAAGGAAATATTGGAAGTTTGCTAGTTGCATGACCTATTCTAAAGCCTCCTCAAAGATTTTATAATCTGCATTATGCTATGTATTAGTAACTACATGTTTCTTAAGAAATGTAAAGGCCCAGTTCTTGCATCTGTACCAACAGTAAATACAATTTCACTAAAGTGAGTAGCCCCAGTCAGTTCCACTTAGACTGTAGTAAGGTACTACTTGGCATCTGTAAGGGCCCCAGAATAATTTCTGTGAGCTACTGTTGTACTCCTACATTGAACAGACTGTAGATCACAGCAGGATTTCTTCTGCAGTGTGGTGATATCCCAGATGAGTCACAGGAACAGCATTTAACCCCAGCCAGCAAAGTACAGATTGTGGCAAGAGTGGCTGCAACTGTAGGCGGCAAATCTCTATCCTGTGTTCAAGAATATGGCCAAATTTCAGCTCTATGGTGATGCCATTAATATATTTATTACAGGGGGAAGTTCATTTAGCCCCTCTTCCTTTGTTGGGTTAGGTTTCTTTTCCCCTGTCTCAGCAGGTATTCTGGGTGAATGTGTGTGGTCTGTGATGCAGCTGTGGGTTTTTATGCCAACAGGATGGCAGATGTTCTGTATTTGTATTCATCTTCAGATGGTACTAATTTGATAAACAGCATTCAGGGACTTCTTACTGTGTTCCCTAAATGTTTTTCTTTTCAGCATTTGCAGAGTGGAATATTGAATTCTGAAACTATTGAAAATGTTAAATCAGTTGTGATGGATTAATTGCTAACCTAGATGAATAATAAAAGACCAAAGTGACCATTTGTGCAAAAGTAACTGTATTTATTTCAAAAATTCCATGAACACCAGGAAAACTAGTCTTTAGTATCAGACATTATCTCACTTTTTTCCCTGGTTTTTAGGGCTCATCCAAGGCTAATGCATGGGTGCTTTCTTCCTAAGAGTAAAAGTTGCATACTTGGCTTTTTGTTTCTTCTAATTTCTTCTTTTCGTTTGGTATACTTATTCATATATTGCAGAAATCTTACTTAATTTGTCTTCGCAGTTCTCATATTTACATTTACACTTTCTGGCTGAAGGGTATCAGCTACCTCAGAAGCTGCCAAAGATTTCCTAGCAGAGTGTAGGGAGGGCGTGATTCAGTCAGTCAGCATGAAGGACCTGGACCCATCTGTATGGAAGATCTTCATAGTACAAGGGTGCCTGTTTAAGACATCTGACTGTTAAAATAACAGTTTGCCATGAAGATTTAAGGAGTTACTTGATGGAGACATCACAGGCATGGGGAGAGATTTGATCACTCCCCAGTTCTGCCATCTGGAAGTCAGTCAACACGAGACTTGGCCATTGACATTCAGTAGCAGTCCATTAAGGCCCTATGTGATTTGGAGATCTGAAATTGCTGTGGGATGAGGAGAGTAGGATTTAGCCTTGAGAACTGAAAAAGTTAAGAAGTTTGCTGCAATATTTGGACACTTTTATGGCATCTTCTGACATACAAACCAGAAGTTTTATGTATGTGTTTTATTTTTTTCTCTGTAATTTTTCACAAACTTGTGTTCTAAAACTGTGATTATTTTTATTTTTAAAGGGCAGCTAATGTGGCTACTGAGTTTCCAGCTGTGGCTTTCAGCATGTGATCTTTGGACTCCATGGAGAGTGAAAGGGGGTGGGTTTGTGAACAAGTTCTGAGACATTTATGGAAGATGACTGAGGGGAAAAGAATTAACATATGTTAATTTTGCAGGAGGTTGCACTGGAAATTGTCAAGCATTAAAACTTTGAAAATCACTGATCTTGAATATGAATATTTTGCTAGCTGAATTACAGGTACTCAGGCGTGCCCTCTTCTTTGCTTTTAGTCTTTCCTGGACATTTTGGCTCTGAAAACTGGAATTTGGTATTTGCTTTCTGGCTGGTGGCATCATGCAGTTATTTTGAAGTCTTTTCCTGGAAGACATGTGCATTTTATTTTCCATTGCCAGTTTTATGGCTGGGTGATAGGACCAGTGCAAATAATTCTAAAGTGCTTCTAGCTTAAATGTGTTATCTGTACATTAAAGAATATTAAAGGAGACAACATGCATTAGAAAGAAGTACCTAATATAAATTTCAAATGCTGGACTTCTGATTGGTCCTGAAAATGTTATTTTCTCTTTGATATATTGCAGTGTAAAAAACCTCTTAAAAACACTAGTCTGCCATATAAGAGAAATTTGCTGTACAAAAAATATTGGCAAATACACAAAATTAAGGAAAGGCAAAATGTCCTTTTTCTATGGCATTGTTACTGCAACAAGGAAAACAAATAGAAAATATTTAAAATTTGTTTTTATTTTATTGACCTTGCTCTGAGTTGGAGGATTGCTTTGTGGGTCTGAGGATGTGGTGTAACCAGCTTCCTCTCCTGGTGTGTCTCAGGCTAAAAATTTATTTCAGAGCACTTAGAGCACGAGTGCTCAATACCCTGCAGTATTGATTCCTGGCAACTTATAGACTGATCCTGCACCAAAGATTATAGCAATTTTGCTAGTGCATTCAGTTGGAGGTCATACAGTGACCTTACTAATGAACAGTACCTCCATTCCAAATGGTATTTTATGTGTTAATATTTTTCCAGTGCAAACTGTATGTGGTTACACACATGATATTTTATGCAAATTGAATAGAAGTAATTTTAATGTTGAAGTTAATAATGTAGCTGAATATCGTTACCAGTGTCAAAGTTGGGAAATGGGACTGCACAGAAATTAGCAGTTTCAGCTGGGATGGGTACAGAGGACTACTGCCAGTGCCAAAGGGTATTTGTGACAATACATGGGGTGGGGGTGGCTGAGGGAAAGATGGAATTTGTGGGATCATTAATTTAACCACGGCCTTTCACCTGTGTTGAGAGATGGCATCTGTTGCCACCATCTGTTCTACTTCTCTGCTTATCTTCCTACATATGATGCCAGGCTGGGAGCCTCAAAAAAAGGGTCAAAGAGGACACTTTAAGGGAAGTTCAATGAATGCTGCTCTGAAGTCCCAAAGCAGCAATCAGAGCTTCTGTGGAGCTACTGTTTAAAAGTTCAATCTTCATAAAATGTAGCAAACAAATACGTAAAAATGTTGGCAACCAAGAGTAGCATTCAGTGAGAACAATGGGATACATTAAGGGAAAATAACTGGTCATTGCCATAAACATCTTCAGCTCTTCTAAAAATCTGCTGTATTTGGGTAGTAACTTTTCAGCTCTTGGGAAGCTTGTATGATGTTCCATAGCAAACACAAGAATTTGGAAAATCTCATGGGGCAAGCCTGGCTGCAGTCAGTGACATCTGGTAATGTCTGAATCTGAAAATGGTGAGCGTTTTGTAGAAAAGTTTCTTAGGAGCAGCATGATTTATGGAGATCAAAATCACATTTCATAAAAACAGTTTTTTCTAACCAGATGAATGTCAGTCCTTTGTGAAATGTTCCTTTCTTTTGACAGAAGTTGTGTGATTTATAATATGATTCATTCTGTACATGCAATATTTTGATTAAAAAATCACTTTTACATGAGAAACATTTCACTCTGACTCAGTGTTGACAACAATATGAAAGAAGAGCTGCTGTGAAGTTTCTTCTCATCATCTTCTTATTTAATCATTGTCAGAGCTTTGAAATAGGATGAAGCTAAAATTGAGGATACACTATATGTGCATCAGAACAACATTTTTACTAATTAAATATCTTTGCAAAAAATGCAGTATAGATAAAAAAACAAAACAAACTAACCCTGTATGAGCATCCATACTACATTCAGCAGGTGCTTTTGGCTTAAAATAATAATTGAAAACAAAAGTTGAAGCAGCCAAAATATTTTTTGAGTGGTTTGAAAGTGAAACCTCTTTTTTCCTCTCAAAATGATGTGTTTAGCCAAAACTCATGCTGAAAAGAACTTTTTAAACTAGTAATGAAACAAAGGAAAAACCTGTTGGTTGAGTAGTTTTGCTTGGTTAAGATTTTCCTAAGAAAGCTAAAAAGCTATTTATGTTCACATCCAAACAATTTTCTATATAATTCCATTTTTAGAATCACTGCAGGGGTACTGAGCCTAAGACTTCCCAGCATATGAGCAACTAAAAATTCAGACTGCTGAGTTGGGACATATGTTACTGAATATGCTCTGAAAAAGCTACATTATGTTTTTGAAAAAACAGCACTATTAAAAAATTTCATTCTTGTATGCCACATCTTTTAATTTCCTGTGTGGTGTTTTCCACATTTGTGTAGTTTAGAAATTATGATAGTGTGTGTGAAAAGAATGCTTCAGAATATCCACAAAATAAGTTTCTGAATAAACATAAGTGAAAAATAAGCTTCTGATTCACAAGCGAAGGGCTGTCCTTCTTTAAGTCAATGCACATTTTGCAACTAAGGTTAATAATTGGGATTTCACCCAGTGGTGTCATGGCCATCCTGATTCTTGGGACGCAGTCATCATAACCCGGTTTATTATTTTTCAATAATGTCTCAGAATTCAAGATTCTACTTTGCAAATGGAAACGACATGAGAAGTTACTGAATGATGTTTAAAACTCTTAGAAATTGAACTAAAAGACCTACCTCTCTGTTCTTTATTGAGAGGGCACATTTGTGAATTTGTGCTCTCAAAATTCAAGAGCTCTTATCTCCAGTGTCTTTTCACCACAGCATATTTCTTTGGTATTCATAGTCCTATTTTGTGTTAGAGGAGCAACTTAGTATCCTTTAATATAATTTTGTATTCCTTGCACATAAAAATTTCCATAAAAGCCAACCATAGTTTTATATGCCCTTAGAAAAGTAGGACCAGGCCTCTAGTTGTAGATGATTCTTTTTCCTAATTTAGTTTAAATAAATTATACTAAGCATAATCCTAACAGACATTTCCAGATCAAATTTTACTTGCCTTACTAATGCAAAGTTCCTGTTGAGAATTGGGAACCAATAAGAGTAGCATTTGCTTAACCATAAATCTTTGAAAAATTTTCTGATACACAGCAGGTAATTGCAGAGATACAGAGAGAAAAAGAGAGAAAAATCGTATCTATTACTCTGCCTTCTGTTTGAAGATAATTAAGTTCCAAGGTTCTGAAGCAACGTTGACTGTGTTACAGGATGTCCTCCACACCATAAAATGAAATTAATCAGTCATTGCCATATTAAGTGAAAACTAATTAGTTGCAGGCAAAACACTGTACTTTCATTAGTCATGTCAAGATGCAAATGGGAAGATATGTATCTTCACATAAATGTTCAGAGATAAACAAAATAATTAAATTCATTGCTGAAACAAAATAATTAAATTCACTGTTGTCATGCAGCAGATATTCTCTTAAGTCTATGATATTTTATGATAGTACACAGGTTCTATCTGTATTTTGTCTCTGATGATAGGAGAATTTAATTTTTGTTAATCTGGGGTGCTTTGGTTCAGGCAGTGTCTCAAGAAAACATCTGTTCTTATGCTTAGTACAAGCAGTCCATTTAAATCTCACTGGCTGCAAGTTTATCTTTGTTTTAATAATGTTCCCCTGAGGAATATAGTACACAATCTGATCTCAATTTTGCTAGTGTCTGTCAGGATGGCTCCAATGAGGTCACTTTTGTTCCAGTTCTAGTCATTAGACTAAAGTTTTGCTGTAAAATATTTTCAAGGGATTTCACTAACTAGTGTAAAAGCAAACTTCATTCTGATCATTTAATTTTGGAAATGTTTCTAGCAACAGAAAACCACTTAAAAATCACTGGTTAATTCAAATGGGTGGAAAATTTAATCGACTTAATTTTTTGCTACCGACTTGAAGGAATGCAAAGTGGGAAGGGATGCCCTGCTACATTTGAGTGGTAGTGATGTACACAGCCTGCTCTGCATAGGTGTGAACTCCTGCACAGCTTGAAAAACAACAAAAAATGATGTTCAGCATGTCTACCCTGTAGAGTTTGCAGTCTAAAATGTACATCTTCAGCTACTATTCATTCATACAGATGGACAGCAGCTGGGAGTGGAAGACTAGAATTATAGGATCATAGAATGTTTTTTGTTGGAAGGGACCTTAGAGATCATCTAGTTTCAACTCCCCTGTGTGGGCAGAGACACTTCCCACTAGATCAGGTCCATCCAACCTGATCTGTGAGAAACAGGATTTAGAGTGGCAGTGGGACATAAAGGACAACATTCTTGGAAGATGCTAGACTGAAAGGATTTGACCTCACATAAGGGATATATAAGGGGAGACATGGTGAAGGTGTACAAATCAGCAAGTATAATGAATGGGGATGTTTTCTGTTCACCCTCTTGAAAACTGGACTGCATTCAAGTAACAAAACTAAGCAAAGGAAACAAGACATCACATTTAGTATTTCAAATCAAAAGCTTTGTAAGCTTCAAAAGATTAGATGCTTACAGAGGAATATTTCTGACAATAGTAATGAAAATGAAAACAAACTAACTTCTTGTTATAAGAAAAGTAATAAGGAAGGAATTTGTTTTCTGTGTTTGGTAAGCCTTGCAACTGGCAATGCAGGGCTTCCTGCATGTGTTCCAAGACACAGACAAGATTTCAGGCTAGGTTCTCCACTGCCATGATTCACCAGTATGGTTTTTGCAGATAAAGTTCAGGGAAATGATAAAGATTCTGTCTGCATTATAGCAGAGTTGGATAGCTGTTGCTGGCTTCGCTGTTATCACTAGAAACTTGTTCTGAAGTTAGATTTTTGAAAGTCTTTTCATGCAGTGGATAAATGTGCTTTCATCATGTTATCGACTCATAGTCTGGAATGTAAAATGCTGTATATTCTTTGTTGCTAAGGAATACTCCCTTTATAGTTAGAAAAAGACTGTTTCAGCATTTGCTGAAGACAGTATATTTTCCCTCCAACTTATGTTAGCTGTGTCTTCAGGATCTGGGAACAACAATGTAAATTTTTTTTAAAATGTGTTTTCTTCACAGTCATCAAACATGTTAGTTATGAACAGTTCAAGAAAATCAATGGAGGTGACAGTGGGGAAAACACAGAGCAGCATGTGGGGGGCAGAGGAGAACTATAATCAAACCCTCAAACAACCCAGAAGCAAGCATAGAGAAAAAGTATGAAAAGATGTAGCCCCTATTTGACTGTACGCTGCAGGATCAATAACTGGGATTTGCACAAATGTCTTTATATGGATTAAAGTCACCTGTCAGTAAAAAAAGTAAATTGCAGATCCTCCTGAAACAGCTATTATGTCGAAAGACAGTAACAGTGCTGAACCTGTAGAAATCCTAAAGTCTACAGTCCATGTGAAAGAACCACCCTGATCCAGCAGCACGCACTTACATGAGCTCCTCAGCACCTCTGTGTGAATCTATCATATAAAGACTTCAGCAGGATTACAGCTCAGAAGAAAATGCAGGAACAGGAAGGTGTTAGGACCTAACCCAGTCTGTGCAACTGGGAAACATCCACCACTTTGCAACACAAAGTGTTTGATCCTGCATTTGTCAGAACTTCAGTTTCCATGTTTCCTGGTAGGGGTTGATGGTACCAAAGGCTACAACCCACCTCTTGCTCCTATTGTGATTATTTTGGGAAGAGGGAAGCCTGGGTTTAGAATCTTTAAAAGTGGAGGAGATAGCATGGTACTTGAATATTTGCTTTGTACTGTATGAGTGCATAAATAGAATTTAATACTTAAGGTCTGCACTGTAGAACAGGACATCTTTCAGTCTGTAATATAGGATGATGTTTCACAAATAATATTTTTACATTTATTCCCTGTAAGAGGCTTAAGCTTAAAAATAACTTGGCTTTGAAACATTTTAGCTACTTTGCAAAAAGAAACCTTCAGTCATTGAAAGTCAATAGAAAGGGCTGCTTCAAATACATTGCAGATAGAACTAACACTAGAGGCAATATAGGCCCACTGCTGAATGAGGTGGGTGCCCTGGTGACAGAGGATATAAAGAAGGCAGAGGTACTGAATGCTTCTTTGTCTACACTGCTGCAGACCCTTCTCAGGAGCCCCAGATCCCTGAAGCCCCAGAGGAAGTCAGGATAAAGGAGGAGTTTGCCTTGGTCGATGAGGACTGGGTTAGGGATGTTAAGCAATCTGGACATCCATAAATCAATGGGTCCTGATGGGGTGCACCCATGGGTGCTGAGGGAGCTGGCAGAGGTCATTGCTAGGCCACTCTCCATCATCTTTGGTAAGTTGTGAGGAACAGGAGGAGTGCCTGAGGACCGGAGGAAAGCAAACATCACTCCAATCTACAAAAAGGGCAAGAGGGAGGACCTGGGTAACTATAGACCGGTCAGCCTCACCTCCATCCCTGGAAAGGTGATGGAACAATTTATTCTTGGTGCTATGTCTAGGCCTATCAAGGTTGAGGGGGTCATTAAGAGCAGTCAGCATGGTTTTACCAAGGGGAAGTCATGTTTGACCAACCTGATAGCCTTCTATGAGGATGTAACTAGGTAGATGGATGATGGAAGTGCAGTAGATGTGGTTTTATCTTGATTTCAGTAGAGCATTTGACACCGTCTCCCACAGCATCCTCGTAGCTAAACTGAGGAAGTGTGGTCTGGATGATGGGGCAGTGGGGTGGTTTGTGACCTGGTTGAAAGGAAGAAGTCAGAGAGTTTGGTCAGTGGGACAGAATCTAGTTGGAGGTCTGTGACTAGTGGAGTCCCTCAAGGGTCGGTCGGTACTGAGACCAGCATTATACAGTATTTTCATCAACGACCTGGATGAGGGAACAGAGTGTACCCTCAGCAAGTTTGCTGATGACACAAAACTGGGAGGAGTGGCTGACACACCAGAAGGCTGTGCTGCCATTCAGCAAGACCTGGACAGGCTAGAGAGCTGAGTGGGGAGAAACCTGATGAAATTCAACAAGGGCAAGTGTAGAGTCTTGCATCTGGGAAAGAACAACCCCATGTACCAGTACAGGTTGGGGGCTGACTTGCTGGAGAGCAGTGTAGGGGAAAGAGACCTGGAGGTCCTGGTGGACAGAAGGATGACCATGAGTCAGCAATGTGCCCTTGTGGCCAAGAAGGCCAATGGCATCCTGGGGTGTATTAGAAATGGTGTGGTTAGTAGGTCGAGAGAGGTTCTCCTCCCCCTCTGTTCTGCCTTGGTGAGGCCACATCTGGAATATTGTGTCCAGTTTTGGGCCCCTCAGTTCAAGAAGGACAGGGAACTGCTTGAAAGAGTCCAGCGCAGAGCCACAAAGATGATTAAGGGAGTGGAACATCTCCCTTATGAGGAAAGGCTGAGGGAGCTGGGTCTCTTTAGCTTGGAGAAGAGGAGACTGAGGGGCAACCTCATTAATGTTTATAAATACGTTAAGGGTGAGTGTCAGGAGGACGGAGCCAGGTTCTTCTCTATGATGTCCAGTGACAGGACAAGGGGCAATGGGTGCAAACTGGAGCATAGGAAGTTCCACGTAAATGTGAGGAAAAACTTTACCGTGAGAGTGACAGAGCACTGGAACAGGCTGCCCAGGGAGGTTGTGGAGTCTCCTTTGCTGGAGACATTCAAAACCCACCTGGATGCGTTCCTATGTGATGTACTCTAGGTGACCCTGCGCTGGCAGGGGGGTTGGACTAGATGGTCTTTCAAGGTCCCTTCCAACCCCTAAGAGTCTCTGATTCTGTGATATCAGGTAGAGTACTTTTTAAAATTTCTGATTTATCAAATGCATCATATGTGATTATGGTATAAATTGTTAGCATAGTCATAGAATCATAGAATCATAGTGTTACAGGTATGATCATAAAGAAGCAAGAATGACTACGTTAAATGTGAACAGCAAACCCCTGAAATGTTTTACCCTGGGTTATTCTTTCTTGATGCACAAGCTTGTCCTCGCTGCATCTGCTCTTGTGCCTGTTCTTTGTATTGGATACATGAGATCCTGATCTCCTGCTCCCCTGGTCTTAGTCTGCAACTTGTGGAGTGTATTGCTTCAACCCATCAATGCACAGAGCATTTTAGCTTAAAAAATGCAAGGCACACTTTTAATGTTGCCAAGGTCAGCTGCAATGTTCATATTCTTTAAGTTTAGCATACATTTAAACATATTGGTGGATCAAACAGTTGCTCTGAGAATGTAAAAAGTGATCAATCTGTCCTGGTTAATACTACTGGGAATTCTGGAGGTACCATGACAAATTATTTCATTAGAGAGAGAAACAGCAGTGGGTTGTTTCAACAGCCGAGATGCAACTTAACTCGAAAATATGGTTGACTTCAACTATCTTAGAATGTGTGGCACAAAACCAAAAGAGCATAAAATGAGCATAATCCAGGAAAAAAAGTAAATCTGGAAGTGAGAATAGTATTTCTGGACCTTGGGGTAAAGCGATCACAGTGGGAAGGTAAGAACAAATGCTTCACTCTTAAAATTGGTGCAGTAGCTTTATTGAAGGAGATTATGAATGGTTTTGATTTTAAAGTACTGAATGAGGCGTCTTTTCCAGTCTGGTGTTTTTAAAACAATATCTGGTACCATCTTTGCCATTGGTAAAGGGACTCAACTATTTGTTTTTTGCCTAGATTTTAGTTTGGCTTTAAGAGCAGCATTGAAGAGAGTGTATTTAAAAATTTTTCAAAGAAACATTTTCACCTAATTGGCAAGAGTTTATATTTGTAGGGATTATTTTGAATGTTGAAGTGCTCTAGTTGACATAGTACAAAGCGTGGGTTTCTTCTCCGTTTTGTGTGGAGAAGAACACAATTAATGGTTATTGAGCAGTTGAATGTTGAATGTAAAATGTGAAGTGATCCTTAGGAAGAAGACTCTGTCTAGGGACCAGCTCCAGTGTTTCAGCAAGGCAGCCTGTGTAAGGATAAATAAACAAAGCCTTGTATAGTATGTTTTTTCTGTTAATATGTTTATTTTCAGTTTGTGTAAGCAAATTTGAATGTGTGGTATATTCGGTAATGTAGCCCTTGTGTTATCATTCATATAACAATAGAAACATGCACAATTTTGAATTTACATATATTTCAGCATTCTTGTTGCTAAGCATGTTAATACTGATGCTAAGTCTCCAGGTTAAATACTGAACTTTATCTGTGTTTCGTCTCTGATGATAGGAGAATTTGATTTTTGTTAAGCTGGGGTGCTTGGAAGTGACTCAAGAAAACATCTGTGCTTAATGCTTAGTACAAGCAGTCCATCTAAATCTCACTGGCTGCAAGTTTATCTTTGTTGTAATAATGTTCCCCTGAGAAATACCTGTTCTCACAATTTTTTCATGTCTGTCAGGATGGTTCCAACGGCTAGAACTGAAACAAAGGTTTTGCTGTAATATATTTTCAAGGGATTTCACTAACTAGTGTCAAAGCAAACTTCATTCTGATCATTTAATTTTGGAAATGTTTCTAGCAACAGAAACCCACTTAAAAATCACCTGTTAATTCAAACGGGTTGAAAATTCAATCGACTTAGTTTTTTGCTACTGACTTGAAGGAATGCAAAGTGGGAAGGGATGCCCTGCTACATTTGAGTGGTAGTGATGTACACAGCCTGCTCTGCATAGGTGTGAACTCCTGCTAAGTCCCCGGGTTATTTTGTTGCTATATAGAAAGCCTACTGTAATTTAAACAAAGAATTCCTGAATTTGGGCATCGCTTAATGTATTTTAAATCTTCTTTTTTTAATGTGCAATTAAAACCCCAAGCAGACTGGACTGCTGAAGTAGAGAGCAAAAAAATGTAATTATTTTGTCCCCAAATACTGACAGGCATCACTTAATAAACACATTAGAGAAGCTAACAATATGGCCTGTGTATTCTTGTTCAAAATGGTTTTCCTCCTTTTCCCACTAACAGAGACCATGAGACAGTAAAGCTCTACAAATTTACAGACAGCAAGGTGTGAATTCGTGAGTTGAAAGCTTGCCTAAAGTCTTAAAACCCAGTTCTTTATAAGGTTGACATATGGAGAATAGGGAAAGAATGAGGAAGAGATAGCTGTCAAGGGAAACAGTTATAATTTAATTACTTGGTGCTTAGTAAATAGGAATTTGAAGAGGGTGTTGAAGGGTCAGAGCAAAAGTAGTTTGGGAATTCAATTTCCATTTTGAATGAAGATTCCCTGGTAACTTCTGAAAGTGGCTCTGAAGCACTGTTTAAAATTTTACTCTAAGCTTTCTTGTGCATTAGTTGTTCCATGAAGAGGAAATAGATAGTGAACTTTTTAAAGTTGATAATTTCCTGATGACATAATATTTATAGCTTTATTCCAGACATCCTTGCATATGACTTTATTGTGAGATGGACTAAGAGTAGTTTCAGCTATGTTGGAGTCTGGGTATGATTTTATAGGCAAAAAACATGAATCCGGACTTCTTAGCTCAGAACAGGATCTCTTAGCTCTCCCATGAACCAGTAAACAAGTGTTTGTCATTATCCCCTGGCTAACATCAGTCCTCAAGAGTTGGCACTGGGTGGATGTAATCTACTTACATTATTGGTGAGATAAAGGTTCTTAAATATTGAGCTGTAATACAGACACATGTACTGTCTAAAGGAAGGGTAGGAATAAAGATTTAAATGAATAAAGATGTTCTGAATAATATCATAGAATCCTAGAATGGTTTGGGTTGGAAGGGACCTTAAAGATCATCTAGATCCAGCCCCCCTGCATTGGCAGGGACACCTCCAACTAGACCAGGTTGCTCAGAGCCCCATCCAACATGGCCTTGAACACTTCCAGGGATGGGGCCTCCACAACTTGCCTGGGCAACCTGTTCCAGTGTCTCACCACTCTTGAGGTGAAGAATTTCCACCTAATGTCTAAAGGCAAAGAAGGTCAAGGAGGGCAAGGAAGAGGAACAGGACAATCAGAGGCATAGCAAAAATGAGGAAGAAGAGGACAGTGAGCATGATGACAGTGAAGAGCCTGCCTGTTCGGAGATGCTGGGTGCTGCACTTGGCTCCAAGGAAGAGGGTGAGGCTGAAGAGCATATACCTATTGCATCCAATACGAATCTAAATCTGTGAATCCCTCCCCAAAACACATCTTGAGTTCCTATCAGCCCGTCTTTTGCCTTGTTCTTTTTTAAAGCAATAGGTTTCTGTGATAACTTTTTCAACAAATTATGAGAAGCTAATGTAGAGCAGATGGTTAACCAGTGCTGAACCAGGGGTGCAACTGTTGGACAGCATTCCTTGTGAAGGAACGAACACGGACAAATGTAGCCTGCACTGCAGAAAATCAGAGCAGGACTGGATTAATCATCACACTGTGTATCAGGAGGAGGCCAGTGCAAGCCCAATTCAATTGAGTTTCAGCATGTCACAGCTCTCCAAGCCAGAGTGTCTGTAATTAAATTCAAAAATCAATGTTAATGCTCAGCTGGGTCACACAGCTCAAATCAGAAGATAATCAGGAAGTGCTGGAAAATTAAAGGTTTCATAGAAATATTCTGCTGGCTGTGTTGCAATCCATCAATGTTCTTCAGTAATGCTTTTTCAGAACAAGTACTACACGGTGGTGTAATACAATTAGGACTGTGTGACACTTTCCAAGGACAGGTGCCACTAGGCTTATTCATGTGTAATAGTAGAGCAGAATACGGGTGCAGTGGGGTGTTGCATCATCCATGGATTGTAAGTTTCCAAGCTAGAAAAAGATGGCGTATTGGTATCTCAGCTTTTGGCCACCCCTCAGAGCTTGCAGTAATTTAGACTTTTAGAGTGACATGAATGTCCCAGCAGTTCTGAAAGCAGTGTAGGTCACACCATGGTCCTGCCATGGTCCTGCTTTAGGAATTGCATGATCTATATCATACCTCAGATGGAAAGAAAATTAGAATCTCCTTACATATGCTGATCCACTGTGAGCATGATTTCATGGGATGATATTTATGGCACCAGGGGATGATGATGTCATTTACACTGGCTCTCTTCGCTGACATTTCTGTAATGATTTTAGTATAAGTGAGAATATTTCATCAAGAAAGATTCTACATGTAGATTGCACACAGACAAGTCTTGTTTGGTAAGACCTATGAGCCAGAGAAGCAATAATTCCTTCCTAATTTAGGCATTATTTAGGAATCTGTCCCTCTAGTCCCAAAGCAGGCTGACTCATCTGAGGTTTTCTTTATTCTCAATCCACTAAGGTTCTGCCCTGGTACCATGTGGTGCACACACAAGCTTTTTGTAAAATGGATAATTTTTCTGTTTTTCAGATGTGAAGTTTTCAGGCTAAATTTGTGAATCTCCATAAGGATTATGAACTGAAAAGTTAGGAAAAGAGTGCACAGGTGGGCTTCTGTTTGCAGATTTAAGTTAGCTTAAATAAAGTAGACAAATACTAAGCACTAAGATCCAAATACTGTGTCCCTGCTTTCAGCATGTCTGGCAGTGATGAGTTGACTGTTGTGCTCCTGGTATGGCAAAGGAATGTAGTAACAACCCTTTGGAAACCATCAGGTTCACTGTTGTTGCTCACTATTCCTAGGTCTATGGAAGGCTTCTGTGCAAGTGGCACGGAAAGGCTGCCATGTGTTATCAATAAGCCATTAATAGAGACCTACTTTACAAGCATCTCTCCATGGCTTGGAAAATGTGACTTGGAACTGTATGGAGGTGGACAGTCCAAGTGAAAAATCTAAACAGAACTGTCAGCCAATCTGAAATGCTAGGGATGTTCATGGTCGCAGTGTGAAGCTGGCCAGAAGTCCTTCAAAGATCCTGAATAAACCATTACAACAAGTAGAAATTTGCCAACAACAACAAAAATACCAACATGACCTATCCTATTTTCTGGTAGTACAGAAATTATGTTTCTGCTTATATAGTTGGCATCTTTTTAATTTAGCTTTCAAGGGCTACAGCAGAGATGTGAGTGCCCCGTGTTCTGACCCATTCTTTCACCCACTCAGCAACTCAGCCGTGAAAAATTGCAGAAGGCTTGTGTTAAACCTTTTCTCAAATTCACAGCTATTTGAAAGGCAGAAGCATCAGAGTTGGCTGGTATTTGGAACCTTCTCAGTTGGGATGTGTCTTGCTTGGAACCAAAGCCTAGGGTGTCAAGGCAGCATCAGAAACCACACACATGTACCGGGGCAGTGCAGGCATGTTTCCAAGGGAGACAGCTGGCATAAGGCTCTGAAGCTTAGGTGCTTATGAGCTGCTCTGAGTGCTGTGTACTTCTCTCTCCAACAGTGGCTATACTGAATCAGCACAGACCAGTCTAGGATTTTTCAGTAGTCCATTACTGTTTTCAGTAATTCCCAGTGACAGGGCAAGGGGCAACAGGCTCAGGCATGAACATAGGAAGTTTCATTTAAATATGAGAAAAAAAACTTATTTACAGTGAGGGTGACAGAGCACTGGAACAGGCTGCCCAGGGAGGTTGTGGAGTCCCCTTCTCTGGAGATATTCAAGACCTGCCTGGATGCAGTCCTGTGTGATGTGCTCCAGGTGATCCTGCTTTAGCAGGGGAGTTGGACTAGATGATCTCTAGAGGTCCCTACCAACTCTGGCAATTCTGTGATTCTGGGACTATGAGGATTGTAGTATGTTTTCTTGTTTCTTGTTGGTGTCTTTGCAATGTTCTAGGGTAAGGAAAACTAAAAAATGGTAAGGAAAACTAAAAAGTAAATGAGAAGCCTAAGTGAAGTGCCTGTGAAGTGGTCATTTCAGCCTCTGAACCAGGTGATGGTTGACACTTCCTGTAGAGGAAAAACAACAGTGTGATGTGAAAGGGAAAGGAGGTTCTTGTTCTGTAAAATCTTACCCTCAAGCTGAATCTGAAGATTGTGATTAGCTTACAAATCTGCCAGCACCTGTAAGTGTATCTGATTAGTTAACTCCCACAGACCCTACACATTTCCTAGGAATCAAACAGCTCTCATAACCAGATGCTTCTTTTACCTTCCCTTTTGGTTTAATTCTCATCTGTCATGTTTTTTCTTTGCTTGCATAAGTCTCTTGGTTGATTTGATTTTTCCTTGCCTCCTAGCCATGTTCTCATTTGTTATATTCACTTTTTTTGGCATTTGCGTTGGTTAAATTGTATTCTATCTCTGACATTCCAGGCTGTTTGCACATAGTTGCATGATCTGGTTCATCTCTCTGCCTGCTCCTCTACCTCTTTATTCACTCTGGGTGGTCCTCAGTGTTTGCAGCTCTATCAGCCACTGTTTCAAATGTCAAGCTCAGTTCATGTTGTACAGAACTTTTTCCTTCTAATATTTGCTCTGCTGATTCTTGGGCACTTTTTTAGAAAAAAGTAACAGTTGTCCTTTTACTTTCTCCTGTATCTAGCTTACTCTGGCATTGCTGCAGTAGTTTTGTTGCCTTGAACAAGTAATACTTACTTTATACACATTTTAGTCCCGTAATGATCTTGAACTCCTCATGTATATATATAGTAATCTAGCTATCTAACCCATTTACTTTACCCATGATTTTCAAGAAAGTACCTCTTCTGCAGAATTGAAGCTGTCAAGGCTTCCACAAGGAAGTGAAAGAGCTAACTCAGTACCTGTCTTTAGAATTGACCCATTAGGACAGCATCTCACAAAACTAGAGACTGGTTACACTTCAGGCATGCTCTGGTTGATGTTAATGGCACTAATTTAGATACTCTCAAGTGTTCCGTAATGTCTGTTGTATTTTAATGTCTGGTGCCTCTTACTCCATACTTACACTGGCATTGCTGCTGTATTTCCACTGGGAGGAACAGGCATTGAACAGTGGCCTTTAAACACAACTGTGAGAAAAGAGGAATCATAAATAAGCATTTGTTAAGTACAATGTCAACAGTGAATTATTTTTTTAGTAGAAGTCTAGCAATGTGTTACCAGATTACTTGAAATGGATTTATTTAGACAACTAAAGCAACAAGTAAAACCAAAGCAAAAATTATCCATGCATAATTGAAGTTGTTAACTGAAATTCATAGAAAATCTACAGAATTCTTTTAAACTCTTTTCCCTTACACTCTGAACTGAAAACTTGACGGCAGACTGCTGGCAGCTTCCTGCTGCTCAACCTGTAACTAGATTTTCAACTTATCTCCCTCTCCCTATTTCTTCATCCTGGTTTGCTTACACAGAGCTGGGAATTTTGCAGTTTTAAAGAAAAAAAAGAAAGTATTATTTAATAGAAAGAAATAATTTCTTTCTATTAAAAAAAAAAAAATAGCCCATACTGTAGCTGTTGGTACATGGTAGTCTGCTGAGTTTTACTGACCTTTACTTTCTTTTCTCCTCAGCAATACATTCAGAAAATTAACTAAAGATTTAGACATACGAGACCTACAAATGCTCTGTGATGAGCTGAGAAGACCATAAAGCCATAAGACATAAATTTTACACTAACTGGAAAAACTTGACTATATTTTCTGTCTTCTTGACTCTTAACACCTCATTGAAGTAATCTTTCAGTTGTTTATGCTGTCTATTTTTGCATCACAGATGAACCAACAGTTTCTAGCAAGTCGCCTCAAATAACTTGAACCATGCCTTCATTTTAGTTTAAATGTGCCTTACTTATAAGTTCTGGATTCTGAACATTATGTTGGCTTTGTCTCAGTCAGGAGGATATTCATTAAAATAAACTGATACTTATCATTGTGATTAACAGTGACCATATCCAGGCTAACAAAAGTAAATAGAATATTAATAGGGTAACTTGATGTAGCAATAGTAATGTAAGTGAGGACCTGGAGGAGCTAAAAAAAATTAGTACTGCATGTAATTTGTGGATAAATTGCATCCTGTAATGCACGCTTATGAAAGTTGACATCTCCTGCTAAAATTGTTACCTACTGTCATTCCGTGTTGACATCTGCCCTGATCATACGGGTCAACTGAGACCATGCTTTACTTTGCAGAGGGTAGCTCAAGTATGTTAAAACACAGATGTATGGACTTGATGGATGGAGGGCATTTAAATTGTGCAACACAGTAGGTAAGCTAGCACTCTATCAGCAAAGCATCCATTCATAGGTCTTTAACTAGGGCACCACATTTTAGCTAGCAGTACTGTTTATCACTCCTCATGTATTAGGAATCTTCTGATTTTTCTGAGGTCTGACAGCCTGCTGTTTCACAACCTCTACTAGGGTCTCAATCTTACTGGAACAACTGAATGGAGCAAGTTTTCTGCAAAATAGCAGGACAGGGATATGCTAATTCATAGATGCAAAATGAAGTGACAGCAACTCAAGTGTGTTTCAGAGACTTTGGTCCCATGGAAAAGCTGTGTATATTTGAAATGTAGGGCAACAGGATGGAGTGTAGATGCCCGAGGTGAGGGAGGCAGACCTTTTAAAGGGCCATGAAGTAAAGTTTTGTGGTAGATGTGAAGTCCTCTGTGTGAACAACACCTGGGCATTCTGGAAGCAAGTAGAAGCAAGGATTTAGCGGTTCTTCTGCTCTATTTAACTGGCCTTACTTTATGTACTACCAAGGAATTGTTTATTTTAACCCCTGGTGCTATTCACAGGCTGTTCATGGTAAAAGAAAAAGATTTACTAAGCAAATCATGAATCTGTATCCGTGACTTCTCTTAACAAAGCATAAGCTACAATTCCATAAATGTGACCCACAGGATTTCAGCATGTCTTTCTCTTAGCATCTCACTAGTCATAGGCTACTTGGCTCCCTGTGGGTTCTTGCTGTTTGCAGTATCCTTAATTTGGGATGTTACAGCACAAAGAGTAACACAAGTGATAATGGAGTTGATTAACAGTACAGAAGAAATCGTTTGTGAAGGATATTTTACATAGTGGGAATTATCTTAAGCCTTCATATTCATATTTATAATTTTATACATGTGAAGTAGTAATTTGTGTCTTGAAACTGTTGCTCTTACGTGTACTTTATAACTTGTCTTGACCATCACAACTTCAGCAGCAGCGTGGGTGCTTACAGGTTCTGCTGATGCCCCCATGTGGAGGTCGGGCTAGATCACTCTAGTCTGCAGCTGAAGACATGGTTGAGATTTACTATTAATTTATTTAATAATTTATTTCTTTAACATCCATTAATGGGAAAAAAAGTTTGACTATGTGGGATACCAAAAGTATTTTTTAACTATGCCTTCCATTCTCTGTGAAGTAGTGCTTGACTATCCCTTTGTTGTCTCCAGCATTTGAAACTATTGTTGGTATATTTGGAATATTTTTGTAGGATTCCTGAGACCCAAGAAAGTTTTCATTCCATTATTAATGCTCTAATAATAACTATGATATAATGATGGCCTAATTGGTTTGCCAACATAGAGTAACCTAAACCTCATGCACTGATTTTTCTGCTCCTGTGGATGGAAAAATAATTGTATTGTAGCTATCTCAGAGTCCACGTACACCCCTGAGTCACTGAAGGTTACTGCAGAGATGCTGAAGCAGTCTTTAAATGTGACTGCTCAGATACTGGGACCCTGCTAGCCACGGTAACAGAGACCTTAGGTGTGGCTGATTTGTCTTGCTTCTTGGCAGGGCAAGTTAACTCACACAAAAGTCTTCAGCATAAAAGATATCCTAACACTGAACCATGTTCTCCAGTGTTCCTTAGATCATTGTCATCAACTAAGATTTCAAAAGGCAATGTCAGATGAGTTGAGCCTACCAATAGTATAAGCCCACAGCAGTGCTGAAGCAGCTGTTCCTTTTGACCATGTAAACACTATACCTTGTAGCTGGGGCACTCAGAGAACCCAAATTCCAGTTCTTGTTCCAAAGATCCCTTGCACGGACTTTTCTAATGAGACAGAAAAAAGCCTCCTGCTGATGGTGGAGCTTGACACCTAAGACAGCCCACTTCCCACAAAAGTGTCTTGGCCACTAATGCAAAACTATGCTGTCAGGGTTAATGGACAGGTGGCAGTGTTAAGTTTGTGGCTTTCACAGTTACTTCTTGGTCATAGGTGCTTAAGTCCTGCTAAGTCAGGCACTTCACATCTTTTTTGTACCTCTGTCATGCACCCAGGTTTTCAAGTAGAACTACACAAAGATACCTAAATACTTTTCAGAGTTAGCCTCTTGCATTATTTGAGTGGATTTGAAAAACTGGTCTTAGGTCTCTGATGGTAAACAGAAAATGATAACTCCTCCTCCTTTGAGTTTGTATGTTTTACAGAACAACAAGTATTTTCTAGGTCAGAGGGAAAGCTTTGCTCAGACGTCTTAGTTGTGGAACAAATAGATTGGCTTCCATATCTAATATGGACATTTTTAAATACCTACTTAATTTCCTTCATGATATTATTTGATCTTACAATCATTGGCCTTGAATCAGTGGGAAATTACAGTTGTTAGAACCTGCTAATTAACATGATTAACTGAGCATGTAGTGCAGATAAGGACATTTGTTTGGTCTCATGACAGCTGGTCACGGCCTACAGTAAGTGTGTGTCTAGGATGGAGATTGCTGCTGACTAAATGAAGTAACATTGCTAGTTAAGCTAGATGATGGGAACATTAACAGTATCCAGAGCACTCCAGCATTGTTTGTGCTTGTATACCTCCACACCAAGTGCCTGCCACTGTTTTATTCATAAGTTATTTGGGATTTTGTGCACAGGAACTGAAAAACCAGTGAATCCCAGTGCTTGTAAATGAAGATATTTCTTAACATTTTCAATCTTGTTTCCTGTTTTGTTTTGCCTTTTTATTTTTTTATTAGGAAACTGAATTTACCTGGCAGACTGAGCCCTGGAGTGTTTAGTCATGCTTTTCTTTTGCAATAGATCACAGAATCACAGAATGGTGGGGGTTGGAAGGGACCTCTGGAGATCATCTAGTCCAACTCCCCTGCTAGAGCAGGATCCCCCAGAGCAGATTACACAGGAACATGTCCAGGAAGGTTTTGAATGTCTCCAGGGATGGAGACTCCACAACCTCCCTGGGCAGCTTGTTCCAGTGCTCTGTTACCCTCAGAGTAAAGAAGTATTTTCTCATACTCAGGTTAAACCTCCTGTGTACCAGTTTGTGACCACTGCCCCTTGTTCTGTCACTGGACACCACTGAGAAGAGTCTGGCCCCATCCTCCTGACACCCACCCTTTAGCTATTTATAAGCATTGATAAGTTCCCCCTCAGCCTCCTTTTCTCCAAGCTGAACAGACCCAGCTCTCTCAGCCTGTCCTCAGAGAGCAGATGGTTCAGTTCCTTAATCATCTTAGTGGCCCTGTGCTGGACTCTCTTCAGTAGTTCCTTGTCCTTGAACTGGGGAGCCCAGAACTGCACACAGTACTCCAGGTGAGGCCTCAGCAGGGCAGAGTAGAAGGGGAGGATAACCTCCCTTGACCTGCTGAGATGACAGAGAATGTACCTTTACACATTGAATTTTCTGGAAACATCTAGAGACCATTATAAAATTTTTTTCTTGACTTGTGGTTGATAGCTGATCAATGCTCTGATCCGTATTGTGTGAGCTTGCTTCAGAATTCCCATTAGTCCTGTGCATTTTGGATTTCAGCTGGGCTAGGGTTGCTGGGCTATAGTATTAATTAACAGTTTTCACTGTCTTCTAAAATAAATTACTTCTTTTTATTCTTTGTAATGTCAAAAAGATAAAACCTGGGAAAAAAAGTAAACTGTAATATAGGCATGAAGTTCCACAGCATTCTTTTCTTATACATTTTAAATTGGATCGTGCTCATAAAGCAATGATATTTAATTAGAAGGTTTACTTTCTGTTTATACTGAAAGCACATGGCATAAAAGATTTAAAATACTCTACTTATTTCACCTGTAAACACAGATGACTCAAGAGAATTTCTGATTATCGAATATGAACACTAATAATGTGAGAGGGCAAATGTGTCTAAAATAATGATGAATATTTGGCTAAATAGCCAATATCTGCTTCCATTTGTGGTACTGATTTTCACTAGAAAATGGATTTCTGCAAACTGAAGTGCTAAAATAGCTTAGAAACAGATGTTGTCACTTCAGTTATCACCTTACTCAATTTAGGCTAAAAATCCCCAGCTATTTTTTAGTAGAAAAACTCAGACAAGCTGGAGAATACAGCAAGTATAAGCAAAATTAAAGCCTCGTATGTCCAGGTTTTATTTTTCTGTGTATGCTTTTTTTTTTTCCTTCTAGGAAGAAAATCTTATAAAGCTTCTCCCGATTTTTGTTTCCTCATTCTTTTTTCATCTCCCTCTTGCTCTTTTGTTGTAGATCTGAAATATATTTTGGAACAGGACATATACCTGTGCATAAGAAGTGAAAATTTCTATGCCTAAGTAAAGAAGTTATTGGTGCACACCTCTGAAAACAAGTTACAGCTCTCAGATTATGCATAATTTAATACGGTGGATACAGGGATTACAGTAGGCAGACAAATACATACAGTGCCTGAGAACTTGTGTTTCTTTAGTCTGTCATCTAGGACCTGAGCTAAGCTGGTACAGCTACAGAGGGCAGAACAGCTGGGAATTTGGAACATCACATGTGACAATGGTGGGGCAGGTGGGTTTACACTGCTTGGAGCAGATGTTCTGTGGCCTGAGAATGTGTTTGGTTCAGTGTATGCTGACTAGGAAGCTGTTCTAGACATGAGAGGCCTAGTGCCAAGCTCACTTTACAGGAGTTTTTACATTGGTAAAATCCATGAACTTGTGTAGACTCACACCTGATTTACTACCACATGCCAGCTGATGTAGTTGAGGAAGGAACAAATTTAAAAGTGAGTGCAACTGGGCCAAGGAAAAGCTTGTAGACCAAATCTAGGCCAAGTCATTGCGCAGTGTCTTGAAAGGAAAATACAGAAACTCAGGTTCTTCCTTTCTCTCTTTGATGTGTGCTCTGTGCTTTTGAGAGTGGCTAACGAGCTCTGTGTAATGCTGCCAATATATAATGTTGCTGATTTTGCACAGAATTACAATATATGACCCACCAAAAGGATCAGGCTGAAGAAGAAATAATAGCAAAGAGGATAAGCAGCTCAGGCATTCATCTTTGTGCAGTATTGCTGGGTGTTCACCTTACTTTTGACCTTGGCATAATGGTTGATATAATTAATGCATATGGCAGATGCTGTAAGTGATGAAGGCATTCAAAAGGGATTTTTGTGTGGTGTGATTTAAAGAATGCAGTCATGGCATTCCCTGAATCTGACTAACAGGCATCCTCACTTAGCTTACAATTATATTTATCCATATTTCTGAGTTTGTAATTTTTAGTTCAAATTCCATAATTATTGGTCGATTATTTCAAGTTACTTTAGAGCCAAACAAAATCCCAGGTGATTTCAAAAACGGAATTCCACAGTAGTAAAACGTGAAGAAAGATGTTCCCAGATGGCAGCAAGTTCAGCATGTGGTCTCTAGGGTGGCTGGGAACAGAAGCTCTTGCTCTGTGGACACACTAAGCAAGTGGGGCTGGCTCAGCCTTGGAGAAGAGATGCTTCTGGGAGGACCTAAGAGCAGCCCCCCCAATACCTACAGGTTGATCACAAAGACAGAGCCAGGCTCTTCACTGTGTCAAATGGTGTTAGGACAGAAAACAACAGACACATTGCAACCAGAGAGTTTCAGACTGGATGTAGGGAGGAGCTCTCACCCCATGGGGCAGTGGTGCAAGCTGCCCAGGAAGGCTGGGCTGGCCCTCTCCTGGTGGGTTTTGAGACTAGTCTGGGCACAGCCCTCAGCAACCTGCTTGGACCATGTAGTTGGCTCTGCTGTGAGGAGGAGGTTGGTTTAGAGACTTCCTGAGCTCCTGCTTACCTTGGATTGTCCAATGATCACAAGATCCTATATCCACATTGTGTGTATGAACCAGGGCTCTGACCTATTAAGTCATCTCTCTTGGCCAGTATGTCCCAAAATTTCATTTGAAAAATAAAATTAAGCTGTTCAAGCTCACTTCCATGTGCTTTCTAAAGGAAGGAGAGGCTTGTGTTACTGCAGGCACAAACCGATTATTTGTCAAAGCTTGGGTATTGATCAGTTGGATCTTTGTAACCAAGTTCAGTAACCTTTGTAACCTTATCCAGTTGAGAGGCTCACTTAATAGTAATGAAGTATAATTTTAGAAGACTAATTTGGTGGGTTTTGGGGTTTCTGGACTGGGGTTTTCTTTTTTCCCCCTCCATCTAGTAGTAGAGAGTTAAATGTTTTTTATTGTAATTTTTGTGACTGGAGTAATTTTATAAACTTTCCTCTGAGTCATTATGCAGACACTTAGCGTAACAGCTTGGAAGGCTAGATTAGGAAGCTGGGCTACTCACAGTCATACTTGGACTTTCCCAGCTGTGAGAGTCCTGCTTTGACACAAGCTGTGGTCAGTCATAAAGGTCAGCATAGGGAATGCCATGACCCAGGCATGCTAATGAGATGGGGTGAATGTGAGTCCAAGTGGAGATTTGATATCTTCAGTGTGGATATAAAAAAAAAATGCAAATAATCACTCAGTGCTGTTTTTGCTACCGGGGTGTCCATACTTGTAGTAAAAGAAGGGAGCTTCAACTACATGCCACACCTGAACGTTGCATCAAAGTTGTTTTGATAACAGAGAACTGTGCCCCTTTATACAAGGTAAAGGTACCTCTTTGCATGTATTTCAAACCGATGTGATATAGTGTAGTTATAGAAATATGTATAACAATGAGATCGGTTGACTTGCATAGCTCTGATTAAGGCCTGGATTTATTTTTAAAAAATCATTTTCCCTTCTTAATTTCAGTATCCAACTTTTTACAGTAGAACAGTGAGCTGTTTCCCTTTTGTTCCCAGTGTGTGTTCTGTCCATCCTCTACATCCACACCATATCAATGGTTTTCCGTCCTTCACAGTTTGTGGAACGCCTGGATTCCTTAAAGCAGTACAAAATTTAATTTTACTTAGAAAGTTCTGATATGCTATACCTAGTAATCTTTCACAGATTCTGTAGAGGCAACTGCTGGACTTCTGTGGTCTTGCTTGGACCAGTACAGTGCAGATTAGAAAAACACTGCCAGATCTAGATTTTTTTTAAATCAATGGATCATGGTCAGACCTCAGATTTCACAGCAAATTTTGATGTGTCCTTAATACCAAGCTTTTTCTTTCCACTTAGGAGTGTAAAGATTTTATTATTTAACGTGGTATTATTATAAAGCAAATACAGACCATTTGATACAGCTGCATGAGAGAACCTCAGTTTTTAATCTCAGCTGTGGACCTTCTCTCTGCTGCTGCCACTTGGACACCCTGGTTCTCTTGCATTGCCTGACCTGCGTGCAACTTGCCTTTTCCATTCTATGCTGTGAAACTGCTTGCACCATTTGGCCTGCTTCCATAATCTGCCTGGCAATCAGGAGGTTAAAAGGACATGATTAGTCCCTAAATTTATCCCTTTAAAGCCTCAAAGAGGGACCATTAAAGGGAATTTGAATCCAAAGGGTTTGTTTCAGCTGGAAATTTCAAAGCTTTAATGTGCTAAGTAGGCATGCAATTTCCTATCCATGGCTTTTGCTAGCATGACTTTAAAAGCACAGCTAAAGTTATGAAGATTTTCAGTACCAAATTTCACATGCTTTCTTCTCACCCATTGTCAAATAAAGTATCCCATAGTCATGAATACAAAAGATGTCTTTTGCTTGCTTGCTTTTCTTTTTCAGTCTGCTCAATCAGCTCATTTTTGAGGAATGGATATGAGGAGAGAGATGTATAAGGTAGTCCCATTAGTGTACTAGGCACTTGCAGGGGGCTGCTTGTTACATTGCTAAATAAAAATGTAATTTGGGATGATTCTTCTGCTTCTTGTGGAACTACCCTCTGTTTGGCTGTTGCTGTATTATCTCTATCAGAATCTCTTTAGGCCTATACAATTACTTATTTTTGCCTTTGGAATAGAACAGATTGTACCAGATGACAACCTCTATGCATATATAATATATTGATATGTATATACTATGTACCAGGAGAAAAGTATAGATGTGTTAAATACAGCTTAATATTGATTTGTTTACTCAGTTATGCTATCAGTTCTCTTATTACTTTATCATTTGCATTCTTGATTGTGATAAATAATTTATAAGTAAACAGACTCTCACATACCTCCTTAATTTCTAGGACTTTAGATTTATCAAAGGTAAAATAAACTTTCCTTGATGTTAAAATTAGTCCTCTTGTTAAAATTTGAAATTGAGTCACTTAAGTTATAACAAATCAAGTACCAATGGGAAATAAATTTCCTATTCAGCTGAAATAGTAGGATAGGAAATGCCATGGTAATGTAAAGAGGTTCTGTCACACACTGTTCTTTAATTCTTAGCTGAAACACAAGAGCTGTACTTTTCAGAAAGTTTTACATAAACCTCAACTAAAGGGAAATAGCGTGTACAGTTCTGATAATTTCGTATAATTAAGTTTCAATCATTTTGAAACAGTAAATGAGAGGAAAAAAGAAATACTTATGCAAACAACAAAGATTAGAAGTAGTAAGGAGCACTTAAATGTATCTGAAATAAAACAAATAACATTAAAGAAATACAATTCTAGTATTCTTTAGTTTGCTTCTCATCTTTGCTGCTAGTGTACAAGATCTAAGATCATGTAAGATACCAGTACAATTCAAATGACTATGTATGTATTTAAAGGACTTAAGTTGTAGGTAGAAGTAACAACTTTTATAGTACCAAAATAGCTAAAAAGGTAAGCTTTCAGGCACCTAAAATAGGAGCCCCAAGCGTTAAAACATACTACACATGCTACACTTACTACAACTTGATTCGAGAGTAATTGCTCAGAGATTAATTAGATTTTAATCGTTAAACCGTCTCTGATAAAAGATCAGTTGGCACAGTTAAAGTGATGCTAGTCATTAGGGAGGAAGGAGGGTTATTAAAAGGGCCTCTGAGGTAAAAGTGAGAAATAGTTTATAGTTTGTAGAACCAGGAGAAGTTAGTTGGAGCCACTAGAACATGCTAAGAAGTTCGTTCCTTTCATTGCATCTGTGCTCTTGCACACACATCTTTCAGATTTTCCTGGGCTGCTCAGCATTAGGGCCATTGTCTAAATAGTAGCTCTTGCCTCAGTTGCTGTTAAAACAGAAAAGTGCAGTTTGTAATAGGTTTGTGCAGTTGGCACATCTCTTGTATCTGGAATATTCAATCAGTGAGTCAACTGGGCTCAAATCCCATTAAATCCTATCCCACCCATTTTGTTATTTGCTTAGATTCTAAGGGATAACAGGGTATTACTTGTGTTGACAGCTCCTAACTTCAGAAGGACTCTGAGTCACAGCTTTTACCTGCCATACCTCCCTGTGGAGGTGTCCAAGCTGTGCAAGTCACTCTGTACTCTGTATCTACTCTAGTGAGTTCCCAGGTCACCAGCCTCCCACCCCCCGTCCTTTCTCTAGGCTGAAAAAGTCAGATACGGGTAATGCTGGCAGCACAAATGCACTGTATTTCTGTCTGACCATCAGTGATAGCCTGATGTACTGAGAGAAGAGAGGGATCCTCATCCACCTGTGCTAAATTAGAGTTTGTCTATGGTAATTTATCTATGTCTCACATTGTATCACAGAGGGAACCTACCATTTCTTTGTTGTTTTGATTTGTTTGACCTCCTGATTTAGTTAGGAAAATACTTCATTCTTTGCTTGACCAGTGCAAGTCCAGTGGTAACTCACAACAAACTGTTTTGTGAAAGCTGTTTTTACCCTTCTTCTTAAGTTTGCTTTATGACAGTCTTTCCTGGAGCATCTTAGCAACCCTTCCCCATATTGAAAAGTGATAAAGGAGAATCCCTCCCAGCCTTGGCTTGGGTAGCCAGTGTAATGTAAGGAAGAAGGACGTCACTCCACATGCCAGGGTGTTCCTTCTTTTAGCATTACCCATTTTGCATCATATCTGCAAACCTTTCCTGCGTGAATTTATTCCTCTGGCTCTATTATTCTCTTCTTGAATGGGCTGCAGCCCCTCTTGGGGCTCCTTACCTACTCTGTGCCAGATGCACAGGACTGGACTTAGCCTGCAGAGTGGAAGAAAGGTGAAGTACATCTTGCTAATGGCCATTGACTCAGACTCTTAACGCTTCAATTCTAACCACTTCATTCTCCTCAGTGTGAACAATGCAGAAAGTGAGCAGGAGCTGCTCTTCAGGCATTTCTTGTCTCTATCAAGACAGGCTTTTCTTGGGTGATCTTTGAGTGGCTGACAGGGCTGGTGTCAGGGTCACTCTGTAACAACACCACAATACAAAGCTAAAGTAGAGGTATATCTGGGGCACTGTTTCTTTTAAGACTAAACCCCGAAGCTGTCCAGTCTTCTGAACCCGGCGTTCTCACTGAAGATGAAATAAACAGAGCAGCTACGAGGTTAGAGAATAACTCAACATTTGTACTTCAAGAGGCAGCTGTGGTGCTTTTGTATTGTGGGGAACGGACTAGTTCTCTCCCCACACAACGGAATGCAACATCAGCAAGGCAGTTGTGTTTTATAACATTTGTTAAAGGCCTGTCTCTTTCTTTTTGTTGTTAACTAAACCATTACTTTATTCGTTTTAGAGGAAGCCTGTCGTTCACAGTGCCACCAAAGAGATGCTGTCTCATTTTTGATGTCATCTTTATTTACCTCTGAGTCAAAGTCTTCTAGACTAAGGTTTGCTTGTTCAGAAGTTTGAACTCAAACTTAAGGGTAAAACTAAATGCAACGACTGTACTAAGTTTGAGAAACAGCATTTGTCACTGGCACTCGTTATGGCTGTTACAGTGAAACCGAACAGATTTGCAGAATAAATCAAATGTATCTAAGTATAATCTTTTCTAAAACAAAAGTTTCCATCTTAAGTAGCTTATAAGCCTTTCCAACCCTGTGGCTTATTACAAGTTATTATTGAGAAACCTAATTCTTTTTTCTATGAAAGAAGATTTAATAATATAGATGTGAACTCAAGAAATAGGAAAGAGACTCTTTCTATGTATAAAATATGTTTGAATCTTATTGCAGCCAGACTTTCTCTCCCCTGCACCCAAGTTCTGACGCAGGTGAAGTGAACAGAGGAACAAAGCATTCCCCTGAAATGCTGAAGCTGTGTGGCTTGAGAGATCTTGCTTTCTCTCTCATTTTCACTTTAAGAGATCTCAGTTTCTCTCTGTCCCTCAAGTTACTGGAGACCAATTAATAATGAAATTGAGATAGGTTTTTTCTGCAATTTTTTCAAGATTTGCTAATGAGAACTTTTTATAGAAAGACACTCCAAGATGTAACTTCCAAGAATGTTTTTGTTGGCTCTATTTTTCAGAGTTAAAGAGGAGCTCTTACTAGAGGTATGTTTAAAATATTTAGCTATCAGATGTGGGCTTACTCCGCTCACCCTTTGGTGCAATCCAAGTAGGTTGTGATAAGCACAGTACACAGAATAACAAATCCTGCCAACAGGTGGAGTGTGGATTTAACACTAACCTTGGCAGCCCTGAGAATGGACAGAATGGGTTGATAAGTGCCTGTAAAATACCACATGAATAGGGAAAATCCTTGTCCTGCCCCAAAGGTCTGGGATGTGGAAAAAAAGAATGGAACAAACTAAATTGTAGCTAAATGACTATTCATTTCAGTAAAGATATGCCATGATTATCTTATTTCATAGAAAAAACTAATTACTCTTGAGTCATGACAAAATACAACAGCTTTTATAATGGGTAAGTCCTATTTATTTATCTCTAGAGAGTCAAATATTGTTTTACAGAATAATGATCTGTTGGCAGAAACTCAAACACGTAGGTGTATGAGAAAGTTTTGTTTCAGTTTTTAAAGACTATCAATGTAAAATAATTGGGGGGGGGATTTTAGATTGCTACATTAAAAAAAAAAAAAGTCTTTTCATGAAGCATTCAAGAAATGTTTTGGCATTGAACTATTGAAATTGCCCAGGTAGCATAAAAATGGAAGTGAATTTCAAAGGGTGAGAGTTGCCAGAGAGATCAGGAACATGAAACCTGACACTACAAGTGAAATTTCTGAGATTTTTAAATAATGCTATGAATTTATCTTTCAGAAACTAAAAATTGCTGCCTGCTTAGCACCCTAGGCCTATTTTGAGGTCTTTACTTCCTAAAGAAAAGGTTCCTCACAGAGAGGAAGCGCTCTGTCCTTTAATAATGATGGTGCAGAGAGGGAGTTCAGGTTGCTACTGTTTCTGTCTGTCATCTGAATTGCTGCTTAACAGATAATAGTGAACACTGGATAATTTTTTTTCTCAATTAGTCCTTCCACTTGGCTACCTATTTCAAATTCCCTATTAATTTCATAATCAATTTCATTGTTGGTGGGTTGGACCAATTTCTGTTTATAGGTATGCTTATGTGACACCTGCTTGCAGTGTTGGAAATCTATGATAGTGTAGAGAGTGTCTGTTTCTCACACCATGAGAGATGTAATATTTTTTTTTCAAGGGTGCACTGCTAAGTTTAAAAAAAACACTTAAGTATTTTAAGAGATCTGATGAAAATTACTGCCTGTAAATTGCAAGCAGTGACCAGCTTGCTTTGCCTCTCCTTTTCAGCCTCTTACATTATTCATCCAGCCCAACTTTAGCTTATCTGCTCGTTAAACCATCGCCACCTTTGACATGAAGCCTTTTCCTCTGCAGCACAGTCAGCCTTTCTTTATCTCTGAACCTGGTGAGGCCACCAAAGAGATCATAATTTTTTCATACCTGGCTTATAGTATCTTAATTTTACTCTATAATATCATCTAGTATTCATTCATTAAGCTCAGAAAGAATTCTTGAGTTTGATTATCAGATGCCTTGTAAAATAAAATACAATTATCCTGAACTGTGATGTTTCAGCTGTTACTCTTACTCATAAAACACTATCAATCATGGCTTTCTCTTTTTAAACCCATGCTGGTTACTGTTTCTTATGTAATAGACAAGCCAGGTATGAAAGTAAGTCTAAAATGAAAAAATTCCCTTATAAAATTATCAAGCTTTAAATTGGTGTACTTGAAATTTTTGAAGGTTTCTTATCTGGTAAATGAAACTGAGCTACTTGACTTGTAGTCTATGAGGAACCAAGAAGGGGAGAAAAAAGATCTACATATGCATAAAAGAGGATCACCTTTATTTGGAAAGGCAAAAATGATTCTGTAGTTGAGTCTCAGGTGATCTGAATAGGTTTAATTAAAGCTTATTTAAATGATGGGATAAATAAGTATTAATACAATACGTATAAAAGTAATAAAAAGATCTTTTAAAGGGGATGCGTAAGACTATCTGTATTCATAGCCATTGTCTGTCATAAGTTTTAAAAAGAACTACTAGCTAAAGTGCTAAAATGATATAAAACACAGAGAAGGTAATAATATATTCTTGACTGTGCTGCAGAGCAGTCCAGAGATAAATAATCTATTAAGATTTTTGAATATTTTAATCTTTAATTCTGATATATCACCACTAAGAGCACTAACTTTCGGCTATTGTCTGTATCAATGATGGAAGTTCTATTACCTATATCTACAGTGATAAAAGACTTTTGGAAATTTTTTCTAAGATCTCATGTGAATCTCAAAACTGTTACTATGTCCTAATTGGATTAAGATATAGCAGCTTTTAAGAAGTCATTAATATTTTGATTATCAAGAAATATCTACTGATTAACAAAGTGCTGTTTGTATTTGCAGCCACAACCTGTGCTTGCCTCAATATTTCTGCTTTTTTTTCTTTTTTCTTTTTCTTTTTTTTTCCCCAGGGCACAGTGTACAACTATGATAGCAACTGGAGGAGTCATAACAGGACTGGCTGCCTTAAAAAGGCAAGACTCTGCCAGATCTCAGCAACAAGTAAATCTTGCCACAGCACCAGCTGCTGAGGAAAAGAAACCAGTTAGACGCCGGCCCAGGACAGATGTAGTGATTGTCAGGGGCAAAATCCGGCTCTATTCTCCATCAGGATTCTTCCTTGTTTTGGGAGTGCTTATCGCGTTCTTGGGCATTGCAATGGCCATCCTTGGATACTGGCCCCAAAAGGAACAGCTTTTGGGGTCTGAAGATAATCTACCTGTAAATGAAACCCAGGTCCTGAGAAGCCAAGGAAGCATTTTGCTTCGTTTCTTTGAACAGCATATGCACTCAGATAAGATGAAAATGCTGGGACCTTTCACGATGGGCATTGGAATCTTCATTTTTATTTGTGCAAATGCCATTCTGCATGAAAACCGTGACAAGGAGACAAAAATCATACACATGAGAGACATATATTCCACTGTAATAGACATCCACACCATGAGGATCAGGGAACAAAAGCAGCTGGGCAGTGCCTTCACAGGCTTGTTGGGGGAAGGAGAACTTGGGCACACCGGAAGCTCATGTGCATCCCGGCTGGCTGCGAACGTGGTTGCACCTTTCTCTGGCTTCAAGGGTCATTTTAGGATGGATAGTTCTGCTGAAGAAGATGAGATTACCGTAAATGAAGACAGGACCTCTGGTAGCCTCCTGCCACCTCTGCTGACTGAGCAAACTGGTTCAGTCTTTGGACTTTACCCTCACTCCAGCAAGGCATCAGATGACAAAAACACTAGCTCTATAAAGTGTGAAACAAAATCCATTGTATCATCTTCCATTAGTGCTTTCACACTTCCAGTAATTAAACTGAATAACTGTGTTATTGATGAGCCCAGTATAGACAACATAACTGAGGACTCAGAGATCAGTAGGAGTCGGTCTAGAAATCTGTCAATGGATTCTCTGGCCATTCCTCTAACTGATACCAATGATTCCTACAGACCAGCTGCTGTTGTGCTGCCACGACACAATTCGTTTGTGGACACTCCATCTGATCAGTTCAAATCTTCTATGACTCTTGGGCCAAGCACAGGAAAGCTTTTATCTCCTGGGGCTGCCAGGAAACAGTTTGGGTCCAACACATCTTTGCATCTTCTGTCTTCACATTCAAAGTCCCTGGGCCTGGACAGTGAGTGTCGATGGACCTCTGTCCAGGCTGAACAAAGGAAACATCCCAGCTGGCCCAGATTGGATCGGAGCAACAGTAAAGGTTATATGAAACTAGAAAACAAAGAGGACCCAATGGATAGGTTACTTGTGCCACAGGCAGCTGTCAAGAAAGACTTTACTAATAAGGAAAAGCTTCTTATGATATCAAGATCCCATAATAATTTGAGTTTTGAACATGATGAGTTTTTGAGTAACAACCTGAAGCGAGGAACTTCTGAAACAAGATTTTAATATTTAAATTGCAATATAGATTGTCATATATGTAATTTTTAAAAACAAAAAAAAGATGACAAGTGTTTCCTTTTCAGTGAGACTAGTACAAGCCTGTTTTTAACCAAATGCTTAATAGCCCATTATAATTGGCTTGTGTGAACAGACATCTTCATCTTTGTAATGCCAAGAGTTTTTTGTCTTAGTAACGTACAGCTGCAATACTGTACATTATCATTGCTGAGAGAGTTTGAGTACAACTGATTCCAGTTTTTCCTGAGTCATTATTTCTTTTCTTCTATATAAGCATGTTACTTTTTATCAATTTGACTCCAGAACCCTGCGTTAGGAAAAAAAGTTCCATTTACTTCTAAGTTCTGTTTACTTCATGACTGCAAGAGTCTAAAAACAGTGCGTGCAGTCTAGAATGGGAAGTGAGCAGGATCGCATCCTGGAATTGTCAAATCCAGGCCTTTCTCCTAGGTGTTGTCTTCTACATATGGTACATCTCGATAACTGCAGTCTTGCCATTGTCAGTGTGAGAAACTTGTTTACATACTGGGGTGGGTCAATAGAAAAGAGTGGATATAATTAAAACCACTTTTTGTGAATTCTTTGTAATTGGTCGAGTTGAATACCAGTGTTGTGAATTACTAACCATGCTTTGTACAATAATCTTTTTACATCCATTTTCATTTAATCCTCTAATTTCAGGAAAAAGTATATAAAGTATGAAATCTGAAAATTCTTCTGGGATTAGTTCCCTAAACCACTTTGACTGGCAGCAGTTTTAAAATCAAAGTACAGGGATACAATTAAAATCATAGGAACATGATGAATGCCAACAGGATTTTAGAAACACGGTGATAAGATGATATTGTGACATGAATTTGAAAAAAATAATGGAAAATGAATGTATTGCCTCTCATTACAATAGCAAGAAGCTAAATAAATAGATCTCTGTGTTCAAAATACTGATACAAAGCATACAATTCAATATGTATACTAACACAGTATGAAAGTCCCTTGCAAATTTTGATTTATATATTTCATATAATTATTGGCATGATGTTTCACTGGAAGCTTAGCTGTGGTAATTTGCATTACAAGATTGTGCAAAAGGAAGTGACATTTAAAACAATGTTTTTCTCAGCAAAGCAAGCTTCACAGTTGACAGTTGTAGGCTATTGCTAAAGAAAAAGGAGAATTTAAATGTGCATACCAGAAAGTGTTCATGTATTTCATTAAGGTATTTAGGCTGTGATCCTGTCATGACAGCCATGCTAGAGAATGTCACTTCAAGCTGCAAAGTTCACCTAACAAGATGTTGGTCTTAATTGGTCGGTTTTGATATATTCACTTAAACTCAATACTCAGGAATTATTTGTAGTGGCTTTTCCCAAAAAGAATCAAACCTGATAAAATGTTGTTGTTCTTCAATTACTTTGATTATGAAAGATCAGAGGTGAAAATACCCTCTCTGTTTTTTTTTAAGTATTCAGCTCCATATTCCAACTGCACGATGTTTATGTATCGGGAGCATTACTTGCTCGGTGAATTGAGGCATAATGTTAACTGTTAGAACCTCAAGCCTATATATTGTAACAGAGTTGGCTAAATATTTTGCTATGAAGCTTTTAATAACTTCCTGGTTTGTGTTCTTAAGACATTTGCTATTTTTTGAAATAAAATAAACTGTCTATCTAAATATACCCATTGCAAGACCTCTTTTTCCTTTACAATCTCAACTCTTCCATATCAAAGTATAATTGGAATTTATAACATTGTATGTAACATTGTGCTTAATGTATTAGCCTGCCAGTAGGTATTTGGCTATGATTAATTGATTTCAATGACATCCCTGCACATGTAAAGCCTGAATATATTTTTTTTTAATGTAATGTGAAATATATTCAAAGTGTTATTCATATAAAGTGATTTTGTATTAAAGAATGTCCTGTTCTTTTTAGTTTGGCGGTAAGTATTCTTATAAAAATGGAAAACACTATTGAAGATGTGAATGGTGTAAGTTTTTATTTCCTTAATAGCTACATTAAATCATAGTTTAAAAGGCTTTTTTTGGGTACCATCGTATGTGGGGATGGTGAGCCTTTTGTAAGTATAGTAGAGCATGAGCTTTTAATTTTAGCATAGATACCTGGTACTGAAAAATGTGCTCACTTCGGAAAAAATTACCCACTTGGGAGACCAAGGTAAAGCTACTGACTTAAAGCAAGAAATCATAATAGCACCATACAAAGAAACTCAGTGGTTGAAAGACCTACTACAAAAATATTCCCAAATTGCTCCAAAATAGGATATTTCATTCAGATAATCACATGATGGCTGAGGTTGGCAGGGACCTCTGAAGGTCATCTTGTCCAACCTCCCTGCTCAAGAAGGGCCACGTAGAGCCAGTTGCCCAGGACCATCTCCAGACGATTTCTGAATAGCCCCAAGGAGAGACACCCCACAAACTTCCTAGGCACCCTGTGCCAGTGCTTAGTCACCCTCAAAGTAAAAGAGTTATCTGATGTTTGGAGGGACCCTCCTGTGCTTTAGGTTACACTTGTTGCCTCTGGTCCTGTCACTTTCAGAGCCTGGCTCCTTCTTATTTGCATCCTCCTTTAGGTATTTACACACACCGATAAGAACCCCCCTGAGCCTTCTCTGGGCTAAACAGTCCCAGCTCTCTCAACAATTCCTCATAGGAGAGATGCTCCAGTCCCTTCATCATCTTCATGGCCCTTCCAGGACTGGCTCCAGTATGTCTGTGTCTGTCTTATACTGAGGAGTCCATAACTGGACCCAACACTCCAGGTGTGGCCTCACCAGTGCCATGTAGAGGGTCCCTCAGGTAGGCATCTTAATCACTACCTATGGATTAGACTGATGTTACTGTCTATCCCTCCCTCCTGGGTGAAGCTGTTTCACTCTACTCATTTATTGGGCAAGCTTCATCAGGAAATAAAGAGCACGACTCTGCTGTGATAGAGCAGAAGTGTTGGGTTACCTTGTCTCATCCAGGATTGCTTCTGTATATTACGTGATTTGGTTGCTGGACAAAATCCTTGAATCAGGAATTGTATTCTTGCCAGGTTGGTATGCTAACTACTCCCCTGAAGAGCCCAGTTTATGCTCCCTGTGAGCCAATGATCCTAACCCTTCCACACAAAGCAGCCCGGAGTTCAGCAGGAGGGACTGGCAAATGCTCCAGCTGCTCACTTACAGGGTTTAATGGATGGGCAGGTGTTGGCACAGGTTTTCTCAGCAGCAAAAGGACTTTGGCATGGTGTCACCCATCCTGATGGCAGCCCTAAGGCTTAGGCTGTGTAAAGGACAGAAAGGCAAGCTGGCACTTCCAGTCTGGTTTTAAAAGTGCAAATTAATGTTCTAATAGAATTTTTGAGGCTGCCAGTTTTGGAGGTAGGCATCTACATCTCTCCCACCTAATTTATTAGACAGCTACATCATTTTTTTGCAACCATATCAGAGTGCCTTTCTCAGACAGAGAATCTGGAGCTGATTTTGCTTACCCTTAAAATACAGCATTACTTGTCCTTTACTTTCTGCTGAGTGAAATTCAGGGAACGGTTTTAACCTACAGCAGCAGTTTTGTCTCTGAGAAACTTTTCAGGTGGATTGTAGAGTTCCTGGATTGCTTTAGTCTTACGCTCTGAAAGGCAAGATTGTTCTTTTTAGGAGTCTTTTTCTGATCCTTTCCAGGAACTTCTGCCTTCATCTTCCCAGCACTACCTTTTTAATTTTTGTTAATTTTCCTACCAAATATGGCATTATGATGATCAAGTAGAGGTATTTTAGAAAGACTGTGTGCATGTATGTATGAAATGCAAATGGGAGAAATGGTCTTTTATGATGTAGGAGTGCTTAAATTAATATGATTTAGCTACTCAAAGGCAAGTTCATGCCCTTTGTTTAAACCTTTTCAAATTAAACTTGGGAGCAACTTAAATGCAGTTATCACAGTTCTCATGTACTTACCTTTCAGGTCACATTTACTAATTCTTTCAATATGCTATGTATGACAGTGTCAAGTTGTTTTGTGTTTTAGCACTTGTTTCAAATTGACCTCACTGGAGTATTTTATGCATTCAGTAAAGCCCAGTTTTTATTAGTATTATTTTTCTCAATGACAGTTGGAAGAACTACAACCCTGAGTCTTGTAAATAATGGATAGTTAAATTCCATTTATTTCAGAATAATTTGTTGAAATAGAAGAACCCACTGTATTAAATAAAAAGCTTTATGTCTAATCTGTTGTCTTGCTTCTAATTCAGGTAGATGAAGCTTTAGAGGGGAGTAATTTACCATCACTGTGAAATAGGTAAATCATAAAACCATTTTTTCTCTTATCAGTTTTTATTCCATCTAGTGTAATTATTGAGGATGGCATTCACAGGAACATCTAATCAATTTCTGAATCCTACTAAGCCCTTCAGTTTACTAATACTGTTTTTGCAAGCTACTGGAGGTGAATTATGAGCTGCCAATAAATGTATTTCCCTTATCAGTTGGAAGTTCTTATCAGCACTTTAATTTTGTTGCAACAGCCATCTGCTCTTCTATTTAAAAAATGTACTAGTAATAACCTGATAGCTATTATAAATATATTGATATTTCTGTGGGATTGTTTTTTGTATTTTTAAAGAAATTAATCACTCCAGTTGCTCAGAGTTACCCTGTGATTCACTGTTCAACTAGTTTAGCATACAGATCTTTTTGTTCTCAGAATATGTTCCTACTTTGTAGGCAATGCTGTGTTTGTTTTCACCTCTAATTACATGTTTCTTCACTTCTGGTATTAAATTCCTTTTCATTCCAGCCCATTGAGACAATTCAGTTTTCCTTCTGATCTCTTCTGTGTGGAAAATGCTTACCTACTCAGGCTATGTGGGCAACCAGTGCAGCCCAACAGGAGTAGGTCTACGCTCGGTGCCAAGGACTCATTGTCCATACTGGTTGCATTTCAGAGAGTTTACTTGACAAGCTCCCACCTGGCCTGTTCGACTAAACATCCATTGGTGACTGGAACGTGTTATATGCTCCTGGAGGACACCTTCCCATTTTTTTTTCCTCTGAGAGGAGTCCCGTGTGTGCTATGAGATTGCACTTTAACATGAACTGAAGTACACAAGGCCAACTCGGAGACTGGTTTCAAAGGCACACCACTGACTTGGATAAAACTTCTCATTAGCCACACCCTTAGTGACTTTTGAGAATTGCATCAGCAGAAATGTACGTTTTTCTTAAATCTGATAGAAAATACTATTTGTTAGGATTAGTTCCATGTCAGTTCATTGAAAAACCCCACTAATTGCTGCTCAGAAGCCCTATGCGTACCCTACCAGCCCAACTTTGTCTCCTCCTCATGGCATGGTTAACACGGCATATCATAGTATCATAGTATCATCATTCTGGTTGGAAAAGACCTTCAAGAACATCAAGTCCAACCACTACCCTAGCTCTGCCACGTCCACCACCAAACCCTGTCCCCTGGCACCACATCTGTCTTTTTAGATGTATCCAGGGATGGTGGCTCAAACACCTCCTCAAACAGCCTGGATCCCCAAGTCCAACTCCCGCCCCACAACAAGACAACCCCAAGATTCATACCATGTCCCTGAGGGCATTGTCCTATGCCGTGCTTGATGCACCCCAGGACTCGGTTGGCCCTCCTGGCTGCCAGGGCACACTGCTGGCTCATGTTCAACTTGCCGTTGACCAGAACTCCCAAGTCCCTCTCCGCAGGGCTGCTCTCCAGCCTCTCACTCCCCAGACTGTCTGTATAACCAGGGTTACCATGTCCCAGGTGCAAAATCCGGCACTTCTTGTTAAACTTCATGTGATTGGTGATTGCCCAGCTCTCTGATTTGTTCAGATCCCTCTGCAGGGCCTTTCTGCCCTCAAGATTGTCAACTGCTCCTCCCAATTTAGTGTCGTCCGCGAACTTAGTAAGTAGGCCTTCAAGTCCAGCATCTAAGTCATTTATGAATATATTAAAGAGTACTGGCCCTAAGATGGATCCCTGTGGAACCCTGCTAGTGACCGGTCGCCAGCCTGATGTGGCCCCATTTACTATGACTCTTTGAGCTCGACCCATCACCCAATTACACACCCAATGTACTATGTGCTTGTCCAGCTGGATGCTGGACATTTTGTTTAGAAGGATACTGGGAGAGACAGTATCAAAGGCTTTTCTGAAATCCAGAAAGATTACATCAGCTGGCTTCCCTTGGTCAACTAGGTAAGTAACCTTGTCATAGAAAGATAGCTTAGCTAGTAGTTTCATATATGCTACTGTATTAAATGCTTTGCTGAATTCAGAGCAGATGAGATCCACTGCGTATTTTGTCTAGAAAATTACTATTTCAAAAAGGAGATATAAGTTTAGTGTAGTATGATTTATCTTTGGCACATCTGCTCAGCATCTTATTCTATTTCTCATTTAATTCTTGTCTTTAGTTCCTTAATACATATTTTTCCTGAAGGCAGGCTTGAGAGTGGACAAATAACTTCTTTGTTCCTTCTTTCTGCCATTTCATAGAGTTTAAAAGATTACTGCTTTTAATACACATTGCCTTCCCTCTTCTCTCTCATCTCAGCAGATGTACTGAAATTCCTTGCTGTGATGTGTTTCATTTTTACAGGCTGCTGTAACAGAGATTATGTGCCCCCACACCGTGAGAGCATTCAGGGCTTGAATGTAGCTTTCTCACAGGTGAGGATTTACACAGCTTCCATTTTACACTTTCTTTTTTCCGTTTTCTGCACTTTTCTATCTCCCATTTCCAGATCACCTTTCCTTTCCTCCTTTTCCAATTAGTTAACCTAGCTGAAAAACGAGGCAAAGTATTCACTTAGTATTAGGCTTAATCTGGAACAAACCTGTCACTTGTAGTGGTTCGGGGGGATTTGTTTAATTTTAAATTGGTTTAAATTTAAAGCTGGATGTGACACTTCATGCTTTGCCAGGTGTTCCCACACTCACTGTCTGCTCTGTTTCCCCAATATGGTGAGTTGTTTTCAGAGAACCACAGAATCATCCTGGTTGGAAGAGACCTCAAAGATTATCAAGTCCAACCATAACCTAAATCCACCAACCATAACCTTTATCTACATGTTCAATGCTTAAATCATGTCCCTAAGCACCACATCTGTATTTCTTTTAAACACTTCCAGGGATGGTGACTACACCACCTCACTGGGCAGCCTGTTCCACTATCCAACCACTCTTTCAGAAAATAAATCATTTCTAATATCTAGCCTAAACCTCCCCTGGTGCAACTTCAGGTACTGAAAGGCTTCCGTAAGTTCTCCCCTGAGCCTTCTCTCCTCCAGGCTGAACAGCCCCAACTCTCTCAGCCTGTCTTCATAGCAGAGGTGCTCCAGCCCTTTGATCATCTTTGTGGCCCTTCTCTGGACCCTCTCCAACATCTCTTGTATCTTTCCTGTGCTGAGGGCTCCAGAGCTGTACACAGTATTCCAGGTGGGGTCTCACCAGAACAGAGTATAGAGGGGCAGAATCACCTCCCTGGCCCTGCTGGCCACACTCCTTTTGATGCAGCCCAGGATGTGGTTGGCCCTCTGGGCTGCGAGCGCACAATGGCAGCTCATGTTGAGCTTCTCATCTACTACCACCCCCAAGTCCTTTTCCTCAGGACTGCTCTCTAGCCATTCTGCCCCCAGCCTGTGTTTGTGCCTGGGGTTGCACCAACCCAGGTGCAGGACCTTGCACTTGGCCTTGTTGAACTTCATGAGGTTGGCATTGGCCCACCCCTCCAGTGTATCAAGGTCCCTCTGGATGGCATCCCTTCCCTCTAGGGTGTCAGCTACTCCACACAGCTTGGTATTACCAGCAAACTCGCTGAGGATACACTCAATCCCACTGTCCATGTCTCCAACAAAGATGTTTCAGTAACTCCTTTTCTTCTGAAATTATAAAAATCTGTTCAACTGAAATCAACAGTTGTATTCTCTCTGTAGTTTGTCCTTTTTGTTTAAAGTTAATTGAATCAGCTCATGAGCACTTCAGTTTCTAGGAACATCTTGTCTATGGCACACGCGATGCTTAACAAAAACCAGTCACCAGCGTTTGCTGCAGTGATTGTTTGTGGTAGACATCTGTTGGCTCTTCTGCCTGGGGATATCTCTGCTCAGTTGTCAAAACCACCATTTGTTCACAGTCTTTTTTTTTCTGGCAAATTAAGTTTTCTGCAAAGCAAAGGTGAAACATTCAAGGTAAAGGCGATATTCAACTTGGTTACCAGTGTTAACAATGATCACTATACTTTTGCTTTTTAATTCAGTCATCACAGGGAAAAATATTTTTGTGGCTTTCTAGCTACTTCTCTTGACTGTCTGGAGGTCTTAAATATTTGTACAATATTATTCTGAAAACACTGAGCCAAACCTGAGTATCCAAGATGAGAGTATAATATTGTTATGTGGACTTAATGGAATAGATTGAATGGAAAATAATATTTGAGGTATTAACCTCTATAGTTTCCTTACTGTAGTCACAAAATCTCATTTTTTAGTCTGACTGTTGAACATGCATTTCCAGTGAGCTGCCTTCACTGGAATTTGGCTTGCTTTTCTGTCTAACTGCAGTTAGTTTTGAAAGATTGTCATACAGAAGCATTTCATGTAACTCTTGCCAGGGTGCATTTATTAGCATTTCTCAGAAATCATTATCAATTTAGGCATATTCTAGCCTACCTTGAAGGAATGTTGCTCAAAATTGCTGTGATTGCCCTCTTATTGCAGTCACCAGTTTTTCAAGTTCATGAATATGTGAATGAAGAATATTGTGAAGTTCAGCTACTATCACACAGAGGGTATAATATTGTTAAACTCATCTTGCACCTGTAGAGAATTCACTATCATTTTAACAGACAGGAAGCACTCTGATATACAGTGTGAACATATTGTATTATCTCCAGCAAACAAATGTTCTTTATTACCTCTTTATGTGGACTAGGGAGAGGATTAGACTTATAACTTAATTAAAAGGCATTACCCTTTGATTCTTGTATAGAGGAGTCAGGTGAACACTAGATTAGGAGGGGTTAGGAATGAATAAAATCGATATTAGATTCTCATTAACTATACTTTCTAAATCTGTATGCCTTTTAACTAACACTGAAATGGAGTATTCTTGTTTAATGTCATAGAAAACAGTCCTAGTCATGACTTCACCCCCAGTAAGTTTGCAGACGACACCAAACTGGGTGGGAGCGTTGATCTGCTTGAGGGTAGGAAGGCTCTGCAGAGGGAGCTGGACAGGTTGGATCCATGGGCCAAGGCCAATTGTAGGAGGTTCAATAAGGCCAAATGCTGGGTCCTGCATTTCAGTCACTACAACCCCAGGCAACACTACAGGCTTAGGGAAGAATGGCTGGAAAGCTGCCCAGCAGAAAAGGACCTGGGGGTGCTGGTGGACAGCCAGCTTAACATGAGCCAGCAGTGTGCCCAGGTGGCCAAGAGGGCCAACAGCATCCTGGCCTGGTCAGCAGGAGTAGGGCAGTGATCATGCCCCTGTACCCAGCACTGGTGAGGCTGCACCTTGAGTACTGTGTTCTGCCCTGGGTCTCTCACTATAAGAAAGACGTTGAGGTGCTGGAGTGTGTCCAGAGAAGAGCCACCACGCTGGTGAAGGGTTTAGAGAACAAGTCATATAAGGAGTGGCTGAGAGAACTGGGGATGTTTAATTTGGAGAACAGGATGCTGAGGGGAGACCTCATCACCCTCTACAATTGCCCGAAAGGAGGTTGTACAGAGGTGCATGTTGGCCTCTTCTCTCAAGTAAGTAACAACGGGACCAGAGGAAATGGTCTGAAGTTGCAGCAGGGGAGGTTTAGATTGGACATTAGGAATAATTTCTTTACTGAAATAGTGGTCAGGCACTGGAACAGCCTGCTGTTTTGGTTTGAGCAAGCTCTTTGCTGATCTTTTTTCTTCCTTTCAGTGGACTTTTCTCCCTCTTTCCCTACCTTGGGGGAGGAGGGAGGGAGGGGTGAATCGAGAGACTGCCAACTCAGTGCCAAACCGACACACCTGCCCAGGGAGGTGAGTCACCATTCTTGGAGATATTCAAGAAACGTGTAGATGTGGAACTTCAGGGCATGCTCTAGTGGCCAAGGTTATAGGGTGGTTTTGGGTATTTGTGAGGTTTTTGTGGGTGTTATTTGGTGGAGTGTGTGTGGTGTTTGTGTTTATTTGGGGTTTTCTTGTGTGTGGGGGTTTTTTGGGTGGTGGTTTTGTTTGTTTGTTTTTTGATTGTTATTTGTTTTTATTTTTGTGATGATGGTTGGACTCGGTGATCTCAGAGGTCCTTTCCAACCATGACTATTCTGTGATTCTGTGATTCTTCTAAGAATTCTTCTAAGGCCACACCCCAAGTACTGTGTTCAGTTCTGGGTCACTCACTACAAGAAGGACATTGAAGTGCTGGAGCATGTCCAGAGGAGGGCAACCAAACTGGTGAAGGTTCTGGGGAACAAGGCATATGGGGAGCGGCTGAGGGAACCAGAACTGTTTAATCTGAAGAAAAGAAGGCTGAGGGGAGACCTTCCCACTTTCTACAACTACCTGATAGTAGGTTCTAGTGAGGTGGGGGTTGGTCTCTTCTCCCTAGTCTCAAGTGATAGAACAAGAGGAAACGGCCTGAAGTTGTGCCAGGGGAGGTTTAAACTGGATATTAGGAACAATTTATTTACTGAAGCGGTTGTCCAGCACTGAAACAGGCTGCCCAGGGAAGTGGTTGATTCACCATCACTGGAGAAATTTAAAAGTGTGCTGGTTTGGCACGTTTTTTGGTCGTGGGGGAAAGGCCTTAAGGGTGGCTCTGGTAAGAAGCTGAGAAACTCCCCAGCTCCAAAACCAGTCAAGGAGCCATTAAAGAGAGACAATGGATGCACCTCTGCAATTAACATACGAAAGAACCGAGATAAGACCTGAGCAGAGCAGCAGTAAGAAAAAACAAGCTGAGCTGGAGAGACAGAGTAGTGCGGGGGTGAAGATCCAGTGGTTGATGAGAAAGAAGGGCACAAAGGTGCCAAAGCAGAAGTTTCCCTGCAACCTACGGCAAGATAGCAGGCTGTCCCCCTGCATTCATGGAGGAGCGTGGTGGAACATTGCCTGAAGGCACCAGGAGGGGTGAATGTGGATTTGCTGCCATTGGACTTGGATTATGCCGCCATGGAAGACCCCATGCCAGGGGACGTGACTGTTCCTGAAGCAGCCTGTGACTCTGTGGGAAGACCCCACACTGAAGCAGCTTGCTCCTGAGGAACTGTACCTCGTAGGAAGAACTCATGAAGGAGAGGTTAATGGAGGACTCTCTCCCATGGGAGGGACGCCGTGGGGAAGCAGGGGAGTACTGTAAGGAATCCGTCTTCCTGAGGAGGAGGGAGGGGCAGGAACCACCAGACTGTGAACTGACTCTAAACCCCATTCCCTGTCCCCCTGTGCTGCTGGGGGGAAGGAGGTAGAGAAATCTGGAACAAAGTAATTTGGGCCGGGCAAGAAGGGAGTAATGTTCGTAAGCACTGATCTTTGTGTTGTCTGTGTTGTGTGTGCATTTGATTAGTGTGAAATAAAATTACTATTTTTCCCCAAGTTGAGCCTGTTTTGCCCGTGGCCTTAATCAGTGAAGAACCCTCCTTGCCCTTTGTCTTGACCCATGAGCTTCTAGTTGGCCTTTGTCCTCCTCATCCCAGTGCGTGGGGGGGAGGGAGTCGAGTAAGTGGCCACAGAGCTGGGTCTTTTTTGTTATGTTAGGCCCAAACCATGACAAAAAGAGATGTAGATGTGGCACTTAGGGACATGGTTTAGTGGTGGACTTTGCAGTGAGCTAGGTTAGTGGCTGGGCTTGATCATCTTAGAAGTCTTTTCGAACCAAAACAATTCTATGATCCTGTTTAATTGCTAAAAGTAGGCGTGGGTGCTTCTTAATGACTGTGTGTTTATAAGTCAGTTACTTTCTCCTCTGAGATCTGTAAATCTTAATTAGTTGATATTATATTTAGCTTTCTAAACCTAAGGCAGATAGAAAAAAAATGTAGCCCTGAGCCCTTCTGTGTCTTACTGATTTACAGAAGAGATTGAAAGGTTTATTTTTAAAATTAAGTTATTTAATTTGAATCATATGCTAGATCATATATGCATGTGTATTTTAGACACACACATATGTATATACATACCATTTTTTTTATTTGATCTAGAAGCTTATCTACTTGAGGCACCCTGCTTCAGAGCTTTCTGTTTTTGTTGCTCAGCAGAGATAGCATGGTGCTAAGTGAGTGGGGAGAGGAAGATGCCTGTGTCCAAAATGCTGGGTTGCCTTCATCCATTCCTGCCTCAGTAGAAGCAAATGCAATATAAAGCATTACAGCAAAGACTTAGAAAAGTGAGAAAATTATTAATGAGGTCAAAGAGCCATAAAAAGAAGGCTAGTATCCCAAGTCACTATCTAGGAGGATGCAGGCTAATATATCACCAAATTGTGTCTTGAAGCATTCAGGCTACCACAGTATCAAAATATCAATTTTTAAAAACTAAAGTGATCTCTCTGATTTTGTCGTTGTTGGAGAACTCCAGAAAAAGTGTCATAGAATCATAGAATGTGTTGGGTTGGAAGGGACCTTTAAGTGTCATCTAGTCCAATTGCCTTGCAGTGAACAGGGACCTCTCTTAACTAGATCAGGATGCTTAGAGCCCTGTCAAGCCTGACCTTGAGTGTTTACATGGATGGGGTCTCCACCACCTCTCTGGGCAACCTGTTCCAATGTTTCACGACCCTCATAGTAAAGAACTTCATCCTAATGTCTAATCGAACTCTACCCTGCTCTAGTTTAAGGCCATTGTAAAAGTAAAAGGTTAGTGCTTTGAATCAGAAAGAGATCTGTTGCTGGCAGGAGCCTTGGGTAGTCTACTACAAACATACATCTGTTATCACACGCTATTAGCAAAACCAAAAAAATCTTAAGAAGAAATTACCTTAATGTGTGGTATAAAGCAGTATTTATATACATGTTTTCACATCCACTGTGGGAGAACAAATCATCACGCTTTTCTTTTGACATCCTGGAACTGAAACTTGTGTGCAGACTCAAAACCACTAAGGGCTGTTGGACTCTGTGACACACATGGGCATCCTCTTTGAGGCAGGTGTCTGAGCAGATCAGGGGCTGAGATTCCTTACAGAGTTAATACGTATTAATATAAATGGTACATTCTGTGAAATCACACAGATTCTCTGCTTTCTTTCCTTGTCATCAGGAATTAATATAATGGTAAAGAAAGTCTGTGTATTTTCAGATAAGCGATACCAGTCTGCCACCATATTTAGACTTTGGCAGCCTGAAAGGCATTTAAATGGACCTATACTGTAATAGAGCAATGATTTGCAATATAAAGATTGGAATTTGTGTAAGAAATAGCCACAGAAACTTCAAGTACAGTCCTTGCCTTCAAATGTGATCTGCAGATTAAAAGCAGAAGGTGGAGACAAGGTATGAGCTTCACCTGACACAGGCCAGGTAGGTGGCTTGCAAAACTCCATCACAAAAGATAGACTGGTCTGAATCATGGTGATAAACTTGGTTTGGGAAAAGACAGACTGTGCTTTTCACTGAACTGAACAAAGAGTTCATTAATTGTAGCTAACCTTATTTGCAAGGATTACTATTCACATTTGCTTTTGATAATGTCAACAGTTAAAATTACTTTCACCACAGGTGCTGGGGTAAGCAATGAAAAGACCATGTCACAAACACATACACAGATCATGATCACAGCCCAGCTGACCTTAATTTTCAACTTTAAGTATCTACCAAAAAAACACACACCTGTATTTCATTCACTTTGAATTCCTTCATGTTATCTATCTAAGAAAAGCTTTTAGTTCATAAAATACCTAATCAGTATAAACGAGCATGTGCAATGAGAGAAAAAAGGATTTATATTCTTAAAAAAGAGGACACTGGCTTTCTTGAAAAATGAAATTCAATCTGCTGAAGATGATGGATGCTCTGCAGCTACTTAAGATCATCCGGGTTGAGTGCTATAAGAAGGATGATGGATTATTTCTAGGCATCTGGAAAGCTCAGCTCAGCTCTCACTTGCAAAATGTTTTCCTGAATATCCTCCTGAACAGCCCAGGGCCTTGTTTAGTGAAGTGCTTTGCTTTTGTTGTCTAGAGATGGATTTTTTCCTGAATGACCAAGAGTGTCTCTTAGTATAAAAAGGTAAGTTATAAGTTAATTTAGAACTGTAGTCATGCTTTTCATTGCTTTTTCTCATTTTCCCCCTTGAGCTAGTCTTTTGTTTTACTTTTTCAAGAGTATAGAAGAAAATGATGTCATACAGCAATAAAAATTAAATAGCTTTCAAAACCAGCTTCTCTGTGATGAAGCTCTGTCACAATATCTGTAGAAATTGATTGAAAATGGTTTTGAAAGACTCTCACCTCTTGTCAAAAAATCCCAATATTGAGTGAACTCTGAATAGATTAGGTATAGTGGAAAGGCATAAATATCACCAGCTGACAGAGTTAGATGCATGACATTTTAGAAAGTGGATAAATTATATTAATAAGTTTGAAATAGGGATTTATCTCCTTTATTTATAGAAGATAAGCAGTTTAAGAGATGTGTCCTGGCTGACTTTTTGCTACATACATCTGCCTGAAACATGTTTCTTTCTTACGTTTTTGGAGCTCACCAGAAGAGTTAGAATGGCAGTATCTCTTCATAGAAGTGTAGGCTTCTCCATATCTTTTGATCAATAGGCATCTGCTCCATTTAAAAGAAAGTACTCCCTGATTATAAAGTACACTGAATTTTTTTATTTTTAATGCCTCTCTAACAGCAGGAAAAAACTAAATAATTAAAGTTAATGATAACATCAGTGTGATTAAAAAAGAGTTTAAAACAGATTGAAGACCCCTTAGTTATTTCATTTATGTTGCTAAACTGTAAGGGGTAATAACATTTCCTTATTTTAGAAACATGAGGTACGTTGAGAACTTTGCCAAGGTGAAAGAATCTTTTATTCAATATTGGGCTTTTGGATAATAAGGTTTGCATCAATATTGGGTACAGGTCTTAATGTAGTCAGCCATATCTCCTGCAAATCCATTAGCTGATACTACAAATGATTCAGCTATTTCAAAATGACATTTAGTGTCTAGTGGAATTGATGAAAATGTCAGTTTCTGGACCTCTAGCAAATAACATGGGAAAAGCTGGACCACATCAGAAGAGGCAATCAACACCAGGGCTAGCAGGATCCAGACCCTGAAATTATAATTAAGTTTCTACTTAAACTTTTCATAGAATCGTAGAATGGTAGGGGTTGGAAGGGACCGCTAGAGATCATCTAGTTCCAACCCTCCTGCCAGAGCAGGATCCCCTAGAGTAAGTTATACAGGAACGCGTCCAGGCGAGTTTTGAATGTCTCCAAAGGAGACTCCACAACCTCTTTGGGCAGCCTGTTCCAGTGCTCCATCACCTCACAGTGAAAAAGTTTTTCCTTATGTTTACATGGAATCTCCTATGCTCTAGCTTGCATAGTTCAGCATAGTTCACAATAGTTTCCTTCAGGATTCTTTCATTACTCAAGCCTGTGGGCATCATCCTAAAGCTCAGAATGTAGTATTTGCCTTTTTCAGTATGAAGGAACCATCTGTTTTTTCTCCTACACAAGTAATACTGACAAAGGACATATATAACTGCTTTGATGTTATCTAAAGGGAAAACAACATTTGCTTTCTCTAACGAACATAAATAACATATTGAAAAGTATATGAACATCCACAGCATGTATGTGGTTGGATATAGCAGAAATTTAACTACTTATAGTAACAAAAAGTCAATTTTCTAGGTAGGAATTGAGGTTTATATTGCCTTTTCTCTTAGCCCTGTCACCACTCTGTGTTTCCTGTCACAGTAAATGTTGGCTTTAACAGATGAGAAAATGAGAGGGAATCATTTGGCCCAAGACATTGTCTAAATCCTTCCTAATTCAGCCACTTACCATTCCAAATTCTACCCTTAAATTAACTGACTTTCTCTCTCTACTTTGTATGTCTTTCTCAAATTGTGGCTGTTTCCAGTAGAAACAGCAGCATCTTTAGTTGCACACGGGGAGAGAGGATTTACTGAATACTTAGGGGAATGCAGCAAAATCAGGGTCATGGCATATGACGCACTCAGAGCAGTGTGCCTGACCTGCTTCTTCATAGTGTGAGGAGTGGACATGGACTTCACTCTATTTTTTTCCCTTAACCATTTTCCCATTAAAAGTTTCATCATTTCACCTACATACAGGCTCAAAACAAGGGATGGAAACTGATTTGGTGTCATTCTTAGCTAAATTACATCCTATTATACAGTGCACTTCACATTTCAACAACTAGCAGATACTGGAGTTTCCATTCTACTTCCCATTATTTGCTATCTTCTTCATACCCCTGCAGACTGTTTCTTTCCTGAAGCCTTTCCATTGCAAGAAACAGCTAAGTTAGGTTTTTTCCTACATCATTCTACCTCTGTTTCTGGGATCTCTGCTTATTCTTCATAGCCTGCACCTTATAAAGAGATCAGAAACCTCAGGAAACAGATTTTCTTAGCTCAAAGGTGCCACAAAAGACATTGTGTGCTGGAAAACACAATAGTCCTTGTTAAAGATCTCTTTGTAGAATCCCAAATACAAGTCCATTTTTCTCTTTGGGAAGTGAGCAAGGGAAGAAATGTGACTTTGTACCACCTCTCCAAAGTTCAACCCAACAGTTTCTGTTGGGTTCACAGAACCCATTTATTACTGTGAACACACAAAATACAGAGAACAGATATTACTGGGGATGTTTCTAAAGCATTCATAAAAAGAAACTTTATGTGCACACAACAGGGCATTGCTCAAATTTGAGTTTAAGAAGACCGAAGTCCCTGCAGTTCTTTTTCTCTTGTTTTACATGTGCTTGGTTTAAATGCTGCGTGTGAGATGGAAAGTAGTTTGCTTAGTATTTATGTCCCTTGCAGTTGCCTGCCTGGCACTGACTGATTTCCTGAAAGAAAAACCCAACCCAAAACTCAGTATTAGTCGCAAGTGAGGTGGCCACAGAACAGCCTTCTCTTCTCCACACATAGTGCTGGCAGTGCAGGGCAGGGGCCACAATCTGACCTCAATTGCATCATCAAGTCGTGATGATAAATATAACAAAGATCAAACAGAAAAAAAAGGAAAATTTACCAGATTATTTGGAACTTTGATTATACCAGCAGCAGGAGGCAGAGGGAGGCTGGTTCCTTCAGTAGCAGGTTTACTTTTGGTGGAATCACCCTTGCTGCATCTGCATGGAATGTGTTTCTTCTCTTTTAGTCCCTTGATGAAAATAAGACAATAATAAAAGAAGAATAAGAGCAAAAGCAGGAGAAAAGAAAAGACAAAATCTCAAAATGGAGTAACTGAAATGTAGAAGTGTGTGAAAATGCCTATTTTAAAAGCGAATGGGGGTGATTTCCTAATTTTAGTTCCACACAAAACTACTAAATAAAGGGACACTTAGCTTTTTTTTTTTTTGCTTTCGCTTCATGAAGCAGCACAGGAGCTGTACTCCTCTGGTCTCTTATTCTCTTCACTTCAGCCAAGGCATCTGCTTAATTCAATGCATATATTTCTATAAATGCTATAGCAGGTGACAAACAGAGCAAAGAAGTGCTGTTCCAGCCAGCCGAGGAGTGGCTTGTTGTGCCAGCATAGTGCCAAGAAAAATGGAGGGAAAATTGCCAGAAAGGATCAGAAGTAATGGAAAGATGAACAGATTGACCGACAGGAGAAAATGCCCATTTTTTTCACTTAAAGGTAGGTGGCATCCTGCAAGAGAGAAAACAGGCAACTGAGAAAAAAAGGAAGGTAAGATATCCCTCTTCCTGGCCCTTGTATCCCAGAAGCTCAGTGACAAACATCAACAACTGCATCTGTGCTTTGGACACCATGAAATGGGCTTCAGGACAGAGTGCCTGATAGGCATATTTTTGCAAATACCCAGGGTTCAGTTTGTCACAAAGTCTTGCATAGATGAAATCACCCACCACTCAGTTGGTCTAATGTTCCTGAACTTGAGAGGGCTGAAGGTCTCTGTGCTGTTGTCTCAGTTCGGCATCCAAGTCTGAGCAGCAGAGCTGGGGCTCCCCCACCCAGGCAGCAAGTCTGGGGAATCAGCAAAGCTACAGCAGATTATTGCAGAAGCTTAGCTCGAAAAAAATCAGTGTCAGCAGACGATTTCAAGCCTAGAGGTAGCAGAAGTGCCTGAGGACTTGGCCGCCCTACATTGTGAACTGGGTAGGAGTCTGGTGAAGATAAACTGGACAGGTTGCTGAGCAAGCAGGAAAGCTGTCAGAGGAGTGGCTCTCCAAAGAAGCAGCACATGCTGGCCCAGAACAGAGCTAAAGGGACTCTGCTGAAGACAGTGACCCAGTAGAGAGTTTCGAAATTCCCTATTTTGGAAAGCAGGGGCTCAAGAGCCACCAGAAAGAGTCCTGGAAAACAGCAGGAGCCAAACAACCGTCTGCTGTAACTCACCACATTGTTTGATTGTAAATCTTGCAATATTTGTAGAGTAATTTCTTGCTGTTAGTGGGAATGCATATTCCTACTGGAGGGAAAAAGAAACCCTAGAAAACCCATTCTTACCCTTCCATCCTGCAAAAACTCCTGGCACTGTGGTTTGAGCATATTCTGCATACACTGCATTAGTAACTGCAAGGCAGCTTGCTTGTGTTTAAGTCTTGTCTTTATTCCTTTCTCAATACTTACAGCTTCCTTTGCTCAGGCACACTCCTTGTTAGATTAAGAGTGAGGTATTTCAGAAGCTGTCCAGTAAGGCAGCAAGTTGAAAAAGATTCTATGTATCAAGTCATATTGCCCTTTTTTCTTCATAACTAAACTAGTACATTCTTAAAAATATTACAGCTGGTGGTTGTGCTGAACCACAGCCATTTTCTGGAGTCAGAAAATGATGGAAAAAGCTTAAATGTGTAAATTAAGTAGTAGTTTGTAAAATATCTTAAAGGTTCTGAACAGAGGCTCCTGATTTTTTCAGACTTAGCCCAGGTTAGAAGCCCTGGTCCTGGAGAGAATTGGGGCTAGCTGTAAGAGGTCTTCTTTGGGAGGTTAGGTCCTTGCAGAAACAGGGAACTCCTGGTAGAGCTGTGTGCACCTGAAGAAAACATACATACTCATATGATGTGGAAAAAGTTACAGATGTCCCAGCAGTGAGTCTGAAACTCTTTCCCCGTGGCTGCACATGGAGCGGACAAGTGGGATTAATAATGTCTAACTGGGTGAATGACTTTACACCCCCTGAATTAACCCCACAACTGCAGGTGTATGTGGAGGGTTTCCTACTGTAATATATTTTCCTGCAGTTCTTGCTTATTATTTTTTAGTGTCCTTACAAGAGAACATGGAAGACAGAGCAGTAAAGAAGAGAAATCTCATTTTAAAATGTAGTTTCTGTGCTTTTGAGTAGAGATAGGAAAAAACAGATGTTTGTCATGGCACCATATTTATTTCAGGATTAGATTTCATAATGATCTAGTTCTTTACTCTGAAATGACTGATGACAGGATTTGGCAGGAAAGGAGACCTGTACTAAAAGCCTGTACTAAAGGAGACCTGTACTAAATTCAGTGAGTGCCAGCTCAAAACACAGAGCTGCTGAACTGAATAAGATGAAAGCTGAGAACTTCCTAGATGTATAAGGTTTTCTCTTTCTCTTTCTTTGACTTCTTGATCCCTTATTTATTGCACCTCTATTTGAAACAAAGCAATCCGAGAAGGGATCGTTTGACTTGTCAGCTAGGAGAAGGAAATAACACTTGCCTCCCAGGTGTAGGTCTGTCTGCAGGACTCCAAAGGTCATCAGAGACGTTTAAGTATCTGCAGACCCTTGGCTCAACTGATTTTCCAATGAGATGGCTCAGTATTTGGTTTAACACTAGCTGGTATGAAGCAACCTGCAGGGGACCCTATGGACTCATTTGCCTATAACATTTTGTTGGGCAAATTCTGCCTGGGACCAGATGCATGACCCTTGGAGCCTGCCATAATTCATTGTTGGTGCACACACCACATGCACACAAGCAGGCCAGGCTGCAAAAGAGCCACATCTTGACCAAACAAGGGACCCTGTTCTGCTTCTGTCCTAGCTCACAAATCAAATATCTGCTTTAGCTAGTGCTGGTGACTGGAAGCTGATGCAAGTGGAGTAAGGACCCTTAAATAGATGCATTCACTGCCATTTCTGTCTACACTGCTGTGAAACCAGCAGACACAGTGGCTGCTGAACAACTGCTGCTTGATGGCTAAATATACATTCTTACCCACACAGAGTGCCATCCTGCCTTGCAGGCTGCAGCAGAGCCTCTGGCCCCCTGTGGATGGGGAAAACAACACCATGCAGAGGCATCACATGGGCTGCAAAAATAGTTGAGAGACCCTGGGGCAGGGACAGTTGAGTCTATGTTGACTCTTGAGGCAACCGACATTGAAAAGGATGGTTCTTATGTAAGAAGCGTAACTTACAGGATTTGTATTTTGATTTCCCCTGAAAATACAGAATGCATTAAAGTACCATTTAGAGAAGGAGTCTACTGTCATCATTTGGGAGGGTTTAACAGCAAATGTATCCCAAAGCCAGGCACAAAATGAGGGCTGCTTTCCTGTGTGGCAGAGCCCCTCAGGGCTCATATGATCTTGCAAGACTCAGAGGCATCACCCCCAGGGCAATGTTCCCTGCAAGCAGTCACCTACCTGGGGATGATTCTCCTGTAGGCTGGAGAAGCAGAATTTATAAGAATGAAGGTGAAGCATAATGATTATTTTTCAATGAATGAAAGATTAAAAGGTGAAGAGGAAGAATGCTTTAACCAACTAAAAGGGGTGGCTGTTTCCTATTAAGCATGAATATGCTTTTGACCTCTTGTTCTCATGACTAAGGCAAGTAAGGAATTCCGGTGAGATCCTAAAACGGGGAGAAACCAGCTTCAGCCTGTCAGTCAAGGCAAAAGTCTATTTAAAAGGTTATATTTGAGACCTGGGTAAGCAACGATACAATTAGCTGACTGCTGGCATATTGATCAGCCTTTCCTATGGTGAATTCCCTGTCTGTGGGAATGGAGCTGCTGGGTTCCTTTCTTGAAAGCTCCCTCTCACTGCTGTTCCTCAGTATTTGCATGTGCTTCTCCATCAGTGACCTTGTAGCTGGGTGCATGCACTTATCTGCTATCTGATTGCTGACCCTGTTTGCCAATTTTCCTATGACTAGGCAGTGTCTATAGCATCCTAACCACTAATTCTCAAGCAACATGAAAAAAAAGTGTGTTATTCCTCTCTTCCCCTGTGTTTTCTCAAACAAAGGAACATTTTGCACCACTTCTGCAACCTCTGTGAACATCAGAAATTTAGTGCCTCAGACACAAAGATTTATGCTGGTAAGACAAAGACTTGGGGCTATACTTTTTTTATTCCCAGCAGAGACTGAAGATCTGATCTTAGCCCATGGAAGGATGTTTGATGTGGTGGAAGAGCCACAGCACAACTGCAATGGAATCTTTTCCATTTTATCAGCATTTTTTATCAGAAGCCGTTCTACAGTTCGGAGCCTCTGGGAATACAGCTGGAAATTACAGACATACCACTGGAAACGTGCCCACGGACCTGATGTCATGTAAGCACAGGAATCAAAATTGCCTTTATATGGGTGAAGCCAATTTTACACTGTTCACTGTGGATCTTTTTAAGGCAGCGATGAGAGACAGGCATCTAAATACCTTAAAAAATTAACTTTTGGTCAAATTTGGCTATTTAAACTGTTCTGAATTTGAGCCTAGAGTTCTGCATGAGCAGGTGGGAAGAGTTCCTCTGACTCTTTATCTGGAATCCCTGTTTTTAGTCAAGGCAGTATTAATGATACTTTTCTGTCCTTTGCAATAATTTGTTTCGTCTGTACCTGACTAATACTATGGGCTGGTGCAACCACCTAGAGTATGGTCTTATGTCTTTTATGTTCATGTCAGGTGTAGCATGAGCTTGATGCAGTTAATATACATCCAACATTGTGCATGAAAAGCATAAATTTTTCCCCTCCTCTGCTAGTTGGTACAGAGTCTACTGTGCTGGGAAGATATGTTTCTTTCCTGGCCAGATGTTTGCCATTTCCCAAAGGCTAGTTTTGCTGGCAAACATTTGCCTTCTCTTTTTGTGTTCTATGCATACAAACTCACAGATTCCTTTACATTTGATTAAAAAAAGAAAAAAAGTGAAGGAACTCCTGGTTATGATGGGCTATCTATTTCTTTAGGTAGTTGGAGGAGGAAAAATACAGTATGGAGAAGAGAGCATCATGAGACACCTCCTCTGTTCTCCCTGCTACCCCTACATAGAACCATAGAATCAGAACGGTTAAAGTTGGGAGGGACCTTAAAGATCATCAGGTTCCAACCTCCCTACTATGAGCAGGGACACCTCACATTAGACCAGGTTGCACAAAGCCTCATCCAACCTGGTCTTAAACACTTCCAGGGAGGGGGCAGCCACAACCTCCATGGGAAACCTATTCTAGCACCTTACTACCCTCATGGTAAAGAATTTCTTCTTGATGTCTAAACCAAATCTCCCCTCTTTCAGTTTAAAACCATTACCCCTTGTCCTATCACTGCCCTCTCTGGTGAAAAGTCCCTCCCCAGCTTTCCTGAAGGCCCCCTTCAGGTACTGAAAGGCTTCCATAAGTTCTCCCCTGAGCCTTCTCTCCTCCAGGCTGAACAGCCCCAACTCTCTCAGCCTGTCTTCATAGCAGAGGTGCTCCAGCCCTTTGATCATCTTTGTGGCCCTTCTCTGGACCCTCTCCAACATCTCTTGTATCTTTCCTGTGCTGAGGGCTCCAGAGCTGTACACAGTATTCCAGGTGGGGTCTCACCAGAACAGAGTATAGAGGGGCAGAATCACCTCCCTGGCCCTGCTGGCCACACTCCTTTTGATGCAGCCCAGGATGTGGTTGGCCCTCTGGGCTGCGAGCGCACAATGGCAGCTCATGTTGAGCTTCTCATCTACTACCACCCCCAAGTCCTTTTCCTTGGGACTGCTCTCTAGCCATTCTGCCCCCAGCCTGTGTTTGTGCCTGGGGTTGCACCAACCCAGGTGCAGGACCTTGCACTTGGCCTTGTTGAACTTCATGAGGTTGGCATTGGCCCACCCCTCCAGCGTATCAAGGTCCCTCTGGATGGCATCCCTCAACCCCATTGTCCATGTCTCCAACAAAGATGTTGAACAGCACTGGTCCTAATATTGACCCCTGGAGAACATCACTCATCACTTGTCTCGACTTTGACACTGAACCATTTACCACAGCTCTCTGGGTGAGGCCATCCAGCCAATCACTAATCCACTGAGTGGTCCATCTGTCAAATCCATGACTTCACAGTTTGGAGACCAGGATGTCATGTGGGACAGTGTCAAATGCCTTGCACAAATCCAGGTAGATAACATCAGTTGCTCTGCCACTATCCACTGTCTCTGTAGCCTTGTCATAGAAGGCCACCAAATTGGTCAGGCATGATTTGCTCTTAGTGAAGCCATATTGGCTGTCACCAATCACCTCCTTATTTTCCATGTGCCTTAGCAGATTTTCTAGGAGGATCTGTTCCATGATCTTGCTGGCCACAGAGGTGAAACTGACTGGCCTGTAGTTCCCGGGGTCTTCCTTTTCACGCTTTTTAAAAACTGGGGCTATGTTACCATTTCTCCAATTGGTGGGAACCTCACCAGACTGCCATGACCTCTCAAATATGATGGACAGAGGCTTAGCAACTGCATCCGCCAGCTCCCTCAGGACTTGTGGACGGACCCTATCAGGTCCCATAGACTTGTGCACCTTCAGGTTCTTTAGATGGTCATGAACCTGTTCTTCTCCTACAGTGGGCGGTACTTCATTCTCCCAGCCCCTGCTTTCACCTGCTCTGGCCTTTGCAATGAGGCTGGAGCACATCTCAAGCTATTATCTATCTGGGCATCCTAGCTTTGTGTTGTGCATATTTGCTTAGTTTTTTTCCATTCCTCTTCCTTTCTTCTGTGTGAAAGATTTTGCATTGGTGAGTAACACTATATAGTATTTAGCTGTGATCAGAGTTAGTTGCCAGTGGTCTTGCAGGCTGTAAGATGCAGAAATAGTAATAATCATGGAATCATAAAATGGTTTGGGTTGGAAGGGACCTTAAAGATCATCTAGATCCAGCCCCCCAGGGACACCTCCCACTAGATCAGTTTACTCAAAGCCCCATCCAACCTACCCTTGAGGACTTCCAGGGATGGTGCATCCACAACTTCCCTGGGCAATCTGTTGCAATGTCTCACCACCCTCATAGTGAAGAATTTCCTCCTAATGTCTAACCTAAATCTCCCCTCTTCCAGTTTCAATCCATTACGCCTTGTCCTCTCACTACAAGCCCTTGTAAAAAGCCCCTCCTGAAGTTTCTTGCAGGCTCCCTTCAGGTACTGGAGGGCTGCTATGAGGTCTCACCCGAGCCTTCTCTTCTCCAGGCTGAACAATCCCAGCTCTCTCAGGCTGTCTTGGTAGGAGGGGTGGTCCAGTCCTCTGATCATCTTTGTGACCCTCCTCTGGACCCAATCCAACAACTCCATGTCTTTCTTGTGTTGGGGTCTCTAGAACTGGACACAGTACTCCAGGTGGGGTTACACAAGAGCCAAGTAAAAGGGGAGAATCACCTCTCTTGACCTGCTGGCCATGCTTCTTTTGATGTAGCCCAGGACATGGTTGGCTTTCTGGGCTGCAAGTGCACATTGCTGGCCCATGTTGAGCTTTTCACGGACCAACAGCCCCAGGTTCTTCTCCTTAGGGCTGTTATTGATCCATTCTCCACCCAACCTGTATTTGTGCCTGTAGTTGCACTGACCCAGGCGCAGGACCTTTTACTTGACCTTGTTGAAATTCATGTGGTTTTTATGGGCTCACCTCCCCAGCCTGTCAAGGTCCCTCTGGATGGCACCCCTCCCCTCCAGTGTGTCTACCTCACCACACAGTTTGGTGTCATTGGCAAACTTGCTGAGGATGCACTCAGTGCCACTGTCCATGTTGCCAACTGTCCTGGTTTGAGCCAGGTTGAAGCTAATTTTCCTTTTAGTGATTTTTTTTTTTTTCCTTCAGTAAGCTCCCTTATAACTAGCAGCAAGTGTTCCAGCTAGTGGGCTGATAACACTGGGATGTTTATGTTTCTGCTGAGACTCCAAGGTCGCTTCTTAGCTCTGCTGCTACAGAGGCTACTGGGGCAGGATCTCCCCTCCATAGGGGAGATGGACTAGACAGACAGCAGAACTGATCAAAGGTATTCCATTCCATATATCTACGTAAGCTCTGAGGAAGGTCAGAAATCACAGAAGACAACTTCCTTCCTGCTTCTTCTTCCCTTCTCTTCCATCCATGGCTGGTGTCTGGGGAGGACTCCATCCATCCATCACCGTTGACCCCAGGCTCTGACCTCATAACCCTCATAACCCTCATAACTCAGCCCTTGTCTGCTCTGCCTTATCTCCTGCCTGTGGGCTGAGACATTTTGGGACTGCTCACAGCTAAGGAGAAAGCTGGGGGAGTTGCTGGGGGTGGGGGGGAGGCAAGAGGCTTTTGCACATTCCTGAACATACTTGTATATAATTGTACATATAATGAAAGCTGTCTAGTTTAGTTTTCAATCCAGCAAAGTCTCTCTCCTTAATTCTCTCTCTCCTTCCCTACCTGGGTGGGAGGGGGAGGGGATCAATAGCATTGTTGTCTCTGGTTTACTCACTGATCCTGAGTCAAACCGTGACACCGACAAGGAGTAAAGTCTTATGAAACCAAGAGAGTTGCATTGGTAATAGTGTGAACACTGGAACTTGCTGGCTTGCAGCAGTGATTGCCTATTGCTTCTAATATTAGTTTATTGTTGCTAATGTACTTATTAAAAAAAGAAAAGCACCATGCTGAGGCAGAATTTTTAAGAAAGCTGGAAGCATCATACACTGCTGGGTGGATTTTGCCACTAAAGCTACATGTGGGTAACAGCTGGCAGTGGGTAGTATGCAGCAATTGGCTTTTACATAGATGAATACTGTACCAGAATGTTGACTGGTGAGAACTCTACTCCCATTAAGCAGTAGGAACTGTTTCTTGCTGTTCTGGGCATAAAGGTTTATATAATTAGAGTTTTAATTAGAAATGCCAGACCTAATGTTCTGTTGCCTACTTTGGTTTAAGGACTGTGGAAAAATATTCACTTCTGACAGAAGTTTGCACCCACTAATTACTTGTGAAAAGGTTTGAATGGAAAGCAGACCTTCAATCTTACAGTAAAAGGAAAAGCAATTAAAAGAAAAAGCAAGCCATTATGTTATTCATTTCTCTGGATGATCTGTGCCATTACTGCATTGTTATCACTCTGACAAGATTTCCTTATTAGTAGCTTTCAGTCTGACTTTTATTTATTCTAATGTCCCTGAACATAGCTTTGTCATAAGAGTACTGAAATGCAGGGATAAATTATTTTATAATGAAAATGAGAGTTCAATCCCAACTGACCAGTAATTCTGTCTATCATTTCACAAATGATCCACAGGGGTTAGAAAAGACAGATTTCTGGGTTACTTTTCTTGAGAAATGTTCACAAGGTTGTCATTTCCTCTTGAATCAGTAGCTCCCCCTGATAGCTACTGAAGTTATTTAACATACAGTGTCATACAAAACAATTGCAACTGATTAGTTATGCAAAGGAGTTAGAAACCTTTTCTTTTCCCTTCCAGGTAAACATACACACACATATCAGCCATACTTTAAACAAACTTGAAAGTGAGGTTAAGTTGCCCGGTGCCTTCCTTACATTTAATAAATACACAAAAAAAAGAATCCCTACAGTAGGTGATCCAGCATCTCTAAAAAACCCAATAACCTTCTGGAGGACCCTATTAGTCTCTGGTGGTAGGGAAGAGAACCTTGGGGAATTGGTCTCCCTAATTAGGCAGTGCAGGAATTTAAAACTTATTAGAAATCAGAGGATTTGTGATAGTCTAACCATTGAGTGTAGGCAACCGTCCTGTCCACCTAGCTGTACCATCTCATTGCCTTTGTTCATCTGTAAGTGTAGTGACATACTGTATATAGGTCCTAACTCTACATTTTTTACTAGGATTTAGAGTGACCTACACTGCTACACTGACAGTGGAAGCAGATCTCTTTAGCTATGATGTTGCTTCTTCCATTGCTATATCTGGTTGCGGTTTTATTGAAAAAATGTACAAAATTAAGTGAGCTATATATGATTGATGATTAGGTTACAACCTTAACTTATAACCCAATATACATAATGGCAATATTTGCCTTAAAACAATATAGTAAATTAAATAATAAAATTAATTGTGATAATTTTAATTGATTTCATCAGGTCTCTGAGTTCTTTCCTCAAAGAGCAGTGTATTGCTGTTCTAAAAATTAGTCCTAGATGTAAACCTTGCGCAAGACTTTCCAGGATAAATTTTGCCCACCCCTCTTCTGCTTCCAAAAGGCAAGGATGAGGGAGTTAGAGACAATCTCATATTTTGTCTAAGTTCAAATAAATCTTTAAACTTGCTGATGTTAAAACACAACCTGTTCACCTGCAGAAGTACTTCACAGGTTGGTCGGTCCCTTCTCCCTAGTAACAAGCAATGGGACAAAAGGAATCTGCCTCAAGTTGTGCCAGGGGAGGTTTAGATTGGATATTAGGAACAATTTCTTCATGGAAAGCATTATCAAACATTGGCACAGGCTACCCAGGGAGGTGGTGGAATCACCATCTCTGGAGATGTGTAAAAGCCATGTAGATGTGGTGCTGAGGGACACAGTTCAGCACTGGACTCAGTAGAGTTGGGTTAATTGTTGGTAGAGTTAGGTTATGGTTGAACTCGGTGATCTTAGAGGTCTTTTCCAACCAGAATGATTCTGTGAAATCTGCAGCTTCTTATCATCACAGAGAGTGCAGGCACTGCTGTCAAGATGGTTGCATGAAAAGCTTGGGCCCTGTTAGGCACATCCTGGGGTGAGCACCTGACATAAGGTGAAGCAGGCACTTGAATTTACCAGGCTGTCTTCTGTTTTTCTGCTTCATCAAATCGACATTATTCATTGTAATGCAATGTTGCTCTTTGCTGAGAACAGTGAATGAGGTATTCTCATGCAGGGAAGAAATCAGAATGAAAGGCTGATGTCAGAGCTCTCTCACTGTACCAGCAGAGCACGGAATGTTTTTATTTTTATTTCTAGCATGGTTTCTTTGTGGGGTTAATATTCCATTTTGGTAGTTTTTCATCATAGTTCCACTTACAGAGCTGAAATGACATGTCCATTTGTCTTTTCAGTTCTTGGATGATAAAAATACAATAGGAAAAGAAAAACTTATGTTAATTTTCTGTCATGAGCTGCTGTGCTGAAGCACAACTCCTCCTTTCCCTCCCACCAAAAGCCCTGTATTCACACAAACACTTACTACAGGTTTCTTGGTAGGTTGTAAATAATATTCCACTTTCTGTTCCAAAGTTTTCACCTTTTCTCTTTAAAATCTGCTTCCTGCGATGAGGTATATTAGCTGTTTCTTAAAATATGATATAGTAAAATATTGATTTGGAAAAGAAATACCCAGAGAGTTACTCAAACTTATGGCAGGCAGATATTCACCTGGTTAGCCACCACTAATCCAAAAGTAGGCTAGTCCCAATTAAATTCTGTTTGTATGTTTGTGTTTAGTCCCAAAGGGATTTTTGCAACCTGATTTTTCTTTACATTGCTGGTTGTTATACAATAGTGGAGAGATTTGGATGCTTATCCCAGCTGGCATTCTTAATAGAGCTCATGTGAGTTTGTAAATTCCTGTGTCAGTTGAACAGTTAACTGCTGAGATGCCTTTGGAAACTGCAGTCTTACATTTTGTAGTATTTCCTTTGTTGTCTGTCTAGGTGACAGAAGCTGTTTAAACAGAAGAGCAACGAAAAGCAAATACTGAATAAACGTATTTATACACAAGAATTTTTCTGTATGTGGAGATATGGACATTTATGAAGAACCGTAACTCCCAAACATTAATGCATTTATGCAACCAAAACCTAGTTTTTAAAAAGATTTGCCTGATATCACTGTGTTAGCCAGCAGAACAGATTTCAAATGTCTGTACTAAATGTTATAGTTCTCACACAGTCCTAGTTTTGCTATTTAAATGCTCTTGGAAGCTGCGGTGTTCCCACATGAGCTGCAGAAAGGCAAGTTGACTACCTCTGCAGATGGCAGAGGAAAGAAAGTGTGGCAGGATGCAAAGGCCAAACTGCCCTTTTATCTTGAAAGATGCCTTTTCTGAGAAACAAAGCAGGCTGCCAGATCCCTGTGGGAAAGTTTGACCATACCTATGATAAGGGTAGACAGTCCTGAAGACCCTTTCATGTGATGTATTTCACAAGTATTACATTCATTATGAAGGGATTAAGCAGTTTAGCTATCATTCCTTTTACAGCAGCTTCTTTCCCTAAAGAAGTCCCAGGAAAAGCATGCTTTTCATGAAGGTGCCTTGCATGAGTGATGCACAGAGTGTGGTCATATACCCTCTGGACAACATCAATTTAAAAAATTGGACCAGCTTTATTCCATAAGTCCCTCTAAACTAGAAAGAGCTGGTGCTTCTCTAAGCACCAAGAGCTAATTTCAGTGTCATCATTCTTCATGTAATGTGCTCTTTCATTTTTGACGAGGAAGGATATCTCTTAAATGAGTTTTGAATCTCTGCAAGTATTTTACTGAACACATGCATAGAATATGATAGGCTGAGCAGAGAATAACCCAAATTCCTGAATTGTATCATGTGGCATCCACTCAGAGAAACTGGAAAATTCATTTGTTTTTCTTTTTAACTTTTGCTTTGATTTATGGCATGCTCAGGGTGACTAAGGATCTTAATTAATTCTAGCTTGATCATATCTACATGTCTGACTCACATACTGTGTCTAAATTTAAAGTAGCTACAACTAGGCTGGAGTACTGATATTGAGAATACATTAGTATAAACCTTTGGTGTTTCTTTCGTACATGCAATTAAGTGCTGAGCTGTTGGTAGCAGAAAGTTCAGTGAATTGTGACTAGGAGGATGCCTTGTTTTTTTAAATTAACAGTGTCCAAAATCCTGATTTATTACATCTAAAGTGAGGTGCAGCATGCCAGGACATTAGATTAATAATTGGACTAGGTCAGGAACTTTGGATTAGGTCCCTGCCTGTGTGGCCATTGCTTTTTTTCTCTTTGAAGAGCAACAAGGCAAAGGAAATCAAACTTGTTTTGATAAAAGTTTTCTGAATGGAGAAGGAAAAAAAAAAAAAGTAAGATTTAAATTGTGAATGTTCAACGATATAAAATAATCTTCCTGATGAATATTTCAGAGGAGTAAAGAACAACCTCCATAATATGCGGCAGAGGTGACTGGAGAAGTGTGAATTATGTACTTAGAAACTTCATAACATTTTCTATTCCTGGTAGCAGATTTATGGTTTTGATGATAATTTCTTTCAGTTCTCTGTGATACCCAAAGAAACAATATTCTCAGAACTCTGAGAACATTTGTTGTTTTTTCAAATCACTTAAAATTTTCAGTGATCAATATTTTTGCCAATCAATTCACCATTTTTTTCTCCATGTCTCCAAAATTGTAAATGATTTTAATTTTTCTGTGGTGTTATAAGGTTGATGTAAATACTTTCAGTGATGCTTACTGAATTTCACTCCAGATATTTTAGCATTAAAATATTCAGAAAAGTGTGGCGGAATGGAGAGACTTTTTGTGCTAAATTTTTAATATCTGATGCTTTAACAGATTTATCCTGTTTTAAGAACCTGGATGAAAGCTTATCCTTTTTAGTTTCTATTTGGTTATTTCTACAGAATAATGATCAAAGAATTCTCAAATTTTCACAATAATATTTTTATAGATTCGTTTTTTAGTCTAGTTTTTGAATGAAATTCTTTGTCTTTGTTCTTACTGAATATATCCATTTTAATTATCTTCTATCAAACCGCTGAGATAAAATTTCTACATTGTTATACTCAAAGTATATAGTGGAATAGAGCCACACTTTGAAGAGCTGCTAACATATAGATCACCTACTCTTTCTAACACCATATTTCTGGGATTCCTGTAGGTGTTTCTATTTCAGGTTGTTTTGGGTAATTAACCTGCTAGTACAGGTTTTCAAATGTTCAAATTTCAAAATTTTCTTTCAATTGGCTTTAAACACTTGACTGAGTGTTCCTTAGCATTCTCACATCTTGTGTTCAGATAACATTTTGGAAGACATCTCCATTGAAAATGGAGATGCAAATTCCTCAGCACAAATTTCTGCTGCCAATGAACTCGTTAAAATAAAACATCAGCAACAGTGTTCAGATGAAAATTTCCACTTTGCCTAGAAGTGTCCTCCTCTAGAGCAACCCAGCCTCTGCCTCCTAGCTTGTCCTCCCCAAATCCTGTATGGTGGTCTCTTATTTCTTTTGCTATCCTGTTGGAGATGTGGACTACTCTCCAGTATTACCACTAAAGCCCCATGGCCGTAAAAAGTCACCACAGTGAGCTACCTGAACGCCTCCTGTTCTTGATTCAAATCAAATGAAAGTCTGGAGTAAGGTTTAGACGTGGGTGCTGAAACAGGCCCTTGAAAGGAAGAGAAAAAAGAAGAGCAAAAAGAGAAGGGGTGGGGTGGCTGCAACTTCTTCAAGATAAGCATGTCTTTGTAGAGAAAAAAAAAGAAGTATATGAACCCCAGGTGCTGTGACACCTCCACACCTTGTCATTATGATAAAGGTGTCTTTATGGCTGCATAGTGAAGTGAGATCACATCTTCTGCATGATTCAAGTGGCACTGACTTTATAGGGGCTGTCAAAATAAAAAGGGAAATTAAGTATAGCATCTACAGAAAGGAAAGATACACACTGAATCAGGAAAATGAAATGCTCTCTAGCTAGCTGTCTGCTTTTTCTTCCCTCTTCCAATTACATTTTCAATAACTTACACAGGTTTTTGTGCAGTATCTTTTTTTCACACAGAGTCAAGAATCACAAGATTTTTTCCAGAATGATAAATTACTTTTGGGGGTTACTGGGAATTTCAGGGTGTTTTGGCCTTCCTTCTCCCTTGCCTTCCCACTCCTAGGACAGTCAGCTCAAGTCTTTTGATGTTCTGCATTGGGTTTGATGGGATCTAATGAACCTCAGGCACTTTCTCCATGGCTGAGGCATGAAACCCCCCTGGAGTCAGCAGGACCACCCAGAGTACTATTGGAGATTCCCCCTGCTGGGGCACCCAGGGTGGTGGGGACCTGTGTGGGCTGCAGCACAGCCTGTGCCTCCCTCAGGTGTGTGGTGAGGGCAGAGCCAGGTCTCATTTAGCTCTTGGAGAGGACAAGGGTGCTAGAGCTGGTCCAAGTGCTCACTTGTAGTTTGAGACACTCAGTAACCAGAGAAATTCTCTGGAGCAGCTGAAGAACAGAAACTAATTAAACAAGAGGGAATGATCTATCTGAGCCAAGCCTTCACTCAGGATGACCTGTCTTTTTTTCAATAAATATTTCTAAAAGTCACAGGAAAAAAGGAGTTGTGAGGAGTTTACACAATTTTGAAAGAAGAGCTTAGCAAGTGAAAAAATGATGCTTTCTTTGTTTCACAAAATCCAAAAGGACTTAAACAGCTTGGTTACAAAAGGGCAGGTTTAGCATAGACAACCTTTCCCATCTGAACACAGAGTAGGATTTATTAATTAGTAATTATTTCTGTAAAGGACAGATTCATACTGACAGCAGTAATGAAAAATTCATGACAGAGACTTAACATTTCTAATCTGCTGGATTACTATAAGGAGGCTGCCAAACTTGGGCGACCAGCCAGAGTTAAGAACACAAACAAATATCATAGTTCCCATAGAAACTGGGATCACCTTGGAGATGATTAATACCAGTCTGACTTGCAACGGGTGTTCCAGAGATATCACTCTCTGCTGATTTAATTATGACCCAGTGTAATGTTGCTGAGCATTTCTGAAGAAAAATAACTCTATATTTCTCAAGGTCTTCCTCCTACCCCTTGATGGTGGTCCAAGACGTATATTCTTCTGGTTTGTTTGGGGTTTTTTTGCTTAAGAGAAAAAAAAAAAACATATAGCACACACTCCAGAGTCATGCATGTCATGCTGGAACGTAAGTAGATATACTGAAGAATATTTAAAAATATTTAGAAACTTCCTAGTTTGTTTGCTTGCTTTTAGTCTTGTAAAAACATATATTACACATATCTGCAATACTCCTATGAAGACAGGCTGAGAGAGTTGGTTAGGATTGTTCAGCCTGGAGAAGAGAAGGCTCCAGGGAGACCTCATAGCAGCCTTCCAGTACCTGAAGGGGCTACAGGAAAGCTGGGGAGGGACTTTTTATAAGGGCTTGTAGTGATAGGACAGGGGTTATGGATTGAAACTGGAAGAGGGGAGATTTAGATTAGACGTTAGGAAAAAACTCTTTAGTGTGAAGGTGGTGAGACACTGGAACAGGTTGCCCAGGGAAGCTATGGATGTCTCATCCCTGGAAGTGTTCAAGGGCAGGTTGGATGGGGCTCTAAGCAACCTGGTCTAGTGGGAGGTGTCCCTGCCCATGGCAGGGGGGTTGGAACTAGATTATTTTTAAGGTCCCTTCCAACCCAAACCATTCTGTGCTTCTATGATCCTCTCAGAAAGACTAACCATTGGCTGTTTTCGTACTTCATCAGAGGACATCAGCTGGTACTAGGAGAATTCTACAATCCGTTACAAAAATTTAGCTTTACATACAGAATCCTATTCCAAGATCTTACAGTTTTAGCCAAAGTTAAATGTTAATTTTACAAGAGTTTTTGGGAAAAAATAGTCAAAAATTACAAAGAAATTATATCTTCTTAGCCTTACTATAGGAGGATTTGGGTATTCTATGAATAAAACACTGTTCTTCAGTCACCACCCTAGCACTTGTGGTGTCACTCAGTCTCTCAGTTTCTCCATGAAGAAAAACTGACTATGAAATCTTGTACATTAACAACTTTTTCTAAAACACAGAAATTTCCTGAAAGTGCTAGATCTGTACAAAGAGTTTCTACTATCAACACTGAAATAGCATAAAATGCAGTTTTCCTTCAATTTGTTCTTGAGGATCAGTTTTTCATGCACTTTCCTGATAAATGAAAATTGCAAAATTTGACAGTGACCTGTAAGAGACAAAATATTTACCAAAATGAGCTCTTATCTCATATTTGCTTGCATTGTTATTGACACTAATAGTCTATTTGGTTTGAGATACTATAAACTTTTCTTCAGTGCTGAGCAAAAGAATTAGCTTCAATGGTTTTAGGCAAATACAATGTATGTTATTATTTTTCAGTATTGAAAATGTTTCCATGATTTCCTGTTTTTAGAAAATTGAAAAGAATTAAAATATTTCTCCCCGTTCATGAGTACAATTAGATGTTTCCCCACCCAGAATCAGAAGTGGAATAGCTTTGGTTTTCCTCCACCTCTGGATGTGGTCTTAAATGTATCAGGGGAAGAGGGAGAAGTATTAAAATAGCAGAATAATTATGATGACTTTCAGCTTGTATTCTTTATGAGTGAAGCTGCCAGATAGATCAGATTCTGGGAGACTGACTGTTCCAGAAAATTGTGACACTAGAACTGTGAATGCTGACTGTCCCAATGAGAGGAGCAATGGAATGGTACCAGGAGATTTAGGTAACTATACCCATAACTCTGCAATGGCCTCACAGGGAAAAAAAGACAGTGTAAACAAGGAGAAACAACATCAGATTTGAAAGATATGTTTAACAGATAAATAATTGTAGTGTACAAAGTAAAAATGGAAGAATGTGAAAGGTATGCAAAAAGAAAGGCTAAAAAAAGATAAAATATTTCGTTTTAAAAGTATATTAAATCTTAAAAGGAAAAAAAAAAATTGCCAGCTTTTCAACAATGGATAAATTATGTTAATGCTTAAACGAAAGAAATCTGACATGGTTAATATCTTTTTGAACGACTAACCATAGACAGTCAATTTATATAAGTAATAGGAGAGTAAAAAGAGTACAAAACCAGGGCAGATTTTGGACAAAAAGTTTAGGTGCTCCAGGTAGTTTCTTTAAGATATTTTTTGATTTGTTTAGCAGTTCTCACACGAGTTAGACTAGCCTGAGAACAGAGAAAGGCAATTTTAAGACAGAGAGTGGTGATCTGAAAAAATGTGGCTACTGGGTAAGCTTGTGAAAGAAAAGATGGTAGTGTCTATATGTAGTAATCCTTAAAAAAGAAGGGAAAGGAGAGCTAGAGTTTGGTTCTGGTCAAATAACTTTCTATATCCTGAAAATTCTGAAATAAATAAGCAAAGCTTGGGTGAGAATTAGCAGATAATGAGGAAAAAAATATTTTTCAAGAACAAATGACATTAGACTGCTATAACCTTTTAGGACAAGGTAATATGCTCTGTGAGTGGGAGAAAAGTAGTAGATGTTATGTATGTTTTGAAATAGTTTCATTACATGCTCATACAACCCTTCCAAGCAAATTTATTCTCACTGAAACTAAAAACAGATATATGAAAAACTGAGTACAAGTCCATACTGTATATCCATGGTTCAAGAGACATGAAGACCAATTAAAATGAATCCAGCAGTGAGAATGCTTATCAGGAAAGACTAGAGGCATGGTTGGAATAAAAACCAATAAGTTTAAAAGGAAGAAAGTATGATTTATATTACAGTTAGGAGGAAAAGAATGGCTAGCAAGTTGAATAGAAAATAGATATCCAAAAGCAGCGCTAATCCAGCTTTTTGGAAGTGTGCGTTCCTTCTGGATAATTTGCTCCTATGTGACACCTTTCATTGAAAATGTTCATTTCTCCCCAGGAAGAATTGCTACATGCCTTAATGTGCTTAAGTTTAGTTATCAACTCTGCTTCCTGTGGATGGTCACAGTCAGTGGTCTCAACTGGTTCTCACTGTCAGGCGAAAATGAGCTGCTGCTCACTGCTTTGTGGTCTTCTTGACACCTTTTCATCAACCTCCCAGTTCCCTCTCCTCTCTGCCTCTGTATCCAAGGGACACTGCTTGAAGGTTTTCCACAGATGGTAATTTTAAGAAAAGGATACTCAATTTTTGTCATGAATTATGTTGGTATATCTGTTTGTACTACAGAGCAGGGAGACAGATGCCACTGTCTCTGAAAATCCCTTCCACTGCTATGTTTCTGCACTTCTATGTGAACAGGATGAGCTTGAATGTATAATTCTTCATTAAATTGGAAAGCTCACCAGTGAGTAAGTGAACACTTGTCTTAGGCAAGGCTGTAGGTCCCTGATTTGTATCTTTCTTCTGCCCATCAAATTCTAAATTTAATTCTATCCAAAATGCTGGTTTCTCTGGAGAATAAGACTGGCTTTTTCCTGCACTAATTACTACAGGTACCCTGTGCTCCCACCAAAATTTCCAATTATTAAAATATTTTATGTCAAGAATGCAGATCATATGTTTTTTCAAGATAATAGAATATTTATCCTGAATATTTCAATGAATGTCTACATGTTATGAATTTCAACAGATTGTTTCTGCAACAATGTTTTTCACTAACACAACCATTGATCTACTTTTGCAGTTGGGCATGGGAGAAGGTGAGGTAGATCACTTCTGATTGGGTTCTTATATGTGCTGGTTTTACCTCATTTACTTCAGTGGAGTTGCTCTGATGCAAGCTAGCATGAAGAGCCAGCTGTGTGCTCCATATCTGGAGCTATATTTAGATTTTGTTTTGCTAAGGTAAGATCTCTAAGCATGTCTTGAGGCTTGCAATTTATTCTTCAAGTGCCTCACATTTTCTTAGCTATGTAACAAATGGATAGGATCCCACAGCGAGGACTGCATGCAATCCAGTGATTTGTTTAGGCATAGAGTCAGAGGATAAGAACTTCTACACAAGACTCTACTCTTCTTCCTTCAGCTTCACTGGGACAACTCACAAATATTCTAGCTTAATGAAGGCTTAAGAATCTTTTCCTCCCCCCAAAATCTGGGGAAGTCTATTTCCTTACAAAACCAAGATTTTGCCATTTCATCTTCCAGCACAAGAATCCTTTAGAAATTCTCTTAACCTTTGTATGAAGGAAAGAAACTCCTTTCACTTTCCACTCTGTTTCTGAAAACCATGTAATTTATCTTCATAACAGCCTTGCTAAATGTTTCCTTGAGGACATACAGAGAACACAAAGGCCATGCTCAGTGTTGTTGCAAATACATTTTTGAGCTGAAAGTCAGAAATATAGTTCAAAAATTGTTTCTGACTAGATAGCGTGATGCCTTTGGATGCCTGAGTCCTAAACTCAACTCTAACCCCCTTCAGTTCTTGTCTGAATCTAACTGCAGGCTGGATCTCTGTTATCACCAACATTTCTGTGCATGTTTTAAGTTTGTTGATGAAAATTCATTGGCTTCAGTGGGACCACTCGTGACAAAAAATTAAGAAGGTGCATAAATATTTCTAAGCTTGATTTGCTTCTCAGTAGTGCTCGAACAGCAAACCTTGGCTTGTCTAAGAGTATAATGGTGATGTGACAGACTTTGTCAAAGCAATATATAGCAAAATTTTGCTCATGCTTTGCATGCAAAGGGTTGAAACACAAATAATTTATTCTTTAACCAGGAGAGACTAAACTGAATCAAAATTAGAGTTCTCCAAACCTTGTATCAACAAAGTTCCCATCATGACCCTCTGCCATTAGTCTCACACAGAGATCAATTTTGGAAAAGTCACTGTATATTTACAAAGCCAATTCTTTAAAGGCTTGTGTTCATGTATGTGTGTCTTAATGTTTTCCCTAGTTTCTCCTTACCCTGACTGACATGAATCTATTTGCCTGTCTTCTGTAGTAAGTATTTTTGTGAATAATTAGGCTAGATATCAGAAATGCTGTAGAAAAATTCAGTAATCTGTTCATATGTTCCTGACAGCTTCCTTGCTGAGCAATGGGATAATACTATATTGATAGTAATTCAAATTATATAACAAATGGATACATAGCATATTAAAATAAATCAAGTCCTTCACTTACCTCATTGCAATCTTCTGTGTTTCCTAAAGCCATCCTAGAACTCATGTCAATGACAAATATACAACAGGAAGCAATTTGTTGGATTTTGTATATTACTTTGAAAAACAGAAGGAAAACTGCTTAAACAAATACAAGCATATGTCAATATGAAAATGTATCCTAAAGGCTGATAAAGTTTTTCCATGGGAGTATGATTTATCAACTGAAGGTTGAATAAATCTCCTCTGTTCCAAGAATACCATCTGCTGATGGTTTGAATGCTGCAAAGAGCAGCTTAGCAGATACAGAGGAGAGCAACGAAGCTGGTGAAGGGACTAGAGGGAAAGTCTTACAGGGATAGGCTGAGGGATCTGGGCTTGTTTAGCCTGGAGAAGAGGAGACTCGGGAGGGAGACCTTATCACTCTCTGCAACTACTTGAAGGGAGGTTGTAGTCAGGTGGGGGTTGGGCTCTTCCCCAAGGCAACTAGTGACAGGACAAGAGGGCACGGCCTGAAGCCGCTCCAAGGGAGGTTTAGGTTGGATATTAGGAAGCACTTCCTCATGGAGAGGGTGATTAGACATTGGATTAGACTTCCCAGGGAAGTGGTGGAGGCACCATCCCTGGATGCGTTCAAGGCAAGGCTGGATGTGGCACTCAGTGCCATGGTCTAGCTGATGTGGTGGTGTTAGGTCATAGGCTGGACTTGATGATCTTAAAGGTCTTTTCCAGCCTTGGAGATTCTGTGATTTCTGTGTTTTCAGAGGGGTTTAAATAGATGCTGTGGTTCACTCAGGAGAAGCCTTGCTGAATTTAATTAAGATAAGGTGTACTGAGGCAGATACCAGTGCTCAAACTGTGATTTCTACAGGATGACCTTTTATTGACAGATCATTTGGCTGCAGAAAGCATTTGTTTGTATTTTCTTTTCTTGATGGAAAAACTCATCTCAAATCGCCCCTTTGTAACTTGTTTTTATTTGTAGGGCTTTGACTAAAGAGTGATTACTCAAGGAGTAATGTAGGGTACTAATTTTTTCCTAAAGGAAGGGTCCTGGATTTTGTCTCACTCTTGACAAAATGTCTCATTTTATGGCAACTGTGGTGTTTGCTATGATAGTGATTCTGTATGATGCTGTCCTGGTCCTCAAACCTCTCCACTTGGCTACTTTGTCTTACTGAAGTTGCCCTCAGTGAAGATTATAAAAATCTTCTTGAATAGAGTGGAACACCACAGTTCTCATTTAGTACTGTGATGGTTACACCTGCACCTTGCCACCCTTACCCTACATGTTTAATCTTGTCTGCAAGACCAGTTTGTTTCTGTTACCATGTTATTGTCACAGTTGACCCTCCTACTGAGAAGCAAAGATCCAAAGAGCCACCACCAAGTCCTTCTTGTCTTCTCCTTTGCCATTATGCCTCCAAACCAACTTTCACTGTGAGGTGATGAGACACTGAAACAGGTTATCCAGGGAAGTTGTGGATGCCCCTCCCTGGAAGTGTTCAAGGGCAGGTTGAATGGGGCTTTGAGCAACCTGCTCTAGTGGGAGGTGTCCCTGCCCATGGCAGGGGGGTTGGAACTAGATGATCTTTGAGGTCCCTTCTAACCCAAACCGTTCTATGATTCTATGACAGTGGTTCAATTGTTGGTGTACTGAAATCACTACCTTTTGTGGTAAATAATATTTTCTCATATCTTGTTCTGTATACTTCCCCCATACTTGAAGTCTTCATTTTCTTGCATCAAGCATGATCATTTTTATGCATTTGCAAAGTGTATAAATGGGATAATCTTCAGACCTTCAGGAGGGCACGTAAATATTACAGGAGCACAGTCTGCACTTAGAATAAGTGATTCATGTTCGCTCTATGTTTAACATGGCCTGAGAAGGCAGATTTTGTTCTTGAGACTTTGCCCTATGGTTGTGGGGCATCCCTGCTGTGATGTTCCCCAAAATCTGAATCCGAAGGTAAGCAGATTTTTTTATTATGGAAATACTTAAACTGGCATTAACTACACTACATTCTCAGTAGTCATAGCTGCTTTCTTTGAACTCCTGCACATTAAACCAAACCTAATTTACCAACAAGAAACCTTTCAGGTTACTTGCTTGTTAGTGAAAAATTAGTTTCTTTTGAATTTTTGACAATGAGAATTTGAAGTAACTAAACACTACCAGCATTTCTGAACCAGTGCTTGCACTTGCATTGATTATACAATAGAACAAAGAGTGCCTAAGCCCTTAGTTCATTATGGAAGTCTATGAAACTTTGAAATGTATTACTCCCATGCTGGCTAATTAGTTTGTATGTCAAATTTCAGCTTTCATTTCTGTCTACTTCAACACAGGTTTTCCTTAGAACAACTGCCATACTAAGTGGATTTTGTGATGCTTGGCTACAAACAGAGCATTTCCCTATTTATGCTTCTGTCTTGAAATGTTTGCCCAGCACTAATTAGCACAGTGTGATTATACCAGTATTTTTTCTAGAACTTTAGCCAATTCCAGACCATTATTTGAAGCCATTTACTTTTTCAGCTGAGAGCAATGAAAGTACACAAAGGGAAGAGAGGCAGGGATCCAGTCAGAACTGTGTCTAAATGGTTTGCAAGGCTTTGATGGCAGCAGCTGCCTCCTGTGGACTCCCATTTGAAGGGCATCTGAGAGACTAAGAGATACATAGAGACTTCCTGTGTATTTTCTAGCTCAGCCCCTTCTTTAGGCTTCTCCTCCTTTTTGCTTACCTGACTGGTCCCAGGAAACCCTGAAAACACTTCTGGCAGGCCTGGGTGCCTGCAGCCTCCTCCCAGCCATAGTCATTATTAAAACAGGCATGCCAAAATAATTCAGCTACCTGCAGGCCACTTTCTGTAGCATTTGCATTTTCCACACACTATGCCTGATTCCTCCCACTTCGTAACTGTTAAGGCTTGGTCCTGCAGACGTTTCATTTTAGGAGTGAAAGTCTTTAATCTAAGTTTTCTAATTATGCTGGGACTTAGTCAGAAGTGGGTGTCAGGAATGAATCTGCTCCATCCTCTAATTACTATATTGGAAAATAAACTATTTTTTTGAGAGCAGTAGCTTCAGGCATGCAAGTATTCCAGCTGCAATCCTGCACTTGCCACTGTGGGTAAGTGAAAATATTCATGCTTGTTGGAATGGAATGGGAAGAAATAAACATTTTTTGGGGTCAAAGAAACAAAGCTTTGCTGTCTTCATTTGTCTGTTTGTTTTGGGAATAAGCTGCAACATTTACTTCCCTGGGGACAGTTAAGCAAGGGTTTTGCTTTTAAACACACTTAATAACCAAAACTGCAGTAGCAGTATTGTTCTAACATATAAGTGGCTTATTCCTATAGGCAGAGTAAAATCAAGTAAAGAGCGATGAAAAGTCATTTGATTAAAAACTCTCCTGCTGAGAAATACAGTTAGATAACCAGCATTAGGAAATTTCTGGTATTAACCCAGCCTGAAGAAAAGAGTCTCATTAATGGACACTATGGTGTGGTTTATATGGTCTTAGATATTCACCAGCATTAATGCGAGGAAGACTGTTATTGACACATCTTCTGATAATGGTTCAACTCTGACCTCCTAAAAATCAAATACTTTCTGGCTTGAGGAAGAGAGTGATTCATCAGAAAAATAATGTAATTATAGATAAATGGTTGAAGAACTTTGATTTGAAAGGTCTTTGAGTGAGGGACCACCATTGCTGGGTGCACGTTCATAGCATCTGACATAACAAAGCCTCAGTCCTGAATAAGAACCTTCAAACTCTCTATTGGTGTTAATATTAGTGCTATTAATAACAAAACAAACACCAGCAACATCTTTGGAAAGAGATCTAATCCTATCACTCACTACCTGTGTAATTTAGAGACCAAAACATGCATTATTTGCAATTCAGATGATCCATTGCATTACTTGTGTCAAACCATGTCCTGTCTCTCATGGGACAGCATGGCTTTAGTGACTTACTCCTTTAACTGTCTGATAAAAATATATACATAATAAGTGCAAGATCTTGTAATATAATAGTCTCCTACCTTGTGTATCTTTTTTTTATTCTGGTGAAACCTTTCAGAGTTAATGTCATGTTTGGGAAGAAACAATTAAATTCCTGGTTAAACATGTTCTTCATGTAGTTAAATTATTAAACCAAGACTTCATAACCAGAATCAGACTAAGAACAATTCATGATCAGAGTTCTTCAGAATTTTACCTAGGATATTCTGCTTCTGCAAAGTGACAGGTGTACATTTTACTTACATTTATTGTAATTAGAAAGTGTTATTTTTCATGACTAGTAGAAATGTTCCACTAATATATACTAAATTAGCTGCCTTTCATAATTTACACTGGGTTGTCCAATCTGCTTTGTTCAAAGTTTTTTCTTTGCTAAAAATGCCCAACTCAATTCTCACAACATTTTCCCTCACTATTATAAACTGACCACACATACATAGCTAATTTCTCAGCATAAAGTCTCTCCCAGGTAGCCAAGTGATATGAAACATTTATTTTATGCTCCCACAGACAATAGATGCAATGCCTTTAAAATTTAAAAGGTGCACGTACAGTTGCCTAGCAAAACCTGAAACCTTATGGAGCCAGGCTAAAATTTAAGCTGCTTGCTGCAAGTGTAGCTGTTTCATTTCAGGCCCAATTTATTCTGAGTTAATATTTAATTTTCTATTTTAGGAACTATTATCATAAGCAGCTACTGGCACTTGTTTTTGAGGAGAAGATGGATGCAAGCAGCTTGCAACTCTCCTTAAATGTATTCTTGTTGAGGTAGGCAATTCTTTTTGATATCAAGAAAAGTATGGTTTTAGCAAGTGCTACAAACTGCCATTCTGTTCAACTCAGGCAATAATTGGACACAGGCAAAACACAGATACGAACCAGATTTTTTTGTTTTGTTTAGTTTCTTCCCACTGATATCACTGTTGATGCAACACAACATTTATAGCTAGCTTTTCTAGAAACGTATTATGCTGTGGGATATACTTTCTCTCATGTGGGTGTGCATTTCTGTCAAAATGGAGAAAAAGTGTATTTTAATTTAGTCTGTAAAGTCTTCAAAGTTAAATCACTTAAAAATTCATCTTAATACAACTGTAATGAAGGAGTTCTGTATTTTCGTGAACAAAGGATGTGGCAGGGCTAAAACAGCAAAATGAGAATCATCACAAGAAAGCACATCTTCATTTTCCTTGGATTAATATGGTTACCAGAATTCCCTACAAAGCTTTTATGGTCTCCAGATAGACAATAATATGTGGAGGGAACATACTCCAAAGGTTACATAAACCTGGCATGAAATGTTGCTTGGTGTGGGAAGAATTTTTGCAGACTTTTGTTATGACTCAATTAGTAATCGCCACTGTAGATAAAATGCTTCTGAGTTGTTGCCTTAGGACTTTTCTTAACATTGCAGCTTCGCAGATATGAGGGAGCTTGACAAAAATACAGATAGCATACAAAGAGGTAGGTTCAATGGCTTTTCCCCTCAATTTTCAGTGATAGTAAAGGCAGAAGATTTCAATTACACATTTCTCATTCCTCCTCTCTTGGTGGAGAAGTTAAGGTAGGTCAAGATATGAAAATGAAATGCTTTGCTTCAGTAAGGATTTGAGGAGCACAACAACTGTTCTCATTTGCTCTACACGTCGACACACTTCAAGGCTTAGCAATGCTGCAGAGTTCTTTATAACCTTCCTGGTATCTCAGCAGTCACTGATGTATAACCACATATGAAAGCCATTACAGACTCTAAAAGTGTCATTTACATTATATAGTAGACCGGTTTTGGAAAAGGGGCAAATTAATTCCCAGGATGCTCTCTATGACTTTATTATACCAAAAAAAGTCTTAAAAAAGGAAGCAGTCTTTGGCACAGCTAAAACACATTGTGACCTGTTTGCTGTCCTGTTACAGCCTGATCCAAAGCCCTCCAAACTTCATGAACATTTTTGCTTTATCTTCAGTGCCCTCTGACTGGGTTCTAAGCGTAGAAAATAACTACAACATTTTTCCTGGAAATATATTGTTGTTACTGTGTATTAAGTATCTGAAACACATGCTCAGCACATCCTTTGTCCTAAACATAGTAATGTGTCACATGTCCTTGCATGGTCCAGAGTGCTAATCCTTTTCTTTCTGAGTGCTCTAGTCTAGCCTGCTTATTTAAGACTTGGGCAAGGAACCTACAACCTTCCTTTTTTTGGGTATCTGCCTTTCAAAGATGAAGACAAGGCTGTATCTTCAGTTTCAACACTGACAACATTAAAGTACATTGACATCTAGACAGCTGGTGGAATTCATAGACATAATTTTGGAGGTCAGAGTGCTCAGCGCTTAGAGAGGGAAAGGTATCTGCAACTCGTATCTTCAAAAGCTCTACAGACAAGTTTTACCATTGTTGTAGAAATTTCTGGTGTGTTGGAAGAGCCAAACTGCAGTGTATGATTTATCTTCTGGGGCAGGTGAAGATTTTCAGCTTCTCTGGGTTCAGGCTGTTACACACCATAGACACAAGTAAACGCAAAGTACACATAAAGCCATTATACTTGGGCAGACCAAAGGTCCAGGATCCTGTTAGAAGTAACCAACAGAAAATGCCTCAGGAAGAGTAAAAAAATAGAGCAAATGTGTAAAGTTACTTCCCCAGGACACTCTCCCAGCCTCTGACATTTTGCAGCCAAGTCAGAGATGGTGTCCTTGTCTGTGGTAGATGCTAATGGGTTTCACTCCCATGTACTCATTCAGTTACATGCTAAACCCAGTTTAGCTCCCTACAAACCCAGATAAGTTAAGTAGAGTCTACATAAGGGCAATTTAGAGCACCTCAGAAAGAGTGTCTGTGTCTACTGACTTATAGAGGGATACTAGGCTTAAGCTTAGCATGAATGTCAGTTCCCAACTCTTTTGAAACATCCCTACCTTGACTCCATTCCATTCCATGTGGATCAAAATCCACAGCAGAAGACAAATGTGAGCTCTGGCTGCTCTTGCATGTCTGAAGATAGAAATTTTCAGGCCTGAAGATCAGTGAAGTGGTCTGGTGGGGACAAGAGCATAAATAACCAGATGAGGTCACTGTGGGATGGGATGGGATGAAATCTCTTCTTGTTTGCAAGTAATAGTAATAGTATGAGTATGCCTCTTTGTGAACACCTACTGTAAGCAGGAGTCCAGGAGTGTTACTGTGTGACAGAATTTTCCCACTGTGCTGGCTGTACCTGGAAGAAAAAAACAAGATGACCAGAGACTGCTTGGTAGCTAGCTCGATCTGAAGAAGTTGACACAGTATGTGAAAAGGACTTAACAGTTCTTTGTCCTGAAGACAAAATTTATGTTTTGCTCAGGCACAGACTGAGCTGTAACGACAACTTCGTGCTCAGAACTGTACATCCTGGTAGAGTAGAAGTTTGTATGCGATGAATGAAAACAGAAGTTGTAATTTCTATGTTAAAAGTGCATAAATCCAATTACTTCACCAATTCATCTAATGAATATATTGAAATGTCAATTTTCTTTTTCTCTAGCAGATCTTAGATTTTCTAAAGTAAGGCAAATCATATAACTTTTTTTTTTTTCAGAACATTCTCTCAGAAAATACCAAGCAAACTATTTAAACCAACAGAAAGATGCTGAACAAAAATGTTTCAAAAGCTGAAAATATCTGGTATCCCTCAGTACTGTAAAAAATACTATTACAGGGGTGTTTGAATCATCCTTCCATAGTACAGCTGTAAAACAAATATCTGCTCTTCTTTCTCTTTCCACTATTACTGTTTTGACTAGTTGCATGGACAATCTAAATGATCACCTGAGCCAAATTTAGTTCAAGTACACAAGGACTATGTAGTGCAAAGATGAAAAGACACTATTTCATTAAACTATCCTGTTTCTAAAGCAAATCCTGTTAAAAAAGTTAGTATGCAGCCAAAAAAAAGGTTTAGCATTTCTCCCAGTGCATTGACATAGCTCCAACCTTCCTCCTGCTGCAACTGATGTTCCTCCTGGTTCAACAATCAGGACACCCTGTTTTGAAGAAATAAGCTACAATAGGAAAAAAGGAAACCTTTTCTCTTTGGCCTAAACATCCAAGTGCTGAATACTCATCAGGATAGTTCCAACTAGGATTAAGTTTATATTTTACAAGAATAATTTTGTTATAAGCCTTTTGGAGTAAGAGAGCAAGGGAGATCCAGGGATGCATGTTTGTTTTGAGAATGTTAAAGAGATGTTACCTCTTGTGCTGGTGCAGCTGAGCCTCCTACCTGTCTTTCTCAGAACCTCTGGCCAGATGTTAGTTAATAATGTGCTACTGATTATTTTGCCCTAATAAAACAAAAAAGCCTCCTAGTCTGCCAGGAATACCGCCTCCCGCTCCACACTGCAAGTCTGAAACTTCAAGAGGGAAGCATCAAAACCACTGAAATTTTGTAGCAGCAGTAAATTTACTTCTATCTGCTCTGGTCTGGTCTCTCTCACATGCTGTGGACTGCTTATAGGCCCCATTCAGACTTTCTCTGAGCTGTGTCTCCACTGCCACCACTTCTTCTTTCTCCTTGCTCACAAGGATTAGCATGCATGTGTGCAGGAGTTTTCTTCCATTCTGTTCCTCCGTTTTCCTTCTGTTCAATTTGTATGATAAGAGTTTGCTAATGATGCCAAGCTGAAAGCTTCTGAACCTTTATATATCCTCTGAAGATTCCCAGTCCTCTCTCATTGTTACATTTCCCAACATGTATAATGAATTTTGTTGGAGACAAAATTGCATTGACCTCAAGTCATTCTGTCTCTATAGAAATGCTCATCACTTACATGCCTTAATTTCAGAAGTAACCCAAGTAATACTGCTCAAAGCCTCTTTGAAATGCAAAAACCTCTTTCAACAATATCTTTGGAGAATTGATTTAATAACAACAGATACTGATATGCACTAAATGCCATGACTAGCACTATGGCTGGTCCAACTGATTTTTAGAACACAGACAAATAATTTGAGTAATACATTGTGATAGTAGCAGGTTTGTGTAAAATAATCTCACATTTGCACCCTGTCACTAATATTAATTGCTCTTTATCATGCTCTGCTCTGGTTTCTGACAAGTTATTTCTACTGCTATCTTAAAGAACAGAATATATTTTGGTATTATTATTTTTCATTGTTTTACTCATAATACATATTTTATAACCTTCATGTCTGAAGGATTTTGACACAATGCAAATATCTATTTTAAATTGCATCCAGAGAGGCTACTCCTGGAACATTTAGATTTGTTTTCCTACTGAGGAATCCTTGTTTCAGTGCTGCAGTGGGATCTCACTTCATTTCCTAGAGGAAAAGCATCCACATGGTCAAAACAATCACCACAATTGGCACTAATTGGGAGCCCCTGTGAAAGTCTGAGCAGAAACCTAGGTTTTAATAAGCAGGGTGTGTGAAACACCCACTCAACAGCTAGTGCTGGGCTTCTCCATGGCAGTGTTAGACACATTGTCATGGCAATTGGGAAAGTTTGCACTGAGGTGCTTTAGATCATTAGAAGACCTGATTCCCTGGATTTGCTATTCTGGAACCTTGCACTGAGTCTAATTTTTCTTAGTTCTGTTTCTCAGTGGTAAGAAAGAAAAGCAATGTTATTTTGTTGGAAACAACTACAGTACAAAACTCAGCAGCTGCAATGCATTGGAGGCTGCTAATTAAGTAATCGATATCACCACTCAGTATTAATTAGTGAGTTTCAGCATCTATAGACTAATGAGCCTAATCAAGCCTTCAGACAGTCAAGCCTTTAGTCAAGTCCTGCTGTGTTTCTCTTGTCTCCTGCAAATTGTTCAGTGTTTTCTTGCCTATGAATACTTTTATTTTCAATTACTTCCCAGTAAAAGGTTTTAAACATCCAAGTGCAGTAGGTGTTTCAAGAACATGGTAGACTACAAAAGAATACTCTTCTGCACAAAATGCTCTGGAGCATCCAGCCATGGTGAGCTTGACTGTATTAGGTGAGCAAGGGAATTTAAATGGGAGACTATAGGACCTGAAACTTTCTTTTCTAATTCTCTCAGCACTGAGTGTTACTTCTTATTATGTGACAGAGGAATGCCATTGCTCCTGTGCAGAGACCAACCTAGTGACAAGAAAAAGCATGAAGAGAGCCAAAAGCAGAGTAGATGGGCAAGAAGCTGCAACCAGTGGTCCTCCACTGTGGTGTGGGAGGGCTGACTGGGAAGGGTAGTGGAGGATTTAGACTGCACTTTACAAGAACTAGTGAGTGTAACTGACTGGCTGGGAGATATTGTTGCCTTTGTTGGCTGTAGAAATAGGCTTTTTTAAGCAGCAATTCAAGAGCAAGCTTTTTAAAAGCACGTCTAACTATTCTTGGTTTGTTTGTGCATATATGTGGCTAATAGCTCTTGGCAGACAGAAAAGAAAGCAGAAAAGCCTTATAAAATTAGTACCCAACCACCACACAACCTGCGGACACTATCTGGACCTCAGGCTCACTATCTGGACAAGACACAGGCTTGGCTCCCTTCAACAACAGTGTATCCAAGCCCCCGATTTTCCCCCACATCCTATTACACTGCTTTTTGCCCACAGAGACAGCTTAACTGTGTTATTTGGGTACTCAAATAGCACAGAGGCCCCTGCCTCCAAAAGGATCTTTTTCTAAAAATGCCTCTATACATGAGTAAACAAAGAGTTTGGGAACAGAAGGAGAGAGACAGCAGCAGTTACTAAACTGGTAACAAAAACTAGCCATATAAGTAGAGTTTTGATGAAAATATTTTTAAATGTAGTCATAAATTAGGTGCTTTTTTATTACAGTGGTTTTGTCCTTTTACCCTCTCTAACCACCATTTCCATTCTTCCAGGGGAGTGGCTGTGTACTCATGAATATGTAACAAAACACAGCAGAACTTTTTGCCCCCTTAACATTATGAAGAACAATGTGTGGAATAATATCTGATCATTTTTCTCCCTGCACCCACGTTCAGACCTCCCACAGGAGCTGGCTGAAGTGGGTGCAGGAGATTTAGCTATTATCAGGTACATTAAACCCAATGAGGACTCAGCCATGCTGAGTTCACACATCAGTCCACCAGTGCCACACATCAGCTGGCATTCACCCTGCCCAGGCTGGTCTGTGAGGGAGATTTGGGGAGGGAAGCATAGACACAGGCTTTGTTTGGAGGCACTTCTTATTTGTGCGAGTTCTCTCCAAGGTTTTGCTTTTTCTCTTTGATCCCATGGCACTGGTGTTGGATACTAATACAGGGACAACACCAGCACTTTGCATCAAATCCAGTCAATTCTGTTTGCTTTCACGACAAGGGTCAAGAAGATGGGCAGGAAGGTTGGTATGGGTATGGAGGAAGTGACTCTTATTTTTGCAGCTATTTCTACTTTCTTTTAGTTACCTGCAGCAGACACAGCAGGTGGTAAGTCTTTTAATTCTGCTTTGTCTTTAACAATAGTAATCATACATAAAATGCCATGGTCCTTCTACAACAATATAACAATCAATTCAATGAAGTGTAAAATCAATGTTATAAAGCCAGACACTATTCTAAATAACATTAATCGCAAAAGTGCTTTCTGCTGATTTAATATAATGCTATTAACTCTTGGGGCCTATGCATATACAAAAAAAAGATAATTTTGACACAGTACAACAAACAGAGCTTAAGAAGTTTACTTCAAAAATAATTTTTCTCTTCCCAAAGAGATCTTTGATTGTATCTTGTGACTTTTTGTTGTGAATTCAGATGGAGAATAATTCATTGAATCACCCTTTCCTCTTGTGATGGAGATCATTTAAGAGGTAAAAAGCTGCATCAGGTGGATTGCACCTCTCTGTCTGCAGGCAATAGGGCCCTACTGAGCCCAATCTTATGTCCCCAGCATGTTGCAACGTGCAATTCCCAGGCAGGTGTCATAAGTGAGAGTGGATCTGATGCTGCCCTAAACATACACAAAAAATATCTAAACCTTTTCTGATAATTTTCAAGATCTGCAGGACTCTACGTGTGCCCTATAACCATTTTTGTCCTGACCATCCCCTCCAACGTTAAAATATTTATTCTCAGGCCCTGCAGCAAATGTGGTTAAGAATTGTCTCAGTGATGTTTCTCCTGACCAAGTGACTTCAGTGATGTACTTTCAGGCTCTTGGTTCTGGGGTCTCCACCTAGGCAGCCCATTGCTGCTGGAGCTCTCCAGGCTACCTGCTCTCCTGGCAGTAAACATACTGATGCTCCCTTGCAGCTTGAGAGCATTGGATTTGTTACTAAAAATACTATCTCATCTTTTTTCCTCAACAATTCCACTCTGTATCCTCTCTTTCTCGAAAAATCTGTCTGAAATAAAAAACCTGGGCTGAGCAGAAGAGGCTTAACTGAATAGACACCATGCAACTTTTAGGAGACTCAGGGAAATAAAAAGGTTTTTAAGTGAGAGTTGGTCAATCCAAAATTCAATGTCCTGTGACCACTGATTATAGAGGTGTGACTTAGCCCAGGTACTGCAAATAGTCATAAATCAAAATTTTGGAAGGGAGTGAACAGCAGGAATAGGGTACAATAAAATGAGATGTGGTGCATGATGCAGATGCAGAACTGCTCTGTAGCCAACCATCATCATAGAAAAATTAAGCGGATACTAATTAATTGGCAGTGTTTCAATTAACAAAATTATTGAAACCCTGCAAAATATCTAAAAGAAAACATTTTGTAGGGGTAGCTATCAATTCGCTCCATACAGACAGTATTTGGCAACAGTGGGAAAACTTGCTGTGCTGGCCACCTCCTGCTCTGCCCTCGTGGTTGGTGCAAACACCACCCTCCTTCCTTGTCCTGTCTGGAGAACTAACAGTTAGTTGTCCAACAAGTATTGATAAACCCAAGTGAAACTACAAATACACAACTGGTGTCATGAGCAGTAGGACAGCAGATAAAAAGTGGATTGTTTCCTATTGTGCTGTGTGTATAAAGTTGCTTACCCATATATATTCAAAAAAGATGAGAAATTCAGGCAATGAGCTGAGTAGCTGTTGTCTTCCAAACAATGACATGCGAAATGGATTAATGAAAAAATGGCAGACACTGCCAGGCTTAGACATGCAGGATAATGTTTCAAGTGGTTGTTCCTTCCAGGGAAATTCAGATTTCTCTGCAGTGCTGATGAAACCTGTAACTTCAGATTGTACTCCTGACCCAGGAAAGATGGTGGAGTGTGCTGCTGACAGTGCTCACTGCTGAACTGCAGTAACACTGATCCTAAACCGGGTATTGTGGTCTGCAGTTCCTTCATGTAAGACTTCCTAGACTTGTCAGGTCTGAGATCTTTGGGAGTGCTTAAGAGTTAGCTGTTTTAAGCAAGAACAACCTATTCTGGCTCTAGCTCTCCCTGCTGCCAGGATTTGCGAGGGTTAGGGGATCTCATGTATCATTAAATGCTTATTAAGGTTATGGTCACTTGGTAACTCTTTTCTTCTCCCAGTTCTCTTTCCTTGCACCCCTCTGGCAGTAGGGCTGCAATACTAATATTAACATCTACAAAGAAACAGTTTTGTAACAAAACCAAACTAATTTATTGAGACTGTATCTGTGAAATTGCTTTCCAGAGCAGGTTAGCAGCCTTGACAACTCCCAGAGATGCAATGACTGACTTAAATCGGTACTGAAAGGCACATCCCTATGAGACACATTCAGCATTAGGATTCATTTCCTGCCAGTTCCTCCCTCAAGAATATCTGCTAAATTTTCCAAGAATAAACACATTGTATTTCTTGTCTTTGAAGGTGGGAATTGAAGAAAGGGTGTGAGGATTTAGGATTGCTCCTGTACTAGAGTCAGGATTATAATTTGTTCATGTATTAGGAATTTATTTATTCTTTGAAAGAAAAGGCAAAAGCTCCCAAGTCAATTTAGACCTTATTTTATCCTGGAGAATATTATGCTACTGATGTGATGGGTACCTGAGACAGCTGGAAAAGATAGTTATTGAAAGCATTATAAGCACATAAATAAAATGCCAGTCTACTTGGTGACAGAGCTTGCAGTTGGCTTCACAGCCATTTCTGACTGTGGGAACTCCAGTGTGGCTGGGAGGGAAGGAGGCATTGATGGCTTTTTGTAGTTCTCCACTGAGCACCAAGTATGAGCAATACAAACATTAAACAGTAAATCAAATGTTGAAAAAATAAATAAATATGGAACAGATGGGCAAAAGATGTGTCCAGCTGGCTCAGGACACTTGTTTTCTCTCATTTGAGCAATAGCTGCATGCAAAGTAGGTTGGGTATTGTGCTGAAAACGTATATTCCAATGTCACACTGCATCCACTTTCTCCCACAGGCTTTTCAGAAAAATCAGAGGAAAAGTTTCGCTGATAAGATTTTATGCAAAGAGTCAAATAGGGTCTTTCACATATCACCCTTGGTTATGAGGAAGAGATGGCTCAGGACCCACTGTACCACTGGTGACTTGCACATGTCATCATCATGTCATCATAATCATAGAATCGTATCATAGAATGGTTTGGGCTCAAATGGACCTTAAAATATCATCTAGTTCCAATCCCCCTGCATGGACAGAGACACCTCCCACCAGACCAGGTTGCTCAAAGCCTCATCCAACCTGCCCTTCCAAGGCAGGGGCATCCACAACATCCCTGGGCAACCTGTACCAGTGTCTCACCACCCTCACACTAAAGAATTTCTTCCTAATGTCCAGTCTAAATCTCTCTTCTTCCAGTTTTAATCCATTTCCCCTTGTCATCTTGCTACAAACCTTTGTAAAAGTCTCTTCCCAGCTTTCCTGTGAGCTGCACAACTCTGTGCCCCATATAACAAGCCTACTAACAGTTAATGCATTCTGCAAACCTATCATCTTGTGCATCCTCAGCTTTCAGTAAACATCAGTTCTCTTGACATATTAGCAGGCAAACACACCAACCAGGTGGTCACTGGGGCATCTTCTTGAGGATGAATCTCCTTTTCTCTTCTCTACAACAGTTGGTGGCACATGTGTTTTGAGGGCTAGAGAGTTCTGAGGGGCAAGCCTTCACAAGAATGCTATGGCTTTGTCAAAGCCTTGCACTAAAACTAGTGTTTCAAATTCTGAAGTATAAATACTGTAAATCAACTTAGTTATCCTATCTCTGCTGTAAATTTCACACCATTAAGCAGGAGGGCAAAGAGCTGATTTTAAAAGACCAGCTATTTCTAGTTTGTGGTACTGTTTAGACCAGTACCAATTATAGTTCCACTTGATTATTTTTAGCCAAGTTTCAAAAAGAAAGTTGGTATGAAATCCATATTCTCATTCCAAATGCAGTTAAATTATGGTGTAACTGATTTTAACATTTGGCCTACTAGCTTCAGGAATGAATGGGGTGGTCCTAGTAAGCATGTGAACTGAGTTATTGACCCCAAGTATAATCACTGAGAAAAAGTTTGTTCTGACAAAATCTTTTCCTATGGATGGAGGAAGGGAAAACAAACACTCTAATTGTTCTCGTGACATTTGAAAATGTCACTCTTTTTCTTTCTTTTTTTTTTTTTTCAAGGGGCATACAACATGATATACTTGCAGAAATCCTTTCAATATATATTATTCTATTCATGATCTGGACACTAACAGAGATTCTGAGGAATGAAATTAGAAACATGTAGGGTCAACAGTAAAAATACTCAACTACAGTGCCAGTATTGCCCATTGCAGTGCCCCCTCTGGTGTGTTCACTTCATTCATCTGTAACCTTAATATAAAATGTTTGAGTTTTGGCTTGATCAACAACTGAAAATTATGATTTTTCTCTAAAGTTTTAATTGATTACTCTTCTATTAAATTGATAACTGAAGAATGGATATATTGTATTCTAAACAATTGCAGAGAAAGATTTGGAAGACATAGGACCTCAGAGCAGCCATAACAAAGGCACTGAAAATACAGGCATAAACAGACCACAAGGGATGTGTTCATTTTGACTTCAAGCCGCTCTCTGCACTGGTGAGGAAGCAATCCTAAAACCACTTCCTCCTTGTTATGCCTACCAAGCTTGACTATACAGCAAGTGACTCATGAAAAAAACGCCAATGCTTTTAACTTCATAAATATCCATTTTGGCATCTTTCCCATGAGCTGAGACTCATCCAACCTTCCATGGACTGTGGTGAAGTCAAACCAGTGCTCCAGGATGAGGAGCACTGAGGGCACAGTATATGATTCAAAACCAGCCCTTGAAAAAACTCTTCTGGCCCATTGGGCCACTTCCTGGCTGTCTCCTTTAGACATTCAGCTTCAGGTTGGATTAATTAATCTATCAGATATAACATCTTGCTCCCAATCACCATTTTGCCTCAGCAGCCTTTCCTGTATCCCACTGGCATGTGTAAGTGGGCAGGGGATGCATCTCTACACTAAATCCCTAGAGTTTCTAGACCTAATCTTCTGTTCCTGCATCTCTGGACTTTTAACTAAGAATCTTGTCAACACCTGTCACTAGGTGGCCAGCTAGCAGATCTATCAGTACAATGGACTATGCTAAGCACAAAGCTTTTATCCTTCCTCTAAACATTTAATGTATTTTGGTGGCATTTAAAGAATAAAAATAGGTAAAGACAATGTTCTAACCCCCTGAAGAGAATCTATGTAGGGGAGAAATACAACAAAACCAAAGAAAACAAGATGATCTACAAATGTATGAAGTCAAAATCAGTCATCACTTATTTTTCTTACAAACAAAAATAGTGCTTTTAAGAGACGACACATAGAAAGTGATTTCATGCTTATAGGGTTCCACCTGCTTCCCAATACATATTTAGGAATAAAGCCACAACTCCATTTTTTGGGATTTACTTTGTATTATGAATGAAACTGTGCTCAGTTTTGCTTTCTGAGTTTATGTTTTAGAGCCACACTGAGCAACTGATCATTAAAAAAAAGATAGAAAACACCAGTTACTCTGCAAAAGGGGTAGGAATAAAGAGTCAGGCATTATTTTGAAAAAAATATTTCCTGTCAATTTCTAGTTAAAAAAGGTATGGAAAATTACATTTCTGTTTATGAATATATATTTACTTCTAAGCCTACAGCAACAAATACTACTTCACAGGGTAAAGTTTATTTTCCTAATTGTGGTATGAGCTTTTACATTTTTTTTTTACTTCTACTGCCAGAATATCTGGGAACAGCTTACTGCATTGACAGAAGATATTTTCTCTTTATACTCATAATCAGAAGATATTGGCAAGAAAGTAATGATTTTACTGTGGTCAGCTGCAAAAAAAATTAAACATGGCACAACACAATAAGGCACCTACAGAGTTACTACTTTCTTCCTTGTTTTGTGAAACAGATATAAAAAATTTAAAACCCATCTGTCTCAATTTGAGCTAGTATAACAGGATTTTACTAGAATGCTAAATACCGGAAGAATTTCATCAGACTTGCATCTGTATTTTTAGTCCTCAACAGGATGGTCATTTGGAACAATTTAGGAGCCTAACTGAGGATTTCTACAGCTTCAACAGACATTAGGACTAAGATAATATAGCTATTATAATGCTGGTGGCATATGTTTTCTACTTACAGTGCCACTCCTATATTGGTTAAAGGAAGGAAAAACAATGTAGGAAGAAAAAAACCATTCAGTGCTATGACAAAAGAATTTTTTTCCCCACAGATTATTTTCCACTGCATGAGATGAATAAAGGAGATTTTTCGACACACAAAGTAGTTCACATGTGCATACACTGGAAAAGTTATAACTTGGAATGGTGCCAAGAGATTTCACAGTATTTTACCATTGTAAAATGAAGGAGATACAAAAAGCCACTTTGCTATTATACTTGTGATACAGGTCTTTAAATTAAAAGTACTGAGGGAAAATTATATCATTCGTATCAGCCAAGATATAAAGCATCACAAAAGCTGTAACATGAAAAAGCAGTGATTTGCTCACTGCATTAAACACTAACCAGCATAACCAGCTGCACGTTTTAAATCACAAGGTAATTTTGAGTATTTAAATAAATGGGATTTCATTAAATCTACAACACCAAGAAATCAAAAGTAATTACTGAAAAGTAATCAGGAATTCATTTCTCCATCTTTAAATATTAGAGCAAGAAACCAAATCATGCACTGAAGTGTATTTCATCTCACAGTTCTGAGCCTGAGACATACAATTATCATCAACACCCAAAATAATTGAACATTTAACGAATACATAGACACTTTGTGAAGGATCATCTATTGTAAGCATGCCTTCAGCTAGATGGTATGCATAAGATGTATACAATTTCCTTCAGCAGATAGAAAACATGACCCCACGGGTTGCTATGCTATTGAGTGCATAAAAAGGAAAAGCCTCCCTAGTATTCATTTGTCTGATGTACAGCTCAGGCTTTTCACAGTTTAGTGGAAGACAAAAAACATTTCCTATCTTTTTTTAGTTATGGAAATGTCTCCTGTAGGTCCAAGTTTATGCTGAACACAGTAGCTGCTGTTGCTGTTAACAGAAAGAAAGAGGCTACAGGGGGAGGTGATGAAAAGCTGACCACATGCTGGACCTCTGCACTGCCAGGCCATGTCACCCTGGACCAGCAGTGTGGGCATTTCAGGAGTTGTTTTAGATTGCATTTTTATGTATTTTGAATTTACATGTTTTACCATTTTTCAGCCAGTTCTTCACCAGCTACCATTACCTCAGACAGAGTGTTTCTGGTTTTGTAAGCAACTGTATGCTGTCCTGAGCAAACCCTTCTCTTGCCAGCCCTCCTTATTCCCTTTCCTGGAACAAACCTCCTCCCAGCATAAAAACTGAGTAATGAGGATGCAGAGAGATCAAATTTGGCCAAATTTTCTGGTCCACTCTCTATTTGTCTGGTTGCTGTCAGATTGCTGTGAATTTATCTCAGGCATTTTTATTCCACCTCACACTTAACGCTTTCAATCCCTGTGCCCTTATGAGCTCAAACACTTTTAACTCTTCCTGCTGAATTACATATCCTGGAAGCAATCTTGAGGGTGGAGTGGAGACAAGGCCAGTGGGAGAAAATCCAAAGTTCGTGAAGGAGCCTGGAGTGTTGCAAATGTTTGCAGTCAAAGATTGAGCCACAACGTATCTGGAACTTTAATCACATCAAAAAAGGGAAATACTTACAGAAAATATTTAAGCTACCTCAAGAAAGAATACTTAAGAACACGGAGAGAGCTTACAGGACAGATGAAAGGACTGATATGAAAATTGGGATGCCAGGCCACAGGCTGGGTGAGTAAGGAGAAAAGAAATGACCCAGCCTGAGATGGAAACAAGACTGATTTTTAAGTCAGGGAGCCTATAAAGCCTAGAGCCTATTGGGTCATTAAACTACATATCTAGTTGCAAATGTTTTTGCTTAGTCTTTTTTAGAAATTTAGTTTGTAAGAAATAGTGAAGTTTTAGCCCTAGAACCATTTTGGGAGAGTCTCCGAATGCACAAAATATGTAAGTGCATCTAGCTTTAAAACAGCATTTAAACAGTTATTAAAGGAGTGTGTGATGTGATTGCCTGAGACTGCAGAGAGAGTAGACAACTGGCCTTGATGAATCAGGAGATCCGTTCCAGCTTCATATTCCCACAGGAAATCTACACTGAAATAAATCTAATGTTTTGAAATTACACATCTAGAGAAAGCCACAACGTTGAAATCCTCCCTATAAAAGCAGCATTTCCTGCTGTTCTCTTGGGATGGCAAAAGCAGCAGCAGAGCCCTCTCTGCAGAGCAATGGTGTCTGCACCTCAGGGCTGCGTAGCCAGGTCCCTGCTTATGTCTGGGCTTTACCAGTCTCTGACAAAAGTATATGCTATGCTATGCTATCCTTACAGGAAGAGATCCTGGCAATTTATCTTAGCAATCATGTAACAAGCATAGTCGCAATCCCTTACTGCAAATTCTAGTCTCTGTCAAGTCTGTAATATGTAGGTGACAGTAAAATTTCCTTCTTATTTTCCCTTATTGTTTTTACATAAGCTGAGAAGCAAAGATTGATGCAGTTATGCTGATGAAAGAGTAATAATTAGGAAAGCAAGAGAGATCTGGTTGCTAACTTTGGTGACACGGCTTGAACGAAAACCTACATAGTTTGTTTCAGATTCTAATTAAGAAGATGTCCAGCCAGGAATGGCAGTCTACAGCCATTGTACTTTTACAGGTGTCTGCACAGGTTAAGAGAAAAATCAGATTTTAAAATCACATCAACATGAAACCAGAGATTTGAAAGAGATAAAATAGACAAATCAAAGAACAAATATGAGTGTCTGTTTGAATAAATAGCAAACCCACATATGCCTGTGGATTTAGATCCAGACTTCGATTCATAGGTAAAATGTCAGTGGTCAATTTTCTCTAGAAAAGATTTAAATCTCCCTGCACAGATAACTACATTTATGTTTTGGCATCAGTCTTGGTTTCCATTCTGCCTGTACTGGAAGCTGGAATGCAGATAATGGAAGCTGAAGATGTCAGAGACACACAGGTAGGCAGACACACAAACATATGCTCACATGTATGCCCCAGTTTGCATGGGATTCATAGTGTTCAGCAAAAAAGTACTGTATGTCCTCTCACTTCTTCAGGACTATATCACAGGCAAAAATGTACAAACTTAAGGAAAACACTAATTTTGGAAAAAAATTAACGGGTGAGAGAGTGTAATACACTACCATAAGACCTCTCTCTGTGTTTTATAAAATACAGAAAAGAGTTTATAGGTTTCTAATAAAATGTTAATTTTTAAAGAGAGGAAAAAAAAAAAGAAAATGTCCATAAGGTTAAACTCAGCGATGTTCAGCTGATTATCTGGCTGGTTTAGGTTCAGTTGGTGTGACTCTGAGACTACTATATTATCCAAACTGAAGTCCTATAGATTGCCACAACAAACTTCAGGACAAAAGCTTTTCATCTAGGATTTGCACACTCTGTCCTTTTATATCAGCTGAATCTGTTCATGGAACTCTAGAAAAAGAGATACGAACATGCATGATTTTGAGGTTTGGTATGGGTCAAGCTCTGCTCTTCCAACCAAGGAAGAACAAAGAGAATCATTATGGTTTTGTTTGGAGAATGGGGCATCCAAGTCAGTTTTATTTTATCTGACATTTTTAAACTCCTGTACTTTCTCTAATCACTATCACAATTCTGTATTTATTAATTCGTTACCTTCTGGAAAGATTTCTGTATTATACTTTCTATTTTCTCCCCCTTCAAATCTTAGTGCTTGATCTGTCACTACCCATCCCTAGTAAGGCTAAATACTAATTAGTGCCACAAAATTTCCACTGGAAGGCTTCGTTTGCTGAAAAAGGGAGCACAACCAAAGACTAGAATTGCAGATCCAGTTGCTTGGGTGCATTTGCTGGACATAGGAAACAGCGGTGGGAGTCATGGCTCTTGTCTGGGTCTTCTATCTATTGATAAAATTCAGAGCTTGCTCACAGCACCACCTTGACTTTTAGCTTTGGGAGTGCTGACCTACATCTGATGGTTCAGATGAGTTTCAGGGACTTGAACTTTTATTCTAAGTTGCCTGAGACAGCAGAAGCCTGCTCAGGATTGTGAAACATTTTTATGTAGGCCAGTCTAAAAAAAACAAATGAGGACCGAATGGACCACTTAAGTGACAAGAGTTATGCTGAAGGGTCTTCAAGACTGTGAAAAATAACCATAATCTGAAATATTTCAGAAATGGGAGAAATCTTGTGGCTGCAATCACCAGACTGTATTTTAAACAGCTAATTTGAACCAGATCATCCTGTTGTGCTTGAATGTTGTTTATCTGATGGTAACAGAACAGGCGAAGAAGGGAAGGCTGGAAGGAGCAACCTTTCTTTCCACTTCTCCCTGTGGCTACTCCTCTTCTCATACTAGCATTCCTAGCAAAGTCAATTGTCTCGGTGTTGTGATGCTGTGGCCAGAAAGGCAGCCTCAAAGCTAAGCATGAACATGGCAGCACTGCAAAAAGGCTTTTCTGTTTCAGAATACTTTGCGAGGAAGTGGAATAGCTGGTGATGTCCTTGCAAATCATCCCATACAGTATTTCACATAGCTCAAATGAAAAGGAAAAGAAAAAAATATTAAAACAAGAGAAATATATATTTAAATGCTTAATCTGTACTTTCTCCCTGCTCCTGTTCTTATCTTCAATGAAAATTAAGGTTTTGGTAATGGTCATTATAATGGAGGTTGCCCTTTATATGTTGATGCACATTATTATCTTTTAATGCTGCAAGTAGTAAAATACTCTTTTTCCTCATCTTCTTTGGTGAATATGAGTGCAGAAATGTCCTCCTTTTCCTTAACAAACTATTGAAACTACATTTGATCACTGAGGAGTCCAGTTTCTAAACTCTAATTACAGCTTCTCAGCTCTGCCACTGCCTATGGATGCAACAGTTATTACTGAAATTACTGATGCAAATATAGCAAAAAAATCACAATTCTAAGTATAACCAGTGTCATATCATGTCATACAAATTGTAGAGATCTAAGAAAATAAAGAAGATTTTAAATCTGAAAAGAAATCCTTGTACTGCTGTAATTGGTACTTGAGACTGAACAAGTAATATTGATGTTAACTATGTAAGAAAGATTGAAGAAGTCAAATAGATAGACCTGATGGGTTTCAGAATGATTTCATATTTATTGGAAGCATCTTCCTGATTTACCTTAAACAGGAGATTGACATAATCGTAGTACCTCTTGGCCTTAGAAGCAATGACTTTGTGAAATTTAGATATTTTTTGGTGTGTATCAGAATACGTATACCAGCCTTTCAAAATTTGCTAAGGATCAACAAACAGGAAGAAATAATTTAATAATTAAAGCCTAGAATAATTCTCCATGACATCTGCAAAACAATATTTAAGCTTCTGTTTATAAAAAAAAAAAAAATCAATTTGGAGACTTTAATTTTCCCCAACATTGGACACTTTTAGGATTCAGCTGGACAGCGTGCTGGACCATCTTGTCTAGCCTGTGCTTTTGCCAAGAAAGGTTTGACCAGATGATCCTTGAGGTCCCTTTCAATCTGATATTCTATGAGTCTATGATTCTATGATTTTTCAACAGCTGAAAAAATAGAGTCAAGTATTTTACTCTGGTAATTGCTGGTGAGAGGAAAGCATTTTTTACCTCCGCTTTCTCCTTCTGCATCCAGTCTTGACTTTTTAAACATACATTGAGAGGAAGGGGAGTGTTCTCTGACCACTTGGACACCAGCAGAGAAACTGTCAGCTCCCTAAACACTGGTTTGGACCCAAAATTTAGACTATAATAGCTGTTCTAGAAAAGATGACATATAGTCTGCCCATGCATGTTCAGTCAGAGGGATGCACCAGGAATGCGGGGCAGCAGGGATGCCTGAGATACAGGCACAGGGTGCCCTCCCACGTGAGGAGAGAGCTCTAAAAAAAGTTTGTGCTATCTCTACCCACCTAATCAACAGTTTCAGCTGTAATAGAGACACATTCTGTGTGTATTTAAAAGCTCATGTTAAAAATTTTATTTGTAATAGAAAGACCCAGAGAAATGGCATGGAACAAGGCAGAGGGAAAGCCGACTCACCTCAAGAAACAAGTAGTGAGTGTCTTGTACAAAACCTTTTCAACTCCAGTGAAAATCTTCTCCTTTAAATGACAGTGCACCGTAGTGATAAACAGAGAATTGAAAATGCCTCAGTAATAAAGGACAAAGTACAATTTAGCACAACAGGAGCAGACAAGAAACAGCAAATCTTCACAAATTGGCTAAAAAGAAGTATTATTTAGCTAACAGGCAAGGAATTCCTTTGCAGTAATGAATTACAGGTAATAAATGAGAAGTACTAGAGAAAGGGAAGTATCAAAAACTTCCTAAAACTCTAAAACTTCTTCTTCCACAAGAGAAAGACAGAGACATTTCAGTTTCTATCAGTTATGTTAGTATTCTGAATCAAGAGAGTTAATGTATACATTTCATCAATCCTTCATTTGATCTTGGCAATGCTCTACAGCATCCAAGATTTTTTTCTCTCATCCCAATTTATATGCATCACAATACTGTTTTATTAGTTCAATATGCAAATTATTATTTTATACTTGGCTAATATACTTCGTTATATTATCTGAAAGACAGATGCGAGCCAGAATTCCATTCTTCTCTCCCCAAACACAATCTGCTTTTAAGCTGCAAATCAATCCAACATGCCTCAGATGTCTGCTTCCAGCTGACTTCTCCCTTTAAACGTAAACAGTGCAGATTCCCAAGGCCTGTTGCTCTGACAACCCTATAATGCCATCCTTTTGACTGGCCAAGCTCTGTAAATCTTCATTCCACTACAGCTTGAAACAGACCATTCTATTTTCACTGCTCAAGATACAGGAAGCTATGAAAACAGCTTCCACGGTAAACTCACCAGATTATAAAATTGTTTCAGCATCATCTAAAACACCCATTAATGCTATAGACAAGTTGCAGCTTTTAACATCTTGTTTCATTTGCAATATAATTACCCAGGGCTGTTTCATATTGTCAATTTGGGAGGAAAACCCCATTAATTTCGGTGGTGACTCAGGCGGAGAGCACAGATGGCCTGGAACAAGCACAGGTAAGTAAGTGCATGTATATGTGACACATTAGGTATTTGACAGATGGCCTTTTAGAATCTTTAAGTATCCAGCAATATGAAGAGCAATCACTTTCAAAGTGCAGTGATGCAAGTCACCAATTGCATGGGAAAACATGCAGGAGAATATGGGCTTAATGAAGCCAAATGGTTATCATTTTTAACGTGACTGAATTAGTTTTTAGTCACAATTCCAAAATTTCCAATGCCCTGCCATAAAGCAGCGAGTTATCCATTCTTCTTAGAAACTATAATCTATAAAAATGTTATTACTTCTCATTAAAATTAGCAATCACAGGCTATAAATCCAATGTGTTTTTTTATTTTTATTTATTTAGAGGTGAAAGAGAAGGATTAATAATTTGGTGTCTTCAAAGCAGAATGCTTCCTTCAATCTTAAAAACAATGTAAACAAAACACAGTTTATTTTAAAAGGGTCTAAACACATGTCTTGCAAGCAGCAAACATAATGTGTTGTTTCCATAGAAACAGAGGTTGGTATTATTGAAGGAAGGGAGCCATTCTGTAGCTGGTTCTCCTGAGGGACCCTCATTTGCAGCTACTATTGGGTAAACTGGGTGAGTTTTACCACCTGTTGCTAAAGATCATTAGATATGCCTGTTTAAAGTTGTATTAACCCTGTGCTAATTCATGAAGAAACTGCGAGGAAAAATAATATCCCCTACCTATAGATTCTTCTGGAGTATTTTTAATATTAAGAATCCAGCCCAAAGCTTCCTTTAACTGAGCTGATCTTGAAGGATGCCACTTGCCACTGTCCTGAAAGAACAGAGTAGTAACTTTGGCTCCATCTCACCACCAAAACTATTTGTCTCCTGTTGAAGCCTTGAAAGACTAAATAAAGACAGCAAGAGGAAATGTCTGAAACTAGAACTGAGTGGTACCAAGAAGACAAGGCATTATTTCAGAAAGTTACAGAAGATTTAAAATTCAAATTATACCTATAGCCATCCATCTACTTGTATCTGCTGTGGTTAATTCATCTTTTTAATGCCATGAGATACTTTTAGATATATTAAAGTTGAAGTTATTTTTGTCTGATTTCTACACATCACTGTTGATAGAACTGCTGCTCTTGGCCTTCTCAGCTTTCAGTGCCAACAGAATATATGGCATGTTGAGTAAGCTATAAAAAAGAGCTCCCCACATCTGTGCTCTGAACACAATATGTTAAGTGTTAAAAAAACAGCTAATCACGTTGAAACACCATATTGTGCTACAAAGAGTATAAGGCTGGTTTAGTAAGAGGGGGCTGGAGCTGTACATGTTTCGTTATCACTTTTCTTTCAGTTTTGAAGCATGATTTCTCTTTATCTTCTACAAATCTGAAATGTTCATTTCCACCTGAGGCCGTAGGAAATAGTGAGCTTGGTAAACTAGACTTTTGTACAAACTATGGACTTTACCACACAAGGAAGATGCACTACTTTTGCCAAATACAGGAGCCACATGGCTGTTATGTTCTGGCTACTGTTTCAGGGTCTGCATGTAATCCAGCTATAAATGTTTTGAAAGGGTTGATATAAAATACAGGTTTGGGCTCAGTGATATAAAAAAACCCCAACACCTTAAAGCTGGTGTGGCACACTTCAAAAAGTACAATGCTCCTTTAATTCCTCTTTTTTTTGGCCAGCTGAAGTCGTGCTTTTTATGAATTCGTCTAGAGCAGGAGGGGTTGGCAGCACTCTGACAGCACACTAATTATGTTGCACAGGCTTCATATTTTGATGTTCCTTCTGGAAGCTTTGTTCCCATGTCTTTCAAGCAAAGGAAGAGCTGCTTTTGAACTATCTGCTACAGATACCAGATTATCACTGGTTTTCTGTTTGCTGTTACAGCTTGAAAATGAAATTCATAGAAAGACAATTTAATTACACATTTCCAAGCTTCTGCTTTTCAGTGGCAAACAGAAGGTCAATGTGCATGCAGGAAGGACATAGAAAGTACTTGTCCCCTCTTCCTCTTTACTCTAAAAGAGCTTCTCTTTTACATCGGTTTCCCAGGGCACTTAGCCAGCTCTGTTCCTTAAGCTGCCTGTTGCAGCAGGAGTCATCTCTTCAGTCCTCCTACATCAGCATGACAACCTCAAAAAGGAACCACATTGAGATATTCAAAATGTTAATTAAAGTGGACAAACATCAAAGCCTGGGTATGCTGATGCGAAATGGCAAAGCTTTCAATGCAAAAGAATTTGGGTAGATAATGTAACTATGGAAAGAAGCTGAGACCTGCAATTGCTCTGCATTATGAAGTCTACCCAGGCTGGAGGAAGTCACTGAGTCTTGCACGGCTGTACTCTGTATCCTCTGGTTCCTGCTCTGAGACTGCCAAGTGTGGGTCAGAAAAATGAACAACGGAAGTGTGGGTCTTTCAGGGAGCAAGAGAGCTAGTTATCAGGAAACACCTACTTGCTTACTGTGAGCTATGCAAGCTGAGGTCAAATCTAAGTTGAGACAAATGTCATCCTGAAAAAACAATATAATATGTTGACAAAAGCGAAAAAGAAGGTGAGCAGTAGTTTGGGAAAAGATAAGATTATTCTATGATTAAGTATATATATACGTAGATAAACCCCTGGCATATATGTAGTGCCTTCAGCAGGGATGGAGGGTGAACTTAGACTTAACTGTGTGTGCTTGAAACAGCTGGAAGCTCTAAGACAGGTAGACAGGATGCAGATGAGCATGAGTGCTTAACATTTTTCTCCCTATTCTGGGTCTGTGGGTAAATAAGCAACACCTCCACCCGGCAGAAGCTGCTCTAATCTGCTGCAAGCAGCTGCTGGTTGCAAATGTGAAGACACAGCAACCAGACATAGCTGGGCTCTGCACACTCCTGCATGGGAGACAGTAGAGAAGCTGCCCCGCAGAAATCTGTGGGTACACAGATTACTTACACATTACTTCCTTTTCACAGAAAAACACTGTATATGTCTACACTAGAACAAAATTTAGAGTTTAAAAAAGGAAGCATTTGATATTTAAGGAAACCCATAGAACATTAGTTATTTCACTGTGTGCCTGTAAATCATGACACATTTTTATGATACACTGTTGTTGTTTTTTTAACTCTCTCCCGTTCAGCACAAAGTTCTCATGCAGCTGGCAGCTATTTAATATTGTGCTTTCCCCTTGCTTTTCAGCACGTAGCTCACAAAACATCATTTACTACACTCTGTAACCTCTTCTGAAGTTATAATTAATACCTCTATGGGCTTTTGTTGCTTTTCCCCTTCACTATGGTATCTCAGTGCTTCTTAGACCTGCACGCATTTTTTCAAAACCCATGCAAGGTACCTCATGTTCAAAATTGAGAACCAGGACAGGGGAATTAATTAGCTAAGAAAATTTAGCATGTAATTTGTAAGATCTACTTTTTAAATACCCTGTTACTTAGTGCCTGGCCTACAGCAAACAGAGCAAAGAGCATCATGAGCTAGCCAAGGAAAAATGTCAAGAGGGGTACAGAGTCAGCACTGCTTTTCCAAGAGTGGGACCTCCATTCCCTCAGGATTCAGAGCTAACGATGTACCTCTGGGATTAAATGACAACGCACCAGGGTGATGGAATCAGTGCCATTATTTTTCTCTGTAGCTTTTCTCTACATTACAGAAAATAGATTCAAATCCTTCTTCTGCATAACTAGATTTAATTTTGGATCAATTCTAACTGGATATGGCAGTACTGAAATGGAAAACAAATATAGCATGTCATAACACCACCAGGTATTGAAGTAGTTGTAGGTTTTTTGTGAGACAGGGTTTCAGGGGGTGTTACTTTTCTCCTACTCCCTTGCTGCTCTCCCATTTCTCCAATCTTGCCATGGAGCTAGAACTTGACCCTGTGGATTTTTTGCTAGGAAACTCTGCTCTCCTCTTCCCCTCAAAGGCATGGGATTTTCAAACACAGCAGACATTCCTCCTGGAATCCTCACATTGGCTTCAGTATGTTTATTATCAGCAGACATTTCCTACTATGGTATATAAGTACCTCTTTACCAGAGCAGCGACTACAACCTACTTGTCCAGCCTCCCTTATACTCAGCCCCATTATCCAAAACCTCTCTCTTTTCCTCAGGAATTTTGGATCAGAGTTGAACCTGTTTAGTGAAACCAGCTGGCAAGATGTAAGTGTGTAAACGTAGCAAGAGGTCGGTCTAGCAATGCGTATCAGCTAAATACTACACCTTTGGATATCTTCTTGGACATTCTCCTTATCGATGCAGGCCAGAGATTTTCAAGTCAAGAGTATTTAGGAGCCCTGATTGGCCAGAATATAATACCTAGGATCTGTTTTTCAGCATGTTTTACATTACATGTTGGAGGCCAGCTCCTGTTGACTTCACTTAAGCCTGATGTGAAAACCTGGAGTAACCACAATGAAATAAACAGATTTACAGGTGGTGCTGAAAAAAACGAAAAGCAATTGGAAGTCTCATGCAAATTATCACAAATTATTCTATCTGATGACTTTGGAGACAAAAATAGATATGTGAAAAAATGCCTTTAATGTAAGCTGAAGCTTTGAACTCTGTAGCAGTATTTGTTGCACAGCAAAGATCTTGTTTGGATAGTCTATTCTGAGTTTTAGAACTTGTAGTGATAATGACTCTTGAAGAAGATTCTTGAAAAAATATTAAGTCAAATTAAAAGGAAGATAGTAAAGCATGACTACAAGTCTGAGACCAGGTATCATAAGGTATGTCAGGAAACTGAGAAAATTACCCTAGTTTTTAAAAGATAGTTGTAAAAAAAAAGAATTTGAAAATTTCCTGCAGACTATTACATGACACTGAAAGGGGCTGGACCCTGGAACAGACCCTCCTTGGCTTTATGGGCTGAAGGAAGAAACCAACAGACATTTTAAAAAAGGGCCTCAGAGAGGAAAATGCCACTTGCCCTGCATCTTTCCAATTGTCCCATTGCATCAGTGTTTTTGGACTGGAATAAAAGCATAGTAATGTGATACAGGGAAGGGGGAGGGAGCCTCCTAGGAAAAAAAATGTGGTAAAATACTGCATTTGGAAAATTATTACATTTCCAACCTTATACAGCAAAGAGTGAGGTGCAAATGAAACCTGTGCTCGTGGGCACAGCATGGAAAGGCAAACAGAGAGAAAAAATAACCTGCTCATAACTAATACAGCCTTGTTAAAGTGCAAAAATTGAGTAAATGTACTTCTGAAAGCAGTGTCATCTTCCTCACTCAAGTGTTGTTTCTGCTGATTTCAGTGATCTTTTTAGAAAGTTTTTGCTTTGTTTCTTTTTTTCAGAGCCTGTCAGCAGCATGAGCACAAAATGCTCTCTCCCATCAGTAACAGACAGATGTATATGCTATCACAGCCACGGGAAGAGCTTCACTATCACCCCTTGGTGCCACACCTGGCTGGTCCTGGTCACTGCTGGGTCAGGAATTGTGGTCTCTTCAGACCCAAGGTTCATGCAATAACTGTTCCTGCAGCCAGTTTAGTAAAGCCTACTCTGTAAATTGTTTAAGCTGGCTAGTTTTGATGGAAGCTAATGAAGGTGGGGTTTACACAAGAAGCAGTTTACCCAACAAGAAGAAAACAAGCAGTTCAACGACCAAGTCTGACAGGCAGTAATTTCCCATAGAGGAACAGTGATAAGTGAAGTGAGGGATAAGCAGCCCTTCCACTTCTCCCATTGCCACAGCTGGATTCAGATCAGAGCAGCTGCTGACAGCCAGATCACCCGCTGCCTCTTGCAAAAATAACTGTGCTTTAAGATCCTGAGTTAGGGCTAAAAGGCAAACAATTAGGCAATTTTGGGGGATTTTATTTTTTTTAAAATGTAATGATTATACTCGAGTCACTGAATAACAGAAGATCAGGATCTTCCTATGTCATTTGTACAGCACAAATGTTCAGAGAGCTAATGTGGTGTGACAGCAGTCCAAATGAAATTTATCTGCAAACTGAGATAGTAGCTTGAGATTGACAAGAATTTCTTCCCAGCTGGAAACCTCTTAGGGAGAGCTTCACAGCTCACTTGGTCAGCTGTATGCCCCATTAAGCATCACTGACTGATGCCAGTGAAGGCTTATCAATCACCAGAGTCTCAGAAACTGTGAAGAGATTAGAAGTGGTACAATTTATATGGAAAATAAAATCCTTGGGGGGTTTTCACACCCTCCAGTCAGCTTTGCCTTGTAGTGAAATTCTACTAGGAGTTGAAGGAAAAAAGATGAAGGGGTGAGGGTACTTTTTTGTCTCTTTTGTCACTCGATTCCCCCTAAAACCCTGTAGCAAAGTGCTAACACAACCAGATTATCAGAGCAACTGCTCCACAATTGCAACTTGTCCTGCAGTAAAGGCATTATACTTTGGTATGAAATGTATGCCCTCCTTTTGTTACTGCAGGCAGATGTGGCCCACATTTCACGTGTCAGGAGATGAAGGCAGGAGCTGCTGCGGTCGGTGATGCTCTAGCTGGTTCACTTGGCCATAATGACTAAGACTAACATAAACCCCTGCTGTTTACTGATTGAAAATGGTGAAGATTCTTTTTCTGATGCTCTCATAGATAAGCTGCCAATGATTGGTTTCTGTGTCAGCAACAAGTTGAGACTGTTTCATTCCCTAAATAAGAAGCTTTCATGCTTAAGCACACACTATGGTATTGATCACTTTACTGTTTGCAAAACATAATTTAGGTAGAAAACTAAAATGAAAATAAACCAAAACCTGAATCTTTCACAAATACCAAGCAAAATCCCTCCTTCCACTTTTTTACTGTTTGCAGTCCTACTTTCATATTTCTCAGATACTCAGCTGAAGTCAAAACCCCCCCAAAAAAGTTCAAACAACTAGAGATTCTAAATATACAACAATGAAATGTTAATTGCATGTTTAGAAAAAAGCTGAAGTCTTAAAGCTCCCCAAGCTATGTATCAGCTTTCTGCTTGGGAGGGAATTTTATAGACCTTATTACATGAGTTTGAATGCCTGTGATATGGACTGTTAATTTCAGAATGTGCATAGAAACATGAACTCCTAAGGTGCACATGTTGGGTGAATGCTGTTCTGGATCAGTGACAACAGCTTCTTTGGGAAAATTAAGTGCTGTTCCATGATAGTGAACAGAATGACCACTGACCCACTACTGAGCTAGTTTGCATTGTGGACTAAAGCCAGCCATGCTTTCCAGCAAGAATCACATTTAATAATGGAGGAAACATGCTGAGTGAAAGGGGGTGAATTCTGATGCCAGTAACTGATTCTGCATACTATAAACATATTCCCAATCACTGCTTAGGCAACAATTTCTTATCTACAAAGCATTCACTCTGTGTACTGGCACAGCTGCATATCTTTGAAGCTCAACAACATATCATTTTATCATTCTGAAACCAAACCAAGTAAGAGTTAATAAAAAAATTAAAAAACCCACAAAAAAACCCACCCCACCCCAACCCAAACAACAATAGCAAAACAAACAAACAAACAACAACAAAAAACAAAATAAACAAAAAAAAAACAACCAAACTCCCAAAAAAACCTGAACAAACTTGCAGAAATTAGGACTGATAGAAATGGATGGAACTGAACTGGTATAATTTTTGTATAGAGAGTAATTTGTAATGTCATTCCTAGTTTCAGTTTGAATTTTATGCTTCTGAATACTGTCATCACTATCAGTGTACTCAAAATTGAAATGATTCCCAATTTAAGTCAGCTGGGAGAGAAGAAATTTTAACAAATACCAGATCTCTGACAGTGAAGATGAAGCAGGTTTTAAAGATCGGTCTAGAAAACCTGAATAAATGAGCACCCTGAAACACCTTCCTCTTCTTATAGACTTTGCTGTTACTTCTAAAAATACCTTCTTTCCATGAAGGAGATAGGCTATGTGAGCATTAATGTAAATGGCATAAGAAGATGCAGATAGCTGATATAATTCTCCTCTTTCCCTATCAAACGTCCATCCATTTCAAGAACAGACACACAGTCTCACCATTTGAAGCATGTTACTTCTGTGCTTGATACCACACAGTGGTATCTGGCCCAATGGTTTTGATTGTAAGACAAAGAGATTCCTCTCCTTCACAGCACACAGAGAATGGAAAAGGAACTGAACTACTGCCCTCAAGTTTTCATTATAATAATCACTTCAGAAAGTTTTGACCAGATTTCTCAAAACAATCTGACATGATTGTGCTTCTGACCTCAACAACAAATGAGCTCACCTCCGGCAACCGGGAACAAGTGAACAAATAGCAGTTAAAATTCATATGGCTACAGGAAAAAATAACACATGATTGCCATGAATAAATAAGCCAGTCTGAGCATTCATTTTTATGTAATTCATATATACTGTAAAAGTATTTTTTTAAGGTTCCTTTTTCCACCTTAAAAGTGTATAAGTGAGAAAGACTTAAACATGTAGCTTCAAGCCTGACATTCCATTTTACCCCAGCTATACTCACTTACTACTCACAGAGGTTCTTGAAACTTATACACCATGCACATACACTTTGTGCTTTGGATTGCAGAAGAATGCTTGATATTGGAAAAGTTCTTCCAAACAGATACACCTTGATAAAATACATTTTTAAAAGATAATTAAATTTAAAATATTCTTAGGAACTCTTTCCCCATTTTTCAGTTCTTCTCCTTAGGCAGTAGAATGTAACTTACTTCTTCATAATAAAAGCAATATAGTATTTCTATGTATAACAGTACTTTTCAGTGTTTCAGAACTAAATCTCCTGTCATATTGAAGGAATTATTAATCGTAGTTGAAACACAGCCACAATCTCACCTATTTTTTTATTGCTTATAATTGATTCAGAAAAAAATAATTGGACAGTTCCAGGGTAACTGGTTTAGAGAAGACTGGCAACAGCTAATTAATGGGTGGTGTCTGGAAAAAAGCCTGGAATCATCAGCCTTTGGTGCCTGGTCAGCTCTAGGTACACACAGGGAGTAGTAGTAGTGATACTGCATAATTACACCTGGAAAAAGGCCAAGCATACGTACTTACCTAGGGGAAACATCAGAGCAAATTGAAGGCACGGTTTGTGCCCATTGGGAATACTCCCAGCATGGCAAGCATGTCTGCAGTGCTCCACTCAGGTCCCTCTTGCAGAGCAAGAGGATAAGTGCAGCACAATTTTTGCCTGTTCCCTGACAAAAAACGTGGAAATGTTGTATTTCCACATTCTTGTACAGGGATCCAAACATTTTCCTTTCATATAATAAAAATCCCTGTAGAGATGTACTATTCATCTTTGCCTACCATTCTCTCAGTCCCTCTTTACAAACTGTCTGAGAGAAAGGAAAAGACCAAGAGACTTCACTTTTGCTTCAAGATGACAATAGAAATTATGGGAAGCATTTGAATTTCAATCACTTTGGCATTAATCTGGAATAATTTCATTGAATAATGGAATTACAGTGGATTTATATCAGCATAATTAAGCAGAATCTAGTCTTGTACATTATAATGTAGGCTGATTTTTTTTTTCTTAAGTCATAAATTAGAGCTCATCCAATTACACTCTAACTGAATAGTGGGTATTTTCCTCTTTCTAAAAATAATTAATGGCAGGTAAACTTGCACATACTGCGAATCAGTAACAGAAAAAACTAGCTGTAAGGCAGTCATTCAATATCTCTTCAGCAAATATTTGGAATCAGTTGCTAACTCTAATACCAAGTGAAACATGCTCAAGTACAGTCTGGGTGAAAATATTAAACTATACAGAACAGAATTATTAGTCTGTCCATTGTTATGCCCACAGATGGGTTTATTACATTTTGCATATGCTTGTTATGCAGCATTTCTTTGGGCAGTGCTGGGAATGGGCTTCGTATTGCAATTGCCACTTAACCCTCACAGTATCCTACAGAAGTAAACCAAGGGCAGAGCAGGGGGAAGAGAAAGGACTGGAATTATTTCTGTATGAATGAGTGCCAAATGTTAAAACTATAATTGTTTGAACTTCACCTGTTCTATTCTAAGGACAGATTAAACACCCTGACTGAATCCTTCACTGTCCCGCATGTGTAAATTATGGAGTGAGCCTTTAATTATTAAAGATCAGCACCTATTAAGTGCCAAGAACAAAAAATTATATGCACATAAAGCACATATACAAGGGGACATAAGAAATGTACAGACACACAGAAACCATTACTTTCACTGCAATTTATGTTATTCAAAAGTATTGGTCAATTATTTGCATGTTCAAGTAATTTTGTTAAAAGACTCCTCTACATCTTTCAAGATAAGCACAAGATAAGCCTTTCTGCGCAGGCTTTGGATTTTGTCTGAAGATTTTTTCTTAAAATGTTAATTATATCAAACTGAAATTACCAATAGGTCATAAAATATTCCTCATCCAGTGGGGTGTGGCCTGAGCAGCCTGTTATTCACCTAAGTAAATGAAACCTTAGGTAAGACCACTTAAATATGTGCAAATGCAGAGGATCATCAGATCCTCAAACTTAGTATTTTGCTCAGTTCCTTAAAATCAGCATTTAAGGACAGGACATGGGAAGGTACGAGAACTGTTTCATGTGCACTGATCTGAAATGCATGGACAAATCACACCTTGCTGAAAATGTGTCTGCTGAAGATTTTTTTTAATTGACTGAGTCAAGGCAATATCCAGCCTATGCTGCCAAGGAAGACTTTGGAATTTAGTTGGAAAACAAAACCTCCAGACGAAAGCTCAGTCTGAGAACTGTTAGCTTCTGGGCGATTTTCAGCTTCTGTTTCTTTCAGGACAAAGTTAAAGCACAATACAGAAAGTCCTTTGCTTTCCTATCAGTTCCAGTTAGTAGCACGAGTAATAGAAATAGTCTTGATTGAACCTTTGCCACATCAACCAGAGACATTCCCCAGAGCACAGGGGAGCAGAAGAGGCGACATTAACTACCTCAAAATACGAAAAATTACATGTGTTGAATACTCATCTGTACATTTCTGTACAAACATATTCCAGTGTAGTTTATTACACCTAGAATTATGTTTGTATTTGTAGTCCTCTGCACCTGAACTTATGGAACCGCTGTACAGTACAAACTGTAGGCTGAAGTAATTACACTGATCATCTGAATGTGCAATCAATAATCTGGCGAGCTCCAGTCACAGATCTGGATGCACAAAATGCTAAGGAAACTACTTAAGCCCTCCCAGATGAAAACTCTAAGCTCCTTAAGGCTACTTCACAGTATCCATAGGCACTGAACTGTGTGCCCACGTCATCCAGAGACTGTGAAGAAGACACACAAGGAGCAGGTTTGAGAGTAGATTGCAGTTCCTGGGTACCTATGCAAAACTTAAAAAATGTAAAACTTGCACTATGTAGCAACTGAAGGCAGTCTTTATTTATTCATAGTAGGACCTTCCCGTCTTCCATCTCTGCATGAAAAATCAAATAAAAAGAAAAAAATATATAAAAAATTTACAATTAATTTTAAAAGTGTTTTGAGAGCCCTGTCAAAAAAAGCAGCTTCCAAAGGGCTTCCACAGTAGGTGAACCTTCTTGAAGGAACTTGAGCTTCCTCTTACAGATGTACATTGAAAGCCTCTGAAACCAGTAAGGGTGCGACAAGAGAACACACACACACACACACACTGACCATATCAAAACATCATACAGATGGTAGGGGTGAAGATAAATCATTCTGCCACAGTTGTGTCTGAATTGAGGACTCTGGTCTGAAACATACACAGGAGTAATCTGCATCCCCCAAAAATCAGTGGCGTACAGGTTTATTAAAATATACTGTATATTAAAAAAAAATTATCTAACATTGTTTCTTACACACCAGTGCAATGAATATAGTGGTTTATACATAATTAGTAAAAGAAAATAAATATGTCTGTCGTGGTTAGGGCCCAACGTGACATCAAAGAACCAGCCCCGCGGCTGCTCACTCAACTCCCCTTCTCAACCCCCCACCCCCCCCCCATGCACACACTGTGGGATGGGGAGGACAAAGACCAACTAGAAGCTCATGGGTCAAGACAAAGGGAAAGGAGGTTTCACTCACCAATTAAGGTCACAGGCCAAACAGACTCAACTTGGGGAAAAATAATTTTATTTCACATGAATCAAATGCACACATGTCACAGACAACACAAAGAGGAGGGCTTACATACATTACCCCCGTTCCTCCCTTCTTCCCAGGCCCAAATTACTTTGTTCCAGACTTTTCTCCCTCCTTCCCCCCCAGCAGCAGAGGGGGACAGGGGATGGGGTTTAGAGTTAGTCCACAGTCAGGTGGTTCCTGCTGCTCCTTCCTCCTCAGGAAGACTGATTCCTTACAATACTCCCCTGTTTCCCCATGGGGATCCTCCCATGGGAGAAAGTCCTCCATGAACCTCTCTTTCATGAGTCCTTCCCACGAGGTACAGTTCCTCAGGAGCAAGCTGATCCAGCATGGGCTTCCCACAGAGTCATGGGCTTCTTCAGGAACAGTCACATTCCCTGGCGCAAGGTCTTCCATGGCTGCATAATCCAAGTCCACTGGCAGCAAATACAAGTCCACTGGCCACAAATCCACATTCACCCCTCCTGACACCTTCAGGGAATGTTCTACCACGTTTCTCCACGAATGCCATCTCATCATACATTACAGGGAAACTTCTGCTTGGGAATCCTCTTCCCCTTCTTCCTCACCAACCATGGGATCTTCACTCCAGCACTGCTCTGCCTCTCCAGCTCAGCTATTTTTTCTAACTGATCCTTCTGCTCAGGTCTTATATAATTTCTTTTGTATGTTAAATGCAGAGGTGCATCCATTTTCTCTCTCTAATGGCTCCTTGGCTGCTTTTGGAGCTGGGGGAGTTTCTCAGCTTCTTACAGGAGCCACCCGTGGCACCCCTCCTCCAGTACCAAAAAAACCTGCCAAACCACACCAGCACAATGTCTTCAGATGCATATCATCTTTTTGACACTAACTAGGAGTACATTAAAAAATTATTTCAGTTCTAGTTGCTGACAGAATATTTCAGATCTAGCTGCTGGTGCCTGTGTGTCTCTAGGCTCTTCACTAGTGCTCATTTCTGCAGCTCACAGCACAAGTTCATCTGTTGTGAATCAAAGTGATTTAATTTTTTGAAAACACTGCTCTGTATAATTCGATACTGATGATCCTGTATAATCAGTGTCCAAATGTTACCGATGCCAGATAATTTCTAGGAGCTTTTCTAAATGTTCTATTTGATGAGGGATTTCACTCCTGAACAGGAGCTGTATCAGCAGGCTGACTAGTAGCTTTGTTAATCTTCTATATGCTGATATGGTTTGGGAATCATCTTGGATTAAGAAACAGCACACCAACTGTTTTCACATGTGCAAAACCTCCTCAAGATTAATCCATCTGCTCAACTGCTTTGCTCTCATCCTCTGGTGCCTTTTTTTCAGGTTCTTCCTGTGCGTATATCCAGCTTAGCCATATACCCAACACATGGTCTAGGGATGCTATTCCCAACATCCCACAAAAAACTGTATACTTTTCTTTTCAGTTTTTCAGATTCACAGTAATCCCAAATGACATTATATGTCAAAGATCCTTTTGAAAATTTGAGTTATAAGTTATACTGATTCAGGCTATGGAGATAGTGCATGCTAAATTAATAGGAAATAACACTTTTCTTATTCTATATTGCATCAAATTAAATGACAGTGTCTGTTTCCCTAGTTTGGTGTCTCCTTCTTCCTTATTATTTTACTCTTCCCTACTTCTTGCTATAACCACTACAGCCATCTTAATTTTCCTTTCCTCTAACTTGTCAAAATGCAGTCCCTAGTCCTTCTAACTCTCCTTTCCTTACTCTTGTAAAACACTTACTTACACTTCACATAACCTGTCTGTTCCTCTACTATGAGCCCTGGTCATTCAGTAGTTACACCATGACTGAACACAAAGCTTCACCTCCACAAACAAACTTGGGCTCTGCTGAAGGCACCATGGAGAAATTTCTGACCCTATATCCACCTTTCTGAGTTTTTGGGATCTGCCATCCCCTTTTATTTTGATTAAGACTCAGAGCAGGACAGATGACTAGTGGGTTAAAGGGGTTTACTACAGGCATCTGCTTTCAAAGACCATAGATTCCATGACTTATTTCATTCACATAGACAGAGCTGGTGTCTTGTTTAGCTACAAGAACCTCATGATTTTCAAGATCAGCAGTGGTTAGTGGGGCTATTGCCAACCCATAGTAATGTCAGGTATCTTGCTTGTTCTTATTCTTTATTTACATACGACATTTAATTCTGTTTCAAATCTACAAAAGACTGGATAACTATATGGATAACAAAGATTTACAGCAGCGTTAAAAAGAAATGCTAGATAAAATATTTAAATACCTGGAAGAAAATTTCTAAACCCTTTTTTTTGTATCCTGTTAAATACTTCTGATGACAAATCAATTTAGAAAGCGAGGCATTTGACTTCATCTTGAGCTTCATCTGATTAAGTAACATAAATGTTTGAACTACTGTAGTGATGAATCACTAAGTGATATAGCTGTGTTCATTCAAAAACTATCCCTAAATGCATATGCTGCCAACTCACCTCTGGACAGTATTTCATAGCTATGCTGTAACTGTAAGCCAATTTTAATAGCCCTCTTGGGAGCTACAGGAAATGTTTAACAGGTAAATTTCACTATGTGGTATCTATGATGTGGTTTTGAAGCCCAGTGTTAATGCTCTGAGACATCCCCAAGACACACCAGGTCTGACCTCAGGCAATTATATATATCAGGAATTGCAGTTGCCTATAACTTGGCAAAGTAAACAGCTCATCCTGCATGATCCTGCCTGTCTGTTCTAGACATGGTCTGATCAGCTCATGGGTACAAAGGTCCTTGAGTTGCCATTTCTAAGGTTCTGGTCAGCTCCAAATCAGTTTCTTGCTGGATATAATCTTGGTGTAATCAGGCTATGTAAAATTGCAGCTAACACATGCTCATTGTATAACAATTGCAAGGTACAGCTATGTAAATTTAAGAAGAAATGCCATAAGACAAATGAGCCACTAGTGGTAATTAACAAGACTTCTGTTAATTAAATTCTGGTTTGGCTGTAACTTATAGTATCTCTACTGCAAATGGAAGTTAGTTTAATAGCTATCTAGACTTGCAGTAAACACCATCATATTTTACTGAATGTCCTGTCTTTGCTGCAAAAGGACCTTTATAAAGGCCAACAGCTTATTTAACAACAATTGTTTTTCTAATATGAAGTAATTTCTTTTGCAGTTATTTGAAGTCTTCAGTTGAATCAATTAATACAGATGGCTTATGTGGAGAAAGATTTCTGTTTCCAAATTTTTATCAGCAAACATGGACTTCCATAACTATACATTAACTCAAGTATGTTACAGAAGCTGATCTTGCATACAAGTGTAACATACCCCAAATATTTTCTTTTTTATGATGCCATTTCTGGTTTTACAGAACAAATCAAGACATTGAATTAGTTTCATTTGTAGCCATTCATAAAAGTATGGGCACATTATGAATCTGGTTTGAGTCTACAGAGTATTTTTAGCTGTATGTGTGTATCCTATCAGCCATTACAGAGACCAAAATAATTTTTAAAAAATGGAACAAAGCTGTTGTCTTTTGGGAATAATTTTTTACTTTTAATCTCTTCAAGATGGAAGTTAGACTGTTTGCAAATTTTTTATGCAGAGTAAAGTAAAATCAGGCATAAGAAACTGTATTTTCACTTCAATAAATTTTAGACAGGTCAAAGAAAATATTTGACTTAAATATGTGAGCCAAGCTTCCTGCTATTCTCAAAGCAACAGAGTAACTACACTGCTATTAATGTCAGGAAAGGAAACATCAGCACAAGGTTCAGAAAGCTCAAGAGCTCCTAACTTATTGTTGCAACTGCATACTTTCACTTTTTATATTCCATGCATTTTATTACTAATGTGTGCCTTCGCAAGCTGAATTCTGAAAAACGGACTTTTCATGAACACTGCCTTCTTCCCAAGGCCAGATATGTCCAAATCATGGAGATAACATTAGAAGTGGCTTTAACTAAGATATCTAATATAGCAAGATATCTGCTGAGTTCAGTGTCATGGTCATCAGTAGCAGTGGCCAACAACATATTTTGGGGGAAAGAAGGGAAGAGTGTCTTCCTACACCATACAAGGTTGAAAATAGACAAACTGGTACATGCTGATGGTACCAACAGAACTTCAAGATACTGTGAACAGCTTGTCCAATTCCTTCTCTTCTCAGACTAGTATGAAACAGATTAGCCAGAAAGACAGCCTAGCAAAAGAAGTGGCATCTTGAGACCGTTTGACTTCAAGAGCAACACAATCACCACAGTCACCATTAACAACAAAAGGCTTGGACTAATGTTGAAGACCATCCTCCAGAGGCAACCTCTGGAAAATGTGAATGTTTTCTTACATGCTGATATTCTTCATAGATGATAAGATTTGATTTTCAGAATCCTGGCCAATTATCATGAACACACTCTCTGTCTTCCCTTACAGACAGCTTTCAGTTTTCATCAAGCCCTGTCAGGAACTAACTGTGGCAGTGGACTCAACAGCCAAGGCAGACCAAAAGGCTTTCTGTGCAAGTCTTCTGGCTCTCTGACTTCTGTCCTCATTTTCCTGCTTAAGATGCTGGAGGTTTTGCCTTTTTCCAGTCTCTAACACTATCAGTGTTGAAGGACAGAACTGTACTATTGCTCAGAAATATCCTGCAACATAATCATGGTATAATAAAGGCTGCAGTATCAGTGTGATGCTCCACCTACCTATTTTCTCAGCCAGATTAATTAACCTGGACAGATTGCTGTGTTAATGTTGCTATACTGCTTTTGGTGTTCAGGGTAGCTTGGATATACTTCCAAGGCAATTCATTATCTTGTGTAGATGCATACAAAGACAACAACTGAGAAAATATATTAAAGAAAATAGTTATAACGGATGAAGGAGCATTTTGCTTCCAAATGCCATGATCCATATAACTCAAAAGAATCAGGAAGAAGAACTAGGGTCTTCCGTTGTCAAACACACTGTGCTTTTCAGACAGATAAATGACTGTGTCAGTCAATAGAATTGTGAAGAGAGGCAGTTTGGATAGAAATATTTCAAACTGGTTGACTCAGGTTGAGGACAAGATACAGCCTTCAGGAAAAGGTTTTTTGAAACAGATTTTAACATCTATAAGAAAACAAATTAAACTTTTCCTTTATTATATAGGTTCTACAGACTTCTACAGAAAATAAAATTGTAAGTTTACACTTCAAGAATTGCAATTAAAAGTTTGTCTTTACCCTAAAACTAACTACTGAACATGACAATTGGGATTTCTCAAACAAGGAACTGAAGTGTTTTTCATCTGAACTCTTTTTCACCTGAAGTAGAAAGAAAATTACTCTTCCTATGGAACAGTTTTTCAGGGAGAAATAAGCATTGGATAGAAAATACATTGCACTTTCCAAAACTATGTGTTACAGTGAAAGATTAGTCAAAATGAGCTTTAAAATGTTATAATCTGTCTAAAAATTCAGGGCCCAGTGATGCAAGTCCTTACTCATTCTAGCAATCCTATCTGCCTTCTCAAGCAAACACAAATTAGCAGGACATGGGATTTTACCTGTAGATTGAGAAAGAGGCTTTTAATTTCTGAAAGTGAGAACTGGCATAAGGGAGCTCATATTTTTTACTAGCATTATGCAGACGTAATTATTATCTTTCCTTTCCTAACATGGTCAGGTGTGTAATTTAGTGAAGATCTGGAGAGAAACTTTTTTTCTTCCTGAAGATTTTGCCACTCAAAATGTAAATACTACTTGATTTCAGATAGCACTTAGCATTTTCAAGGTATTCATTTTTATACAATAATGAATCAGATTGTGGCAGGGTAATGTCTGGGCTAGAGCAGCTATTATGCATTAAATTACAAATTACATTTGCTCCTGGGTAATACAGACTTTTTTTCCTCCTTTGCAACATTATTTCAATCTAACCCAAGTCCATTTGAAACCTGTGTTGGAATCTGTTATTATGACCAACTCATTGGCTAGAGAACTTTATCATATATTTCATAAAATGATTAACTTCCTTGAGAGTCCTTTTCCTTTTCATCTTAATGCTATAAAAACCTTCATTAGGTGACTTACACATCAATTCCTTTTCGCTTAGAGTGTGATGATTATACTAGTAATGAATGATGACTATTTATTAATGCAAATATTTTGCATTTCAATGCTACCTTCCACTGAAACTTATCACTCACACATTTTGAGGCCAGTTTTACAGTTGTCATAGGGAGTAAATGCAAAAAGGGGCTTTCGAGAGCTAATCTGTACAAAAAAACCCACTCCAAACCAAAATCCCAAAATCCAACAACACAGAAACAGAGATCAGACCATTTTATTTACAGTTCTTTGCTTTGAGTTAAAATGCTTTCATATTCTCTTAAATATATATATGCACACTCATTATTATCTTCCTAGTTCCACCTGCTCTGACAAAAAGTAAGAAAAGAAAGATTCTGTATGTGATCTTTAGTCTAAAAATGAGTTTGTGAATTCTTCACCCTATACGGAACACATTTTGGTTTTGTTTTGGATGATCGAATTCTTTTTTTTTGTTTTAATTTTCATTTCATGGTCTAAGATTCAAGTTTCTAACCACACTACTCCTTTAACCTACCTATCAAGGTTATAAGAAGACTTGAAAATCCATATTGGTAGTTTGAAAAAAAAGGACTAAAGGGGTTCACTAAGCTTTCCAGGATCTTATGTAGTTTCAAGTACTGCATCAAAAGGATTCTTATCTGTTTTTATAAAATAAAAACACAATTAAGAGTCACTCAAAATATGTTTTGATTCTAGAATTTATTCCTAAACAGGCCATCCCCTCCGCCAACATGGACAAACACTATGTTTATTTGAAATGCCTACTGATGTTGCTACTCAATTCTTTGGCCTTGAAAGTGTTGGATAAATGAAAGCAGCCTGGAAAAAGCCAGAGTTCCTAATTGGAATTAATACTGATATTAAAAGATGGAACACTCTAGAAGAGGGAAGTCCCTGGTAAGAAAAACCTCAGGACAGCAAGAAAAATTCCCAGATGAAGCTGCAAAAGTTTCCAACAGAATTTTCATATCATAACATGAAGCTTTTCTCATTCGCATATTCTTATTTGCAATTATTTTTTTGAGCAGGACGTTTACAGAACACAAGCAAAACCCGGGATGACTTCTTTAATCAGTTTGGAACAACAAAACATTCAGCTGATGGCCTAAATTAAGACCAAGCCACATTACTTGTAGTGTAGAAAGCAACCTACTGTGGGCAGTAACAATACCCACCCCATTGTCCAGTCACTATATAAAATTAAGGAACTCATTCCAGTTTTCAAACGTTCTTTGATTTATTGGCAACTTAATCCTAAAATAAATTTTCTCATACTTTCTCTGGGCTACAGAGAGCTCTGCCTGCAATTATTTCTTCTCTTAAAACACGGCCACAGTTATTTGTCTTGGTCTGTTGTTTCTATCTGTGATTCCTCATAACTGTTTCATGACATTAAAGGAAATTCTGCCTCCGGCAAGAGTAGTGAGGAACTTATAAATGGCTGGTTTTCGACCCATAAGGCCTGCAAGCAAAAAGTGCTGGTCAAATGCATCATTCATAGTCTACATGCCAATATAAAAATTGAACAGAGGAATAGAATAGATTTATAGTTATAAAGAAAAATGTAACAGAAGTTTCAATAAAGATTACCAGCTTGCAAGTAACAAAATTAACTATCTGAAGAGATAAATCCTAACATTTGTTCCAGGTATGAGTCTTAACAGGGCCATGATCTGAAATAATTCCTACTTTCTCAAACCTGATACTGCATATATTTTACCTATCTATATATTTTTTTCAAACTTTTAGTGTGTTCTTATAGCCCTGATTAATTGTTAATTTACAGGTCAATTGTATCAAATTAACTGCAAACCATCTGGACAAAAATCACACTGCATTCTGGTATTCCTTTGATGTATCCTTGTTATTCCAGGATGTAAACGTTTTCCCTATGGGTCCATAATTTTTTTATATCAGTTTATCTGCAGTCTTACTGTCTAATTTATCATTCTGACCACAGAAGTTACATTCATTAATCAGGACTTAGACTCATCGCACAGTAGCAGCAAAGTCCCCATGCATATTCAGCAGATTCAGTCATCCCAAGTATTCTGGGCACAAATGTTTCCTTTGACCACACTGTTATCAGCACAAATTAAACTCCATCCACAATGTGTTCACGATCTCCAGAAAATAATTCTAGGAATGATGTGGGCCTGCTTTGGTTTTGAAACAATTGCCTAATTGATTGTAGCTTCATAAAGCAATGCGCAGCTCATCTCAAGTATTTCTATAGCAGTACTGTAAAGACATAAAGCACATATCATTCAGTGAGTGGTGGGTCAGTAAGAAGTAACCTACTGGCTCCCTAAGAAGCATAAGGTACAAAGCCATGGGAGAAGAAAAACAACAACAAAACAGGTCGAGTGCTGAACTAACTGAGAGAGGTAAGCGTTGGAGTGTGTTGTATATCGTGATACTCTCTGAGATGTTTTCACAGTGAAGAGGGGAGAAGTTGTTGAGGGTGTCTGTTCAGGCAGAATGGATGGAATGAAAGGAACTGTAATAAAACCAAGGTAAAATGACATAAGTATGTTCTGAGAGGCTCAAGGACTAATTTGGCACTCATCTGCCATTGTTCTTCAGTAGGAGATCCTTTTTTAATGCTTTCTTTTTTATTATACTGGAGGTATCCTCACTTTGTCTAGAATTTCTGGATAAGTTACATATAAGCCTCTGGGTTTCTGCGTATGTTCTCTTTTTCACCCCAGAAATGTTGTCCACATAAAAAGTGGGCTTAGCCCAATTGTTTGGCATTTCCAGATGTCCAGCAGCCCTAATGAAGGAGTAGCTTTGGCCAGGCTCCAGACATCTGGAAATCCCAAATGGACAGACACTGCACCAGCAGCAATGAACAGCACAAATGTTTTGGAGATTAATGTGTCCTGGATGCACTGAACTCGCTGCACAATGTTGTCTGGCACATGCATGTTCATCTATGTTGAAGAAATACAAAAAGATTTGAAAGCACTACCTCTGTGATAATTAAGTTTTTATAGAGGTAATTCTGGGAACGTATAAGCATTTCAGGGAATATGTGGTCCTCTACTAAACAAGAAAAAACATAAATAAATCTGTCAATACTGTAGTTCACTGTAATACTCCAGTTAGAAAGAACTGGATTTCTAAAGCCTGGATGAGGAATGAGGAGCAGTATCCTGCTATATTAAAGTCAGAGGATTACTTGCAGCCCAAGGGACTCATTGGTATGCCTACTAAAGTAAAAAGAAAAGAGATATATTTTTTTCTGCAGTTGCTGGACTGCTTTTCAGTGATGAAGAAGGAAGACAGGCAAGCTGAGGAAGACCATGCCTTTGCTCATGATTGCCCTGCACCAATACTGTCCATACATCAAACAGAAACCTCACCATTTTCAACTACTAAGTAAAATGTTTGAAAATTGTCGACTTATTTGCTTGAGGTGAAGAGTGAGGACGATTAAGAAGGTGAAAGTACAAAGAGGGCAATTATCTACCAGCACCTGGCATCTGCAAACCAGGAAGACATGACACCAAGAAGAGAAAACATGGAGAATCTAATGGAACCCCCTCCCCAGGTAACAGATAAAATTAGCAGAGCAGGTTATTTGCAGGCAGCAGAGGGAAGCTGTAGGAAAGACAAGAAATCACTCAGTGGGCAAGACAAAAACGACACTCAGCCAAGCAAGGGAGTGCATGTTTTCAAGGCTCCAGAATCTTCTTGGAATGCCTGGAACAAACCACCTGTTTTCTTTCTTTCTTTCTTTCTTTCTTTCTTTCTTTCTTTCTTTCTTTCTTTCTTTCTTTCTTTCTTTCTTTCTTTCTTTCTTTTTCTTTCTTTCTTTCTTTCTTTTTCTTTCTTTCTTTCTTTCTTTCTTTCTTTCTTTCTTTCTTTCTTTCTTTCTTTCTTTCTTTCTTTCTTTCTTTCTTTCTTTCTTTCTTTCTTTCTTTCTTTCTTTCTTTCTTTCTTTCTTTCTTTCTTTCTTTCTTTCTTTCTTTCTTTCTTTCTTTCTTTCTTTCTTTCTTTCTTTCTTTCTTTCTTTCTTCTTTCTTTCTTTCTTTCTTTCTTTCTTTCTTTCTTTCTTTCTTTCTTTCTTTCTTTCTTTCTTTCTTTCTTTCTTTCTGCCTTTCTGCCTTTCTTTCTGCCTTTCTTTCTTTCTGCCTTTCTGCCTTTCTTTCTGCCTTTCTTTCTGCCTTTCTTTCTGCCTTTCTTTCTTTCTTTCTGCCTTTCTTTCTTTCTGCCTTTCTGCCTTTCTGCCTTTCTTTCTGCCTTTCTTTCTTTCTGCCTTTCTTTCTTTCTGCCTTTCTTTCTTTCTTTCTGCCTTTCTTTCTTTCTGCCTTTCTTTCTTTCTGCCTTTCTTTCTTTCTTTCTGCCTTTCTTTCTTTCTGCCTTTCTGCCTTTCTTTCTGCCTTTCTTTCTGCCTTTCTTTCTGCCTTTCTGCCTTTCTTTCTGCCTTTCTTTCTGCCTTTCTTTCTGCCTTTCTTGCCTTTCTTGCCTTTCTTTCTTGCCTTCCTGGCTACTGTTGTTGGGTTTTGTCAGCAAGGGACTTAGGCACATTGCTTAATTTCAGTATACAACTTGCAGAACACATCATCCCTGGAAGCTTCTTGCAGAAATAGCTACATATGTTTAGTTTTATTGTAGCCTAGTTTGTTTTTAAAATACCCAACTTGCTAACCTAGAATAGATATAGTGGAAACCCTGATCTTGTTTTCAAAATGCTTTCAGAGATGGTATCTGGACTTTTAGGGGCAGACAGAACATGGTGCAGAGGTAAATACAGGCACAAGATTTTTCATGCCATTAGATAATTAGAAATGTGATTGTGATTTTGTTCCTTGGCTCCTTGTTCAGTGAAGCATGATGTAGAAATTCATGGAAGTTATTAGAAGATTCAATCTCATCTGATAGAACTGCGAAGTAGAGTAAACTCAAAAATGACAACAAAATCCAATCGAAGAAAAAATATGACTTGAACTTAACCACAACCTCCTTTGGCTTCCTCCATAGACTTGTTTCATATGCATATTTTTCCAGACCAGTTCAAAAGTGGATAATGGCTTTCCACTTCTCAAGCTTTTCATTTAATAAACATGTTTGGGATCCCTGAAATGCCTTTCAAGCAGAAAGAAGAATTTATAGAAAAACAATGTGTTTGAGGTTGTGCCTTACGTCAGGAAAAGGCAGAACTGCTATATAAACAGTGGGGTGACCTTGACCACCAGAAGCCCCTGAATTCAAAACCAGTTTTACCAGTTCTGTGGTTTTAGGGCATTTCCCTGAATCCTTTAATTTGCTCTTGCCTTGATTGTGGAGAATAAACTGTTGTGAAACCTTGGGAGCTCCAGCCTGTGAAGTGTCCATTTTGTTTTCTATTGTTCTTGTTGTTTATGGTCTGGCCCAGAGCATAGGCTCTGGACAAGAAAATGTTAATCACTTTTCCAAGGAGACATGGCAGAACAAGAGTCAAAACCGTGGAGCAGCCAGGCCCCACAACCCCCATGGCATGAGACGCTGGAAACCAGCTACCTTGAGTGACAGAGCCCTCCAGCACTGCCTGAATCCCCCAAGAGCCCCAGCAGCCCAAGGGGCAGCTCAAGAAATAGGAGACAGTCATGGTTCACTCAGCAGTACCGCAAGGACCAAGCAGGGTAGTATGAAACAGTGGAGGGGGTTTGACCCCTCCTGCCCTGGGGATGGCTGCCCGTGGGCCCCCTCCCACACATAGCTCAGACACTGTCCCAACCTCCTCTGTCCAAAAACAAAAGAGGAGTCAAATGGCCAGAAACTAACCTTCCTGCTGGCTGGTCTGTTGCTTGCTGGGGATGTTTTAATTTGAAAGGAGATATGTAGTCCTTTGTATCCACCAGTACATCCAGTTCCTGCATGTAGTTAAGAGCATGTTCAAGCTTTGCTGTAAACAGTGCAATAAATTAGCATAGCTGTTTGATTCAAAACAATCTGTTTATTTGCCCATGTGTGACTGTGTAAAGATTACAGGAAATTAAAACATCTAAAAGTAGAAAGAGTTCCAAGGAAGAAAACAACTTAAATGTGCCATGTGAGCCAGTACTGGCCATTTCCATCACTTCTGAACCACACAGGGCTGTTTCCACTTTCATCTTTCCACCCTTGCTGGTCAGCTGTTCTCACAGGGAGGGCTTGGCATCAAAATCAGTGTATCTCCTTTCCCCTCTTCTGGTGAGAGCAGCAGAAACAGCCCTGGAGCTAGCCAGTCTGTGCCTGTTATGCTGTGCCTTCCTTCCACCAAAGCCATTCTGTGTGAAGGCAAAGGGTTTCACCAAAGCCATTCTGTGTGAAGGCAAAGGGTTTGTGTCATCCTGCTGTCACCTTCTGTACTTTGGATTCTCATGGGAAGACCGAATGCAGCCTGAAGAGTCCTGTGATCACAGGACAGAGCCAAACTTCTCTTACTTACTACTGCAGCTCTTTAAGAAACCAAGTCATTATGAATTTTCAGAAAATCTATAGCCTTGCATCATTTTGCATTGTAGGCAAAAGTGGTGCTAGCACATGCTCGTGTTCACGGGTCTCTTCTCTGGTTAGAGGCACACCTCCTGGGGGACATTCAGGCACTTGGGTGTCTCCAGATTAGATTCAGTATCTTTAATCCAGAGGGAAGTGCCCTGCCTCCAGTCCCCTGGCACAGGCTGTGGAGGGGCTCTGCTGGTAGATGAATCTTCCAGCACAAAGTAAGGAAGATGCCAGACAATCCTAAAATGGCCTGTGAGCCAGGAGCTTGGCAGGGATGGGACAAGAGAGTGTGCCAGAGGAAGGATATGGCACCTCTGCTATGGCAATTTCAAACCGTGCTACTGTCCTTAGACAACCGTGTATGAATGAACACTTGTAAGAATAATCTGGGAAATCCTTGCATGGAGAAACTTGCACTATTATCACTGTAACAGTAACAAAAAATAGGACATCTTCCTTGATCCACTGTTGGAGGGAGAGAAAGACAAAGATGTTAATGGGTGAAGTTTTAGACATTGATTTCAGGGATATATGATCCAGACCGGAATGGTGAGTCTCTCTTTCCATCATCTATAGAGGACCTTCAAAAATAAACAAACTAAAATGCTCAATTTTCTCTTTTTCCCCTGGGCTAACATTGAACTCCACTTGAATTTGCGTTCTAAATTGCCTTTTTTCTTTCTTACTTTGTCTTCACCAATTGCTCCTCAAACTGCATTCTTCTGTTCTTGACCTTTATGGTTTATTTAACTGTTGAAATGTTTTCAGGAGTTGACTTAGTACCTCACTCTGCACATGCCAGCCATAACCTTGGATGCAAGGAAAATATGTTAGTGTTTTTAAACTGGAAGAATAATTGTGAAACTCAGCCTAATGCTTCTGTTAATATAATAACATTTTTTATTCTAAATATCTGAGACCCATACACCTGTGTTGCAGAAAACTTCTAGTAATACTGCTGTGATACTACTGTGATGTGGACCATAGAAGATGGAAACTTCCTGATTTACAAGTGAGCAAAATGCATTATGAGGTACAGATGAGCAAGCTAGGGAGTCAAATGATGTCATCAATCCTATTACACAACATTCTAGTAATATAGAAACAGCCCAAATACTGCATTATAATTATGCACAATTTAATCTTTTGCAGCTATTGACATGATTATGGTAAGCAACACATATGAGAATATTCAGGCTGAGAACCACAGGGATGGGCACATGAAGTGGACATCCTAGTAATTAATGCAGGAGAAGGACAAGTTCAACAAACAAACAGTGTTTTTTAACCACAGGATACAAGTCGCTTAGATTGTGCAGAGAACAAACTGAACCTCAGGTAATTTTCATTCAACAGAACAGTGCAAGGAGAGTAGCAAAGCCATGTAAATACATGACACAATCAACTGCATTAAAGCAGGCAAAGCCCAGGGAATGCACACACTGTGCATTGAATATCAGACCCCGCCCAAGGGAAAACACTTAAACACTTAAGAAAAAAAAAACGGGGTCAGTGAAAATCAGATGACAGGCAAGAGGTGGATAAGGTTGACCTTTTCTCTGTCTGAAGCAGTGGTCCTCCCCCATTGATATCTGAATGAGATCTACACCGCAGGAGGGAGCAGCTGCGGCAAAGCCTCAGCAGTGGTATCAAGGGACAACTTCGGCAACTGACCCAATTTGCATTCAAAGGAAAAGCATCCGAGTTCCTTCATGCAGACACTGCACTGCCAGGAACAGCAGCACTTGGCTCCCTATGAATCCCTCTTCTCTGTCTTTGCACATCCAGGGCAGATGATGTTAGCCCTTACCTGTACATCCAAACGGAAAGGGACAAAGGTGCTAACACAGCACAGGGTGCTGATAAGTACTACATGCACAAATTGTCTTTCAGTATTAAAACTACCTTATTCTAGTTCTAATATTAGAAAAAGACAAGAAAAGATAAAAAATTCTTAAGGTAACAGTATCTTAAGTGACCTTCACTTCAGACTCCTGAAGTATTTTACAAATACTGATGAATTCAAGTCTTGCATTATAGTTCTGTCTAGTCAGTGCTATTCTCATTTTACAAATGAGAGAACAAAGGTAGAGGAACTTTGGGAGTGTTATTTTTTCTCATTCTCAGGGCCAACTTTGAGATTTTCAGTGGATCTTGAAAGTATTTCTTACAAACACAAATGCACTGTCAGTCACTGAATTTTGGCACTTGAAATTTATTTTTATACAGCAGGTATCTAAATCAACAAAGGCATATGGAAGACTATTTTTGTTGTAACTAACAGTTTAGAATGGATGTAATTTGCATGTGGCTTCATATAAATGAAGGTGAAATTTGTTTCAGAAAGGGAATTTTAGAAAATAAAATATGTTGTTACTTGTGTTTCCATAAGGGGTAATCCCTGCCCCAGATTCTTTAAAGCCCAGAGAGGAGAAAAAGGTCTGATGGAAACATACAAATCAGTCAGGAAAAAGGGAAGAATTTATAAAATAATGCAGGTCACCCTGTCAGGCAGCTATCTGAGCAAACTTTTCACCCAGTTACTGTATCTCTAACTCCTGTGAATTGTGCACTTGACTTGGGACTCTGCATGTAAAGAAGTGTGGAGGTGCATTTGGAAGCATGATTGTTTTTTAAAGAAGAGTCAGAGTGTCTATCTTGTCAGGAAAGAATCTGAACACTACAGCAATCATCCCTTGAAAACTTCAGATGTGAATCTTGTTTTCATTAACAGTACGTCAGTGATATGGAGATTCAACCAAAATTACTGTGATGATTTCATGTTAATGGGTATTTAAGTAAAAGGTAAGAATTAATCAAAGATTAGAGAAATGTATGCTAAATTATTGTGATATATGTATAACTGAATAGTTATCTTCTGGGATGGAAGAACTGGTTATAAGTCTTCTTTAATAAGGCCCCAAACTTGCAAGTATAGTTGTGATGGACAGTAACATTGAAACCTAACAAAGTTCAGTTCATCTGTAAAGTTTTTTTTAGGAGCCATCTATAAAGAAATTAGTTGATGCAATGCAGAAAAGTAATTTTGGACACTTTCTGCAGTGCCTTCAACAGTTTCTGTACCAGGAGAGATTTGACTTAAATTATTCCTCTGTGGATTCAAGCCCTTTTGTTGGAAGGGAGATGAATGGCAGCCATGGTCCTGTGTCCCACTGATCCCTGAGGAGGAGCGTGGGCTACTGAAGACTCTAAAACAAACCAAAGCAAAACAGAACAGCTTGAAACTTGTCCTCTCCTGTGTAAGACAAAAAACATCTTTGGATCACAGAGCTGTAAAAATAATTTCAACCTACTTCTGCATTTCTTTGCTCTCTGGTCTTATGACACAGCATATTTGGGCCCAGAGTTGAGCCACTCTGGAAAGGAAAAGTTCTTGTCTGGAAGCTCCCCATAGGCCTGAGATCTGCTGGACCTCAAGCAGACGGACGAGCTGGTTGGGCATGAAGTGAAAGCCCTTGTTTTACAGCCAGCCCATGCCCCCCACACCAGCTCTTAGAGCCACCTCCCTTGTCTGAACAGATGCTTTCCATGAAAACCCATAACCCACCTCCAGTTTTCTGTCAGGTTTGCTTCTCAAGAAACTGGTTACCTGAGTAGAAACCCTATGGAAAACACCAAGTCACCTGTGTGTCTGCGTGTGGGGGCCAGCTGAATCCAAAGCCTTATTAGCAAGTCCATGGCAGGTGGGAAATTGAAGCCTTACTTCTACCTTTGGGAAATACCTTGTAAAAAAACAAGATTCGTTGACACTGCTGAGAACATGGGGCATTTTTCAATTCTTTCTGAATTCCATTGCTAAATTCATGAATTCACTTCAAACAAATTAATGGTTGCTATTTTGTTTACCAGGCTTGAAAGGACTGAGAGCCTGCAGTGACACACTGGATTATGTCGATCTCATTAGCATTTCATTAGTCCTCTACTTCTTCTCATTAAAATCTCAACCTCATGTAATTTCTCTGCCTCTCTCCGTAGATAAGTAAGAAGGCTCAGATGCAGAGAGCAAATGGAGCCAGGCTTTTTCCCTGTTTCCAAGGTACGCTTGCTACAGGCACTTGCTGAGCCCTGTCAAGCTGATATTTTTAATAATACACTATGTTCTTATTAGTCCTCATGCTTGTGAATCACATTGAGCTGAAAGAAATTTCCAGCAGTTGTAGGCTCCATGCACAGCTTGCTATAACTTCCCTAGCAATAGGGATCTAATGTGACATGGCTTTGTGCAAAATATCTGCCTCAAAAACCTTTCCTGACCTTTTGAAAACTTTGTGTCTCTTGGGGTGACAACTATAGGGCTGTGTGGGCTCTCGAGGGTCCCACTGTGCTCCCGCACGTCAAGAGGAGGTTTGCCCTCCAGTTTGGATGGCAGGGAGGTCAGGCTTTGCCTACCAAATGATGACAGCTGTTCTGATTTCTGGAAGGGCAGGAGAATCCCTGTTCTCTAATGTCCTCCACATTCCACAACCAAGACATTGAAATGTGGAACATCAGACTATTCAGAGAAGCAGTACAATTCATCTGCTGGATATTGTAAAATGAGCAGTAAATACAGCCCCCCTTAAAAAAGACACTTCAATAAAAAGAAGAATAACTTTCCCTCTGAAAGAGTCACCATGAGGAAAACTATATTTTTGTCTTCTGTGTAATGCTGGCTTAATATCTGGAAGTTCCAAATAACATTTATAAGAACAAGAATACTTTAGATTCCTTTTGTAGCAATGCACAACTACTGCTGATACTGGATTTGGGGAAAAAAAATAAAGGGACTTTACTGGGCCTGGTTGGGGTAGAGTCAATTTTCTTCATAGTATCTCATATGGTGCTGTGCTTCAGATCTTTGACCAAAACAGTACTAATTACATAATAATGTTCTAGCTTTTGGTGAACGGTGCTTGCAGTGTTGGGGCCCTCTCTGTTTCTCACTCTGCCCCCCAGTGAATAGACTGGGGGGGTGACCAGTAGGCTGAGAGGGGATACAACCAAGCAGATGACCCAAACTAACCAGGGAGATGACCTAGCCAAAGAGATATCCCGTAAAGTTAAGACATATCCCATAATGTCATGCTCAGCAAGAAAAGGGAAAAGAAGAGATATTAGGAATGTTAGTCATCTTCTGCTCAGAAACCGGCTGAACACCAGCCTACCCACAGGAAACAGTGAGTGATTGCCTCTGCATCACTCATTTTGTTTTTGCTTATCCTTCACTTATTAAACTTTTTATTTGTTTGGTTTTTTTATGTTGACCCACAAGTTTTCTTGGGTTTGGTCGTCTTTTCCCCTTCCCACACCCCACTGAGGGAGGGGGAAGTGAGTAAGCAGCCATGTAGTACTTAGCTGCCTACCAGGTTTAATCCAAAGCAAGGACTTAAAGATGCTTAGCAGATTTTCTTCTTTTGCTAAACGTTTCTTATGGCCTATGAGCCTGCCTGCCATCTTTGCTGGTTTTGCTGTAAGAAAGGATACTGGGTTATTTTCTAAGCATTGTAACAAATTGCAGCCTGGTTGGTACTGAACAGTTGGTTTCATGGAGAAAGATGGCTTCAGACTTGTTCTTTGGATAAGAACCTATAGATCATCACCTAATATATTCCATACCAGGAATAACTTGTGAAGTTACAAGAACATAATTTTTTGTTAAACCTCTCAGAGGTATGCCCTTTTTAGTCTTTAAGGAGCCAGTTACAAATGACCAGTGAATTCTTGATTACAGGCTATTTTTCTTACCTCTTCATGACCACATGCTTGCAACCTCCACACTGGGCCTTTCAGATGTGAGCTTTCAGGAATAAAAAATGTTAACTTTTAGCGAGGACCGCTTTTGGTACAAAAAGATCCTAATCTTTAATAGGGCTTTGAAGTGTTTCCACAATAATGTTAACATAAATAAATAAATAAATAAATAAAGTTCCCATTATTATGATTGTAAATAATCATTAAAAAGCAGTTATTTACATTACTCAGCAGGGAGTCATATCATAAATGTGTCCATGTTCAAAAGACAGGAAATTGCAAGAGAATAATGACTTAACCTCACACGATTAAACACCTATCTGCACTTAGGTTTGTTTTCTTTGGTCTGCTGCAAATGAGTTGGAGATAGATGTGAAATACAGAAAGATTAGAATCCATTCAAGCTGTTATCATTTAGAAAATTGTAAACATAATTTCTGTAAGTTTCTGTTGGTTGTTCCCTCAGTCTTTATAAGAAGGTAGTTTTCCACCAAGTGAGTAATATTTTAATTCACAGACTGCACTGATTTCATATTTTTGTATAAATAAAAGGCTTTGCATTAAAGGCAGAGATTAAAGTACCCACATGACTGCATCTGACAAAGGAGTCTGAAAAGCCATAAACATTACAAAATTCTATTGCTGACTGAGGTAATTGAAGGGTAATTGGTTTTTTTTTATGTTAATATTTTTATGTATGCATTTGTACATATACATATAGAATAGAAACCCTTTGTGGACTCCTAATTATACAAAAACCTTCCTGTGACCTCACAACAGTGTAGACACTGATAAATTCTCTGGAGCCAATCGTACTGTAATTTCTTTTGTTAAAAAATAGTTTGACAAATTAATGCCAGCTGATTTTTAATTCCATAAAATTAACAACATTAATAACCATGATGGCTCTATCTATTTGTTGGATGAGACGCTCAGATCCCTTCTTGGCAAGACTGTAGTCCCTTACATGGAGTTCTCTCATCCGCTCTAATCAAACTGCTTCACGTCCTAGTCCCAAACCCACTGAAGTAATTGAAAAGAATTCTTTTCACTTCAGCAGGGTTCAAAATAAGCCTTGAGCAAGTAATCATCTACAAATGGTTTGTCATTTTACCCTCAAAATTTGTTTAGTATTCAGCTTAATGGAGTATTTAATTAAAAAGCACCATTAAGATGCAAAATTAGGAATATTTGTTATTGACTGGCTGGATTTCATCTAAAAAAAAAACCAAAATAAAGATGTGAAAAGTATTGTAGCTTCTGGTTGATAACTAAGCTTAAAGATAATTTTCTTCCTTGATTTATGCCAAAAATGTAGTCTCATCAGACAGTCCAGAAATACTCATCGACATAAATCTTTTAACGTGGTATCATTTTCATGACAGTCTTCAACAATATATTATGGTGCTTTGACTGAGGATCTTGCATGCTAGAAAAAAATGAAATATGATGTTTGAACACCTTCCATTTAGTTTTGTAAGGTTTATAAATCAGTTTTCCTGACTCCAGCGGGCTCAAGTGCTAACCCAGGGAGATCCCGTTGGTTTCAGCAGTGCAGTGGAGACATAACAGACATACCCATGCAGACTGGCCCAGGACCAGCTGTCCCTATCACTACATCTGAGCATGAGAGGGGACAACTCTCCACTGCCAACTCTCTGTGGGACAACTCACTGCCAAAGCCAACTCTCCACTGGGACAACTTGGTGCCGGGACAACTTGGTGCCAGGACAACAAATGTCCCATGGAGAGTTGGCAGCGGAGAGTTGTCCTAATCGCTCTAAGCAGCCCTTCTACTGCACAGGCTAGACAAAAATAGAAGCAAGTTGAATCAAGGAGGCAATAGACAGAGCTGGGGTTTGCCACCCCAGCAGTGCAGGTAGCTGAGCTGGAGAGACTGGCTCTGCTTCCTCTCCTCAATATGCTCTGTGTGGGGCACATCAAGCTTTAGGTCCCAGTGCCTCATGCTCCTAAACACATCCCCAGGCCCAGAGAAGCAATATAGGGTCCCCATCTTCTTTCTCCTAGCCTCAAGCCTTTGATAAATGAAGCATTCATTGTAGATATCCTCCTAGTTGGTTTAAAATGTGGGAAATTCTGGATCAAATTAAATCTCAATAATTTTTTTAACTTCATCAGTCTTAATGAAAGCAGTGAGTGAGGTCTGAAAGGAGACAGCTTGTTATTGTTGCTTTCTGAAGCCTGAAAACTGACAAGACTTATCTTGCTTGTTCACTGGAGTTGCTTTGCCTTGAAGTGGGATAGCTTTAGCAGTGCTGAAATTAAAAAGTCTGCAGTGTCTTTCATGAACATGTGTGCATGCAGACTCACATGGAATATCTTAGGATCAGACCCATAGGCAGAAAGATGCAGTGACACTGAAAGACTTGTAACTTTCAGATAGTTAGTTCCTTGAATTCGTGGTATCAAAAGAGGCTCCCAAATACAAAGGGGTTCAAAGCAGCTATTCTGCAGGGATTATCAGAGGAGGAAAGCAAACACCCTCTCAGTCTCAGCATCAGTATATTGGGCATTTCCAGCAGGGAGAGCAGTCCTGTGTAAATAGTTTTTAACGTGGGACTGAGCCCTCTCAGGCTACCAACTTCCCAGGTCATGGCTGAGTGCCATTCATAGACACTATGCCAGTGTATAAAAGAGGGCCCTCGGCAGGAGCATCAGCCCTTCAAGATATATTTCGAATGCAAAGGACTGCAAGTGACAAGCCCTGGAACAAATTCTATAGGTGACTTTTGCTGTAAGCGTAACTACTGAAGGTAGCCCTGAGGTTCAGGACATGTAGTGACCAGATTGTCAGCCATAGACTGGCATAAGCATGAAATAAACACTGAGAGACTCCACAGTACCAGCCCTGAGAGACTTCTGGGCAGCGTTCTGAACTCCCAGACGCTTGCAGAGATTAGAGGGTGAAGTATGAGTTATGGGGACTGTGCACCTACATGTTGGACTTCAGCCTCTGCCTACGTCCCACTTGTAGCACTCATATACCCCTATCGGTCCCTGAAATTGAATAATGAGTCCCAGTTTCAAAGAACAGGGATTTTCCATGTTTCAGACTATTCTTTGTCTCTGTGTGCTCTGTTTGATAAGCATAACTGTTCTTTAGCAAAGCTGCTACAAATCAGAAAAGGCAGAAAGCTGTGCCTAAGCCTGACCATTAATGAAACCAGTTCCTTGATTTCTGGTGGTACACAGTGTTCCTGAATGCAATTAATTTGTATGAAAAGTACAATGGCTTTTGTTCACTAATCTTATTCTGTTGTTTCATGAAAGGCTAATGGGACAGAGTAGATGAGACTAGTGTCAGCTCAAGGAGGAATGCTTCAATTTCTGAGTATTTTAGGTCATCACCACAGACACTATGTATTTTTTAATAAATGGAAGAGCTAAAGTCCATTTAAAATGCTTCTTCAGTTCCTGCATCTAAAATTGTTGCTCAAATAAGAACTAATTGCCTGTTTCTGTTAGGATATAGATGTTGATAATACTCACCAAGGCTCATTTTCCAGCCATACTAAACTGGAAAGATTGTTCATTTAACTGGAGCTAACAGACTCAACTGGGACAGTTCCTGGGAATTGGTTTCCATCTAATAGCAGCAAGACGACAGTGACAGAGTCTTAATTAAGATGTAGTGTAGATTCCACTTAAACAGAATATGGTTATATCTATATGGTTATATATGGTTACCACCATAACTGATGCTCCAGAAGGTTTTAACATTAAACTTCAGTCTACACTACCAAATGATATTCCAGATCTGCCCAGGATAAGATCACTAAACAAAGGATTATTTTAATAAATGTGCTTTTTTTTCTGCCCTTTTTTTTTCCCCCCTTAATCCTTATTTTTGACATATTAAGACTTTTCAGGTTGTTTTAAAACAAACTCCTTCTTACGACATTTGGCACAGTAACAGGTTTTAGAAGAATCAACCGTTGCCTAAGGCGACAACAACAAAAATCTTATGTTTTTGTACTAAACTAAGGAACCTGAGTTGATTGTTATGGGTAGGATTTCCTTAGATTGTGAAGGAAAGTCACTTCTGTGAGTTTTGTTTTTATTTTGTTAACATTCTACACACCAATACTTCTAAAGAAACTATAGCTAATGCTGCTGTAAGATATGTCACACTTCAACACACAGGGAACCCCTCTCAAATCAGACTACTCCACCATGCATGTACAGCCATTTTACCTAATCTGCAGCTTACCTCTTTGTCCTGGTTTGAGCAAAGATGAAACCAATTTTCTTTTCACTGATTTCTTTTTCTCAGGGAACTCTCTTTTAAGCAGCACACTTGCTAAACTAACAGCAAGTTTACCAGACAGTGGACTGATAGTGCCCGAATGTTTATAGTTACTGCTGAGAGACCAAGGACACTTTGCTCTGCTTGTTGAAACTGCTGCTTTGGATGCTAAAGGAGCAGAAGGGTCTTAACTACAATCCTCCTGTAGGGAGGAGCAGACTAGGTAGATGGCAAAATTGGCCAAACAAACTATTACATCCATATATATACATCACAGTCAGTACAAATTCAGGGATGATGGAAGTTAAGCCCCCTTTTTCTTTTTCTTTTTCTTTTTCTTTTTCTTTTTCTTTTTCTTTTTCTTTTTCTTTTTCTTTTTCTTTTTCTTTTTCTTTTTCTTTTTCTTTTTCTTTTTCTTTTTCTCCTGTTCATGGCCAGTGTCTGGGGAGGACTCCATCTACCAATCTCCTTTGATAGCTAGGCCTGTGAGTTCCTGGCCCTCATAACTCTACCCTCAGCTCCTGTTTGCTCTGCCACTATCTCTGGCAATGCTCTTCTTGTCTCTGCTTTTTGGGGATGCACACACAAACCCTGCAGGCTCTGGGGACTATGTAGAAGACTTCTTTCCAGCCACTCAGCCAGCATCTTCCTTGCATCATGGCTGGCATGGAAGTCTTTCTGCTATGAGTCCTGCACCAGCCTGTATGAGTCCACTGCGCACACAGTTCTCCCGTGGGAGTAGATAATGTATGAAAGATATTGCACCAAAAGCCACACCTCTCTGGAAATCTCCCTGAGCTTGATAAAGAGGCATGAAATAATTTCCCTGTGCCTATTCCCAGTGGAGCTCTCTTCACCAGCATGGTCCCAGGCTAACAGAGATTTCAGGAAGACATTGCAGCAAATGCAGCTGCCTTCCACTTTCACACAACAGTCATACACACTATGTGACAAAGGAACAAAAGATGTATATAATGATCCAGAATTTGCAATCCTCATCCAAATGTAGGATGGGATAATTTGTTTTCTAATCCATCTGTCTTCCTCAAAGCAAGCTCAGTTACACCTAAATAATTTTGGCAATTGATTGTCCAACCTATTTTTTATAACCATTATTACTGGACATTTTGTGATTTCACTCAGTAAATTTCAGGGCTTCACTCTTCTAAAATGTAATTTATATTATGTTATTATGGCTGTAATAATTCCAGCTCTCTCACCATGCAGCAACAGGTTGTCTAACAACTGATCCAGGGCTGCAAACCCACCTGGAGAGCTTTCAGTGCAATAGGAATTGTACTTGGGGAGTTAATGTAGAGAATTATTCTTCTCTTGAGGTGTTTTGCAACAGAATAATCTAAAATAGTTCTTAGGAAAATTTCAATTTTTTTCTTTCCTCAGACATTACTTCAGAGGTTTGAAATCTCACAGGTTTCGTTTAATTGGCTAATTTTGCAGCTTAGGTGGGCAAAAGGGTGGAAAGCAAAGAAAAGGAAAACTATGTTGACTCCACCCAGGGAGGTGGTGGAGGTACCATCCCTGGAGCTGTTCAAAAAACAGGAAGACGTGGTGCTTCGGGAGATGGTTTGGTGGTCACGGGGGTGCAGGGCTGACAGTTGGACTTATGATCTTGAAGGTCTTTTCCAAACTTAATGATTCTATGATTCTAGAATGTGCCTACCAAATAACTTCAAATAGAATTTAGAAAGTAACACTAATTCATAACTTTTCTGACTGAAAAGTGAGAGAATTCATGAAAGAGGCATAGAAAAAGAAATAAATGTCAAAAAGAAAAAAAGAGGCTCAAAGAATGGGGCATAAAAAATGAAAGAAGGGAGAAACAAAACATTGCCCCAACAAGAAGTGAGAAAACAAGGGAGGAGAATCAATTTTTTTAGGAAAGAATGAGCATGTTCTTCACAATGAAGAGAGGCAAGCACTGAAGGAGGAGGGCAAGTCTGAAAAACAGATGGAATTTACTTTTATGCAAGTGATTTTCAAAAGTTTCTCTTACTACTAATGGAATACAAAATTCTTCAGAAAACAGCTTACGAATTGAGGATGGAAAAAGTATTATAAAAATAGCAACTACGTGTTTTATATATAAAATCTATGTATTTTTATTACTGCTAAAGAAGGCAACGGTGTTGAGGTAAAAAGAAATGCAATGGCTTCTCTGGAAACGTGTTGCAGAATCACAAACCTCTCAACTCCCAGTATTATATTTCTTCTAAAAGATCAGAATGCAGTTCTTATTTAATCAGTAAGCATTCATCCATGAGCTTCAACATGATAAGATGAGATTGTAGGAAGAACATGTGAAACCATAGCACATATCCCATGCACATATATTCCATCACAGATTCAGTTAAATTACTATTAAATGGGAGTAAAATCCACTTGGAAGTAGGGCATGGCTGTTACCTTTGCAAGCATTACATGTATCTTCTATCTCCTAGTTTTCTCAGGCTGATTATAGGACTTGCATGCTGAATGCTCAAGAGTCCTTTAATTCTCAGTGGGAGACTATCATCTCAAAAATCAAATTAGGAGCACCACATATTCTAATAGAAAGTGCTGAAGGAAAATGTTGGCAATGTCTCTACTCAAAATGAACCACTTCAAGACATTTAAGAGGGTCCACATTTGGAATTAACTTTGGCTCCTAGTGCTTATCAGTGATGAGATAAATTGCAATTAGAAAAGGAAAGAGGGAAGAAGCACAGACAGAGGAAAGAGAGTTACAGCACTACCCATACGCTGCTCAGGCACAGAAAGCAGCTCAGTGTGATGCAGGGTAACATGAAGAGGGTAGGCAGAGCAGATGTAAAACCAGATGTGAAGAACTTCATGTGTTATTTAAACTTGGATAGTAAAAGCTTTTGCTTAGTTCAATATACCTTTGGAAAAGGGGTTATTAGGTATGGGAAACAGTTACTGAGGCAACTCCAGAGAGAGAGAGAGAAACTGCTAGGAGGGAAGGAACATCCCTCCTGTTGTTCAGCTCATCCTCAAGGTCTCCCTGGACAAAAGGTTTAGCTGTGGGCCACATCCCCTCTGCTCTGTACGTTATTTTTACCTATACCCACTGAGGATATGGCTTACAGTTTTTGCAATAATTGTTTTACTTTCTAGGGATGGCATAGTCACACCTTTTGTTGAGCCCTCAGAAAAAGGAGGACTACAAATTCCAGCAACACAGCTTCAGTTGTTACCTGTTAATTTTTTGCGTGCTTCTTAATTTATAGTCGTTACTGTTAAAGGCTTTTTAGTAGCCACCATGATCTTTAAGTACGCAGTTAACTTTACTCATTACAGAGTATCCGTTTGCAGAAAAATATGCTGTAACAAATGAATCTTGGCATTTTCATAACAACCACTGAATTGTTTTGGAGATGACAATGTGTGGGTCGAAATAGAATTTTTTTTCTTAAAATATGTTCACTTTTGTTCCCACCTTTCTCATTCCTGGAGACTGTCCTGTCTGTGTAGGTTATCTAGGAGTCAGAAGCAGCCTGTTAAATACATAGTTTTCCTTGCTGAGGAAACCAGGCTTTCTCCTGTTTTGATTTTTCTTTTTTTGATGTGAGATAAATAGAGCAGAGTTCACACTGGAGCCAAAAGGTGCCATAGGCAAAGTCAAGGTGGCTAGGAAGTTATCTGATTCCACCAAAAATGTCTTCAAGCTATTCTGATCATCACCTATTGGCAGAACTCCCATTTGACCTCAAAAGTCAAAGTGACTTGGAAAACAATCATTGCTGGATGCTATTTGGGCCAGAATGTCTAGTACATAAAACATCAGCCAAAAGAGCTATTAACTTTTTAATTTTAAAGAGATTTTCACTGTGTCAGGATTGGTGTAGTTGTCTTCAGTAGTTTTATAAATCATCTTTAAAAAGACAGAAAATCCTCAGCAAGCTAATGTGTCTACAGTACCATTTTTGTCCTTTTACCCAACATAGGATAGGCTACAGAGGCAGGTTGGTGTTCTCCTGCAGGTATCCTGCTCTGCCAGGGCTCTGCAGCATGTACCACATGCCAAAGGGAGTGGTAAGAAGAGGATTCTCCATGTCACTCTGACATGTGCACTCTCACTGGTGGGATGGGGTGAGCACACAGTGAGGAAGCATCAATGAGGGGCCCAGAAACAGTGCCACTGCCACATGGTGGGGTCCTGACAGTCAATATCTGGTCTCACATGATGGTTTTCTCTTCTTATTTTCCTTTGTTGAAAGTTATATATGAAATTACAGCAAGAGATTAACTAAAAACTCGGTGAACTAATAACTGTAGAAAATGCTTTTGTAATAAAAGCTGAGACTAAACTGCTAGCACGGCTCTAAAGAGCTTAGCTGGAGTCTGCACCACCATCAGTGATGCAGGTCACCAGAAGCAGAGAGATTTGTTAAAATGGATCACTTGTGGTAGTCAAGGGAATAGGCTGCACTGAGTATGTATATTACCCTCCTCCCGTTCCTTGGCTCAGCCTGTTAGAATGGCTGATGCCTGGTTTGGAGAGGCTTGACTAAGTATGATGAAGAATGAAAAAACAATATTAGAATAGCAGATACTATTTATTTCCCAGGGAGCAGCAAACATAAGGCTCTCGGAGGACATTACCATTCTGCTGCAGACTGCTCAAGCATACTACTTCTTTTATTTTGTAATATTTGCAAGATTAAATCAATGTTTGATATCTTTGTCTCCTGACATATACATGAGAAACAGATCATCTACCTGAATGAGGTCAGTTCATTCTTCCACCCAAATATATAAAATATAGAAGAATTGCAGATGTATGCGAGACAGAACAGTCATAAATTAGTATGATCTCACAAATACGAGGAACAGTGCCCTTACATCAACTGTTATAAATTATCTTAACTCAGCAGATGTCACTCCTTGGCTCCATTTTGTATTTTCTCAGTCTGCCTGTTGGGGAATGCTCTGCTGGTTGCTACTTCTCCATGCTAGCCATTCTGAGACGATCAATATGGACCCATGTCTGAGCAAGCACAGCATACACATCACCACAGATATTTGCTTGATTAAATGGATTTCTTAAATGGCTACAATCACAGACTATTTGGAGGAGACCTAGAGGGGTGCCATGTGCTTGGCCAGAGGAGTTGAACTGAAGTGTAACTCAGAGAGGCTGCCAGTCTCACCAGAGCACTGCTCCCTGTGCACTGCTTCCACAGAGGTTTGTCAAGCTGTTGACTCAACTATGCAGTCTTGCCAGACTCATAAGCAAAGGAAGACTGGACCAGGCACAATACCATCCAGATAAGGTTGGAATAAACATTGAGGATAGTAATAAATACAGCAAACAAATATTCACTGGCCTAAAACTCTTCTATCTCTCCTCAGCAGTTCTCAAAGTATTATTAAAGGCAAGAAGACATTTCCTTTGTATCAAGTGGGGTTCTGATTTTCATTTTAAAGTAACTCTGAGACAAACATTTCCTTGTGTTACCCCCTAAGAAAAATTCTTGACTACATAGCCTATAAGCCTCTCTTAGTTTAGCATTGTTCATAGCATTTAGCTATGCATCTCTCCTTCTGGTCTAACTGCAGGTGTTGTCAACTAAATTGAAAGCTGTGGCAACGTGCCCACTTAAGCCGTGAAGGGCAGTCATATAGAGAAAAATCTGTGCAACTCAAAATGAGCCCAAAATGTCGGAGAGGAAATACCTGAAATTGTCTTCCAAAACATTTTTAAGTGTAAGTATGCTCACAGACATTGCGACGTTAAAATCAGAAGTCAGTGCAATGAAAGAGACATACGTGCTGTGTGCTACCATTTTGATGTTGCTCTCAGAATAATCACAGACCAAAATAACTTCTCATAGGTATGCTCATTTTGTGCTCTATTACATTTTCTTCTTCACTTTTATTTGTTTTAATAATTATGCTTTCTTTTGACATTTTGAATAATTTCCATGACATCCAGCATATTATCTGATCTGAGTTACAAGCTGTCACTAGAAATTTTCTGTGCAGTGAAGTTAGACTTGAGGTGACAAGCAATTGAGCTTTTTTTTAAACATATAAACTTAAGTTTTGTGAAAACCTCATTTCTCACTGCATAAAGCTCTTGACAACAGATTGCTGCTGTGAACGTATGGCAAATCTTTGAGTTTTCCCTTGGCCTGTAACAGTTATGTTAAAAAGTGTTAGTCAGAGCCAGCTTTTACTTTGCACTAAGCATCCAAGATCACCACTGGGTTTTCTATCAGGATTCAATTTGGAAATGTAAAGTGCAGAAGTGTTTGCCCATCCTTTTGGTATGTAATGAACACTTAAATGCCTTCTTTGGGTTTTAGCATTAATAGTGTATAAACTTTTTCTCCTGAGACACAAGGCTTGCTCAAAGGCTTGCTCAAATGGATTGAAAGACTTTCAGAGGGCTTTGGATTAGGCTGTGGAATGGCATTTAGGTGGCTGCGAGGCAGCTATCAGTCTTTGATTATGAATTCGGCAATCAAGGTTTTTCTATCATACCTGGCCATCAGTTGCCTTTCCTCTCAATAGCACACATAATTGCCACAAGATGGTCTATCCACTTTTACCTCTTCTTTTGGGTTTCTTGGAGGCATCTGTTGTCCATACTGTGTTGTGTGGATGTCACGGAGATAGAAACCCTGCAAGCCACCAGCACATGGATTCTGTTCCATGCCTTGCACCACTCAGATACCTTCTTGAAGGATCAGTTTAAATTTGCAATGGTGAGGCTTAATACAACAAGAATATGGAAGGACAGAAATTTTCACAGCTGTAAATTTTGCATTTGCGGTTTGTCAATTTGAGTATTCCTATGTCATTTTCATAATTCTCATTGTTTCTGTTAACCATATGCCATATCTCTCTCAGAAAGTTTTGCACCTTGCTTGAAATACCCTTCTCCACTGAAAAACCAAAGCAAAACACAAAAAAATCCCAAACAAAATTAACTGAAGCTTTCCTTAAATCTTTTCATGAAGTTTATTCATTTACCTTTATTGTCTAGCACACAAACTGTGCTCCATTTTCCGTGTAATTATTTTCTGTACTTGAAGCCTATTCCCTCTCAGTTTTCCTATCTCTATTCCAAGGCGAGCCTTTCCCAGTAAAGCTGTCTTTCCTTCAGACCAACAGATCCGACTATCCAAATATTTCATCACGTTTCACTCTCCTGTCAACCTATCATTCATCAATCTACCTGTCATTTAATAAAAGCAGACACTTGGTCTTGGAAAGCCCATAATGAAAGAGCTGATCAGAGAACACAACCACATCAGACAGAGAAGTTTTCCCAATGTTTTCAAGCTTGAAGAAGAAGAAGAAAAACGTGCTGTGAGTCCAAAGGAAACCAACGGCAAATAAATGCTATGAAAAAGAGGGTACTTGATGTTCAAAGGACTTTGGAGGCATGTGAGGGACCCATGTTGACAAATGTCTGCCTCAGATGAAGACTTTCCTAGGTAATTTCCTTAGACTTAGACTACCAGCCCTTTGTCAGGATCTTACTGATTTTTCATGTAAAATAATCAGATACATTTTTGCAAAACATCTTGATGCTTTAGTTTTAAAACATGGACAGTGACAGCAGCAGAGCCAGACTGCCTGTAATGATAATTTTCAGGTTATTTCTAAGAGAGACCTACAGTCCTAATTCAGATAAAAATTATTAGGAGAAAAAATATGATAACTTGCAATGAAATTTTCTCTCATGGAGATGTCTTCCAAAACACAACCTTTGCCCTCATTTCCCAACTTGCAAGAGATTTAAGATTATAGAAAAGAGCCAGTACAGCCTGTTTTGTTGCATTGCTGCAGAAAATATGAAATGCAGCTGCTCAAGGAACAGCTTTGCCTAAAGAACTCAAAGTACTGCATTTTGGCAGTTGGAGCCCAACAGCTGGCTGCAGCTGGCAGGAGGGAGCTAGAGGGTTACAGAGGTGACAGTCCTCCTTCCTCCTTTCCCCTGTTCCTGCCACAAGCAGCAGCAGCAGCAGCTCCACAGTCTGTGGCAGAGGGGACATTCAGAGGCTGCTCTTAGTGAGGTTTCAACTGCCATAGGGATGACCATGTATTCCTGGATCCAGCTACTGCTGATTCTGAGCCAAACAATGTTACCTTAGGATGTTGTGCACAGGTTTGATTCCCAATACTTAAGTAATTACTTAAGTAATTTTTCAGACTGCTGTTGAGCACTGACCCAATGTTGTCATGGATCAGTCGATCCTAATTACCAAGGTTTTCAGTTCAGAGTCCTTTTGATCCCCCATGAAGTTATGCCCGAGGCCTGCAAGGCTATCCTAACTGTTTCTGGACAACTGCTAACCCTTTCCTTTTTGGCAGACACTGCCTGAAGTTTATTGCATTAGAGCAAGAGAAATGCAGATTTCCCACTTGTGTGAATATGAGTGGAAGTTTTTTGTATGGAACGGCCTGTTCTGCCAGAGACTTGTATCTTTATGCTAATACAGAGAATCAAATTCCATATTTTTCTCACTGTTCTCTGTAAACTTTTTATTTTTTCATCAGCTATAAAATTATCTCTAATTATATTAATTCTATTCTCATTCCATTTTTACCTGCAATTTAAGGAAATGCCAAAGGAGCTAAGGAAAAATTCTATCATTTGTCTTGCATTACTCAGCCATCAGGACATGAAGACTTAACTTCCTTACAAAAGGCCAATTTTCCCTCTAAGATACAAAAGTTAAATTCTCATTAATACATCCTAGAGCAGAATCAGTGGAAAGTAGCTATACTGTCAAGAGTAGACGGGGAAGGTACAGCTGTACTTGGCAGTCAATTTTAGTGTCATCCTCCAAGCTGCTTTAAGGCATCCCTATCTCTTCTCTCTAAAGAAATGTCATTGTGGTTAATGCAGGTAAACCCCCCTATTCCTCATTTGCAATCATCAATTAATATATTGGAGCTGATGCAGTGATGGCATTTCTAGACTTGTACATTTCCCTTGTAATGCTTCATGTGAATAGCTGCCTTTTAGAAAGGTGCAATGATCATTTAGATGCCTTAAAAAAATTAAGGCAAGATTAAAGGTCTGTAACTTAAACATATATTTTATAGTAAACTCATGTCCTGTCACTTCTCAGGAAAAAAAGGATGGCATCACTAATCTATGTGGATGGTGTTTTGTAAATAGAAAGCAATAGCAATGCGTGCAATTTGTGCTGTGCTCATTACTAAGGATCTTTAACTCAAATCTTGACTTCTCAAGTAAGCTAATTGATAAACTAGTTAAAAACAAAGACACACAGTGTTTTCCAACATAATCTACCAGCTGTGGCTAATTCAGATGTTCACTTTCAGTGGAAATATGAAGCAGATTGTGTACTTGTTTTCGTTTCTGTGATGAGGTCTCCCAGCCAAAATAAGTATATCCTGCTGGATCTCTTCATGCCAAAACTTGCAGGTATTTTTCAAAAAAATCAGGCTCTAAGAAGCTTTAGAGGTCAGCAGAAATGCCCTGAAATGGAATTCCTTCTTTCAAATGAAACTTGTGGGCCATTTAGTACCAAAGCTCTCACATAGCCTGATCCTCCCAGCCTGTTTGGAGCCTTGTGAAGAGATGAACTGCCAAAATATCAGGTTTAGTATTATCACTGCCAGTGGAATCCTACAATTTCATTGTATCAAATATAAACAGCATCATCTTTCATATTGCTCAAAATTTAGCAATGATTCCTACAAAGGAACAGTACACCTACGCTAGGCTTTAAAAAATCAAAATGGGAGAAATTCTAATAGGAAGGAAAACGTGGAAAACTTTGTGTCTTTCATGGTATCCCTTGCTATCAAAACTGTATGCATGGATACAAAAGCTTCTAAATTAACAAAATATATAGCTTAGACCGATTTCTACAAGTTATGTAATTAATAGTTTAAATCAAAATCTCCCTGGCTTTGCTAGAAGTTTTAGAGTTAGTCTTTTCAGAAACAAACAACTGATTATCTCAGTTGTGTCATTATCTTTGCAAGGTGACAGAATTCAAAAAGGCATATTGATTTTCAGCAGCCAGATGTTGACACACTGTACAAGGGGGCCAAAGCTACAGCCCCTTAACTTTCACAGCATCTAAGAAACTGGAAGAAACCATTGTGTTGTCTGCTCTGGCACTGAAAAGCCTGTGTAACTTCAGCTTCTGACAAGTGGTTCTTACTAAGCTTTTTCTCATTACGTGACATAAACCTCTTGCACCCACAATTTTCTCATGAGAGTAAACACTACTTCACTTTACTTAAATTAGGGGAGTGGTGTGTATTTTATATTTCAGTTCTGCTTCTCAAGGCAGCCTCACTTGCCATTTCAGGCTCTCAGAGCATGTTTGCTAGCTGTGCAACAGCAAGTTGTCCTTAAACTTCCTGTCCTGAAACTCATACAAAACTAAGAGCTAAAAATATATACTGCAGAGAAGGATTAGCAAACCATTCACTTCTTATGCCAGTTCTTTTCCCATGCAGTAGAACTTTGACATCTCAGCCACTGGAGGCATTTGAGGGACCAATGTACAAGGGTGCTCACCTTGCATCTACAGAGTCAATGGAGCCACTGATGGAGCTCAGTGGAAGAAACCCCACAGTGTTTTTACACAGCAGCTTGTATACCACATTAAGTAATGTTTTTCCATTGCAGCTCAATAATTATAAAACAGAATGGCAACTTTTCCTTGCAGTGAGGTTCCCTATCTGACCATGTCACAGCCAATGTCACTCTTTAGCATGATAACTGTCTCCAACAATATGATTCAGAAAAAAAAAAAACAGCTTTCAAGCACATTTCAGAATTAATGTGAGGCAAAAATGTCTCCTTCCACACAGGTTTTCAGAGTGATATGCTGATTAGTCTGAGCATGGGTTTCTTTTAAGTGGGAAGCCTGATGTTTCCCTCATTCACAGCATTTGCATTAAATAGATGTGTCCCACAGGAGATAAAAGGGGGAAAAAAACAGTGAACTTTTGCAAAATGCGGAATAAATACTTGACAGATCCATTTGAAGGACAAGGAATAGAAAGGCAGCTTTAGAGATAAATTTCTTGATGTGTTTTATTTTTGAAACAGTTTAGAAGGAAATATGATTGTCTGTAATATATAACATTTCATTATGAAGTATTTCTGAGTGCATAATGAATATCTCCCATGCCTAAATATCCTATGAGTGTCACTGCACAGTCTTCCAACATGTGCCATTTCAACTGAAGGCAAAATTCTTATCAGCTCCAGTAGGAAAGTAGTTTGCAAAAGAATACATGATTCTACTGCTAGAGTAGACCCAAATGGTCTCTTTCATATTCCTGGACACTGCAAGTAGTCTGTAAGGAAAAATTCATATTATTTGCACCAAGTTCATTACAAAAAGAAAGAAAGTAAATGCTAGAGGTTATTTTATGCAATGGTTTTAGGTTTTTTCCTGAGACACACTGAATTGACTTTTGGTACCAGACTCCAGTTTTAAGCTCTTTCTTCCATTTTGCGAAAGGGCCTCATATTTTTATAGGATTCAGGATTTCTCTTTTTGGTCTCCTGCTGACACACATTGCAGGAGTGGGCCTACATGCATGTTATTGCAGGGAAAATGCACTCTTTAGGCATCACTGGAGCTGGTAAAGGAACCAAGGATGAGGGAAAACAGGAGACAAAAAGTGAGGTTGTTTTTTAGTAAAGTAGGGTTGAGAGAAATTCAGTGTTGTGACTAAGATTTTTTTTTCTTCATCTGCAAAGACTGGGGAGTTAGAGCCCATTTGGCTTCTATCTGAAGATGAAGAATGTACAGTGATGCATGGTGGGGAAACGTGTAACATTCAGATAAAAGAAGCTAAGAGAGAAGCCAGACTTCAAATCCCTTTGCCTATTTTTACACAGTTACAGATTATTTGGATTCAATAGTTCCACCTGCTGGTTTGGTGTTTATGCCTTTCCAACACTGATGCACTAAAAGAACTTAAACATTGGTTTAAGCTGTAGTGATCTATCAGTATGATACACACATACATACAGATAACTGTAAGTGTGTCTTATGCTAATGATTGCACTTTAACAGGGGATTTAGGATAATAAAAGGCACAAATAAATAGTTTTATTTAAATAGTCTGGAATATAACATACATATAATGGGGCATGAATGTTATATCCACTTAGAGGGAAAGTATTTCCATAAATGGGGGGCAAATGCTAAATTTTCCAGTTGTCTAAAATGCAGATTCCTCAAAGCATTTTAAACTCGAAGCTGAAATCTACAGTGCCTTGTATCTTCAGTGACAGATATACTAGTTACATTATAAGCTAAAAAAAGTGGCAAAGAATGAACATTTGAACAGCCCCATCCTAAAGCAACCGCAAGACTGTCTTGCAGTCTGAAGATTTTCCAAGACAAATAAACAGAAAACAGGATTCTTAACTACTCTCAGTTTTGCAAAAAAAATGGCAAGTTCTTGGCTAAAATACAGATTCAGGACCCTGTGAGTGCCCACACTGTTTCAGTTAAAGATCTGCCTATAGCTGTTTGCCAAAGGGAGTATAGTGAGGGAAGCAGCATATGGTTAGAGAAAGATGACAGGAGCAGGCTGAATACACAGTAACCTATCCACCACTAGCCCCTTGCTAGCCCCCGTGCAGAGGCTTAAAGATTTGGAACATGTATTATGGCTATTGAGTTCAACAGCCTCTGAAAAACTTCCTTCCATCAATTTGACTCATTACTTTTCTGAGCCACCTTTAATCTCTTGGCCTCCAAAATCTCCTTTGCCAATGAGTTCAGTAACTGATTAACAATATAAAAGATATTTCCTTCTCTTTCTTTTCGATTTGCTTCCAAACTCTTTCATTGAGTGTCGCGCTAACTGCTGTAATGAAAGGTACAGAGTTTCCTGCTCACATTCTTCATACCAATCTTGTTTTAGTAAATCTCTGACTTACTTTCTCCCAGGGAGAATCTTTCTGAGGTTAAGAGGTTAAATCACAGCATCTCCAGAAGAAATTCTTTACCTCTAATCACCATTGTACCCTTCTCTATGTTTTTCCACCATCTTCTCAGAAATGGAAGTAACAAGAATTGTATGCAACACTCAAGAGGTGAGAAATTCATGGGATTTATATACTGGCATAGAGGTGTATTTCTGCCTCTCTTCCTAAGAATTAATTGGACTGTGTTTGTCCTTTTATCTACTGCTGAATGATGAGCTGATGTTTTCAAAAGCTTCTACAATGACGACAAGATCTCTTTTTTGACTGGTGATAGCTAACAAAGTCTGTCATCACAAATGTGTCATTTCCCCCTCCATCTGTATCACTTTATATTTCATCTGGCATTTTTTTACCCAGTCATTCAGTACTGCGTGGCTTTTCTGAGGCAGTTTATAATAAATTTTAGTTTGGATTACTTTAATTTTTCCACAGTCAAAACCATCATCATGTCTGTCTCTATTCACTCCTTCAAGAGCATTTACAACAGAGGTAGTGGTATATACCCAGGGTAAACTCTTGAAGTTCTATTATCATTATTTTATGTTTCTGCAAAAATCTATTCTTTATATTGCTGTGTTTTCAACTAGTTTTGCTAGTATGGAAGTCAGACTTTGTGATCTCCACTTCCTTGGATTAGTAGCTGTTTTAAAATACTGTCATACTTGCCACCTTCAGTTCCTTTTGTATTGAAGTTTCTGGTACCCTGGAACCAATGGCGCTGCAATACAGTTTTGAGTATGAGCAGTATCAAGATGTTAAGTTCTTAATTTTTCATCTGTTAATTGGATGCTCTGTAGAGAATTATGTGAGGTATAATTAACATTTGTAAGTTCGCCACAATTACCTATAGCATTTGCTGAGAGTTGAATTTAGCATTAACCTTTACATGGCTGTCAATTAGCTGGAAAAAAAGGTACATCTTATGTTAATGTCTTTCCTATAGTAATTCCGTCTGGAGACTGCTCCATAATTTTTGTTGGCCTTTATAAAGAAGGGCTGTGCCAGTTCCCACCTCTTGTGTGAACAACCACAATGGAGCAAGGGTAACTGTCCTTAGTTTCTGATTATAATATTCTGGTGCTGATCCCGTTGCAGATGATTATGGATTTGGGCTACAGCAGAGTGGGAGCAATCTTGTTGTTTATCTTGTATTTCTTGAAATACTAAGGTTGCAGTTTCCATCATCATTAACTAAGGAAAGAGGGAGTTTGTGCAGCAATCACCCTTTTTTGGTGGTCTATTCAATATTTTTGTGTGATCACACAGTGATGTGAACCCCTCCAACATATAAAACTGTTTTGAAATTTCCAAAAGGTGGTTCATACATTTGATTTCCCATGTAAATGAGACGTAAATCAAATGTAAACAAATGCAAGTCACTGGAGAAAGTCACAGCCCAAGTGTGCAAGATAAAATTTCATGCTCAGTAAACATCAAATGTTAAAAAGTTTTTAATTTTAATGTGGTTTTTTTTGGTTGCAGATACTGCCAAGTAACCATTGCCTTGAGTGGCTGTCTGCTTAAAAGAGGAATGTGTCTTAATGAGAGCTCTCCTGCTGTTTCACTGCTTTTGACTATTCAAGACAGTTTGTGTCACTAACGTGGTGCTTAGCAAAGTGATTGCCTCAGCTTTTGTTTATGATCAAGTAAACCTGCTACTGCCTGACCATGGTAGAAGAATACCTTTCAGCAATTTTGCTTTTGCTGAGTCAATAATTCTAATGGATATTTTTGTCTGGCTTTTGTGTTTAAAGTGTGATTTTTTACAGTATTGTGGCTGCTTTTCATAGTGTCTGCAGTACGCAATAAACTTATCCTCTTAAAGGTCTTTTTTTAAAGGTCATTTTTTTCTTAGCTGATGTTTGCTGCTGCCATTGAAATGTCCTATTGTGGTAAAACTCAAAAAACGAGTTTCTGATGATATTTAGAAACCAGACACTGACACACCAGAAATGTGCCCAGGAATCATAACTTTATGTTTATATTTCAGTTACATGACTATATTTCTGACATTATATTTGTTATTGGCATTGTCAGATATAATGAGCTATATACAACCCAGAAATTAATAAATGAATAAAGTGATTGTGCTGGTTTTGGCTGGGATAGAGTTAATTTTCTTCATAGTAGCTGGGATGGGGCTGTGTTTTGGATCTGTGTGGAAAGCCATGTTGATAACACAGGGGTGTTTCAGCTATCACTGAGTTTGCACAGAGTCCTGGTCCTTTCTGCTCCTCACAGCACCCACCAGCCAGTGGGCTGAGGATGCACTGGATGTTGGGAGGACACAGCTGGAACAGCTGACCCCAACTGACCAAATGGATAACCCATACAGCAGGACATCATGCTCAGCATATAAATCTGGGGGAAGAAGGAGGAAACAGGAGACACTGGGAGTGATGGTGTTTGTCTTCCCAAGTCACTGTTTCAGGTGATGGAGCCCAGCTGTCCTGGGGATAACTGAACACTTGCCTGCCCATCAGAAGCAGTTAGTCAATTCCTTGGTTTGCTTTGCTTGTGTGTGTGGCTTTTGCTTTACCTGTTAAACTGCCTTTATCTCAACCCATGAGTTTTCTCACTGTTACTCTTCCAATTCTCTCCCCTGTCCCACCAGGGCAGAGTGAGTGGTTGTGTGGGCCTTAGTTGCTAGCTAAACCACTGTAGTGATTAACTACACTAAATCTCACCAAGACAGAGGAGCTGTTGCAAGAATGCTTTACACTTAGGTATTGCTTGTTAGAAGAATAACATGGATCTGATTGATTGTTTTTATTTAGCCTCAACCATCTATATTGTAAAAGCTATAAGCTGCCACAAGCAAGGTTCCAGCTTGCCCAGTGCTGTACAAACCAGATGATAATGGCTGTTCCTGCAGAGACTCATTTGGACCTCTGCTCAGACAGGCTATTTTCATTACGTTTGGATCATCTCTATTTTGAACTTGAGAAGTTCTGTGCAGATACAGGTTTTCCTGGCTGTCAGGGTAGAAGCTCCCCCAGCTTTCAAGCTCAGGATGGCAAAACCTGATTTCCGTGGTTTAACTTCCTATCCAGCTTCTCAACTCCTCCTTAACCCTCTTCACCCATCACCATGATATCTGTTTCTGCCCTTCCTTGAGTCTGTCAACTATACAGTCTCTTTTCTGACTTTTCCAATTTCCAAATAGTTTCCCAGGACATGCAAAACACAAAAATCTGCCTCCTAGCATGACTGGGGCACTCCCAGCAGCACTTGCTATGCATTACCTGGGCACCATCCCTCTGGACTGGTTCTATTAACTCAGCAAGACACTCACTTGTAGGATGGTACTAACTTCCAGTCACCACAGATAGGTTTAAATCATTGATGAAGAATAGTTTATTTTAGCAATAAACTTCCAGGCCAGCCTACTTCATTATTCTCTCTAATATATTGTGATAGCAACAATTGAAAATTCTACTGCATCGCACACAGCCTGAGAGGCACGACAGGGAATCTGGCTCTCATCTCAGAAAACAGAAGCTGTGTGGTGAATGTCCCAGGGGTCTTCATCTGCTGGCCTTCAGTTCACATCACTGAACAGCATGGAAGGACAGGCACCTGACTTCTCCTTAACCAAAGCTACCTGTGAGGTGTGTTTCAGCCTCCAAAGCAGCTCCTTCCACAGGGCAGACCTGAGTCTGAGCTCCATACCCTCTGAAAGGTATGTGGACTGCACACCAAGTCCTCAGCACCAACTCCTTTACCCTATAAATGTGCTCCTATTTGACTGTACTACTTAGTAGCATAGACATGGCCTTAATTCTAGAAATACAGGGAAATTAAGCAAGGACGCTGCTTTTCAGATGCCTGTTCCCTTTCTATTGCAAGAGTCTTTTCCACTATGAAAAATTCTCCCTGTTCAAAAGGCTGGGACTAATTATTGTAATTTTTTTTTTTTTTAAAGGACCTTTAATGGGACTCAAAGACACACTATAAGAAGCATTGACAAGCAAGAAAAATCAGACAGAAAACCAGTTTTCAGTTCTGAAAAAATAACTACAGCAAGAAAAACCTTGTGCAGGGGGAAAGACAAGAAACAATATTTTATTTCAGCTCTGAAAGAGCTGCACCTGGAAGAGGGAATGTAACCACAAATGAAATCAGTTCCTCAGGCACTTGACCTTTACTGGGTATTATCGACCAAGATGCGTAAGAACCTGGATAAATGCTAGGTCCAGTTCTTTCATTTTCTGTGCTAGCAGTGGTTGTAAGTCAGTAAAATCACACACACACCCTGGAATGAGTTTATTCCTTACATGGCTTTGCCATGCCTCTTGCAACCAGGCAGTCAATAATATTTACACTGGGGGGCTCCTCAGGGAGATTCATCCAAATCTCTGTGTCTAAGAGAAACTCTCCAGCAGTGCAGGAACTAAGGCACTGGAAACAAAGGCTTTATGACTGCCTCCTCCTCGACTTCCAGCAAAACCCCTTCTATGTAGGTACAGCTGATCGTGACGTAGTGAATGTAGGAGGAGTACAGAAGATCTGCCAGCAGAACCAACAGTGAGGGAAGGGACCTGCCGTGCACATACGAGTGCAGGAGCAGCATCCCAACGGGCATGCTCTGCTCTGAAAATGTACTAACATCTACAACAAGCAAAATGGCTGTGGGATTTCTGCTTACTTGATGTCTTCCTTTCTGGGGGCCACTAGGCTGTTATCACCAGCCACTTGGCCATGTTTTACAGCATCGTTTTCAAGGACAGTTGTGTTATTTCTTAGTGCCACCAAGCGGCAAAATTTCATAGTAGTATTTTCTACAGTCACTTCTGACCAATGAAGAAACCAGAGTAGACAAATCCGGTGCCAGCAGAACAAAAAACTCCTAAAACAGGCTAAGGCACCAAGATTTTGCAAATTAAAATAAGAATGAGTGTTAGTTGTTTCAAATGGTAAATGATCCAAGTAGTTGACAAGTTCACAATAGAGCAAAACTATTGTAACAGTGTAACATCAAGTGCATGCTAAAAACTGCTGAAAGGAGAGAGAGGGCTTAAGCATACATTTAATTTTAAGACCATCTGCTTGCAATGTCTTGCTCAACTGGTGTGATTGGTGAGCTGGAACCAACAATACTGATAATTAACTCAGAGAATCAATGAGGGGAAGATGAAATTTCCAATAGACCGATGCTACTTTCTGTTATAATTTAATGGGAGGAAAAATCACCTCTTCCTGGTACAATGTAATAATGACATAGTGTGTCTTAAACCACATTAAACCATGGCTACAGTTTCATAAAGCACTGAATTAATTTTGTAAGCATATGAACTTTACCAGACCCCCAGGAGGTCACCGTGGGAGACACAGAAAAGCAACAGTACAATGTACCCATCTGAAATAAGTTTGTTCCCAGCTTTTCCAGATTTCTTTTAAATTTGCCTGTAAATAAAGGGACAGTGGTACAGATACTAGTGCTACACCAAAGCTTTTCTGGGCTGATTTTGCTTCTGTTTTCCTCTAGCTCTATGGGAAAATAAACACAGATACATTGCTGGAACATGAATTTATATTTGGAGTATTATCCAGAAGGAATTACCTATTGTATAAAACAGTTTCTTGCATTCTTTAAAAAAAAAAATAAAAATTTGTAGCATTATAGGGCAAATGCACTACATCCATCAGGCTAACTGAAAATGTGATTAGTATCAGAGAAGGAATCTCTTTGTATAAATATTGCAGGGAAGTCTTTCTTCATTGGATGTGCCTAAGCAACCTTCGGGAACAGAAGGGCTTCTGTAAGGATCTATTTTGAGAAAGAAAGAGCAACACAGTTAGGCCATCTGTAGCTGCAGTAAGGGCTGGTAATGTGGCTGCAAACAGGTAACCTGTTCTCAGTGGAAAAAAAAAGCTTTTGCTCATTTCAGAAGAATCTGGGTAACAGTTTTCTCTCAAAGCCATTCTTTATGTAAAACATTGGAAAACTGCACATTCGGTCTGAATGTTCATTCAGAGAACTTGGGGGCAGCTCACTCTTTTTAAAGAGTAGTATGAAATGAAAGCTAAAAATAGGTTAACTATCTTCCTGTTTACTAACAGGACAATAAAATGTATCACAATATCAAACCACACATGAGCATTATTTGAGGATAGGTCTCTGTGCTGGGAGCAGCCAGAGAACTTGCCCCTAGCTCCTGCTGCTAGCCAGCGTCTCAGGCCCTGAGGGGGATGCCAGTGGCTAATGGGTCCAGTGAGAGGGCACATCATCCTACCCACTTAAGGTTAAACTATATGGTTATTATGTTAAAGACATGTTTGGGAGAAGAAAAAAAAAAAAAGATAAAAAAAGAAAAAATATTTGAGTTTAATATAAATAAGGATATATTAACATTAGGAACAGTTAATTATCTTCTCTAGGAACTTTGTCAAGAATTTCAAGACTAACTCTGTTTATATATTTGGTATGGCATTAGATACATCTTTTTGCATAAAGTTGATGGTAGACACAAGCCTTCCCAGCTTTGCATCCATAACAGTGAGACATAACAGATGGAGAATGTACCTACTTTTTCCTGATATAGTTCTGTTACTTCAGTGGCAACACAAGAAACCAACCAATTCCCCTGTCTAGAGTGCAGAAGGGCTAAAGAGGAGCTGAAAGAAGATGAAAAAGAAAACAGTAAAAGCCTTGATAACCTACAGGGAACTAATTTAATTAGTATTTTATCCACTCTAGATTAAGAGATCCACTGTAGTTACACAGCAGCCTTACACATTTCCCAAACAGGTATTTTCCTATCCTCTTCCAGGTGCATCCATCATATACTTTCATAAACTGTGCAAACTTATGCCGAGGAAATTTTTCTACTGAAGTGCAGTCTTTCCAGCTAAATCTCTGTTAACCTGACTGCTTCTTCCAATTAGTCCTTCCTATTTAGCACATGCCCTGTGTGCTACTGCAGGCACATTCAATTAAGATGGAGAAAAAATCGGAGTAGAGAAGTTTGACATTGATGTAAATAAATTATTGTCTTTTCTTTATGAACAAAGATATCACACAGTCCAGCTTTCAATTGATCTTTTAGTTCAAAGGGATTTATTTAAATACAGATAAACTTGCACCAGTACAAGGTCTGCAGTAAGTAGATGAAAGGTGACATTAACCAAAAGTAAAAATGTCTTTGAACATTATGTACCTTTATCTGGATCATTAGAACAATAAAATTAAGGGCGATTTCAGTGTCTTCTAATGACAGTAATTTTTTTATACTGACAACACTATAAAGAGAGACAACCAGTTTGATAACAGGCATGGATTGCATTCTTGCTCAGAGAAACACAAAGCTATAGTGAGTGTGATATTTTTCAAGATCACAGACATGTAGCCTGCTCTCCTTCCCACCCTGAGAACACTGTGCACCATCAATCCAGCTCTGTGTAAAACAATAAAACCAGTTTTGTACATAAAATTCTATTAGGATAGATTCTTCATAGCCATCTGCCATGAGCACCTCCACCATTTCTCTCTGTTTCTTGGACTGCCTGAGAGAGAAACTAGTTGATACTATGGAACAATGTACTCGTGATGAACCTGCAGCATTTTTTGTCCTCAAACAGTAGGAGAGGGCTTCTTTCACTAGCAGCTTTTTTTAGTCTTTTGTTTGGTGAAGTGATGCAGCTGGGGAAATAAAACCCCAAACATTTCTCTCAAAACTTCAGCTGGGATGTTTAAAACGTGAGAGACTATAGAAAGCACACAGAAATGTTAAAAACCATACTTTGTTATAGAGTAGATTATCTGTAATACACCTAAATACTGCAATGATTTGTCCCTTTAAAAAGCATGGATTTCTGCAGATAAAGTAGCTCTTCCAGTGTGAAGCGTTTGCTTCACATCAAAATCCTCGGTTGACTAGCGCAGAGTTCAGCAACAGTAATTACAACCATTTCTGAGAAGGCTAATTATGGTCCCTGTTAATTAGGATCTAGTCAGTGAGACATGCTCATAGGTGTTCCTCAAGGAAAAGATACATAACGTGAACAATTATTCCAGTGATAGTGGCAGGCAACTATTAGACTGTTAGAAGGGTGGTTGTTCAGTTGAGAAAACTCTATTTATACCTTAAGATCATCAGGAACATTCAGGTTATTAGAGCTGGTCTTGTACTTCCACTCTTCACCACATGTGAAAAAGGCAGGAAAATCTGGCTTTACATAAGCAAGAAAGAATATCCAACTTTCTTTACATGTTACTGTATCATAACCTAATGCACCAAAACCTGGAAAAAAATGAAGACACGTGAAAGAAGCATTATGAGCCTTGTAAACGCAGGAGCCAAAACAAAGAAGTTGAAAGTGTCCTAAAGAAAAGCATTTTAATAGTTTCAGAGCAAATTGTGTGTGTTCTGATTTAAATCAAGTATTGACCTGCTTTCTGTAAACACACACATCAGTTACGCTTTTTGCCATATGCTTACTTGGCTAATTATATCAAAACCTACTTATGCATCTATAAGGAAATGGACTGTGTACTGTTGAATGTCCAAAAAAGAGGAGTTAAATTCTGCTCTGTTTACCCACACAAGTAAGAGAAACCATGTTCAAAATGGCAAAGCCAGAAAAAAATTCAATTGGAGCAAGAACAGAAATTCAGAAAATGAAGGACACAGAGAGGCTCACAAGCTTTCTATGACTTGAAATATGCTAACAAGGGGTTTGGAAGAATTTCCACCACACTGAGAAAGTAAAAAATATGAGAAACAACTGCCTTTTGGTGTTCAGGAGCAGAAAGGGAAGACCTGCATTTATGGTTGCAATTCATGTTTTGAACTATTCGCCCTGATCTCAGCAAAAATGGGAATTCGGCCAAGGACAGATGTTTAATCTCACTGCTAAGCATGCAGATAATCTGATTTTCAGCAGGGCTATGTCTTAAAAAGTTCTCAAGCACATGTTGAGCATTGGTAGTGCCTGAAACACCACTCCCTGTGGTGGTCCCTGCAACTACCAGACCAGGAGATGGAAAGCTAGAGCAAAGCACGCTTCCCAGCTTTATCCAGCTTTCATTTTCTGGTGCCTTTCTTCACTCTGAGGTGCTTCTTCATTTCAGATACAACCCTGACCACTTAGAAAGCTGTCTGAAAAAACAGAAAGTTAAACACCACAACAAAAAACAACCACTATTCCATCTCTTGACATCTTGGTATCTAGTACTCTTCCAGTAGTCATCAGAAATTTAATACAGACCAACTTTATTTGGACTCCTTCAGATTAGGAGGTTATGCTAAAAAACAAGAAAATTGGCTAGATTGTCATATCAACATTTTTCCTTTGCTGGCTGGGTAAACATAGACTGGAGGATGCTAAAGGAGGTGTGTTTTAAAGACAGAATTAATGCATTAGGAAGTTGAGTATTTTTCTTGGGAGAAAACTATTTAACACCACTTGGTTTGTGCAAAAACTTAAGGTTTATCCATAAAGCAACACACACTGAGTGTAATTCACCTCTTGACAGTAAAGCCACTGACTTGGATTATTTCAGCTAACCCATTTTACTTCACGGCTGAGGCACAGACAGTCTGATCCCACAGCTCAGCTGATATCAAGGAGGCAATTTTAACTCAGTCATTTGTGACCCTGAGAAAGCACTTGCTTCTGCACTAGCTTAGACACTCTGACATCTGGGAAGATGGACTGAAGTGCAACCTGTGCTGTCCAGTCTGAGAAGCACTGCAGGGCACTAGGGGCAGAAGGCTGCAAATCACTGCAGATCTAGTTCAAGGCATAATGCAAATCTATGTAAATTAAAATAGCCAGGTTGGCTTCTTGAACAGCTGTGTGACTTCTAGCAGAATTACAGCCTGGACATTTTAACTACCGCAAATGTCTCTCTGAGGATTTGAGCTTAGGTGGGTTTGATCTGGGAACATTTTCAACCTGGAGTTGGTTTCATGGGTGGAACAGAGCTGAACTTGAGGAGACACATCAGTCTGCCTCACCCCTCATGCAGGATTTTAACCAGGGTAACAACGGCAGGAAGGAAACTTTTTTGGTTGGTTGTGCTTGCTTGAGCTGCCTTCCTACTGGGGCCACGATGTTCACCTGCATATAGACCCATAACTTGAAGTTGCACTGGGACCATTTTAGGTGGTTCTAAGAACAGCTTGAAAAATGTAAACTCTCTTGCTTGTGTTTTTCTCTGGCTGAGCTCCTGTCCAGACACCTGCACACACAGAAATGGCTTAAATTGCATTTTTCCTCATGATGTTTAAATAATTTAGAAACACTGAGCAGAGACAGTGAATATTAAGTATTTTAAAGGTCCCTCAAGGGTCTCTGAGATTGAATTACAGGCTACTTCTTGCAATCAAAGTACAGCTGGCACTTTCCTTTCTCAAAACTCAGAGTTTAAGTAAAATAACTGTACTCTTTACCGAAAATATATTTCCAATTTTCCACAGATACAAAAAGAAAGACCATGTTTTATTGGTCTCGTGTAATAAGATGTTTTTCTGAATTTGTTCTGTACCATTCACATATAAGACACTCCATGCTGTAGAGGTTTCTATAGCAACAGAATAAAAAAAAATTCACAATAGTAGCTGCTCTTTCCCCAGGTACACATATCAGCTGGTCACAGTTTAGCCTTTGAAATTAAGCTTCTTGTCTTTATGGAGCTGCACATCTAAAGTGAGAAACTGTATTTTCCACTTAGCTTACATGAGTAAACAGTGGTGCCTCAACTCCTGTTAGCAAATGGATAAATGAATGCAGGAATTTTAGCAGCAGAGAGCACATTACTGTGTCTGAGTGCTTCAGAAGCTTTGAAACATGTATCCACATCTCCCTTTCCTACCCTCAGGAATTTATTACCCCCATGTCACAGTAGACAGGCAGAAGCATGTGGAGAATGAGTCTTGCCAGTACCCTACAAAAGGGTTGTGGCAGAGCAGACTGTGACATGAAGGTTTACAACTAGGAGGCTTTTGCCCTGTCTGGCATACCATCTAGTGCAACACCGATGAGAAGGAAATTATCATTTCTGTTCAGGTCAATCTGCCTTCCAAACTATGCTAAAGTTAAAAAGAACTTTGTTTCCTGCTCCTTCATTTGATGGCTCCTTGGCATTGTTTCCTAGTGTCAAGACTTTCCTGGCATCTATTTTAAAGGATCAGGGTAACCCCATTCCCACCTCTGCTGTCACCACAGCTTGTGTCTGACTTCTTTCACTTTGTATTTCCTAGGACTCACTTCTTTGCCCAGTACTCTGCAGGAAGGAGAGTAGTGGCCATGCTAAGTGTGCTCTAGCTCCATCTTGCAAAGACTTTGTAAGCAGCTACTTTTTCCTAAGATTTCACTCATCAATAAAGCTTTTTGCCTTTTATCTCAAACTGTTATTTTGTCCTGATTCACATAGTATCTCTTCAGGACAAAGAGCATTTCACATTACATTTGTTCACTGCAGCATACATTTATGCTACTGTAACTGTACAAAAGCGTAAAGGATCCAAATGTCATCGTTCTTGGTTTGAGGAATGAATTCAAAAAGGCAAAAATCTCACAATTCAAAATAAATAAAAAAGGATGCTAGTTCTTTGTCCTTAATATTTTTTATTTTTTTTTCTGAATTCAGGCTACTATTTAAACTAAGACCTTTAATCATACAGGAAAGCAAGCTTTCTGTTGAATCAGTCCTTAGGAGGCAAGAGGCACAGCTTCTGCTTGTTGCAAGATGCTGGTGTTCCAGGGCCTGGAAGGCTGACTACAGACAAGCCCCATCATCTGGCACACAGCAAACAGAGCTGCCCCAGGAGGAGGGAGGAAGACCTCCCTCCTGCGAGCCCTGGCACTGTGGTTCTCCTGGAGACTATCCTAAAGAAGGCACAACTCTGCTAGGACCTACAAAGTCGGGTCCACAGAATTTAAACTGACATTTGATTTCAATTGTAACTGGTTTCTCTGTTTAAAAGTACCTTTTCCAAAGCTGCTGAATAACATTGAGTGGAGGTGGTTTCAAAGCAACCCACTCCGTGGCACATATTTGCAACATTTTTGGTCTCTCAGCTGTAAGTCTCCAGGTCAAAGCTTCCCAGGCTGAATCTGCAGTGCTCCTTTGCTTCCCTGAAAACCACAGCAAAATCAACCACAGACTCAGCAGGCTCATGATGAATCTGGAAGTATATTGATTTCATTTTACGGGCTATCACAGCAGATACTTTGACATTAACATTTTAACCGCAAATAGTCATTCTAATTTAAATCCCTTCCTCTTCTGTAATTCAATACACGATCAGTCACTCAACAGAATAAGGCACTGAAGCAGCAAGTAAATAAAGGAGACAGGTTCTGTCACCTTACTTCTGTTTTTGTCATGCTGCATGTGTCACCAGAGAGCAAGGATTACTTTAACTACCAACTGCTTTAGTTTCAAATAGTTACTATGGAAAACTGTGAATCATGTTAATTTACTTTGGCAGCATGACAATGAGATCACTTTCAGCCCTTGGAGGTGGCTTGGGAAGGCCAGTGGGGAGGAAGGCAGGAATGGAAAGAAAGCACTTCCACATTATTTCACTTTCAGAGGGGGTGTTACCATTCAAAAGAAAGTACACGATGGCTTTCAAACTGATGTTATGCTGGGAATGAGCTGGGTCCCCCGTCATAGTCTATCAGAATTTCTGCACTGATAATCAGCAGTACAGAAATATTCATTATTTTCCATTTCAGCAGTTTATAATTGATGCAGCTGGCAGGAAAGGTTTATTTGTTTGACTTCTGCTTTTCCAAATGCTGCTGTGAACTTTCAAAATCTTTATGGGACAATATGGAAAGTGTACCCTGCCCTAGCCCAGGCACGTGAGAATATAATAGAATTGTTTTGGTTGGAAAAGACCTTTAAGATCATAAAGTCCAACCATTAACCTAGCACACTGCCAACTCCACCACTAAACCATGTCCCTAAGTGCCTCATCCACACATCTTATAAATTCCTCCAGGGATGGTGACTCAACCACTTCCCTGGGCAGCCTGTTCCTGTGCCTAACAACCCTTTCAGTAAAGAAATTTTCCTAATATCCAATCTAAACCTCCCCTTGAGGCCATTTGGCACAACTTGAGGCCATTTTCTCTTGTCCTATCACTTGTTACCTGGGAGAAGAGACTAACCCTCACCTCGCTACAACCTCCTTTCAGGTAGTTGCAGAGAGCAAGAAGATCTCCCCTCAGCCTCCTTTTGTCCAGTCTAAACAACCCCAGTTCCCTCAGCCTCTCCTCACAGGACTTGTTCTCCAGCCCCTTCACCAGCTTGGTTGCCCTTCTCTGGACACACTCCAGCCCTTCAATGTCCTCCTTGTAGTGAGAGGCCCAGAACTGAACACAGCACTCGAGGTGTGGCCTCACCAGTGCCGAGTACAGGAGCACAATCCTCCCCTAGTCCTGTTGGCTGCATTATTCCTGACACAAGCCAGGATGTTGTTGCCCTTCTTGGCCCCTTGGGCACACTGCCAGAGACTTCCATGAAGACATATAACTAGACAGACTAGTGATTAGAATCTTTTTGACATCTCTGAGTTTTATACCCCTCAAGGACAAGATACTGAGCCTAGATTAACTCAAAAGGTGTGACTCAGTACTGCAGCAAAATGCTGTGTTGCACGCTTCTCTTCCCCTCCACCCCAGTGTTTCTCTTTAAAGGGCAAGGGAAGTTCCAAATTCAGGCAGTTTTATGTACCTTCTTTTTGGCCACAGAACTTTCAGCCTCCTGTCTGCTCCTTGTTCCCCAAAACTAAACACTAATTGTTCCCCATCCATCATACAGAAAACCAAAATATAACTCAGTTCTGATTTATTTAAACTCAGATGATCTTGGCAATCTACTCTCTCATAGAGAGCTGAATTAGCTCAAGTGAGGAAACTGTGAATAAATGATTAAGGAAAAAAAAATATTCTTAACTGCATTTCAGTGCCCAAGATAATGCACAGAGAGCTGTATGGTAACTCATAACTTGCAAATTAATATCCCCTGAGATTACAGAGCATTCACTGCCTTTCTTGATTGATACTAGTAGCATTTATCCAGGCTAAAAAAAAAAATCAAACAAGATAAGTTGCTAATAAGGCTGTTTCTTAACTTTTGGACCTTGAAAAAATAAAGTTAAAATTTCATCTTCTATCTCTGAGTTAATGGTTAGTCTCAATTAATTCAAACATACACTGAAACTGCTGGATACTGGGGGAAGGTCAGGCACCAGAAGCACTCTCTAGCTTGCTTTCTTTCTTATTCCTGGCTGAAAATAGGAATACATTAGGGCACATGATAATAGCTATTCCAGGACACTGTTGTCATAACCCCTGAGACAAGACCAGGACACTGTCTGCCAGGTCTCCTCTGCCTGCGGTGCCAGAAACACCTTTGTGTTCATCCAGACCTCTGATAAAACCCAGGTGAAGAGCTGGTGGCAGACGGTGTGTGTTTTGTTTGTGTGTTCCCCAGCTCTACCCTTAGGGGGAGGAATGGTGCGGTGTGAAACCCCTGAGGGAAGTGGGTTGATCATCCTCCAAGAGGGAACCAAACCATGCAGGACAAGACCTGCAAGTGCCATAGAGAAGGTAATGGTGAGGCAGTGAGGGGGTTTAGCAGGGGGTTGCTAAGAGGGACAGAGATAAGATGTCACCTTATAGGTGACAGGAACAACCTTGCTAGGGACCCCAGAGAACGGCACAGAATGTGCTACAATCAGAAATCCACTGAGCTGGCTGAAATGAAAGCAGAAAGCGTCAGTTTTGCGGAGGGTGTGGAGCAAGTGGCTTTTATTTCTGTTTTCCCTCACCGCAGTTTTCTCTAAACAAAATGCTTTAATGTCTTGTTCTCTAATAGCACCTGGCTTACTAAAGTTTGAAACATTTTTGGTGTTCTACGGATGCTCAAAGCACAGGGAGGCCCCAGCAGTTCCAGTGCACCATCTTGGTCTCCTGTCTCCCTAGGTGGATGCTCCAGGCACTTCACAGGGTTGTACCCTGGCAGCAAGTCTGTGTGGCAAAGCCCAGAGAGAGAGTATTGCCCTGCAGAGGTCCAGACCCATGAGTGTTCCTGAAAAGGAGGTGCAGTGCCCATGTGTGGTTGCTAATCTGGTCCACAGAACCAGAGTCTGCCACCCGGCCGTATTCTAGTATGGCAGTTGCTGTGGTTTTACAGCACATTTTTTAAAAGTTCCATTTCTCTTAAAGGCCTCCAAAATTTGCCATTTATGAAAAGCTACTATGACAATTACTTCAACTTCACAGTCATGAAAAGGTTTTCTGGTTGGCTGGTTTGATTCTTTCTTTCCTAAACTGTTGCTGTAAGGGCAACAAATATGCTTGTTTTCTGTAAGTTTTTTTTGTTTTTTCAAAGGAGAAATTAAAAAAATAAGATCAAAAGGTTTCCAGAAATTATAACAAAATACATTTCAGAAAACACATTTACATCTTAAGGCATCACTTTGCAGAGAAAATGTTCCCCTGAGATTTCAAAACCAGAGGCAATAAAAGTTTGATAATAACAGACAACACAAGAGTAAGCCACAAGTATGCTTAACATTTTCTGTGTCATTTCTGAGGCAGCTTTGAAGGCTGGCTATTCTTTTATTTGGATTCCTCAAAGTAGCTTCAGGCAGTTGTAAATGTAAATTGAACCCTGACTTCCAAGAAAACTAGTTGGAATCAGTAACTTAAAATACTACTCTTGCTCCAAGCAAGGGTGGACTGCAAGGAAATTTTGTGCCACAAATGTTGTCTTAATTCTCTATATTTATTGTCTTCTGAAGATTTTTCAATGTTATATTAACCAGAAATACAGCCCTGGAAAGCATTTATCTTTTAATAAGCACTGCAATATCTGAGCAACGTTCATTTTCCCTTTGTTTCTCCCAAGTATCCAGATGTTTTTGTATATAAGAGTCCTAGAAATAATTTAATTTCAAGAATGTCTTTTTATGCTCTGACTGCCAGATACCACAGGGGAAACTGGATTACAAACAGACTGAGCAGCTGTGTGTATTTAATCCAAGAGCAGCTTTTTTTAGCTCTGAGATTTATGCTAATTTAATATTTTATTTTTATAACTTATTTAGAAGGTTGACATCTTAGGCTTGTTGAGTAGCTGCCATTGCAATGTGGTAACTTGAAAGTAAGTCTTGAAAAGAAAAAAGAGGTTTGAGACACAGAGCTGTCCCGTGACTGTATCTGACGTTACTCCACTAAGAGGAACAGCAAGGCTAGGGGTACTGGGCTGGCTGACTGGAGCAAGTCTCAAACTTATGGACCATCATTAGGGAATGTGCATTCAGTCCTTCCTGTTGAGTCAACACTAGAGGCTATAGACATGTGCCTGGTTCACAGTTGTTTTTGTAACAGAGAGCCCAACCAGAGGGGCCCTCTGCTGAAAGGCTCCCTTCCAGATATCAGTACTAGCATCCCCTGATCCAAGAACAGGTTTTGCACCCCAGGCCAGCAGGTCAAGGGAGGTGATTCTCCCCTCTACCTGGCTCTCGTGAGACCCCCCTGTAGTACTGTGTCCAGTTCTGGAGCCTCCAACACAAGAAGGACATGGAGCTATTAGAGCGAGTCCAGAGGAGGGCCACTAAGATAATCAGAGGGCTGGAGCACCTCTCCTGTGAGGACAGGCTAAGAGAGTAGGGGCTGTTCAGACTGGAGAAAAGAAGGCTTAGGGGAGAACTTAGAGTGGCCTTCCAGTATCTGAAGAGGGCCTACAGGAATGCTGGGGAGGGACTTTTAAAAAGAGCATGTAGCGAGAGGACAAACGGTAATGGATTAAAACCTAAACAGGGGACATTTAGATCAGACACTAGGAGGAAATTCTTCACTATGATGGTGGTGAGACAGTGGAACAGGTTGCCCAAGGAAGCTGTGGAAGCCCCATCCCTAGAAGTGTTCAAGGCCAGGTTAGATGGGGCACTGAGCAACTTCATCTAGTGGAAGGTGTCCCTGCCCATGCAGGGGGGTTGGATCTAGATTATCTTTAAGGTCCCTTGCAACCCAAATCATTCTATGATTCTATGATTACTTTGGGACTGCATTTGGTGACATATGCATAGTAAATTGCCCAACTCACCCCCACACTAAGATGTCAACGTGCTAATGTTGCTCTGAGAATTTATTTAAAGCATAAGAGCAATTGTTAAAGTTTTCTAAATTTCTCTAGATATTATGACCTATTTGTCCAGAAGTACTAAAAGAAAGTTTGCGATGTGATCATTTCAAGGCAACTATAACACTATTTAATCTTTTTAGTATTTCCTATACTCCTTAATGTTGACAAATCATACAACCCTCTGAAGCTACCATACCCAACAGCAAGCCTGAAAGAGATATTATGTGCACTCTTACATGTGCCAAAACTTGGCAAGTCAGAGCACAGACACGCTGGAAATACATAGCAGGTTTTTAAAGACAGGGCCCTACATTCTGTGTGGAGAAAGTTAGAGTTATTCTCACCAGTTCAAGTGTCTGTTGCTATTTTTGGCATTCACTAGTGACAGCAGCAGAATAAATTCTCCTTCCTCGATTTTCAGAGCACTCCGTGAGACTCATCTCTTCGCTGAGACAATATCCTGATGGATTTGCAAGGTCATTCAGACTCTTCTCGGGGTCTGATCCTTCTGAGCAAGAGCTTCTGAAAGACAGCAGAGAGTTACTGCTCACATATTGCTCCCCACACAGAGTGCCACGCAGCATCTCCTTGCTTCAGCCCTGTATTTCTCACTACATTTAGCAGGCTAAGAACAATCAACATCACTTTGAGTTGTGATAGAAACCTCAAACACATTCAAAGGATATCACAAATATATTTCATTACCATGGTCCAAATATGAAATTCTGTGCTGCATCCCTAGCTTATAACTTGTTAAGGAAACTTGTTCCATGATAGAATTTCAATGGTTCGTAAATTTGGAATTGCCTTTCATATAATTATGCTGCCTTCTTGTCAGCTTGCATTTCTAATATGAATGCAAATCCCAAAAAATTAAATAGAAACTAGAGCAACATTTAGTAAGAAATTATTGCTGCAGATATGGACATAATAAACTACACACTAGCAGTAAATATAGTTTCAAGGGCTTTATCATAGAGTCTTGCCAAGGCATGTAATTTCAAAGACTAACTTTCCAAATAGTTCAACTTACAATTGTTAGATCAGAGGATGGAGGAAGGACAGGGTGACAGCCACGGGCAGAGCTCCTCTTAGGAAGCTGACAGAAACTGCAGAGTTTTTAATAGAGCAGATCTCTGCAGGCCTACAATTTTTCTAGGGCTGATGATCTTCAGCTTTCACTGCAGTCATGAAAAAATCAAAGGGATTATTCACTGATTTGAGAAGCATCTGTATAGTAGCAATTTATTAAGCTGTCACATCCCACAAGGTGGCACAACTCCTCAGACGTTGGGGCCCAAATTAAATATCATGTCCCACAAAGTGGATATGGGTAGAGTTCCCCAGAACTGGGGGTCAACCCAGGGAGATTCAGATCCAATCCTCCACTCTTAGCTAATCTCTTTTACCAACCCAGTTGGCGAGATTAACCTCTGGAGTTCTCTGCTGGTATTCTAAGAGTAAGACCATTACCCAGGAGGCTTATATGAAACATTACTTAAATTGAGTAAGATTATAAAGCTTGTCAAAAGGAAATACACAACAATATCACTCTCAAAGCAACAGGTTGCAACCAACAGAACTTAGCAAAATTAGAAATTATGTTACCCCTATGTGCTGAGAATAGGATTAGAAACAGAGTGAGAAAGAGTGAGAGAGACACAGAGAGAGAGATGAAGAGGGGATAGGAAAGATATCACCACCCTTGGATCTAGCAACGATCTTGGCATGATGTTGTCATTCCTGGATGGTGGGCGCGTGCCCCGAGCATTTCGAGTCTGCCTCTTTTATGGCACCTGGCCCCGCCTCTCTGGTTGAAGTTCAGCCTACTTTGTGCAGACTCAGTGTTGGGTTTGGGAATGTTCTGGAAATGAGTCAGTGGGGCACAGGGCTCCAGGTGATCAGTTGGCCCCCCCCCTTCCAGGTTGGCTGAGCAATGACCTTTATTGTCACGCATGCTCTCTGTCCTTAAACAGGACAGTGGTCTTTCGCAAGATGGCACTGTGCCTCCACGGGCCTCCTCTTGCCAGCCACTGCTCCTTCTCAACTAAGGACAGTGTCCCTTTTATCAGGGTGGTTACAAAACGAGGGGCTCTCCTTGTGGAAACAGGATCCAGGTATTTAGACACAATGAAAGGAAATCTTGGCAAAGGACAGAAAAGATAAGGAATTTATGGAAAGATACTATAAAAACAAAGGTATGAGACGTTTTTACACAAGTCTTGATGTTAGTGTTAAGGCCACTTAACACTGGAGGAAGGTTCTCGTTCTGCACATTTAGAAACCATACCTGACCAAGGCACTTTCCCTAAGATAGACCTGCAGACAAAAAAATCCTCAGAGTCTTATCCCTACCTAGGCAACCACTCAGCCTTCCAGTAGCTGTCTCATATGATGCGAAAGTCAGAGTGGTTGAAGAGGAAGAGATCTATAAAAACTGGCCAAAACACAAAATAAGACAGGAAAGTTTCAGGGGTAATGTTACCCAAAAACCAAAGAGTGATATCCACTTCTTGAACCTTAGCTGCAAGAGAAGGAATGCAATGCTGTCGTGCTTCATCCCTTAGGGAAGTTCTGCCAGGGACAGTTCAGCTGAAAAGAATCAACAGGAATGGCAACTGAATGTCTAATATTAGGCAGTAGCCTTTCACAGCAGATGTTGCCCTCAAACATAGAAATTAATCTGTACATTTCTCTCATAACTAGCTTTTTTTCCTTTATCTTGTCCCTCTGAAAAAGCAGTCTGCCTTGGAATTATGTTCCAGAACTTGCTATGGCATTTCTGATGCCTAACCAGAGGGGTGAAGGTATTCTGCGACAAGGCAGGAAAGCTGAGCAGAAACCTGCCAATGAGCTGGGAGGATTTGCTTTGTCCTGGAGCAGCATAAAACAGCTTTAGCAAATAATGGTCTCTGGTTGCTGCATCCTGCAGCAGTGTCTGATTCCTAGCTCATGCTAGGCTGAAACCGAGACTTTATTGGGGTGAAATAACCTCTCCTCGAGACATCAGATTATCAGGACATCTTGGACAACAGCGGTCAGTACGTCTTTACAAGCCAAGGAGGGTAACAGCTCACCAGAACAGTCCTGGCCTAGGGGAAGTGCTCAACATTCTGGCTGGGATGTCATGCCCTTTAGGAAAACGGATGGGATGAGTCACACAGCCCACCATTTGACTATAGTTGAGGACTGAAAGGGTTTCAAGAGGCAGAACATCATCTCAGTTTCTCTGTGCATAGTCCTTTTTCTCTCCTTTGCCACTGCCTTGGGGGTATATGCTGAGCAACGTCATAAAACACAGAAATTGAGGCTTTGCCCAACACCAGGGAAAATTTGCTGGTGCACCTGCCTCTGTAGCACAAAAAATATTTTCCATATGAACTTGAATTGGCAGAAGATCTTCCTCTAATATACGCACTCCTTGTGTGTGATGTGAAGATGTGTCCTTTGAAACCCCAACAGTTCTTGCAGTTATCCAAACTCTTCCATGCCAAAGGTCCAGAAATATTTGAAAGCTTCAAGCTGCTCTAACTTCTGAAGAAGAAAGCCTAATTAAATCTCACTGGGCCTTTCACTCATTCTTCTTACATTGCCATAAACGCAGCCCTTGGAGGCCAAGGCCAAGAAAGCAGGGAGCTTGTAGAACAGAAACCCAGAGATGTCTAACATCTTAGTCCTTTAAAAAAATTCTCAAAAATATTAAAAAAACCTACATCATAGAGCAGATTTTCTGCAGAGCTTCCACAAATATCTGCTCTTCTCACAAGGTCTCTGATATTGCTCTCAGACACTGAATTCATAAATCTGAGTCGTAGACAAAGGTTTGTCACCATTTAGAACTTAACAATCACTAACCACATGGAAGCATCTAAAACTCCCCAGCAGCAGCTTTTTTTTACAGGGTGCAGATTATGATAAATACTTAATATAATCTGACAAATACTCTCAACACCCTTTTTTATAGAGGCACATTGACCGATTAACTCTTGCTGACTGTCCCTCTCCAGACCTTTTGAAGATTTTTATTCTCTTTATTTCCTGTTCCAGTTGAGACTGACATCTGTGGCACTAATCACTTCATGTTAGCAAAGTTTAAGCAAGTGAAAAGAGGGTCTGAGTGATGGGAAGTCCTCAGTGATATTAGCACTGAAGAGTAGCACCAGCCTGTTACGACTTACTACAGATTGCAAATACCTGCACTGAACCTTTAAACATAACCAGTAGAAAATAAATCTTCCCAGAAGCCAGAGACAAATCACAGACTCCCAGAATCACAGAATCTTAGGGGTTGGAAGGAACCTTGAAAGATCATCCAGTCCAACCTCCCTGCCAGACCACAGTCACCTAGAGTACATCACATAGGAATGCATCCAGGTGGGTTTTGAATGCCTTCAGTGAAGGAGACTCCACAACCTCTCTGGGCAGCCTGTTCCAATGTTCTGTCACTCTCACAGTAAAGAAGTTCTTCCTCACGTTTACGTGGAACCTCCTGTGCTCCATTTTGCACCCGCTGCCCCTTGTCCTGTCACTGGATGTCACTGAAAAAAGCCTGGCTCCATCCTCCTGACACTCCCCCTTAACATATTTGTAAACATTGATGAGGTTGCCCCTCAATCTCCTCTTCTCCAAGCTAAAGAGACCCAGCTCCCTCAGCCTTTCCTCATAAGGGAGATGTTCCATTCCCTTAATCATCTTTGTGGCTCTGCGCTGGACTCTTTCAAGCAGTTCCCTGTCCTTCTTGAACTGAGGGGCCCAGAACTGGACACAATATTCCAGATGCGGCCTCACCAAGGCAGAATAGAGGGGGAGGAGGACCTCTCTCCAATGGAACAAAGCCTCTGTGCTGCTAACACAAGTGCTGTGCTTTCTACTGCCAAACCCAACCTTACTACTTATTAAATAGTACATGATTTACTACATCTATTATCATAAACATACAATTTTAAATATTTTTATAACACATTCACAAATAAGCACTTAAGTTGCTTCTGAGATTATGGGGACTGGAGCTCTTTGCCAGCAGTTTTTTAGGCACACAGTCCAAGCATAATATCTCCTTTCTGACTGTTTCAATTCTAGTGTACCTGGAAGGAATCGAATTTGGGTTTTTTCCCAATAAAAGGGGGCACGAAAAAGAGGAACCAGAGTGACTTTCACCAAAACTAGCCTGATCAAATCACATTGGGATTTGCAATTTATTCACTTAATGTCATCTTTCATTTTCATCCTCTTAGTGCTTGCTTCCAACTGGAATTTAAAATACAGAAATACATTTAAAAAATAAGTTCTATTAAGACAGATTTTGCAGGCTCAGAGGAGTCAGACAGCTTGAGTTAGGCTGAGATAAGCACTCAGAAGAATGAGGGCTTATCTGAACCAAACTTTCTGAAGTTTTTCGTGTTATAAACAAGCATCTTAACTGCAATCAGGCATTTAAGAGAGCAGAGCTGGTTTGGGATGAAGTGCCCCAGCCATCATGCTGTATTTCTGACTCTAACAAAGCCTACGCATCTGACCTTTGGCCAGCCACTTAGCCTCCCTCCAGCAGTCGACTGCATGTAAAATGGAGATAGCAGTATTTCCTTTTCCTTCAAATACTCTGCTCTCTGTTCTTAATGCAGCCAGAAGGTACAGCAGGTAACTGCTTAATATGGAGAATTCTCTAACTCTGTTGGACCCCAAGATATTATTGCAACATGTAAAACATAATTAGTAGTGTGGGATATTGCAAACCAATTCACTGCCTTGGGAATTTCCTTCATTTCCTTCCCAAATTTGTTTTCAAAATGCTTGTAAGTGAGAAACTGTACTTAATAAAGCCATTCAGTAGAGATTTCAGAAAGAAGTATTTGCTTAGAAAGCTTTGGTTGAAAGAAATTTTTGACAATTTTAAGCACTGAGGTTTTGAAAACGAAAACATTGAATATGCTAAGGAAAGTGGTGCTAGATTGTGTACTGTCTTTTCAAAGCAACGGATCAATTCATATATGCAAGCTATTGTCCTAATCAAAGTGGTGGTCACCAAAAATTTAGAGAAGTCTAAAGACTGGCCCAAAAGCCTGACCTGTGAGAGCATCAATTTGAAGAGCTGTGTGATTAATTTCCTTCTCACATTGAATTCCTACCAAGGTCTACTGAGAATTTTTTCTTCAAAACATGTTAAGTGCTTTGGAAGCCAAGGTAGAGAAACCACCAGCAGTTTAACTTAATAGAGCTTAACAGCAAGTTTTCACACTGCCTCTTGATTTGACAGATGTTATGATACTCATTAGAGGAGAGACTGATATTAAGTAATTTAAGGCTGATGTGACAATGGTGGGAGTAGTTGCTGCTCCAATGCATGTATTCAAGATTTTGGAGTAGGGATACCATGAAGTAATGAATTCCAGCTCCTAACACCTGTATCCAGGTCAATAATCTGAGATAGATATTCAGAGAGGTGTTTGTTTTAAAGCCAAAACCTTAAAAAAGCAAAATAATCAGGAAAAAAACCAAAAAAAAGCAAGCAGCTCCTGTCACCAATTACATGCATCAATATGAATTTCTGTATTACTGTGGTGCATTTTCCACTCAGAGGTAGTAAAGTAGGTTGATGCCACTGGGATAAAGAAAAAAAGCACATTGTGAGATATCTGTAATTTACTGCCAGCTTCTTTGCTTGGTAATGGAAAGCTCTGCTGGTGGTTGAAACCAATATGCACACCATGTGGGAGCTAACAAAATTACCCAAATAAAAACAAGAAAACAAGAATTTAAATAGGAGTTCTATTTAACAACAAATTTCCTTTAATTACAGGCTTTCCTTCCCAAAGCATTTTAAAGAGAGGTTTTGTTTTCACAGACCAGGCAGCTCCAATGAGCAGGCAGAGAGGGAGTGCTCAGTTCCCTCCTACCATACAGCATGGTACTTAGTGAATTTTATTAGGACAAGTGCAATGATGAATTAACTCCTCTCATTCCAGAGGGGCCCAGAACCCATCTTGTCACTAGTACTGATTCAGAAAACTTTCTATCTTCTGGGAAAACTAAGTCTATAACACAGAAATCTAGTGTAAAATCTGCAGTTTGCTTTGCAGAACAATTCAGATATTGCACATAATTTACAGTTTTTCAAGAGATATTTTCTTTGTGAATCCCTTAGGACTAAAGGTAAATTTTAGAATATCTCACTATGAAATCTGAAGTTGTATATGATTTAACACTAAAGTGTAAACCAAACACTGTGAGCTCATATTGGCTTGAACAGTCCCACTGGTGACAGTGGTTTAATCCATGAAAAATTATGGAGACAGCTGAAGTCTGCACTTTAAACCATGAAAATCCAACAAGACAGTTGTGAGTGTGTGTGCAGGACTGGAGTGAGAGGCTTTCACTTCCGTGCATCTTTTTCTGCAAACTCCTCCTCCTGGGCTCAGACAGGCACAGCCGTGTCCTCTCCCCATCTGCTGTCACCCACTCAGAGCACACCAGCTCTTCAAGGCCATCCATTTGATATCTCCTTTTGCAATCTAGCCATGCTACTTCTTCCATATGCTACACAGTGTCCAATCTTGGCTACTTCTTTTCTTTTCCAAGGTATCCTATGTTCTGCCCCACCTCTTTGACCTATTTTTCTGAACAATACCAAGAGACCAATAGGCTCACAGTGCCAGGTTGCATCACATACCCATGAGTTTCAAGGAAAAAAGACTTCTGACTTTCTGCTGATGCATTTAAATGAATAAAGGGAGCCATGGGGGATAGCTGGAGGCCTAAAAACTAGAGCACACTCCATGCTTTTGTGAATACTTACATTTAATTAAAGAGCACCATATGCCATTAAAAGTACTGTTGGCTGGGTAACATCCCTGCTAACAGATGTGATTACAGACAAAGGATAAATATTATGCAGGAAGACATAATAGTAGCACAGCCCACTGGGAAAAGAGAAACCTAGTAATATGAAAGCTGCTCTAAGCAGCAGTGTGCTATTTGGCAAGAATATAGGCTTGCTCTGGAAAACACTGACCTTTCAGCCTTGCATAGAAAAAAGTTCACGAGTCATCCAAGCTTTATGCCTTAGAGTTACCCTGAAAATGCACACTGTTGCCCTCCAAAACACACAAACATTCTGTGGGCATGATATTTTACCTCAGAATGAGGCTGGGTAGAAGTACTATCAGCTTTTAGTGCAAAATGACCTGCATCAGATACTTGCAGTCCACTCACTCACCCTTGCACCACAGACCCGTGCCCAGCTGGCTCCCACCTCCATCAGCAATGAGAAAGCCCCTGCTAGGAGCCATCCCCTGCACCAGGAACAGGCAGAAAAATTTGCACCAGACAGTCACCAGCTTCTTCAGAGCAGTTTGCACCCAACAAGCACATAAAAGAGCATTTGGGCTCTTCCATACTCCACTGGGTGTAGCATAAAACCTCCTACCTTACTATCTGGTGAGCCTTTCCTCCAGCTCCTTGTACTTCCTTCCTTCCACTGTACCAGGCTGGGAATGGACCACAGCCAAACTGAAACAAAAAACAAAACAGAACAAACAAACAAACAAAGTTAATGGAAAGGAAATGAGAAAGGAAACATACTGGGGATTTTTTAAAAAGCTGTTTGTGTGTGCCAATAGAAAACAGGAAAGGCATGTAAAGATGCTTTAATTCCTTGCTTACTTGTTTTAATTGCTAGAATATCTATAACATGAAAAAGATATTTTTTGCTCTTTTGTTTTATTTCTTCAGTTTACTACCAAGGACAAAATAGCCTTATAATCACCTTAGTTACTGTAAGATAAAATAAATGTTATCTGAATCAATATAGGCTAAAACAGACTTGAGCTACAGGGTTGAGAGATTGTCAGCTGCAACTGCCAGGGTGTAATATTTACTGAGCAAAATTATTCTTTCCTGCTGGCATGGAAACATGCTTTCAGCTGCTTTTGGCTGCAGTCAGGTAGGGCCCTGGCAAATTAAGGCAATAGAAAATCCCCCATTAATGCCAATGCGGTAGCTAACATAATCAGAAATTGGTTGTAGTTCAGGTAGTAAACATGTTTGACATGAAATTATGCTTAAAGATGTTGTCAAAACCATGTCTGTCCAAAGATATCAGTGGAAAAAAAGCTACCAACTTTTTATCAAGGAAGCTGATGCTCCACCATTTTGTCTGATGTCCTTGCAACCCAGAAAGCAGGTCCTTTCTCAGCAACACTATTTGTCAGGAGCAAGCTGTAAGAAGTCTTTTCATCTCTTCCTCTGAAAAGATGACATGTAGGGGAAGAAACTACTGATGCAGCTTGTCTTGATGTTAGAAAGCTTTTGATTCAGTCCCATTTCTGTTCTCAGAAAAGAGCTTGAAAGAAAGTCTATAAGGTGAATGCACATTACTATGTTAGCCTACCTGCTTCAAATGAGAAGGTCATTCAAGTCAGGTCACATAGTCTGTCCCAAGACTAATGTATTTCATGTATTTATCAATGAGCTGAGTAATGGGTTAGCATGTTGGTGAGAAGATAAGCATTTAAAATGAATGTGAACAACTGGAGGAAAAGTCTGAAAATGATAAAATTCAAAGTACAAAGGAACATGCTAGAAGAAAACTGAAAGGCATACACTCAAAATGGGGAATAGTCAAGATATGTTTCAGCGTAGGGGATTTTTGTGGCTCAAAAACCAAAAATGAAGAGATACTGCTGCAAATAAGGATCTACTGAAAGTCACCAGCACAACCTTTCCTTCATTCATTTATGGGGATAATGACAATGTGCTTGGCTGTTCTTCCACCCTTTCCCACCTCTCATTTCTTCTCCATCCCATTCTGTATGTTCAACTCTATGAGTTTTTCCCCAGGCAACAAGTCTCCAATTTTTTGTCTCCACAGGAACTCTTCTAGAGTAGATCCTTTACCAAGCATTGTAGGGAAACCCACACCTACTAATCCCAGCAAGACTCCTCCCAGGAATTTATACAAGTCTGGCTTTTTGTAAGACTCCCACCACTTCCCTAGGCTTTCTTCTACTTGATCTCTTCTTGAAGATGCTGTATCCATTTTGTATGGGATCATCCAAGTTACCAAAACGTTTTCCCCTCCTGAGCCTCCAAGATTTCATTTTCTGAAGACAAAGCATCTACCATCTGAAGGTTCCTTTGTATCCAGGCCACTTCCCTCTTCCTTCTTCTCTTCATTCCCCTTGTAGGATAAATTTACATGTTCTCCTCCTTACCAGTTTTCTACTACCAGGCTCATTGCTTTTGATGGCCAAGACTTGCCAGATGTGGTAGGCACCTAAATGAACAGTTCTGGCCAAGCTAAGTTCTATATAAGCAAAAAACATTGCAAGAGAGAAAAAATTATTATACTCTGAAGAGTACTTGAGGCCTCCAGTTAGAGTTTGAGTAGCTCATTTTTAGAAGAGTATAGAAAGGCTGGACATAATTCAGAGAAGAATAGCCACAATTATAAAGTTTCCAAAAATTAGGTATACAAATAGACACACACACACACAAAAAAAAGGCTTTTCCTAAAACTGGAATGAAAGGAGGATAAAGCAGAGTGCAAATTTATGGAGTGTTTCAAAAAAGGATGGTGATCAACAGTTCTTGAAAGATCGGACAATAATAGACTTAATCTGCAGTAAGGGACATTTAGGCTAGATAGCAGTTAAGCCTCAGTGCACCACTCAATACATGGTACTCCTGGGAGGCAGTACCTCAGGATGCTACTGAAACCTCAGTCTCCAAGGGTTTTAAGGTTGTTCTGACATGTGCAAAAAATGCAGATGGTCCTGTCCCTGTCTCAGAGGAGGTGTATTGGTTAGCTAGCTTCCTGGCACTTTTTCAGTGTCATTTGTTTTATTTCTTACATAACTCTCAAAGGCTCTCACTTACGGTTGGAATTATAGCGGTCCAGAGACTGTACCTCAGTGATCACCAAAGCACAGTGACAGTGAGTGCAAAAGGCCTTGGGGAAGGGGAGAGGAGCCGTAAAAGGAATAAATGTTTTTAGGCAGAGAAAAATCATAATTCACCTAGTAAAAAGAGCGGAAGTCCAAATGGTTACTAGAGAAACTGAATGTCCAGCTCAGCCTCCTTTCAGCAGTTACCTGTATAGAATGGTCGGTGCAATAAGGGAAGGAGTCCTTCCTCTTCACTTCAGCACTAAGAATGAATTTATAAACAGAGAAGAATTTTTCATATTCCCTGAGACCACAATCCAGCAAGAAGGTCATATTATGCCCTTTTAACAGTGTTTTAAAATAAGACTTTTTCTGAATAAAATGTTCCTATAAGGTACACTTCTAGCCTGAAAGCTTCTCAATACACTGTGAATTTGTATAAAGGTACAGCAAATTAGTTTAATTAAGCCTTTTTTTAGCCTGATGATGCTAACTTGGTTTTGTTAAACAATCAACAGTGACAGAAGACTTGGTATTTAGGTAAATTTCCCTAAATCGTTCTGGGATACTGCTAGTATCTGAGATAGAGTAGTCTACCTGCACTATTTTTAATATTCCTTCTCCTTCTCAAGTATATCTAGAGCACTTAAGATTTGCTTTCCCAATTGACTCCTTATAATTCTGTCTACTAGAGATTAAACTTAGCTTTCTTACTTCTAGCAAGCAGAGAGTTAGCTTAATAGGAGAATGTGTGCTCCTCACTCTCTTTTACCACAGTAGGCTGTAGGAGCTATTCTTTTGCCCCCTTAGTCCACACATCCAACTCATATTACTATTTAGAGAAGAGAAATAGTGAGAGGAGTGTCAATTTCTTTTTGAGAACCATGACTCTGTCTAATAATCAAAAAAGATTAGTATGTTTCTTTGCTTTTCTCACTTCTCAGCAGCCAGCAGTGCCATTAACACAACTTCTCTCAGGTCTGAGCCACCAAGGCTTCTTCTACTCCATCTTCCCAGATCATCTTCTGTCTTGGGCTTTTGCTTCATCCTCAACCAGACCAACAGGCCCCTTAAACTACAGCTATTGCCTTCCCTTGTGTTCAGAGCCCTGAGAAATCCTGTGTTATCTTCAGTCAATGTGCCATTCCACCTTTTCCACACCAATGGGTGTGGATGTGACCAAATAAATATACACCAAGTTACCCTGCCACTCTGATGAAATGAGATCCATCTCACTCATCTTTGCCTCCAAACAGCTCCAGGTCAATCTGCCAACTACAGCCATCTTGTGTGTCCTCCATCAAGGCCACCTCAGGAAATGCTTAGAAGACAAAGAAGCTGTTTTCTTACTATAAATTAGTCAAGACAAGGTAAATCCTAGTTTTGCTGCTGTAAAAAGGGAATCATTAATCCCAGCATTCCCAGGAGGCACTGAAGTCCCCAGCACATCTAAAAGAAAAAAATTCATCACTGCTTTGCACAGCGCTTGGAGACCCTTAGATAGAAAGCCCTATCACAACTTCAAATGGTATTAGGACTCACTGCCAAATGCACAAATAAGCACTACAGGAAGATAGGAGAACACATCTCTCTAATGTCAGTGGTTGTAACCTGTTATCTGAGCATCCCTGAGTGCACTGTGCTCCTCAGGAAGAGTGCTAGATAATAAATGCTTTTGGAAGCCATTGAAAAATCAGCAGGTTGCTGTCACACAACTAACTATAAGTGAAAACAGATAATTCTACCAAGATATAAACAGCACAAATGGAAGAAACAGTGTGTGGGAGAGAGATATGTATAGGAGATGAGAGAAGAAAATGAATCAGAAAACTGAAAAATGTGTATTTTTGTAAATTCCTCTCTAGCCTTTCAACCTACTAGAGCAGAAGCATGCTGCAACAGTAATTGGAGATGATTGTAGCTCTGCAGATGCCACGTTGTTTCTGTTTTTGTAAACAATACAACTGCCCAGACACTAAAGACTGATAAATCATAGTCTTCAGATGGATGCACACATACACAAAAATATGTCACCAGCTAGAGCAGGCTATGAATTCACAGCCACTCTCTGATTACTACCCAGGCATACTCTCACCAGGAGAGTGACCAGCCACCACACAGTGACAGGGCAGGTAAAAATCTGTCTGAGGGCACATACCCACTGAGTAGCCAGAGTGCTGCTCTGTGTTCATACCCTTTTCAATCTGTATGAACTAAAGTTTGTTTGATAGCACAGTGTGAGCTGGAGTTCTCAGTGTATGTAGTACATTAAACATGTCCACAGCTCCTCCTGCCCACCCTTTTTGTTTGATCTTCTTGACATTTGTGACTCCTCCGAGGAGTCAAAGTACTTGAGGCACTTTTAAAATAAAGATCAGACATCTCTATGAGATCAGTCCCTGTCCAAACCACTGCAAGGAAGCTAAATTAATTATTTTTTTCCACTCTGGAAGAACCTGGGGAGACTCCCATGCTGGAACTCTTTGGTGGAGAATAAGGGGGCAGCAAATATCTGAAATTTTAAGTGACTTTAGAAGAGATTACTGAACAAACTGGGAAAAGTAACACTAACATCCCCATTATTCCTTGAAAAATTCTAAAAGAAATCAAGGATGAAAAAGATGGGGTACCAACAGGGGGGGGTAACTGGTTCTCTCAGTGCTTAATGGTGCAAAAAAGACATGGAGTTTTAAGAGAGATGTTGAGAACTCCAGGGTAAAAGAACTGGTAAAGCTGAGGTCTCTATTAGGCGAATTGGTAGAGCCACTAAGGAACCAAAAGGAAATTATTACTCCCTTCCTGGAAAAATACAACCTGATTTGTGGATAAATATAACCTGATTTGGAAGAGCCAGCATGGCTTATGCAAAGGGACATATTCTCTTACAAACATCTGAAGTGAACAAAAAACATCATAAGAACATTTTTGTGGTTTTTGCTTGACCTGCAAGTCAGTATCTCTGAGCACCTGGCTTGGCAACAGTAAGAGGCCATGAAGGGAATGAAGGACCAAAATAAAACAGGACTGCGATTTTTTTAGTCAAAACAGTATTTAAGGAGAACGTCAATTTGCAAAAGCCAGTTGCAATTCAAGTGAAGGTTTTTACAACAGGTTCTGAAGCCCCATAGGTTGAGCTTCTGGTCAACCTAAAATGCCTCAGCATTTTATTTCAAATGAATGCTCACATCACTATTAGGTTATTGTTTAGTTCTAATTTAAAATTAACACTAAAAAGAGAGGAAAAAAGAGCATTTATAACCTTCAGATTATTTTACAAGACAAGAAAACTATGTCCTCACCATCCCCTAGTCCTAAATCATTGAACATCTTGTTGCAATTCGAAGAAAAAGAGATCTCATTTCCCCTCACTCATTCTTCAGGACGAACCATTCAGTCAATGTCTTGAAGTACCTGTACAAATCAGCTGAAGAGTCTTGCCTATCCCCCATTACAGACGTATTTGCTATTATATCATAGAATCATATCAATCAGTTCTTACAGGCCCTATCAGCGTTTTCCACATAAATTGGGCTTATAATCTGAAAAGTCAGCAAATTGGGGCAGCAGCTCCTCAAAGCAGCTGTACCTTTTTCAAACAGGAAGCATTTGTCTCAATTATTTTGCCTTCTTTGTTTTCTCAGTTCACAACTCCTTTATGCTACTGCCACAGCTCTACGTGTTTTAACATTCATGCTAGAAAAGCTGCTGCCCATAGGGCAATTTTCAGATGAGGATGGACTATATTTACCTTATCACTCTAATGACTAAAAGACCTTAGAGTGCATTCTTCATTCAGGGAAAAAATGCAGATGTTGCTGTCTTAAAATACTGCATGAAGCTCCCCAAGGCAAAACATTCACAGTAACTATTTTAAATCATTGAACAATACAGAGTTAAAAAACTCTTTCCTTGGTCTTACATAGATGCATGTGTAAATTTGCATTTGTTGATGCCACTGTCAGGGTTAAGCATAAGGTTTTCTGGATATGTTACAATATAAGGAAAAAACATGAAGGGCCATCTGCCTTCCTGGGGAGAGAAAAAAAAAGAAAGAAAAAAAAAAAGAGATCATTTCATGCCAGCAGATGGCTGCAACTCATTACTGTGTAAATGTACAGCATGGAAAATGGAACAAGAAATTAATCAGCATTCACCAGGAATACATAAAAGAGAATGATATGTGCTCATGCCATTTCATTTCGTGTCTCATTAATCGAATACCACGTAACTGACAAAATGCGTTAAACTAACCATAGCTTTTGCTAGCAGTAGCAGATAAACTGCAGATTTCTCTCACACAGAGATTTTGTTTCCTTTCAGACACTGTGACAGAGGAGGTAGCTGAGCACACCCCTCCGTCCCCCTCCCAGCGTTACTTACTAGCTTACCATACCGTTTATTTCACTGTAAATTATTCTCACCCAAGGTTACATTAGGCCCTGGCCTGGTAAATTTCTGACAAAACCATAGCTAATCCCTGTTTAGCCAGCAGTTTGTGGCCTCGGCTTGGGGCTGCAGAGGGAAGCCCTTCCCCCAGGGAGTCAGTCCCTGCAGCAGGAGGGGGGCACGGTTCGACTTGCTACAAGGGGATCTCACAGGGAAAACCCACGTTAAATGGATGCCAGGCTTTTTATTAATAACTTTAAAAAATGTAAGTTAGTGGTGACAGTGACACAGAGACTTTTATTGTGGATCTTGAGTTTTCCACAGGCCTAGCAACTCTGTGAAAACCAGGGCTTTTTTCCAAGTATGTGTAATAAGGATCTTCAACCTACAAAATCCTCAGCTGTCCTGAAAAGCAGCTGAGGCATCGCGGCTTAAGTAATTTTTGTGGCACACAAGCACAAACAAGCTAAAAAGTCTTATAAAGCACAGTGATTGGAAGATGCCAGTTTTTACTTTACAGAGCCGTGCTTCAAATCTAATCCAGCTACACACCTTCATTCCAGCCACTGAATAAAATGCAGCTGTTGCATCACTGCCACGCAGTGTAGTTCGGTCACAGGGGGCTAAAGACATCTGTGCTGTGGCTGCCCCAGCTGGGTGTCACTGCAGCAGCTCCCTGTTATGCAGGTTTGGGGTCAGGCTGCACAAGGAGTGCTGCAGAAGATGGCTGGAGCTTACCCAGTTCAGCCTCTTCAGCTAGCAGGGCACAACTGTAAACCTTGCCCCTGTAGCCTGCTCTCCAGCTGCTTTTAGCACAGGGAAGTGGGAAGAATCATAGAATCATAGAATCATATAATGGTTTGGGTTGAAAGGGACCCTAAAGATCCCCTAGATCCAACCCCCCTGCATGGGCAGTGACATCTCCCACTAGACGAGGCGCTGCTCAGAGCCCCATCCAACCTGGCCTTGAACACTTCCAGGGATGGGGCATCCACAACTTGCCTGGGCAACCTGTTCTAGGGTCTCACCACCCTCATAATGAAGAATTTCCTCCTAAAGTCTAATCTAAATCTCCCTCTTCCAGTTTTAATCCATTACCGCTTGTCCTATCACTACAAGCCCTGGTAAAAAGTCCCTCCCCAGCTTTCCTGTAGGCCCCCTTCAGGCACTGGAAGGCCACTAGCTATATGGTGACTCAAAACTGTCCAGAGTATTGTAGGGTAGCAACATAAGGGTGGCAGTGGTGTTGCAAAGTACCATGAAGAACTATTAGCTAACCAAAAGGCAATAAATGGCGTAACACATTTGAAATTGGGTCAACTAAAAAAAAAGGTCAGCTTAGTGTTTTGAAGTTGCTCTGTGGACCTTTTCACAGCGGTTTCAGAAGCAGTTACACTTATTGGCACCAGATGAAGGTTGAATTTGTTCCAGTTTCTAGAAGGACATCTTGTTACTTTGTTTGTTGCTGGGTGAAAAATGACCTGTCAGTGAGTAAACGCTAATACAGAAAACTGCCATCAGAGCTTGGACCATGGGTTGTGGGTAAGGCAGAAAGACAGCAATGTGCTACCACCACACAACTACTCCCAGTTCAACCTTGCTCTGTGTTTCTGGGGTTTCAGAGCAGTGTGGTTTGTCACCACTCACTTATCTACACTGTCTAAATGTTACATTGATTTCTCCCTTTACTAATCAAGGAGCAAAGCACTCTGGGGGGCAGCTGTGAGCCATCCGAGAGATGGGATGGAAAGACATGGGGTTTGTTTTGCAGTGCTCATTTAAAAGATAAAGATACCCTTCTATTTAATACAGTGATGCTTGAAGTCTCCTGCAGAGAGCATTCATCATACGGCTTCTAAAGATTGATGATCTTCGAAGAGAAATGGGATTCAGTGGTAGGGAGGGATGCTGTAGGACTGGCTTATATGGGTACAGGTGAAATAACCCCTGCACTGGGACTGGTGAAGGGCAGCTGTTTACAGAGCAGCCACTGGGAACCCGTTCTATTAGATGCAGGTGAACAGTGGGCAATGCTACCAAGAAATTGCACACACACACTCAAATGGGAATTAGAAATTAACCTATTTCCAAAATTTTTAGCAAAATTGCTTGATGGAAAAGAATAAATTTATTAACTTAGTAAAACATTCAACATATAAGAAATTTGTATTAACAGAAATATGAATAAGAATTCTTAAAGAAACATTTACTGACATTTACAAGGGTTTGTAGCAAGAGGACAAGGGGTAATGGATTAAAACTAAGGGGTAATGGATTAATGGAAGAGGGGAGATTTAGGTTAGACGTTAGAAAGAAATTCTTCACTAAGAGGGTGGTGAGACATTGAAACAGGTTGCCCAGGGAAGTTGTGGAAGCCCCTTCCCTGGATCTTTAAGGTCCCTTCCAACCCAAACCATTCTATGATTCTATTACTCTCTGTAGATTTATATTTGCAGTCAAGGACAAGCATGACTTCAAATAAAATTCCCTGTTGATTAAATGGGAAAGGCAGCAGCTAGAAATATTTTTTTCCTCACAAGCAGCAGAAGTAGTTTTCTATGAGCTTGTACCCTTTGATACTATACCCCTTGTCATCATAATAAATCCATGGACCCATGTGAGAACCTGATGGAGTGAATGGCTACACATGCTGGCGTAGTGTAGCTGATGGGTTTGGAGGCAGTGGTTGGCATCCTGCTCCCAAACTGAACACAGGGCTGAGCTCTGCACTCCTTTCCCTCTGTTTGGGCCCTAACTGCAGTTTTTCTTCTCCTAAGCCACTAATTTTCACAGCACTAGGGAGTAACTTGCTTTGAGTTTTCCATGCCTCCGAGCTTCTGTTTGAAGTTGGCTAAGAGGTATTAGGAGGACAAACACTGTGATTCCACACCACAAACTTATTTTCTTGGTAAAAGGGGAAAAAATAATTGGATTGCAGTCAACACATCTGAAGCTGTAAACACAGAAAACAGACACTATCAGCTCCTTTCACTATGGAAAATGCTGTGGTCAAAGGACTAGGAACAATTGGATTTGTTTTTTCAGTCATTTGAAATTATACTGGAAGCATGAGAGATGTTCTCAGCAGCCCATACCAAGATTATTTAAATAACAATGTATAGGAAGTACTACTGCCCAATAAATATTTTGGTTTGCACTCAAAAAGAAGGCTTATCCACTGATATAGCTGCCAGGTGCTTCTGGGCCCATAGATTAATATTCACCTATACAGACGATTATTAACAGAGCTGAAATGTAAATGACCTGTACTGAACAGAAGCACATTGAAAACCAAGAAGCCTGGAAGAGGGCTAGAAGTTGGCCAAGTAGGTTTTTATTATGCATAGATCTTAAGCGTAATATCGAGGAGGCTAGAAATCCATTATTTTCATGCCAATGCTCAAAAGGTCGAGCCTGGTTATAGGTAAGAAATAATAAGCAAGGCAGGAAGAATGCAAAGATTATTCAAAGAGATAGAGAACTGGAATATAAATAAGCTTCTTAGCATAGTGTATGCAAAATAGCTGTTACTTTGTTAATGAGATTACAAGTTTGTTTGATAAAGGCAGCCACAGCTTCAATACACTTAGATGTCCTAGAGTGCTTGAATTAGTAACACACAATGTGCTCATTAAAAAGTAATCATTTTTCTGTATCAATAAAACACGAGTAATGAATTAGGAACTGCTGCAGGGATCTTAGAAGTCACACCCAAGGGGGAGTGGCTGCCCACAGTTCTCCTGGTGAGGCATTGGCAGCAGTGCCATCTCCATCTGCTGCCTCACATTGAGAAAGCGGCTCCTTCCTAAACAGCCCATCATCACTGCCCCTGCACAGCACAGGCTGTGCCAGCATTCCCTTGTGGATGCCCACACAATCAACTCGAGCAGCAAGTGGATCCAATTTTAAAATAATCTAGTTAGTACCTTTCCCTCAAAGCCCAGAAACAGCTTATGGAGCTCTTCAGCTGGATCAAAAACTGGAACCAATTTATCATTGTCACGGTTTGACTCAGGATTGGCAATTAAACCAGAGACGATAGGGGCCTCAATCCCCTCCCACCCAGGTAGGGAAAGGAGAAAGGAGGAGAGAGACTTTCTGGATTGAAAACTGAACTAGATGGCTTTAAATACTAATGATAAAAGGAAATATGTACAATTACATACAAATGTGTTCAGGAATGTGCAAAACCCTGTTGCCTCCCCCCACCCCCAGCAACTCCCCCTGCACTCTGCTGAGCTGTGAGCAGTTCCAAAATGTCCTGGAGGGCTGCCAGAGAGAGCAGCAGAGCAGACAGGAGCTGAGGGGAGAGTGATGAGGGTCAGGAATGCACAGGCCTAGGGATCAATGGTGATGGACAGACAGAGTCCTCCCTGAACACCGGCCATGGACGGAAGAGAAGGGAAGAAGAAGCAGGAAGGAAGCTGACTTGCATGATCCCTGACCTTACACCGAGCTTACATAGGTATATGGAATGGAATACTTTGGTAAATTTTGCTGTCTGTTTAGTCCACTCCTACCTGCGGGAGGGTTACGGATACGACTCTTCTGCTCCTTTAGCATCTAAGGCTGCAGAGAAAAGTATCCTTGACATCTTAGCAGTAACAAACATTCCAGCATTATCAGTCCACTAGCTGGAAAACTTGCTGCTAGTTAAAGGAGAGCTCACTGAAGGAAAAAAAAAAAAAAACAGTAAAAAGAAAATTGGCTTCATCCTGGCTCCAACAGGATGGAGACTCATACTTGCACTAGAAAGGCAACAAAACAGAAAACAGATAAAGTAGGAGAAGAAAAAGCAAAGTAGAAATTGATATAAAATCACCACTCCTAAAAAGTGCAGATGATCAAAGGCTTGATGCTAATGAGGAGAACACAGGAGCTGGGCTGTGTGGTCTGGATCATTTGTGAAAGGCTGGGTTTACTTCAAGAAAAAGCATTGCAACGTTTCCAAAGCAAAGTTTTACATCTTGAAACAAGACTAACAGGTCATCCCTAAAGATTGTCCTCAAAAAATCAATTGGATTCTACAAAAGACATGGAAGAAGATTAAATTGCTTGTAATTATATAGGTATCAAGTAATTTGATAGTTAGCAAATTTAGGTTGAATGGGAGAAGAAAGGATTTTGGTGTTCTAGCAGGACATTCAGGAGAAAGATTAGATCTAAATGCTCATTTAACATTTAAATTTAATAAAATCAATACACTTTGCAGGAAGCCTTTTAGCTTGATAGCCCAGGAAACTAAAGCCCTTTTTCCATTAAAAATGTGTCTCCTGAACAGGTGGACCCAGCTTACCAACACACCTCCCAGGGCAGAGGACACTGGTGGGAATATCTAGCCCCATGGACCCAGCTTCAACCCTGGCTCAGGGAGAAACAGGAGTCTGTCCGATCTGCTGGTCTGTGTTGGAAGGCTCTGTCTTTACTGAGCCTGGACTGAATCACTGCCTCTTCTTTCTACCACAGTTAGGGAAATACTGATTTTTAAAAAAGGTTTCAGTCTCACAGCAACATTTTCAGTGTTTTCCCTGAGAAAGAGCAACCCCAGTTTGGCCAGTCCAGCTGCCATGCATGTTGGTGGTTTGCCTTTATGGAATGTGTGCATCTTGGTTATTGCCTAAAAGGCTCCCGGACACCTACAATAAATAATTGGTGTTTTTTTTTGTTTGTTTATTGTGGTTGAGTATTCACAGGCAGTTCTTACTCCTTCCCCTCAGCTCCAATAGGAATTTCTTTGCCTTTTTATATTCCCTGCTAAGCTAATTCCCTGCTAATATAGAAATGTCAAGACAAGTTTTCCTTTGGAAACTGTAATTAAATAAAAACATTCAACAAGAATGTGTTGCTTAACACATACACACAGGTAAGAAGTTAAAGTAATTTATTCTAACAAGGTATGCATGATGTTCACCATTTCTAATGTTAGCTGGCAGGTTTTGGAAATAGAAGTCCCTCAAAGTTTGAATGAATCTATTTGTGTTCATATTTTATATAAAAAAAACCTAACAATACAGCTGAACTAAGAGGTTTAGTGGCTCTAAAATTCACGTTCCGTAAATTCCATTTCACAGGAAATTAAGTTTCTATTCAAGCCAAAATGAAAATTTTGAAATGACTGAATTTCCTGGGAGCCAGAAAGTGAACTTTGGGCAGCTCCACCTCATACCACATGGTTGGCACTGCTGGGGGAGTGGTGAGCACTTGGTTGCATCTTTCCAACAGGTGATAAGTCAGTGACATTCTCACACAGTTGTCATCCAGGAAACCATATGTTTCTGTGTTACTAATGCATGCCTGGCCCACAGTTCCCAGTTTTCCTTTGGCTGCAGAAGATGTGATGGCACAGCAGAAACACGAGGTTTTGCCACTGCAGACCAGGGCTTGCCAGGGTGCAGAAGCCCCCCTCTTTCCAGCAGGAAATCTCCCCTTAGCTTTACAGACACATCCCAGCCAACTTAGGTAGAAAATGAACCTGCCTTCATGGTAAAAATATGCTTAATCTTGTGGCCCCCTGCATTTGTCCTGCTGCAAGATGGAAGCCTGCTTTACACGCTTGCTGCACTGAGCAGCCACCAGCCCAGTTTTGTTCCTCGCTGTGATCAGAGCTGACACCTGCCACTTCTCAGGGAGGTTGCACAAATGTGGAGGTCTCAGAATTTCCTTATTCTTGCTGGGCAGAAAGGAACCAATTCCAAGCTGCCTGCTCTGTGTCCATCAGGTTCCTGGCCCCACAACAGTCAAGTGTGACAAGCAAGGCAGCTACATACCATCCTCTCTGATTGATCAAGACTTTTTTTTTTTTTAAGGACACCAGTTAGGAAGGAATTTTTAAAAGGATCCAGAAGAGGGTTAGTCAAAATATTTCAACTGTTTTGCAGACTGAAACTCTAACATTCACCATAGCCTAAAAAAAATCTGACTTAACTTACATTTTACATAAAAAAGTTGAAGGAATTTATTGATCACAGTTGACAGGTATTCCTTCCTATGTGAGGCAGGAATCATCTGGCAAAAGATGGGCCTATAATAATATTAATATCCAATAATATTAATCCAATAATATTAATATCCTCACCACCTGTCGAGGATCCATCAGTAGATCAGAAAGCACTTTACGAATGAGGTCAAACATCCATTGGGAAAAGGCAGGATAAGATGTAATGGTTAGAAGCCAAAGACAAACATATATAAGCAAGAAATAAGGCACACTGCATTTGTTCTTTTATCAATCTCAACAGCAGGTGAGTAACGAAACCAGGAATTTTCCTGCAAAACTCATCTTCTTCATCACTTGTTACCACAAAGGGAGGATCTCAAATAAGTTAAAGTTCAAGAAAAATTACAAACAAAATAATTATTAGGTGATGTCATTTGCTTTTTGAATGCAAAAGGTGAAGAAAACAAGGTGAATGCATAAATACCTCTTTTCCCTGAAAATCTACAAATCTACTGCATTTCCCATTGGCTTCAGCCTACCCATCTACCCAATTTGTCAAGCAAATCTTGTACACCCTTTCTGGATGCCTGGAGAGAACTGCTCTCAAAATGTTTTTTTTTGACCTTGAGCTCGTGGTTTCGTTTCAGATTTGGTAGCTATTAAACAAATAAAATCCTTACCATCTCTCAAATGCACATGAAATGAGCCAGATTTTTTGTCCATGTCACAATAAGCTGCTGAAGCCACAAGTCCACAAAGCTTAACGTAACCCGATGCCCTCATTAGGCATCAGATTTAATAAGCCAAAGACTAGCATGTGCAGGTAGATCTCCAACCACTTGAAGCACATCTCTGCAGGAATTCAAGCACATGGGCAGGTCAAACAGCAAGATTCTGCACTGCCCCCAAGTGAAGTAAATGGAAGCTTCATGCAACAGCACTTCTAGGACCTAAGGTCTAGTTACAGATGTTTTTAGGAATCTGAAGGCATAGGGAAAAGCTATAAAATGACTAATCATCTTTTTAAACCAAAGAATGCATCCTTGACACAGTTCTGCCATAGGGTGGTGACCAGTTGGGAAAAACTGAATGCACTGACCACCTCCATCCCAGTTACCTGAATGCTGAAAAGGTTCTTGAATTCTTTGTCACATGTGGCTCCCCCAAATCACATAGTTTAAACTTCATTAAAAGAGAAACTTTCTGGAGTTTCATTGTTCTGCAGCTGCTTTTTGGAAAACTATGATGTTGGCACAGTATGTACTCGGTCACCTGCTGCTTGCCTCAACAGTCTGGTCTTCAGACCAGAGACCTCACGTGTGTCTCTGTGGTATGTATAACAGGGTCTTCAGCCTGAGCAAGCATTTGAGATCTATTGGAAAGTTTAATAATATATCTAAAAAGAGGGTGCTTATTATTCAGAATGGCCTGTGCAACATTAGCAGATGACAGAACCCATATTGCTCAAAAGGCAGCAGCCTTAGATATTGAGCCCTGCCCAGCCAAACATATCCACAGGTTTCAAAGCCCTACATTACTAAAATATGCACTTTTAAACTTTGTGGCTGAGTAACTTTGCAACTGAACTCCAGACCTACTGGGAATCACAGGCCTACACAAACAAACCAAAGTCCAAAAAGAGATAATGGCCTGAGCAAAGGGCAGAATGTGGATGCAAGGGAAAAAAGGAAGAAAGCAGAATAAATTAGGTCCACACTTGGAGATCTGAAGGATCTTGCTGAGCACAGTTGCCACAGAGGAAGATGAGTCTGCATTACCTATTTTCAGTGTTTCTGAGGGAGCTGCCTGGCTACGTTCTCTTTGTTGGGATCTTTATGCCTGTGACTTTATTCCTGCTGCTGCTAATTGCCTACTTCAGGATGGAACTATTAGAAGGTGAGTGAGGACCCAGGGGCAATGAGTGGGTAGACAGACAAAACTTCTTGTTCAACAAGCTACTGATAGGTCTGTACCATTAACTATGATCATAAACAATTTTATTAAGTTGTACTGCATTTTAGACCATTTTCTACTTGAAAAAAAAAGTTACAGGAATTTGTTTAGAACTTGGATTGAACCCTCACTTAAAACTCCATATTTTTACATACCATACTACAGAAGAGTTTACTACAATACACTACAGAAGGGGCAACCAAAATGGAGAAAAAGAATAGGGTAGTTACAGTACAGATAATTTTCCTCTGTGCTTTAACCATGCAAGTCTTTGGTGAGACAGGTAACAGCAGTTACACCCTGTAAATAGTTTCTTATTGAGCACAGGTCTATGTTCTTTCAAAGGTATGTATTTGCTTTTCCTTTGTACTTAAATGCACATATGCCATGTTGCCTTTTCTCTTTTAAAATCAGCTTACACTCACTTCAAAAATGTATCTTTAGAGTAAAACCAAAACAAGACAGACCCTCACCCAAGTGAATGCAGAGTGAGTGCAGTGTACCCCTGGGCCCTGCCATCTGGGGCTGCTCACAGAGAAGACTGGGCTACAGCCATAGCATGCCAGGAGTTTCTTTTAGAGGGGAAACCCCTGGTACATCAGACCACCCAGTTTTAATGGACTGATCTTCATGCCTTCCAGGCTTGAGTCCCAGCTGCAGCAGCAGATTTACACCTGCTCTGCTCTCCTTTTAGGCTTCCAGCTGCCAAGGCCAGCCCTGGCACACATTCAAATCAGAGCCCTCATCCTTTTTTTCCTTCAGCCCTTCCAAAACATGTTCTCACAGATATTGGGCTAAGCTTGTTCCTCAGATTAGCTGCTGTTTGAACCTCTTCTCCACAGAGAGTTTCAGGGGAGCTAAGATGACATCCTAGATTTCCTGTGTAAACTTCAGATGCTTCTCCGTACAGCTTGGTGAGACTTTTGCCTGGGACAACAGTCCACAATGCAGGCACTACAGGCTTGAGGGTTAGCAGCTCACTCAATCTCAAAAGCAGAGGCTTGGCTAGGGCAGGCAGGATCATCTTGACCACAGGGCTCTGTAGATAAACTGAGGCATTCACCCTGAGCTGGCCTGAGGTGCATCAACCCATCAGGAGAAGGCCAGAATTACACACCAGTGCAAGGCAAGGGAAGAACCACTACCTAGATCAGATCAAGCACTGTGATTTGTACATTGATTAAGCTTGCCCTATACCTTCAGTCTTCTGAAATCCTGAAAACAGGGCAATATAACACAGTTTTAAAAGTAAGAAAGACCACACATACCCAGAAATGTAGAATGAATTCACTTCCTATTTTGTATAGCATCTCCAGGCATTTAGACCCGAGGCTTTAACAGAGAAGAGTGTTTGCATACAAGCATACAGCACAAGTTACCTTCAGGCTGGTAAAACTCAAACATTTCCTGTTGAAGATATGCTTTTAGATACTAAATGACTCAGTTAAGGAAGACTGTTCTTTGTGCCAGCTCTGCTTTCAGTTATAAATTATCCTCAGAGCAAGGTGCTGACTGTTTTACTCACACTAATAAAAATGAACAAACAAACAAGAACAAACAATAAAATGGTGTGTTGCCAAATTATGCAACTCAGTATCTAGGGGGGAATAGGAAGGCTAAGTAATGAGAGCTCTTTCTTGAAAAAAGGTTGAAATAGAAGCTAATAGAATTATTGCATTAGGCTTAGGATAGAAGCAGGGATTATCCCTTTCAGCAAATCATAATCTCTGTGTCCATCAGTGACAGTTAGACATTAGTAGTTATTAAATAATACTGAGATACTACTGAACACAGTCTTACCTGGTGATGCTCTTGCTTTTCTATCCCAGCTAGGATCAAGTGGTTACAGATCCCATCAGTTCAGGTATTTTGCCGAGGCTCAGTCAATACTTTCATGGAGCCAGAAGAGCCCATCTGAAGAAAACCACAGATGTTTGCATTCATGCTGCATGATCCCCTGCTGACACAAACTGGCCTGCCCTCTTCCACAGTGCCCATATCCTCCTTACTAAGACCTACACTTTCTGCAGGTCTGTAAAGAATCTGCAGAATGCGATGCTAAAATCCTGCTTCTCTTAGAGAGCGGAAGTTTAACTTTGGATTTGTAGGGAGTTTAAGTAAGTAATGATATCCTAAATTTTCTGAGATTAGCAGTCAAGGCTGTAAGAGAGGTGAATGAAGTAGCTGGCAGACAAATTTGCCAAAGAAATATTGCTTTTGTGCTTCTCTCTTTCCTAACTGAGAAGGATGCTTGAAGGGAATCAGGCTGGAGGAACAGCTTGAGGCTGTTCAGTGCCTCAGGGAAGGAGATTCTCAGTTTGCAGATCACAGGTGTTCTGGTTGGGAGTCTCAAGAGGGTGCAAGATGAATTCCTGTCTATCTGATACTTTGGGCCTTGCAGTCCCAGCTGTACCTCCAAGCCCTTCTTTTGCTTGATCTGAGACTGCCAGAGTTCAACCTACCACTTAGGCCTCCAGCCAACTCACACACTTAATCCCAAGCACCTATCCCTGTACAGGCAAGCAGAGCCAGCTTCAGTTTAATACAATCAGCAAAACTACTAACAACAGATAAACCTGAGAACAGACTCCTTTAAATCCCAATCCTCCCTCTGACAAAATCTTAGAAATTCAGCAGGCTCTAAGTGCTCTAAGTGCCTATTTCCTTACATCCCTTAAAGAAAAAAAAAAAAAAAAGCACTAATAAAAGCAAGGCTGCCTTGTTTCATTGTCAAATAAGCACTTCATTTTCCTCTGTGCAGCAAGAGAGAGGCTCCATCCAAATATATCAAAACGTACCTCAGTATCATCCCTCCAAGATTCACAGAATAATCATGGTTGGAAAGGACCTCTAAGATCACTGAATCCAACCATCACTCCCGCTTCGCCCCCCCAGAAAAAAAACAACCAGCAAAACCTTGGCCACTAAAGCATGTCCTGAAGCACCAAATCTACACGTCTTATAAATTCCTCCAGGGATGGTGACTCAACCACTCCCCTGGGCAGCCTGTGCCAGTGCCTGACAACCCTTTCAGTAAAGAAATTCTTCCTAATATCCAATCTAAACCTCCCCTGCTGCAACTTCAGGCCATTTCCTCTTGTCCTAGCACTTGTTACCTGGGAGAAGAGATGAACCCCCACCCTGCTACAGCCTCCTTTCAGGTAGTTGTAGAGGGCAATGAGGTCTCCCCTCAGCCTCCTCTTCTCCAAACTAAACAATCCCAGTTGTTTAAACAATCCCTCTCCTCATAGGACTTGTTCTCTAGACCCTTCACCAGCTTGGTTGTTCTCCCCTAGACATGCTCCAGCACCTCAATGTCCTTGTAGTGAGGAGCCCAGAACTGCACACAGTACTCGAGGTGTGGCCACACCAGTGCCAAGTACAGGGGGAGAATCACTTCCCTACTCCTGCTGGCCACACTATTCCTGACACAAGCCAGGATGCTGTTGGCCTTCTTGGCCACCTGGGCACACTGCTGACTCATGTTCAGCTGCTGTCAACCAGCACCCCCAGGGCCTTTTCTGCTGGGCAGCTTTCCAGCCACTCTCCCCCAAGCCTGTAGCATTGCCTGGGGTTTTTGTGACCGAAATGCAGGACCTGGCACTTGGCCTTATTGAACTTCAAACAATTGGCCACGGCCCATCAATCCAGCCTGTCCAGGTCCCTCTGCAGAGCCTTCCTACCCTCGAGCAGATCAACACTCCCACCCAATTGGGTGTCATCTGCAAACTTACCTAGGGTGCACTCAGTCCCCTCATCTAGATCATTAATGAAGATATTGAACAAAATTGGTCCCAAGACTGAGCCCTGAGGGTCACCACTGGTGACCGGCCACCAACTAGATTTTACCCTGTTTACCATAACTCACTTTTATTCAGTGAGGAGTACACTTGTCCATGTAATGATTCACCAGCTTCTGCAGGAGAATGCTGTGGGAGACAAGTGTCAAAGGCTTTACTAAAGTCTAGGTAGAAAACATCAACAGCCTTCCCCTCATCCAGTGTTCTTTTTTGTTCTTTTCTGTTTCTCCATCTCTCTCCAAATATTCTCCAAGCTTCTGACAACACCACCCTGTCCTGAAGATGCCAGGTTGAGGGCAGAGATCATTTTTCTGTTCTTTTATATCACAGGCAGCATCAGGAGGATCAGGCCAATTTAAGGCTCTCATGGCATGGCCACACTAAAGCAGAAGGTGAACTGCCAGTACAAGCTACCTGCTCTCCTTGCCCTTGTTTAAGGATTTTACTCTGATTGAAAGCTGATGAAGGCAAATGAGAAGAGTATTTCAATTGGTGCCAATAGAGTTTGTGTCAGTGCTTCACTGGGCATAGGCACAGTCCCAGTCTCACACTCAGAGGACTTCCTTCTAGAAGCATGGACAACGTGATACTAACGTGCTACTTAGGCATCTTCAACTTAATAAGATTAGTTCTTACCAATATATTCCAGCTCCTATTCTTTATAAAAATTCACCATAGGAAATTATCATATTCTTACGGAATTTTGTGTTGTTTGGTTTATTTTTCAGTTAATGAGGAACTGGCCATGGCACAAGACCCCAGAAAGGTCCTCCAGCATGACCCTGGCCAGGGGCAGAAACCCAGGAGGTCTGAAAAAAAGAGAAAAAATGCAAGATTTGAAGGGTATTTCAGGATGTTTCGTGTCTCGGGAAGCAAGCTTACACGTAGAACTCAGCTCTGGAGGTTTAAAAACAATGAGCTGTAGATAAATACCACAAAGGAAAACAAAATTGTGAGAAGAAATTAGTGCTGTGCCATACAAATGAAACAGCCCCTGTTGTTCAAAAAGGTCTTTCAGCAGTTTTGCTTTCTCACGTGAGGCCAAGTAAGCAGTACTTTATGAAACTCATCAGCCATCAGAGACCTGTTGCAATGCACTGTACTGGTTTCCTTACATGACACAGGATTTGGGAGGAAGGAATGCACCTTGTTCACTAGCCCTTCCCTGGCCTACTGAGAAGAAAGCTATATAACAAGCTTCTGAGAAAGCTGAGCTGACTCACAAGGCAGGCAGTCTTATTCAATTGAAGATGCATAAATAGCAAGCTCATATCAAGCACTGACATTGAGGATATTGATAAGGGTGATGAAAAGCAACTCACTTTTTTATAATTAGCTTATACACTTTGGGAAAGACTGTAGGTTTTGTGAAGTGTACATTCCACAGAATTTGGAAGCAAAACGTAACAGTGATGGGAAACAAAAGGACTTCTCTCTGCTGATTAACCATGCCAAATTCTGAAACCATGAAAAGATTCAGTCAGTATTCTGTAAACCAGTTATCATTCCAGTCTAAGGACAAATGGATGAATTTTCAAATAAAAACACCATAAGTATGGGGTTTTCTCTTTCTTTGCATGTCATTTGTCACACACTAAAAAATTGCTTTTTCCCCCATTAGCTGTAGAAGTACAATTTTTAGTGCACTTCAGATTGACTGTGGCAGATGGTCCACATAAATGCAACTCAAACTGTTCCAAAAGTACTGCTGCCTTTTAGCCTGTTTCTGACTCTTAAGTTTAAACTCAGACTGATGAATGAGAAATTATCATAATTACTGTCCCTATGTGCTATCAATTGCTGTCTGCAATTACCTTTCATTACAGCTGTTTGTCATTACCCACCATGCAAGAACAGCATGGATAATGCTTTGTCTGAGATTACATGTGGCTTTACACAATTTCGGTTTTCAGAGACTTTTAAGAACTCCTTTGAATCATTTCATAAAAACACTAATGAGGCCATGACCAGAGTTTTAAGAAACGCTAATTTATCGAAGTCTATGAGAAGAAAACAGGAGTCAAACAGCAAGTACCTTAACTATACATAACAGACCTCTATCATGTGTTAATACTATCCTATTTTTTAAAATACATTATTCATCACACTGGTTTACATCTATGCAAATAACACAGAATACATTGCATTGAACAGGTGATGAGCCAATTGTTTGTTACTTGGAAAGAGCTACCTGTACATTTGTATAGTAAAAGTAAAGGTTAGGCTGCTTAAATGCAAGTACCTATAGTTCTAGTAATTTCTATTTAAGTTTGCAAAAGAATTACCTGTTTGGAAGTGCAAAGTACTTTGTAGTTCCATTTCAAATCAGCAGAAGGTGCTGGGTGGAAAAAGCCAGACATTCATTCAGAAGTCACAGCATTAATATGAACAGCAAATGTTAAATACAAGATAGACATATGGACTTTGACTTCAAAGGGAGCAACCCTGTAAGAGAACCACAGCAAAGCCTTTAAAAGCAAAGATAGTAAAAACAAATTTATCTCTGTCAGGTAGCAAAGGAATCTGCAGTTCAACTGCAGGGCTCCCCACCTCCAGGGGACACTGCACTCCAGATGCCCATTAGTAGGCTGGTTGTGTGTTTCAACATGACCTGCCTGAAGTGCTTTCCCAATATTTTGCAACCAAAAGGCTGAAGACACTTTTCTTCTGATTTTATTCTTTGTATAAACTTGTTCTTTCCAGTAAAAGAGAATTATGCAGTCCTTTGGCTCTTAAAACTTCACACCCAAAATTTGACTAGCAACAAACAAAAGGAAAGAAGAACTCCAAAGGCAGCTCTCAAACAGGAAACAACAATAGCTCCCCCTCAGCCAGCTGCTGAGTGATCCTTACATTCACAGCTACTCAGGACTTCGGGGGAGCACCTGCTCCCTCACCTCCTTCCATACCTAGACTTTTACATTACCCGGCAGGCCCAGAACACCTGAACCAAAACAGTGCACACTTTCTTTATACCCAAGTACATCCAGACTTGACTGTAAAGGCAGAGAGTCTCCAAAGGTCTTAATATTGCCCTACTCCTACCTCTAGTGAAGTCTGTGCTTGTACTTTAGGTGCTGGCACTAAGCAAACAAAATAATGCTGATCTCATTAAAGGACCCACTATGATCCCATGAAAGCAGTGATGACAGAAAAGAATGTGATGCTTTGCTTCATTTTTAATGTTTCTAAGCTTAGATCTATGTCATTTAAGGTTCACAAAAAAAAATCCAGTTATTATGCAGCCTCAGAAGTGTATTTATGAATAATTGAGACACAGAGATTGAGACACCAAGATGTAACACAAAGTTTTTTATAGAAGTGGTCTTAACTTACATAGCTATTATTCACAGAGATAAAAAGGTCTGTTCTTGTTATGCAGTTTCTTCAGTGTCAGCGTTCCTGTAGAATTTGATGTTAAAGATTTAACATGCCACAGAGTATAGATCCAAATGTTAGAGCCAAATATAACATGGTGTCTAAGGAGAGAGATCTGAATGTTTGATTCTAATGATCCACCTCTGCTTACAGCTGTCTCACCTAGAAAAGTCATGGTACATAATCAATCAGCCTGACCTACTGGCCTCCTGATACGACTGCTCTGTACCTCTCCAGAGGTATGTTGTTTCATCACTTGCTATTTAAGTGTCTGACAATTTGCTCAGAAGCAGCTGGTATAGATCATTGCAACACACAGGTCACCCTGTCAACTGATTCAGCATCCCGTGCTATGGAACAGATCCTGGTTTCCTACATACTCCTTGGGTAACAAATTTTTCCTTTCTAAGTAGATCAGCAGCTTTGAAGTGAAAAAGTACATTTTTTTTCAGCTACGTCAGTGAAACTACTGTTGACCTGAACACAAACTTCTGTGACATTTATGTCTTTAAAGAAAATATTTAAATACTCGGTAATATTTCCTTTTATGTGCTACAATCCACACAATCCTTTGCAGGTAAGCTGAGACAGCTGCTGCAAATAATTGACTTTTTACATTTAAGAAAGATGCTGCCAATAGGAAAGCAGTGATCTTGGATACTGATCTGAAGGAATTGTACAAACAAACCCCCAGTTCTAAACACCCAACCCCCCACCACCCAAGAAAAGCTTGGCCTGGACCACACGTAAAGATACAGAATTGAAGCTTAGCAAGCCGTACCACAACATAAAATTGATTTTGTTGGTTTCACAAAATGACTGAGAACAGAGATTTAAAATATTGAAGTATGTTATCACTCTTACAGCCCTTTACTGTAAAATGGTGGTATGGGTACTGAAGAGAATACTATATAGATGCACTGGGTGCCTTTGACACAACTGCTGATTGATATGTAATTGGTGACGTGTAAGAGGATCTGACATTCAAGACTCGGTAACGTCATGAAAATCTTCAGGTGTTGCCATTTTCAGTTCCATTACTGAATAGTGTTAAAAAATACCTTTTTCATGCTACCAAGATGAAACATATCATGGTACCTTAGATAATGCCTTCACAAAGGAAAAAATATATATACTTGAATAACACCACAGAACTGAGTCTTTGTCCAGAGAAATTATAAAAGCATTCTGTGTGTGTATATATATATATATATATATATATATATATATATGAAAAGGGTGATGGCAAAGAAATAATTTGGCTTCAATTATTGTTATCACTGAGGAGTCCTCTGCCTTCCTGTTACTAGAAATAACATGAAGCTGGGTTTCCACTCCATCTACATCCAGTAAGCATGTTTAAAACTCCCTGCCTATCTGTGATTGCTTCCTCTTCACTTCCAAGAACAGAATTCAAAGTCTCAATGTTGAAGTAGGAAAGGCTCAGAGAAAGATTATAGGAATGATAGACTGTTAGGTGTCTCTTCTTGTATCTGCAGCACTGCTATCAAATGAAGCTAGCACAAGCAGGTTCAAAAGAAATGAAAGGTGTTTTTTTTCTGAAGACACATGGAATGATGAAAAACTCTGCCAGAGGAATATTTTTAAAAGCAATTAGCCAAAAATCCAGAGGCAGAAAAATGTGAAAGAGTGATAGACCAGCAATTCTTTGAAAATTGCCGAAAGCTGGAAGTGTATTTGGGAAAGCACTACTTTCTTGTACAGTACTTAAACACACCCCTAGGCAACTACCAGTAGCCTCAGAGACAGGAATCGGGAACTGTTAGTCATTTAGCCTGGCCCAGTCCAGCCACTCATATATACTAACCTCCAAAAACTCTTGTAGGATTTGCTTCAGACCAAAAAGAATAATTTTGACACTACACTATATCAAAGTACATTGTTTCCAAGTGCAGTATCAAAATTGCCACAAACCTGAGCAGCCTGAAAATCGAGTTTCAAACCTTCCAGAGGTGTAGTCAAGTCAACAGTGCAGGGTATCAGCTGCTGCAAGAAGCCCATTTCCATAGCTAATGTGTCTAAAAGCTGAGAAGCTCCCACTGCATCCTGGCCAAGAGTACAGTTGTCATTCTGAGCGTTATAAAATCCCACAAACTCTGACTTCTGTCATAGCATTGCTTATTTTATTCCATCTCATCGATTTCTTCTGTGGCCAAACTAGAAGCAGCCATTCAGTGTGAGCTGCCAAATAGAAGAATACTTCAAGAAACACTTAATATTGTACTTGCTCATTGCTTTGAGCAATAGATATTTTTTTTTAACCAAGCTGTTACCAGAGCTGCTTACCTGTTCCTCATGAAACCTTAATCTAGGAATCAATCTGTAGAACAACTCCAACATTTATTATGAACTCTTAGGTGATCATGATCAAAAAGAAAGACTTAGTAAGCATTTTTGTTTAGGACCTCCATGAGACATTGGCCTATGTATTTAAGCAGAATTAATTACTGAAATGTCTTCTCATTAAATGGGCAAAATTATATTTGAAATCGCCTATGTATTATAAAGCCAGCTTATGAAGTGCCTTGAGAACAATGTCTTTTGTCGTACGTTGCAGTTTTTGCTGTAGATGTATTACATTAAAAAAGTAACAATGAAAATTCACTAGAATTGCACAATATTCCAGAAAATTTGAATAATTACATAAAGCAAGAATCTGTACCACTTGACAATTTTTAGGATTGATCACACTTGGGGCTTATGTTCTTTGCATGACAACGGTTGTTTAATTAGTACATGTTTAATCAATGGAAGTGATAGTGACAAGCTATGCTGACCTGATAACACTATTAATTTTTCCCTGACAAAATTTTCTGATTAGTATTTGAAGAAATACAGCTCTCAGTGAAAGTCATGTTTTCAGGAATACTATATTTGCAGTTTTAAGGATTAAATACAATTGCATGAAGAAACAATATCGATCTAGGGTCTAACATCAGAAAGATCCAAACAGATAAGGAGTTAAAGTAACACGCTTTCCTCCCATCAAACGAGTACTGCAACTAATACCACACCATATCAAAAAATACCTGAAAGACTTTATAGAGCTTTTTCTTACACACTGTTGTATGAAAAATCTATTAAGAAATCTCCCCTAAATGTATGTACCTCCGTTTGGACCTTCACTTATGTACCCCAAACTTTCCACTTCCTCGGCAACCTCCCTACTCATGCACAGTCTTGTGGCAGTATCCTTATGTTAGGAGACTGCGTGGGGTTCTCTTCCCCTTTCTGAAAGGCAGAACATCTCCATTTTTGAAAAGCAACTAAGATTTGTATCTACTATTTTTCCAGGTAATGTGGGATGTAATTGAAAAAGCCTACTTGCATATAGAAATCAACATCTTGGTTACTGTTGTCATACGTTATCCAAATCATACGAAGCCAAAAGTAGTAAGAATTTGTTAAGCGAGTATGCTGACAGATGGCAGCAATCCAAACTGAGAATAGCACCAAAAATGCACTGCTTAGAAGTGAAAAAGAATGCAGAAGTACTGTGATTTGTTTTGTTACTTGAAGATCATAGTATATTCTAACTCTGTGAACTCAGCAGAACCACTTGCAGACCAAAAGGCATTTTAACTTGCACCGTGCTTTACAAATCTTGTCATTTTGGCGTCTGAAGATTTCTTCTCTGAACCACAGAAACCAGGTTGCTTACTGGAAGATGTCTAAAAAACACTGACACTTTAGTTTCAGTATTAGAAGCCAGACAATTGTGCTACCCTTTTGGTAACCCCGGAAACTACTTGAACTGCTATTCAACATTCTGAGGCCTCTAGAATTGCAGCGCTCGTAACCGACTTGCTCACTTTCAGTATCTTCCAAGTTTATGTCTGAGTGCCAGAAGTCATACAGAGAATAAACAACTTTATTTTATAACAGAATTACAGAAAGCAAAATATCACTTAATACAACTTCAAGCTGCTATAAATCTAATTTGGCCTTTTAACTATACACAGAGTCAACTGCAAAAAAAAAAAAACCAAAACCCAAACAAACAACCCCCCTGGAAGAACAAAACAAAAATAAAATCCAAAATAATTAACAAGTTTTCTCAATGGCAATCTCAAATGATGGTACTGTCTTATTACTTTATGAAAGGAGTCCATCATACACTCTTACTCAGTATCCTAAAACCCTGCATTAACCATTAGACAAAGCATCTGAAACATACAACTCCTCAATAACAGAAATGTCAGTTCTAACATAAAGACAGTGAGGTTTAATAGAAAGCAAGCATTCTATACATGTATTCAAATAATGGAAGTGTTGAAGTTTGGACACAGAAAATTAAAAAAAAGCACTAAGGTTTTAAGCTGCCTAGATCATCTCTTGTTGAAAGAAGAGAAAGATATTTTGTTCTTCCTTCTTTCCTTATCTGGAATGCTGCAGACAGCAAAACGTCTGCAAAAAGTTGAGCATTGGCACCAAAGTGCAAAAAGAACACAGTGCTCAGTCAGAAAAAATAAATGGGTCTGCAACTCCTCCTCTACAGACTGCCACACCATCTCTGTTCCACAGAATGGAGAAGCTTAGAACAGAAGGAGTTACAGAGATATCAGTATAAAATTTATCCAAAGAAATATATTTTCCAAATTTTAGGAAATGCTGTATTTTTATAAAAATCTTTGTTATGTGATACCATATATTTACCTGAATAATCTGAACAAAAAAAAAAAATCTGTAAATTACTCCAGTAAGAGATTTCACTTGAAATATTTGGAAAAAACTATATCTAAATTAGTAAAGATCCCCCTTCCTGCACAATTACCACCTGCTCCAGTGAACAAAGCTTTCCAGACTTCTTTTTTTGTTCACTTTCATGTAATTAATAATAAGCTTCAAAAATACAAGTATTTGTGCAAAAGAAGATCATACCCTCTAAAACTTCATTTAAAAAAAAAAACAATCTAAGATTGTTAGGAAGTGGTTATAAAAAATAAACAAGAAAGACTGCAAAGGAATATAGACCAAAGATGTTAAAATGGAGTTTGGTATTGGCATTTAAGTCTTGAACATCTGGTCATCATTGCTAGGCTTGGTGAATTCGGTAGAGTAGTGACGACTTGGAATGATTACAGTTCTTCATGGTCATGGTCACGGTCAGTATTGTTTTTACTTCTGGAAGAAAAGGGAGGAGAAAGATTGCATGAGCATTCATAACGGATACTATGTGAATGTCACATCAGAGTCAAAAAATAATTTTTTCCATATAGGCTATTTTGAGGGCAGGCTATTTCATAAGAAAATGTTGCAGTAACTACAGTCCTCTTCAACCATGGGGTAAACAGTAAGTCTGTTTCTATCAGTGCTTCTTGCTTTTTTGGCTTCCCTCCACAAAATTCTCACAGTATTTTAAGTCACCTCTTGCACAGTTTACTGAAAACTTTGATCCATAATAAAAAGTGAAGATTATTTGTTCAATTAATAATCCCTCAGAGTCAGAGTGTAGTATCTCTCACTTTTATTGGGGAAAACAAGTCTACACAAACAATACTGCCACAGTCATTGGGCAGAGCTTTCAGCACCTTACACAACTCATGACATGACTTCATTGCCTAAACACCATTGCCTAGAGCTTTTCCTGCAGTCCCACCTGCATTCCAGTTGCTGCTACAAGAGGGCATAGGGCTCCTGATAGTCCAAGCTGCAGACAGACATTCAAGGCAGACATTCAAGACAGACAACCTCAGCTGGCTTGTGTTTAGGCAACCACATTTTTTCCTTAATGTTTAATTGAAAGGCATCACCAGTCAAACAAGCCATTGGGTCTCAAATACAACAGCAGCACGGGGAAATGTCTTCATATGAGTTCTCTTTTACTCTCTCACAAGCATTTCAAGAGCTACAATGCAATGGGCAAACTCAGACAAGAAAATCTGATGCTCCCCCGATACATCACAAACACCATTCCACAATGTATGTATTTTTCAAAAAAAGCAGAAAACCATCCTCAGAAGATGGAAGGAATTATTTGAATGTTTATGCTGAATAAAATATTTACGAAGTAGTTAAATATTTGACAAAGGAACAGAACCACCTTTGCAGCTGGCCACAATCCCTGCTCTCAAGACCCTTAAATTCATACTGATAAATAATAAATGAAAAATGCTATGGTAGGACATATTATAATAGTAAATCCTTGCAAAACAAAAATACCTGTTCTGCTGTCTCAGTCTATCTTTCTACCCTAGATCCTGCTATGTAAATGCTGAAAAAACAAGAAGGATAGTTTAAGCATGCATGTTTAATGTTGCTGTGTATCAAGGGACCAGTGAAACTACCAAAAGCACAGGCATTATCCTTGTTACAAACTGATACCTCTCTCAAAAGTGCTGTGTATTTTTCAAAGACCTTCTGGCGTATTTATATGATGCGAGGACTCATCCACATATCCCTATCTCACAGTTTAGTACAGTCCCATGTCCTCTCTTGTGCTTTCAAAACAAAGCTGGAGCTTACACACTATATGCATTTTCAGTGTCACTAAGCAATGAAGCTACAAAATAAATCCAACTAAACACTGAAATAAAGGTACAGTGAAAAGATAATTTGTGCAGAGTGACTTTTCCCCAATCCTCCCTCACAAGCAGTGCCCCCTTTGTTATTTTCACAGTTGATAGCATTATATAAAGTTATAATAATTACAAAAGTATTGATGATATAACAATATCCAACTGAGTCTTGAACTAGCATTTCCAAACTTGATCCATGTTGTTTTCTTGATTTGTACACTTGTGAGCAAAAATCATTAATTGCTTTTTCAAACACACAATGATCTGACTTGAACTGAAGAAATTTTCAGGGGGCAGCTCAAACTTAGCTCCACTGTGGTGTAAAACCTCCAGCTTCTCAGCAAGATCAGAGGAAAACTGGCCAAAAAATAATTTACAAACTCAGATAATCTAAACAAACATTATAGTTCTAGCATCCAGGATGTGCACTTCATATCATCTCAAACTGATACTTGCATCTTTTGTCCTCTGGACCATGGAAGGGATACCTGACAGTGAAGTCTTCAGCACTTAGGAAACTCAGACACAGGAATAAAACTTATCTTCTCAACACGATAAATTATCAGGATTATGTGAAATACATCCTCCTCTCTTTATAGTAGCTTACATCAAATTTGGAGTAAAAGTTGGTGTCTCATTTTTCATACATTTCTGGCACTTTATGAATAGTCCTCGTCATTTCTCTAAGTCTCCTAAAGCTGCAGGATTAAGTTTATGACAGGTAGTTTCCTTTGGTAAAAGACTTAATTTGATACTAAGGGAATACATGGCTGTGCAGGAGCTAGAACTCTTCCACAGGCTACAACCACCACTTGTATAAATCACCAAGGAAACGAGAATCAAGACCACTCTCATTTCTTTAAAAAATACAAAGCATATTTATTTTACCTTGTCTCCTCCTACATTAACATTGACCAAAATCCTTACTAAAAGCTAAAAAGTTGTATTAAAAGAAAGCTTTCTCTCTTGAGATATGCCAATAACACCTCTGGTCTTCTAAGCTAAGTATACTCATCAGTAGAAATTAAGATGTCCCTCAACGAAGGCTTAAAATGTTGCTTTAAAAATTTTATTTTTAAACCTCTCCCTTTGTTATTTCACTGGAGCTACTGATCTTTAAGACATCAGCCTATAACCTGTGCAACAGCAGATTTATTGTGTTCATTCTGATCTTTCTATTGAATACAACAAGCAGAATGGATTTGTTTCTCATCCATGTTTTTTTTTTTCTTGGTTTTTTTTTTAATTATTCTGAGAAGTGAGGGCCTAGTAAACTGACATTCCTTCAAATACCTCTCCCAACTGATAAGAGGCTTTCAAGAGGCTTTAAAGCTTGAGTTTGCAACACATTTACTCCTTGCCTGGGAAAATGATAAAAGGTTAAATATTTCAATGTGCTTAGGTTTAAGAATTAGCTGACTAAATTAAAATGGCCAAGTGTGCCCTTTCACTACTGGGAACTGCACGTAGTCTTCCCACTAGGACTACACCTGTAACAGAAAAATGTGACACATCCTTCACGTTTTGCAGAAATGGCCCAAACTCACTTCAATAGAAACTACAAAAACTTGACCAAACGTTGCAGGAAATGCCACTGAGACAAAACTACGAGATACACACAGGAAAATCTGCAAATAAAATTGATTTCAGATTGGACTTAAGATAAAAATTCTTACACTTCCAGTCAGTCTCCTGTTAGCAGACTGTCTGGTGAGGTTCCCACTGATTGGAAAAAAGGTAACATAGCCCCTGTTTTTAAAAAGTGGAAAAAAGGAAGACCCAGGGAACCACAGGCCAGTCAGTCTCACCTCTGTGCCCAGCAAGATCATGGAGCAGATCCTCCTGGAAACTCTGCTAAGGTACATAGAAAATAAGGCTGGAGGGGTGGGCCAATGCCAACCTCAGGAAGTTCAACAAGGCCAAGGGCAAGACCCTGCACCTGGGTTGGCACAACACCAGGCACAAACACAGGCTGGGGGCAGAATGGCTAGAGAGCAGTCCTGAGGAGAAGGACTTGGGGGTGGTAGTAGATGAGCAGCTCAACAGAAGCTGCCAGCGTGTGCTTGCAGCCCAGGGGGCCAACTGCATCCTGGGCTGCATCAAAAGAGGTGTGGCCAGCAGGGCCAGCGAGGTGATTCTGCCCCTCTGCTCTGCTCTGGTGAGACTGTACCTGGGATACTGTGTTCAGCTCTGGAGCCCTCAGCACAGGAAAGACATAGAGCTGCTGGAAAGGGTCCAGAGGAGGGCCATAAAGATGATGAAAGGGCTGGAGCACCTCTGCTATGAAGACAGGCTGAAAGAGTTGAGGCTATTCAGCCTGGAGGAGAGGAGTCTCCAGGGAGACCTTATAGTGGCCTTCCAATACCTCAAGGGGCTACAGGAAAGATGGAGAGGGGCTTTTCACCAGAGAGGGTAGTGATAGGACAAGGGGTAATGGTTTTAAACTGAAAGAGGGGAAATTTAGGTTAGATATTAAGAAGAAATTCTTCACCATGAGGGTGGTGGTGCACTGGTGCACAGCCCAATGAGGCTGCGGATGCCCCCTCCCTGGAGGTGTTTAAGGCCAGGCTGGATGAGGCTTTGTGCAAGCTCGTGAGGTGTCCCTGCTCATAGCAGGGAGGTTGGAACCTGATAATCTTTAAGGTCCCTTCCAACCTTAACCATTCTATGATTCTGTGATTCTATTAGTGTCTGCTTCAACTCACCATTCTGTAATAGCATATCTCAAAGACCCTCCCTATATTTTTCAAGCCTTTTATTACAGAATGCAACATAAAACTTATGCTAAATCTTCCTATGTTGATTATATACCTAAGCATACCTGAACTACTTGCTTGAGGGCATTTTTTGTTTTACTCTTCATCTTCCTCAGCAAGTTCAGTTTCTTTGTGCACCACCACTCTTGTGACAGCCATGTCAGGGTGCTGTTCTTTGGCTTCTTTGATTGCCTGTGCCAGGGCCTGCAAATGTATTTGAAATATGTAAAGTCAACAACAGCAAAAGTACATTTATGTGGGGTCAGAGAATGTGAGACTAGAATTGGACATTTGGTTATAATTGTTCAGAACTCTAAATTCTTCAACTTGAGAGGGGCTCAGGAAAAAAAAACACAAAAACACAACCAAAAGCCAAATAACAAAACCGAAACAAAAAACCCAACACAAAACCAACCAATCCCCACAAAACAAAACCCAGCAACAAAAAAAACCCCAACCCACTATGCTAAAAAGTTACCAAAATTTGCAGGAAATAACTCATCGTAAAGTTATCCCTTAATTTTTGCAGCTCATTCCAGAAGACAACAAGTATTTTTATATACCAGAAGTTTTTGAACTTCTGCAACAGATCTGGCAAATAAAGGCTTAACAAAAACGTACACAGTACAAAAAAAAAGTAAGAGTTCCCTTCAGTTGCCAGAACAAACTCTTGAAGAAGATCGTAACGGACATTTCTTTCTCAGCACAAGAATCTCTTTTTTTCTCCTTTTACTAGTTTAAAAGAAGTTCCTCTACTTCACCTCAGTGAGTCTGAATATAACTATTACTTAGTTTCCCTCCTCCATATTTTAAGACATTTTCTCTTCTTAAGAGATGTACCAATATACACAGCTGGCAGCTGGACTAGATGGCAGCTGTAGGTCTCTTCCAACTGAAGTATTTTATTCTACTGTATACAAGGCTTTACAGTCACTCACAAAAGAGCATCCTCTGAGGAAGAACAGGAAAAAGAGCACCTGGGATCTTCTATTCCTTCCCCTGATCTGCATTTTATTTCAGTGAGGCATATTACTGTTGGAACCCAACACAAGAAAAATAAAGAAGAAACCAGGAGATATTCTGACGCAACAGGAAGCTCACTGTTCACCTTAGTATCAACCACAACTAAAAAAATCCAAATATACTAGAATTAGCAGGAAAAACATAATGCAACAAAAAGGTTTATCTTAATTTAGAAAAGTGACAATTTCCTGAGCCATAAGTGGTAAGTGGGAGAAAAGAAAAATAACTCTGGAGAGAGATGGGAAACACCAATATTAGCCACCTTAACTATTATATGATACTGAAGTCCTGCTAAGGAAATATGTACAGAAGAACACAGTGTGTACTGGTACAATACTGATGTTTGCTGATTAATCCTAACAATTTTTTGTAAGTTTGCCTTTTACAGTATGCCAAGTGTCATCTCTGTAGCACAAACAAGGATTTAAAAGAAGGTGTCCATTGAGATTTAAGAATCAGTGTTGATAATCCAACTATAAACAATTTAAAAACATCTTAAGTTTCTAATTGTTAAATTACAACAAGTAATACAAGCATTTGTATTCTGAAACTCCAAATGAAAATATTCTTGTCCTACTGAAAACTGTTCTAGTGATGTAGGGAGCTAAAAGACAAAAGAATAAACCTGCAGCATGCAGTTTGTGCATTTAAAGAGCTCCACATCCACTGAAAAGTGGTAGAAATTTCTTAAATCTGTTAAAAGCTGCTCACTGCTTCTTTAAATGTTAGTGACTAAAATCTTGTTTTTTACTCCTTTCTCATAATTGCATGTTTTATTTCATTACCCACTTATCTCAAAACGAAGCAGGGCCTAGAGAATTGTCTGGTATACTAAACATATTTATGAGACCTTTCCAGATGTCCAAAGCACACTGAACGTGTGTCAAGGCAAACGAGCCATGCCTAATGCTGAACAGCCCTGTCGTTTAATTATGAGTTTCGCAAAGAGATTCTACTTGTCAAGAGTCACTCTCTGGAGGCAAATCAAAATATGGAATTAAATTCCCTGAGAGCTCTCAGTATATTACAATTAAGAAGTTCAATTAAATCCTGCTATGTTCATTTGTGTAGCTTTCATAAAGTCAGAACAGGATTCACTGCAACTTTATGTGTAAGGTAGGCTTTTCCATTTGTATTATCCAGTGACTATTGATTGACTCTGTTACTAAAGTTTCTTAGATGAAAACCAATAAAAATAGTGTAATCACCCCCACAAAGAATAGATAATTGCACTTTCTTAATTATTTTCCCATGTAGTGCTTAAATTCAGCCTTCTTAATTGGGCAGGCAGAAGTAATTTTAACTCTTAGTTTCTAAGACATCATAAAATACTGCTTTGGTACTGATAGAGAAGAAAGGTATTTACATATGATTCTAGCAGATCAACAAATACTTTTGTTGTATGGAATTCTATAAATACAAGTCCAAAACTATTTTTTTTAATTTGAGCAGTTTATGCTTCAGTGTATTTCAAAGCTTTCATTCAAAATGAGTGCTGCATTCAGATGTTGCTGACACAACATGGTAGACTCCCATCTATCCAGATTAATCTATCAAAATAAGATTTTAGTAATGCTTTTCCTACCAAATGCCGAAAGCAGCACTAAACAATCTGGGTATCTCCCAAAAATACCCCACAAAAACCAACAATTCCTTTAAAAACATTAAGAAAACCATTCACATGGTGTATGATGAAAAGTTACAATTGCTGTTTTTATTTCAGTTACATTCTAAAGGCCCCTTATTCACAAAATACGATCGCTTAACAACTTTGAGACAATTAGCAGTCTCAGGGTCCTCTTATTCAACTTCCCTACCTTTGTCTTATTTCAGGTTTCTGAAATACCATCTAGATGTCACTCCAAAAAGCACATTATAAATGTTGACAGCTTGCATGCTCACCTCATCATGGTCAATGTCAGCATCTCCCGTAATGACAATGCGTTTCTCAATTCTCGTTTCTGACACCCCACCTTTTACCATCTACAGATGGCACAAAAAGAGAAGAAAACATCTTGCAATTATTCCATTCTGCCACAAAGCACTCCTTTGGGTTGCACTGAAGAAAACAGATTTCTGTGACTGAGTTGCAATTAGTGGTAAATATTCTTGGTGCTAAATCACCCTTTCCTTTTTCAGTTACACAGTCACATTCCAGCAATTGCTAAACTTGGTAACAACCAGGCAACAGAGACTTCCTCCTGTTACTAGAGCCCAGGTTTGAACAGATCTAGATATGCAGACAAACTGGAATTCCAGCTTCTTCCACCTTATAAATCTGCCAATAAGGAAACTCCAGGAGTCTCTCTTTGATTTCAACCCATCTGTCATGGACCTTTTCTCAGTCTCTGAAGAATTCTATGCCATTAAATACAGAGACGATCCGGTTTTCAGCTCTGCTGTTCATGGACATTAGCGAGATATTTTCAACATATTTCACATTGTTGATGGAAAAAATATTGGTTCCTCATTTCTTATTCTAATGATTAAAACATTTTAACTTCTAGAAAAATTCTCACAGAAATATCATTATATACTGCTTTTTTTTTTTTTTAAACAGTCTGTATATGGGTAGTGAACTACTACTTAAGATACACTGAACATATTAGAGGAAGAGGGTTGTCAAACATCGGAACAGGCTGCCCAGGGAAGTGGTTGAGTCACTGTCCCTGGAGGGATTGAAAAGATGTGTAAATGTGGTGCACAGGGACATGGTTTAGTGGTGGACTTGGCAGTGCTGGGTTAACAGTTGGACTTGATGAGCTTAGAAGTCTTTTCCAACCAAAGCAAATCTATTATTCTAAGATCCAAGATGATTATATTAAGAACGCAATTAGAATATGAAAACTATTTTGGCAGGTCCCTTTATCAGTAATGAATAGTTTGGGGTGTAAAATAGAAAGTTGGTTCAGAAAATTCACACAGTGTCTTGTATCAACGATTAGCAGTCTGTATGAAAGACAAGGATCTGCTGCATTGTGGTAATCTCAGTAATTTTCTAGTAGAAGACAAGACAAACCATTTCATTTAATTATTACTTCGGAAAAGCAGCATTAGTTAACATCTGAACTTGACAAATAAATCTCCATTTCTTTTTTCCCCTCATCTAGCTGTGTGGTAGCACAATTTATTGAAAAAAGACTTTTTTGTAACATGGTGGTGACTCAGCAGCTTCAAAAGGGAGCAGGAGACTGAAAAGGACCTTGCTGACTAGTCTGTATAAGAAAAATACATATTTTAAATTCTGGGCTTGCTTATTTTCATGTGGCTTTTATCAGAAAACTTTCTAACCTTATCCTTCTGCTGTTATTCTGTGAATACAACTTTCAATCTTCAGAATATTTCAGTCTTAAGAATATATATATATAGAATATATATCCAGTGAGCAGTGATTTATTATTCCGCTATGTGATGATGTGAAACTTCTTGTCTTGGGGGAAGAAAAACCCAAACTCACACCTTATGCTTCTCTCTTCCCTTTTGCTTCACCCTAAGCAATGCTTTCTGTAATTTTCTTGGAAAACTATTTAAAGAGTTCAAAGACAAGAGTTCAAAACAGTGTTGCTGTGGCATGCCTAAAATTTTATAAATATTTACATAAATGAATAATAACTATCATCATAATAATCACACTTTCATAATTCTAACATACACAAGACTGAAACAGATGTGATGTCCTGTTAACACTGAGTTTTCCTTTCCTTTTCAAGCATGGAATGCAGAGCACCTAACTCAACACCAAGATATACTTGCCAAGTAATCTAGTAGTACGATCTGTTTTTAAATATGCTCTAAACCCAGAAGCAAAACGATCATCAATACTAAGGCTGAAAAAACATTATTTCAGGTCATCCTTATAACGGATGCCATAAGAGGGGCTCCTGTGGACCTCAGACAAATCAGTTACACTAAGAGAGATTCTGCAAGGTATCAGTGAGCGATGACAGGACTAAAGCTTTAAAAAATTAGGTACATACTCATTTGTCAAACACAGAAATAAGACTTCTGTGAAGTACTAAAAAACTACCCTTTCCTTGTCCTGTTCCCAGATATTCCTGCTTATACAGTAGGACTTCTCTTTTCAAAAATCTGGCTACAGAAATGTAACTCTCACACATGCCTGGAATGAACTCAATCCATTTCAAGTCAGCTTTCTTTAATAAATTAGCAGGTATATGAGAAATTTCACTTCATGAGACTTCATTTTGAGGGTCTGTGGGGTTTTTTTAGTTCAGAGACACATTATTACATTTTACCTTTGTGATATGTGTAGTTGTAGTAGTAGAAATTGACTCCGATGTAATTGTCTGTGCACTCAGCAACACACCAGCATCACCACCTGGACTGCCATCAAACTGTAAGTAAAAAAAAAAAATAGTGCTTTTGTATTTTGACACTTAAAAGCTTTGTTTACACAGGAGAAAAGGTTGGTTTTCTTACTAAACACACTTTTAAGTTCAGTTAGAACTGAAATCTAAAGAGAAGCCATGAAAGTTTACCAAGTCATGTAAGACTGTCGTTATACTTCACTCTTGTGGAATGTTTATGATCAAAATTACAAGTTCCTTTCGGAAGCAATGAGATATTTTAATCAAGTTTCCAAAACTAAATCTGATTTATACATTTGCAGACAGCAACTAAGGCCTTATATAGAAAAACTCCAACACTTAGAACTTCAGAGGTAATGATGCTTTGCCTACACACATTTCACTTACCTAACTAATAGCCAAAGTATACTCTTACTTGCTAGAAAAAAGTATAGGGTTTTGAAAAGAATTTTTTGGACATTCTCTATTTTGATTTACAAGTAAGTGGAATAAAAAACAGCTTGCAAACAATACAATAACCCAGCCACCACCATACCTGTGGAGATTCATATGTGATAGTTTTAGTTTCTGTTTGAACAATTGGAACTTCTTTAGTGGAGATTTCAGTTCTCTGTGTGCCATCTGAAATGGTTACCATCTCGGTTTTCACTACTGGAGGCTGTGGTGCAAGAAATAACCCATCAGTTGAAAAGACAGAAGAAGGTTTGTAAAGTGGACCAAGCAAACACAAGCAAGAACTCAAGAAAAGCGTAATTGTAAGATAAATATTTGTCTGCTTTCCCAATCAAAAAGCGTGCAATAAATAAGTGAAATGAAGAGTAATACACCAGCCCAATAATATCTACAGAACATAGTAGGAAAATTTAAGCTCCTAATAACCTTGCCAAAGTTCTGTGTTCCAGTCAGCAGAACATATCACAGAGGGCAACTGTTAAATACCAGTTTTTTATTAAAAAAAAAATAAATCTTAGTTTGCATAAAGAAGCTAATGGCTAGCTCAGATGGACAAGCTCCATATTAGAATTAATCTGGGGAAATACCTATCATCACTCGAATTGCCAACAAGGACTAGAAATTCCAAGAAAATTAGGTAAAAGTTTAACTTTTTAGTATGTACTGCATCTGGACATGCACATGAGGGGGACTGCCAGGAAAAAAAAAAAAAAAAGAAAACCAAACAACTAACAAAAGCTTTTCTTTCCCTTGTACACACTTGCACACACAGCAGCCCTTTTCCCCTTCCGCCAGACTAGCTATGTTTTTAGGGAGTGTGGGTGCCTGCAACTTCTAAAGGTCTTATAAACTAATTTTTTCACATAATTAATCAGAACACCTGTGTATACAAAAGACAACAAAAGAAAAAAGCTAATTTGTTTGGATTTAAGTGCAAAGAAAAAAAATAAATTGTCACCATTACAAGAACAAGCAGGTACATAACTAAGAAAAAGGCCACCCAATTGTTGAAAAACTCAGCAGAAGATCATGCCAACTTTAGAGAGATGAATCCCTGTGTTTAATTTTTTCCCTGTTTCTTTATGAAGTCTGCCCAGTAATGAACCCTTCAACCTTGTTTGGCTTAAAACAACTGATTGGGACTGGAACCCCTGCATGCGGCCCTAAATATCTACTGCACTAGAAGACTTCGTAGTAAGATTGTAGTGTGTGCCTCATCCCTTTACAATGCAGTGCTTTCACCTATGCAATTTCTAGCCTATAAATTTATAACATTTTTTAAAAAGGGGAAAAAAAAAGTGCAACAAAAGCGATGAATAACAAGGGGGGGGGGAAAGGAACAAAAAATTGTGATGAGTGTTTTCTAATTTCAATTGGCAATAGTTTTCCAATCACAGTTACATGTCATGGACGTCAAAAACAATTGACAAGTAGACAAGACAAGACTTAAAACATTGGAAACATGTAAATAATAAATATACTTTATGTACGTGCATATAAAATTAAGGGCAGATAAAAAGGAGATGTCACTCTTCGGAAGGTTTGCCTTACTGGTGATTCTCACTCAGTTCTAGCAAAAAGTCAGAAACCATAATTGAAGGAGACAGAATTTCACTGCTCATCAATGGTTTCCCCTTCCAAATGATCTGAAACTTGTTGGATGCCTGAAGAGCTGGAGGAATAGGAGAAGAAGAAAGGCAGGTATATTTCCACCCCAAGAAATATCTCTGCTTAATCTAGTTGTCAAACTGCTCTACCATTTACCTCAGAACAACAAATTATTTGTGGTGCAACATCAATGTCAACATGAGACACATCTCCATTGAGTCTGAGCTGTTCTTCCTCTTTTTCTTCACCTACATCCTGCTTAATTTCCTCTGACAAATTCTTCTCTTCTGTTGCTATGGTAACTGCATTTTCCTGGACCAAATCTTCAGCTTCGACTTGTGTGTGCTCAACTGGTACATTTATTTTACTGCCTTCTGGCATGGCTTCCACAGGTTGCCTTTTTTCTTCACATTCTTTCCTTTTCACATCTTCCTCTTCTTCCTGTTCTTCCCTGATGACTTCCTCAATTGCCCTATGATGTGGCTGGTATTCTCCCACCTCTTCATCCTCACTCTCACTACTACTGCTGCTGCTGCTACTATCTGATGGCAATGATGAAGAGTCCTTTTTTGACAGGTGATCCACCTTACATGTTTCCCCAGCATCAGTGGCAACTTGCATTTTCCCTTTGTTGGTTTCGTCTACGACTAGTGTTTCTTCTATCCCAACCTCTGCCTGCTTCTTCTCCTCCACTATGTCCAGAGTCTCATGTGAACTCTGCACAAAAAACACGGATGAGGAAAAACAAAAGTAGAGTATATGAATAAATTAAAATGATGGAAACAAAATTAGCTGATGGCGGTTCATGTCATGTAGAAGACAAAAGATGATTGTGATGGTTAACTAAAAGAGGAAGGAAAGAAAGGATGAAGATGGATTGGAAAAGTTAGAGCCAAATTTAACTACAGAAAAAGCAGTAGAACCTTATCAGCATCGCTGACTCCAGTACAAGGCCCTTCTGCTCTGGCAGCATGTCTCTGTGAAACAAAAAGCAATCAGAGGACAAAAATCAGTGCGTAACCCTTTTCAACAGTGCAACATCTTCCAAGCAAGCTTTAAGAACATATATACACAATTCTAGACAGATACTGTGTAGTGACTGCAAGACTCACATAGAACTATGCTCCCCTCCTTCCACTTCACTGAAATATTACATTCAAAAGCAGGACATTATTAATTGGGGTAAGAATTTAATTATGTCAGACTGAAAACAAAAGCATGAATGCACTGGCCTGTCATGTTACTGAGGCAGTTATTTCTCTCAGTTAAATCAGGAATTAAGAATAAATAATATTAAGGGAAAGTAAAAAAAACCCACTATTTAGCTTTCTACTATCAGTTTATCATAATACAAAAAAAAAAAAAAAAACTATTGTAAGATTATATTAGTTGTTAATCTTTAGTTTGTTACTTCATGAAACTTCAGCGGTAACAAGAAAGGGACCGATCAGGGTGGTATGATGTCAGAATAGCAATATATGATTACCAAGATGATCTCATTAGGATTCAGTTTGGAGGCAAAATGATGAGATTAGAGCAGTTAGATTAGTATTTGTTCCGTTACAAAATGATCTGAGATGGATATCCCAGAAAGCCCACTGTAAATTATGTATTTGGTAGTTTTTTTGATCTAATGTATTTTTAGTGAATGGTTTGCAGCCAAATTCGAGGTCAAATGGTAAGAACACAAAAATCAACACATCATCTGTGACTTAATCCAAGCTTTTATTGCTGTTTACCAAGCAAAGCACCTACGAAGTGTAAGTCAGCATTCCTGGTGAAGCTTAAACAAGCACCAATTAATGCTTCCTGAGTGATGCAAGTACATAACTAAGCTCTCTAGCTGGATTTTTCTCCCCTCTAACACAAGCGACCAGCTTGCCGGCTCAGACACATGACAAGCAAGCTGCCGGCCACCTTCCCGGCATTTGTGAGTGACCCCCGGCCGGGCAGCACCCCCACCATCCCCGTCCCGCCGCCGGCAGTGAGACGGGGGGGGGGGGTGTTTGGGGAGGGGGAAGCACCTGTGGGGGCGGCGCGGCGCCGGCGGCGGTCTCCTCCCCCGCAGCGCCCTCTGCTGGCCCCGGGCTGGCGGCGGCGCAGGGCGCTGTGGCGCTAGAGCCAAAGCCCACCTTACTAAATAAAATGGACGTTATCTCCTCTTCTAGGCTCTAGACGAGTTGGGAAAGGGAAAGGACAGAATTAAACAATGACGGACGCAGCGGCAGCGACCTACAAAGGAAAGGTTCGGCAAGAGAGAGACGTGAGAAAGAGAAGGACTCGGCGGGGAGAATGCTGCAGGAGCAGGGGGCAGGCACGGCCTCTCAGGGGGAAAGAGAAGGGACAGGACAAAAAAAACTGCTGTCACCGCAACACACAGTCGTTCTCTTAACGCTGCATCACCATGCACATCACACGACAGAAAGTAAAGACATTAACATTTCCACGGATTTTCCAAACAGAATAGTTTACTTGGGCAGTAATGAAGTGTTCTCTATGGGATGTTTCCCTTTTAAAATTCAATTTTAACATCATCTAATGCCTAATGGGCTCAGAGCACCAGGGTACAGAGTCAAATATATTTGCTTTCAACAATACATACCCACAATGCTGTAACAAGTTTTTCTTCATAATAGATGTTATATATATGTTTTCCAAATGCTTAAATAACCTAAAGCATCTATTTTCAAAAAGCATTTCCCATTCTAGTGGGAAAACTAATTTTATTAAAAAATATGTAAAAGCACACGTTGCTTTAAAGCATAATTAGGTTCATAGTCTGGTCTGTAAATCTATATGATAAAGTAAATATTAAAAACTCATGTGGGTACAAGCCTCTAAAAAGGCTAAATGTTGTTATTCCTATTTCCCTTCCATGAACTCTTGCATTTATAGTTAGACGTAAAAATAGGTAAAGAGCCAATAATGTAACAAACATCTAACATGGACATAACACACATTTGGACAACAGTCAGTAAGATACATTTCTGTCTTAGAAAAAGGTACCACAGAGAATCAGTGCAGAAGCAGATGCCAGGGGAAAGCCAAGGTGCCATGCAGAGAGTTGCAGTCCCCATGGACTCGCTGTGTGAGCAGCAATGTAGAATCTGAACTGACATTAAGTTACACCACACTACTGTGCATATACTACAACACATATGGCATGCAGAAAAACAGAGAGGGAAAAGAAAAAGAGCCCCTGTATTTTTTTTCCCTACAATAAAATGTAAAGTATATTTCAAAGGTGGCTAAGAAAATTTAATGTGAATACAAGTTATTGAATCTGGCCTCATGCAACATCCAATACCCATCAGGGCAATGTGTTCCTCACCCCCCAACTTTCTTTCCCTAGTTTACCACAGCCATTAAATGTTAATCTATCAAGAAATTACATCAAAAGGCAAAAATGTTCATGATACTCCTTCTACCATTTTCTGGCACCACGTTTTCTAACAACTGAAAGCAGTAAAAAAGAAAAGGGGGGGAGGGGCCTGAATTCTTAATATTTTGTGCCTCCCACTCTCTCCCCACATATTTATATAATTAGAGACAGGCACATACCACTAATGTTTTTGCATTTTACCACTTTCAAATATTTGGGTCTTCTATTTTTTTAAAAGGAAAAGCCCAATCACATAATTTGCTTAATAATGTAACCCCCTGTTGCTTGATGAGGCATTTAATGGAAATTACTAAATGTATAGACAGAATTGGTATGATTCATCAAATTCCTGTAGTTACAATAATGTATAAGCCTGTGAAAATGTTTAAATTCCTGGCAAATTCCTTCTAGTACATAGTCATATACATTAATATGAAATACTGTTCACAAGCAGGCGGGCAGGGAGTGGATTAATAAAACAAAATATTATGGGTATCGATAACATAACATTTCACATATTATTTGTGACACATATATCAATGTGTCACAATTTCTGTTATAATTAAGTCACAGATGCTGTGCATTTGTGGAAGTATGGTGATACAGAAGTACTTTGGCACAAACAAGATGCACCCAAAATAACATTTCTCATACACAGAAAAATACTTATTTGCAAGTATTTTCAATGGAGCAAAAGGAAGAAAAGAAAGAATATAAGCAGTGGTGTCCCTGCTTTATTCTCATCTATTGTCCAACTATCCTAAAGATCAGGCAAGGAAAAATGCAGTCCAGCAATAGGACTGAGTAATGTATTAATCTACTGATACCAGCAAGTTTATAAATTCGGGGTAATAAAACACCTGAACACAAACTTCTCTACATCCATCAACAAATACTTCAAGATGGAAATATATAAATATGAGGTTTGGAAAACGGTATATGTTACTGAAACAGGGCTGACAACTTTAAATTAACCTTTCATCCCAATTCCTAGGTGGTGGAAATAGTCAAAAAGTGATATAAAAAAGCAACATCACAATTGCTACCTGTTATCACTATCGCACCGCTAGTAGTCCCACCACTTACACAGTGCTTTTCATTGCATAGATTATGCTAAACCAGCTTATAGGGAAGAAAACTTCCCTCATTTCCTGAATGAAAAAAGAGGTACGGAAACATGGAGAAACTCAGAACCAGGTTGCCTTTGAAATTTAACTGCTTCTACAGCATTACTGATTTGAATGATTACGTAGTGAACACAGAAAACAAAGTTCGTGTGAAGTGCCAAATAACTGTCAAACTATTATTTCCTACTGGACTAGAAACATGTTTTGCTGTCATCCTACTCATGTAAAATACTTAGTTTTCCAGTGAAAAATTTGTTTTCTTTTCAAATGGTAGCCATTCACAGCTAGATTGGTGTTCAAGCAGAATGTTGCTGGCATTCATATGTGTGTATGTATACACACAAACAGATCTGGTTTACAGCTCAACCATCTCCTTTCAGTACTGGCTTAAAAAAAAAAATCTCCATCAGGGAAAAAAAAAGAAAAAGAAAGAAGTGCCAAAGCTAGCCCACAGATACAGCAAAAAGGCAGTAGGTTTCAGGGCAGCCACCTTATCAGTTTCCTCTGGTTTTGCTCCAGCAATCCATGGCATTGCAGTCCACTGCTTCTCCTTCCCAGGCAGCGTTTTCACTTGGAAAATGTGGTCTCCTTTTTTCTATTTGGTTTTCATTTTATAAAACCAGTGTAAATCAACAAGCAATGACACAGACACACACTATACATAAACACAAAACCAAACCATCTGAAAGTGACAGAACATACTAAAGGAAGAAAAAAAAGAAACCTATTATAAAGATAAAAAAATTTGGTGGGGCCTCAACTTCAACACAAAAAATCAACACAGAAAATACACACAACCACATAATAAAGTTAAACTTTTACACTGATGCCTATTTTAACTGAAAAGATATTTATAGATCTTCAATGAACCAATGTCTTGTGGACATTTGAAAATTTGACCAACATTTGTATCTATGCATAAACCACTATGTATAGAAATAGGTACTACTCAGAAATTTGAGGAATAATTTCTTAGCAGTAACCATAAATAAACAAAGTAGTTATTAAAGAAGTGATCCATACAGTCGATGACTGTTTATCTGTATGCACATACATTTCAGACTGCTTAAGTATCTTATTGAAACAATGTCCTATAAACGAAAATAATTAGGTAGCATCAAGCAAGCTTAATTGAAAGCCTGCCTCTCAGAGGACTGAAGAGAATACTTCAGAATTTAATGGGATAGGACAGCAATACATTTAAGGAGGGGAAGGGTAAGGACAATGGTGAAAGAAAGGGATAACAACAGAAGATAAATTGTTTGCTTTTGAAGACTGATTTGCTCTTCTCTATAAAACAAGTAGCAAATAACTCCTCATAAAACTAAAAAGTTCCACAACAGGAAGATAAATTTATTTGGGTAGTTTTCTTGCCATAAGCATTCAGGATGGTATTTGTAGAAAATTGTTCTGCAACTTTTGTTCTAAGGTTCAATCAGGAAGGAGGTACAGAGAAAAAGTAGATAAATTCATTTTACAGACTTTGGAGATTAAGGCAAGTAAATTTTAACAACTACATTAATTATGTCCTGAAGAAGTCAACACTGTAAATTAACTGATCGTGTAAGGTCCTTCTGGAACAACACACAGGCCGTGCATGTGTTTATGCACAAGCTCTCTATGCAGAACTAAAGAGAGGGCAAAGAAGGAAAAAGTTCTACCATCACTGAAGTTACCTCCATCAATCCAAGTAAATCAGAGTGAAATTTAAGCTGTCCTTAACACACAGAAAAACACTGCCATTGTCTCGATTTTTTTTACAGTTATTCCGATTCAGTTCTTGTAGAAGAAATAAATTCCACACATTATTGAAAGTCAGGTCCAATGGTGAGTGGTAAACAGTTAATGCATACTGAGTACAAACAGATACTACATTAGCCAAGAAAGCGTTAACTACAGGACAAGATGCATTTACTATACTACATACAGGGTTGTATGGAAACGCGTGCGGACAAGTGTCTGCAGTGACATACCCCTTGTGTCTGGAGGGACAGAGGTGTGATACGCCGCTTTTCCCACTCATTTGGGCGTGGTTCAGGTGTGGATTCCATGAAATTGCGCTTGAGCTCACTAATGCTAGCCTGGTGTTTCAGTAAGTCGTCCTGGGTCTTATCCAGGTCCTAGCAACCCACAACGTAGAACAAAGTAGGACAAAACACGACAACAAAAGCAAACTTAACTGGAAAAAAAAAAAAAAAGAAAAAAAAAGAAACAAAACCAAGGAAAGTGCCTTGTGTCTGAAGAGCTATTCTTCTTTGGAGTGCCTTAAAGTAACAAAGTTCAAGACTATAAGGCAACTAAGATTTTTGGTTTGTTTCTGTAATGAAGGGCCACTTGTACCGTGTTTCTTCCATATTTTAAGGCAAAGAAAAAATAATGCTGTGCGTGGTTATTTAAAAGAGGCCTATTTTCATCCAAAACATGACCCTTAGCCCTATGAACAATAACAGTTTCCAGTAGTTGATTGCTTTCATCTAAAATTTGTAAGCACAGAAGTAAGAGTTTTGGGATACTGCAGAACTAACATGAATGAAGGCAGCCCTAAGAAAGATAGCCTAACCCAAGAAGCATTACTGAGATGTATCTTTCTTGATATTAAAAGATCCATAAAAAATATATACTTCTGTGAATACTACAGGGCAAAATATCCAAGCAACTAAGACTTGCTTAAACTTCAGAGGGACTACTCATTCTGCCTGTCATATAGGCTTAAACTGATTGGAAGAATCAGATTTAAACACTTGAAGCCTGGTATCTTCCAATTCCACATTTAAGAACTAGACAGCAGACACAGCCCTCAAGGGGGGATAACTTTTGTGCACATCAATACCAAAGATGTTCTCTCTAAATTGTACCTACATAGGCAAGTGCCAAAGAGTCACCACAGGGTGAATATCAAATTAGATTTTACGATGACCCATTGAGGCCAAGCTGCAGCACCTTGGATCAAGTAACTACAAGCTAGTCTTTCACTCTATACCAGACATAAGGATCAGAAGTTATAACTGTTTTAGTAAGCAGATGAAAATCTATCTGCTTATTCCTCTTGCAAAGTCATTATCCTTTAAATACAATGCTGGACTTGTAAAAGCAGATTTCTCTCTGCTTCCATAAATTGTCCTCCTTCCAGCATGCCAGATCTTGAGTAAAGCCTTGGTTGGTTATGCATCCTCTAATACAAGAATATTTTTTCAGTATACTGTGGTGAAATTCAAGTAAAAGCCTCAGATCCATTTTTAGTACAGAAGACTGAAGTTTAAAATGGAGTAATATCAATTTAGACATAATTATAGGACAAGGGGTAATGGCTTTAGACTTGAAAAGGGTAGATTTAGGTTAGACATTAGGAAGAAATTCTTCATTATGAGGGTGGCAAGACATTAGAACAGGTTGCCCAGGGAAGTTGTGGATGCTCTGTCCCTGGAAGTGTTCAAGGCTAGGTTGGATGGGGCTTTCAGTAACCTGATGTAGTGGGAGGTGTCTCTGTGCATGCAGAGGGGTTGAACTAGATGATCTTTCAGATCCCTTCCAGCCCAAACCATTCTATGATTCACAATTCTGAAAACATTTTGAAATTTTACTTCAACATTTTGTTAGGATTTTTATAGTAAATGCCCATAATGCAAAGTCTTAAATCACAAAAAATCCAAACCTAATACAAAGTCATTAAGTTTCTAATTTCTTTTCACTGTCATATTCAGCCCCAGTAGCAGTTGGTGCTACACATCTGTTTCCTAACTCTGCAAATATTCACAGATGCACTTGGAACACTAAGAGCCTCTCCCTTCTGGCAACTCAGTAGGTTCATATTGTCACAGGACCAGTGCTTCACTTTTGATCTAGGACTAACAACTGAGACATTAAATATGTCCACCTAAATATGTATTTTCTGGGTGAAGTTAAACCTTATGCCAAAGACATTCCATTACACAACTGAAGCACGTAATAATCACATCATAATTTTAAAACCCATCTTGGTTTGACACAAGGCACGTTTCTTGGACTTGATCAAAGCACAGTTACACAATGCACAGTTTCAGTGCTTTAGTAAGTTATACACAAGCAAAGTTTCAATAGTGATCAGAAGCTGCAAAAAGCCAAAAAACGTATTAGTTGGGTTACTGCGATCCATGTACCTCCTTATTACTGAACAAAACCAATACTTTTTTAGAAGACAGTTTTTGTGACAAAGGGAATTATTTATAGCCCCATCTGGATGAATAAAGACATCAGTAGCATTTTCTAAAATTTCTTCAGTTTCTAGTTTATGTTATTAAACACAATTTAAATGACATTGATTATAACTACAGACAGTAGTTAATAATCCAGATTAAAAGACTATACAGAATTCTTATAATAAAAATATTTACTTCAGTGAGAATGCACTACACATAAACATAATGTTCAAAGCTCTTTGTTGTTGCTCATCTTCAATGAAAACCATCCTTTAGGAAGCAAGAATTACTTCCATTTGAAAAGTGAAAAAATGAGGCAAAGATTTCAGAAGTGTATCTAAACATTCCCTTTGAAAATCCGATCCTTGCAAACATTTCTCAAAGCTCCTAAAAATCAAGCGCCAGAACCAGAATCAGGTTTTCCATACTTCTATCACTACTTGTGCCTTAGTAACTCCATTTATTCAGATAATGTATTTGATAAAGGTTGATTAAACAAGTGAAAACTAGAAACCCTGCTCAACAGAAGACACATACATTGAGGATCAATGTATAAAAATCCCATTTAGGATCATGAATTGGGTCTATGCATTTGCTTTATCTAAATAGGGCTATTATTCCCAGTTGCCACCTTGAAAACATCTAGCAAAAACATATAAAATGTATATTCAACATTCTAGCTGAGGGTGCTTTTTTTTGTCTGGGTTTTTTTGGTGGTTTGGGGTTGGTTTGTTTTGCATTTTTTTAAAACCTTAAATTCAGAAACTAGAATTATAACATGCAACTCTTCCAAGCTGTTTTTCCCAACATGCACTTCATGCACTGTGTCCGTCACAGCCTGCAAGTGACCTCCCATCCCATGCAGCCTGGCAGCCCGTGAGAAGGGAAAGTGTTTCTGTATTATATACAAACCTCCAACATTAAATTGCTATGTCTGACATAAATATTTTCCCCGTCTACTCTCAAGGAATTGCTCTGTGAAATTAAGCCACATGAAAAAAAAAAAAAAAGAAAATAAAAAAAATTCAAAACAAACATAAATGTACGAGCAATGAAAAAAAGACCCTTAGAATCAGACAGTTAAATAAAGGAAATAAAATGGTATGGTGAAAAGGCACTATTCAGATTAAATCCATAGGAGGTTTAGGGTGCTAACAAGGCAGGCAGCTACAGCTAGATTTAATTGTAAAAAAACAACCATGCACCTTCTGCTGTGCTTCCTCCTCTTCAGATTCCACCTATGTGAGCACGTGGCAAATTATCAAGAAAAGGAACCGTTAACATCTGCTTACAGAATAGCACAGAGGCTTCATCTCTTCACAACTGCTGCAAAGCATGCTGTATTTACAGACCTTTACTGTTTCGGCCCCAGATGTTGTTGAAATTACTAAGCGACTTTGGTCTTCCTTCACCTACATTGTCGTAGAATGGCTGAAGTAATATTTGGCATAAGTGGCATGAAAAATGGAAGTTTCACACTATGTCCCTTTCTTGCTGTACTTTTCAGTGCTTTTCCAGGTGGAAATTTAAGGATGAGTAAAGAAAAAAAATGATGTGCATAATTTCTATGGTAAGTGCCTTAAACTCTGCAACAAGTTGATGGGAAAATGGAATATAATGCACGAGTTATTTTGGTAAGAGAGTCTAGGATTCAAGGCGAACACCTAAATACTGTATTTACAAAATGCCTTAATTATTTCAAGAATTTTGCTCTCTTGGGATGAGTTATTTGCACCTCACCCCCCTGTTCACGTGTATATATTCTTCCTTAAACTGCAGTGCACTCTGTTGGAAGTGATATCTCATCTTCATATCTTACCGATAAGTATTCTTTTAAAAGCAAAGCACATCCCAGTCTTTCCACAGGCAAAAATATCAACTGCTAGTCTTAGGAAAAGCATTTAGAAGTCAACACTGTGCAAGTACAAAAATTTGAAGAGGGGTTTACTTATTGCACATACCGTTGCATTGTAGAGTCTGTGTGAATGTACACAATATGGTACACACTACATTTTTATTAATTTCTCGCTTATCTGAGGTTCTATTTTCTGCAACTTTAGGCTACAAATGATGGATTGAATTAGGTCACAGAAAAATTGTGAAAGGCTTTAAAGTAATGTTTTTCATTATTTTCAACTTAGATCAGTGGTTTTAAGGACCTTGCGTTGTATTTACCATGTTTCTGCTATGTACATTGTATTGATCTAAATCAGTTGAACAAACTTTGTTAAATAATACTGAACAGGCCCTCCCCTCTTTTTTATTATGTAATATTTGGCTTCACGTTTCCTTTGAAGATCAAAATAAACCCTTTTTTCCATAGCAGCATTGCTGTAACATGCACAGCAGACCTAAGCAAAAGGAGGCATTTTGTCAACCACTCCAGATGATCAGAGCAACATATTAGTGTGACTGAGGCTTCTGTGTAGTAATTTTAATTGGGTATTTCAAAGAATGTTCAGACTCCAGTGATTTAAGTCTGACACAACCTGCAATTGCAGCTAATGAAGGAAATCAGTCTCCACCTTAACTGCTGCTAGAGATAAATGAAAGCACTTGGTGAAAAAAAAAAAACAGTGCCTTCAACAGACACAACTTTGCACACACCCTTGGAGAGCAGAAACATCTGAAATATGGAATAACAAAAAAGCTGATTTTAAAGCAATCACAATTTTCTGAATTCAGCTTTTAGGAAATTTACCTTTCAAATCTAAACACAACTTTGGAGACGTGAATTCCAGTCAATGCACACAAGAGACATGCATTTTAACACCAACTGATAGTGCAAGTAGCACGAATTGCAAATAGTATCAAGTAACAATATATCTATTATTACACAGCACTTTCAGTATTCAGATTTATGTGCTTGTAAACATTTTCTACTACAAGGCAACTCTACCTGCAGCTCCGTATCTGTGGAATCTAATGAAATTTTACATGCTGTAGAAATTCAGGCAGAAAAACCACCAGCTATCTATTGACTAAACATCTCTCAATAGCAATTTTTCACAAATGAGAAAAGTTAGAAAGATACAGGTATACGTGTGTATTTATATACACACAGGCATGTACATAGATATATTCCTATACTAGGAAGTGTGCAAAATTGAGCAAGCCTCCGGGAGAGCTAGCATAAAAGCTGTGTGCAAATGGCAACAATTAAGCAACAAAATTACACACCTCCTCTTCCTCTGCTTTGTCATTCATGTCATTGTCACTAAAGGAAGTTACCTTAGACTCCAGGTAGCAGAGGGACAGAGCTAGAGGAAGGGAAAATGTGAGTGAAAAAGGAATAGACTGGAAAGCAGACAGAAGCAGCACAAAGATAAGGAGAAAGGCAGGGATGAAGGAAGGAGAAGTAATAGGAATATAATGCTGAAGACCAGGTGGTAGGAAAGAGATGCAAACATCAGGAAGGCTAGGAAAAGTAATATAACCATCATCATCAAGCAGCGAATGGAAACTAAAAGAAAAGTATCTGATAAAGCTGAATGAGACACACAACTCAGTGCTTTTGTAGTCGTTTGTATGGATTTTTCCCTCCACAGCAGGGGAGCCTCGACTAGCTAGGGGTCTCATAGATTCAAAGATATTATTTGGTAAAGCTATTTCAGATTTATTATGATCTTGTGTTTCTTCCATGGAATTGCACTCTGAGATGTCTGGGATGGTAAGGAGGGACTCCTCAAAGAAATCTTCCTCTGAAATATCTGAAAGCATGTCCATCTCGGGGACAGGTGCAAGGTTTGTGAGATGGGGTGACACAGAATGGATGGGTATTGATGGTGGGTGTACATGAGTGAGCTGAAGAAATAAATTCTGTGCACAGTGAAAAATGAAAGCACAACGAAATGCAAGTTTGAAGCCACAAGAAGAGGGGAAAAAAAAGAAATTATTCATTAGTGAAAATTTTTACTTAGAAGCAGGGATATCTCTACTAACGCAATAGAAGTGCCAAATAAAGATAGAAATCCCCTTATGGTTTGCTAACAGCTAACTTGTTTAGTTCTGTGGATTATGAAACGGAACCTATAACAAATGTTTTATTCTCAGGCTGTAAAGAACTGTGCACTTTTGAACTGTAATAGTTCCTTACAACAGATGGAAGCAGACAGACATTCAAAGCTTTGGCAGAAAGGTCAGGGGACAGTGCAGTACACGAAAGACAAGCTAGCACTTTGATTCTTGGGTATATAACCATTTCCTCTGAGACTTACAGAAAGCCAGAAAGCAAAGAAGTATCTGTGCTAGGGGGAAAGAAAGCTGTTCACAGAACTGACAAGTGTAACAAAACATTACTGAACAGCTTCCTGAAACTTCCCAAAACAATGCTTTTTTTTTTTTTCCTTATTTTGGTTAAAATATTGAAAGATACTGCCACGTTGAAAACAAGGGAATATCATCATTTTACTGAGTCCAAAGTCAAACCATAGAAATTTATTTTACCATTTTTTTCCCATAAATAAACTCTATGTATCCCTTTTTCCTAGGCTAATTAAAAATTATTTCAACTTGCCAGCAACCAAACAAAAAAAGAGCAACTGTTGACATTTGTTCCGTTCCTACACTTGAATGCAGTGGGAACACATGAACTACACAGAGAAACTCAGCAGTCCCCCTAGAAATCAAATGGGTAGTTAACTTGCAAAAATGTTTGAAATCAAATTTGCTTTTTAAATGTTTAAGTTCTGGAGAACTGCCAGAAAAATAAACTATCTCCAAGAGAGAAGAGCAGCAGATTTTAGCTGACACTTTGAAAGGAAATTTTTTACATAAAATCATACAAGTTCTAAATTTATTTTTTTTTACCTTTTTGACCCAGTAGCTCAAACAAACATGACAAGTAAATGGTTGTTTGCAACAGAAACAGATCAAACTACTCAATTTTTCACAGAAATCTACACCTCAGCCAACATACAAGTTTTTAAAGGATGAAATCATTCTGCAGTGGTTACTAAACCAATACTGTTACCTATGGTAATTAAATGCAGTCATAATATACTCAGCTTTGTAGAAGGTACATGACTGCGGATATACTAACAATCTTGTTTTAAAGTCTAAACAAACTCAGGAAGTTAATAAAACATTATTTACCTTTTGAAACATTTTTTTCAGTAACTCATGCAAGCTTACTGAGAATTCAAATTAAATTTATAGCAATAAAAGAAACCCTAGAGTAATGCCATTCAGAAGTATGTGTTATTTTTTGCTTACATTAAGTTAAACCTACAGAAAGCACTTTATAAATGTCCTTTAATATTTTAATTTGGTGTTCTGTACGATGCTCAGAAGTGCTAGGCACTAATAACCACAAACAGACACACACCACATGAACAAATAATTTTGGTGTGAAAGTCAGCCATACCTTTCCATCCTGAGTCAATTCTAATTGTGGAGTCTTGACTGGGCTTCCATCTTCTTCTCCATCACCTTTTAACTTGGCCTGACCAGCAGCTTCAATGTCAATGATTTTAACTCCAGCAGCCTGTCCTCCAGTAGAAGGGAAGTCTCTTAGCAGACTTTGGTCTGAGATACCCATGGGAGCTATTAGAGAACAAAATAGCTTTGGTTAATTGGGGTAAGTTGGAACATTCTGTTTTCAAGACTTCATAACAAAGTGATCTAGTGGTGATGTCAGCAATGAGCAATACAGGCTGGTTACTGAGTGATACAGTATTTTTCAGTTTCTTGGCTTAGCAAAAAGTCTATGGTTCTCATTGCACTGATATGAACAGTAATGTAACCTTGTCATATAATGGGCACTTACAGAGAAAAAAAGTCGCAATATCAGATAGGTATTTAATTATCAAGTCTTGGAAGGCAAACTGCAGGTACTGATCTTATGCTTTTATAAATCACCATGACAAAACAGGGAAAAAGGTAAAAGTGTTTTGTGGAAATTCACTATTTTGAGAGGGCTGTTGTAATGAAATACAGACAGCAATGCATATAACTGTCACACTGTTTTTATTCTGGAACCTTATTAAAATTTGTGCTGCAGAAACAACAGCTCAGTGAAAGTAAGACTTTTCCTCCCTATGTGCTTGCAAACAATAAAAGGGAGAAATACTGAACACGAACACTTGAATATAATCAAAGTACAAGAGAGTGAAAGGTCTAAAATTAGTTTTTTCTCTAATTTCATTTAGCATAATAGGGTTAATAAGCAGGATGGCTTTTTCTTTTTTTTTTTTAAATCAGGATGACTGGTTCAGTCAAAATAGTAGTGATAAAATATAGGAGAATTCATTAAATTGAGCAGCTTTTATAAACAAAACTTTGACATCATTTTAATTCATTTAGCAATCTTCTGCAATACCGCCATATACCTTGACTTTACAAAGCCAAATGCAGAAAGTTGAGAGGAACTGGTGTTCCTTGGAGTACATTTGAGGGATATCCTCTTTTAAAAACAGTCTCAGCTCCATATCAGAGACTCCTTTAAGCTGCTGAGAAGCCAAGACCAGCTAATAGCAAATGTAGCATTTGGGATGTTAGGCTTTCAGGGCCTCCCTAAGTAGTAAGTTCAGTAACTTAAGCTTCTGATCCATTCTTTCCACAAGCAACCTTTTTCAAACCAAGAATAATTTAGGTTGGAAGAACATCTAGAGGTAGCTAGTCCAACCCCCTGCTCTGTAGATCTAATTAGACCTACTCTGAACAGGGACTTGTCCAGTTGAGATTCGAGCATACCCAGTCTTTTTAAATAGAAGAATATTTTTTTATTTCTAACCATGTCTCAACTTGCAAGCACTCCACAGTGCCTTATGACTGGGCACCTCTGAGAAGAGCATGGCTTTGTCATCTCTATACCTTCTGTTCAGATAGCTGTAGACAACAACAAATCACTACAGCATTCTCTCTTTTAAAAGCTGCAGGACTGCAGTTCCCTCAGCCTCTCCTTACATATGATCTGCTCCCAGCCCTCTGGCCAGCTTGGTGACCTTTACTGTGCTCGCTGCAATACATCAATGCCCATCCTACACAGGGGAGCCCAAAGATAGACACGATACTCCAGATCCTGTCTTGACAAGGTACTGAATAGAGAGTAATAATAATTTCTTCTAATGTGCTGGCAATGCTCTGGCTTACACGGCCCAGGATACAGTTGGCCTTCTTTGCTGTAAGGGCACACTGTTGACTCATGTTCAGCTTGTACAGTGGGAGTCCCCACATCCTTTCTGCAGAGCTGCTTTTAGTGCAGTTGGTCCCCCCAGCATGTATTAGTGCATGGTGCTATTCCACCTCAGGTGCAGGGCTAAGCATTTGTTTTTGTGGAATTTCATAAAGGTTCCTTTCAGCCCATTTCTCCAGCATGCTGTGGTCACTCTAGTGAGGGAAAGGTGGGGGATGGAGCAAGAGTAAACTTTACAAGGGTGAGTATGCAAGCCTCGATATTTGGGAAGAACTGGACATGCCATTCACAAGGGAGAGGCAAAGTGCAAGTGCACCCTCTACAGAATTTCTCATTTCAAGTGTACATTCACAGTATGAAGCTACATCTGAACTACTGTCTGAAGAAAGAACAATATGAAGAAGTAGGCCCAGGTGAACCTCATAACGGTCTTGCATCTGGGCAACCAGAGACATCAATACAGGCTGGGGGAAGACATGCTAGAGAGCAGCCCTGTCGAAAAAGACCTGGGGATACTAGTGGATCAAAAGCTGGACATGAGCCACCAGTGTGCAACTGCAGCCCAGAAGGCCAACCACATCCTGGACTGCATCAAATGAAGTGTGGCCAGCAGACCGAGAGAGGTGATTCTGCCCCTCTACTCTGCCCTGGTGAAATCTCACTTGAAGTACTGTGTGCAGCTCTGGAGCCCCCAATACAAGAAGGATGTGGACCTGCTGAAGTGTGTCCAGAGGACGGCAATCAAAATGATCAAAGGACTGGAGCACCTCTCTTAAAAAGACAGGCTGAGGGAGTTGGGGTTTTTCAGTCTGGAGGAGACTCTGGAGCCACCTTATAGTGACCTTCCAATACCTGAAAGGAGCCTATAAGAAGGCTGGGGAAGACACGTTCACAAGCACATGTAATGATAGGACAAGGGGTAATGGTTTTAAGCTAGAGAAGAGTAGATTTAGGTTGGACATTAGGAAACAGTTCTTTAATATGAGGGTGGTGGATCACTGGAACAGGTTGCCTAGAGAGGTGGTGGAGGCCCCATCCCTGGAGACATTCAAGGTCAAGCTTGATGGGGCTCTAAGCAATATGTTCAAGTTGAAGATGTCCCTGCTTATTGTAGGGGGGTTGGACCAGATGACTTTCAGAGGTCCCTTCCAACCCAAGACATTCTATGATTCTATGAATATTTAAGATAGACTTTGAAAAACGATTTTTTTAAAAACTAGTTTAATAGTTTAAAACTATTATGGCCTGCAGATGGCAACATCAGCAAGATGCCTTAAATGCTGCCAGGAATAGCTGCTTTCATTTAAGATGAAACCAAAGATGACTAAATGGAAAAACGGAAAACTAACAGCAATGTTTCATCATGCTCAAAATTTTGACTGTGAAAGTGGAAGTTTGGGCCTTAACACACATGCATACACATCCATATTCTGGAGATGATGCACAAGGCTGATTATGAAATCTCCAAGAGTTGGGAAGAATTAAAAATCTTTCTAACCAAAACAAGTACAGGAACTAAACCAGACTCAGGCTGTAAAACTGATGTAGTGATGAGTTTTTTGCTTGCCACAGGGACTCATCACACACTACCAGTGCAAGCACTTTTGCCTTTTATTTTTGCTTTGGTTCTCAGAAGGTAAGACCTTCTAGGTTTCTCAAGCAAGTGTCACATTTTGCTCACTCGTCCCAGTACAGAAGAAGGAATATTTGCAGAAGTGAAAGACTTAAGATTCTTGGCAAAAACAAGATAAAGTTATCAGCTTATTGTAGGTGAACTCACATCGTTGTCGCTGTTCACTTTTATTCTAGTGAAGTTGTGCATGGCTGGATCTAAGTCAAGTTTCATGTCATTTTTCTGAAGAATTTTTCTACTTATTATTTCAGAAGTGATTTAGAGTGTAACATGTGCTTCTACATCTATCACAAATATTGCTGCTATACCTGCCTTTGGAAAGCATGCTTTTTTCCAATAAAGGAAACCAGAAGGTATTTCTGCTCAAAGAGACCAAACACCAGTAATGACAAAAAAAATAAGCAGCTATTCAAAAAACCTCAACCTAAAAATCGTTAACTAAACATGGAAGTATCTAATAAATATAATAGGAATATACTGAACAAAATGATAAAAACCTAGAAGAAACAACTTGTTTTTTCTATTTGGTGGAGCGACTGACATGCCAACCCAAAGCACAAAAGATACTGCTGACCAAACTATCCTAATTAACAGCATATAGTGCATGCCTACCACATAAAAGAGATATGAGTAGTGAACACAGATGGTACATGTCCAATATAGAATCCTCCATACCTTCACAGCAGTGCCATACAATTTAGACAGTGAGTTATCTTACTGTTTAGGCCACCTAAAACGGACAAGTAACCCAAGTGGCTACTCCTCACATCACCTATCAGAAACTGACATGCATACATTTGTCAATATACATTCTGGCCATCCACAAGGTCAGTGTTTTTGAATGTTGGTCAGTTCAGAGTGACAACATGCAATGGAATCATTACACTGAAGAAATAAACTTTCTTACCTCCATCAAGGCTTCTGGACACACGTTTGCTTGAAGTGCGCTCAAAGTGTGGAGCTGGTCTGTCTATGAGGTTGCTGGCCTGGCGTGTCTGTGCTTGTGTACGGCCACTGTAGCGGAACTTGGAACCCAGGGTCAGGAACTTTGCTTTCGGAGGCTGTTCTGGTGATACAAGTCTAAGAAGTAAATATATGAGGAAAATCAGTTTTAAAGGCTTCATTTTATGTATTTAATGAGGTATTTTAAAGTTACTGATGGTATTTCAACTTGAATTCACCATGCGTGGTTTGTGCCCTCCAAGAAAGGATTCTACCAGAAGCTCTGAGAAGTACTTGTAGAACAATGCACGTCATTATTTGCAGTTGAAGTGATGCTGAAAACCATCACATTTCCCACAGTATGACTAAGCATGTGAGATCCTTATCTTTTACTCTTATCTTGGTTAAACTGTATGTTTTGTAGAAAGCTGAGGCCATTATAGGCCCATGCAGTATACCTCTCAGATCTCTCTCCTCAAAATGTTGCTTATAGTAGAAACTATACATCTCACTTCCACTGTCTTTCCTATACTCCGAAGTACCAATACAGCAGCTGCTATTCCTCAAAGTAAGGGAATGGCATCACAAAGCTGCATAGAAGGCTGCATCAAGTGAAAAAAAGACTGAGATGGCTGACGAGTTGTGACCCAGCAGTAAGAAATTTAACAAGTCAGATTCAAACTCCATTTTCTTTAGAATGTCATTTCTAATTTATTTAGCTTGCTGGATATAAGGAGGGGAAACAAAGCATATCATGAAAAGGGTGAAAACCAGATTCTGTTTCAAGTACTACTAATGCTGAGTTCTGGTACGTTTGTACCTAAATGTTGGAGTCAATGGCAGAAAAGTCCAAGTAACAATGTAGCAGAATTTCCTGTGATGTGACAGGTCCTCTATACCTCCCTGAATTTCCTTCAGGATTAGGACTTCAAGCTCTTACTCATATAACCCTCATTGCTTTGTTTTTGAAATCTGAGCCATCAGCTTCAACACTGAGGGTACTATTTGTTCCAGTGCCATCCTTGCTGACAGGATAAAAAGTCATCACTGCAGGAACTATTCCCAGTCTCAGCTTCTCTAGAAAGGCCTTTGATGTTGATTCCTGGCTCAATGTAGTGCTGCAAGCACAGGCTCCCCCAGCATGGCAGTTCCCATGGTCTATTCTCCCTCTGTATAAAAACATCCGACTATTCCAGATCAAGCTTTTTGATTTGAGGATCTGCAAAGAAATAGAAGCTCACTGAACACTGCCTTCTTTCAAGCAGAGCCAGCAATTACTGTGCCCCTTGTACTTAGGATGGCACAGATGGGCAAGCAAGACTTAGAAGTATGCTGACTTTGTTCTCTTTTGAAGCATTTGCACAGGGAATACCTGTGTCGGTGGAATCCAATCCAACATGTTAAGACAGTATCCAGTGGTGGGTTCTGGAAACTGACAGTCTTTCTAAAGATATTTCAGCAAAACTGAAAAGAATTCAGATACTTTGCAAAAAGAACAGTGAGCTAGGTAGAAGGTTATCATTTTCCCTAAGAAAAGGTGTTTATGGCTTTGTCAGGGTACCAGCCAGAAGGATGCCTAAGATGCATGTGCATGCACCTGATCCCAATCTACACTAAGGCCACTTAAGTAATAAAATCACAAGTATCTGAAGCTTCACTTTCACTGCCTCTATAAAACAGCCTTATGCAATCTTTGTGACAACTTATTTCTCCACATTATTTCCAAGAGAGAGTGCATTATGCATTAAGAGGAAGAAAGCTAAGAGGGTTTTTCCGAGGTTCTTTTGGTTCTTTATTTTCCAGTCTTGGCAAGGCTACAGCACTAACTGCCTTTTTTATCCTCCATCCTGCTGAGATAAACTTTTAATCTTTTAATGTGGAAAAAACAAGAGATCTAATTACTTCCTGATTAAGGGCATTTGAATGGATTTTTTGTATTACAAGCTTAATTACATAAAATAACGAAAGATTATGCTTTTACCATTTTTAGACACTCTGGGGAGACACTGAAACAATCACAAAATTTTCAAATAAACCATCATAAAGCAGAATTATAAGCAGGTTTCTTCAGCCATTAGTTAAGATTCATAGCTGCAGAATAAGGTTACCTCAAAAGAGTAATGTATACACATAGTCTGACTGTATTTCTTGAAGTAGATTGTACTAGAATCCTGTAAAGCTGAGCTGATAGAAATGAATCTAATGCCTTTTGGTGGTCATTTTCAATGTAGTTAATTACAAATTTCTAGAAATAACTTTATATGCTGGCTGAATTTCCCATAAATTATAAGAAGATGGATCTTAATGTAATTATTTGAGAAAAACTGAAACATTGCAAAAGACAACACGAGGAATCACAAGGTTATATAGGGCATGGTAAGATACCTGGAAGCTAAAAATGTACGTCTAGATTAAACAATTTACTGTGGAGTCATAAACAAGCTTTACATATGCTCTGAAAGAGCTATGGTCTCTTCAGCTATGGCAATTGCTTTCTGATCTTTATCTTTGAAGAAAAATAGAGATGGATTTATTATACTGTTTTTAAATCAGGATGAGAAGTTGAGGATTTTCTGTCTGATGACATCAGTGGAATACATAGATTTTACAGAATGGTTGAAGTATTTGTTACATAATTCTTGTTATAATGTCATGCCTGGTTAGGAAAAGCCACTTCTGATTAGAATAAAATCCAATTATTTTCACTCTGTCAGAATTTCTCCAGTAAGATGATCTAATATGTATTAATGCACCTGATAACTTTTATATTTGCAAATGTTAGTTCTCAGTTTAGTATTTTTGACTTCTGTAGGATTTGTTTCCTCCCTATTCAGGTCCATTTTATTCCTATAAAATTAGGAAATACAGTTTCCCAGCAAAGCAAATCACGACATTAGTCATTTGCTTGCATCTTGTTTTGATTACTATTTGATTGCATCTACCTTGATATACAATTGTTTTTTTAAAATAAAAAGCAGGCTACTGAAGGAGAAAGCTTACCTTTTAGATACCCTAGTTACTGTGCTCATTTGAAGGAAATGCTGGTTCACTGCCAGTTCAATGCACAAGAGGTTCAACCTAAATCTGTGACTGCTATGCTGCATGGGGCACATGCACTCCCTCATGGAGTTTGTGCTTGTGGAGAACGGTCGGACCGTGACAGTGCTATTATAAATATCAAATCAAGATTTTTCAAATTCCTTCTCAATCGAGGAAATAGAAAGAGAATAAACTCTGTGGCCTATTGTTAAAGTGCTCATTTACAAATAGACCATAGTTTCATTGAACAATTCAGAACAGTATGACTATCAACTGATGGGGAAAAAATGCAGAGAAAATTATGGATCATGCCATAAACAAATACTAGTCTGCTTTTAAAGTGATCTTCTGTCCTTTAAAGGATGACTGGACTCAGCCCAGTTTATAAGTAAGGAAAAATTCAGTTGTAAACATTTACACTCAGCAGAACATTCTGAAAAGTGGAGTGAAGATTACTGTCAAGCCCTCAGAGCTTCTTGTGAAGGAGTACAGTGGCTTTCTAGATGGTCACTCTGAAGAGTCAAACTCTCAGCAGACGTCTTAAGTACAACCACTAGTCTAGTTCTATCCTGTTTAAATAAAGCAATTAACTGTACCGAGGCTTTCAGAACTGGTAATTTGGGGTCAAACACTGTTAGGGTGTCTTCTGTCTAAGAGGTGTTACTGGACTGAGGAAGTAGGGGAAAAGAGGGGGGGGAAATCTTCTCTACTTTCTTCATGTCCTTTAAAAGAAAGATACGAGCATACCTGGCAAAGCAGGGGAAGCAGAGAATTATTATTTACCTGAAGAAAGTATGGTGCTCCACACAAACTTTCCACAATCTCTTAGCAGCCCGATGGTTTGGCAGTTTGAACCCAATAGTGCTCTCAAACTGTTCCAGCTGGAAAGAATCCACAAAGACATTAATCCATTTCCTTAAGCTGGCTATTAACTAGGAGGCAGAGTTCAGATAGTTCCATTACTGTAAGAAGCTGTAATTCTCTTGTCATAAGACTTGATGATATTTTTTAAAAAATAGAATAAAAAAAAATAAAGATTTTTAAACATCAGAATTTCCAGCCTTTTAATAAAATTATACTTGGTGGGCTAGCCAGGATAATAAACACATTATCACTTCCTATCTGTACTAATAAATCTTTCGAAAAATCCAGTAATACTTTAGTGTCCTTGCTGATTTTCTTTAGCTGCTCAATGTATAGATATTTAAACTGCATGAAGAAATTGTACTGCAGGTTGTACTGCACACTTTCCTTGAGTTTGATAAAAGTCTAAAATCCATACTGCAGTATTAGGCTTACCTGATCTGCTTCACTATACAATAGTTTCTCAGCAAAAATATTACATCTATGCACCATCAGTAAATGCAAGAACAATGCAGCTGTGTTAAAAAATTTACAAGCCTACAATATTAGTATTTAGAATTCTCTTTTGTTTTATTTATTCGCACAGTAAAAGCTATCTTAAACTTTTTAGAGTGTAATCTAAAAACAGCATTACAGTGGTTGACTTTTTTTTTTATTTCCAGTTACAATGTGTTCAAAACTTAACACCCCATCCTCCCACTTAAGCCACTCTCACAAACTTATAATGATATCTGAAAAGAAAGCTGAATCCACTATTTCCACAGCAGCTAACAGAAATAGTTATAACGTCCTACAGGACAACTCAAGCCTTTGGCTACACCCATAAACCAGATGTAGTGACATTTAGTGAACAATTATACCCAAAGAGGAAGAGAAGCTGGCTCTCTCCCAGGACTGCAAGTTTGTTCAGACATTGAGAACATGGCCAGTGTAACTGGCTTTTCCTGTAAAAAAATAAAATCACGAGATGGCATCTATTAACAAAAGAAAACAGATTTTCTATTTGGTTTTCTGCTTGGCATTTACTGATCAAGACAAGTGTTTAATACAATCAGTAGATTCTGAAGAGGAAAATAAAAAGCTCTTAAGTTCTGCTCGAATCCAACATAAGCCTCTGAGGACATCTGGGGAAAAAACTGGTATGTTTTTCTTATTGCTGGATAGAAATGATCTCACAAAAGAAACAAGACAGAGAGGTGCTACTTACTTCTGCTGGCCTGACTTTGATGTAGAAATTACTTCGCTTATAGGAAATCTTCAGAATTTTTGGCCAAGCGAAGCGGTTAATCCGGAGTCTATCTTTGTAAATGAGCAGTCCATTAGCACATACACCCAGCATGATATCCACACCTTCAGAATCCTACCACATATGAGACAATTTCATAAAAATCAGTTTAATAATATTCCAAACAAGTAGTTCTTGCTGGCATACCTTGAGGGAATAACACAAATGGGACCTGCTTCATATTTAAGTTGAAAGACCTTGACAATGAGATTCTTAAAGCAGAAATAGGCTAGTATATTATTTTTATTGGAAAGGCTTGAAGTAACTGCTCTGGCACACCTGTTTGCATATGCCACAATACTGGGAAATTCTTCAATATTCTGGCAAAAGGGACTAAGTCAACAACTTACAAGCAAGGAGAGATACGGTGGATGTGCTACCAACGATTTCAACAAATGCTAAAGGAAGACTTAAAACAGTCAGTGAAAGTCTGAACAAGTTGGTGATCATGTTCATCTGCTAGTCCAATAAAGATACAGGAAGTAATGGATAGTTGGCTGAAAACGTCAACATCATTATTTCAAAGTGCTGGTGAGTGGGTTTTCTGAGCATTCTGTTCCATTGATAGCATTTGATGAAAGTTTTACAGGCTACAGAACTCATCACTTACTGATAAGGCTTCAATATACTATACAGTACACAATACAGCAGAATCTCATGTCCTCCCAATAACAAATCAACCACGTAGAATGCTGACACTGTTAGTAAAAGGTTGCTTCACCAGGATAACTAACAGCCCCAAGGAGACTCTAGCAAACAGCAGTTCTAATGCTTGCAGTTACTTCGCTAGGGCAAAAGAAAGCTCCAATAAAACTCTTAAGAATCTAAGCTCCTTAAAACACTACAGATCAAGTGAATTGCCATGCAACTTGTACTAAAAAGTTAATAAATGTTACAGGCATAGTTTATGTACCTGAATAAAAATATAAGTATATTTTTAAGTGTTTCTAACAACACAGAAGAAAATTGCAAAAAAGCACACAATATCTCCATATGAAACAGAATTAAACAATGTTTCTTTAGTACCTAAAAGCCTTGGTTTTGTTTTTTAAATACAGGACTGATATGCTTACGATGCATTAATTTTCCTAACAATTTGAGACTTTGGATTTGTGAGAGGGACTGAAAGGGGATTGGTTAGTTGGTTTACTGAGTTTTTAACTTAAAAACTCTCACTAGAAATGTAAATTTAATTTGATCTACCCAGAGGAGTAGAAAAAGCATAAAAAGAACACCCTTGCCCAAGACCTCCCTCATTCCCCCCAGCCCATGCCTCCTGTTTTGAACTCTCATAGTATCACCAAAACAATTGTGTTCTTTTAGGCTTTACTTCAGGGCCTCATGCCTCCTTGGCATCAAAATCTTGATATGTAAAATGTATTTAGGTGCTGTCTTGGATAAAATGTTATTTTCAAGCTGCATATATATCTATACGTTAAATAAACCTAACTTTAAAATAAATTGTAAGGATGTTTACTCAGCTGTAAACTGAGTAACTATCATGACCAAGAGGTAAAAGACTTATACCTAAGGACTCAGGCTATGAAATTTTTTAAATAATCTGTAGATACTATGTTCTTTAATACTAAGCGTGTCTATCCCTAAACCAAAACAAACCCAGACCAATCCCCAATACCTTGGCATGATGCAAATCCACTCCATACATGGAGAGTCTCTTAGCGTTTTCTAGGAACTGGGAATCCGCCTGTGCTGGAGTCAAGCCCCTAAAACCATTGAATAAACCTTGAGTTTATTGACAAAACAACTGAGAATCAGAACTGACTAGAATCCTAGAATTCAGACACACAGAAAAACCTCAATTTGTAAGGTACCAACAGCATTTTTGCCCTAGAGAGAAAGTATTCTTTTAAAGCATAAAATATTCTTGTAGTAGAGATTTCCATCTTCACTATCAAAATATTTTAGCTGTATGTTGCTTAAACTAACTCACATGCTCAGATAAAAATAGTTTCTCCAAAAGTTCTTGTCTGAGATGTTAGTAAGGCTATTTTCAAACTGAAAAGCAACTGAAAGAGGTTCTAGTTACATAGCAAAAGATTTCCAAAGCAACAATAAACTTCAGCTTAGCAATTTTACCTGTACTCTTAAAAGAACTGACATAAACATGACAGAGCATGACGAATTCATTTAATCCCACTGACACACCTGTGGGTTTTGTGTAGCTCAGCTACTTTCTCTTCCATTTCTGGAGTTTGATTGGGTGCAAACTGGAATTCACTGATGTAGTCACTGCGGTGCTCCTCTGGGTCATGATCACCCAGCTCAGCCTGCAGGGTATATGAACCAAGGAGGGCATGAGTCACAAAAGAACATGGCAGTCGACCAGAAACAATATCCTGACGAAGCTGTAGGCACAAGAAATATCTGCAAGACAAAGGAAAGGGAAAACAAACAAAAACAAGGAAAGAGAAAGTGTTACCAATGGCAAGTTCAGGATATGGTAGAATTTATCAAGGTGCATGTAATCATATAAGCGTATTTTAAAAGAGGACAGTGTATTCATAATTTGTTACACCTTACATTATTTGAGCATTATTGCTAAATGGTAAATTTCATTTCCATTTTTAAGAGTCAATACTACTTTCATAAATAATCTGAAGAGCAGGCAGAAATATGATTTCCAATATAAATTAATGAAAAACTGTAGCTACTTTGTAACAAAAGCTGACTCAGGAACTCCTCCATTTCACATTGTAGCCTGCAAGCATCTAAGTTTTACAAAAACCCACGCATGTCTTTGAAATTTCCCTTTGGCTTAAAAAGTCTAACTTTTATAACCTTTGCAGTTCATGAGTTCATCAAGTAATGTGATACACAAAAGAAAAGCAGTTTAGTACTGTACCCATAATTGCCTTCCTTAAACCATCTATGTATTAGAATTTAATATTTCAGGTACTGCATACAGTCTTGTACCAAATTTAACAAGTTAACAAGCAGTAGATATCCCACCCTAGCACAGATTTTTTTAAGTAAATTTTTAAAAAGTTTTACAAGTAAAGCTTAAATTTCAAGGAATTTCGTTTTAAGCTATAACCATTAAAATGCTTTTATCAGTTAACACACAACTGAAAAGTTAGCCCACTCGCTGAAAATTTTCAAAGAAAACACAGAGAGCCTGTTCTAAATACACTGCATACTAAATGTCTTAAACTATTTGCAGTAATACAGCAGCTACACACTTGTGTAGCTATCTTATTTTGTGCAGCAGACCAATCCGATGCGATGTGGTGTAACAAATACCCTGCCTCAGCAGAGTCAGCTAACAGTGTTTAGGGTTCTCATAACTGCTGAAAAAATGAGCATCGATTCCCTGCACTCTGGTTATGCCCTCGTTATGTCAGCCTCACAATACTACTTTTTAGGTGCCTAGTATCCACTGCATTCCAAGTACTTTCTATCTATGAACTTTGCAAGAAATCATCTTCCAGTTTTACTATGTTTTGTGGTCTTATTTAATGCCTATGTATAAAACTCTCTTTTCACCAGCCTAGCCTAGATTATTACTGAAGTATGTTGGATCCCAGGAGTTCTGCTCTTAATATCCATGTCCCTACGCCCTCACTCGCTATATAATAAAGCAGCAGCCCAACAATAAACCCCTTCCATCAAATATGACCATTCATATCTTACCTCCTGCCCAACTCATATCATAGAACAGAACAGTTTCGGTTGGAAGGAACTTTCAAGATCATCTAGATCCAACCTCCCTGCATGGGCAAGGACACCTCCCACTAGATCAAGTAGCTCAGAGCTCCATCCAATCTGGCCTTGAACACTTCCAGGGAGGGGGCATCCACAACTTCCCTGGGCAATCTGTTCCAGTGTCTCACCACCCCACACACTAAAGAATTTCCTCCCAATGTCTAACCTTAATCTCCCCTCTTCCAGTGTTAATCAATCACCCCTTGTAAGCTCACTACAAGCCCTTGAAAAAGGCCCTCCCCAGCTTTCCTGTAGCCCCTTCAGGTACTGGACGGCCACAGTGAGGTTTCCCTGGAGCCTTCTCTTCTCCAGGCTGAACAACCCCAACTCATCCACCCTGTCTTCATAGAAGAGGTGCTCCAGCCCTCTAATCATCTTTGTGGCCCTCCTCTGGACTCTCTCGATGAGCATTTTGGGGGCTCCAGAACTGGACACGCTACTCCAGGTGGAAAGAATCCTTACTTAGAAACATTTAATGATTTCTCAGGTTTCTTCCTGAAGCTGTCACTTTGCCTTTTCAACCATGTTCCAAAGAGCAGTTAATGTAAGAGCATCTATAGGATTCTACAGCAATAGCTAAACTTGTTATGGCATCCAGAAAGTGAAGATGAAATTTCATATGGCCTTCAAATTTTAAGTTTAAAATTACGAACTATGCATACCTAGTGATGTCTTCAGTCAACTGTGAAGGATCAGGAGGATAAAACTTCACATTAAAGGTGAATATCCAAGGTAAACCTAAACACAGGAAATGTCTGATCGTTAATCTCAAACTAGTTGAAACAAGCAAAGAAAGAACCTTACTCAAAAATGTTAGGCAGTCATATAAATCTTAGATCACTGAAACCTTGAGGAAAGTTTTTTCCCTTTTTTTTACAGTATATTAGTAAGAAGCATAGAATATTTTCATTATAAGGTACTAACTCATATAGACAAACAGTGAAAGATTAGCAAGTTAGAAATTATTTTTAAAGATTTTTTCAGTAAATTATGTAAATATCAGAAGAAGTTTTTGATTTTAAAACTACCATAATATATTAACACTTTAAAGAAATTCTGTGTTCAAAGACACATGCACTGAAGTTGTGCTTATTTCCGACTCCTCCAAGACTAACAGTCTTCTCCTGTTCAAACTGATAGTTTGAGAGGCTGTAAATGAACCATGAACACAAGGTATCAAAATGAGGCCTGTCTGGCATACAACAAAATTATAATTATTTGTATTCATACATATTTGTATTCATGGAAGTTAAAACATATCAACCATTCCTCTGTTACAATACTTTTTCCTGACATTTTAGCAACTAATAATAATATTTTAAGTTTAAATTCTCATGTGTTAGAATTGTTAAGACCACATGCATTTTTTTAAGCAAGAGCATCCTTCAAACTGAATAATTAATTTGACAAAGCATAAATTGCTGCCTTTAGCCATAGCTCTAGTTTTAAACAATTTTTTAAGGTTTGAAAGCTGAAGTCATTCATCAATAATTAAAATACATTCTCAGAATGTTACTCTACCAGTATTGTAACACTATGTGCAAGTGGAATACATTCTTGGGAAAGTACCAACAACTTGACAATATGTAGAACTTTATTAATTCAAACACATTTTATTAAGCACAATGCAGACATAAATACGCAAGCAATGCAGTTGAGCTTTATCATATCTTGCCAAACATAATCAAAGTAACACTGCAATGTAGATCTGCTAAAATTATTAAGGAAGATAAGCAAATAAATCTCCTCTTGCCCTTTTTCTCCTAATACAAATTACATTGCGGTGAAAGATGTAGAAAAAACAATCTTTGGTTAAAAAGTTAATAATTTCATAAATCTTCTTAATCTTTGGACTATAATTTATTTTAAAAATCTGTCCTACACAGATAAATCATGCTTTAAAAAAAAAGTGTAACTCTTCCTATTATGGAGTCTAAACGTCCCCTGCTGCAACTTCAGGCCATTTCCTCTGGTCCTGTCATTATTCACTTGGGAAAAGAGGCCAACAACCACCTCCCTACAACCTCGTTTCAGCTAGGTTGTAGAGGGTAATGAGGTGTCCCCTCAGCCTCCTTTTCTTCAAACTAAATAGTTCTGGTTCCCTCAGCCTCTACTCACAGGACTTGTTCTCTAGACCCTTCACCAGCTTGGTTGCTCTCCCCTGGACATGCTCCAGCACCTCAATGTCCTTCTTGTAGTGAGGGGCCCAGAACTGAACACAGTACTTGAGGTGTGGCCACACCAGTGCCAAGTACAGGGGGACAATCACTTCCCTACTCCTGCTGGCCATGCTATTCCTGATGCAGGCCAGGATGCTGTTGGCCTTCTTGGTGACCTGGGCACACTGCTGGCTCATGTTCAGCTGCTGTCAACCAGCACCCCCAGGGCCTTTTCTGCTGGGCAGCTTTCCAGCCACTCTTCTCCAAGCTTATAGCGTTGCGTGGGGTTGTTGTGACCAAAATGCAGGACCTGGCACTAGGCCTTGTTAAACCTCATACAACTGGCCTTGGCCCATTGATCCAGCCTGTCCAGGTCCCTCTGCAGAGCCTTCCTACCCTCGAGCAGATCAACACTCCCACCCAATTGGGTGTCATCTGCAAACTTACCTAGGGTGCACTCAATCCCCTCATCTAGATCATTAATGAAGATATTGAACAAAATTGGTCCCAAGATGGAGCCCTGAGGGAAACCACTGGTGACCTGCCACCAACTAGATTTGACCCCATTTACCACACCTCTCTGGGCTCGGCCAGCCAGCCAGTTTTTTACCTAGCGAACTGGTAGACACTTGTCTATGCCATGATCTGCCAGCTTCTCCAGGAGAATGCTGTGGGAGACAGTGTCAAAGGCCTTTACAAAGTCTAGGTAGACAACATCCACAGCCTTCCCCTCATCCAATAGCTGGGTCACATGGTCATAGAAAGAGATCAGATTCGGTAAAACATGGCTCATTGGATCACCTACTGCTATCCAACTCAAGACAAAATTAACACAAAAATGTCTAACACTAATACATATATAGCATGAATAAGCAGAATTAAAGCTGGAAAATATTTGCATACTTCCATTGTTTATTTCTCATAAAATAGCATAATTTTATAAAAAGCTGCTGATACTGAGTAAGACAAGCTGATTAAGAGATGCAATTGGGCCAAAATACCTATGCAAGAAGTGTTTAGGGAGAGTTGTCATGTTAATGGGGCTGTGGGATGGGGAGAGATGGATGAAGGATGTATCTTTCCAAACAGGTACTAAAGCAGTCTTCAAGTTTTCCTGAAATGAAGCAATATTTCCTGGTATGAAGCCATTTTTCCTGGTTTAAAGTTGCAGCCAAATTAGACACAGATGAATTTCTGCTTAAACTATTTCTCCTTCTTGGCAGCATTTCTGCAGTTAAGCTTTCAGAAAGCACTGTAAGCCAGCAGACCCAGATGTCATTTGAAGAAAATGAAAACAAAAACAAAAACCAAAACCTATATTCTTTATAAAAAGCTAAAATGAGCATAAATCCTTGGAATCTACAGACTACATAAAAAATCTCTATAATTCTCATAGCTAAGCCACAGAAAAATGTTGCAGTTGACTTTCTACTAAGTATTTTCTGGACAGTTAGCAACCTTCTATTCTGCCTGATTACTGAGAGCACATTCATCCTCTGAATATAGACTAGCAAGTATATTACAATGTGCACAGTCTATATTTATACTTCTCACTACAATGTACTGTTTATAGCCCATAATGGATGGACACAAACATAATTGTTTTCACACAATAATACACACTATTACTACGCACTTCGAATCGGTGGCCAACACACAAAGAAAATGAAATCTGATATTTAAAATTATATTTAGCATTCTGTCCCTGATAAGGCTCTCTGTTTTGATGATTAATAATATGGGCTATATAAATGTCAGAAGTTTTGCCAGCCAGCTTTGTTACCTCAAAAATGCTTTTGCGGCAACTTTAGGCACATTCTTAAGAGAAAAAGAATGCAATATAAGCAACCAGCTAGCAGCATACAATTTATATGATTCATTCCATTCAAACTAGGAAATCAGTGAGTTTTTGGGGTTTTTTTCCCCAGGAAAGGCTTTTTCTGGCTTTTACTGATGATACCTCTGTGACTCAGCTAACATTTTTCAGGTACTGTGTGACTAGGACAGATAAACTGCTCAAAGACAGAGGTAAAAATGCCCCATAAAATTAAGACAATTACACTTCTTCCATAATTTTTCTTAAGTTACCATCAAGAAAATTATAGAAATAAGATATATATCCAGTACACATTTTCAAAACTATATTAAAAAAAACCCTAGAGTCCAGCTAGCCCTAGTTGGACTAAGATTCAGCTCATAAACTCAGACATCTCCAAACAGCAAAATAATTCTTTATAATTAGTAGACACACAGGGCAACTATTCCCTTGGCACGGTGCTTATTTCTCTTCACTAGCTGTAAGCTAGATTCTAGTGTAATTAGCTTAGATCAAAATTAGCTACAACTTTTATAAATATGTCATTATTTTCAGAGAAGGGAGCGATATAAAATAAAGGGACGTCTAAAGTGCAAGCCTTTTCCTTACTTTATTCTAATTTCCCTTAGCACTTTAAATACAAGCTTTAAATTTCTTAAATATTTTAGTACACTACTGCAAAACTCTAAAATTGTGCTATACTATTCTCACAGAATTGTATTTATGAATTTATCACCATTTGGTTTGCTGTGTAATTTGAAAATGTACCTATTCAAACATAACATTACTCTTCTATATCATCATCTTTCCTGAGCAGTTGTTTAGGCTGTATTGCAGAATATACCATAGAATTAAGAATACATAAAAATCTGTTTCAACCCCCTGTCATTCCCAGAACTACTGTAATTGTTGGCTTAGTATGTCTTAAAGAATAGGCCACTATTGCGTTTGGCTGTTCTTAAGTTCCCAAGTCTGAATGACTGGATGTCCATTAACAAAAGGATGTTGAGAACAGTCTTCAGCATAAACAAGTTTTAAATTTATAGCTCAACATTTCCCACCAGCTGCCTTACCTATTGTGCTATTTCATCTGTTCTAATCCACTTCCATAGAACTACAGATTATTTTCCTTCACCCCCATCAAGAATTAAACTGATTCAAGTAATAAGCAAATTAGGTTTTCTGTCTGCAGTTCTTCAGTTAATCCCTCTTTTCACAAAAGAAAACAGTTTTTCTATCACCATAACCATTCTCTCTTTTGATGTTAGGGGACAGTTTCTTTCAACACTAGACTGCCAAAATGTAACTACATACATAAGATACCTCTGACTCCCTTCATAGCCAATGGAAGAAAAGGGGCATTTGGTTTGTTTGCCTTCTCACGCACCTATTTCAGAATGCACTCACCTCCTGAAAGTGCCTATTCCTTCAAAAAACAAGTGCTTTTACCTTAGGCAGCCATAGTTAACCCAAATTTGATCAGATTAATCATATCCTGGGTACAGTGATGAGTTTCTAGAATCTTTCAGGTTAAACAAAAGACAGTAAGAAAACTTGACAGTTAACTTCAACAGCAAAACCAGTTAAATGTATCCTTTATGAGGTGGGAATGCAAAAAACCCAACCAACCCTACTCCAATTGATTCTGTCCTTGGAACATCCAAAGCCTCTCCGTTTCTTGTAAGATAAACAACATCCTGGCTCAACCTAGGACAGATGTGCAATTTGGTATTGCCTGTATTTATAATAAAATTGTATTTTTTGCAAGAAAAATAGAAATAGAAGTAGATTTAATTGACATAACATTACCTTGGATTTAAACAACTGTTCTACAATTTCTATTTGGAGGACAAGAATTATACCCACACCACAACCAGCATATATTTCAAAAATGGTTTCAAAATTCATGCGAAGAGAAAGACAACCAGGTCTACAACTCAGTTTCATACACTTCAATTACACAAACAATAAAAGCAAATAATTAGGCTTCTCAAAACAAATGGTTAATGCATTCACATCTCTAATCTTTCCCTAGGACTGTGAACATTTGAATTACTGTGGAGTATGATGTGTTCTATACCAATTGCATGTATAACATCTCACACAGATAAATTCTCAAATTAAATTTTATATAAGGATAAACCACCACACCCTCTTGGAAGTCTGGGATTTGACTATTCCAAGGTCAGTTGCTACTGTTTGTACCATCACAATATTCAAGCTGAAATTCTCAATTTTGCAAAAGCCTGAATCCTCTTTAGATGTAGCAATTTTCAAGAAGATAGTAACAGAAATGTAATTACACCACCTTGTCCTTGATGGAATTAATTACAAGTTTTAACACATACCAGTGAATGTCTGATTACATGAGTTAAAAAAAGTCAATAATTGATTTTCCTGAAGAGATCAGGCTGGCTGAAAGCAAACAAGCTTTTTGCCACGTCTGTAGTCCTGAGAACGGACAGTAATTTGTGGATCGAGTTCATTAGACAAATTAACATCAGTAATTCCTGAGATCCAACATGATTGCCCAGCCAAAGGCCAAAGGCCAACCTGAACATCTGCAGGAACATGAAGGTGGCATGAGGACCCTGAATCTTAGCAAGACATGGCCTGATGCAGAACATGACTACATGACTCCCTGTGACTAGAGGATTCCCCAGCCACAGGTGGTACACGTGCCCAATGTGCAGAGAATGAGTATTATTTGCATGTAACAGAGGTTGTTATAAATACTATGCTGCAAACTGACATGCTGAACTCCACTGCCAAGTTTGTCACCTTTGTGTGTTCAGATCCATGTATTTGTCCAGATACACTTATCTAGCATGCTAGTGCAGTCAGTTTGTGCTGTGCGAGAGAAAAAAAAATTAGTTCTGTGAGTTATATGATTCTCTGAGTTTCATTATTTCAAATGTTCAAGTGGCCTAGTAGGTTTTACAGGTACCTTAAATATACTATAACTGAGTATTCTTAATATAAGATTTCCAATCTCTGTTCAAAGAAATACATTTAGAGTTAAGCCTGAAATAAAAAAAAACACCATTACTTGATACCCACATATAGTTGGGGGATAAGATTTGTTTTTGCAGTACTTCCCAGTATCTGGAAACTTTAATATACTGACTACAAGGAACACAACTGACAGCATGCTGATTACGTGCAAATCAGCATAAGCAAGTTTTCTCCTTAAAATCCTTGTTTTCTAACTTGGTTGTTTTGCCTTATAAACTATGCCTATTAACTCTAAAGTGCTACAGACCAGAGAAAAAATTCCAGTTGTGATGCCTAAATCAAGAAACTGGACTTGATATCCAGTATAAAATGTAGGTCTTCATGAAAAATCAGATCCCCTTAAAATGTGTTTTGTAGCACGTATTACACAGAGTTGAATATATAGTGCATCCAGAAATTTCCAGGCCAGTTCTAACACTTCAGATTCATAACACTTACTTGTTGGCTATATATAGTATAGCATCCAGATCACTGCATAAGACAGTAACACACAAAGTATCAATGTCCTCCACCTTTTCCCAAATATTGAAACCAAACAAAGCAGCCTTTAGCCCACATTTTGACAACTAAGAGGTTTTTACTGAAGATCTGAGATTTCTGCAGAATAAGAAATTACAATACCTGTAATTCTTCCTTAATTAAAAGAATAATTGCAGGTGGCTTCCACTTGCATTTGTACATTCAGTGTTTTAGTCGGTCTGGTTTGCTTATACAAGAGTATGTCAAATAAGAAAATAGTCTCCAGTGAAGCTTCTGTAACTAATTTATTTACTGAAAATACAAATTATACCTTTCTAGGTAGTGGATTTCATCAGCTGCGAAAGGTCTAAAGAAAACAGAATCAACACTACCACCATTTCTGAAAAAACATGAGCATTGCCTTAAAAAAGGAAGTTAACAATAGTAAAGAAACTGCTGGTTCATTACTGTAAATAACACACTGCTTTCTTGATTAAAAATGCTACAGCTGGATTACATTCCCCAAAAGAGTTCAAAGCCAGTCTCTTAAGTAACTTACCCTCTTACTGTGTGGGAAGTCTAAACATGCAAATCTTATCATCTCTCCCCACTTACATTTTCTATCAGGCACTAACTGAAGAGGGTTTCCACCCCAAAAGAAGAAACTGCCTTGTCCACAAATGAGTAAAGCAATGAGAAGAATTTCAGTAACGGATGTCTAGCACCTCTTAGTGGCTACTTATTTTGAGGCATTTAAACTCAGGAGGATTATTTCCTATATTTAATCTCCACCTGGAACGGGCTGCCCAAAGAGGCTGTGGAGTCTCCTTCTCTGGAGACTCATCTGTATGAGTTTGTGTGACCTGCCCTAGATTCTGTGGTGGTCCTGCTCTGGCAGGGGAGTTGGACTCGGATCTCTAGAGGTCCCTTTCAACCCCTGCCATTCTGTGATTCTGTGATTCACTCCCCTATCTACTACAAAGTCGCCTGGCTGATGAAGTACCCAACAGAACTTTATGCAAATGGAATAAAATAAATTACTTATTGTGTATTGACTATGGGAAGCAGAAAGACTTCTCACACAGATTGAGTCTGAAAAGCAATGTAAGAAGCAGTTTGACATTCCAAGATTATGCTCTGTATTCCATTTTCATTCTGGAAGTGATAGACATATCAGTAAAGCCTGTGTTGGACTGATTAAGATTGAAAAATATAAATTTCCTGTATGATATCAATCCTCTTTTTATACAATCTCTTTTTAATATCCTACTGCAACAAACATGACCATCTTTGCAAGATGACATTCTCCATTTCATAAACCAAATATCAGCACAAAGTTGAAAACCATCTATTGTTTCAGGATGCAAAAAGATCAACTGCAAAAAGATACAGGAAAGTTTTCAGGCAGCAGCCAGCATAATAATTAACTTCTGTCGCACAAGTCTGAGTAACCCTTTCTCTCCTTGTTGGATAGTAGTCTGAAATAGAAGCTTCACTTTCTGCTCTAGGCTCAGTATGTCATCAGATCCAAGTTCTTTTAATGCTCAAAGTATACAATTTAGTCAACATCCAGGCTACTAAGTTTATGAAGAATATTTCCATGAGAAAATAAAAGGATCATAACATCTGAATACTGAAGTACTTACTTCGAATTTGTCTCTTAATTTCCTTTGAAGAATCTAGCCAGTTCTGGAAAAACAAAACAAAACAGCACTTAAAATAATTTCAGAGTGAAGGTGGTCATTTCATATAGTGCAATTAAAGTCTGTATTGTTCAGACATCTGTTCTATTTTAAAATAACCCAGAGAATTCTAAAATTGAAGTTGTGATTTGCTAGCAAGTCTCCCCACCCGTGTACATAAATGACACTGTGTAAAGTGACTGCCTCCATGGTTTTCTAATTGCTTTACACTACTTATGCCCTGTAATTTTGAAAAGTGGATAGTCTTACAGTGGAGGTGGTCTAGCAATTTACATCTGAGAAATTCAATTCCCTCATACTAATTTTATTGACATGAGGAGACTTTTCAGGAAAGGCTGTGTAATCTCTACATGTCTGTGCTTATACTTAATACGGTATTTCTCTTCAACTCCAGATATAATTTTTCTTAAAGCATACACATTTTAGTTCTGATAACATTCAATGGTGGTTGGAAAGACCTAATAAGATTTCATGCTTTTTTTCTGACCTCCCCAAAGCAAAGTTCTCTATGAACATGTCTTACATTTACACTGATACACAGGCAAAGTTCAAATTTAGATAACTCAGCAATGCAAATAAAGCCAGTTTTTCATATTTAGATGCCTCGCTACTAAATGTATTCTATTCTCAACACCAAAAAATATCTTTATGTAATCTGTGCAACCTATTAAATAGCTCACAGCATTTCAGTTACTATTGGTATGTGCAAAGAGACTTTGTGACTCATCATGCCAAAACATAACTTTGGTAAGTGAGACTAAGAAACCAGTAAAACATACTCATCAGTAACTCAGACAGTCATGTTTACTAACTTTATCCACAGACGTCAGAAAAGAGATTCAGTGAAAGACTAGAAACATAAGCCTTTTAACTGCAGTTACTAAGAATTTACTTTATACAACCGTTCAAATCATTATTTCCCACACATACAGGAAGAAATACACATGCATACAACCAGCCTGACAGAAGGACTTAGCAGATGTAAAAGACAGAGGTGTGTCAAGTGGAGAAGAATTAGCAACTCATAAGGTCAAGGGCAACATTTGCATTTCCACAAACCACTGCACATATTAGGAGCTTTAAATTCAAGAGTGACCTCAGTGTCAGCATAAACGTTGCTAAAAGCTTATCTCCACTAATGTTTCTTGCCTCAGCTTGCCAAACAAGGATGTTGTTGGGTATAATGGGACTCACCTTTCAGTCTATGGCACCAAACTACAGACGAAATAATTGTTTTCCAATACCATACTCCTCAGTCTTTATTACAGGTGTTCCCACCCAAAAGTCAAAATGGTTTAGGAGAATGTGGAACTTTGTTTTTGCACTAGTGCAAATTCTTTATGTAGATTACCTCTGCTGATAAAGGATGTGGCTTCTAGGAATACGACCCAAAATCCTAAGTTCCCTGTTGTAAATGACCTCGATCCAAGTTGGTTTTAGCACAAATGCAGCATGTATGTTAGACAAATACTGTTTACAAATTAAACGCAAAAACCCCATTTTATCATTTTTATAGGTGTAATTTAAAAAAGAAATTCCACATTTCTCACTTTAAGAAGTCTGCAAGGTCTTAATTTCATAGCTACTATAATTCTTCCAGAGATGCAAGGTCCATAACATCATTACAAAGGATAATACATAAAACACTCCTCCAAAAAATCTGGGTAACATTTATTCTGCTTAAGTCAGAAAAACTGCTATCTAGAGCCTTGACATAGAAAGGCCTTGGAAGACAACAGAAATCTTCATATAATTTTAGCTGAGACTCACTTCAGCTACAGTTATCACACTAGGCTTTCAGTTTTGGGGTTATTTCCATTCTGACAAGATAAATAGCCATATTCTTCCAGTTACAGAGGTAACTAGAAGTAGCTTAAACTCACAAATTTTAGGTAAGTATTGTATAAAGTAAATAAAGTAAATAAATATCGAATATAGCATGGCATAACTACAGCAGCAAACCAGGATTCGTGAGTATACGTTACTTTCAGTGCTTTATCTTTTATCATTATAAAGTAGGAGAAAAGAACATACAATACAGGATAAGCTGCAGATGAGAAGACTAATCCTTTCTTTACAGAAGTTATACAGTGAATTTTCTGATTTTCCAAATATCTAGTAAGCTTATTGGAAGCAGACTTTGCCACTAACTTTCATTAATGTTCTGTCAAATAAAATCAGGTATTTTATTCCATTTATATACAGAACTACAGGGATGGGGTTTTTTTTGCACCTGTGCCTTTTGTTATGGATAAAACAAACACTAGTCAAGAATTTGCCCTGAAATAGACCTCTTAATGCAGAATAGACAGGTCTGTCTTTCAAAACAAAAGAGGACGTGTATATACAGTACTTTGCTCCAATAGGCAGAAATCTATTTGTTTAATTTGTGAATGGTAAGGTTGTAGAGGAGACAAAGTAATGAATTGTCAAAGAACAACAACATGTTCTCTACCAGCACAAAAAGTATTCTGTACAAATTCAGAAAAGCAGCATTTCCAGCTGGTGGCCAGAACATAAGAGCAGAAGCTTTTTAACACTTCTGCAGACTAATTACAGTGTGAATGGAGCATTCATGAACTTTTGAAGGTGTAACGTAATGAAATCACTAACTAAAACTTTAAACCAATAAATTTAACGTTAGCAAACCCACAAAAGAGGTCATTAATGAGTAATTTGACCTAAATAGCTTTTAAAAGTGTATTAAAGCTAACAAAAATCAGTCTGATTTGAAGACACAACATCTCTCCCAGCTGCACAGAACACAGATAGAAAGTTAATGGGACGACTCCTCCTATGGTACCCCAACGGTGCATTAGGGAGCAGATCTAATGCAAAAGAGTGCCTGGCATTCAGTTTTCACACCCCACAGCTGCCGTCGAGTTCAACAGCTGCCTCATAAATGGGTGGCTGTGATGAGCGCACAAGAATGAGAAAAACTCATCATTCAGCATTCAGTACTGATTGGCCTGGAGGGCAGAGATTTGTGACATTTTAATCCTAAGAGGTAACAGTCATAACAGGAGAAAAAAAATGCATCAGATAGAACTGCTACTGAGATTAAAAGACAATTCAAACTTACTACAGAGGTGAAAAAAGAGAAGGCCCTAAAACCAGTAGAAGTTACAAGTCTCTAAGCTTTCCTTGACAGCTACTGCTGAACACAACTGATCAGCCCCCCCCACTTCCATCTATTAATTAAATCAAAACACAAAATGTTTATTTATAATGTTTTATTTATACCATTTCAAACTTACCAGCATGCAAGAGATGACAGGTGTGGTTGTCAGCACACGACCAGTAATTTTGCCATACTAAGACACTGCAGTAGCTACACTTCACATTAATCATTTGTCTAAGTGACTGGTCCACGCCAAAGCTCACATTTTCAAGTTCTTCTTTGGAAACCTGGTATTCCCAATCATCATCTGGAAATCACAACTTAGAGCTGTACCAGAGGCATAGTACCATTCACATACTGGCACTTTGGGTACAGACTACAGCATATGGGCTCTTCAGCTAGGAAATATCTACAATAAACCCCTCCTTCATTCAAAATCTTCTTGTTCCTGCAGTTCACCATAAACTAAGCTTAATCCTTCAATAGAAAGTAGGAAGCAGGAAATGCAAATCTGCTAAGGAAGAATACTTTTCCAGTTTCTCCAAGTAACACTAAGAAGTTACTTGCATGAAGAAGACAAAATACAACAGTGTTTTTTTAGTCTTCATAACAAATTGGACCAGATTTCTCCAGAAGCTTTTAAATAAAAGCCTGCTGCTGTCCGTAATTCAGGTGACAAGTGGTCTACTCTTCTTTTGAATAGACTGCTAGACCTAGCCTGGACATATAAATAATTTAATCACAGGGACCTCATTATCCAGATATTTCTCACTTAGTTCATGTAAATACCTAATTTGTGAGTGTTGCCACTGTAGCACCTCCGTAGTCAATGGCTAGGGAGCTCAAGGATTCATTTAAGCTGGAAGGGACCTCTGGGGATAACTGGTCTAACTGATTCAAGGCAGAGCAAGCTGTAGAATAGATCAGGCTGCCCAGGCTTATATCCAGGCAAGTTTTTAATGTCTTCAAGGATAAAGACAAACAACAAAACAAATGGGCTTGAGGTTTGATACACTGTTCCTCCATTCACATGACTAAGAAATTCCAAGAAATCTTAGTCCAACTAGAAGCACATTAGAAACTAAAAGAGAGACCTAACTCTACACCAAACCAGCCTTTTCTGCTCTACTTTCAAAAGCCAAAGGTTCTCACCTAGGATCTACTCAAGTGGCCTATTTTCTGTTATAGTTCAAGGATCCCAGATCTGCTATTAGACCTTTTCTCTCTTGCAAGACACCAGACTGTTGCTTTATCTGTATGTACAGTATAGATAGTAGCGCAAATAAAAGAGGCAGAATGTGATAAGAACAAGTAATAATTAAGATTATGATATTACTCAGAGGATCAACTGAGATTGTTCATTGTTCCAGGAAAGAAGTTCTTATTTGTACAAATGCTTTACAAATCTGAAACAAAAATAAAATATCAAAATAAAAATACATCAAGCCCACTTTATATATGGGGATCCTTAATACAAGAGAGATGAAGTATTTTGCTCTATGCTGCACAGACAGCCTTGCAGCAAAGCAATTAACTCGAGAAAGTTGTCAAAAATTCAGATTTATTTAGGCCACTAAATTAGACTTCATTTCAAACACAATAGTGGGATGAGAAAGATGACCAAAAAAACACAAAACCTTCTAGACTAAGGATAGGACTCAAGCAATGAAGTTTCCTGCTACAAATCCAGCGATTTGTAGAATTTTTTCTCCTATTTTTAAGTATTGGTCTGCGAGGGAAAAGTTGACCACAGGTATATCTTTAGTTCATGGACAAAGCTGGTCTATAACTAACTGTTCAGATGCTCAGAAAAGCTAAATTAACTTATGGTAATTAGTGGAATGCATGCACCAACTGATTTAACATTTTTCTCAGCTCAGCTATCTAGATATACTCAACCATCCAACATGTAAAAGAATTGAAAATAAAGTTACCAAAAGGTACTTGAGATCATATTTGAATACAATCTTATCCAAACGCCTCTTTATTTCTAAAAGTAGCATCCACTAATGATGGGCTAGCTCCAGTCTCATCTTTACAAATGCCAAAATTTTCATTAAGCTTAAAGTTAATAGCAAAGGAAATCAAAGGCCTAATGGTTACGGACTTAGGGGCAGGATGTCCTTGATTTTCCAGCTCCACGTAGTATTAAACACGTGTGAGAAAAAACAGCAAAATGACTGGAAACTCATGTAGAAGATTTTTTTTTGTAGTATTTATAATCCAAAGTTTTGCTTGTTTTTGTTACTTGAGGTTTTTTAATGTAAATAATTAAAGTATTCAGAAATTGAGGGAGTTGTCAGACTGTTAAGACAAAGATTTTAATTAAAATTTCCTATCTTCATTTGCATGAACAGCACACTGTTTCACTATACTATCTTACTGTTTCCCTGTAAAGGCTAGCAGTTACTCAGTTTTCTAAAAAAATTCAGATATTTAAAATATTCCCCCCTCTAAAGAACAAATGGGTGCTTTGTTAGATATCGACATACATATCAGTATCTTGCACATGTTGCTGGTTCACATCAAATAAGAATTGACATTTTCCAACAGTTTACTTAAATGCTTGTAATGGTATACATTTAACACAACACACCTTGCTAAACCATTGAAGTCAGTAGCAATGCAGAAAAACAAACAAAACTCTCATACAGGCTTACCTTCTGTTCTGAATTCTCATAAAACAACAGTCCAAAGTAGTCCTTTTCCAGTAAATTGAGATGTTCACACACTTTGTCAAACAGCACTTGGCCTTTTACTCTTTTCTGAAAAAAAGAAGAAAAAAAGTACTAATAGTAAATCAGTAAAACCTTAATTACAGATACTGTAATTCAATGCTATTTAGTCAGGAAAATTTAAAATATTAATAAAATAGATTATAAAGTTATAGCTTTCTTACAATATACTGTTCACCATTTTTTGAAACCTATATGTATCACTGACAAAAGTAAAGACGTTCCTATGTTTTTCAGTTAATAAAAACAATTTACTTGAATGCACAAGGAAAATTCAGTACCTAAACTGATGTAAGTATTTTACACCATATTAAATTTGCACCTATACTGCAGAGGTTTTCAGGAGCAGAAAATAAGAAAAAAGGTCTGCCTTTTATCTCTAGATTTATGAACTCTCTCAGGACCCAACAAATCTATTGGATTAACAAAAATAAAACCCATCTCAAGGAAGTTAATTCTTCCTAAAATAGTATTTTTGGAATCCAGTTAAAAAAACCCAAAAACCCCAAACCCCACCACATTATTTAAGGTTAGCTTTAATATCATAGCCTGCTACTTTATAGTAGTAATCTAAGACTCATCATCATTTCAACACACTCCTAAAAATGCTGCTTGCTGTAGCTCAGTATTACTGCAGCTTAAGCAAATGGGAATTAGTCCTGAAGTTTTACCTGTTCTTCCTGTACCTAGAAGTGAGAATGTAAAAAAGGGCATCCCACATCTTTTTATTGCTGGCAACAAAAAGCAGGCTCAGGCCCTACTTCTGTGCTCCAGGTTTTAGGGAAAGGATTTGTTGTACTGGAGATGGCAACTGACAGGAGACAAAGTTTTAGAGCAGACGGGTCACGACACATACTCAGGGTGGGGGGAAGATGAGAATTTCTTTCCACAGTCAAAATTTGACCATGAATGGCATGCAGTCCCCTGGTTTGAGCCAACTCCTTCATGACTGTTCTGCTATTTGTGGCATTTATCAATGAGGCCCCAACATGGCATTTTCAGAGACTTGGCAGCTTCAAAGAATTTTTGCATTTGCTTATCCTACAGATTTCAGTAGATGCCATACACCACTGCAATTCCACAGAAACGCCATCAACTGCCCCCGTGTAGGCCCTGGTGACACTGCAGCCATTGTCCCCCAAACAGTGGCGGAGCACTCGCACTGCCCCAGCTCAGCTCTGACCTGCAGCTCAGCTCCACGGCACCAAACAGGGAGGCCAGGAGGGGGGAGAAAAGAAGGTATACACTGAGCAAATAGTGAGGGCATTGTTGTTTTATTCCCCAAGAAACCCAAGCTTTATTTATTCGTTTGCATTGTTCAGCAGACACTACAGTCCTAAAGATCAGAACATTTTCAAAGAAACACTTATAAAATGAGCACATTTAGTAGCTGAAGTATCACAAGGAGACAGTGGAACTTAAGTCAAAGTCGCTTCTCAAGCAGGGAGCTGTTCAGTACTTTCAAGAATTTTACTCTTCAGACAGAGAGATTACTATTTACCTTAGCAGTCTGAAGTAACCACTTAGTTTTCTTGACAGCCTCACCTTCAGCTTAATAAAAAAAAATCAGTTATATAGAGAAAAGCTAAATAGAAAGCAAGCGAAATACAAGCAGGAGAGGGTTTGAAGAATCTTAGCCTGCTTAGATGCATGCAATAGATACCATTTTTCTCCCTATATCATTATGGCAAGTTCCAGGTATGCATATTTCAGTCAAGGAAATACACATATTAGTGCAGAATAATATGTTATCATTAAGTCTGGAATTAGTTGCTAATCATGTAGCTTTTAATGAAGTTTATAGCTCTTCCACATGAGAAAAAACACCACCACGTCACAAAGGCCATGTTATGTTAGTCTACATTCTAGACAGCAGCACGATACAAAGTTACAGCATCAGAGAGAGACTTTTCTAGCACTCTGTTGTAAATTCAGTATTTTTATCAGCGATCTGGATGCAGGAGTTGAATGCACCATCAGCAAGTTTGCTGATGGCACAAAACTGGGAGGTGCTGCTGACTCTCTCAAAGGACAAGAGACCTTGCAGAGGGGTCTAGATAGATCGGAACATCACGAAATCATCACTAGCATGATATTTAATAAGTGTCAGATTCTGCACCTGGGACAGAGTAACGCTGGGCACAAGTTTAAATGGGGACAGGAGTGGCTGGAAAGCAGCCCTGCAGGAAGGGATCTGGGGGTGCTGGTCAACACCAGGCTCAATGTGAGTAAGCCATGTGCCCTGGCAGCCAAGAGGTTAAAAACTACATCCCAGGGTGAATCACACAGCAAAGCCAGCCGGGCAAGAGAGGGGACTATCCCACTGTACTCAGGGATGGTGTGGCTGAAGAAATCTCTGATAATAGTTCTTCCCAGCTCTGCGATGGCAGAAGAGACTGAATAAATAGGTAATAATGCCCCAGCCTTGGCATTGGCTCTTGTCCCTTTGTAGAAGGGAAGGAGGATGTACCTTCTAATGGGGGTGAGAGCTGTGGATCATCTGACCATTTGAACAAATCTGAAAAATGCATGCGTGAAGTATGGTTTTTAAAGTATTCTGTGTTAATCCAGTTTAGCTGGTTTTCCACAGGATGGAAAAAACCCACATCTCTGACACTAGCAAGGCTCAAAGATCAAGCCCTCATGCTGGAGCAGGATGTGCTCCTTAATTATGTGGTTGCAAATCTTTTTAAGGTTAGCAATACCTGTTGATTTTTCCGCGTTTTTGTTGGGGTTTTTTACTCCTTGTATTCATTTTTAGGAATACCTGAGCCCCTTCCCTTGGAAAAACATAGTAAACGAAAGAGCCTGAGAACAACAGTACTCCCTCAGAGCAAAGATACACCTAGCCCAACACTCAGGCTCCAAAGGGGCCCACCTTAAATGTCTAAAGGAGAGCACATGAGCAGTGCAAGTCTCCTTCTGCCAGGGTCCTAGGGGTGCTCATAGACCTCAATGGCAAGGAGCAGCCTCCCTTGGGACCCACACTCACATCATCTCCTCTAAGGGCCCAGAGGACATGTCTTAGCTCAGCCTGGGGCCTTCAGTCCCTGCCTGAGCTATGTTGTAGGAGTGCCCATGTCTGATCCTGTTTCCTGGAGGGGCCTGGGACCTGCATTGCAGGTAGCTGATTTCCTGGATGGACCCCGCAGACCTAGATCGTACCTTCTGGGAGGTCCCAGATGACTGGAGGTTGGCCAATGTGACACCCATCCACAAGAAGGGCCAGAAGGAGGATCCAGGGAACAACAGGCCTGTCAGCCTGACCTCAGTGCCTGGCAAGGTTATGGAACAGATCATCCGAAGTGCCATCAAGCAGCATGTGGAAGACAACCAGGGGATCAGGTCCAGCCAACATGGGTTTAGGAAAGGAAGGTCCTGCCTGACTAATCTCATCTCCTTCTATGACTGGGTGACCCGCTTAGTGGATGAGGGGAAGGCTGTGGATGTGGTCTACCTTGACTTCAGCAAGGCCTTTGACACAGTCTCCCACAGCACCCTCCTGGAGAAGCTAGCGATCCATGGCTTGGACAGGTGCACCCTTCACTGGGTCAAAAATTGGTTGGATGACTGGGCCCAGAGAGTGATAGTGAATGGAGCTGCATCCAGCTGGCATCCAGTGACCAGCAGTGTCCCCCAGGGATCAGTACTGGGCCCAGTACTATTCAATATCTTTACTGACAACCTGGATCTGGGGATTGAGTCCACCCTCAGTAAATTCCCAGATGACACCAAGCTGGGGGTGAGTGTTAATCTGCCAGAGGGTAGGAAGAATCTGCAGGAGGACCTGGACAGGGTGGATCGTTGGGCCAAGGCCAATAGCATGAAATTCAACAAGACCAAGTGCAGGGTCCTGCACTTTGGCCACAATAACCCCAGGCAGCGCTACAGGCTGGGGGAAGAGTGGCTGGAGAGCAGCCCGGCAGAGAGGGACCTGGGAGTGCTGGTGGACAGCCGGTTGAACATGAGCCAGCAGTGTGCCCAGGTGGCCCGGAAGGCCAATGGCATCCTGGCTTGTATCAGGAATAGTGTGGCCAGCAGGAGTAGGGATGTAATTATCCCCCTGTACATGGCACTGGTGAGGCCTCACCTCAAGTATTGTGTACAGTTCTGGGCCCCTCACTTTAAGAAGGACGTTGAGGTGCTGGAGCAGGTCCAGAGGAGAGCAACAAGGCTGGTGAAAGGACTAGAGGGAAAGTCTTATAGGGAGAGGTTGAGGATGCTGAGCTTGTTTAGCCTGGAGAAGAGGAGACTTAGGGGGGACCTTATCACTCTCTTCAACTACCTGAAGGGAGGTTGTAGTCAGGTGGAGGCTGGGCTCTTCTCCCAGGCAACCAGTGACAGGACAAGAGGGAAGAGCCTGAAGCTGCTCCAAGGGAGGTTTAGGTTGGATATTAGGAAGTACTTCTTCATGGAGAGGGTGATTAGACATTGGAATAGACTTCACAGGGAAGTGGTGGAGGCGCCGTCCCTGGATGCATTCAAGGAAAGGCTGGATGTGGCACTTAGTGCCATTGTCTAGATGGTGTGGTGGTGTTGGTCATAGGCTGGACTTGATGATCTTAAAGGCCTTTTCCAGCCTGGGTAGTTCTGTGATTCTGTGATTCTCACTCATAATACAGAATAACAGTTCTATTCCCTGTGCTTACCATGAGTTGAATAACAATGAGACTTATTTGCCTGAAGTACCAAGGGTTTTTCAGCTCCAAGACGACTTGTAATGACACATAACAAAGGTTACAAGAGGAAACAGGATTTGTTTTATTTTTCTGAATCTGTTTAAGAACTGATGCTCACAAGCATTAACACAACACACGTGTGTAGCTAGAAGCAGGCTGATGCATTTTTAAGTTCAGCGTGAAAAAAACCATCCCTTGCAGTCTGGCAAAGAAAAGTCACAGAAAGTAGTAGCAGGAATGAAGGTCAAGCAATCTCTTTTCCCTGAGGAACAAGAACTTGAAGACTGAAGATCAGTATTGATCATGTACAAAAGAAGATTACAACAATTAAGAAGAGGTGGAGGTACCGTGGAGTATTTTCCAATGTATGATACATAGCAATGACAAGCATGCTTTTTCGGCTGCAAAAAAATTGCGCTGCTGTGCGAAGTGGCCAGTGATGCATGAAAAGTGCTCTCATGCCTGCCATGTGCTTGTATTGAATGCAAGGAGAGCTGAAAACCAGCAGCAAGAACACCTGGGGAAACAGAACCCAGGCAATACCAGAGCTTGCTCCAACTGCAAACTTGCCATGACAAAGTGTCAGAGAGAGTCAGGGCACAAGTGACACTTTGGAAACACTAGAGCAGAAGGCAAGAAACTAGCCAAACTGGCACAGAGAAGCCCTGGCAATGGGCTGTGCTCGATGCTGAAGAAGGCAAAAAACCAACAGGGACCATTGCCAGCCCACCCTGGGGGGGAAAAGCACCTTCTTTATGGCCATCTCCTTTGTGCATGAGCAGCAGGAAGTAACTTAGCCAAAATGGACCAAGGAGATTTAACAAGTAGTCATGCTCAATGCTGTAGAGGAAGGCATAAAATCACCAGGGACCAGTGTCAATCTGCCCCACTGGAAGATTTCTTCATATTCCCAGAGCTGGCAATGAGCTATTGAGTACTCAAAGAGTAAGGAAGGTGTTATTCTTGTCATTTGGTATGTTGGTGCCAAAACTGGGAGGTACATTTAGACTATATAAATAAGGGCATTTATACCATATACATTTGTTGTGGTGATGTCAGAGGTGAAAGAAAGGGTTTTGGTTCCTTCTGCAAGAACTTCAGAGATGTAGAGAGCCCCTTTTGACTTTGAGATGACTTCACACAAACATTACTTTCAGTGCTGTCTGTTGCACCTGGACCAATATTTTTGAAATGTGTCAAATTTAATGTCATCCCAATTTTTCTTTTTCTAAAGAAAAATATGTTATACTTAAAACAGATCACTTCGGTTTATTCAAACACTGGTCTACACATCCAAGCTGTCAGAAAACAATTGATTTGCAAACGAAAACGCAACTACAATTAAACATCTGTTCTGTATCAAGTTCATTCAGACTTCTCAATTCAGGGTTTAAAACTGATCTTAATTGTACATTAAACAAACATACTTTTACTTTGCATAAGCAAACTGTAAGTAAACACAGATCCTACGTCAACTCCAATATATTTCAGTTGTTCATACGTGCATAAAATGCAGTCAATGCTGGCATCCTTTAAATGCCTTTTGTTATAAATATTTAATTAGACCACTGACTGAATGCAATAAACAAACCAAATAGGATCTTAATTTGCTTCTAACTAGCAATCATTATGTAGTTAGCACTTCTTTTTGTTTGCTTAAACTGTGTTATCCTCTACCAAACCCAGATTCTATTTAAAGCAGAAAATCTGAAAAAGTCTTTATCACAGATCCCAAATTTAATGATGACATTTACTCCCAACTACTTAAGAAACCACAGAATCAGAGGGGAGAATAGCAGGTTGATTTCCCCTGCACTTTATGAAAGTAAGCAGCACATATAGATCCTCTAAAGATTAGTAACTTACATGTGATTCCTCAGATGTCAATTATAAGGAAAGGAGTAGGTCAAAATTATGTAATTTGCACTGTGCTAAAAAATACTAAAAATTGCTTCTAGAAATTAAATCTCAAATATTTCAACAGTCTGCTCTCTCAAGCTATTAAAACTCAACTGCCATTACATTTCAAAAATACTACACTACTGAAACATGAACCTAAGTTATTTTATCCTTAAATATGGTTCTGTCCTTTCAAGGAAGCACAACGATTCAATCATTTACAATTTTTTACAAATACAACCCAACATCTGTCATCCTCACATAGTCTGACAAATCTCTCTAATACAGTTATGTTTTTATCCTTGTAAGCGACCTGAACTCCCTTTAAGTAAAGTAATGAAAGGTAACTGAAAGTTCCAAACAGTTGGAAGACTGTGAAAGTTGTTTTAAGTCATGTTCCTCCAGAACTAATCAAACACTAGTTTCTTCCTCTTTCCTACTCTCCAGGCATTCACAAATTACTCTTCAGAGTCTGAGGCTATGTGGACATTATGTCCAAGAGTTACAATAGTTTTAAGGTTTAAATAAATTAACTGATTGATCATTCTTTATGTATGTGACTTTTCAAAATAATCAGCATTTGAAGTACCAAATTTAATCACTTAAAACTATTTCAGTTTCTTTGGCTGTAATTCTTTAGTGCACCCAGTGACTAATGCAGCTGAAACAGTTTTGCTCTTCTTTCTTGACTTTTCTTTCTTACGGAAGGTGTCAACATGAGTGTCTTTGGGGAAAAAAGAATTGGGGACAATACAAATTTGTACTGCACTCACAATTAAGAGTATACTGAATACCCACTGAATAGCTTGTCCAGTCATGTGTTTTTATGGTGCATTTGAATGAAAAAGTTTTTCTTTAGAAGTGCTAATTTGTTTTGAAACTGTGAGAAGTGAGAGAGATGAGTTGTTCACAAAGATTGTCTGAGGAAAAGCTACGTTCTCAGCTTAATGACGGGCATCGCTTGTCCTACACCACCCTCTGGGTGGGGAGGGGTATTTTAGCTTTTGTTTTCTTTGCAGGAAAAAGAAAGTCCAAACCTTACAATTTTTTTTTCCTTTGAGACAAGCAATAGGGATCACTCATATTGTTTGTGGAAATATGCTTTCCAGATCAAAGTTTATTCATTTTGCCAGGTCTAGGACTCTCAGATTTCCATACAGCTTTCTAGCTTCTGGTGTTTTATACCTGAGGTCTTTCCTGCTCCATACACCTGGTGAGACTGAAAGTAGAAGTTATGGGACTCTGAAGAGTGCACATCCTAGATGAGATAAGTAGGGGAGGATGATCCAGTTTACGCTCAAAACTACTTCAAACCTTTTTTTTTTTTTTTTGCTTGACACTCAAAGCATTCTGCAGCCTTCGTTAAGACTTCTGTTAAGAGTTTCTGGATATCATCACTTGGATGGAGTAATGAAGAAACCCAGGAACTCTTTGGAAGTTCTGTCTTCAACCAGTTGCATCTTAGAGGGCTTTGTCCTGATCAGTCGTGTCACATGCTATGTGAGCCTTCCTAATGCCTCTGGTAACACATGCTTCTTAAAAGTGGTTGGTGTTACTTAATCCAACTTTCTGGATTATTACCTATAAATTATCATGAATTGAAAAAGTTTTCCTTCAAAAATAACATTTGATACTCAAGTGTTTGACATTCTGAATGGTTGAGACTGACAAACATCAATATTATTCTTTGAATGCTTCGTAACTTGTTTTGTGCATGGAACGTTGAATTATATGCAGCAGAAATGTTATTTTTCAGGTGGTTGCCACTGCTTTCACATGGCATCATAGGTAATCCTTCTTAAGAAGCTGATAGTTCTTCGCTACCTGGCTGCTAGTCTAACTAGATTAAGAAAGAAGTTGAGGTTTGTTTTCTTAATGGCCTGATTTAGCTGCTTTAGGGTAAGAGCGTTGCTTTTATTTGCAAGTATCTTCCCACCCCAGCACAGTTAGTCAGGTTGACTTTCAGGGGCTGGAATAAGAGGCATATAATGTGCTGAGGTGAAAATGCAGAAGGTCTGTGACAGTAACCAGTCGATAGGTGCAGTAACTAGGTTGTGGTGTCTTGCCAGTTCTTCTATTCTTTAATTTTTTTTAATTTTGTTTTTTAGCTGAGCAACAATTTGTGAAGATATTCTGGAATTTGGCTTGATCATATAGTTTCACAAGTGCATTATGAAATGCCCATGTAAAACTTATTTCTGATTGCACAATGGGAGCATTCTAGGGCTTCCTATTCCCTGTAAGCAAGACTTGATGCTACATTATCAACCGAAAAGGACAGTGGTAGAAGTAGGTTTTCCATATGGGAATCATATATCATGTCAGTTTTTCTTTTTTTTTTTCATTTTTTTTTCTGGAATCTTCAAAAAGGAGTTGAATTTTGGGAGAAAATATTTATAAGGAACTTTATTAATCTATGTACTAGCTTAAAAAAAAGCCCAAATTGCAACGCAATTATAAACTTAGTTATACCAGTACAAAATATGCACGGATGTGCAGTTTTTTCTAACTGAAATTATCTCTGTTTAATTTTACACTTTTATAGTTTGTTTTATTTTTAATAGATAAAGTACACGTTTAAACTTAGCCTATATTATAGGAATAAAATTGGGTTTTATCACAATTTAAAGTCTAGTAAAAAAAAATTGAATTGACATAACTTATGCATAACAAGACACTGTCAGAATCTAAATTGAGTCAAAGCTCTATGTGGAAAAAAAGTATATTTACTCATGACATGCAGAATGCATCACGAGATTTCAGAGTACACAAAACTTGTGAAAGCTAATTCCTGTGTGTGTCTTCTCTTTAACACCTTGTCTCATTTGTTGGTGAATGCCACAGAACAGAAACTGATCAGAGATGCTCAGTTAGAAAAAAATAGCTTTGGATTGTTGAGGTAGAATGCTTACACATGATACTGTTTGAGGGGGGGGAAGCCCTGAACAGTTAACTTATGGCAAATCAGCATTCTTTTGCTGTGATACAGAGACATCTTTCCAAATGACTAAGTTGATGTTTTTGTTTCATAGTTCAAAATTTGTCAGCAGATACTGCTGTTGGAATACAGCTACATTTTAGGCCTTCTTGCTTCTTTACCATTTGTATGTTTTGTGTATTGATAATTACTTTTTAAGTTCTTTTTTTGCAGCCACCGAGTGTGACAAAGGAATTACTTATTCTGGCTTGTTTTTGCATGTCTGACTTGTTGCCCAGGGCATGCCTGACATGGTTGATGTTTGTCTTCCAACATAAAGCACATCTCAGATGTTTCTCTTTTTTGAGGGCTACTTTGTAAATTAATTTATCACCTCTGAGAGTAATCTATTTGTTCTTTTGCCCTTAGAGCTCTTTATTTTGCCTTAATAGGTCTCCTGACTGGTATCAACTTGCCAGTTTGAACTTTTAAGCCAATAATTCTTTTTCTGCAGAACTGTTTAAACAGATATTTCAGCTTCTTTTGTGGTATTTCCTTCAGGTTTTTTTCTCATTTATCTTTGTACTTCCATTACTTTGGTTGATGCAAATTTGAAGGACCCGGTTTATAGTCTTTTTGAGTATCTAGCTTCTCCAAATGTGCTTGTCTGAATGTCAGTACAGATACATGTAAGATACTACACTATTGCTCACAAAAGTCCCTGACCTACCAGCATAATGAAGCTACGCCTTCTAGCAGGTGAGAGCTATTCCTCAGTTCATTGTAATTTGAAATTCTTACTGTATTGTTTTGTTGTCTTTGGATTTTGAGTAGAAATGAACCATAGTTAGTTCTACCATCAGATTCTCTGCACTGGTATCCTGGATAGTTGATTAAAAATGTCTCTGTGGTCTGTAAATGGTTACTCTGTATGTTGGCTGCTGGGTCTGAGGAATTAAAAACTACAAGTGGGAGTCGTGTTACAGACTTCGATACCAGGCATTCTTCAAACTTGCTTTATTTTGTTTTTTGGGAACCTGGAAAGTTTCATAAGGAAGCAAAATAACCTCCATTGAAATTAATATTTATGCCCTTTAAATATTTAAAGTTCCTTAAATCCACAGGTTCCATATTAACAAAATAGATTGATTTGCTGTGTTCTGTAGCTTTTAAAGTAAAAATGTCCAAAGCTCTTTATCTTAGGAAACTTCTGAAACACATCACAAAATAATATTTTATGCATTGTACTAAAGAAGATGAGTTGTGTGTACACAATATGTGCATACTCACAGCAACATGGGTCCACTCAAGAACAAAACATTTAGCTAAACTGCAGTTTCTTGAAAACAGCAAAAACTGTGTTAAGGGAAGGCCATTCTCAAAGCAACTTAACTCTGCCCTCTTTGAGATGAACTGTGTTGATAATATACATACTTAAATACAATTTTGATGTTTCTGAACACAGATGCTGCAAAACACTTGAGACTGAGAGAAACTGAAGGATAAAATGGTAACATTTGAGTTTGGTCATGAAACCATATGAAAGATTAGATATGAGTACCTTTCAGTCAAAACAGCAAGCCTGCTTTGTGTAACCAACAATCATTTGCTAAAGATTCTAATTTCCTCAATCTTGCCTCAAAAATTATTTTCCCTCAATTAAAAAGACAGACACTGCCACAAGTCATCACATAGCTCACAGATGCCAAGTCAAGATGATTACTGAGCAGTATCAGTATTATTAGAAAAACTGATTTGTGATAACCAGGACAGAAAGTGGGTGTCTCTTTCAACATACACAAATTGGCTTTAGTCATATCACAGTTACAGGACTCCACTGCTTCACCTAAATTAATCCCTTCACCTATCTCAGTTTTGTATTACTGATTTCAAGAGTTCAGGGGCATAACTGAACTCAATTTGCACCAAGTTAGAATATCCATTTGTCACTTGATAGATCCTAAATCTCTCGAACTGTTTAGTGAAGCACAGAGAGCCTGGTCCAGACCAACCTTTCGTTGTTAAGTGTAAATCACTGAGATAATACACTTTTAAAAATTAATTCCAAATGAACTTGTTTTGTCAAACACCAACCTTAACCAAGAACTGTAACCTCTTTTCCAATACAATTATTTTATGTATTCTATGAAAGCTCACTAGCATATTCTTGAATTGAAATAGCCATTTAAGTTTTAAAACATTCTTTCTATATCCACTCAACTCTGAGAAATTACTCTAATTTAATTCGTACCAAATATGTCACTTTGCAAAATGCAGAAGAAAACGAGCTTCAGCAGTTGGGAGTGAAAAAAAAAAAAAAGCAGCAGCTGTTTTTTGTCCAAGAAGTTATATGAAATTCAGTTTTATTCTTTCAATAGTCAAAATTCAGAACCCGTGCTATAAAAATGAAGTATGTTGAAGTCTTCTAAAGCACTGGAGCTGAAGAAATGTAGTCACAAACATGTCTAGAACTAAATTACGGTCACAAAGCAAAAGGGAATATAAGTGGGATAGAAATCTAACTACCACGTGAAAAGCAGCTTAGTGAGCAGTTTCTGGTCTACTGAAATTGCACTTCTTCCTAAGCACACAGACCATTGACAGTAGATAAACTCTTGTTCTTTCAGGGAGGGGGGGAAAAAAAAAGGAAACCAAGATGGACAGAAAAAAGAATGGAAACAAAAGTAAAATACTGTCAAAACTGAAGCTCAGGATGGCAGTTAGCACCTGAATCTATACTAACATTACTTTTTTAACTAAAGCAAAATAGAGGGAAATAAAAAGTACATATCAGACTATGCAACTGGCCTAGATCATGGAATTCAATGAACAGTAATAAAAGAGCTGCTATTTTTGAAACTGTTTAATAGGAACTGCTAGGGATGTTTTGCCTGAGCTCTTCTGTAGTCCCAGACAGTATAAATTTGAAAAGTGCAGTATTCCAATTGTAGAAGCATGGGACAAGCCTAAGGAAGTTCTTCATAATTTCAAGATTGATCTTACTTCAAAAAAGCTAGAGAAAAACTGGCACTTGGTCAACAGTAACAAACACATGAGAATTTATGGAACTGCTTTTTCATTCAAGTGAAAAAAAGGGAGAAGTGACCATCGTGCTAAAAGGACCACACAAAAACCTATTCATTTTGAAAACCTAATAAGATATAAAGAAAGAATGTTAATATCATTCATGCTACCATGAGTTTTTAATTGACAGAATATGTGTAATAGGCATTATATAGTCTAAATTAAAGTATTAAAACAGCTAACCGAGTATTTCCTGAATTATACTCCTAAGTCAGTGAAATGTAGCTATAATTACGTACATTAGTTGAGGTTTGCAGTGACCTCTGAAAGTCATCTAGTCTAACATTGCTGCTCAGAATAGGTTGATCAAGGCCTTGTCTAGTCAGATTTAGAATATTTCAAAGGGTGATGACTCCACAAGCTAGCTAGGACTGGTTCTGGTGTTTGACCACACTCAATTGATACACCCTCACATTTGTGTTCCAATGGAATTCCCTGTATTTCAGTTTGTGCTCATTTCTTCTCATTGTGTCACTGGGCATCACTGAGAAGCACCTGGCTCCATGTTCTTTACTCATTCCCCAGCCAGGTATTTGTACACAGTGCTAAAACCTCCCTGATTCTCTTTCTCTCCAGGCTGAACTGTTTCACCTCTGTCAGTCCCCTCTCATACGTCAGATGCTTGAATTTTTCAACTGAGTTGCAGTCCTTTGATAGACTCTCTCCAGTATATCCAAGTCTCTCTTTACTGTGCAGCCAAGAACTGGACCCAGCACTCCAGGTACTGAGCAAAAGGGAAAGGACAATCTCCCTTGGCTTACTGCTAACATTCTTCCTACTGCAGGCCAGGAAGCTGTTGGGCTTCTTTGCTGCAAGGGCCCACTGCTGGCCCATGGCCACCTTGTCCATTAGGACATCCCCCACCCCAGTTCCTTCTCTGCTAAGCTGCTTTCAAGCCAATCAGCCCAGCCTGCACTAGTTGTTTCTCCCCAGGTGCAGGGCTTTGTATGTCTTTGTGGAACTTCAGAAGATTGCTGCTGCCCACTTCTCCAGCCTGTCCAGGTCCCTCTGATATATCAGCCACTCTTCCCAGTTTTATCATCACCTACAAACTTACTGAGGATGCACTTCGTGCCATCATTCAAGTCACTAATTACCTTTGTATCAATGCCTTTAGTATAGCACTAGTGATAGTGACCAGCCTCCAATAAGGAATTAAACTACTAGTAAGCCTAATGAAATCCACAACCAATTAATGCAGGGACTGCTGACGAACAACAGAAAATGGAACAGCACAAGAAAAGACAAAAGGCTCCAAGCAGAAACCTGCACTACACAACTTGTAACGCATGTACTACATCATAAATTGTACCAAGGATTTGTATATTGCATTTTGTCTTATTTGCTAGTGTACCTCAGAGTGTTTTTAAGGATAAACTGATAAAATCTTAAAGATGGAGTTTTAAAATTAAATGTTAACTGGCCTGCAATGATAACAATGTGAACGTAACACTGTAATGAGCTCACTAGATATACAGAAATGTATTTGTTAAGCTCTCAGTGCAATGAAAGCAAATTTTCTTTTTCCCTGTTGAAAAATAGAGCTCTTATATAGAGACTTGATGCCTTACCTCGAGGTCACAGCTGTATTCTGTGCCATCCAGAAGCATCACTTTACACTGCACAGTCTTCATTTTCTTGGGAGACTTCTGAGGAATGTTTTCTGTTTTAATTTCAGCTGTCTGTACTTCTTTTGTCTCCCTTTTTTCTTTTTTTTCCTTTTCCTCTGCAACTTTCTCTACTTCTGTTTCTTTACCATCTTCTTTGGCAGGCTGCATAAAACACAGTTAAACAATGACTGAGAGTAGGAAGGTGGATATTTTTAAATTGTTCATATCTTTTATAAGCTTTATTGAAAGTAATGCACATGCTGGAACCACAATGATCAGTGTTAGCATTAAGGTCTTCCTTTGAGGATCAGATATTCTTGCCCTCAAACCACAGAAAGTGCTTTTGTTTTTTCTTTCCTTGAAATTACTTAATATGTTTTAATGGCTTTTTTTCTTAACAGAAACAAATTTAACAAGAAGCTCCAGGAATTATACAAAAGTAAAAAACAGTATTTATGAAAGTCAAGTTATACAAAATCCCAGAATGGTTGAGGTTGGAAGGGACCTCTTGAGATCATCTAGTCCAGTGCCCCTAGGGCCACCTAAAGCGGTTTGCCCAGGACTGTAACTGGATTTTGAGTATCTTCACAGAGAGACTTCACAACCTTTCTGGGAAACCTGTTGCAGTGTTTGACCCACCATCACAGTAAAAAATACTTTTTTGTGTGATTTGAGATGGAATTTCATGTTTTTAATTTGTGCCCATTGCCCTTTTTTGTTTAACTGCATAACTCTGAGAAGAGTCTGGCTCCTTTCCATTCCCTCCCTTCAGGTATTTATACACATTGATAAGTTTCTCCTTGACTGTTCTCTTCCCTAGACTGAAGAGTAGCAGCTCTCACCTCCTCCTCATATAAATATTCTCTTTATACCCTTAATCATCTTTGCCACCCTAGAACGTGAGGTTTGAGTGCTAAGAACTGAGATGCAACCTCTCCAAAGGCAAGACTCCGGGGCACTGCAAAAGGTGGTGCGTGGCTTGGAATTCAGCACCAATCTCCCAGAATGAATCAGTAAATACAGTGACCACAAGCATAGTTCCTGGGTAAAGGACAGCAAAAACTGAGATCATAAGGACTCAGAGATAAGCCATTAGTTTTGTTGTGGTTAAGTCACTAGGGAAGTATCCATGCGATCCAACGGCTTCAGAGACAAAGCAGACTTAAGAAGCTTCTCCTCTTATCCCTGCTCATTTTTAACAAAACAGCTCAATGTTCCTTTGAACTATATCAAAGTGTGATGTCACACTAAAACTAGACATGTAGAACAACTGGAGTGAAGAACGGTCTGCCACTGAGCAAGAACTTTTAAAACCAGCTATGCTACTTGTAATTCTATCAACGCAACTGCACAAAAGGTCAGACAGTAGCTACAGTTTTTCCCCAACATGATACTACCAAAGCCTTACATCAATTACATAAACCATGAATCAGGTCTCATTAAAATCACTCCAAAGCATCCATTAGCCTTCCCACACGTACCTGTGTTTCAGCACTACTAACAGAGTGCTTTTCTTCTTTGTCATCTGCTTTAGCATTATGCTGATTTTCAGCCGCTGCTTCTTCTAAGCTCTTTTTTGGCTGAGCCACCCCCTCTGGTGCTGGGCATTCACTTTCTTCAACTACTTGTTCTTCCCCTGTGGTCCTTTTCTTGGTCTCATCTTTGGGCTCTGCCAAGGTGTATGATTTTTGTTTCTTAAGCCAGGGGGGAAGGAAACGAGAAATACCCTTGCTTTCAGGTGAAGCTTTTTCCTTCTTTTGGCTACGTGGACTACTTTGGCTAGTTGCTGCTGGGACAGAGGAAGAATCTTGAGCTTCTTCAGAGGATGTTTCCCTAGACTTCTGATTTTCTGGAGCCTCTGATGCTTTTTCAGGCTTATCCTTGGGTTTGTCTGGTCCCACATGCTCAGAATCTTTCTTTACTTCAGTCTCTGAGCCAACTTCAGTTGTCATTGTCACAACTAAAAGAAGCAACAATAAAAAAAGTTTTGTTATATAGCATCACTACTTTTACTGATACATCATTTGCAGTAATTTGTAGTAATAGCCTACAAGAGTTTCTAACTTAAACTTACCGAGGTTAAAGAAATGCTTATTGTCAAATGCTCAAACAGATCTACCAATAGTTTCCTTTTCCTTGATAAAAATTTAAGTGTGCTCACTGAAAAACGTTTGTTTTATTATAAACTACTCCTAATGTTATTGGCTAAGATTATTTTATGAGTAACTTCAATTCTCTTTCTACTGGGCTCCTTGGTTAACCCAGAAGCTCAAATTTCAGAAGAGAACCACCTTCTCTAGTTAAACTGATAGATACAATCGTTTTACCGTTCAGTGATGCTTCTCAATATAACAAGTTTTATACAGGAAGTCTTTTTAAATCAAGAAAGAGTACATGCTTCAAATTGTTCCTTTTTACATTAAAAACCCATTATTGCCTTAAAAGATACTCAGTTAAAATACCTATACACTCAGACCTTATATAACTCTTCCATCCTCCTTATCATCCATACCTTTTCAGCAAAGCAGCAGCCAGTAGGCTCACAGTTGACAATACCAGAAGCAGACACTGATTTTAGAGATAGGAAGTCACAGCCTCAGTATCAAGTTTTAATTTATAATCAAATCTCTTCCATTTAAGTTAAGGGTGTATTATCACAGTCCAAGGTGAGCCAGTGGTAGGGATGGAGGAAAATGAAAGAGCAAGCTTATAAAATAATAGGAAAAAAGAATGGTAAGAACTATAATAAATATAGAAATTTTAAGTCAGGATAGTGCTGAAATAACGAGTAATACTAGGAAGTATTTTTTTTATTTTAAAATATTTGGTTCTTAATAATGAGTACCTACCAATCACCATAAAATCATATGCATAATTTTTATACTCTCTCACCTCTGCCTACTCTTCCTTCAGTAAAATGAAAGACCATACTATACCGCCAGAATATGCAATAATCTTTAACCTTTACAATATTGATATTTCTTGAAAAAATACTAGCTAAAATAAACAAATGTTGTTATACATGTGGTGCTGAATTTTGCTGCATTATTTTCAAAATATAATATTTTTTCCTATTTATTGACATAAGCCAACAAAAAAAAGCCAACACTGTCCAACAAACAAAGTTTAAAATTGTTAGATTCCATTAGAAGCAACCAGTATTTATTTACAGCCTTCTTCAAGCAGTTTTAAACTGTTTGCCTGTTATGAAGGTTTGCAGGTTATTTACAACCACATAACTTTAAAACATCGGGTCCCCTTCATTAAAATTGATCACCATCAACGCCTGCCACTAGAAGCAGGAGGCTGTTAGCTAAGGTCTCCTGCTTGAACTCAACAGCTGCTGCCCTGCCTCCACCCCTGCCCAAAAAAGAGTCAAGGAGAAGGTATTCCAGTTCAGGCTTGATGAAATTAACTTGCACAACTCTTTATACTGCACTTGAAGCCAAGTGGAAACTAGTTTCGATCACAAGGCAGCAGCAACACTTTGCCTGCAGGCTCCCAAAGCACATTCATAAGTAGTCAGAAACGAAGTTAAACTGAGCCATGCCCGAGAAGGGGGAAAAAAAGGAAAAAAGAAGAAAATAAAAGTAAGCTAATAAATGCCCAAATACGCAAGAGAAGCTCTTCTGTCAAAAGAGGTGGACAATATTGAGCCAAAGGAAACAAATCACGGTTATTTTAGTAAGCAGCTTAGACATAGAAGCCTTGAACCATCTACAGGCAAATTCATATTCAGCCATCATCTTGATACCAACTAAATGTGGTGGGCAATTTTTGTTTGTTACTTTAAACTTAGCTATCTAAAGCAAAACATTCACCACTGGGGAAATCAAAAGTATCTTTACTGCTATTTTGAGATTTCTGAATAAATTTCAAGCTTATATATTAGTTATGTAGCCATTTCCCTTAACTTTATGTAAACCATTTCAAGTTTTAATACTGTTAACAAAGTATTAACACTTATATTATTTATCTCAGAGGTAACAGGCCTCTGAAAGGCAGGTCTCCATTTGACTAGCTGTTGAGATTCAAGAACTTGCTATTTTAAAGCCACAAATTAATACGCTAGTTTTAAAGCTGCTACTAGTCAAATTACATTTTGCTATCACCTTCATACCTTACACAGAATTGCTGCTGTTCTTGCCAATGGTAGCAGTCAATGTTAAAAATAATGTAAAGGTTTATTATAAAAATTAACGTTATGTAAAAAACCAAAATCAGCTTTCCCAGACAGATATATCCACAGAGTTCTGCCCAGAGAAGAGCAACCAACTTTGCTTAATAAATTCAAAATGGAGGTTTACTTATTCACAGACATGGTGGTGGTGTTTTCACATGCATCTCTAAGGAAGAATCAGTTTCTTCCCTGAAAATAGCTAAAAAAATTCTAGAGAACTTAATAAATACATCTTCAAAGAAGCTACACGAAAAGGAAAATCACTGCATTTCTTGTGTATGATTTTTACTTTTCAAAATATGCAGAAATGCACGTATGCACTAATAAAAATTAATAATATACCATTCTCAAAGTTAAGATCATATTTTGCTCTTATAGTCAAATAGGAGGCATCTGCAGAAAATTCCTTAGAACCCAGCAAAATAAATCACCCTGTAAACATGTTCCTATTATATTGTTCTAACAGTAAAAGAAACTGACGTTACTAAGTTACGCATCTTAACTGATTAAATTTAGACAGGATAGCAGTGGGTGGCACTACCCTGCTCACTGTGAAAACAAGAAAGATTCTGCATCTCCAAGTGTCCAGGTTTTTCAAAGCTGAAGTGCTATTTAAAAGGAGAAATTGGTTTTACACTGCAGAAGCAAGAGAAACTTGTTACAGCCTCTGTTTAAACAGGTCTGTCCAGGTTAATTTAATGCCTTCAACTCATTTTCACAGCAGGAGGTGATTTCTTTCAGGAGTTCAATTTCCCAAAAGCTTGTGACTTCAGTACTTTTCTGGGCAGGGGCGGGGAAATGAGGGGAAAAATCTAAAAAAACAAAACACACTTCTTCACTAAGTCCGTAGATTTCTTTATGCTCCCAGGTATCTCTGAATGAGTTGTTAGAAAAGGATGAAATTACTAAACAAGGGCACTGACCGAGAGTGTAAGAGAGCCTTCCCAAAATACCTACATTCTCTAGCACATGAGCTTGATACATTTCTTTTTTCTGGAGTTTCATTTTGTCACAATTAGGCATTCCTTGAGAAACAGAAAATCAGGTCTGCCTGCTCTTCCCTGCACTCCCCTCCATTATACTCACTATTTCAATGCTCTATCAGATCCTTCAGTTTTGTAGCTCACAGGAAAAAAACTCTGTAGTGGGGGACAAAAATACTGGAGCTCTGCAATCAAGAGTCTACTGTTGAAAGTTGCAAAGTCTCTGATGTTACCTTCATCCAACCAAGTTACCTGGAAATGGTTTTTACCTGATCTGAGAGGGAAGACCTTACAAGATCCCATCCAGCCCTGTGTCTGTGTCTTAACTGCTAACGAGGTGTCAAAAAAAAAAAAATGGAAATAAGAAGCTGACAGCATCTGTCCCAGAAGTGAGATCGGGAAGAAATAAACAAAATTAGGTTAGAATTTACAATTCTAAAAACTCTATTTGCATCTTTTCTTCCCCTCTTGTCTGCATGGAAGCACTGTAAACTCTTTCGCTCCTACTACGTAGCATAAACACACCAAGTATTTTCACTCTTTAATTTTTTTTTTAAGCTCTGTAACAGCTGCAGCAGGATAGGGTTCTTCTTATCTCACCTCTTTTGTATTGTAAGGTAACATGAAAACTAAATATAATTTTTAAAGAATGACAGTAAGAATCTTGAAGCAAAGAGTGAACAGAGAAGAGACCTTAGGGAGATGCTCAAGTGGAAGGATTACCAAGAAGATTTTGCAATTGGCGTTAAATCCATGCATATTGAACCACTAATGGTAGCATCTGTATCTTCTGTTACCCTCCTGAAAACTTGGCTCATGCAGATTGAATGTCTACCCGAACTGCAATAGTTGAGGTGCAGGTGGTAGGACAAAAAGTATTGGAAATAACCTCACAGTTTCTGAAAAGAAATTAAGTTTGTTAAAACAGGTCTCGTTTTTATGGGGAGCAGCTGTCCTGCCCTAATCCTAACTCTACTACCTTCCCCAAACAAATGTCCAAGCCAGAAAGCAACTGAAGACAACTGCTATCCTTTCCCCAGTCATTCATCCCTCCCTCTCCCTTTTTATTTCACTGAGGAGAGACTAATGCTAGCCAGAGTTCACACCCGAAAGCAGGGCAGAATACCACATTCTTTCCTAACATTCTTCCCTCTCAAATGTACAGATCTGTTAGCTTCCTGATACCTTTCTTTCAGTTTCTAGTATACATTTTTTAAATGTAGTGTTGGACAGGAAGGATTCCTGGCACCATAGCAAAAACAAAGCCAGAAGACATTCAGTATAACCTGAAGTTCATTTAAAATTAAAGGAAAAAAAAAAGGAAAAAGAGTGGCTCTAAGATCACAATTGAGTATCCTGAAAAGTTACAGACAACATCCAAGTAAAGCCATAGAAAGCTTCCTTTTATTGCAGTTGATAATCTGCATCTTAATTCACTGTTTCCATTATGGTATTTCTTAATCAGCACAAATCCAAATCCTTTTTTGTTTCCAGATCTCGTTTTTCTAATTTTCTGAGTATATAAAATAAGAAAAGGCAGTCCTAACCTTTTTTCATTTTTCAGTTTGTCATTAAAATTGTAACAAAATAAAGAAATAAAAACCCTTTGATAAGCGTAACTACACCAGTCTACCAGGATCTACAGAGAAACCATGTTGAAGAAGAAAAACAATAGTAAAAAAAAATAATCCTATGTCAACTGAAATGCATGACAACTCAGTCCAGTAAAAGCCAGCATCGGTATGTGCACAATTCATGCAATTTTCTGGAACACCATGTTTTAATAATTCCTTTTTAAAATAATTCATAAAAATTAAGTGATGGCACACGTGCACTTCCAAATTTTAAAGGTCACGTGGGGTACACATAAAACAACGAACAGAGCAAAGAAAATTTCTAATGTCTGCAGAATATACATGAAAACCTGAAACAAGGTTGTGTGTACTTCAACTGCATATTTAGAAGTTATTTTATTTTGTTTTAAAGTAAACATTTTATTTCTTGTCATGTTATTGATTTGAAGCACGGCAGAAGACTGCTCTGCATTTCACAGTTGGTTAGAACAGGTCATCTACAAACAATATGCTTGCTGGCTTCAACACAAAATTTGGTGACATAAAAGCCATAAAGTAGTAAAATCCTAGCTGGAACAGTCATTCAAAATTTACAGAGTGTAAAAGGGTCTGGTTTAACCACTAGGTAATACCTGAAGAACTTTGTACTACCCCCAGAGATTTTTCAAAAGAATAAAGCAATTAGTTTCTGTAATGTAGAATAATTTATACTCCAAATCAGGCTGAATAGACTAACTAAACAGCTTTATTTTGCATTTCTGTTATATTTCAAAATTTTAATTTTTTAACATATAAATAAGAAAACTCATGGCACTATATGGTTCAGTGCAGCACACCATTGTGCTGAATCATTTCCTGAAAACGTGATACAACCTACAAACATTTTCTTAGCATCCAAAGCAAAGTTAATTCAATTTCACCTTTTAGTGATTACTTAGTTGGATTACTATAGCTGCAAAGACATGCAGCTCTCTGAACACAAAGGAATACATTTATTTTGAGATCCTTAAGGAAACTAAAAGGTCCCTAAAATGGGCTTAGTTACATCAATCTGAAACATCTACATTGTATGGCTTCCAATAACATACAGATCTGCAGTCAGACATCAACTGTATTGGTTTGAGCCAGGGTGAAGCTCTTTGCTGATTTTTTTTTTCTTTCAGTGAACCCAAAGGAACTTGCATCCTTCTCTGTATTTATACAAACACAGGACTGTATATACATACAAACAGGGATACTTAGACTATTCAGTTCATTAATAAGCACATTCCAGGAAAAAATAGATGAGAGTAAACTCAAAGATCAACAGCTTAGCAAACTACTGAACACATTTAAAAATACTACAGAGGAACAGGAAAATATGTTTTATATGTACAAAATCTAGTAACCTATTTTCATACTATTAAGATGATCTGTAGCAATAGAACCTGAACGTAAGCATTTACACACTGAATGTGAAATGAAGGATTGTTTTGGTTTGCTCCTTCCCTGATGACTGCTGTGCACAAAAATCAAGATTGACCACAGAAGCTGAAGAGACAGACTGCAGACTCTGCTTTTCTGAGTCTCAACAGTAGCCACGGGGCAGTGCCTGTCAGAGCCCATTGGTTTCCCACGCTGTGACAAGACCACCGGAGCTGGGGCCTGAACTGATCTCATGCCATCATGGCTCTTCTTTGTAGACTTAGAAGGTAACACAGTGGTAAACAGAATACTGAGAAAAATCCTATGCCACATATAGCAAAAAATCCCCAAATTATTTGTTTTAAAGTTTCACAGTTCATCGAAGAGCCTTAAGCAATAATTCAGATGACTGGACAACTAAAGCTGTGTTATCATCCAGACATTTGCCATTGTAATTATAACTTCTGCTAAAAGCAATTATTCCAAACATAAGCCAACTAAAAATCACCTTTCCTCCTTAGGATTCTGCCCCAGCTGCCTGCTAAACTGGAAGCACATTTGCAAGGAGGCAGCCAAGTGAATAAACTGTCACTGCCAGTCTGTGCACTGGTCAGCAGATGGTGCCATAATAGTTCTAAAGATCAGTAGCGAATTTCAAAGGTCAAACTTTAAACAGCAACGGTATTCTAGTTTCAGGTGTAATTCCCAAGTTGTGGCAAGTAATTGAATGTTTTCACAGAAGTATTACCATAACATAACTTAATAAATACAACTTCAGCACCAGACAGCAAATTACTACTCCATGACAATAAAAATTAAAGTTTCACATGTACATTAATGTGTGTGTCTAAGTACATATACATATTCACACAGCATCTAAGCTTATCTCAACGAGCAAAATGGCACAAAATGGTGACTTCAAAGGATCCTATGTCTACCAAATCCAGTTTCTAGAAAACTCCAGGCACACCATGGTGGCTTGCAGCCTCAGAATTAATGGCAACTCTATATTCATAAGCATCCTTTTACCTCTAGAGCTGTCACTATTCAAAATAAAAGGTATTCTGTTAGCCTTCATCTTAACATCTGTGCCATCATACAGCTGAATACTGCAAGCATACCATGTTTCCCCCCCAAATACAGTAGCCTACCTGCATTACTAGAAAAACATTTTTGTTCTTACAAAAATATTGAAATATGAAGTCTCTAGAACTAATTTTAGTAGTGCTAGGAGAATTACTACAAATTCATCATCATTCCTTGCAATACACAAAATACACAGGACTCGCCAGAAAAACACTAAGTCCCTACTTAAGATGGTGTGAACTTAAAAGACACCTCTGAAACAATTTAAGACAAGTAATAAAGTAATTCTGAAGATCACTGTGAAGACCAAAAAAAAAAAAATCAAAAAAATCAAGGATTTAGACAACAAATGAAATGAGACCTAGAAAGTTATTTCCATCTAAAATTGCAAGGTGAGTATATGCAGTCTAGGTAGAATATTTTCACAATAAAACTATTATGCTGAAAAATTTCTGTAAAGCAAACCTAGGGAAGTTACCTCAGCTCTTTGTGAAGTCTAAACAATCAAGGAACCTGCTATTTCTCAAAATCTTCTTCCTATTAAAGCAGTACAACACATCTATTCTTTATCATTGAAGTGCTCCCAGCTTTTCATAAAACACCTGCTGCAGGTCATCTTTATTTTGTCTGGTGAATAACTTGGTTATTGCAGTCCTTTAAAACTAACAATTTTAAGTTGTATAACGATAATTCAGTTGAAGGGATACAAGTCTCCAGAAAGATAACTAGACATGAAAAGAAGTGCAAATTCTTTGAATACTATTTTGTAAAATTTGCCTCATGACACGAGGTAGTAGAAGCTTAAAAATGTATAATAATCATAATATCAGAAAGTGGTGTTTTCCAAACTAAATGACGTGTATTGAGAACAGCATTGTCTGTGTAACAGCACCCATACAACATGTAAAGCTCGTCATTAAAAATCCCAAAACTTTCAACAAAATCAGAACATAAATACCTTTCAAGTGCTACATGTAACAAAGTTGTGATGCCCACAAAAAATTATTTAATATTACATTTAAGCAAATATACAACTTGTAGCTCTCCGCACTCGCTACACCATACCCAGAGATAACCTACTGTATTTTCAATCTACAAATACTCTAACATATTAAGGCAAAAAAAAAATCAACTTAATTGAAATCAGGAAATCTCTCTGCCAGACTATATATGCAAATACATAAAGCTAGCTTATTAAGCAAGTTTATCAGGCTAGTTATGCTGTTACCAAGGAGTGAAAAAAAACAGTTGTAAGCTGATGAGAAACCAACAGTCTTTTTGAAAAGCTGTATTGAACAAGAGTGACCCCACCCAAGCCCTGACACTGCTAGAGAAGGGCATGCTCTGTGGAAAACTGGGATTTAGTTCCAAATTCATTCCAGCAGCCAGAAAATGAACTTGGGTCAAGAGGCTGCTCTGTTTTCCTGTTATCTGTCCAACAAACTAAGAACAACACAGTTTGAGAAAAATCTCTGCCTTATCTTTAAAAAAAAAAAAATCAATATTGCAAGTTTACAGTGAGTTTTGACTCCACATTAAAGCGTCAAGATAACCACAATTTTAGATATTAAGAACAGCAGTAAGCAATCATTTCTTCTGAGCAGTGTTGCTCCTCACATGTCCATTCCCTTCCTTCCACCCCACCTCACCAAATGGCTGTTTCTATAACAATGCCACAATTCCACCAAAACACAGATAAACATCTCAATTTTTCAAACTCTTTTCAAGTAATTTGGGGGTGAGAAATACATTTGAGTTTTGTAAGTTTAGCTTGTTGATTTAGAGGTAACTGATTTCTAGATGCCACAACAAATTTTTCATTTCCAACTTCCATTCTTTCTATTTTTAATGTATTGGCAAGATTAAAAAGTTTCTTTTTATACTTACAACATTAAGTTTACTCTGGCATATAGTATTCTTCCAAGGCACTTACAATAATGTAGTTAACTACAGCACTTTCCAACTTGGGCTGAAAAAAATGTACTAGTACCAGAGAACTTTTTTCCCTCCTAACTGAGAGGCCCTGGTATAATAAAACTCCTGGATGCTGGAATCCCAGATGCACATCATTGTTTTGACAAGTATCCATTTCCTCTTCAGTGGAAGTCATAGAGAGAATTATTACCTTCTCACACGTTTAGGAAATGTACAACAGCATGCAAAAGAGGGAAATAACCACAATACCAGGATTCAAGGCCAGAAAAAAGAAATGAGAAACAAGTAATCTGTGCTTTTGGTAGAACATTAGTGACAGACCCCTACAAGAACATATTTGCAAGTAATTTTCATAAGCAGATATAACCATTAACTTGATTTCACCAGTATGTCAAGGCTGAATGTCATGCAGATGCAGACACTACTGAGATCACATTCAAAATGCCTGTTAGCTTTTTATTTCTAATCCAACTAAGGAACAATGGCCAGAAACCAACTGTCAAATGCATTAAGACAGTTTGCTCTGTCATGTGCAAGAACAGAGTTTAATAGACAAATGTTGTTTACAAAGCTTTACAGTGTAAACATAGCCACAAATGTGCCCCTTTTGGCAGCAACATCCATTCTGTATTTCAACTTTAAATTGCTCTCCATCATGTTTGCTATTATCAAATACAAACGCTCTAGAGCCAACAGTTCTCTTTGGCAAGCCAGTTTAACGATACCAGTTGATGTCTGCACATAGCTGAGGGAAACAAGCACTTGGAGAAAGTGACATTAAAATTGCAGATGTTTTTATACAGGTGACAGATGAAGAATCTTTTGATAATACTTTTCCTAATGTCAATTTTCCTGAATCAGGATGCAAAGTGAAATACAAAAATTGATACTGCCACCACCTTTACCACTAAGGAAGTAAGTTTCCAATACTTCGTTATATGGCATCCCAGGCAATTAATCTTAAACAAGTTTAATCCAAATTCCAAATAAGTGCAAAGCTTCAAGCTTCAAGAATTTCTGGACTTCTGCAGCCAAGTTGCAGCTGTGTTTTTGCTGCGTATGTTGCTACCAGTATGTGAATCAACTGCTGAAGGGTCTGCAGAGATCTTGACACACATGCAAGTAAACAAACCCAGGCTATTCATCGTATATTTTATATTAAAAAAAACCAACAGTTGAAAAATAGATTAAAAACATAACAATTCACAACTGCTGCTGCAATGAATAAATGCTGCTCTATACTCCCTGCCAACTAACCCACATTCCCCAAACCTCAGAGGTTAGCCACGCGAGATGTCTCATGTTGGCATTTTAATTCTTATGTTTGCAGCTAACACATGCTAGCGGAGTCTTTCCTGTGCTACTGAACAGGAGTATTCCCTTGAAAGAGCAGAACCAATTTGCTCAGTGTGCCCCCTCCCTCTTCCCAAAAAATTACAATGCACATAAAATGATGTAAGTAAATCAGGACACTGCAAACATTTTCCTACATGCTTATGTGTACTGGAATATATAAAGTATTGAAGCTACAGATAATACTGCTCTTTGAGAAAGTATGCATCGAGTGCTCCTGTGGGAGCACAACATTGCCAATCCCAAGCAACAAAAAGCAGTGAAGGGATGCCTCTTAGCTGAGCAAATAAAATTGGCAGCCAAAACTTCATCGCTCCCATAGGCTCTTCTAAATGCTGGTATTTGATTAGAAGACTGAAAATACCCGCAACTTTCAGAAAAAGTTTCCTGCTTTTCATGGCAATGGCTTCACCTCTATCAACATTTTGACCACTGCAAGATCTCTGGGCTGGACAAAGTGAAATGATGTCCCAGAGGTCAGAAACAAGTCTAATAATACTAACAAGGAAAAAAAGGCAAAAGAACTTTCTGTTAATAATGCTGGGTTTGTGCCTGGACTTTAGCACTTAATATGTCTGTTAGTCATCTAAGTGCTGTAACTGTTTTGTGCTTTTTGGAAGGACATTCCCAGCATGAAAGACTGTAATATAAAACAGATAACAGGATATGCATGAAAGTCCCAAGGGAGTAACTATTTAAACAAAGTTTTCTTCGGAGAGTTAGGGAAAGACAACGGATAAGAAAGATTTAAAAGAATAATTCCTTTGTGAAAAACGAAGAACAGGGTGGGGAGGAGTATTTAGAACTGTCTTGTACACAAGGAAAAAAAAAAAAGACTGACTTGCCAAACCACGACTGCAATGACATTCCCATATAAATATATACCACAAACTGCAGTTTACCAAAGCAGCCTCACCCATTGCAGAAAAGCCTTTTAACGACCACATACAAATGGGAATGGTGAGTTAAGAGTAAGCTTTCAGGTCAAATTAGTAGAGGTTTTCTTCTGCCTTCTTGGGCCACATGTTCAGTTTTCATTCAATATATCCAGAGAGGTTTCAAAGCTCCACAGCAAACAAATCCAACTTCAAAGCAATTTATCATCTAACAGTTTTATTATACAAACACATATAAGCATGACATTATCAACTCTACACTGAAGAGACTTATTTGTTTGAATGAAACCCCCAGTCTCTATCAGTTTGGGGGTTTCTTTGCTTCCTTTGGGGCTCCTCAGTTTAGGTGCTGACTGAACAAATGCTTGAAAGCACATTTACCCTGCTTTTGCATTTAATCTTAGATGCTAGATCATATCTGAGCTCACAGTTGTGGATTTCCCCCATCCTACCTAAATTTTTTGTAAGTCTGGATTCAACTCCGAAGTACTTTGAAATATAAAGCAATTAGAAAATGAAAACTGGTATAGGCATATAAATATACTAAACTCACTTCAAATTTCTGAACTTAGCATAGTGGTTAACAATTGTTCTTTTTTTGCGAGAACATATTTCTGTGTGGAAGCTCAGGAAAGTGTATATTAACAAAAAGAGACTCTTATTTAAAAATTACATCAGTCTCTTAGAAATCAAGATTACTGAACAATAAGTGTGTATGTCAAAAAGTGACATGTCAGAGACCAAGAACTGGAGCTCTGATCCAGATGAACTCTGGGATGGATGTTCTTACTCTAAGATGTCTACCTAAACATATGATCCTCAGCAAATGAAAGGCTGAAAACTTCCAGCACTTAGAAAATGTGTACATCTATGTCTCTGTGTTAGGATGGGAGAAATAGGTCCATACATAGACTTGAGTTTTGGGAAACAGAACTAAGAACACACAAACTAATGTTCAATAAATTCAGTAAAAAATGTGGCTACAGAAACACAGCAAAAGGGAATGAGTAATGTTATAGCTCTGAATTCTCTCCATTATGAACAAAAAACTTGGGGAAAACAAGTTAACAGTGAAAAAAAAAACAGACACCATTGGAGAGAAAAATCAGGAGTAAAAAATGGGGTGGGAGAGGGAAGGAGAAAACAGGAAACAGACACTGAAGACAAAACAGGAAAAAAAGGTCATGATTTGTGTAGTAGCCAAAAAACTGCAGTGAGGCCAGAGAGGGGGGCAGGGTGGGAAGACACCAGAATCCTGGTATAGGCTAAATTCCATTGTAGAGACTACTGGACACAAGACAAGATCTCCAGTGGTTGGTCCTTCAATTGCTAGGCCAGAGGAGATCCAGTAACTAATATTTCAGCCTGATATACAAAATCCTGCCCAGTAAAGTCATTTAACCACAAAATAATTCATGCAAGAAAGGGCAAATGCACACCTATAGGACCAGGAAAAGCAGAACCTTATATGCTGTCCTTAGGACAACTCTTTCCACAGAAAATTTTCTCCACAAGAGCTTAAATCTCCTACTCAAGTGCCTCACAAGAGGCAATACTTTAAAGACTTTTCTAGCAGATTCTTTATTTTCGTACAATTATTTCACAAAAAGCTTCCAGACCTGTTCATCTACTATAAAATTTAAACAGAGTGCTCCTTCCTTTGCATTTGCAATTATTTATATATTTATTTTTAAGCAGTGAATGTTTGCTTTGGATAGTCTAATTGATTAAATGAAAAGTTGTACTTCCTGGAAGACTGTGTTACTGTATCCTCAAATCCCTAATATGACAATTCTAATTAGTTCAATTTTGCTTTTCAGGCATATCTAAATATACATGTGTTTCAGTTCCATTCAATACCAAGATTTGAGGCACAATATTTCAACAATTTAACTACACCTTCAGCTCACCAGTTCCTAGCTACTAAGCTGCTTTGTGGTTTTTAAAACACATCATTAATTATATCCCAGTTACTTTTTGTTGAAGGGAAATGCTTTGTGGTAGTTATAAAATTGGCTACTCTATAAAAATATTTCTGGTTTGACAAAAAATACTTTTACACAGAGAAGCTTGGGCACTCTGTGGAGAAAGTGAAACATGAGACACACACAAGGAAAGTAGGGGAACAAAAACAAAAAGAGGTCTTCAGGCCTCCTCTCTTGCATACTAAAGTAGCTCAAGATTTTCCATTTAAGTAGACAACATCACAGTCTTCCATTTATTTTTTCACTGTTCAAAGGCAATCCCAAGCACAATTACAGGTTCGGTGGAGAATGGACTGATAAAAGCCCTGAGATTAAGGACTTGGGGTGTTGGTTGATGAAAAGCTCAACATGAGCTGCCCAGAAAGCCAAACGTGTCCTGGGCTGCATCAAAAGAAGCGCAGCCAGCAGGTCGAGGGAGGGGATTCCCAATGGTTAGGAAATCTAGTAAAGGAGCTAGGAGACCAGCATGGTTAAAAAAGGAACTGCTGGGCAAACTTAAGTGGAAAAGGAAAATCTACAGATCATGGAAGGAGGGGCTGGTCACTTGGGAGGAATATAGGACTGGTGTCAGAGGATGTAGGGAGGCAATTAGGAAAGCTAAGGCCTCCTTGGAACTTAACCTTGCAAGTCAGGTTAAGGATAATAGAAAGGGCTTTTTCAAATACATAGCTAACAAAGCTAACACTAGAGGCAATATTGGCCCACTGTTGAATGAGGTGGGAGCCCTGGTGACAGAGGATATAAAGAAGGCAGAGGTGCTGAACGCCTTCTTTGCCTCTGTCTTTACTCCTGCAGGATTTCCCCATGAGCTCCAGACTCATATAGCCGCAGAAGTAGTCAAGATAGATGAGGAGTTTGACATAGTAGATGAGGATTGGGTTAGGGATCAGTTGAGTAATCTGGACATCCATAAATCGATGGGTCCAGATGGAATGCATCCAAGGGTGCTGAGGGAGCTGGCGGAGGTCATTGCTAGGCCACTCTCCATCATCTTCGGTAAGTCATGGGTAACAGGAGAGGTGCCTGAGGACTGGAGGACAGCAAATGTCACACCAGTCTACAAGAAGGGAAAGAAGGAGGACCCGGGTAACTATAGACCGGTCAGCCTCACCTCCATCCCTGGAAAGGTGATGGAACAACTTGTTCTTGTCTCTATCTCTAGGCATATCAAGGACATGGGGGTCATCAAGAGCAGTCAGCATGGTTTTATCAAGGGTAAATCATGTTTGACTAACCTCATAGCCTTCTATGAGGAGATTACTAGGTGGATAGATGATGGTAGAGCGGCAGATGTGGTTTATCTGGATTTCAGTAAGGCATTTGACACCGTCTCCCACAGCATCCTTGTAGATAAGTTGATCAGGTATGGGTTTGGTGATCAGGTAGTGAGGTGGATCAGGAACTGGTTGATGGGAAGGAGTCAGAGAGTTGTAGTCAATGGGGAAGAATCTGGTTGGAAGTGTGTGACTAGTGGAGTCCCTCAGGGGTCGGTACTGGGACCGATGTTGTTCAACATCTTCATCAACGACCTGGATGAGGGTATAGAATGTACCCTCAGCAAGTTTGCTGATGACACTAAGCTGGGAGGAGTGGCTGACACACCAGAAGGCTGTGCTGCCATTCAGAGAGACTTAGACAGGCTGGAGAGTTGGGCGGGGAGAAACATGATGAAATTCAACAAGGGGAAGTGTAGAGTTTTGCATTTGGGGAAGAACAACACGATGTCCCAGTATAGGTTGGGGGCTGACCTGCTGGAGAGTAGTGTAGGTGAAAGAGACCTGGGGGTCCTGGTAGATAGGAGGATGACCATGAGCCAGCAATGTGCCCTTGTGGCCAAGAAGGCCAATGGCATCCTGGGGTGCATTAGAAAGGGTGTGGTTAGTAGGTCAAGAGAGGTTCTCCTCCCCCTCTATTCTGCCCTGGTGAGGCCACATCTGGAGTATTGTGTCCAGTTCTGGGCCCCTCAGTTCAAGAAGGACAGGGAACTGCTTGAAAGAGTCCAGCGCAGAGCCACAAAGACGATTAAGGGAGTGGAACATCTCCCTTATGAGGAAAGGCTGAGGGAGCTGGGTCTCTTTAGCTTGGAGAAAAGGAGACTGAGGGGTGACCTCATCAATGTTTACAAATATGTAAGGGGTGAGTGTCAGGGAGATGGAGTTAGGCTCTTCTCAGTGATGACCAGTGATAGGACAAGGGGTAATGGGTGTAAATTGGAGCATAGGAGGTTCAAGGTAAATATCCGAAAAAATTTTTTTACTGTAGGAGTGACAGAGCACTGGAACAGGCTGCCCAGGGAGGTTGTGGAGTCTCCTTCACTGGAGGCATTCAAAACCCACCTGGATGCGTTCCTATGTGATGTGCTCTAGGTGACCCTGCTCTGGCAGGGGGGGTTGGACTAGATGATCTTTCGAGGTCCCTTCCAACCCCTAGGATTCTAGGATTCTATGATTCTCCCCCTCTACTCAGCTCTCGAGAGACCCCACCTGGAGTATTGTGTCCAGTTCTGGAGCCCCCAACACAGGAAGGACATGGAGCTGTTGGAGCAAGTCCAGAGGAAAGCCACAATGATGATCAGAGGGCTGGAGCACCTCTCCGATGAAGATAGGCTGAAGGCTGTTCAGCCTTGAGAAGAGAAGGCTCAGGGGAGATCTCGTAACAGGCTTCCAGTACCTGAAGGGGCTACAGGAAAGCTGGGGAGGGGCTTTTCACAAGGGTGTGTAGTGATAGGATGAGGGGCAATGGTTTCAAAATGAAAGAGGGCATATTTAGATTGGATATTAGGAAGAAATTACTTAAGGGTGGTGAGACAGTGGAACAGGTTGCCCAGGGAAGTTGTGGATGCCCCTCCTCCCTGGAAGTGTTCAAGGCCAGGTTAGATGGGGCTCTGAGCAACATGCTCTAGTGGGAGGTGTCCCTGCCCATGCAGGGCGGGTTGGAACTAGATGATCTTTAAGGTCCCTTCCAACCCAAACCATTCTGTGAAGCTATGATTCTGTTCTCAGTTGAAACCCAGAGGTCATTCCTCTCAAAAAATGTGACAATCCACAGAAGTTGTTTTGCTTAGACAATAGCAATACTTCCAAACTTTGCCTAGAAAAAGAAGTTGGAGACATCTTTTTGATGTGTTTATATTATTAGATCCTCTAGATGTGCACAAAAATTGATTACATGTACAGATTGTCAGTACTGTCAGATGTGGGAGTTATGAAAAGTAGAAGTTATGAATGAGCTTTTCTGCTTTTAAAATTATAACCTAGAACAGAAGTATTCCCAGCTCAATTTCAACTGAAATAACTACTATAGAAGCTAGAAGTTTGCTCTCGTCAAGTGATACAACATTTTCCTTTTGAACAATCCAAGCTAATTCATGCTTGTATGGCATCCCTAAAAATCCAAGGTCAAATCTGAGTCTGGAGGAGACAGATGCCACTAGCTATACATTCCCATTCAACAGAATTAGCATTCACCAGTTATGTCCAAATGAACAAAATTCTCATCTGCATCAGATGAAGAAAGGCTTTTGTGTTGGCAGATTCCTTTTATGAGGTACTGCTGTCATCAAATGATTCCCTGCAACTTCATTAATCACCATGACCACATTAACATAAAAACAAGTCAATATTTGAAGTAAAATGAATATGCAGTCTTTTTTCTGCAAATAAAAATTGTGGCATTTCTCAGGCATTTCTTATGCCACTTAAAACAATGTTTCTTTGTCTTCTTTAACGAAGGAGAATGGATTTTAAACTGCACATGTCTACAAAATACAGTGCAACACTTGAGATAAAATTGGTAATGGTTAAAGTAAGCCTACCAGAAAAAGGAAGCAGAGAAATGTAACTTAAGGTATTCCTTTTAAGATAATACAGGTAAGTAATACAGCGTGCTTGGTGTAACTTCCAAATAAGAGATTCAAATTGTTGAAAAGACAAAATAATTCTTCATCCCAGGAAGGCTATACAAACCAAAATATTGTGCCATACTTCAGGTAAAATATAAAGTATGCTAAGCTATCCAAAAATGTTTACAGTTGAGAATGTATACAATTCATATTCTGAAAGTGTATTACTAACTTGTGTTACCCCATGCTAAAATGCACAGATAAGCCTTTTAAATTATATATATATATAGCACCATACAATAGATACCTTTAGATGGAAATGCTGAAAAAAGAATTGTTGGAGCACAAGGTTCCATAATCCTGCAATGGGAAACAGAGTCCCTAAAATTCCCAAGACATAGATAGCAACAAGGCTGTTTAAAGCTGTGCTGGGTGGTCTTCGCTGTTTGCAACACACAGACACCCTTCTCAGTGCGTGTTAGTTTCATGTATAAACACCTTTTTCATCCTCTTTTCTCCTCCCTCCCCATTTCTATCTTCACTTAATCTTATTTACTTTTTTTAGAATCCTCCTGATTATCAATTAAGTCCTATGCCTTCCACTCTTAATTCCAGCACCATTGCTAGAAAGCAAGGGTACTAAACTGTGTCAAAAGCTTGGGTTACATCCAGACAGTTTAAGATCTCACCTGAACAAAAGTAAGTGATTCAAAATGCAAGGCGGATATTTCTTTCAAATCATATCCACAGGAGAATAAGCAAAATAAGCTGTCCACAAAATTGTTAATGCTTTTATTTGCTAACTGATAAAAAAAATTAAACATAGTCCTTAGAAGTTGTTCAACTAACCACAATTTATGCCACAGACAAATACGTAACATCAATGAAATAGCTTCAGAAACACAAAATGCATTTCTGTAGCTAATTTTAAAATCAGAACTATACTACAGCCTAGTATTGGGGATCTGTTGCTGCTCAAAGCAACTGGAAACCAGTACAGCCAATGTATCAGAAAAATCTCCTGGGAGGCTGAAACAACAAGAATTCAGTTCTTTCTTTTCTGTTCATCACAACATATGTTCCAGTTAGTGTTCTCAACATTCTCAATAATCAGAGAAGTGACATAAATCCTCTTAGGACCAAAAGATAATCAAATCTGAGAATGGTATAAATCACCAGCTTTTTCTACTTTAATCTCTCAAAGTATCTTGTTCTGAAAATATGTGGATTGATTCTGTTCTTGATGGAAGACTTCCCTAACTGAATAGATTACAGGCATCAAAAACCAACAGTAGAACTCCTTTCATAGGGAATCTCCTCCAGAACAGTCCCCAGTTAACGGAGATGAAAGTGGAAGGCCTTAATACTTTTTGAAGAACCTGCCTGACAAAAAACCCAAGGCAAAGTGTATCTCTAGAAGAAAAGGATTGTACGCTCTGTTGATGTTGTCAGTGACCTCCTTTAAACTGCCACGGCTGGGATGAATAGCCTAAGTCACCAATCCATTTTATGACTGCTCAATCTGAGCCAGGGTTTAAGCAGCATGCTGTGCTGCACAGGCTACATTAATCTGACTGCAAGTTAAAATATGCAGAGCGCTGCAATCTCCTCATGTCCAGCAGACAAAGAACGTCCCTCATCTCTCTAATTGAGGACTGCATTTATTTAAGAGTAAATTTTCCAATTCAAAGAATTAACAAAATTTTAAGGAAAAATTTATATTCTGCATTACTCAACTCAGAGCAGGTTTTACTCTTTGCAGACCTCATGAAGACATGGTGGAAATACCACTTTTTTTTTCTCAATATTGACCATGACGCTACCTTAAGAATTGGACCTAACTAATCCTTAGTATATCCTTTAGTAAATGAAAATAAACCCAGCAGGAAAAAAAAACAAAACAAAACAAAACACAATCATCAAAAGAAAAACTGGATGAGGGAAAGATACCAATTGTCTTTTCATTAATTCCTAGCAATATAGGCCTGAAGAAAAAAAATAACACTGAAGTCTCTTGGAAACTGTGGAGTATTTCTACTTCTTAATGTTTAATCCCTTCAGGAAACAACACAGCATGCAAAAGAAGAATGCAAACAAACTTTAAGCAGCAAGTTTTTCTTCTAGTTCTGAGCACTTTGCTGAGAGTGATCCAAGAAAAGCCTTTAATACTTAAAATTTAAGTTGATGGAAAAAGCTAGTATTTTAAACACTGTTTAGAAAAAAAAAGTTAAGGAAATAGCTCTGTTTGTATCACCGTGTTTTAAAAATTATTTTAGGTTGCTTTAGTCACAGGTGCTCAAACAGATGAGACAGCTAATTTTAAAATATTATAAATATTTTAAAAATCATTTAAGTGACCATAAGATTCTGTAAAGCTGCTTTCTAAAAGTGTCCAAAGTTGTCATTTGAGATATCTGTGAAGCCCTTCTAAAGTATTCAGTCTAATCTTTCAGGAATAATATGTTTTTTCTAAAAAGGATAACCAGGAAACATGAAGTTATATGTATGGCAAAGCAAAAGAATCCTCACGGTTAGATGCCAACTTTGAGTTATATTCTAAAGAGAGCTAATGACCACTTGATGGACTGAAATGGAATTTTTTGTTGCATTTCTTAAACAACTAGAATAAGTATCTGAATATATTATACAACCTACTTTTAAATCAATTGCCCTGTGGCCAGTAGTCATTTATCAAATCTATCAATAAGCACGCGAAAAAACCTGCTCTCTACGGTCAGCAAAGCCTGTGGAAGGGCATTATTTCTCAGGATTGACTAAACACACAAGTTGTACTAATTTGAAGCTAAAACTAGTTTAAAATAATACATCCTCTGATTTCTGTTGGTTGGTAGTAATACTCTAATCAAACAGTGTGCATATACATGCATGTAGATGTTTTCATTATTTTTGTCAAGAAACATGCATTTCTTTTTGTTCAGTAGTTGTTACAATTTATTTCAGCAGAATGCAATGCTATTATTACATTTAGCATAGCTGTGGTGATAATCAATTACTCATGCAGTCAGGTTATTATTTACCTTAATACCTACTTAGTTCTATTCTTAACTTCACTATCATGTTGAATGATAATAGTTATTTTTATTTGTGAATAACAGAATCACACTGTTAGAATTAAGTTGAAATTTGTTTTCAAAACATGGCATAAAATGTTAAAACTACAGAATCACAGGTTTGTTAGAGTTGGAAGGGGCCTCTAGAGATCATCTAGTCCAACTCTCCCACTGAAGTAAGATAGCCTAGAGCACTTTACACAGGATTGCATCCAGGTGGGTTTTGAGTATCTCCAGAGATGAAGACTCCACAACCTCTCTGGGCAGCCTGCTCCAGTGCCTTGTCACTCTCATTGTAAAGAAGTTCTCTTGTGTTTAAATGGTACTTCCTGTGTTCCAGCTTGTACCTGTTGCCCCTAGTTCTGACACTGGGAACTACTGAGAAGAGCCTGTCCCCAACTTCCTTGCACCCACCCTTTAGATACTTATATACATTGATAAGGTCTCCCTCAGCCTTCTCATCTCCAGGCTAAAGAGTCCCAGGTCTCTCAGCTTTTCCTCATAGGACAGATGCTTCAATCCACCTATCATCTTTGTCACTCTCCTCTGGACTCTGTCCAGTAGTTCCCTGTCTCTCTTGAACTGGGGAGCCCAGAACTTGATGCAGTTTTCCAGATGTGCCCTCACCAGGGCAGAGTAGAGGGGGAGAATGACTTCCCTTGATCTACTGGCCACACTCTTCTTTATGCAAGCCAGGATTCCATTGGCCTTCTTGGCAACACTGCTGGCTCATGGATAAATGTACTATCTATCAGGACTCCAAGATCCTTCTCTAAACTACTTTCCAGCAGGTCCACCCCTGACCTCAATTGGTGCTTGGGGTTCCTCCTTCCCAAGTGCAGAACCCTACACTTGCTTTTACTGAACCTCATGAGGTTCTTCTCTGCCCAACTTTCCAGCCTGTCCAGGTCATGCTGGATGGCAGCACAGGCCTCTGGAGTGTCAGCCACCCCTCCCAGTTTGGTATCATCAGCAAACTTGCTGAGGATACACTCTGTCCCCTCGTCCAGGTCATTGATGAGCACACTGAACAAGACCAGTCCGAGTATTGATCCCTGGGGGACACCACTGGTTACAGGCCTCCAGCTCAACCCTGATCCGCTCATCGCCACCCGCTGAGTTCTGTCACACAGCCAGCTCTCAATCCACCTCATTGTCCACTCATCAAGCCCACTCTTCCTGAGTTTCCTAATGAGGGTGTTATGGGAGACAGTATCAAAAGCTTTGCTGAAGTCAAGGTAGAAAACATCCACCGCTCTCCCCTCATCTAGCCAGCCAGTAATGATGTCATAGAAAGCCATCCGGCTAGTCAAGCACTATTTCCCTTGGGTGAATCCATGCTGGCTTCTCCCAATGACATTCTTTGCTTTCACATGTTTTGTGATGACATCCAGAATGATTTTTTCTAACACCTTACCAGGGACAGAGGTGAGGGCCTGTAGTTCCCTGGGTCCTCCTTCTTGCCCTTTTTGAAGACTGGAGTGACATTAGACCTCCTCCAGTCCTCAAGCACCTCTCCTGTTCTCCATGACTTCTCAAAGATGATGGAGAGTGGCCTAGCAATAACATCTGCCAGCTCTCTCACAACTCGTGGATGCATTCCATCAGGGCCCATGGATTTATGATGTCCAGTTTGGCTAAGTGGTCTCTAACCTGGTCTTTCTCTAGGAAAGTCCTCCTTTCTCCAGACCTAATCTCTTATCTCCAGAATTTAAGAGGGTTTTTTGCAGTGAAGATACAGTGAGATGAAAAAGTTTATCTACCCCAGTCAGATAAAAATTTTGCAAAGATACCCAGTTGGGTGTGTACAAAATGCATCAGTATCCTGAAAACTGATTTCAAAACTAATCACACTTGCAAAGAAATAGTGACCCACTTTTTAACTTGAGTGTCAGGCCCAGCTTCTAACCAGACAAGATTTCTTCTCAGAAATAAGGCAGCCCACAGGTCCTCACTGTTTTTCCCTTGTTAACATACTTCTGTGTTGAATAATCTCACCGCAATCTCTGGTGGGTAAACTAGTTTTACCAACTAAAAACCTTTAAAAAATCTTCACTTATCAGAAGTTTCCATTTCTAAAATCGTGTATCTCTAGAAAACGTATGTTCTCATAGCTGCCTTTCTCCAGTGTCTCAAGGCAGCAAGCACATAGCTATATACACCCAAACAACTTCAGAAACTAACAGTTATAAAGGAAGAACTGTACAACTGATACAACCATTACATTTTGGGGCCAGCAGCCTGATTTACAGCATTTTGGTATTTCAGACAATTCACTTGGCTACATCAATAGCTGCCGCCATCACATTTTTGACCGTAGAATAAAGACATTCTAAACACATCACAAATTAGTATAGACCTGCACAGTAGAAAGAAGGTCTGTCAAACTTCTTTCCCCTTACACAACTATATTCCTGAAACTTCTGAAAAGACAAACAGCAAACAGGCAAGGACACTAACTCTAGGCAGAAAGATTAGCATTTTAACTCTACTCTTGACTAAAAGATGCTCTTAGCAACAGATTTGCTTCCAGTATGAACATGTAGCATAACTGCTATATGGATAATGCATTCTCCCTAGCTTTAATCTCTGTATCACCAGTAGGAAATGACATATGACAAAAAAAAGATAGTGAGTTCTGATCCCTACAGGATACATGATCAATTTTCCGTATTTTTCTAACCTAAACTTTAATGTAACAAGGCTCCAACATGCATTATCCTATTAATTATCTTATTCACACTCTACAACTACCTGAAAGGAGGTTGTAGTGATGTTCGGGTTTGTCTCTTCTTGTAAGTAACAAGCAACTTGACAGGGGGAAATGGTCTCAAGTTGTGCCAGAGGAGGCTTAGATTTGATAGTAGAAGAAACTTATTAACTGAAAGGGTAATTAAACACTGGAATAGGCTGCCCAGGGAGGTAGTTGAATCACCATCCCTGGAGGTATTTGAGAGACGTGTAGATGTGGTGCTTAGGAACATGGTTTAAGCACTGGACTTGGTAGTTAGGTTATGGTTGGACTCTTATGTTATGTTTTTTTCCAAGCACAACAATTATGGGATTCTGATTCTACATCTTACCTAAATTTAACAAATTGAGCAGAATTGCAGTTTTTTCCTTTAAATACAGGGATTTCCTTTCATACTTGACATGCAGTATGCATTTTTAGCAGGTGAAATGTGAAATGAAATATAGTGACCAGGCCATTACTGAACCATATTCTCCATTCTGAAAGTGTCTCAATGAGCAGAGTAGAGTTTCAATAGAACTTTTAACTCTTATTTCCAGGTATTGCCCTTTATGCAAATCCCACATGAAAATCCAGTGTGTTTTGCTACTTCAGGATCATGAACCCTCCAAGGAAACTTTTCATTGAAATTCTGCAGCTAATTGAGATACAAGTAAAACAGGAACAATTTTGTCCACAAGCACGTATGGTAGTTCCATTTTGCCAGAAGACTTCACAACCAAGTGACTTCCTTTGGATTGGAGGTAACTATAGGATGAACTTAAGACTGAACATCAACAACCCTTTCTTTTAAGGTGGTATTTTCTCAGCCGCTCACTACCCATTTAGGTTTCTTAAGGTTCTTTGCAGATCAAATAGTTACAGCTAAAAGAATCAACAACTTAGCTGCCCAAGTGCTCTGCACAGTGCAGACTCAACAGATTAGTCCCTGTTTACTAGAAATGTACAATACCATTTAAATATTTCTCAACAGTTGTATCAAAATATATTTCAAAACCACCAGATCTATCAATAACATTAAACATTTTAGTCAAAAAAGTTAGTTAAGGTTCCTCTCTCTTTACTGTAGTCCCTTGCTCCATTCATGTCACCTCAGTACCCTGAGATACTGACTCCAACACCACCCTCCACAAGGCTGGCAGCCCCTCTCCATACACCAGAGCTCTGCCCCAGCACTTCACTGGAATGCTACAGACAGACTGCTTCTAAGGAACACAAAAAAGAGGAAAGGCAAGGTTCTGGACAGAATAGCCCACCTCTTGCATCATTTTTGCTGTAGGAACTGAAAGGTCAGGTTTCGGAGGGGAATGGAGGCTGACACACAGAACAAGGCCGACCCCAAGCAGCAACCTGCGCTTTCATTTTGCATTGCATACTTTCATGACCCCTCTCATTTGGTTAAGTCTGAACTGAATATATACCCATAAACTGGAACACTCATTTTAGAAGGGAATCTTGTGTCAGTCTATTCACAATCCAGTACATGAAAAAACTAACAAAAAGTTCACTAAACACAAAACCTGGCGCTTAAACAGCATCTACAAAATGGCAAAGACCTGTTAGAAAGTGAGCAGTACATAACACATGTTCATTCACTCTGAAAGAAAATGCACTGGAAAAGTGATACCCCATGAAAAGAGTCCTTTTTATATTTTGGTCAATACCTGCATCATTTTTGCACAGAAATGCATGCAAGCACTGTTCTGTTTCTTCCCATCTTTTAGGTTAAAAAAAAAAAAAAGACATGGTAATAGAAGCAAAGGATTTACAAATGCTTACTGAGAAGACACACTAAGCCACATCTGTACCAGTAATATTACTCTAAGTATATACTGTATTAACCAACTGAGATGTCTACTCCCTAGCTCTTCTAGTAACCCTGTATTAACAGATGACTATTTTCCCACTTCGTGCAGAACTCCATTTTGTCCTGTTCCTGTAAGTTTCATAGGGAAAGACAATAAAAACCTATAAAGGAGCAATGGTAACTGTCATTTTTTCACTAGTCATCGTAAGAATAATTGGTACTAATTAGCAGATCATAATAGTACCCAAAATAAAATGCAAATTCTATTTGTGAAAAGAAGAAAAAATATCAATAGCTCAAGAAATTTAAGGTGATTAATGTCAATTCTAAATGAAGTCTGTAAATACATCAGGCTTACAGAATATTCTTTATCACACTACTTTTGAATAAAAGTAATACTACCATGAAAGTAAGGAAAGCATGCTATAAAAACACACACATTACTTTCACTTTGCTGTTGTAATGAAAAGCCACACAATCTTTCAGAGTTTCCCTGCCACAGGATGAAGAAACCTGAACTACACAGCAACACTATTGTTGAAAGAAAGAGTAAACAATTGAGAAATGCTGATATAAAAATGAATGGGTATAAATTTCTGGACTAACTACATTAAATACAAGCCACTTTTTTTTTTTTTTTTACAGCAAATGAATGAGATTTGGGGCCACTTTCTTTAACAAATAGTAAGATGAACAAACCAAACCAGCCTTTCAATGGCACTTCCAAAGGTCTGGAAACAGGTGATGTGTTTACTTTCAATTCTTGATGACCCAGGGGACCTATTTCAAGTCTTTAATAGCTATCAATTCAAACACCCTAATGCTCACCAAAACTGAAGCTAAGACTTTGTTGACTTACCTTGCTGTCACAGTCCTCAGTGTCTCCTTCATGCGCTACTTTACTCTTTCAGAATAGGAGCACAGAAACGCAATGTACTTTCTTTGCAGCTCTGAACAGACAACTCTCTTTGTAGCCACCCAAAGAATGTGTTCTGCACTCTCTCATAATTTAATCACCATCAGTCATAACAGCCTATTGGGAAAAATAATCCACTCATTTATTTTATCATCAGTGCACTCAAGCACAGTCAATTTACAACCAACACAGTCACGTGTATCAGCCACGAGAGATCCATTACAGAGCTGCTGGAAAGCCTCTGAACCAACAAGTTGCTTTCCCCTGATTATCCATGGGCTACATCTTCAAGTCTTATGGTCTTATACTATTTACACAGGAGAAACAAAGGACAGCCTTCAAGCGATAGTCCTAGTGTTTACTTAACAGTTCACACAGACAGTAGGCTAATTACCACTTCAAATTTTAATATTAAATTACAGTAACGTTATCTCATTCAAATCAGGTGCTCATGGAAGAAAATGTCAGCTTAACTTCCCCACAGTAGCTCACAGGACATGGGATATACACAGCATAGTTGTTCGTGCTGTGAGACCAAAAGCATAGCTGCCATTGGAAATGAAGGAGCTGTCTCGGGCTGCAGAAGATTGGGGACTATCAGGTGTGCAACCATCAGGAGTTGCAGAACAGCAATCAGACCAATACACCTGCACACCTTTAACAAGCCAGTCAGCTTAATCAAGTCATGCCAATACTATCAGTCATAGCTATGAGATACTACTAAGAGATCCAGAAATTGCTAACCCAAAAATTATTATGTATTAGTGTTTACTAACAGACTGAGGAGTTCCACCAAAGCTACACACACAAGAAACACATGCATACACACTTTTTTTAAATGTTTGTACACGCGTGTGTATACTATAGCCTTATCTCTCTCAAGCAGCCAAGGATTCCTCAGGGAATGATATATCATACAAATTTAGCTATTATAATAAAGATTGCTCAGAAAAATCATCCAGATTATTATAAATTCTAAAGCTTTGTAAGAATTTTCAACCAATAATTGTTGAGAAAAAAGATTTAGGAGTAACTCATTGAATCCTGCCTTTTCGTGTGCCGTATGCAGAACAACACCTGCACCTCAAAGTTTTCTCATCTCTTCCATTTTAAGAGGAGGATATAATTTTAAAAAATGGTGGTAAAAAAGCACCTAAATTTCCAGTGTTAACATTTCCACTCAGGATATACAGATAAATCTAGAAGTGGTCTACCACTAAGTTTAAAAAGAAACCAATTTAAAGAAGCATCACTGTGAGCACTCAGCCACTGAAAGTCCTTGGGCAAGCTACAGAAGCCTCACCCACCCATCCTTTTGGCTGCAGGATGATGCTACAGGATACCCTTCATAGGGGACATGGCAGATGTCCCTGTCCATCTTCCCAAAGCTCCGCACACTTCTCTGGAGAAAAACTGCATAAGTACTGCAGATACTGACAATCTGGGACGTGCTCTGGTTTGCATTCTGCTGCATTCTGCAATGTACCTGACCAAAAGAGCAATGCAATTCTCGCAAATGTACAGAGATTAGGTATTTGTCTAACTTTGCCAGAAGAGATTCCCAGACAAATCAGAGTAAGTTGCAACAAAATTTGACTGTGAGTCAGAATATAATAAATCCTCCCTACAGACACTCAATCACTTTATACAATGAACTCCAGTTAATTAATAGAGTCAATGTACTGGGCAGCTGCTTAGGTATTTCTTGAAGTGAATTTTTGGCTGCCAGAAGAAAACACACTTTGAACACAACTGTTTTCACAATGAAAGTTAAAATAAGGGACTTCCGTAAGAAATCCACGGTATATCAGAGATATCTAAGACAGTACATATACACACCAAAACTCGTATCAAGAGCATCATGCCTATTCCCCCATTTAAAGAAATGTAACCTCTAGAAGTGTTTGGTATCATGAGATAGGACTTTTTCCAGTTAACTGAAAATTATATATTTTACTTCTTTATAAGCAAAACAAAGGATTAATACAGCAAAACTCCTGTTTATTTTCTCACTCAACTTCAGATCACCTTAGCATTCAACTTCTAGGTGCCAAAACTGTAAAGCAGTAGACCAGCACCACAACTACCTGAAAGAACTGAAGTAACTTTAATTAAAGCCAATACTTTACAGGAAAACTTTTCAGGCTCCAAAGGTTACTATTGTTGAATTTTCCAAAGCAGCTTCAGAAGCAATTTGTCATGGTTTTTTAAAAAAGTCCTAGAAGTCTGCCAAAAACTCAGAGAAAGGCCAAGAACAAAAGTTGGGATTTACTACCCAATTAGACCAGACACACTAGCGCCTCAAAAAGCAAACACTAGCAAATACACCAAGTCTTTGCCATGGTTAGAATCTCTAACTTAGAAACACTCATGTTTGGGACTCATGCATTGAAAATATATTTCTGCCACTTATCAATCAATAGATCTAAATTCTGAACAAAGCAACACAAAAATCCACCACAACAATCTCATCCACTAAATTAAGCTACCAGGCTTCTCTTAAAAATAATAAGGTGGGGTTTGTTTGTTTAACTTTTTAACTTTGTGCCCCCACTACCTCCCTGATCTACAAGTTGTTTCCTATCAGAAAGCACTTATGGTAGCCAGATTGTGTACCTCACTATATACACCTTATACAGATATTTAATATAGATTATCTAGAAACTCCCAGAAACTACCAGTTGTCCATTCTGCAGAAGTCTTGAGTTTCAGAATTAAATCTGAAATGTTATCTTGTTTTTCAGAGATCTCTGTGGACTTAAGCATAAAAGAAATACATTTATATAAGACTTAAAAAGGCCTAACTAACTTCAGTTTACCTCTTGAGCAACAGCATGGTCTCAGCCGGTCCACAACTACAGCAGTGTCTGGCAGCCTAGAAGTGGCTCCCCTTCTGAGTTAATAATCAGTACCAGGCTACCAGAGGAGCAAACATGGTCACCTGAAACCTCCCTCATCATAAGGACATCACAGCACTGTCCATGCTCAGCAATAGCACAGTGGGTCCCTGCAGATGCACTGCACTCAGCACTCCCACCCATTAACTACTGCTGATGCTTCTCTCAGCCAGACCAAAATTTTGGCATGAACTCACAGGGCACAGAAGTTTACTGTCGCTTCAACAGCGTTGCTGCTTTAGGACAGCCCTAGGCTATTATCAACAACTCAGTTTCCTACTGACTGTTAAAGGAGATCTGTTTCAATGTATATTTAAAATTATGGGTATTTCTGAAATTTTAAAAATAAAGGAGTACTTACCATAAGGAAAAAAAGATGACGGCAACTAGACTAATATTGAATACAAGATAGATTTTCCTAATCTACTTCCCAAAATTCTAATAGACTGACGCTATGCAACTGTTTGCATCAGACACCACAGGAGAATGAGAAAATTATTCCACCAAAATAAGATTTTCAAGGAAAATTTATTTTATCCTGGAACACAAAGGACCTTACTTTGCAATGACTGACTTTTCAGTATCTCTAACCTCAGGCTGCCTTTGGATTACAGTACAAGTATAAAATCAGTTCCAGTTTGAGGTAAACTGTATGGCTGAAATCAAGAAATATCTTTCTAGAGCACTAACATGCATGAAAAGTTACAGTGGATGCATTTGATCATTCCAGGACTCAGTGTCAGGGCAACCCTAAGACTGACATCCAAGTAGTATGTCAGGCACGACAAATACTCATGATAAATTATCTTCAAATGGTTCTACTACAGAACAAGTAGAAAACTGTTTTAAAGGTGAACATTTAGTACCTCCAGAAATATCAGGAAGCAGCTAAATCACCATGTGACATTTTTCGTAATAGAAAGTTTCTTACTGTCATGATAGAAGCATCTCTATTCCAGTATTAAACTAGTTATTCTGCATTAACTTCTTTCAAGAAACTTTCATGCTAGTTAACATTTTTTATTTACTAAGTATTTATTAAAGGAGGTCTTTTTCCAGAATACTGTTTTCTACACAGTGGATTTACTGGTTTGGCTAGTTCATCTGATTCCAACAGCAAGACAGAGCAGTACCATAGGTCAAGCACCACATCTCAAATTACCTAAGCTTTAAGTTTTGTACATGTTATTGAAACACTAAAGCTTTTCAAGATTCCTTCTACCTTTTCTCCTATTGCTAGCATCTTGATATGCCAAAGAATTAAGGTGAAACATTTTAAAGAAAAGTGTAGCTATCAGAGGAGATGCATTATATCACTTACTATGAATGCATTTTTAAAAGCAAAAAACAGACCAATTTAAATGTAGCTGATACTTAGTTTTTCAAGATTTGTCTATTCTATTAAAAGGCACCAGTCATGTGTAAGACCATTAACCATTTAATTAATTTGAAAGTTTAGGGATACAGCTTTGCAAATCCAAGGCTTATCAGTAGTACTGACAAGACTTTTTCCAGTCCAATTCATTTTTGCTGCAGCAGCAGGACCAGCTCTCACTTCTGTTCCTCCTCCCATAGTTCAGGAGCCCCAGTGACCTCCCCAGCCTCACTGTACAGGTATTCCAGTCCTGCTGCCCTCATACTGAGTTCCTGGTTCCTCTTTGTCCAAATTTCCAGCCCTCAGTAGCTTCCCAGAAATCTACCCAGTTTCAACCAGAAGAGAAACAGAGCTATGGATACTGCAAGACACACACGCTTCACTCTAGCTTGCTTCTGCCTCTCACAGAGAAGTGGGCTGCTCACCTCGCTCAGTGTCAGCACCCTGAGCCATTCCAGCACACCTTGTGCCAAAGCAGGCAAAGCACAGACCTCCACTCCAAGAATTTCATCCTTCTGTTTTTGGCTGAGGTTTTGCTGCCCTTTTCAGCCCCCACCCTACATACCAATTCTGTGATAAAAGACAGTTAAGCAAGGCATATAGCACAGGCAATCTTGGTCTATACTTTCTCCTTCCAAGAAACATTAAAACTATCACTTTGCCCCCAACATTAACCTTCGTTAAAAAAAAAGCAGCACCTGTTTGGCGAAATTCCATGCTATCACTCCCATCAGTTCTCACAGGGGGTTCCATTTAAACTACACATTTCAGTTGAACTTAATTTTTGGGGAGTAATGGTGGGTAGAGGATGAAATCAGGCTAACGCTACTACTGGAACAAAACAAGAAGAATTTAGTTTGTTTCCAGCTACAGCTAAATTATTACAGTGAATTATTTCACTGGAACCTCCTGAAGTGCCTCAGGAGACATTCTTCTGTGTTAAGCTTGCAATTACTCTACAAAGCTATACTACAAGTTCTTCATCCCTTTACAGCTGTCCCTCTGTTTACAGCTACACTTAAATGAACTATGGCCACCAGCAACCTGCATTTTACACAGACTCAGGCTATATAAATTTTACGAAATATTTATGACATCTGCATTTGCCCTTCAATACCGCTCTTGGTATCTGCAACTTCCCAGCAATTCTCAGCCATAGGCTCGTTCTTAAGGGTTTAAAAACTATGCTCTTGTCCACAATCTGTCAGTGATTAAAAGCTTTGCTGTTTAGTCAGAATTATGCTATAGAAATAAAACCTTTTCTATAGTAATTCAAAAGAGTTATTTTTGTGCCTTAGTAAGAAACATTGTTACTTTAATTCAGGAATACCAAACAGGTGTATAATTGCTGGTAGGTAAGATAGCACCATTTTTTTAAACTATGGTATCTACCCAGTTAAACCTTGCATCATCTGATACCTCTAAAAAAAATATTAAAATGCTCTTTCATTCAACTTTTTATTGCAGTGCACATGATGAACACAAGTTTCATACCTGGAAGAAGGATATTAAGTACCATCTAGTATAGCAACAAATACTCGTTACAATTTTTGGTTTAAGATGAGTCTCCTCAGTTGATGTCTAAAATGAACTATATCACCTACCCGGTTTATGGAGAAGCCACCTAAACAGCCAACTAAAATAAACAAGGGACAATATGTCTGTCTTCATAGGACATGGAGAAGCTTGAAGCAGCCATGTCTTATGTGGTAAAGGAAAGGGAGGGCATACAGGGAAAGTGCATACAGTGGCAGAAGTTTCATAAGTGAGAACTGTTGCCAAAGGAATTATAACAAATAATCAAACCTTTGTTTGTTTTTATGCTATAGAAGACAAGACAATCTGAAATGAAGAATAACCCTTTTCTGCTAATTAATACCAACTTAATTAACTATATGACATGGTTAAGACAAGCAGTAATAATGTCTTTTTTTGTCTTGGGTATGGCTACAACCTTTAGAAAATACCAAGTCCTTGGTATTCAAGGATTCAGGATCCTTGACTCTAGAGATATCTAAAGGTAAAGATAAAGCTTTACAAGTTGTGGCACTGGCTTTGGGAATCCACTTTTTGAATCTCTGCACAGAAAACCCTAGTCTTACCAACATATTCAGGAAGCTGCACAGACATACTAGTGATGTTACGATCTCAATTTTCAGATTTCGCACTAGATAAAAGAACATCCCTCCTTCATCTTCTTGACTAAGACACGTTCAACACCTTGATTCTAATAAGATACAAAACACTTTGCATGTGGTAGATAAAACTGGAACTATGGAATACTACAGTTATTTCAACAGTCCTTTAATTGGCATCGTTTCAGTGCTGTCTTGAAGAAAAACAAATATATTGTAGTGTTAATTCAATTCCGTTGAATTACAGAGAGTACTTTCTATATGCACAGTAATCAAAGTTTTTACTCTTTGTAGCTTCAGCTTTCCTTGTTGCAGAATTAAAGACCCACATTTGAGATCAAACTGCAGACTAACAGATGTGTGATACAACTGAGCTAAGAGCACCAAGGATTTCTTACTGTCAGACATGGCACACAACCAAATATGTAGACAGGGAATGTAGATGCCGCAAAACCATAGCGCAATACATTGCTTATATTAAGTTTAAAAGAATGCCAGTAGGTACGTTTGTGTTTTATGTTTAGGTGCTATTCAAAACCTAAATATCTCCTTAGAATTTGAGAAAACTGATTGGCTTTAAAATTCCCTTAAACGCACACAAAAAGATAAATCACATTTTAAACAAAACCAGAAGATTAATTTACCTGCTCTGTAAAAGCAGTTTTCAGACAGAGAAGCTATTCAGAATACTCCTTACAGATTTATCTCCAATCCCCCAAATAATTAACTTTATTATTAAAGGGGAATATGCTAGATCCAAAGATGTAAGCTTTACACATTTTAAAGCAAGTTTTAAATACAAAAATTTGCTTGAAAACATAAGTTGAAAAAATGTATGATTCCGTGACTTGGTGCTCCTCATAGTCATTCAACAGAATGATCATAAAAATCTATTTGTAGATGGAATCTTCCCACAAAACTTCATAACTGTATTCTATTTAAATTATTTAGAAGAACAAGTTTATATAATACTCAAACTGTGTTAATACTTTAGCTACCTTATTAAACCTTACTAAACACCTACATTAACAATTTGGAGTTTCTAAAACAAACAAACAACAAAACACCGACATGCATTAAAAAAGGTACTAAACTCTTCTTGAAAACCAAAGGATACTGGACATCTAGTCTTTTCCTCAGAATCTTTCCCATACAAGTGCACCTACTCTCTTCATTTGCCTCTTCACACTTCACAAGGTTTACTTCATTCAAAATATCTGAGCTACTTTAATAGCATGGTCTTCACTATCACACAAAGTCTTAAGAGGAAACATTACCTATGCTCAACTATTTCTGCCCCTGGTCTTGTGCAAATGAAGGAGCCATTGTCATGTCAAAAGGCACAGTTATCAATACAGATCTGATCACTGACTTAAGACTAAAGTTCACTGACACTATGTTTGGCTCCAGAGGAACTTCACAAAAGATTAAGCCATATACTTCAAAAATTTAAATAACTATCAACTTCACATTTGATAAGCAAGCAAAGGCCACATACAAAATTTCTGGAATGCCTGTGTGGGCAATGCCATTTGTAATTCTGGGGGTTGGTGCACTCAAACAATGGGTTATAGAAGATCTTTCAGATACAATTAGATTGCAGACCATTGGTTCCATCACAACAAGCCTGGAAGGTCCTAAAATTTCGGGTAATATTCACAGGGTATTTAACTAGGGTGTAGAGAGGGTTACCACCAGCATGACTGTCTTCTTGCCTTCTCCAACTATTCCTTACCCTCTCTTTTGCCAGTGCACCAGAGAGGGAAAAGGAGCCAAGGAGACCAAATAGTACCCACCCCCATGGAGCTGTCTTCCCTGCTGCAGGCACTGGGATTTATAATAAAAACTGTCTGGGACACAGACTGCTGCTAGTGTTGCCTGCAATGCTGGCAGGCTGTTAAAGTTACAAAGAGAGAAGTATGTGCCAAGATATGTATTCTTGCTTGCCAAACATATAATCCTGATGCATACTTCCTGATAGGAAAAGGATTCAATAAATATGAGACAATTTCCTTTTCCCTTTGCTTAGAAACTAATCTTCTTTCCCACATGCTTAAGGTCAGAGAAAAAGTAACAGTACAGCACCCACATTTAAAAGAATTATCTACCTAGAATACTCATCTTCATTTGATCAATCATATTCTGTATTTTCTTAATTCAGATGACAAGGACTGGGACAAGTTTCAGAATTCAACATAAAGTCTCTGTCTCCCATTAAACACTTAAACCTAACCCTCCAACTTGTCTTGATTTGCTAAGTTAGGTCCTAGTTACTGGGCCCACTCTACTGGTGTGAAAGAGTAAAGGAAAAAACTGAGATGGTCTATGGGTTTTACACTTGAGTGTGGCATGCTCTTGGTTAAAACCTTCCGGAGAGGAGAAGTACCTCTCACAGCTACAGACTTTCTATGTCAGAGATTTTAACTAAATAACAGGATACATACAGGTTGATGAATAGCTTCTGATGCTTAAAAAGGCAACAGAAAGATAAAATATATGGGTCAGGGAATCAAATAACAGACAGCATTACAGTCCTGAGACACTCATAGTTTGCTTCATTACTATAGCATGGCACTATTCTAGTAATTAATTTAGTATAATGTCATACGAGTGATACTGGTAAAATACTAGACAAACCAAAGCTAGGATTTCAAAAGAGTCCTAATCAAGGAAAAACTAAGGGCAGTTAACAATAAATTTAAAATATCTTGTTGAAAAACAAATGTGAAGAAGGTATTAATAACTATGTTAAAATACTGTGTCAAAAATAATCTTAATGCATTTAAGAAAACTCTTCCTTTCATAGTAAGGCTTCCAAAGAAGAATCAGTTGTCACTCGGATCTAACAGAAAAAAGTTGTCCAATGTCTGAGTACTGAAGGATGCCCAGCAAATTACTTAAGTGTTACTAAGATAACAATCATGACTATTTTCCCTAACTTGCAACATCCTACTGCTAGTTAATCTTGTCCTATTTGCAAAAAAGGAGGAAATAAGAGCTTTTACTCATGACAAGCTGTCAGAGATTTCAGTTGCTAAATAAAATATTTTCAGCTGAGTGAACTTAAAAGTTTAGAGGATATAGCAAAGCAGTTAACATGGTTTTTGGAACAAAAGTCAACACCACTCTGAGTTTGTAGAGCAGCAGGATTTGGTTGAGAGCAAAAGATAGTCTACAAAAAACAATTTTACCAGGAGTACTAAACATTCTTGAGGCAAAAAGCAGGCAAAAGGTTTCAGAAGGGAAAACAACTGCTGAAGTAAGTCAGAATTCTCAACTGAAACTGGAAATACCTTCTGTCTCCCAGTCATAAGATTTCCATAACTACCCTAACAACTGTGCCTCACATACAGAGTTTTAGCCCCATCCGACATCTTCAAGACATATCTCTACAAAGAAATGAGAAAAATGAAACAGAAGAAATCTCCTGCTTTCACATTAGAAGCTAAATCGTGTACCTGTTTAACATTAGTTCATAAATCACAAGCTAGACAAACTTTTCCTGTATATAGATACACATACATACCTAAAAGTCAAACCCATTATCTGTATTTATCCTCTTTTTACTAATCCTCTCCTACCCTATTAACTATCATCTGAAATACCTGATACAAGCCTGAAAGCTGGTCTTTAAAAGGAGTGCCAAGGTAACTCATTGGCAAAATGTACACAGACTATACATGACAGAGCACTATAAGACCAACTACTAGGACCCCTTCCCATACCTAACAGCTGCCTATGGATTCACTATGGTGACTCTTTTCTGGCATTGCATCCCTGTTGCACATTATGGTTTGCAGGTTCATCCAGTTTTAGGCTCCCCAGTACAAGAGAGTTGAGGATGTACTGGAGCAAGTCCAGCAAAAATGGTTAAAGGCTTGCAGCATCTGCCATGAGGAAGGGCTGAGAACAATAGGATTGTTTAGCCTTGGAAAGAGGAGGCCTGTGGTCAGGGGATTGTATCACAGTATATAAATACCTGATTGGGTTAGTAAAGAAACAGATCCAGGCTCAATACAGTGGTACACAGTGAAAGGATATGAGGCAGTGGGACAAAATAAAACACAACAAGTTCTGCTTAAACATAAAGGGGAAAAAATAATATATCTTTTTCACTCTGAGGGTCATCAAACAATGGAACCAGTTGCCCAAAGAAGTTGTGGCATCCCCATCCTCAGAAGTATTCAAACCTGACTGGACAAGGTTCTGTGACCTTGCATTGAGCGGGAGATAGGGTTGGACTGGGAGATGTCCACAGATCCCTTCCAAACTCAATGGTTCTGTAACTCCTGGCACAAATAAAATGACTAATCATGTTCTCCAAGAGAAGCAGAAAAAAAGACAAGAATGCCTTTATGTTCTGCTGTGAAAGATGTCAAGCACTTCAGAAATAAAACTAAAATGCCCACCTCAAACCAGCTAATAATCTAATCAAACCAAGCCCAAGACATACCAACCATCATCAGATGTGTTAGGAATAGGATGACAAAGACTACTTTGAAGTCCAACAAGAATGCTGTTTGAAACATTACTGTTGTTGGCCTGGTTTCCTACAGAAGACCCATGCAACCATATTGCCTATTATCTGTTTGTTATTCTTCTCTAATAATGTTTAATTTCATTTGTCAATTTTAACCAAATTTAGCAGTGGTCCAGATGTCTCAATAATACTTAATTTCTGTAGGACTCACAAAACCAGTTAGTCATGAAAGACACCTAAATTAGTGAAGAGTCTAATATAAAACCAGAAGTAACTTATTCTACTTGGCTTACTACCTTTACAGTCAGCACTTACCTGTCAGAAAAATACGTATCTAGTGATATCTGGATGGTTCTTCATCAAGTATATTTAGGGGATAATGGAAGAAAACAAAGGAAAGAGGTACTGACAGCACAGAAATACATAATAGGGACAGGAAGAAAGCCAGCATTTTGTTATAAATAAGAGCAATACAAAGTAACACAAAACCACGCTTCATAAAGTTCTTCCACTAGAACTTAGCTTTAAATATAGTAAGTCCTGATGCTTTCAGGTAAACTTGAAATTAATTCTGAGGAGGATTACAAGAAGGTCAACAAAATCTTTGTCACTAGCTAAGAGAGGATAGTATTTCAGTATTCCCATATTACTATTTCAAACTATTACTGAATAGTGTCTAGTGGAACATGAGAGCACCAAGGGAGGAAAAAGAAGAAAAAAACATGAATGGAGCAATATTTCAAATACATTAAATACTGATTATAACCTAAAAGTTCTACTGCTCATGTCCTGCTTTTACACACTACTACATTCATTAGAAAGCTTTTGCAAGAAACCTGCAGATGCAAATCCAGCAACATAAGCCAATTTCAGCCGATATTAGATAGCTAGGATGTCTAAATTATTGGAAAAAGAGAAAACAAAAAGTATAAATCAAGTTACAATACTCTTGACACTATGAGGAAAAGGAAAAAAGTGAAGAAACTTTGGGATTTTATTACAAGAACTAAGCAGTTCTTATTTAGAACTCTCACAATGGCATCTCAGCCTTTTCCAAAGGGTCAGGAGATGCCTCATATGTAATAACATTCTAGTCTCTTAATGCTTATGTAAGCTATAGAACAGATACAATTGTCAAAAGACAAAAAAAAAATTTTTTAAACATTCAGAAATTGCATTTTGGGGTAAAAGAATCACAATTCCCACTACAATAAATACCTCCTAAAAAGGTGTTTTCCACCTATCAACTGCTATATTTCAACACCTGCTCTTGTGCAAACTGCTGGTAGTGATTTTACAAAGTTACTACAGCTAACCATTTTGATGCAAGAACTTTTTAACTGAGAAGCCACGCAGTATAAAAAGATATTACTGTAGGCAATACAGTCTATCATAAACAGAGGAGTTCAGCTCCTGCATTTCATATAAATTCTTTAAATTTAAGTCAACAGCAACAACAGTCAGTGAAGATGTTTTAGAAATACTTAGCTTTATAGACTGAGTTGATATATATAAGTCAAAATTCCCTGCATAAGAGGAAATTAAACCATCCAGAGGAAACAAAGCAGCATCTTACTGATCGTACATTGCTATGCTGACTCAAATGTCTTGTGAGCACAAAACCACAACAATGCAGAGTCATTGCATCAGACTGCAAGTCTCTGTACTTCCCACTTTTTCTACTTTACACTATTCAAGAACTAGTCAGAAGTTCAAATATCACCATTTAAGCTATGATGCTAGCCAAACAGCCACAAAGCCCATTGGCTGCAAGAGAAAGACTAGCGGCGTTTAGCCATGAGGTGGAAAAAGACAACTTTATCCTAACAAACAGCTGCAGAACAAAAGACATAGGTGAGTTAGGAATAAACAAACAAAAAAAACGCCAAACACAAAACAGCAAAAAAATCATGCAACTTTAGATACCTCCTTTTCTCTTACTTCTCACCCCAAAAGTTATGCCATCCTTACTTAGCACAGCCATCAGAAATGGAAATCTAGTGGAAGTCAAAGCCCAGGAGCTTGTACCTATGCACTCCCTATGAATCCACTGTGACTTTTCTCTTGCTAAGACTTCTCCCTACACAGCAGCAAGCTAAGAATTTAATGAAGAACTTAATCTTTCTGCTAGGACCTCAAAACTTCTATCCTAAAATTTGCAAGTGTGCTTTGAAGAATACCAAAACAACAAAGCATACAAATTATTCAAAAAAGTAACTACAACCAAATCAGTGGATAAAATCGGAAAACTGCTTATAGTACACGTGCTCTCTTGGCTGAAAAGCACTCAATTAATTGCAATTTATTGCTGACAAAACTCTTGCAGAATATTTTAGCCCTCAAGGTATCAGCATCAAAGACAGTTTTGTCCTGTGAATGACTGCATAGGCTTGAAAAGTCAGTGTAGCCTATGGCAGTGCTTTTCAAGCATAGACACAGGTAAGGCAATGGAAAGGTTTTTCATGCAAAGGAAGATACACCTCAAAAGACGACATCTCCCTTAATCTAGCAGGGTGAAAGAAGAATCAACTTATCAAAACAAAAGGTTAGAAGCACTGCATGAGAACATATTCGGCCTAGTTTGATTTTGCAAAAGAAGAGTCTTAATGTTGTAATCATGTTGATGCAAGGCCTCTACTAGATTTTTCTCATTTGCAGTGATAGTCATGTTGCCCATTTTCAAACAAAGAATTGAGGTGGCTGCTTCAGTTTCAGCTAAAGACCTGAATGTGATAATCTTCATATAAAGCAACAAGAAGCCTTTCATCATTAAGTACTGTAGCATTTAAAAATCCCAACTGTGGATCAGGTAACATTTTACTGCTCACAGCAGAGACAAAAAGTCTTGCATAGCTTTGCAAGATCACACTAGGACCACTCTCAACTCACTACAAATGGTTCTTTAGAAGTGACTAGAAGAGCAAAAGCTGTCTTCAATTCTTTAGTAGCACAGAACTTTGTAAACAAACAGTAGTGTTTACTTTAGAGTCAATTCAAGGGGAGAACAAAAAAGACAAGAGAACAGAGTAAAATGAAGTGGGGAGGAGAAGGTTACAAAGAGCTTGGAGTTGAAAGGATGAAGGGGAGAGAAAAGAAGGGGAGCCATGCCTTTAGAGGAAAAACTGTAATGGAAGAGAGGGAAAAGAAATCATACTCTAAACAGTACATCTACTAAGGTAAATAAAAGCCCAACTCCAGTTGCTTAACGTAATCCCATACAGACTTACAGATACTCAGCCTTCTAATTTAAAGGCATCTCTGTAAGTATGTTGTTTTAAATATACTTTATCCCATAATAAGAGCAATAGTTCAGAAGTGCTGTCCTTGAATGACCCATGGACACCAAGATGCCCACTGATAGCACTACTTTAATAAGCTCAAATTAATACTGAATAAAAATAATACAATCCAGTTAGTGGCCAGATTTGTTGTTCAACGGTTTGCACATACAAGATGCACACGATGAACAGTACAAGAGTCACACTCCACTCTCTATGGTCACCAAACCAAAGAAATAATGAATCATAGTCAGAAATGTCTCAAGCGTCTCCAGCTCCAATTCACTCCTACACAATGGTACATTTTCTCTCCATGCCATCATAGTTCACATACCATTACAGACTAATAATGCTCTGCAAAAGTATGTTTAAAGAATGTAGATTTCAGTAATTTTACTTCATGCTACTGAAAAGTAGCAACAATTATGATTTTAAACTTGCAAAAATCCACTGGTAAAACATGGTTTGTCTTCTATTAAAAAACCTCCTAATACCCTAAAAATACCAAACAACCAATCAGAAAAACAGTACAGGTGCAATTCCCATTATAGCAGAATCCTATGTCCTAATAAGAATATTTAACATTCATTAAGCATTGACAGATGTCAAAATTGCTATTTTATTATTTTGTTTCTCTTTCTTTTTATAAAGGAAACGTACATCTCAAAACTTTCCAGCTTTTTTTCCATATAGAGATCAAACTAACATTGTTCTGTCCTGTAAGAAAGTTACTCAAGCCTCTATAATACCAAGAAACTTCAATAAGAGAACTTCCACACAGTTATTCAAGTATCAGTCACATTCTTGATCTAACAGAGAATAATACTATACCCTGAGCACACCTGGGGAAAAAAGACTTAATTGCACAAAATCAGACATTTTTGCATTTGTGTGGGAAGGAACAACAAAATGCACCAGTACAGGTTAGGAGGTGATTTGCTATAGAGCAACTCCATGGAGAAGGACTTTGGAGTCATGAGACAACAATGTGCCCTTGAGACCAAGAAGGCCAATGTTATCCTGGGGTGCATTAGGAGGAGTGTGTCCAACAGATAGAGGGAGGTTCCCCTACCTCTCTACTCAGCCCTAGTGAAACCTCACTTGCGGTATTTTGTCCAGTTCTGGGCTCCCCACTTCAAGAGGGACAGGGATCTACTTGAGAGAGTCCAACAGAGGGCTACAAGGATGATTAAGGGACTGTAACACCTGTCTTACAAGGAAAGGCTAGGAGACATGGGGTTTTTCAGTCTAAAGAGAAGACTGAGGGGGGATCTAATTAACGTCTATAAACACATGAGGGCTGGGTGTCAAGGAGGCAGGGACAACCGCTTTTCACTTGTGCCCAGAGACAGGATGAGGGGCAATGGATTCAAACTCGAGCACAGGAAGTTCCACCTCAACATGAGGAAGAACTTATTTACTGTGAGGATTACAGAGCACTGAAACAGGCTCCCCAGAGAGGTTGTGGAGTTTCCTTCTCTGGAGACTTTCGAGACCTGTCTAGATGCCTTTCTGAGTGATCTGCCCTAGTTTTGGTCCTGCTCTGGCAGAGGGGTTGGACTTGATGATCTTCAGAGGTCCCTTCCAACCCCTAACATTCTGTGATTCTGCAATCCAAGTCATATTTGCCATGAAACACCCTCTTCCTCAAATCAGGAAGAGATACTTTCAAGAATGAAAGGGTCATCTGACTGCAGATGAAGGTAGGGGAAGAACAAGCAAGATTTAACAAGTTGCAGAAACCACAAGCAACACATAAATACTACCTAACACAGTGTAAATCAAAAGGGTGGATAAAGCAGGATATTCTTCTAAAAGCTCTAAGTGCTTTCTGCACTAAGTATCAACTCAGATAATTACATGTTAAAAATCATCTAACATTACTAACTTTTTAATAGAGAAGTTACCTCAGGAGGGAAAAGTGCAGAATTTTGAGAGAGTAGCATTCAATAACAAGTAGTAGGTTGACCAAAATAAATACCACTCCAGAAAAATACAATTAATTCCTAATTAAAAAAGACCTGTACTAATGTTAGAAGCAATAAAAAAAATAACCTATGTTAAGGTATTTTATATTACTGTCTTGCACTAGCTCCTGATGCTTAAAACAAAGCATTTTCCATTTTACAAGAACTAGGATAACTTCTTCAGATACTATGCTAAACAAACTCTAAGACAAAATTCAAGTACTTCAGTCCTGCTTTGATTTTTATCATTGCTGAAAATACAGCAATATCACCTCTGAAGGAGTAGATAATCAAAAGCACAGTCCAATAACTGAGGAATATGGCAAAAGCAAAGAATTAACCTCCAACATGAACATAGAAAATAAAAAAAAATTAAAAACCCACAAAAAAGAAAAACCCAGAGCTTTATAAAATTCCCTGTATCTTCTACAAAAGGCTTTTATGAACACCATTTTCATATCAACCAGCCTACCTTTAAGTTCTTAAATAAAATTAGTTAACCATCTCTCCTAATAATGACCCATGGAATAGGCAATATAAAAGACTTACAATACCTTAATAAACTTGTTTTTGTTACGTTTCTTTTCACTCAGAACTCCAGGAAAGTTGTTTGCCCTACACCTAAATGACATTTTTTTCCCTCTACAATTTTTCTGAATCACCAACAGCTTCCAGACACTTACCTCAAAATTTAAAAACATTCCTCAAAAACAGTACCTGCTAGAAACCTTTAGCCAAGAGTAGTATCTCTTGGCTAAAGGGTTCTAGCAGGTACTGTTCTTGAGAAATGTTTTTAGATGTCTTGCATTTAATATCTGGTCTCTAGTTAAGACTGAAAATACTTTGTTAGGATTATTGAGCTTTTAATGATCAAGGATGAAGTAAAATGTAGGGATCCGTATCTTTTACCAAATTTGCTAAAACAAGTGTGCATGAGTGTGTATGGGGGAGCAGTGGTAAGAAGAGTTTGACTTCAGCCCCTCCAGGTCTTCAAAAAGAAGGAATACTCAGTTAAATTTATTCCACTCTGTAGTTTATTGAAACTTGTTTACTTGAATATATCTCGCTGGCACTGTCCCCAAGTCAGAACACTGTTATTCACTATGGTAGTAAGTTTTCATTTTGTGTTTGGATGAGGTTTTTAAACAGATCTCTCAGACAAGATAAGTAATTTTACAGAGAATTTTTATGGAGAAGGCATCTTTTCTCCACATATTTTCTCACCTACAACACAGGACTGAAGTATTCCCAGATTCACATATATACTTTCATCTCTGCTACGGTACAAGAACAGTGTGCCAGCAATAGTGTAAAGTTTTTTTTGCGATACATCAAGTATTCAGTCTCTACTAAGTCCTTCTCTTCTGCAGTTATCCCACAGAACTTAAACAGCATCCTTACTTTCTGAAATTACACTGGGACTAAATACAACTGTGACAAAAAATGTAATGTTTTAATATGCTACAAGTTTCCCCTTTTCTACCAAATGAAATTAAGATGTAAACACTTAAAATATGGATTCCAGTCTTCAGAAATGTGTCTTTCCCTTCTGAATGAAAATATTTCAGTGTACTCAGAAGTTATTGATAAGCAAATATCATACTCAAGGGGAGAGGGGGAACAAAACTAAATCTGTAAGTGCAGAGATCTCATTAGATATTGCTTTCTATAAGACACAAAGTAGAGAAAGCATACTGTGAAAGTGAGCCCAAATATCAAAACAGCTTAAGCCAATTAAGATGAGATACTTAGAGGTCCAAAACAGGCTTAATACCAAAATCACTTGCAACTGGGGTTTGTAGGGGAGGAGTAGTAGCACTGATACATAGCTGTCTCAGCCTTGATGCAAGCAGCCACCTCCGACCATTACATAGTTAGCCTCTTGTCAAAGATTACTACAATACAAAAGTGTTGACTATAGAGGTGACAAAGCAGCCTTAAGGCCAAACATGGACTTCAGTATGAAGTTTATGCTGTGACATTCTTTGTGTTTTGGTTGTGGGTGCCATGCCTCCCCCCCTCTTTTCCTCCAGACACTGGATTTGCTTCAGATTCATGGTCCAATAACGCAACATCCTACCAGGAGAAGTACTGAAAAAGCCATACAAGAAAAAGGATCTAAGAAAATATCAATTATATACAAGCTTGCTATTTTGCCACATTTCTTTAATTGATTGATGATGGAACAACAGCATTTACAGTATTATTTAAGTACAGCATTTAAGTGCAACTTCAAAAGGAAGAAGCCAAATGGGATAAACCAGCTTCTTTCAACTGAGGAAACAGCGAATAGGTCACTGACAAATAGTTTCTACAAAGTACAAAACACTGTATTTGGAAATTGAACAAAATCTTTCAGATCCAAATTTGAAATGTGCAGACTCAAAGGAGTTTGCAGGACATACTCTGTATATTCTAAAATATTTTATTAATTTATCCCTGCTTTTGTGAGTAACTGGAAGCAATAAAAATGTTTCAACAAATGTGAAACCCAAGTGTGTATTTTTATCATCAGATTTTACTTTTGCTTTGACTTTCAGAAGTAGGATACATGCTGAGTCAATCAGAATGTAAAGGTCTCCCTATTATCAATTCAGAAGCTTGCAATAAGAATATATATTTTAACTCTCATATACAGGATAACCAAGTATTTTAAATTAGAAAAAGCTGCTCTAATTTTCCATTGTGGTAAGAGATCACATCATGCATTTTAAATGCGTTCTGAAGAATGTTATTAAAAATACAAAAACTATGTTCTTAAAACATTGTAGTCAAATTCTTATCCATGCCACTAAAAAGAATACCACAGCTATAGTCTATACTTCTCAAGCCACAGTAATGGAATAGCAGTAGTTTGCAGTAAAATCTGGTGTTACATTTAGCTGTACAACACTACTAATTACAGAGTCATTTCAACAATAAATATTTGGTTAAACTCTGCTTTGTCATCAGTGCAAGCAATTTAAGATGAAACTGATCTTTCAAAGAGCCTACACTTCTTTTTAAAAATCTATTTTTATTTTCTGGTAACTGAACATCTTTTCCTACACAACATTTCTCCAGAACTACAGCTTTGCGAACAGAAAACCACACAGACAACGTTAGAATCAAAAGGGAACAGTCAAACCTAGAGCATCAAGGCAATCCATAGTTCCCTTTGAACTGTCCTTACCTAACCCTATTTTACCATCAATGCCCAAGTCTTCTAACAATGACTTTAGTGAGCACATAATCTGCCTATCACTTAGTAACAAGGTAAGTTAAGAGGCCATATAACAACCTTCAGAAAGAATCCAGGGAGAAGAAACCAGAACACAGATGAATATGAGTACCATAGTACATAAAATGTTACGTAAAACACTGAGTTAGTCCCCTAGACACTGACAAAGAAGCCTCCAGTTTTCAAGAGAGGATCCTTCTGCAATGCTTGTCTCTGAAGAGTCAAGCTACTATTAATAAAAGCACTACATAGATTAATGGTAGTAGTATCTTAGCTGCATTAGAAAGAAACAAAAACCAAACCAACAAAGCACTACTACACCTGTTTCTGAGACTATTCAGTCAGCCAATCAGGTTTTGTATAAGAGGTCAACTTAACAGAAGCCAGGCCTTCAAAGCATCTCATGCTTGAGTCCAGTCATGAAACATCACGTCATCAAAGGAAGTTGAGATGTGCAGAGCAACAAGTATGCATCTGAAATTCTCCTTTATGAAACCTCCTAAACATTATCTATAATTGAGTCCTCTCCTCAGTCCTCTACACCTACAGCCCCAGCCATCCTCCAGAACTAGGAAAAAAAAAAGAAAGAGTACAGGAGTGTAGAAGGAAAGAAAGTGAAGAGAATTATTTAAGAGAAACCTGATTCAAGTTTTGTTGGGGTTTGAAGTTTTACACATCAAGACAATAGATTTTTTCCAATTGTTAATATTTTCAAGGTAGTATGTCAGATGTAAGGAACTGCATAACAAATACAAAATGGAGAAACCAAGCCATGCACTGTAAACTTAAATTCAACAGTGCTACTCAGCACTTCTGTAAGCAATGCCTATACAGCCTGCTGGGGGGTAGCAGCACTTGCAGAGCTGCTGCAAGGCAGTGTTTGCATAGTGGCACTAAAACATCAGACAGTACTGCACGGGAAACCACCTTTTTTACCCCCCCAAATCTGTTAAAATAAACAAGCACGTATTCTTGCTGAGCTGTCCCACTTACACTACATCCAAGTCTATAATCTCATACCATACACAGAACATACTTTTCTCATTTCACTAGCCAAACAGAATGGCTATTTTTGGATTACCCAATAGTAATTTATCAGTATTATGTTGATATGGCCTTCACTTAAGACTGTAAATCCTTACAAAGCACTCAAAGACAAGGTGAAGTCAATGGAGGAACTAAGGCACCAGTAAAATTACCTTCACGGAAGATTTTATATCACAAGATTTTTAATTAAGAATTGAAGATTTGCTAAAAGTCAAAAACTGACAACTTAAACCATGTCAATTTATCACAACAGAAGAAATGTGAGAAGTTGAAACAGAGCGCAGCCTATTCTGTAAATTCCCACAATTAATTCTGTGATATTAAAAAAAACACAAGTTACCTTTAACTCCAACACAAGTCTTGAAGGTTAGTAGAACGTAATCAACTATGACAACTGAATAACAGCACAATATCTTCTTTACCTATAAGAGAGTTAAATTTGCAGTCAAATTACATAAAAATTATCCCGCCGAATGAATTAGAAAACCAGGTAAGTGAAACTGAACTGTGCTTAAATGAGAAATATTTTTAAAATGTGAACACTTCCTAATAGGAAGGGAAAAATACACAGTAATTTAACTTGCACTTTGATTTTATGCTTTTTAAAAACACAGAAGTTTGGCAGTTTATTTTGAAGTTGAACACTCCTAAAGTCAAGAGGAGTCTGTTCTTTCAATTTAGAAGGACAGAAATAACGCCTTACGATGCAGTTTGACTTCTCGTATAACCCAGACTATAACACAATCACATGCTACCACATCCCTTTTTGTTCCTCCCATCCCCTTTCTTGTGTCCAGCTATTGTGTGAGTAAACAATGAACAGTTTTCCAACACTGCTTTTCTTGGGTTAATTTTGCCTGCAAGGAGGAAGAAAGTCCACTTGCCCTCTTCTCACTCCCCCTAACTTAAGATCAGTTCCAGAATGAAACCACCATTTGAATCACTAAGTCTTTCTCAGGAAAACATTCGATCTTGCTTTAAAAATACCTAATGTCAATTATACTATACACTAAAGCCTTTGATAAAATAATTTTTACCCTACTGAAATTCACACATGTATTCCACAGATGTAGAAAACTTGTCCTCTTTCAGTAATTAAATTGGCTGATGGGTCGAGCTCAAAGGGTCATAGCAAGTGGAGTCACATCAGGCTGGCGACTGGTCACCAGCAGGGTTCCACAGAGATCCTTCTTAGGGCCAGTACTCTTTAATATATTAATAAATTACTTAGCTGCAGGACTTGGAGGCCTACTTACTAAGTTCGCAGACAACACCAAATTGGGAGGAGCAGTTGACACTCTCGAGGGCAGACAGGCCCTGCAGAGGGATCTGAACAAATCAAAGAGCTGGGCAATCACCAATCACATGAAGTTTAACAAGGAGAAGTGCTGGATTTTGCACCTGGGACACAGTAACCCTGGATATACAGACAGTCTAGGGAGTGAGAGGCTGGAGAGCAGCCCTGCGGAGAGGGACTTGGGGGTTCTGGTCAACGGCAAGTTGAACATGAGCCAGCAGTGTGCCCTGGCAGCCAGGAGGGCCAACCGAGTCCTGGGGTGCATCAAGCATAGCATAGCTAGCCAGTCAAGAGAGGTGATTGTCCCACTTTACTCTGCATTGGTGTGGCCCCATCTTGAGTACTGTGTGCAGTTTTGGGAACCACAGTACAAAAAGGATATAAAGCTACTGGAGAGTGTCCAGAGGAGGGCCACAAGGTTGGTGAAGGGTTTGGAGGGGATGCCATATGAGAAGTGGCTAAAGGCACTTGGTCTGTTCAGCCTGGAGAAGAGGACACTGAGGGAAGACCTCATTGCAGCTTACTGCTTCCTCATTAGGGAAGAAGGAGGAGGAGTAGGCACTGACCTCTTCTCTTTGTGACCAATAGGACCCAAGGGAATGGTAGGAAATGTGCAGGGGGACATTAGGAAGGGATTCTTCACCCAGAGGGTGGTGGAGCACTGGAATAGGCTCCCCAGGGAAGCAGTAATGGCACTGAGCCTGCCAGTATTCAAGAAACATTTGGACAATGCCCTCAGGGACATGGTGTGAACTTTGGGGTTGGTCTGTTCTGGGGCAGGAGCTGGACTTGGTGATCCAGGCTGTCCATGGAGGTGGTTGATTCACCATCCCTGGAGACATCTAGAAAGACAGATGTGGTGCCAGGGGACAGGGTTTAGTGGCGGACACAGCAGAGTTAGGGTAGCGGTTTGACTCGATCCTGAACATCTTTTCGAACCAGAAAGATACTGTGATTTAGATCCTTTAGATCCTGTCACTGGATCCTTTCATAGCCACTCTTATCTGCTATCAACTACAATACAAGCATATCTATCACCATTTTACTTTGTCCCCTCCCTTTTTAATCCTTAAATAAATCCATCTTTTGTACTGAAACACACTACCCATTTCTTGTAACTTTTAAATTCTTACAGGTTATTACTACCAACTTTCTGAAGTTTAATGCCAAAAGTGAACACAGAATTCAAAAATTAATCCCATAAACACCAACTACAGAAAGACATTATCTTGCCATATATTTTATATGTTCTTTATATACCTAGGTTTGACTTTTTAAACAATGACTTAAAAAGAACTTATGCTCAAATAGTTCTTAATCACAACCCACCTCCTTTAAATGTCTGTACTTCACAGAACACACTCCCACTCTCCACCTACGACCCGTATTAGTCATCGTTAAATGTATGACTCAGGACTTGGCCACATGAAAAATGTGTATTTTGCCTATATCCACACTCACTAAATGATTCAGATCATACTGAATACAATAAGTAATGCAATTATTCTGCAGGTTACACCTTCTAAATTAGAGTCCACAGTTTTGTCACAGAAACCCCATTAACAGACATCAACAGGTAAGGCTGGCTTCAGAGAGCTGCCTTTAGTTGCTCCTACTTTTTAAGCTGCATCAAGACCAATAAATTTTGAGATGTCTTATGAATTGACTGCAATTGCAGGAGACTTACCAAATAAAAAGTGGAACAAAAGGTACATTTCCAAAGGAATGAAGCCTGGAGGTCTATTCCACGTTTCCCTGGCCTTTAAGTTTGAACTCTCCCTCTTTACCACTTTCAACAAGTGTGCACACACAATATGTACCCTTTTTTTTTTTTTTAAAGTCTTGTCTAGACCATTCTAAATGACATCTTTACAATGCAAGCTCATCTGTCATGCGTACAAGCTGTTGAGATAAACTTCGAGATCCATAACCAAGGAAACACAGAAGGGAAGGTCATCTTCTAAGCCCAAACGGAATCAGCCTCAGCAGAACGCTGGAATTTAAGCAAGAGAAAGCAGCTCAACTTCCCACTATAGAGGTAAACACCAGATAGAAAACAGCATGGCAAGCAGAAATAGAAACTTGTTGTAAGGGAGGAGAGTAGCAGCTGAAGCAGCCTTTGGCTGAATACCCCCTTTCATGGCCATTCCTAAGTAACCCAGGGTGCCACGAAACTGGTTCTGAATTGGTTCTATAACTGCTTGGCTCTGCAGATTAGGGACAGAATTTATCTGCTGTTTGAAACTTAAAAGTATCACACCATAGGATGCAGCTTTATTTTTTAGATAGTTCCTATTAAAGAAGTGCTTTGTCATTTCAAACTTTCCAGGTCTGGAAATATGCAAGTTTATGAGAATTTGCTGAAGGCTAAGTTTTGCAGAACTACATGCTTGTTGAATTTCACTAACACTCTGGAAGCACCCATACTGCTAAGCAAAGAGCTGTATGTCAATGAAAAGGCTATAAATTACATGGTTTTAATTAAAAATGGGTCTCAAACAGTTTTACAAGAAAAAAAAAATCCTAATTGAACTGTGCTAGTTGTTACTGGTATCAAAGCACCTTAAGTCAAGTTTACTCCCTAGCTGGCTATTATTTGTTCCCTGGCAGTGATTTATTTCAGAAGCTGTTTCAGAAAATCATAATCATTAAGATGACAAATCCTCAAATCAACTGCCCTTATGTCAATCAGTGATCATTCATAACCTCTTTCAAGTCCACTTTAGCCATACACATGCATGCACAATACTATTAACATCAAAAGGGATTTAACTTCAACTCAGTGGGATCTTCACCTGTGGAAAATACTGCACTGAAAGTACTACCACAGTGTTAATGGCTCTGTTGAGAGTATTCAGACTCCAAAGTACTGTAATCAAAGCCTTACAAAGAACAATAATAGGAAAAGAGCTTTGGACTTAAGTTTATAAATAACATCTCGGGTTTTTTAAGACCCCGGTGCACACTGCTGGCACAGAGGCCAGGTCATCACATCTTGAAAGGTAGACTATTTTTTAAAAATAGTAGATAAAGAACATATAATAGGATTCTGCACCGATTATTACTCTAATCCTGAAGAGAATGGAAATTGGGAATGCACAGCCTTCCTCAATTTCAGCCCCTATCTAACTGCTGATAAATAACTTCAGTACAGGATCCTATTTCGCTCATTTTTCTGCAATTGCTCACTTAGACCTCAAAGAAAGAAACAACCCAAGATGCAAACAGATGAAGTTATCAGAACGAGGAGTGGTGCTCTAGGAGGAAACAAATTAAGAAATCTCTCCTCGCGCAGTACTCACACGACGGGTGCGGCAGCGTAACCGACAAAAACAGGACAGATTTTTTTTTTTAAATACCCCTCTCTTTTTTGCCTCACAGCCTCAGACCATAAACGGGAGACCCAAAAGCGCTGCAGAAAGGGGGACGGGAGCACGTCCAGCCCCAACGAGGCGCCCTGCGGTGCCGTCCCCCGGCGGGGCGGGGGCGGTCGCAGGGCCGGAGGCTGTGGGCACTGCCCGCGGCTGCAGCTCCGCGAGGGAGATTTGAAACTGAGCGGTGAGGAGGGGCTCCGCACAGCTCGCCTCGCTGGAACCAGAGCCCAAACCTCCGGGAAAAGAGAGGGAGGAAGGAGTCAGCTCCTTCCGAGACCCCCACCTGCCCTAGGCGAAGGCCCCACGGCAGAGAGGGGCTGCGGCAGGCAGCAGATATCCCCCACCAAGGCCGGCGCTCCGGACACGCTTCCTCGGGGCGGCTACCGCCCCCTGCCGTCCCCGCTCCTCCCACGGCCGGCCCCGGCTCTGACAGACCCTGACTGACCGACCGACCTCCTGCCCGCCCAACAGCCGCTCGCGTCGGGAGGCAGCAGCTTTGCCCGCAGGACAAGCGCCCGGCCCGGCCCCGCCCGCGGCCTCCGCATCCCGCGACGGACGGAACAGAGCAGGGGAAAACGTCGACGGATGCAGGGCAACGCGGCCCGTCAGCGTACAGCCGCCCCCCCGCAGCGCTGCGGTTGCCCGGCGCTGCGGTTGCCCTCCTTCCCGCCACTCGCCTCTCCTCACCGCCGGTGGGAGACCCCGCTCCCCCAAGGACACGCTCCCCAACGGTACCTGCCGCCCTAAACAGCCGCCGCCGCTCACAGAAGAAATTGAAGTTCCCCGACCGCAGTCGATAGCCCAGCCCGGGAGAAACCCCCGCCGGCCACGCCTTCTGGCCAATCCGCGCCCCGCCCGCCCCCGCGCCCGCCCCCGTCTCCGCCTCAGCCAGGCCTCCCCGGCGCCGGCTCGCCAGCAGACCGCTCCGCCCCCGCCCTCGCCGCCGAGCCACGCCCCTTCGCTATTGGCTGTGCCGGCCGTCAATCGTCAGAGAGGGAGTTTCGCTCCGCCCCTTTGCCTGGGCCACCTCCCACGGCGGCTGTCCGTCAGGGTGTGGAGGTTGCGGCCCGGTCGGTAGCTGTAGCCAAATGGCCGGGTGGGTTTCAGCAGCGCGGCTGCTGCGCAGACAACCGCACCGGAGGGACGGCTGCCCGGGAGCACCGCTGGCGAGCCGGGGCCCCGGGTGGGCGGCTCTGCGTGCCGCAGGCGCCACCTCGCCCCTCCCCGGCTCGTCGGGCACGGCGCTGGCCCTACGGGCGGTGGGATGTTGCTGCTGTGCCCGCAGCGCCTGTCGCAGCAAGGTCTCCACGCAGAGTCGTAATCCGCTGGTGTAACGCGGAATGCGTTCTCGGGGGTGCGAAGGCGGACAGCGGCACCGCAGGGCGGGGAGCGCAGCGGCAGCTGGAGGGAGGCGTTGACCCTTGTCAACCCAGCGCTCCTCAGACCCCCCCGTAGATGCTGCCCCCAGCCGGGACCTCCGTGCGGGAGGACACGGACACACCGGAGGGAGCTCAGCGGGGCCCCGAGGTGGCCGGACCGTAGCACCCCTCCGCTGCGGTGCGGATGCGGGACAGGTCTGGTTCAGCCTAGAGAAGAGATGGGGGCTTAACAACAGACACCCAGCACCCGTGGGGAGTTAGTCGAGAAGACGCAGCCACGCTCTGCACGGTGTGGGGTTAAAGGACAATGGGCGTGAGTTGAAATGAGAGGTTCAGGCGGGCAGTGGAGGGGTTTCTTCCGAAGTTTTCCACACCCCAGTGAACACAGGCCTGAGCAACCTGGTCTGACCAGCTGCTGGCTCTGCTGTGAGCAGGAGGTTTGACTGGAGACCTCCTTGCAGCCTGTACTTTCTCATGATCTACAGTCCTGATGGGGGTTGTTCATTTTTTGTTAAAGATCTTTCAGGTGGCTTTGTGGATGCTGACTGCTGAAAGGCCTGTTGGAGTGTAAGGGCAGCTGCTGTGCTGTGCAGGCTTGCAGGCCCCAGGAGTGGTGAGGGTACTCGGCCCTTGGCACCTTCCTCACCTAAGGGCAGCTCTTAGCCTAGCCATTTGGGCTCTCTTTTAAACGATGTACTAGGCCTTTCATTCTCTTTATAACTTTCTTCCAATGTATGAAAGGTGTGTCAAATCTTGGACCAGGAGGTGATGCTCTGGCCTGCAATGTGCGCATAAATGTGCAAGAAGGAAAGAAAAAGATGGCAGAGAAATGTCGTATCAACAGGTGTAAAAAGCAAAAAACCAACAAAAAAAACCCTAACAAAACAACTGCCTGGTTAAGAAAGTAAGACCTCCTTTAGCTTTGATCTTTCTATTTTCTCATTAAGAAAATTATTTACATTACACGCAGCTTGTATGTTGCTTGTACAACTTCCGTTATCCCTTTTATGCATTATAACCTTAGGTTAACTACAGACTTCCCACCTCACTCTCCTATACACACCAAGCCATGCCTTTTTTAGTGCACAGAATACATTTTTCTACTTCGGAGAAGAGCTGTGCAGTAAAACAAGCTACTTTCTGTGTAATCCTTGTGTCATTTCTAAGAAAATTAGAAGTGAGGGGGAGAGAGCAGGATCATGTCTGAGGTTGCTAAGTGTTCTTTACAGAGCTCAAAAAAAAATTGTAAGATATAAAGTTTTCTTTATCAAAAATGTATGTGATGCCATGTGCCACATCACTTGAATCTGATTTTGTGAAGGGATTGAGGGATGTGTTCTCACAATGCCAATCTTAACATGCTGAGGTGTCATTTAGAGTAGCTTATTATGGAAAATGAAGTCAACAGGCAACATGCCATAAATATTCTGGGTATTTTGTAATGCATAATATCAAGAAATGAAGTCCTGTTAGACACTGATGAATACTTTTTCTTTAATCTTGGTCCTTCAGAAGTAAAAGCAACCCTGCAGTTCATGGGAGTGTAGTTAAAGGAAATTAATATAAGCACACAGAGAAGCAATGAGTCGGCAATGAATAGAGAGCAAGCAGTATTAGATATCTGTGCTTAATACAGCGTTGTTCATTCTGCAGCCAGTGAAAGAGGTTAGGGACCAATAATTAAAGACAGCATTATAATGCACGTGCACAAGCAGTTTTAATTCTTACTATTATTAGGCTATATCGCTTGATGTTGTAATCTTCATGTTTTATTTATTATCGCGCGTGTTTTAAATAAAGCTAATTAAGTATTTTCAGTATCTTGTGCTCCACATTGAAAACCAGCATTAAAAAAGCCTTCATCTCTTTCAAAGAGGAGATGGAGTATCATTTTTCTTTTCCAGGAAAACCAGACATTGTGGTTCTTTCTTTGATATAGCAGATGCTACAATTACAATACCTACTGGGCTGGGATTTTGCCTCTAGATGCTTTTTATACACTGAACAGTCTCTGAAACTCTATGTATGATCTTCCCTGGTTCATTCCTCAGATGGTTCATCATCTCTAAGCATGAAGGAACAGTATCAGAATATGTTTCAGTTTCTCAAGAAAATAATACAACAGCTTCACATACCTTCCTAAAAACAGTAACTACTACTTTTAAAGGCTTAATTTACAGACAGAATGGGAGACACTCAGTCTCTGAGCTTTCTGAGGCTACCTGAGTTTGCACCACCCAAACTGCTTTTTCTTACTGTTAGCACTTGTGTGACTGCCATTATTTAGTACCATTGGCCTGAGCAAGTTTAATTGGCACAGTACTTTAAACAGCGATACCTGCAACCGTCTTGTCTTCAATGAAGTTCCCAATGTTCCTAAAACTAGTGGAAATGCCTGTAGTGAAATTTCCCTAGATTACAACATTCAGGAAGACTTTAAAAGAAAGCACTTCAGACCTGTTTCTTTCTGCTCCTTTCCTCAGATGAACTCAGACACCTCTGCTGAGAACTCCACTCAACGCTGCTCCCCAGAGAGGTTTATTTACACCAATGTTTCTTCTCACACTTGTTTCAGGCTATTTGTTTCTTGAAAAATCTGCTGCCTTATGACAAACGTTTCTTCTTCTCTGATGTACAGTTTTGGAAGAGTAAATAGTCTAGCAGTTTATTTTAAAAAGCTATGTTTTACAAAATATAAAATGCAATACCATTTTTGGTGTGTTCTTTTCCTTAACTCTTTTATTGTGGGGCATGCATGGCCTATGGATGGATTGGTAAGCAGAGTAATGAAAAATCTGGGTAGCCAAATGAAGTCTATGGCATTCTGTCTACAGCATCTCAGCTGGTGATTTTCAAAGTCTGCTAATTTTTAGGAGATCTACTACTGCTGCACTAGAACTAGAGAAGTGTCATTAATCCAGTTTTAAATACTCTCCTCCACCCTCTCTCCACTTTTCTGAGTTTATATCATAATTTTGTGTAGGTGCCACAGTGATAAGAACTGTTACCAATCTGTCATTGCACTCAATATGCAAAATTTCTTGAGAGTGCTGATCCAACCAAAGCACCATTCAATGGAAAAAAAAGATGGCAGCAATACAACTGAAATTAAGCACAGCAAATTTTAAACCCCATATTGGAGCTGGTGTCTGGACAGATTCTAAATCTGTAGCCAAAATGGTTGTTTGCTCAACCCTCATGCCAGTAGGCTTCTTAGCTTTACCTAGAGAACACTAATGTAACTCCCCCTTTATAATGCTCATCCTGCAAAGACTCCACATTAGCCTCGTGGCACAGCCCTCAGCAGTGTCTGTTACTAAAGAAAATAAATGAGGGGGAAAATACCCATTTCCAATTGTAAGCTATTTGATGTTAAAATAAAACAAGACATAAGGAAAAAACTTCATGCTGCCTTCTTGTATGCAAGGATTTCCCCATTTTAGAGGTTTTTGAAGATGAAGCAAATGAAAAAAGTTCCAAGAAATGGCTGAAGTAAACACAGTAAAACTGCATAACTTATTCCTACTACAATACTGTAACTACTGTTAAGCTTCATTTTTCATTACTTTAGTTATTCAACACCACCATTGTGTTTTTTTAATGCATAAAATTAAATGCAGGGGTTTTAGAAACTGGTCTTCAAAGAGTGTATCTCCTTTCACAAAGTTATCTTCTAGATGGGAATAAGCTCCTATAAGGCTGCTTTCTGGAAAGGAAGTGTAACTCCTTTTATTTCCAGAGGTACATCTGCTGGCATGTCTGCTGGCATCCAGCAAGGTTCCAAGACATTGAAAAAGCATGTGAAAATATATTCCACAATTAATAGAAAACAAGCTACAGCATAAAAATAGGCATTAGGAAAAGAAGTTCATTGTACCAAAGATTTTTATGTGATAAACCCGCAATGTCAATCAAGACAATTTCAATCTATTGGCACATGAGGTTTCATGTGCCCAGTAATAGGATTTGTGTGTGGTGTCTCAGGGTTACACGATTGATATGCATGGATAAAGTCATCTGAAAGGTACTCTTTGGTATCACAGGAGTGGATGTTGCTACTTCATTTGATTGCTGATCAAGGAATGCCCCTTCCAACTGGGTGCTTTTTAATATGTGATTCTGCTTTGCGTTTCTGGCAGCAGAAAAGTGCGGTGGATTCCCTCTGTCCTTGGATTTTGACACATCAGATACAGCCTAAAACAGGAAACAAGTTATATTGCTGCAGTGAGAAGGCATGGGTTTTCCCAAACCCCAGCTGTGGTGCTGACAGGGGGGACAAATGCAGCAATCCTACTCTGACAGCTCTTATATTGGTGATTATGAGCTGATAAATGTAATTGTTTTTGGAATTACTAAGATTCCAATTTTGCAGACACTACTGGTTAAAATACTCTTTTCCTGTGAGTGCATCTTCTGAATTGCTAAGATTCTTCCTGGCTACTGTCTTGAGGATTGTCCTCAAGTTAGGACATGTCAGCTCTGTAGAAGGAGATGTTGATTGTCAGACCATAACATTAAAGAAAAGAACCTTGCTTTTATCTCTGGAAGAAAAGGCACACCTTAAGGGCCTCTGCACCTTTTATTGCAATAGAAGTTGAAGAGTTAGGAGTGTTAAAGGCAAAACACAAAATAGCAAACAGGCCAGAAGATTAGTAGTACCTGATGTAAGGTAAACAGTGAATTTACACTCCTTATTCAACTGGAGATAAAGGGGTGAGGGGAAGAGAACTGCATGGGAAATACACCATGTTGGTCGTGAAATTGATACCCATACATGGTATTTGTCTTTTATCTTTCGATTCCCCATTTGTTGGATTCTGTAGTGTTGTTAAGTGTCAAAATCAATGCTACAACATAAATTCCCCTGAACAGCAGAAAAACAACTAGTAGTTCAAAGTGCCTGCTGATGTGAAAAGCCTGTATTCTGTTGATGTTGCTGCTTGGCACTGCTACAGACTGGGTAGTGAAGCGGATAACAAATATTGGCATGGGTAAGTGGCAAGTGTCGCTGAAGACCTAGATTTTGTTTGGAGAGCAAATATCCACAACAGATGGAAAGATCCAACCTGGCAGGCCAACCAGGGCTCCAAATCAGTTGTGCTGTAAGAAATGTACTTGAAACATTATTGTGTGGTAATAGAGGATGAAAGCCATTAAGAAAGAAAATAATATACTTATTTTACAGCTTTGCCATGCAAACCAATGGAGAGTGCAGGGGAAAAAATAATTTATAGAAAAGCAAAGAATGTGTGTCTTTTGTAACTTAGTAAAAACATGATTGCTGCATATCTGGGATTTTGACTGCAAAGCTGATAATTTGCAATTCTTATACAATCTCTGTTAACATATCTGTAAAATATTTCTGAATCTAACTTGTTTAAGTATTGATGAAAGCTTCTGGACTCTGGTTGGAGAGAGCTTGTCTTCATCAAGTCAGAAGCTGTGCTGGATAAATTTGGCTTGTATACACTAGCTACAATGTTTAGGTGTGAGGCCATAAAGTGAAAAACATTTGGGATGAGAAAATGAACACATGGCAAAGAAGCCGAACCAGCCCCCTCCGTTGTACAGTGTAGAAGAAAGAAGCTGAATATAGAAGAGAGGATTGGAAGAAAATGCTGTCTACAATATCAATGTTAGTGCAGGAAGGATGAGATAAAATGGATGCCTGTGCATTAATAATAGTAATAATAAGGATCTAACTTGCACAGTCATATCCTATAGCTATCTCGTTAAGGTAATTCAAGAAGTAGCCCACATGTTCTTTGTTCAGGGCTGTGCAGAAGTGCTATTGCCTCATCAAGAGATTCCTGTGTGCCTGTATAAGCTCTGATTTCTACTCCTGCTTTAAGAATTGTTGCTATAAAATGCCTGTGGACCATGCTGATCTGTTGTCCTCCTGAGGGTAAAGATTTTCTTGGTTTGACTTTTTAGTTTTGCAATTTCGGAGTGAGTGCATGGGATTGTGTGAGAGACAGCTCTTACTTGGCTGACAAAAGCTATGGATAATTATCACATTTTAAAGGCATTTTCATGGGGCTGATAAATAGAATCTTGGAAAAAATGTAGGCTGGGAGGATGTTTTTTATTTATATTGGAGTTCCATGAGAGCTGTGCTAAATAAAGTAGCGTCCCAGCCTGGTCCCATTATCCTCAATGATGAAATTGATAATTACGACATCAGCATAGTATCTACCATACATGTTCCTAGAATCGTCCAGCTAAAGAACCTGAGATGAAGCTGTGGGAAAATTTACCACTCAGCTAAATTCAAAGACAATGAGGCTGATTATAACTCAGTATAAATCACGTAACACCTCGTAGGAACAGGCTTACCTGGATTCTTTAAAGAGGTTCTTGTATCACAGTGTCCTACAGTAGGAAGCCAACCCATTCAATAAGAAAGCTTTGGAAAGAGCATACTGCAGTGTGAGAAATCACACAATGAGAGAAGATGACATTGGTTAATTAAAAGAGTTATGTGTTAACCTCACAACTCTGCATGGGAGTTTTGGCCTCATTACTCCAACAAAGACAAATCAGAATATGTATCAGAATACCTGTAAAGGAATAAAGTAAAAATAGTTTTTCACTGAAAGGGTTGTCAGCCCCTGTCACAGGCTGCCCAGCGAAGTGGTGGAGTCACCATCCCTGGAGGTATTTAAAAGACATGTAGATGTGGTGCTTAGGGACATGGTTTAGTGGTGTACTTGGCAGCACTGGGTTAATGGTTGGACTTGATGATCTTAAAGGTCTTTTCCAACCAAAATAATTCTATGATTCTATAAGGGCTTTAAACAGAATGTTTCTTTACTTTGCCTATTGTTTTCTAAAATGTTTTAAGTTTCTAGCACTCACTGGCTTTTTTTTTCCTGATAAGTTTTCAAACTTTCCAATGGCAAAAAGTTAAAATTGTGAAGAGGAAAACACACATTTTATACCATTTCCAACCACTCAACTGTTTCCTGAAAGCTAAAACTTTTTCAAAACAAAAAAACATCCAGCGTTCACTCTGCTTCTCTTTTTTGTGCTGTGGATCCTCTAGAGCAGGCGCTCCCAGGCTGCAGTTAGGAACACAGAATACTGGTGGTGTGGATCACCTACCATTTCATTTGTGGAACAAACAGGGACAACCACAGCAACTGCTCCGATGGAAAAGTAACATTAAAAAATATTTAGTCATTTCTAACTGTTCCAGCTGCGGTTCTGGCCTTTGCTTTCTTTGTGAGGACAGTGCATGTAAGAGACAGTTAAGATACTTATTTCAGTCCCATTCCAAGTGCTTAAATAAGATTCCTGACTTTTCTTTTCCTGGCTACTCCTCCAAGTAACTGGAAGCAAGGAAGCAGCACTAGCATACTATCAATTATCTACAGACCATTATAAAACTGCTGATCCCATCTTGGAGATTGCTACTCTGGAAAACACAAAGAAGTTGTGCATCTGTAATAATAAATCCACTTCACTTGATCGTGACATGAAACTTCTCCAACAGTTGAAGCTTATCAATAGCACACTCCATGGCTATGAAGATCCAGACATTTACAGAAATATCTTTTTCTCACACCATTACTTGTGTGAAAACCCAACTCCACCTTCATTCTAGCCCTCGTGATGTGCCTGTGATTGTGTGACATTGCTGTACACCCTTCACAGAGCAAAGAAAATATAATTAATAGGGAACACATCTGTAGCAGCTGAAGAAGAAAGGAATATTCAGGTGGTGTTAGTATGAAAAAATTAGTATGAAAAAATAAAGTTTCCTGATTAGCAGGCATTTTACTTTTATTCATAAAACTGTGTCACTGGAAGTGTAGCATGTTATGTGTATTTTGTGACACTTCATCACGACTAAGAGATAATATTTTGTTTCAAATAACTGTTTGTTTCTCAGTACAGTTCCAATGTTCCTCGCCTAGTTTATCCACATATTTTTCTCCAATTATGTTTGTTTTTGTAAGCACACATTTCCAGTATCTATGAACTTGCTTCCCAGGGTATGACCCAATCATTAAGGCTGAACTAGTCAAGTGATTTAGCATACAATGATTTCAGGTAGGGTGTAACCGAAGCAGGGAATGCAGCCCACCCAAGTCTGAGCCTGTGAACGCCAAGTTTAAGTAAATTTACTAGCAGACTTTTTCCCTTTACGTCCCCCCAACAAAACATATAATTAAAAGGTGAAGAGTTCAGTTACGGAACAAACAGGACCTCTTTAAAAATATGTAGCTGGCTTTAGCCAAAGACAAACTATGATGTCATTGGGTGGGAACTTCCCCTCACTGTATGCTAGCAGCATTGGAGCGATGGGATACAAGTTGTGAATAAAATCACAGGGTTGATTTTCATTTATTCTGGGTTTTAGTTGTCACAACTAGTCTGCAATATCAGTGATTTTCTGGTTTATACTTTTGACTTGTTGTTCAGCTGCCACAAACGGGCTCATGCAATTTTCCATTCCTAGCCATGCTACTCTCATACACAGATGCAAAGCTAATCTGATTTGCAAAGCTGTCAATCACAGCATTGATTATGTGGTAGATAATGGTGTTAATGCAATCATTAAATGGCAAACAGCTTTTGCAATGTTTTCTTTGAATAGCTTGTGGGTCCCCATCTATATTACAACCACAGCTGATTCAGGGAACCTGGCTATTGACAAGTTACCCTAGAACTGTGTTTGTATTGATTGACCCAAGGTTGCTAAGACCTCAGTCCTACAGACCTTTAGGTACATAGTTCATATTTTTTGTCTTTGCAAAACCAGAAACTAGTTTTGCCTGCAAGTGATTTCCTGTGCAGCCAGTGGTACCTCTATAGGAAAATTCCTTGAAAAAAGGCCATGTGTGCTGCCTTCAGAAAATGTGTCAGAAAAATATATTTTAAACGAAAATAGGTACTCATGTCAATGTCTCTAATTCTCACTGTTCCATGGAAGATTTTAATGGTGATCAGAGAAACAAAGGTCAAATTCTGGCTTCCCCACATGACTGAAAAACAACCTTTCTTGACAGCAATGGGGCCTGAATTTTATCCTGTGTATTTCACACTGAAATACAGCCCAGCACTGTGAATCAACTCCTTAACTTTTGAGAGCTTAGATCAAAATAGGTTGAAGAAGCAAATTGACTTGTTGGTTGTTTCATACTACTATATGGGTATTTGTCTGTAACATTAAACTTCCACACAGTGTTTTCTTTTCTCATGGCAAGATTAGGATTGACTCTTAGAAGTTTTCTTCGTCTGTGATGAATTACAATAGTGTGTGTATATATATATATGAGAGAGAGATCCAGATAAAACATCCATCTCTTTTATGTTTTGCTTCCCCCAGGAAGGATGAAATTAATATTTCATTTTTAATAAATTTGTGTTTACCATTTCCCTTATATGATTTTTTAATTAATCATAGTCAAGAAAAAAACAGTGAATACAAACAGCTTTTCACAATTGGAATTGATTTTCAAAGAAATGTGTTGTGAGTTTTCAAGTACTATATTCACAAAGGTCAATAAACTCAAAATGCACAAACATTGTTTGAGCCTACAGAGTGCTGAGGGGAAAATGTGCATCAAGAAGGGCTAATCTCTTTAAAATCATCTAACTATCTCAAGTTTTGGCTTCAGGTCATTTTTTAACATAAAAACAAGCGTACCATATATAGCCATGTCCTTGCTAAGATGTCTTGTATAAAAATAATGATTACCCTGATTTTCAGATAATTTAAAATTTGCTTGACCCAAAGTCAAAAGATTCACAGTCTTTTTTTTTTCAATATATATTATTGATTTTGTTTCTTGAAAGGAAGAAAAGACAAAAAATATCAATATTTGGCCCAGTTATCAAATTCCACATTATTTAATATTGCATGTATTTATAGAATGTTTAACAAAAATGTTTGCTGTATTGACATTTTCTTGCGATACTAATTTTTATTATTATCCATATGACATTTAGCAGCATTTCAGTTCTATAAAAGCATCCTTCACTGTTAAAAATGTGTGTGACTGGTTGTATCATTAAGTGAGAAAGATGGCTATCTCATATGCAATTTTAGATTAATGTGAATTAGGTGGCGTTGTTCTTAGAGCAAGTAGAAATAGTAATTTTATAGGTATAAAATCAAAGACTAATAGTAACACAACATATTTGTTTAGATCACTACTGTTTGGCCCAGAAAGTCTCGGAAACTTAACATTTGCTTTCATGCAAGCCGTGCTCAGAGCAGGTTAGAGTTTCTTGCCAATTCCATATGCACAAAGTCAGCTCGCCTTTAATTGATTTAAAGTGTCTGCACAGCAGGTGTGTGCTAAGTATTTAAACTGATTCAAGGGACTCCAGGAGTGCAGGCCTGCTGTGGCTTTTAAAAAAGAAGCCATGGCAGCGGCAGCATTGCCTGGAACACCCTCTGGTGCTGAGCAGAACAGTGGTGCCCCTCGCAGCTCCTGCCACTGACCCACTGCTATGCTGAGAGGGGAGCCTGGAGTGAGACAGGGCTGACTTCTCCTCAGATGCCCTCCCAGCCCGTAATCCACAAACCCCACTAATCTGCACTGGGGCTTCCCTGCATTAATGTGGATTAGTGATGTTCTGCGGTATCATATAGCATATTTATGCACTGTTTGCAGACCCTATGCAATTCAACTCATGTCAAGTGTTGGTCTGTAATCTCACGTACTGTCAACCTTGTTTATTACAGGTATAAAAAAAGATGTATAAATAATGTTCTGCTTACTTTATGGTACAGTTTTATACAGCATACTGTATGCTTCCCTTACAGCCAAACAGTTTTTCACAACCTTGCAAAGGGGGTTAAATATCTTTTGGCAGATTCAGCCATTCCTTTGCACAACAGCAGCCTCTCACAAATCTGTCAGGAGGTGGTGTTGCCTGGACTTTGCCTGGATTCCCCTTTACTCCACAACTCCTTTCTGGTGGCTTGGCATCCAGCCTAGCAGTGTTACTTATTCTCCCTCTCTCAAAAGAAGATCAGTAAGGCTCTATCCTACAGGAAGCCTGACAGTCTTAGCTTCCCCGCTCCTGCAGGCTTCAGTCACCCTGTTTTTGTAAGGTCTGCTAGCAGTCCTCTGGCAAGTGTGGCTCTGTTGAAAAGTGGTCCTGACTGATTCAAAAGGAGGTGCAATTTACAGGACACAGTGAGTTCCTTTAATCTTGCAGTTTACTGGCTCTCTTCCCTACTCACCACCATCATATTGTCTCTTTTCCTCCACTTTTCTGTGGTGAGCCAGAGGGCAAGTTGCTGTAGGCAAGATCAGGAGAACTGGGAAAGTGGTTTGCCAGGCTCCTCGAGCTTCTTCTGGTCTTACTGTGCAAGGCGCCCAGCATCCAGGGTGGTGGGAGCTCCTTTCCTCCCCCTTCCATGCCGTCAGTCCGCAGTCTTCCAGTGCATAGCTGCCATGGGAAGCTGCAAAAATACACCCGTGGGCCCTATGGAAGGATGGCAGCACTGAACTGTTTTCTCTTGTTCAGTACAAAGGGCTGGAGCCAAGAAATGGGGTCTGAAGTGCAAGACCCAGAGAGGAGTAATGGGGTGCTGTGGAAGGAGAGGGGGGCGACTGTGCAGGGAGAAAAGGTAACCAAATATCTTCCTAAGAGTCTGCTAACAGCCCAGTGGAGACTCGTGCAAACAGTTCGGACTACCTCGCACTTACGTTACAAATCCTCTTAAGTTCTTCTTTAAGAGGAGAAAATACTACAGCTGAGTTGCTGGGGAAAGTCACGTCCATCTACTCCTTCAGTGTCCTGCCAGGGCACCCCGCATGAAAAGCTCTTCCTTTTAAACCTTGCACCTCACTCAACATCACCTATCTCGTCTGTAGCCTCTTCCCTCTGTTTCTTTTCCTGTCTTGAGTTGCTGTCAGGACATTCAATCCCTACTCTCTGCTTAAAGCTTCAGCAGAGTGATAAAATGTGGAAGGGACAAGGGGTAGGGAAGATTCTGACACTGGTAAGAAGATGCAAGCCTGAGTTGCATGGAAGAGTAATTGTTGTGACAATGAACTACTGACTATTGCTGTCCAGTCTTCAGCTCTAACACTAATTTGCTGCTGTATCTATATAAAAGATTCTTTCTTTTTCTAGGTACTCTGGTGACTTGCCATACTTTAATCAAATAGTCTTAAAATATCACAAAAAATATGTCTTTCTTCTCCCCTAATGTGGATGAAATCAGAAGTTTCCTCTTTGGCCTTTTTATTTTTTTGACTGGGATCATAAGTACTGTGAAGGCAGGAGAATTAAGTCAGATGAGTTTTGTGGTCTGTGAATCTCTGGATTACTTCCATCAGAGTGTTTGGAAATGTTACCTCTCTCTCTTCTCCTCTTCCCACTCCATCAGTTTTTTTTTTTTTATGGTGCACAACTCTTACGGGAAGCTGGCCTCACCAATAAAAAATACATCCAGGACCACCTCCATAAAGTAATGACAGCACTGAACTCTCTGAAAAATGTGAAGGTTTAATACAGGGATGCTGCATCTGTGGAAGCAAAACCAGTAACAGCGATTGGAGTTATTATCCTTATTGAAGTGTTTTTTTCTGTTGACTTGAAGAAAACTTGGAGAGGCTGCTGTAGCTTGCAACTGTGTTGGATTTTGTACTAAATGCAGCATTTATCAGTGTTTATGAGGAAATTTCTGGACAAATTGAACTGTAGATTGGTTATACATACAACTGTGGCATACTGTAAGAAATCACATACTTCTTTAAAGAAGTTGTGGGAACACTTTTTACACAACAAGCACAAAACCTCTTATGATTTAAATAGGAACAGACCATGTACCTTTGCCATGTTAGCTCAATAATCCAAACTTCCCTTGGGCGATGTGCCTGTGTGTCTAAACAGCACACATCTGTTCTTTTCCACCATTTGTTTACATGTTCTTCCTCTCCATGTGCCTGCATCATCCTCATTTTAAAGACATTCTTTAGTGCTCTGTTTATATCACACGTATATTTCACAACTGCATGCTGTGACAGTAGTATGTGCTGAGAGCTGGTTTTGTATTATCTAGGAGCCACTGTTTTTTTTTTAATATATTAGCATGTATTAAGAATAACTCCATGAAGTCATTCAAGGTTAAAATCAGGTTTTCTGGCTTCAGGCTGCCTGGGCAGCATCACGAAATGCCACATTGCATGGTAATGTAACTAATGAATCTACAATGAGACATCCTAGAAAGCAGCATAAGGGAATAAAGATAGGAGAAAAAATCTGGTTAAAATTAGCAATTTAGTAGTAGCATTCAAAACATTAATTTATTTTTACTATGTATAGTAAGAGGAAAAACACACATTGAATTAAGACGATACATTATTCTTTCTTAAATCGTTACTTTCTCTTTGGCCTGTTGTCAGGTGTTAAACAGCCTATTTTTCAGAAATTCTGAGCAAATATTTGCTCAGTAGTGCTGAAACAATAATGCTGAGTAGGTAGATTCTATGAAGACCACCATCTTTGCAACATTAGTACAATGCTGTACAAATACCAGAACAATGAAGATGCACATTTTACCCTAAGACTGGAGTAAAACATTGCTTCTGTTTGAAAATTGTCCAGTTCTGACAAGTGGGCTACAAACCTTTCTGCTTAATATTATTTTGTGTTTTCTCTTTACTATTTAAATTCTTTTACAATTAATGAGTCAGATTGGCTGAAGTGGATTGTTTGTTCCTCTACTGAAATGACAATCAGGGCTACCAAAACAAAGCACTCAGCACAGGACTTGTTTACATGTTTAGTCTGTTTGCTTATCATATTTGAGTGCTGATTTGTGTGGCTTCAGACTCTTTTTCCAGAGCCTCTGGTTGCCAGCCTGGAGTTGGGTTTTATAAAAAGGCTTAACAATAAAATAAAATAAAAAATAAAATGTACAAATCACAGCAATACAGCATATGAAAAAAATCTATAACCATAGAAATGGGCACATAAAGTGTGTCCCACAGATTAACAAGGCATCATTCAGATAGTAAACCAAGTACTTTGAAGTTATAAACACAAAACAAAAAAGTATTCCTGTGTATAAATGGGTATTACTATGGGAAACAGGTTGCTACTGATTAATCTGTTGGAATGAGAAAATCTTAAAATTAGTAGAACAGAAGATCAGTATGGAACCAAAAATCAACCACTAAGGAACTAACTGAGATAATTATTTTTTTCTTTGCAAAGTAACTTAGCAATGTACATCTCTCTCCTGTTTGTGATGGCTATAAAGAATGAAAAATATTTTTGCAGATGTGTATAAATAATATTGCATAATGTTATGTTGATCTCAGATAATTGTAAAAGCAATTATTTCCTTTGGGCAAAACCCTCTGTTTGTTAGCACTGAATGGTATTTATCAGTCCTTTTCCTGTTTAGATAAGTTGTTCAGTGTTGATATATTAAAAAACATTCTATTGGTTGGAATAGTATCTGTGGCTTCCCATCGAAAGAGTGATGGCAGTAGCTGTGGGTCTAAATCTCAAAGCACCACTCTAGACTCCCGAAGTGATTAGTCCAGAGTATTATCACTCTCCACCATCTGGCTATCTAATATGGAAACGATATTAAAGGAATCAAAAGACCTATGCAGGCTTCGGCACTTTGGACAAACAATGTTTTGCAGCAAAAATGTGGAAGCTACATTTAAAACAAGAAGATGTATGTTTAAACATGAAAGAATTCTTTCCATTTGCAGAGAAGATATGTCTGTCCTCCCTCATTTTAATTACTTGCAAGCGCACAAAGCCACGCGTATGTATACCGAGATAATACAGCTTAGCACATATACGCCGGCTGCATGTTTAGCATGCTAGGAGTGAAATCTGTTCAAATTAAGAGTCTCATTCTGGTTTTGATGTCACTACAATTAGTTGATGTGTTGGATGGATTCTGAGGCTTTGATTGATCTGTGCTTTAAAGGTTTTGAAGTTAAATGCTTTGGATAAGGTGGAATTCAACAATCATCAGAAATTTCTGTGTTAAAGCCTCACAATCCAATACATAAAAACTCTTGCAATTCAGGGTACTGTATATCTTTGTGTATAAAAATATCCCTTTATAAGGAAGAACAAAAGATACGCTTCTCCACTCCAGGAACATTACATGGAATAAAGAGCCTCTGAAAACCTCCAAAGCACAGAATGCAAGCTTGTGCTGCCAGACAAAAGTGAAAGCCTATCCTGTTTTCTCTCTCCCCGATGTAGTTGCTGTGTCAGATGAGGGCATCAGGGCAGATTCAAAAGTCAGAATAAAGAAAAGAGAAACAGTGCAGGGAGGAGAGCTCTGGTGAATTCAGTCCTACGAACACCTAGGTTTTCCCTGCACAAGCCCAGCTGTAGGCTTTTTAATTTTTTTTATTTGTTTTGCAGAAGTGCAGATCAAGGCAGTAATTAAAAAATGGGCTATCAGATTCCACTCATTCATAGGTGTTATGCTCCAGGGTATTGGGAGCCCTGTATCCGGTAAAAAGAGAAGCAGAAAAAAAAGGAGGTCTTTTTTCCTGTTTCCTCCAAGCTGTTTAGGAAGTTTTTTCTTCTTTATTGATGGTTTTATTTTTACCTCGTAATGAAAATAAAAGAGTTTCTTTGCATTGCCAGAGAATCCTGAGCTATTGGGCTTTCAACTGTGCTCATGTCAGAAAAGTTCAGTAGCTATTAACGAGGAAACAATAAATGTTTCACTGATCAGCACAACTAATAGAATCTGGTTTGGTAAAGATCTGTGTCTTTTGGTTCTGAAATCTCATTTCCCACTGCAGTAATCTCAGGTCCTCCTCTATTGTCTTCTGTGGCACCTGCCCTACAGAAAAGAGAGCGTGGACTGCAGCTAACTTGGAGAAAGGACAGCAACGGAGCGCAGCCAACCTTTCCCTCTGCAGAAGAATTATTTTCCTTTCTCCTCTAGCCAACTGTGGGATTTTTTTACAAAGCCTGTAAGACAGTAATTGTCTTTAAGATCACTATCCTCTTGCACATATAGCTGAAACTGGTCACCGACTTCAGAAGCTAAAGGGCAATGGCTGACGGCACGTGAGCCTTAGGAAACTAGGCAATCAAATTGCTTCCAATATGTTTTTTTATATTTTATATTCTCAGGACATTTAACCACAGCTTTCTGATCATGATAGCCAAGGAGTGTAATAAGTAAAACTCAACAAGCACCACCTTCTTACCCAAAATTTCAACTTCTCTTTCTTCTCCATAAATCATGAAATGAACATGGCATCTTTTCCCATTGTGTACAAGCTACTTTACACATGAAGGCTGCAGATCCACATAGCACTGCTTTCAAGCTGTTGTTAATCCAATTTTTTCCAACGTTCTCATTCTCATCTTTTCCACTTCAGGGGTGCAGGGGCAAATGTGCACAGCTGCAGTGGGAAAAGGAGCTAGGAGATGAGTCTTAAACTGATTATTCTACCAAAGGGAATTAATTTTGATTTACCCCTGAAGTATGAAATTCTGTCCTGGCTGAAGATGCTAGAACGTTTGTCTTTTACTGCAGAGCAGATAGAATTTCATCTCATGCACACTCAGCACAAGGGCACGAATCCAGGCCCTACCGACATCAGGAGTAAAACATCCCATGAATTCAACATCTTGGCACTGAATAAACTCCAATAGTTGGGACTCTGTGCTAGGGTAGCAAAAAAACCTGTGAAAGATTATCTGTGGGTAGAATCTCATCTGCCACTACAAATTCCAATCATAATTATGGAAAAAAGAATTATTAAAAGACCAAAGGATGTAATAAGTATTGCTCCTTGCTTAGCTGTCCTGATCTTTTCAGAAATCAGTTGGGCAAATATTTTATGCAAGTATTTAAACTTTCCTGATGCAATTTTTTTTTCTTAACCAGTGTCAATTAATACAGACTGTGTCCCCTTTTCTGTAAAACTGACATTATCAGTACAGACAGAGATATGAACACCAGAAATGTAAACAGTTTGGCAGAATTAAAAATATGATTTTCAAATATGCAAGAAAAAAATCAAGTGCTGTCAGGATACACAAGGAGAGCAAAAAAGGATTGCCAGCCTCTGTACACAGTGTTCAGCCAGTTCCTAATGACCTTCCATATGCTGGTTCATAATCTACAAGACCTGCTCATGAAGACCTAATTCTGGCAAAAATTCCCTTTGCCTGAGTAAGGAGAGTAGAGCAACCCTCACACAGTGTACACTCAGTAACAAGGCATGTAAAAACTAGCACAAGATAGTTTTTGCTAAGAAAAATACATTAAATACATGTAGCAAAGAACTTATTAAGATACTTTATCCTCTGGTTTGTACCCAGGTATTTCAATATCATCAAGAAACTGTAAGAAGGTAACTCAATTAAATGCACTTGTGCTTAACTTTTACTCATTGTTGGGTGCATACAGTCTATGACAGACAGCAGGAACACAACAGCAGCAGTGTTTTTTTCTGATCCTAAGGGGACAATATTTTTGGCAGAAATTGTCCTGGTATTCCAAAAGCTACTGCCTGTCTCCTTCAGTGTGTCAGTAGTCACGTAGTAACTGTTTAGCAAGAATCAGGAGGATTTACCCACCCTTTGCCAGCAATAGGAGAATCTCACACAAAAAAACCTGTGTCCAGCATAATCACAGTAGCATATACCCCTTTCGCCTGCAAAGGACTACTTAAATATTCTACTGTCCTCACTGTAGAGAGGCAATATACACATTTCCTTCTTCTGTGTGGAAATTGGGGCAAATTTATGAAAATGCCCCTTTCAAAAATGCAGATTTAGATAAAATATAAAGTACTTCATCATCCTTTAGATAATTCGTCTGGTACATATTTTGTTAATAGAATACTAGAATCATAGAATGGTTTGGGTTGGAAGGGACCTTAAAGATCATCTAGTTCAGACCCCCCTGCATTGGCAGGGACACCTCCCACTAGACCAGGTTGCTCAAAGCCTCATCCAGCATGGCCTTGTACACTTCCAGGGACGGGGCATCCACAATTTCCTTGGGCAACCTGTTCCAGTGCCTCACCACTCTCATGGTGAAAAACTTCCTCCTAATGTCTGAGGGAATAGGGGGGCAAGGAAGGGCAAGGAAAAGCAAGGAAAAGCAAGGAAAGGCAAGGAAAGGCAAGGAGGGGAAAGGAGGAGCGAGGAAGGGCAAGGAGGGGAGAAACAGGGAAAGAAGGGGAAAGGAAGGGCAATGAAGAGCAAGGAGGGGAAGGAAGGGAAGGAAGGGGGAAGGAGGGGAAAGGAGGGGAAAGGAAGGGCAAGGAGGGGCATGGAAGGGGGAAGGAGGGAAAAGGGAGAGAAAGGAAAAGCAAGGAAGGGCAAGGAAAGGCAAGGAAAGGCCAGGAAAGGGGAAGGAGGGGCAAGGGGGGACAGGAAGGGGCAAGGAGGGGCAAGGAAAAGCAAGGAAGGGCAAGAAAAGGCAAGGAGGGGAAGGAAGGGAAAGGAGGGGCAAGGAAGGGAAAGGAGGGGAAAAATGGGGAAAGGAGGGGAAAAGCAGGTCAAAGAAAGTCAAGAAAGGTCAAAGAAGGTCAAGGAAGGTCAAATAAGGCCAAGAAAGGGAAAGGAGAGGAAAGAAAGGGGAAGGAAGGGAAAGGAGGGGCAAGGAGGGACAAGGACTGCATAGCATGGGAAAAGCTGTGTCAGTGAAGGCTAATCATAGAATTATAGAACCTTAGAATGGGTTGGAACCAAAATCTTCTAGTTCCAACCTCCCTGCAGGGACATTTTCCACTAGATCAGGTTGCTCAGAGCCTCATCCAACCTGCCTTTGAACACTTCCAGGGATGGGGCATCCACAACTTCCCTGGGCAACCTGTTCCAGTGTCTCACCACCCTCACACTGAAGAATTTCCTCCTCCTCCTCTCACTACAAGCGCTTCTACAAAGTCTCTTCCCAGCTTTCCTGCAGCCCCTTCAGATACTGGAAGGCCACTATGAGTTCTCCCTGGAGCCTTCTCTTCTCCAGGCTGAACAACCCAACTCTCTTGGCCTGGGTAATTGCAGCTTTACATCTTGGATTTCCACCAACATAGATGTCATCTAATGTAATTAAACTGGATAATTTTCAGCAGTATACAATACCATGAGTCACTTGGAAATCAACATTAGGAAATACACGTGGAGGAACTTTTCCAGGACTAATACTTTAAATAGTTCAGGAATAGGTATTTGCAGGAAGATATTACTATTATGACATACAATTTACTTGAATTCTTATGGGTTGTCTTCAAAGTGATGTACTAGTAATTTAAAAACAGGTTTTGAAATAAAGGTTTACAAACAGACATCAGCTCTTATGTCAAGGCTTGAACTGATGGTACTTATTGCATAAAGAAGTAGTTTTCTTACCCAGTTTTCATTAGACAGATTTTTGTTGTTGAGTGTTTGGGTTTTTTTTTTTTCATTTTAAAGCAGACAAACTCCACCTGAGCTAGATAAACTGGGATTTATACAAGGGAACCATAAGACAAGCGTTAAACGGCTTAGAAGATTGTCTAAGTGCATTACTAGCTCAGCAGTTGTAGGGATTATTGTTGTTGTTGTTTGGGATCTTTTTCTGGCAATACCATAGCAGGTAACAGTTTAAAGGAGAACAACAAAGTAGTTTTGCTGGTCCTAACAGTGATGTTTTTCCAAACAGAAGAGGGAGCATAGGAAGAAAAATGGATTCTATGTGTGCATAGTACTAATGTACTGATGTGCATAGATATTTGAACTACTTCTGAATGAGTTAACATGGCACTGGAAGCAGAACAAATTCATTAGTGCAGTGCTTTCCTTGGGTTGTTTACTTGGCTGAGAGGGACAATATATTGTAACACAGCCATGCAGCTTCCAGTACCAATGACCAGTTGTTAAAATCTGGACTGTGTTTCTCTCAAGCTATGCAGGCACAGCTGATAGCTCCTGTTTAGAAATTAGGTTACAATCCTCTCAGAGAAAGAAATCAACCTTCTAAGTATTGAACAAAAGACAAATATGGCATTCTATAAAGAATGGAAGTCATAGCCCCTAAGTTGTTTGCTAAAATACTGAAGCTGTGGAGGAATTTAGAGATAGGTGACACTGACAAAGTTGAAATTCTTGAAAAATTACCTTTCTGAACACTTTCCAAATTGCTGCATAGGAGAATTAAATTGTATTTGTCAAGGCCATTGTGGAGAACGGTCCATCTTCTCCACCCCACATACGACTACTGAAGCCGTAGGACCTCGACAGCCATAAAAAGGATGTTTCAGTACTTGAAACATAAGGTGAAGATCAGGACAAGAATTTCAGTAGTAAGCATGATAGGATACATTGACAAGACTCTATCTTAGATAAAAAGTTAACTTCTGCATAACTCATCTTAGGCAGATTGAGGGAAAAACTTTGAGAGGTTTGAGACAAACATATGGGCTATGTCGTCGATAGAGGAAGCTGTGGCCCCTGCTGACTGAAGGAATACGGAAGAGGATGAACTCTGTTTAATGATATTGCACATGGGCTGAAAGCCAGACATCCACAGGCAGCCTGACAGTCAAAAACAGGCTGAGATCTTAATTGGAAAAGAAGAAAACACATATGAAGGAGCGAAAGACCTGGGGGTGATTTTGCTAAAGATGGTAACCTGAGCTTTAGATGAAAGAGGGTAAAGAGTATACAGAAAGGGATGAAGGAGTAGGACAAATCCTCCAAAGTCAGTGCTGAAAAATGGAAGAATCATGAGTCAATGCTGTAATAAAAAAGCAAGGGAGACAAGACTGCAGTGAGACAAATACAACGATGTGATTTGAAAGACGTCAACTAGCCACAAAAAATAATGATGGAGTCTTGTTTCTGGGACTTGGGTCATTTGAGACTTTGGTGAAAACATTTTCATCTGTAAGGCAGAAACTGGACTATAAAACATGCAATTTTAGAGAAATTGAGATGGCAAATGTAAACAGCATATTGACTGGGCCTGGAGCTGAAGGGGTAAGACGTGTAACATCTAGAAACGCAAGTACATACAGACTTATTATCAAAGGGGCAAAGGCCCTTCAAGTTGCCACTTCTCACAGGGATTCAGTGAGCTCTATCTAATCACTCACATTTGCTCTAAAATATCACTAATTATCATTCTGATGACACGGATATGACAAGTCAACTGCCATTAGTGGTACTTTCCATGAGTCTCTGGAGTCCTCCAAATACAGTACATAATTGGTAATATCTGCTGTAGATTCATGCATAGATTTGACAGAAGTGCAACTCAACATTTCCTTTGGCAATTCAGTTTGGTTTTGTCCTCTCTTGTTCTGCTGCTGGTCCTGCTCCTCTTTAATTAAGGGAACAGGTCCTGGCCATATTATACCACTGCAGGAAAACATGACTTCTTTCATTGTGAAGGGATCCTATTATTGCCTTTCTAACTGTCCCAAAAGCAGAAAGCAATGTTTTTCTGGGTATGATTTCACCTTTTTTTTTAAAGTCTCCATGCAGCTAACCTGTTTCAGCCAGCTACACTTTGAGGAAGTCATCACACCGTTTGGTCAGAACTGAATGCAAGTATACCTGCTACTGAAATATTTTGAAATAATTATGTCTCAAAAATTCATTGATTCTCTGTCTGCCCACAAAAAGTAGAGTTCTTGACAGAGTGCATTTTAATGTATGCCTGAGCTCTTGCCTTTTAGTGTTTCAAAACATGTATAAGCCACCTTTCATGACTTTTAAGCTGTAGATTGATTTACTTACATAGAAGCAAGTCTGGCAAATTGTACTCTTAAAATGAAAATCACAAATAAACTGATTAAAAATCTGACTTTTTTTTTTTTTTCCCCTACATGGGTACAAGTTCGTGTGGAAATACCAAATAGCTGTTGTGATCAGACCATATCAAGTACAGTTCTTCTAGAGCCTTGGGGAGAGGCTTTTCCCCACCCTCCCCTCACTTTATACTAACTGTATTAAAGAGCTGTTAGTCCACTTTCACAAATAAATGTTAATGGGCACATTCTGGCTTATGGAGACAGACTGGACGCCTGACAAAATGACCCAAATCTGGGCATTTAAATTGGAGTGCTGAAAACACTGTTCTAACCTGTACTGAAAATCAGATTTACCAGTAGAAATGTAAATGGTTTCCTTCCTTTCACTTATTGCAGCATATTTAGTGCTACTGTATGAGTGAATGTGAATTTAAATTGGCTCAGCAAAAGCCTGCAGGATTGAGTAAGAACTGTAGGAGATCGACTATTAAAGACATAGTAATATGTTAAACTGGAGAATTAAAACCTGTCTCCTTCCCCATTAGCAAGAATGTGTTTAGGTGGGTTTTTTCAATTGTATTTGTTTCCTTTGTCATGCTTTGTCATAATACTAGAATGTGGATGCAAGACTTTCACTTAATGTAAAGTAAAATAATGATTGTAAATAAGGGAGCTTTAAACTGGTTCACCCTTGTGACTTGATACATTAAAACCTTGAGCCTCAAGAAGAGGATCAGGAAACTCCACCGTCAGCATGGAGATGGCGAATACCCTCAAAGCAAGACATTCAGACTGATCCAATAACTGCAAGAGATTTCAGGGACAGAAACTGGATGCCAGATCACATTGCTCCATGTGTGAGTGGCAGCTAAAATTATGTTAGAACCGAGAGCTCTCATTTCAGTTTAGGTCAGGGACCTTTTTCTGCTTCAAACAACAAGTTACTGTTACCCTGAATAGCTCATAGGAAAGGTATTTTGAACATCACTGTAGTTTTTTTTACACTTCTGGTTAGATATAAGCAGACATCTTAAGAGGCTGCTGACTGAAAGCAGTGGGTGGGATTTTTTGTTCAGTGAGGCCCAACAAACACCAGGGGCAAATCAATTTCAAAATTCATGTGAAATATAAAACAACACAACTTAATTACTTCTTCCTAGGTAGGCTCTAACTTGGCAGTCACAAAACCTACACTGCGTGAAGTTTCCTGAGCGCTTGAGCTTTGCAGCTCTAGCCAGAGCCATCATCAGGTTCTTCCAACTGGATGAGGGTCAGTATAACATTTGAGAAACGCTGTTTTGACACAAGTGTTTCCAGTTAGAGAGTAGATGTTGAATTTAATTGTCTGGGCTCCAAGAGGCTTTGCCAGAGCCTGAAATATTGGGCCAGAGCACCATGTTTTTTTCCTGACTCAGAACCAGGCAATCACAAAATTGAGGCCTTGATCCATTTCACCCAACTTGAGTTTTCTAACCAATGTCCCTGTCATAGTTTGACTCAGGATCGGCAATTAAACCAATGACAACAATACTCTTGATCCCCTCCCCCTCCCACCCAGGTAAGGAAAGGAGAGAGAGAATAAGGAGAAAGACTTTCTGGACTGAAAACTAAACTAGGCAGCTTTAATTAAACACTAATGATAAAATATGTACAATTACATACAAATGTGTTCAGGAAGGGGCAAAACCCTATCACCTCCCCCCCACCCCCAGCAACTCCCACAGCACGTTCCTTAGTGTGAGCAGTTCCGAAATGTCCCAGAGCGCTGATGGAGAGAGCGGCAGAGCAGACAGGAGCTGAGGGGAGAGTTACAAGGGTCAAGAATGTCTGGGTCTAGGGGTCAAAGGAGATGGATAGATGGAGCCCTCCCTGGATGCCAGCCTCAGTCAAAAGAAAAGGAAAAAGAGGGCTTAACTTCCGTGATCCCTGAATTTATGCTGACTGTGATGTATATATATGGATGGAATATTTTGGTTGGCCAATTTTGCCCTCTGTCTAGCCTGCTCCTCCCTACTGGAGGGTTGTAAATAAGACTCTTCTGTTCCTTTAGTGTCTGAAGCATTAGATCCAACAAGCAGAGCAAAGTGTCCTTGGTCTCTCAGCACTATAAACTGTAAACATTTGGGCGTTATCAGTCCACTGGCTGGAAAACTTGCTGCTAATTTCAGTAAGTGTGCTGCTTAGAAGAGAGTTTGCTAAAGAAATAATTAAAAAAAAAAAAAGGCAGTAAAAAGAAAATTGTCTTCATCATGGCTCCAACCAGGACAGTCCCTAAGTGGGACATAAGCCTAGTTGTCCTGGCCATCTCTGTTGTCCATGGAGAAAGAAGAGCATCTCTAGAATATCACTTACTTGTGTGAATTACAGCTTCCCTCTGGAGAAGCCTCTGTCCTTTTTGACTGGTGAAGTGTCCCAGAGCAGGAACATTCACATCTTAGGCTAAATAAGCAACTGGCTGAAGCTCTGGTAGTGCATGTGAACGATGTCTTAGCTGCTTTTAGGAAAAAAGGCAAGTATGCATCAGAAATGTGTAAGAGTGATGCAGAAATGCATAAGGTTAGAGTGATGATTTGAACTTCAGGAAAGACTGTACTTTGTTCTGGAAATAAGAAGCTAAGATTTGGGGTTTTTTTCATTGGACTTTGTGCTCTGCAAATGTGCATGAAAGATATTGCCCCTATTCCTCAAACATCCTAACTTTACAAAAAGTCTGTAGTTAAAAGAGGAAAAAAGATGCAAGGCCACATGTGAAGCCTGTACAGAGGTGACATAGCACATTTGTGCAATACCTGGAGCTTGGCAAGGTAAGGAAGCCAGAGCTAAAAAAGAAACTTGTGGCTGAAGGGAGAGACAGACAGAGGAGCAAGAAGTGAGAGGAAAGCAAGAAACACAACAGATAGGCAGCTGAGAATCAAGATTTTTCAGTTTAGTCAGTAAATACGTATTTCCCCCACCCACATCTGGAATAATATGAATTTTGGATTCAGAACTGCATTCTTTACTTGCCTAAGACTCCTAGCAAAGTGTCTTTCACTCAAAGAATGCAGGATCTAGCGTCTCAGCTGTATGACTTCTGCATGTAGTTGGCAATATTTGCTGCATACAAAATCAATCTGGTTTTTAATTGCAAGCAGTGTCTTCTTTTTAAATAAAACACTTTCCCACCACTTTCCCCCTGCACATACTTTTAAAAAAATCTCTGTTTCAGTCAGAACATAAGAACAGCTCCAGGAAGCTGGAGATTTCAGATCAAACTTAACTTGACCTCTGCAGCTAAAAGTCCAGTGGGTTTAGTAAAGTTCCTAAAAGAGAAATGTGCTTTTATTTCAAGATACAGTCTCTCATGCTGCAGATCGGTGAAGGATTCCTATCAAACAGAAAAGTGTCTTCACTCTCCTGAGATGAAGGTAAAGAAATGAATAGCTTCTTTTAACCTGTTTCTGGAGCAACACAGGGAAGACTGATTCTGTTGATTATAGAAGGATGACGTAACTGCTGCAGAATGAGAATTTATCTAGATGACTTCTGGTGGATTTTCGGTCTGCGACACAAGTGAAAGAAGAATTAGATAAGGAAAGCATTTTCTGCTGATGCTTCAACTATTTAAGAGGAACCATTAAAACCAGCCAATGAGATACAATTTGCAGGGAAAATGGATATGGGAAATAGCTCTTTTTTTTTTTTTTTTTTTTTTTTTTTTTTTTTTTTCCAGGGACCAAGGGCTGTAGGAGTCAAACTAGAGATTACTCCATGTATAATATAATACTAACGCCCAATGCAGAGTCCAAGTTAGTAGAAAATGTTATGGACTGTAAGTTAGTGCAGATGTGCATCCAGCCACTTTTGCCAAAAACCATCTGTCCTAGTTGCAGAATTTTACATTTGTCTTTATTGAACTTCATGAAGTAAGCATCTATTGTCCCACTTCTCCAGCCTGTTGAAGTCCCCCTAAATGCTAGTCTGTGGGCAGGAACATGTGAGGAGGCCCCAGGCATGCTGCTTTCTCAGGCAGAGGCACAGCCTCTGACATAATGCTATCCTGCATCCACTTTCCCATTATCTACCACTACAGCTCTGCCAGTACATCTCTTCCAGCTCTTCCAGTTTTCTTCCAGCTTAGGCATGATGGGACTGCTTCTCCATCCTTCAATAAACTAGTTTAAAGCCCTTCTTATGAGGCTGGCAAGCCTGTTGGGAAAGACAGTAATGCCCCACCTTGTTAGGTGAATCCTTTCTCTACCAAACAGTAATAAATCCTCAAAAAAAGTGCTATCAGCATAAAAGCCTGGACGAACCTGGAAGCATCTGAAACTATACCTTGACATCAGTAGCATTTGAGTTTCTATGCTGATCTTTAGCCAGTGTCTCTCACAACAGGTCACAATCCCAGAGGTTAGCGAGTGAAGAATTGCTGCTCTGGATAACCAGTTAATTTTTCAGCTGATTCGCACTCTTCTGTTCCCTCCCTCTGCAATGTAAATGAACTGCCTCTGATCAAAAGGTCATTTAAATATCCTTTTATGTTCATACTTTTCACATTAATCTCATGTTAGCTGTCGATCAAATGTAGTTTCTATTCATTAAGTACAACTGATAGCATCTTCATGCACTTCTTCCTTTTATACCAGTTATTGGTATAAAAGAAAACAATAATAAGAAATAGAAGAAACTCTAGCCTATTTGCTTTTCAATCTTTGCATTAAATTACTTTATCCTGGGAACACCTCTACCTCTCATTTTCCATTATCTGTAGTTCTGCAATTCACTTCTCTTTGTTTCTCTTGCAAATCTCTTATTATTACCAGATCACGATCTGCTCTTCTTTACTTGTCCAAAGAAAAGTTGCTGTATCAGCACTGTCAGTAATGAAGCCTTGTTTTGTATCAGCTATGTCCTCCCTTCTTATCACAATAACCCCAGCTTCCCCTATAGTCTCCCATTACAATACCTTCAACTTCCACATCCTACAATATCCCAATGTCCCCTTCTGATATTTAGTCCTCCCTGTAACACATCCGATTCCTGCTCCTTTATTTCCTAAATTCCCACAATGAGTCATGTCCCAAATACTCATAGCTCCCCCATATCTCTTGCTTGACTAAGATAAGACATGAAAGTATTGATAATATGTACGGTGAGCTATCGTGTAATGAGCTGACCAGTACTCATGGCCAACCACTGTTTCATGGAAAAACATATACACAGGATTGTTTCTTCTTTCCCTCATTTGGAAGCTAAACGAGTCTCTCTTCTTCCAAATCACTTGTTTTCAGGAAAGGTGTGGGAATATCATATCTCTGAATCCTCTTACTCTCTACGAAATTTGATTGAAGTTAGGCAGTGAATTAAGAGATGGTAAGGTGGGTGAGAGGCAAACAGGCATGGGCAGTGCAGTTGTGTAAACAAATACATTTGTAGAGCTGACTGTGCTTCCTCTTTCTGCTAGCATCACTCAGCTGTCATTATGTGATTTATTTTTTTTTTCCTCAAATGGGCAACTGTACTGCTGAGAGGTTAATCAGAAACTCTCTTTAGTAAAGGCAAGGCCACAGAAGATTGATAAAGTGCTGGCTTCAGCCCAAACATAAGCAGTAGTGAAAACCAGTTTCTGGCAAGCACCAGGTCAGTGACATCCATGAAACTTGCGCAGTACATGGGCAGGCAGAAAAATCAGAACTTCTTACTTCAGCTTTCTAGTCCTCAACTGAACATTGCCCTCCAACATCACTATTGTGACTTGTAGGGACAATTCATGGTAACTGTTACCACTCCAGCTAAGGTCCTGTTCATTGCTCACTTCCCCGCATCCTGGAGACAGTATATTCAGGCACATCATAAACCCAAAGAACACACCTGCATATTACTGCTAGGCTAGTAGGCATTGGTTAGATACAACTTCAGCTCCACTAAAAATGCTTGTGTTTTCAATTGCTAAGAGGACTATCAAATGCTATCTTATCTAATCACATTGTCAACTGTGCGAACAGAAACGTTCTTTCTAGAGTTTGCTTGCTGAAGATTTCTGTGAAATACCTAATTAATTGATTTGGAACTGTGTTTTTAATTTTTTTAAAAAGACACTTGATACCAAAAGGACGTCTCCTTATATTTGATCTATAACTCTATGGAATCAAATTTTGATAGAAGTGTCTTACTTGTCAATGCTAACAGGCTAGGAAGAGGTGACCACTTATGTACTTAGTCTCCTAACAACAGCTGATATTAAGATGAAATCTGTATAGTAAGAACAACTGCCAGCTGCCTCATCCTAAAGCTTCTCTTGGATCCCACTGCACTTGAACTTCTGTGTCATGTCCAGCCTTTAGTCTCCACAGAACTATGCAGACCAAATGAAAATACTGTGTGAAAGACAGTGAAGGCAAACACAGCATAAAATGGGTCAAAACAGGGATAAAATATTTCCAAACAGATTTTATCTGCCAGAAAGGGAAGTCACAGAGTAGCCGAACACAGAAACTGGCCTCATTTTCATTCATCTCTCAGCTTCTAACATCCAGCAGACATGCAGCTTCCTCTCTGTCATATCCAGACTATTTGTTTGGTTTGGCTATCCCTACTCCCTTTAAAAATGAAAGTAAGAATCTTTATACACATATAAACAGTTGGCTCCCTTAGATCTAGTCTATATGCACAGACTGATCTGCAAAAGCACCAGGCGACGGTTGGCTTGGTGTTTGCCACAGAACCCAGTGACAGGATTTGGCTTCTAAAATGCACCAGGTCTTTATTTAAGCAGGAAAAGACTGCTGCCCATTCCTTGCCTCAGAGAAGCAGCCCCTCCTGTGCACCCCAGAGGCCAATGCCCAGCAGGAGACTCTGTTAGTACCAGTGGCCAGAGGGGTCCGGGCTGCACTGGAGGGAAGGAGGGGTCTGCATAAAGGAAGGAGTTTAGAGCAAGTTTAGAGCAAGACTGTCATCTCCCCTGGACTGCAGAATGCTCCAGTACCTGAAGGGGGCTAGAGGAAAGCTGGGGAGGGACTTTTTACAAGGGCATGTAGAGAGAGGACAAGGGGTAATGATTAAAACTGGAAGAAGGGAGCTTTAGATTAGTCATTAGGGGGAAATTCTTCACTATGAGGGTGGCGAGACACTGCAACAGTTTGCCCAGAGAAGCTGTGGAGGCCCCCTCCCTGGAATTGTTCAAGGCCAGGTTGGATGGGGCTCTGAGCAACCTGATCTAGTGGGTGGTGTCCCTGCCCATGCAGGGGGTTTGGAACTGGATCATCTTGAAGGTCCCTTCCAACCCAAACCAGTCTGTGATTCTGAATGTAAACACAGAAAAATTATTGCTCTGGTTTGTATGCAGTTCTTCTGGCAGCCCTAAGCTACAAGTGCTAATTTTGGGGAGACACTTAACGAAAACCACTCTGGTTGGTCACAGCCTTTCTGTAAGACAGGCGGTCGGGCAGCCACATTCCAGTAAAATATTGAGTGAAAACAGCACATGCGAATGCGTATCTCACGTTTCAGGGCGAAGTATCTCAGTAACTTGCCTGTGAATTTCCGGCTCAGCCGAAAACTGGCACTAGAGAGCGCAAGGTGCAGGAAGGTGACGGATAGGGGAGACCCGCAAAGCTCCGGGCCGCCTCCCGCCATGCCCCGCGCGGGCCGCCCGGCGCAGAGCACGCTGGGAGCTGTAGTCCCGTGGGCGTCGGCCCCATTCCTCCTCCGCTCCGCGCTCCAGCCGTCGTTTGCCCGAGGGGCGCGGCGGCTGCGCTGGACGCCTTGTCCTGACGACTATATCCCGCCAGGCAGCCCTGCTTGCCCTAACCGGGCATGCAGGGGCTGCTGCGGCGGCTTCTCCCCGTTCTCTCCTCCCCGCGGGCGGCGGCGGCTGCCGAAGCTCTCCTCGCCCGGCGGGCTGTGCCCGTGCTCCCGCGCCTCATGGCGCTGAGACCGGCTGCGGCAGCGGGAGGGGGCGGTGACGGCGGGGACTCCTGCGCAGCCGGCGGGACCCCAGAGCACGGTGAGGGGTCGGCGGGTCGGCGTGGCGTGGAGGGGGAAAGGGCAAGCGCTTGCGAAGCCGCGCCGCCGCTTCCCCCGCCGGCTGCGGGCGCCTGCCGTGCTGCAGCTGGCAAGGGAGATGGTGGCGGGGCCTCGCAGCCGCTTCGGCGCAGGCCGGGCGCCCTCCACTGCCGAGCGTGTGGGTCGGTAGCCGTTAAACGGTCACGTTGGGCACAGCGGCTGTAAAAAGTATGGCTTGTGCACACATCTTCAGAGAGAGGGAGAGAGATATAGCTATATATAGGTACATAGCTTTTTCAGTTCTTTGTGTGAACAATAGTGCCATCACCGGGAGTTCAGAACTCTTGGGGAGTAAGACCGTCGATATCAGCTTTCACTTCAGTTGTCTCCAAATTATTAATTTGTTACTAAACGTACGGACATAAACATATTAAATAGAGAACAGTGGCTGCCTACTGTCATTGTTAATGTGCAGGTGTCAAATAATAGAAGATTATTGTGTTTGAACCTATAATTTGATTACAGAGAGAAGTCTGGGAAGGGAGTGCAATCAAATGTTTTATTGCTCCTAATTTTTCTGTTCTCCCCTTTATAAGGTAGGCTTATAAGTTCTTTTTCTGTTGGAACAGGTTCCTTATGTACTAGTGAAGTTACGGAGCCACTTCCAATAGGGGGATAATGTATACACCTGTTCACAGATGAAATTCAGACTACTGTAATTAGGCATGCGATTAAGGAAAAAAAGTTTAACCTGTAACAGCTTGGTGCTCAAGGAGTTCCTGTGGAAGCTGGCTTGGTTACTTAGGTTTCAGGTTATCAACATGTCAATAATTATGAAAAAATACAGTGTTCTGGTTGCTTTAGTGACTTGAACAAAATTCTTGAATTTAGTTGCTGATTTCTTTAATATTTTGGAAAAGGTGAGGGATGGAGTTGTTTTGCTTGAGACACAACCTGTAGAATTTAGAAGTAGTGCCTGTTCAGCTAATTTATTTGAGAAGGGACATCATTAGTCACTATCTGTGCCTTTGCTATGCCCATCTGCTATTGTGAGCTGACAAGAATTTTTCAAAGTGGCACAAGTATGTTATTTTTTGAGCAGAGAGGGCAAAGGAAACATGTAGTCTGCAATATACACCCTCAGATTTAAATAAATCATTGTTCTGCAAGGACTGATGCTACCTTAACAAACACCTTTTGCTCCCAGCTGGTTATGATACTGCATTTCTGAATCTTCTTGATAACTTCTGTCCTAGAGTCACCTACTTGTTTGTCAGTTTCATGGATTTCTGACTTATTCTTCACTGTGAGATCTCTTTGAAGGAAGGATTGTTGTTTTCTATATTTGTGGATCACCAGCAACAATCTTTTGTGTGAACTTTAATCAAAATGTAAAGAACTTTTTAATTGCTTTAACATCTGTTTGTTGTGCCTAGTTCTGTAGTGACTACAGGGAAAACAAGCAACAAATCTAAATACTTTGTTTCTTTTTGATAGCCTCTGGGATAAAGTTAGGTGTCTGACCACAACCACAGAGTGATTTATGCCCTTCTTACTTCAAATTACAGTGAATTAACATTTAATCAGGTTATTCTTTTACTTATCTTCCCTAGCATATAGAAACATTCTATAAGGTGATAATAACCCAGATTGGGTCTGTAATACTGGTTTTATACATGTAGTGTAGCTTTGCACGGCATAAGAATGTAATACGCACTTTTCCTGCCAAATTTTCCTCTTGGGCCAGATTTGGACTATCTGCAGTGGTCACAAGAGGAGCTTTGAAAGTGCGTTGTTTGTAATAATGAGCTGTCCTGGGATAAACTGCAATTCTGACACAAGGCTTCTTCCACTACAGTAATCCTATTGTGGAGTTGTCCCAAAAAGAGTATCGCTGGGTGCCTGATCATGTGTGCATATTTTGCTGCTAGAGAGGATTTTGCTTTTTCTTTTTTAAAGTATAACTTAATACACAAATAGTAGATTTCAGGGATACAGAAACATGGAGAAGACATAAGGAAATGACTCATGCTTACTACTCTTGGGGAAAAAGACATTTTTAAGAACTTGTTAGTGGAGATTATTTTGTCGTTGTGGTATTATTCTGAGGTGGAACTTCATGTATATCTTTATACATGCAAGATGAGTTTTGATTTTTACTGATTCCTACCTTAGTTTAGATACTAAAAGTCAGTTTTTAGCACCAGAAGTTCAGATCATTGCTGTCTATAAAAAGTTATACTGTGTGGGAGATGCAGGAATAGAATAATCGTCTCATTCCTGAATGATACAATAAGCTGAGAACTCTATTATATGTGGAATGGTAGCATTCCCTTCCTGTTCCTTCATGCCTCATTTTCAGTGTGCTTACATTGGAATTCAGTTACCAATTTTTGAGTTTCATATGCTATTACTGTTAACTATCCCTTTGATTGCATGTAATTGCATTTACTTAGAACTAAGCTAGACCATAAGTTAATAAATATAGAAGGCTGAACTCCCTTCTTTTGCTATTTCACATCAAGTGTTGAAGTATTTTTGCTGATATGTTGAAAGAAGAGTAGCATTCTTAAGGGGGTTACATGTCAGTATTAATTTGCTGATAATTAGATAAATATATATTTGATATATTGTTTGAGTATAATGTCTCTTAGCTGTTTGTATAAAAAACTAAGACCCAATGTGTTATTTAAAATATGTTATAGATGGGCTGGAAAATGTACAGCAGAAGGACATCTTGAAGAAGAGTAAGAAAAGGACACAACGGAGAAAAGAGCCATGTCCTGCTGGTTCGGTAGAATCTCTGATGGCGGAAATGCCATTTGTCGACACAGATATTGAAGATGAATTTTCTAGTAAGTGTATTAGACAGAAGTAGTGTGACAGCATAGACACATCAGACACTCAGTTCTTGGTCCTGCCCATTGGTGTGTACAAGCGTGCTGTGCACGTGGAACAGAGTCGCCCTGCAAACACAGGATGCGGAGCCTAAACCTTGGAAATACTTGAGCATATTAACAATGTACCATTTTGTGATCCATTGCAGCAATGGGTCACAGAATACAAACAGTTCCCATGTTAATTCACTTTCCAGTACATGAGCTTCTCAAGTGATGCCTTTTGTGAGCTATCTTCCAATTCGTGTCTTCTCAGCATGAGGCTAGAAGTGCATGTCTCATTGGACAGCAGGTGTCTGCAGCCTGGTCAGCTTGTGCATATGTATCAGGCCACATGGTGGGAGGAGGTCTGTGAAGTCTTAAGGTAATAAGCTGGGAGAAAAATAATTTATAGCGCTAAGGAAGAATCAAGGATGCGCACTTTTCTTTCACAGTGTTGGAAGCGGTCTTTGGGAAAGGAGGAAGTAGAGAGTAAATCTGGCTTTGATTAAATTTTCCTCTGGGCTGAGCTTGGTCCTTGTATTATAGGTTGGCTAGTCCTAGTCTAATACAACCTCTTCCTTTAATAATCCTGTGTATTACTGTGTTTTAATATTTCAAAATGCAGTGTGCTTGGGTTTTTTGGAAGTCAATATTGGCCCTTTTTCTGTAAAGTCACATCCCTGTTCAAGTGCAGACAATTGCAGGCCTACTGCACTACAGTGTGAGTCGCCTAAATGAAATACAGTTTGGAAGCTGTATGTCTATTTAGCATCTTACAAGCCCTCCTTAGAGGTGTTGGCTATTCAAGTATGATACTCCACTTGTGTGACTACATTAATTCAGGTTGGAGTAGGATCCCGATCAGACAGTTCAGAGCATGGGCTGATGAGAAGACTGGGAAGACATGCTCCAGTCAGTTGACTGAAGTCCAGCTCCTGGTGGCATGATACTAAGTGTGTCTTTGTTTTGATTTGTCTGTATGCTGAAAGTATTTTTTTTTTCTCTTCAGTGCATGCAACCTCTGAAATAAATATAAAAAAGAAAAGAAAGAGGACTACTGGAAGGGAAACTGAAGAAGGCAGTGAAAAAAAAAAGAAAAAGAATAAACAGTATCAGCTGAATTATTTCATTTCTCTTCCAATTACTAATCGAGAGGTGATATTCTTTATTATACTACTTTTGTATAGCCATATTTACTTCAGCTGTGTGTATGTTTATAAGAAGAAAAGTGTTTGATCTTGAGCAAAATAATATTTTTCAGGTCTTTTTAAGGGAATGTTAGCAGCCTATTCAAAGAATAACTTTATGTAACATTTTAGTGAATAAAATTGCTTATCTGGAAAAGACTAGAGGAAAAATATTTATGTTTTAAATCAGTTTGTCAGTCCTTCAGATTTCACATTACTTTGACTGAAGCCAGCTTTAATTTCTCCTCTGTACAGTTCCATTATTGCTTATTCCTGCATTCACTTAGAATAAGGAAGAGAGACTTTCCTATTTAATTTAATAAAAAAATCCCTAGCGATCTTTTTAGCTCTACTTATAGATAGGATTTTAAATTTGGATCTGTTGCTGTTTTAACTAGGCAGTTTGTGCTTTTAACATTTTCCAGTAAAATTGATCATATTATTTAAAATTCAAACAACCTGTTGTTGTAGTGAGGTGTTGTTCAAATGGATTTAAGAAGTGCAGAAAGCTCTCTAGGAAAATGTATTTTCTTGTAGTTAGCATGTGTTATCTCATTTAGACAGTGAATGAGAATGATTTCTTATGTGCTGTGGGATGTCTTTGGTGTGGCTTTGATACCTTTTGTGTCTGCAAGCAGGGAAAATAGGTGCACTGTTTTTAAAAAAATTAAACCAAACAGTTTACCACCATTTCCAAATTTAGGTTTATTTTTTAATATCAGGAGCTATCTCGGGTGACTTTTAGCTCATCTTACATTTGTACTATCTGTTCTCAGATAGTCAAAGATTTAGAGCATCTGAAATAAAAATATACTAAAGTAGGTTTGGAAATGACAGTGCAGTCTTGGATTCTTCAAAACATCCTATGTGTAGAAGAGATTGCAGGGGCTGGTTTTGTAAGATCCAGGATAGCCTGACACAAATATTGTGGGAAATCTTTTGTGCCATCTTACTGTGAAATATCATTCTTCCTTTCTGTTCCATGATTTAACAAATGCATGAATAACGTAGGTTTATATAATCTGATTATTGAGAACTCCTGCTCACAATTACTATTCGGTTCAATGGCTGGTTGAGAGGAAAAGTCTTAACTATGCAATGTTTTTTATATGCCATGTATTTAGTCTTCCATCATTTACAGAAGTAAAGGAACAACTATATCAAATCTCAGAGCATTTGGGAATTCCTGGGCTTTGCTAGAGAGTTTTGTTTTTACTTGCCTTAGATGTACAGTTGTTCCAAAAGTACAAAGTACACGTTCACATTTGCATAGGCAACATTATCTAAAATTTGGAGTTAGGACATCTGGTTTCTTGATAGCCAGAGGGAATCTGGTAATTACTAATAGTATTTCAGTTAGTAATGGGAGATTTTTTTTTGAGAATCTGATTTTATTCCAGTGTAGTGTTGTAGGCATTAGTACTCCTTCATATTTTATCTAGTATTTTAAGCTTTACATAGAGAACAATTTTTTAATATGGGAATATTCAATGAACCGTTTCTTTTGGAAATTTAAACATTTTCTGTGTTTTCATTCTAGTTGTGTTTTGAATCTTCAGAAAGAAAATGTTATGTTCCATTAATTTTGAACTTGTATTCAACTTTACATGTGCAAAATTATTTAAATGGATGATCATCATTGTATACTTTTCTGGAAATTGTTTTTGAAGTTATGTTTCATCCAATGTGTTATCACTTGGTAGGTTCATCTTTTGGGGTCCTCCGGTCTTGATTATAATTGTAATGAATCTGTTAAATCTTTAAAGCTTGTAGTCTTTATATTCACTTACTAGTAGTGTCTTTGCAATAAGGACAACTAAGTTATTTTATTACTCTGTTACTCTTCAGAATAGCATGTTCTGAGTAATGGGAGAGGGGACCTTGATGTCCATATTTGAGGCCTTATTTTGGAGGACTTTTTAAAATCATCTGAGGGGGGAACCGTTAAGTATGATCTGCCTTCTGACATTTCTTTAGTTAGGTTAGGAAACATTAAGTTAAAATAAATAGTCAGCATAATAGTAGTTTAAATCTAACATAAAACTTGTAAGGTAATGCAAATAGCAGGTTAAATAGAAATTTAAAGCTTTTATTTATGCAGTGGGTCATAAAAAGTTGTACAGAGGTGTAGGATTAGTCCTGATTCACTTAATTAAAATTCAGCACACTTAACTGTTAATTGCACCTTAGGTTTATTGAAGAATACAGAACAATTCTGAAGTTGTATTTTGCATTCTGATGGTACAGCTATTGTGTTACATTTTGATCACATAACTTCTGGGAAAACATACTAAAAATAAATTCCTTAAATTCACAAAAATGTAATTGAAAACTTTTTTTCTTCTTTCTGAATAGTGTGGACTCTCTAGAATGTTGTCAGCTTAGCCAGAGAGAACATTCTGTTTTGCCTTTATCAAAAAGGCAACTCATTTCATACTTTCCTGGTGGATTCACCAATAGCTGGTCTCTGGAACTGCTGACCGGCCATTTTTTGAATTAATCCTGTTCCAAAAGTGTGTTCTTAATTAGTTTTTTAGTGTGGTTTCTTAATGTGTTTTTTAGTGTGGTTTCTTAATGCAGTTTGTACAGGTGTGAGCTTGCCAATCTGTTTGCCTTGTTATAACACAATTGGTTTATTGTGGGTTTTGAATCTGCTGTGAGATTTCATCCCATTGTCCAAATTTGGATAAAAAATGTGGACAGAGGAATTAATTTCCTACAATTTTTGTGGAATTGGTGCTTGTGTAAAAGATAGAGCCTTGAAGGAACATGCTTGTGTTGAGGACCGTAGTGCAAGTGTGGCAATTAGCTATTCTAGACCTGCCAGCTGACAAATTAGTATCTGCATGTTTGTTAGCCGGTCAAGCCCTCACAGATGAAAATCAGCCACAGCCCAAGCCAGAACTGAACTGTATGAGGAGCTGGAGGTAGTTTAGGACATGAGAGGAAGGGACTTGGGAATACTACTGAAGAAAACATTATGGGTAAGGGCATGTGGGGTATTGGCTGCTAATCTGAATGCTGAATAGGGTTGATCTTTTTCAGAGCTAGGGTGGTCTTACTGCTGTGATAACAGTTCCACAGCTAACTTCTGTGTTCTCAAGAGCTTGTACACGTACTGGTTTTTTCTTTGCCAGCTCCCAGGTGTATATTAAATTTGGAAGCAATAGTTGAAAATGGAATACAACTGTAATTTATGTGATAGATTATTTCATTTTTGAGGTTTGTTTGTTGTTGTGTTTTTTTTCTGTATGGGGATAACAGCATTTGCTTTAGTTTATACATTTAAATAACTATGAAGTCAATGCATTGTAATTACCAGGGATTATGTTTACCATTTTTTTGCTTAAAGATGGGTTAGATTTCTCCTACAGCTGAGACAACAGAAGTGTTATTTATCCAGGATCAGTTCTGACATGAAGGAAGACTGTCTTATTGCAACATGATTTATGATAAAAATGTTGGTGCAATTTTCTTCACCTCTTACACTACCTAAACACTTGTGGTTTTGTATATACCATGTGACCTTTTTCTGGCAAGTGGCTTTTACCTTCCTCCTCCCCAGTCTCCCTAGACTTTGTTTCTTTCAGTTATAATTTGGTTTTATTTATATGGCACTACTAGGTATCTATGGCACATTAGGTAAAACTCCTGCATGGCAAAGCTCAGTTTAAGGAATTAGGTCAGAAAAATACTGATCCCTCCCACTAGTTTGTGGTGTTTTTTTTTCTGGAAATTTGTGTGTTCCTTATGATTAACAGAGCTATCACTGAGTTTTTCAAATAAAAAAAAAAATCAGATTGAAGTTTTGTACATGCTTCTTTTAGACTTTATACACCAAAGCTGATTTGTGTGTAATGTCTCAGCTTACCATGCTTTAAGAAATAACCAGTTTTCTCAGATGGTCAAGGTTTCCACTAACATATTCCAGAATTGTTGCAATTTTTTTTGTGATTTTATTTTTTTAAATCACTGCAATATGAGCATAGTAAACATTTTATAAAATAAACAGTTTATAAAGTATGTATAACCATACAATTAGTTTTCAGTGAAAAAAATGTAATGAAAACAATTTTGAAGAAAAAGACTGGTGAAGTTAGAACTGTATACATGTTGTATTGAAATTCATTAAAATATGTTTGAAGAGGGTACATAAATTAAATTTGTGTATTGGACAGTAAAATCAGAATTGTCAATCTGATATCTCTACAAATTATTTACTGAATATTCCTGTTTTCTATGTGTCTGATCCTGCAAAGATCTCTTTCTTTTTCCAGACATTTGTCTGCACATAACCGCATGCAAATTCAGCAAAGTGGGCAGACAAAGTCCTTGAACAAGCCTTTTATTTGGCTTATTGGCAGCATAAAACTGGATGATCTTAATCTGCTCCAGGAATTTATCATACTTATGGAAGCGAACTCCTGTTAAGATATGATGAGGAGTGTCCAGAGTGATTTATTAATCACTCCATTCGTACCCAGTCTGAGTTTACTCGGGTCAATTAGCACAGCTTTGTCAGGGGATAAAACTTTCTTCTGCTAGAAAGGTTTTTACATAAACATTTGATTTCAGTTTGTGTGCTTTCTTGTTCACTTGCATGATGGGATACAGTAATTGCAATGGCTAACTGTTGTTTCTGCATCTGACTTTCTTTCCAGATTACTGGCAGTATTCGGGCTGTCCAAGATGCAATAATACAACAGGATCAAAGGCTTTCCAAAGCGATGGTTCACCCTGGCTCATTGCATGTCACCATGTTAGTGATGCATTTATCCAATGAAGAAGAAATTAGCGTGTAGGTATTTGGTGTTAAATTAAGTATGTACAAGTATTTTTGCTGGAGTTCACAAAAAGACTAGAAGGGGTAACTGATGCTTACTTTTTGTTTGCCCTGAATTACTAGAGTTAATGAACATTGAATTAACATTGTTCTTAAAATGCTAATCTTAATATTAGCCATTTCCATAACTTATGGTATGTCATGAGCTCTGAACAAAGCATGTTTTTTTTCCCTTGTATTTCTCATACAGTGTGCTGAACTTGCATGCACAAATCTCATGTTTGCTAAAGCAATTATTTTAAAACAATATTTTGATATAAGGGACACTGAACAGATTAACAGGGGAATTTTCAGAATTTCACAGAATCACAGAATAGTCATGGTTGGAAAGGACCTCTGAGATCACTGGATCCAACCGTAAAAAAAACAAACTAAAAGAAAGAAGCCTGCACCCCCAAAAAACCCACAACACACACACACACAGAAAAACCACCCACACACAACCTACAGTCTCGGCCATTAGAGCATTTCATAGCTTAGTAAATATTATAAACTACATCAGTAATTGTCACAGAAAGACTTGAATGAAATAAACCTTAGATGCAAGCCTATGCCTCATGCAGTTTTTTTTCTAACGTCCCTAAATTAATTTATTATACTCAAAATACAGAAAAGAGACATGGCTATAAGGCCTTATCAAAAGTATAATTTTTATGTTGCTTCAGTGATCTAGCTGATTTTTTTGATTATATAAAAGATAGAAAAGTTGTGTTAAGGCCCATGTATTCTTCAGTGACATCAGTAAGTGTTAAATGTGACTACTTGCTTTATAAAAATGCAGTTCTTTGGTGTTTTTCACTATCACATGCTGTACTGCTATCTGACAAGCCTACTTTAATGTACAAGTTCAGTGCTTAATACGAAGATGTTCAGACTTTTAAGTCTATGCAGCTGTAATTTATGAATGTTCAGAATAATAATTTTTGTGTCTAGCTGCAATTTGGACTTGAAAGGAAAATACACATTGTATTTTATAGTCCTGCTTTACCTAGACTTTATTGGCAGTTTGTGTTTAGATGTGGTGCCCAATGGCCTGCATGTGTAATGTCCCTATATTCGCACATTATAATTGCAGAATTGAGATTGCAAACACAAAGTTACATGTAAAATGCTGATAAATGGCCTACTAACATTATTTGAACATCTGGGAATCCTCTGTTGCTTATGTGTCAATTTGGTAGTGAATTGCTAATGAACCAAAGATTATCAGATCCTTATAATTCTGTGAAAGAGAAGACTCACGGTTTCATCTCGCCTGGGTGAGTTCTTTTAGGACCCCTCTGTAATATAGATTATTGATCTGTGTCACAGTTTGACTGCTAGAAAGCAGCCCCATGGAAAAGGACCTTGGGGTTGTGGTGGACAAGAATTTACCCATGGGACAGCAATGTGCCCTCGTGGCCAAGAGAGCCAATAGCATCCTGGGACGCATTAAGAGCAGTGTGGCCAGCAGGTCAAGGGAGGTTCTTCTCCCCCTCTACTCTGCCCTAGTGAGACCACATCTGGAGTATTGTGTCCAGTGCTGGGCTCCCCAGTTCAAGAGGGACAGGGATATGCTGGAAAGAGTCCAATGGAGGGCTACAAGGATGGTTAAGGGACTAGAACATCTGGCTTGTGAGGAAAGGCTAAGAGATCTGGGGCTGTTTAGTCTAGAGAAAAGAAGACTGAGAGGGGATATTATTAATGTCTATAAATAACTGAAGGTTGGATGTCAAGAATGGGCCAGTCTCTTTTCAGTGGTGCCCTGTGATAGGACGAGGGGAAATGGCGCCAAGCTACAACACAGGAAGTTCCACCTCAACATGAGGAAAAACAACTTTACTTTGAGGGTGGTGGAGCACTGGAACAGGCTACCCAGAGAGGCTGTGGGGTCTCCTCTGGAGACTTTCAAGACGCATCTGGATGCGTTTCTGTGTGATCTGCCCTAGGTGTTCCTGCTGCAGCAAGGGAGTTGGACTCAATGCTCTTCAGAGGTCTCTTCCAACCCCTATGATTCCAGGATTCTATGATATATATCTCTCACTGGTTTTCTGTGCAGTGTTAATAGGCATGTGGTCCATGTACTGAATTAATTAGATGTAATAACGAGTAAGTGCAGGGAGACGTTGCTTTGTTTATGGTAATACAGTTATAAAATAATGTGTTTAATAAGTGTGTGCTGAGTAATTTTTTCCCCCAGAAGGTTTGGCTGTTAAAGTTTAGATTGCTCATAAGAAAGCAAGAATCCCAAGATACAATGTAGTAACCAATTGGTAATTTTTGGTAATTTGCATGCACCTAATCAGTAGTATTTTGACCAAAAACATTTAACACACCTAAAAATAATGAGATATCAGTATATCTAGGTCAATTGCCTCGCTTTTTTTTCACACTTGTTTCCTCAAATGCTATACTGTTGAGGTGTCTACAGTTTTACCTCTCCTGTGACCATGCGGGTCTGTCAGCATCCTTATCTCCAATGGTCTGATCTAAAGGGAGAGAGAATAGAAAGGAAAGCAAAGGATACTGCTGGACTCCTTCTCCTCTCCATGTGCCTTTTGTCTCCTGGATAGGCACACCAGCTTCCTTCCACCCTGGTTAAATGAGAAAGCTGTGGTAGCACCTGAAAATTGGTGAGAACAACCACTGACTGTGTCCTCAAGACTTTTTAAAAAATGGTTTAGAGTATGAACTTTTAAAAACTGCATGTAAGAGGGTATCTCAAAGACAAGTATGCCTCATCAGGAATATTTTTATAGTCCTAAACCATGTCTCAAAACAAATATTCCCAAATTCAGTATCTTCTACTCCTTGAGCTTCTTCTCAGCTCTTACTGTCTGGCTGCCACCCAAGCGCTTCCTCATGGAGTTTTTCTCTGCCTCTCCCAGCAGAACTCCACAGTCCAGGCACCCGGGAGCTGTCCTGTAGTCAGCAGCAGCTTCCCAAGTGATTCACCCCTTTCCTGGCCAGATGCCTCCTACAGGTGTCTAGCTCAGCTATCCTCAGGTATTCTAGATTGCATTTTCTATTACATGGGATTGTTTTTTTTAATTTCATAACTGATATTTTATGTTTAATCTTTTGGGAGAACTTGAAGAGTAAAAAGTTGAATTTTCCTTTCTTTGCTTCACCAATTTTTGATACCAGGTTAATGGAAAGAAGCCAAGATCTAGGCTGGCAAAATAACCTCTGTGTAACACAGGGTGAGAGTAATCCCTCAAAGTCCAGCTAGTCAACTGGGCATCTTGAGAGTTCAGAGATACTTAGGTTTGGATCCATTAAGTTACTTAGATATCTACAGTTTTTCTACTGTTTTTTGGACAATAATGCCTTGGTCTATACAGAAATTAAATGTGTTGAATGCTATTTGAAGTCAAAACACGTGGTAAGAATGTGCTAAACATAAAGTTTAATTCAGCACAAAGCCCTTTGTGTCGTATTTTAGTACATACAGCTTTCACCTTGAAAATGGAAATATATTCTAGGCCTGCCTTTCTAAGGGAATCCAGACCCGCATTTCTCACGCAAGTTTCCTAACTGACTGATGGGCTGTGAGTCTAGCCTTTGTGAATGCACTTTACATCTCTTTGTAGGACTATATGAAATCAAGAATGTGAGATTTTAAAAACCGTCATCAGGTACTAGGCATCAGGATGCCTGCCTCCGCCGTAGATGCTTGCATTACCAGACTACAGTGTCAAGTTCTCCTTGCTTGTTATCTGTCAAAGACTGTTTTCAGTATAAATACAAGAGCTGAAAGGATTCAGTTTGGCTTTTTCTGCAAGGTTGCTTTTTCTAACAAGTAATCAAAATTCAGAAACTTCTAAAAAGAGACTACATAAAATTTAAGTGCTATAATATTTACATTACAACAATATAGAAAAAAACCCAGGCACTTCTGTAATTGTTGTTTGCATTCACCTAGAATATGCTGCTTTATTTTTATTTTTATTTTTAATTTCCTGTCTCCACTTTGGAGCAAAATGCTTGTAAACTTTTTTGTTATCCCTGTGGGTTAGTTGCACTGAGTCTAACTACTGTTAACATCCTAAATACTAGTTGTTATGGAATAACAAGAAAAAACCACTGTTGTGTCTGTTGCTATTGACTTCACTGGAAGTGTTTGTCCTCATGCATTATTCTTACAAAGCAACTGTTAGAATGTATAAAGTGATTGATGGGATTTGAAAATACAGAATATACTACAGTGAGATGACAACTATTTTTCTAAATATTTTAAGTGTTTACAAGATGATATACAAAAGAAAAAACTAACTCTTGAGTGACACAGTGCTAAACTGGAAACGCACTGCAGTGTTTGAATTGACATTTCGTGGATCTCATCTTGAGTTGAGCTGGTCAGTGAGTTCTGCAGCACACACTACAATATTGAAATATAAATCTTTGTTCAGCTAGGGAACAGAGCTTTTCATGACTCTCTGTAGACCAGTTCTCAGATGCAAAACATCCAGAGATAAATTTTAGGTATGTGCATTATTCACTACCTGAAAGCCTGCTGCAATCTTTGGCATAGTGTATTTGAAATATCTGTGTTTGTGGAACAGGGTTTAAGTTCATGTCAGTAAATTAATCTACATGATTATCTGTGAAGTAATCTGACAGGTATAATCAGCATTAGATGATGTTTTTGAAAGGTCTTGAAGTATAGCACGTATGGAAGACATAGGAACAGGCTTGTCTAATGGTGATAAAAGGGTAGGTAAGTGGCATGAACTATGTTCAAAAATAAATATCTTTACCAATGTACAAGTAATGGCATTGTTGTTTAAAGTGGTTATATAGGAGCTAAAGTACTTCTAGGCTGTAGATTAAAGCCCCATAAAATAACCACAGGACTGTATAAATCCAGAATATTTTATCATGTAATCAATCTTAGCATCTTCTTAACCTGGCCTAGGTTTCAATGAAATGCGTAGTTCTTATCAAGAGTCCATCTTGTTAAACACAGTGGAAACATGTGTGAAGTTGTTTGTAATTGTACAGGCTTACAGAATAGAATTTAGCCCACTTCAGAAGTCATGCTTGCAGCTTTTGTCCAGCTAGGACAGAAAAAGGAACATAAATTCTCTGGAGAGTTTTTAACCTGTCACTGCCACCTAGTGTTTATAAAGTCAACATTGATTTAGTGAAAAGTTTACGTTCAGTTTTGTTGAATAGAATAAAAAACTGTGAGCATGTGAGAGATCTTAGAAGACACTAAGAATGTTTATATAGTTCTTGTTTATAATGTGAATCACCTCAAGTGCAGGTCAAAACAAGTATTTCATGAAACCGTACATACATTTAATATGGCTAATTAAAATTATTAGAATGCTACCAGATTTGCTCCTGTTTCTTAAGTTATGTGTAGATTATATGTGCATGTTACTTATCTCTTAAATAAAGTAAGCATAGTACTTCTTTTAGTAACATTTCTTAATGAGCTTAATAGTAATTTCCATATAATTTTATCATTATCTATATGTCACTAACTTCTGTTTTAAATATTAAGTAACACTCTGTAGTAATTTTGAATGAAGCAGAATCCTAGCGTGTTCAGTTAACCTATCAAGAGATGAAAAAAGTTATTTAATATAAGAGTGGAAAACTAAGTACTTCTGAGTAAGCCTCTTGTTTGAATGGGATGTACAGTGTAATAGAGACACTGTCACCTTAATATCTAGTCACCCTGAGGACTGAGATAAACTTTTGAGGAATTGCACCTGCTGCTATATTTGCCTTATTACTTCTCTGGTTCTACAGCAGGGTGTATGAACCACTTTACCTTTATAACATGGTAATACTAATACTGAATGCATTGGTAGGAAGTAGTGAAAAAGTACTTCAGTAGATAATAATTTGATACTTTGAAGCTTTGTGATATTTTTTGATAGAATGAACAATAGAAATGTAAAAGTATTAATATAGTTTGCTTTCACACGTATGTTTTCTTTCCTCTTGACAGAGCAGTGGGTGCTCTTCTAGACAGCAAGGATTTTGTGGAAGATCTCCTGAAAGGAAGAACTGTGCGTTTGTCATTTCAAGGAATTGATCACTTCAGAAATCAAGTTGGATTTGTGAAGTTGGTGGAAAATGATCATACAACTGTACTTAAAGAAATAGCAGGTACAACTTGTCAATCTAGTTTAAGTACTTTAAAGACTTTTTGACAACCTAGAGGAGAATGTAGCACAGAGGCTGCTAATGCAGTCAGCATTTACTTTTAACAGCTGCAAAGGCTACATGATTAATTTCCCAGCATTGTTCAAAAGGACATTAATTAATTAGACAGTAATATTCTCTGATAGCTTTTTATTTATTATTTGTAAACAATGTAGTGCAGGTTTGTAGATTAATATAGAGAGTTCATTCTACCTTGTTCTGGTCCAAGTGCTGTGTGCTGCTTCTCAGCTGATATTTATACCCCTTTCATTTTGTATATTCATACTTACTGACTTTAAGAACTGTATCTTTGATGCAAGTAACCTGACTTGCAAAGTTACATAGTTCTCTCCTCTGTGTTCATGCTCAGTAAAGCACTGAGGGATGGTGACATTCTTTACTATTCTATGGTCAGGGGAGTCTTTAAGTTTTGTTTTTCCTGTATGTTCTACACATCACTCTTAAATCTCAGTTAATTAACTGTAACTTACCACTCCCACATGTATAAGTGGATAAGGGAGTAGGACATGACTCATCTGCCAGAGGGATGGAGTTGGATTCCATGCTGCCTTAGCCTGAAGTGGGTTTTTTTGAGCAGTTGTGGAACCAGTCTGTGGCTTGTTCAATTTTAATTGCCTTCCTTCAGCAATTAGGAAGTTACTGAAAGATGCAGCAGGTACATGCTGCTATGCAGGTGCACTCACCCTCGTGTTCACGTCAAGAGTAAAACTCTCATTTACGTCTTACCAGTGGAGCTGAGGTCTCTGCCTTTGCCAGACAGATAAAACGCATCCAAAAATGCGGTTCAAGTCAGTAGGAATAAATAAATTGAAAGGAGCATAAGTATCAGCTGAGAAACACCAGTCAGTGCCTAGACCAAAACGAAGTATAGTGGAGTTTTTTAATCTGTCTTTTAGTCTATACTTAAACTATATTGTTTACAGATATTAAATAAAAATTCTCAGAGAACAGTACTGTCTGTAATTCATTGGTGTCCTTTAAAACCATCCCAGCAATTCCAGCTATTCCTTGGAAAGACTCTTCTAAAGAGAGTTTTTTCAGTATTGATGAATTATCTTTTGTACTCTGAGGAATGTGAGGTCACACCATTTTTTAGTAGTGCAATAACCCATATAGGACATTCTGCAGAGTAGCAAAGACTGCTTCTGTCACGCTATCTCTTCGCAGAGAAAAAATGGAAAGAGTCTTTATTAATGCAGTGCTTCCTCTAAAAATTAATTAGTTTAATTTCTGAAGTGCCTTTAGAAACTGTTGTTTTTTAACTTACATTTTAAAGAAAGGTTTAATAGAAGACCATGAGCTTTTCAGCTTATCAAATTATTTATGCTGTTATTGGGCAAATGCTTTATTATTTTAGGCAGCACTTATAAATATAATATTCATATAATATTCAGTATGGTAGAAATTGAACAGTACTTACATTTCCAGAGAGGATCCAGTTTCAAATAATCCCATAAATATTTCAAAGATTGAATCTATCAAGTATTTCTTCAGTTCTTTGGACAATATGCTTCCTCATCCTTGTCTTTGAGTTTGTCTTTCGATTTCTTTTAAAGGTGACAGAATATTGTATGTATGCTGCTTTATAAACTCTGTTCTCTTTCAATACCTCTTGTGAAAGGAGATGAATGGTTTCTGTTAGTGACAGTAACAGGATTTTGAGAAGTTTATAGTTAATTATTAAGAACTCCAAAATAATTGAAGTTGCTAGACATAGAGAGCCAAATACCCTTTCACTACAGGAAATAAAGGAGTTTGTTATGAGTGATTATCTACCCATCTTAGACAAGTGTACCAGGTTTTGGCAGAATTAGACAAGTACAGGGTGAGATCAGATTTTGAGCTTTGTTTTTCAGTTTGACAGTCCTTCCACTAGACAAAATCATAGTATAGCCAAATTTAGCAAACAAGCAAACCTATGTTTCCTTTGTAAAACATAACTACTGATACTCACTGGGGAGCATTCTTTGCTTATATTGGAACTACAGCTGTATATTATTTTCACTTAACACTGCTGTTTAGTAAAAATGTTTCTTATTTCAGGGCTTAATTTTACCAACTCAATGGATCATTTCTTGGCCTCTTGCCTTTCAATCTCTAGACTTATACAGTGATTTTTGTTTTGTCCAGTTTTAGTTCTGAAACACTGAACATTACCAGAAGAAAATTGTAAAATGTCTGAAAATGTTTAAAGGGTGTGGCTTCAGGATATGCTGTCTTGAGATTTCTTACTGACTGTCATAACCATAACTTCTGAATTGATGCTAATTTCAGAGTATCTTTTTGTGCCTTCTTGGAAGTGCTAATATTATTTCATAACAAGTAAACTATAATTCATGAAAGCAAATTAAGTTTTTGTATTGGTGTTTGTGCCAGAAAAAAAGTGTTTACATCTGACATAAGTTTGAGGAGTATTTTAATATATTATATTTATCCAACTCATTTAAAAAATCCTTCTGAGGTAAATGTGATGTATACACTTAGAGTGATTTTTTAAAAAACTCTTAATTTCTTGTGCTTTGCTACATCACAGAATATTTGAAGTACTAAGTGAATTTGGAAAAGGTAATGAATTGCTTGGCTTTGATTTTCATTTTGGTAATTGTAAATGGTATTTGAAGCTGACAAAAGTGAATAAATGAATCCTGGTATATACCCACAGGATTTGCAGATGTTGGTTTTATGGAAGAGTGATGCATGTTATGGTCTGACCATGAGGGGGAGCTTGTATTTCATGAACAAAAAGGTTACTCTTCTGTTTATGCAGATAACGATTTCATTTGGTTTTGGTCAATTTTTTGGGTTAAATATTTGAATACAGTTACGACTGCACTAGACAGACATGTAGTACACCTAACTAGTCATTTCCTCTAACTTCAGTTTTATACACATGACATTTAGTCCCATCTCACTAAATGGTTTTTCCTAACAGTCTGTACTAGAGAGAGAGACATGGAAAGCGAGTTATACCACCCATCTTCTTCTCTAGGTACGTTGCAGCTTTACTCAAACACGAGCTGTCATTGCCACCATACCAAAGCAGTCTGGCACCTTTTGTTTTGCTGGGTATTTGTGCAGCCACATGGTGAATTCAGCTGTGGTGAAATTAATGGTTTTACCTTTGCCACTTAATTTTTAACCTTTTCAGTTTACCAGTGCAGTTTACTGTACAGCTGCATGACTGCCAACATAAGATAGGAGCAGTGGCTGGCATAGGGCTGGAGAGGAGCAGTGTTTTGTCAAGGATAGTGGTTTATGGGCTTCTTTAAAGATTATGAAACCACACAATTAGCATCTATTTTAGGGTGTGTTACATTGCCCTGTCTTCAGAAAGCCCAGGGAAATAGTTTGAGCTCACTTTAGCTCCAGATGGCTGAAGCTAAGGTAAATGAATTTTGCCTCTTATCAGTTATTCTTAAGTCCTTTCACATGATGGAAACATTGAGAACTCAAGACAGTTGTACTTTTCCACTAAAACAACTGATTTGTACTACGTGAACAAAAAGCTGGTAGTCCAAATCCATAACATTTCCATTGAAAATGTACTGCTGTGACATGTTAGATTTCCTTCTAGTGTATGTGCTATTTGTTATAGTTCCTACTTACATGTGTAGCAGAGCTTTACTGAAGAGTGTAGAAACTTGGGTCATCCACAGCAAGAAGAGAGGCATGCTGTAAAGTTGAAAGTGGCAATGTTCTGCTGTCTCAAGAGCATAATTATCTATGTCAGCAAATATATATATGCTATATTGTGTGATGAATAAAACCAGAAGAAAAAACGCCCAAGGATTCTTTTGTTGATTTCATTACAAGAGCCAAGACACACTTACCTGCTGATAGTACTTACTTATGTGAAGGACTGATTCCAATAGACATGAGAATTGTTCACACCTTTTGATATTATGTAGTTTTTGGCATGCATCCTTTTCTAATTCAGCTTTGTGCTACATGAGTTTTCTTTGTTTTGGGCCCCTTGATTAGGCAAATGCTGACAACAGGGGAAAACAGTTTAGTGAAAATGAACAGTCACTGTTAAGACCTAGCATAACACCAGTTAGTTTTATGAGTCTGTGCTTCCAACAGGTAACTGTTATTAAATATGGGTTGTCCCAGAGCTCAACATTTTATAAATAGCATGTGGATATTAAATGCTGTGCTATTGCCAACTCTCTGAGCTCACCTTTTTTGTGTGTCACGTGAAGAAAAATACACTTTGGCTGCATAATGGCATTTTCAGCAAGGCACAGAGAGGCTAGATACCAGGGAAAGGATAAGGATTTAATAGAAAGGAAGTTGGGATCACAGGAGTAAGTGGAGGATCTGTTTATAAGGCAAAGAGAAAGTAAATCTTTCAGGAGGATTTTGGCATTTACTGACCAGGTAATCTCTAATTTGCTATTGTGTAGTCAGGTGGGACTGGAAACAAAGTTTTAAATTGTTGCAAGGAATTTCTTAAATTAGTAGGGACATTGAAACATCTTCAGTGTCTGATAGTATTTTGTTTTTGCACCTTGGATGTTTATTTTTTTATTCTCACTGTAGTTGTGCGTGTGAAATATATAAATAAAGCTAACCATGTGCATGCCTAGCTCTGAATCTGCCATTTAATTTCTTCTAGATTATTTATTATGAGATGTTTTGATTGTTAACATCCCTCTGTACAGAAGACATACTGTGATCTAAAGGCCACTGCTGTATTATTGAATGAAACTGGACATGCTATTCACTATGTTAATTGCCTTTGTTTCTTTATAATATTCTGTTACAGAATCACACATTTCTGTGAGATTTTCACATTTGTTCCTTAATGCTAAAAATGTAAAGTATGGTTCTCTGAAAGCAAGGACAACAAATGCTTCTAGATTTTTTATTTACATTCTTCTTCATACTGTGCCAAAAACTGAATAACAGTAACTCTGATAAATACCTCATTAAAAGGAAGCAATAAGATATGTTTTCTGGGTGTTTAAAAGAAGGTATTCTCACCCACTTCTTTTTGTGACCGTGACAAACTTTTAGAAAGTACTGGAACGGATTAAATAAAGCCAGTAAAAGAAGTCCTACCTACGTTTCTAGCACTTTGAGCCTTCCTATTATCATAATTTGTCTTGTAAGGCTCACCTCACATATTGGCATGTGTTCACAAAGTGGGGATTGCTTGGATCCAGCTTTATGAATGAGCACATCTTTCTTCTATATATGTGTATGGTGATGAAGAGAAGAACAACCCACACATTATGCTGATACGTGTTTGAAATAACCATATAGCTCACTGATACATGATAGTGGTATGGCACAGTGATAACTCACTGTAGAAAAGCCTAAGTAACATATGACCAAGTAGCAGTGCAATAACCATTGGGAAACTGGCTTGATCCTGGTTTTACCTTTTGGCACGATGTAAAGCTGATTGTTTGCAAGGAAATGCTAGTCCCGAGGGCTAGAAAAAATAGCCTCTTTTCATGTGGAGAGATGAGAAGCAGGGTCTTTTCTTTTCTCATATCCTGGAGATAAAAATCAGCAGCACATGAGGTACTGACTGACTGTGGTTTAGCCACCACCATTTTTTTCATCAGAGATTGGGGATTGCTGAGGTGTTCAAGAGTGAGTAGTTTTTGTCAAGCAGCAGCCAGAACACTCCTCAAACTGATACTGTGATTCATAATGGTCTGAACGGTAGGATAGTAGAAACCTTGGTGCTTGATGCAGCCTTTGATTATATATTGCAAGCATAACATGATATCTAAAGGAATTTTTTTTAATTACTGGTGCTTACCTCTGGTGACATATAGTTGGGGGTGTGATAAATATTACCATTTGAAAAAATGGCTTTGAATTCTTCACATTGGCTTGGAAATGAGGTCTTGCAAGGCTTTGCAAGTGCATTGTTTGGTGCTATTAGGAAAAGAAGGATGACCAGAAGAGCTTCTTTGTAAAACCAAACTTCTGCTAACCAATAGCCAACAGAATATTCTTAAAAAACATCTAAGGACTTAAACATTTTTAATATGACTCAACATGTTAGTTATAATTCTAAGTTATCTATGCTTAGCTTGTCTTCAGCTTCAAGTCAAAACATTTTCAATAAAGAGGCAGAATACTGTTCCCAAATTCCAGACCTTTTAATTGAGTAAACATGGTTCAGAGACAAGCAGAAATTAATAGACTGGAAGAAAATGTACATATATAGCAGTTTTCCATATCTGTTGAAATTTTGGAAAAGAAGATGGCCATTTCTGTTACAGAATATGGCTCAATGTGCAATTTTTCTATGAATCATTCTATATTGATCTAGCTGTTGAATTTGCGAGCCTTGCCAGTATATAGCTGTTCTGGGTAGGTTTTATATATCACATTTCAAGTCTTAATTATGGGGAAACAGTGTCTAATGGATTCAGCTGCATCCAGTGTAAGAGAGGCTGATGACATTCAGTAATTTTGACATTACAAAAATAGGGTCCAAGTGGTGTTGGAAAGTACTTCAAATTGCATGAAAGATGGTTTGAAAGCTGTCCAAAAATTTGTTCCAGGAAGTAAGTGAGCTTGTAAAAATAGCCTTAAGTTTTCTAGGGTATACATTGAAACTGCAAACATTGGTTAGCCTGAGACTAATACAGGAAAACACAGATCTTAATTGATTTTTCAGTCTAGCTAGTAATGTGGATGTCTGGGGGAAAAATGACAGTTCCTCATTTGTTAAGACCCATGGGCATTGTCTATCTATGATTTGTGTCACCATCCCCTCATTACTTTCAGTTCAAGTAACCCCCATCATAAACTTCAACCTTCGTGTATTCACTCAGCCTTCAAATCCATTTTCATGCTGTCCCATAAGCCTGGAAATTTCTCTTGCCCACAGCATCCATGCTTCCTTCCTAATTTCTTCTGAAACCCTTCTTGTGGCCACTTCTTCAAATAGCATTACATTATCTTCTAATGTTCCTGTACTCTCAGGAAAACATTTCCTGTTGTTTCTTTTTTCCCTTTCTCCATTTACTCAGATTTCTTTTTTTTTTTTTTCCATTATCTTTGAAGAAGGAAACATTGTGCTAATTCTGTTCGTAAGTCACCTTAACCAGTAAAATATCACACTTTCCCTAAGTTTCAAATGCAGGAAAATTGGGGCCATCTGTAGTACCAGCAAGTGTGGCCAATGTCTTGATCCTGTGATGTTTAATGAATCTATGCCATGACAGAGCTGGGTGAGAAGTCTGCGCACCATGAGAACATGTGTGAATGGACACACATACACACACATAAATGTATTAAATTTAAAACTGCAATCTCTCTTTGAAGTTATGCTTTCTTTCCTCTGACCCAGTTTTTCATTATGTTTTTTCTTGATTAGAATTGCCAAATATGAAAAAAAAAAAGATTAAATGAGAAAGAGAAATAAAAGCAGATATTGAATAAAGCTGTTTAGCAGAAGAGGAAGACACAGAAGCTGTATGGCTGCTGTTCAGCAGTTTGAAGTGTACGTGCCCTACTGTAACATACATTAATAATGCCATATGATCAGTCTCACCTGTTGGGAACACTGGGCTTAAAATCCTGTGGTCAGATGCACATTGCCAAACTACTTGTCTGACACTAAGCTCTTCCTGGAGACAGGGGGACACCATTGGAGGTGCAAATCTTCACCAGTACAGATCTTAATTGCAGGGTGAGAGGTAAAACACTGCTTGACATAAGAAATTATGGCAGAAATAATTTGAGCTTGTAGGGAGAAAAAAGACTACAATCTACAAGACTTGAGTCAGAATATCACAGGGTAGCATATACCTGGTTGTGGTAAGACTAATCCTATTCTAAAACGTCGAAGTCAATTAGTCCCCAAGTGATGCAGTTCAGAGAACCAAACAATGGAACCAGAAAATGGCTTTGTTCCAGGTACTTTCAGTTTTAATTAAATGTAACTATTAGCTTACTAACATCAGAAAATAAGCAGGCCATTGGATACATGGAGATACATGCACACCATAACTGAATTATTTAATTGGAACTGCCATATCTCAGCTTGGAGGAGGAGGAAACATTTATTTGTAGTCTTCTGTTTTGATATGTTAGTCTGTTGTTCAGCAGCATTTGTGTGCACAGCTGCACAATAGCTTAGTGGGGATTCAGTGTAAATCAGGCATGTTTCCTACAGACAGAAAATAATACAAGTAGATAAGGTGTACTTGTGTATAGATACATAGCTACAGCTATAGATATATAGTAGGTCTATAGATCTAGATACTTACATGTACAGAATCAGATAAATAAATCTATAGATCTATAGGGCAAGTTATGCTTGTATATATACATGTGATGATGGTACTAGGTTGCGAGGGAGTGTTGATCTGCCTGAGAGTGGGAAGGCTCTACAGCAGGACCTGGACAGGCTGGATCGATGGGCTGAGGCCAATTGCGTGAGGTTCAGCAAGGCTGAGTGTTGAGTCCTGCACTTTGGTCACAACAACCCCAGGGAACCCCCCAGCTGGAAAGCTGCCCAGAGTAAAAAGGACCCGGGGGTGCTGGTTGACAGCTGGCTGAATATGAGTCAGCAGTGTGCCCAGGTGGGCAAGAAGGCCAGCAGAATCCTGGCCTGCATCAGGAATAGTGTGGCCAGCAGGAGTAGGGAAGTGATTGTCCTCCTGTACTTGGCCCTGGTGTGGCCACACCTCTAGTACTGTGTTCAGTTCTGGGTCCCTCACTGTAAGAAGGACATTGAGGTGCTAGAGCCTGTCCAGAGAAGAGCAACCAAGCTGGTTAAGGGTCTAGAGAACAAGTCTTAAGAGGAACATCTGAGGGAGGTGGGATTGTTTAGTTTGGAGAAGAGGAGGCTGAGGGGAGACCTTCTCAGTCTCTACAACTATCTGAGAGAAGGTTGTAGTGAGGTGGGGGTTGGTCTCTTCTCCCAAGTAACAAGTGACAGAACAAGAGGAAATGAACTCAAGTTTTGCCAGGGGAGGTTTAGGTTGGATATTAGAAAAAAATTTCTTTACTGAAAGAATAGTCAGGCACTGGAACAGGCTGCCCAGGGAGGTGGTTGAATTTCCATCCCTGGAGGTGTTTGAGAGACATATAGATGGGGTGTTCAGGAGCATGGTTTAAGTGTTGGTCTTTGCAGAATTAGGTTTAGTGGTTGGTAGTTAGGTTATGGTTGAACTCGATGATCTTTAAGGTCTTTTCCAAGCAGAGTGACTCTGTGATTACATAAGTGAAGAGTTTCTATTTCTTCTTGGTGAACTGTGTCTGAGTCTGCATGTGGGTCTGCATATGTGGGTCCAGCATTGGACTTAATCCCCCTGCCCCGCAGCTTGAAAATTTACCAGAGGATGTGGTATCAGCATACCTGATATGTTTTCTAATTCTGCCCCATAAATCCAGTGCTAGAATATATAGCTTTCAATTTCAGATTTCCTTTGGTCTGAGCAGGAGTTCATCCAAATACAGATAATAGAACCCACCAGAGAATAGCGATTTTGAAGATGCACAATTCTGTTACATACTTGGAGTTTTCCTGAAGGTTCCAAGACTTCCAGTGAGAATAATTCCTGAACAGTTTTAATGTCAAGTTCCTATTTTGAATTTGTGGCCAGTATGAACTGAAAATGTGAGAGTATTTTCACATGAAATAATACGTACCTTTGAAGTTAACTAGAAATCTCTCTGCCTTTTAGTACTCATCATCTTGGTTTTTCCACCTGGAGCAGCTGTGACTCATAAGACAGTTGAAATCACATTTTTAAGCATTCTATCATGTAATATCTTTGTACGTCTACGTTTTTCTCCCCCCTCAGAGACTATGAAGAAGATATTTCAAGAAAAGGGCATCTTGGCAGGAGAAGAAAGAGCTTTTAACCCACATCTGACCTTTATGAAGTTGTCAAAATCACCAGAGCTACGTAAGCAGGTGAGCTCACATTTCACATAGCTCAGCAGCAATCTAGGAAGTTTAACTGGGAGACAAACAAAGGAGTTGCTTATAGCATCATACTTTCTACGTTGTAACCAGCTGAAGAGGTAAGACTTGAAAATGCTCATTTTTTTAAAGAAAAAATAATTACTACATCTACCATATAAACAGTAGCCCTGTACTGTACTTTAAGTTAGCAATCTATATTCTCAGGACAGTAATATCATGGTCTGTTTTCTTTGGTGAAACTATGCAAGACCAAAGGATGAAAGTACTTGTTCAAAATTACAGAATTAATATTAGGGTGTAGATTATTTGATACAGTTTATTTGGATAGTTTAGCTTTGTTACTGTATAGGAGAAAAGAAGCAGATAAACAATTGAAATGATACTTGGATTATGCATGAGATACAGACTGTCAGTTACCTCTGTTGAATATGCTTTGGTGAATTCAGAGTAGCAATGAAACATTTTCTATATTCTCTCTTGCAGGCAGTTATTTCTTGCTTGTTTCTTTCCTTTTTTTTGACAGAATACACAAGTACATGGAAGTAGGTTATAACTGTGATAACAAATTTATAGAAGCAACACTAGTATATCTAGTTACTTCATAACAGTAATACTGTATTATTAACAGAAGGTGTATGTCCATAAATTTTTTTTGCTGACATTGTATAGAAGGTTTTATGTGATCCTTTAACATTGACCAGGAAAATAATTTTCAGGAAAAAAAATACTTTTAAATAAGAATTAAAATATATAATATACATGTTTTAAGGTGTTGTGGTTTTTTTCCTTAATAGTTAGCATTAAAGAAAAATACTTTAAAATTTCATTAGAAGTAACTCTAAAAAATGCTGAAGGTGCACATTTTAACTTAGTAGTATTGTGAAATCAGTAGGAAGAAGGCAGTAAGATTTGAGATACATCAAGAAACTTCACGGGCACACATACTTGCTCTGAAGCAGAAATAAGGACTTGTCCACAGGTTGTAGGTGGTATGTAACAGCTGTTAAATTTGAAGGCTCACATAAGCTTTTGCTTGTATTCACAGTTGTTATTTAGAACACTCATTTTAAAAATCCACAGCTTTTCTAGAATATCAGCTGTTCAGTAATTTGACTCCTTCATCAAAACATCTAAGACAATAAGGGTGAGGATTTTGCCATTCTGTTTTTTGGTTGGTTTTAGCTGGTTGGTTGTTTTGTTCACATTTATCTACCTTGCATTAACTATTAGCCAGGATGCATACTTTCTGTGTTCTGATATTCACTGCTGCTGACAGAACCAGGTCAATGTCATTCCAAATCATCTCCTTTAGTACTCCATAATGCTGGATAATGCACATGGTATTCTAAAGATACACTGTATAGAAAGATATTATGTATTAAAAATCTGTAATTTTTTTTCTCTGTCAATCCACTGTCAGGCATTAGCATAGGTCTTTACTCTCATTTTTTGTTTCATTGTGTCAATGCATTTAGTGAGATAGATTCATGGATTTACTGCAAACAATAAATGAAAACATGAAGCATAAAAGGAGTAACTACTTTGTAGTACATTTTAATATAATATCTAATTGCATTTTCAGATCTCACAACAGTTTGAAAAACAAGAAAGGGAGAGTGGATGGAGATGACATGAGAAAGTATATAAAATAGCAAACAGAGCTATAGTAGTTGAGTATAGTTCACAGCTATAGCTTTAAAACTGTATTAATATTTTTTAAATCTAAGTTTCCTTTTCCCTTATATTTGGGTAAAAAATAATTACATTTTTCAAACCTCAACAGAGATTCAGGCATTTTTTAAATGCATATATTCTGCATATTTTAACTTTCCAAAATTGTTGTTGATATTTGCAAAGCAGAAAGTTTGATAATTTAAAATTACTAATAAAGATCTCAGGAAATCGGCTTTCCACTTTGAAGGCACAGCATTAAGCTAAAAATGGCAAATGCAAAAGACTTGGAAACAGACTAATAAAGGATAAAAATGTGAGATAAAGTGGTTTAGAGAAGAGCTATCTGGGTTACTGTATCCCCCCCTTGGCTTTTCAGGTTAAAGAACTAACTTACCTGCTCAGAAGTGGGAGCAATGAATTTCTTCATGCTTAGCTGTACTACTGAAAACTTCCCAGAGTAAGGAGGTACCTTGTGCCTCTAAGGTGTCCTTATGGAAGGAGATAAGGGGATATAATTTACTTACACTTGTTCAGCTATTTCCGCAATTGATTGTTTAACTTGTAAGAATTTTGGGTTGGTGCCATCTGCTATACAAAGAACCTAATAAATCACAATGAAAGAAAGAACTGGAGTTTTGCACTTGAAGATAACATTGCTATTCCTGCTTCACCATGTTGCCACAGGTCAGTCACAGCCCCGCTGTCATTCATCCAGACCACTGTGTGTTGTGAGGCACATTCAATAAATGCTTTATGACATTGGAGATTCTTTGATACCTAGTGCTGCCTAGTGCAAATACTGTGAAATTTCGTAAGTAGATGACTGACAGCTGAATTGCTCTGATGGTATCTGCTATCCTTAGCCTAGACAGTGGTTGACAGAAAAAAATACCAAAAATCTAATTAATGAATATTTAATATATTATATTCTTCTGTATAGTATATCTTTAGAATGCTGTATGCATAATTAGTAGAAGAGAATATGTTAGTGAAAAAAATCTGTTTGTATTTACAACACTTGCAAGTATTGTACAAGGCCTGATTCACTGTTAGCATTAGACTTCAATGGTAACATCGTCAAGATGCTAGATATTATTTTGCAGATGGTTTTAGGATGATGGCACTGGAAATAGCAGTAACCACATGACTCAGTAATTTATTCATGTATTTTTAAACATAAATTATATTAAACCTTTGCCACTCTCCTAATTTCATACAGAGATAACATAAGGTACTTATTTTGTAATAATAATTCCTCCATCATAAAGGAGGAAATTCTACACTGAATCAAACCCAAAGCAGTGTATCCAAATTTAAATCTTTTTGATGTGCACTCACATGCATCTTTTTGATATCTTCAGCTAGACATACCAGATAAGATGTTTAATACTGATAATTATGAAGGGAATTACTTTTTTCTCATGTAAATTTTCTCTCAGTTTGTGACATTAACATTTTTGGCTTCTTGAAATCAAATATAGCTGAAGAGAGATGTAGTGTATGTGCTGATGTGTCTTATTAGCCATACTGTAAGCATTTATAGCAAATTTTGGGAGTCAGACAATAAGCTATCTAATGTTTCTTTCATCTTACTTAGATAAGGAATCTCAGGCACTTATCTCATTGCAGGAAAGGTTATTACTTCTACAGTACTTACATATAATGTCTGTCGTGGACCGATAGCAATGGTTATCGGATGTCAGGATGCTTCCGCGACTATCCCCCCCCCACCTTCTCAGCAGGCAGCAGGGAGGTCCATGGATGGGACCGCACCTCAGAGGGTGCAGTGGAACCCCCCCTCCCCCACGCTCACAAAGACCAGTATGTTGCTCACACAACCGGAGGTTTATTGGAGGACCAAGGCTCGGGGAAGGTTATCTAGGTATATGTCCTTGGTTACAAGAGGCACTTTGCTGGCTTGAAAGGCATTCCGTTGTGTGGGGGGAGAACTAGTCCGTTCCCCACAATGTCCCCTACTTTATTAATTCGATAATGAGTTCTTGTTGCTTATGCATACATCAAATCCCATGTTCAGTAAAGATCCTGTGCATGACAAGAGAAGTAAAAGGAATCTCCACCTTCTGGTATTATTCCTTTACTATTAATTTTTACTCAGTACTCAAAAATAGAATATAAAATGTGAATTTCTGTCTTACATCCCTAGTATAGTTTCCAGTTTCCTAGATTTGTAATTTTGCTTTTATTTATACCCATATGGTATAGATACATAGTTGTACCATATAGGACCTTATGACAAGGGAGTGATTGTCAGTAAAACCAAAGCAGTACCCCTGTTTATCAGTCTGTCTTGATTCTGATCTCCAGTTCCTGGGATCTCTGGCATTTTGGGACATAAATGCTGGTATAGGAAAAGGTGCAGAGCTCTTATATCCCTCTGTATTTCCATTTATCAGCCTCCACATCAGTGGTTTATATTGTGGCAACTGGTATGGGAGTCTCAGGCACATACTTATTTGGAAACTTTGATACTGATGGCTGAAACAATCGCTTGGGCACAACACAAAACAATAAACACTTCGCTTTCACAGTCCTATGAGACCAGCAGAAATGTTTTGTCATTTTTCTACAGTATTTATTTAGTCTTAAGGTCTAACAACAGGGGCAGAAAATGCACGAAGTGGGTGACCCAACAGCTGGAAGAAGTTTTTGAATTCTCTCCTTTCAATCTTTCTGCTTTCATATCATACACCATATTACAGAGATATGTAACTATAGTACTTGTTTTAAACAAGAAGAAAAGACATACCCTATAGGCAGTTTGTTACAAGCTAAATGTAGTGCGAGGTGTTAGTTATAATGATCATTCTCTAAATTACCAAACTCTCCTCCTGAACATGGTAGATAGAATATAAACCATGCTTTTATACATATCCTTGTTACAGGACTGAGGCTGCAGAAGGCAGCACCTCTTTATGCATGAACTCTTCTAAGTCCACATGGGGATCATCGAGGTCTAGGCAAAGAAACTTTTCCACAACAGACTTGCATTTTTCCATACGACTTCCTTTTGAAGGGTGATCAATGCACTTGATAGCTTTTCCATTGCGAATCAGTTCTGACACTTCCACTCCTCTCTGAATAATTTTGGCTGGCATTCCTGCTAATGCAGCGATGTTGGCAGCATGACTAACAGTGGACATGCCCTGTTTGATCTGATAGAAAAATATCAACTCATCTCCATCTTGGTGGGTCTCCATGGTCAGGTACTCCAGAAGAGGTGTGTCAGGCAGGAGTTCTAGCTGCATTAAACTGTGAAAGTTAGTGGAGACAAAGACTTGAGGACACTGGGTTCCTTGACTGATCCAGTACCTCAGGACAGCAGCCAGAAGAGACAGGCCATCCATTGTGTTGGTCCCTTTACCAAACTCATCAATAAGTACCAAGGACCTCTCTGTGGCATTGTTTACTGCCTTGGCAACCTGATTAAGATCAATCATGAAAGTAGAGAGCCCTACAGAAACTGATTCCCTACTATGGATTCTTGTGTAAATCCCATCAATTTCTCCAATCTCTGCTTCTGCTGCAGGGACATAACTGCCAACTAGAGCCATGAATACTATAAGACCTACTTGCTTTAAGTAGACGCTCTTTCCAGATGAGTTGGGCCCTGTGATGATCTTTATTCGTCTGGTAGCCTCACCAGTGTTCACAGGATTGGCGACAAAGGTTTTTGCACATAGTTCCATGAGTGGATGTCTTCCATCCTTGATGTGGAAGCCATGGCGGTGAGTAAAGCGTGGCCGGCAGTAAGCATTCTCACGGGCCATCACCGCCAAAGCTAGTAGCACGTCTAGGTGTGCAGTATACTCAATCACACTGTTAAGCACATCAGATTTCTCCAAGATCTTTGTCTGCAGCTGGTGCATAATAAGTGTTTCCTGGTCTCTGATCTCACAGTGCAAGTCACCCAGCAGGCTGTCTAGCTCCTTAGTCCTAGCACTTCTGTAGTGCAGTTTATCCTCTGACAAGAACATGAAGTCCAAGCCTTCGATTTCGAAGTCGCTCTTATCCACCATAGTTGGTAGCCGTGGAATGGAGAGAAGGAACCCAATCAAAGGAATGTAGATCACGCAGCAGGAGGGAATATGATTGTCTAGGGTCTCCAGTTCTTTTTGTGCCACTTCTGTAAGGAAGTCTGACAGTCCCATCAACTTCCGTTTCTTTTCATCAATGGTGGGGTCCACGTTGGGTCTAACAGTGAAACGGTTCTCTGCAATGCTGCCCTCAAAGTCCACCACTTTGCTGATCAGACTAGCAATGTAGTGCAGATCATCAGTGAAGACACGTGAAATACTCTGAAAGAGTTCAATATTGCTGGGCAGAGAACGACATGTGTCTCTGAGGCACACTGCACTGTACACCGTCTTATAGAGTGCTTGCCAGTCACTAACTTTTGTGTTGGAAAGAGTCATTCTTTTTAGAATAAGAGGCACATTTTTAATATTCTTAAGGCAACCTTGAAGAGTGAGGACTGTTTCATGGTTCTGAGCCAGCAGGAGGAAGTTGATTACATCTAGCCGTTTGTTCAACTCTGTCAAGTTCCGAGTAGGTCGTGTGAGCCACAGCTTGAGCAGTTTTTCTCCCCATTTGCACCTGCAACGGTTTAAAATTCCATATAAACTGAATCCTTCTTTTAATCCACTGGACAGCTTGTACACAGAAGGATGGATATCACTTTTAAATATCTGCAGGACACAGTAAGTGTCTTGGTCCATATTCACAATATCTGACAGCACAAACTTTCTAAAAGCCAAAATAGGAACTACAATAGTGCTTTCTTCAAGTTCAACTCCAACCCTTCTCCTATCTAGAAACTTCAGGAGTCCCCCTAGGGCTCGTATCATGAGTGGGCTCTCAAAAGGGATGATTGAGGACAGGTAGAGAATTTTCTCTGTTGCAGTCATATGAGATGGGATAAATGGAAATTGCCTAGAGAGGATCCGTTGCTTGCTGACTTCTAACCCAAAATCTATGTTAGGGAACAGGACAATTTCTGGTTTTCCTGTATCTTTATCACCACCAGCAGCTGTTAGGTTGGTCAGGAATTTGGCAATATTCTGGTCCTGTTTTGCACTGGTCACTATGCATTGAGGATTAACTTCCCCAATTACTTTCTGCAGTAGCTTGAGGTCTTCATTATCAGGTATGTCAGGCATGAAGTAAACTGAGCAGTCTTCTGTATCATAGTAAGTAATAGCAAGCTGTCCTGCATACCACAAAACAGACATGTGTGTCTCAGAGCACTCTTGGTTCTCTTGTTCAGGCCCAAGCGGTGGTGGCAAGACACAACTTGTGGCTGATGCGGAACTCATTCTGCTGGAGAAAGATTTTTATTCACAACTCATTCAAAAAAGTCCTTAGAAGTAACTGTAATTGACAACAGCAGGTTAACACTCACTCTTCAAACCCTGAAGAAACTAAGATGCTACCAGGAATTAAAGATATATGTTACCTCTTCAAGTGAAAAGGTGCAGCCAATAACTACAGCCACCATTTTGCTTCCAAGCAAGGCATAACAGAGGTAACTTCCGACAATGTTGGAATAGTTCTACAGTTTTTAATTTTATCCTATATTTTACTAAGTATGTATGTATACCCAGATACCCACAAATACAGTAATATACATACACAATATACCTATGCATTTTGTACGTGTATATGCATGTACAAAACTATCCTCCCTCAGAGGTATGGGACATCCACATTCACTGACCATAGCTCCTCACAACAATGCAGCCATATAAACTGGTCTTGTTTTAGGGTCCTACCCTGGCTTTTATGCAGCATCATCACACAGTACCAGTTTCTATCCAAGTACATGACGTACTGCAGGGATCACCCATACCAGTTTCCCTCACAGAGTCCACAGTTGCTGTCAGCAGCCCACTTCGAACCCTCTCCCACTTCTTCCCTCCTCTACTCACCCTTCTCACCACAGACGGGCAACTTGTCCCGGCTTCTGTATCTCCTTGCAGCCCAAAAGTTTTATCTTGACCCCTTTATCCTCCTTTTCCGGGCAGGTGCTAGGTGCTCCCCGCCCTCAAGCTTCCCCGGCGCCATGCCTTGTCAGGAAGGCGCAGTGTTGTGGCTCCGCCCCTGCAGCCAGGCCGCGGCTGCCATCCTGCCCCCGCCCCTGCCACGCTGCCCTTGAGCCCCGGTTGCCCCCCAGGCGCGGGTCCCTACAGCAGCCCTCTCCCGGCAGCAAGTGCCTGCTATCATGCAGGAACTGGACCCTCTGCCTCCCTTGCGGCCTCCCAGCTGAATGGGAGCACCCTTCTCCACAGGGCTCAGCCTCCTCCCCTCAGCCCCTACTGCATCCCCGGGAGGGAGCTCTGCGCTGAGGGGGAAGAAGAAGCGGCTGTTGGAAGAAGTCCCCTGAACAGCCCAGCCTGCTGGCCAGGAAGGAATGCCAAGCATCTGCTCCACGTAGCATCTCCATGACCTGCCTCTGCACCACCTGCCAGTGCTCCAGCAGGATCTGTGGCCATCCCTACCCGCTGTGAGGCTCCCCACTGCTTACCTCTTCACCTGTTGCAGCTTCTGCAGTTCACTATTAAGGGAAGCTACTTTGAGCAACTATAAATGAATCTTCAGATGCAGCCCTCATGTTCCAAAAGCTAGACGTGTGGTGCTGGGAGTTGGGCATTTTGGCTGTGGCATCTGCTACACGAAAACTGCAGCTGTGTGTGGGAGGGTGTTGTACACCTTGTTTTGCAGTCATGATAAGGCCTGTCACCACTTGAACCTTCTTGCCCCTGGTTCCACGAAGGGGCAAACACTGCCCAACTGCCTGCTGACAGCAGCCACAGGGACTCCACATAGCTGGAGGGTTTAACTGCAGGCTGGGGATGGCAGGATGCACCCCACCTGCAGACAGAGGGGGCACAGACAGTTAACAGACCTGACAGGGCTATCAATTGCTCTCTCCTTGGTGTCCTGCTAGTCTTGCAAGAACTCCACATGCAACATCTTTCCAAGCCCACGTTGCACAGCCATGTCCCTTTACCCACATCCATTCATTACAGTGCTTTCTGAAGAGGCAGGTGTCTTCCTCCTCCCCTTACAGCACCAAACACTTCAAAATGGCCTCTCAAATACATTTGTTTCTCACCCATCCCCAATTATAGCATATCTATGTAATCAACATCTGTAACTTGTATGGTAATAACTCTTCTTTCATCTCTACTGTTTCAGACCCTTGCAATGAAGAAATTAAGTGTGACCTTCCCATGCACCTGCACTGTATCATCCTTTCACATCTCATTACAAACAGCACTCCAGAAATTGCTCCAAGTTACTAAAAATATCATAGTTTTCCCATGACTGCTTTTCAGTAGTGTGTCACAAGCATAACTCAATTCCTGAGCATTCAGCGTTTGATTCATACTTTACCAATCTGTTTTTGACAAGCAACATCCCAACCGCTTGTAAATGCTCTTTTTTTATTGAAGTGTGAAGTGGTGATTCTGATCTTTTCCTTGTTTTGTTCCACCAGTACTCAAGGCTTCACATTTTGACAAGTGTTCTCCTGGCTGAAAAGGTCTTTTTTTTTATTGCTGATTAGTGTCTAAATGTATTTCAAAAAACTGTCAGCCAAAAAGCAAAGAATGGTGATTTAATTTAAAAATAACCTTAGTACGTTAAGACTAATCTAGCCATAGAATATCAAATTTTAAATAACGACAATGAGGCTGGAATGTAGAGTTCCGAGGAGGTCGTGTACCTGAAATGAAGAGCATCCTCCACTAGATGTCATCGTTTCAGAAACTAAGGAAAGGGGAAGACACTTCTGACCTTCACTTAATTAGACTTCAGCACACGGAAAGTCTTAATTTAGTAAAGGGGACCAAAAGTCTCTATATTAGACTTTAGAGAACCAAACGTACTTACTCAAGCAATTATGAATGAACCACCACAAGAAAGTCTGATGCTCAGGTGGACAGATGCAGTGTAAGGGTGCAAGGAAGGAGACAGTCTTCTCACCCTTTAGGGTGTCTGGTGAGGGACCTTTTCAGTGCAGAAGGGGATAATAAAAAAAGGAGAAAGCCCTAAACAACACATACAGAGACACAAACCTGACCATCCTAGGATAAGGGAGACAGCAGCAAGAGGTAAAGCTGGTCAGCCACACAGATTCATAAGGGTGTGTGTAGTGTGGGGCTGTTTATTTCAGTAGATTTATCTGGTTGAGGACCTTGTCAAATGAGATGGTAAGGAAAACGGGGAAGCCATAAACAAAATATACAGAGGCACAAACCTGTAAACATAACAGACAAAACCAAGAGACAAACCTCATTGGTCACACTAACTAATAGGTTGGCAAAAAAATTCAGAAAAACTGGGACTTTGCAGCTGTTGGGGATGTAAAGCTGAGGGTCCAGGGTGTTGGTGGGGTTGGTGCTACTGTACAAACGGATGGAGGATGTGCAAGGGAAGGGGTTTGAGGAGGAACAGAGGAGGAGTGGACAGAATGGGGTGTAAAAGGGGCAGATCCTGTGTAAAATAGGGCCAGTGGGCATGCTTGTCTGACCAAACCAGTGTACTGGGTGCTGGCTGCTGGGAGCAGATATCTCTATCTTCCCCAAACCAGGTGTGTATGAGAGGTGCAGGAGTTCACTACCTAACCTAACTTCAAACTGGACCAGTGAACAAGTGGACATGTGGACAGGATAAGGAGTCCTGGCATCTGGGCAGAGGTGCCAGGCAGTCAGAGGGGCCATGCAAGTGCTCAGGGAATGCACAAATGTGCATGTGCTTGTGAACCTGGAGAGTCTTGTGCACACCTGCACTAGTGACCTTCTATCTCTGCTGGGGGCTGTCCACACCTGTGTCTCATGTGATTCATGTATGCAGGTGCTGTAGAAGGCAGTGCCTTGTCTGTGGCAGCCTGTGTAGCTGGCCATGTCTGTGTCCTCTGAGCATGTGTATGTAACTCTGGGACATGAAAGTAGCAAGTACATCTATCAGAGGCCCTGGGTCCCCTGGGCTCCAACAGCCAGGCAATAAGGCAGCCCTGTGATGGAGCTGCTGGAGGCAGCAGTTGCTCCTAACATACCTTAGCATATAGTAACAATTTTTAAAAAGCAAACAGCATTATTGTAAGGTGCATTGAAGGTGAAATACTGACTTTCTGCAGAGATAATTTGTTTGTATTGAAAATACGATGGAATGAGAAGCCCTAATTTCTTAACTACTGAAAGAAGATTTTCTGTAAACAGCCTTGTAGAACATTGGTGGATAAGGAATTGGCTGCATGGTTTCAGTCAGAGAGTAGTGATCAACGCCTCGATGTCCAGATGGACACCAGTGATGAGTGGCATTCCTCAGGGGTCAGTACTGGGACCGGTGCTGTTTAGCATCTTTGTCAGTGTCATGGACAGTGGGATCGAGTGCACCCTCAACAAGTTTGCTGATGACACCAAGCTGTGTGGTGTGGTTGACATGCTGGAGGGAAGGGATGCCATCCAGAGGGACCTTGACAGGCTTGAGAGGTGGGCCCATGCCAAACTCATGAAGTTCAACAAGGACAGGTGCAAGGTCCTGCACCTGGGTTGGGGCAACCCCAAACACAAATACAGGTTGGGCAGAGAATGAATTGAGAACAGCCTTGAGGAGAAGGACCCAGGGGTGTTGGTAGATGAAAAGCTCAACATGAGCTGGCAAGGCGCACTCGCAGCTTCCAGGTCCCTTCCAACCCAAACCATTCTATGATTCTATGATTTAAGATGTTCCACTTCATATATGCAAAACTACATAAAGATACTGATATTAGAAATCACTGTAAGTTTTCAGGTATACTGAGAGAAAAAGTCTGGTGCTACTCAAATACAACCACATTTTCATGTTTGGTGATTTTAAAGACCCAGAAAACTACCCCTGTTTAAACGTCTGAGATTCTTCCATGTAGTCACATGCCCAGTGATGACAGCAAGAATAATTTCCAGTTACATGTTCCATGAAGATGGTTGCAAACCATTGGAAGCTAAAGCAGTTGTAGCATTGTGTTTGTCAATTTGTTTCATACAGGACCGAAGAGGGAGGGGTAGAAAGAAGGTGTAATGACACCTTTATTGTTTAAGTTCAGCAGCAGGCGATGCTTAACTAAAACAGAAGATTCAGCACATTATTCTTTCAGTATTCTTTTTGCATCTTGAAGTAGTTTTCCACCTTAACTATACCTCTGTTTAAAACGAAAATTATTGGAATTAAACATTAAAATTCAGTCTTCTAGTTGAGTACTTAATTGGATTTTATGTTGCTATTTAAAGGTGAAAAAAATTGACTCATGCCTGTATGAAGATTTCAAAAACCGTTATTTTGGAGATGAAACCCTACACCGCCTAGATCTTTGCTCTATGTTGAAAAAAAAGCAACCAAATGGTTACTACTACTGTGAGTCCTCTGTTGTTTTTGGTAGGTACATCTTCATTTTCCTTTTACATTAATTGTGTTTATAAGTTATATGCCTGAAAAGCTCTTTTTTCTGGAGTGTGTGTTAGGTGATTCTTGTATTAATATTCATGGAGTCTGATAAAGGTCTTCCCTTTGATCATGGCTCTCCAGGAGCACTGGCAGTTCTTCTTGCTGACAGCTAAAGTTTATGTTAAACTATCCATGTCCAGAATCCAGTTCCATTTCTCATCCTAAACTGATACATGTGATGTATCACTCCCCAGAGCTGCTCATCTCTCTGTGGACTATAAAGACAGCTTGTGTGACTAAGTTAGATTAGACGTGGTAATTATAGATTATTAAAGCTAAATGAAATGTCTCTGGTTTGGCAGAGATTTGACCTTACTTGGACTAATATACAGGGAGAATTTCAGTGGTAAAAAAGAATACCATCCGGACTCTATAAACATTATGCAGACACCATGCCTAGATCATTACGATGGTAGAAATCACAGTTGTGTCCTCCTTCTTTATCTGAACAGAAGCTTAATAGTCTAGGCTTGTCTTCTCATTTCTTCTGCAAGTTGTGTATAGCTAGAACTTCAGGTGGTACGCATAGATCAGCCAACTGAGAGACTACAGGATTGTACAATAAACCTCTCTGTGATTATTAGTTCCCAGTAGCTGATAGTGGATCTTGGGTCTGCTACTAGTCATATTAAGAACATGATTTAAACCACTCTAAGTGGAATAACTAGATAATGTTGAGGATTATTTCTTGAATGGAGTAATCTCTTTAGATCTAGGAATATATTATGTGATGTGTTGGAAATATCATTAAAAAGACAATTCTTGCACCAGCCGATCTTTAAGAAGTCAGATGACATGGGAAAGTGGTCAAGTAGTAATACAGCAAAAGAAAAAGTTTTTTTATATTAATTGCTTTTTTATCTGTTATAATGAGGCTGATTCTTATTTAAATGTCATGTTAAAGATGAGTCTGAAAATACAAGATTATAGCAGGAAACAGGCCGTGGGCTTTAGAGGTCTGTTCATTTTTTTTCTTCTTTGTACTGTTAAAGCTTGTTTTTACATTTTGGGTTTTTTTTTTTTTTTTTGCTGCAGTCATGTCAAAGGTTGAATGTAGTAATGTTGGAAGACATGGAATACTGAATTTCATGCTAAAGGTTTATGTGAAGACTTAACTTTGTAGATTTCTTTAAAAATAGAAATTTCTAAGTAGGGCAAAACTCTTATTTGGCATGTTGTCAATGAACAATAGCTCCATCTCAACAAGAATATGGACAGTCTTAATAAAACTTAATAAAGCAATCTTAACTTCCACCCACTTAGGGAAAAGAGAACATCTGTTCTTGTGTGAATCCTCCAATAATAGGAAAGAAATATGAAAAAACTTTTACATGAAGCCTTAATAATAAAATGCATACTTAAAGATGATGATAAATTTATCATACACCTTGCAACATTTTCCAGATTTCTGGTAAGCAGAAATATTTTTTAAAAAGTGACCAAAATCATTCCAACAAGCAAATTATTCAGTGGATCTACCATTTCCGACTCCGAAGCATACTGGCCTTAGTAATGAAAATATTCATGACTAAGGAATGATCATGCTCTCAGAAAAAAAGAATAAAACATGCAACATCTGGGAAATCTTCCAAGACCACAGCCACCCCAACTAGCTGAACAGAAATGTCTTCACTGGAATATTTTCTTCTGTGGTCAGTTTTAAAGGAAAGCCCTGTCTTCATCCTTAAGCAATAAGGAAACTCAAAAATATGAAGACCTCAATTTCTTATGAAGATACATCCCTAAGGACTAAAAATTCTTGAAAAGATGAAAACTTATGTTTGTTATGAAGGTTCATTGTTAAGGACTAAGAAATGTTAAGAAGATGAAGACCTTATGAAGGTACTGTGTCCATCACCAAATTCTGCAAAACCTCCAAAAGTATGATGAGCATAAAATAAAAGAAAAACTTCTGATCTGGGTACTTCTTCTAGTTGAGCTAAGTTTTGAAGGGAAGATCTACCTTGTAAAGGCGTATGATTGACAGAAATGCACGTGAATAGTGCATTATACTCAATTTTTCCTAAGCACATACTGTTTTTTTCTTCATCATAAAGATTGTATCTGGTTAATGGGCAGGTTATACCTGGTTATACCTGATGCCTCATCTGCTCTTTCTCAAGATCTGGATTTTTGTTCATTCTTAATGCTAGAAAACTAACACTATGTTGCAGACAAAGGACGTTCATGTACTATTTCTGAATTCCTTTTGTTTGGAGTAGCTTTACGTAAGTACCACAATTAAAAGTTAGAGCTGGTTTCAGGACTCTATAGGGCTTTGGTGATTACTTGGTTTCTGCCTTGTGGCAATATGTTTCTCTATGGCTACAGCATTGCTGGTGGAAGTGCTCAGTGGTCCTGAGGACTGATTTGAGGACTTGTGTTTAAATACTTACACACTACTTTAAACATGTCAGGGACTTTGCAAATGCTAATTGCTGATAATGTTTTTGTTTGCACCAAGGGCCACTTATTTAGCTTAGGTAGATTGTTACAAAACAAATCAAAAGCTGTACAGAGGAAAGAAAAGTGTAGGATGTCTGTTTACATTTGTGACAACACGATTGCAAAATCCAGACCAGTCAAAATATAAGTGATATATTTATATAGATTGATTGATCGATCGATCGATCTATCTCCAAATATATCATATTTATTACTTTCTGTTATGCATGTCTCATAGTTATGTTTACATCTGTGTATATAACTACCTAGCGTCTTCTGTACATGTACAAATATTATTTATGTGCATCCAAGTGCTTAGAGAAAGAGAAATTAGAAGATCATTGAACATGATATAACATTTTTCATTTGAGTGAAATTCCACTATTCACAAATAGACTTCAGAAATATTTGGAATATGTATCTGATTAAGGAATTTGGTAAATAACGCATTAAAAATAAAAGCTGTTCAGTAGTATATTTGGTAGATCTTGACAGTGTGTTTTCAAAACATTTGTTTAAATCTCTCTTCTTGAGCTTGTCTTTCTACTGACATCTCGGAATGCTAAAATGAGACAGTCAGTCATTCAGCTGTCTTTTGAATCTGAGTCCCATCAAGTGGTTTATAACAGCAGTCAATCAACTGGTATTCAAAGCAAGAATCAGATGATTCTTTGGCTTTAACTCAATCCTGGTGTGACAATACATAAAGAATTTATGGGAAGTATCGTTTTCACAGTCCGAACAGAATTCTTCTCTGAATTATTTTTACATGAGTACTGGGTTCAGCCCTGTTCAATATATTCATCAATGACCTGGATGAAGGGATAGAGTGTACCGCTAGCAAGTTTGCTGATGATACGAAACTGGGAGGGGTGGCTGACACACCAGAAGGCCATGCTGCCGTCCAATGTGACTGGAGAGGCTGGAGAGTTGGGCAGAGAGAAACTTAATGAAATTCAACAAAGGCAAGTGTAAAGTACTGCATCTGGGAAGGAACAACCCCATGTATCAGTACAGGTTGGGGGCTGATCTGCTGGAGAGCAGCTCCAGGGAGAAGGACTTTGGGGTCCTGGTGGACAACAGGCTGACTGTGAGCCAACAATATGCCCTTGCGGCCAAGAAGGCAAATGCCATCCTGTGGTGTATTAAAAAAAATGTGGCCAGTAGGTCAAAAGAGGTCATCCTCCACCTCTATTCTGCCCTGGTGAGGCCACATCTGGAACACTGCATCCAATTCTGGGCTCCCCAGTTCATAAAGGACAAGGAACTACTGGAAAGAGTCCAGCTCAGGGTCACAGAGATGATTAGAGGAATGGAGCATCTGCCCTACGAGGAAAGGCTGAGAGAGCTGGGGCTGTTCAGCCTGGAAAAGAGGAGACTGAGGGGGGATCTCATCAATGCTTATAAATATCTAAAAGGCAGGTGTCAGAAGGATGGGGCCACTCTCATTTCCACAGTGTCCAATGACAGGACAAGGGGCAGTGGACACTAGCTGGAGTACAGGAGGTTCAAGTTAAACAGAAGGAAAAACTTCTCCACTGTGAGAGTAACAGAGCAATGGAACAAGCTGCCCAGAGAGGTTATGGAGTCTCCTTCTCTAGAGACATTCAGAACCCATCTGGATGTGTTCCTGTGTGATCTATTGTAGGTGATCCTGTTCTAGCAGGGGGGTTGGACTAGATGATCTTCAGGAGGTACCTTCCAAACCTGGTGAATCTATTACTCTATGACTGTATCTGGCTTTCTTTAGCCATAATATTTGAATGGATTTTCTTCACTGACACCACATGAAGAAAGTGTAGTATTATTATTCCCCCCTTTCTCAGTCCTATATGGACATAGATGCATCTTGCCCAGATACATGCATTTATTTTTTCTCTTTTTGCACATGTTAATATATACTTATGTAAAGCCAATAGGAGAAGAAAAACAGCTATATTGGAACAGAGTTTACATTACTTATTTTTTATTTTCAGAGAAGAAGAAATTGTATTTTAATGAGTTTAAAAACTGCTTTTAAAATGTTTCCTTGAAGTGCAAATAAAAAAAAAAAAACACAACAGTATTTACTTTTTGTTACCTAGAGTTTGGGCAAGACTTGAGTTTTACATGTATAATAAGATGAAAGGATCTAAAAAGGAATCAGAACTAATGTTAGAAACATAAATCCATACACGACAAAGAATTGCATGCTACCATGGCTAATAAGTGTCACAACATATATTAGCTTGGTAGCTGCGAATTTTGAGAGCTTGTTTAAAAATATGGGAAGCATAAAAGCTTGATATGAATACAGGCAGAGGTGAAACACCTGCTGAGCTGCAGCAGTGTGCACTGCACGTAAAACAGGCTTTGACAATATGTGATAGAGCAGCATCCACTATCTTCAGCAGACCTACAGATAGCCGCACCACAAGATTTCTTTGCATCTGCACATGACAGTGCCAATAATGTTGAAGCTTCATCCTCACAGTAAAGTTCAGTTTATTCTTGAATGCAAGCAAAGCAGTAAGCCAACAAAGTGTCCTTCTTCAGGCCACCCACCTCATGGCAGCTGTTGTATGGCCCTCAAATCCCAAAGAAGATCAGTGAATGCTGGAATGAGTTGAGCTTCTCAATATACTGTGAAGATGTTCAACAGACCCTCTGGCCATCAAAGGGATATTATGTAAATCTTCTTATGTTGAATATACCTTTAGCACCAAGTATCTCACTTCAATTTTTTCAGGATTAATTCATGAAGATTTTTATAGACTTGTTTCGAAGAATATTTTTTATAGCAGTATGATGTAAAATGAGATTATATACACATTAAAGAAAGCTAGCACATGCCAAGCTGTATTTAGCCTGTAAACTGTTGCAAGGTTCTCCTGAGTGGCTAGTAAGGAGAAGTTTATGTCTCATACTTCACTTGTGCTATCTCTGAGTTGGAAAAACTTCAAGAAGTCTGTTCCTTGGTGGAAACCACCCAGCAGGTTACTCTTACTTTCTGCACAGCCAGAATTCAAATATCTGGAATGTGTGCCCAGCTGGAGGTTAAAGTGCTACTACAGTTCCCCTTAACTCTTGCAATCTAACAGTAGCAATAAGGAAACTGAAGTATCAGACTACAAACATCTATTTTATCTGGATAAAAGCATAATAATATGGTAAAAGGTAATGCTCACTGCTGCTAAAATAGTACCTCAGACAGATAGATGCCTGTGTAAGTTGAACATTAGTGGGCTGATTTACACATTTCAGTGGAATTATATAGAAACCTGACTTCGTCATCAAAGACAAGTCTGAAAACTACAGAAAGTCGTTCATCCCATTCTAAAACGTGTGTGAGACAGGCAAGATGTAAGTGGTATCTGAGATTGGCAAGATGTGAGTCTAAGATACACTACTTGGAACAGTTGTTAATATTTGTTAATTAGCTGGCTTGTTTATTTTATATATATATACATACACACATTTTCAACTAAATGACAAAAAGAGGCATTGTATTTGCAAGCTTCACCTTTCTGAGGGAGATCAATAACAGTGTGAACGGAACACTTTACAAACAAAATTTATTCTTGTGGATTGCTGCTGTTAGGCTATTTGAATCATTTAAGTAACTTTTTAGTTGCTTAAACTTTAATAACCATGAGTTAGGATTTAGTGGTGCAGTTTAGGCTTCCAGATTACATTTTATTATGTTAGCCAGGCAGCTGCTCAGCACCCAAGTCTCAAACAAAGAACAAGATGCTCCTGGTGGTGGCTTGCATAAGAGCTCTGCAGACTGAAGATAAGTTTGTCAGCAGTAGGTTTGGGGGATACTACAAAGAAGAAAGAATCAGAAAAAAGAATAAAATAAAAGACTCATCTGTACATAAACAGAAAATAGATCTGCTAATATCACTTTATGAACTCAAATAATACTGAGAAGAAAAAGAAGACTGAAAAGAAAATAATTGGAAACCAGTTGATAGTTGGATAGTTTGTCAACATCTCTTGATTTTCTCTTTTTAAAAAAGGCACTTACAGTAATATTTTGTCTTCATCATCAAGGAAGAAGAGGGTTCAAATACAGTCTACAATATGAAGTTTGCCCAGTTTGTCACAAATCTATTTGAAGTAGCACTGCCTTAAATGAAGAGTAGAACTGGCATTTGTCTTCTTTAAATACTGTCTTGCTTCTCTGTACAGACAGTTTGACCTAAATGTGACTGATTTTATTAATACAGCAATTACACATTTTCTCACACTGGAAAGAGCAAAGGTGACCAAGTAAATGCTGGTTTTATTGTTCAGTTTCTACATCCTGCAAAATTACACAGATTGTGTTGATTTCTTTTACTCTCCTTCTTACTGTGTAGTCCAGCTCCCCTACGGGGGGGTCACAGATACAATTCTCCTGCCCCGGTAGCCTCTGTAGCAGCAGAGCTAAGCAGCGACCTTGGAGTCTCAGCAGTAACATAAACATTCCAGTGTTATCAGCCCACTAGCTGGAACACTTGCTGCTAGTTAAAAGAGAGCTTACTGAAGGAAAAAAACATCAGTAAAAGGAAAATAAGCTTCATCCTGGCTCAAACCAGCACATTAATACCTCACTTTTATCTTTCAGAACAGTACACAGCAACAAATAGAAACAGGGATAATTTTCAGTAGGCTTTTTAATCTAGACTCTACATAAATTATTTTTGAAGGCCCCAGTATTTGTAAAAGTAATTTTCAAGATAAAACGTGGCAGATTTCAAAGCAGCATTGTTGATGTGGCAGATAGTGTAATTTCTTGTTCTCTAGAAAGTAGCAACTCGCTGTTTCTTATGGAAGCAGTAGAAGTAGTAAAAGTTTTCTTACATCAACCAAGCTAAAAACATGACATTATTGCCTTAACAGTAGCCTGCCAAATTACTTCAAGTTTTAATCTGTTTTTAAACACATCACCAAGGGCCATCACAGTACCTGCTAAATACACAGTATGCAGTCTTCTATTTTTCAAATGAAGATCAAACTTTAAAAAGCTGAATTAAGATTTAATGACGGGAGAGAAATCTGCACCACCTCTCTGTTTTTAGGACACTTATACGGATCTGTTGGGTATGACCCATTGGAGGGTGTCACTCATGTCAGTCATGTCACTCATGCAGTACAGAGAACTTTCCGGGAGGGGTGCAACATACAATTCATAAACATGTTACTTTCTTCTAAGTGAGCCTATGTCTGAGTCTGCATGTGAGTCTTTATTTGTCAGCCATCCCGCTGGGGGACAGTCCAGCATTGGACTTAATCCTCCTGCCCCACAGCTTGAAAATTTACCAGAGGCTATGGGTTAGTAGTATAGGACCACTGGGGGCAGAATGGTGCTAAACCTTGCCATTTACAGCTGATAATAAATGGCTGAGCAAGGCATAAGAGCTAACTTTTTTATGCTGCCTTTCATGCTATGTTGACGTTCCTCATCTGTTCCATTGCAAGACAAAATGTGTTAACCGCTTATGAGATAAACTCCCCGATACTACTTTAGTGGTTTTAAGGTACCCTACTTGCTTGTTCTGTGCCATAGACAAGGAGCACTCAGGATCAGGTGGAGATGGCAGTGCTTAATTAAGCTGTTCTTGCTGCTTCTCAGGTGTTGGCTGCTGTCTTTAGGCTGATGCTATAGTGTTTAACAGGTTACTAATTTCTACTCAAGTAGCAGTAAGTGAGGAAGCTTATGTGGCCAAAGCTGTGGTACCAAGCCTAGGTCAAACATACATACATACTTATTAGACATACTTGCAGACATACGAAGTTAGGCTTCCAGTTTTTCAAGTTTCTAAACCTGCTTCCACTGTGTCTTTTGAGTCAGTGTGGATTCACGCTGCTTGCATTCTGAGTAGGTATCTGGGTGAATGTGGTTGGAACTGTGCTGAGCTGAACGGCTTGAGTTGGTACCACAGATTTTGTTCACCTGGATTTGGCTCAGCTATGAGTATAGGAAGAACAAACTCCCTTATTGTTGACCCTTTGGCATATGACTTTAAAAATCTCTGCTCTAACTTTGTGTTTTGCAAAGAGCAGATTTGTCTTAAAGAATTCTGAGCAACTATCCACAGTCTACAACATTACAGCAGAAAGTATTTGTTGGCTGCAGACTGTTTAAAAAACCTTTAACCTTTGAAATCACGTATTTAGGGAAACAGTGAAAATGCCACAATTGTATTTTAATACCTAGGGCACCGTTTCCATAGCTTGTTTATTTTTTTAAAACATTTAAGTTGTTTTGAATCAGAAAACTGTAGGTACTGAACTTTATTGCTTTAACCAAGAGAACAAACAAAAGGCTTTCTTACACATAAAACTGTTCCTAATTAAATACACTTGGAAAATGGGTCAAGCTGAACAGGAACAAAGCACTTTTATTCCAAAATAAGAGTGTCACATATGGAATTATCAGAAACAGCTCTTAGTACTTTAAAATACCCAACCAGTTTTAATCTGTCTTATCTTACAAATGCAGCCGAGCCCTATAGTTCTCCTTCCCCATTCCTATCTCTCGTACTGCAAACACAAAATACATTGGATGTTAAAAATGTACATCACTTGATTAGTCTTTTATACAACCTTTGAGAGGAGGGGAGACTTGTTAGTGTATCTTTAATACTAAAAATGTTATTTTTAATACTGTAGTGCAGTTGGCATTAGACCAATGTGAAGATATAATTTTTAGGATGGACCTTTGCTTTTATAGATTTTTCATCTAGACATATATAACTATTCTTTGCTGAAAAAAAAGTACTAGGAAGAGTTAATATAGAATTAAAGGGCAAAGAAAATTACATGGTTGTCATCATATGACCATAAACAAGTGAAAGCAAGCAAACCAATCATTATTTATGGATGTACTCTTTTAGCAGCATATCTTGAATTCTTTGTGATCTTTATTATTGGTGAATTCCTTTTCTATACATTGTAATTTCCTTTCCTGACATATTACCCATGATGTAGAGATGTGAATCTCCAAATATTTCAATTACCATCCATAATCTGGATTAGCTATTACCTCAGACATTTACATCTTCCAGTTGTCATGCAGTTACCTAGTTAACTAGTTACCTAGTCAGAGCTTCTCATATATTTTTTTTTTCTTTTCAGAAACATACATCTGGTTTCTCATAGGGTCATGGAACGGTTTGGGTTGGAAGGAACCTTAAAGATCATCTAGTTCCAACCTCCCTGCCATGGGCAGGGACACCTCCCACTAGATCAGGATGCTCAAAGACACATCCAACCCGGCCTTGAATGCTTCCAGGGATGGGGCTTCCACAACTTCTGTCTAACTAGTGTCTAACTAATGTCTAACTAAACTAATGTCTAACCTACATCTCCCCTCTTCCAGTTTCAATCCATTACCCCTTGTCCTTTCACTACAAGCCCTTGTAAGTCCCTCCCCAGCTTTTGTGTAGGCTCCTTCAGGTACTGGAAGGCTGCTGTGAGTTCTTCCCAAAGCCTTCTCTTCTCCAGGCTGAACAACCCCAACTTCCGTAAGCCTGTCCTCACAGGAGAGGTGCTCAGCCCTCTGATCATCTTCATGGCCCTCCTCTGGAGTTGCTCCAACAGCTTCATGTCCCTTCCTGTGTTGGGGGCTCCAGAACTGGACACAGTACTACAGGGGGGATCTCACAAGAGTGGAGTAGAGGGGGAGAATCCCCTCCCTTGACCTGCTGTCCACGCTTCTTTTGATGCAGCCCAGGATACAGTTGGATTTCTTGGCTCCAAGCACACATTGCCGGCTCATGTTGAGCTTCTCATCAACCAACACCCCCAGGTCCTTCCACTGCAGGGTTGTTCTCAATGCATTCTCCACCCAGCCTTTGTACTAAAGGAGGGGTCTGTTGTATGTCTTTGTGTAATATCAAAAATTTCAGGACAAGGAAAGGGTTTTAGGTTATATCCTTTTATAGAAATTTGGCTCCAGACTGAGATGCTTTCCTTTCCGACTGTGTGCAGATTTCACTTTCTCAGAGCAGAGTCAAGAAATTGCAGGCTGAACTGAATGCTGCATTGAACAAGCCAGTGTTGAAACACCCAACAAAGAACTGTGTTGATACCCATCTTGTCTTTCTTTGCTTTCTGTGTAGGCATCTCACCCTACTGGGATACAAAGCCCAGTATCCTCTCCTGATGATACATGGGTACTTACATCAGATTTCACTTCTTTTTTTTTTTTAATTTTAAAGAGAGAATACTTAATACACATGTGGTTTGGTTACAATTCTTACTCAAATTGAACATCTGGGCTTTTTTCTTCCCCCAACTTGGGGGAATTCAAGCACCCAAAAACCAGAAAAGCCACAACTGGCAGCTTAGCATGGAAGCTGGGGAATGCACCTTGTGTTCTTCAAGGAGCTTCTCTAGAGTAGCAAAGAATTCAGATCTCATAGAGTCAAAGAATGAGGCCCCCTGCCCAAGTCAGACTCTCTAATCCTGTGATTATTTCTTGGGAGTGTCTAATCTTACAGAGGTCAGAGGCACCAGTGTTTAAAATGCCCATTGGATTCTTAATCTTGTGGTCAGTTTAGGAAAGGGAGCGTCCATGTTCTGGGGCCTAAAAAGATGGACTTCAGGCTTTCAAACTGAGCCAGTTCGGAACATGACTACTTCTACTGCTAGGCAGTAGTAGAGTATGTGGTTTTTATTCAGTTTTTGGATGCAGATACATCACTGCTGTCTAAATGCTCTGTTCAGTGCTTGGTTTTTTTTTGTATTTGTGACAAGTTATCAGTATATAGGGTTGATAGGTATAGATATATACATCTCTGTGTGTGTTCCTTTTAAGCAGCTCTTTTTCTTGCTGGAAATCTTATAATCAGTTTAGCCACATAAGTTAGTGGTGTTCCCATGGAGGAGGTTAAGAAAAAGCACACCAGAAAAGCACTGAATAAATGTGGCTTTGGACAGCTTTTGACCACGGGACTCATATAATACCTTGACATGTATCAAAGCTGCTTCTTAGCAGTTGCACAGTGGATTCCCTGTGACGGGCTTTGGACTGAGCACAGCCCAGGTGTTCGTTTTCTTCTGCATTGTTAGCACATGATCCATTGAAATGTTCCTTTTCTTTGGAAGCAGTTTGGAGAGTCTCATATACTGACGTGTTTATGAATGTCTATTTAAGGGAGCATCTTCTTTGATTGTTGCATGTTGTTACTACCTTTTGTATATGTGCTTATTTTTCAGGCTATGGCTATCTTTTGCATTCTTAGATAAAAGCTTCATTAGCACTTAAATAGAAAGTTCATGTTTAACACTGTAATTAAAATTGATAGATAAATTCTGTTTTATCAATTAGTATAGAACAGCAATTTAAAAATCAGAGCAGATACTGAAGGTGTAACCAATGATTTCTCCTCTCTCCAAGCTATATTTATCATTGCTAAGGATGAAAACAAATGTCTCTTTCCCTTTACTGGAGGGAAACATCATTGTAGTTTGTACAGTTCTTTGATAGTAGATACTGTATCCTCTTTTTGTTCTGACAGCAAATACAGAATCACATTCCCTTTTTTTTTTCACCTTTATAAATATTACTGTGTCCTTGGAGTAAAGAAATATTTCAGAATATCCACTCAATTACTTATGTTGCACCTAGTTAATTGTAAGTATCTCGGTCAAAACTCCAATTCTTCAATTCCTTTTCAAGACTGAAAGTATTTTTCTCAAAATGATACAATTTTTGTACAAATAGAGCAGCTGTTCATATATGAAAGTAATATTAAAGAACACACTTCCCTCGTAGTTATAAATCTTTAAAACTGAGACTGAAAGACAATAAGCATGTTTCTAGATGAAGATACAAGGAAGTCTTGTCCGTATAGTGCTAGCTGGCTTTTTGGAGAACTTTCCAGTAAACCTAGCTGTTAGTTCATTTTTGACTCCATAGATTTCTAGGAGGACTTTCAAATTATGCACTTGCAGTGTTACAAGCTTTATATCAAGTAGATATCCCTTGTACATCTTTCTGTAGAGATGTGATAGAAATTCATAATGCGCAAGCTTTGCCTCACTTGTTCTTACTTTACTTTTTATTTCTTCCAGGTATACATAACATTCAGATTAAGTGTTGTCAATACTCTTATAAGTAATGACTTACAAAATAACATATTGATTTATTTTAAAATGCATGTATTTTGATTTTAACTCTTTATGTAAATACTGTTAATGTTTGAATCTCTTGGGTAAGTAGTATAATTAGGCTTACATTATTTTAATGAACTCTAGTATTTTTATCTCATTTCTAATTGGAGGCCAATGGAAAACTGGCAGAACCATTTGTTTACATCAATATTAAAACTGGGAGGCTGTTGATCTGTAGCAAGGGAATGGTTGGGTTCCATCAGAAGTTTCTGGTTATTAATTATTGGGCATAATTTTATTTACTTAGGCTTTTATGTTACTTTAGTTTTTCTGAGAAGAGTGTATGAAGGGAATGACAAGAATCTGTGTATGACTAACCAAAAGGAGTTTAGTTCACAGTCATATGAGAAAGCTAAGGCTGGCTGGCACTCCCAGTTTTCCTTTCCTTTCTATTTAGAATGAGTTTTCTGCTTTGGTCTCATGAAAACCTTGAAGAAAATACCGTAAGAAATGAGTCAGTGTTACTGCCTGTCCTGATCTTTTAGCAGAGTCTCTCTGGCACTTCACTATGATGCAGCTGGTAGATTCACACACAGGCAGTTAACAGGCAGTTAACCAACAGTTATCCAACTTTAAAATCTTTTGGCAATGAATTTATGATGTGTTGGTAGCCCATATGATAAGGGATCACCTGCAAGTGATAAATGCTGATTATTCAGTACACTTGCTGCAAAGATATATTAAAAATGAATGCATTTTTTGGTGCCTGTTTGTGAGAATGAGCATTTCAAATTCCATGCTATTTTCCCCTTCCTTTTCATAGTTTAAATTAAAACAGCAAGAAAAAAACTGTAAAAAGAACAAAACCGCTTTTAAAAATTACAATCAATAAGTGATTACTAGACTAAATGTTTATGGTATTCTGAAATATGTGGGCTAGATCCTGAAATATTTTCCATTGTCCCATTTTTGTCTTTATAGGAAGGACTGAGAGCAAAGTTGTTACTGAAGTAAGTTTCTTTGAGCCAGTATACTGAGAGTAGAGCTTAACAGTTTAGCATATTTGCTATCTGCAAAAGCTTGTACTCTGTATACCAGTTTTAGAATCACAGAAGCATAGAATGGTTTGGGTTGGAAGAGACCTTAAAGGTCATCTAGTTCCATCCCCCTGCCATAGGCAGGGACACCTCCCAGTAGATCAGGTTGCTCCAAACCCCATCCAACCTGGCCTTGAGCACTTCCAGGGATGGGGCATCCACAACTTCCCTGGGCAACCTGTTCCAGTGTCTCACCACCCTCACACTAAAGAATTTCTTCCTAATGTCTAACCTAAATCTCCCTTCCTCCAGTTTTAATCCATTACCCCTTGTCCTGTCACTACAAGTCCCTGGAGAAAGTCCCTCCCCAGCTTTCCTGTAGGCCTCTTCAGATACTGAACTGGTAGATACGGGCTTAACCTTTTACATGCTGCTTTACTTTATATTGTGTATCGCAGATGAAGGCTGCGGTGCTACACATAAATCAGATAATATAATTCAAAGACTAAGCTGCTTTGTCATCTCATTAGCATGGAGAAAGCTAGAATTCCTCTGGTCATCAGTCTTGGTCATTGGTGTGACTTCCTTCATGTTTCATCTATGCGCACCAGCCAAGCACTTAAAACTGAGAAGTCTCTGTACTCAACATGTTCGCTGGTCTGAGCATCCTTCTCTCTTCCTGCACCATTCATGGGCCTGCCTCCCACCGTGGCTTATGTTTTTGTAGAACTGTTGGCTATGAAAGAAAAGGACATATTTAAGGATATATTAAAATCTAGAGATTCCTTTTCTGGAATCTTTTAGTGTTATTTCAAAGGAATGGGAGTCACGAGTTAATCCTTTTCTTTCAGAACATTTTTTTTTTTTTTATAATCTGAACAAACCAATTGGTTAAGGTGTGTTCCTTTTACTAAAGCAAATAAAAAACACAGGCAGATTTCAGTGAACCATATTAAGGTGCAGCAATCTAGCAAGTGCTGTCAGCTGACAAGATCAAAACCTTAATACTTGTGTTTTTTTAAATCTAAGTTTTACATGGATTTCTTTGTTGACTTTATGCTACTTTCCTATTTCCTCCCATGAATCATGAAAAGTCTTTGGTACAATTTCAAAACATAGCTGTAATGCACAGTAAAACTAGCCTTGGCCTCTTAATTTCTGTTCATTAATGCTAAGTATTTATTTGCACAGCACCAAATAACACTTTTTCATTGGCTCACCAGAACAATACAGCAAAAGATGGAAAAATAACCTAAAACACCAGGGTTTCATTTTTGCCAGAAAGTCAGCAGAAATAACCTATTATTACTGGTTTTGAGAACTTCAGAGAGTGTAGGTCATCTATCTAGTCAACATTTACTTTTTCTTCAGATTGTAAAAATACATATTTAAGGAGCCTTCTGCTCTTGTATTGTCAAGTGCCTCTTCAACAAATGAAAATTTTGCAGAAAGGACTACCTTAAATCTCATCTGTGTCCTGACTTACATTCTTACCAGCAGGTTTAACAAGCAGGAAAAAAGGAGTTTTGTCGTGTTCTCAGAAAGTTAACAAATCTGAGCTCTGGAGTTCCAAATATAGGAGATTAGGGAAAAGTTCCAATACTGAGGGGTGTTGCAACAGGAATGGAAAGGGGGCTGTAATCAGGGCCTCCCTATGCAACCTCATGCCAGCTAAATTTTGGGCACGCTCAGCGAGCCTATTTATATACGTGTTCCAACTATGAGAAGAATTTTAGTATAGAATGATAATGAAGAGCAATAGATCAGCAACAAAATACTGACTGGAGTCAACAGTGTTAGCAGATCTGACACACAAAATGGTGGTACAGTGTCAGTGCATTTCACTGACTTTCCTGACAAACTCTGAAGGAAAAGAATATTAGCAGTCACCGTTTTTTTCCCTCTTTTTAAAAAAAGTTAATTCAATTTCCTTGTTCTAGTGAAAAAATCCTATGGATTTTTTTAACAAGAATTGTTCTTCTAGGCTGTGCACAGCAGTCAGTGTTCCAGAAAGCAAGTTTTAACACAATGTGATTGATATGTACATTGCAAAAAGTATCTCACTGTGCCGTGTTCATCTTGCATTTTATTTCTAATGTAAAAAATCTACAAGTCTCTTATGTCAAGGGGGACACATTCTTGTATGCTGGCATCCACTATGAAGTCCATCTTACGTACCAACTCTCAGCCAAGCAAGACCACTGCAGGAATAGATAGATAGGGTACCTCAGGACATAAACACCACAGGTAAACATGTACACCCTGCAAAGAAAGGTGCCATGAATACTATGCAGAGCTTGAAGACATTTGGGCTTTTCACCCAGAGGTGCTGTATGGCTTACTCTAAACACAGCTCTGAAAGCATTCCTGAGCATAAACAATCTGGACAGCTGGCAGATTTGGTCTTGAGCCTCTCCCTGGGGTTGCACTTAAAATAGAAGGCAGACATATCAGTGGCTGGTGTCCCAGCCTCTGCTGAAAAGGTACAGTGCATTCAGCATATGGAACTCACTGAAATAGTGATTTACAGTAAATAGGAGCAAGATTCTCTCTCTAGAAGGCAGTGTTGTAAAACACGTTAGTGGTGAGATTTCCCGGGAAATATTTTAATGTGGTTTTAAAAAGCATAACTAAAATAGGCACTTCTGTTTTACAATGTGAATGCCAACTCAGTATTGTGTTTTGTTTTTTTTTTTCTTTATAGTAAATTTTTCTAGAAATATTCTTAAGTCATGGAAGAATAAGAAAATCAAATAACTTAAAGGTAATTTATTCTAGTAATTTAAGCTTTTTCTCCATAAAAATTGAATTGGAAGTGTTTTCAGAAGGACACAATTGAAATTTCATAGAATTACATACTGCATTACAAACCGAGGATCAGAAAGAAATGGGGAGCGTAGTCTGCACTGTCCAAAACAGTAGGAAAATGTTTGCATTTTGGGAAGTCCAACAGATTATTAGTTTATCCCTGTTTGTTTTTCCTCTAGATGGGGATTACAATTCTGATTTGGTAGGTGCTCCCAAAACAACACTTACAGTGATTCACTGTCTTCCGCACTCTGTGTGAGTGTGTGAATTTGTGTTAACGTATATAGAACAACTGGAGTCCTGAGTGCAGAAATACTTTTAAGTTGAAATGCAGATCAGCTTTTCTTCCTCACCCACTTTTTACATAATTTGCACCACAAGCATCATCTAAAAAAAGCTTTGCTAGGTTCCTTCTGAATCAGCAGGATTAAGAAGGCTAAAATTGCTTCTGCTTAGAATGAATATCTTTTAGTTTCCTTAATCTTTATCTGCTCTGAAGAGAGACACTTTCCAAGATTCAAATTTGCAGTTTCTTCTTGGTGGAGGCCGGTAGTTCTGTTTGCTGGATGTGCACCAGTTTGTCTTGGGTAGTCTAAGGAACCATCCTTGATAAGGGATGGCACCTTGCCATCCCTTACCTGGAAAAATTCCACTCCTCAGCTTCAATGCCAAGATCTCCTTCAGCTTCCTTGCCTCCCAACAAAATACATACCAGTGTTCCTTGAGGCTTGTTCATTTTTAATACTTTGGCTGTTTAGGCCTTGTATGGCTAGATGACTTCTGTATCTAGTCACGCTTACGTGCCTGAAACAGGTGAAAGCTTTGCTGCTGTGCTGTCACTTCTGTCCAAATGTGCTTTGTGTATCTCACCAAAATTTCAAGAGATGTCAAAACAGAACACATGACAGGCCTCAAGCTAGCAAAGCACTGAAAATATGATCAGGCCCACCTTTGTCACAGAATATATGCCCAAATACTTAGGAGGGACCATATCCATCTGGGGAGGTTTCAATTGACTCCATGGCGCCTACCCTCATCTTGAAAGTTAGAACATGTACACTGATCTGGCCAGCGTTCAAAGGCCAAGGCCCTCCTTGAATTCTGTTTCTTCTTTGCATCTGTGCTTACGTGCTTTTAGTTTTGGCTTAAAGATGGCTTGCAGATGCATGACCTATAGATGGATGGATGATGTCTGTCACTGGTTGTGGCTGTTCCAGAGTTGCTTAACAGAGTATTATCAGCCTGAAGTTCATAGAATATCAAGACTACTTAGAAAGCAATCAATAAAAACTGTAGTTATGTTTTAACAGAAGGATGCTTGGTTTTAATTACAAGAAGACTTTGTGCTTCTTATGCTGCTTTGTAAAACACACTTGTCAAAAGATGACAGCACTGGGAGTTTTGTGTTTATTTAGCTACTACATAGATGTGATCTGTCTGTAGAGAAGGAGATTATGCCTACTTAATAACTGAAAAATACGTGTTATTGTTTGTGTATTACTTGAATATTTCTGATTTTTTTAAACTTTTCCTGGTGGAGAGTATTTGTTCTCTTGCCTAAAATGTTGCCTGCATTTTTATTTTGATTCTGAGAGGAAGATCCTTCTCACTCTTAGTAACAGTCTCTCTGTGCTTTGATGACTGGCTTCCCTTATGCCCTGTAGTATTCATGTTTAATTCACTTATGTTGTAGAATATGGGTCATGTTCTTTTCTTTTTGCTCTTGGTTAGGCTCTCCTCATGTGAGGCAACTGCACAGCTGAAATGAATTTTTATGAATATAGAACTTAATAACAGTTACAGTTATTTAAAAAAAAAAATCATACCATCCTGATTTTTTGTTTCTGCTACTGGAAGATAATAATTCTTAAAACAGTAGATGATTTAAGTATTGTTAATAACAGAATCAGGCTGGGAAAGAATTTTTGAAATTACAACCTCACCATCTTATTTCAATGCATCTTAGTTTTGGAATAGTATTTAGCTTAAAGACAATTCTGTTTTCAAAAGGAACAATACCTTACAAATACGTTAAATATATTACACTTGTTCTTCTCAGATAAGCTGACTTATCTCTGTAATAAATATCAAATATTCATAAGATTCTCAGTCTGAGATTCTTACATTGAGGAAAACAAACATATAATGTCCTGAATCAAACAGTAGTTTGAATATGGAGCACTAGACATTTTGTGGAGAATTTCTGCCACTGATTAAATTACTGGTTTTCTGGAAAGTGTCACACTAACTAGAACACTTAAAAAGTGCAGGTTAGTAACAGCAGAATTCATACCCTCATCTTGTGGTAAACAGATTCTTTTTTCAACTGTAAATATGAGTCTTCAGAATATGAACAGGAATGTTAAAAAAAAAGTAATTAAGCTTTATCATTTATTTTATTGATGTGATAAGGAAAACAAGTGCATGCTTTATCCACCCTTCATACTAATATTAGAAGTTAAGAACCATTGCTATCACAGGCTCTCTGTTATATTAAATGGATGCTCAAAATTTATCAGTGACTGTGGGTTTTACCAGAGATGATGTGCAAGATGAGGTCTTTTAACATAAATTATTTGCTGATTTGTTTACTTCTATTTGTGGTTTGTTTGTTTGTTTACATTCTGAATGTGAAAAAATTTCAACAGCAAAGCGACTGCAGCCATGAAAGGCTGCTTTTCCAGTGTACACAGATGATCTTTCAGTGAAACACCATGGTTTTTGCTGGATCTTCTGGACATGAAATTGTGTGCAAACTTTCTAGACTGTAATCCCACAATTTCTGTGTGTACCTGTGTTCCTTCAGTACTAGCCTAATGACTGAAGGCTTGTGGGATCATGCCAGATGTGTATGTGTGTGTGTTATCTGTCCATTACAACAACTTTAAAAGTTGTTGGCATTTTCTAGTTAATTAAACAGATGTAGAAGTCTCAAAATATTAAATATCTGCATGTTTGCAGAAATACACATCCAGAAAGAAGAGAGAGATTTTATTAATTCCCACATTGAAGGAAAAGTGGTAGCATGACCTCAGCTTCTAAGAGACAAGGGGCATCCAGGGAGTGTTGTCATTATGAATGGCTTTGCATGGGTCAGTCTTCAGTATGGGTTCATGGGACACCAAAGAGCTACTGCTCAGCCATGTAGCTCATAGACATTCTTTGTTGTCTAACAGCAGGCTGTGATGACAACTGTTGGCAGTGGAAGCTGGGATATTCACAAGATACTTACCCTGCAATGATGCTTTGATAGCTAACAGTGTGTGTGCACCCCGATAGTGTTTGTCCAATTCCTTTAAAAACTCAATGAACCACCAAGCAAAGTGGGTAGGAAGCTGGGCAGTTTTGGTTCTGATGAAAGCAAGAATACTTAAATATGTCTTTTACGTTTGGTTTTATTTACGGACTTTGGATGAGTAGACTCAATTTGCCAAAGCCACGTAGGCTGTCCTCATTCACTGTCCTGTCTCACTGTGTATGCTGAACTTCCACTTTTTGGTGTTTTATTACTTATTTACTTTCAAGTAATTAATGACTGTGTTGAGTAATGTTGGGACTAGTACTAATCCCTGTAGGAGTGCCTTTTGATTATTTTTCATCTTTAATCACTAATTTAGCCTTTACTGCTGTTGCATCTCATTAGTTTTTTATTACCTTAGAAAAGCCTGAGTTTATGACATCCAACAGGTGACCTTCATCACCCACACTTGTAATCCATATGCTGTTGAGAAGGAAGGCTGGGAACCTGTAGTGAAGGCGACCAGCTCTATTCCTCCTGAGGTCGGTAGTGAATCCCCACCCGAGAGAAGTAATCCCAGTTTGTTTCTCAGCACCTCTTCCTACAGCTGCTGCTCCCCCAGCAACTCGACTAACTTTTGACCTTGCTTGATCTTAGAACTTAATTTTTGCTTCTGAAGGGAAGAAGGAGAGCCCATTTATTAATTATAATTACTTAATATATATACTCAACCACAGTTTCTTGCTTTCTCAGCACACTTTGTGAAGTGGAGGCGAGCTGCGGTGGCAGAGGGCACGCAAGCCACATTTTTTAAATGACCTGTGCTTATAAACTCAAGGTGGCTAAATTGTGCCTATTATTTTAAGCGCCTATCCCTCCTTTAGCATTAGCACGAGAACGGGAAGATCGGGCGGTTGTCTTTATAAAAAATAATTGCATGGCAGGGGGGAAGTGCAGGGTGCGAGTGGTCCCACGACCCCCGGGGCCTGGGGCGGGGGCTGCCGGAGCCGAGCGGGGCGGGGCGGGGCCTGCCGCTCACTGCCGCTCTCTCGCTCGCTTCCCGGGCAGAAGAGCGGATTTCTTCACGGGCTGCCGGCGGCTTTACAGCTTTCGCTTGAGGGGCACGGCAGAGAGGACGAGGAAGAAAATAAAGCGGCAGATGCCATGGGCCAGCTCTGCTGCTTCCCTTTTTCTAGGGGGGAGGAAAAAATCAGTAAGTGGGCAGTTCTGCGTGGCGCTGCGGGCTCCGTCGGGCGGAGGCTGTTTGCGGGCTCTGGCAGGGCTGGTGCTGCGGGCTGCCGCCGCCTCGGGGGAGCGAGGGACGCTGCGGGGAGCAGGCGGTCATTCCTTGGGGTTTTTCTTTTCTTTTGGAAAATTAGTGGATTGCGTTTTAGAAGAGGCATGTGGATAGGTGGGGACTAATTGAGCCTCGTTTCCACTAAGTAGGTGAAGATTTTTTCTAATGGGGGTAAGTAATGGTGTCTGGTTTTGTGGATCTAGCAGCCCATTTCTCTACACGAATGTAGCCAAAGTGAGTATTTTAATTTTCCTTTTTAGCAAATGTGACTTAGGGTAAGAGATAAAAAAGGAGGAAAAGCAAGTGTGATTTTAACAAGTGCGATTTAGAGTAAGATGAGAGGATTTTGATGTTGATAGCACACACATGTTGATGGTAATGCTCATTAACAACAGAAAGAAGGAGATTTTGTTGATGGCAATGCTGACAGGTGATAAAGGAAATAATCAGTTCATTTTCTATTGGCTGTTGGCTGGATGTGTTGTTTTAAGCTGACCGAGTGAGGGAATAGTTGCACTTTCTCAGTATTCATCTGGTACTGTTTGGAGTGACTATCAAGAATATATCTCTGGGTTTGCTTTTAGTTGAGTAAGTATAAGTTGAATTAGAGGAAGCAGTTCTGATTGCCTCATCCTTTGGTGCACTGAGTTGAGCTAGCTAATTTGACTGGAATGTTTCTGTTAAATTATGTGCTGAAAATTATGTTTGTCCTAAGTTTGGTTACACAATAAAATATTTACTCTTGACTTTTTGCTCAGTTAAATATTTTCAACCTTTCTTCTAGAAAATGCAGCCAAATTTCTGTCACATTTTGTCTGAAATCAGTTTTTACTACATTTGCATAATTCATTAGTTGTAGTCTAGAAAATCCAGTTTTCTGATCTGGTTTCTATTTCATTCTTGTTACTCAGGAAGCTGTCTAGGCATAAATTAAAATGAGAGTTTATACCATCAATTAACAAATGTGTGCACTAATAGTGCAAGAAATCCAGAAGACAGCCTGAAGAAAATGAGTTGGCTGTTTCAAAATATTTTTCCTTTGCAGGCCATGGTATGAGGGTAAATCTTTTAACTTTTGCCTGGGTAAAATGGCTAGGAATATACAGACTTTTTTCACATAAAGCAAGTAGCTAGTGCATCTCACTTCTAATATAGAGGATTGATTGGAGACAGCAAAATAATTTTTTTTAGGGTTGTTCTATTGACACAGAGCAAAAGAGAAAAAAGCAGTAGATTTTTGTGTGTTCTGCTTCTTTTGGTACCCTCACTTTGCTGCTTTTTGACTTTCCTTCTGAAATTACCTGCCATGCACATGCTTTCTTCATACTCTAGTGAGTCAAGGAAACATATAGTGAATATAAAATTTAGCATAGGGTGATCTGGAACTGCTTGTAGTCTAACAAACCATTCAGGAGATACCACTGCATGTGAAGTCACAAAGGCTTTTGAAAGAGATGGGCTTTTGGCATGTAGCAACTGAAATGCGCAGCACAAACCCCTGAGAATGAGAAAGGGAGAAAAAGGATAGTTATAGGATGATGGAAACCTGAAGCAAGGAGATCTGGCTACGGACGAGGTAAGAGGATGGTGCCTCACATGAGGAGGAAAAAAATAGATGCAGCCCTGTTCGACCAGTGTTTGTGGGGGAGTAAGATAGACTGAGACATCTTAAAAAGGGAAAGATAGAGGAGTTATGTGGTGAGCACTGTGGATATGGTTGGCTTTTCTCTCTGCACAGTTTGAAGAAAAAGGGAGACAAGAGAAAGGGCTTTCACCTGGCCCCTCGGCCTCCCTCCCTCTCTTCTGCCACACCTGGTTCTCTCTCTGGGCAGTGGAAGGGCTGCTGTGCGTGGCCACATATCTGCCATGACCCAACTAGATGGACAGTTTGGTGCTGGGTACATGGAACAGGCAGAAGGGAGTTACTTTCACACCCATTTTTCTTTTTGCTATCATAATTATCATGAAGGCCTTTAAACTTACTGTGTTGGGGAAGCAACCAGGGCTTTTGATTGCCATTAAAGTATCCTGGTTAGCAAACATGCAGGTGCAAATCATGATCATGTGATTGTTGTATATGAGAAACAAAAAGTACATTAAATAAAGGCAAGCATTGGCAATAAACAGCAGCCCACTGTGCTATTTGACTTGGTTACTCACAGTGAAGATAAAAATGTCCAAAATGCATTAGGGTCTTCCTGTAAGTTTTGTTTCATCTGAGGTGCCTCAAATTAAACACAGCTCACAAATGCCAGTTATTGAATTGCTGAGAGTTCATGACTTAGTAAGAAAATGTTTCCATTTCATATATAGCATGGTTTCAAAAGATGTAGATTGTATTATCTGGTACTTTCACATAGTAGCTGTTTGTGTTGGGTGAGGTGAAAGCTCACAGCTTCCATGGCATACTGTTTAAATTTTTAGTTTTGATCTATTTCACATCAAATCTGGATTGAATTTAGCTTCTACCCGTTGCCAAATCTTTGTTGTTTAAAAAAAAAATAATTAACTTTCAAAATTAAGAGATGACTGTGACTGAAATGCACAAAAGTACTGACTGGTGAAAGCTGAGTCATGTTAAGTTTGAACAGCCACTTGCTTACACCTTGTATTCATACAGAGTATGTATTTCACATCCCTCTCTATTCTCTTCAAATATAGATAAAACCTTGGAAAACATTTAGCCAAGTGTTACGGTAAGATCATAAGAGTGGTTGTTCTGGACCACATTTAAGATCCCTTTCCCCAGCATTAGGGTGCCTAATAAAACCACTTGAAAAGGGCAAGTGTAAGAAGGTGTTTCCTGAAAATAAATTCCAATGCTGCAGCAGTTCAAGGCTTGTGGACTTTGTGAAATGGGGTGGCATCCTTGATAATTAAGTCTTTAATAAATGGTTATTCTAATAAATTTTCCAGTCACCTCTTGAGTCCACATAAACTATTAGTATCTGTACGATCTTCTGGCAATGAGCTTTACAGCTTAAATACATGTTACCTGAAGAACCTTATTATCCATGCCAATAAATATTTGGTTTACCGAGTACTAGCTAAATAGACAGTTTTTTTGCCATGCTTGATAGAATTCAATTCCCAGAATATGCCCTGGGGAGCAAAGAACTAGGGTATTCCACAGAGAAGGGAAGGAAAGAAGTGTCTGTCCTCACCACTTGTGGGACAGAGATATAAGTAAAGGATGAGCGGAAAATGTTATAACTTAGGCATTTAGGACCTTCACAGCATATTCCTTCACTTGTCTCAGTGAATGGTTGTGCAGCCATTCTCAGGCTGGGGAGCTTTCTATAGGGATGCAGACACTTGATTCAGCATCTCCAGATGCTGCTGCCTTTATGTACATTCGTCTATGCATCCTAAGTTGAGTCCTTTACCAGACAATCCTTTTTAAATAACCCGTGGCTTAACTAGTTTTCTCATTGTTTTTATATACATAAAAAGAGACCATACTGATGTTGTTATCCTGATCTTGCACAAGAGGTCCCTCAGACTCCTATAAAATTGAAGGAAATTAGGCTCATGAATGGAAATAACTGTTTTAGAGGTTACATAAATATTGATAAAATATTGATAAAACTGACAAATGCTTTTTTCTAAATTAAAAGTATTAGGGTGGAAATTTGTTTATTTTAAAAAAAAACAAACTCACAACCAAAAAACCCCAAGTTTATTCATTCAACAATGAATGTGACATTCTGCGTTTGTACTATAGTCATATAAAGGATATATTGTCTGGCTTTCTGTCATGAGGGACAGGGCAAGTTTGCCTATGACAAATAGTAAGTCAATCCCCATTGTTAAACAGCCCTTGTACATTTGCAAGGCTGTCTAAGTAGTTGCCAATACTTATAACTCTCTGTCCTGCAGGTTGTGTGTCCTTCTAACTTCTGTTTTGTGAGGTCTTAACTTTTAGTTGCTCAAAGTGATAGCTGCTCTGATCCTATAAAGACATTATCCTTTTCCCTTCTTCCCTAAATGTGAAAACATGAATTCCTCAGCTGAGCTTGGTGAGTCCTATTGTGCTCCATTCTTCAGTGCTTATATTCTTACCTGTCTTGCCAGTTTCCCTGTGTTAGGTTGTTTCTTCACTCCTATGCATATGTTCACTCATACACTTAAGATATACACAAAGAGGTGTGTGATGGAGATGAAAAAACAAGTAGTTTGAAGGAAAGGTGCATTCCTTAAAATGAGATTTTGTGTAACAACTAGATGTTACTTGTCTTTTTTTTTTCCCTTCTGTAACTTCAGAGCGCCCATGAATAGGTTGCTAACATTGCTTCCATTCTCTGTTGGAAGAAAAGAAGGAAGATTTAGTGGTCTCAACCAAAACTAAATGTTCAATACTTACCATGTCAAAGTTGAAAGTTACACAAGGCTTTCTTTGGCAGCCAACAACATTCAGTTTGATGGCCGAGGCAATAAGCCTGACCAAGGCCTGATAACAGCCAAGACAGGCATTAGTGTCTGTGAATCGGGAGTATCTCCACTTCTATGTCCAGTCTTGGGACTGACATTGGCTGTCAAAAATAATTGCCCAGTAATGAGGCTAGACTGCTAGGAGAATTGTACACAGCAATGAAGATGAAGAGAAAGCAGAGATTTAAGGGAAATCTTGGAGAGAAAACAGGAGCTTTAGCTGAACTGTTAAGTTAAACTTCATTGCAAGGTATTCAGGAGGGGATGACAGAAGAATAGACTTTTAAGTAGGAGGAAGATTTTTAAAAGCCTTTAGCAGTAGATGCCTATTTGTGTCTGCAAAAATGGAGAAATACAGTCATCTTGAAATAAAGAATAAAAATAATAGTGACTGTGAAATTGGGGAGTTCAAAAAATTGTTAGATGTCGCTATATGCCTTAGGCAATAATTCTGGAAGTTAAAATGTCTATGTTTTTGGGTTTGTGGTTTATTGGTTTGTTGTGTGTTGTTTTTTTTTTAAATTAACAACTGTTTTTAGAAAATAGTCCTACATGGTATGAACACATATTGCTGAATTTCCTCCAGTGTCTGATCTGTAGTCATTTGGGGTGGCATTTGACTTTTTTAATTAAAAAAGTGAAATTGAACCTTTTTTTCTCCCTTTGTGTTTAATATGAACATATGTAAGTTCAAATCTAAATCCTATCAGTATTTGTAGCCTGTGGAAAGAAATTATTTTATTGAATTTAATTTTTGTACCACTTCTTATATGTGTATAAGAAATGTTTAAGCACAATAAAGCGTAGGGTTGTTTTAAAAATGATATAATTCTATTTTACAAGTATGCAGCAGACTGTCTTGCTCTATAATCTATTAGATTGCAGATATTGGGCTCCCTTCCACCTTCCTGGCAGGATGTTTTGAGTAAAATGAATTGCAACTAGAAGTTCTGGAGATGAATCAAGTCAAATGTGATTTCCTTGCTGTTATGTTACTGATGGGGGGGAAAAGCAGCAGTGTTTATTATGTAATATATTTAGGGATATGGCAGACTGCTCTTTTCCTGAAAGGAAAAATGAGCAAAGAAGGAGTTCTTTGATTTGTAATCAAAAAATGTGAATTTGTAACTGTTCTAAAATAGTGAAAATTGTAAATTCAGTTAAAAGTCTAAACTTTGTGTAACATGCACTTGTGCATTAAACGAAGATGTATGTGGGGCTGAAGGCCTTATCTGTGAGTACTTTGGCCCACGGTGATCCATAACTCCTGCATGCTAAGAAACTTGAGCAAAGCTCTTAACCAAACCTATCTCTATTTAAGGATTTTAAGTCCCATGAGAAGTTAGGAAAATATTTCAGTTCAGTTGTAGCAAGCAGACGACCAGAACTAGCTAGTTGGTATAGGTTACTAGTTTTGTGATGGGTTGGGTACCAACACTTCTTGACTGCACTGAGAGAAGATGAGGAAGAAGAGAGTAATAAAAAAGTAGTAAAAGAAGACCCTGATGAGAAACTTTGAAATGGAAATGAGGTTGCTAAAATTGACTCCATGTTGATGGAGCTGGAAGTTTAATAAGCGTAATGATCACTTTTCTAAAAGTGAGTCAACAGAGAACCAGCCTCCAGTGATCTGTGACTGTGTAGATGAGGACTATCCAGGTCTCCTCCTGCAGCCTGCTGTTACTGCAGTGTATTGTTTGTTTTCTGTCTTCCACTGGTGCTTCCACTGGGAGGTGATTGCAGAAAATGTCTATGCTGATGGTTAAGACCCTTTTAAAACTTCCCTCCTGGATATTTTTGTGGGTAGTTTTTTCATGGCTATTATATCTAGGCTGTCCATTAGCTTAAGTGTTCATGGCTAAATTGCTTTATGTCCATTTAGTGGTCAACATAATTGCCAAACCATCACTTTGTGTAGGTGGAAAAAAAGAAGGACCTTTTTGGCTATCAGATGACACAATATTTGCATAAGTAGTTGTGTAGTTTCATTCTATATTGTTGAAATTGTGTTTCCCTATGGAGGCCAAGTGTGCAGTTCTCTATTCACATGCTACCTTACTGCCAGTGCCTCTGCAGCTGGACTAGCTCCCAGACATGTTGGGAGAGAGACTGGAAGAGGGGGCATAAGATACCTCTTGTCTTTCCTTTCACCCTTGCTGTGGTCACAGTCCTCTACCCCCTCTGTGGGAGCTGTGGGATCTTTGGCATGCCTGCCTCATGGATAAGACTATGAAGGTGAAAACAGGGCCATGCTTTGGTAACCCTGCCTTTGCTTTGTGGTGAGTCGCTACAAGCTACCTTCTTTCATAGTTCTAGCAAGAAATATGTGATCAAACACAGTACTAATTAACCTCGCTTGTTACAGGTAAGTGTTGAAAGGAACAAAGTTACTATGCTGGCGGTCGTCAGGTAAGCAAAACAATGATGGCTCTAAGGGCACAAAAACCTGTCCTCTTCTAGATTCAAAAGTGCAGACTGAAGAGGTTGCTGATCGAATGTAGTCATTGCTGCCACCATCCCCAGTCATGTATGCCATGCACTGGTGACGTACACTGTGCACTGATCCATAGCAGAGCAGGTTATGTGAGCACTCCTTTAGTGCAAAATCAGCCCAGTGGGGTTAAACTCTTCTCCATCATTGGCTGACTAACCTCGCTTATTTTGCTTGTGAATTAAGGAATCCTCTAAAACCCTGTGGCATCACTTGGCCACAACAACTCCTAGATCTAGTAAAGACTATCTGTTCCTTCAAAAGTACACAGGCTCAGTCTTGCAAAGTGCTGAGCAGCCTCAGTACCTGGTGAATGTGTGCACATGTGGTGATGCTGGCCTCCTGCTGCTGGCAGAGCATGCTGAGGGGGCAAGGAGCTGAAGCATGTTGGAAGGATTGACAGTGTGGGTGGGAGGGAACATTGATCTGAATAGGTTGATTACAGTATCTTAACAGACTCTATTAGTAAAAATTGTAGTGAGATAAAGTAAAACTGTACTACTTCCTTGGTGCCATGAAAGGGATTTTACTGTCTAAAATAATAAGCTCTCTTCCTGTTCAGATAGGTCCAGTGGTACTTGTGGATCAAACATGAAATAATGGGTCAGCCTTCCCATTAAATTTAGTGTCCTCAGGACAGTGAAATGGTGTCTGTACCTAGTCAGCACTCAGATGGAGAGAACAAGGAGGACGTAACCTGGTTGTAGTCCAATGCTTTTCAGTAACTGCAGCAAGAATAGTTGAAAGGGTGAATCTTAAAGGTGTATGTATCTCCTGTTTGCCATCCCTCCCAGTGGTATTGCCTCACACAGCTGCTGCCCCACAGGATAAAGTGCTGTACTCAGCGATTGGCTGACTTCCAAGGTCCTGTAGCATTTTTCATGCTTGTATTTCACAAGAAGGTTATTTTCATATTTGTATGGTTCCCCAGCCTTTTCTGACATGCAAAACCATAATTCTCCGAGAATTCCAGAAATGAGTTTATTGGCAAAGAAGAGATAGTTAGTTAATGCTGGTCTGGGAATGTTAAGAGCCATGGAAGAAAATTAAATGACTGATGCAAGCTTGTACCTCATTTCTGCTGTGAAGGGCATTGGATGAGCCATTTTTGGATTCTTAGGTAAAATAATCTATTTCATTATACCACAGCAAATTCTTCACTGTTTAGTCATGTTATTACTTCAGTGGATAACTCTGTTACAGGACTTCTTATTGAGAAAGATAAGAGACATTAATTTTTTTTTTTGTGTACAGCTAAAGGCTTCTTTGCAGATTATGGGAACTGAGCCTGTGATCTCAGTGAGCCCATGCAAAGGTCACCAGTGTTGGAACTAGTTAGCATGCTTGTCAGACTAACAGGCTGCTGGTTGACAGGGTTGTGAAAACTGCACTATTAGTTATACTATGGTTATGCAATTCTTTCTGGGTGGAAATAAAACACAGTAAGGGGTGATGATCAGTACCACACAGTATTGCAGCTATTATATGTATAGCACTGTAAAGGAAAGCAAAGAAATAATCATTTGTCAAGGAGAGGGACCTTCCTTTAAAATGTTTATTTTACTGCACATTGTTGCAATGAATTATTTCTGTCATTTGTTTTCTTGCTTTTGCTCTCTTTTTTAAAGTTTATGGCCAAGCAACTTTTTAGTACACTTTGCTACAAGGTCAGGCAGTCCTCACGGAGAAGTAATGCAATGGAAACTTACTTGTGTGGAGAAGTTTCTGACCATGACATTAGTCAGACATTTTATTCATTGTTTCTGGAAGGTACTTTATTCAAAGAACTGCATGAATAAAAAATATTTTATTCATCTCCTTACTGAGCACACTGATGCTCCTTCAATTGAATTGGTTGGCAAATGTTTGGGGAGACAAGAACCTTCAATAGATACAAAATTGAGCCCTGTATTTCTTTGGTTCTGTAGCTATCAGTTTAAATACCATGCACCATTGGTCATTTCCTTGCCCTGTTACTGCAGGGGGGAGGGGGGGTGAAAGAAGGCCCAAGAATATATCCAAATACTCATGGCAGTCTAGGAAAAAGAAAGCTTTATGATCATTTGGAAAATGAGTGAGTTCTGCTGCAGTAGCCCTGGGCATTTCCGTGGGTCACCAGCTGCAGTAGTAGATGACAGCTGAAAATTGCATTTAGTATTGCCCAAATCGTGCTGCTCCTTGGTTCAAAAAACCAAACAGTAGCGTAGGCCAGAGAATAGTGACTACCATTTCTTATGGGGCCAAATCTTTCAAATGCAATTAGTTTGCTTTTATATCTCCAGCATAAATTTAGAACACAAACTTTAATAGAAATTAAGAACTCTTTTAAAATATACTGCAATGGGTAATAGCTTTTAATCTTTTGTGAAGTGGAAATAATTGACAGTTAACCATTGTTTATCAATTTGCAACATAACATAAATAAGAATACATGTTGCTTTTGACCATAAATTTATTTCTGTTTAATAAAGATTATACTTCTCTGGTAGTGATAAAATAAATTAAAAAAACCCAATGTTCAGTAACTGAACTGGGAATTTTAATAATGGTTACATTGAAATTATTTTTTTAATGAATAATAATATACTATTTAGTGCTGAAGTGCTTGAAAGCTGTCTAAAAGGACACTTCAGTTGAAATATTCAGTTAGAAGCAAGCTAACAGGGTTTCAGGATTTTTGCTAAACACTCAAGTAAAACCATGAAAGCGAGACATTATCTGGGGCATGAATCAAGCAGTAGTGAAAATTTCAAGTGAAACCCTTAGTGGCAGTAAGCAAGAACAGTGCTGATTTATGCCAACCAAGGACCTGGCCTGCCAAGGGTCGTGGCTATGACAGTCCCCTGGCAGTCCCTGGAGTCAAGGGCTGCAGCAAGATGGATGAGAATATCAGCTAGCCCACTTAAAAGCAGAGCTTCTATAAATAATATCAGAGGGACTGGTTCAGATGGCAAGCCAACAAATTGCCAGCTCCATCTGGAATTCTCTTTGTAAGTAGGTACATAGCAAGGGAAGGAGCCTGGGTAAAATACTATTCTTGCAGTTTTGGGCATTAAAAATCAGGTTGGTAGTCTGCTCCTGTGACTCTTGCAGGAGACTTCCAACATGATTTTTTAAACCAAGAGTGAGCCTGGAAGGAGAGTAAGATAACTTTTAAATTTTATGCTTAAGCAGTGTGTCTGCTGCTATCCCATATCTTTTCGGGTTTGAAAGAGTGAATAAAGGGCAAAAGACCAAGTAAGCATACATAAACATGTCTTGGGTGAACAGAGGAGAGTAACTTCACTGATTGTCCTGTATGTAGATGTTCCACTTAAGAAGAGGAAGTGTATTAGTTTTCTTACAGTTTTAGAAGTATGCAGGTTAAACATTATCGCTCATTAGTGGAAATTATGTTTTGAATTCATCTCATATACACCTAGACATGAGATATTCTGTCTTTAAACTGTTAAGATGATTTAAAGATCATCTTAGTAACACCATTGCCACAGCAAAAGGAAGACTGGGTTCTCAGAGGAGCTCTGCTTGCTTTATCCTAGTATAGTACTGAATAAAGCAAAGGCTACAACATTATGCTTGTATTGATTTCAAAGGGTAAGTTACAGGCCATTGCTATCAGGTAAGATTAACAGTTGCCCTATATTCCCAGTGCACAACATCCAGATACCTTGTTCTGTATAATGGAAATCCCCTTAGTACTGCTTCTCATATTCATTATTATATATTCCTTTCTCAGGTTACTGAGTTTTATGTCTACTCTGGCATGGTGCCTCTCAACTCGCTGTACAAATTGTGCCACTAGCCAAATAACAGAAGGCACAGCGTGGCTTTCTGAAGTGCTGTGAGACCTGGCCTGAAATGTAGAAAGCAGCATAAACTCTAAATATTTGGAGTCAGGAATTTTACGTTTGCATTTTGTTACATCTGCAGATTAAATCAGTGCCTCAGCAGTAGGAGTTCATTCTGGTAGAAGAGAAAGTGAAAATGGTGGTGTTCCCACAGCTTTACTGGAGTCATGAGCCAAATCCTGTCCTCGAGCACACGTGTTATTCTAGCTGTTACTCTCTGAAACTGTTTTTGGTGCATATTTCTGTTTTTATTTGTGCTGGGCTGCTTTAGAGGTAGAAGTCAAAACCTCCACCAGTAGAAATCCACAGAAGTAACTGCTCCATGAATGTGGCATTTGGCTCCATGTACTTCTCAGCTTTAGCTACCTACAGATACACCCGAGCTCTGCAGGCCACTCTGCATGTCTTGGACTCCTGTGTACTGCATGAAAGGGTGTCCAGGGGTCCACCTGGGCACTGGGACGGTGTTGCTCCTGCTTGATCCTGGCATAGTTGTGGTGCTGGCAAAATAGTGCCTTATGCAGCAACTCCTGGGCACTGGTTAGGAGTTAGCACCAGCCCAAGTCCTGTCCCAGCCAGCAGTTTGGATGCAGCCATGCCATTTCAGAGGCTTGCAGAGCTGGATAGGATGGACCTGAGCTGCTCTATGCTGATTGGCCTCATAGCCAAAGAACAAGTACTGGCATTGTGAAGCTCCCGTGTGTAAACACAGTCAGCTACCTCTGAATGGAACACTAGGTTTCAGAGATGTTTTTCATGTTATTGTGAGGACAGGTGTTTTGTCTCATGTCAACATAGAACCTAAGTTGAAATTTCCTTCTCTACTTGAAAGTGATGTGTGAGCAAATCCATATTACAGCCAAGTAAGAAGCGTGATATGCTAAACATGAAATACTGTTCTCTGTTGCTATATATGAACAGCTACCCAAATTTAAATACTCATTTGCTTCTACCTATTGTATTGCTGTATGACAAGTCCTACTGTAATCTAATGCCTGTGAGCTTCGAGGGGAGCCACTCACAATGCAGAAATTGTTAACATATGGAAAAAAAAAATCTGTTACAGAACTAGAGTAGTCACACTTGGCAGTGGGAAAGTGCTATACAACCAAAATATGGTAGTTATCTACTTCTTCCTAATCTGATGTTTTAAATGGGCTTTTTTCTTTCCCTTATGCAGTCTTATCTATGATGATTAATGCTAGCTAATTTACTGCTTTGTTTTCTAATGGACAGTGGTATTCCTGGAAGAAGGCCAGGCATGTTTTATTCCAGAAACCATTAAAATATTATTTTTTTTAAATTATAAAATTGGTCTGCACAGCCTCACTTAAAGATACCATATAATTAAGAAAGAAAAATAAGTAATTTTTTTTTGCCATTAAGTCTCTAGAAACCAAAGTCTAGACAAATAATCAGACTCTCAAATTTGACATTTCTATACTGACCTAGAATGATCAGGAGGCTGTACTGTACTGTATCCTCTCTGAAAAAGGAGGAAAACAGTTTTCATCTATGGAAAAGGTTCACCTCTAAGAAGGGGGGGGGGAAACTCCAAAACCAAAACAAACCCTGTCTCTTTCTCCTCCAGCAAGATAATGTGCCACGAGACCTACAACCTTCTTTCAGAAATGTCATATGTGCAGTGCTAGCTAAATCAGTGTAACTTTTGTCCTAGAAGCTCAAGAGGCACAATCATGGAGTAGAGGAGGAGGCAGTTCAGAGGAAGGATTATGTTTTCAAAAGAAGATAATGCTCCAAACACAATGTAGGAGCCCAGGCTGTACTTCCAGAAAATGCCTAGGGAGCTGTGGAGCTACATCTTGGGGACATCCCATGTGTCCTGTGAGTAGGAACCTTGCTAGTTTTGGGGAAAAAAGCTTCAAAGCCAGAAGGCAGGAGGAGGAATTGTTTAACATGATTAAGCAACTGTCAAGATAGCATGGGATTACTTCTATTGCATCATGCAAAATAAGAACAAGAGAGAACATTTTGTATATATTTCAGGGTAAGCTTCCTGTCAGTGACAGATTCTGGACGGCAGAGTCTCTACATTTTGCAATGTTGTGACCAAGATTTTCAGTTTAGTGCAGACAAACAAAGAAAACAGGGCTAACAAAGGTCCTTGGTCAAGTGAGGGGTTGTCCTTTAGATGACACTGGTCTGTTATTGTTCGTGAAACTATTATAGACAAAGTGGAGAAGAAGGTAACTTGAAAAGTATTGTAGTAAGGCATACTGGCAACTTGTTCAGCAGCTGATTATTGCTGGTTTAGTAATGTTTCATAGCTAATAGTTTTTGCTAAAAAGTTTTATTCCTAAAATTTGAGTGATTCTGTTTACATAAGCTTGAACTATAGAATTGACAGAAGGGACTGAGATTTAGAGGAATTTGGGGTATGAGAGAAGGGTGGTATATGCTATGGAAGTTAGCATGGATAAAAAGGGCTAGGAAATTAGCCTCCCTTAACAAAAGGAAAGTGGAATGGAAGCCTCAAACCTTGTTGAAAATACAGATGCCTTCCATTGATAAACATTTGACTACAGACTAAGTCCTTGGGCCTTAAATGCTAAAAATGCACTCTACCAGTGATAGATTTGACACTGCCGAACTTTTACAGTAGTTGGTGCTTTTAGACTTGTAATTCATGTGTTAGCATACACAGCTGAACTTTTGTCAGGCTCCTGACTCTGCCTGTAACTCTCATAAACCCTAGGAATTGCTATCCTAATTGGTGTCTAGAGAAAACTTACTCCTTATTAGATACCTGTGGTGGATTCCAGTTCCCAAAAATCTCAAAATTCACCATTAACTCCATCTTTTCTGTTGATTACTTAAATCTCTTTGAATATTTGCCATCTCTCTGACCACTTGCTGAGTTTCCTGTGGATTAAAATCCTCAGGCACAGATAAGTCTCGATAACATCCTGTCCCTCAGGCGTGTCAACTGCACCACACAGCTTGGTGTCATCTGCAGACTTGCTGAGGGTGCACGAGTGGGACCTGGACAAGCTTGAGAAGTCATCCCCTGTGAACCTCATGAGGTTCAACAAGGCCAAGTGCAAGGTTCTGGGTTGGGGCAATCCTTGGTATCAATACAGGCTAGGCAGTTAAGGGATTGGGAGCAGCTCTGTGGAGAAGGATATGGGCATAGTGGTGAATGAAAAGCTGGATGTGAGCTGGCAATGTGTGCTAGCAGCCCAGGAAACCAACCAAATCCTGGGCTACATCAAAAGAGGTGTGACGAGCATGTCAAGGGAGGTGATTCTACCCCTGTACTTGCCTCTGGTGAGATCTCGCCTGGAGTACTGCATCTAGCTCTGGAGTCCTCACTCAGTACAGGACAGACATGGACCTGTTGGAGCGGGTCCAGAGGAGGGCCACAAAGATGATCAGACAAGTAGAACACCTCCTGTGAAGACAGGCTGAGAGAGTTTGGGTTGTTCAGTCTGGAGAAGACTCTGGGGAGACCTTATCGCAGCCTTTCAGTACTTAAAGGGGGCCTATAAGAAAGATGGGGACAAACTTGTTAGCAGGGCCTGTAGTAATAGGACAAAGGATGATGGTTTTAATCTAAAAGAGGGTATATTTAGACTAGATAGAAGGAAGAAGTTTTATACGGTAAGAGTGGTGAAATACTGGAACAGGTTGCCCAGATAGGATATAGAAGCCCCTCCCTGGAAACATTCAAGGTCAGGTTGGATGGACTAGGTGACCTTCAAAGGTGTCTTCCAACTGAAACCATTCAATTAATTTGCTCTTGCTAGAGAACTTGTATCCTTGTGCTAAGAGGAAAAATGTCTTATGTCATGGTCTATTATTGTTAGTCATTCTGTTTCACATCATAGCAATAATTTTTAAATGGCGTTTTATTCCATTTTCCACTTGAGCACAAAGCACGAGGACTGAACAAAAACATATTAAGTATCAAGCTTTTTTTCTGCAGCACTTGCTGTGGCTGAGGAGAGTCAGCAAATGAGTGACATTTTTCACTGTCTTAAAAATCCATTCCCATCCAGTGTAGCCTAATGCAATCGGAAAGATTTTCCTTTCTTCCTCTCTTCTCTCATCTCCTCTTTTACTTTTTGCATGCACCTGTGACTAAGGTGATTTCTAGTGACTGAACACCCTCCTAGAGTCTGGGTTTATGTTTATCTTGTTAAAATGAAAATTCATGCAGCGTTAGCATGTTTTGAAACACTGTTGATCCTCTAATTTAATGAAATAAATGTTACTTTCTGTTGATCCCACCTCTGTGCTCTATTCACACGTTGTGTGTGTTCTCACTTATAATTAACTGAAACATTTGGAAGGAGGGTCAGGTGTAATAAGAACAGAGGGCTTGGTATAATGTGGGCCAAATTATGGAGGCATTGCCTATAATGCCTAGTTCCATTTCAAATGAAGCACATAATTTTGCTTTGAAAGATGAATTTCATTCCCTTGGTCCCTTTTTTAGCCATAAGCCCTATAGAAGGTGTAAAATAAGAGATTACAGGATTAGACTTTGGATAAAAACACATTATGTGCTAAAATATGTCCAAGTGTAAAGTTCCTACATAAGCAGCAGAATAGCTGGATTGACATGGTGCTGCACCCAGGCTGATACTGTTTGCTTTTAAGGGGAACTGTTGCCCATCTTCTTCCTTCTCCTCATCTTTAATGAACTTTTATTGGCCCTTCTAGCCAAGCACTAAGTGGAAGAACTTTTCTATGTGGAAATGAATGGAATTGGAAAGGAATATAGAATTAATATGGACTTACAGAAAGAACCATGGAATCAAACACATTGCTGTTTAGCTGAAATGAAGAAAAAAACAACCTGATTTTGATTTCACAATTAGTTCTTAATGTAGTGTAGAGAAATGCAAAAACTGGTTTTGGCATGAATATCTAACCTTTATTCCTTTACTCTGAGTTGGAGAAAGACTGAGAAAAATATTACTTTAAAATGGGGTTGCAGAAACAAAGATAAAACTCCAAATTAAAACTATTTAGCCTGATAGAAATAAAGAACTGGAAGACCAGCTGGCATAGATAAGCAGTTCTCCGTTGATGTTAATGGAACAGAATTAAAATTATTAGGATGCTGAAGAAGAAGGAATGAAATTGTGAATAGTGTGTGGGTAGACATAATGAAATCTGCAAATGGAAAAAGTGAAAACTGTACAGAGTGCAAGTTGCTAAAAGTCATGGAGATGAGTTCATTTTTTGGCATAGCAGATGTATTTTTCTGGATTGACTTCACTGAAGTGCTGCTAGAATAGGCTTTGACTCACTGAGTCTGAGGAAGTAGAGATATGGAGGAAAAGAAAGAGGAAGTTACTCTTTTGGTGCAGTGCCGTGTAAGAGCTGTAGGGCATTAGTCTCATGGAAGTGTTGCTATTAGGTATGGAAGTGTTGGTTATGCTCTTAAGGAGTTGGGTGTTGTTCAGTAAAGAAAATGCTGCTACAAGTCTTTGATACGTAGCATAGGAAGGATGTGAAAGTAATGCCTGTCAGTTTAAACAAATAATCAGGTCTCCATTATTTTTGATTTCTAATGGTGAAGCAGACTCAAGAGTAATGTTATTTTTGATTACCAGATGCTTGTTCATCAGCCTGATATATGCACCATTCATAAAGGAAATAGGATAGAAAAAAGTGTCATTCTCTGGTATTCTTATTCTTTCATTTTTTCTTGTCCTAGATTATGAAGTCTGCTGATTTTTTTGGGAAGGATTGATTGCATTAAATCTAGTTTTATGACACGGTGATGTTTCAGTATTTTTCATCCACAGATTTCCACAAGTGATCTCTCTCTAAGCTATGCTCTACCAGCAATTTTTAGATTCCTTTGAATTAGTTAAGTGAACTGTATTCATATGTTCAGGATTCTTAACTCTTAAACTGCAGCTACTGTGATTTTTTACGGCTGAGGTGACCAAAGACCCCATGACACGGAGCAATTTATTATAACCAAACACATTTGTTTGCATTTGTTTCTTATCTTACCTGAATATTCTTCTCTGGACATCAAAATACAGTGTTCTTCCAAGCAAGTATACTTGGGCTTTTAGAGAGAGATTGAGGTTGAGGAAGATCTTGAGCAGTAGTTGTATGAGTTAAAAGCCAGAGCATTTAAAGGGATATCTAGACTTTTATGAACTTTCCAAATGTCAAAAATAAATTTGATGTTTACGAAGCCTTAATAAACCTGTATGTGGTAGAGCAGTGAACATTTTGACGTATCACAAAATAAGAGTGAAAACTTACGTCCAATTCTGGCTTAAAAAACCCCACATTTAAAAGTGGAGGTTAAGTGAAACAAAAGGGAGGTAAGAAAAAATAATGCTAAATATGTTGCTTAGGGCAAAATCTGTATGTTGCGGTCCGAGTTTGACCCAGGCTGGAAAACTTGAGTTGGGTCACGGATCACCCCTTCTCTCCTCCTCGATTAGAGGAGGAATAGCCCCCAATAGGCTGGTTTTAATTTCCCAGTGGGTCCGTCCCTAGGTTGGGACCAGCTGGCTACACCGGGTATTTCTATAGAACGCATACCCTGCCCAGATGTGCGTCCGCACCGGCACAAACACAGAGATTATGTGCTTAAAATATCACTTTACTGTAACAGCTTTGGAGCAGAGGGAGTGTGGGGGAGGGAGAGGATGTGTGCAAATGTAGTTACAGGAGACAAACTTGGGGTGTGTAACTCGTGATACGTAAAGAGAAAGAAAGGAACACTATTACAGTTGGGGGTAGCGTGCGCGACGAGTTTCCCTTACAGGGTAGACGAGGTACATGTGTGTATGTGGCCGATTACTTCTGCCCGGGGAAAAGAACGCAAAGGAGAGATTTCTCAGTTAGTGGGTCTCTCTTACAGGCTCAGAAGCACTGACAGGTTTGGCGGCGTCTGTGGCTTTAAGAGCGGGCTTTCGGCGAGCGTGGCTTCGGCAGCGGCGAGCGGCTACACGCTGGAGCTCCGGCACCGGCGGCTGCGGCCCGTGGCGGCTGCCTCGGCTTGGGCAGCGGCGGCTGCGACGTGGGCTGGAGCTGGGCTGTGGCAAACGGCTACAGCCGGCTGGAGCTGCACCGGCTGTCCTGGGAGCACTGATGACGGAGGGTTTTGGGGAGCGAAGAGTGATTCCAGCTCTTTTAGCTTTTGTTAGTGTGCTCTAGCTCTCTTCTCCATTTCTTCAGCTCCTTTCATGCAGCTCCTCGGCGAGCAGACCCCACGAGAAGAGGCAGGAGTGTAAGCAAGCAGGAAGCAGGGAATAGCAGCAGTCCCGGAGTGCAGGGAGGCAGGAGTAAAAGAATGCGGGAGTTATAGCAGGAGTCCCACCCAGCCACCGAAGGCTCTGTGTTATCTGTTTTCTTCTTCTCTCTCCTTTCTGTCAGCAGCAGAGAACAATGGGCGCCAACGACCGATAACGACCTATAATGGTCGTCCTATTTCCATGCTCATGCAGGCTGGTCTGGCCTTTTGTCTGCTCAGTCCTCCGCTCCTTACCTGTGGCCCCTGTAACAATTTTGCCATGCTCCAGCCAAAGGCTGGGTCCTGGCTGCACACATGGCAAGGGGGGCAGGGGTCTCTGCCCTTCATTGTATAAATACCAGCCGCGCACACACCCCACACATCCCCCCCCCCTCCCCGCCGGCTTGTCACCGCTTCAGTTTGTTTTGTTTTGTTTTTCTTCTTTTTTCGACTTTTATGTCTCTCTAATGCAATCAATTTGTGTGAGAGACATACCTTTTGTGGAGGCCAGTCCTCCACACTATAATAGATAAGGGAGATTAAGATAGGAAATGCCATGATGAGTACTTCCACGATTTTTAATTTTTTACATTATATTCCAGTTGACTTAAGGGTGTTATGTTAGTTTTCCCAAAGCTATTAACAAATTTGGACAGATTCTGTAGACTTTATCCATGAAATAAAAGCAGCAATATTACTCTCATGTTCAAAAATGCATAAATTCATGGTTTGCCCAAGAATCTGATGGCAAGATCCTGGGGAAGGGGATTTGACCCATCTAATTTGACAAACCTATGATACATCATAGGATATTCATTAATAAATTCCATAGAAATATAGTCTAATAAAAGTTTACTAAAATAATGAATTTGCTATAATAAGAGGGTTGCTTTTTTAAACCAAGGTGCTTTGTGAAACTATCAGTCAACTATGCCAAGCATCCTGTAGGTTGTGATAACACCAAGCCTTCTAAGACCTGTGGCGCCTACAGATAACGCTCATGTTGATTCTGACCCACCTGGGCAATCTACCAGCGGGAGACTGGAGACAGGACCAGGATGGGAGACTGGACAAAGATGACAAAAGACTAGAATCAACAAAGGACCCCCCCCCCCAGAGACCCTCGAGCATGCATAATTACGAAGATAGCCAATTCCAGGAAATGAAATTACTATGTAAAAGAATTCTGGGAACTCATTGGCATAAAAGATGAATATGCATGTTTTTGGTGTATATCAGTTGGGGTGTTTTGCTAACTCGTTGGAGCACTTATGGTGGAGAATCCCCAGTGCTGCCCAGCGCTGCAATAAAGAATGCCTGCCTAATAACAGCTTGTTTGTTGTTATTGGGTCTTCATCTCGGAATCCTTACCCAGCCGCACCTAGCCTCCCACTTCGGTGAGGAGTGTTAGAAAGCAAGGGGGTTTGGAAGCTCCGAAATTTTTGTTTCACCTAGGATGTAGTTACACTACCAGTTCAAACCTCTGCAAGATGCTTCTACCACAAGAGGTGAGTCTAACTTCCTTCCATTAGATTTAGGGTCTAATTAAGTATAATTACACAGATGTTAAAAACACCTTGCAAATTACATTTTTCCACAAAAATTGCACCTTATTACAGAATATATTACAAATAGATCCCAGAAAGTATTATAGTATTTTAGGGATACTGTAGGACATCCTTCTGAATTGCAGGTATACTTACATCTTAAGCATTTTTTTGACAAGATTTCGTCTCCCTATTCAAGCAGTATGCAGCTGTTTCACAACTCATATTACTGCAATTGAAATAATTACATGAAAATACATGTTGATTAAACTTTGACTTTCTTCTCCATAATTTACAAATATATGAAGTTTTTTTCTGAGTTTGGGAGGAGCAATACTGCAAGATCTGCTTGCTAAGATTCACTCTTGACACTTATTTAACATCTCCTTTAGTCCAGAAAAGGTTCCTTGTTTTAGTCTACTTGACAATAGCATGAAGATGTCTCAGCCAAAATAGTGTTCCATTGGAAGCTGTATAGTAACAGATGAATACTAAATAAATTATATTGAAGTTCACAGAGAGTATAAGATGGATAGGAAACAGTATTGAGAAGTGAATGTATATGAAATGGCTTTCCGCATCACACTTGTGAGTAAAGGTTCGGTTTTTGTGGTTAACTGGTTCATAAGCAGGTACTTTTAGGATTTGGCATCACATTTGCACTTTGGCAATTAAAATCTGTGTCTGTCCTACTTTAGTTAGCTTCTGCACTCCTTGGGCCTACACCCCCCACAGCTTAGTGACCTAGCTGGGTTTGCTGCCTTCCAGACCATCCAGCTCTGTCTGTGGTTATTGGTGACTAAGGTTGATGGGGGAGCAACCTACACTGTCTCCCACAGTACAATACATTCTCAACGTTATTTCTGGAGGGTCATTGAAGATGAGGGGCTGCTGGTTCTGATCTGTTCCAGAATTCAGCTTTCCCTTGGGAAGCTAGAAAGCCTGGTGTTTCTTTCAGGCTCTGAAAGCAGTGGGAGGTTCCCCCTTGACTGCACCCTGGAGGGAGGATGAGCTCTCCTGCTCTCCCCACTAACCCTGCCAGCCCAGGCTTCCCTTGCTCACCATTGTCCTTGAGCTGCTAGCACCAGGCAGTGCAGTGAAGGGAGGTGAATAATTCTGTGTACATGTTTGCTATCACAATCCACTTGCATGTTCTGGTTCTCCCATTGTCAGCATGCACAGTAGATATTCCTTTGGTTATGTAAAAACTTTTTAAAGCCATCTTCTTTCGTTCAGCCATTATGTTGTCTTTGTTTCCTGTTACACTAGACTTCTTATTAATTCATTAACTTTAAGCATTAAACTACATAAAGGGAGTAAAAAAAATTCTGTCAGCATGTCTCTTTTAATAGGAAAATAAACCCAAGATACTTAACAGAGTTCCTGGTATGCCAGGAGGCTTGCATCCTTCAGTGTTCATGGAATGAAGAGCAGGTTTAGCAGAATGCATCTTGTTTCTCTACTTGTAGTTACAGTCAGAAATTTTAGATCACTGAGCTTCAAAGGGTTTTATCTGAACCAAAATAAACTTTTGCCACCTTTGCCAAACTTCCAGCTTGGATGTAGCTGCAGGTATTCCTGCTCTCATAAGTGAAACTGGCAAGAGCACCATTTTCCTGGAATAGTTGCACCACCCTTAATTTCCTCTTCCCTAGAAATTCCTATTTTCATTTGGTTTATTCTGTGGTGGGCCAAATAAAACAAAAGTATCTTTCCATCAAACTAGAAACCCATCTATTCAGCATGAAGGACAGACTGGTGTTGCCTGTATTGCCTTGTTAGACAGCCTTGTATTTACAGAACAACATACGTAAAACTAAAAAAGTTTGTTAGATTTCCAAGAAGAGAGCTAAACTACACATGCTGCTTAACGTCAGGTGGGAACATCCAGCAACACAAATATGATGTTATAATGAGATTATAATTTCATCCGTCCTCTCAGTGCCTTATTTGTGCCGGTTCCTTAAGTGACCACTCAAGAGTAATTGTGTAGAAGTCCTTCCTAATTAAAGAGGAAATGTTCAGACTTGTGAGTTTCCTGCCTTTGCTTATTGTGTTGATTAGATGTGGGCACATGCTCTTGTTTGTGTCCATTACTTCAAAACCATGATCTTGAATGTGCTGTCTCATTCACAGGCTGTTGCAAGGGTGTAAATTGTAGTCTGGTGTCTGGTTATAGCTTGTTCTTCAGTTTATTATGGGCTGTGGACTCTGTCTTTGCAGGGCAAGGGGGGGCGGGGGGGTGGTATTTCTCTAAAACTGTAGTTTTGTTCTATCTATATGGCCTACCAATTTACCTGAAAGCCCTCAGTAAAGAAAATCTTGAGCACATTGGTCTGATGCATAGGACATTGCAGTTCAGTATGTCGGTGTGGGAATCTCATCTGATTCCCATGGAAGTCATTGAGATTTGGTTCTGAATTAGATTCTATAGACACAATGGTCTAATGTAGCAAAAAACTAGGTGTTTCCACAGGCTGCAGTCAGGCACAGCAGCCTTGCAATAGCTTACATCTTCCTAGGCATTACGAATACAAAATAGGTCTTCACTCTTGGGTCTTTTCCTGATAACATAGAGGTAATGAACCATCTGTTGAAGGTTTCTTAGTCCATCAATAGTTAAGGTAGTTGTCGTCTTTCTTCCAGTCCCACTGTACTGTACACCAGCAAAGCTTTTGCCCATGTTCAGAGAGGGTAATAATCAATTATCTTATAGTGAGGGATTATTACGAGTTGGAGCCACTGAGAAGTCACCATAGAAAGGGAGTCTTGCAGTGAAAGCTTTGAGTGTTCACAATAGTGACTTGGCTTGCCCTCTTGGTGTTAGTGAGAGGCACAGTGTTAGTAGAAAAATGAAGTTTTCCAGCATTCAGAAGGAATTTCTTAACATTTAATTTTTGAAAGATTGCCTGAGTCCCTTGTGGGTTTTTGTTTCTAGATTTTATAAAAACAGTGTTCTAAAACAGATGAACCAAAGGGTAAACAGTCATGTCTGTTACCACAGCCCTCCCCAGGGCATGAATTGTAACCTTTGCTGCCAGAGTGCGGACTTCCCACCTAGTCTCAGTTAGCTATTCAAAATACCAAGAGTCTCCTTTGTATTTTGCCCCATGTTGGCATAATTTTGCTGTGATGAAGGGTCGTTGAAAGGAAGAACAAAACCCAGTGTATTGAGGCTGTGAGGTAAGGATTGCAGAAGGTTGTCTTGGAATGTAGCTGGTAAAAGTAAAATTTGCTTTTCTCAGTAAAAGGATCCACTGTTGGTTCTTCTCACCAAAAAATGCACTAGTAGTATAAACAAGAAAGGGATCTAAGTAACTGTCATGCCTCTTTCCAAATATGAGATAGTCACATGGACTCTAAAACAGGCTGTGACCTGGTGTACCAGGACCATGAAATGTGATTTCTTCCAATACAGTATTTCAAAATCCAGATCCCAGCCTTGTAAAGTATAAGAGGGTGTAGGCTTGGAGAGTAAACCTATTCCAGCAGGGAGATACAGCAGAGAATTTGAATCCAAACTTGAACTTGGTTGCAGGTATCTGGTTCATGTCCACAATTGCTAACAGCATGGTGTAGGATCACAAAGCCCCTTTTGAATAATTCTCTGCAATTGAGAGTTCACTTTTGTGAAAAATTGTGGTAATTTCAGGACAATAGGTATGCTTCAGTTTCAGGAATAAAAAGCACTGCTTAGCATGGATGCACTGAGATACATGCACAGTTTATGAAAATTATGGTAGAGAACTCTGGGATAAACAAAATGAAAGGTTTTTTTTGTTTTTGTTCTGAGCCACATAAAGGTGAAGGCAGTGGAAGTTTTTTATTCCCAGGTACAGAAATAAAGTAGTGACACAGTCCATACTGAGGCACAGCATACATGCAAATACAGTGCACGTGGTGTATCTGTTCTCTTTTCAGAACAGAGTTTACAAACAAAGCAATTCTGAATATTTAAACCTCCCTTTTAGATTTAAAACATATCTACAATGACTTTTTACTGATATTCTGGTAATTCCAGTAATGGAAGGAGGTCTACCTTTGTATTTGTATTTGTAAAGGAATTGTATATGTGTAAGAACCAGGCAAGCAGCAGTTGCAGCATGGAGAGAGGGCGAAAAGCAGGACATGCATGTCTGTTAAATATAGATGATCAATACCTGTTATTACATGACCTATTTCTTTTTGTCAACAGTCATGAATAGGAATGATACAATAGTATAACTGCCTTACCAATGAACTTGAGCATGGTACAGACACTCACACAACTGCTATTTAGGGAGTCTGAGAATACAAATGGAGCATGAGTGAATCACATAGCCCTCTGTGCCATGCCACCAAGGTGGCTGGACAGATAAATCCAAGGGCAATCTTCATACGGGGATGCGCATGCATTTGTCTCCACACATCAGTCTCATCCCATGTATGTCTTCCCAGTGGGAAAGCAGAGCTTACTTAGGAGCCACTGGAGACTCAACTCCAAACTGTTGTTGAGCCGTGAATGCCTCAAAATGTTAGAAACAAAAAAATCCTGAAATATTTTTCTGTAGCCATATAAACTGTACTTTTAAAAGGCTTATTTTAAATAGAATCATAGAGTAGTTTGGATTGGAAGGGATCTTTAAAGGTTGTGTAGTCTGCCCCCCAAGTAGTCTGACTTTCTTCGTGCTTGAGAAACTGCTTACACAGCTATCTACTCAACTTGACATTTTAAATGCATTAGTAGATATATGGATTTTATACAAATATCTGTAAATGAGAACTGTTTTGCAGAAAATATTTTTATGGGAAGAGCTCTGTCCTTTTTTAGACTAATACATAATGCACTACAAGTGGAATTACATTCTGAGTAAATATAATCGCTACTGTCTTGTGGTATCTGGAAGCCTCAGTGACAGATTAGTCATATTCTGCATATGAAGTTCTATAGGGTGTCAGAGCACTGTAATTCCCATTGATTTTATTCAGAGATATGGGGACAGATCATTAGAGCTCTGTGAGTAACAATTTCAGTGATTCTGAAGAATGAGAGTCTCCAACTGGAAACCACGGGGTTATTTTTTTTCTAGTTAATAAGTAGACTAGGACAACCAAAACATCTTGTCGAGCATCTTTAATAAAAGCAAAGGAAATTTGGACTCAATGGGCTGCATTCAAAGGAGCAGGTGGGATCAATTCATAAAAACTGGGAGGGAATGCTGCTCATGTCTGTCATCTGTCTTGGCTCTCCTGACAGATAAGAGCCTGAATTAAGTCCCTCCTCTAAGTAAGTTAAAAGGATAGACTTAAACCCAGGATTTACAGATGGCAAAGGAAGACGGTAACAGTGAGCCTCAGAATAGGGAGTATGGAGCTGTTAGAGGGGTTTTGGGAGTAGTTCCTGTGCCTTCCTTGGATTTGCATATTAACCTAAAATGTTTCTTCCTGGAAATGCTAAACCTTTTTACAGCTTTCTTTTTTTTTTCTTTTAGCCATAACCGTTCCCATAGCTGCCTTTTAAAATAATTTTGGGGTATTTTTCCAAAATGTGATCACCGGGTCTAGTCTAATGACTCTTCAGCTGGAGAGCCTGCTTCTTCTCCACAGTAACAACCTTGTGGAGACCCAGACCTGGAAGAGGTTGGCCCCTCCTGCTGTTCTAGAGCAGGACGTTAACAGCTAATATAGGAGCTGCCTCTGAAAATGAAGAGTTTTGTTTAACTCTCCCCCTCAAATCCCCGTATGATTTATGTTTTATCAGGGAAATCACTCCTCGGTTGTGCAGTCCACTAGGAAAACTAATGAAAGTCTTTTATAACTACGATCTATATGTGCTGCAAACTTGAATAAATTTACGTATGTGAAAAAGAACAAATTTAGATAATTGCACAGTACAAAGCTTTGTGCTCAGAGCATACAATAGTGTCTCTTTCACCAGATGTGTGTGACTAGGCAGCCTCTTATTACTGGTTGCAGAATGCTAACTCGAGAAAAGGACATTAAAAGTATGGCTTTTAAATATAGATGGAGGGAAAGTTATTTACCTAGAGCAAGAAATTGCAAAGTGGTCAGTGAAAATTAAATGATAAAATCTGCTTTTCCTGGATTGCATTCTTCATAAATGAAGGATGGTGTAGTACGCCTTATAGTTTATTAGAAAAATTATTTATGAAAAAAGTACAATACATGTAATGATTTGTGAGAATCTTCACTATGTAAACTTTTATTTTGTTGTATATGTTTATTCATGTGAACTCTTAACAAAGCAGAGAAGTGCCAGCTTCTTGCTTTTATCAGCAGATACCTAAGAATAGACTGCTGAAACTTGCATTCCTTCAATGTCAGAGCTTTAAGTTAGAAGACAGAAGAGAGACAGGGAGGGAGCAGTTGGTTTTTCCAAGTGTCACACTCTGTTTAGAAAAAAAATTCTAACCTGTGCTTTGAGTATTTTAGTAATTTTTCCCATGAGAAACTGTTGAATTGCAAGCAATTAATAAATAGGTAGAAGACTTTCAGATTTATTAAGCAAAATTGCAAAGCAGGGGCAGCTAAATTTAAGAATGCTGCTAAAATATAAATTAATCATGTGCCATGTTCTTCAGCTTTTTCCCAATGGTTGGAGGTTGTTGGCTGGAAGAAATGAAATTTGCACAATTACTCATCTGAGCTGAGTGGGTGCTCATAGTGTTAGCCAGTGGCTTACTGGGCTGTTACAATAAAGAAGAGCAGTGAAATATTTTTTATCTGATTTACAGCATGCACCTTCATAAAACGCTTTTGATTCAGAGCTTGAGGAGGGGGAAATCACTTTTTGCAATCAGGAAGAAGCGGTTAGTAACTTAAAATCCAGCTCACTCCTGATGCAATTGCAGCTACAGTCTTTCCGTGGCAATGAATTCCTTCTCTTGTCTGTTGTGGCGCATAGGTGAAAAACATGCAGCAGAGCCAGATGATGCAGAGCTGGTGAGCCTCAGCAAAAGGCTGGTGGAGAACGCGGTGCTGAAGGCTGTGCAGCAATATTTAGAAGAAACACAAAACAAAACCAGACAGACTGATGAAAGCTCCATGAAAACCGAAGAAGCAGCAAGCGGCAGTAAGAATGAGAGCGACAGTGATAACCACAAGTGAGCACTGTGCAAGAAGCCTGGGAGCAAATATCTTACCAGGAATAACCACAAAAACACATCCCAGCTCCCTGCTGCAATTTACTAAGTGGTGCTGGATGACAGGCACTCTGCTTTGTGAGCCTCTTATCAAAAGTTTGTTCTGAATCGAAGGACACTGACTGTCTGCTGGTTTAATATGTGCTTGCACTGCTGAGAATCTGTTGAACGCTGGGAGGGATGGACGGTGGGTAAAAGACAAGAATTGTGAAGCAAGCAGCTCCAGTCTTCACTGTTTCTTGATACCAAGAGTCCTTTCCTTGCTTTTGAGGAGAAACTGAGCCATTTTCATTTGCCTTGCGGGTTGTTGCGAATGGCCATGGAAGAGGCCTTGCCAGAAGTGGAAGCGATGCCCTCGCCCGAGGGCTTGGCACTGCTGCAGGGCTGCTTGCTCCATGGGAGAGCACATGCTGTTTCCTAGTCAACAGCAATCAACCTCAAGCTAAAAATTGCCACTACAGATACTCATCGCAGATACTATTACACAGTATGTAATATGGCAGGAGTTTCTCTTCAATGCAACGCTGTACTGTTCCTTACTTTTGGTAGCATTTGTTGACGTAAATTATATTTTTTGACAAAGTACCTTTTTATAAAAAATATGGGCAAAAGGCTGAGCATTTAATACTGTCCAGACCAGATACAATCTCTTTATCTCCATACATTAATGCATCTAAATGACATTAGTTGTTATAAAATGTATTATATTCTTTTTCTCTAGGAAAGAGCCTTGAAGCAGACTTAGTAAAGGAAGCTTTGCACAGAGAAACGCAGGCCCTGTTATCCAGACTGAATCAGATAAAGGAACTGTTATCCAGTCCCGAGATCCGAACAAAAATTAGCAAAGAACTGTTTGAAGACAGGCACAAGTCTAACAGTAAATGGAAAAGTTGTATTGACTCTGCATCTCCGAATGCATGGTTGTGAATTGCCATGATGTAAAATCTCACCAGGGTGTTTAAAGACACACACAAAAAAAAAATCACTCAAGAAATTTTTTTTTTTTTTTTTTTTCTGAAAATATGAATGTGTGTGAATGGTTCATGAGGATTCATGATTAAATATTTGGACAGAAGGATTATATATCATCATGATGAAGTACAGCCGCTCCTCAGTACTGCTTTGAAACTGCTTGAATGTGCAGGTATATGTCATAACTCCAAAGTGGAAAAATACTGGTTTCAAATAAATTTGAGCAAATGCTGTGCCCTTCTTTTATCATAGTAAATAGTTTGGATTTGTCTCATAGATCCCTTCACTAGCAATGATGTACAAATATTTTTAAAATGGATGCTTTTAAATACTTTTAAATGGATATTTGAAAAAACCTCTTTTAATTATCTGCCCTTTGGATATGTACTGGCATTTTGGGTTAGCACTGTCTGTTTTTTATTTTTTTTAAACAGCACTTGAATACTTGTATAGATGCTGACAGGTTTCTGCTGATGTTTACACTAATGCAAGAATGTTTTAAATTTCAGAATGGAATTCAGGCTCCACTGATGCCAATGGCAGATTGTCATTGGCTTTAATGGAGTCAGGATGCTGCAATTAAGATTTCTCATTAAAATAATAATATTCCTTGAAACAATATTTGCCTTTTTACTTTTGTAGAACAGTGTTTTTGTCTTTTGTTTTTTGTTTCCTCCATCTCTACCTTCTGCTGCTTGAGGTGGGGTGTCAGTTTGCTCTCATTGTTCTCTCCACACACCTGCAGGATTCACTGAAGCTTTGGATGTGCAACAATGCAGGAGTAGGCCAAATATTTGCGTTTTTTATAAACACCGTTTAAAATTGCCTCTGATCATAAAAGCTATATAATGTATGTTGTGATTGGTATCAGAATTGTTCTGTTAGAACAGCTGTGTGCATATTCTTCATTGATCTCAAGCACTGGTCATTTATGTAATGTGTCAGAGCGCATTTTTTTCTCATTTGATGTGTAACAGTATATTCTGAAATGTGTCTCATAAATGCTGTGTTCACAATAAAGTATTTTTTCATTTGCACTCTACGTATTTTTTCACCCATCTCCAAATTGACTTAAATAAAATTAAGTACTTGCAGGTAGCAGGCTTGCCAGAAACAGTGCTTGGATAAATCACACCATGAAGTTGACCCCAGGTGTTGTGCCAGGATACTGATCTTGGGTGCTGAAATCATGTGAAGAAATCAATGCAGATAAGCTAGTCCCAAGTCATTATTGTTTTAAGTGGCAAAACTTTGAAGTACTAGTGCAACTTCCTAGAGTTCCATATCCATTCTTCAACATAAAAGAATAGTTTAATAGTCTTAAATTTGCTGTAGAATAATAATAAAAAAATCTGAATCTGCAGTCATCCTGGGTGATTAAAAAAAAGCCAGACTTTCACAAGTGAATCTGTACATCCCTGATCAGTGACTCCCTGAGCCCAGCTTGCTCCCTTATTCCATAGGCTGAGGAGAGAAGCTTTTCTTCTCCTTCCAAGGAGAGCAGTTTCTTTGTCATAGCAAACGTTACTGACTAGTAGCATTCAGAGGTAGCTATTCATATGGTGTCAAGCAATTTAAATCCAATCTGCAGTTAACAACCAGATAATCAGCTGTGAAAACAGGAGAACAGCTTATATTCTATCCACATCTCAGGTTGTCATCTCCCTTTCCTCCTTACAAGTTACTACCATGATTAAGTGTCTTTTTATGTCATTCAGCTTGTAACAGTCATTGTTCTCAAGTTTCAGGAAAACTTTAGATATTAATCACTGAATTTATGTCGAGATGCTTTGATAGGTGACCTGGATGTTAGAGCCTCTGCTCATTCAGTTCTTATGGATAGGATCAAGAATAGTACCTGTTAAAAAATAAAGTACAAGGGACTTAATGGCCTAAATGTAGGCAGCTAGTATCATTTGAGATGGCCTAGAGTGAGCCTGGCATGGGTCTGGCAAATATGACAAACCCTACAGGAGTCATGCATTCTTCTGAATCAGGAACTGCGGGCTAGAGGATACACCAGAACTTCTCAAAAGACACTGGTAAGTATGTTGAAGAAACTAAAACCCATCTTTGATTCTCAGATATTTTGACCCATGAGAGTCAACAGGGCTTTTGTTTATAAACCATTTGTGTGCTTTTAAAATGCCAACCATAGCCTTTATTTCTTGTTTTGACAAAACACCACTATTAATTTACTTAAAATTGGGTAAAAAAAATCCTGCATCTGGATTAGTTCTCTTCTGACAACCTTCTTCTTGCTTCCTCTATTTTTTTAATTATTTTTTTCCACTGATAGTGAAGTCTGGCTGCCAAATTAAAGCATGAATGTCTTGTATGAAACTGCAAGATGAGCACTGAAGAATGCAGGTACACAGAGACTGAACCTAGTATAGGTAGGGGTGAAGCTCTAAGCCACACACACCAGAACAAATTGGAAATTAAATAGTGCTTCTGTGTTGACTGAAGGTGATATAAATCTGAAAAAGACTGGAGCTTAAGGTCAGATTCAGACACTATATGCAGATATTGGGACCTACACTACATAATGCCACGTGACTACTAATGGTCCTACTGAAGCAGGTACTGAAGCCCTGTACTTAGTCCAGTTCTAGGCTCCCCAGTTCAAGGGAGACAGGGAACTACTAGAGAGAGTCCAGTGGAGGGCAACAAAGATGATTGGAAGATTGGAGCATCTCCCTTATGAGGAAAGGCTGAGAGGTCTGGGACTCTTTAGCCTGGAGAAGAGAAGGCTGAGGGGAGACCTTATTAACCCCTGTAAGTATCTAAAAGGTGGGTGCACGGGGGATGGAGCCAGACTTTTCAGTAGTTCCCAGTGACAGGACAAGGGGCAATGGGCACAAGCTGGAACATAGGAAGTTCCATTTAAATATGAGGAAAAACTTCTTTACTATGAGGGTGACAGAGCACTGGAACAGGCTGCCCAGGGAGGTTGTGGAGTCCCCTTCTCTGGAGACATTCAAGACCTGCCTGGATGCAGTCCTGTGTGATGTGCTCCAGGTGACCCTGCCTTAGCGGGGGAGTTGGACTAGATGATTTCTAGAGGTCCCTTCCAGCTCTGACAATTCTGTCATTCTGTGATTCTGGGTGATGCTTCAAGTGGTAAAATACTACCTCATGGAAAGGTTATACAATCTGGAAGTTAGCATTCAAAAGGCTTCATGTACTATATTTATAGAAGTTTCTGATTATAACTGTGCACGCTTTTGCTTGTGCTATTTTAGCCTAAAGGCCACGTGATTGTGTCATGGATCAAAGACTGTCAGCCATGCTTCATTCTGGTGACAAGAATTTTACTGTTTCTTTTTTATGTCAGTCTAGACATGACTCATATATTCTTGTTAGAATTCTGATTTTACAGAAGTCTTGAGAGATATCCTACACAGTTATGTAGTCAGCAAGTAGGGAAAAAAGATGAGCAAAGCCACTGTGCTCAGCAGAGCTTATTAATTTAAGTTTAGTAAAAACACACATTGACTTTTTAAATTCAGTATGGCTAAGAATATGCTTGTGAAATGAAGTGTAAACTGAAACTTTTTCAGTGCAGATGAAATCCTACCTGCAGAGCCAGCTGCAGCCCTGTGGAAGCGAGGAGGGAATCCAATTGCCTAAGGTGGAGCCTGGTAGCCAGATGCCTGAGGGTTGCTTCACTCTTCTTCTAGCCTGGGACTTAGTTTTGCACAATCTTTTTCAAAGCAGTCTTGGATCTGTGAATGCTCTCTCTCTTTCCAGCTGTTAATGGCATATTTCCTTGGCCTGAGAAAAGGAGGGACTGAATTGGTACTATAGCTTTCAGCTGTTTCCATCCCTTTGGAGGAGAGAGGAAGCTGTCACTGAAATCCCAAAGAGACTGGTATCTTTGCAGAGAAACTTCCGGTCTCACTCAAGCTGCCAGAGGTCAGAGGAGGGCCTGCATGACTGATGGCTGAAGTCTTCATCTAGAGGTGACTACTGGCTGATGGAGAGGCAGCGGAGGCAGCCCAAAATGACTGGGCAAAAGCAGTTCCTGGGGGATGCACTCTCCCAGAACCAAGATGGAGAGTGGGTCAGCTGCCTGATTAGTGGGCATTTGGATAAAGTAAGTGTTGCTTTAGCTTTATGAAAATTGCTCTAGGTCATAGTTGTGTAGTAATTTGTGGAAAACTTTTGGAATTGGATTTTTCCATAATTTTCACATAGTGATAAGGGGTAATCCCTGAAACTGATAAAGGTTCATTTGATTTAAAAGAGCTCATTAGTGCCATAATGTTCTACAGAAATGCTTTGCACTTACCGTTTCAGTTAAATAAAATCATTACATTGGCCTGGCTTCAGAGGCAAGGAGTCACACCATTCTTACAGGAAAGGAAACTGTTTGAATCCCGCAAATAGGAGCACATTAATGCCAACACGTGTTTTACTCTGCTGTTCCTTTGATCAATACAGTTTCTGTATAAGCCACTTCTTTGTGTGCACTCATCTTCTCATTTGTATTCTCCTCATGTTAAGTCTTTATAATGAGGACATTTGTACTGAATGAAAATCAGTCCCGAGAGATGCCTGGGCTGAGAAATAAAACACACTCATAGTGGAGCAATAATTAGAACAGTGCACAGGAATACAAAAAGTGATATGCCTGCTATTCTTGGCATAGCAAAGAGGGCATTCTGGCATTGATAAGCAAATACTTCTGCAGCAAGAGGCTGGAGTTCCTCTGCTGTGTTCTGGTCTCTGCTCCCGCTACTGTTTACAGGCTTTGTTTAGTGACTCATGGATGCAAAGTACATAATTAGCAGAGACTGGGATGCAGAACTGTTTCTTGCAAGGGACTATCCTCATAGCTGAAAAATAAAGCCCTCTTTTGCTCCTGGTGATTAAGGATTAAACCAATCAAAAATGCAGAATTAGGGTAGTTAAAAGAAGTTGATTAAGAAATTACACATGAGGATTTCAACATAAGCTTATTTGAAATAAAAGTTTTTCTTTCAGATGAGAAAGGCAGAGATGTTTTGAGGTCAGAATTGACTCTAGAGATTCTGGTGGGGACTTTTAGCAATATTAAAATTTGAATTAAAAAGGAAAGCATAGCACTTTCAGAATCCTTCTTATCTTTTATTCTTTTTTTTTCCCCACAGCCGTACAGAGAACTTCCGGCCCTGAAACAGAAGAGAAGAAGAAGGAAACTTGCTGATATGATTTAACTTCAGTCATAACTCAGACAACCAAAATGTAACAGAAAAACAAAGCCAAGAAGAAACGCCAGCAGCTACTGATAAAATTCAACTGTAGCAGCCAGTGTAAAAAAAAACCATGTAATAAGTCTAAATGTTTAGAAGAAAAAAGGATGAAATGCAACAAAACTATATTGTTTTCTGCATCTGGTCAATCATACAGTGCACACCTGTGTTTGTCACTCAGCTGTACAGTACTGGGAAACGTCCCATTTCCCAGTCACATTTTCCAATCAAATGCATCTGAGAGGGAAGGCTGAAAAAGCATGTGCCTGTGAAATACCATTCTGGCAGAGCACTGACATGAAGGGCTACAAGAAATACTGCAAGATAGGGGCAAAGTCAAGGCAAAACTCAGGGAGATCATCTCTAGAGGAGCAGGAAGAAGCAGAGGAACAAAGCATGCATTTGAAGATCCTTTTACAAATACATTTTATCATTGTGTGGGTCCACTGCACTTCTATTTCTAGAAATCAAAGTGGACTAAGTAGTCAAATACTTCATTGTGCACAGAGAGCTACAGAAATTAATAGCAAATAATCTTAAATTCTAGGGTATGCATAGAATCATAGAATGGTTTGGGTTGGAAGGGACCTTAAAGATCATCTAGATCCAACCCCCCTGCATGGGCAGGGACACCTCCCACTAGACCAGGTTGCTCCAAGCCCCATCCAACCTGGCCTTGAACATTGCCAGGGATGGGGCAGCCACAGTTTCCCTGGGCAACCTGTTCCAGTGTCTCACCAACCTCAGGGAAGAATTTCCTCCTAATGTTTAGCCAGCTAGCAGAACAGAGTGGAAAACAAACGGATGACTGAATGCTTGCAAAAGGTTGACTGTGAAGGCTGCAGCATCAAGTTGCTGGCTGCATTACTTTGTGCTTGTGAAGTACAGGGTATTGGAATACAGATCATGGGTAAGAGGAAATAAAATGTCTATTCTTTGCATGGGTAACGTCAGCAAACTTATTTATGTCAATTACCAAAAAAGATCCACTGCAAAACAAGACAGAATCATCAAGCATATATGGTAACTCAATAAATTAAAAGCCACTCTACCAGTATGTTCTAAAATGAGCTGTATCCCTGCACCAGGGTGGATTCTCTTGTTTGTAGAACGATTGCTAGCAAGGGAATATGTGAAGAATGGCTAAATCAGCTCCCTAAAACTGTGAAGGTAAGGAAGACACTTCAAAAGTGAAGGTTCAAAAAGCATAAAGCAGATTAATATTTTAGGAAATCCAGATACTCTTAACTTCACCCTTGCTGGCAAAACTTCAAGAGTAGGACAGGTCTCCAGTAGGCGTAGCGTCATTGCATTCAAACCATAAGAAATATGTTCATCAAGGAAGCACAAAACTGAAACTGCTCATAGTGGTAGATGTAGTAGGTATATAGAAAAAGAGCCATTGCTCATCAAGCTAACATTTATTGTAAATTACATGGCTTTTTTTTAATATATGTATTTTGTAATTTTCTGTGTAGACATAATATTTCTAGAAATACAGGAAAGACACTGAAATACAGGGGAAACCCACTTAATTTGTACCTTAAAATAAGATTATAGAAAAAGGTAATGAAGTTACGCACCTTTTTGAGTGCATAATTTGGAAATTAATTAGTTATATACTAATTAATTAGTTATATACTAATGCACTTCTTGCATTTTCAGTATATGAGGTTTTCTTACTTTCAAAATAACACAGACTAAACATGTTACTGCTCATCATTAGATTTAGTGAATCACCCAAAAGACATGCACGAAGAAGCTTCAGATCAATTTGAATCATTTTGTCTTGTTGTTATCCTGTAGGTCCAGACTATTGGAAGACCACTTTAATCTGTGGTTACTGCAGAGATGCTCCTTCATAATTACTTCTCAAGCTTCTGCGTATTTTTGCTAGTGTAGTGTTTCTGGACCATCAATGTGAATGAATAATTTATATACATAAATAATTTACACTAGGGAGTCTGATGGAGCAACAGAGGCTGGAGGCCATTGGATCACAGGGAAGAAGGATCTTCTCTGTAGTCAATGAAGTCACAAGGGTCATGAAGAGAGACTAAAAGAGTGTATAGAGAGCCTCCTGTCTTTGTGGAGAAGAGCAATGTGCTCTACCATGCTGGGTGAACAACCTACCCCACCAGCACAGGAAAACCTGAGCTGGGAAGGTGAACACAAGTAGGTCCTAGCTCATAAAGTTTTATGGCCTCTCTTTTGGGTTGGTTTGTTTGGCTGTCTTTACCCAGGCACAAAGAGACAGGATATGCACAACTCAGAAGTATTAATTTATCATTTATTACATAACACACATTAGAAAATGGGAATTGCCAAACTACTAAGCTAAGCATTAGCATGCTCCCCACCCCAGAATCTCTCCACTGGCCAGACAGACATTGGACAGGAGGAGAGGGGATGGTCTCCACAAGACCAGGGACTGGAGCCTCCCCAGTCATGAGCTGCTGCTTACCACCCCTTCCACCCATGCTGGTGCACCAGCCCAGCAATTGCCAGCATGGGGATTTTGCACTGCTGCCCTCCTGCCATGGTGTCACACATCTTTCTCAGCAACTCAATCAGTTGTTCAGGGTGGCTGTGTCAGAGCAGGACTCTGGCTCCAGGGCAGGTGAGCAGCTAGCCCTTGGCTGGAGGGAGGCTCATGGCAGGGGCTGGCCTGGCTTTGCCCAGAGCCAAAGATGAATTCACAGAAAGGAAAGAGGATCTATGACATGGTTGTAGGTGGCCTGGAGCAGACAGGAGAGCCAACTCCTGGATGGACATCTGTGTTGTTGCTCCCTGGTGGAGCAGGGGCAAGCACTGGTGGGGAGGAAGGCCAGCTACACCTTGGCGTATGTTGGTCCAGGAGCTGGGCAGGCAGGGGCAGTGCCAGTGTATGGGTCACAGCATGCTCTGTGCCACCTCAGCTGGCCCTGCCTGCACCATGTCACCCACGTAGCCACCGGCGACAGAGCCGTGTCTGCAGTTGTCATGTGAGTTGTTCCCCACACCAGCAGACATTTCCATCCAAACACTACATTAGCTTATGCATGAGTGGATTAATGTTACTATTACTATTCCAGACTCAAACTGGTCCTTGCAAGAATTAGAAAAAGGAGGTTTCAGAAAAGTGTTACCTAGCATTTGTTAATCATTATTCTTGAAAAAAATCTCATAGCACTTGGCTCTGCCAAAATGTTTGGCATTTTCTTACCCTCTCTCTTCTCACACTAGAAAATCCAAAGATTAACCATGGCAGGCCCCGAAGGGTTAGTCACAGAGGGACAGGAGGCATATGGCCAAAATCAAATGGAAGCCTAGAGAGATGGGTACTGAGCACACAGATAAAATACCCATAGTGCACAGAGTCTTCTTTTGTCTATTTTGCCTGGAAGTCATCCTGCAGTGCTCCTCTGGTGAGGGCTATGCCACATGGAAATGCTCATTTTCAGCTGTTCTGTGTAATTCACCCTTCACTATCCATGTTATTTAGGTTTGTAAGTTCATATAAGACAAACATGAGCCCAACAGAGACCTGGCACACTCTGGTGTGGACATTTTGCAGCAGCTGAGTTACACTCCCACAATATTAAAGTTCGTATCCTATCAACACTTACCCTGGAAATCATACAAATACATTAAGAAGCTTTCAAAATAAACCATTTCTTAAACCAGAGAGAGAAGCTTACCAGTGGGTCAGCTGCTATCCAGACATTGTATTAAATGCACTAATGGGCACGTGAGGTTATGCAGAAAGCGCAGGCCAAGGAGTCTCAGCTGGTCGCTATGGTTGGGACACCTGCATGGGCCTAGGCTCACATAATCACTTGTATTCCCTCCACCTTCCACTGCAGCTGCAGAAACCCATGTCATGTAAGTTACCTGTATGACAAGGAAGGTCACAAGCCCATACTTGTGAGCACTATGAGGTGCTTTACTAGAAAGAAAAGCTCAGAGTGGCAGAACATCCAGAAGCTAAGCAAACCTGGGTTAGGAGACATCAAAGTTAGAGGACCTGATTCCAAATCAGAGTAACCTGCAGGAGGATCTTTCATCACCCAGATTTCTGTATTGAGAGAACAGATGGAGAAGTAGAATCCCAAACCTGAATCAGTAAGTATTTGTTAGGCAGTTGTTTATAGACTGGGCTGCTGACATGATGTGTAAAGTAGCCCTGTTTTACATCAGACTACTTTAGAGTGTGTTTAAAAACTGAAAATGCCATTTCCTCTCAACTGAGGTAAATTCACCTAACAGTCTACAGGAAAAAAAAAATAAATAAAAAAATAAACAAACAAAACAAAACAACAAAAACAAGCAGGATGGGGTATTTACTTTCACAGAAATTAAAGCAGACTTAGGCCAACAGCAAATACTTTTGAAATTCTTGTTCTGAGCCTCTGGCATAAACACAGGTAAACAGTGGCAAGGTAAACCTGTGAAAATATTAAAAAATTAATTCCTCGAGTAACATTATTGCTTTTTATGGGCTTCAGAATCATTATGCATAAAATTATGCAAGAATAATCAGCCTGGGTTTTATGACAAACAAAACATTAGAGAAACAACATTTTTGTCTGGTTTTGACTGTTGCCATTCCTATAGCATTTCAGAGCCAAATGAGAATAGGAAATCTATCCCTTGTCCTAACAGGTATTACACATATCAATCTGTAGTTCACAGGAATAAACATGTCATTTCAAACCAAAAGTTTCCCCCATCTGCTTTTCTCATGTGAAGGTAAGAACTGAGTTAGAGCAATGATCCATGTCCCTGGCTTGCAAGAGCAGGCAGCAGTGGCTGCTCAGACAGAGGCAGCCGAGTGTTTCTCTCCCAGGCAGATCCTCCCAGTTTCCAGCAATCAGCCTCTCAGGGAATTTTTTGAATTGGAGCTTGTGTCTGGACCTGGAGGCATTGATTACCAGCCTGATTGCCAAAACTGAAAATTATTTCCAAAGAGAAGAGATACAAGACAATTATAATAAAAGACAGTTGAAGTCATAAGTGAATTAATGAGCTAGAGAGAAGCTCAGTTCTATTTAACAATAATGAATTAAATATCATTTGGTATTGTCCCAGCTCTCAAAGAAGTAGAGGTGGGCTGCAAAATGCTGAGTGGCTTGGGTGGCTCATATGCCTTACTATTATGGGCTATGAATCCATACTCATAGCGTGCACAGGGAATGGCAAAGCACACACTACATCTTGGTTCTTAGCATCCTGTAGCAAGCCTTGCCCACAGCACTTCAACACTGAGCTTGACAGCTGCCCTTTTCTTGCCATGCTGAATCAACTGACTCTTGTGGTAAGGGGGATGCTCCTGGCAGCAAGTTGGTGGACAGCTCTGTTTTTCCAACAGGGCATTGCAAATTCTCATCACTTGGGAGGCCCAGAGGCCATGGCCATGGCCACCAGCTGAGGAGCAGCTACACGGCTTCGCCTGTCAAGGTTTTGGTGCCATTAGCAAGATCTCCTTCTCACAGGTAAGCAAGTTGGGTAACTTATACCCTCCCAGGATAAATGTGTTCCAACTAGACCAGGGTTAAATGCAACATATTAGGCAACATAGCTAAGGCATGATAGATTTGTGGCTGCAGAAAATAAAGACATATTTTAAAAGAAAATGTTCTTACTGTGCTATTAGGTCAAGAGAAGTGTTGCCTGAATAATCATTACAATTGAAAATACACTTTTTTTTTCCACTTGGTCTGGGGATGAAATAGCATTGCCACGGTTAGCAGAAGAGTCTGGTTCTTCTTAATGCACCAAACCATCTACCTGGAGAGAAACTATTATTCATATTCCTTTTCAGTAGTGCTCCTTTCCTGTTTATGTTCTTTTAAATTATGGTCCTTCTCAAACACATGGCAACAGGCTGGATGCGCGTTATTATTTGGTGCTTTGACAGCCAGGCTCCTTCAATACACTGTGTTGCAGTAAGGAGCATCAGAGGAATCTGGCAGAACACTTAACACATGGCAGGAGGGGTTTGTCATGCAGCAGATAATCGACTGGTGGAACCTATTGCAGAAGGATCTTCTTAGTGGAGAATCTTTACATGGCTCAGGGAGACGAATGGAGGAGTACTGGGAGGGGAAATCCACTGTGGATGGATATAGAAACCATATCCACTTCAGGAAAGCCCCTAATGTAAAACTATTTCTGCCTTTTAAAGTATGAAATTATTTACATTTTTAATTCAACTAGTCTATAACAGCTGTGAGCTTTGTTACCCTTACTCCTTGGTCTTTGGAAGTTTGCTGTACTATACATTTCATCATATACAAGAAAAACATTGTTGCCAAGCTGCAGTCAGATTACAAATACAAATACAACCATAGACTTGAAAAATTCAGGGCGGTGTATTGAAGGTGTCAAGTTGGTACTGGAGGTATTAAGATGTGCAGGATTCTCTTTTATAGCCTGATTTTTTCATGCTTCAGCATTATCTTTCCCACCACTGGCACACAGAATTATCCTCCTTCATCCCTTGCTCCTTAGTTAAATTTAGAGCTCCTTATTAACACAAATAACCTACTTGGTATTTCTCTTGTAGTTGGGAGTGTGTTTTCTTCTTGTAAGGGAACTGTTCAGTGTTTCTGTATTTTTATCCTTGTTAGCCATTGTTACCCATCTCTAGCTCTAGGACAGGCCCTCTGGGCTGATGTGACTTGAAGACATCGTTCTCATTCCAGAGGCATATATAGTCTGGCATGGTGATGTTTTCTTTTATATCCCCTATTCCTTTGCTATCATTCCTAATATGCAGTTTAGCTTTTTGATCACTGCCCTGAGCTAAGCTGAAATTTTCAGAGAATTATTCACAGTGATTGAAAGATCTTTTTCCTCTGTAGGAGTAACTAATATAGAGACCGTTATTTTGAATGTGTAATTAGGGTAGGTTTTGCATTACTTTGTATTTATCAGTATTTAATTTCTTTAGCCACTGCATTATTTACTGATATTCTCACAAATTATTTTACAGCTCTTGATGGACTTAGGTTTCACTACTGGGAATAATTCAATATCATCAACAAAAAGTGTCTCCTAATTCCTAATGTTCTTTTCATGATCACTTACAAACTTTTATGGAGTTCTACAACTAATCCATTTCCTATTACTCCACTAATTTTATACTCAAAACTGCTTAGTTCCTTTAATGCACTTTGAGGAGACACATTGTTAAAATGATTTGGTGCTTAGCTCATCCTTAATTGTATGTTTATTGATATCTTCAAATGACTCCTACAGATTTTACTCTAAAACTCACATTGATTCATTCCCTGTATAACAAATTTATCTACTTTTTGATATTTTTTCCATTAATGTGCTCAGTGTATAAGGCAGATTTATCTCCTTGTAATTCTCCAGATTTCCTCAGGGGTCTTATTAAATATTGATGCCACACTTACCATTTTCCAGTCCTTGGGATCTCAGGTAATTTTAAGCAACAAGTTAGAGTTTGGTCATTTCAAACCATCCTAGGACTGAGTCAAGCACAATTTACTCATTATCTGGTAGCCAGAATTCACTCTGTCTCTTTTGCTGCATTGCTGTGGGAAATTTCAGAGGAAACACAGTGCCACACTGCAAGGTTTAGCACCTCATCCACTTGCAGAGGAGCACACCTTTCATTTGGATCAGTTGCTTTCAACTCCAGGAGTTTTTTGATTGGTTAGACTAATTAGAAAGGCTCGACAGGAAGTAGTGAGAACAGGCACCTTTTGCCAGTGTACAGTACACTTCCAACTGAAACATTTTAGGAGCCTTTGTGTCAAAATACACTGTGAAAACTGGGTTAGATCCTTTATAGTAACAAGTTTAACAAAGCTGGCATGGATTAGTTAATTTTGCTGAATGAGAGGCTCAAGTAGTTGAGCTCACATGCAACCACCTACTTCTAAATTCAACAACAACCAGAAGAGCCTTAGACCATACATGGACTTGAAAAACAAAAAACAAAACAAACCAAAACAGAGTATTTTTTTTCTTTTTCAGATAAGTAGTTTGGCTAACAAAAGCTCCCGAGCAAGGTGAGCCCATGGTCACCTCACGGGAGAAAACAAAGATACTGGTAGAGGTCAAACTGCATGGGCCTCCCCTTTCATCCTTCTGCCAAGGCTCGTGCAGGTGAAACTAAGGCACAAACTCAGACTGCAGTTCATTGTAGGAAGGAGAAGATGGGGGATCTTCCAAGCATTTACAATAATAGCTTAGCTCTAGACTCATTTCCTCTTGACTGTATTTAGATTTAGACAATCTGAGGTGTAGGAAATAAGGATCTGAGATAGAGAATTTAACAAAAAAGAAAAGCCCCCATCTCTGAAGTTAATAATGTTTCATACAAGCAAATTTATTTTTTGAGCTTTGGAAAGAAAGCTGCTTTCAATTTTCTGTCATGCTAAAGCCATTTTGCACCATCTGGACTTCTGTTCCAGTTCTCAGGCAGGAAATATTTTAATTCCTGTGTAAGCTTCATATCTTAGTTGCAGTGATCTCTAAAACTCAGTTACAATAATAATATTGCGTAAGTTGTACTAAATATTGAGCATCAAATAGATTGATTTCCTCTTCAGAGATTCCATTTCTTGAACGTGCAAGTTGTTATATCCTTGCAGGAAGCCTGTTACAGCACTTTCCCTTCTGCTAGTGCTAGAAGAAGAACCAGAGTTCACCCCGTGGGTTGATCCTGAACCTGCTATTTTAACACTATGCAAAAAAAACAAACTTGAAAGACTCGAGGTCCCATCAACCTTCTGAAGGATGTGGCAAGAGTAACAGATGCAAGAATCTAATTTAAGTCTCCATTTTCAAATGCAAAACTCAGCACTGGACAAGATCCAGCATATGTCCATATAGTTTTATTGACTTGAGTTGATCCTACATCAGGACAAACCTTCCTGAAAACCTTTAGGGTTATGTTTTCCACGGTGACAGAGAAACAGATCTATCCAGACAAAAATTCTCTTGTATATTTAAACATAGTCCACATCATACAGCTCCTCATTCGCCAGAGTACAAATATTTGAACTTCGGTTCACAGGGTAGGTTGTCTTAATATTTAAAATAAATGTAAACAAATGCAACAGTCTCATGCCTCCAGATATCACAACTGCCATAGATAAGTAATCCTGGAAAATCTACTTAGATATAAAAGCAGGTGTTCAGATAAGCAACTAAAAAGCATCCAAACTTTCTGGCTGGATTAGAACAAAGTTCTCCTTATCATTACTGGGGTTTCCTGATTCTGTTTGGACTGAAAAAGCTGTGGGAACAGTTTAACACAACTGTGCAGCAGCTCCAGTCCTAGCAGCATCTGTGAAACAGAAAAAAAAACATTAAAAAAAAAAAATTAGCAAAAGTCTTTAAAAACCCACTAAAGTTTGTTTGACATCTGTTATTATTTTGAAATAAAAATCTGAAGTGGATACCTTTCCTTGAGTAAAACCTGCTCCCACCTTTCTTTCCTTGGAATGATCTCTCTTACCTTGGAGGAATGCTGAAAACACCAAGAAACAAATACAGGTTCTCCATAGGTTTTTCCAGCTAGGAGTCTTTGTTCAGTTAAAATATTCTTAATCTCTTAAGCATGATCTCATGCCACTTCTTTGTGTGCTACCTGAGCCCCCTTCTGACCTTGTAAATTGAGTTTTACGTGTAATGACAGAGGAAATTTAATTGTTCAATACTTTCATTAGTCCCCTATTGATTAGTTCCTTTTCCTCCTTGCTGTGGAGAGAAAGGTACATTTCCGTTTGCCATTTGCTATTTAATAAAACCTTCTTACTCTTTCTTTGGCATTTTGATGATATTTGATGCTAATCTTGCCTAGTGGTACTTAAAACAACTTTTAAAATCTTATTTAAAGAAACCTTTTAAGCTATTTCACCTGGCCCTGCAAGTTCTTTTATTCTGAACCTGTAGTAAATCTCTGCTCCTCCCTCCCAGCATCTATTAAACCAAGTATTGGACTGGGCAGTGGGAGGCTTTTCTCATCTAGCTGAAGGCATTCAGCTAGGTGAGGAAAAGAAGACAGGCTGAGAGAGTTGGGGTTGTTCAGCCTGGAGAAGAGAAGGCTCCAGGGAGACCTTAGAGGGGCCTTCTGGTACCTGAAGGAGCTACAGGAAAGCTTGGGGGGAACTTTTTACAAGGGTTTGTAGTGAGAGGACAAGGGGCAATGGCTTAAAACTGTAAGAGGGGAGATTTAGGGTAGACATATAGGAGGAAATTCCTCACTATGAGGGTGCTGAGACACTGGAACAGGTTGCCCAGGGAAGTTGTGGATGCCTCCTCTGTGGAAGTGTTCACAGTCAGGTTAGATGGGGCTTTGAGCAACCTGATATAGTGGGAGGTGTCCCTGCCCGTTGCAGGGGAGTTGGATTTAGATTATCTTTAATGTCTCTTACAACCCAAACTATTCTATGATTCTATGATCTATGAACTAATATTGTAGCCCTCTAAGGCTCCTCTCTACTGTATGCTGGGAAGTGCTGCACCCAGGGCTGTTTAGTCTAGAGGAGACTGAGAGGGAATCTTATTAATGTCTATAAATATCTGAAGGGTGGGTGTCAAGAAGGAGGGGCCAGTGTCTTTTCAGTCATGCCCTGTGATAGAACACAGTGGATACAAATGAGAACACGGGAAGTTCCACCTCAACATGAAGGAAAAACTACTTTACTGAAAGGGTGATGGAGCACTGGAAAATGGCTGCCCAGGGAGGTCGTGGAGTTTTCTTCTCTGGAGACTTTCAAGACCCATCTGGATGCATTTCTGTGATTTGCTGCCCTAGATTCTGTGGTGGTCCTGCTCTGGCAGGGGGATTGGACTCAATGATCTCCAGAGATCCCTTCCAACCCCTAACAGTCTGTGATTCTGTGATTCTGTGATTTGCTGACCCCTTGAGAAAAGGCTCCTCTGGTTTGGTGAGAAAATCCATGCCTTTGGAGATTGTGTCCTCACAGCAGCTGGAGCAGCACCAGGCTCCCTGGCTCCCCATGGTCACCGTGGGATGCCTCTGCCTTGTGTTTTGTGCTTTGCTCCAATTCTGTGGTCTTTGGAGTGTAGGGGATTCTGTTCTCAGTTTTCAAATTAAAAATGTCATTAACTTCAACAGTCTTTCTGATACTAGTTTCGTTTTCTTTTAGTTGGATTTTAAGATTTTGAGACAGATTCGACAACTAAAGTTCTACAAGAATGTGTTGTTTAGGTGCTCACTAGCACAGGGGGAAAATTTAAAACCTCTTTCACCTTTTTTATATGGCAACCCCCCAAAAATTCATGCTATATCTTTTAAACATTTTATTTTTAAATTGTTCATGCTCAGATTTTAAGAGTCTTTAGGTGAGTTACTGGAGCAGTGACCAGCTGTAAGGCAGGAGCTAAACATGGTCCCAGTGTCCATATAACTACTGAGGAACCAACTTGCCCCCTTATTGCAGCTGATCACCTAAATTCTGGACGTTTCAGACATGTGCCCCCTTCCACCTGACATCCTCTCTCATGTTAACAGCAAGGGACAGAGGTCTCTGGGGGTGGTGTGGCCTCAGAGACCTCTCTTAATTGTCCCTGGGGAGCTGCTTTCTCCCAGAGGAGGAGGAGGCAGGGCCTGTGGCCACCCCACTTCTAGCTGAGGGGCCCAGAAAGGACCCCACTAGAACCAGGCAGACTGGACCTGGTGCTAAAAGAATGAGAACACTGGGGAAAGAGAGTGATTTATTCTACCAAACCACCTTAAAAGGGCTAAAGATACATACGTATGTTTTGATACGCAGAGTCTGTCCCATTTGTGGGCTCACCACCAAGTACTTAGGTGGGGATGAGCTGGCACCTATGGGACATGGCCAGTGTGTCCTGCAGCTGCTGCTGCTGCCAGCCACAGCCAGTCTCCACTGAGAGATGGATGTACATTTGCAGGGACATCATTGTGGGGCCAGTGGTTACTGGTGGTTCCCCCAGTTTGACATGACAGATGCATCAGAAGCCGGTGGGCAGCTGTGGTATGTCACTGTATAGCAACTGCCAGCAAATAAAAGAACTGCAGTTGTTTGACAGCATCATGGTCTTCAGGCTGCTTTACAGATTTATTAACTTACAGTTTTTAGTCAGTTACTGAGACCATAATCCTCATAATCCTCATAATGACCGTAAACATCTCCTGGGCGAGAAGCAAGAGTGGAACCCACAGCACAGTCTTTGAAAGGTGTACCAAGATTTAGGGACAGAGGACAGCTGAGCTTGCTAGTAAGGAAGAACTGTGCTCAACTGCCACGTCTGTGTTTTCTCATGTCCCCTGGCCTGCATGGAACAGGACTGAAAGTCATTGGAAGTGGCAACATTCCACTTCAGCAGCACTGAATCCTTCTGCCAGAATGACTCAACTTGAGCCAGACGTTATTTATGAAAAAACAAGGATAAGCATTGACATTGATTCTTGGTATGAAAGATCAGATCCTGAATTTTAAATTGTTGCTACAAACTTTTTTGTCAGAAAAGTAGTAAGGCAGACATGAATAAGCTCTGGTGATGAAGTTCTCCATTGCAAATGTCTTTCCTAATATTAATGGAAAATATCAGTGGAGTTTCCATCCTTGTCCAGCAGAGAAAACCCCCTGCCAAAGTCCTGGGTTCCAACATGGAAATCCCGAGTGTCACGCGAGTATATTGCTGAGAGTTTTAACATCAATATGGAAACTGTTGATCTGTTTGTTTGTTGTGTTTTTTTTAATTTCTAGCTCTTGGCCCAAGTACTTAGTGAGGAAAAGCGGAAATACATGAGTAAGGTTAGGAACAGCAGGAGCCTCAGGGCTGGGCCCCCAGCACCCGGCCCTTTTGGTTTGGCTTTTCCCCAGTGACAGAAGGGAGCAGCCTGGAACGCTCGGGGCATCTCCTTGCCCTGGACCCAGTGCCCCACCATTCCCTGCTGGCACCTGGTGTCTCTTGGCTGCTATACTGGGAGGGCAGTGGCTGCTGGGCTGGTGAGACAGTCGGCTAGCAGGAGGCAGGAGATCTCCTGCCCAGCCAGGACACCCGATTTCAGCTCTGGGCTTGAACTGAAATGGCTTAATTTGATGCAAAGCTCTTTCCTATAGAAACAAGAGCCACTGAGCTTGTCTTGGGACAAATTCTTCATCTTTCTTCAGGGAAGCTGAACATCTAGTGTGAACCACGGCCATTTCCAGGCTGGCAGAGGGCACTTTAGCCCCACCCTGTGTTGCAGACCCACCATGTCCATCCCTGAACCTCCCTACAGAGCCCCTTAGCGCCATCCCCAGCATCCAAAAATGACATACCAGAAGTCACCAAGACACTAAGTCCTTCGTGGTGTCTGGGGTCCTGGGAGGAATACTCCTGGGCATACTTATGTATATGTTTTCAGGTGATGGCTGCAAGTAGGATGGGTTACAGCCACACAGTCCTCAGCATTTCCAATCCTTTAAACAAATAGAATTCTTGCCACTGCAGCTTGCATGAATGAGGATGTTTTAATGGCATCCAGAGAAAAAATGGCATGCTCTTTACCTCGGTGAGAGCCCATATTTTTTGCAGAGCAAGCCCTTTCCTTCAGCCTCCCAGCCCAGCAGTGTCTGCTGCATTGCAGGGCTGCTCAGGGCCCCTCTAGCTCTGTCATCCTCACTTCACAAAATGAGGGCTTGAAGCCCCCACAGACAAAGGCTAGCCAAGTCAACATGGTTCCTGGCTTGCCAGATACCTGGCACTGAGCAAAGTGAGCATTTAGTGTTGCACGGTTGGTTTGCGAAACAGCTAACAGAGCAGAAGAAATCATCAGGGCTCATTTGGCATGGGATGAACTCCTGGGCTCTGAGCTAAAATGTCATTAGACCCTCAGGGGCCACAGATGGTGCAGGTCATGTTTTCCTACTTCTGTCCAGTCCACATGATTGTCTGTTGGAAGTGGGATGACAAAAGTAAAACAAGTGAGGTGAACTAAACCAAAGAACCCCAAATCATCACATTTTGGGGAGGCAGGGCTGACAGACAGCTTGGAAACTGTTTTCTAAGGGGCTGAAACAACAATGAAAACATGATGCTGCAGCCGCGGCACACAAGCACTGGCTTTGTAGGAGTGCTGAACTGAAAGGGAGTGGGTTGCACACAGGTAATAGGTGGCTACAATGGGCATTTACTGAAGCCATTCCCAACACCTCATAGCAAATTTAAAACCTGCTGCAAAAAGGTCAAAACCAGCAAGTGTAATGTGCTGGAGAGGAGACCAAAGGATGGTAGGCATTGCCCATGTTTTAGTTTCACTGCTGCAGGGAATACATGAAATGAAACTCCTGGACAGTCACAGAAAATGCACCATGCCTGAGAGAAAGGTGAAAAACCAGAAGGGCAAATAAATCTGGCGTTGGAGCAGTTGTGACTGCTGGGGGTACCAGGATGTCCATGTCCTGCCTTTGGGCAGAAAGGGGAAATTGTTTATCTGAAGGAGGCTGCCGCTCACCAGAACAGCACTCATCAGACATCTCAAAGCATTTGCATTCCAGCCACCGCCCGGACTAAAGCATCTGAGCTGAAAGGTAGCAGATCAGATTTTAGGATGTGGTGATTTTTCCCTCTCTGAAGAGCAGAGGGGTGGCTGCCCATTCCTGGCAGTGCGGTGTGGCAGGGCTGCTGGCATGGCCATGTGTGCCAACACCCACCATGGGTCCCAGCCCTCTTTTCCTGTAAGTGCATCCAGCTTTATCTATAAAACATCAAGAGATGGCAAATCCTTCACTTCTGTAAGCAACTGTCCTACTAAGTGCTCTTTCTGCTAAGAATGTGATTCTAATTGCTAATTGAATTTCTCTGTATTTACATTCCAGGAAGGCTTTTTTCATTCTTATTTTTTCTGATAGATTAAAGAAGCTCTTTGTATCTCTTAATTTCCAGCTAGAAAGACACATACATGCTGCAATCAGACCACTGTTACCGCTACTGTTACCACCTGATGACTGAAATGGACTGAACAAATTCTATCAGCAGGGATTCTCCATTTTTATTTTCCATCATTATTTTTTCCTAGGATTTGCAGCAGGCTGCTGTATACATGTATTGCATTGCTCACGCTGGTAGTCTTTTAAAAACTGTTGGCACTATAGAATCATAGAATGGTTTGGGTAATAAGAGACCTTGAGGATCATCTAAAGATCATCTCATATCATACTATCTCTCTTCCATGCCATCTGTGCTGTTACTAGGGAAAAGCCTTCTCAGCAAACTCTTGAGTTGGGAATAAATTGGTTACATCTACTGAATTGTATTTATTCCCTGAATTTGCTTAACCTCCTTAGGAGTTACTAGTGACATCCTAACAGGCTGTAGGTGACTTAACCTATTTTCCAAGTACAAACCAAAAACTGTATTGAACATCCAGGATTTTTTAATTTTTCACAGAAATGAAACAGTTGATTAACTGTCAATGGGATTCACAGGTATGTGCAAACCCTTTTGCTAATAAATCCCTTGGGTTTTGGTATTAGGTGGAAATCACAACAGCAGCCAGAAAGTTTAAAAATCACTAGTCTCATTGAACACCATCAATGGGTTTGTGTCACTTTGAGCAACAGAACCAACACATGGGAGACCAAGCAGAAGTGATGCTGCTGTGGCTGAGAAAGCCTAAGGACCATCAGCACAAAATGCTTAGAAGAGAGAGAAACTGATTTACAGCCACATTCCTCAGGGAGATGTGGCTTATGTCACTGACTTGTGGGCAGCAGCCCTTGCCAGCCAAGTAGTCTTCCTGTAACTGCTGAACCAAATACCAGCACTTGTGGATCTTTGTCATATGGCTGGTTTGCAGCAATTAGGTGTGGCATGGCAGCAAATGCATCTCATGTCAGAAGGATGATCTGTGGGGAGAGGCCAGCTATAAATGACATGAGAAACATTTGTTGGTGAGAGCTGTCTGCTGGTTTTTAGCTGCAGAATAACATTCTGGGAGATCTCGTAACCAGCAGCACTGTGTGAGATGATATCCATGGCTATTGATGTGGTGGTTGCTATGGGAAGTATGTTTTGAGGACAGCATAGAAGAGGAAGGGGGGGAGGAAAATCTCATTAGAAGGAATTATGAGTTATTTGCACAAAGAGGAAGGCAAGGTCACCAAACCAAAGGGTGCAGTGCAGCCTGGCTGTGGTCAGTGGACTTCAGATGGCTTAAAAAAAACCATGGAAAATCCTGTGAGGAAAAAGTGGGGCGTTAAGAAACCAAAACTGAATGTATGAGCTACCCTCCCACTGGAGTACACACTTCAGGGTGTATGACTGGTCCTACCAGGTGTGTGAACAGCAAAGCCTAGGGTGCTGCCCCATAGGAGGCACCTACAGCTTCTCTGGCTTGGCAATGGAGCTGCCCTCGCAGGAGACAGCCTCCCTGGCTGGCCTCAGCCAGGTGATTACAGTGCATAGGAGGGGAATGCATAAAAAATGAGCTATCTTGTATGACTAAAATCTGTTGGGAAAAAAAAATAATTAAAAAAACAGAAAGAAAGAAAGAAAATAGGCAAGAACAAGAGAAGGAAGGAAGGAAGGAAGGAAGGAAGGAAGGAAGGAAGGAAGGAAGGAAGGAAGGAAGGAAGGAAGGAAGGAAGGAAGGAAGGAAGGAAGGAAGGAAGGAAGGAAGGAAGGAAGGAAGGAAGGAAGGAAGGAAGGAAGGAAGGAAGGAAGGAAGGAAGGAAGGAAGGAAGGAAAAGATATTTTTAAAAACCCAACAAGCACAGCCAGTTTCTAAAACTATTACTTTGATAAATGTCTGTATAGTGTCTGCAGTACATTTTTAAATTAGAAAATTAATCTATTTATAATTAATTTTATTTTCAAATGAAAAATACTTCAAAAATTGAAAGATTATTTTATAACTTACCCACAAGAGCACACAGAGAGGTGTGTGCTTAGGCACAGACCACTCTGAGCACTCCAGCTTGGCTGAATGTGAGGCAGGTCCACTCTGGGTACCATGTAAACAAATCTGGTTTTGTGGCTCATTTGTTCAGTCAGAGCTCTGCAGCTTCTAGCCTGGAGGTAACTTATGCCCTGTCAGTCTAGAGCATGAACATAAAATGAGCATACAGATTTGTCCATTAACACAGAAGTTCAGTGTGCTGTCTCAGTTTTGCTTCAGTCACTTATCTGGACTGAAGCTGGTTTCTTTTGGCTTTAATGGCAAAGATCTAAACCAGAATGTGTTATTGCATCATTCATTAATCCAGCCTGTTTCTTTGATAATAATAGGAATCTGACCCAATGTGAGGACTGATAAAACTACGAGATCCTATTGGCAGTAAAAGTCAATCAGGCTTTTAACAATTTCATTGATATATTTTAAGATTATATTTAACAACATCAAAGGAGAAACAGATCTTTGAACATGCGTATCTCTGTTAGACCAAGCCATTGCTTTAAGCATTGGAAGAAAAATACTACAGGCACAGTTGGGTTAGAGAAACACTTTGCTAATGGCTTCCTTTGGATATTTTTTTCCCCTGCACTTTTTTACACATTAGAAAATCTATCCAAGGCTTGCCCAGTAATTACACAATTGAATAGGTGAATAGCACATGCAAGTAGGATGAAGACTGTATGTTCAGGAAGAGAAGCCTTTTCGGTTACGGGTGTCATGTAATCTAAATACACAGCAGTCAGATTTTTGTTATCTTTCACTAACATAGTTTCTATCCTGAATGTGAAAAGAAAATGCATTTTGCTGGGAGTGCTCCCAGCTCTTTCTGCGAGCAGGTGATACCAAAGGCACAGAAAATGCTCAGAAATTCTTAGGAGAAGTCCTATAATTAGAAACCTCCTTCCATGCTGTCCATTCTCCCAGATACATAGTTTTTATGCCTCTGAAAAATGTGTAAGGTTCAAAGCCTGAAGAAGAGACACACCAGAGTCCCATATATGCAGCAGGCAGAGCGGAGACACCTGCTCTCTTGGCAAGTGGAGAGGGGATGCCAGGAATAGGGGCAAAGAGCCACATCCAGCATCTCTGTTAGGCAGTGGGAGCGGGGGAAAAAGAGATGCCAGTTGCTGTTTTTCCAGTTGACCTCTGATGGTTCATTAGTCTGCTCCCACAGCATGATTAGATCAGCTGGGCCAGTTTTCTAAAGTGCTCCAGATGATTGAATTAGCCAAGGATTGGTCAGGTTGTTTCTGCCTTTCTGCCATCATTACAGAACCATAAACATATCAATGAAGAGAGTTTGCTCTGACAGGATTCCTGCTGTTACTGATTCAGTGGCTCCTCTTGTAAAGAAAACCACCTTGGTGGTAGCCCTGAGGAGACCGTGGCAGTTGAGTGTGGTGGGATGCCCCAGCTTGGGAGCCAAGGAAAATCTCTTCTTGTCCTGGGCAGAGCGCATGTGGCTGGATGTGATGTGGAGGGAGAGATGCTATGGGGCCAAGGCCCCATGTTTGAGTGGCAAAGCATTTGTTTACAGAAGTAAAAAAAATAATCCTCTGAGCTTGCTCATGGAACCCTGCAAACTCCTGAGAAGTTTGGGGGCGTTGTCCAGCACCCTAGGATTGTCTTCCTCCACCCCAGTTACATCAGTCCCTTTGACCATACTGAAGCCTGCTGCCATGGCTCCCTCTCAGGCTGGGATTTGCTGACCAGCTCTTTTTCCTGGACACTCCAGCTGTATGTCGCAAAGATGCAGTCATAAAATAACCATGGTGTTCACTGGGCTTTTGGGATTTAATCATAAAGACCATTTGGTCATCAAACCTTCTATTTTGCAGGAAAAAAAGTGATGCCATTAGACTGAAAAAGTATCATCTGTATTTCCTGAAAGCAATAACAAAATCAGTGCTGTGGGACAGCAATAAAAGTATTATGTATTCTGAAATCCATATCTAAATAATTGTGGATGAGTAAACAGCTTGCTGAGCACCTATTTAGCTTTTCAAGAGCTGGAGAGCATTTCCAAATACTGGTGTCCAAAGACTTCTAGTTGAGCTGTGGATCTGTGTTCTGACCTTATTATGAGATATTAAAGCTTTCCCATCAGTCATAACACCTCAGGAATATTTTGTGGGTGTTAGCTATGATTATGATAATTTGCAAAACCAAATGCTGGGTGGAACTCTGACATTCTGAATACACCATTTATTTGCATCAAATACATACCTCTCTTAAAGGATGCTAGGAGTGGGTGGATCTTCTTTCCTGATGCCTAAAACCCATGAAATTCACAAAACAATACTCGGATGAACTCATCATCAGCATTACATGGCTGACCTCCTAAACAAAAATTGTGGGAAGAGACCTCTTATAAAAGGGTGGCTGTTGTAGCCAGTGAAGGTCTGGGCTTGCTGTCCTTGGCTGTCTCCAGCTGATGCCTTGCCAGGTGATTGATGCAGCACAAGAAAACACTGCTGCACAGCTCTGTCCATCTGGCTTGAAATCATTTCATCCTCCTGTAGGGCATATAGTGGCACAAGGGAAGCCCTTCCTGCAGTACTTGGCTTTTTGTTAGCATTAGGTGTGACAGGGACCACCAGCAGCTGCCTAGCACTTGCACTACTGTTCATGCTGGGTAGTATAAACTTTATTACTCATTAACAGCAGAAGCACCCCAGAGAGAAGTGTATGTACCCAACATGAGTTGGGAACAAATGGACCCTGACAGCAGGATTAGCAAAGAAGAAATCACAGCTGCAACTGAGCTGGAGAAAAGTATCTTTGTACCTATGGGACAAAAGCCTGATTCACAGGATAAAACCCAGGTGTGACAATAGCAAATAATAAATCTCAACCTAACAAATATAAAATGCAAAAGGATATTTTGTAGAGCCCTCCCCATGGGGTGATAGGACTTCCACTCTCTTCTCCCCTAAACCTAGGAGAGAGGAGTGTTGCTATTGAAAAAGAGTGCACAACCTGCCGAAGCTGCAGGTACCCAGGGCACTTGTGGTCTACGAAAGTGATTATAATAAAAAAAGAAATCCCTAGTTCATATAAGTGAAGATCACCTACTCAACTTCAGAAGAGAAGCAGGAATATCTATAGGCAGGCACTTTACACATCTTCAGCTTTGTTAATAGGTTCATATCTACTGTGACCGTGCTCTGGAGTGTGAGTTGGGATTGATGTTCATATTCACCAGATTGCTGCTGCCTTTGTCATGGCCCAAAGGGAAAATAATATGGCTCAGGCCTCCTTGAAAATCAGATCTTAAAGCTGTCTTAAAAACTGTCACTTTAAATTTGGGTTATCAGTAAAGAGATTTAACATTTGTCAAGACACATCTACAGCTTTCAGAGGCTTTTTTACTCAAAGATGTCTGCGACAGTCGTCCGTTTCCTCACGTTTTCAGTATTTCCCCTCCCCACCGTGGTGGCTGCAGACAGCTGTGAGTGAAGAGGAGGAGGGAGGAAGACAGCAGGCCCCAGGGAGCTGCCGTAGTTCGAAAGCTCTGGTCCCCAGCTGGGGACAGCAGAGACAGCTGTAAACTCTGACAAAAAGAAAGCCCTGCTGAGGCACTGGAGAGGTGGCCTCTGTGGTGTGTCCTCCTCCTGAAGGGAAAGGCATGGCTCGAAGGGAAAGGCACGGCTGCCAGAGCCTGTGTGGTGGGGATGATCGTGGTGATGAACCATCTCACACAGCACTGGGGCCAGGCCAGGCTGTGTGCACAGGGTGCCACAGCCCTAATTACAGGCTCTTAAGGAATGCAGACCTACTGGGGCTAATTGCTGCTAATGCATTGCGTCAATCGTTTAAAACCAAAGGGTGAAAGGGGGAAAAAATACAACTTTTCTCTGCAAGTGAGAAAGTATTGAATTGAACAGATCCAGTCTCTCACCATTACTCTCTAATAGTGCTGCTGCTTCTGCATCTGCTGCATAGGTTTAGCTGGAAGTGTTTTCAGTAAGAGGGAAGACAACTGGACAAAGACCTGTGACGATATTATTTTTTTTGGTTCTTGCCACATAATGGCTTTTATTTGTGCTGCATCAGAAGGAGAACAAAGCCAGCATGTTCTGAAAACAAAAATATGGAATCATAGAATTGTGTAGGTCAGAAAAGACCTGTAAGATCATTGAGTCCAGCTGCTAACCTAACACTGCCAGCTCCACCACTAAACCTTGTCCCGAAGCACCACGTCTACACGTCTTTTAAATACCTCCAGGGATGGTGACTCCACCACTTCCCTGGGCAGCCCGTCCCAGTGCCTGACAACCCTTTCAGTAAATATATTTTTCCTAATATCCAATCTAAATCTCCCCTGGCACAACTTGAAGCCATTTCCTCTTGTCCTATCTCTTGTAACTTGGGAGAAAAGACTGATCCCCACCTCGCTACAACCTCCTTTCATGTAGTTGTAGAGAGCAAGGAGGTCTCCCCTCTGCCTCCTCTTCTCCAGTCTAAACAACCCCAGTTCCCTCAGCTGCTCCTCACAAGACTTGTTCTCCAGACCCTTCACCAGCTCCATTGCCCTTCTTTGGACATGCTCCAGCCCCTCAATGTCCTTCTTGCAGTGAGAGGCCAAGAACTTAACACGGCACAGTGCAGCCTCACCAGTGCTGAGTACAGGGGGACAATCACTTCCCTACTCCTGCTGGCCTTACTATTTCTGATACAAGCCAGGATGCTCTTTGCCTCCTTGGCTACCTGGGCACATGGCTGGCTGTCAACGAACACCCCAAGGTCCTTTTCCTCTGGGCAGCTTCCCAGCTACTCTTCCCCAAGCCTGTAGCATTGCATAGGGCTGTTGTGACACAATTGCAGGACCTTGTGCTGCAATTCCTCACTCTTCACTGCAAGAGTCAAGTGATCTGCTGACAAATGAACAGCGAAGAGAGACCCAAAAATGTGGTTATTACCTCCAGAGACCGTCTTGATATCAGACAACGGGGAGTACTCTCTGAGGGAGTGACTTCAGCTTGCATTGTGTGAGAACTCTTCAGGGTTGAGTGGCTTCTCAAACACAGTCCCTGCATTTCAGAATGCAGAGAGAGCTTCATGTTTCCACTGGTGCTAACTGGGAGTGTGATACAGAGCAAAAAGCTAATGGGCTTTCTCTTCTCTCACATATGGCACTGTAAATATTAAAAAGCATCCACTCACTCCCAATATCCCTTACTGCTGAAGTGGGAGCAGCTGGTGGGAAGCTGTTGCCTTTTTTATCTCTTGCCTCTTCTCCTTTGGAAGTGTAAAATTTCATCCTTTTTCAAAAACACACCTCGGTGCCTTCAGCCCTTTCCTTCCCTAGCCAGCCTCATGCCATGTGACCATGCAATTTCACAGCAAGCAACTGTGAAAAAAAATGTATAAATGGCTCTCAGTTCATAGGCAGGCTCTGCAGTGTTGGGGGAGCAATGCTATAAAAAGGCTAATTGCAGATAAGAGGCCTGCTGAGTTACACATGCTGAACATGAGACTCATTTCTTGTGCCTTTCTCTCTCTTCCTTGCTGAGGTGCCTAGTCCATCCCAACAGCACTAACACAGGGATTTTTGTGAAGGGGCAGAGGATGGGGGGGGGGGGGGATAAGGGTCTCGCTCTGCCCAAACCCTGCAGTGAAGGTTTCCCTTCAGTGAAATACTTTCCTTTTGTTTGCTCAGGTCAGGCTGTTTGGCTTGACAACCTGCCTTTTGACAAAAACCCACATTTTAAAGACAAGATTCCCAAATCTGCAGATGAAGGGTATGCTTAGTTCTCACTAGACCTTCCCACATAGAAAGTAATTAGAATTTCAATCAGGGTAGAAAATGTGGTGTATATGCAACAAAGCTACAGAAAGCATGCTGAGAAGACATAAATGAGCTTCATTTTTGTTGCTTTCAAGTTGCTTCTGTACAATCTCTTCAGTTCTTATTTACTGTAATCAACATCCATCCAACGGCAATTTGTTGGTAATTGTGCACTTCAGGTTGTTCAATATTCGCAGAAAAACTACGTGTTTCTGAAACCTGAGGCAAAACCCTGCAAATGCTAGAACTCTAGATAGAGGATGAAAAGGTCTCAGACCGGGACACTCATGGTTCTGCTCAGAAAAATGTACGAGGAAGAACAAATGGGCACCAGTGGCTCCAAGCAGCTTCTTATGTTAAGATTATTACAAAAAAAAAAAAAAAAAAAAAAAAGTAGATTCAGCTCTTCTCTTGTGAGCTGGCTCAGATTAAGTCACATGGTTTTAGCATCTCCCACATACAACTGGGAGACATTGGAGAGGTTTTCTGTTGATCCCCTTCCTTCTCCCCAGCCACCCCTCTCTCAGCCTCTGGGTGGGTGATGGAGAAGCCTGTTCTGCAGTGAGAGAAGGAGTGGTGTGAGAAGGGCAGGTAGCAGCAATGGGTGGGTGTTCACTTGTCCCAAAGGATGGAAGCAACACAAGAATTTTGACCAATTTGCTCAGCTGCAAATGCTGTGGAAGGTGCTTCTCTTGGCATCACTGTTTCTGTCCATGCTGCTTTCACTTCTCATGCAGCCTCCTTCATGCAAAGCCAGGTTTTTATTGCAGGAAGGATAACAGAGACAGAAAACGCCTGGTGTTGAATGCTCTGCTGCTTCAGCATTTCACCACTGCCATTTCAAGTGTTGAACTGGCTTTTACTTTTACTGGTGGGAGTGGCATTGGTTTGAGCTCTGCCAGACTGAGATCAATAAAGTCACCTACGTCTTTACACCTGTGGTTTCCCTCTGATCATACTTGAATAGCTCATTAACCTTGATCCGACTATTCTCCTGGCACAGCACTTCTTAAACAGATATGATCCTTCCGTGGAACAGGAACAGTGTATTTATGTTTGTAAAACATTATGTAAATTTACAGGGCTACGTCAGTGGTGAGCAAAAACAAATGTATCAAAGGTCAAGGCAGCCACCAAATTCTGTGTGTCTGAGAGTGATAAGCCTGGTTTGAAAAATCTATTGGAGTTATACACAGATAACATGATCCTCTCAGGCAAATCCAGTGAGATGCTATCCTGGGAAGAAAGTGGAGCAGCCAGTGTAAACCAGCAATTTATATGGGCTATGCAGCACGTGCACCTCTTAGGCCGTGGCTGCAATTCAAAAAGGGCGATTTCCCTGCAGCTCTTTAGGGGACTGAACTGGATTAAGATCTTGGGGCAGGCCATGATCTCATTGTTCTCTGCCTCCATGTAAAAGGTACTTAATTTCTGCACAGAGGTTTTATCCTGGGGAACAGGCCTTCCTTTGGATTTAGGAGATGATAAGGGAGAGCACTTTTTGTGGTAAGCCTGAAGTATGACCAATTTAATTTTGAATTAACCTTTCTTATCAGAGAGATCGGCTATTGCTTCTGCCCTGGGCTGACAACCAGGTCCTTTTGCTTTGCAGCCAATAATGTTTTAAAGCTTCTTTAGTAGTCAAAATGCCTAGATCCTCACATAAACAGACGAACAAAGCTAGTATATGAGAAGTCAAATTCTCCATGGAGGTCTAAACACTCTGCAGCTGAGAGACATGTATGAAAGCTGCTTTGGAATAGCTAAACCCATTTAAATCCATTAAAAAGCCTCACAATTAAATTTGCATGCAGCCAGCGACTGCTCTGTCTCTCCCAAGTAACAGTGTGCTTAGCTGTCTGGAGAAAATCAGGGCCACATTTTCATCACCTTAATCCCAGTGTCTTTTCCAGACAGGCTGTGGGAAAAGGGCACTGCTGCTGAAGTGCCTTGGTGGGAAGTTGACAGAGAAAATTCAAAGCAAGCTGAATACAAACACACCCAAGAAAAAAAGCAATGTGAGCTAAGCAACCTCTCCCTGAAGAGGCAAACCACGGAGCAAGAGATGCTGAGGGTCAGGTGTGTGCTGGAGCCCCTGTTCTCCCTCCCAGCCCAGATTGGCCCCCAGCACATCCACAGGGCTGGCAGGTGCCTGGCACTTTGGGCTGCACAGTGCTGATGGAGGGAGGGTGTTTCTGGGGTGGGAGCAACACAGACAACTGGCAAAGGCAGCAGGACAAGTCCCAAAGAGTAGAGTTTTGCTGATGAGCAACAGTGCTGGTTTGGGGGCAGAACAGACCAGATGTTAACTGGGCTCCCAAAGCACCTCCAGCAATCACTGCTTCTCATTAAAAGATGGCAGAGGTATCATTTGGGAGCTCCCTGTCTTAAAAGACTGAGCTTAAACATTACTTTTGCCATGCAGATTTGGAGTCCCACCTGTCCTTGGATCCAGATGATCCTTACCAAAATAGATGGCTGCTGTGGATGGATAAATTACTAAGGGCTTGTCTGTTGGGGTTAGAAAACGCCCATCTTCCCACAGGCACACAGAATTCTTGGGATTGGTTAAACAGGCATTTCTGTCTGCTTTCAAATACAGGCCAGTGCCATGTGCAGTGGCAGCTGTGTGTTCCCAAAACATTTCTGTGCAATTAGGTTGCAGGGAGACAAAACCAGCCAGCCCAGCTCAGTTCTTCCTTACTCTGCTTCAGCCTCAGGGACTTACTGTGTGCTGACACCAGCCTCAGCAGAGCTGCTGCCTGCCAAGGTTTTCAGTGTTTTCTCATTGAACCTTGCTTCGTGACTCCTGGAGGAGGGAAGCCATCCCTGTCCCCATCCCTCCTTGCCCCACTCCTTTTCCTGCTATCTTCCCTAAAAAGTCAATCAGGGGGTCACTGAGCATGGGCTTTTTTCCTCACTATTAGGAGCATTATGGGTTACTCTGGGTTTCATCCAGGGAGAAAAAGTAAGACAAATAAGACACTGTTTCAGTCTGAAAAATGCTAATGGGTAAGGAAAGCTGTGACATATCTGTATTCAGAAAAATCTGTGGATTTTAAAGGTTGTTTTCAAAACATCAAAATGTAACAAGTTGTCTTTTTGGGAAACAAGACTAACCCCACCTTGACCTACCTGGGATGTGTTAGAAAGCATTTCATGCTTTTTTTCCAAGGACATCAAAGTGCTGCTGTGCTCTGCATGGTACGCTGCATTCCTTTCAGCCTCTTAAACGCCCTTTGTCCTCCTGCATTGCAAGTCCTGCTGCTCCAAGTAGATGTGAGCTGATATGCAGAGCTGGCTGCTGAGTGAGTTCCTTGCTGCTGATTCCTACAGCAAAAATACTGTTTGGACTTCGTAGAGTGAGCTCTGCTGCTCATGCTGGCCAGGCACAACTCCCTTCCCTCTCGCTTGGCCAACACAAACTTCATGGAGAGCTCACAGAATCATAAAATCATAGAATATGCTGAGTTGGAAGGGACCCATTGGGATCATAGAGTCCAAATCCTGTCCCTGTGGGGGGCACCTCTTGAATCACACCATGTGCCTGAGAGCATCATCCAAACGCTTCTTGAACTCAGGCAGGCTTGGTGCTGTGACCACTTCCCTGGGGAGCTTGTTCCAGTGCTCAACCACCCTCTGGGTGAAAAACCTTTTCCTGATATCTAACCTAAACCTCCCCTGATTCAGCTTCCTGCCATTTTCCCAAGTCCTGTCATTGGTCACAGGAGTGAAAAGATCAGTACCTACCCCACCTCTTCCCCTCCTGAGGTAGCAATAGACTGCAATGAGGTCACCTCTCAGCCTCCTTTTCTCCAACCTGAATAATCCAAGTGACCTCAGTCGTTCCTCATAAGACATCCCATCCATACCCTTCACCATCCTCATGACTCTCATTTGAACACTTTCCAATAGCTTGATATCCTTTTTATATTGTGGTGCCCAAAACTGCACGCAGTACTCAAGGTGAGGCTGCACCAGTGCAGAGTAGAGCCAGACAATCACCTCCCTTGTCCAGCTGGCAACGCTATGCTTGATGCACCCCAGGACACAGTTGGTCCTCCTGGCTGCCATGGCACGCTGTTGGCTCATATTCAGTTTGTCATCAACCAGGACCCCCAGGTCCCTCTCCGCCACGCTGCTCTGCAGCCACTCATTCCCTAGTCTGTACTGACCACCAGGGTTGCCCTGTCCCAGGTGAAGAATCCGGCGCTTACCCTGGTTAAACTTCATGTGGCTGGTGACTGCCCATCTCTCTAACCTGTTGAGGTCTCTCTGCAAGGTCTGCCTGCCCTCAAGGGAGTTGACAGCTGCTCCCAGCTTTGCATCATCAGCAAACTTACTTAGAATTCCTTCAAGTCCTGCGTCCAAGTCATTGGATGCTACTGGCTAAGCTACTGGCTGCAAGAGGACGGTGGACAGAGATGTTGGCCCATGGTGAGCTGAGAGCTGCTCAAGGGAAAGAGAAGCAAAACTACTGAATATCAATTGTCTCAGAAGGTCAGATAATTGCAGGTGCTGAAGCTTTAGGTATGATCAGCTTGGATGCTTGGTGTTTCTTTTCCCACTGTAGGAGGCAATAATATAAACCTTTGCCTTTTTTGTCAGTTCTATATTTTCAAATAGTTGTAAGAGGTCCTTCAAGAGCTTTTTCTTTTAACAGGATTAGAATTAAGCAGAGATAGAATGCATTTTTTTCTTTTTGGTCTCAATTTCCTGCCCACTTCTTTTTTCAGAGGAGCATAGAAGGTTTTTTTATAAATGATCACAAGAAAGTTATTATAATGCTGGAGCATGTTAATTCACACAGCTTCAAGTGCAGATTGCTGCAGAGAAAAGATTCAGCAGTGGAGGTGTTAAATTTGTTTCAATAAGCTAGATCAATGATTATCAATCCTCCAACTGTTCAAAATGCTGTCAGAACATACTGTTTTAGCAGGAGAGAGCAGAGGGAGTGTGTGCTTGCATGTGGATTTGTTATGTTGTTCCTTTAAATTCCCCAGGCGTTAAAACATTACATGTCTAATGAAGTAGCAATTACAAAAGCAATAGTCCTTATTAGTCCCTTGGGCACTAAGGATATTTCTGGATGTTTTTCATCCCACCTTCCACAGATTCTACTGAAATTCAAGGTGAGTTTCTGAAGTTTTTTCCACGGACTTCAAGGGAATCAGTGTCACCTCCAGCACATGGGTGTCTGAGAGGCTGTGGGTTCAGTGCCTCGTCAGTGATAACCACACTGCCACTGCAGATGCAATTTGTGGAATGTATTACCAAAGTACTGTGAAAAAAAATACTCTTAGGTTTTGCAAATTGATACACTAGAGCTTTCAGTTGGGATGAGGAGGGCTCAATTTACACTTCAAAACCAGAACCGTGCCCTTGGATATATTTGCCTAGCTTGTTCAGAAGTTAATAAGAACCATGAAATTAAAGAAGATACAATTTAGCTTAACGGAGTCTTTCTAACTATGCTATTTAGATGGCTAATCCATTTTACTGTGCCTCTTTTGTGTCTTCCACAACCCAGTTTTTCAAATGAGTTTCTGAATGTTCAAGCTGAGGCATCTTAACTACAGGAGGCAGTCTGGGTGCTTCTCTGACAAAAGTCTCTTAAAACAATAGATACCAACACATTAAACAGCAATCCTCCTATCTCCAGATTCTTCAGAGACTGGAAAGAGGGTTTATGTGTCCAAAACCTCATTTTTTTTCCAGCTAAGCTGCTTCATTCAGTAAAAAGATCAACTCTACCTAGAAAACTTGTCTTATCAACATGCCTAAGAGTAAACAACTTCTTAACATGACTCTTCTCTAAAATGTTCCTGATTGAAAGTCACCAGATTTGTGTGGAGTGAAGTGGAAGGAAAGTTTTCACTCTTGTGTCTTACTGCTTCCTTCTTTTTTTGAACAATATTTTGACTGAAACCCACAAACTCTTCATTGTTAACCAACTGGCAAGTTTTTTAACATCAACACAAATTTTTAAAAAGTTTGATACTTCAATTAAAGTTCTCAGATCAATAAAAAGAGTAGGGGAAAATGGTGACTGAATTATTTCTTTTTCATTTCAAGCCCTTCCATAAAATGAAGTTATTTAGGGCAGCTGTCAGATATTTCTAAACCCCTGGAATTGTATGGCAGGTTGTGTCCAGCTGTGAAACAGGGAGAATGGGTTTTTCTTCTACAAAAACTTAATTCCAGTGGAGAATTTTCTAAAGCAGCAGCAGGTCTAACCTTATGAAAAGCAATAATGGGTATTTCTTTAATCAATTTGTCTCAAGACAATTACTTTGGCTTATATTGGCATACTGAATAGACTGAGGTCAGTACAGCTTTGTCTACACTAATTAAATAAAAAATTCCACATTAAATCAAGTATATGATCTGACATAACCTGAAGGTGCAGAAAGATGCTGAAGCAGAACCATGGTGTTACTTTGCTTTGTCCTGCCTTGCTCTGGAACCAGGTGTGTGGGACAATGGCACCCACCCTACAGAGGCTTCTTCAGCACTTGGAGGGATTAGAGTGGGGCAGAAGCAAGAGCAGGAGCTCAATTCCACATTATTTTTAGAACAGATCAGATCAGATAAAACATTTTTTAAAAGCTACTTTTCCAGTTGATTTCTTTTAGAAATTTTTTACCATGCTGATTATGCAACACTTACACCTCTCCTTTCTCTCTGCCCTTCTCTGCCTCGGTTTCTGGGTGCTTGAGGAGCTGCTGCTGCCACAAACCTTGCAATGCACAATGACTCTGAGGGCTTTCCATGAGGCATGGGTGAGTGGGAAGAAACAAGCATGACATGCATTCAAATGTATAGCTGGAACTATATAAATAGTTCTATACTATAACTAGAACTTTATTATAACTATAAAGCCCTTTTAGAGTGCTCAGATGCTGGAGCAACCTTCCTGGCTGCCTCTCACTGCTGCTGGCTGCACCTTCCCATTAGTGTTTTCTGGAAGCTGAGTTGTCATTGCTGCCTTTTGGCTTCTCTTTCCCAGTATGTGGAAGGACCACCACCACGACTGTTTGCCTATGTCTTCTCACAGGACAGCCCCCTCTGCTGAGAAACTGTGTGATGCTGAGGATGGGAGTAGGATTTTGAGTACTGCTTTGATGGACTTTGCCTTGCACCACTTTAAAGCTCAAGATGAACGTGACAGTAATGATGAGGTTAGAATTCTAAGGGGACATTCTTGGTGCCAGAAGAGACAAATAAAATAATCAGTTTTCAGCTTCTCTACTTCTAAACAAACTCAAGTAATTTCACACATTTCAGGGCAGCCAAAAAATTTGCAAGAAAGAAAGAAATAGATTTCTGGATATTAAAATTGTAGAAAACTGAATAGGTTAATATCAGGAACAGAGCAGGAGAGGAAATGTTCTTGGGTTTTTTAGTTTTTAGGCAGGTCAGACATTCATTTTTCTTGTTGAAGGTGAATGAGAAGTGTCACAAAAGTGACATTCTATTTGAAAGTGTGATTGAGTCCACAACCCTTCTTTGCAACAGGTTAATTGATCTGAATCTAAAGAGGACCAAGTAAAATTTTGTGTTGTCATAGATCATTTGCCCTCAGCTGCACCCTGCCTGTTCCCATGGCTTTGTCCATGTGATGTGCAGCATTACATTCATTTGTTGTACCTTGCCTTGTTGGTCCTGTAGCCCAGGGCTTGGAGAAGCCACCATGTAATATTGGCACCCCAGAGCATCTTCACTGTTTCCATCCTCTTACTCAGTCTGAGGGTTCATAAGTGCCATCAGATGCAGCAGTGCTGAGGCACTGGGCAGCAGCTGGGAGCAGCTGGGCACACAGACCTGGCCTGGTCCCTTTCCTCCCCATCTTCCTGTGCTAAACTGACTGGTTTCAGCTACCAGGCTTGGTGCAAAGAGAGGCTGCTGCTGCCTGAATCTGAGCTATGGAGTTTTTTTCCCGAGCCATGAGAAAACATGCCTTTGTTTTTAATTTCTTAGAATCTACTTCTCTGCCTTACAGGACTGTGGGCTGCAGATCTGAGTTGTCCATTGCAGCTATGACCCTGTGGTCTGACATGCTCTGGCTAGGAGGAGTAGTATTAGTGTGTATTGCTGGCAACATTTGACAGCTGGAGGTAGTAAATCTATTGTTGCTGCAGAATATTTGCTTCCTGAATAAAGCAGCAAGAGATATAAGAAATCCCACTGTGCTTTAATAATCCCACAGCTCAGAAAAGTGACCTGGATTTTGTGATTAAGATAGTGATGAGCCTGGTGAATTAATGCAGTGATGGTACAGCATTGCCTTTCAGCATTTAGCTCGACTGCTGTGCCTGGTGTATTTACAGTGGGCTAATCCCCAGACTTACAAATGAAACTGAATTCCCTGGGGCGGTGTGTGTGTGTGATTTTTTTTTTTAATGAGAGATACTGAATGTGATGAAAACAACTGGTTGTACCTGTAGACTGAGGAGGCACAAAGAGCTTTTATTTACTCCCCAGGTGTGAGCAGCTTGCAGCCAGTATGGCCAGTGGGATCCTTGTTAACCCACATCCCTCACTATGTGTTATGAATGCAACAGTGGAAGAAGCTTCATTACGTGCAAAACTCAAATCCACAGCAGCCTGAAGCCTGTCTTGGTTTATCTGGTACAATAAAGCTGACTTCCCTGGGGGAGGGCTGGATCTCTTCCAAGAGCGGCTTCAATAACATGGGAAATGGAAAGATAAGAAATAAAACAGTGCTGAGAGCGGACTGTAGAAGACAGATGATCAGATAGCGTAAATTCTGCTGGCAGCACAGATATTAAGGGCTCATCAGGACCTATTCTTCCTCTAGACCCAGCTAGAACAGAATATTGATTACTTTACAGTAAGTTCTTGTTTACTGCAGGCTGCATTTCAATCCTAAGAGCTGAATGTTAATGTGGAAGTGGAGTTAGAAGTTTTCTAGAAAAAAAAACGTATTTTTCCATAGGCTCCAATTCCATACATTCAGCCCATGAACTGTTCCATTTTTAAGGCATAGGCCAGAGCAAAGAAGAGAAAAAAGAGACAGGATGTCCTTGTTTACCATCAACACAGTTAAGCCTGGATGCAGTGTTGAAAATGACATAAGATCTTATACAGGATGCAGATAGTTCAAGGGAAAAATCTTCCAGGTTATCACTACTTTGTTCTCCCATCTCCCCATCTCCCATCCCCCAAAAATTTGAGATTTCTGATGCTTGTGTCCCCATATGCTGTCCCACATAACCCATTTCTTTAAAACTGCCAGAGACTAGTGCTGTAACTTCAGGAGCACACCTGCAAAGCTGGCATTGTGTCACACACATCAGCTAGGTCAAAATGCATCAGTCTGTGTGCCTGGCAGCACACGGCAGCTGTCCAAACCAGGATGCTGTTTATGTGCCTACAAGCTGTCTTTTAATTTACATTTTTGACATCTTAAGGGATGAGCAGAAACTGAAATTCAGAGCAGAGGGCTCAGGGCAATGGCTTTAATGTAAGGCAAAGAACTTCTTTGATGCCTCAGTTTACCCACCTTTATGTGCAGCTAGGTAAAATACTGCTACTGCACAGTAGTATTGTAAGAACTGAAGCACATGAAATATCTGTGGATTACTGCATGTAAGGTGCCACTGAGAAGTTCTTTCTTGACTGTATTCCCAGTCAGTGTTCAACCTTTTTTCTGATGGCAGGCATAATGGAAATGGTCCCAAACCATCCTTCATAGCAGAGCACACCCCACTGTTTACTGCACAATTTGCTGGTCCAGACACATTCTATGCAGCTGAGAAACGATGAGCCATTCAGTTTGCTGTTTCTGTTTTTTCCCTCCTGAATTTTCAGTTGGCTCAGGGCACTTCAGGGTTTTCCAGAGTCATACAAACAAAAAGTTGTGCTTTGCATCAGAAACCTCTGAAGCTCAACTTTCAACAAAATGTATGGATAAGCCAACAAAAAATTGAAAGAAAAGCCATTGGAAAGGTCAGTGAGCTGCTTTTATGCAGCTTGGAGTAGAATTTTAACCACAATTATTTTTCCCCTATGAATTATTAATGTGTGCCATAAAAATGTTATAAGCAGAGGGCAAACAGCACATACTGAGAGAATTTCAGTTTGATATTTTCACCTGGAAACCAGAAAAAAACCCCACCCTCTTCAATGATACAGCTATTAAAATAAGGCCAACCATAAAAGCTGTGAAACATAAAGAGTTAGCTCTCTTATGACTACATTTTTCTTTCTTACAAATTTAATTCCTACCATTAAGACTTCTCAGTAAGAAAAAATAGAGCTTTTTTTTTGGAAAATTGTTTCAAGGCATGTTTTCTGAACCTCAAAATCAACAGCAGCGTTCCTGCCTGGCCTTGTTGTTTTCTAATAGACTGAGTGACAGAGACTTTAGCTTTGTCTTGGTAGAGAAATTGTTTTAAAGAGGTCATGTATGGAGGACTTCTGTGTTCTGTAATGTTTCCAGGTTTGCTTTACGCTTGGGCGAAACATAAATAACTCCAACACTAACCTGGAATAATTAATGAGGGAATTGGTCCTTGCTCCAGCAGATGAAGGATCCTGTCTCCAGCAAGTAGCATTGGGAATCTTCCCCTGGGCAGCCCTGTCGAGGACCAACCTGGCTTCCCAAGGATGCAGGTTTCCTAACTCCTGGTTAGAATAAATCCTAACCTAGCCTGAGTGACATACTGAGGAACAGCAAAAAAGGAAGGGAACAAAAACCTTGGCTAATCCTGCCAGCTTCTTTCCTCCTGTAAACTCCAGTTTATCTAAATGCCAGCAATAACTTTCATTCTTGAGACTATTGATTTTCCAGCATTAATCAGTACCCTGCCCTTAAGTCCATCCAGGCAGAGAATTACACTTGAGAAAATAAGAGAGAAAGGATGGGCTGTAATTGGAGGCAGCGACCTTCAGAACCCCTAAGGTGCTGCAGACTTGAGCCAACATCCTTGGTTAGTTTTCAGATTTTAGAGGACATGAACAGCTATGGAGAATGCAGGTGTGGATATTTGGAAAGGCTATTAGTCCTCTTTCCCCATGGTGTTCAACCCTAAATCTGTGATCAACTTACAGAACCCTCTCCGAGACTGCGAAAGGTGAACAAAGGCTATGGACCCAAGCTGTGCCAGCCTTCTTCCTAGCTCAGCCTCCTGCATAGTGAGGTTCCCAACTGGGGGACAGGAACCTTTGGATTGCTTAATTCAAACAGCAGATAAAACCCTAACCCTAAGCTGAATGACAGCCCACAGACCCACCCGAGGGCACATGTAACAAAGACCCTCAGTTATCACCATCAGCCACACTCCTGGTGACAAAGTAAATTAATGTAAATCAATTTAATGTAAAAATTCTGGGCTTTGCACCATTACTTTTTTAACCCTCACAGAAGCACAAGCTCTGTTGAGAAAGAAAAGCAAAGCCATTGCCCCCTAGGATAACCATCCGCTTCCCACTGCCTGGACATGGGAGACTGCACCCCAAGCCATGGTGGGGGCTGCCTCCTCTGGGCCTGGTGAGTGGGGGGCAGCCTGAGCACAGAGCTGAGCCAAACATCTTTAGCATTTTCCAGAGGGAGTAACTGTTGGGTTTCCTGTGAAGCCTATTCAAAAGGTACTCCCAATAGCAAAGAAAAGGGTAGATGACACAGCAAGTTGGGCCATGGCCAGGCATCTGTTCTTCCCAGGCTGTTTTTGGGGTTTGAGTTGGTCTTAAGATTAGGGTTAGGAGATGAAAGAACAGCAGAAGGATGCAAGGTGATGTAAGGAGAAAGCTGGGGTTGATGAGAGCCAAGGGCTTTGCACACCTCATAGGGAAGTCCTGCTTCCCAGACTTGGGAGGGCAACTAAAGCAATTCCCTCCAAGGGCTCCAGAACTAGAGAGAGTGGAGAAGGTGCATGGCTGTGTTAGCCTTTTTCTTTTGGTTACTTGAGTTTGGGGAAGGTGTCTGCAGGTTGTGGTTGACCTGTGACATCAGGCTTAGGGTAGGAAGAAGAGAGGGGTGTCCTGCTTCTTCAGGATAAGGTGAACAATGAAGGAATCTGGTATTTCTGGACTCAAGGGTTACTGCCTGAACACTAGTGATACATGAAGTCAGAAGAGTATACCTTGACATTTTTGCACTGCTCTAACTCCACTGGGAATAATTAGAACTGATGGCTGTATCGAGTAGAAAAATAACACATCTGTGTGCTGTGCAGACTGAACATACTGTGGGTGTAATTAAAAGCTCAGCACCTGCTGCTAAAGTGATTGTACTAATCTGATACATGCAACATTAGAGTGGTTACCAGGGGTGTCCAGGGAAGGGGATTTCTACTGGCAATGCTTGCCAGGAGCAGTGGGAGGTGCAGGAGTGCAGACAGTTCTGTGCTGAGCTGGGCAACTGGGAAGGAGAAGGTGGCCAAACACAAGGCAAACACCCATGTGGGGAAGGGGGAGACATCACTTTCTGGAGAGGGTTTCAGGGCACCTGGAGTATGGGGGCTGGCTAAACCAGTGGCCTCCAAAACAGGGTGTGCACACACCAGGGCTGCACCAAACAAGCCACTGGGGTGCGGGAAGAAAATACTTTTTGTACCATTAATTAATAAAATTTTTCAATAAAATAAAAATAGCATTAGTTTCACCTTTGTCTCATCATATTTTAATTTCTATTTTTGTGTATGTTTTATAATGCTCCTGCTATATTAATATAGTTGTACAGGTATATAGTTTATAAATAAAGAAATGCACAAATATTGGGTGGGTGTGCTCAAAAGTTTTTTACTGCACAGTCAAAGATGTTTGGACACCACTGGTCTAATTCCCCACCAAAAAATACTAGGTGAAGGAGGTCCTAAAATCCTACTTCTCACCTAACTGCAGCCCTGCACTAGCAGCTTATGCAAGACAGAAATCCATGTCTTTGTTTGGGACCTAGCTTGCTGCTGTGGCTACAGCTACCACTCTGCTTCTTGTGAAGTGGCCTCTCTTAAGATATCACCTTCTGTTTCATGTGGAAGTTTACAAATGACCTAAAAAGAAGACATCCTTTTCTGCTCATCTCAGTTCCCCCACGAGGTTCCCCCACTTTGTGGTGTGGGCGCAGGCGAGAGCTCCTGGCTGGCTCCTCTGCTTTCTCACTCATAAAAACAACCCTGACAGCAAACATAAAATATGAGGCTCCTGCAATCGTGTGAGCAGTATCCATATTTTACAACAAATGTTATAGAAACAGCCAGGTGACGTGCTGCTGACAAATCCATGATACCCATAACTGATACTGCAACGAGTCACTGTTGCCATGATTCACACCTTCTGAAAGCTCTGTACCAGGTGCTGCAGAGAGGGAAGGGACTCTCTTCCTGGATGCAAGGAACACGGGAAAGACAAACAGAACAACATAAACCACACCTGAAAACCTGAAAGACGTATGAGAAAAATTCTAGCTAACACCAGAGATTAAAATTTGATAAATGTATCATTGGGGGAGCAGGGCAGTTTTCTGCAGGGGATGGATGCAGACTGACTGCAGCCATGGGAGCTGCAGCAGGGACAGCCTGGCTGCTAGGACCCACTTGGTGACTGGTGAGCCACGGTCAGAGCCTTTGCAAACCCACTGTGCCTGTGGGAAAACAAACAACTTGTTCTTGTATTTGTATGGATGGCCATGGCAGTAGGGTTGCATAATATAGTGCTTCTAGCAGCATTGCCACATCTTGTCTTGCCAGCCCTTTCAGCAATTCCTCCATCTTCTCCTACAGTGATACTGAGGGGAGTAATTCACTTGTCTGTAGTGTGATAGTCTGTGTCAGTAATTCTCTCCTAAATGAGAAAAAATAACTACAGACTTCTTTTTTGCCCCTTTTCATCCATCAGCCCAATATTTATGTCTCTGTGAAATACATTTTTACACTGTTTCTGTTGAAAGTTCTTCACTTTTCTACTCTTCAGCTGGGAAAAGAACAAACAAGCACAATTCCAGCAACTTCAGTTAAATTAAGCCAGCTATGACTAGTTCATGATCTCCCTATGCATTTTTGTACTCCACATTGCAGTCCCCATCTCACAACTGCTGCTGCCACACAAGCATCTCATTTATATTTTTGTTATCACATGAATCTCCACAAGGGCTCCCTCTCTTATTCCCCCTTGCCCAGCAGATTAAGTGCAGATGAACTTTAGGTCCTTATTTAGGCATTTTATTCTCTCTATGGAGCCAGAAAACAGTAGTCACGTATATGAATCTCTCAAGATGGTACAGAAGAATTGAAAATGTGCTACCCAATTTCATAGAAGTTAAATCTTCAGTCACTATATTTAATTTGAGAAATAAATAGTATTTACCTAGCTTTTTTTTTTCTGTTCATAATAGTGACCACAGACACAGCTCACAGTCCTGTCTAGAAAAATTAAATTAAGGATTTTCAGTTGAAGTAGATAATGCTTACAGTACAGAAATAGACTGTTTCTAGTCAGCGAGATTAAAGGAAAGAAAAGCTCAGCAAGAATGAAGTTGCATTGCAGAGTTATCTTTATCTAGGCAGCAGACAGTAATTTCCATAAACTAAAGAGAAAATTCTCTTCTCATCACTGCTTTGCAGGTCAGGGACCCATTTTTAAGTTCCCTTATCTTCTCTTTCTTTTCCTTAATTCCCTCACTGCCTCCTCTGTGTGCTTTATTTGAGAATCAAAGAACAGTGAAGCATAGAAAACCAGACTCGACGATTTTATAGTTTATTTGGTTGTCTATGAAATAGCATAATTTGCAGGTGCAAATGTAACAGAGAGGAGGGGAGGAAACGCCCTGTAGCTGTAGTGCCTATTGCAAACCATGCTCTGCAGGAGTGTTATTGTGTCTTGATCACTTAAATTCAATATATGAGCTTTTTTACTAAAATGGTTGGCCCAGTAGACGTCACTACCTTCTCCTCACTACCCTTACTGCTTCCTTTGAGCCAACACTGCCTTTGCCCAGCCAGATGCTGGAAACTAACCTGTCAATGCCAGTTACAAAAGTAAAGATTAGCTTTGACCCAGATAAACTGTGGGACAGCCATGATAAACTGTTTCACGGCCATGTGAACACTGGTACCAAGAACATGTGGCCAGTGGCAGGCTGAAAGGTGACTGAAGGAAGATAAAGCCACCTCTTTGGACACTAGTCCACCCTCAAATTGTATTTAAGAGATGGCAGGGCAGAACCTTGAGTCAAGCAACATGAGCACAGCCACAGGGCTTCCCCCCTCAGAGCCATGGCTTGCACTGGGTTGTTTCCTATACAGCACATTGTGTGAGGTGTCTGAGCTAACCTAGGCGATTATGTCTGAATATAGTAAGAGAAGAAAGCATCAGTAATGAAACAACAACATTTTATAATATTGGCACTGGTTTCTTTAGTCTTTGTTTCAAAAATTTCAAGATCAGAAAACTTAAAAATTAAGGACTAAAATCCTGGATCTCTCACAGCCTATGGAAGTACCAAGGCAGGGTCAGGTTTACAACCCTGCTAGAAGCAGCGGTGTGAACGGGGACATTCCAAGGTATGAATCTCTTGGCTTGTCCAAAACCCACCGAGATTAACCAGAAATTATAAGAGGTGAAACTTTTGTCCCTAAGGTAAAGTTGCAGGAGGAATCCCTGGCAAAGCAGACTGCCACTGTTTCCCTTGCAGAGCATCCACATAACAGATGTTGTTCACTAGCAGTGAGATACAGCACCCTCCACTGCACTGCAGGGGATCCCCAGGTTGCCCAGGCCCTCTCTGCATTATTTATTAATATTATAATTGTTCCTACTGTTATTTATTGCTATTATTATTATGAAGTATTTTTCACATCTCAATCCTCTACAAGTTATTAAATAATATCTTTGCCAACTTTTGAATTTCAGTATCTAACTTTAAAGAACAAAGACAGAAGATGATGAGTTTTTATTTTTCTATGATCAATAAAAAAATCTCAGGAAACTTTATTTATTCCTTCAAGAACAATGTTCTTGATTACGCTATTCAAGCACAGAAAACTGTAGGCAAAAGACTCATGCCTTTCCAGCTGTGAGCATGTAAAATAACCATACTTTTCGTGGAAGAGGTGTTGCAGAATACCTACAGTGAGTGCATACTTAATATCTTAAAACTAATTGCATACATTTGCTTTCCCCAAAATGTATATGCATCTTGACAAATATAAACATATACAAGATATTAACTATAATATATAGACATATCTGTGTTGATAACAAGCTACAAGAAATATCTACGTAGAGAACATATTGATTAACATACCTTTGAAATTCTTGCTCAGTAATAAATCTATTTGTCCACATGCCTTGCTATCCAAATAACTTATTCAATTAATGTACTATTAGCTAGTTTTTCAACTAAATTAATAGCAGAGTTTATGGGCTTCGCTTCATTAATCTATTTAGGGACAGTACTTAGCACCAAGAAAAAGACAAAATGCTCTAAGCAGCCTGCAAGGCTATTTCTGGGTGCCTTTGTGTTTGGTGACTGCTCAGAGCAGCCACCACACAGGCTCCTAACACAGCTCCAGAGCAGCTGAGCAAGGGGCTGACTTGCCACTTGCTGCCTTTTTCTATGCACAGCTTTCCACCCTGCAGATGGTGAAGCCATGACCTGAGTCAATGCCATCCCATTTTTTGCCACAACATGATTGTACACATCTATCTCCATCATGGGAGGGTGCAAAACCACCCAGGAGGTGCTGAGACACCATAGCTTGGCAAGAGCAGGTGTCCTGGTTTGAGCCAGGATGAAGGTAATTTTCCTTTTACTGATTTTTTTTTTTTTTTCTTCAGTAAGCTCTCTTTTAACTAGCAACAAGTGTTCCAGCTAGTGGACTGATAACACTGGAATGTTTATGTTACTGCTGAGACTCCAAGGTCGCTGCTTAGCTCTGCTGCTACAGAGGCTGCCGGGGCAGAAGAGTTGGATCTGTGACCCCCTGTAGGGGAACTGGACTAGACAGACAGCAGAACTGACCAAAGGTATTCCATTCCATATATCTACGTAAGCTCTGAGGAAGGTCAGAGATCACAGAAGACAACTTCCTTCCTGTTTCTTCTTCACTTCTCTTCCATCCATGGCCGGTGCCTGGGGAGGACTCCATCCATCCATCACTGTCGACCCCAGGCTCTGACCTCATAACCCTCATAACCCTCATAACTCAGCCCCTGTCTGCTCTGCCTTATCTCCTGCCTGTGGGCTGAGACATTTCAGGACTGCTCACAGCTAAGGAGAGTGCTGGGGGAGTTGCTGGGGGTGGGGGGAGGCAAGAGGCTTTTGCACATTCCTGAACATACTTGTATATAATTGTACATATAATGAAAGCTGTCTAGTTTAGTTTTCAATCCAGCAAAGTCTCTCTCCTTAATTCTCTCTCTCCTTCCCCACCTGGGTGGGAGGGGGAGGGGATCAAGAGGATTGTTGTCTCTGGTTTAATCGCCGATCCTGAGTCAAACCGTGACAGCCGGTGAGCAGCACCCAGAGGGGCTGGGGAGCCCATGGGGACCATCACTCTCATGGACTGATGAGTGGCAGGTCTCAGGGACCACGCTCACTGTGAGCCCTTAGGATGGCAAGGGAAGACTAGTTTGCTAATACTGGTGTTACGTTTAAAACTGAAGCTACTGAGGAAATGAAGATGGAAAAGCAAAACCTTGTAGTAAGAGCAGGAGAAAATGTAACCATTTTTTATGCTAATAAATGTTGGCTAGGGAACTCCTTTGTATTTACTGGCAGTTTTAAAACATTTAAAAATACTGTATTGTGATTTCTATAATGGCTTAAAACTGTAAGAGGGGAGTTTTAGATTAGACATTAGGAGGAAATTCTTCACTATGAGGGTGGTGCGATACTGGAACAGGTTGCCCAGAGAAGCTGTGGAGGCCCCAGCTCTGGAAGTGTTCAAGGGCAGGTTGAAAGGGGTTTGGAGCAACCTGGTCTAGTGGGAGGTGTCCCTGCCCATGCAGGGGGGTTGGATCTAGATGATCTGTAAGGTCTCTTTCAACACATTCCATTATTCTGTTTACTACCTGAACTTGTGCACAATTTTTACCTGGTGTCTGTAATGAAATTCCAGCAAGGCTATCTGGGGTTTTCTATTCATATTCAGCTGTGGTTGACTCACAGCCCCATGGAATCTAGGAAAAAATACATGCATGGCAGTTTTCTTAGCTCTTCACTTAAAGCACAGTTGAAGATTCCTCTGCATGCTTACATCAGTGTCATTGAAAATTAATGCAAAAAGACTTCATTCTCACACTATAGAGAATATGCCACTATAAAGACACCACACACTTGTTCTGCAATGAAAAGGAGGACTACTTGGCACATTTGTAGTTTAAGCTCTGAGCAAAAAGCATGTTTGATAGAGATTTACACATAGCTGTTGTAAATTCTGTTTTATCTTTGCTAATTTTGTTTCTGCTTTCGACTAAATAATAAATCCCAGTTGAATATCTGAATCCTTAAACGCTGTCAGGACTTGCTGAGTGGAATACCCACTAAGGTTGTCCATGCTGCCTAAGTGAAGAGCAACTTGTTATGCTACACAGTTTAATCCTCATCAAAGCCTCCTCCCCAAAGGCCTTCCGAGGCCCATTGCACACATTGCATTGCTCAAGCTGAGGAAATTTCACAAGGCCACATTGTTAATCTGACACAAACTTGGGCAAGGAGTTGAGAGCCCCAGTCCCATCCCTCACTAACACACCTTCCAAGGCAGAAACAGATTAGCCCTTTGGGAAGGATGACTTGCAAGTCAAAGCAAGTCTTCTTTCTAGCTCCCAGAGAAAAGCAGAGCAAAACTTTGGTGCTGCCTTCTGCTTTGTTCAATTCACAGAAGAGCCTGGTGCCAACCTGGCTGTGAACAATGTGCAGACCACCAGCCTTTTTCCCTCCACACACAAGTTTTCCTTGGCCAACAGCTTTAACAACAGTGCCCTGGAATTTCAAACTGGTTGTCTCTCCAGGGTCAGGTTTAGTGCCTTTTAACAACTACAGAAAATTCAGCTTCAGCTTTTTGGGTTTTTTTCCCCAGACCATCACTGACTTCCCAAGAGCAGCTGGTATTTACTGCTGGAGGACATGTGGGCATCAGGCAGGGAAGGCAGAACAGGCTCAGAAAGAGAAATAAGGAAACACAGAAGGCAGGTAGCAGAGATGGAACAGTAAAGGTCAGGATCAGATGGAGAAATACATGAAGGAAGGTAGTGTGATATTTAACTCTGTAACGCTATTGGTTGACTCAGGCAAATATGCTGCTATTAAAACCTTTTCCAGTGTTTATAGATCTCTCCAGCACTGTCCCCCGGAGCTTTTTCCTTTCTTCACTGGAACAAGAAGCCCTGTAAACATCTTCTTCTTGCACAAAAACTGGACTCTTTATCTTATGTTTTCTAGGCTGATGTCAGACCTTTCAAACTGCAGTTTCTTCAGGAGGAGCCAGTAGCCCCTTTTTGGGAACTGGACAGTTTGAACAACTTTTTGCAGGGCTCCTAGTTCATGAAAAAATTATGCCCATTCTCCACCAAATATTCAAGAAAATAGGTCATACAAAATGACTGTGTTGTTCTCCAAGGCTCAGCTGGTTTTTCACTCAGGAGCTGTCGATAAGGGCTGCCTTATTAGCAGTGGTGCAGTGCCACACAAAACTGGACAGCTTACATGTTAACCTGAGCCTAATCTGATAGTTCACTGCCCCGGGTTAGTGCTGCACCAAACTACCCAGGACTGTGTCTTCTGAAGTGACTGGGCAACCAGGATGTACACTGCTTTTCCTCGTGGAGCCATGTAACACTGGGTTGCAAACTGCAGCAGCGATGGTGCCACCTTGAATTCAGAAGCAGAAATACCTGTGTTGTCCAATTTTTCCCATCACCATCTAGAGTAAAGCCCCATAACATCACAGGATACCTTTGAATTCCCATGTACTGCTCAAGCTGGGAAACGAAAGAACAGGCCCACCCAAACCCATAGCTTCCTCATTTCTAATGCTGAAAATGTACAATGTAATGCACTACTTCAAAGGCAGCTGTTTGGATGGCTGGCCTGAACACGGGTCATACATGTGTACTCAAGAAAATCCAGTCTGTCACTGCACCAACAACAGCCCCAGGACCGTGACTCCTATTTACCAAGTGCTTATCTGAAAAGGAAATAAGAATATATCTGTCAGTCACAGTCTTAAATTACCTCTCAGCATGTTCTGAGCAAGTGCTGGATGCCGTTCCCTGGTGAAGGAGGTTCTGCAAACTGACACACTGCTTCTCTCAAAGGCTGTGGGCACCCAGCTGGAGAGCATCCAGTGGGGCTCCACTCCTCACCAGCAAACCCCACAGTCCCCCTTCGTCCTGTGGAGACCGCTCTGCAAGGAAAATGTTAAAGATAAATCAAATGCACCTCAGCTAAAGTCTGCTGCAGATGATACAATGCCATGGCCACCTCTCTGACTTCCCTGGTAGCCGCACTCACACTGCTCCGAGCTGTCCTTGTGGACAGCAGGACAGAGTTGGACCCGGAGGCACTTACTAAACTGGAGTAGGACATTTAAACTCCTCTTTGTTCTCTGACATGTCTGTTTCCCTTGGGAAACCTGACTGATTAATTTATTTTTTTTCCTTTTACTTTCTCCACTGGCTTTGTTTTTATGAGTCAAATGCTCATGGATTCAAAGACTGTAAGACCAGAAAGGCTACCAGCCTGATCTGCTATAATACACAACCCACAGGACTGCTCTGATTCGGTTGTTGTTACACTCTTTGTCAGGCCTTTAGAAAAATCTAGTCTGAGCCAAATGAGGCATGAACTGGCTAACTGGCCAGTGTATGGGTGTTCTGACCAGCCAGACAGCGTCTGTGCTAGACAGCATGGAGCATGATCCCAGCTGCCTTCCTCTGCATAAGAACATGAGTCCCCACAGTACTCTGTCCAGCCACTGGTTGTCAGGACACTTACGGATTTGTCATATCTTTGAGATTCCTATTTTTCCTCTGCTTCACCCCAGCAACTTCATTTGTAACTGGACAAGCACACTAAAGATATTTTAAACTTGTCTGGGTGGAAGAGAAGGAGAAGGAAACCAAAGGATGGAACTGAAAGATTAATAGGTAACCAATTGCATAGACTTTGCTATCCCTAGGAAACCACGTGAAAAAAATACTCTATATTTGGCCAGCTTGACTTTCCAGCTTTTGAATTTGTTTGTTAGTTTGAAGACTAACTATCACATCTCTGTTCCCATGTTTAAAAAGTGAACAGGTCCCTGACCAATGTACTGTTGAATAAACTGAAGAAATTAAATCTCTTTCTTTCTCAAAAGACATGTGTTCCTGTCCTTCAGTAATTTCTGTGGCTCTTTCCTGAATCCTCTCCAATTTCATCAGCATCTTCCTTGTATTTGTAGGCATCAGACGGGACAAACATTTCAACAGCAGCCTCCCTGTGGGCATGACACAAAACTCTCTGTTCCTTTTGTGCTTTTATAATCAGGATATAGCAAGATGACATCAGGTGGTTTTGCCATCATCGTTCTGAAGCTCACGTTCAGCAGATGAGGTACCAGGACCTCCAGCCTCCACTCCAGTCCTCTCTAGGACTTAACTTGCAGTCTTTGTGGAGACATACATTCATTATAGGCAACACTAAAATATATATTGCTTACTTCCATCTCACTTACTGACCGAGACATGTTTCTGTGTATCAGAGACCTGTTTGCTTCAAAATTGATTAGTACTTTTTTTTTTTAACATTTGCAAATGACTGCATTTGTCTAAGCCTCCTAAGAGTTTTAAATGGCATAATGTTAAACATGGATCTCTGTGGGAACCGGTAAAAATACAACCATTAAAACAAAAAACCCATTACATTTTGACATCTACCAGCCAATTTTTCATCCACTTTGCCTCTTAATCAAAATGCCATCGCACACCCTGAAAAGTCCATTACAACAACCACAGTTACTTTTTACAATGAATCTCATAACATAATCAACAGATAACAACCTACTTTTTCATAATTTCACTTTTTTCAGTATTAAATATACTGCTTCCTTTTAATTTTTTTATTAGTTGACTTTAAGATCAGCTATAAGGTATTTTACCTGGGATTAGTTTCAGGCTGTCAGGCTTGTAATTAAATGGACTCATTTGTCTGGCTTGAGAAGATTGGCGAGATACTCCTGATTACTTGTTTTTTATCATGGGTACAGCAATAGATATTTATCCAAGTTATAACATGACCTCAGATGGACTGTTCTGGGAATCTTTGAACTACAAGATGAGTGTGTGAGACACCAGCCTTTTTTTCAGCTGGGAAGCTGCTGGATTCTGGTCCACTGCACAGCTCCTTCACTTTTCCGGGCTGAAAATTTTAGAAGCTGAACATTTCATCTTCCAAGGTCAGACAAGTCTTATCCAGAAGGAAAGGAGTAGGAGGAACCTGTGGCCTGATGGCAGGGGAGCAGTGGGGAGGCTGTGAGGGTACAGGGGCCCCAGAGTGGCAGCATCACTTTTGGGGTCCCTGCACACGACCCAAATTCCTTTTGTTGTGCTCATCACTACTGCTTCCCTGAGCCTCTGTCCTTTGTGCTTCCGACCTCTTAGGGAGTGTAAAAATCCCGTGTTATCTCTATACTCTGTTCCTTTGTGTCCCACCTTAGTTTTTCATTAACTAATGCTGGAAGGGATAGAAACTACAGCTCACTGTACTTCAGTTTCTTACTCTAGCCCTGTAAAAGAGACCTTCCACCTGCCAAAGAGTTCAAGTGCTACTCAGATTTCCTGAAAAAAAAGCTTCCTCTGCCTTAAGGTCACAGAGAGGCTGTTGCCTGCTTGAGATCTCTCTGCAACGACAATGTTGCTTTTCTATTTTTACCTTTGAAGGATTTACCTTTGGAGGATTTTGATGTGCAACATTACTGCAGTAGGAGGGGGCTTCTAACTAGAACCTGAAGCCAAGAACAGTATCTTTGGTGAAGATGCAAGCCTGTATTCATTTTCATTAACAGAGTGTGGAATAGAGCTGAAGCTGGTAGGAATCAGAGCAGCTGGTGTGTCGTCAATGGACCTGTCCCTGGTGACATCTGTTGTGGATCTGACTCTAGAACGAAGAACACGCTGCACAAGCCAATATGGGAGCAATTACTCTTTTCTGATTACTCCAAAATACATGGAGAACAGGGCAGACCCTTTATATAGAAAGAATCAAATAGAATAGCTGAGGTAATAAATGTGCCCTTTTGCCCTTCACAGGCAAGTAGAAAGTAAAATCAGCTCTTTCATGAAAACAATTTGGCACTAGAACTGGATTTGTTGGGTCTTTGTAGCTGTGCCTAAGACCTTGTCCCAGTTTCCTCCTTTTCCCCTCCACCCACTCCTTTAGTAGTCACCTGAATAGCTGTAAAACAAAGACATTACTGGAAATCCCATGCCTTTTTAAAAATAAAGCTGCAATTTTTAATTCCTTATGTGAATAAATAATCCATATGTTGCCTGAATATTTTATGACATGAATTCCAAAACCAACTTAAAAAGCTTTCTCTGTTGTTTTGGAACTGGGTCAGAAAACTCGCTCAGGGAATTTTTAATAAGCTAGGCAGCCTCCCAGCTCTGGGTTACTGGTTCAAACATGAATCAGGTTAGTAGGGAGCAGAATTTTTTGCTGCAGCCAAAGAAGTTAGACACACTCCTCACCCCAGACACTCATATCACAGTGGGCAGTAGTGACACCATTAGCACAAAAGTCCAAGGAAAAAATAGAAAAAGAGCCTGGATTATGAGAATTGCTGAATCTCTTTTCTCTCAACACCTGCCTTTTAACCTATGCCTTAGCTTGGATATTGCCTTCCTGTGTCCTCTCCACTACCTCTGGCTGTAAAGGGACCGTTAACCTCAGGCATCTCAAAAATAATGAAATAAACTGCTTTTGTCAAGGGAGATCTTGACACAGTAAAATGAACATCAGTTAGCAGAAGGTAAAAATTAATCTTTTTCTGGAGTTGCTAATCTTCAGTGTTGACGAAATGACCATGCTTGATGTTGTCTTAACCTGTACAGAAAGTCCATTTTTGAACCTTTCTCATTGCTTTCTCAGTTCTTGTATAGACTAGCTGTGCTCCAATTTTTCAGTGTTTTTCCCAGTAATTTTACTAAGATTTACCCTTTATTGCTTCCTTTCTTTCCCATGCTTATTCTGGTCCTTTTCCTTCCTCAGCTCTTCCATCGCAGTTTCTCTGGTTCCTTCAGTTCTGAAGGGCAAACACTGCTACCAGGTCACATTTATTTCACCAGTTCCCTTACTACAGCATAGTGCTCTTACTGTCACTCTGGCTCTTCCATCAAACTCCCCAAACACTTTTTTATTTTCCTGGCTTTCAGACACTGAACACAGTCAGTTTCACTGCCTGTATCATTCAGCCCCAACTTTTTGATCCATCAATATCCCAGATGTCTCATCTTAAAGTTCCCAGGCTGGCTTCCACACCCCTCATGTCCTACATGGGTGCATTCAAGGGATAGTGGAAGGGTCGTGGACATGGTGCTACTTTACCAGAGTGAATGACGGAAGAGCCTTAAGGAAAAAGATGGGGGGAAAGAAGAAGAGGATCATGGGAATGCATTTAATCAGATCGTACTTTTTGGTATTTTTAGACACATCTACAAAAATAGAGCAGCTTTTAGGGCTCTACCTCATTCTGTCTGACTGAGATACACAAGTTACAAAATCCTATTAAAACAGTAGCAAAACTTTCAGGCTACAGTAGACAGCATTTCTATATCCTCACAGATCTCATTTTCCAGTGGTCCAGCTGCGGGGAACAAGATGACCTCCAAAGAAAAAGTATCTGTTAGGTTTAGTAACTTCCCTTAGCTGTTTTTGTAGAACTAACAGCATGGAAACATTTAGTACAGTGGGGCAACCAGTAAATAAGCTTTTGTTGTCCAGGATGGCAAAAATAGAGGGGAGGAAGGAGGGAGGCAGGCAGGCAGGCAGGCAGGAAGGAAGGAAGGAGCAGGGAAAGGCAGGTTTAGAGAGACAATTCTAGAAGGAAGGCTGTGAAGTCTTGATTCTACTCACTTTAGGGAACTTGTTACACTACATAAACTATACTCCAAGAAAAACAAAATGTTGTTTGGGCAGGCTGGACTGGTCTCTGGCCTTGAGGGCTCTTTGGCACCAAACTCAGTATTATTAAAACTTAGGGGAAAAAAAACAAACATAATAGCTTACTTGGAAATACAGAAGATGGTTAGTAACAATCAAACAGCCGTTTGCAGAGACCTGGAAGTAATAAAAAACTGAAGGAGACTGCCAAGGTCACTGAACCACAGATCCCAGCAATTGCATTAGGTGATCCTCCTCTTAGGTCCTTTGTTTCAAGCTTAGTTATGTTCGGGACTAACACCCACATTGGCCATTCCCTATCAGGCAAAACTTAAATAACAACCATTTGCAGAGGTCATATATATTTGATTCTTTTCTGTGTCACAGTTTGACATGCTAGGGTATTTTTGTCTTAAAGTATGTGGCATCAGCTGAAGTGCTGGGAGGGGAAGAAACTCTGAAGGAGTAATTACCCACAAATGCACTTTTAGCAGCTTCTCAGGCATGAAATGCTGCAAGAGAGGACACTGGGCTAGTCTTCTCCTGGGTTGCAATTCCTATGTTTTTTAGTTCATATCTGTATTTAGGCAGTAAGGATTAGTATTTCAGGAAAGCATTTAATGATAAGGAAGTTACTTTCCTCCATTTTGGATCTCTGGATGTGTAAATGTCACCCTAGCTCTATAATACATAGTTACACAACTGAGCAACAGGTGAAACACCGTGCCTCAAAGGTGGAGTTATCTCATGGTATTTTGACTTGCCAGACTGTTGTTTTTTCCTTTGAGGGTTTTTTTTGCTCATGTTTCCAAGGACTCCAAATTTCAGTTCCCAGAAAAGGCCTTGCAATCCATTAAGTACCGGTGATTTGTTCCAGTAGTGATCAGGCTAAACATGCACGGTTTGTTCTTTATGTTTCAACAATGAAGGCATTGTGGTAGGGCATGGCTCCTTGCCACCCAGGAAAGAAAGAACAGAGAGAGCCCAGCACCAGTGCAGTGTGTGGCTGAATGCCACAGTGGTTGGTACTTTGGGTGCACTCTGGGGCACGTCACTATGCCAGATGTCCATGCATATCACGTCATGCAATCCATAAATGCTACCTACTGCTGGTGTGCAAAGGCAAGGCATGAGCTTTCGATAGATGAAACAGTGGTGGGAGGAAATTGCATTGATGTCCTCATAGTAAAATTTTTGTTTAAGGAGTTACAGGTGAAGTCTGTGAAATCTTACACTGCCATGGTCACCACTGCTTCCAGTTGCTCTGCAGTCCCACGTGGAGGAGAGCAGGATCCAAAACAGGAAGGTTAACTACCTTCAGGCTAAGGAAAGAACCTGGGGGTGTTGGTTGACAGCTGGCTGAACATGAGCCAGCAGTGTGACCAGGTGGTCAAGAAGACCAGCAGCATCCTGGCCTATAGCAGGAATAGTGTGGTCAGGAGGAGCAGGAAGGTGGTCCTGCCCCTGTACTCGGCACTGGTGAGGCCACACCTCGAATTTTGGGCCCCTCACTACAAAAAAGACATTGAGTTGTTGGAGTGAGTCCAGAGAAGAGCAACCAAGCTGGTGAAGGCGAAGAGGCTGGAGAATAAGTCCTGTGAGGAGAGGCCGAGGGAATTGGGATTGTTCAGTTTGGAGAAGAGGAGGCTGAGAGAAGACCCTCTTGCTCTCTACAGCTCCCTGAAAGGAGGTTGAAGGGAGGTGTCGTTTGGCCTCTTCTCTCAAGTAAATAATGACAGGACTAGAGGAAATGGCCTGAAGTTACACCGAGGGACATTTAGACTGGATATTAGGAAGAACTTATTTACTGAAAGAGTAGTCAGGCACTAGCACAGGCTGGCCAGGGAGATGATGGAATCACCATCCCTGGAGGTATTCAAGAAACTTGTAGATGTGGCACTTCAGGGCATACTCTAGTGGGCATGGTGGGGTTTTTGTGGCTTGTGTGTTGTTCATTTTATGGGGTGGGTAGTTGTGGTGGTTTTGTTGTTGTTGCTTGTTTGGGTGGGTTGTACTGTTCTCCCCCACCCTGGGGAGCAGGTTGGACTAGATGATCTTAGAGGTCTTTTCCAAATGTGACTGTGATTCTGTGATTCGAGGACTGCATTTACAGCCAAAGATGGAAGAGAGGATTAGTCCCGCAGACACTTTTGTGACCATTCTTCAGAGAGAATTTTTATCAAGTGCTCGCAGGAGGAGAAAATGTCTTGCTTTCTTGGAGAGGAAGCATGATTTCAGTGACAGGAAGGGATTCATGGTTTCTTAGTATAGTTTTGAGAAGGAAAAATTTAAAAATCAACCCCCTGATTTTTGAGGCTGAAACAAGAAAAAGTAATCACCAAGAACACTGAGGTACAGCCCTTGATGAATCATAGAACCATAGAATCATAGAATGGTTTGGGTTGGAAGAGACCTTAAAGGTCATCTAATTCCAACCCCTGCCATGGGCAGGGACACCTCCCACTAGACCAGGTTGCTCCAAGTCTGATCCAGCCTGGCCTTGAACACTTCCAGGGTGAGTGAGAGGATGAGGCCTCCACAGCTTCTCTGGGCACCTGTTCTGACACCTGTTGCTGACAAAGATATTAAACAGCACTGGTCCCAGTGCTGACCCTTTAGGAACACCATTTGTCCCTGGTCTTCATGTGAACATCAAGCTGTTGATCACAACTCTTTGAGTGTAACCATCAAGCCAATTCCTTATCCACTGAGTGGTCCCTCCATCAAATCTGTATCTTTCCAGTTTAGAGACCAGGATGTCGTGCAGGACAGTGTTGAATATTTTGCACAAGTCCAGGTAGGTGACATCAGTTGCTCTATCCTTGTCCACCGATGCTGTGACCCCATTATAAAAGGCCACCAAATTTGTCAGGCACAATTTGCCCTTGGTGAAGCCATGTTGGTTGCCACCAACTACATCCACATTTTCCATGTGCCTTAGCAGAGCCTTCAGGATGATCTGCTCCAATCACTTTCATTAAGTCTGTTCTTCAGCTTTTCACCTCTCTGGTTTTCACTCCTCTTTCTCACTTTCCTCAAGCCAGGCATATTCCTGCCTCATAGAGAAGGAAAAATGTGTAAAAGTGAGAAAAGGTCAGACTGGGGTGAAAAGAGATGAAAAAAAAAAAAGAAAGATGATGAGGAGGAAAGCAAAAGGTCTACCTTGTCAGCAAGACTTTTGACACTGTCTCCCATGGCATCCTCACAACCAAACTTGAAAACTGTAGATTGGACAATTGGGCAGTAAGATTGGTTTGGAACTGGCTGAAGGACAGAGCCCAGAGAGTTGTGGTCAGTGAGGCTGAGTCCAGTTGGAGGCCTGTGACTAGTGGCGTCCCCCAGGAGTCAGTACCTGTTCAATGTAGTAATTGATGACCTGGATGAAGGGACAGAGTGTACCCTCAGCAAATTTGCTGATGATACAAAACTAGGTGGGTTGGCCAACACACCAGAGGGCTGTGCTGCCATGCAACGTGACCTGGGCAGGCTGGAGACCTGGGCAGGGAAAAACCTAATGAAGTTCAGTAAGGGCAAGTGTAAAATACTCCATATGGGGAAGAACAACCCCATGCACCAATACAGGTTAGGGGTGCTAAGCTGCTGGAAAGCAGCTCTGGGGAAAAAGACCTGGGAGTCATGGTGGACAACAGGTTCACCAAGAAACAACAATATACCCTCACAGCCAAGAAGGCCAATCCCATCCTGGGGTGCATGAGGAAGAGTGTGGCCAGCAGGTCGAGGGAGGTCATCCTCCCCCTCTGCTCTGCCTTGGTGAGGCTTCACCTGGAGTACTGTGTGCAGTTCTGGGCTCTCCAGTTCAAGAAGGACAAGGAACTACTGAAGAGAGTCCAGCACAGGGCCACTAAGATGATTAAGGGACTGGAGCATCTAACATGTGAGGAAAGGCTGAACATGAGATAGCTGGGGCTGTTCAGCTTGGAGAAAAGGAGGCTGAGGGGAGTTCTTGTTAATGCTTATAAATATCTAAAGGGTGGGTGTCAGGAGGATGGAGCCAGACTCTTCTCAGTGATGTCCAGTGATAGAACAAGGGGCAATGGTCACAAACTGGTACACAGGAGGTTGCTTGCTCAAACCAAAACAGAGGTTTAACCTGAATATGAGAAAATAGTTCTTTACTCTGAGGGTAACAGAGCACTGGAACAAGCTGCCCAGGGAGGCTGTGGAGTCTCCATCCCTGGAGACATTCCAAACCTGCCTGGACATATTCCTGTGTAATCTGCTCTAGGGGATCCTGCTCTAGCAGGGGGGTTGGACTTGACAATCTCCCTTCCAACCCCCACCATTCTGTGATTCTGTGAAAAAGGAACAGGAATCTGGTCTCTGTGTCCTGTGTCCTGTATCCTGTGGACTTTGGTCTCCCTTTCTCCGAGGTGCCTAGGACATGAGGATCTTCCTGAGCCATAGGCTGTAGGTCCTTCTACTACTGTGCAATGCCTTTCTCATAGTATTTACGTGTGGTCTGTAAGTGGAATCTGAGTTTTATCCCTCACTGTTCTACAGGAGGGCATAGCAGCACTGTTTTAATGCTTTGAAACCTCCTAGTTTCCAGGTCATGGTTATAAATGTCTGGTTCCTATCTGTATATTCTTGTGACAGCACTGTCTTTTAGCTTCAGTAACTCCTTTCATGGCTATATCATGTTGGTATCTCAGAGCCATGAGTAGTGAATGCACCCAGGTCTTGGTTTTGTCAATGATAAATTGCCTTGGAAACATATATTGTCAGCTTTAAATTTGTGGAGCCAAATAGTAGGAGTGACATTTAGGTACTAAGGAGTTCTATCAATGCTTCCAGGGTGAGACATCTCAAAATAGACACAATTAGCTTAAAATGCCTTATGGTATCATACAATGTTATGCCCTATTTTATTAAGACTCACCCACCTGAACATGAGAATTTTTCTCTTCTTACTTTGTTTGCATTCCTCTTCCAATCTGAGGATTTCATAGACACTGTATCCCTCTGTTTGCGTCTGTTTGTATTGCCTCTATCCTTGTATCTGCAGTAGAGGACCATATGGATGTGCCCTTTCAAAATCTCCCTACCAGTAACAGCAGCAGCAGTGAAGCTAAAGATTAAGAAACAGCAGATACAGAGAAGAAGAAAGAATGAGTATAGCAGGAAGCAAACTCAAAAGATCTCTGCAAGAATCATCAGGATACAGAAATGTATCATACTCTCACAAAATAAATTAACAACAACAACAATCTCTTTAGAGAAGCAAATGAAGACTTTAGATTCTCAGTGCAAAACCTGTGTGCCCCATTGAGGTTTCCAGTTTTTCATTTGAAGTACTTCATCAGGTAACAATTATGTGCTTTAAGAAACCAAAACTTGCAAGCAGAACTTGTGACTAAAGCCCCATACTGTTAATGGTCAACAACTCATGGTGACCTCCACCATTTTCTGATGCAGAATTGCATATTGAAGATCAAATCAAACATTAGAATGTGGACTATGAGGAACTAAAACATGTACTAAAGAGGGTTTTTTGCCCGACAACCATTTATCTTTGCTGCAGTAAAATAGAAATTTTAAACAGCATCACTCCAGAGGTGCCAGGGACATTGCAATCTAGTCACAAATTATAAGCAGACAACTGTTTTGGCCTCAGAGTCTATCACTGGTGCCTCTGTTGTACCCCTGTCCCAATCCTTCTGGTTAAGGAATTTGTCATAAGAGATCAGATTTAAGGACATCTTTGCATAAAACCCTGCATGGGTTATCCCGGAGTGAGAGGCATAAAACTGATTATCACTTCAAGGTCTTTGAAGCTGGGTGGGTTTTTTGTTTTGCCTTTTTTCCCCTCTTTGACCATTAAGCTTATTTCACAGATTTGAAAATACAGTCAGACTAGACCTTACTGAGTAAAAAATCATTTTGACACCAGTGGGATTTTTTTTCCCCTTGAATCAGTGCCGGAGGATTGGCCTGACATTAGGATCTGTGGAAAATCCAGGTAGCATGCTTATCTGTCCTGCGTTCCTGACAGCTATTTGTATCATTTTCTCTTTCTGGAGGATCAGCAGTTTAACTTGGTAGGACGAAGGGCTGGATTCCGCAAGATGTGCTTAAGCCAAAGGGTCTTAAAAAAACAACAACAAACCAAGCCAAACAAAACAACGTAACTTCAAAAGCGATCTCCATATCATCTAAACCAGTCACAAGAAAAAAAATCTTCTCTGGTATATTCTGAAATGCTGTTCATTTACCTTTCTGTAGAAAAGTTACGTATCTGTCTTGACCAAAGCCTATCATTGATAGCTTTCAAACTGCGAATTTAAATGGTTGCAAAGTTTTTTTCTCTCTGGATTAAAAGGAAACAGCATTACATAGAGTTCAACTTCTGCTTTGACACTGCCTTAAGAAAAATTTTTAGAATTAAATACAAATAACAAATAATAATGACAAAACCATCCCTGTCACCTGTCAGAGTAAGACCCTCTGAGAGTAACGTGTTGCTGACTTCTTTCCCGGAGGGAACCAAGTAGCCTATTTATTGACAAATCTGTTACATTACTCAATCGGTGACTCCTCTGTGGTGTTCTCTTGGCATTTTATTGGGTCTAATTAGAAATAAAAGCCTGGAAGAGCAAACTGGCTCTGCTCAGTTAGTTTATTGATCACGAAAATTAAGACAATAATCAATAAAGACATACATTTCTGTCATTTCTAGAGACCCAAGGCACTTCATTGCTCCTAAGGGACACTGCTTTCTACAGCTTTTCAATAACCCAGACTCAAATATCCATTTTCTCATATGCTAAATATCCTCCATGCTGTCCTGGTTTGAGCCAGAATGAAGCCAATTTTCTTTTTACTTTTTTTTTTTTTTTTTTCTGCTTCAGTGAACTCTCTTTTAAGCAGCACACAAGTTTTCCAGTGGATTGATAATGCCTGGATGTTTATAGTTAGTGTCGAGACACCAAGGACACTTTGCTCTGCTTGTTGAATCTACAGTTTTGGACACTGAAGGAGCAGAAGAGTCATATCTACAACCCTCCTGTAAGGAGGAGCAGACTAGACAGATGGCAAAATTGGCCAAAGATATTTGATACATACATATATATACATGTAATACTCAATATAAATTCAGGGATCACAAAGTCAAGCCCTTCTTCTTCTTCTTCTTCTTCTTCTTCTTCTTCTTCTTCTTCTTCTTCTTCTTCTTCTTCTTCTTCTTCTTCTTCTTCTTCTTCTTCTTCTTCTTCTTCTTCTTCCTCTTCCTCTTCCTCTTCCTCTTCCTCTTCCTTCTCTTCCATCCATGGCCAGTGTCCAGGGAGGACTCCATCTATCCATCACCGTTGATCCCTAGGCCTGTGCACTCCTGACCCTCATCACTCTCCCCTCAGCTCCTGTCTGCTCTGCCGCTCTCTCCAGCAGCGCTTCGGGCATTTCAGAACTGCTCATGCTAAGGAACGTGCTGTGGGAGTTGCTGGGGGTGGGGGGAGACAACAGGGGTGTTGCACATGCCTGAACATACTTGTATATATTTGTACATATTTTATTCTATCATTGGTGTTTAATTAAAGCTGTCTAGTTTAGTTTTCAACCCGGAAAGTCTCTCACTCTTCATTCTCTCTCTCCTTTCCCTACCTGGGTGAGAGGGGGAGGCGATCGAGAGCATTGTTGTCATTGGTTTAATTGCTGATCCTGAGGCAATCCGTGACACATGCCCTACAACTTGGGGTAATTAAAGTTGAAACAGCCCAAGTGATGAAAAACTGTGTGACTTGTGTGGCGAGGACAGCAAAGCAGCACTGCCAGTGTTTAGGCTAAATGTGGAGAGAAGGGGTTTCCTTGTGTACATATCCAGGGAATTCAAAGAAAGTAGGGCTGCACTGCTGAAGGCTACCATGTGAAAGACAATTGTGAAAAATACACAGCATGGGTACATCAATCTTTTAATCCAAACAAAAAGTTCAACCTGATTCATTTTATATTGAGAACTCAGGAACTTAGGAAGGTATGAAGCTTATCAGTATGTCTCTTGTAACTGATGTATCTTACTGAAAATAATAATAATGATGATGATGTTTTGTCTTGAAAGCCTGGATATCAGGAAAAGATTTCAACTTCAAGTAGTTTGGCAATTGCATATTCAGAACCAGGAGTGATGGAAGAACAATTCTGTTACACAAACCCTTATAAACTACTGGATTAAAATTTGCTTAGATCAGAAAAATCAGATTCTATGTATCTTCAGTAAGTGCTGGTTTAGGTTTTGATATTAGCCACCTAAACCACTAAAAAGTACATCAGTCAGGAGGGCCACAAGGGTGACCATAATCAACAAATGTCTACTGGTGATGTAACATTGTCTGTTGTGGCTGCTAACATATTTCTAAATAGTGTTTAATTAAAAATGTGTAACCTTTGTACTCTCAGTTTAGACACTGCCCTTGACAGGAAATTATACCTGTTTCGGCAGCAGCAAGGAGTACATATGTGTTCTGGTGAGTAACTGTAACAATAAGGAGGACAAAAAAAAAGCCCTAAACCAGAAATAAGTTGTCAGGGCAACAAAGGAGTCTGCTTTGGGCTCGAGGACTTGACAGAAAGCAGTGTAGATGGATAGGCCTTGAGGAGGGTGGAAGATGTCACCAGCCTTTGCACCAGAACTGCTTTATCCAGAGTATGGATGTTAAAACCAAGGAACTAGAAGATACGAGTCATAGGTTTACAGAAATTCAGGCCCAGACCAACATGCCTTCTTCTCTCAACACTGCTTCACAGTGACAAAATTATATAAATTTGGAGAAAGCATGTAACGTTGAAATAAGGTGCTCCAGCTTGATGTATTTTTGTAAAAAAACCCCCATCTCCACAGTATTTTCAAGATTGACTTCACTCCTTCACTGTAAGAAACCAGAAGAGAGGAGAGTAAACTACTGCTGTTTATACGAGCATGACTTTAATGACGTTTTTAATAAATCTGTTCAAAAGCTGAAGTATCTGCTTCTGCAGGTAATTTCAAATAATCCTGACTTTTGCTTGTTGGATAGCTTTCAATGGTGCCTTGAGAACATGCATAGGGGAAAACACATTTTCCCTTTTTAGTTCTGTGAAATATGTTCCCTTGCCGAGTGCAAGGAGTGCTTTAGGAGCAGGAGACTTCAGGAAAATTGTCCTGGTAGCTCTGCTATCTGTCTTCCGGGACAAACATGACTTGAGCTACACACACCTGCATTCCCTGTTCTGCACCTTTGCAAGATGCATTTGCTGACCCACAGCTGCAAGACCAGCTGGGAGAATCTTGGTGGCATAAGGCAAAATTTCACTCCTTTTTGTACAAACTGACCAGATGCCATAACACAGGGCATTTAGATGGCCATTCCGTATGGGAGCTGGCCAAGAGAGACCATAAAGAAAAATATTATTAACCATGTTACTGTCCTTTAAAAAAATATCAAGCAGAACTGCTCATTTTCTTCAGCTGTCAAAGAGGAATCAGTGTCCTCCATCTGCCCAAAAGCTTTCTGATCGTAGTAAGAGCCTGGCTGGTTGCTCTTCTCTACATGGTGGAGGAAAAGGTGTCCTCTGTATATGCTGTTTGGAGTGTGCCTGTGGAGGTCCCAGTAGCAGATATGAAGCAAGGGGGGACCCTTACTTCCAGAAGTCCAAGAGCCTTTCCATGGTCTTCAGAGCATCAACCGCTTCAGAGCACATGGGAAGTGTGTTGGACATGTGCATGCCTGCCCACCGAGACACAGGACAGCTTGCCAGCCATGGTCACATCCTTCAGCTACATCAGCCCTTGCTGTTCTAGGGCAGGAAGAGAAATAGATGAAAGTCAGAGACCCGTGGGCAAGACACATGTTCCTGATTTGCTGCAGGGACTGTGTAGGTGGTCCTGGCCCAACCTGCAGCAAAGGCTCTGCCCAAAGGTGTACTCAGCTGGCAGAAGTATACACATTAAGAAATTACTTCTTTCAAATGGCTGGGCTTCTGAGATGGTTTATGGTGTCTGATTTTTAACATTGACATGAAAAGACAAGGGAGGGAAAGGGAAAAAAGGGGAAACACTTTAATGCCATCGATTTTTGTTCATACAGATGAACATCAGCCCTTATTGATTTTTGAGCTCAGGATCAAAAAAATTGGTTGATTACGTTTTCCTACTGGAAAAACCAAAACCTCATAGTGCACAGGAAGCCCTCCCCCATCTGCTGGCTTGGCAGGAGAGAGAGATGCACAGAACAACAAACACACAACAGCATAAATACATTTCTGAAAAGGCTCTTAATTAAAAAAAGAAATAAAATTATATATTTCATCCACATGACACTGACACATTCAGATTTGTAATGTATGACACATACTTTGAATATGTACATGACTGATAAGCATATTAATGAGCCAAGCTTTGACAGGAAAATATATTTCAAAGCTTGTATTTCTTTGACATAGAGTTCTTCTGTGCTGGAGAAAAATAATGCTGCCTGTTTTCCCCTTGTTCACAGAAGGATTTTTTCCCATATTATAAGGATTAGTCAGAGCTCTTAAAAATCCTATTCAGTTAAATCCAACCAGTAAAGAATGGTACAGTACATATCAAATAAGAGACAAAGAGAAAATCAAAATAAAAGTGATTAATTTAAGGAAAAATTTGAAAATCAACACTGCATTGTGTTTTGAGTATGAAATAGCTCATAATGAATATTGATTTTGATGACTATTTTTGCTAGACTAAGAACTGTACCCAATGTTCACCTCTGAACTGGGATGAGCAAACCAGTTTGGAAAACAGATGTATTTGCTGCTCCAAACGTTCTCTCAATCCTTAATTCATTTACAGGATGAAACCCAGACTGCATCCAGCCTGAAAGTCTGAACTCCACAATCCATGGGAGCTTTTGGTTTAGTCCCCATATAAAATAGATCCATGTCTCTTCCTGCATGGTGGCCCTTTCACTAAGAGTGTGCTATGCTACAATAAAGGCATGTCCTCTGGCTGTAATCTAGATGGTACTGCAGGGTGTGGTAAGTGTGTAAATATGCCTTTAGAGACTGAGATGGGATAGTGTCAACATGTATTGTCTCATCTGTAGTGGTGATAGAGGCATCCCACCTTCAGCATGATTCTTCTCTTTTGCAGCACTATTGTGCAGTGCATGAAAAACAGAGGAGTTCAAATACCTCATTCCATCATTACTTTTGCATGGCAATCACTCAAAAACTATTGTCACAGATTTTCTGCTTGTTTCCTGCAGTGCAGACTGGGGGACCTGCTCTTGAGTTGCTGTGCAAATCCCAAACAGATTGTGACAGATAACAAGTGTACGTCAGAAACATTTCTGCAGGTCCAGCTGGAAGTAGGTGCCACTAGCAGAAACTCTGTGGCAGAAATCATCAGCAAGCTGGGGAACCCAGTGGAAAGGTAAAATTAGCCACTTTTGCTTAGTAACTTTAAATTAAACTAACCTAATATATTTTGCATTTTTACAAGCATGAGCACAAGTTTAATTTGCTAGGAACACTGCTAAAACACAGTACTTATTAAACCATCCATCTCATTATGGTGTGACATTGTCTTGTGTAATGGAGCAGTATCCAAATCTCTGCCAAAACAGAGATTATATTAATTTTATAACAAACTGACAGGGAGGTACAGTTTCTTCCATCAGACTTGCTTCTCCATACTTTAGAAACTTTGCTCGCAATTTGAATGTTCATGATTCCTTCCTTATTACAAGGTGTAGCCTTTTTTACTTTTTGAAAATGAGCAACCAGCAGCATTTGCTCACAGCTGCAGCATCCATTAGCATTGTATATACTTGCAGCTATTTTCAGTTTCTAGGATATGCTCTTCTTCCAACTACATGCTATGTAAAGGCTTCTGAAAGGAAAACCCAGGGTCTACTGCTGAAGTTGGCATAAGCCCAGACTGATCTTTCTCCTTCCCCTGATGCCCCCCTCTTTCATCTTCATGATGAATTCAGTGCTGGATCCTTGCACCTCTGAGTAATACAACAAAAGTAAATGAAGCCTGGGCTAAGCTGTGAACAAGGGAGGTCCCTCAGGTTCGCTCTTCCCCACGTGGGGCCCATCCCCAACCCACATGCAAGTCACCAAGCTCTTTCTGCCCCAGCAGAGAGCAAATGATCAGGCAACCACATGCACATCTCTCTGAGCATCTCCTGACTCTTCAAAGCAGACTGAAATAAATCCCACCTTCAGACACTAATAGCCACAGTAATCTTTCAGGATGTCTTCTGCTCATAAAGCAAACTGTAATGTAACAAGATATTATGATAACATAGGGTCACAGGACAATTAAGACTGGAAGGGACCACAGGAGGTCTCTGGTCCAGTCTCCAGCCTCTCTGAGCAACCTGCAGCCCTGCGTGCCTGTCCTCACGATGAAAACTGCTTTCAGCACATGCCCATTTTCTCTCAAGTTCTTGCCATGCACCACTAGGAACAGCCTGGATCCCTCCTCTCACCCATCCCTTATAAGTACTGGGAGGGCTGCTGTTAGGTCCCCCCCTCAGAAGCCATCGCTTCCTCAGGCTTAATCAGCCCTGTCCCTCACCTTCCCCACCCAGCCCAAGTGCTGCAAACCCAACCATCTTGGGGTCACCCCCAATGAACTCAGTCCAGTTTAATGATGCGTTTCTTGTCAACACAGGTCCAAAACTGGATACTGGATCTAGAGGTTGTTCAGTGAGTGATGAGTGGAGAGAGTTAAACCTTTCTCTCAACCTGCCTTCCTGCCAGGGCACACTGCTGGCTTATGCTGAGTTCACTGCCACTAGGACCCCAGGGCCTTCCCCAAAGAGCTGCATCCCAGACAGTCTGTCCTGAGCCTACATCATTGCCAAGGGCTCTTCCTTTCCAGGTGCAGGACTTTGCATTTGTCCTTGATGAATTTCACAAGGTTCCTGTCAGCCTGTTCCTCCTGCCTGTCCAGGTGTCTCTGAGTGGCAGTCCTCCCCTTGTGGGTATTGGTGGTGTCTAAGGGCTGAGTTCGTCTGCAGATTTGATGAGATTTCACTTAGTCACTTCTGTCAGGTGTTAAAGCTGATAAACAGGACAGGTCCCAGGAACAACTTCTGCAAATCTCCACTTGTACCCTGCCTCCAAGTAAAGCATAACCTGTTACATCCTACCATTTGAGCACAACCAGCCAACTACTTTTTTGCTCAGTTTGTTGCCTGCCCATCCAGACATCTGTAGCCTAACTTGGATGTATGGCCAATGTGGGAGACAGAGTTGAAAGTCTTGCTAATGTTGATGTGAATGCCATTCACTGCTCTTGCCTCATCCATAAGGCAATCAGGTTGCTCAGGCATGATTTATCATTGGTTAAATCCATGCTGGCTTTTCCCAGTCATCTTCTCCTTCACATGCCCAGAAATGTGTTCCAAAACTACATGAGCTTACAGTATAACAAGCAAAATTTCCTTCCGAGAGAAGTGAATGTCTCTTTGTCTTTAAAAAAACGTCTTCTAGGAGTCCACCCTGTCCATCCTGTTCTACTGGGAAACAATAGAAGCCACATTTTGATCTTGAGTTTTATCGTCCGGCTTGGCGTTTTTGTTGCAGCTTTTCTGACTTTTAAAATCTTAATCCTCAAGTTGCCTTCAGACTGAGCAGGAGATGCATGCTTTTGCATGCCTTCAGCATTTCTGCAAAATCCAAATCAAGGCCTTGGCAGAAACAGCTATTGTCAGGTTTTCTTCTGATGGGTACCAAGTTGCAGGATGGCTGGTGGATGCCCAGTTCTTGCTTCACCACAGATCAGGAAAAAGGTTAGTCAAGCTGTATGCCGGGACATGGGTACTCACCCTTTTGGACTCATTAGGGTCCACCAATGTAGATGCAGGTCCTGTAAATCCAGTTGACTGAGAAAAGTCTGTATGGGTGCCTGAGTGGGGGACATTTCAGAACGGTGCTGCACCCCAATGGAAAATCAGAAGTTCCACTTATGGGGAGATATCAATGCATACATTGTTTCTTTCCTAGGGACTGGCAGCAAAATATGAGCAGACCCAAACCTCACATATTTTTAACTAGTCCTTGTCAGGTGAGAAGGTGGGATGTTTTAGATAAATGAAGTAAACAAGATAAAATCTGACTTGGCCTGGGCAAAAGGGTTAACATTCAAATCTTGGCAAAACACACAGCAAGCAGTGGTGGCACAAGAGGTGGAACTATAGACTTAAATAACTTCTGAAGCATGGCACCTAACACAGCAGCATGAGACATAGCTTCATGAGAAGGGAAGAGCACCATCTACTGAATGACAACGGCAGGTTTTGCTTTTCTTATTCTTTCAGTAGAGGTTGCTCATTCACAGACAACCAGAAGTTACTGGGGACTTAGGGGTCACTGGGGAAGTTACTTAAACTGCATTAACAATTGGCTGGATCATATCAGGGAGAGGAAAGGATTAAACCCCTCTCCAACCTCTAAGCCCTTACTAGAACTCTGATACTCATAACAGCCAGAAATAATGTCTGAATCCTTTCTTCACCTTGTTGTCTGCTAACTATGTGTTAATTTGGCTAACCTCATTCATTTAACTTTTAAAATAGCTTAAAATAAAAACAAAGGCATAAGAGTATTTAGTTAAAGGTTAATCAATGGTCTTATTATTGTCATGGATTGTGAGTCAGACAAGAAATCACTCATTTGCGTAGACCTTCTTTCCTACTATTGTAATGGTGTGCTCTTCCCCCATTCCGAGTCCCTGTCTCTTCACTTAGATATGCTCCTAGAATAAAATAAGCCTCAGATTTATATTTTTAGGGTGTTTTTTTTTGTCATGATATTATCGATGTTATTTCTTATGTTGGCTTTTAAAGCACTTGCTAAATTTGCTTGTAATATGAGGCTACAGTAATCCAGCATCCTCCTACACTGCAGTCTGTTCTAGCCTACACCACATGAAGACTCCTTTGCTGTCACGGTGTGGGAACTGTGCACTGTGGCTCTCAAAATAGATTCAAAGGGAAAAGAAGAGCTACAAAGAAAAATGGGAATACACTCAGAGCTCATTTCCTCTCTCAGGACACACTGCATGTTCACATCATCATGTCTTTTACAAAACTGCCCCTTTATGAGGAAGCTCCAAGTCATCCCACTGTTTCGATTCCATATTTGAAAGATCTAACCTTCTCAAAGATTCACTTCTAAACCTTAGCCAGCTCACCAAGCACAGCTTTATCAGCTCTGGGAAAAGGAATAGCAAGGCTTGAGCAAGAGATGCAGTAATTTAATTTAAAAAATCTGGCCTGCATGTATTACTTCCATGGTGGGAAAAGCCATTCTCTTCAACATAACCATTGCCAAAGACAGCATAATCACAACTAAAGCCACATCTCCATGCTTCCTTAGCTTCTGGTACTTCCCTAAACATTTTACCACTATTACATCGTGACTTCTGATTCACTCATGCTATTATCCAAATGAAAATAATACACGACATGATAACATTGATTTTCCTCTTTTTCCTGGGAGTAATTTTAAAATTACACTAAAGAACTCCCAAATAGATTATTTTGTTAGTTTTGCAAATGTAAAACCAACAGTAGGATCACATCAAAGTTCTACCTTTCAGAGATAAAACTAATGTGATTTTTTTAAAAAGTACAGGAATACATCAGGTTAAATTTTATAGACAAACCAGGAACAAAGCCTGGTCAGCTGGTCAGTTTAAGGAAGGTTAGTAAATGGATTTCCCATTTCACAAAGATTACCACAAAATCGGAACACAAGTCTGATCAGAGGTAGTGTAAAATCCAAGCAATCAAAATTTCCCAATGAACTAATTTTAAAACTAAGGTTATCAGTGATTTTGTTTTGGTTTTAACAAAATATTCCAGTTTTATTTTGTCTAACAAGTGCACAATATTTTAAAAACTGTAACAAAAACTCATTTTGAAAGGAAAAAAAACAAATCGATGGTGAATAATATCTGTTCTTTCTGTTGAAAAATGTGTTCTTTCTGCATAATACTTTTGACAAAATAGTTTACTTCTGGCAGAGGAGCATCCTTCTTCAGAGCTGTCTGACTGCAATCAGCTGTGTGTGATCTCCCTGCCCACATGCACAGCACACATTTCTACAGGCCATCTCACGCATGGCAACTCTGCTGTCAAGGGGGCAGCAAATGTGCACTGAGCAGCAGAGAAAGAAAGTGCTTGTGTGGAAAAGCTCTCTGAGGTGAGGCACAAAAATGCATCCTTACTTGCAAGCTGCTGCTGATGGCTGTAGTGTCACATTTTTCTCTAGATCAGATTGACATAACGAATCTCTACAGCATGGCACGCTGTCTGCAGGAGCTCTGGACACAGCCAAGCCCTGCAATGGTAGGTGCCTTTGGGCACTGATACCATCTGGTCTCTCTGGCTCTCCACTTCGCACATACCACTTTATTTTTGAAAGACTGAAGTATCGGATCATTCCTCTGAGCTCCTTGGAGGGAAATGGAGTGATCTGTATGGGTTGTGATCTGAAGAAGGTCACGATGCAGATGTAGACACCCCTCCTGTCATGGCCTTCTGTAAAATTGATGAACTGCAAGATCAGCAGTTGTCCACAGAAATATTTAATGTGACAGTGAAGAGAAGAGTTTGGGGTTTGTTGGTTCTTTTTCACTAAGAGTGTAAAACCTATGCTTGGCAACCTGTGTGGCACTGAATACCAGACTACAATTTCTTGCATGTTGATCTCCAGGGAACAGTATTAGACACAAGCCACTGAACTGCAGGCTGGAGATTTCCATCTCATGAGTATAGACTAGGCTTGTGGCAGTGCCATGAACTTCTCTGGGACGTGCAGGTGAAGACCCAGCAACTTCTGCTGAAGCTTCAGAGAAGGATCAGGAGGCATTTTTGTAGACTAAATGCAGAAGACAACAATGTTTGTTGTCTCAGCTTCCCTTCCTTTGGAAGTTCTTCAGTGGCCTTTACTTTCTCGGCTCTACAGTTTTCCGCTCACCTACAGTTTTCTGCTCATCAAATCCCCAAAAGCTTCAAATTCTTCTTTATAAACCCTTGGTAGTCAGAAAAGTGGCAAATGGTGTCAGACTGGCAATTCTGTAGTATTTTTGTCTGAATGTATTTATGGTTCTGTTTTCTTCCCTGGTTTTGCACCATTGCCTGGCTGAATGCCTAGAACTGAGTCCACAGGAACTGTGAAAAGCTGGAGAAGAAAGAAGGAAAAAGAAGAATAAGGAAATCTGGTCTCAGGCAAACAGCTTCAAAGGTGTTAAGATTCCAATAACTGGCTCTTACCGGGCTAGGACAGAATACACTACCCAAGGGTAAATCCAGGATCAAAGGAGACCTAAAGCTTCTGTAACGGTTTGACTCAGGATCGGCAATTTAATCAGACACAGCAATGCTCTCCATCCCCTCCCTCTCCCACCCAGGTGGGGAAGGAGAGAGACTTTGCTGGATTGAAAACTAAACTAGACAGCTTTCATTATATGTACAATTATATACAAGTATGTTCAGGAATGTGCAAAAGCCTCTTGCCTCCCCCCACCCGCAGCAACTCCCCCAGCACTCTCCTTATCTGTGAACAGTCCTGAAATGTCTCAGCCCGCAGGCAGGAGATAAGGCAGAGCAGACAGGGGCTGGGTTATGAGGGTTATGAGGTCAGAGCCTGGGGTCGACGGTGATGGATGGATGGAGTCCTCCCCGGACACTGGCCATGGACAGAAGAAAAGGGAAGAAGCAGGAAGGAAGTTGTCTTCTGTGATCTCTGACCTTCCTCGGAGCTTAGGTAGATCTATGGAATGGAATACCTTTGGTCAGTTCTGCTGTCTGTCTAGTCCAGCCCCCCTACGGGAAGGTTGGGGTCACAGATACAATTCTCCTGCCCCGGTAGCCTCTGTAGCAGCAGAGCTAAGCAGCGACCTTGGAGTCTCAGCAGAAACATAAACATTCCAGTGTTATCAGTCCACTAGCTGGAACACTTGTTGCTAGTTAAAAGAAAGCTTACTGAAGTAAAAAAATCAGTAAAAGGAAAATTACCTTCATCCTGGCTCAAACCAGGACAGCTTCTAAGAGATAGGAGGGCACCAATGTATCAATGAAAACACTGGCAGACAGGGGAAGATCAGCACAGGGGAAGGGGGGGAACCCTGTGGCAGTGCAGCCTGTTTCTTGCAGATGGGGCAGGCACGTCTGGGCTGTTGTGGAGATGTTACACTTAAGGAGATTTATCTAACTTTATATGAGGACTCTACATGTGTTAGATTCCTGGAAGAGCATTGTATTCTTCCTCGGAAAAGCCTCTGAGTCACTTTACCTTTAACAATTTCCTTAGCCACTCTGAACTCTTGTTGGTATTACTGGTGAAGCTTGTGGCTATGAATGACATCCAGTTCCTGATCTTAGACTTGGCAAATGGCAAAATTTCACCTTGGAGAAGGTAAAGGCCCAAGACCTTGATGTTTTCTCTCAGAGAATGGGGACAGACACTTGTGATATTCTGGTTTCCACGGTATGGGAAAGGAGGGTGATTAACTTTGTTTTATTGAAGCTGACCTTCCTGTGCTGGCAACTGCAAAAACTTTCTTCACTTGTGGGAAGATAAGCAGACCCCTCCCCTGCAAACTCAGTGTTTTACAGTCTTCCAGATACCTGCAAGGTGCCCCCATGCTCTCCACACTAAAGGGAAACTTCAGATGAATAAAGCTCCTGACTATGTGGTGGGATAGAGATAACAAATCCAGCACAGGGAGAGCTGAAACATACTGGAGTATGAGAGAAGAATAGAAATGAACTCTACAAATTGGAAATCCTTTTCAGAAAAACAAAGCCAACCATAATTTAACAGGTGAACAATTCTATACAAGAAAGCAACTACAGAACCGAGTCCAGTTTCGGTACTTCAGGAAAGTCACTGAGTGATGGGCTGAAGTCCACCAAAGAGCAACATTAAGAATCAGTGGCCTAGAAAGCACAACCTACAAAGCAAGTTGGAAGCACAGTTACCCAGGAACCAGACCCTAACCTGTTTTCTAATGCAGTCAATGCAGTGTATTGCAGATCTATCTTCGATTATTCATGAAATACGTTATTATGTGTGAGCTGGATGCTATGGTTCAATGTACAATACTTACTGTAAGTACTGATTTCTTCAGCTTGTCCTTGCACTGAGTGCAAAACTCAAGCTGTTTCTTAAGAACAAAAGGCTTCAAGAAGTTAAAGTATTTGCTGCTTTAAATTTCTCCTGAAATCAGTGAAAGTCCCTTGCATCTTCCAGAGTTTGGCTTTTAGCACAGCTTCATTTTCATTTCTGCCTCTGACAAAGAAAATTAGCTTAAACCTGGCTTAACCCAAGACAATCCTAAAATATGGAAAACATGCAAAATTCCACTGCAGAACAGGCTTGAACACACAAACCATTACAATACATGAGTGATTGAACAATTATTTCACCCAGCAGCAGGTGTATCAGAGCTGCAACTGAACTTGTGACCACTGAACAAATCTCCACAGTTAAGCCATCATCAAGTGATCAGCCTTCTTCCTTTTCTTTGACATCAGGAGCATTAGCTCCTAATGGAATACTGACCATAATAGTGGTAGCAGCTGTGACAGCTACAGAAAATGGAGGCCACATCACTGCTAATTCCAATGCAGTGCCTGTACTCCCAGCTGAAGGTTTCTCTTCATTTTGGAAGCTGAGCATCACCCACCAGCTGACAAATAATTATAGCATTCACTACTATCCTCTACATGGTGAAATGATTTAAACTGAAATCCCTGTGATCATAGTTTCATTTAAGGCTTCTGAACAAATATCATCTGAAAGGACTAGTCAAAAAGCCAGATTACTAAAGGCAACATTTGGATGAAGCAACATGCCATTGTTTGTACAGAGAAGTTAATTCAGATTGTCAGTAAACTATGTTTTTAATGCTGTCCTCAGAGCACTTAGAGTTAAGTAGTTTATTTTAAAACTCCCTTTGCCATTCTACCAAATTATTTTTTTCTATCTTGGAAAATAATCAGATTTCTACTTATCTGGAAATAATGTGGCAGAGACAAACATACTTGACTTAATGAATGAGATTTTCACTGATTGACTCTGACCTCTAGAATCCTTTTCAGTTCCTTTTGGTGCACCTGCCCAATCAGATTATTTTCAGTCTCTGGGTTTCTGTCCTGGGCTGACCCTGCAGGTATCTCCATGGGCTCCTGGGAAGGCTCAGGCCACCCATTTGTTCACAGCAGCACAGGTTAATGCAAAACATGTGCTTCTGCTTCATATAGTCAGTCTATTTTAAGAGATTTGCAACTACACTTTTTTATCTCTGAGATTTCTGTTGAGAAATACTTGCTCCCTCCCTTTCTTTCATTCTTGATGACTATCACAGCTTTTGGAATACAACTCTGAAAAAGAGACTCAGATCTCCATGCTATGTGCTGTGGCAGGACAACATGATACATGTAAAATAGTGTCACTGTTGGGGGAATCAAATGTCTGTGGCCAGAATGCACTAGTTTGAACTTCTATCTGATCAGGTGTATTCTCAGCCAGAAAGCACTGGACCTGGAAACTCTGGAAAACCACAGAATTGCTTGTGTCATACCTGGGGACTCATCTCTTGGGCAGGGCAAAAATCCCCAATAAAATCTCAGAAGCCTGGAGCTCAAAAGCCCAGTTCATGCTGACACAACATTTATTCCTCCATTATTCCAGGCATAAGAGGCACGTGACTTCCAGATGGAAACTTGGACAAATCAGGTGGTCCTCTACTGTCTGAATATCGAATATTCTGCTCTGAAGCTGAGCATGTTCTAAAAGGTGAAAAGTCAGTCCTCAAACATAAGTGAAGGCTGTCATGCCCTATCTGAATTTTGGTGGTAGGCACAACTGGCACTCCTCCACCTCCACATTTAGTCATCAGCTGATGTAGTTCTCGAAGAAGGTCAGTCAAGACACCCTGGCAGTGAGATGCTATGTCAAAACACTTAACACAAATCCAGACCAAGCTCCTCCTCAGGAGGAGTATTGTCTTCCTCACCTCTGGTGGAGACAACCTTGCTTTATAAATTGCCACTCACCGTATTTTGTACTACATGTTGGCAATTTGTATGTGAACTTATCTTTTTATTCTATACTTGGGTTAAGTGAATTGGAATTTTAATTCTAATTTAATTCTGAAATACCCTTCAGATAGCAGCAAGCTTTACCAAGAGTATGTACTTCAAGCAGCTTCAAGCAGCTGTAGGGACTCAGTCTGTAGGAGGGATTTGTTGCTGTGCAAAGAGAAAACAAATGCATTTGTCTCATGTCAATACCTTCGTGATGGCCATGTCCACAGTCCACAGGAACCAACAGCCTGAGGGTAACTGAGTGTGGTGGTTTCTGGACTGGGCCTGTAGCTGCTACAGTCTGAGAGATCTGTTGGAAGAAAGAACATCTGAGACCCCTGAAAGCTGCTTTAATAAAATCTTTTTTCAAAATCAAACCATCATATATACCACTTTCTAGTTTGCATTTGACATCTGCACTTCTCATCACCATGACAACGTAGCGATGTGACCCATTCGTAGATTCTTACAAAAATTTACAGCAAAATATTTTATCAGCTTGTTAGTTCTGAACTGAACCTTTCTGAACAAAGAGAACAGCAAGGCTTCTGTTTGCTAAGCTGAAGTGCAAATGCACAGGGTTTCCCGGGTTCACGGCAACCAGAAGCCTGCAACGCTTTCAGAAAAAATGATAATCAGTTTGAACTACTTTTCTATTCAGGAAGAGAAGTGATGACATGTTTTTACTTTCTCTCTCTTTCACTCTCAAAAGTCATTGCTCTCAGTACTTAAGGGTTTTTTTCTTACTTCAAATATATAGAGAAGTACTACATGACATGTTGGAAAATATCCATCAGTTTAAAAGACAATCATGCAATTAAATGATTAATGGATTTTAAATATGATTCAACTAATATTACACAAGTTTGAAAGACTACAAGACAGATTATTCTTTTCTCCCCTGAAGCCCTAGGTGTTCTGCAGTGCAATGTAAGAATAATAGTCTGTTTACTTATCTGTACAAAGAAAGCCCATTCCCAACAAGAAGACTGACTTCACAGATGCATTTAGTTACCTACTTGTCCCCAAAATGTATATGCTCTTAAACACCTTCAGCATCAGAAACTTCAAAGTACCTCACGTTCCTGGCCTTCATGTTTCCTCTAACAAGCTTCTTGGAATCTTGCTTGTGGCATTTAAGTCCCACAAAGCCCTCGTTTCAGTGATGTTTCTTCCCTCCCTGCTCCTGCTATGGGTGCTGCTGGGGTTAGTACAGAATGCTCATCACTCTGTGAATTCTGGCAAACGCAAGTGATGGCACAGCTGGGATCCTGTCCTATTTACTGACTTACCCACTTGAGAGAGGGCTCACCAGAAAGAGGAAAACAGGAGTTATTCTCTTGCTGTTTGCACAGTGTTAGACCCGGATCTCCAATGTACTCATGGATAATGCAGTTGTGAGATACTCTGGATTAAGGTTCCTCAAGCCTTCATGTTTAGTACCATTTTGCATGGGATAAGGAATGACAGATATGACTTATTAGCTATTCAAAATTGCTGTCTTCATACTTGCTGGATTTTACTGAACTAGGTCTTAGGTATTTAATGGCTTAAAGGGGAACATGTCTAAATATTAGATATTGCAATGTCCTGTTGTCCAGGAATACTTGTAGGTGCCTGTATCTACTGACCTGGCTACTTACACAGAGCTGTTAAAAGTGTAATACTGCTGCTTTCCAAAAAGGCTCATAAGAACTGTATGTAACTGGATGCTGGATCAGACACAAAAGCCTAGTAGAACTTCAGGAGGGGTTCGACCTCAAACATTCCTTCCACATCCTTGAATCATCAGCCCTTGCCATCCTGTGTTGAAACCTCAACTGGAGGACAGGGAAAAGTCTCAATATTTAGTCTGGCAATTCACAGTCACAGAAAAAAATAGGTTGGGGGTCATCTGGTCCAATCTCCTGCACAAAGTTTAGCTATTTGTAATGTAATTGCAATGCTAGCACCAGGAAGAAGATCCTAAAGAATACCTATCCTACAGAGTGAAGCCTGGAGGTCTGCCAGTTACTGCTGGAATCACATGGAGCAGCCACTCAGTGCAGCTGTATTGGCCCAGGCCTGAAGTGTTGAAGTGATGCTTGGATTCTGTGTCCCACCTGGGTATTCTGCATGAATCCCACTTGCCATGTTACTCTACTACTTTCAATAAGCAAGGCCCCAAGAGCCCTAAAACGACCTCTGCCTGGACTCATTTGCAAAACACCTTGAAATTGGTATTAAAGTATTAAAATGGAATACAATAATGGGTAAAAAATATATTTATATTAAAGATCAATGAGGAAAGAGTTAGGCTGTCCAACTGTTGGGCTCCAGCTGTTGTTTATTGAAGAGAACACAAAATAACTGAGTGGGTTGCACAGTTGCAAGCCTCCAGCTATTCTGTTGTTCTTTTTTTCCTCTCATTTCTGTTTTGTGTTGCATCCTCAAAAAATATTATAATACATCCTCAGTGCTGAGACTTCAACACATGTGGACTCTCGTGCTAGTTAACATGCAGGAATCTTGAGATTTTACCCAAATCATTGCCATTTCTGGCTGCTAAAATGCATAGCCCAACACTGAACAGAGCAAGACAGCGTGTAGCAAGCCCTAGCCACAAGAAGACCAAAATCCTAAATTACACCTTATTTTTAGCCAAATTTCCACACCTAGTATTTGCCCTGATGGTGCAGAATGAGCCAATAGGAAACTCTTGACCTGAGGACTGATGTGGATTTTAGGATTCTTAAATCTGTACCTGAAGTGCTGGGCTCAAATCCTATTTTGGTTCACAGGAATCTTGCTGCAGAGGTTAACCCACTGTGCACAGGAGCCACCATCACACAGGGGAACACAGGACGAGAACAGCAGGCACAGCTCTGCTGTGCTTTTCTCAGTTGCTGCTGTGCTTTCCTGAGGGTAGTGGGAGGTATGCCAGCAACTAGATTAAGAGTCATGATTCCCTTAAAATAATATTTCTGAAAGAGATGGTACAAACAGTGGAGAAAAGTGGGTAGAAATGAGTGATGTTGCAGTCTGGCTACCTACAGTAAGGATCACTGCCTGGTATTAGGCAGCAGTGCAGAGCCTGAACCTATAGGAGTTGTCTGCAGTGTACCTTTCTTTAAAAGCCTATGAAGAAGAGAAGGCTTGAAGGAGATGTTATGGCTGTCTGCATCTGCCTGATCAGAGGATCTGAGAAGACAGAAGACATGAGAAATTCCTATTAAACGTTAGGAAAGCCTTATTTTTTTTTTTTACCATGAGGGTGGTCCAATGCTAGAACAGAGCCCAGGGAGGTTGGGGAATGTCCATCCTTGGAAATCTGATTGGACACAGACCTGATAAAGATGATCTGGCTAGACTTGCTCTGAGCAGATGGTTGGAGTAGATGGGACCTCAGGACATCCCTTCCCACCTAAATTATTCTGTGATTTTCTGAATCTGTGATTGAAGAAACACAGAACCTGGCAGAGATGGGCCTTCAGTCTTTGCTCACTTATAGTTATGGTCCCTCTCTAGGTATGTTGAACATGCAAGTCATTTTCAGTATCCACACATATAGGTGGACAATCTAGAGAAGGTCTTTCAAATATGCTGAGTGCTATTAACCAGGAAAATCTCTATTTCTGAACCTCTGTACAGTGCTTCTGCAGAGAACCTCAGAATGTCAATCCAGACTTTTTGAAAAAAAAGTTCCCTTTGCCAGCCCCAGGCTTTGAGCCTGGTACAGATCTCATTAGTTGCAATACGTTTGGTTTCTCCTTTATTTCATCACCTTTTTGCCTGAGGACTTTCTGAAGATAACTTCAACACAGACATACTCAGTGTAGTGTTGGGAGATCATTACATTATGGTTGAATTCCTGGTTATACTCCAATGCCCTTTCCCATTGACATGCAGAGGCATAGGATTTTGCCTCTTTTGCCTGTTACTTGCAGCCTGTTGTTAGGAGTTTGCAGAAAATAAATTATACTGCACATGATCAAACAGTAAGACTTTTCAGATCTGCTCATTGAGTGTATGGGCATGCTGTAAAAAGCTGACACAGAAGTAGGCATCAATACAGAGACGGATGGTGCTCATTCTCCCACAGGCTCTCCATGAAGGAACCCTTCCTACTAAAAGTGGCCATGATGCTTGTGATTTTCTGGGGTCTCTCTTCAGGGCTATGAGCCGTGCCCGAGCTGATGCAGACACACAGAGCTTCATGCTGGCATCTGTTCCCATCCTAAATTAATAAAACCTTAATTACAGGAGCACGGGAGCAGTAGCTATTTTTGAACAAATTAAAATACTCCATCATGTGCTTTGTGCTTTTTTTCTAAGCAATTGGGCTTTTTCCCTCCTCGTTAATGCTTTTTCTCTGAGGATGCTAATGACTCACTCAGTAACGATGCCATTGCTTTTAGCTAATCAGTGCATTAGCAGTCACTGCTAGTGTCAAAGTAAAACCAACCTCCTCATCTCCCATCGAGTATAATTGACACAGTGAATGTTCAGCTGCAAAAGCTTTCACAACAAAAGGTGTGTCATAAGGTAGCTCTTTCACCCAGATACTTTTCTGTTGCAACCACCACACCAAATTCATCATGAACTATTCATATTTGTTCTCCATAAATAATAAATTCCTCCGCATTTTCTTCTTATCAGCAGAGGGGAACAGTTGCACAGTTGGAAAAGAGTCTAACCCTCTATAAATTGGAAAGAAAAATTTCTCAGTTGAATAATTTTTCTAAAGATTATATAGGGCACACAAGGAAATAGGCGACAGCAGAATCTTTTGAGGAATTATTCATTTACTTATCAGCATGGTCAAACTTAGATGGCAAGAACTAGGGATCCTGATCTTGATACTTTCCATTTTTTACTACAGTTTAGGTATCCATTTTTACAATTATTTATCTTCTGTAAAGATAAGAAGAATATTCGTTTCACATTACAAGAGGCCTGCATAACCATCCTGATGATTTTGAAGTTTTCTTCCTCTGGCAGAATGTGGTGGGGACAACTGGCAGGTACTGACACCTTGTCTTACAGTTGAGGTAGACAGAGGATGTGAAACAAAAACACAAACCAGTGAAGAGCTGAATGAACTTCTGCCATTTGTTTTCCGTGTTATTATTTCTGTAAGTAGATTGGCAAGAAACCATCGATAGCAGAGGGCAACACTGAAAGTACAGAGACATGGCATCAAGGAGAAAATGCAACTAAATGGTAGCCATAGCACTGCTCTGGTGTTCCCCAAACCCTTTGAGGTGCAGCACATTTGGGAGGTTTGAGGTAGGAATAATTTCATTTGTAACTCAGAGCTGAGATGTTTGGGAGGAAGGACTGCAAATTGCTTGTTGCTCTGGAAGGGGAGCATAAACAAAACAATTTGAGAAATACACTCATCTTTCTCTTTGTAAGGCATGCACAAGAATGACAGAGACGTGCTTTCCCACTGTACTCACAAAGCACAGCAGGTATAAATGCCAACTCTTGTACTTTCCTTTTCTTGTGTTTTCTGAACCATTTAAAATTGAATCCTGAAATAAGAAAAGTAAATCTAGTTTGAAAAGTAAATCCAGCATCTCATAACAGGCTACATTAGTTTAAGACTTGGTTTACTTTGTCCCTATAAATTTGCCATTCTGAATACTGCTCATTACCCATTGCTTATTTTTTATAGCTTTTGTTTTTGTTTCTATCTTCTTCTGCTATATTTTGGACACTTTGTTCTGGACTTCTCATACATGTCTTCTCCTATATCAGAGACAGTGGAAAGACTCCTGTGAACTTCGTAAGTTATCAGACTGGGCCTTTACTGAGCAATGAAAGCATTGACAATGAAGACAGAAGTTCTCTATTTAGATAACATAAAGGTAAGAGAAATGTAGTGAAAATAGATCACTTTCAACACTGTTGAACACTTCTACAGGGAATGAAAAAGGCAGTTCAGCCTCTCAGCTTTGAAAGAATATCAGCACATCAGCTTCAATTGCTCAGTTTTCCTTAATTTTTGGTTGGCCTGGAGTAGAAGGTGCAAGGAAGGATTATAAGAAAACCCCCTTGAATTTTCTGAGACAATTAGCTGAAGTTAGTTTTCCTCAGTAAATAACTCCTTATACATATCTGATCAAACATTCAAAGCATCCGTCCTAATACCACCCTTGTAGAACGAAGGTGTATGAGACAAGACCACAGCTTCAGAGAAAGTGTAAACAAAGGAAGATCCCTCTTCTGAGTTTTGATCTAGTGCCTTAATGCAAGATGATCCACCTCCTCCAATCTGTAGCACAAAAGTTTTACAGTGAAGCTATCATCTTCTTTTCAGATTTGATGCCATTTAGATGCACACCACTGACAAAGCATGAAATAGTCTTACCACCCAGATATTAAAGGACATCCTTAGCATTTTAGGCAAACAAGGTTAATACAATAGAAGTTCCCAGCTTCTGTGACATTTTCAACTGAAAGCACTAGAGAATTAAAGTTTTTCAGGAGAGAAGGCAATTTACACCTCTTCTCAACCATCTCAAGGGTACTGAGCAAACAAATATATATATAGTGTTAATGTTTGTAAGAAAGTGTAAATCACTTTTTATCACTCAGTTCTGCCTGAAATTCCATAGCATATGGAATATTCATAACTATCCTTCAGTCTTATTAAATCTTGCAAAATAAAAACCAAACAAACAAAAAAACAACTTGTTGACAGAGCAGCCTCTTGAACAAGTAGGACGTTTTGAACAGTCTTTAAAAATACATATATATGCTCCCTGCAACAAAGCAAGTCTTACATATTATTGGGTCACTTTAGAATAGTTAAAAATATCTATTTAGAAGGAAGAGCCATTGTAAGGATTGTGTGGGACACATTTCTCATCAATTCCTTTATCTTTATTCAGATGCAGAGTTTATAGGAGCATTTGGCTTGCTAAAGCTTTGTGTCCCTGGCATGTTATATGTTTCCACACTCCCAGCTCCAGTGTCATCTGCCTTTGCTGGACCTCATGAACAAATAGGTGGAATTCTGCCCCTCTACCTGTGTGCGTGAAGTCATTGGATTTTCCAGCTCAAACAGGAATTACACCCTCAAAGCACTTGTTGTCAACTTCCAAGCAGCCCTAAAAGCCTCATAGGTAGCCTTGACTGCCAGACTGTGGTGCAGTCAGGGAGGCAGGCAGGCAGTGTCTCTCTCATTTAAGGCAAAAGCTGTGAGTGTTATGACACTAACATAAAAGACTCATTCTCATCTTCGGTTTATGGTAGTAAGACTGCTGATGAATTCAAGCTAGAAAATTCACAGCTAATTAACTCACCAGGCTGCTGCTTGTTGACATAATTAACCCTATTTGTCATCTAAATTATTCAAGAATGAAGATAAGGTAGATTCCTACTCATGGTTTTTTGATGCCAAACTGGTACTGGTGCTTCTGTTGTCCTGCTTTGCCTTGCCTAAAGCCAAACAGAAGCCTCTACTGAAAAAATACTGCATGATAGAGAAGGTTGCATGGTAAAATGACCTCCACACGCAGGTTAGGAAGGGTTGACCTTTCTGAATGATTTTTGTGCAAGCAAACTTGCTAAAATAAATTATTCGGACCAAAGACATATGGCACTTTTGCAATTGCCCACTAGCCAAAGGCAAGGACTGTAGGAACCTGTTGGTGAGATGCAAGACTCATGGGAAGCATGTCAGACTCAAAGCTAAGGGAAGGACCACAGGGAGATGTTGGGATCCAGAGGGCCAGGAGGCCAAAAGCAGGGGTTTCTGAAGGGTTTCAGAAAGGGTGCAGAGTGAGGGTGGAACTGGTGTGTAAGTGTAGGGGGTTAGGCTCGTAGGTGACACTAGTAACTACCCTGTCCTCCCCCACTCTTGGAAACAAACCAAGAAAACCAAACAAATTAGATAAACTTTAGATAAAGTTTAGATAAGCCAAAACAAATATTATCCTCTCAAATGAAAACAACCTGAACACTTCCATGTTTTGTTCAACTGAAACAAAATATGTTGTCCACAATTAAACTCCTTTCAATTTTGTTTTCTGATTTTGCTTCCTCTCTATACCAAAACCTGCTGTTTTGAATGAAATACCAAACCATTATAGTGCAACAGCAATAACTTGAAGCATCTTGACATTTTCCAACCAAGACTTTTTTCCATGTCTCCTTTTTTTTTTGAATTTTTACTGTTGAGATGTTCTACGGATCTTTGTTGCAGGTGCAAAGAATATGAGCAGAACTGACTTGTTTGGATATGAGTTTTCTGAGGTGCATCTGGGACTATTTCTGAGGTGCTAATATGCTATAGCACTGAGGGCTCTATAAATATGTATATATGATGTACAATTAGATTTAGAGAGGAACTGGACAAGATTCATTAATCATTGCTATACAAGACCCTGTGAACAGAACTTTCAACAGGAAATTCTTAAACAGCATGAGTGCTAGGAGGATATGTTAAGGAAAGGAGCATGTTTTATTTTACTGTTTCTTAGTCTAAGTTTCAGTTTCCACCAGTTCCTTCACAAGAGAACACAGAGAAATACTTTACTCTCACAAGTTCAGTATTAGTATCTTCAAAAATATAATAAAACCTAAACATGTGTTTCTTTATTCATACTGCCATTCTGCACAGCAACACTGTAGAATAGATCCTTTAAAAGCATTTTGTAGTTATATATTAAATTATTGACATACCTTGGATTATTAAATATTGCATATTAAATGCATAATTATTAAATTATGTAAATACGATTATAAAATATTTAGATATTATTTCAGTTCTACTAAGATTATTTTCTCTTTTTTTTGCCCTGATAGAAGACTACATTAAAAACTCTGACTTTGGTCCATCCTGTGGTGCAGAAAAAACAACTCTTCCAGAGATGGCTTTTGCTGTTCCAGCATTGTCTTGTGGTCTGCTACATTACCACAAGGTCTTCAACATCCAGAAATTTCTCTTGCCTTCCAAAAGCTTTTCTGTTGACAATCTGCCTTCCACAGCTTTTCTGTTGGCAGGGAACTGAAGTGTTTGCAGAAAGAGGTGAGGTAGCAGTGGTCCGTAGCAGAAAAGCTTCCTGGTAAAGACATGACATTTGTTAGAGAAAAAGGTGAAAGTTCACAGTTGGTATAGGGGGTGCCACCGGTAAGATGTGACAGGTTAAATGCACACAGTCTAAGCTAAGCATGGCATTCTGGCTGTGCTGCTCTGCAGGACCAGGCAATGTGCCACGTGGTGGCTGATTGACCCTATGGTAGCAGGTCACAGGGAAATCACTGAACATCACCTCTACATTTGCTGCAGCACCTGTTTGCCTGTCCTGCACCATGGTGCCTGACACAATGTTTCATCCTGCCCCTCAGCGGCAGGTTAGATCTGCAAGGAACAGCAGCAAGGGCAGGGAGCCAGCGCCAACTTGCCTCTTTTTAAGCCTTCCTGGGGTGGCCCCTCACCCAGGTCCCCTGGTGCAGGAAGGGACAACTCTCCACCGCCAACTCTTCACTGGGACATCTCACACCAGGACATCTCTCCATCAGGACAACTCTTAAGCAGGGACACTGGCACAGCCCTGTGTCATATGCTGATCTGTGGAGAGTTGTACTGGCATAGAGGTGTCCTGGCGCAGAGATGTCCTGGTGGACACATGTCCTGGTGGAGCGTTGGCAGTGAAGAATTGTCCTAGACTCACCCCCCCCCCCCCCTCCAGTGCCACCTCACTGCACTAATTTTTGGTGGGGGAGACTGGTAGGCACTGCATATCCCTCTGCCTGTCTCACCTGAAGACATGTTTCTGCCCAATAACAGCCCTTTGGGCCTTAGGAGTTATTTAAGCTGGGCAGACCAGACATTGTTCAGGTGGGCTGCCAAGTGACCCACTGCATCTCCAGCGCACTGCAAGGTCTGCTCTGCTCACCTTGCTCTCCTGAGCCTCAGCCTTCCATCAGGGAAGGTCTCTCTGCCCTGAGAGAGCACTGGAGTTACCGTTACCTTCATTTCTGCTTGTTGTAAAGCACACTTACAAAGAGCTGCCTTCTGCTTGTCTTTTTTTTTTTTTTCTCTTTTTTTTTAATTTCCTTGTGATTTTATGTCATAATCAAAGTGCTTGTGAATTCCCCACTGTGCTACCACAGTGTTTTAGGAAGTGAAAAAATGATAATAGTCTTTCCCTGGCTGACAAATAATGAAGGAATGTCACTGATCTTTATTGCTAAACTGCAACCAAGAAAAACAACGGATGGGTATAAAATCTCATGTGTGATACACTTTCTTTTCTTTAATGTAGTATTTGCATTTATGTCACCATTTGGCTGCTGTTCAATAGATGCCTCTGGCTTTTCTCCTTTGTAATTGGGTTGTTTGAGCAATTTCCAGGCTTGCATTTGTTACTTTTCTGGAGGATTTTTATTCTTTCATGTACTCTGAAGCTCAAAATTACAATTCTGTATGTTACTGAATACCTTGCAGAACTTCTGCTCTGCTAAAATTAGTTCCACGTGGTTTTGAAACACTATCACATCAAGGTTTATTACAACTGCAGCTCTAATCAGTGTAAAGGGTGAACACCCAGCATGGGTGAGTGAGTTTTGGAACATATAAAATCAAAACAGTAGTAAATTGTCATTTATAATCTGCTGGGAGTTTATATGACAAGAATACAACACTTTGAAAGAGCATGCATTCTGAAATGGGGCATGTAACCAATTTCATTCTTTTAAAATATTCTTAGTGAGGCAAAATTCAGCTCCTTTGGAAGTCAGGAGTTTTTACTGAAGTAGAAATGTAATAATTATGATAAAGCTTGTAATACAAGTATAAATCCCTGCATTTAGTCCCCACTCCACAGGAAGTTATAAAAGTTTCTCCTAAATTTATTGTATTGGTTTGGTTTCAAGGATCTCAGCCAAAAAGATGAACAGCAGAGGACTATTTCACAGCATTCCCAGCAGGACAAACAAAGCTCTTGAGAGGTGCTGTGTAGACATCTGAAGGAAAAGTTAATGTCAGAATCTGCAAGTTTCTACATTGTTGAAGGTCTGGGGCTTCTGAGCACCTAACGCTGCAGCACAGCTGTGCCTAAAAGCCCTGCTGAGGTGAATTAAAGCTCTGTTTTATAAGTTACTTAGAAAACATGGTGTAAGGAAGAGAGTTTCTGTCCCAGGGAACTTCAGAACTCATACATGATGAGACACAATAGACAAAGACGCTAAATATGTCAAGAATTTGGCAAATGTAAAATGATAACTTTTAGTATAAGTACCAGTTGAAGTTGAAAGGTAGTTTAATATCTCACTTGAAAACTGAGGGGAATAGCAAAGCTGAGTGTAATTTTTCTGTGTGACTACTGGGACTTCTAAAGCATCAGTATGTTATCTGTCCTCCTTCACACGCTTCTGAACATGAAGTTTGCATGACACCACCCAAACCTTTTTTTCCTTCACTGCTAATAAAAACAGCTGCTGGTTTGGAAGCAGTAACTTTGGCAAGGCTCTGCTGTGCTCAGCAAATGTTCTCTTTTTCTAAATTTCAGAAAAATAATGGGAGTGTCTTTGTTATGAAAGGGAGAGGATGAGAGCTAACATGATAGAAGAGAGTTTCTCTGCACCAGAGTTTCTGCCACAACAAATTCCCATCAATATCTATTTCTAAACAACCAGTAACAGTGAGGTGAGAAGGCAATTCACAAACACTTGGGAAATCAAGTGCCACCTCTTAGTGTGATCAGAGAAGTCTTTCAGGGCACTGTGGTCTTGCATATTTGCACGTGGGAAAAGCTCAAGCTCTGGCTGCCTGAAGGGTTTGAAGTTTGCTGCCACTGATAGGACTGTCACTTCTGATTCTCATTTATGGCTGCATAAACACAGTGTATTCATCTGAAGTGCTGAAAGCAGTAAGATTAGCCATAGTGCATTAAGTTAGGCACGTTTTTGCATAAACCGGTGGTAACTGAATTTACATATGAGTCTGAGTGAAAGCCTGGGTTCCCTGTGTCTCAGCAGGGCACTGCTTTCAGCACTCTTGGGACCTAGCAGGGCTGGAGAAATATCTCAGCTTTCATTTTATTTCATGAAAACTTCCTACTGACCACAAAAGGCAGGGCTGCATTCCTGCTGTCACCTATTTGTCTGGATTGCTTTCTCCTCAGAGCATCAGGCTGCCGAGAGAAGAGCTCAGAGTGCTGCCATTATGGGGGGAGGGGTGGGGACGTGGGCACAGGCACCCTTGTCCTGCCCTCCTCCTCACACCTTTGCTGGCCCCTCATGAGGCCTGTCAGACTGGCAAGGGTCATGATGGCAACATGGAGAGACACCACAAAATTCAGTTCATTGAGTGCAAGCAGCACTGCAGTGGCCATTCTTGGCTGCTTGAGGACCAGGATGGAGCCATCAGTGTTCAGCTGAGGGCTTGACCCCCTGTATGGGGTGGTGGGGAGGTGGAAGGGGAAGGGAAAAGTGAAAGGGAATGGGAATGTGAAGTGGAAATGGAAGGGAAAGGAGCCCCATCCCATGTTTCATGTGAAGAAGTAGTTGAGTGCCTAAGTTTGCTTTCTCTTTTTCTATTCCATTTCTGGGAAATACTTGCCCAGAAAAAAAAAACCTGGTTTGAGAAACAGGGACAGTGTAACCTAAAGAGTGATCCTTGCTACCCCTTAAGTTCAGGTGGAGAATTCCTTCCCTGTAATATCTTCTTCCACATTGTGTACTTAAGATGAGAAAACAAGAAGGACTATTATTATCCATAAAACTGTATTTTCCTGTTGAAAGAAAACTAGATGTCCATGTTGTCCCCTTGTGCCCAATTCAGTGGCAGGAGGAGTTGTCACACTGTCCCCATGCTTGATGCCAGGCAGGGCTCACAGAGCTGTGCTAAGTCACGACCTGCCCATGCTCACAGTTCATATCTGCTCACTCCTCTGTCCTATTCACTGCTCTCCTGGTAGCACCACAGCGGTGCTGTTTACAGGAAAAACAGCTCGAAATACAGCCGAGCAAATGATGAGAGTCCAATTTTTCCTCATTTATAGGTCTGGTGTTGATTCACCACTTTATAAACGAGGAGGTGAAAGAAGATTAAAAATGCCTTGGCAGAACATGTGGAAGGATGAGCACAGGAACCTTGCTGTGAGGTAGAATAGGTTAGTGAGGGGCACTGCAAATTGCCTACTAGATAGACTAGGTAGTTGCACCACTCTAGCACACAAACTTGGCTGAATGATACAAGCTCTGCTATGAACAAGCTCTTAGTTCTCTTCTGGACTAATACCTTCTGACAGTTTCAAATGGAGGGGCTTGACTAAGTTAATACAGGGATGAACTTAATTGTTTGGCCCTAGGGGGGTTTTCAACAGTCTTCCCACACCTTTGCTCATGTCTTTTGTCCTCTCTCTGTCACCTGGCTGCAGGATGAAGAACACCAGAGTAAAAGAGCCATTGTGCTGCTCCTCTTGCTACTTGTCACAGCCCAAGTCCAGGGAGGAAACGTCACCCACTCAAATAAGTGAAGGGGTGTGTAGAACAGCTTGGAGAAAAAAAATAAATTAAAAAAAGTAATCTACAGGGTAAACAAGATTCTATTTCTTAAATGCTTATGTCTCTAGCAGAAACTTCCTTTTCTACCCTCATTTCTCTGGGGAAAACAAGACCTACCTCCATCTTAACAATCATTCTATGTTTTGACCTGGGATTCCCGAATTGTGGTAGATCTGGCATGGGGTGCATAAGATTTGAGATCCTGCAGATGCTGACCAAGAAATGGAAAATTTCCTGTAACACACAGAAACCAGGGCAGCAGCTGAGGACAGTGACAATGGTGACAGCACAAGAGCACAGCAAGTTTGGGAACCTCTGCAGAAGACAAAGCAGACAGTATCAGGCTCAAGGGAAAGGGTGCTTTTAGCAGTTTAGTTAATAATTTTTCCTGTTATTTTTCTATGGCCATCATGTGGCCCTGGTTGTCACCATGTATCTACAAGCACTTTACAGTCTCCATGGCCCAAGCAGGAGGTAGGGAAGCCTTACTGGCCACGTTTTACTGATGGACGATAAAGCTACAGTGAATCTCAGAGCTTTGTCTAAGGTCACTTGGGAAGACAGTCAGAAAAGAAGAAAGAATCCAGGTTCTTGAAGCCCCTTCTAGTATCTGAGACTCTGGTTCATCATTCCTTAGTGGTTTGTCAGCATTTTATATTTTAATTTTTCAGATACTCTCACTCTGTAATGTTTCATCCTAATGCTTTTTTAATGCTGTCCTACTTCTCTGTCTTTTAGCTTGTCTAATTTAAGAGAGAAAGACAGACAACGGATGCCAAGGAAACTATAAATCAATTTTTGTAATTCTTAACACTACTGGAAAATCTGTTTGGGATTTATGTCACTGCAAATGAAATATGCCATTTGCAAAGCTGCCTTTTATAATTTATTGAGCAAGTTGAAAATGTTCTTTAAAACTAGCTTTGTCACCTTGTCATCTACTGGAGCAGAAGAAAGAGCTTGCTGACACATCACAGAAGTTGGGTTTTTATGGTGTCCCATCCATTTCGAAGGGCTCTTTTTTCTCTGACAGGGTTGACACAGGGTGCCACTTCAGAAGCACTGCTCGTGCTCCAGAGCACTGTCTCTATTTGTAATTCATACAACTACCTGTCCTTCATCTTCCTCAAGTTAGCTGAACCCTGTATATTCCAACATCTGAATCTGAAAAAATAGGTATAGACACACAAAAGTTGAATGCTCAGGGCTGGTGTGATGCACATTTGAAGTTTTCAATGAAGCATTGGTGTCACCTAACTTGCTTCAGGGCATTGCTCGTTTGTGGAGGCGTGCTGAACAACCCCACCAGGGAAACCTGGTGGCTGGGCTGCGTGTGCCAGTCCCAGAAGAAGGCCAAATCCCAGATCCAAATCCCAGTGAAGTTAGTGAAAGTTCTCTTGGCTTCACTAACATTTGACAGAGGACCTGAAGGAATGTGTCTGAGCAACCTCTCTGTTTTAAGGCTTTCTTACATGAGCCAAAACACTGGGAAGGTGCCCAGAGCAGGGACTATCCTAAGGGCTGTACTGGTGTTTTGGGGTACAACACTAGAAATCCTCCTGTGTGTGACAGCTTGATTACACTACATACAGTTACATGTGTTTCTAATGGAAACAAGGCTCAGACAAGAAATGTCTATGCAAAAATCTGCTTCACAGCTTGCAGTACTGCAGGCTCTGCTTGCACACTGGCTGGAAATGTTATCAAGACACCATCTTCTTGAGTGTTGGTTTCATGAGCAAAGAGAAAAAGAGAATATAATTATAGCACTCTGTTATTTTTGTTTTGGCTAGAGTGCTCGTTTTGAAGAGAAGGAAGTGCTGGCCCAAACTGCCTCTGAGAGAGGCAAAAGGACCATCAACAAGCTCAGTAAAAATCTTTGCAGGCCAGGAGGCTGGACCATTGCCACAGCTGATGTGACAGCCCATCTCTCAGACGGCTGTGGAAAATAAATAACACAGTGACTTTCCTTTGCAGGTGGCAAATATCCTAACAGTGCTCACATGGTAGGGAGACTGAGAGAAAAGAAAACAACCATAAAAAGTATTTTTATCAAAGCTACATGGAAAATATGGTTAATTTCATCTTCCACATTTTCAAGGTGTTTTTTTTCATTTATCCTCTGAAAAGAGTAATGATAAATCATAGTGAAAGTGCCTATTATTTTCTTTATCATTATTTCTCTTGTTCTCTTTCAAAAGCAAAAATTCTCATGTCTTCACCAAGTGGTTACTTCTATTTGTGATACCCATGCTCAGCTCCTGGCTGCTTCACGTGCTGCCAGGGATGAGGAGCTGAGAACCTGGGGAGGCTGAATCTAGTGGAAGTTGTGGCCAGAGGCCACTGAGGTTCTGCAGAGGAAAGCTGTGATGACAGCAGTGAGAGCAGGAGCATGGCAAAGTGACAGAAATGGGATAACGGCAGCATGGGAACTGTGGAAAATTAAAAAACTGCATTGCCGTGGCTCTTGATGGAGGGACACTTCCTGGGCTGGTCTAAAATCTCCCCATTTGCTCACTGGGGGAGCTCAGGGGTGCAGGAGTGAAGCCTATGGATGGAGGGTGGGAAAGGTGCCTTGTATCCCTGCTCTCTGCCTGACTGTCCCCTTATGTGCTTGCCCAACTGTGTCTGTGTCTGGGGTAGAGTTTCTCACAAACACTGAAGCACAGGAATTTTAACTTTTTCTCTGAAATACGGCAATGCACTGTGAGGAATCACGAAAATCCCCTGGCCTTGATTTGTCTGCTATTTCCTTCAGGAAATGCTGAGCAAAAAAAACCAGCCGGTAGAAAAAAACCCAAGGAAATCTCAAAGGGAATTTGAAATAGATGCCAGAGTGCAGAGGTGTGAGAGTTATTATCGGTCAAGGGTTATCCAGCCTTTTAAAGCAAATGCCTTTGTCTACAGTAAAAAAGAAGCTGTTGAAAAAAACAGAAACAAAACAAAACAAAAACAACAACAAAAAAGAAGAAGAAGGGAAACAAAAGATTTTATCTAAATTATAAATAGCAACATGAGACAAGATGCATTCTGTGAAAGCTTTGTCCTTCAAAGATACCCCAGAGGTGGTTCCCTGTATTGTAAGTCATGGGCACATGTATTTCTTAAGAACTGCTAGAGCGGCATTTTAGTCATATGAAAGAATGCAAAATTAACAGTCTAGGAAAAGAGTAAAACAATTAGTGCCTTCCAAGAGACTCTGTTGTGGTTTAACCTGGCACACAGCTAAACACCACACAGCCATTCACTCACTCTCCCCCAGGGAGATGGGAGAGAGACTAGGGAAAAAAGGTAAAACTTGTGAGTTGAGATAAAGACAATTTAATAGGACAGAAATGGAAGGGAAAATAATAATAATGATAAAAGAATATACAAAACAAGTGATGCATAATGCAATAACTCACTATCCACTGACCGATGCCCAGCCAGTCCCTGAGAAGCCACCACAGCCCCCTGGCCAATTCCCCTCAGCTTTATTGTTTTTCTTGATGTCATGTGGCATGGAATATCCCCTTGGCCGGTTGGGGTCTGCTGTCCCAGCTATGTCCCCTCCCAGCTTCTTATTCACCCCCAGCCTCCTTGCTGGCATGGCAGCATGAGAAGCTGAAAAGCCCTTGATTTCTGGTAAGCATCTCTTGGAAACAGCTGAAACATCACTATGTTATCAACATTATCCTCATGCTAAATCCAAAACACATTATTACACCAGCTACTAGGAATAAAAGACATTCTATCCCAGCCAAAACCAGGACAGACTCAAGGACAAGAAAGCAGTAAGTGCTGCTGCTGGGTTTGTGCATTTGCTTTTTCCTGAGGATGGAAAGAAAAACAAATCTCCACCATACAGTAACTTCACCCCTGTTTCAGGTGAGGGAGGCTGTTTTCTGTCACTTTGTCAGGAAGAATCCATTATTCAAGGGGAAGGATCAGCCCTGCTTGGTGCAACTCCTCAGTGGTGAAGCATGAATGAGGGTCAAGTTGAAGCTGTGAGCTGGAATAATTGGAGCTCCTCTTTCAAAGGGACAGGTAAACAGCATCTTTGGCTTTTGCCAGACCTATCTAGAAACACTTTTACTCAGAGCCTGTGAGGCTGTGAAGGATGCAGTTGCCACTGTCTGTGACCTTTCTTCAAGGCTGTTCATTCCTTTTGTGCAAAAAAAAGAGGTGGTGTGGAAAACATGGAAAAGAGCCTCATTTTTTCTACTGAGGAAGAAAAGGAATTTTAATATATGTTGCTTTCAGGCTTGACATTTGTTGTCTTTGTTTTGAACTTAACACAGAAGTTTTTTGGGGAAAATCAGAAGTGAGTTTTTCCAGTGTTCATAGTGATTGGGCCCCTCAGCCGTGTCTCATCTCACTTTTGGCCTATTTCTCTGAGCCCTGGACTTTGCAGAGCTCCACAACATCTATTAAAATGTGTAGAACTGAGTCTAAATATTAAGAGATACCTTCTTATTAAGAAAAAGAGGGGAGTTCTCTCTGTAGCCTAGCAGATTTACTGATCCTAATGCTATCTCAAAGAGTAGAGACTAGCACATCGTTGCCTAAACATAGTAAAATAACCTTAACTGAGGCTACATCTTCAACTAGATACAGCACACACAGTGCTTCTGATGTTAAATTTGAGGCTAGCAGGACTCCAGACCATAATGCTCATGTCTGAGTGCCATTCAGACTTCTCCCAGTTATTTCTCTAATTATAGAGGTGAAAGCCCTTACTGTGCACGTTGGTTTGCACACTCTCAAAATACAGCTTGACCTGCAATGTATGAACCCTCAGTGCCCTCCTCCTGCACCTACAGCAAGGGTCCTCTGAGGGACAACTGGGGATGGATCAACAGCCAGGAGGTTATCAGGAGAGATGAAATCCTGTTCATCCTGTCCTCAGGAGGGCTGGGATATTCCCAAGGCATCACATGTCTTAATCTGAGATCATAGGTAGGAAGGAGACTGTCAGAGCCCTGTTTTCAGCTGCTTTAAGCTGTAAGGTCTCCAAAAAAAAGGCATTTATCTGGAAAAATCTGGTTCTCCAGCCAAGTTCTCATGAGGAAAGTGGGCAGAAAGCCAAAGATGAGGAGGTGACATGGCTGCTGTGTGACCTGCACTTCCAAAATGTGAGCACATCCAGGCCTGAAGACCCATCACTGGCATGGGCTCAGTCCTTTGCAATTCAACTGGCAACAACACTCTGTGCCATGGCTTAGTTAGATGAGAACTGCACCCCAAATCTTGCTTTCCACCTTCAAAGAGCTTCCCCCATCACTGATCTTCTTCTCAAGCTACTAAGTAGCCCCAACGTACCCATTCACAACTTACCATTTCATGCTGATGGCCCTCCACTAGCATGTTCACCCCAGGGGGCATCAGCTCCCTGCAGCATGAAGGTGGGAGATACTCCTGATGCCGAGCTTCCCCCAGGCCCTGGTGCCTGCCCAGCCTCCCCCAGGCTGGCTCCCAGCCGGGATTCACTTCTGTAAGGGAAAAGCCATTTTTATTTTCACAGGGCAGTTCTGCACTTAGGGATGAGGGGAGTCAGTGGGGGCAAGAACAAGTAGAAAAGGTGGGAAGTGAGAAGTGGAAGCCAGTATTGCTGCTGAACTCTTTTTATCATGTATTTTAACATGGCTTTTGCTCCCAGAGTAATGCTAATTCTGCAGTGATGGGGGGAATACATTCTCCAGCTTTCTCCTTTTATCCTTAGTCAAACTGCTGCCATTGATTAAAAGAGGCTGCATGCCAGGTGAATGCAGATGACAGTCTACCTTTACTGCGTGTGTGGAGTCAATCTGCACTCCTTTATCCATTTCATTGACCCTTTTGAAGAAAGGAAGTAATAAAGAGATTTACTCCTGTAAGAGCCCCTAAAAGGCTGATTCAGCTGGGGCTTGATAATACTAAAATATCCTAAAAAAAACCAAACCAAAACAAAAACCAGAAAAGATAGTGATGTGACGAGATAGGGCCAAGCCTCCTTTTTGCTAAATTATGTCTTAGCAGAAACAGCATCAAGAAGGGAAGGAGTCTACGGGGATTTTCTTCCAGAATTCAGCCTCACAACTCTTCTGAGAACATCACCAGTTTCCAAGTTTCTGTTCTCATCCATTTATCTCATCCTCACCTCTTCAGGCCCTTCTCCACTTGCCAAACACCTCCATAAAGTCAGCCAAAGATATCACACACACATCCTGCTTTTGCAGCACTCACAGGAAAACCGATAGGCTAATATATAAACCCAACAAGCTATTATTATTTTTTTCTCAACTACAGAATGTTTATCTTTCTGCACACCTTCATTCACAGGTTGAAAGTTCTTTGGCGCAGGCACTGGTTCACTCAGGACCTTGTTTTGTGCTCTGTGACAGTATTTAATAAATAATGGCCTGCCTGAGTTACAGCTGCAGTGGGAATTAGCACTGACTCTCTCAATTCCAGTGCAATCATACAGATAATGCTGTGCTGTCATTTCACACTGAACACGCTAATTGTATTTTATACAACTTGCAGTAGAACTTTACTCATTTTTAATGTACCTGACGTTGCTTTTGGAGCAGCACTGGGAAAATGTGCTTCACCCAAATAAAAAAGGGTATCTCGTGACAGATACGTTCTTCACATATGGAACGGGCCCCTGCTGCACGTTTGGTATCTCAATACAAGTGTTACACAAAGGACTGACAGACTCTTCCCTGGCTGCTTGTTTTTCACTGTTCGTGGCCATCAGTTATCCATGTGTAATTATGTGAACCATGGAACTCACTGACACCTGTATGTCCTCTCCTTGCTTGTTTAGCTGAATTTAACAAGTCCTAGAGATCCCTGGGTCTTGTATCCTACCAGCACTGGACTGGATGGTACTCATACAACCCTAGCTGGGCCATCCAGTCTCCCTCGGCGTGATGCGCAGTCAATGGAAAGTGTCAGGCTCCTTCCCAGAGGCCAGTTCTGAGGGAGAACGGAATGGCAGAGGCTTGCAACCTCCTCTGGCTTCAGAGGGACCCCAACATTACTCACCTTCCTTATTGCCTCTTAAATACAACATCAACCAATCAACTCAGCCTCATTTATCTGCCTTGTGCCTTACGTCCATCACTGGAGTGGATGAACGGATGCTCTAATGGCTAATCCAAGACTGAGGTCATCTGCAGTCTTGCTTTATCACATATTTTCCAAGGAATCCAATCTTAGCCTATCCCCTCCCAGTGCCTTTTCCCTGCCACCCAGCCCCACTATGGCGACATGCATTAAAGCAGCACAGGTGTCCAAAATACACACTCGTGAAGCCTATAAAAATTTAAAGTATCTGAATCTTGGTTCATACATGGGATGAAGACATTGCATCTGAGAGGCAGTAACTGTGAGGATGGCTCTTGTTGATGTGCAGGCTGATCTGAATCAGCACAGCCTATAATGAAGGAAGATCCCTTCACATTTGTGGGCCTACAGCACCACAGCTGTATTTAAGTTCCCAGGCAGGGCTTAGAGGTGCTACTCTTAAGAATAAGCAGCAGCTTTTCTATAGTGAAATGTTTGGGTTTTTTTTTCAGATTTATTTCTTGAATCCTAAAGGTGCCTAACTGCAGTTTGCTATTGCATCAGTATTTTCTGCTTCCACTTTCCAAACATACATCCCATCCCCTCAAGTCTACAACAGCTAAACAAGTCTGGCCCAAAGATTTATGTTAATCGACATGGCTCTTCTCATGAGTTAAAAATAATTACTGGAGCCACACCTTAAATCTGAACACCAAACTTCCAAATTAATTATAAAACACAGATATGAAAGGATCAGAACACTGCACAATGTGGATGAAATTATATACCTAGGAACTATTCAACAATGCTGGGTTTTTCCCTGTGCCTGCACAGCCTCTCTCAGCCTATCCTTCAAGCAGCTCAGCATTTGCTTCAAAGGCATCAGGGTTGCTTAAAAATTTCCCATGCAGCACTGACACGGCACAATTAGGTGTGGGGACATCTCAGCTTTTTAATTAAAGGTTCAACTATGAAGCAGCCTGTGCCCATTCAGTGCTGAAACAAGGTGAGGACAGAACTATAGATTCTCTGCCTTGGATAACTCACAGGGATCCACTGCATTCCTCTCACCAGGAGAAAAATGATAGAAGGTGCCCACTTATCTTTAAAATGACTCACTGCTATTAAATCTAACATCAAGTGTGCACCATCAACTCAGGGAGTGGTCTCTGTGTGAAACACTAATGAGGTGAAAGACCAGACCTAAGCAGCACTACAATTCACAAGAGCTTACACAGAACAGAAGGGGAAGGGAAAGAAAATGGGGGGGGAAAATACCAAACCACAAACCACCTGCCTTTCAATTCCAATCATCAGAAGAAAGGATGCAGAAACACAGAGGTGTCCCTCTGATCACTGCTAATAGCAGATGCTTAAGTGAAGAAATAGAAGTGTTGGATGGAACTTCTCCATGCAAGGTTTCTGGATCCTAAACCAGAAAAATAAGTTTGAGCCTTATTGTGCTTTTATTTGCTGAAGGAACAAAGGCACAGTGGAAACAAAAAACATTCTGCAACTTTTGGAGTTGCAGAGGGTACTGCAAGTTCAATATTGTGTGATCATTTTATTCAAATTGTCATTCCCTCTTGTAAGATTACTTTCCAGAGTAGGCATGGTGGGGCTAAGCCTGTTTTGTGCAGTCACAGGTACAAGTGAATTCAACAGTCAAAGCAGCCATTTGCAAAGGTACTCACCTCATTTAATGCACCTTCAGAAAAAGCTGCATGATTTAAGGCATAGTCAGCCAAGCCACATGTATTCATTTATGTCATAAAAAGTCTTAGTGCTAAAAACCAAAGTCAAATACAGTCTTATCTATTCCTTTCCTTTCTTCCCCTGTCCCTTCCTTTTTTTTTTTGAGGTGATTAAGTACAGAAATCTTTCATCAACTCTGGTAATCGTTGCATTATACAGAGAGCAGCCGAAGATCAGATGAAATTTTTGTACAAATCTCCCTCTGGTGGTTAAAGAGGGAATTCGATTTTTTTTTCTATCCATCCGTTGACTCAGCCAGCCATATTACAATACAGTGTTTAAGTCTTACTAAGTAAATATTCTCTATACAAGTCAGATGAGGTGGGGAAAGCCTGGTACTACTGTGTCCAAGCCACACTGGCTACCTGTGATTTGGAATACAAAAAAACCCCCAAAAACCAAAACCTCAGACTTAAGGTTTCCCCACTACTCACAATTGCTCTGAGTTCCAGCAGAGGGCAAAACACAGTATTTTGAATTTTAAAAACCAGTCACATAACAGCCATAGTCAATTACAAACATATGTTTGAAACTACACTGGAATTTTGTCTTGCTGTGCTAGTACTTTAGAAAGTGAGTATAGCTGGTGGGATTTTAAAGGGTAATTGAACTCAAAAGAAAGCATTGTTAAGAATTAATTTTTAGACCAGTACTGCTGAAGCTGTGTATGGACTTTAGCAGAAGAGATACTTTATTCCAACTAGTGAGGGTTTATTGCCTTCAGGAACAGGTTGCCCAGGCAAGTTGTGGATGCCCCCATCTCTGAAAGTGTTCAAGGCCAGGTTGGATGGGGGTCTGAGCAACCTGGTCTAGTGGGAGGTGTTACTGCCAATGCAAAGGGGTTGGATTTAGATGATCTTTAAGGTCCCTTCGAACCCAACCCATTCTATGATTCTGTGATTAATTTTCCAGACCTAGAGAAGAAAGGAAAAAAACAAACCAAAACTAAAAACACCTAAATTTTTGAGGCATTCTAACAGCTCCTCTGATTTGCTTCTGAATATAGTTATCCAACCTCCTTAACACTACCTCTGAAATTGCAGTGACTGAAAACAAGTGCTAGTTTAAATATTAAAATGGGAACTCTGGGTCCCACATCAACCTTCAAAACTATTTCAATACAAAGTAAGACAGTTCAGAAAGATGCCTGTGGTGTTAGCATTAGCTCAGATAGAACATGCCTGCAGAATAGCCATGACACATACTGTTTCTACAGGCTTTTCTGTTCATGTGCTGCAAAAGCTCTTTAGGAAGACAGTAAGTCTCAACAGTTTCACTGCCAACAGAAATTGCTCCTCAGATCTGCCCCAGAAAGCCTATGGCAAAGCCTGTACAGAATGGTCCACTGGATTTTTGGAGATTAACTATGTTCATCTTGTTATCAAAATCGAGCCAAATGGTATCAGAGTCACTTGACCCTGGAACAGAATACAAGACCTTTTAAACCAAAGATACAGCATATGATGGGCAAACGTTTTTCTATCAGACTACAAACTCATTGAAGAGCACTCATAGATCTGGTACTCCAATTACACTTGGCAGAACTTGGTTCCTAAGCTCAATAAAAATGACAGGAGTTTCCAGCAATCCAGGTTTGCTGTTCTTCAAAAACAAACAGACAAAAAAACCTCCCACTCATTGAATCAACAGTTTATTTTCATAGCTGTGACATTTTTACAGAGATATAAATCAGTCCTGACATTACTAATCTGGACTCCGTGTACCAGGTTTAATTTGGCACTCTTGTAAAGCTGATAGAGAACTTGGGACACAGAAGGGTACCCCTGCTATGGTCAATCCCTATTTTTAAGGTAATGGGTATGGAAAATAAATAAGCTTAACGATATGAATACAGTCTTTTAAATTATTTTTTTTATTAAAAAAGTCTGTCAAACAAGATGAGTATTTACAAAACATTGAGCCTTTCAATTCTTTTATCAAAGCCTGCTGAACACAGTACACGTAAAATTTAAAGTAGAATATTATACAAATCTAGAATACAACACAATACTAATAAAATTCATGTACTTGACTTAATAAAAACTACACCATTTCCCAAATAGGAAAGATAAAATATGAACCAGCACAGCTTAAACTGAATATGCAGACTTTCAATAGATTTATTAGAGACAGCCTCTGGGTAGTAATCTAACAATCTAGTAATTGATGCTAGACCAAATCTATTGCTCATCTGTCAAATATAAAGTGTACATACAAAATTTACAAGTATTTTCAAAGGCCCATTCTTAATCTTTGGAAAGATATTATAATTAACTCAGTACAACTCATGCAACCTCTTTGTATAGGAGCATTTCTTTGTAAGGGCTTAACTTGTCTGCCCAGAAGAAAAAAAAATTTAAATTCTTCTGTCGGACAAAAAGAGTAAGAATTTTTAATAAGGCAGAATTAAAATTTTAAAAGGCCATGTTCTAACAGGCTACATACATTGAGTGTCCTTTCATAACACAGACAGAAAGGAAAAATCCAGACAACTCAAATGAGGATAGAGAACAGGATATTGTAAACTCTTCAGAAATCCACGTATTTGCTTGCACAGCTTTACTCAGTCCTTTCAGACAGAGGCAACATACACCTCATCTAGTGTTCAACAGAAATAGGTAAGAAGACTGTCATGCAGACAAGTTAGACACCTTCATTATGTAAAAGAAAATGAAGCAGAATCTGTACATGGTTCTCTTTCCTTTTATGCAGCATACCAGATTTCAGATCAGATGATGTTTCACCTAGATCAGTAACAGACAGAAGCCTTCACACCAAGGCCAGTCAAACACTTCATTTCACTGTGTTACTGGCAAAGGAACATTAACAGGCACTTGGCTGGGCTGTTGTGCTGGTGACCCATTATTGAGAGGCTGTTGGGCAACAGCAGCTGGTTCCAATTTGCTGATGTGTGTTATGAAGCGTAATCGAAGTTTCAAAGCTGGTCTTAAATTACAAATTATCTTCTCAACCTGTTAAAAAAAAAACACCACAAACATCACATAAGCACAATGAAAAAAGGAAAAAGATATTTTAAATAGTGGTATTTATGTTGGTAATTTATTTACCATGTTAACTTTTGGACCTCTTGTGATAACTAAACCTTTAAACTCGCCCCCCCCCCCGGTGTACACCAAAGCTCTGCAAACACAATTCACACAACTGACACTTAAAGGTGCACACTGTTATAAACTAAACTCAAATTGAGTGAATAATTTTTTACTGACAAAAGCGTTCTTGCTTTTGTCACATGTCAAGTTATATTAATGAATCGGAAACTAGGTAAAAATTTAAAATATATATATTGAAACGAGGAACAGAGATGAATCCTCTAATAGCTTTATTTCTAGCGACTGCTTTAATAAATAGTGCTTAAAGTACCCTCAAGCTGTATCTTAAATTTCAGACTACAGAAATTTATCATGAAATCTAAGATACCTAGTTTGCTGCATCTGAAGTTTTTAAATGTGTAGAAGTGCACCAACCTCCTAATTTGAATACAGAGACTAGTCAACTGTTACGCATTTTCTTGCACTGCTACCTATGAAAGTAATTCATTAAAAAAAGATTAAATTGCTACATGGAGAGAAAGATAATTGAAGTATCAGTATCTCCTGTTTACTTACTTGGTCTTTCACACTGTCACCTGTGAACATATACTTCATGTGATACAAGAAGTCACATATAGGATCCATGTAGTTCAGGTGTGAGCTGTACCGATCTGCATTCAGGAGCATTTCATAGAACGCCACTCCAATCTGTTCCCACAGACACAAAATGCACACCAAATTATTTCTGCTTTAGAGGAGAAATAAAGTAGGTGTGATTCCTAATTATTTCCTTTCTTACACTGACAAACGGGCAGGGCTAACTCATCCCGTTTTGCTTAACTAAACAATTCCATTTTCCCAAGTTGATTTCTAGTGCAGTGATGGTATTTTGGTACATGCTACAAAATTAGTGCTTAAACATCATTGACTGCACTATGGTTTGAGTAACAGCCTACAAAATTTGCAAAATTAGACCCCAGTAACTAAATAGCAGAAGTTCACCACGACATTTGAGTCTTCTATAGAGAAGACATTACAGTTTACAGCATTCTGCTTGTATCTAGACTCCGAGGTCTTTTAACAAATGCACACAGTGCATTTTAATAGCTCAAGAACTCCCTACAATGAGTTTACAACTACAGTGTTTGAGCATACTTATTAAGCAAGTGTTGTGTGCAAAAACATGTTCACCCATGGCCATTTAAAGATGGCAATGTGAAACCTGAACTTGATGCTTGCTCATTTGAGCCACATGATGGTTGCTGCCTGCTCTGAGGGTAGCACCTCCTCAGGATTTCCCCATGCTGAAATCCATTCCTCACAAAGAAAAAGGAGTGGTACAGGAATGTGAAGAAGAAGGGAAAGAGGACAGCTCTTTAAATTTTGCTGTCTTTTGGTTCAATACAGAGAATGCAGATGCAGAAAAAACTTCCTTCCTGGCAGAGGAAGGAAGAAACCAGTTGAAGCAATACTTACAAGCTATTTATAGTATTACACAGGAATCTATAAAATTATACTGAACAGTACTTTCCATCACTCTCGAGTACTTCAACTTGAGCATCACTTTATGAGAAAACTTTTTGAAGATACTTTTTATTGTAGCTTTACAATTCAAAAAAAGGGAAAAAAAGCATTCCTACAGAATTATGTATGTATTTGTTTTATGCTTCCAAAGTGAATTTAAAAAGAACAAGAGAAGGCTGTAACTCAGGGGCAAAACTGAAGGAAATATGTAAATAAGTATACAGAAACACTGCCATACGATTATTTAACTTTCTGATATAATTTCTTACAGTATCAATATACCCAAAAACATGGAAACAAAAGTTACAAAACTCTTCTCCCACTGTATAGGCACGTCCATGCTTTTTGACTTCAAAAAACAATGTATGCTACAAAGTATTTTAGAAGGAACTGGGGGTAGGGAGAGAGGGGTAGGGAGAGTTGCAGCACAGGAACTAATGAAAACCTAAGTGGGTGAAGAGTGAAATCCCCAGCACAGATACTAGTAACTGAAAAAGCCATCTGTAGTGCTGGCAGAACTCTGTCTTGTGTTGGTCAGACTCTAGAGGGATACAAAGATGCATACTCGACGTACAGGCTGTGTGTATATATACCAACAGCACAGATACTTCAAGACTTCGGATTCCCAAGTTAAACTCTTCTTTCTAGAAGGCTCTCTGCTGCCATTTTCCAGCTCATCTGCCTAGTGGCCAGCTTAATCTCTTTTCTCCTCCCCTACCCTTACCCACATTGGTATGACCTTAAGAACCAGCCTGTGCTCCTCCATCCTCCCAATTCAGCTCTTGCATACTTTCCTCCACTGCAGAGAAGCTTTCAAAACAGGCAGTAAGCCTGACGCATATTTTGCATACGGTCTGAGAGCCAAAGAAAACATGTATTGCTTGCTACTTTGGGGGTTGTATTTTTGTTTGTTTGTGGTTTTGGGTTCATGTTTTTTTTAAAAAGAAAAAAGCACTAGGCGTTTTATCCTGAACCAAGCTGACAGGATTCAGGTAACTGGGTAGCTGAACACCAACTCAGCAATTCAGATCCTTGAAAATACTGTTTAATTTGTATGGAATTTAATTCTGAGTGTTGTCAAAGACCTCTATCAGACTCTGCTTTGTAACGTAATTGTAAAGCTAAAAAAATATATACTGTATAAAGTAAAGCAAGAGCTAGACTTTACCTCTATCATGCATCGTGTCCTCTCCTGCTGGAACCGTTGTAGAAAAGGACCAACAAGGTGATAAACGTAGAGTAACTGGAACTCTGTTTTCACAATGGGTATCAATACTTCTGTGAGGAACCTGTAATATTTCAAGACACTTACTACTTCAACTGTAATTTTTTTTCCTTCTTTCCCATACCCCAAATTCTAGCTAAAACATCCCATTCTCAAAAATTTAGGCCTTCATTTAAGAAAATACAACGTATCTCTACAAATATCAGTTAACTCATATTTGAAAGATTTGACTGAAGCTCTAGAACATTTCCAGGCATTATTAGTGGACTGGAACAGGCAACAATTCTAAGCTCAGCAGAACACTACACACAGTCAAAAAAAGCTTTAACACCAGCCTTAAATCAAGGTTCAGGACTGAGAGAAGTACATCATACCATCTTCATTTTTGTTCAATATTTTAAGACTTAGTAAGTGAAGTCTGTTAATTCTCTGATTAACACAGCACTGGGGAAAGGCTAATCAACTTTTTAATGCAGTGGTATTTTTTACTTGCTTTAATGATTGAGTGGACCACTACCACATCCTTCAGTCAGCAAAGCATCTCAATTTGCAGTAGAGGGTACTTGCTAGAATTAAGGATACATTACTAGCTACAGTTGATGCTATAGGAATATGCTACAGTCAATGGTTTAAGAAAAATTGAAATTAATAAAAGCCTACAAGCTGATCAAGATAAAACAGGGACATTAAAGGCAGTCAGACTCTAGACAAAACCCCCAAAGATTAGATAACAAGAGTTATGCCAGTGGAAGAGGGAGTTGGAAAAAAACTTGTGATCTGTACATATGTGCTGGTAAAACTGCTACAGGTACAGTTTGTTATCTACAATATGCATGGAATTTAAAAGACAAATTAAATCATCAAATACCATTACACCTACTTAGGAATGAGAGAAAGCTGTCCAATACTAGAATGATGCCAGACAGCATGTGCCAGAGCCAAAGTGTAGCTACAGCTCATCTCAGAATAAGACTGGTGACATGCTGTGAAGTCAAACAGCTGGAATGGGTAACCAACCCACTCTGTCTCTGACGTCAAGCTAGGACTGTTGATAACGCTCACAATGCGATCATGGAGAACTATCCAGTATGGCTCCTGGAAAAACCAACAAGTCAGAATTACTTCTGAATAAAACACAATCTACCACAATGCTTCTTCAACTCTACTATTACTGCATTTCTAAAACATTTTCAACTATGTGGTAGTTTAGAACCCTGTCTGACATACATGACAATTAAGAAGCACAAACCAGAAAGTATCCATGTTAGTGGATGTGGCACACTCAAGGTGTGGCATTATCAAGACTTAGTTCATGACTTCAATTATTAGCTAATATAAAGGTTGTCAAAATAAGCAGAGCAGATGCAAAAAGCCTTAACAGAAGAAGGCTGAGAATCTTCTAAATTTTCTGAGTGGAGGCACAAACAGACCCAAAATCCAAGATAGAAACAAAAAACAAACAAACAAAAAGGTTAAAAAGCCGAAGAATACTGACGAAGATGAAAGGATATAGAACTGGATTAATAGTAGGAAGAAGTATTCTAAAATTAGGAAGGATTAAATCCATGTTGGCTTTCTTTCAGGAAAAGCAACTATTTTGTTAGGGAAGAGAAGTCCCACGGAAGGGTAACTGTTGCAAATATAAGCAACAGGTAAGCAACATCAAAACTAGTCAGGCAGCCCTGGTCAGGCATCAAGAGTCATTATATTCTGAAGAACAAAGTTTCTATTGATACATTAATTCTAATACTGCACACATTTGATTTTGCAGTCTTAGTACATTTCATGTACATGGTTTAAGAGATACAGTATGAGCAAGTGCAGCACTAATGGAAAATGAGAACCCTTATAGATCTTACTTCATAGCTCCAGTTGTCAATACCACATACATGGCATTTTAATACTTTTTCAAACAGGAGTGATTTACTTCTTTTCATCTCAGCCTCAAACTTAATAGAAAAGCAGAAAACCTGGTCAATTTTTCCATGCCAGAGGAGCAGACTTTTCTCAGACAGGCAAACAGCCTTCTGAATAGCTCCCTGCAGAATTTCTAGATGTTGGCTCTAAGTTCTTACTACATACTCTAGGTGAGATGATAAACCTTACATAGAAGAAGAGATTTATTTTTTTTTTAATGCAAAATCCGACATACTGACTCACCGGTAAGGCCGTGATGATTAGTCCAATCGCATTCATCCAAGCCGTGATATTCTCTCTTGGCACCAGGGGCTGACTAGAGACAGATAAAAAGAAAACTGAAGCTCTGAAATTCACCACTGCCATTTGTGCTTCTGGTGTACCTAAAGACAAAGTGTACTTATGCAAAGAATATTTCTCAAGGGTTTGTAGCCTGTTTTCTTCAAAGGCTGCTATCACACTGTTGTTCCTACCAAACAGGCTGCAGTGCTTAAGGGCTGATTGTCCCTTTATTGTCTCCTTCCCTCCATTGCAGTAACAATAAGGTATTCCTAAGCTGAATGAGGCTGAAACCAGATCATTTCAGCTTGTCATTGCTCAAAGATGGCATCTGAATCACTGCAAGAATACAAGATCCTTTCTTTCACTTCAGTTCTTTTCACAATGGCTGAGCTGTGGGTCAGACTTAATGCTTCATGACAACAGGTTAGCCTTGGCACACCACTGTTCCAAAGTAACCGATTTTACATTAGCATCAGGAGGATTCAGAGTCGAGACAGTGTTTTCTGCCCCTCTCTCTGCATTCAAAGATCTTGGGATACTAACTGATGCAATGTCCTCCTCCCAGCACAGCTGAAAGAACAACAGACTTTTTTCAGCCTCTGTGCCACTGAACCCACTGGATAAGTTTTTAGCCTTTATGAGGCCTTACCTCTCTCTGTCTTTCAAGGGGATCATGCTCAATCTGCTATTCCTGAAGCACACACCATCCACTACAGCACAGAAATCCAGCCCCATTTTTCTGCTTAACCCCTATAAGCCTTCTTTGTCCTCTAAAAATACTTAAGTATAAATACTTTCAGTTTTATATATAAATTCAAAAAATATTTTAAAAGTATGAAAATTATCAGACTATCTTAGCAATGTCTAATTATGTATTGTATATTGCAGAAAGCATATCAGAGAGCCAACACACCTCTTCAGCACAACGTTCAGTAGTGCATTGCCCACATCCTTCCCTGAAACAGCCAAAGCCATGAGCTCAACACAGGTAACATGAAGAGCATGGGCAGCTGGGTTAGGAAACTCGTTGAATCTCCAGTCACAGTTTGGAAATGGACCAGGTGATTTGCCTGCCATAGGTAACAATGATTAAGGAAAAAAAAGCTGCCCCAACACAGACTGGTGTGAGCAGCACACTGCTTAAAAATGTATGCATACACCACATACCTAGCTGTTCAACTTAGTATAAGTTCCCGAGAACAAATAAAGCAACTACATTTCCTAAAAATAAGACATATGGACTAAAGTATTAATATAAGGCAATGATACTCCATCACTGAAGGACTGCATGAATACAGAGCTATAAATATGATACACACAAGGTCATGCAGAGGATAAACTTCCCTGATTAAGAGGTGGAACAAAACAACATCAACCATCTCATTCACCACCTGCTTCAAAGACAAGAAAACAAAAATAACAAGAACTTTCTACTGAAATAGTACTCTGAAAGCATTAATTTGCTTCATCTTCCAGCACACTTCTAAGGTGACAATTTATGCAAAATGAGCACCTGCTTAGTCTCTGAAAATATTCCACTTTCCCAACCAAGACTAACTAATTTGAGCTACGTACAGAGAAGATCTCTGAACACACCATTAACATTTGCATAGAAACAGGGGTTTATGTCATTTTAGCTTTTTTTAGAGAGACCTAATAAACTTCCTTCAAGTAACGCATAAAAGAAAGCCAAGTTCCAGGAGAGAAGTGAAGGAAGACACATACCATCCAGAAAATGGGTCAACTCCCATAAAGCTGACACAGGGAGAACACAGTACCAGGGAGATCCCACCAGTGCTATTCTCTAGAACACAGCTGCACAGGGTCACCAGCTATTTCCACAGCAATTAAAATTGGCTATAGTCATAATTCTAAAAACTAATAAAAGGCAGCAATTAAGAAAATACAGGTTTCTGTTAAAAAACCCTCCTAAAAACCAGATTCTCAGCAGCTGCTAACACCACATATACCTGTCTTCAAATACATACAGGCAGTTACATGCCATCTTAAAGGCGGCACTGCTTACAAAATCTTATTCTTAGCAATATTGATAATGACATCATAAAAAAGTAATGTTATTTTGTAAGTATTTTTTTAAAATACTCATGCTTTGTATCAAGCTGAATTTGTCTGGCAATTAAATTTGGAATGCATAAACATCAGTATTTGTATGTGATGCATTAACCACTGAAATATTTATCCAGCTGCACTGCACTTTGTTTTCACCATATCTTTCAATACGTTTTCACTAGGGCAGCTCAGGCCCTGAGTGGAATAATAATTTAAGAAGTACACTGAAGTAATCTAATACTAATTTAGACTGATATATGCAGCTAAATAAAGAATCCAAGCTTTATTTTGTATCTGAATAGACAGAAAGTGAACTTTATATTTTGATGAAATGAAATATAAAATACTGGCAAAGCTTATTTAATGCAAATTTTAGGAAGGATATTGTCTACTAGTCTTCCAATGAGCTTGCAGTAGTAAGTGTCATCAGGAACCCATGGATTTTCTTCTCGGGGATTCATAGCACATTTGAGGTAAGTATCACTTAAACACCAGCCTAGTGGGCGATTATCTTTGAGAGAGCCAATTATGGCATGAACAAGTTTCCTCTTGAGGTTTGTGCGCTCTCTGAGCTGCGTCTCATAATAGTGAAGAGTGTTGTACAAATAAGTCACTGGACGGTCTGCCAAGAAGAAAAGGAAAACAACAAAAAACAGAAATAACCTCTTGCATCACTATTATGTTGATGGTGGCAAACAAAACTAAAATCAAGAGCTCTACAAGACCAAGTTGTACGTATTTCAAAACAGCAAATACAGAGTTGATTCACATCCTTTATTTCACTGTGGTCTGCAACACTGATTTTCCTTTGTCTTGTACATACACTTCAATGTGTGTGCAGAAGGGTAGAAGTTAAGCAAAGGAAGTCAGTATTACCAACAGTTCATATCATAATGATAATACTAATATAAGCAAACTGTCTAAATAATCTCTTAATATAAAAGGCATTAAATAGCAAGAATCCAAGTATAAAGTAACAGTAAAGAAAGACTATTGTAAATGGTCTGTTCATTACACAACAATGACATCTATACAAAAACATCTTACAAGAAGTGCAGTTATAAAAGTGTTAAAAAAACCAGTTTAAGCTATTTGAAGCTTAAACAAAGACAGATGGAGGAACTGCTTTTTAGCTATTTCACTCTTGGTAACAAAGTTTATTAGGACATAGGTCCAAGTACTTACTACTAGGAGTGAAAGGGGAAGGTGTGAAGGAAGCATGAATTAGAAGAGCTACCTGAATAGAAGCAAGATCACTGTTAGTAGGCTGAAATTCACTAAATAGGGATTGTACTTCTCTGTGGAAATGTACACAGGGCTTAGAGAACAGGAAAGGATTAAAACACTGCTGTATGAGTGGATGAAAATTATGAAGGAAGAAGATGAAGTAGAATAGAATGATTGCAACAGGAGTAAAAATCTGTATTCACAGATAACTTACCATGGAATTTATATAAGCCTCCCAGATGATCCAGTAAAGTTTCTAGTGATTTGGACACTGGAAGCAATTCCAGAAATCTATGGATTACAATGTCAAACACTGGCAGAAAACGCAGGCATACATTTCCAAAATAAATTGGCAGGTACTGGGGCTGGATCTGAACTGGGGGATTGACTTGCTCTGCCAAGCCTTCAAAATACAGCTTTTCAGGGTATTTCTGAAGGGAAAAAAATCCAGCAAAAACAAAAGATCTTTCCTTAAAAGCAGTGCAGTAATCACTTAGCATCTACTTTGCTTTAAAAAGACAATTCCTAGCCCTCATTATCACATATTAATGCAGTGAGAGGATTTCATTGTAAAGCTTACTGAAGATAATTCAACTCTGAGTGAAATTATTTAGTTATTAGACCAGTAGATATGAACTTCAGAAAAAACAAAACTAAGTTTCACCATCACTCAAAGTGGGCATAAAAGAACATTAAGCATCCCAAAGCAAAGCTGAAAGCAGCCAGCACTTATGTGTTCCTTGTCAAGAGAAAACCTAGGGGAAATCAGCATTACTGAAAGCTTCTGCATGATATACTGAATCAGAACACTAAAACAATATGCATATAATAACTCGCTGGGAAAGAACTGGAGTGAACTCAAATACCAGATGAGTACAGCTGAAGGCTGATCTACAGTGATTTACCTGTAACTGAAATTTCTATATGCCAGATAGAGTCTAGTAACTGTGCAGCCATGTCAGAGCACTTCCCAGGCTAACATGGCTAACATAATTTGCTTCCGTGCTACACTTACACTTTTAGGCACTGTTAAGACACTGTATGGCTAAAGCAGAGGGTTAATACAAACCAAATAGCTTCTGGACCAGAACTATATTGTATGTGTTTAGCTACATGGGAGATTGCTGGTACTTATTTCACCTTAGTGTTGATTTATCTTTTGACAGAAAACTCCACTGGTACATCCTTTTCTAGCCAGCAGAAGCCAGCCACTGTGTTTACAGCTGCATCAAAATCTCAGCAATTCTCTTCCCTAACATATCAGGACATCATGTTCTTGCCACACAGGAGATGGAAGAAGCTTTAGTAGTTAGGAGAAAATGTAGATTTAACGATTGTTACAGCCATAAAAACACCAGGAAGAAATACCTTCTCCCTAATGCCCAAAAACACTCTTCTAATGAGTTTCTGTAAAACCAAGAATTAAAAATTATTTGATTTAGATGAGCAAGAATGCATCTCCAACCAACTCTTCAGCTGCTCTAGTTTTTAAATATCATTGCACTCTAATTTTAATGTTATTACATAATGATTTTTTTTTAATTTTTTTTTTTTTTTTAATACTCATCCAAATAAATTACAACTTGCTAAGTATCTCCAAAAATTGACAGAGCTGTCCTGTCATTTACAGGACAAAATCTGGCTCATCTCAACTCCACTGAAAGTATTACAATTAAAGAATTTTATTAGCTTTGATACCTTGTGATAATTCATATGCTTAGTATGCCAGTCATTCTGCAGCCAGTGCTCTGGAGAATTCTCCTTCACAAAATCACTCACTCTGTTTCTGAAATCGTTAGGCTTCAGTAGGAGTAACTGAATTATGAAGTAACAGACTTGAGCTTCATTTCCTTCGTGGCTACGCATGGCCTTAAAAAAATGGATCAGAAAACATGGAATTACAGCTGATGCTGCTGTCTGCATTATAACCCCTAAATATTGGTTAGCAAATTTGCCAGCGTATTAGGTACAACTGCACACAAATTCACACTGAACATTTGGTCTTTTAATTCTGTTTTTCAAGTGGAGGCACAGAACAGAGGCAGGTTCAATCACCTCCTGTGAAAAGTACCCATCATGTTTTCTTATTCCATAAGCAGAAAGTCTTAAACTCCCCAGAAATAACACATTCTACAAGAATTCTAGCTCTCTTTAAGCTGTCATTTCTCTTGCTGAAAATAATTTCGTAAGTATTAATTGTTTAAGATTCCTTCAAACTTTTAGCCACTCTGATATGTTCGGACTTCAGTGTGAAAACCAAAGTAAAATTCAAAGAATCAGCTTTACATTAAGATGATATTTTAAAAAATATAATTAAAAGATAATTACTGAAAGAAAATTAACTCTTTCTAGGTGAGTTCTCCATTATTTTGTGGGACAACCTGGAAAGGCAGAGAATGCCATTTCTCTCCTACTTTTCTGATGAAACAGGCTGAATTATAAACAAAGACAGCATATTCCAATGGATAAAAGATTTTCCATTTCCTTCTGAATCCTGGCATGCCATACCCTTTCTACCTTTTCAGGCTGCAGAAATAACTACATAGCTCTGAGGTCAGAGACCCAAAGCACTAATAACAACATTTAATAATACTAATTCAACAGCTGCCATTAAATAACCAATAAAAGCTTCCCCTGAAGATTCAGAGAACTGTACGACTTTGAACTTTATGTTTCTTACAGAAGCAATCTATTATTTTACTTGATTATTGGGTTAGCAAATGGTCAGTATTTAAAACCAACGCATTTTTAAAATGATTGCTCATGCAAAAGTGACTCCCAAAGCAGATTCTGCAACAACCCACATCTTACCTTCTAAGGCCATACTTACCAAACACAGTATCAGCCTATCCAGTGTTACAATGTTGTATTTCCACACCATGTCATTGAGAATCTCAATACATTTATTGAGCTGCTGTCCTCCTGCAGAGGTAGAGAATTCATACACCAAGAAATCTGCAAATGTCCTGACGTGTGCCACCAGAGCTCGGGCCCCAATTCTTTCTAACACTCTATCAGGGAAGAAGAAAAGGGGAAGAAAAAAAAAAAAAAAAAAGAGAAGCAACAAGCATTTTTTACTGTTCTTAATGCATTTTCAATTGGTCTATTGCACAAAAGTTACTGGGTATTAATACAATTGCCTTCAAAAAAGAAGAAAAAATCCCTCCCTTTATTAAATGAAGAAAACTACAAATCAAAGCAAAAGACCCAAACCTTAGAGCAATGGAATTCCAAAGTCTGGATACTAATCAGAAAACATACTTGAAGTTCAGCAATTTTTATGCATAGTAGTCTGTTCAGAACCCATGTTTTAGTTATGCATTTTTAGGTATGCACCTCTTAGAACAATCTTCTGCAACTCAATTTTATTTTCCTGCAGTATGTGTTTTAATATAACCACAGCATTAAAATACTGGTACTTCCTCATTGCACACAAGAGTAGCACATGCTACCATAAATATTAATTGTTTCAACAATTAATGGACTGAAAAGAATTTGTGTTTCATGGCTGGAGTTGATGCTGTTACTACCGAGGAACAATTAAAAAAAAAATAGGACTACTACTTTTATAATAAATTTTCATCTTGATCCAACAGTTGTTTTTTTTAAAAAAATGTTTGTCCTTTATTCATGTAGGAAGGCTAAGTAAATAAACACTCTGCATTTTCTGTTCACTGTTTCAGACTGCCTGAAACACTGCCATTACAAGTTAACTGCTTACCTCAAACACCTCTCATCCTTGTCTCTTACCAGGAAGAATATGCATTGCAGACCACTGCGTGGTGTAACCAATCTTAAACACTGCACAATTATTATGAAATGCTTGCTAACACCTAAGCTCCACTCGTTTTTTCCACGCTCTGCATGCTTTCAATCAATTAAAAAAGTACAAACCAAGCTGTTAATGCCTATGTCCTCAGAACTGAGAATGTTGCTCGAATGACTTTGAATTGACACATCTTATAAGCTTACCTGTAGCCAATTTGGTTAATGTGATCAGTCTCTAACAGCATCTTCCATAGGAGACACAGGAAAAGTGGGGGTGAACCTTGTATAGAGAAGTGTGTGATGATATCATTCTCATTGGTCATAGACTTCCACTTCCGGTATTCTTCTTCCACGTTCTTCTTCAGGTTAAAACGGCTTTCCTGAGGTACGTTATTCTGCTTGAAGAATACCTGAAATAAAGTAGGCTTTGCTGTGACTGAGAACCCAGACTAAAACATTTGAACAGGCAAACTTCAGCCTGACTTGGCACCTTATGAGCTCCTACTTCCTTGTGTAATACAAACCTACTAGGTGGGGTTGGTGCTTCACCATGCTGCCACAGGGCTTTGTTACTGACAAAGCTACATGACATATCACCACAAGAAAAAAAGGCTTCTCCATCTTTTAATTTTTTTTTATTTTTAAAAGATCTGATTTACCTTCCACTGGAAGTATCAGTTGGCCAAACTTGGCCTCAGAATACTCCAGAAGCTAATGCATTTCTGAAGAAATATCATGTTACAATCATGCTGCATTCTCTAGGGTCTTGAGATTAATGTAGTCAGGACAGGGGAAGAAACTCACCAGCTAGCAAAAGGCAAAGTTAAGAGAGTAAATTCTCTGCCCTTCCAATTATAAAATGATCAGTTTGAAACTATTACCTGTAGAGGAGCCGGAAAACAGCTTAATGTATGCGATGCCCAGTTATGTGGAGTAAAACTCATGATAGTCTGCAATATATCCTTGCACCAAGTTCCCTGAATTGAATCAGAGCCTGTGAAAAAGTCTAGAAAATGGATTGATGATATTAGAATTTCACTCGAAAAAAAACATTTCTTACTGGTATTCTTTTTGTAGTCACAGGCACCGAGGCTTTGCTAGTTCAACAGGGTTTCTTTATTGGCCAGCTTATCCCAACCCCTTTCTTTGAACCTTATTTACTGTACAGAACAAGCTGCATATTATATTTTTCAGGTTATTGAAAATAACAAAATTATTTTTAGGTTTTGAGCTAGAAATAAAGCCATTATGATTTTAAGATTTTAAATTTAATTTCCTGTAATGACAGTAGGACAAGCTTTTGCTGATTAACTGATTGAACTTTAAAAAAAATCCTGAGGAAGATAATCGTGATGAAATTGCCAGATGCCATTTTGTATTGCTTTAAAAAAAGGCTGTTCAGCAGTACCTTTCCCAATTAAGCTGTTTAGTTATACATCTCTCATTCCCCCAACCCCAGTGTTGATTTAACATAAAAGGTTGAGCAAAGGTTAAAAAATAAAAAACCTAACATAAAGAACCCCTTCCACTTTCAAATGACCTCCATCAGTTTTTGTGGAGTCAGTTGTTCTAACTCTCCAGCAAGTCTCAGACTAGAACCATAAAAAAAGGAGATAGAGAAAACATCCCCCTGAAAGCTAACAAAAACCTGACCCATGTCATTGCACACTGTTAAAACATTAAAACACACAGTAAAAGCTTCCCCCTCTCTCTTCCCCAAGAAACCAAACCCAAAACACATACTACTTTTTCTTAAAGGTAAGTTGTAGAGGGGGCGGCTTCCACATGAGCATCATACTTGCTGTGAACATTCATGGGTTTTTTAAATGGCACGTAATTAATTCAAGTATTTAAATTTAAAATAATGAAAACGAAAACACAACAATAAAAAAATTAATCACACTGTATCTCTGTATAAAAATGAACTTTTAAACAATGTCCAATTTCACTACTGCTTTAATCAGAGGTTTTTGCATCAAAAAAAGTAGTTGGAAATTAAAAATTATCCTTTTTTCAAAACCAGAAGTGTATGGGATATATACTAAGACTGGGTCATTTCCACAGTGTTCTATTAAGCAGTACTTTAGAGAAATGGCTTGACTACAACTTTCACTTTGATGTTCTCTCTCAGCACGGCTATTACCTGTCACATGTGTTGCCCTTGCTAGAGTTAAGATCAAAGCCCTGTTCAGTTCTTCGGATTCTGCTGAAAGAACTGTTTTGGGATCACTGAGGAATCGTGTAAACTGTGGTTGGACTTCTGAGCTGCCCAAAGCTGTGATTAGCCTTAGAGCAGTACTCTCAACACTGAAAGAAGAAAACAGTCCAGTTAGCAAACAATGCTTATACTGCTGCTTCTAAGATTCCAAAATTATCTATTTATCCTCCATTTTCTGCTCCAAATATATAGAAAAAAATTTTGTTTTGAAAGCGACGTTCTTAACCTTCTGGAAAAGCTTGGGTTTTTCCACTGTTTAATAAATCTGTTATCAACTATTTAAGCACTTTATTTTCAAATAAGCCTCTCACAAGTCGATTTAGTGAAAATTCCAGGTGCAAGTCTCTCCAATTTAGAGCCCTTCCCTTTTGTTATCTTCTGAATGACTTCATCTAAACAAGGATACATACATACATACATGCAAAATCAGAATAAAAAGGCATTGATAATGCATGGGAAGTTTCAAAGCTAACTAACACCTTGAAACAGACAGCACAAAATTATCCTTATAAAAGAAAGAGGAAGTACTGCTTTTGATTAAAAGAACTATTTTCCAGTGCTCTAGTTGGAAGCACTGCTCACACCAGGTAGTTTGAAGTAATTGAAGGGATTTTTATAACACTGTGTCTCTGAAATGCCAAAGCCACAAGTTATTTACTCCATTCTAATTGCACGCAGTCCTTATCAAAAGTGACTGAATAAAATCTGTATTTCACAGACTAAGATGACAAAACAAGATTTAGGTGAACAAAAAGAGCAAGATCTAGAATTTAAGGAGAATCATCATAAAATCACAGAATTGTTAAGGTTGAAAGGGACCTTAAAGATAATCTAGTTCCAACCCCCCTGCTATAAGCAGGGACCCCTACCACTAGACCAGGGATGGGGCATCAACAACCTCCCTGGACAACCTATTCCAGTACCTTGCCACCCTTATAGTGAAGAATTACTTCCTAATATCTAACCTGTATCTTCCCTCTCTCAGCTTAAAACCATTACCCCTTGTCCTATTGCTATCTTCTCTGATGAAAAGCCCCTCCCCAGCTTTCCTGTAGCCCCTTCAGGTACTGGAAGGCTGCTATAAGGTCTCCCTGGGGCCTTCTCTTCTCCAGGCTGAACAGCGCCAACTCTCTCAGCCTGTCTTCACAGCAGAGGTGCTCCAGAGAAACTTTTCTTCATTTGTCCTCCTTATTCTTGATAGGGGATAAGCAACTGAGCAATTTGGACTAAGAAATTACTCTGTAATTAGATTCCCTTCATATGAACTGATAATGAGGTTGCTCTGTCTCCCTCACACCCACAAGTATTATACTCTAAGAGCAAATGGACACTCTCTAACTATTCAACAACAAACCCATTTCAGAAACAAACTGAATCTCATATCCTTCAACTTTTGCAACAGTAAGTTAAACTCAAAGGTGTTCACTCAAATTAGCTCCGTATCAACTCTAGAGCTTCTTTAACCAGCTTTTCCTTCTTGTTTGTATCCAGATTAGCCATTGATTTACCCATGGTTTACACTGACACAGACCATACAGCGAAAACAACACTTTTTTCTCTCTCAACTCAGGTTCATGCACAGCCATCATAGCTTTGCACCAACTTCTGTAGAGCTGCAGGACAGATCAGATTATTTTTCTGATCTTACTGAAAATTAACTTCACTAAAGAATTAAGTGGAATCACCAAAACCCTCATAATCAAATTAAACATCCTCTACAGGAGTAAGCAGGTACAGTTCCACTGGCAGACAAGCCAATCACTGAGACTGTAAGTGCCCTTTATTCCCAGTGCAAGCTCAATAGTTGCCCGATGCTTCCTGACACAACAGTTCTGGTGAACGTTGCTGTGTTTTGACCTGTAACACAGCTGCCTTGTCTGTGCAAGAGGCTGCCACACTCAACTCTGCAGAGCACTACTGCTAACATCTGACTGTATTTTGGAAATGTGACCTACTGAGATATCACAAAACAGTTTAGCCACAGAACTAAGACTTGGAAGTACTCATGTCCCATTAAAACTTAGTTCTCACACAGCTTTCAACATATGATGGAGGCATCTGAGATTCTGGTTACAAATGGTAACCATCACTCACCACAGATGAAGCTGGTTCTGACTAGTCTGTGGCACAGCAGCCAAAGAATGAAGATGGCTGAGAAGCTGGACTCTGTAATGGGGCTGGATGTGATGCATTCGATAGCTAAACATTTCTAGCAGCGTGTGCAAAATTCCCCATGCGTGAGACTTGAACACTGTTGGCAGGAGCTGACCTGATGAAAAAGAATTTTTACAGTTAAGTTTTCCAAGCAATTACACTTCAAAATACAGGAAGTATTAAACTAAAGACTACCCTGTGAGTAGAGCATTATATTTAGCTTCAAGTCAGGTATTTAATTTGAAAACTCTATTACTTTTAAAGAATGTGTGTGCAAGCACTGTCTGAAGATGCTGTAACTGCGTACTGCTCCATCTTTTGCATGAATATATAGAGCAGGCATGCAAATTATTTTAATGAGTGCAATTAATTATCATTTGCATCTACTTAAGTAACTTGGCTTTTGATTTTTCCATTAAGTGTATTTTTGCACAATGCCCCATAACTGGGAAGGTCTTGACCATATAATTGGTGGCATAAAGGGACAGCCGCACATTAATCAGAAATGTATTGCAACACTAGGGCAACTACTGCAATTTCTTTTATATTACAATAATTTATTCATGTATTCAACATGCTGCATCATTAGATTTTCATTTTTACTATGGTCTGTAACTGCTGTTAAAATAAAATGCTACTGAACAAAAGGAAGAGGGGGATAAAAAGGGTATCTTACTGATAAAGCCTTTGATGCCCAAGGACTCAATTTCCATATAAACCAACAGGCGACTATAGGTTTCCACAAGAGCAGGAGCCAAGGCCACACTAGATTTTGCATGAGCCAACTTAATTACCCTGGTAGCTATGCTGTGAATCAGACTGAAGAAAGAGAGAAAGTATTTTTCAATTAAAGAAAGGACTTGAAAGTTAAGAAATTTATTAAGTTAAAGAAACATGTATACATTACATGCCTAGACACAGACAAGCTGTCCTGCTGAGAATTAGTTACACACGGATTTACAGGTTAAAAAAAAATCTAGCTGCATACTGTACCTCATTTTGGCATGAACTGTGAGTGAGTCCAAGAGATTCATTGGCAATGGGGTAATAGACCCCGATGCCATGCAGTTAGTCCCTGGAAGAGGTATCCTCATGTTGCCATTTCCATAAATAGTCTCAACTAGTACACCCATTGGCAAAGTGAAACACTCTGAATTGGTTGAATAAGCATTGCACAACAAGGCAATCTTGTAGTCATTCATCTGTAAGCTTTTATTTCTTAAACTCTGTTGCAAAAACCTGTGTGACAAAGAGATTAAACATTAAGTAGAAAGAAACAAGCAAAAGAATACAAACACATTCCAGGATTACAACCAAAATAACCCCAGACAAAAATCCATTATAAGACAGTAGAAAAATAAAATTAATTGCACCACATCAAAACGACTACACCTTATGCCACAGTTTCACTGTGTTATGATTTTCTTAAATCAGAAAAACAACTTGGAAGAGAAAGAGCTTTAAAAATTACCTTTCTGTACAAAATTTAACCCAATATACTGCTTACTCCACTTTCCAAACCACAGCATAATAAAACAAAATAATCAATTTTGCTTTCTCCATCAATAAATAAGACTTATTAATCCAATATGTAATGTATTATTTCTGTAAACTGTGTGATAACAGCATGTTTTGACTTTGAGCTCTTTCTTAGTCCTGCTTCAGTCCTTTGATAACCCTTATACAACACCACACAATACATTCTGAATACAGACTTGGAGCTTCCTATTCCATTATGTATAGAGACAAGTCAAAACATAACAAAACCCCCCAAACTCACTCGTGGTGAAGTTTAAGAGAATGAGGAATGGGAATCTGTAACTTGGAGTTGTCACTATGGGCCTTCCGATTAAGATGAATCCAAATACAGGTCATGGCAAAAGCGTGAGTTGACTGGGGCTTGTTAATATCAGGCACAGGAATACACTACAGAAAGAACATATGAATGTGATATAACACATGTACTGATGTACAGAAAACCAGCTTAGATAACCAGCATTCACAGGGTCAAGTTTTTCTTTTTCTGACTTGGCAACACCATAAGCAAGATTTTTAAAGAAAAGGTTCTACCCTCATCCGTGAGTGCAATTTTAAATCAAATAATTATTCTGAAAAAAAGCCCAACAGAACAAAAATCAACAAATAATCTAAGACCTCAGAAAATGGAACCTCATGCTTAAAATGTACTAATTCAAGAAATATGTAGTTCCAAAGCATATACTTTTACTCTCAGCCTCACACTATTAGAAATTGGTTATGGGTGTGTGTTTCCTCAGTAGGTACTCAGTGGTTCACCGATGTTTTCTGAAAAATCTAACTTGTCTAGCATCACCATTACTCTTAAAGATTAATACACTTCCTATGAAAAGGAACAGATAAAGCCCAAAATTAAAAAGGTTTTGGCTACAGACCCAGGTATATTACTGCCATTGGAAAACATAATAGGAGCAAGCAATCAGGACTTCATGCTGACAATGCTGTCACAAAAGAAGTTTTGAACTTTCCCTAACTCCTCCTTCCTTAGGAACCCTCATTCCAGAGGAATGTACAAAGCATGACTAGGATTTGATTTACTACTGCAGAATGAATTTAAAGTAACCATTAATACCAAACATATGCAGTGTCTTCTTCAGTTCTTTGCATCTGGAAGTTTCTCTCAGTGTATTATTTTGTTACAGCCCAGATGTAACAGTAAAATTCCACAACATTATTCCTTAATAGTATCCTCAGTGCTTTAACCAACTCCTCAAAACCTTACTCTAGCCAAACTCAAGAAAAAGATGAGTTAATAGAAGTCTTTTTCACCCCTAAAAACACTGCACAAATGTGGTTACTGAAAAAACATAGCTAGGAAATCCTGAAAATTTTCATTTTATTTTATGAAACATCTCTCTCCAACTACACAGCACACCGCTGTAACAGTGACTCAAGAACGATGGTAACATTGACATATGTGAATGTCTCAGGTTGAATTAAAAATGAAACTTTTCATTTCAGAGAGAAGACTTACTTCTTTCTCAGGATACAGGAGGTCAAAAAGCTTCATAACTGGGAGGAAGTCGGCCAGTGCGTTCTTCTGGATGCTGCCAGAGATGAACTGGAGTAGCACCCACATCAGATGGTCTCTTCCTTTAATGAGACCACGGCCTGCCAACTGCCAAAAACACTCAGTAACTGACAAACACTGCATGCAGAGGGAAAAAAATCACTCAAAGATTTCTAGGAAAGTAGAAGGGCAGACTAAAACAGTTCCAGCAAAGATTACTGGGAATTTTTTAGCAGGACTTAGGCAGAAATGTACACCATGTTTTCAGACAGATGGCAAACAAATACATTAGAGTTAACACGGAAACAGACTTTGGGACGGCCACAGCAATTAATGGTAGGATTTAAAATGCATTTACCTCTTGAGGATCACTGTTTTGAAAAATTAGTAAGTCTTGAATATTTGACTTAAAATTGCTATCTCTTAGCCCTGTAGCCAAGTACAGTATTGTCACCACTGCCAGCAGGCCATGGGTTTTATATTAACTCTGTAAAGAAAGTCTCTGAACCAGAACAACTTGGGCTTGCTCCATCTGTATCCATCCAAATGTTGGGGTTTTTTTTGCTATTTAACTTCTGGACCTGCAACAGCAATTCTCTAATAACTAGTACGTCTACTCTCCCCTAGCTTGCTTTACTTTCAGATTTAATTCGTGCCATTGTGTTGTATACTGCCTACTGTTTCAATACTTCATAAACAGTAATTAAAGGAATGCAACTCTGGTAAAACTGATTTCAGGGATACCAAAGAGAGAAGACAACTACAATCCATCACAAGTAAAACACAGCATACATAGTAAACTTTGATGTAACACAGAATTGTGGACAAATGAAGATGGAGCAATGTGTAGTGCATGTTAGAAACTGTGCCTAAATAGCCACAAACTAATTGTCCAGTGACAAGGAAGATCACCCCTTTCCTATCACCAACACCATACTTCCTCTCAGCAAAGAGCTCAGGATATTGCTGACCCACTGTCACCCTCCCTTCTCCTTTCTTATGGAGGACTGGCAACACCAACCCTAGGATTCAGAGAGGCACTGAGCACCAGAGAAAAGGCATACTAGAAAGTGTATCAGTTTAAAAGGAATTATTATTAGGAAGTGTAAGTAACTTTGAACTGTGATTGCCAATATCGCTGTAATTAGACCAAATTACCTTTGATTAGATTCCTTTGATTACACACACAGGAAGTTTTTGCATCTACTTACACGGCATGTTTCTTTAGCTCAGAAACTAACTGGGTGCTCCCTCTGAAGGTTGGCTACAAATTGGATGTAATGGCACAGAACTCCCTGGGTCTTCTGAATTAGGCCAGTTTATCTCTCCTTATTCTAGTTACTAGCACGTTTTTAATCTAAATATAATGCAACAACCTGCAACTAATGGAATACACTGGAAATAGACCTAGCTCACAGCAACCTAACTTCAGAATTTGACTTCTACAGAGCACAACAGTCAAAAATTTAGTTCTTACACATAAGGTACTTCCTTGCAGGGGTAAGTGACCTTTTTTTTTTGTATATATAACTTGTTTTGTTTAGGTTTTGAAATCTCTCTTACCAAGTGGGAGTGATACAAACAATTTACCTTTTGATGGAGTGACAGGACCATATGAGGAAAACTTGCAAACTGAAAGAGCACAAAGAAAATGAGCTGGCTGGAGAGATGCTGCCACAGAAGCTGACTGGTTCCACCATCATCAAACTTCTCTTCAGTCTCAGACCGTTCCATGGCATACACCACAAGATCCACCAGCTGGTCCTCCAGCACAGGGCAGCGCTGCTTGTGCTGTAAGGCAGAGATCAGATACAGTATTCCAAAAGCCTTGCCAATAACTTCAGAACTTGTACAGCTGCAGTTACAGTACAGTATTTTGACAGAAGGCTGGGAAGCATGAAATGAAGTCTGAACTTAAGTTAAGGATAAGCCAGTGTATTAAAGCTGCACTATGTTACAGGTCACAATGATTTCTGCATTTTATCACACATTACGCAATTCCCTACTCTGTTCCAAAACACAGATCATCAATGCACAAGTAATATCTGGGGGTTTTGTTTGTGTTTTTTAATAAACAAATTCAGAATGTTATTTCTCTGATCTTGCATTCTTTTAATACACTGGTGGGGGTTCTTTTGTTTGTTTTGGGGTGGTTTTTTGTTATTGTTTTATCTCCTTTTCTCTTTTCTCCTTTAAAGTCCACTTCAAAAGTAGGGATCACCATAAGGAAAAAGATACATCAATTGCACCACCAAACCCAGAGGAAACATCCCAATACATGATAGAGGTATATAATGACTGTTCTCATTTCACTCTCATTTTGGGTTCACCTACAACTAGCAGCAGAAATAACATCTGGTTAATACCCCAGTAATTAGGTGATGTCCTACTGACACAGCACCATCTGGTACAAGGTCAAAAAAACCTGAAAATTAACCTTGCAAGAGTGGTATGTTCTACATACTGTGAACAGACTGCTGCCATCTCCAGTGAGCTATGCAAACACAGAAATAATTTAAAATAGACACCTTCCCTGATGACTTTTAATAATGATCAAGTAAGGAATGCATTATATATTCAGATACATATGTAAGTTCAGATGTATGTACAGCAGGTCCACTACCAGTGGTTTGGAACTCAAGATTATAAAACTTCAATTTAGGATCATCAAGTATAATGTCACATATCACAAGTTCTTTCAAGAACCTTGCATTCATATAGTTATACTAGTACACAGTACTATTACTGAGGACAAAAAGCTGTGGGGAACTTCACTTATTTTTGACAGCACAAGCTGTTTCTTAACCATCTCTATTCAGGAATGGTCACTTTTTTCCTTTTTTTTTTCTTTACACCTGATGCCTGTAACATAATGCAGCCTTAAAGAAAATATTATTACTTTAATGATACAAAAGAAAAAGAACTGAGCTGCTCAGACATTAATCATGAAAATGCAGTATCCCTTTCTAGAGGCAAAAAGGGTGTATGTAAAACATTTAACAAGATTGCCCAAATACTCATAAAACATTTTAGGGATGCCTTAGATGAGTTCTTTTGACTTACTAGCCAGGCAGCCTAAAAAACTCCTTTCAATTGACAAAGAAAGAAATAATAAAAGGAAAGAGAGATGCTGAAAGGAGATGCTTGTTCTACCTTCATCAACGGTAGTCTTTTGCCATGAAAAAAGAGATTCTCTTCAATTAAAAATAAAATGCAAGAATGGGAAAAGTTGATAAAATAAACTGAACAGCATCCCCTGTTGCATGCTCTTCACCAGCTCAAAACTGCAGAAAGCTACAATTCCATCTGTGCTTTCTTGAAGCATGCTTAACACAAACCTCTAACTAGAACAGAAAGCACTGATTACTGTTTCACCTTCTCTTCCAGCAGATAATGCCATTGTCACAGCTCAACCACATTACAGGTTTACAGAGAGCAGTAGTAACACCACCAGTTGAGAATACTTTGGGTTTTTCTCCCCCTCCCAAAGCAACTAATTATGAAGCAGAGCAGGGTGCAACAGACAACACTACAGACTAGTTTATAATCCAGCATGCAAAACTACTACGTACAGGGCTTGAAATTTAATAGTTTGCTAAGCACTGGGTTAACGTCCAAAAGCCTAATCATGTTAGGCTATATTAATTTAGAATAAAGTTATTATTCAAAGAATACAACAGGAAAATATTACTGCTAAAAAGAAGGCCAGAATTTCCAGTAGGAATTTTCACTATTTTGAGTAATTCTGATTGGGAAATGTTTAGGAGCAAGGAAATTAAAAAAATAAATTCACTCTCTTATTCTGAAGATCATGCTTTTATTGAAAATAATTTTTAAAGCATAAGAAATATAGCAGTAGTTCGTATTCCATCTTCATTAATTTCATTTTCTGGCATCTTTTTTTCTCTATATTCTCAGTGAACATACATTTTTGCACAAATTTTTTTTATCTAGTTTTGAAGCACTCAGAAGTAAAAAATGGTGCTGCATAAGAATTTGCAGGATTGGGGCCTTGCTTTTATTAATCAGTCATAACTGAAAGAATGTCTCAGTAAATACTGAGATGAATACAAACATAGGAGAGAGCTGATTCTCTTCACAAGTAAGTAGGAATTAATGTTTTGGTATGGCTTAAACAAAACAAAAATAAAACAAAAAAACCCAACAAAACAAAAACTGGTTTGGATTATACATAGAAAAATATAGCATTCAAAACCACTATGCTTTTTTCCTATTCAAATTTTTTGTAATTTGTTTATATAAATACAGATTCTCCATTTTGCCCTGAAAATAACATTTAAAGATCTGACAAATACATAATCTCATTGAAAACATTACTAAACCATAAATAAATTGGGGGGGAAGTGCTACCATGACAATTTCATACTAAAATTTCCCTTGAGAGTCCTCTGATAGACTAGCAGTACTTTTTCAGTGGATCACAGCTTTAATTTGGTTTGGGTTTGGGTTTTTTTGTTTGTTTGTTCGGGGTTTTTTTGGCTTTTTTTTTTTTTTCAGTTGTTTGGGGTTTTTTGGTGGGCTGGGGGAGGGAAAGCAGGTTAAGAGTTAAAAGTGTTCCCTAAAAGGAAAGTATTTTAAGCCGTGTGGCTAGCTGTAAGCTATTACCTTTTTTGATATTTTAAGCAAACAACACTGAGCTCAAAAATATTTAATAAATAGCTACATTTAAATGGATTCAGAAGACCAAAGCTCCAAGCCCAAGATGCCTGCAAGAGTAAATGGTGTTTCCAAAAGTCCAATTAAAAATGTAAAAGTTAAATGCCTGAAGTCATTGATACAAGACAGAAATATAGCCCCCCTCTCACTTCATTTTCCACACCTGTTTATGCTCCCAAGACATAAAACCTTAAAGCATGTTTATCTTATGCCCAACTCAACTTCTAACTGAATTTGGTTCGCAGTCCCAAATTTTCCTCATTAAAAAATGGAGTAAGTTTTAACGAGGAAGTTGCACTGAAGTGTTATCAACAGACACTCTTATAATTCCGATATAAAAAAAAATAATCACACCCCTCAATTTAAGTACTTTGCCATGTTAACACTAATAATATTAGATAGCAAGTTCCCAGCATCAACTTACAGTATTTTAAAAATAAAAGGGAAAGTCAATTTATTTTTTTTTTAATATTCCATTACATCATTCTTTCCATTTAATGATTCTGCTCACACACTGCATGGACAGACATGAAATAAACAACATCATCATCCCACAGCAAACCATCCTGGTTTGTAGCTAGAAGAGGATACAACTACACATTCACCTGAACACAGTATGGTACAGATAATTGCCCTCTCAAAGCTGCAGATCACCACTCCTGGTTTAAAAGGTGACCAGCCAAATACACTATTTAAAGAGCAAAATCATTCATACAATAACTGCTATATCAAAGTTTATATAACATTATGGAAATGAAACACATGAAAATTGCCTCCTCTTTCAAGTATTTCCTAACTCAGAGAAAGTTTAACAAAGTTCTCCCTTGCTTAGAGGACTGCAATACAATCCAAACTGCAATTATGCAAGCAAAAAGGCATTTTATTCTTCATGCAAGTCTGTACATACAGAGAAGGCAAAGATATAAACAAAAATGTTCAAAGTGACTTCATGTCCTTAAGATTACTAAAGCTTGATTTTAAGAACCAACAGTAAGATACCTAAACTGAATCTTAATTTGGAAGCAGTGTGTTGAGACACTTTGAACTGTTTCCCAAAAACCAAATTATTACATACCTCTCAACAAATTACTTAAAAGATAATGAAGTATCATCCCAGTTAACAGCAGAATATAAATTGACATAGAATCAAGAGAATAATTTACGTTGGAAAAGACCCTTAAAATCACCGAGTCCAACTGTAAATCATGATAACATGCATGATAAAATACAATTTAAACCTCTACTTCCTATAGACCAGCTCAAACAGGTATACAAGGGAAGGTACTGTCCCACACAGAAGTATAAAGTAGCCAAAAATAAAAATCCCCAGACTCTGACAGAAAGAATATTTTGAAGTCCATACTATTACATCTGGACTCAGAGCCATGTACCTGATAAAGCTATTAGAAAACTTCACCCCACAACAAAACTCAAAATCCCGAAAGGAACATTTGAAACTATAAACATATCAAACGTTTTCTCTCTGCAAGGTTAACAGGACAGCTGTATTCATACTTTTTTTTTAAACAACTCAGAGACAGTTTGAGTGAACAGTTCTCTAACACAGATCTACTTAGTTAAGATTGAACCAGAAAATTTCACTGTTCATCTTCAAGAATATTTGAGAACTGGGACAAATTTGGCTGATCCATACCTAGTTTGTGATGTCGAATTATTCAAATGAAGGCTCCAATCCTGCAACTGGATCTGTGTAAATAGTTGTGAGGGCATACAACCAGCTTCACATAAAAAAATTAATGATCATAAATAAATAATGATCATTGCTTTGAGGTGTCTCTCTGTTTATTTTGAAACAAACTTGGTATTATTTGCATTTCTAAGTGTCTTCTATTATACTAACAATTCATTTATGCAGGTTAGTTCAGTTCTAATAAGATAATACCAAATTATCAGCCATTTTACTGACAGCATTGATACAGCTACACAACTTCAGAAAAGCAGGCAACATTAACAAATTAAACTATAATATGAAGTTAATTTGTACCTAAAAGTGAGTAACATTTTAATCTTTCTCAGAGTTTTAAACAGTATATTAATGTTGAAATGGAACATTATTTCCTGTTCTATACCACCCTACTCTATATTTAAATTTTTAGCTCATAAATTTTCATCAGCCCAAACATCTTTGTGCTGGTGTAATTGTAGTAGCACAGCTATAGTTCATGTTCTGTCAGCATTTCCTTTACAAGTTATGTTCTTCACATTTGTTCCTTGGCCATAAAATTCATGCCCGGTTGAAACTTTGTGTAGGAATTCCTATATTAGCAAAAAATATTTTAAGAAGTATAGCTCAATATATTTCATTACTCCATCTAAATTTTCTTCAGTTACTTTCAGAGGACAGGAGTAGGGGTTAAAAACCAGCATTTTTAACATGAATGTTTTTCGACCTGAAGGGCACAGACCATCCACAGTTAGAAGAAAAAAATGGGTACTAGATCTCATATTCCCAGCTACAAGATGCATAGAGGAACAGTTTGATTAATTAACTGAATGCAGACACAAAATAGACACAGAATACAAATACTACTCATTTCAACACTAAACCTAGCAGCTTCTTTCCAAGGTTTAACACTTCAGCTGCCTTAAGCCTCATATACAAAAGGTTGTTGAAAACACCACAGAGTACTGTTTGCCACAATGCAGGAATCTGCACATTCAAAACCATTGTCCCAGTCCAGAAAGAACACTGGTGTATTTCACTTACAATGGGAAATATACACAAGGTTTCAGGATCATGTAAATTTTATAGTCAAGTTACAAATCTGAAAAAAGTTTTTTTAATGGAAACACTGACACAACCTTCACTATAGTATTGCAAACAGCAACGCTATTTTATAAATCTTGAACGATGGTTTTTAAAGTAGGTGTGGAAATTATTATTGCAACAAGGGATCAACTGTAAATGTTAAAACCCATTATTTCAAATTTCAAGCAGAAGTCCACTTGGTTGATTTGCTCAGGCGCTTAGTTATTTATACAAGTAGACAAATTTTAAGGAACTACTTTTCACATGGTATTCTGCACTACCTTTCTTTCACCTAGCTTGGAGGATATTTTAACTGCCTGTTGGGAAGTTTGTTACAGAAGCTTTAATGATAAGAAAATTCTACTAATAAAGATGCTTTTATTATTATTATCTATTTACAGCTTTATAATTTTACAATCAAGTGCAGTGGATTTTTTCCACCAGCATAAGGAAAGAAATTTTGAACTAAGAATCCCTCCTCATCTGAAAATTCCAGCAGACAAAGTTCTTACAACTGGTAAGCAAAATGGTAGCAGTCCATTCCAAGAAAAAATTCAGGACCAAAGGACCACTGGCTGTCAGGTTAAACCTCCATCTCTTAGATCTCTAGAGATTTGTATTGAGAATTTGCCCTTGACTAATGGTCCTGCCAATTTCAAGCCCTGACTGTACATGTATTCTCTAACTGGAATCAGTGGCTACAAAGCAGCCAGCGTATCGTTAGTCACAATACAACAGTAAGGTTGTGAACATACCTGAGCAATGTTCAAGGTCTAGAGCATTGGAGGATGGGCAGGACAAGACAGGACAGAACAAAAATAAAGGAAGAAAAAAAGAAAAGACAAAACAGTGACTATGAGGCCAGCCTCAAGGATCCCCAAGTCAGACTAAGCCCTCCCATTCTAAGGTATAAAAAAAGAAACTAAACAAAACCCAGCTTTTCACTATTCTAGTACTACAACATGCCAATATAACAGAGTTCAATACTGCTTTAAAAACTAATGACATGAACAATAACCATTTTTATTGTTTGAGCTCGCAGCTTCCTACTGTCTGTCAAAGGTGTACTTGAGGCTGGCCTTATAGGAAAAAAAAGCAATGCAAAAAAAAAAATCATATTTTAAATCTCTACTTTTCAATTTAACATTCGTAAAGCAATATACAAATGATAGGAACAACAGTGTCCAGTTAACCCAATATGATCTCATAAAAAAAATAAAAATAAAAAAAAATTCACTCTCTGGACCTAAACTGTTTTGCTTAGTTAGCTATAAGCAAAGAAAAGAGAAAAAGAATAGTGCAGATTCTACGCAGAATTAAATCATGTGTTACAGCACAGTACAGTACCTGCTTATTCAGACCTAGCATATTGCAGACCATATCCCTTGAATACGGCTGTTCCAGCACATATCTCAACAGGGCAGTCTGTGGCTCAAACAGATCCTTAAAAAAAAAAAAGCAATCACATACAAACATATATTGCCTCAAGATTATGTTTAACAGGGAGTTTACATTTAACTGAGTTAAACAATGTAAGAATCTAGGAAATCTTTTTGCTCTCTGACACCCAAAAGAAAGGAGTAAATAACCACAGCTTTTAAGAAGTGACAGATTTTATGGGGAGCAAGGAGAAGAACATTCTTCATTCAATAAAAGGCTGGCAGACTCTTTGAAACAGCCTTGAAACACTGGAAGACCGTGAAGAACTCAAAGGAAGCCAAGTAAGACAACTGAGGAAGCACATGACCAAGATCCACAAAAATCATGAGTAGCATGATGGAACAACTGCTCGTATCTTCCAATCGCTGAATCACTTGAGCATTTTCTTTAACTGAAGCTAAGCTCAAAACAAACAGAAGGAGCAAACTCCTCGTGCAACATGAAGTTGAAATGTGGAATCCCTTGTCAAAGGGATGTTGAGGACACTAAAAGTTTACATGGGCTCAAGAGGAGACTGAAAAAATATTTGGAAGAGGAAGATTTACTAATATATAGAAATAATAATAATACAAGTGATATATAGAAACCAAATCCGTCTCAGGAAACACCTGAAATTATAATGGCTGTAGGGTGTAAACACTATAAATGTCATCAGATATACTACCTTTATATCATTCCTTAGACACCTAGGATATGGGAAATGGTATGCTGGACAATGTGGATTTTTGTCCTGATCCTTTACAGTTCTTAAATTCTTTCAGTATACCATTATTTCACACTCAGAGTTTTTTTAAGTTTAAATAAGCTAACTTAAATATAAGTTTGAATTGTAAAGTTATCTTTCCTATGGAATAACAAAGAGCACAGAAAAGAAATAAGTACCTTCCCATTCTCTTTCATCTCCCCACTGCTAAACTAATTTTGCAATAAATCCTCTGCTTTCACTTGCTCTCTCACATGCAGACACCAACAAAGTGCATTAAACATCTGTGGTTCTCCAGCATCCTGGGCAGCAGTTATACCACACACTACTTTAAAGGTCCTCCACATACAGCTTGAAATCATCAAAATACTTAACACAGTGAAAACACCTACATCTTCAGTGTTAGCTTAGCTGGAACAATAGGATATTCATAGTTGAAATTACTTTCCCCCCAAATGATACAAAAGTTTTGCATTTATTGAAAAAACATGTTTAAGAAGCTTAGTAAGGCATACCTTATCATACGGTAAGAGACCTTTCAAAGGGAAACGAAGGGTTGTAGGATCCAGCTTCCATGAGTTACACATGGCACCTGAGTTATTTACCACAGGAAGAAGACTACAGCGACCTACATGCAATGAAACATTACAAATTCGAAAACAGTGAAACTGGCCAATTGTTTAATCATTCTGATGCAAAAACTGGCCTCAGCCACTTTCACGATCTCCTTAGATTTCCACTGCTTAAAGCCTTTTACCATAGGATTGCTTCAGGCTGATTTTATTTTTTCTAACTAACTTTCAAATAATAAAATACCTCAGGAGCAAAATCTCCATTTGCTCATGCTGGGTACCCTGAAAATAGAAGTATTTGCAAATATAAATCTAAGAGTGCTTTTTTAGGTTACAAGAATACCACTGCCATTGTTTGACCTAGGGATTTAGTTTTGGTACCCTGACCCTTTCCACAAAGAAGATGGTATTACTAATCTAAGTATATCAACTAGTCTTTTGATTTCCCTTCATTTACCCATTTCCCTTCATCTACATGTGGGTAGGATTCTGTTCATGAAACTAGTCAAATACAAGTGTCTGTACTCTAATTCTAGTCAATGGAGATCTAGGCAGTTCAGCCAGTGCAGGCCACTGTGATCCAGCCAATCACATGAAGAGGTTTTTGTAGGGTAAATTTAGACTTGTTAGTGTAGATAAGACAGCTAGGATTTATTTCAGATGCTTAAATATAGGCATCTGAACTGAGCCCCTAGCACACCTGAATATCAGCAGCCAGACTTAGGTGTCTCAACTTTGACCTAAATCTCACTGTCAGTTCAAATTCCACTACTTCTATTGTCCAGACAGCCCATATTACTATCAGATAAAACAGGACAGTCAGAAAATACTAGCATACCAGTGGATCTGCATTAACTCAAAATGCTTGAGCATAGAAAACCTATGGTTCTCTTAACATCTACTGTAGTTAGAAACTATATGGTCATGCAACAAGTATTACACTTCCACTACCAGCTTGTAGCAAAAAAAGTGTCAGATCTCATCAGTATGAATTTCCCCCTTCAAAGCAGAAACTGCAAAGAAGCAAGTCTGAGAACAACCTGACAAGAGTAAATATACTACATGAAACATGAGCTTTGAATCATCTTGCCTAGATGAATATATGTATATATGCATTATAAGAAGCAAAACACTTCAAAAGAAATTAATTTATTTTGAAGTCATTCATGAAGCCATTATCTTACCACAAATGGAATTTATTCTTGCTGTAGGTCTGAAGGTATCCACAAAATCCGATACTAAATTACCTAGTAGCTGGGTGAGAAGAGAAGAAAAAAGTAACTTTAAGGGCTTAAGTTGCAGATACTGATAAGGAATATTTAAGACTTAAAAACAGTTTATACATGTTAATAAAATACACAGGAATCTACTAAAATAAATAGCTTCCTACACATTTCGACAAGTTGGAAAGTCATCCAGAACCTAAAACCACAAAAAGGAAAAATGTGACCTTATAAAGAAGGGGCAGGAAGCACTCTCCTCAGTTTGCACCCCAGTGAAAGCTTATGTAACTGTTTCTCCTATGCATACTACATTATTTCAGTGCACACTATTTAGTAACGGATTATTTAAGACAAGCTTTAGAATTTATGTTCATAATTAATCTGTTTGCCTCTGGGTAACGACTCCACAAAGACAAAGGACTCGTATTAGTAGACCCTGGATATTGGCCCAAAAGAAGTCAGTAACAGTTTTCCCATTAATTCAAATGGGTCAGGATTTTATCCTTTTCCTGACACCTAATTAATTTATCAGAATACTAAACTAAAAACTGAATCAGCATTATATTCTTCTTTGAAACAGTGACCATTTTCATTGCACTAGAGCCCCCGATATTTTTGCATAACTGAATTTAACAGAAAGAAAACACTGGTCAACTATTCAAATTGATTTTTCTTATCCTGAAGCCATAAAGAAAGCACAAACTGGTAGGTAAGCATGACCTGTACTTCCAAATGTATTCAACAAAACCAACTCAGTGCTTCAAGAGCTCCAAACATCATGCCATACGTCAAAATTACATCACCACTTTCATGCAAGAACACAGGGTGCTGCTGCTGCAATCACATCGAGCCTGTCTTAAGTTACCTGCCTATACAGAGCTTACTGTTGAGTAGATGATTTTACATCTTCATGGAAACTTTGCTTTAAAAAAATAATTCTATTTTGTGTCGAACAAAACTCCAGATTACATTATTTGATATCATATCATTACCCAATGGGGAAGTTTTCCTTCTGGATACAGTTTTCTGATTTCTGTAACTGCAAAGTAGGCAGGTAACAAACATGCATTTCTTTCCAAAATGTAGGCTACCACCTACAAATAAAAAAATACATTAGTGTAAAAGCCTTTAGATAAGGTAAACAAAGGTCGTCTGTCTACTTGTCTGAGGCAGCTCGTGAAAATAAATGTAAGAATTAAAACACTTTTTCTGAAGTTGCATTCTGATAATACTACATTAGTTTAAACCTGTTTTTAATTGTACAAGTGTAAGTTAGACCGCTTAAGCCTAAGTAAAACTATACATGTGTGTTTGCCTACAACATATTGAAAACAATTATGACTTTGAGTCACTGAGGAAAAAAAAATAAATTAATCTCAATATTATATCTCATACCTCTTATCTTAGGCAAGTCAAACATGGGGCCTGGCTCTCCTGTTATGGATTTTAGTGTTAACCTACCATATCCCCCAAAAGCTCTTTGTTTACAATATAAAATGCAACTACAGAAAAGAATTAGAGCACAAAGAGCAAGTCTTCGCTGTTGAACTGCACCAACTCATTACTGACAAAAGAACGAGGCCTACCTTCCTCTGTAATTATCATATATAAAATGCAGATAGTTACCTCTCTTGCTGCTAAAAGCTGTTGTACAACAGCTGAGCTCACAGTGTTTGGAATTGTTAAGATTTTCTCTAGGATCACTTTCAACAGATCACGCACACCCTGAAAGAAAGTACACAAAATTAATGTTCCCAGCTACTCTTTATTTCTGGCAGAAAGGTTACAAAATATGGTCAGAACATATTTTGAAAGATAAATTGGCTGTTTGTTGCTAAGTGTCAGGAGACAGATTGCTACTGAGAGCACTAACGCTAATGACATTAAACTTCTCATGGCCCAGATGAGAAAATAAATGTTGAAATTTTGGACTGCATCCAGAGACATCCAACCTGTAACAGCTTGTGTAGACTGATCAAAGTACAATGTTGTATTTTATGATTTTTGTGCTAACATGTTCACCAGTGCTGGTGAGGTGATCTTCTACAAGAGATGCATGGTCTCCTACTCCCTCAGTTGGAGTTGTACCCTGCCAAAGACTCAGCTTTCAGGACCTTTTCCATACATAGCAACAGGGGGCAGGGCAGATGACAGAACTTCAGCCTTAATGTTTGATAGTATTACTTTTCCACATGTACTACTTCTGCAACTCCATTAGGGTTACTTGGCTTGTAACTGAAACAGGGATGAAAGATGACTGTGTGACAAAGAAAAGAGCAGGAGGAGTTACAATGTCCATACAGGTAAAGCTCAACTATGAAAAAGCATTAGAAGTGGTCTCACTGATTTTTTTATTATATTTTTTTTTAATAATCAAACCACTGGATGTCTCTGACATAAAATCATAAAAACAAGGCCAGTAAATAACATGTCTTATCACGAAGAAAGGAATGGGGGAAGGTACCTTGTAGTCTACACCTCCAATAATCTTCCGGACCAATTTAAATGTTAATGCCCACAACTGTGTCCTTTCCCATTCAAGAGTATCAGAGTTTATCAGAGATTCACAAACCATCCTAACAGGAGACAACACAAGAATGACTGTCAGACAATAAACACGTGCTCTCCAGCAATAATTTTACAATGTCATCTTAAAATACTTTGTAATAAAATATAACAACTTCCATGCATCCTACCTATCGATTCATTCTGACACAGCTTACCTGGGTGGCAAAAGTCCAGTTTCTACAGCCATTGCTAAACAGTCATAAAGAAAAGAAATTCTTTTAGGACTATGCTGGCTATGAATGAATCTTACAATCCACTGGACACACTGTTCATGGGATTCCTGAAAAACAGTAGAGGGGAGAACAAAAGTATTTACAGGCAGTGAAACAAATAATAAAATTCATACAGTATCCTACCATGAAGAAATGAAATAAAAAAAAAGAACAAGATTATAAATGGTAGAAGCCGCCCAGTTGTCCAACATACAGTTTTCCCTACAAGTCTTTTGGCATTATTTTGAAGAAGTCCAGTTGTCCAGCATTAGAAACCTCTCCCAGTTGAAACACTGATTTCCATAGTCAACTTCATTTTTCAGATATAAGCACAGGATAGAACAAAATAGAACTGTTCTACATTTTTTACAGTTACAATTAAATTCAGTGAAAACAAAGACAACCTGGTGTCCAATTACAGAAGAATGCCTGGAGGTATCTAACTTTTCAAAAGTTATTTTTGAGCATAAACATCTCTTTTTTTCCCCCCTACTTATTCACTTCTACCAGAAATCCTGCAACAAACTAACTTTTTTATTTCTTTACTGTTATGCTTCCACTTGCTCATCTTTATTTGCACTACACATCAACTTCTGCTGAGCAACTATACAATCTTATACATGTCAAAACTAATATTTTTTTCTTGCAAAATCTTCCTATATTCTTTACTCCACCATATCTGAAACCAGATTCTGAATGACTACACACAGACCTTATAGCTTAAGTGTTTGTGTACTAGACAAGGTTTCACTATATTAAAAAAGTATATAAAGTACACGTAAGCAACAAATTAAATGTTAACCTGGGAAAGGCTGCTCCAGAACTGTCTAAAAGCACCCAGGCAGCTGATCAGTTTGGTTCTTTCATCTTCAGGAGTGTCCATAAACATACTAATGCAAATAAGAACATTGGTTATTAGCAAAGAGCACAAGCAGAAAAATACATGTATACAGAAAGTCTTGCACAAATAAACTAACATTACACTCACCCAGGAAAAGCTTCTTCAATTACTTCTGTTTTCTGCAAGAGAAAAACCCCAAGTGAGCTACTGTGAGAAGGTTTCTTGTAAGTATCACACCACCTGGATGAAGCACAGAAGACTAACAGTGGTACTGGTAGGGGACTGTATCACAAACAGATATATTTATTCTGCTAAACTAGACACTTTGAAAGTTGACATTTCTTTTTTTTCATATAAACAACATACCTTATGGATCCAGATTAAGGCTCTTTGTTTTGTGAGTTTTTTTCTTCTAAACACCTAGAGATTAATTTACTTCCCAAAGTTAGAGAAACGGTTTGATTCTGTTATTGCAGTTCCTTTTTCTTACTTTAAGAAAGTTAATATATTTTAAACCCATTAAGTTTTTGTCCTACTTAACGTTCCATGACACTAAGTTACACAAATCAATTACATAGTTGTTTGCTCACCTGAGTTTAGATTAATTGCTTTATAAATTCTATTGAATTATTATATGGACATGAACTAAGTAAAAGACTATGTATGAATACAAATCTTTTTGTTTTTTAAACTCCATTTTGCTCAAAGGCTTCTAACATCCTTACTCTAACACATCAGCAAAGAGTTCCTGGAAAATACTATCCTAAAATTTTTTCACCTTATGTAAGAATTTCCTGCTACACTCAGATGTGATCTGTAACTGACCACTATCTATTTTCATTTTTCTATTGTACAAATGACAGCATGTAATAAATTAATCTTTCTGGAGATCCCTTTCAATCCTACAGCCCAGAACTGCCTGCCACTGCTAGTCACAGCGTTCTCAAGAGGCAAAAGAGAAACTGATACTCATCTGTTCTGCATAGAAACTGAGGTGAGTTTCACTGCTGTTCACCAAGTCAGTAATAGCAGCAGTGAAAGTAACAACTTGCTATTTTCTCAGTTATGGCTTCAAAATTGCAATAAAATTTAGTAAGGGCCTTTTTTCTGTTGTTCCATAAAAAGTTCTGGCAAATAACATTGCCCCAAAACAGGTGATGTGACAACACAGTCCAATCACAATGTTAAATGTGTGAAAACATAATCTGAATGACAGTGCCAAAAGGAGAAATCAATCGGTCTGAGCAATTAACATGCTATGAGCAATTTAACACCATTCCAAGAAAATTACCTCATGCATTTTACAACGCAAACTTTAAACAGAAAGAAAAACCCAACCTTCCTTCTACTGAAATCCATCAAATAGACATAATTTTCAATTACACTTCTCTATGAGACCCACATATTAATTCCAGCTCAGAAGCTCATTCATTTGTGCTCTACAAAACAATGACTTAATGACCCAATGACTTGGGTTCACAAAGGGAAAGCCCTGTTTAACTAATTTGATACCCTTCCATCACAAGGTCACCCACCCAGTGGATGAAAGGAAGGTGGTTGATGCAGTTTCTCTGGATTTCAGTAAGGCTTTTTATATTGTTCCTCACAGCATCCTTCTGGACAAGTTGTCCAGCTGTGAAATAAGGAGGTACATGGTGTGTTGGATGAAGAACTGGCTTAAGGACAGAGCTCAAAGAGCTGTAGAGAATGAGGCTACATCTGGCTGGTGACCAGCAGCCAGTGGTGTTCCTCAGGGTCCAATTCTAGGGCCAGTCCTACTCAATGTATTTATCAGTGGTCTGGAAGCAGGAGTTGAATGCACCAATAGCAAGTTAGCTGATTATACTAAACTGGGAGGTGCTGTTGAGTCTCTCAAGGGACAAGATGTCTTGCAAAGGTATCTAGATAGGTTGGAGCATTGGGCTATGATTAATGGGATTCACTTAACAAGTTCAAAGAATGAAGAAATGCCAGGCACATGTATAAATGGGGAGCCCTGCAGAAAGGGATCTGGGGGTGCTGGTCAACACCAGGCTCAACATGAGTCAGCTGTGTGCCCTGGCAGCCAAGAGGGCAAACCGCATCCTGGGGTGCATCACACAGCATAACCAGCTGGTTAAATAAGGGGATTATCCCGCTGTACTCAGGGTTGGTGTGGCCTCACCCTGAGTGCTGTGTGCAGCTATGGGCCCCACAATTTAAGAAGGACGTGAAAGTCCTTGAATATGTCCAAAGGAGGGCCACAAAGCTGGTGAAGGGGCTGGAAGACAGGTCCTACGAGGAGCATCTGAGGCCTCTGGGTTTGTCTAGTTTGGAGAGAAGGAGGCTGAGGGGCAACCTTATGGCTGTCTACAGCTTCCTGAGGAAGGGAAGTGGAGAGAGAGGTACTGATCTCTTCTCCCTGGGATTCAGCAATAGGACACACGGGAACGGTTCAAAGTTGTGCCAGAGGAGATTTGCAGTGGACATTAGGAAGCATTTATTTAATGAGAGAGTGGTCAAATACTGGAACATGCTTCCTACAGAGGTGATCAAAGCCTCAAGCCTGTCAGTGTTTAAAAGGCATTTGTACAATGCCCTTAATAACATGTTTTAACTTAGTTAGCCCTGAATTGGTCAGGCCATTGGCCTAGATGATCACTGTAGATCCCTCCCAACCGTAACAGCTTATTCCATTCTATTCTATTTTAATGGCCTACCAAATTGTGCATTAATTTGCAGGTGCCATTAGGCATATGTTTTTCCACAATTCGCTCTCCCCATTCTGTTGGCTCAAGAAAAATATCTCCTCAAGACACTCATCTTCTCCTTAAACTGCTCATCCACAGTAAACTCAGCACACTACAAGTGGGCTTTGCGTAAGCAGACTGTTACCTCCCCTTGTTTTATGTTCAGTCCTATTGTGCATCAGATTCCTTGGAAACACTCAGCAGAGGGAGGATTTCTGCCTTGAGAAACCACTTCCCTTCCACCCATCTCCCGGGCATACCTCACCGCGGGCCCGCCGGCACTAGCCACCGCTGAGGACAGCGGTATTTCGCATCCCCAGAGTTTAACGCCAAGAAATGCACCAAGAAAATAATAGTAATTTTTACAACCCCTCTTTTTTCTCTGTTTTATCTTTTTCATTATGTCCCCCCACACTGGCGGGGGGTGGGCGTGAGGTGAGCACGGTGGGTCTCAGGGCCCCAGACAAGCCCCGGGCCTGGGCCGGCCTGCGCACAACGCGCGTCCCCGTCCCGGCGCTCCGCGAACTGACTCACCACCACCTCTTCGAAGATGCTCTGTAACTGCGTCTCCATAGGCACCATGGGGATGGCCATGATGCAGGGCCGGGCCCTACAGCCGAGCGGCTGCCCCCACCGGACCCTTTGTCAGGCGGAGATGGCGGCTCAGCGCCACCTCCTCCGCCGGAAGCGAAGTCTCTGATCCCGCGCCCCGGGAAGCGACTGCTCGGCCCGGTCGTTCCGGCAGCTGCAGCGTTCCGGGCAGCGCCGCCCGCCTTTGCCTGCCAGGGCCGGGGTTTGGCCGCTGCGAGTCCGGAGCCCCGGGCCTTGGGCCTCCCCCCGGCCTCTCTTCTTCCCCCCGCCCGGGGGCGCTTCGTACCGGGGAATAAAGCGGGAACAGAGGGCGAAGGGGGGAAAGCAGCTGCCATTTAAAGTTGGAGAAACGGATTTTTTTTACAAAAATATTTGTTTAGTCTTATTTGTTTTTTGGAATAATCTGTTCTTAGAATAATTTGGCAAGGTGCATGCTGTGGTTCTCACAGTAAGGGATTAATAATTTAAGTTTCTTACATTATTATACAACTGTACTTTCCTGTAATTACTATAAAGTTGGAATTATTCCCATTCAAAGTAACAAAGTCAGAATAAACAGAAAATGCATTTATCTGAAAACATTTGAGGATACAGTGCAGTGGGTTTTAGATTAAAAATAAGTGTAAAATGCCAAATCAGGTTAGTTTTAAAGTTTTGTGCCTCTCTGACACTGATGCTGCATTTTAGGAGCTGTTGGTGACTGTTGAGCTATGCCCTTTCTTGGAATAGAACCAAATCTAAATCCAGGTTGTGCTGGGTAATAGAGAAAAACCTACATCTATAGCAGAAAAATAAAGCTGATCATCCCAAATTCTAGCTGATAGATGAAGGCCTCATAGCATCAAGAAATTAACATTTCCAGGCTTGGAGTTGAGTGGAGTTGGGTGTACCCATCGGTGAGGAGCTCATGTGGAATTGGATACAGGACTATTTGTTGTAAATGTGAACAGCTTTTGTGTAAGCAGGCCTAGAAGAATAGATAACATAAGCAATGTGAAATATTATAAATAAATGTTAAAAAGTACGCCAGGAAATTGTGTTATGTGGGGCACCAGCATTGGCACAGCTAGCAGAGGTGCTTGCCATAGCCAACAGGCAGTATAGTACACATGACTGAAGTCAGTGCATTCATGTCAGTAATGGGAAATACCTGGTTGGGAAACAAATAATGCTTACCTTTATATTATTTACCTACGTATACACGTAAGGAATCATCATTAGAAACAGAGAGGATATAATATAAAGGAAGGTCCGTTTGAACTTGCTTGTCTTGCTCATATAATTGGGTTTCCCTTAGTCTTAACACAATGCTATTTATTCTGTAAGAATCATTCATGATACTCATTGCTGTGTGGTTATTTAAAGTGTACTGCAGTACAATCTGACATGCCCTTAGATGTCCCATCAACATACAGTGTCAGTACTTGTCCACGCTGGGCAGACCAGCTCAGGGTATGTATCTGCTCCAATTCTATGCCAGGCTTCTAATCCATTCCCATAGTGACCCATAGTGGGACTGGAAATGGAGCCCCTAAGAGGTTGTTTTACTCATAATTATGTCTTATCCTTATATTGAGAACCAGTCTACTATTCTTATTTTTATATGCTTTAGTGCTCAGTCAAGCTCACAGGCCAACAGCCATTCCTAGCTATGCATTGGGCTGCAGATTTAGATCCAACCTAAATGTGTGCCAAACCACAGTCTGCCCACAACCTTGTGCCTAATACGACTTTATCTTGATTTTAGCTCATTGATCAACATTCATTCTAAGCTATACTTACCGTGCCACCCCAAATCTAATTGGTTACCTTTATTAGACAGATTTGGTCTAACCTTAACTAGAGTCTTGGTCCACAACTTGGCCCAAATATTATACCCAATTTTGGACTGCATGATAGCCTTTAACCCCCAATGGTGATTTATCTCCTAAATTAACTCCTTGTCTGACCAGAGCTCATTTTAACAAAACTGAACTACCTGAAATCCTACCTTTGGCAGAGAATCTGGTCATTGGGGTGGAGCTGAGGGCCAGGGTTGCCACAGCAGGTCATCCTGCTTAAGCAATGCTCATCCTGCTTTGCCTAAGGGAGCCCAACATCCAAGAGGAGGAACAGTACAGATCTTATGTGCTGGAATTGCACCAGGTGTCTGTGCCAAGGCACGAAGCCCTGTCAGGCTCAGTGTATTAGGTAACATAGAGCTGCAAGCCTCACCAAACAAGGAAGGAAAGTAGCATTTGCATGAGGAAGAAATGACCCTCTTCACCTCAAGACAGAAAAGGACAGACACGTAGCATTTGCATGAGGAAGAAATGATCCTCTTCACCTCAAGACAGAAAAGGACAGACACGTAGCATTTGCATGAGGAAGAAATGACCCTCTTCACCTCAAGACAGAAAAGGACAGACACCTTTCAAAATGACTGTAAATGTCATGTTATTCTGGCAAAAAACCTTCATCAAAATGACCATTTGTTTAAGGATCATAAACATTTATGAGAAAAATAGTTAAGCTTTGGTTTGTTTTTTTTCCGAAGTGAGTGCCATTCATTTTAGAAGATGGATGACAAATGAGTATAAAGATGCCTTTTAATTGATTATATGTAAAGCCTGTCTAGTTCTTGATGGCCTTAGAGGACTTTCAGCTGCTTTATTTTAGTAGCTTTAAACTACAGGAATTGTGGTGAAAATTGAAAGGAGCTACAACATAATGCTGGTCAGAAATATCTCTCCCTATTTCCCCACAGTGCTTGTTAACATGTATATGGCAGAGATGTCCTGCCTGTGTTCTTCAAAACCATCTTCCCATTTTTGGAAGTGCCAGATGAACTGAGGACTGCAATTTGACTATAGGGAAATGGGCTTTTCTGTACCATAGCCCTGCATTTGTATCAGATTGTATGCAGAGGGGTCACTTAAATTTATGATTCATTAACTGAGAACACAAAGGATAATCAATAATTATTTCCTTCTTCCCTACTGTTTTCTTTGCTCTTAATTGTTGATCATATGGATTTCTTTTTTTATGTGAACTATCTTTTTGGAGGGGTGAAAAACATTTTTTTTAATGTGTGAGGCCCTTGATCTTTAAACAGAGACGTCTGGGTTCATGGTCAATGTTCAAGTTTTATATTCTAATTTTATCTGTCAGAAATGGCTGAACACCTGCCTGCCCACAGGAAGTAGTGAACAAATTTCTGTTTTTGGTCTGCTTGCCTACACAGCTTTGCTTTACCTGTTAAATTATTTATCCCAACTCCCAAGTTTTCCCACATTAACCCTTCCAAATCTCCCCCCCTCCCATCTGACTGGAGGGAAGTAAGCAGGGGGCTGTGTGGGGCTGAGCTGCCTACTGGGGTTAGCCTTCAAGAGTGCTTTTTGGCACCCAGTGCAGGGCCAGAGGGCTTTGAGATAATGGGAGATTTGAATGGAATGTGCTAGACTGGACTTATAGCTGTTACAGCTGTTTAGCTCTTAATTGGTTGGCTTTTGTGCTTGCCACAGGATTTGCTTCCTTTGCTGTATATTACAGTCTAGTGATAGTGGCTGCTATTTGCTGTAGTGCTTGTCATCTTACTTTGCTGTGCCTGGGAACATTTTGATAACAGCACTGGCCACGTGCCGGGGCTGGCATATGGCCAGGGCATTGCTGCTGTTCCTGTACTGCTGTACTGTAGGCATGCTCTAACTACAGCCTGAACTCCAGCTGAAAGGTCTGTGACCTGTGAGTCCACCATGGAGCAGATACACCTCAAACCATCTGTGGCTGTGGATAGGACCACAGTGGAGCAGGTACACCCCTGAATCATAGAATCATAGAAAAATAGAATCACATAATTGTTTTAGGTTGGAAAAGATCTTTAAGTTCATCGAGTTCAACCATAAACCTAACACTGCCAACTCCATCACTAAACCATGTCTCTAAGCTCCACATTGACAAATCTTTTAAATACCTCCAGGGACAGTGACTCAACCACTTCCTTGGGCAGCCTGTTACAGTGCCTGGCAACCCTTTCAGTGAAGAAATTTTTCCTAGTATCACTTTTATCCTCTCCTGGCACAACTTGAGGCTGCTTCCTCTTGTCCTAGCTCTTGTTACTTGGGAGAAGAGACTGACCCCACCTTGCTGGACTGCCTCCTTTCAGGTAGTGGTAGAGAGTGGTAAGGTCTCCCCTCAGGCTCCTTTTCTTCAGGCTAAATAACCCCAGCTCCCGCAGATGCTCCTCATAAAACTTTTTCTCTAGACCCTTCACTACCTTGGTTGCCCTTCTCTGGACACACTCCAGCACCAGAATGTCCTTCTTGCAGTGAAGGGCCCAAAACTGAACAGAGAACTCGAGGTGTAGCCTCACCAGTGCTGAGCGCAGGGAGACAATCACTTCCCTAGTCCTGCTGGACTCACTCTTCCTGATGCAGGCCAGGATGCTGTTTGCCTTCTTGGCCACCTGGGCACACTGCTGGCTCATATTCAGCCGGCTGTCAACCAGTACTCCCAGGTCCTTTTCCACCAGGCAACTTTGCAGCCAAGGGAAGGGACTGCAGCATGTGAGCACTGGAATAGGCTTCCCAGGGAAGCAGTAACGGCACCAAGCCTGACAATATTCAAGAAACATTTGGACAATGCCCTCAGGGACATGGTATGAACCTTGTCCTGTTCTGAGGCGGGAGTTGGACTTGGGGATCCAGGCTGTCCGAGGAGGTGTTTGAGCCACCATCCCTGGACACATCTAAAAAGACAGATGTGGTGCCAGGGGACAGGGTTTGGTGGTGGACGTGGCAGAGCTAGGGCAGTGGTTGGACTTGATGATCTTGAAGGTCTTTTCCAATCAGACTGATGATACTATGATACTATTAAGTGCATCCTGGAGCATGGCCAAGGGGAGGAGTTCATTGCAATATTAAACCTTATAGTCTGGTTCAAAGTGACCAGGCATAGAGACTGGAATAGCTATAACTTTAAGTTATTGTAACCTGTTGTGTGAGTTGTGTGTTGTAAGAAGCATCATAGCAGAAACCACTTGAACAGATAACAAGCTTTACAGGAAACCCTGCAAGTGTGACCCAACCTGAATATGTTTTGGCAGCCAAAACTCCACACAACACATTGCCTCTCCTGTCCTGAGCAACTACTTCTCATGGAAGAAGAGAACTCAATGGGCATTTAATGGAAATTTTACAAGGAATTTTACATAGTCTAAGAGAATTATATCTGTTTGTATATCAAAGGATGAGAGGGGGAGAGGTGCGTGTGTGATCAATGGAGATTTCTTGAATAATGGGTGACCCGAGTCTGATACAAATGGTATAGAATAAAGGGTAGAGATTGTACTGGGTTTTGCTGGGGTGGACTTAATTTTCTTCATGCCAGCTTGTATAGAACTATGGTTCGCATTTGGTTTTATAATGATAAATATTATAAATCTATCTATGATAAATTACAGCTCATGCAGTGCTCAATTTTAGAATCAGACCAACATTTGAATAGTTACACTTGCATAGCCATAGTACGCTCTGAAGGTACATTTTCTTAACAAACAACCCTTCTATTAATCACCAAATTGAGAAACAAATGGATTTCAAGTTGTACTTGAACAAAACCTTTGTTTTTTTTGTTGAATCTGATTTGGCTGTATAGGATTTGTTTTTTATTCAGTACATCTGTCACTACTGAAAAAACATATAACAAACTGAAAGAAATATGTGACAAAGATGGATTCTAACTAAACGGGAGGAGTCCTCTGGTGCTAGATAAGGGAAGGGACCTGAAAACATAACATGTGACACAGAGCAGCAGTTAAGAAACTGTCTACTTTCATATTGGTTTTGTTTAATATATTTAACACTTTCTTTGAAGATAACAAATACTCTGGATAACAAGCTTTTAACCAAATCGTTGAGTATTTGAATTTGTGTCATCTTTGCATTTTATTGCTTAGCAATATATTACTCCTAATCTCCAGTTGAGAGTTTACCTAAAGCTGACTTTATCTGGAAATGGGGTAGATAGGTTCTCTGTACACAGATTATGCCTTTCAGCCTTTGACCTTTCTGAGTCATTTTCCTGCTTGCTTTGCCTTCCTGCAAACCTATCACTGATGCAAAGGCTAGTATGTCATAAAAAACCCATGAACAAAGTATATACACATTTGAAGCTGGAGCAGCGTTTGAGACACAGCTAACCCAGCTGGGGAGGCTGAGGAACGCAGCAGATCTCGGGAGAATGGAGCTTCAGGATGATACCGAGGGTCAAAGCGAATATACAGATGAGGTGTCAACATACGAGTATGTGAAGGAAAAAAAAACATTGAACTACAAAGTCATCTGTGCTGTAAGTAGGTGCTGTTCTTCAGGGCTGCTAGTTTAGAAGTTTCATTGCCTTAATATAATCACTCGGCTAACTTGTTAGTTGCTGCTTAAAATTTTACAGGATGAAGGCATTTTACAGGAGTCATGCAGCTGCCTCATAAATAATAATGAGTAGGGTTTTTGTTGTTCTTTTCATCTTTTGTTGTCACCAATACGCAGTTACAAGCTTCTGTTTGTGACCACAAAAGAAACAAACATTAAATTTGTGTGTGTATATATATATACCTGTATGTTTTCACAAGCTCTTGCTTCTGTAAATTGGAATTTAGAGAAATGACAAGTACTGATTTTGAAAAGACTAAAAACTTTATTTTGAAAATAGCCCTGTGAAAAAGAGAGTAACATTATGATACGCTTCAGCTCTGTGTCATCAGAACAATTTCACACAGTACAACTTCCTATTTAATGCTACATTGTTCAAGGATTGCATAAAATACGAGGGAAATACTGGAAATTGCGGAAAAAAGGGAAGATAAAATAACAGACATTTTTTCCTTAAGTCTTCAGTAAAAAGAAATCAATAATGAGAAATAATGTAGGAAAAGTAAATTATACTTTCAAGAGGTATTTGGAAGACAAAAGTGAAAAATTAAAGTATGCTAAAACATACTCATTCTTTCAAATGCACTAGTTTTCAATTTTCTAATGCCTGCCTGTATTAAAAAAAGCAAAGTCTAAATATTGGAGGTGTAAGCTGTTAATATTCCACACCATTTATCTACATCTTTGATAAACTATATGCATCAAGTGCTTCCTCGGCAACTTTTTCCTTAAAATTTAGGCAGGCAATTGTGTGCTTACAAGTAGTAGTCATACTGTCTAGTAAGTCCTCCACAGAATAAAGCATATGCATTAGGAACAACTTTTTTATTAATAAGCAGCCGTAGTCCTTAATTTAGACATAGAAGTTGGCTGTGAAAAGTCTGAAGATTTGGAAATAATGTATTAATGTTATTTTGCCTTAAGGATGAATGTCCCAAAATCAAGGGTCTTTGTGTAAATGCTATAGTAAATGCAGCATCTTATCTGTATACCTGCTATGAGTTTTGGGTTTTTACTTCAGCTCTCATTACTTGCAGCAGTGGGAATGTTTGTTGCTGTAATAACTGTACTTCCAGTTTAGTATCATCTATTAATTTTAATTACAAATGTGAGTTTTAATGAAAATGAAGGGTAAAACCATAGTGAACTTTAAGGTGAAGAGTGCATGCCCTGGTGATTGGGACAATCTGTATTTGAGGAAATAAGACCTGTTAGGTTACCCTGGTAGTCTTATCCTCCCTGCCCAGAAAAAGTGGCTGCTATTCCAGCCCAAATGTGCTCCTTCATTCTCAGTCCTTGCTGACTGGATGTAGGATTAAACAGCTGCCTTCACGCCTGGAGAGTTTTTTCGAGTCACTTCAGCATTTCTGCCACTTTGGTCAATCTTTCCAAACACAGTTATCCCACCTGTCTCTCTTACCCAGTTCTTTCACCAATTCCATTTCCATTCCTACTTTTGGGGTATTTCTCCTGTACAAAAACCAGGGACTGAGCAGCAGGAAGATAGTAAAGGTGGGAGAAAGCATGAAGGAAGTAACTTTGGTGTTGCTGGTGTTGCTGGGGAAAGAAACAGTGAAATGAATCTGGAGAGGGTGGGCAGCAAGGGAGAAACAGGAAACTTCTGAGCATAGTCACAGGGAACATAGCAGCAGGAGGAGAAAGTGTGGGGTCTGGGAGGAGTCCCTTTGACTGTATCTGTCCAAAGGAAGAGGTATGTGATGTGCCAGACCCACAGTTAGGTCTCCTGGTTGTCCCTGTTAGAGGGCTAGTTGGGACTGTGCCACACTCCTGACTTTCTGGCTTAGGGTGCCTGGATGTTCCTGGTCTATGGGAAGGAATAATGTGGTCTTAAACTGGCCTGGCCTGGAGCTGCTCCATGGCCAAATTGTACACCCACGCCTGAGAACTGAGCAGCCCCCCTTGCTGCCACACTTCCGCCCAGCACCTGCAGGACAGGCAGTAACAAAAAGCATAGGGTGTTTTGGTGAGTAACAGGACAGCATATGTGCACTTAGTTATATCGTACCAACACATACAGTTTTTCTTAGCTCCTTCTAATTGCTGTAGTCGCAGTTAAGAGGCTGCATTACAGTAATACTGAGCACAAGAGTAATGGCCTCTTATTTCTTCTTTATTTTGAATCTTGCCAGTGCTTGGTGATTCCTCAAAATGACAGGAGACAAAAGAAGGCTTTGAGAAAAAATGGGAAGCAAACTGGGCTGGTTTATGGTGGTGTTCTGCGATATGCATTTACTTTCCCATTGTTGCCTTAGTGAACAGGAAAACACATATCCTATGAAATACTCAAGACAGTGGTCAGTTTTCACTGGACCTTTCAGCCAGTGTACATCGCCTTTTATCTTGAGTGTCTGTTAAACTAAAAAGGCTTCCTCAGCTCTTCCCCAGTCTCTGGAGCGACCTGCTGCTTTCTGTGATAAGGTTTCATTGGGCTGTTTGTTGCTTTCCAACTTCCTTTAACTTCACTAATGAGAGGACTGATCATGAGAAACTGGCATGTGGATGAAAATGTCATTCTTGCAGCCTTAGTCCAGCTGAGTTTCTTAAGAAATCCTTGTGAGCATTTGAGGAAAATACAGAAGCTAAATAAAAATAATTACCTTCTCTTTACACAGATTAAGAATTTGCAAAACAGGTAAATATATTACTTCCTTTTGTCTTTTCGCCAGCAAAAATTTCCCTGATTACAACATGGGACTGGCCATAGGTTAACAGTGTGGTATTAAGGCATTGGCATGTAAGCAGTTCACAAGACAGTAATTCTTGTGCCTCTTCTATCTTCAGGCTTAGAATGCCTCCAATTTTTTGATGAAAAAGTTCAGAGTGATGATTAATTCATAAGAAATCATACCTTAGTAGAAATAATACACAGTTAATTTCTAATAAATGTAGCAGTTAATCACAATCATTAACTTTAATTTTCCTGTGTCTGCGTGACAGGTTCTGCTGTGTACTTTGGTGGTTGTATCCCTGGGACTAGGTTTAGGACTAGGACTGAACCATGGAGACCAGGAGCAAGGTATGTTTATGTTACTTTCAGCATAAATACCACTGAAACTAGATCTGGTGGAGGCCTTCAGCAGATGTTCTTTTATAGCCTAATGTAAATGCTCTGTGAAAATTTACCACCTGTGAAAATAAAGTTCTTTCATTTTTTGAGCTGAGTTGTATAAAACCTATACACTCACAATCTATACATGAAAAACCTATCCTAAACCCCTGAGTGCCTTGCTGCACTTTCCAGAAGTATTAAACCCTGTTCACAACAGGTTTGGAAATTTTATCATAATAATACTTTTAGAAAACTTGAGATAGGAGTAATTATTACATATAATACCTTGCAGTCATGTAAGCTATATATTTTAGAGAAGAAATATCATTGGACCACCCTTGGGACACATGATTTGGGTACAGTTGGCATAGTTCAGCAGGTGCCTAATGTTAAAACAGATTTTGAATTTTCTCTGAAAACTTTGCTTTGCTTTGGTGGAATGTTATTTTTTAGTTAGAAAAACAAAGTAGCATTTTGACATTAGGGGGTCAAGCCCCATGAGAACAAACACACCAGGTTATAAATTAAATAAAACACTCCCTTTAGAATCAAAACAATAGTAATCTCATACTGGATGAGCTCAAGGAAGCACAGTCTCTTTCTCATTCCTAATTAACACATATTGAACTTGTTTACCTACTTATTCATCAAGTCTTAGCTCCTTCTGAGGTGTTTCAATACTATGGGCCTAGCAAATAGGGTAAGATGGAACTGTGATTACTTTTTGATGACACATATATTTTATTACAACTTTCTGTGTAAAGTATGTACTTACCCACAGTTTTAGTCTTCACTGACATTTACCTGAGGAACTTGTTCATAGCTGATAAATGAAAGGTGGCACCGGATCAGCACATAAGCATTGTGGTGCCTCTGCCTCTAGGCGTTACAGAGCAACCCTAATTAGGGACTGACTAACTTTATTTGCTACTTTCAAAACCAGACCTACCTGGGAAAGATGAATTAGCAACACACGGCAGTACACTGTGGAGTGGGAGGGGAAGCCTCCGCCCTGAGCAGCATGCTCCTTTGTGCAGTTGTATTTGAGGGCAATGGGAAAGAGTGCTTGCTGTTCAGGAGCAAAAGGAATAGCAGTTGAGACAGGTGCTGTGGGCTTGTGGTCTTAGAAGGTACCAAGAAAGGAGTCAGAAGGACCTGTCATTCTGTATGTTTAAAAATTAGCACAGTGTTTGCATCTGGTGGTAGTGCAACTGAGTTTGTTTACATATATGCTGAAAGTAAATTTCTTTATAGCTCCTGTAATTGTAGTGACTATTCCAAATAAAAGTTAATTAACTGCTAAATTCCTGACCTCACATAATTATGTAAATATTGTTAAGAAATTAGATGCGTGGATTGTAAATTATAAGCGGTGTGAACAGTTCCATTCCAGACAGAGGAAAAGGTTTATATTTTGTCTGACTTAACACTCACCACATTATATTCTATACCATTTTAAATCAGGTAGACCATCTGAACAACTTTGAGTTGTTCAAAAGCCAATAGAGAGAGGAAAAAATAAAGTAAATACTCTAAACTTCAGTCAAAAAAAGCACAGAAAAAGTGTTTGCATGTGTTTATGTACATTTGTGAAAAATCATAGCTTTCTTGATGGAACAGACTCCAGTCATCAAACACTTAAGCCTCGATGACTTTTTTTCATCTCTTTTGACAGAGCCATTTACACATATTGCTTGTTACTCTAATAATTTGCAAAGCTTTATTGCATTGAACAATGGTTGTTTATGTAAGCACCTAAAGCACAAGGTACATGAGAACTCTCCACATGTGAAACAAGCTGGCTAGCTTGAAAAAAATCCTTTTAGCTATACATGGTCTCTACACAGTGGGTATTAAAGCACGGATTTTGTAGGTACTGCACCCTGCAAAAGCGTGAACCTTCAGGCAACTATAATAGAATTGCACCAGCAAATCTGAGTAGTTATACATATCCCTGTCTAATGGTGTGAGTGGATAAGAAAGCTGGAAATACAGGTGCTTAGAGTGTTTCAGACAGTATTTCTTCAATAGCCCTGCCACAGGCTCTGGGTGAGCACAGCCCAAACAGTCACCAGGGCCTTCAACATCCAGAGGACTTCCTGCAGGTTTCATTTTGCCATGGTGATGCGTGTGCTAGTGACAACATTGAAAAATGACTTGAGAAATTAATTTGGGAAATTACTCAGCACATTTTTCCCCACAGCCCACGTCCGTGATCCGTTTAATTGACCTGTCTGGAACAGGATTATCTGAGCACTCAGTCTTGCTGCCTTCTCCTTACAGTCAGCTGCAGGCACAAGTGCACTGAGCCGCACAGCAAAAAGGTGTCAGGCTGCAGGTGTGACAGTGGCTGCAAGGAGCGTCAGGATTGCTGCTGGGACTACGAGGACACCTGTGTGGAGCCAAGTATGTTCCCCTTACAGGCAATGCTCACTGGTTTCTTTCTTTTTTTTTTTTTTTTTTCCCCGCCACGTCATAGTAGCAGGAAAAGTATTCTTGTATTTACACAGAAGTTAGGTCACATTCCCTTTGGGAGGGAAGGATGTAGCAGAGCTGAGCTGTCCCTGCATTCAGGTGGCTGGAGGGCCATAACTTGGTGACTTGGCAGGCCATGAAATCTTCTCGTGTCTTTCTGAAGTCAGATCCCTGTATTTTTGGCCCGTGGACAACCAAAGCCTTTGCAGTGCCTATTTCCTGGCCCAGATAAAGCTGTGGATGAGTGTGAGTGGAAATAATAGGCTATTTTTGACCAGGGGCCCTGAAGCGATGCCACTGTGCCAGCACCTCTTGTGTGTGGGAAAATGAAGTGGTATTTCTTGGCCAGGCACACTCAGCTTTCCTCTGCTCTCAGTGGGGCCTGGGGTCGTAGGAGTGCACTCATCTTCCAGGGGTCAGGAACATCCAGGTCAGGCTCCTCTGCAATGGCTCTCTCTGCTCTCCTAGCAGATGCTTGGATGTTTCTTCATCCTTGAATCTTTCGCTGCCTGCTACAGTCTCTTTTTCTGCTGTCTGCTGGGAATCACATACAAGAGCACGAAAAGATCTGTTTTCTTCTCTTTCTCTTCTTCTCTGTATTTGAATTTATTTTTTTTTAGATCTTCCTGGAAGGGTGGAAGGCATTGAACAGGGTGACTTTGGAGACACCTTTGTAAAATAAATTATTCTATGACTCTGTGTTATCATTCAGTGGCTGCAGAAAGAGGCTTTATGTGTTAAACACCATCTTGAGTTTTCCCTTGAGATAAAAATTCTAAAACCACTCAAACAGGACACTTAAATTATAGTTTAACGTAAGCCTTTTTTTTCTTTACCTGTTTGGGGGATTTCCACACAAAGGAGTTTACGTAAGGTGCTGTGAACTGAATCATAATCTTTTTCTTCCGATTTTCAGCTCGGTCTTGGAAGTGCACTAATTTTCGTTGTGGTGAGACACAGATACCTGGAAGTTTCTGTTCTTGTTCTGATGACTGCTTGCAGAAAAAAGACTGCTGTGTAAATTACAACAGTGTTTGTAAAGGTAAATCGAAAGTCAAATATGTTTATATATAAACTTTCCTGTGAAAGGAATACATGAGCAAACATGTCAAATACAAAGGTAGAGGCATTTGTTTCTCAAGATAAGAATCTTACAGTGACTGATGTTTTGAATATTGCAGCAGTATGCACAATGTGGATTTTTTTAGTTGTTTCTTTTCTTTTTTTCAACAAGTGATGGAGACATGTTTCCTGCTTCCAACTTCATGCAACCCGAAGTACATATTGTAGTAATAAACCCTAATTTAAAATTTCCCACCCTTTTTTTTAGAAATCAATTTTCAGTTTGGGTTTCTTAAGTTTTACTTATTTCTGAATATTTTTGTTCATGAGTGATTGTTTAATACAGACTCTGGGTAAACACATAAAGAATAGCACTGGTAAAATCATATTACAGGAATGATACCTGAGTTTGGAAGCCATTGTCAGCAAGGAAAGATTGAAGGAGTTTGGGCTTTTTACAGGAAAAAAAAATGGCTAAAGAGAGCCCTGGCAATCATCTCTAAATGTGTAAGTAGTATCTGCAAAAAAAGAAGGCAGTAACACAGTGTGGGCAGGATACAGTTTAAATGTTTTCCTTTTAAAACCAGATGAAATTTAGGCTAACCTCTCATAATGATTTTTTCTCCATTTTGTTTGTTTGCTTGTCTGTATAGTATTACAAGCATTTGCCTTTTCAGGGTTCAAAGGCTAATAGGTTGCACTAAATGATTCCTAAAGGTATCTTTAGCCCTACATTTCTATAATTCCGTAGTGAAATAGAAAAAGTATTAGGGAGAATTCTACAATCAACCATGAAACATCTTTGTTGTTTGTGTGTGGGTTTTTAGTGCTGACTCATTATTTTCTTTTGGACTTGTAGGTGAAATACCATGGGCAGAAGAACCATGTGTATCACTTGAAACTCCTCAGTGTCCATCTGGGTAGGATAAAATAATTTTGTCTTCTTAGCAAATAAAATAATTGTGATGGTCAGAAATTATCCATTGTCTTGAAGTAGGTCTTAATAAGATTTTCATATTTACTGAGAATAAGGTTCTTGCCCCATGGAATATTCTATTGAAGCAGTTTGTGGCTAGCAATGTTTTCTCTTTCTAAAACCCTTGTCGTTTTGTTGCACATTCATTTATCATTTACAGTTTAGAGCAGAGTACAGGAGTTCAAATCCAGACTGAAAGTCAGTTTGCGAAGACTTGGAAAAATTGCTAGAGTTATCTCACGGTTCATGCCTCACAAATTGTTCATAGTCCATTTTATGTTACCATCTTGTATCTATGATAATTCTGATAATTCACCTTATGCAAACTGTAATAACTGTTGGAATCTGTAATTGCAATTATTTATCTAAATAACAAGCTTTTTTTTGCTGGAATTATCTATGGGAAGAAAGGTGTGTTGTAAAGGAAGCTATGAAACTAGCTGTGTATCTACAAATGCTGAAACATGATAATTCTCATGTCCACCTGTAGGTATTTTGCTATTTGTGCAGTAATGCAGAATCATAGGTAGAGGCTAGGCAGAAACATGGTTTCTAAGTTGTTCTCAAAGAAAAAATGGATTATTTTCTGGTTCTGCTATGGTATTTGTGATGTTACCCATTATTCTATCTACTTTACTGCCTATTTAGTTTAATTATAACAATAATACTTTTAGTATTGAGGCCTCTTCATGGGTTAACAAACAGCTTGCTGCGTTAACGCAGTTTCATCGGCTAGAGCTTGGAAACTAGTGGAGAAGGGCTTCATTAAGTGCTGTGAACACCATTACCATATACAGCTCCATTTAATTTCAGATTCAAAGCAGGAAGCTGTTTTATACAAACTGCTTTTATACAAACTGTTGATGCCAGTGCTTTGGAAAGATCACTGTGAATGAGAAACAAATTGGGATAGCGATTACTGCCTGGTGTGAATATGTAACTTTTTTTTAATAATTATCACTTAAAGTATTACTCAAAAAAAATATTTGGAATCAGTTATCAGTAACTGCATTTTATCAGTCATTTTCTCCCCCAGCATTCTCCAGGCTGATTTAGTGAACCATTCCTAAAAATTACAAATAGTTGGGGTTTTTCTAGATACTACATGTAGCGGAGCTGACTTCAAACGACATTTTTAATTTGATTGTTCGTTTACATTTTTTATGTTTCTTTAGAAGTTTCTAAGGAGACTCTGGAATATATCATGAGGGTTAACAAAAAGATTGAACTTGATCCTACTGATTTTGTCGCCTGGTGTTATGAAAAAAAGGTGCTATAGCACCAGCACTTTATACCTACTAATTCACTTTTCTTTAGGAGTCGTTTTTGGTTGTACGAGAAAAAGCATGTTTAATAACGTTGAGGTGCATTTTCATATAGCACCTTCTAGTTAGAATTTTTATAACAAGAATTTAAACATTGTTCTAGAGATCGTCGGCGGTTTGTGCCTGTTTTCTAACATACCTACTCTATCAACTCGGATCTGAGTCTTTTACCCTTGTTTCTTCACACGAAGTGTTATCTTAAGCACATTAGCAGGTGCTGCATTTCTTTTGTAGCTTTGAGTTCAGTTTGTCAGGGGCCTTGAGGCAAAAAGGTGTTCTCCAGCTCCACAAGAGCTGGGAAACTTGAGAGGTATAATCGACAAAGGACTGCTTAGTGATGTCCTCACAAAGGAAATGTGATAAGGTAAGCAGTTAGCACACCCCTGGCATTGCAAAGAGATGACGTTTCCAAGCACTGAGGCCAGCTCATCCTAACTGCTTGCTGGGTGACTGCTGTACTTCTACCATCCAAAGATTTTTAAAGATGCATTAAGAAATGAGACAGAATTCAAGTATCCATTACTATGTATAGGGGTACTTTGGCTGTTCTATACTATGGGTTTGTATTTGAATGCTAGCCTGCAGCATTTATTTTGTTTTGGTTTGGTTTGGTTTTTTGTATTTGTAAGTAAAAGACTAACAAAACCCAGTTTCTTTTTCTAAGTTCTGTATATCCTAAGTAGCTTATATTTTATTCCTCTAGAGTTATTTTCAGGAGGATTGTGTATTTCCTCTCAAAACTGAACTATTTGTTTATCTCACGCTGTAATATTAATTCTGGGAAATACATAGAAATTCTGGATCCTGCTTTTAAAAGTAGAATTCATATTGTTAAAGATCTTAAGTCACCAACTCTCCAAACTCCTTTACATTGACAAACTCATATTTTCTTGTAGGTTTGACCTGCCACCACTAATCCTTTTTTCAATGGATGGGTTTAGAGCAGAATACTTGCAAACTTGGAGTTCTTTGTTGCCAAATATTGAAAAACTCAGTAAGTTACCAAGAGTACTTTGACTATTTTTAAAAGTCTGCATGCAACCTCTCCAGTCCCTTTTGCTTCTGTCATGCATATGTGTTGCTCAGCAACAAGAAAATCACAAATCAAGTCTCCCTCATGGTTATATATTTTCATTATTATCTGTTCTACATTAATTCTTGTATTTGAGTTTTTAACGTGACTTTTTAACAAGGCTTCTAATACTGGTCAGCAACCATTTATTAAATAAATCATTTGAAATATACATCAAAATACAGTTTAAGACTGAAAAAAAAATTTCCAGAGAAGGATTTCCTGCATTATCTGTACTCCATCAAAAAATTCTAGCCGATTAGGGGATCAACATTGAAGTACAATATGAAGAGAAAATGTTTTGCATTATTGGGAAATTTTCTGCAAAGATGCACTTTTTCAAGTCAGATATTTTAAGCAGTGAAATAGAAGCTGCATATTTAAAAGTACGTCAGTGAACCTATGTCGGCGTGCAAGTGTGAAGTATGTTGCCACACCTTGAACACTGTGTGCAGTTTTGGGCATCACAGTATAGGAAGAACATCAAGGTGCTGGAAGGGTGCAGAGAAGGGCAACTAATCTGATTAGGGGTCTTGAGAAGAAGTCTTATGAGCAGAGGCTGAAAGAGCTGGGGCTGTTCAGCCTGGAGAAGAGGAGGCTGAGGGGAGACCTCGTTGCTCTCTACAACTACCTGAAAGGAGGTTGTAGGGAGGTGGATGTTGGCCTCTTCTCCCTAGTGACTAGAGATAGGACAAGAGGAAATGGGATCAAGTTGCACCAGGGGAGGTTCAGATTGGATATTAGGAAAAGTTTCTTCACAGAAAGAGTGGTGAGGCCTTGGAACAGGCTGCTCAGGGAGGTGGTGGAGGCATCAGCCCTGGAGGTGTTCAAAAAACAGGTAGACGTAGTGCTTTGGGAGATGGTTTAGTGGTTAGGGGTTGTAGGGCGGACAGTTGGACTTGATGATCTTGAAGGTCTTTTCCAAACTTAGTGATTCTCAGATTCTAATGATTCTATGATTCTATTAATTTTATTATATTAGACTTTAATGCAATGTCACTTACATACTGTATAATTTAATATATTTATATAATTGCAGTAAGGTTCAAGTAACTGTTTACCAGTATTTCTGAATATTGGGAGAAAGAGTAAGATGAATATCTTTAGTGTGTGATCTAAAGGGTTCTAATAATGAAACCCATTAGTGCACACTTCATTAAAATTTCCTAAATGTTTTAGGGCTCTTCTCTCAAGATATGTTCTCCCTAGACAAAATGTTTGCACTTGATTCAGTGAAGAAATCATGCATGCAGAAGTCAGTGTTCAGTTTCACTCATAGAGGTGAAGAGTTTCTTTGAGTTTCACTCAGAGTTTCCCACAGAAGAGGTGAAAAGGAAATGCCAAATTGACAAAAGGCATGAAAACCATGTTACGTGTATCTTCCCAAGAAATCCTTTCAAACAAGAACAGATCTAATTCAGCATTACTCATATTTGTGGTCAATTTTAACAATTGATTATGCACATTCATGCTTACGCTTCTCAGAATCTGCAATGGAAAGGAAAGGGAAATTTCTTTCTTTGCAAAAGAAAAAAGGTAACACTGATTTGTCGCATAGAATATTTCCTCTTTATTAATACAGTTAACCTAGGATTTTCAGTAGAGCTAATCAAGATAGTTGTTATAGAATATGTACACTGTAAATGTATGTCCTTTACCATTCAAGAGAAATCCATAAAAACTATGCTTACTTTCTCATGTGTTTGCCAATTATTCAGCCCTCCTTTCAACACTCTTTAAGCTTTTTCTGTACCACACTGGAACAGATGTTGAATAATTTAAGGCTTTAATTGTTTAGTTGAGGTTGTTTAGTTAAAATCAGTTTCTGTTCTTTGAAACACTGTACATCAAAGACTAAAGTGTGTTTGACTGGGCATCAGATAATCATCTGATTACAGCTTAATACAGAACTGTTTCTTCATGTGAGCTAGATTAAAAAATAGCATTAAAGCATCTTCTAGTCTTCACACCTTTGTTTTGTGGGTAAATAAGTTAGATAATACAGTGAATTTAGATATTACAGGTGTTCAGGTGTGGTAGATGCCTTAGATTGCTGAAAAGTGATGCAATGTTTGGAGAGAAAGGTAGGCCACCTAGGGTGGGATTCACTCTAGAACGGGACAGCTACACTTGGATAAGTTCTTGGAGGTGTCTGCATGTGAGATGTCAACATGCTCATTGTAGTCAGTGCTTTTGTGGTTGGTACAGTCTGTACAGTGCAGCACGAGAGCCTAGAGAGCAAGTCAGTTCAACCAGCTGACAGAGGGTGCCATAGAACAAATTGTTTCCTTAAACTATGTTTCTAGTATACTTCAGAGGTCTGTGGTGTATCCTAGGTCACCTTCAGCATCTGTGTCAGTACTCAGGCCTCCCAATGATCCTGCATCAAAACTGCCAACTTTTATGAAGGTGTCTTGGAAATCTGAGGGTATCTCAAATGGCACTGGACTCCAGAGCTTGAGCAACTGAGTTCTTCCCATGCATCTGGTCACCAGACAGCTCTGCAGGAATATCTTGCCTGGGTTGACCTGAGGTTTCAGTCTCATTTTGTAAACATATATGTGTAATGCCATTTTGGGTCTCAGAAGTATTTGAGACACTTTTTTGGGTTGGCAGACAAATGGATGTAGCAGTAGTATCTGAAGGTGGGGCAGGATCATTAAAGATGTCTCAAATGGCCCGAGGCATCTGGGCTTTAGGGAGCTGCATTGTGTGTGCAGGGCCCATTAACTGCAAAGAGAAGGTAGGCCTAGCTCACCGGGAGACACCAGAAGGTATGCATCTTAATTTGGAGTCACATTTTCCCTCTAATACCACAGCAACTGACTGTGGGGGATTTTTTTGTTTGTTTATTTTAAAGACTGTTACTTTTCAATTTAAAAAAAATTATAAGCAAATTTGTATTAACTCCATGATCTGTTGCAGAAACATGTGGCACACATTCAAAATACATGAGAGCTGTTTACCCCACAAAAACCTTTCCAAACCACTATACTCTTGTCACAGTAAGTGAGAATTTGCTATTTTTCCTTTTCATTATCTGGACAACATAGAAGGGATTTTGTGATGCCAGTGTTTTTGTGGGACATGGGAGCTCAAGCTATAGGAGTAAAAGAGAAAAAGATATGCTGAGACACTACATACAGGCATGATCTATGTGGCTTTATATGTATGTTATCTGATTCTGGCCTGCGAACCAGTTACTCCTGATCTTTGTCAGTCCAACTGGACACTGGTGAGAATGGGTAAGAACACAGCCATATGGTGAGAGTGTGTGTTGGGATGGGTTTCACAGCTGAGGCACAGCCACGTGAGAGATGCAGTACTAGAGCACATCAGGTATTAATTGGGCAGGGGAGAAGACAGGGAAACTCAAAGGAATTTGACAGGCATGCTGAATTTACTGGAATCTGATGATCTCAGTTAGGAAAGCATGTTCTGTGATAAAACAGCCCTAAAAATAATTGCAACACTGCAACAATGTGCATTGCAATGTAGTTTAGGCTCCATTTGATTTCAAGATGCATCCTTTTCTTTTTTTGTAATATTTTTTATTTTCATTTTGCAGGGATTGTATCCAGAATCTCATGGTATTATTGATAACAACATGTATGATGTAGATTTGAACAAGCATTTCTCGCTTTCGGGGATGGAAAAATTCAAACCTTCATGGTGGAAAGGGCAGCCAGTAGGTTTATTTCTCATCATGGTATTCCTTTATGTCTAGAGTGGCTCATGTGACATATTATAAAACAAAAGAAAAAGAGATAAAATGCAAAGCTGCGTGATACATTTGCAGTATGTGACAAATATCCTGTAGGAGTCGTATAATAGCCTGCCTACAAAACAGATTGCTTTTTATGAAAGTAAAAGAACTCTAAGAATGTTAATTCTGAGACTTAAAAATTTCACTTAAGGTGGCTGTTATTAAAAAAGGCTTAAATGTTTTGGCTAGTATTGAAATGGAACTCTTGCCACAGGAAGCCACAGTAAATTTTTTATATGGTTTTATTGCGGGGTTTTTTTGTTGTTTGTTTTTGAAAACTAGCTACAAAATGAAATATAAAAATCTACTTCCAAGTTATAGACATTTACAAATACACTTACAAAGTCCAGGCAAGAATGAAAGTAGCAAAGAGCTTAATTCCGTAATGAACACTTACATATAACGTATTTCTCCTTTCATTAAAAAACCCACCCTGATTGTACCTATTATTATGATTTATATCATCCATATACTAGAAATATCAAGCTGTAATAGCAGTGCAAAAAGACAAAAAATACACGTGTAGCATATGGTATATCTACTTAATATACTTTTATATATTTATTTACACGTGTGTGTATTTATACGTGTGTGTCTGTGCAGTCATGTTTATAGGATACTCAAGTACCCAGGTTTTGGTGCTATTGTTTCATGAAGGATTCCATCAGGTCAGCTGCACTCTTTAAGCTGAATAAAAATATGCCCTCTTATATTAAAGTAATATAACTAGAATATTTAGGATAGAATAGAATAGAATAGAATAGAATAGAATAGAATAGAATAGAATAGAATAGAATAGAATAGAATAGAATAGAAAAGAATTATTTCAGTTGGAAAGGACCTACAATGATAGTCTATTCCAACTGCCTGACGACTTCAGGGCTGACCAAAAGTTAAAGTATGTTGGTAAGGGCATTGTCCAAACGCCTCTTAAACACTGACAGGCTGATAATACTCAAGAAATGGCAACATCTGTGCTACTAAATTTTCTTCAAAATGTGTCTATAGAAAACAAACTTCAAATCTGATGGTGTCATTGGGCTATTGTGTGATGTGTGAAAGAGGAAAGAAAAATGCATGCTTGCAGCCCATATTTCTGATCCAATAATGCATTTTTACTTTGGTGATCTGAGGTCCTCCAGTGGTGTAAATGCCATAAAATAATTTGTTTGTATCTTTACCCACAGGCCTGGCTGACAGCAATGTACCAAAATTTGAAAGCAGGCACATTCTTTTGGCCGGGCTCCGATGTTCCAATTAATGGAACATACCCCACCTTGTACAAGGTGTACAACAAGTAAGTTTTTATAGGGCTTGTAGTAAATTCCTGTGAATTGCTCCAGAAATCCAAATTGCCATATGACAGTTGAAGGAAATAAAATACAAGATTTTTAAATTACAAGATTTTAAAACAACAGTCTGAGAGATAAGTGCCATGTCACATCACCCTACTTTTGCCATGGGACTACCAATGATAGTTTAAATTTTCAAAACTATTTAGGGGATTCGCAATTATAAAGTCAAAGAGAACTCCTAGAGAGTTTTGAAAATTTCAGCCAACAGCCAACGACTGATCTTCCACTAGGAGAGCATCCTATAACTATGCCAATGATATACCAAACATAAAATCTATGCATACTATATAGGCCTTAAATACTATATAGGCTTGTACTTGAGAATAAGCTTTCAGTTAATCTATACCCTAAGATAACGAACACAAACTCAGAAGCCATGGCAAGTGGATATAGACTGCAGAAAGTAACTGAAGAGAGGATGCTGGATAGGGAAGCTACTGAAGGAAGATGGGATTTTCATCAGTTCCCTTTGGTCTTGCTTGTGTGTGTGATAATGTGCACACTGCTGCTGAATCATAGCTCTGTCTAATTAATTCATGAGTTACACACATGAAAATATAGTGATTACCTTAACAGTACTTTTTTCCTTGTGGAAGGCATTGGTATTAGTAAATTATTTCTAAATTTTCATGATTATTCCAGTAAATTTCCCATGATTCTTCACATTTACAAATATAATCTAAAGCAAGTATATATAGTATACATATGTCTCATAAATATGTATATATGTAAGTCTCTATAGATAGCAAAGGTATTGCAGTGATGTGTAGGACTGGCACTCAGAAAACACCTCAGTACTGCAGGTAACTAACAAAGCTTCTACATGAATTTGGGGAAAGAAAAGCTATTCATGGGTGAATTACTTCATAGGACAGAAAGAATGACCTCACAAAGATTTTGCTGGGGACATTACTTGCTTTTAAAATATGAAGGTCCAAGGTTTATACATGCTGGAAAGAATAATAATTATTCTGACTTATACTTCAGATTTATGTTCTAAACTTGAAATATCTTTTTCTTTTTTTTGCATGTATTTAATTATAAATACATGACTATTCCCACCAGCATCACCCGTTTTGTTTACAAAAGTAGGATCTGCCTAATTTACCATTAAAATGAGTTCCATTCAAACAACAATGAGGATAATAAAAATTATTGCTACTACCTTGTTAAAAACACATCATTCTTGAAAACCAGATCTGTGACTTTACTGTATGACAAGAGGGTGGACACTTTGTATCTTGGAATTAGAAGGGCTTATCAGAGAAGGCTTCTTAACATATCTTTCTTTTTTATTTGTTTGTTTTTTGTTTCTTTTTTTTTCCTCTCCAGTTCATTTACATTTGAACAGAGAATTTCAGGAATATTGAAATGGCTTGCTAATACCAAATCTGAGAGGTAATTAATATCTGGCTGGTTCGTGAGACTATAGCTTAGAAAGGCTTTAAGGCTTAGCAACTGAAATTTCTATTGGTGTGTGTGAAACATGGAATCTTCCTCACTATCACAAATGGTAATGTGCTGAACTTAAGCTCATTCTAGGAGTATAGCTACTCGTTCTCAGGATAAGACTGTAAATACAAAAGATTTAAAAGTGTGCATATATATGAATGGGATGTACTGTTGTGAAAGTTTTCTTTTATTGTTGGGTCTTTTTTCTTAGTGCGTGGCCTAGAGGAAGCATGGAACTTTCAGTTTCTAGTCTAAGTTTATGGATTAAAGATTTTATATGAAAGATATTGCACAAGAAAAGTTAAATATCTAAATAAAGTCTAGTAAACTGACTTATTATTTATTACTAAATTAAGTACTTTCAGACAGTAATTCAGGATGAAAAGTAAAAGTAGGTATCAGTACTGATTGTGGTGCTCAGCTTTGTGACATGTAAACAAGATTTGTTAACAGACTCCTAATATATTTGCAGCTAGGAGATACACTCTAGAGCCCCACTGCTTAATCAGGAAGGGATCTTTTAGGTGGCAGTTACACTTACATCTCAAAAATTAACAGCTTGCTATGTATTCTGAGATCTTAAAGTTTTTCAGAGTGATCATCTGGACACCAATTAAATACACTGGATACTGTTTCTGAAATTGTAGCTTCAAATAGTCCATGTTGATTCATTTAAAATTTCAGAGGAAGCTGAATGATTATATTTGCTGTATGGAATATTATTAAGGTTTAAAGAAGTAATTTATAAATTTCATTTAAAGTTTCATTTTACTTTTTTTTTTAATGAAAGTTTTCTTTTGAAATGCTGTCTTCCAATTCTCATAATACTCCACTCTTATTTATTTCTAACTCCAGGCCTGATTTCTACACTTTATATATTGAGGAACCGGATTCTTCTGGACATGCATTTGGACCAGTTAGTGCTGGTGTAAGCAGTTTTTGTATTTTCCTTAGTCTAAATCACAGTAAAAATGGTGCTGCACTATGGACTTAACCGATTTATAAACTTGGAAAGGACAGTGGATAAAAAATTACCATGACTGTTCTATGAGTTTTTCTTAAGAACTCTTGCTTGTGGTTGAGCCCATTGTTATGATTCCGACACTGTATGACTCAACATTGCTGTAAACCAAACAGACTGGCAGAAAATAATTTCAGATCATGCTATTTTAATGGTTGTATTTAGATTGAACTTTAGTTTTTATTTCCAAGTGATATTTGCAAGCATGTGACCTGGCAAATTCTCAGAACTGTCTTTTATTTATTCCTAACCCTGTACTTTAATGTTTGCTAATTTGTGATCCAAAAATATTACTTGCATGCAGGCAAAAAGTTCCATCGTTAAGGAGCTTAGGACTTACCATAGCAGCTCCTTCCTGGAACGGTCTTGTTTAATATATTTAAAAATTATCTTCAGCAACAGGCCTTGTTGTAGTGAACAAGGACAGAAAAACTGATCTTTGTGGGATAGTTTTAGGCTCCCTAACTGGAAAGGGAAACTCCATTTCTCTTTGTACATAAAGGGCTTAAAAATCCATTACTGTCTGTGTAATTGTCTATGTGTGCATTGTCCATGCACAGCAAGACGTTCAAGAGTGCAGCAGAGTCAGGGAAACAAGGAGGGAACAAGTGGTTGGGCATGGAGTCCTTAGACTCTGTTGGGTGCCGTCCTTGCTGGAGGACTTACAGGAAGGCTGTGGCAGCTAGAGAAGAGCCATCCTCTGTGAATGGCTGCAGGGTGGGTTGTGTTGCATTTCTCCCATGTTATTTCAGTGGTGGTCAGTGGTTTTCTGCAGGAAGTTTAAAGGGACTGTATATATGAGAGCAGGACACCATGGCTTCTTGGATGCTATGCTGGGGTTATAGCTAATACATGTGTGTAAATATTTCTGAAATGCTGCTTATTGTTAATACAATTACATGCTCATACTACAACAAAAATTGTATTTATGTTTTAAGTCTGATAATGTATATAAATTTGATCTGCGTGTGATAATTTTTTTCTTTCAATAAACATATTTCAAAGCTCAATTTTGCTAAAGTAGAAGAACATTAATCGTGACATTTTTCAAGTTGCCTATTCTGTGGTAGAGTAGTGGAATTCTGCACATCTGTACTCTAATGGTGATGGAAAAAGAAAAGAAGCACCAATATGAAGGACCTGAATACTAACAGAAAAGTTCACCTTTTTTCAGACTTTGGTGACTGCATTTAAGTGAGAACTTGAAATAAGAAATAAAAATTCTAATTAAGCTGGTTTATCTCACAGGTAATCAAAGCTTTGCAGCGAGCAGATCAAGCACTGGGGATGCTAATGGATGGACTTAAACAAAGAAACCTGCACAAATGTGTAAACCTCATAGTTGTAGCTGATCATGGTAATGCATATAGTTCTTTTTTCCATCTCAATTTTACTGAGTCATTGTTTTCTTCCTCTGTGTAATGTGTGTGCTTACTTCTTTTAATCCATTTTATAATTCACTTTGTCTTCCTTGCCATATATTGTATATAAAAATAACTGTTTCTGTGCTGTCCTTCAGGGATGGAGAAGACCTACTGCAGCCAGTTGGAATATATGACCAATTATTTCAAACAAATTGATTTCTACATATATGCTGGGCCTGCAGCTCGCATTCGAGCAAAAAATGTTCCAAAGGACTATTTCAGCTGTAAGTGTGGACCAATCCTGGGATTGCACAATCAGTATAACAGGAAAGAAAAAATTAAATAAATAAATAGGGGAAATGGTTAATCAGTAGTAATCAGCAGAGTAAACAGCTTTCTTTTTCACTTAACCTGGCTTAAACCTGTGTTTGTTTTGGTTTTGTTCTGTTTGGTTTGTTTTTTTTAAATTACCCCTTTAGGTGAAATTGAAGGTTAGAAAAGCTTGTTGCAGGCTCTGATTTGAATTTTCTTGGGAAGTGGAAAGATGAAGTCAAGATAGTTTTATTATTTTGAACTGGAACTTCATGTCTTTCATAAGTGCATTGCTCTTCACAGATTTCTTGTGCAATATTGGCAGGGTCAGTCTTTTTGAAGCAGAACTATTTCTAACTGCATGTACGAAGTTATGGAATCTGAATCTTAGCACAGTGGGATCTAAGCCTTGGTTGAGCCCTCCAGGTAGTATCACAAAAGAACACAAAATTGAAACCATGTGAGCTGACTGTGACTTGGAATAGATACTGTGTTACCAGACTGAAAAAAACCCCAATACTAATAACCCAACGAACCCATCCAAAAGCTGTCTGTATCAGGGAGAATAAGAAAGAGAGGTGAAACCATGGAAGTGCTTTATTTAGTGAGTTTCTAGAATTCATGAAGTATTCTTGCAGATATCAAGTAAGAACTGGGATCCCATTGTACATTCACTTACATTTTCTAATTGTTTCTGTATTTTTAGGCACAATAGTTATACAACATAAAGAAGGCTTTCCTTGGTTAAATAGAAGACAATCTAAGACAGGAGCAGATTAATAAACAGAGGAGAGAATAATGATGTGTTGTATGCATCTTAATCTCTGCATAATTGTTGATTCATTTCCTCTAATGGTTTTACTTTTTCTGAAGGAATTTTCCTTCTGAAAAGCACTCAGATTTGGTTTTTAGAAAGCAAATGTCAAAAGGTTAAAGTCACCCTTTGACAATGTGGAAGGTGACAGTACTGAGACAGACTGGATTTTTCTCTGTGTCTGCCTCTAGAAGTGCAATAACAGAGGTTAGCTGAGAGAAGAATATTTGGTTCTGATGATGTGTCAGCTTTAGGTATAGGTAGTCATCACCCTAGCAGCTTTCTACAGTCTGTCTTGATGTACCTCAAGTGCTAGGTACTTCCACAGGCTCCCACGCTTACAGTCAGTTACCCTTGGTAACATAACATTCCTGTGTGTGGAAGGTTATGGTTGCCATAATCTTCACAGACTAATAAATTCAATTTTACAGATAAAAAGCATTTTGAAATTTTTCTCATGAGGCTTTGGACCGTTAGCTGTTTAAATGTATGTTAACTAATCTTTTCTTTTTAACAGTTGACTCAGAAGGGATTGTTAAAAACCTCACAGTGAGTAAATATTTTTATAATTTTTCCTCATATTCCTCTTAATAGGTATCTGATCAAAAAGCACAGTTTGTGAAAACCTGAGACTACAGTGCCAGTTTAGTTTACTGGCTCCAGTGTACCATGAGGGGGTAGTTCTGGAAGTTGTTCCAAGATGGTGCATAAAGGTTTGCCATGGGGGATCTCTGTTCAGAGCTAAAGAGTTTTCTGTACTTCACTTAGAAAGAGAAGTGTGTGACTTCATGTTGAGAAGGTTGGGTATAACTTCATTAGAGAACAAAATACCACACAGAGGTGCTTTAGATAATAGGCATCTATTAGCTCTGGACTAGAAATGCTGCACCCAAGCTAGGTTAAAGCAACTTTTCTACACAACTGATAATGACATTGTAGAGCACATTGTAACTAGTCCAAGTCCAAGCAGTAGACAGATGTTCTGATACTTTTAGAATAAATGCTCTCAGCTTGGAAAAATTCTCAGCTGTCTCAGCTGGGTATATTTCTGGTAAATCACCACTAGAGGTCTTCCCGTAACCTGTTGAGCAACAGTTGTGCAACATTACATGTAGCTTTTGCATGCCACTGAATACAGGAATAAGGAGGTATCAGGAGACTTCCTCTTTCCTTTTCCTTTGTATATTTTGTCCCTTTCAAGTTCTTAGAACAAGAGTTTTGGGCAGAGAAGGGAGTTGTGTGTTGCATATTAATTGTTAATCCATAAGCATAAAGTAATGTTATATGTTGATTTCCTCTATTTTTCCCTTCAATTTGAGCACCCTTTTTAGTATTATCTCTTCTCCTGGTCTATCAAACCCATTGAATCCTTATTTTTCGTGTTCCTGGATTCTGCTATATTTCTTTGGTGACTAGGCAGACACACGTACTCTCGTGTCACGTTAATGTCATTCTGTGCAGAGTATACCACTCTAGTACTTAGAGGTGAAGATGTTAGATCAGGCTCCAAGCATGTTATATTTTGTACTGCCTGTGTGGTAAAACAGATCCGCTTCTCTGGCTTACCAAGCGTCCTAGGAGCTCTTCCCTCAGCATTTTAGATGTTCTGTGTTGTCCTACTGCTGGATTCCTAATCAGGAGCAATGCTTCTGAAACACTGCCATGATGTTTGCAGCCAGCTGGAATGGCTCCCACTGGCCATATGCAGTTAAATCTTTGCAGCATGTCATATGGTTGTCATTAAGCTCTCTATGCCAAACTAATTCATAGCATACCATTTAGCACAACAGTTACAGTAACACTTTAAAGGTGGATGTAAAAGCTAAGGCCTTTAGCTAACAGCTGAGCACTGGAAATTTATATGACATGAGACTACACGTTCAGACTTACAACTAAAACCCTGGACTGTGCTGCATTATGTATACTTGGTTTGCTTTGTTATTTATTGAATGGTAAAGTAATGAAAGATAAGAGTTATTAACTGCCAGAGTACTTTCTCTTGGAGAGTGTAATCTTACATACTAGATACCAGTGACATTTGTATGCACATACAGACTAAACATTACTACTAAATGTCTTTCAGCCTTAGGAGTACTTTTACCACAGTATTTAGGAACTTGCTGTACATATGATAGCAGTGTATTTTCAAACAGTTCCAAAAAAAGCTGCATTTCCTTCCATTGTTTCTTGGGCCAAAAATGAGATCTGCAGGTTATCTGAGAAGCTATCTGTGAATAATGTGCTTTGTGCTTACATTTCTGTCACTAAGATGTTTGTGATAATTTTGAATAATGGGTTTATTTTTACTACTGAGTAAAACTCATGACTGGGCTCTTTCCCCTTGCACAGTGCAAAAGATCTCCTCAGCACTTCAAGCCTTATCTGACGCCTAACTTGCCAAAAAGATTCCACTATGCTAACAACATTCGTATTGATAAAGTTCATCTTTTGGTGGATAAGCAGTGGCTAGCAGTGAGGTAACATAATTTTGTGACTGTTATCTTTTTCATCCAATTTTCATCCTTTTAATTGCCTTCACAGCTGCCTCATTTCCTGTTTTGCTTTAGACTTGTTACATTTCCATGTTTATTACATTTAAAATCTTGCTATGTGTAAAAAGAAAACATGCCTTATTCATAAAGCTGAGAAGGTTGTTATTAATACAAGTCAAATCTTAATAGTTTACTGAAAGAATCCTCATTACTCCAGATCAAATTTTTACCAAAAAAAAAAAAAAAAAAAAAAAAGAAAAGAAAGAAATAAATACAGAAAAAGTCTCAAAAATAATGCAATTAAAATTTTTATGTAAAGCCTTCCCAGTATTTAGTCCTTTTCCTGGTGTTACAGTCACCCCTCCACTGCCCTTCTGGGTCCTAAGGTTGATGGGGTCAGTCTGGTCCATGCGTGGATATGGCCAGTAAACAGCATTATGAGTCCTTCCTCAGGAGGAAAACTATGTCAGTGTTTCTTCTTTCTCACTCTGTGACCTGCATAGAGTCCTTCTGGACGGATATGAACACACATGCTTGCTCCTTCTTCACTGGCCTGCAAGTTAGCATTACATCTCAGTTCACTAGATATGGCACATTCTACATGTGTTAGATATTTGTTCTTTACTCTCTTCCTTACGTTTAAGTCTTGTTTTGCACAATTCTAGATCTGCATTTCTTTAAGTGACTGTTCGTTAGTTGTTTCTAGCCTTGGGGTCTGCATTCTACACAGAATAACTGTTATTGCCATCTCTATAAAAACAATGTCTTTGCCATACAAAGATAAGCTCATAACAAATTAGACGTAACTACTTTGTCATGAGAAAAAGTTGCTGTAAGAGCTAAACAATAAAAAATAACTCTGAGAAAGTCAAGAGCAGTTCAGACAGGCCTTAGTCCTGAGGCTTTGAAAACTCAGTGCAAAGCCTGTATTTACTGAGCTACAGTATTGCAGTAGGAGAAGCCTGAGCCAGCTTGGAATTTTAAGACTATTCAAACTGCTGAAAATGCCCAATCCATATATGACTTGATTGTTTGTTTTGCTGCAACCAAATTATTGTCTTGGACATAGATAAAGAAATGCCCACTGAAAAATCCCATATTCACCCTTTTTTAAACTGTGCTCAAATGTTCTTGTGCCCCTGAAAAGAGGATACATGTGCTTAACAACTGTGCATTGAGTCAGTATGGGATGAGTGTCTCTATATCTTTCCATGTATCTCAGCAACGGATAAATTGAAACAAGTATTAGTCATTATAAGTCAGACTATTCTGATTTTATTAGTTCTACAACCCACCACACACATCCAGATCTCTCCTTCACCCTGAGTCCAGAGATTCAGAATTACTTTTACGAACTGGTTCTCCTTGTGACATTTCTATTTACATGATATGATGGTTCCTCCTTAGAGGTGGAAATTACACATCTTGTGATGGAGGTACCCATGGCTATAACAACGAATTTAAAAGTATGGAGGTAAGATGATTTCTGTTCAAGTCTTGCACCTTCTTATATTGAAAGTCATGATGTGCTAGGTGAACCACTGGACTACAGAACATATGATAGTTTTTTCTTCTGTGTCACCCAGACATATAAAATGTGAACACATGCTGGATCCACATATTCATATTGCCTTCATCGATGTGTCCAAGGCCTGCTTCCTTAGTAAAACTTGTCTGGGCTCATCTTAACTCCATAGAGCCGGATAGACTACAGTAAACCAAGCATACCATGTTTAGTTATGGGACACTGAATTCTCTCATTCTTTCATTCTTCTGCCGAAGCACTGACTAAAAAATCTCCATAGGCTCTGGGAGTTCAGTTGAGCATCTGAAAACCTGTGTGCTCAAATAAAACTAAATTTCATTGTCCCTGCTTATCTTACAAGACTTAATCTTATAATCAGAGCAAAAAAAGTCTTTAGTAAAACCTGTATATTAGTATAGCCTGTATTGCAGTTTCATCTCATTTTCACTTCTGGTTACAGCAAAAATATTTTGCGTTCTTGAGCTTTTTGTTTTTTCATGCACTTTCTGTGATGTGAACCTTTAAGTAAGGTCAAGCATGCCACTGCTAGTCCCATATTCTGTGCCCAAGACTCAGATTCTTCCAGATCTTCACAACTATATTAAAACCATATGTCAACATACTGATCAGAATGGTGCTGAATGTTTGCATGGAAAAATAAGGTAATTTCTGGTTAACATGGATACCTTAATCACAGATAAGCTTATGCTGGTGGCACAGTGACTGAGGAAATTTTTTTTCTTTATAAAGAAGAAAAATGTGTTAAAGTTGTTTTTTTAAAATAAATTAAGAGTTCCTTTTCTATTATGGGAACATAAGGATATTATTTTAGAACAGATCATTGTCTGGTTTAGTCATATTTCCTGTATCTTATGGCAGGCAGCTCAGGAGACTTATAAAGCAGTAGAAACTATTGTGAGACTGTAAGTAGTATGAGTTTTCTGCTGCAATGCTTGCAGGCCCCAGAAAGGTCCACCTAAGCACTACATTGTACCTTTGTACCTGTACTGATACAGGTCTCTGCTGAACTTGGGATGGGTCTCCTCAGTTCCCTGCTCCTTGCTTTAGCCATGGCAGTAGGCTCTTAAGGGACCCAAAGACTTTTGGGAATGCAACATGTATTAAAACAAACAAACAAACAAACCCCATCTCCCCCACAGTGCTTATATTTTTGGCTCAATATGAGCTGTTATATAGCGTCTGTGAGTGTCATAACTCTGCATTTGTTGAAATGGCATTGTTACTGACAGTTGCAATGAAAACATAAAAAAGGTGTGAATTTGAAACATAGCACAAAAGATTTTTTTAAGTATGCATCAAAATATAAAAGAACCCCCCACCCCCTGAATTCATTATATAGGTTAAGGTACCCTGATAAATGAATTTACATTTTACATTTTTCTTCAAATTATATGCAATGGGCAAAATTTGCCTTCTTTGCCAGAACAGTCTTATATTTTGACTTTCATGACTGTGAAAAGACTGCATTTTGTTCCAGTGTCCCTGTTTCTGTAAAATGCAAGTATATTGATTTTGAATTTGGATTCCTTTAGATAACAACTTTTGTTTTATTACAATCTAGGCTATATTCTTAGCATATGGCCCAAGCTTTAAAGAGAAAACAGAAGTGGATGCTTTTGAAAACATTGAGGTTTACAACCTTATGTGTGGTGAGTAGAAGCAATTGAGTACTTTAGATAATAAAACAACTGTATTTTCTAATACCAGTGTTGTAAAAGCTAAAATAAGAGCAACTGGAAATTCAGTTAATTAATTCAGAAGCTAGGTTTTTCACACAAAACACTGAAGCCATGCTCTTTTGCCTTCTGTACAGTGCTAAAAATGAACTGCCAGAAATTATTCTGCTTTGAAGGTTGTTTCTGATTGCGGGAGTCCACTAAAGAATCAGAGAGAATCTCTCCTGCCATATGAGCTTGCTTTTGAAATGGTGCCTGTGGAAGAATTTTGGGATAAGAAATCTTGTAGAGAGTTACTGCTCTTACGTGTAGCTTAAGATGGGCCATTGCAATCCCAGCAGTGTGCAATTAGGTAGTATATTCCTCAGAAAATATGGATTAAGGCATCATACAAAAATTCAATAAGCTAGTATGCGTCACAATATGATGCTTTTGCAATCACATTTGTACTTGGCATTAAATAATCTAATCTTATTAATGTTATGGCAATGTATAAAACTGTATCAACAGCACTCAAACACATAATTACCAAATCTTGATGCAATGAAAGATGGCAATGAACCTTCATACCTAGAAAATTGCAAGGGGATGGTAGGAATTGCCATAACACTTTAGATAAGTGAACAAGCTATTTCTTCTGTATTTAGAACGAATGCACAGGAAATACATAGAATTAGAAAGATAATTATTTTCTTTAATGCCATTTTAGTCCTAAAACAGCTTTAGAATATGTTTATGAATTTCAAATGTTTTAACAGATTTGCTGCATATTACACCAGCACCAAACAATGGAACACATGGCAGCTTGAATCACCTCTTAAAAAAACCCTTTTACAGTCCTTCACATGCAAAAGAAGAATCATCTCCTTCTTCATGTCCAGTTTCCCGTCTGACTCCCATAAATGAACTGGGATGCACATGCAGCCATGTAAGTAGGCACTTCTGGGATCTTTTAATCATCTTTGTCAAGTGTGTTCTGTTTTCTTTGCCTTTTTTTTCTAAACTATGGGTTAATTCTCAATGGTTCTCCTATAATTTGCAGATAACAAACGCTTCAGTACTTAATGAGAGATTAAATCTCACTGCAGAAGAAAGTAAGTAGCAAGAAATGAAAAGGACAGCAATATTTTTATCTCTATGTCTGGTTTAGATTTTATATTATTGGTTTCAGTGAGATTTTTTTTAATGTTATTTGCAATTTAAAGTGAAGCAAGAAAGCCAAGTTGAACCTCAACTTTTTTTTTTTCCTTTTTTTCTTTGCATTTATTTAAAAAGATGCTGATTGATACTGTTACAGCAACATCCATGTGTAGGAACCAGATCTGAATCCCATTAAAATCTTGGAAAAAACCATACAGGTTTCAGTGGTGTTTGGAGAAAGGCTGAACACTTCCAGGCTATATGTTATAACTCTTCTTCCCCACCTTATAGCCTTAATTTTTTCTTTCTCTGATAAAAAATTCCCCTAGATATTTCTGTGTGCTTTTTTGTAATGCTTCCTAGCCAAATAAGGCATACATTTCAATTCACTGGCAAGACAAGTTCAAAAGGTTTATATTGGTATGAAATTGCAAAGAAACTAGAATTTCCAAGTCTGCTGTATTACATTAACTTCTGTATGTTAAACATAATGTGAAACCCATTTTCTACATTTTTTATTCCACTCAGAAGCTTTTATTTTTTTTTTATTTTAATTTTTAATTTATTTTATATATTTTTACATTTATTTATTTTATATTTATTTGCTTTATATTTATTTATTTTATTATTTTTTAATTTGTTTTATTTTATTTTACATTGTTTCTGCTCTCTTAAACCTTTGACCCATCCAAAATGTTGTAGAAGAATGATTATAGAAGAACGATCAATAATTATTGCTTAAATTCTAGTAAAGAAGGCAAACTCCTATCATTTGCCATATGGGAGACCCAAAGTTCTTCAGAAGGAAAATGTCTACTGCCTCCTCTCGCATCATCAGTATGTGAGTGGATACAGCTACAATATCTGGATGCCACTGTGGACTGCATACACTGTGAATAAGCCTGTAAGTTATCAAATATCTGTACTATTCATAAATTTGTAATATAACAGATTGAAAATGTGATCCATTCATCAGGAATCCTGGTTAAGGACTGGTTGATACCATGTGACTAAGGCCCTTATGTGTGAAAAAGTAAAAAAAAGTCTTTGATATCTGTTAAGTTTCAACTCTCTTATAATAAATACTTTTCTTTAACAAAAAATGGGAAGGCCATCTGCTGGGAACACAAAAGTCATGGAAGAGTAAAGCTGCTGGTAAGCTGGATCTATTAAGCCCCTCCTGTAAAAGGGATAAGTTGTCAAGACAGTGCTCCAACTTGCCTGTCAATTCCTGAGGAAAAGCAGGCTGTGACTTCCAAAATCAGAAGCTTTTAAGCTTTCCTATTAATATAATGGTCTTTTTGCTATTAACAAACCTTTGTACAACTCTACGAGACAGTTTGTACTAATGCATATTTCTGTATGTTCTGGTTTTGCTCTCTGTGACATTATGTAATTTCTGAAAAGCATAATTATAGTTGAGAGGACCTCTGAAGTTCAAGGGTGTGTAGCTCTGGAATAAACTGAGTTTTCAAGGTCAGCAAACTAGTGGACATTCATAGGCTTCATTCCCCCTATAATTGGACCCTTTTTCTGAATTGCCCCGAGGAAATAACTTTACACTGATTTTTCTGTCTGAAGAGAAGTATTGAAGCCTACATGATCCCTTATTTTATCCATACAAATATGGTGAAATTATTTTAATTAAAAATATCCTGCTAGAATGTTAGTATTTTCGACAGTTTTACCCCATACTTTCTATTGATTTTTCATAATCTGGGTGAAGGATCACAAACGCAACCCAAAGAAGGCTTGTAAGTTTCAAGAAAGTTTATTTTTACTTCATCATATTTGATGATCTGATGTTACAGCTTACTATGACAGTGCATTATCCTAATGAAAACCAGTTAATTGTGGGCAGGTTTCTTCTGATTTTCCTTTGAAAAGATTTAAAAGTCACACCAGATTTCAGCACCAGCAGCAAGAAGCTAAAAAAAAAGACAAATAGCTTTTCATTTTCCATTGTTGAAAACCAACTTCTCAGTTGGAAAAGAAGTGTATAAAGAAAATTCTTGCCCAATATAACATCTAAATCTACAGAAATGCATATTTATGTGAATTTCTTTCCGTGGTATATGCAACATTGTGGGAAGCAGAGAATGAGTGGCACAAGTTTTGGAGGGTATAATTTGCAGCAGACTCTAATACAATGATGTGTGCTTTCTAAAGAAAGAGTAGGAAAGAAATTTCCTCTGTAATACTCTCAAAGACACAAGGGTGAAAGTTTATAGGTATAGAGGCTCACTCACTGACTTACCTTACACAGTAAGTTGGTATAATGATTTTTATTACAACATGTGGTAATCAAGAGAAAGAAAGCTTAATTGTAACAGCAGATGGAGCAAACACCTTTAACCGTAAGCTTTGGCCACAATACTCGGGAATGACAGAAAATGGCACATTTTCTACATAATTTTGATTGCATCCTTGGTTATTTATGTTGTGGCTAGAGCCTGTGCAGTGATTCACACAATTTGCAAGTTGAACCATTTCTTTACAGTAGGTAGTTATAAATAAGAGCTTAAACAGTACAATACATTATGCAGGCTGGAGTTCTGCTGGTTTTCTGTGATTTGGAAGTTTTGAAACTGGGCTGGCTGATCAAGCCTGCCAGTATTAATGCACCTGCATGGGCTATCAGGATCAGGGATATTATGAATAATATATAGTTACAGATCTTAAATAAATGATGTCAGATAGAGTTTTGGTTACTTAGTAGTCTTAGTCAAAGGAAAATTTAAGATCGAAGGACATTTATTTTCTTGTGGTTTATATGCTGGAGGAAGGCAGATTTTCTCCACCTGCTTGCAGACACCTGTGGAATTTAAATAGTTTTGCTATGTAGAATCACTAAAGTTTATTGTAAAAATACATAACAACATTAATCTATCCAGCAATGGGATGAAAACAGCAATGAGACTTGTATAAATCACTGGGGTTTTTGGAACCAAAGCTCATCTTACTGGGGATTACAGGAGTTCTATTTTTTGTGGTTTAGTATTTTTTCTTCTTGACTACTGAAAAAAGGTTCCTGGAGGTGGATGAAGTTGACATGACAGACCACAGCAGATGCTTAAAGTCTGTCATGTAATGCAAATAACTCATGCTTCTCCACATTAATTACTAGCTAGTCAAAAGACAATAACCTGCATCAGAAAAGCTATTGCATGATGTGATAGTCAAAGACATTTTTAAGATGTAACTGTTTTCTTCAGAAGACATTGTGGTTCTTTGACCTGAAAGACTAGGAGCCAAAGGGCTAAAGCTGTTGCATTCATGATGAGGGTTTTTTTCTGATTCTGCAGTTTTGAGGCAGTGTCTATTGCTGTCAAGATCTCATTTCTTAATAAATGAGCACTTTCAACAGCTTCTTTGAGTGTCATTCTTCTCTTATTTATAGACAGTCTGATAAAAATATCTTATTCCTCTATTTTGAGGAAAAAAATGAAGATGGGCTGTAGCAGAGTGAATGTATTAGTTCACAGAGAATTAGCAATACTGTTGATCTCATTGTACTAAAAAGGTGATGCAGACGTAGCCTTTCTCATCTCTCAACAGCTTTTTGATATTGGTTTCTTTCTGACTTGTAGAGACTTGGAAATTCAAGCTGAAATATCCTTGAGTGGTTGCTTTTTCAGTATTTTGAGAGTCCATGGTTTCACTATGAATTCTCATTTATTCAATGGAGAATTTTCTCCTGTGATTTCCAGTGGAAATAGCCATGGGCAGCCTTCCCCTCCTAAATGTATGCGAATGTTTGTGAAAATGCATGTTATATTATGTATTACATACATAAGACAGCTCTAAAGTAATGTCCTCCTGCCTTGGCACTTGGATTTGAGATCATAGCTTATATAATTAGCTTCAAGAAATGTGAAATAATGAGAAGAGAGTTGAGTGGTGTCCTCATTGCTTCAGGTTGGAGAAAATGTGAATGCTATAAATAACCTAGGTTTGTGATGTGGGTCAGGAGTAGATCCCCTGCTGTATTTGGTTAACATCAGCTGTGGCCACTGCATTTAGTGAGAAGAATGAAGTTCTCCTCAGGACACTCTTTGACATGTTTACTCAGACCTTTGTTACTTTGACTCAGGTTTCTCTTCAGAGACCACACAGAATTTGAAGCCATTGTTGAAATCACAGCTCTATTATTTAGTTTAAAATACTGGTTTCTTCAGTGACCTTGATCCATTAACACTGCCTTATTGTTTTGGAAACTAGAAAGGACAAATTTCTCAAATGAATTGGATGTCAGTTTTGAATTGGGATTTACATTTGCTTGACAATGACAGCTCATCTACTCAGGTGGCAAAGGCAGTCTTTTGTCTGTATATTTCATTCCACATGGTATATATATTTTTCATTATTATACAACCTGACCATATGGGCATCTACAAGAATTGTAATAAAAGTAAGTCAATAAATTAAATTAAGGAGTACAAAGAGGCACAAAAAGAACATTTGAGTTCTTTGGTTTTGCTTGGTTTTAACCAATTGAAGTAAGCAATGTACTGAAAATAAATTTAGATTTTTAACTACTGTTTATAAAGGTATAAAGAAAATAAATATGCTCCATTCTTACCAAAATGAAAATAAATTACATGTTAATGAGTATGAAAAAGAAAATGCAGTTAAACACAGAAAAGTATATTCTGACGTTTTTGTTAATGCTATCATAAAATTATGATAAAGGTTGCAGAAAAGGTCATAGGGGAAAAAAGTAAAGGTTATATAAACAACTGTACTCATCAGTACACTTTTGGCCAGATCTTAGCTAGTGTGCATGTTAACATGTCTCCGCTGAAGATAGTGAAGCTAGCCAGTAACATGTACTGAATTTACTATGAATTTATGCAACTTTAACTCTTGAGCAGCACAGACTCTAATTATGGAGACGGCGGCATCCTCAGATGCTAAGCTGAGGTGATAGTGTCATCTTTATATACTTGCTGCTTTCCAGGAGGATGTGACATCAAGTTTGTGTTTCCAGAAATATGTAAAAGTGACAAATGAGTCAAACTTGTCACCTGTTTTTGCCTAAGGTATAACCTTATTTTGCTACTACAATTTTACATGCTGCATAAGGATTTCCCTTAATCACTTAAAGATAGAACTAGAGGAAAAACACTAGGCAGAAAACATCGGTGTCCGTTACTTGCATTGACCTGATTCACTATGAAAATAGGAGAAGATTCAATGAAGTCGGTTCTAGAAAGTTAAAACCATACAAAGCAATGGGTTAGCCACAGCTGTGGGTGTAATAATGTTTTTCTTTTTTCCCTTTTCACAGGAAAACACATCTCTTCCTCCCACTGTTTCAGACTGTCTGAGGGCTGATGTTAGAATCCCTGTTGCTCGGAGCCAAAATTGTTCCGACTACCCAGAAGGGCTGACCTTAATCCACAGTTTCCTCTATCCTCCCAGTGAGCATGGTTCTTTTTATAGCCAGAGCTTAGAAAGTCTTAATCAGCTGGATGTGGGTTTATGTTTAAACATATACCCAAACACCAAAACAAACTTCTTTGCATCAACAAGTTGGGCAGAAAAAGGTTTCTAGTGTCTGTAGACTGACCAAAAGCAGGACTTGTATCTAAAAATTTTCAGTTTAGAAGATATAATTTAAAAAAGAAAAAAAAAAAGAAAAAAAAAGGGAAACAACTTGAACGTGAAGAAAACTGGTTGGAAAAATGTAACAGGTTGGAGTGAAGGGCTGTCCCTCATCCTCTGTATGAATTTTCATTTCCTATTGTAAAATCTGGTAATTACTTTATTGAACAGATTGAACAAATAAATTTGTAGATAAGTTTGTAATAGGATCATACACTCATGCTCCAATGTAACATGTAGTTGCATTACATATACCTGCAATTTATAGTGACATGTGAATCAAAATCTTACAGTAATATATACTTTGTTCTTTATATAGACTTCAATTCATCTGCTTTTGAACAGTATGATGCCTTACTCACCAGCAATATTGTTCCCATGTATAGAGCTTTCAGAGGTAGGTTGCAAAGTTTTGATTAATTTGGATTAATTTTCTGTAATTATTGTTCTGGATTTGATAAAGCTATGACAAGGACTTAAAAACATTAATGCATGGCCTGCAGTATATCCAGATCCTTTGCAAATATATTTTGAACTTTTTAAAAGTAGATGTGTTAAGATTTTAAAATTCAGTGATGTGAGTTGAATTTTTAAGTTTAGGGTTTTTTTATAGTCCAGTCTGACCTCTGCTTAGGTGTACCTGTTTACTTTTAAATTTTCTCTTCCTCTCTAGTGTGCTGTCCTAACTCAAAATGCTAAATGTGAAACTCTCATCAAAATATTCCCTTGGGGAAATGCTCAAGGTGAATGAAAATGGCACTTTTTCTTTCCTTTTGCAAAGTTTGCAAAGAGTCTCCTCTTACAGTCTCCTGTTTCATCAAACAGAAACTCAAACCAGACAATATTAATCTTTGAATATTTACTTTAGGCAGATGTTTCTGTGATACTGGTGCAGTAAGCTACATTAACTCTTTCCATCTAGCCTGAATCACATTTGTTTATAATCACTGATAAGAAATTTTCTACAACAGCATATTGTCCTGTTTTACTCTTAGGCCTATGCTCACTTTCTTAGACAGAGGATAGAAAGAGGAATTGTGTAAAGAAAAAGCCAGAGGAAAAACAGTGATTTTCAATACATTCAGACCTCATTTATTAATTCACTCATGTAATATGAAAAACAGAGATCCAGAAAACCTAAGTGGCTTTAATCTTCCAAGTAAATCAAAGACATTATGAAAAATCCACAAGCAAGAGGTACATTAATAGGGGATGTCTTCAACCCTCAAAGCCCATCTGGTTATTTTGCTATGATAGCTTCAAATGTTCAAATAGTCTCACTGGTTTATATCCTACAAATTGTGTTTTCTCAAATTACATTTGTGAAATAAGCCAGATTGCCTAGAGGTATTTGAAGTGAGTTCCATAGAGTTAGATTACCTCTCAGATGGTAAACATTCCTCGCACAAAACCATTAGTTTAATTCCTACTAATTGGCACAGTTGCAGCTACTAGCAGATAGGCCAGAAACCTCTCAGTTCTAGAATTGTAGTTTCAGCTTCAGCTATGCAATGGACCTTGCAGAGCTGTAGTAACATTTACCATGCCTCTTTCAATGGTGGGTGAGAATATGTCCTTTTTGATGAAATCCAGATTTTATGAAACAAGAATTGATTTTACAGGCAGTTTAGTTTGGAACTTTTTATTATTTGTCTACAGTGAATGTTCTATATTAATTTTCTTCAGTGGTGAAATAACTTCAAATTTATGTTAAATATGCTTATATTTTCTTTTAATGACAGACATATGGGATTATTTCCATAATGTGCTTCTTCAGGAGTATGCTAGAGAAAGGAATGGAGTAAATGTTATCAGCGGACCAGTGTTTGATTACAATTATGATGGCCATTTTGATACTCTAGATGAAATTAAGCAGTAAGTACCTGGAAAAGCCAGAAGTCAAACTCCAGATTATTTCTCGCTGTATTTTCACACAAACAAGCTTCTACTCAGAAAGAAAAAAGTATCATGGAGAATGTAATATTCCCTTTATAATACTACATCCATTTTTACTCATACAACAGCAAATACTCTTGCAAACAGATACAGTATTGTAGTAGTTGAAGCTCCAGTAAAGAGAAAAAAGCTTTTCAGTTACATGTGTATTTACATATGCATGCACAGATACAGACCAGTAACTTCCTAAGCTAATGCCTAGATTTTTGGGCCTCTGCAACAGAAATACTGGGAGACTGTATGACATCTAAATACACAGAAGGTGTGTTTAAGCATAAATTTCTCACTTTCATGTTGTGCTCGCTCATCTGTGTGTTGTCTCTACCTGTTGTCTCAAACTGATGTGTTTTATCAAAGATCAGATTTCTGTGTTTGCCTTCACTGAATCATGTAACTGGGAATGTAACATGTAACATTCCTGAGTGGTACTTTTGCATACCTATGGCTCACACAAGTCACTTGGAGGTCTGACAAGTTCTAGGTACATTTTGGTGAGCTCTGGTAGCATAACAAAATACATTTTAAAATTCATCTCTGTATAGAAACAGGAATAAGAGGAGACTTACATAAAAAAGAGAAATGTAAAAGATAAAGACCAATTATTTATGTTTAGTGAATGAGTACAGAAAGAGGAAAAAAAAACAGAATAAGAACAAACAACTTTAATTTTTCCAAATATAGGGAAAATGCCTTGTGACAGTAAGAATGCTTATGTAGTAGAAAAGTGCTGGGAAATTTGCACAGCTGAATCTGTCACTGAAGATGTTTTATTCATGACTAGACTTAATACCACATCTGTCAAAAATGGTTTGAGAGTGGGAAAGTCAACTCTGCCACGAAGTAGCAGGGTGGAAGGGAGGAGAGACTAGAACTTCCTTCCAAGCGGAATCTTGTAATACCCAGTCGACCACATAATGTTGTCTACAGTTTGGAATAAATGTTGTATTCAGCATAGTTAGTCATACGAAGCAGCAGAATGATTTCAGGGATGGCATTTTATTGAATACTGAAGACAGACAGTGAATTTGGGAAGCATTTAGTTCTTCATAACTTTATATAGAAAAGTGACCATGTTCACAGAATAGCCAGAAAAGGGAGGCAAAGACATTGCCTATCAGGTATCCTAAACTGGTTTCTACAGCTCAGAGCCACAACTCATGATTCTGACACTTCTTGCTGGCAAGGAATCAGAAGCTAATTTTCTCATCACTCTCCTCCAATTCAGTTCCATGTGGCTGAAATTCATAATGTGATGAAGGGCAAATACAAAGCTCTCTCCTGCCTCTTCCTTATGTAGAGACCTCTGGCTTTGGCAAAATAGAGTGTTGACCACGTAAGCAATCCTGTTGGTTTCAGTGGGATTGCTTGTAGCAAAAGGACTAATCCTTGTGTGTTTGGCTGTTTATGAAACAGATAGTGAGGCTGTATATCCCATCAGGTATTTATTTCAATTACAAAATAAACAAATGTCATATAGTAGAGAAAGATCTATGCTAAGTTCTATATATTACTTATTACATCAGTAATTTTAATACTTGGTAGCTAGATAGATCCCTTAATTAATGTTTGTTTTGTAGGCATGTAAACAGTACAGAAATCCCAGTCCCAACCCATTACTTTGTGGTTCTGACTAGCTGCAAGGACAAGTCCTATACACCACTGAACTGTCCAGGCTCCTTGGATGCTTTGTCTTTTATCATTCCTCATCGACCTGACAACACTGAAAGCTGTGCTGTAAGTATAGTTCTATGCTACCATGTGCCAGTGAGCTTTGTGAACTGAATCCCAGTGGGATCCAGTCATCTGGAGAATCTTTAGAAATCTAAGTGTTTAATTCATTCATTCCCCATGAGCTGAGAATGAGTTGAGACCTAAAGCAATGACTAGGAGAGCAAGAAGCTTCAGAAGAGGTAGCTAGAAACTAATGAGCTGATAGGAAGCAAAGAAGAACAAGAAAGGAGGGTTTGATAAGAGGACTTGGAAATGCTGTCACCTGGGAAGGGCTTAGAAGAGCAGCACAGCCAACAGGGTGATGAGATAGCTTCGTGGAAGACTCCAGGTTAAACTTACTCCAGAGGTATCAGAGGACATTGAGTGTTATGCCCACCAGTGAGCTAGAAAAATTCATTCAATCCTTTGTTCCACCTTCATCAGAAATTAGACAGTAGACATTTAGATGGATGGTTCTGCAGTTGAAATTCATACCTGAGTTAAATAAAATCTATGCTTACCACTGGAAGTTTAAATCTCATGTGTGGAAGCAAATAAAATGAGTTAGCCGAGTGTAATACATATTGTTGAGCTAGCTGAGTGTCTGTTCCATAAATGCTGGGATGCAGAAGGTTCCTTATCTCAGTGTGTGTATTACAGTCTCCCCACACACAGGTATAGCTGCACAGACTTGAACTGGCCCTCAAAGCCATAAAATTGTGTTTATTTTGTTATTGTGTTTAATTAGTTTATTTATAACTTTGAACTCACAGCTCCAGACAGGTGTAAGCTTGTGCTGCTTAGAAACAACCTGCGTGTCTCCACATTTGTGGTGTGGATAATCCACAACTGCCCAGGGATCTTTTTGGTAGTTGGCAGTTGGCTATATATACAAAATAAAAATTTGTAGTCTTAGAAATTAACATCTACTATTTCTAAAGTTTAGCAACCAACCCCAAATATTGTTGCATTTTATATTAATTGTGTCTTGCAGGGATGTAAATTTAGTGAACCATTTGTGTCAGAAGCAGTTATAGGTAATGGAAAAGCAAACTACCATCTGTTCACAAAATGACTTGTAGTAAAAGAATTGAGCAATAACATTTTTGATTGATTAGCGTTTATATTTCCATTGTTCTCCCTCTCAATTATTATTGTTCTCTATTATTATCTCTCTCAAATATTATTGTTCTCCCTCTCTCTCAGCAATTATTATTGCTGTCCAACAATCAAGACTGAGCTGCTGTAAGGACTTTGTTCAGGTTGTCAGGTACCTGTTGTTTGGCTAGCTTGAGCACTGCAGCTAATTTATACTGCAACTAAAACTATCCTTACTTGTGTGTTTAAAACATGACTCAACTGTACTTTGTAGTTAAAAGTCATACTTGCCATTTCAGCATAATTTTGTTTCTCTGTTACTTTGGAGTTGGGGAAGTGGGAAAAGGAAACACCCATTTGCTTCTGTGTAAATAAGATCCCTAAATGCAGGGCTGCAGAGATGTCTAGGAAAACCTGGAAGATGTTTTATCAACTGGATGCCTTTAGTTGATGAAACCAGTTCAAACACTGTTATTGTCTAACACCACCACCAAACAACAGAGCACCTTTTATGTGTTTGAACATTGTTCTTGTTTGTTTTGGCAGGAAAATAAGTCACCTTCTGAATGGGTTGAAGAAAGAGTTCAGGCTCATTCTGCACGTGTTCGGGATGTGGAGCTCCTGACTGGGCTTGACTTTTACCAGGAAAGAGAGGAACCCATCTCCGAGATATTACAGCTAAAGACATTTTTGCCAGTATTTGAGACTGAAGTTAACTGAGTGTCTGTTAAAGAAGTGTCAGTGCTTGGAAGAAAGCAAATTCAAGTGATTTAACTTTTTTCCCTGCTAAAGTACGTAGGAAACATGACTACAGAATTTCTACAGGGAAACAAGCTTAGAGGAGCAAATTTCTTTTTTCAAATTCATGTTCTTCAGTCAGGTGTTTTGTGCCAACCGAATAAAAATTACCTAAAGTAAATTAAATAATTATTGCTGAGCCAGGCTTTCAAAATAGAGAATATTTTACTAGTAGTGGTTTGAAAAAAACCTGAAAAAGGAACACGTTTAATAGTAGAGAGACCCCAGAACTGTTAAATCATTACACCATCTCCTCGAACATGGAAGAATATTTCACCCTGTAACACTGTGATATCTAAGTCTGTCCATCTAAATTGGAGACTTCATCTAAACTGCCTCACTTAGGAATACAACTGATTTTTCACTGCATAGTAAATCTACCCTAATTTAGTCAGTGAATCTACATAACACTTAATAATTCAGACACGTAAATTAACTACTCTAGAATAATAAAATTAATTTCAGAGATAAGAAACAACGAGCTCCTTAAGAGTATAATACTTGTTATGTCTACATTAGCAATTTAAACTAGCTGGACTGATGTGATGTTGTTGTGACTCAATATATTTAAATTTGAACTAACCCCAGTATCACCAAACACAGCAGCAATACAAGCTTCAGGCCAGTACTCTAGTTCAATTATGTACTAGATATGCCTTTGTGAACAGTGACACTCATGTCTGAATTACGTATAACTCTGGGTACCTGCCTGATGAAATAATATCTCAGAGGTTTGCCCAGACTTCTGAAAATCAATTTCATCCATGCTGTCATGCACAACAGGTACTAGACTTAAATAGCAGCAAAACTAATTTGCTGTCCTCCTTCACAAGATTCTGTAGTATTCTTCTTTATCAAAATGTCTACGTGCCCCCAAAAGCACCCCCTATGCTGATAAAAGTTGGCTTCTTCTGCATAAAGTTCCTTTTCTATCAGGCTGACAAAAACTGTATTTCTCATTCAGTATTTTTATAGCAGCTAACACAAAAGGATCTTGATCACATATTTGGGTTTTACACAAACTTTTGTGGTAATGGAGTCTGAAGTTGCAGTTACACTAAGAAAGCAAACATGACAATGGTTTTGCTATAGTCATGTTTATTTCCCCTACTATTCATTCAGCTGTCATACTATCGTGTTCAAAAGTGTAGTGGATCATTTTACACATGAAAGTATGGAGGTTGCATAGGAATAACTAACTGAAAATTATCTGTCAGTAAAGGACTTGGTTCTTAGCCCTTTTTTCTTCCCTTGGCACTGATGCCTGGGTGACTCTCTTCATGTTGCAGAGCCTCCAGCTTTCTCAGTGCCAACTCTTTATGCAGTATCATACAGCTTCTGCTGGCAGCACTGCATTCCGTCTCCTCCGCAGAGGCTGTAACATCCATCTGTTAGTTGATCTTGTGGTTTCACAGGCCTACTTAAGTCTGTTTCGGTTTTTGTTATCTACAGAAACAACCATGGGCAGTTTTCTTTTCCCGATCACTACTAAGTTCAGCCCAAGAGCCTAGTTATTGACTGCTTTAAAACATGTCTGGGTTTCTGACTGATTTGGTGGAAAACTGTGGGCTAAGTTTTCCTGCTTTCCCTTCCCTAGTTACATGAGCCAGTTTGGCCCCTTGTACCACCCTTGTATCACATAATTAAAGCTGCACATGGTAGGATGTGCAGCTTTCAAACCCTGGAGATTTATGCAAGGTGTTTATTTTATTGGTGTTCAGGCCTTGGCGACCTTATCTACAATTTTTAACAGATTCATAGGCTTGCACAGGCATTTTTGGTTTAAAATAAAGGTAAAGTCTTATCCATTTACTAAAATACAAAATAAAAAAAAATCTTGCCAGTTTGTAAGAAAACACTCAACACTGTGTACATACCAGAAGAGACATAGCCTGAAACTTATGCAGTTCCCTAAGACATTTTTATGGATCTTTTCCTCTTTGAAATAGAGTAACTTCTGCACATTGCATGGTGATGCAAATGAACAGCTGCCTCGAATAAAATTAATGTGCTACCAAAGTTATAAACTACAGCACAGTCATTCCAAGAATGTAAACAATTTATTTTCTTCAAATAACTTTGACCTGGAACGTTTCAGCCACTTACATTTCAAGACTCTCAACTGGTTGTCCTGTTTTGCATTCTGAAAGCAAAGATCACTTAGTCTTCCTTACAGTTATCAAATATGTGAAAGTTCTGGTATGTAGAGGAGAGTAGGAGGGGAGTAAGTTCTATCTTCCAGTTTAAAGGCAGTGAAACGGTATGTGACGTTGTAAGAAGTCTACTTTGGGCACATTCCTCACTATAGAAAAGCAGAAAAAAACAACAGTTGACTGAATATATAAAATTGGTTACTTTTTTTACTCAGAAATGCTGAGAAATTCAGGAGTTAAAACAACGAAACCATAAAAGTAATAATAAATAGACAATAACACATAGTAAAATCAGCATATGGCAAATATTTAATTTAAAAACATGGTCTTCCTTTGATAACCCCCCTGCTTTGTCCTAAAAAGAATGCTGTTCCTGAAAGATTCAAGCCTCCTATTTCCTAGGGAATGTGGAAAAACTTCCCCAAAATGGCAAGCCCTTTGCTTCTGTGTTTTTTAGCCAGTTTTGGGCCCCCAAAGTATCAAGCTGGAGTGGAATAGACACAAATAAGTCTGCTGACCGTAAAAGCAGATGTTGCTAAGTCCCAGCTTTCATAGTCACCTTATGTGTGATAATTAAAAATGTAAAAACTGTAAAACATGATTTCCATAGACCACTACTGGAGCTGTGAAACTGAGCGCTCCTGTAGCCACTGGAAATCTGAACTCAGGAGGATCTGGCTGTCTCTTTCTCTTATGCTTGGGGTTTTTTTGAGTTTTAGATTATTAGAACCAAGCCTGTGAGCAAATACAGAAATTTGGCACTACCTATAGCTAGTCTTGTCTCTGTAGCAAGGGAAGGTAATAATGAAGGGCAGCGGGTAAGGGAGACACAGCCTACCCTGCTCCAGCAAATCCTACAGCCAGAGGAAGGAAAAGCTTGTATTTCCCTAACACCACACTCTAGTCCTGCAAGACTGTCACCATATGACTTTTTTTTTTTTCTTAATATTTATTATAGAGACCAATGGCTTTTTGTCAGTACCTCACTGAAGGCCACCTTCAAATTTGAGTGCAGACATTTAAATGGCAGAGAATTCCTTTGACTCCTACCTTGGGCATTTTTCTTCAAGGAAAATAGTATTAATGGATATAGAAAGGGCTGTTTTTCCAATTACCTCCTACACTGGTCCTGCAATGTTTGTACACAGGTTCATAGGATGATGGGATTTTTCATATTCAAAATGTGCAACTATGTAAGTACAGTTTTTTTCTACCCTAACTGTACTGTTTCTGTGCAGTGTGGGAGTTCCTGTCCCTGGGTGAAGAGCTGTCAACAAGGAGGCAGAGAAATCTGTCATGCCTCTGGACTTGATGTCTTGGCAAAAGTGGAGGTTCAGAAGTGTCCTCTTAAGCAGCTCTTCCCTGCCCCATTGCACTTCCCCTGGGGAGGATGAAGTGAAGACTACTGGAATGACTTTTCTTCCCACTGTCTGGAAGTAGCAAGAAATCGGAATCCTTTACAGTCCCTGGAGCAGAAACTGAAGAATAGCAGTGTCCTGAAAAGGAAGACAAAAAGTAGTGGATGGAATGTGATTTGGTATCAGTCAGGGTCAGGGCTTTGGACAGCGTTGGTTTTGGGATCAACCAGACATGAAGCAGGAGGAGTCTTTTGCCAAGGACCCAAATTACACATGAATGCAAACTAAGGAGACCGGGCAACTGATGTGGCACATACCCTCAAATTGCCCACTGTCCACAAAGCTCAGCCACAGCCTGTTTTGCCTATGATGGTTAGAAGTCAGAAGGAGAGCAAGTGCTTCCTAAGACTGGATGCAAGGAAGGGCACATCTCCAGGTCTCACTGCATGTGAGAGAAATGTGGCTGGGGAGGACTCCACTTTTCCAGAGGCCCTCTGGGGACAGGCAAACATGCTGAGTGTTGTTTGCTTTCTTGCTTGCCTCTTATCACAGAGTCAGATTGCTGCCTGACAGACCAACTCACCAAAGGCATGTGTGGTTTTTGTGCAAGATGAGGGACTGCAGAGAGTGATGGTACAACCTAAGAGGCAGGGTGGTCTCAACCGGGCAGACAGTGGACACAGCCTTTCCTTCCTACCAAAGAACAGGCTCAAATAATCTCATATTTGGCAGTAAGAAAACCATTTCTCTGGCTGGTTGTACCTCAGGAACAGATGTTCACAGTTACAATGACAGCAGGAGATTATTTAGAAGCCACTGTCTTAAAAGAGCCAGGGCTGGACAAGTGAATTTTGACAACATTGTGATTTCAGTGAGACCAACGGTTCAAAAACAGATATCCCAACCATACCAACTCCAGCTGCGCTTGCAAGGCATAAAAAAAGGCAAGTGAGGGCTTTTTAATCATTTGTATGACTGTTTGTAGTGCCATATATCTGAAAGGGAAATGAGCTATTGGTTAGGTTCCTCATGACACAGGCATGATAAGCCGAAGTTCCTTAAAAACAAAATCCTCAGCTTTCCCCATCCCCCCCCCCTAATTCTGCCTTTTAGCAACTTGAGTTCTCAGCAGCCTCCAGGCAGGATATCCACAGTAACTCAGGAGAACTTCTGAGTGCCTACAACAACCATTTATAGGCTAAGATGGAAGAAAAAGCTGAAAAGACTTGAAGGTTAGTCTAAACACATTTTCTAGGCCATTGCAAACATAGTGCATCCTAACACACTCAAGAAGTTTTTTCTTATGTTTAAGTTGAATTTTCTGTGTTTCAGTTTGTGTCCATCATCTCTTGCCCTGTTACTGGGCACCACTGAAAAAAGCCAGGGTCTATCCTCTTTGCACCCTCCCTTCAGGTATTTATATACATTGATGAGAACCCACTGAGCCTGCTCTTCTCCAGGCTAAATGGTCCCATCTCTCTTTGCCTTTCCTTGTAGAATAGATGCTCCAATCCCTTCACCACCGTAGCAGACCTTTGTTAGACTATCTCCGGTATGTCCATGTCTCTCTTGCACTAAGAAGCCCAGCACTGGACCCCGCACTCCAGGTGAGGCCTCATCAGTGCTGAGTAGAGGGGAAGGATCACATCCCTTGACCTCATGGCAACACTCTTCCTAATGCAGCTCAGGATACCATTGCCCTTCTCTGTCACAAGAGCACATTGCTGGCTCGTGGTCAACTTGGTGTCCACCACAACACCCTGGTACTTTTCTTCTAAGCTGCTTTCCATCTGGGTGGCCCTCAGCATATGCTGATGCATGGGGTTTTTCCTCCCCAGGTGCAAGACTTCTTGCTTCCCCTTGTTGCACTTCATGAGGTTCCTGTCAGCCCATTCCTTCAGCCTGTAGAGGTCCCTCTGGATGGTAGCAGGACCCCAGCATGTGAGCCACTCCTCCCAGTTTTGTGTCATCAGCAAGCTTGCTGAGGATATACTCTAACCCATCATCCAGATCATTAATGAAGATGGTGAACACTATTGGACCCCATATAGACCCCTGGGGTACACCACTAGAGACTACTCAGCAATGGCAGTGTCCCAAAGGTGCAAGGGTAATCATTGGGCTTTTTCAGGAATGCTTTTTGAAGCCAGTGGTTTTATGTTATGGAATTTTTCTTTGTGGCAAAATACAAGCCTGTTATTCTGTTCATGGGATTAAAGAGTCCTGTATTTCAGATACGCAAGACTGTTTTTTATGAGCAGCTTAATACTCATCAGTACAGATGGAAACTGTATCAGTCAGCTGTAAATCTAAAACACTCAATTTGATCAACAAAAAAAGTTTTTCATAATAACTATGGGAACTAACAACCTCAGTCCTTATTATCATATGCAGCACGTGCTGCAGAATTTTCTTGCAAATCTCAGGAGTAACCAGGTCTCCAGGGGAAGAAAGAGGACAGATGGGGAATGGCTAAGAAAAAGCATTTTGGAAAAGAATGCTCCTTTGCAAGCAAGCCAGTGAATGTTATTTCCATCTATTCAGCTGTTCTAGTTTGGATTTTTTTTTTCCCATTGCTATTTGTTTTCAGGAGAAAAGCTGATAGATTTGTGTCTAACTACCAAAACTACAGCTGTGAATACCATTTCTATGATCTCTAGAACATCTGAAGGATATTCCTTCCCATCAGGGAAGAATGCAAAATGTCCTTCAGAAATGATAGTTGTTTTTAATTTCTCTTTATGAATTTGTCATCCATTTTAGGCAAAAGGATGCCTTTTCTATATCTAGGAGCACATTCTTCATGCAGGAGCAGATTCCAAAGGGATTAGTTTGCAGTCCTCCTTTCCAGTCTTCCCTAAGGGGCATTGTCCACATCTTTTCATCTCACCAGTTTATAGTCTTCTAAAGTTTTTGTTCAGATTCCAGATGATGGGTATCTCCCTACCACCATTAGGCATTTCAGATCACTCTTCAGTTAGAAGGAGGAAGAAGGACAGAAAAAGAGCACTGTCTGAATGTAGAAAAAGACTATTCCAGGTTTTGCTCCTTGGCATTTGTAAAAGCTTGATTGCAGACCCATGGGAAAGGTGAGTTCAAACTCTTGCTTATGCTAATTCTTTCCACAGAATGAGAAATCTTGCCTCATTTCCTTTCCTCAGTTATGAGTTAGATCACATTTTATGTGTTGTGTGACTTAATCTTATGAGTAGTACGTAGTCCTGGCGACAGTTTAGTTGCATAGGCTTAGGAAATGCACATCATACGATCCAGTCTTTGTTTTAGTAAATTTTTATTTATGAATATTGCCAACAGCTTTCAGGCTCTGTTTGCCATATAAAACATGCTTCTGATGGTTTGGCAGTAAATAATTCCCTATAATCCTGGGTCCTAAAGACACAGTCAGATGGAGTGACAGCAAACAGGACACTGTTTGGTGAGAAAGCAGAGGAATAAGAAAAGAGAAGGAGATGGCAGTGAGGCATGTTTCAAAATGGACTGGTAACGTTTCCTAGGAGACTGTGGGCTGTGGAAGGCACAAGGACTGGCCTGTGACCCCTTTTTGTAGTTGAGCCACAACCTTGGGTATAAGAAGCAACCACACCAGTTTTTATTTTTCATGCAGTGAGTCACTGGCTGTATCTGCTGTCCAGCATCTTCCTTTTCTCATGGTTCCTGCTTATAATTTCTCTTACTCCGATGTGTGTCTTTTTCTCTTCCCAGCCCCAGTCATGTTTTTCCCCTGAACTTTTGGCTCAATGTGATCTTTAGTTTCCCCAGCTGTTGTGACTTGCAATTAAAGGAGTCCCCATTCCTTTCTCCACCTTGGCCCTTAGCGTTTGGCCCAACTGTTCATGTGCCAGCTGTATTCCTTAAACAATTAATTTGGAATAAAACCTGTATGTAAACTAGCTCCCTGCTCCATCTTTGGGTCTGTGATCACTTCCACCTGTGCTTGCTCCAATCAGAAATCGTGCAGCTTCTGCAACATAGGACCCTCAGAAAGCTCAGTGTAAAAGTGATTAACCTACTCATTAAAATCATATGGTTTCTGCCAAAGGAATAGGGTGAATTATGAGAAGTCCAGAAAAAGCTTTTTCAGTAATAAAGGACTTGAAAATTTTATGATAACATGTATGCCTGAGGTACTGATTTGGTGTACTAGTGTAAAGACCCTTAGACAGAAAATTTCTGTTGGTCTAAATGAATCATGGAGGAGAACTTACAAGTAAACATCATTGTATGAGAAATGCTGAAAACTGAATGGGTTGCAGAAGTTTATCTAGTAATTCTTTCAATACCTTCCTCACATGCAAAATCTCACAGAGAAATAATCCAGCAGAAATGTTGTTAGGGGTACTACCAAACATCCTAATTATTAACAATTACCAAATGTTAAACGATGTGTATAAAAGCAACGTAGAAGCTTCCTAGATTTAGAAATAAAAATAGGAAAGAGATTTTTGTGTCTCGCACAAAGACAAGCAGTGTACAGTCCAAAACAGCAGGCAGAAATCACTGCTGGCTGCTAGTGCAGTTATGGAAAGCTCCCTCTTTTCCAGGCAGGAACAGTCTATTACAACCATGGACAGCTTGCTGCAATATTATTGACAAATTCACTGATTGATTGCTGTGAAAAACAGGTCCTGGTGAAACATAATTGATGAATGACTTAAAGTCAAGAGGAAAGTTGTCTACTTGATTTTTTGGACTATCTCAGGAACTTCATGAAACCTGCTCTAAGAAAGATTAGGTTTTCTATTATGTGTTTCTAGACTGTGATTAATGCAGAATAACTGCAGAGAAAAATAGCACTGACAGATTTTTAGATTCTGGCTAAAGCTTCTGCTTTATGAGTCACTGCATCCAGAGTCTACTTCTTGTCCAACAAAGCTCCACAGTGTTCTGGACAGCTATAGCATAGGGCAATGATGTATGGGACATGACACACAAGTATGCTGTTCATGCTCTGGGATTTTCCTGTGTGACATCTTGGGTTGTTTACTGAGGTTTGAGGTTAAACTGAAGAAAACAGTTATTTCCTCCTGGTCCCTGAGAATCCATCTGCTTTTTAACTACTTGATGTCATTTATGAACTGTTGTCAACTGCTATGTATCACTGTGATTCCAAATTAAGTGTTCTGTGTGTATTGGTGTTTCTAGACCCACATGGGCTTGGCTAGACTGAGTGACAACTGCAGTGATGCCCTAGTGACCATGTAAAGGAGAGGAAATGAAGAATTGTGTAATTTTTTCTTTAGATACTAATTCTCAGTGGTTTCACATATAGCCACATACAGGTTTGGCCAGTTCAGACTAGATGGCACAAGGATTGTGTTGTATACCTGGAATGACCATCACTGGCTGTGAAGGTTCCAAGAAAATGGAATCCTGAAGCCTGCACAGAGTTCACCCAGAGCTGCAGCAGTTCCTTACCTAACCAAAAGCTTGCTTCAAAGTGAAAAACAGTGTGACTGTCACTGGTGGAACCTCCCTGTCTTGGATTTCTGACTGTCAGTAGCTAAGCAGCTTGTCAAATACTTGTCCACATGGTCTCCAGAGATAATTTTGGTAGGTAGAGACAGAGTAGAGCTGATGTAAGGCTGGATAATGCATATTGATGATACATGAGAAATACATGGTATTAAAAAGTCTGATAAAAAGATAACAACTAGAGATTAAAGCAGGATTTTGCTCAGGGAGGTTGTGGAAGCCTCACTCCTGAAAGTGTTCAAGGCCAGGTGGGACGGGGCTTTAAGCAACCCGATCTAGTGGGAGGTGTCCCTGCCCATGCAGGAGGGTTGGAACTAGATGATCTTTCAGGTCCCTTCCAACCTAAACCTTTCTGTGGTTCTATGATTTTTGTTGTGTTTTAGTAGATGAAGGGAACTTCACACTGTACGGGTTTCCTTACAGTTACTAAGGAGTTGGCTGCAACTCAGACCAGGAGCAAAGGCAGGATCCTGATAGGATACAAAAAACATATTCTTGCCTCTTTTAAGCTCTTTGCAAATAAGAGATATAAAACACTTGTCTTGTTTAGCAGGGCAAACCCAGAACCTGAGAGGAGATAAACCAGTCTTTCTAGCTGTATTGCTAGAAGTGATAGTAGTGACGAACAGCAGAGAAAGAAAAAAGAGAGCTAATGGAGTTACGGAACACTATTAGCACCAAATAATTATAACTAGATATAACTTGCTAGCAGTGGATTCCTGCTGGAAATTGGAAGACAGATTCTCACCAGTAAGTTTCTGGAGCAGCTACTCAAGTGCAATTTTAAGGAATAAACACAAATATTTTTAAGAAAGAGCTCAGTCAACCTATGAATCAGCCTGAATGACACAGTTGTCCATGACGACAGGGAACTGTATCAATGACTCAGTTGGATCTGTGTTTTTTTGCCTTAATGAATAATTATAAAATTTATTTTTAAAGGCATTTTTACCATAGAAAGGTAATACAGGATCTGTTTGATTGGGATGGTGCTCAAGGATATTTAATGAAGATTAACACAGAAAGTCCTTATGGCCAGGAACTTGAGAAACATACTGGGTTTACTGTAATTTAAATAAAAAGTATCTGTGTTACTAGGATTTGTATGACAGCTGGTTGTGTTGCCATTTCAGCAGCCCTAGCTCCTGCTCTGCTTTCACTGCTTGTGAATCATCTTCCCAAACACTTGGACAGGAAAACTGTTCCTTACTTGCTTTACTTCTAGCTGTGTTTGTGAGGTTGAGAAGTGTGTGTGTGGATACCTGCAGAAAAAGCTGGTCATGGAGTCCTTTATTCCAAGGGTGGAGTTGTAATGCAACTTGTCAATACCTCCTTCCTCTGTTGACTTTATGGACTCTTTTGCATAGCATCTGCAAGAATGTGCAAGAGAAAGCCTCTCTGAAATGAAACAACAGGAGATGTCATGCTGAGCCAGAAAACGTCTGTACAAAGTGCCTTTGACTAGTTAGGGAAAAAAGGGCATAGATAGAATCAGTCAGAAAAAGCTCAGTAAAATGTAGTTGTTGGTTTGGATTTTTTTTGTTTGTATGAATCAATCAGCTCACTGAAATTAAATAATTCTACAGAGTCTGAATTTCAGTGCTGTCCCAACACAATCTTGTCAGCCAAAAAATTTTCAGAACAAGGTTAGATGCCAACATATCATCTCCATAACTTTTTTTCAGGCTTCTCCTGTGCTGACAAACAACTTGAACTCATTGAGTGCTGGCTGACAGCCATATTGCTCCAAGGCTGGCTGAGCTGACAAGGTCCATAGTTGGAGCAGCTTGCAGGCACGAGCTTGATGCTGGATTTTGTGCAACTTGAGTGAGCATCTAAACAACCAACTTGCTACTTGTTTTGTTGCCTTCCTGTCTGACTACTCTCCCCCTCTCAAAGATGGCTATGACCTTGTGCAGAATGTGAGAGTTTCTGAAGTCCTAAAAATTACCCAAGGAGAAGAAATTTTTTCCAGCACAGTTTTCTGCCATGACTCTTCTCTTCATCACATCCAAAACTCATGCTGTTGTCACCGGTTTCTTTGCCAAATCCTACTCTGACTCTTTGTAAGAAAAATATATGTGAATTTTAGTTGGAACATATACAGAGACTGGGGCAAGGCAGCCTGGCTAAAAAGAGCCCAGACACAACGGAGAGGGTGGTAGTTTCTGGATCTGCCCAGAAATTTTAATCGCAGAGAAGCTGCCTTTGCAGGTCATTTACATTTATATCCACTGAGGGCAGTCAGTTAGGAGATGGAGAAGAAATGCAGGAGGTTAAAGGCAATTCACTGTATTAAATGATCTACATGTGGGAGCCGATTGACCAAGTGACTGTTAGGTGACTATTACAATAGCTGAGTCCCAGCTTCTTTATTGTTTTGGATACAGGATGCAGCTGTTGATCACTTTTCGTCAGTATCATTATTTTGTTAGTGACAGAAGAATAACCAGCTGTTGGCCTAGGATGCTGGACAGTGGAAAGACCTGCCTGTTTTATCATTTGCAGGCTTCCAGAGTAGTTGAAAAAAAACTAATTCTACCTTTCTGTCCAGCTTTCAGTTATCTAGGGGACACATAATGTATAAGATAAACACCAATGGCTGAGAAATAACCTTCGAAAGAGGATCAGAGGGAAATTGGTTCATATGCTTGAGCTGATACAGGAGCTAAAACTGATGTGATGAAGCTTGGGATTTTTATACTATAAAGGGGAAGAATGAGGAGATTTACTGCATTTTAGCTTTTATTAAAAGGTTATTCCAAATACTTTTCATGTAAGCCTTGTAAGGATTCAGGTTTTATGTAGTTCATAGGGTACAACCAATGCTTACTTACCTCTGCTCTTCAAGTAAAGCTTCTGAAAAGGTAGGTGTCTGGCATGTACTTTGAGACTTCAAGCACACACACAGGAATGAGTATAGTAATATTTTCCTTTCATCCTCAAAACCCATTTCATTAATATCTATCTTCCAATAATTGGTAGAGAAGCTAAACAGTAATAGTATTTGCTAACATGCAGGCTTTTTTTTGTAAACAAAGTACTGACTGAACAGAGTTCAAGGGCAATGGCACTGCAGGGACTGGCCATCAGTGTTTGGGATTCGTCCCATCTTATTACTTGGGGCCAACTGATTAGTTCATTTTTGGGACTGGTGGTTGTGGTGAAGACCAGGTCTCAGTGGAAGCCCCAGGTGTTGATCCTGTGTACATAGGCCTCCTTATCAGGTCAGTCTTCCCAATGGATCTCACAGTTGTTGAATTGGATTCTGTTAGAAAGATGTGGGTCATGGAAAGAGACAGGATAAGGGCTCCTGTACTATAAATTGTGCTAGTAAAGAGGACTGTGACTAAAATCAGAGGAAATGTGTCTGTGAGGCATCAAGCAATGAAACTATGGCTTGTCTACATGGGGAAATAGCCTGTGTTGTTTCTATGGAAAAGCTAATCTGCATTTACAGAATCTTCTTAGACACTCCCATTGCTCTCTAGGAATGCTAAGACCATGGAGCTACGCCCAAAGTTTTCCTTGTTTCATAATTGCTTGTACATGCTTTGAAAGCCCATGGGGCATGGTGGATTGCTAAGCCAGACAAATACAGGCAATGGCTTCTGACTGCCAATTAAAGTACATGACTTCATTTTAAGGAGTTGCTTGCCCTACCCCTCTCCTCTAAGTAAAATCTGGACATTTTTCTAAATAGGCTATATGAAAAACATTATTTGGGATTCAAAACACAAGACGACCTTGTCTATCTGTTTGATTAATGGTTTTAACCATGTGTCACAGGGTGTCACTAGGAGTCAGCTTGCTGTCAATGAATGCTATCATGATTATTGACACTAAAAAAACCTAAAGAGGCAACTAGCAAAGAAGTACCTTAGCACAAATTTGCCATCTTCAAAATGTCAGCTGTCACTGCTGTTCAGATGCTTTCTCTGTGAATTATGCTGCAATTCAGAAGAGTTAAGTACCAGGGTGACCAGGAACAATAACCCCATGGTGAGTTAACACCCTGAAAGTGTTCTAGGAAGATACCTTCCAAAGACAAGCAATTCTTCAGAAGCTTAAATGGGTACTCTGAGACAAACTGATTTACCAATAACTTGTAAACTATGTGGCCAAGATATCTGGTACACAGAGCTTGTGGAACTTTCCATGAAAAAGGAACCCCAGACAAAAATAAACATTCACTAAAAATACATGATGTTTCTCTCTCTGGGGTGAGGGCAAGTTGCCTTTTAGACACCACTAACATCCTGGTTGAGTCAATTCAACCTCCCTTAAAATACATAGTGGGGTTTGGTTGAACATGTTAGTTTTTAAATCATGACAGTCTAAAGAAACATCCCTACAAGAGCTGACAATAAAAGTGGGTTGTTTTTTTCTTCAGATCTTCTTACAAAAAGGCAAATTAATAGAAAAATGAATAGAAAAAATGAGCTTTTAAGCTTTTCTCTGGATGAGTTCTTTCTCAGGTAAACTTCATACATCTTCTTTTGAGACATTTTCCTTTTTTCTCTCTTGTCTTAGGAGGAAGAGTTCATGAGAACTCACATTACATATCCTACAGCAAGTGATGCTTAGGCAAGATCTACTGAGTAATACAGACTTTCTCGTAAGTGATGGACTACTGAGAAACTGGGGACAAACAAGTTTAGGCAAGGGAAGCAAATATGGAATAAGCAAATCTGCCTCTGACATCTGAAGATAATTTGGCTGTGGCATGTCCATATAAAGGAATTGATGATTTAGTTTCATGCAGATTTCTGCAAAAAAAAAAGTTTGTTAACAAACTTTACATAAGTGGTACTTAACTCTTCTCCTCAGAAGATTAATTTGAAAATTAAGCTGGAACAAAGAGTGGATTGAGTAGTGAACAGGCTGAGAGTCTGCTGCCTGAAATACAAAGTGCAGGCTTGGAGTCAGCAGAGGAGTGGCTGCTCTGTTTGTAAAAGACCTGCTTTTTGTTATTCTGCTTCCTGAATAGATTCAAGAGTATTGCCTTCCACTTCTCTTATGGGCTGCAGGAAGGTATGACAGGAGAACAGTAGAAACTGGAAGACTTATGTTCTTACTATTCCTTTATACTGATTGTGGAGCCACTATTGACCAACTGGCCATGTGTCCCTTTAGGACTGGTTTAACACATGTTCCTGAGATGGGGTCTGCCAGCCTCACCTAAAGGCTTCAGTTCTTTTTGTCCAACATCTCTTTGTCCACCAACAATATTATGACTCATACCAACATACTCAAATTCTGCTCTGAAAGTAGAGCAGAGGCTTGAGTTTGGATGTCAAGATATCCCTTGCGATCTTCTGGGTTCCTGAAGATCATGGGCACATTGAGTCAAACTTGGAAGAATGCATTTCCTGGCATTCCCTGTAGTCTGAATTAGCCATTGTTCTCAACCCCAGGCTCTGGTCAATCTCTCAACAGTCTTTTGAAGATACCTGGGTCTAGATCTCGTAATAAAGGAGCAGGGATTCAGCATTAAGCACCCTGCTAGAGACTTCATGCTGGTTCTCCAAAAAAGGGGTAGGTGCAGTTCCCTGCCCCAGAACACCTACTACAACCTTGAGATGTCATCTTGAAGGATTTATTTTTTAAATAAACAATTATTTAAAACGCATTTTTTCCCTTCACAGGTGACCTTCTCCCTGGGGCCATGTCCCAGAAAATGGTTTCAATTTATCACTTCGAAGCAGCTTTACCAGGAGCAATGTTGTGCATCCTCTTTTATAAATACTTCTAAAGATCTATTTTCATAAATGCAGAGGAGGCAAAGGATGAAGCCCAAAAGAATAATCCCAGAATTTCCTTGGGTAGTTTTTTTGTTGCGGGAGTCTAAGAGGAAGCGGCACAGGTTAGCTGGGTGATGGGGCAGAGTTAAAGATTCCAGAGTTGAAGGAGGATTAGGGTGAGCTGAGGTGCTGGTCACATTCACTCATTCTGTTTGGAGACAAGAGTGTGAACAATTCCTACCAGGTGAGAGGATTTCTCTGCTTGGTGAATTTTTCTGTATGTGCCTGCTCACATCAAGCCAGAAGGAGCACAGAAGCAGAACGGGGGAGCAGGAGGTGTACACCAGCAAGGACCTCGGGCATAGACTGACATGGCAGTGCAAGGACAGGCATTTATTCTTGACAGTGACAGCATGTAAGACTAATGTTGGATAGTTGTTTCCATTGGAAAAGATTTATAGTCTTCCTGAGAAAACATGACTCTAGTCAGTTTACTTAGAGATTATTAGAGAGCTCTAAAATTAATGGTTGATTAAAATTTATATGTAGATGCTGTTCTTAAACAGAGTTTAAGCTTTCAAAAGTGTTTGTGCACAGACCTCTCAGAATTGCAAGACCAGATGTCCAGTGAAGGCTGTGATGGTCAAGACTCCAGAAACATGGAGTATTTGTTGTTGCTGCTGCTCTGAAGCACAGAAATGTCACAGCTATTCAAATTACTTGGAAGCCTTACGGATGTCCTTTTACAGAAGAGAAATTTGATCCAAACAACAGAACGTTTTCATTAGGTGTTTTGTTCTATTGAATCTGTCAATCTCCTAAACTTACAAGGCTTGCATATACAGCACTGAAATTCAGATGAAAGAGAAACAGCATCTGCAGCATTACAAGACGAAGATACAACTTGCACTCTCTTTCCTCCCAGGTGCTTCTCTCCCTCCCCTCTAGAAATCTTTATCTCTCAAGTTTTCCAGTTGGTCTTAACATTACACTTGTAAAGTATAATGTTCATAATGTTGACATTCATGTTAATTATATTTAAACTCCTGCCTTATGTCTTCATTAGTGTTTGGGTTTTTTTTTTCTGAAAGGAGTAACAAATGGTACTTCTCTCATTATCCTTGTACGTAGTATTTCAATTGTTTGTTTGGATTTTATTAATATCATATTTTACAATACCAGATGTTTCCTTAAATGTGCAACAAGTTCCTGGATCATTTGCGGTCAGTTAAACACCGGAAGAAACAACTTGCATTGTGAAAATTACAAACTTTTTTTTTAATGATAATTCAGTGCAGCCAGCCTTAAAGCATTACTCTGGGTACTCTTCAGAAGTAAAGATGCTTTCCAGAACCTTTTGATTTAGTATGTTCATATGAAATAGATGTTGTTCCAGCAGTGAAATACTAACTTGGCATTCCATGCATTTGCTTCCAGTAAAAAGGTAGTGAATGCCAATGCCTGTAGCTGTTGAAAAGCAGACGTGCAGCATCTGAATGGTAATGCTACTATATGGGGCACAGGGCTTCCTCAAATTACACTGACCTACATATTTTACATGCTGACAATAAATACTAAAATTTAAAGAGGCACCAATTTTTCAGGCACCAATAATTAAACTGCAAAACTTCCTGCTGCAGAATAGGGTAGATGCTAAAAGTGTGCATGTGTTCAGAGAGTGGTTAGACATGATGAAAAATTATCTCAAACAGTATTTACTAGGAGACCTTCCCCCTGTCTCTCAAAAATCTTCTCAACTGTAGATCTTTGACCACTGTTTAACCTTATTTAATACAGCAGTTGTTGAACTCTCAGACATGAAATAAAGGTGGATTTCAAAACTGTCTATATGATTTAGGAATATAAATCTGTCTGGAGGTGTAAGATATGCACTCCTAAATTCTATAGGCTTTTTTTTTAATCTCTGTCCCCGGTTGACCATCTATTTTGAAAGCCTTTTTTTTTTTTTTCCCCATCCTAGTTTGTATTGAGTCTTTTTCACTCGGAGTTGTGAAAAATCAATGAGATCTTAGGGGATTTCTCCATATGATTTAGGGTGGTGAGGCTGGGCTTTAGAAATACATCTAAAAGATTCAGAGGAGAGTCAATCAATGTAATTTCACAGCTGCCTTTTTACATGTTACCTTCTGGATCACCAAGTTGTTATAGATGTGTCAAAATAATGGGTATTAAGACAGCAATTAGAAGAGGAGTTGCTTGTAGCATGTCAATATCACACAGCATGGACGAGAACACAAATAAACCTTCTGTTTATTTATCTAGTTTAAATCCTAACACAACAATTAACTTGAGAAGGAATGTTTTATCTTCTTTAAATCACCAGATAGCTACAGTAGATATTACAGTACCTACACTACTGCTTTGTTCTGGACTCTTCTCAGGTTGGAAAGCACCACTTTTCATTTCACTAGAAGCAGCATTGATTTAACCCTTCAGGTCTTCAAGAAACCACTGGGCTAGTTACTCTAATACAGTCTTTTTCATTTGTTTTTTCTTTTTCTTCTGGTTGGTGAACATCCTACAGTTTTCCTACTATAGGTAGAAAAGTATTCCTCTTGGTAATAGGCTTGGCTTGTGCAGACCACTCTATATATGGTTGGCAGATTAAGTACTAAAACTGTGTTCGCTAGACAACAAGCTGTTGTTATTCATTATGCTGATAAAAGCATAATGAATGTCTGCTTGGGTAGCAATAAAGTATTCAAACATCAAAGTATTCAAACAGCTTATACTGTGCTTCCCATCAAATACTGCCAGAACATTGTTGTTGTGTTAGGATTTTACAGTTTAAAGGTGTTTAGGCATTTTTTCTTACATCAAATAAAAACATTTTTATATAGGTTAAAGAGACAGGCAATCACTGTCAAGCAAGTAGTACCTATTGCTAAAATGAAGGCTTTTCATTGTTTGCTTGTATTGTTGCCAGCAATCTAACAACTGTTAGATTAACAGTCATTGAATTTGCAGTAACCTATTCAAAACTAAGCCTGAAAGCAGGCAGGATTATGCCATTTTTCAATGATACAGGAAATATTAGGTGATCAGTTTATTATCCTTATATCATACTTTTCATGAAGACCAATAAAACAGCCAAAAAATGGGTAATTCTTTGCAAAACACAACTTCCTTTGTGTACTTACCTAAAGGGGGCATTTTGGAGAGCAAAACAGATTCTGGAAGAAGCTGTTATAAAGGACTAACTTGTACTAAGATTTTTCCTGACAAAGAGACAACATGATGGAAAGTTCAGAACCTGAGCCTTGCAATGTGTGTCTTGAAACTTTACCTTGCCCTTGTGTCTTGGGTCTTTGCTCAGCTATTTACCATCCCTTGATGCTGCTTTTACAGATATAAATCTGAAAAACACAGTTCTGTCCACACAGTTTTATATGCCCATAAATGCAATGGGATATTTGATTTAATTTTAGTCATTACTGCCAAACATAATAAAATAAAAGCTTCAGTTATACTTCCAGTTTCATTTGTCCCTTCTATTAACATTTCTTCCATTTTTGTGAAGTTTTTTACATACTTTGAGTGCTAAAGAAATTCCCCATGATATCTTAAAAACTAAGATAACTGCTAATTTCTCATTGATTTTTAGAATAGTTTACAATGCAACAATGCCAGAGAAGTCCTCACAGCAGGAGCTGAGAAACAGAGCTTCATCAGCTCCATGAGGTGGACAGTCCAGTGTTACACTGAGCATCAATGCTCCTTAACAAGCAGCTTCAGGCTTTCAGTCTGGAGCTCCTGGCCTTTTTTATGGCTACAGAAATTTTGCTAAGGATTAGGGACAAAGCAACATGAAATGGTTTCCACAACCACCAACCACTGGGAGGTTTATAGGGCAATTGAAGGGTCAAGACCCAGCCAGCTTGGAACTGATTATCACAGGCAATCTTGTATGATGACACTCCTTTGCCTGCAAACTCAGTCTGTCCACCTGCTATGAGAGCAGCAAGGGTCTCCACACTCTGGCTGGAGGGACCAGATAGTCCAGTCATGCAACAAAGTGTAACCTTCACCCTCTGTCACTAGCCATAGTTCCTGTTTGTGCCACAGCCACCTCACAAACTGGGGTCAGATGAGGGTTATGTGGGTACTTGGGTGTTTATGGAATCACAGAATTGTTTTGGTTGGAGAAGACCTTTAAGATCATAAAGTCCAACCATTAACCCAGCACTGCCAAGTCCACCACTAAACTATGACCCCAGGCACCACATTGACAAATCTGTTAAACACCTCCAGGGATGGTGACTCAACCACTTCCCTGGGCAGACTGTTCCAGTGCCTGACAAACCCTTTAGTTATTAAATTTTCCCTAATATCCATTCTAAACCTTCCCTGGCACAGCTCAAGGCCATTTCCTCTTGTCCTATTGCTTGTTACTTGGGAGAAGAGGCCAACCCCCACCTCACTACAACCTCCTTTCAGGTAATTGTAGAGAATGAATCATAGAATCATAGAATCATAGAATCATAGAATCATAGAATCATAGGGGTTGGAAGGGACCTCGAAAGATCATCTAGTCCAACCCCCCCTTCCAGAGCAGGGTCACCTAGAGCACATCACATAGGAACGCATCCAGGCGGGTTTTGAATGTCTCCAGTGAAGGAGACTCCACAACCTCTCTGGGCAGCCTGTTCCAGTGCTCTGTCACTCTCACAGTAAAAAAGTTTTTTCGGATATTCACCTTGAACCTCCTATGCTCCAATTTGCACCCATTACCCCTTGTCCTATCACTGGTGTGAGAAGGCCTCCCCTTAGCCTCCTTTTCTCCAGGTTAAACAACCCCAGTTCCCTCAGCCTCTCCTCACAGGACTTGTTCTCCAGTCCCTTCACCAGCTTGGTTGGCCTTCTCTGGACACCCTCCAGCACCTCAACGTCCTTCTTCTCGTGAGGGGCCCAGAACTGAACACAGCACTTGAGGTGTGGCCTCACCAGAGCTAAGTACAGGGAGAGGATCACTCCCCTACTCTGGCTGGCCAGAAACAGACATTTGGTGGAGATTCTACTGAGATTAAAAAGATGCAAGTTTCTCAAGATCTGACATAGCAGCAGCATGGATAACTCCCTATGTTTACTACATCATTTATGTTCATTTGTCTTGCCTGCAGCTGCTAACAGCTAAAGGACAAATTAAACTTTATAATCTCTGATTACTCCCTTTACAGATAATGCCTGGAAGCATGAAGCTGGTGTTGCTGCTGTTCTCCCTTGACATTTGGTGAGGCAGCTTGACCCAGTTACAGCTGGAGCTGGCAGCTGTGCTGGCAGCAGCCCTGGCTTCCTCAAAAGCTTCCTCAGTCTCTGCTGAAATGGCCACAGCCAATTATTTGGAATTTGGATTTGCACCCTCAGTAATCGCTGCAATTAATTAATTGCACAATTACATCTTTTGTCTCAGATTTGTTAAAATGCTATTGACTGCTATTTAACAATCCCCTCCCAAAGAGATCAAGCATTTGTAGATTTCTGAAGGTTTAACGCTGGAAATGTTTTGTCTCTTCTACCAGTATTCAACAGAAGACTTTTCATCTCATTTTTTCTGTGTCAAAACTTAGTCCCTTCTGGTTTTCCACTCTCCTCTTGTCTATAGTACCTCAACACCCTGTCAGCTGGCTGAAATGATCATGCTTTTCACTGGTAGGTTAATTATTTTCCATGCTAGTTAATTATTTTCCACACTCAGCCTGAAGCACCTTACTGTTTGTACTGACACAGAAGAAATGATACAATTGAGGTTGTGCCATAAATATTTGTACACTGAAAAGCAACCGTTAATGAATGAACCCCTCAGAAAACTGCATCCATGGAGCCTCAGCAGATGCCAATAGACACAAGCAGGCAGCTCTGCAGTAACCTTCAATAAGCTGTGAGTTGCAGTAGCACTACAGACCAGCAGTTGTCCCTTTGCAATTATTTTAAAGGGAAAATTGTAATGGCAGCTTGACTGTGCAACTCAGCTGAAACAGAAAACAGAGCAACAACATTTTGACAGGGATCAAAATCACTTCGAAAGCAAATTTTCTTTTAACCGTCGCTATGCTGAAAACATAGATTTTGTCAGAAACTATGCAAGCGGCACAGTCTTCCAAGTGAACTGACAGTTAAAAAAAAATCTACCGTAGATTTCTCAAGCCACAGGAAATCAAAACCATCATCACATAGAACGGAAAGGGTAAGTCTACTGTCAATACGACATTATGGCGATAGCATGGAGCAACACGGCGCCTGTTCAAACACAAGACCCAGAAGGGTACCCAAAGGTGAATTTTATCCTAATGCGACTTCAGTCTCCGAGCTCGGCCTGGCCTGGCGGCAGTTAACCCGAAGTCACCCCAAAGTAGAAGAAACGTCCCCTGGAAGGGCACTGCAGCCGCCTGCTGAGCTCCCGCTCCGGGTGCGCGGTCACCTGAAGCCCCCCGGGGATTGTCCATGGGGGGCCGGCGGACACTCGGTGGACGGAAGGGGAAGCCTCCCGGGAAGGGGCGAAGCAGGCAGGGAAACAAGACCCTTCAACCTGCGGAGTAGACCGACAGACGGCAATAAAGCGCGGCGAGCAGACCTCGGTTTGTAAACACGCACAAGGGGCTGGCTGTGTGCCTCTATCGGTATCGGCATCCTCCCGCCGCCGCACACACCTGTGCCGCCGCCGGGAGGCTTCAGGGAAGGCCGCATCACAACCTCCGCCCACTTCCCGGGGCTGGGGTCGCACAGCGGAAACTTTCTCCGCTCCCTCGTAAACACGGCCCGGCGTTTTCCCCCGCCGCTATTTTGGAGCGGCGTGATGTCACGGCACCCCCGCTAGCCCCGGGCTTCGCGGCTCTGCCCGCAGGGACTGCCAGCCGCGGCCCGCCCTCACCTGCAGGGTGGTGATGGAAAGCGGAGGGTGGTTGAGCAGGGAGGGAGGAGACAGCCCACTCCCTCCCTCCGCGCCGCAGCCGGCGGGCTGCTCGTGGGAAGCGGGGGCCGATGGTGACCGCGCTCCAGGGCGGGGCGGGGCCGGGCCAGGCCGCCACGCCATTAAAAGCCGGGGCCGCGGCGGGCGGAGGGCAGAGCTGCGGGTACCATGCAGCGCAACGGGCAGCAAGCAGCGGTGGGGAAGGGGCTTGAGGAACACCTCGGCGGGATAGGGGCTGCTGACGGCGGGCTGCAGCCTGCAGCCGTGCCCATGCTGCCGGCCATGGAGGTGGCCGAGGAGCCGGAGAAAGCTCCGGGCGGCAAGAGCAAGGACCCAAACACCTACAAAGTGCTCTCCCTGGTAAGGGCCGGGGCGCCGCGGGTCAGGCGGCAGTTGAGGCGCGGGCCTTGGCCTGGGCTCGCCTGGCGGTGGGTGTGAGAGGAATGGGCAGGTGCGGCTGAGGCAGGTGTTTCGCCCCGCGGGGCCGGAGAGAGACTTGTCCCGGTGGGGCCTTCTGAGACTCCCGGGGGGTCTGTCCCACTTATCTGGAGCGGCGTCGGGAGAGGGAAACCGCTAGCGGCCCTTCAGGGTGCCCGGGGTCGGCTCCCTGCTTCCCGCCTCGGCGGTGAGCTTCGGATAGAAGCGGGGCACGTACTTCATCGCTTACAGGCAGCGACCTGTCCGAAAGCGGGGGTGGGTGGGTGTGTTTAGTTGATTTATTTTACTCTCTTGACGGTGCTCAGGATTGAATGATCTCGCTTCTTGAACAGTATTAATCGTTGTCACATATTCTGTTGGGTGGTTTTTGCCATTTGCTGTAGAGAACACACTAGGGAAGAGCAAAACGTGTTAAAACAAGAAAATGTGGCTGGAAAAACTAAAAAGGGTTCAAGAGTTGAAAGGATGGATTAAGAATAAAAACTTGCTCTTTGTTGAAATACTGTGAATTGAAAGCTTGTCTTCAAGTATTGCTTGGAGCTACTTTCAGCCCTGGTGGCCAAAGCCATTGTTAGCAGATAGGTCACTTTCCAGTTTTAACCACACTGCTGTATTATAATTATCCTCCCTGTAGAGAGGTGAAAATAAGACTGCCTGGAGTGATCATTATGAGGTTAAAATCATTATCAAGGTTAAAAAACTGCAGCATTTTTGGAAGGAAGCTTCCATGGAACTGCAGCAGACTTTGTTACGTGCAATCTATACCCATAAGTACTCCTCTTTCAATGCGTTGAAGTGTAAGGATCAAGATGCCTTTCCAAATTTACTTACAGCATTGTAATGGCGTTACTGTTTCAAAAGAGCTATCCAGCATATTGTGGACTACGTGTTGGTCATACTTTCTGATGTAGTGGGTGGTAAGTTACATTTCTAAGTTTGTCAGAACATTAAAAGAAAAATATCCAAATTCATGTAAGAGTCTATGATTGTTTCTGCCTGGAAGTTTTTTTTGCCGGCTATTCTGGTGAAAAGTCTCCTTAAATAAAGGTAGTGGTTTGTAGCTTGATTAATTACTTTGTTATCTTGTGGGAGGTTAGGTTGTGCCAAAGAGCCATTGCAGTTGAATGGTAAAAACAGTTCAGCTGTTTTCAGGCTTAGAAATAGGTAGTAATAGTGGAAAATAATAATGTAGTATTTAAAGCCTGATGTTGTTGCTCTGAGCTTTTTAGGGTCTAATGCAATGAAATTATTAGAGATACATAGCCACCTAAAGACTGAAGTTGAGCACAAATTAAAGTGTTTGCAGGCACTCATTTACTCTTCTGAAATACGTCTTTATTTTCCAAACCATAACTGTTCCCTGAGAATTGGTAAAACATTGATCCTGTGCTGACTAAAGTGTCAAAATGAAGTCTGTCGTCTATACAGAGCTAATTTAAAGCTTCTAAATATAAATGACTATGCAGTGTTGTTTTCAGCTGTTTCAGACACTGAGATAGTTTAGAATATTCAGAGAGAACTTGAAAAACTTTTTAAATACTGCAGATGATACTGGATTGAGTAAAATGATAATATATTTAACATTAAAAAATCATGTTAGAAAGGGGAAAACTGGAGTTGGAAATGTGGGTTTGTTCTTTCTCACAAGCCAATGCATTTATAATGCATTGATGATGTCATCGTGATGTAAGAAAGAAATGAATAGACTTATCTGCCTGGTGTTTTGGGTTGGGCAGTGTGAAGCTATGAAAGTGTCCCTGTACAGATCAGCATGTAAACTCCCTTTGCATGCATCTACCCTAATTGCATGCACTGCTGCTTCGTTTACTTGGCATGGGTTAAAAAATAATCTGGCTTTTAGGTAAGTTTATGTTGTTGTTTTTTTTTAAACGGTAAGTGCATTTCTGGTGATGAGAGAATATTTGAATTACCTTTTTCATTTTTTCTGGAAAGCACAGATCTGCTTGTTTTTCCCTCTTCCTATCCATGTGCCTGCCACCTGTAGGTATCTGTACCGTTTGTGAACACAACCTCGATGTTCCCAGCTTCTGTCCATAAACCAGCCTCAACCTAGTATAGAGGAACTGCAGAGTTTGCATGGACAAGTTGTTGTCCCATGTGGACTCTACCCATGGGTTTTGTTGGTTGCTCCAGAAGCCTCTGTGTTATGTGACAGGACTTAGTTGTTAACTAAGGTTGAGGGAGGATGTTGGTAGGGGAAGAAGCAGTATGGTCACTTCTATTTCTAGCAGACCTTGTAGCAGGCTTAATTTTAGTTCAGCTGTAGGTTTTCATACCATGCGGGTCACTCTTCTGTTGCAGATGCACAGGGAGGATTCCCTGAACGGTGGGACAAGCCCAGGGGTGTACTAGCCCATAATGCTTCCCTAAGGCAACAGAATAAAAACATCCAGCTTTAAGTTATTGTGAGAGATGGTGATCCTCTTGTCCATTTATGTAACTTCTGTGCACACCTTTTCATTTAGTGTTTTGCCTATTTTCTCAGCTCTTACTTTTGTCCCTCAATGCCCAATGAGCTGTCTGCCTCTTTGTAGTCTCTCCAGGCTCCCCTGCTGCTGTTGTGTGACTGACCAGCATGCTGCTGAGCAAGAGCAGTGTAACTCTTGCTTAGGTATGAGTTTCTCTATTGCAGCTTGCCAGTGACTCTCAGACATTTCATTTTGGTCTGATTCACTCATTCTGTTAAAATAATTTTTTCCATGCATTTAGAACAGCTGAAACATTGAGGAAAAGGTAACAAAATAGGCAGTGTTTCTTTCCAACAGTTGCAGGCTTTCTGTCAGAATTGGAAAACTCATTTAAACTGACACTTTTGTTAGAAAATTTCTTTAAGGAGTTTTTGCAACTTAAGAATTCCTCAATAGAAAAAAAAATGTAAAAATTCAGGTAAGGTCCAGATGGAGACATCGAAAGTGTGTTAGTCTCCTCTAAAGAGTAACTCAAGCATTTCAGAGTACATAAAAATAGTACATTGTGAAGCTTTAAAAAAGGCTGTGGGAATACACTTTAAAATATTTTGTAAGTCTGGGATTATTTTTTCTTGTACTTTTTCATTAAGGCAGTCCACTTTTTTTAAGACTAGGGTGTTAGTTGTGCGCCAAGCATTTAACAGTCTTCTGAAATTTTATTCAGTTGCCTTCTGCAATACGTTGAGAGGGTAGCTAGAACTTGTATAATACCAGTGAATTAAACCAGCTTTATTTAACAAATTAAGGCAATGTAACTCTTGGCACATTCTCCCAGAGAACTGCTCCATGTTTTACAGCTGGTAGTGAGGTGAGAAGGAATTCAGGACATGTAGTTGCACTCCTATAGGTTTGGTTACCTTTTCTTTTGGGTGGTTGGTGAACTCAGTCAGCCTGAGGATCAGCCTGAGGCAGTGCGTGGGACGAGGCCCTGTAATCATCTGATCTGAAGCCAGTGAAGGATACCACGATAAAGATGGCATCCTTGGGAGCCTCAGCACTAAGCTTGGTGGTCTCTTTATCTAGCTGTGGAAGTTAAGTGTGTTGGGCTGTATCCAGGGACTGGTAAGCCAAAAGAAATTTTTTTCTTTCACCATACTCGGCACTCGTTATATGCCACCTGGAATACTGTATTCAGGTTGGGGCCTCCCATTTGGTAAACAGTAATTCAACTGGAGTGACTTCAGTGGAGTGCCACCAAGATGGGCTAGAGCTCTTGTCCCATGGGGAGAGGCCAAGGGACTTTGGGCTTATTCAGCCTGGGAAAGAGAGAGCTTGGGTGAGGAACACTTAACACCTTCCCATACATCCGAGGACATCATCGAGAAGATGGAACCAGGTTCTGTACTGATGTGCACAGTGGGAGAATAAGACAATGGCAATCAACTGAAGCGAGAGAGGGTCTTACTGGATATGGGGAGGGTGGGTGGGAGGTGGAAATCACTATGAGGATAATTAAGTATTGGAACAGGTTGCACAGTGAGATTGTGTTGTCTCCAACCTCGCAAGTTTTCAAGACTCAACAATGTAAAGCCCTGAGCAGCCAGGTCTGAATTTGGTTTTCACCCAACTTTGAGCATGAGATTGGATTAAAAACCTCTTGAAGTCCCTTCTAGGCTTAAGATCCTAACTCTGCTTCCAGTTATCCATTGCTCTGTATATTAAGTTTAGTGTGCAAGATCTGAATCATAAAGCCCCATAAATCATAAATGAGACAGTCTTGGCCCAAGGGAGGGTATCTCTTGTCAGTTAATATCTGCCATTGCTGCAGGCAGGAGAGAATGTAATTACAAGAGAAAGATCTGTTGGCTATCAAGATATTTTTATGTAGGTGTCCTGAAAGTTTTTTCACCACTTTCTTCCAAAATAAGCCATAGCTGCTGGCTTTCTGATCATACAGGGAAAGATGGGTGTGCTGTGTTAGGGCTTGGGAGCCAACTGTAGGTGTGTTTGTTTGGGGTTTTTTGTTTGGTTTGTTTTTTCTTCCCCCACAGAGATGAAGGTGTGGAAACAACCTTTTCTTATGCAGGTGTCTGGAAAATTGCATGCCTGTTTAGTCATTTTAATGATGATTGTGTTCTTCCTATATATGTTTGAGGTTAGTATATTTTTTTAATAATGCATTTCTGTATTCTTCAGGAAAGATGCAAAATACCAATTTAATTTTTTTATTTACTATACCTGCCAACTTAATCTTACTTTCTGTCTGCATCTACTGTTGGAGAAGGGAAGATGGGGAGCAGTTAGAGAGAGAGCAGGTGGGAAATGAGTAGTACTTGTCAAAGTAGTGTGTTTGCCCAAATCCTTCAAAAGTGTGTTCTCTCCAGTTTGGAATCCTGAGTGGGGTGTGATCACTGGATGAGCTCCTTAGTCTTCTGCCACTGCTGCTGTGTAGCTGCAATGTAGTCTTGATTCCCAGGAAAAAGGACTATATAGAAAGTAGACTCCAAACTCAAGGATTTTCCCTTTGTGCTCATCATACAGGCTCGGGAATTAATGTAACTCCTGTGAGGAGAGGGACGACAATGACAAGAAAGTGTTTGTGCCCAAATCTTGTTGTTTGTAATATGGTTGTTGACTTCAGCCAACTTCAGCATGGGTATTTTTATGGGTATCAGTCAATTCTTAAGCACTGGATTCAAGGACACTGTGCCTCGGTTTGGGAGACCTGGTGACCATGTTTAGTCTTTCTTATAGTCTTTTTTGGCCCTCAGCAAATAATTTCATGTGAGCTTTTTTGTACTCTTTTGCTTTATATGCCTTGCTTTTTCCTTTTTCGGTGAGGAGAAGTAGTCCTTCTTGATATTACTTGCTCATGTGAGAGTGATGGATTGAGTTTAGATGGGACTTTTCTGTTCTAAGAAACTACATGCAGTTTCACAGTAATAAATGGCTGTTAGGCAACTTAATTTTTTAGCATGAAATGTCCTCTGGTGAAGTAAAAAATGACAGTGACAGGATGGCCATAGTTTAAATAGACTTTGAAGTGCTTTTGGTTCAGAAATATTAAAGCAGTTCTTGGCCAATCTCCAGTATTTTGTAGGAAACTATTCCAATGTTTGGAAACAAGGGTGTTTTACTGTGTGTCTTGCCTGTCTTTCCATCAGCATTACAGCTCTCCAGCTCCAGTGGTGGCTTCTTGTGAGTTCTGAAGACACTACCAACTGGTGTTTGACAAGACTTTTATTTGCTGTTGATATTGTAATCTGATGCCTCTGATTAGAATTGTAATGAAATGCATACAATAAATACATTGCTAATTTAATAAAAAATGTTTTTTTAATTTTTAGATCATAACTTTTAATGTTTGTCTTCAGTCATCTCATTTTTTCAAGGAAAACTTGGCAAATAATTCTCTTTATACACAGAGTGTAAGCTTCCAATTTCTTCACTATTCTTCAAGTGGGTACTTTAATGTTGTGTATTGAAGACAATTACTTGCTCTCACACAGTAAAAAGCTAAGAAATATTTAACCATTTTATCTCTGAAGGTTTTCCAGGGCTAGTCTGTATTCTTGGTTTACTTGTAGTTTACTTCTCAGAGCTAGTCAGCATTTTCTATCCTACATGGCACAAGCTGATAAATACAAAATGTTATCCAGAGAAACACTTGCAAGAATAGAGGCTTAAAAATTATAAACAGCAGTAAAAAAGTTCCATTTATATAATAATCTTCACCAAGGGAGAGCAGGGACTGCCTTTGTTTAGAGTTGTACTCAGAAGTCATTGTAAATTTTATTGCCAGACTAGGTTGACTTTGGGTGCGGCTGTGCCAGTCGTTGATGTGATGGTGACTCAGTTAAGCATACTTCAGCTCACTTTAAGCTGGGTAGTTTAGGTATTGCTTTTAGCATAGACAAAACAGCGTGGTGGTTAGGGCAGGCTGCAAGATACTTTCTTATGTAGCTGAGGTGGAGGATTTAAGCCATCTGGGCAGTTTCAGTTACCCCTCAGAGGGCAGTGTGTGGATGCTTCTGACTTCTTGGACTCCAGTTGGAGTGTAGAGCTTGGAAGAGGCTAAAGTACACCCAGCTGTGTGACTTGCATGCTTCTGTCAACAGTGCTGGCTGGTTGCCTTCCTGAAAGCATCCACGGGCCTAGGAATTTGAGTGTAGTCTATATGCTGATGCATTAGGCCATGGTGTGCTAGGATCAGCCATTTGGGCAAAACAAATGTGTGACTGGGGCTGTGGTTAGTGTCCTGTGTGCTCAGGCTTCCTGCTTGAGCATTCAGAGCTCTGACTCAATCCACACCTTTGTGTTTTCATTTCTTTAGTTTTGCAGTAGTAGTATTTGTCTGTCAGGCACCTGATGAGCATATGTCATGCTGAAAGAAAAGGTAAAACTATATCCAGATATGACAACAAGGGAGACACAGGCAGTAGCCTCATTAAACATGGACAGTCTTACTGTACCTGAGCAAGGGGAGAAAAGCAGGTTTGAGGATGCTAACCAGGTTTAGCCAATGGTCTAGACTGCCAGACAAATATATAGTGATGAGGCAGGTCCAAGGTCAAGGAAGGAAGTGAAGTCTGAGTTAGGGTCAATATAGTTCTTGGCCAGGATGGACATGACTGGAGTGTGGCTGTAACAGCTCAGGCAGAGGACGGCGGCAAGAACTGGCTAAAAAAAGGTGAAGGATGACTCTGAGGCTTCTAGGTTTTTCTTGAAGAGTGGTCTTCAAGGCTGGTTGAGGTTTCCCTAACAGTGCTCTTAACAGTGTTGGAGAAATGGCCCCAAGCACAAGCAGCCAAACTACTGGGAGGGGATAGCATGCTTTTGGTCCAAACACCACCTTCTCGTAGTTCTGCAAGTGCTCTGTCAGAATTCAGCAGTGTGCTGCATTGCAGAAGTGTCCAATTGGAATGAATTATTAGTATATACAATTTTCAGATAAGGTATTTTTGTAATGATCAGTAGTGGAATGGTATTTTGAAAATATGACAGGAAATGTATCAAAACAGTGTAAAAATATACTTCCTGCACTGAAAAGCAAAAAACACTTTTGTGCACAGGTCAGCTTTATAAAAAGTTGCCTTTAAGAGTACTTACAAAACAGCAGTGGATTTTATTGTAAATAGGATGTGGTGGAGGGTAAAGGGAAGTAGTATAAGTAACGAGTTCTGGCAAAACTGTGTAACACTAAAGTTAGCTAAGAAGAAAGGGGAAGTAGTGAGAAAAGATGAAGTATTTGGATTTCTGAAGAAATTCTGGTGAGTGTGAACCTTGTCCTAGTTCTGCTGTGTAATGGCATATAGGCAAATCAACCTACATAAATGCCTTGTAGTATGTGGTAGTATTTGGATACAAGTTTGTGTAAAAGGTGTTTGTTGTTCATGGAGTAACAAAAAGAATAATGTTGTTATATAGCTGCTTGCACACAAAAGTCAATAATAAACCCCAGCCATTTATCTTCCATTGTGCTGTGGATGGTTCATGCTGGTATGATCAGGTGGGCCAGTTCTTGAGTCCTCTTCTGGCTGAAATACATTTCCATGCTGTGAAGCATAAAAATTTTGTAGTCTGCCTTTTGTTTTTTGAGGGGCTATATTCAAAGAGTGCAGAGGTAAATAATTACCTCTCTGTCAGCCCTGGCCTTCATTTTTGGAAAATGGCCAAAGGTTTCAGGGCTAAATATGTGACTGTGATCAATATCAGTGTGCTTAGTAAAGTTCCTTGGTGAACAGCTTTGAAACCTTTTTTTTTGTCCTGTCTTCTTCCCATACTGCTTTGTTGTTCTGCAATTTTTGACACTCCTTACATTCTTAGTGCTTTACAGGATTTCTTGACTTGCTCCTTAAGGTTGCTGTGTCTTCCTGCTCAGCCTAATGTTGCTGCCGTGGTGGTAGCAACAGCATCTGCCATGGAAAGATGAAGATGGATATAGGTTTACTTGGTATATTTGGTGGTATTATCAGTACCCAGTTAGAAGCAGCCCCCTTTTTACACTGCTCTTGTTACAACTCTCATAACAGTACAATAAATTGGAAAAGCTTTTGCTTTATTCTTAAAGGGATTTTTGGAATAGGAAGAGTGTGGCTTAAGGCCATATTTTCCAGTTTTGCTTTTATTCACAGGTCAAGCACAGCTTGTTCAGACAACAGTTTTGGCTTGGTGTAACGCTGACAGTTTCTTCTCTTTCTATGTGACCGTGCATTTGTTTGTGGTTTCCACTAAAGCAAATGGCATGTGATGATCTTTGTTCTGGGTTCATAGTCTGTTGCACTGAATAAAAGTACAACATACAAAGTACAGTATATACTTTTTTCTCATAAATCATGATTAATTTTCTGTCCTGTAAATCCTTAGGTTTTTACAAAAACCTACCTGCTGATTAAACAGAGTCAGCCGGTATCTGTTTTCTGTGAATTTAACCAGAAGTTTTATTTTCTCTTCTTTTTGGCTAGCATATAATTGCACTTCATTTTCTGTCTAAATTCTCATGTGACATAAAATGCATTGCAAAATGTGCGTGCTTTGGTAACAGCTCATGTGTTAATGCCTTCCAGGAGAATATACAGTACCTATGTAGTTGGACAAGCAACAAATAAGAAAAACATTTTGGATCCCAGCTGACAGATGCTAACTCTGTTCTACCTTCTTGTCTTTTTTCTTGTTAAGAACCAGATTCTTGAGTTGTTTTGGAAGGTATTTAGAGAGCTGTAGTACAATAATGTCTTCTGTTGATAATTTCCTGCTGAATGAACAGTTATCAGTTTTGGTAAGCTCCATGAAGGCTTATTTAAAAATCTTACGGTGGCTTGAGCTACCTTTAAAACATTCTTGTCCTTTGAATGACCCTAGGTTGCAACAGTCTGTAGTAACAGTCTTGAGAACATTCAATAGAAACAGTGAGAGTGGACCTTTTGCATGCTGCTTTGAGAAGAAAACAATAATCCCTATACAGTTTTACAGTAAATTTTCTTTTTAGCTCTGAAAAGGTTTTGGGTGTAAGCTCTAGCTTTTCCATCCATTAACTTAAGGATAATTCAGTCACCTTCAGTGTTTCCGGACAAGCAGTTCCTGAGAGCCTCAGTCTCTCCTCCTCCTTGGCTCCAGGTGTGGAATGTGGATCAACAGAAGCAAGTCTTTGAAGAGCATAAAAATATTTACAAATGTGGAAAGCAGAGATGAGTGGTGCAAGAAGGAGGTCGTGCACTTTTTTCAGTGCTGATAACTTTTTTAGGTGATTTATTTAGCTATGCTGGTGGGAGTGAAGTACCTACCTCCTTTCAGTTTAGTAAAATTTATTAAATATCTCCTGGTTTTGAATAAAACTGAGATGTTGGGAGGTTATCCCTGTTAAAGAATAACTTTTACAAGCATGAGTAAGCGTTCCATAGCCCCTGGCAAGGCTGGATATGTTTTGGATTTTTTCTCTCTGTACAGTATGCTTTCTGCATTTTTAATAATGCCCTTTTAAAGACAGATGGTGACTCTGTTCTTACTTGAAATTAGTTATTTAGTACTGTTTTCTTTACACTTTTGCGTATTAGTTTCTTAAAGATGTTTCAGTGTTAAGATCCAGGTCATTAGTCATCTATTCTAGGTGCAAAAAATGGTGAAAACATAGTATGCCATTTGCGGATCCCAGTGGTTTTGGAAAATTCCTTGGCTTTTTGTAATACTGGCATTACAGATCCAGTCTAGACATTCTCCCTTCATGGATAGACATGACGTGACTGGGAGAGCCAATCATGGAGACTGGAATGGAAAACCACTACTTTGCATTTTTTCTTCGTTAATGGTGTTGTTATTATTGAATGCGCCTTAAATCTTGGAGTGACAAGTTTTGTTGTCTGTGGAGCACCAGGTATGAAGAAAGGAAGATGGAAAGCAACTGTGTGCATGCTAGGCAAAGAGTGAGGAAGACTAACACAAGAAGAAATTTAATTCAGAATTATTCCTTAAAAGAAATACCAATGTATTCTTTGCCAAAGCAAATGCAGGGGAGATGGACAGAACCAGGAAAGAGTGAAGAGAAAGGGACAGTAGCATTGACTGTGTAAAGGATGAGTAAAATATGACAGCGAAGGAAAGGTGACAGTAGCTAAGGCTGGTGAGAGCTTTCTTTGTATGTCACTAAAACCTGTACAGTTGACCAGTCTCTTTGGGATCAGGTGCATGTAGCCTGCATGCTTGCTGCCTCTGTGGCTGTTCCTGCTGCTCCCTGAAATCACTGCTGAGAAATTCTCTTCAGCTGCAGTTCTAGAGACAAGTGACGGAAATTATTCTGCTCTCTAAACATGTTATCATATTTCCATCTGCCCAGCTTAAAATAAAAGGCTTTTGAAATGTTTTTGGGATTGCAGTTTTCCAGACACTCAACCACCTATTCCCAACCACTATAATGTTTACAAAGCAAAGCTTTTATTGCTTCTTCCCACGTAAAGGAAGCAGTGATGGGACAGAGATCCATCCCTAGATGACAATGTTCTTTGATTCCAAAACAAACTTTCTAAAAAATATTTTTGAAGCAAAAAAGGACACTTTATTCCCTACAGTTGTTACCGTGTTGGTTTAAAATCTTTTCTCAGTTATTATGTTAAAACCATATCTGACATTTTGTCCTAGCAATCTCTCAAGTTACAGACCATGAAAAGTTCATGTGCTACTTTTGTGTATAACAAGGCCAGCTTCTTAAATTTTATTTGCCTTCCTACTAAATGTGGGATTCCCATTTTTTTCTAATTGCACCTGTTTCAATTTTTGCTTCCTCTTTTGAGGATAAGAATGGAGAGAGAAAGAATAGGTGAGTTTTTTTATCCTTTTGTTTAAAAAACCACGCTAAACCTTGAAGGCAGGCATTAGGTTGACAGTGTGACAGTAGCTGTAGATTTGACTCTAGTGCTTGCAGTGGGATGCTGCAGGGTTCTAACAAGGTTCTTGACAGTAAACCTTAAACTACATGTGAAGCTACTTGTCTTTATACAGACTAAAGGTATATAATCTTTACACAGCAGACTGCAGCATGCCAAACCTGAGCTACCTGTATATAGAATAATTCAGGTAATATTAGTAACCTACTTGCTGCAGTGAGGTCCATGTAGCAAAAAGGAAAGTAAATTAGTCCCCGTTTGGGCTGCAGCAGTGAGATGACTTTCTGTACCTGGGTGAGCTTGGGTATTCCTTGTCCTCTGCAGAGCTGATAATCTTAGAGCCTTTCCACTGACAATAGGTCAACTAGTGTAAGACCTCTTGCTGTGCCTAATCAGGGCTGCTGCTGCTGTTAGCCACTCTTAGTTACTCCAGTGTTTCAGCTGAACATCTTTGCAGATGATAGCCACATGACTGAAGTCATTCAGGCTCAAGATAAAGCTTTGATTCAGAGCCTTAAACAGTAAGCTGCAATTACATGGTATAGTTTACTAGATGAGAATTGGCTATCCCAGAACATTGTCAAATGCTTTACCTCTAAGCTTACTATTTTTGTGAAGCTTCTTTATTAAACATTGAAGAAATAAACGGGGGAGAGGGAAAGTGGGGGGGAGCTTTGGTATTTTGCAGTAAAAGATTTTTAAGACTAAAATTCAAACTGTTGGTACTAATGTTAAGAAAGCAAAGGGTTGAATGTAATGAGTCAGAGAAGTTCTCAGATCTTTCATTATAGATGGACAAAGTATACCAGGTAAGGACCTGGAATATGTTTTCTGTTCTATATATACAAGAAGTCTGAGAGCAGAACTTGTTTGTAGTAGAGACAGAGAGCATTTGTAGTATGCTGTGGTTTGTGACACTGAGGTTCCAGAGTATCGATTGCAGGAAACAAGTTGCTCTATTGCATCAAGTAGCACTGCTGTTTTGTAGTATTTCCTGCCCAAAAGAACATCCGTATGCCTCAGTGAACATAATCCTTTCATGTTTTTTCTTGTTGGAATTAGTTATGTTCAGGGAAGCATAAAACTGAAAATCTGGAATACAATACAAAACTGCTTTTGTAACATTTGGTGTCAATCTCAGGATTTTTTGGTAAGAACTTTAGTGAGGATTTACCAGTTTTAGTTGGGAGCTATTATAATGCTACCACTTTTGAGTCGGTTTTAGTTAGGTTTAATTTTTGCGTTGATTTGGTGTCACAATTAAATCTCTAGTTTTTAAACATGTATTACCTACACTGAAGGTCCATAAGGGAATATCAGTAGTCCATTTAGTGGCACTGCAGTTTTTTGTTAGAAGGATGTCTTAGGTGGCATAAGTTCCATCGGTCGTGTAGCTATTGGAAGATATGGGAATAAAGCTTTTACAGATAGAGTAGGTGTGTTTTTCATTTGTTTTTAAGTGTGTTTGTGGTTAAATTTCAGAGGACATTCTACTCTTTGATGTTAGTACCAGGGCCTGGTGGGAGTAGAGAAACAGTATATTGACACCCTGAAATATAACATTCTCAAGTTGGTTTCTTAAATTTATGAATTTGCTATTTCCAAATAACAATATAAGTTTAAAAGATAACAGGTTTTGCTCTCTCCACATATTTTGCTGGGCTTTGACATTTTGTAAAAAGTCCCTCCCCAGCTTTCCTGAAGGGGGCCTACAAGAAAGATGAAGAGATACTTTTTACAAGGGCTTGTAGTGAGAGGACAAGGGGAAATGGGATAAAACTGGAAGAGGGGAGATTTAGGATAAACAACAGGAAGAAATTCTTTAGTGTGAGGGTGGTGAGACACTGGAACAGGTTGACCAGGGAAGTTGTGGATGTCCCTCTCTGGAAGTGTTCAAGGCCAGGTTGGATGAGGCTCTGAACAACCTAATGTAGTGGGAGGTGTCCCTGCCCATGCAGGGGGACTGGATCTAGATGATCTTTGAGGTCCCTTCCAAGTCAAACCTTCTGTGATCTTGCATGTGATGTGGTACCTACCTAGCTGTGCATGTGCTCTTACTTGTGTGGTATGTCATGTAGAAGATTTCAAGGGTCCAGAACAATTTACATGAGAGATACTACTGTTGATACTGATGCAAAAGAAAACATCATTGATACTGCACATGTTAGTATACCGATTAAGGAAAAAAAGGGAAGTATATTTCTCTGCAGTTGTGTTCATTCTTGACTGCTGGATTAATGAAACTTGGATCTTTCCATCAGTTGAGGTATATCTGGGTGCATTGATAATGCCAGATAATGCATGGATGTAGAGTTTTTGAACTACTGTTAGAAAGTATTTTTTCTTTAGAAAACAACTACTGGAAAGGTGGCATGTACATTCTCTCCTACCCATACCTCCCCAAATACTTTAGAATAAGAAAGCCAGTGTTGTTACAGTGCCTTCTCTTTCAGGACTCTTGGCAAACTACTTTACATTCTAGACTTGAATAGAAGAGACATATATGTACATTGTTGGCTTTCCTGGTCTCCTTAATTACTGTATATGCATTGATAATATAGACACTTTTCCTAAAGTTTATGGACCAAATCCAATACTTAATGAAGTAAAAAGGAATCTTTCACTGTAGTTGGGTGCGCATTGGATTTTGCCCTAAAATCCTGGGCAAGGACAGTATGGTGCTTATTTGATAACTTTAATGTATTCAGAATCCAAAATAAACATGACCGTAGGTTCTGGTCAGTGTAAGACACGGTGGTCAGTCTAATGTGACATCCCACAGTTGCTTACCATGGTATGGACCAACATCTCATATGAACTGGTTACTAGGAAGTGGGAAAAGGTTTTCCTGTCGAAGAAAATTATAGGGATCACTTAAGGGCCATGCCTACAGTTTGTAGTCTGGTCAGTCAAAACTGTGGTTCACCTTCTTTCAACAACCTAGGAGGGAGGAAAAAGTAGAGCAAAGATAGTTTTCTGTAAAATTGATATATGTGTAACCATAAACATCCCATTTTTTTGTTTGTGAGAAAGAAATTTATTGCTGTGTCTGCATTAAATAACTTGATAAGAAATAAAATAGCCCCAGTCTTAACATCATTCAGGTTAATGTACCAGTAATTAATTGCAAACAACATAACTCCTTGTGTGAGTGAAAACTGCTTGTGAAAGCAGTTAAATCAGCCTCCTAATCTGCATGTTTATCATTTTCAGTATGATTGTATAGCATTATAGAGAAAATGATGGCTTTCAATACCATTCGGTGGTCATTTAAGATTACTTTATTTTCCTTGTCCCACAGGTACTGTGTGTCTGCATGTTAACAACAATCCTAGGATGTATATTTGGCCTGAAGCCTAGCTGTTCAAAAGATGGTAATGAATATGCCTTTTATTTAGTAATATTTCTAAGCAATTTTTGTTTGAGTTTTTTCCTTTTTTAAAATATTTTTTGTGTTAACAGAATGCAAACCTTTTGTGCTGCTAGAAGAGGATTGCAAGCATTGCTTGAAGCAGTTTGATTTAGAGGGGAATGAAAATACTAGGAAATAAACCTCAGGTGTACTCAGTACTTCTGTGTACTTACTTGAGAGATAAACTGATTCTGGCACTCAGAGTCTGGTCTGGCAGCTTCCATGTATCCAAACTGTCACTGTGGTGATGTCACATGGCTGGCTTTCCTCAGTTCACTATAAAAAAAACCCAACAATTTCTATTTCATGTTGTCCTGGAACATTTGTTTTTCATCTTTTCCAGTCAATTATGGGGGGGGAAAAAAAAAGTTATTTTTTTGCTGGTTAGAATTGTAGTCTGAAAATGTTCCTTGTGGAATTCCTCTGGCTGTTTTCTGTCCTGAAAAATATGTGGTTTTTTCAATGGTGAAGTTTCTTCAGGTAGAAGGTTACAAAAGATATTTTGAGAAATCAAGCTTCACTTTGGGAGCAACTATGTAGAATAATTTCGAAGTTGATTTGTTTAAAAACAGACCTAAAAGGACTTCTAACCAAAATACAGATTAATTTCTTGCTGAAATATCTTGAGGTTTTTTTCCCCTATGTCTGTTTTGGAGCAGCCCTTCTTGTGTCTTGGATAGTACCTTAACCATGGTAGAGCCAGATGTGGAACTGGGGACAACTTCAGTTTGCCTGATTTGTATGAAGACAGTCATTCAAACAGGGCATGAGCATGGGAAAGCTGGAAGCATAACCAATGGATTCCAATGAATGTTGTATTATTTCTAGATCGTGGAACATTGTCAGACATTAAAATGAAGATCAGTGTTCTCTGCAAAAGCATTTCCCTGTTTAGGGTACCCTTATTGAAAACCTAGGTTCAGATTTTCCCCAATAGAGATTTTCCATATTCTGTATAATTGCACTCACATCTTCAGGTGATACAGAAAGGCAGAGTTAGTCACAACTAGAATATTTAGTCTTTTCTTTCACTTGTTTCTGCCAATAACAAAACGCCATGTCGCTGCTAGAACAGAACCATTTAATCAATATGATGAACAAATATTTCTGTTCAGTAAGAGAAACTAAACCTTTTCCTTTTCCTTTGGTTGTCACTGTTTTTGCAGCCACACTGTAAGCTGTGGAATGACCAACTATGTCACTCCAGATGCTGACCTTATTAATTTATTTTTCATGTTGACTGATTTGGTCTCAGCCACTGACAGCTAACACTATCCAATATTACAGTGAAAACCTGCAAAGGTCGTTGCTTTGAAAGGACCTTTGGAAGCTGCCGTTGTGATAGAGATTGTGTCAAGCTTGGAAACTGCTGCCTAGATTACCAGGAAACATGTATAGAACCAGGTAAGGATGGAAAAAAGCTGTGGAACGAACTCTCCTATTCTGTGATGTGTGTATGTGAGTACTGTTGTGGTCAGGTGGCTGTAACCCCTGACTTCTTTCAGGGGAGCTGTGGGTGCAAAGGGGGGCTGCTGAACAGCAGGGTGGTTCTGAAGCCAGTGGTCTCCCCCTCTTTCTGCTCTCTCTGTTGCAACCATGGGTGGAGTTGTAGTGGGGATGGTGGTGGTTCTGTGGAAACATCAGGGCTCTGATGCAGCTGTTGTAGAGAAACAAAGCTTGTATTTCATCCAGCTGGACTACGTAGGAGCTGACATAGCCAGTAGGCTGGCTTTCCCATAGCTCCTGTGAGGGGAGAGGCTGCGAGGGATGGTGCTGCTGCCCTCCCCCTTGAAAAGATGAGGAACAACTGCAACTCAAGTTCTCAGCCAGACTTTTGTTCTTTGTCCGGGGGTGAGAGAACAGTGACCTGCATTGTCCCTGGCATAGGAGAACTCCTACATTGTCAGGCAAGCCAGGAATAGGAGTACATTCTGCATATTGTATATTTCTGTCATCACCCGCATGAAAAAGGGGAAGGACAGAGCAGCTCTGTGAAAGCTGCTGTCTCCCCTTACCCAGCTACTCAGGCCATCTGCCTTGTTACTTCCTAGCTTGTGTGAAGCAAGGGTGTCATGCTCACTTTGAGACAAAGCAGGAGGACAAAACAGGTTGCACTGATGGAGAATGATTGCAAAGTGAGAAGCAGTTCTCATGATTTGTCAAAGATCAGATGGGCAAAGGTGTGAAAAGTACCATGGAGAAATCTTGCAAGGAAAGGTGTTAGTGCAGGTAGTAACACTAAGGACAGAACTCGACTGTTTTCTTTAATTTTGCCTTAAGGCTTCATATGCAGCGTTCTTTTCAGTTAACTCTTTTTCTCTTCACTCCTCTTTACATGTTTTTGTAAAATTTGTCAGTGTAGTCTCACCCTGAAATTAAAAATTCCAATGTTGACTTTTGAAACCAAATGATTAAACTGAATTCAGATGCTTGCTTCAGCTGTTACTGAAAGGCTCTCTACATTGCATGAAGTGTTTGCTCACAGAATAGTTGCATGAGATTTACTCTCCACTTTGTTTCCTTACACCACTCTCCCTCAGTTTAAAGAGTTAGTATAAAACAAACTGGAGACTCTGTTCTAGCACTAAGAATGGGAATTCATTGCTTGGTGTTGTTTTTTTAATCAGCCTTAACATAGCCTTAACATCAATGGAAAATCAAATTGTAACTTCCAAATGCTATCATGTAACTAGAAGCATAATAGATTCTATTTCTCACAGAAGTAAAGACCTACTGACACTGGTGGAGTTACTGAAATTTAGTATTTCTGAAAGTGAGATTAACCTCCTGAAAATTCTTTTAGGGATTTCTAACTGCTAGTCACGTATGACGATTGTTCACTGTCCCCTACTCAAACTTTGAGAATCATGGAATCATTTTGGTTGGAAAAGACCTTTGAGATAATCAAATCCAACTGTTAATCTAGCACTGCCAAGTCCACCACTGAACCGTGTCCCTAAGCACCACATTTACATGTCTTAAATTTATCTCCAGGGATGATGACTCAGTTGCTTCCCTGGGCAGCTTGTTCCAGTGCCTGACAGTCCCTTCAGTGAATAAGTTTTTCCTGATATCAAATCTAAACCTCCCTTGGTGCAACTTAAGGCAGTTTCCTCTTGTTCTATTGCTTATTACTCGGGAGAAGAGACTGGCACCCATCTTGCTACAACCTCCTTTCAGGTAGTTGTAGAGAGATTTAAATTTGGCTTCCATGTCTGTGTTGAGACCTTCACTTACGAATTCACTCAGTAAATTCATTCATTTGTAATTCTCCTCAGTGACAACAAAGGATCTAGTTTTGTTTACAACTAATAACAAAATTCTCTTCAAATGATACAATGTATTAGAATGTTCCATTTGGAAAAATCAATGTGATTCACAAAAATAAATTTCTCCTAAAACCAGCACTGAAGCTGTAGTCAGTAGGTCTTCCTGTGAACTTATGTATGTAGTCTTAAATACTGGCAAGGTGATGTCTGTGCCTAAGAGGTACTGAAAGAAACTGGAGTGCCTGATGCTGACTGTCAAAATACATTGTGACTTCAGTGCAAGTCAGAGTAAGTAACTGCTGTTCTTTGTTTTGTAGACATTCCAAATTCAGACTCAAGTTGGGGTTTTTCTGGGGGAGTTGTTTGGGAGCTTCTTTATAGTATGCATATAACAGATTAAACCCACATAAATTGCTGTGTTTAAGGAGGTATTTATAACCATATACTGCATAATTGTATTCACATGGCTGTGCAAGTGGATTATTTAGCCATGGGTGTTTGTATTTTCCAAAAAGCCAAAGCTTGCAATATTTTGCATGCATGAGATACCTCAGGACTTCTTTTCAGTGACTGCACATTTGAGACAGATCTTAACATTGTTTATTAATTCTGCAGTTGCACTGGTATTAATCTTTGTGCTGTCCTTCTCTCATCTGTTTTTAGCCCATATATGGACCTGCAATAAATTCAGGTGTGGAGAGAAGAGGCGACCAGAGTATCATTGTTCCTGTTCAGATGATTGTGTGGAAAATAAAGATTGCTGTGTCAATTATAATGCTGTTTGTAAAGGTAAATATCCTCTGCATCACATGAGTAAGGCCACAATACTACTCTTTTCATTTTACTGGATTTCTTAACCTTGCATTTATCAGTAAAAATGTACTGTCTTAATAAATTGCACTCATTTGTTTTAAGGAGAGGCAAGCTGGGTTGAAGAAGAATGTGAGGACATTACTGAACCTCAGTGTCCAAAAGGGTGAGGATATTGTATATTTGCATAGCTCTGTTCTTTGCTTGTATTTCATTTTAGAGATTGTTTTGCCCACTGTGCCTTCCTGGGACCTGCTTGCCTTTCTTATCTACAGTAAAAGCGGCTGCCAGACAGAAGGACACTTGTTCAGTCAGCATCTGGTAGTGCTTACTAACAGATCAGGTTGCTCTATCCCAGCAGCACTTGTGTATCCCAGCACTTGCTTGACTTGCAAAACATGCCTATTCCTGGACCCTGCTGTCTCTCACAGATGTGTGTGCTCTGGGCAGCTCTGCTTTGTGTCAGCCTCGTTATTGTCCTACATGTGCCCCAATATCCACTGTCCCAAGTATTTTGGGACCCGTCCAGTGATCTCAGGCTCCTAAGACTGCCTCCCTCACTGTCCACTTCTAAAGACCTTTCCACTTCCTGGTCTGTTACAGCCACATAGCTGTGAAGTGCAGGCAGGTCGCTGTCCCAGTTTCACCAGCAGTGGTACAGCATTATTTACAAGCTGTCTGAACTACTTTAAGAGGTGTCAAATGCCCTGGGATCCTTGTGTTCTGTGGCTCAGCTTCACATTGGGCCTGCTCCTGCAAGTTACATGTGTGCTGTGTGGGGAATGACTCGTGCAGTTTATGGTGTCAGCACACAGACTCAAATAGTACAACAAAGCTCCCAGCCAGGAAAAAAGCCTACATTTCTTGTACTGTTTTTGCTGAGGGATCTTCAAATTAACTTTTAAAGCTCAAGTTGACTGCAAACCCTGATTGCATGTACGATTTATTAAAAGTGACTTAAACTTTCTCAATTGAAAAGTGTTCCACTGGAAAATAGTTTGTAGATGTGTTGTGGGGATGAGTTGAATTCAGTTATGTTCGTGTCTGAAAATTGTCAAAAAAATCAAAAGAAATTACAGTGTGCTGGGGATATTTCTCGTAAAGTAAAAACATTTCATTTTGTTCTTATGTCATTACTTTAAGTTATGTTAAGATATTTAAATTATCCTGGATTTATTGATTGGAGTTATAATACTGTCAACCAAAATACTTTTCCTTTTGGAATATTTTTGTACCAAATTAGTACTTTTCATTCTGATTCAGAGTAATAGCATAGACTGACACTTCAGAACCTTTCTTAAGATAGAAATTGGAGCTTCTGTCCTCATTAGAGTCCAACACCCCCATGTAGGAGGGTAGTGGTGAGGCAGTTCAGGAAGCTTTTGTCATAAACTCCTGTCCTGAGGTCTGGTGCCATTCAGGACCATGTGCTGGGAACTCTAGGATGCTGATTTCCCTAATGCAAGATTAGGAAGGGTTACCCCCAAGGAGTGGATAAACAAGCAAGAGCTTTGTACAGATATACAGTCAAAGTTAATGGCGTAAATGCCAACTCCTGTTGGTTAACTTGTTTTTAGGGTTGTGGGTTTTTTTTGTTCAGTGCATGAATGGGATAGGTAGTTACTCTACTAAAATTGTTTTAATCCTGGAAAAACCAGAAATGTTGCAATAACACCCAGCCCAGGAAAGGGTGATGTGTGGTCAGAGTTGAATCAGTGTTGACTGAAGGCTCATCTCAGACTATTAGCACACAAGCCTCCCCCAAAACTAATAACTCTGTAAACAATCCACTTCTTCCTATGGTGGGATAGACAGGAGTGGAGGTGACTTTAGCTCAGTGCTCATTTTGAGGCCTCAGAATATCAGTTCTGATTCTGTGCCTATTTATGCAGCATGTTCTGTGGGTTCAAATTGCTGATTTCATTCTGTTTTGATTTTAATTGGGTTTGCTCTTGTGGTGCAGAATAGACAAAAGACAATGCAGTGTTCAGTGAGGTGCTTGATATGAGAAATCCCACTGATTTCAGTGAGCGTGATCAAATGCTTAAAAGGAAGTACATACACACCTAATTTTTCCAATATTGGGTTCTGTGTTATTTAATAGGGTTATAAATTTAACAGGCTATAAGATTTCAGGAGGATCTAGTCCTTCCTACTGTTCTATGAGTGAAATAATCCTCTGAGAATTCAAACCTAGTTAAGCAGTTTATCCTAGTGCTTAGCTAGATGGTTTTCCTCATGTCTTAGTATCTTTTGCTGTACTTTAAGCCTATTACTGTGTGTTTTATCTTCAGTGAGCTGGAAGAGCCACAGATTGTTTTCCTATATTTGAACATGGCTGTTGTGCCTCCTGTTGAGGCTTTATGGACATTTAGTGGAAAAGCAAACTTCCTATGCTTTTTATGACTGTTTATAGGCAGTAGTGTATGCGTTTGTGTGGGGTAGGAAGTTTTCTGTGTAGTAAGTTTAGCTTTTCAAGGGTGTCGCGGACCGACAAAGGGGACTTTTTCTTTTTTTTCCCTTCTATTTTTTTTTTTCCTTAAATCATGATCTAACTTGCCTGTGGTGAGGCAGGTCAGCTTGGCAGTGTAGTCTGCAGTTCTGGGCCCTCAATAATCCAGACTGGTGAACCTGCTAGACCACAGCAAGCCTGTGTTGCCTGCATTATGTTTCCATAGAAGCCAGTTTATAGGAAGGGGATAATTACCACTGCATTTCCTTCAGTTTGGAGTCAGGATGTGACTGTGGCATACATATTTATCCAAGAGCTGTGAAACACCCTCCTCATACTGTTTGGACACATTGAGCATCAATCGCTGGCAGGGACAAAACTTGAACCTCCCAGGCCTGCTTCCTAATGGTAGCACACTTTTGAAGCAGCAAGTGTAACCTTGGCTACCGACAGGAAAAAGTCATGGAAATGGCTGATATATCTTGGAACTGAGGTAAATTTGTGGATTTTACTGGACCTGTTCCAAAAAGAGTGCAGTTTAACATGGTCTGTCGTGCTTTGCTTCCCTGAGCACAGGGCAGATCACTAGCTACATGAGTTTCAGTACGTGCAGAGTACATTGAGAAGTGAAGTGGCCAGTCTCCCTACTTGTGGCAATGGTCTATTTTGCCAAGTTTAATTTTACATGTGCGAGGGGGTCAGTCGCTGGATTTGCAGACAACCAAAACATGTATTTAACAGTTGGTTTACTTGTAAATGCCAAACCAGAAACAGTTGCGTAAAGTCCCTTTCTAAGGAGTTGTTTTAAATTTGGTTTGGTTGTTTTTTGGGTTTTTAGTTAGACTTGTTGGTAAGTAATATTGAACAGTCTTTGCCTCAAAGCTCATATTTTATTGCAGGAAACGTTGTAGTGAAGATTTTTAGACCTCTGCATTGGAGGGGGAGTCAGTTTGTGGGGGGGAGCAGAGAAGGTATTTGCAGAAGTTGCAAGGATCAGAATCTGTAGTACAAAAAATAGCTGTAATATAGGCAGAGTTGGTACATTAAGTTTCCCTACGCTATTCTGCCAAAGGACTTGAGTCTTCTTTTAAAGATGATTCATTTCTTGTTCCCAGTGAACTACCCCTTCTAAGATTTTCAAAAGATGGTATTATATAAATTATATTAAAAAAAACCAACCAGGCTACAAACCCACATCTTACAAATGTATCATAATGTTATATTTATCTGGGACTGTGTAATGATTCTGACAAATGAAATCCTTATGGCTGAGCTGTTGTCTTAATTTTTGATTCAAATTTTCTTAGGATAGACATGTTTTGAGTACCTGACTAATCTTCAGTTTAATATAGTTGCATTTGCTTGACTGAAATAAGACTTATAAATAACTGTTCAGATTTTTTGTGGGGCACCTCACTAAAGAAATTGTCAATCCTTCGTAAATAATGCTTATCTTCTATCCTTACTGTTTTATTTTTGGGAAGTGCAACAGAGTTTTAAACATTTTCATTTTACAATCTGTAAACATAAAAAGGAAAAATGAACTTGCATTTGGCATGTAAAATATAATAAGTTATTTTATCCATATTTTTCAGTGGTTGCTGCACTGCAGTGATTTTTTGCAGTCTCATGTGTCCTCATATTTTAGGTCAAACAAGATATTTTTTTCTTCAAAGAAGTTACTAATGACTATTCCCATCTGTGATATAATGTTTTAAGTACTTACAGTTGGAGAGAAATTGTTTGAACAGGGCTGAAGTTGGGAACCGGTCAAGGCTGGAAAACATAGGTTGTGTGGAGACTGGAAGGAGAGAACTTATTTTTGCTAGTTCCAGTGAAATCAGTTCATGAATTTATCCATCAAGTTCCAAGCAGAAATACTGTTAGTGTTCCAGTTGTAGAGCCACATTATTCAGTTTGGAAATTGATTGTACTTCTGGTACAGTAACCAAGTTCTTGGTTAAATAATCTTTAAAAGATTAAAGGAAACGTGTCTGATAGTTGCTGATTATCAAATACTGCACATTAGACTTTATTAGTTTTGTTCACTTCATACGTAAAGAGATAAATTCATCTTTTTCAGCTAGATTGCAAGTTATTCAGAAGCAGAGTAACAGAAAGCCATGGCTTCATACTGCCTTTTCTCTTTCCCTGCTCTTACCCTGGGGTTGGACAAACTGAGTGTTGCTCCGGTGGGACTGATTTCAAGATAATGAGTACCAAACCCACCAGATGGATTACTTGGGCATTTTGGCTTGTTCTTTATTTTGTGGGTCTTTATTTTATGGCCTTGTCATGATTTCCCTGTACATGCCCTACTGCAATCCTCAGCCAATGAGCAGAGGGACTGGATGGCTGGTCTGTTCCCCATGGTGCCAGCCTGTCAACCTTCCTGCTTAGGGAGACTTATTTCCTTGGCCTGGTTTATAGTCCCATGATGAATATGCTTGTGATTTGGGGAAACGTTTTTGAAATAAGTGATAGGAAATTATTTCTCAGAGTCTGTCTTTTAATACTTCAATTTCTGTTTGTTCAGATTTACCAAGTCTCCAGTGTTGCTGTTTTCATTGGATGGCTTCAGAGCAGAATATTTGCAGACCTGGGGTGAACTTCTACCTGTCATTAGCAAATTACGTGAGTATTTTCTTTGTCTAAGCAATATTGTGACATCTTACCTGAAAACCCATAGATGCAGTCAGACTTTTAAAAATCCTCACTCTTCTTCCATTGAAATGGAAGTTGTTACCATAAACAGCTGTGCCTAGAGAACTAGAGGTGTGAGAGGATGGAAGGGCAGAGAGAGGGGAGAGTATGAGGAAAGGGCCTTCTGAATTTTCAGTGAAACCTTAAAAATTAAGTAGCCCTTGCTGTATTTAGGAGGTGGATTTTTTTGCTGTTAGCTTCCTTTATTTCTTGAAAATAGTAGTAGACCCACTTTTTACTGTATATTGCATATTGTCTCATTCAGGTGGAATGGCTCTGGAAAATGGAAAGCAAGGTAGAAAGCATTTGATTATATTTGAAAAAGAAGATAGAGAAGAAAGAGATTAGGAAAAGATGGTACAGAAGGGCTGGTAGAAATGTGCTGAATCTGAGAACCTCATTTAACAAACATTTTCAGAAGAAATGAGAGCCTCATAATTACATATTTTTTTCCCCCTAGCTTTTATAGTGTCTTACTTTGTAGTGTCTAAGTAACTTTAGTTACTTTCCCTCTCTATTTTGGCTGTGGTCAGTAAAGAACTGATGGCATTTCTTGTCTGAAAAATATGCCAATCTTCTTGTCATTCATAAATTACTACCTGGGGTGACTGGTTTCAGTTTGACTAAAAATAGATCAGTAGAAGTACTTGCTTTTTGCACAGTGGTTGTTGCAACTTGATCTGTTCCAGGACGATAACAATTCACAGATGTACTTGAGGCTTTAGCTTTTTTCTTTCTGTTCTATGTTGGAATAGAATGAGGCATTTGAGACATTTTCATTAGATGCAGTCGTAGTCTCATGAATGAAAATTGGTGCCACTGGGTTGTGTATGACATGACAGTCTAAGGGCCTGTGGCTTCATAGCTCCAAGTGCTTCATGTCCTGTATGTTTAGGCACTGAAAATGGTGAAAGCAGTTGCATTGTATAGATAAAAATTTCTATGAGTGTGTAAATAGTGCTCCAGTATTTAGCTGTGCTGGAAAGGGTAATGAAGTCTATTGCTCTGTAGTAGACAAGTAACAAAAATGGATAAATTACTTGACTATTGCTGAAATGAATCCTTTTGAAGTTCACAGTTATCCATTTACAGGGCTAGTAAATGCTCAAAAGGAGAGACAGTTTGGAATGACTGCATTTACAGAGCAGTGAACAATGATTTGTGTTAAGTAGCTTATCAGACTACAGATTTCTTTATTAAATTAGAACTGTTCTAAATCCCTGGATTTTCCTCTTTAAAACACCTGATGACAAGTGTAGCATTAGATAAATATTCCCATTGTCTAGTCCTGTTAATTTAGCCACACTTACAATGATTTTCTGATGTATCCTTGGAGAAATCTGTTAGAGTAGATGACTGTAAGACATTAATTTCACTTTTACCATGTTTTACTTTATACTTGCCCTCTGTGCTACCTGCTGAAAGGTGGGCAATTCAGCATGGAACTGAGGGTTTGCAGTGAATCCAGCTATAATGTGTATATATGGGGTTCAGAGAAGACACTTTCCCATGCTTCTATTCTATCACAATATTAAATCCTCCTTTTGTCTTAATTTGTTTTTAAGGCAACAAGCCAAAAAGAAGACAGATAACTCTCATGGAAAGTCCCAACAAAAAGCCTTTAGGATTTTTGGCAAAAGAAAACTTTCAAAGTGTATCTTACTTTAAAAACAAAACAAAAAACCCCCAACCTCCCCACCCACCCCCAACAAAAAGCTAAGGTTTTTGGAAAACAGCCTCAACAAGAGCTTTGGTCAAAATGTGTCAAGTGTGTTGCAGTAGCAAAAAGGGTACAAGTAATTACTTGTTGCTGCAGGGTGAAAATGCCGGAGAGGATGCATAACTTGAGGATTCAGTTTTTTGGCTTGACTGCTTTTTATCTCAGTTAGCTCAAGTTAATATTTCAACTGAGATCTAATCCAAAGTCCCAGTCTGAGTTCAAAGTGCCTCAATGCAACACTTTTTATGTTACCAAACCTTAAATTTCTATTTTATTTATATTATATACAATGAAGATGGCCCAGTGGTGGTCTTTATTGAGTCATTACTTTTGGCTCTTTAGAATCAGTTGAAGTCGTTTGGCTTATCACATAGTAGTTTTGAAGTCATTAATGAGGGCTCTTTTTTTTTTCTTTCTGAAAATCAGAGCCACTACATTTGCCACACGACATTTGCCTGTGGAAATTCAGGCAATTAAGTAAGGCTTGCTTAAATGCTTTGACCTGGCTAGTGACTCTTCATACTGGCAAATACTGTGCACTAATCTCCTTAAAAACCTGTGATTATTATATCAAGACAAAGGAAACTTTGAGATTCATCCTATAATAAGATCTTATTTTTATTTTAAAGCAAACAAAAAGCCCACAAACAAAAAAGAGACTGCAGAATAAACAGTGATTTGACAGGTGACTGCAAGAGCCAGGGCATCACTGCACCAGTGGCCACTTCATCTCTTGGAGTGCCCAGGGAGGAGTAGCTATTTGGGCTCAAGCTGCAGGCTTCTCTTACTGCACACACAGCAGCTTTGGAGGGTGTGGTTTCTCAGTTTAATCATTCTTATCTATGCATGCTTTTCATAAGGACTGTACGTTTTACTCATGTGACCATTCAAGTCAGTCATTAGGAATGAATGACATTTGTATTAATTGCCATTAAGTGAGTCTTTAAATGAACATGGGAAGAAAAATGAAGTATTAAAATCCAGAATTTTCAATAATTAAAACTTTCTTGAAATATCTTTTGGTTTTATCTTTATTTTCATTATATATCTTCATAAGAGAAATGTGCATATGTTTGTATTTCTGTAATTTTACTAATGTTCTTTCTTCCTCCCTCTAGAGAAATGTGGAACATACACTTCCAGAATGACACCAGTGTATCCTTCAAAAACCTTTCCCAATCATTATTCCATCGTCACAGTAAGAATTCCTCTATATTTTGTTTCCACTGCTGAAGAGTCTGTTAATTACTGAGTTGTCTCCAATGGAGTAGTATATTTATTTGACGGATTATTAAAATAACAGGATGTCCCTTCAGAGTGTGAAAATGTATATGTTACAGTCTATCTAATTTAGATTAACAGTCATTATCTAACACTACAGCTAAGTGGTCAGATCTAATATGATTAAGTAATGCAAGCCTTCCAAGACTAGCTGCAAGAATTCCCATATAGGTGGAAGGTCACATCACTTTACAACTCTGCATTGTGTAAATATTTCCACTAAATTGCAGCTGGCTCTCTCTTGGAGTGAGAGCAGCTTGACTCCTTTAAACAGCCAACCTTGTTCCAGTTTTTGAAGTTAGCTTGGCTTGCCATGGTGCAAAGAAAAGTAGGAAAGGAAAGGTTTGAACATCACATTGATGTTGACTGTGTGATGAACTCTACCCAAACCTGGATTGGAAGATCACAAAGCTGATCTAGTAAATATATTTGCTCCTACAGATGGGAGGAAAAAGAAAACCGGGGTTTTCAACACCAAATGCAGGGTTGGAATCCAGATTCTTCTGAATTTCATTATGTCAGAACTAAAATTCAATCAAATACTCGAGGATCTGCACCTTCTTTCTTATCTTCCCAGCTGGTTAAGACTGTCTTATGCAAAGTGAGGAGCACAGGTTCAGGAATGATATGTTTAATGTGTGATCCTCTCAAACATGCATGAATATGCACCTAAGAGGCATTAATCATGCCCTTCAGCTGTGTGAGTGTCCCTATATACAGCCTAGAGCTTTTTCTCAGCTCCCTATTCTTAGGAAAAGTAGAAGGCCCTGATGTTTATCAGGGTCTAATGGCGGTGGTGTTAAATCCTTTAATGTAAAAAGGAGCTAGTCTGCTTGAAGGCAGAGCTCAGTCTGTTGAAACTACCTGACAGCTGTTGCCTCTGAGCAGTTTGTTCACTGCTTGTCATGGTTACCTCCAGCTAGAGTTTCCACCTGCTGATATGAAATTCTTCTTTGAAATACCTGGGTTTTGGTGATGAAGGTCCAGCATAGGTAATTGTTCTTGTTGGTACTAAAAATACAATACGTGCCTGAACTGAAATGGTGTGTTTCAGTTTGATCCCAGTGCAAATTGCTTGCCTATATTTATCTCACTGAGAAGCAATTCAGAACTGGAAGGTAGAGCTTGGTAACAATGGTAGGTGATGCTGTCAAATTTGGGTCTCCTGAATTTGAGATGGAGTAAAAGTCACATTGATTATTCACTGGACATATTTGTCTAAGGGACATCTGTTTGTGTAGCTGGAAGGTTCTTTATAGCATAACAAAGTATGCTCTCAATTGCAGGGGCTGTATCCTGAATCTCATGGTATAATTGACAACAAGATGTATGACCCCAAAAGAAATGCATCATTCACCCTTAAAAGTGAAGAGAAGTTTAATCCACAGTGGTACCAAGGGCAGCCTGTAAGTATTAATACAGTGCTGAGAATGTACATTAGCCTGTTGTTATGTTACTTAATATCACTTGGATGCATAGTGATGTTGAAAGAGTACAGAGGGTACTTCTAAGTCAGCCAAGAAGCATTACTCAGCATGATTAGAAATGAGCTGCAAAATGACAGATGAAACAAGAGTGCAACAGAGTTTGTTGAACTTGAACGGAATTTTCCCTAAGGAGAAAACTACCTTAAAATAACTAATAAAGATACCAGATTTTGTTCTGTTTTTAATATGAAGTGGGCTTGCAGTTAACTTCTCCAAGGAAATCAACAGACTGGTTAGTTGTAGTAATAAGCAGTATTAGAGGTATGGCCAAATTGCTACCAAGTCTAAAGTTGCGGTTTTAAAAGAAAATGTCTCAGTTCAGTCATACAGCTATGGCAAATCTGCTGAGACTGCCATCAAAATTAAGTGGCATGGGAAAGGCTGTGTTGAGTGCTAGCCTGAGGAATGGCAAAGGAAGAGGTGCAACTAGAACACACAAGTGTAGACTTTACTGGCCACTGAGAAGAAAGTGTTGTAAATGTCAGGTAGGAAGACATGTGGAAGGCAGACAGAAATCTGCAAATCATTAAATCAGTAGTAAAATCAGAAGAGCTGACCAAACTCTTGGTCTCATATTTCAAAGCATGTGGGACGTAGGTCCTTGAAATGTTCCCAGCCCTTCTTACTTCACTGTTATTTGGACATTGCCCTTTCCCGATGTTCAGCCATGGTTCTACCATTGTGTTACTGCTCCATCCATGGGAGCTAATGGTTCCTGCATCTGTCCTGGCTCCCACTGGTGTAGCAGCAGAAGGGGTGCAAGTATTTGTCATAAGGAATTCAGCTGCAAGGTGTATCTGAACTGCAGAGAGCCATGACATGCAAGGTTGACTGTTGGGAATACTCCGCTTACGTGTTTTGATTTTGAGCTTGCTGAAAGGTGCAGAGCTGGTGGGGTGGGAGTGAATCTGGCCATTACTCAGCTAACTGTGAGCTGCACTAATGATGATGATTGTTCTTCTGCAGATTTGGCTAACAGCTATCTATCAAGGTCTGAAAGCAGGTACATTCTTTTGGCCTGGGTCAGACGTAGCAGTTAATGGAACCTTTCCAAACCTTTATGAAAACTACAGTGGGTATGTACACTCCTGTGTCTTGGACAAATATGTTACTTTAACTGTTGCAATGGGACAGACACCAGATAATACATAATTTTTTTCCTGCTTTTCTAACTAGTCGTACACAACATGAAAATAGATAAGTTTCAATTGACTTTGTTTCAGTATAATGTAAACTCTTTGTCTAATCATTTTATCATTCCTCAGCAAACGTTTTACAGGAAAGATGTGGAAAAATCAGCTTTAAAAGCAGCCAGCTTTGAAGGTTTAGTGCTTTTCTATTTATAAAAATCTTTTGTGGGTGTGTATAGTCATTCAGTTCACACCTCTCATACAGTGGATGGATCAGGTCTTAAAGTGATACTGTCCATGAAAACAAAAGTTTTACCATTGACTGCACTAAATTGTTCTAATGTAAAATGATTTTAATTCAAATTTTGAAAACATTTCACATTAGGGCATCATATGTTAGTGACTGCTCTTTGCTGCAATTAAACATTTCCTGCAAAATGGAAATTCTACATAAATCTGTGTATCACCACTTACTGAATAATCTCAAATCTTTCCCAAGAAATCAGGCTTTTAATTTTTGTCTCCCTGGGATCACTTTCTCTTCCTACACCCTTCCTATGGCATAGAATTTCTGATCCGCCATTTACAGAATCACAGAATCAACCCGGTTGGAAAAGACCTCGAAGATCATCAAGTCCTAAATCCTAAATCCACCCGCCATAACCTTCATCTACCCATTCAATGCTTAAATCATGTCCCTAAGCACCACATCTACATTTCTTTTAAACACTTCCAGAGAATGGTGACTCTACCACCTCCCTGGGCAGCCTGTTCCACTGTCCAACCACTCCTTCAGTAAAGAAATGCTTTCTAATATCCAGCCTAAACCTCCCCTGGCCCAACTTCAGGCCATTTACTACCTACATATTTTTTCTAGGAACTTCTACATTGTTACTTGATCTTGTGTGTGTTAAGTAGATAAATCAATAACTTCCTGGGTGCCTCATGTTGTTACAGGTCAACATGCTTATTTTTGGTCTGCTTCAGGAATTGATACAGAGCATCTACTTTGTGACATAATATGAGAATGTGTATTCAAGGGGTTTAAACCTTTTAGAAAAAACACCCACAAACCAAAAGTTTTCAAAATGTAATTCAGGAATAAAAGCCTGCACATGGTTTTGCTCCTTGAAGTCACTTGTTTCTCTTTGTTTAATGAACACAAGCAATAGTGGGAGCTTTATCCTAATCACATTGCCATCAATAGGGACAATATTCAAGAGAGCTTTAGAACAGGTCATTAACTGCTGTAGAGTCACAGGCAATTAGTATAGATAAACTTGCATTCTGCTAAATAGCCACTAATGGCCTCCGATTGAATTAATTTTTCTCTGCTAAAGTACATTGATATTGTAATGTGTGATTAAAATTCTTTGGCTCTTTGAAATACATGGTTGGTTGATCATGTCTTGTTCTGCTGCAGCTCAATCCCCTTTGAAGAAAGGGTGGTAACAGTTCTTCGCTGGCTGCAGTTACCTGAAGATGAAAGGTAGGCATACAGCTGCAAGAGTAAGTTCCTGTTAGAGTGGGATTGCAATTAATTACTTAGTTTAAAACAGAACTCATATTTACAAGCTTATGCATTATTCTAACGATGTTAAAATATTATTTAAGGCAAGCCTGTTTCTATGACTGAAACGTTTTTTATTGAGATACATTTCTTTATTTCCCTTTAATATGTCCTTCATCTGAATGACATTGTTTCCAATATTTGATATCAATTGTTGATAATCTCTTCAAACTGTCTCAACGTGTATGTAAAATATTACATTTTTGGTACTGTTTGATATAGACCACACTTTTACACTCTGTATTTAGAAGAACCAGATTCCTCAGGCCATAAGTTTGGACCAGTAAGCAGCGGAGTAAGTAGTTTTGTAGTTTCTTAATTTTATTTTTTTTTTAAGATGAAGCTTTGTTCTGACTCTAATCAGCTTCCTTAATTCATGTTAGATTAACTAAGATCATGTTCAGTGGGCTTATTAGGAAAAAAAAATTGCAAATAGATACCCCATCCCTAATTAACATTGATATAAAGCATGTAATAAACAGTCTTATTTAGTAAGCCTAATTTTTTTTTCCAATAACTTTTAAATTGCCGGAGCATGTTTGGGTATGTCTTCCATGTTGTTTTATCTGCTCCTACTAATTTTTAATGTTGATTTTAGGGGGCAGGGAGGTGGACAGAAAGTGTATGTACTTTGACAAGAACAGAGATTTTTATAGCAATGATCCAAGTTTTGGTGGTTAAGTGTTCATGTTATAATTGTAATTTATTTTTCCGTCTCTGTGCAAAGGTTAGATGAATATTGATCTTATCTCCCTGCAGTTAGATTTTATGCCTTCTTGTAAAGGAGGTGATAAAAAGGACATTCACCCTATCACTTTATGGGGCACCTGTTGTATAAATAAGAAGTCTTTGGGGCTGCTACTGTTTTCAAAAGTACTAAATATCTTTACATTTTAACAAACCAAAGTGAACAATGCATATGCAAAAGCTCTTGGAAAATCAGGACATGTTAAAATTCTCCCATCTAGAATGGTCAGGAAGTTTGAGCATCCTTAAGTATGTAACCTCAGTAGTGACAACAGCAAAAAGCTCTAGCCAGTTTGTCTTGTGGTGTGAGCAGTTACTGTTCCTGTAAGGAACTGTGAGATGAATGTAAATGCCCAGTGAAGTAGAAGACAACTCATTGGAACTGCAGTATAGGAGACATATTTAAATTGGTTATCCTTTTCTTCTGTTAGTCAGTGGGTCTAAAGTTCTGTTTATCAGGAATTCTCTGGAGAGAAAGACCCTGAGGGGTTGTACGTAGTCTCCCCAGGAGTATCTTACCTTTGTTCACACAAAGGAAGACAACTTACACAAGCAGTTCAATGAGGTAACATAATGACTTAATTAAAATTTACTTTTTTGTTTCGTTTACTTGGCAAGTATTCAGAAGTAGCCTCAGTGGCTGTACCTGTGCAAGTGAGCTTCAGTGCCAGACCCCTGATGATCAACAGTGCTAGACTAGTAGCTTGTTCTTTGTTTTTTTCAGTCCCTTTAAACTAGTTTGCTCTGAGACCAGTCACAATCTCAAGAACAGTTTGCTCCAGGGTCTCTTCCAACAGGGATTTTGAGGAAGAGTGCTGCAGGCTTGGCTTCCTCTGTTTATTTCAGCCCTCTGGTATGCTCTCATCAGCATCTGCACGCTTAGGCATTCCCTGTTGTCCTCGGTTGTGCTCTTAGTAATGCAACAAACATCCTCAATTTTATACTTGAAAACCACTCTCACTGGCTACAATCTGGGTGTTGTGGTGGGTTTTTTGTTTTTTGTTATAAACGTCTTTGAATGAAATAATAGAATCACAGAATGGTTTGGGTTGGAAGGGACCTTAAAGATCATCTAGATCCAACCCCCCTGCGTGGGCAGGAACCCCTCCCACTAGACTAGGTTGCCTGGACCCCATCCAACCTGGCCTTGCACACTTCTAGGGAGGGAGCATCCACAGCTTCCTTGGGCAACCTGTGCCAGTGTCTCACCGCCCTCATCGTGAAGAATTTCGTCCTAATGTGCAACCTAAATCTCCCCTTTTCCAGTTTAAAGCCATTACCCTTTGTCCTATTGCTACATGCCCTTAGTCCCTCCCCAATTTTCTTGTAGGTCCCAAATAACATGTAAAAATGTGTAGCTGTGTCTTAGTTCAGTGTGGGGTGAAGACCTCTACAGTGGAGATACAGTCAGTCTTCTGTAGGTGGAGATAGCCCTGAGCACTCCATTCTCAGCTGATGTAAAGACTATGCATCTAAAGGATGTACAACTGAGAGAAGGAGGCAAAAAACAGGTTTAACAGGGTATTGAGAATGCTGTAAGTCTCCTGTCCTCACAGTTGCTCCTGTTAGGGTGCACTGTATGTGCTCCCTGTCATGAGTTCGGGGGTTACTGTCCAGTTTTAGGTCCCCTGTAGCCTTCATGTCTGTATTGCATCTAGCCTTGAGTGGTCTATAAGAAGAGCTGCTTAGTTTTTATTAGCATATACTATGACAGTTTAATTTTATTAACTCTCCTTACAAATAAACTCTGATTTTTAATTGAACTGATCAACACTTCCTTTACAATACTGTTCTTGTCTTGCAGGTCATTATGGCATTGCAGAAAGTGGACAACATAGTAGGGATGCTAATGGATGGTCTTAAGCAAATGAACTTGCATAAATGCCTGAACATTCTTTTTATATCAGATCATGGTAAATTTTATTTTATAAAATATATCAGAATTTTGAAAGCTGTTTTTATAAAGTCATATTCTGCATTTATACCTGCATGTTTCTGGCAAGATTAATGAAGCAGCTAATACCTACAAATTATGTTATCAAGATGGTGTTAGAGACATTCAGTGTAGGTGAGATCAGACTATTTTGTGAGGGGTAAAGGAGGGAGGAAGTGGAGAATATAGGGAGGGATTACATATTTTTCATATTTTATCCCTACTTCCTCTTGTGATCTTTACCAGCTGATAAAAGAAATAGAACAAAAAATGTGAATTGTAAAAATAAGTTTTGATTTTATTCTAACTACACTACACAGCAGTAGTTTGTGAATTGCTGAAGAAGAGAAAATACAAGCTGTATCTTCCTTTCAATTATCTGTTCCCTTACCCAATATCTGAAGGCTGTGAATGTGAAACATAAGATTTTTTTTTTTCTGTAATAGGTTTTCTTTATTTCTGGAATTAATTCTATAATTTGTGTATTTTACCATATTTTTTTCAGCTTTTTTCCTGACAAAATATAACCACACTTCCATGCAGTACAAAATTGACTTGTAGTACTCGTTAACCCTGGGAATGATTCAAGCCAAATACCTATACAGGTTTAGAAGATATTCATGAAATTAATGGGGTGGGTAAATTTGTCAAGCATTATTAAAAGTAAAGGTTCAAATCCAATATGCAACTCAAAGTCCCTTTGACTGGGAAATTGATAAGGAACACTGGGAGGAAGATCAGTCTACAATTGTTGTGCTTATTGGGTATTTCTTTAGACATGTTAGTGAACACTACTAGGTAGGATATTGGGCTAAAGGAAAATTTAGTCTGACCATTACTACTGTTCTTAGGCTTATAATATTTCTTTCCCTTCAGAGAAGACAATTAGTCTATTCAATTGGAGTGTTTTTCTCAGCTGAGGAAGTGGTTGATTGTGTGTATCTGTGTTTTCTCTTCCATGCATGAGTATTGTGGTCTCCTTGGATCAGGTGTCTTGGGGCTTGCTGATAAAAACACCTGAGAAATTATATTTCTGACTTCTACAACTTAAGTTTCATGTGTCCTCAGCAAGGCTACTCTATATTAATATTCCCAATTTAAAATAGAATGTATTTCCTTTTTCAGGCATGGAAGCAGGGAGCTGCAGGAAAACAGCCTATCTGAACAACTATCTGAGTGATGTGCAAGATTTTATAGTGGTACCTGGTCCTGCAGCTCGCCTAAGACCTATTAATGTTCCAGATGAGTATTTCTCTTGTATGTAATTGCTAAACTGATTTTTGTTACTTAGTTATATACCTTTTTGTATTTTGTGAATACAAACTTAGGATCCATGTATTCCTGTAGTAAACCTGAGCGAAGGTCAACTAGGGACAACCTGCATAATGATGAAGAGAAAATATTGAGTAGTGCATCTGTGTTTCTAAAGACCATTTGACTTTGCAGATCTGAAAGTGTGTTTGAATCCTACAGGTTGCTTTTGTAGGCTGCTTCAGTCACTGACTGCAAATGCTCTTACCTTGTAAATGGCATTCCTTTGAATTGGATCTTTGGTGCTCAAGACAGCCTAAAAATTCCTCCCTCATTTCTCACCTCATTTCCTGATTGACTAGTTTATATACAAATTTGCTGTATTTCTTAGAGGAGTGTTAGATTGTTACTATTTTTTACATTTTATGTATGATAATCTAATCTTTCGTTTTAAAAAAAAAAAATGCCCCCTGACAGCAGTTGAGTAAACTGCAAATAAACATAAATAAGATAACAAACATGAGTAAAAAATCAATCAATGCTTACCAATTTTAAACTTTGATTCATTGTGCAGTCTCATTAGATGAACACTTAATGCCTACAGTTTTTGGTTCTTTTTCATGTTGAATGCAGGCATTTCCTTCATGTTTCATAGTTTGTTTGGGTTTTTTTTCCTATCTGGATTAGTGTTCTCCATGCTGTTTAATACTTCTAGGCCTCAACCCCAGTGACTTTTAAGTCCTGTTTACTTCATTGCTTGATGCTATTCTAAACTGTTCTAAATGTTTCCTTGGAGAATGTGGGAGTCAAATGCAATTCCAGGTTCTCCCTGGAGAAACAAGTTCAGGCAGAAAAAAAGCAGAATTTCTGCTGGTTTTGACATGTGCAGTGCTTTTACAAAATAGCATAGCTGTTTTTGTAGCACTGCATATACCTATGCAGGGATTATTAATGGTTCCAGTGTAGTCCTTTATGTACTTTAGACAAGCATTGAATGTCAGACTTGGCACAGAGTAACTGTGTGAAATGTAATAGGCCCACGTTATACAAAATGTCAAACTAAATGATGTAATGGTCCCTTTTGGCTTGAGTCTAAGGATCTGAACCTTAGCCAGCTTGCACTTGGGTATCTTGCTAAGTACGCTTACCAGACAAAACTGCTGTCCTGATAGTTGTATTTGTTTCTTTTTCCTTAGAAGTTTATTAACAACCAGGAAAAATCCAGCTTGATTAGCACAGCGTTTAGTTGCCTCTTGTGAAAACTTACTTCTCAGATTATTATTCTAACTGTGGCTAATATAATTGAAAATATTAAAGCTGTAAATAAGTAAGCAAGGGGAGGAGAAACTGAACTAAAATTTTATAGAAGCCATAGCATGACAGTTCAGTGATCGTTTTGCTCCATATTGTTTTCATTCTGGAAAAATAATTTCTAAAGTAGGCATTTTTTTGAAACGAAGCTAATTATACTATGTGATAGAGAATGCTTTCATTTTACATGTGATTTTTTTTAATTTAGGTGACTAATTCTTACATATGATTCTTCCAGTTAATTATGAAGGCATTGTCAGAAACCTCACAGTAAGTGTCATCTTATCTGTTATTCCAGCCTAATTTCTACTGACATTCACAGATATTTTATAGCAACAGCGGTTTGGGGCACAGTGACCTTCCATATGCTATCTAGTTTACAACAGTAGCAAAGGTAGTTGGGTGCAGGGGAAGGGAAAGTCAGAGCTGAGTAAGGTTTGATATGGCTATCCGTGGTTGTGCGTTAACTAAGGCTTTGTGTTCATTCCTTTTCACTAACACTTTTGTACCACTCTATCGTGTTGCTCTTCAAACTGGAGAACTTGTGTATCTGGACTGACCTGGCCAACGGCCAAGTCAGTGTAAAGCTCAGCTGCATTTCCTGGGCAACCATAAGATTTTTTTTGCTCATTTTTTTTTTGATAAAGAATTTTGAGAGAGATACTGATTGTTGTTGTCAGTTCCAACTTAAGGAATTTACTTTTCTGCTGTACCTGGCTTCTGTTCTCATCTCTGCACCACAGTGTTTGCCTCTCAGTTGTGCAAACACTGCTGTCACTGTGAGCTATGCTTGTTGTGTAGATGCCTTAAGTATTCAAAATTTCCAACATTACAACAGAGGGTTTTTTCGTTTGGTTTTTGGGGTGGTTTTTTGCTTGTTTTTCTTAAATTGTGAATGGATCTTAGTTGGTGGAAAAACCTGTTGTTCCTGAGTGACCTCAATCTTAAAACCCTTTGAATGTCTGTTACATTCTGTATTACAGAGCTGTAGAATTACTGCACTACGCAGTCTCCTACCACTTGTGAAAGTATAATGATGTTCATGTCTCACTGTAATTCTTTATTAATTCTAGGCAGTACCATTTGGTTCTGTACAATTGTAGGCTGTAAGAAAATAAATTACATCCATAATCCTATATAAATATTCTTCTAATAACTATTGAATGTAAAACAAGTCGGTAGTTATTTAAACAGTTAATATTTATGTCCCAAACCATATGACTCCCAGGCTGATGGAGTCCCATTGTGCTTAGTGGAAGTTATTGCAGATTTTGCAGTTGAAGGGCTTTATCACAAGTGTGCATGACATAAGCAAAAGTTTGGTGAAATGTACAATTTATCTTTTACTTTTAACATTTCAGTGTATAGAACCAAATCAGCCTTTCAAAGCTTATATGAAACAGCTGCTACCCAAGCGTTTCCATTATTCCTATAATGACCGGATTGAACCATTGCACTTTTATTCAGACTCCCAATGGCAGCTTGCTAGGTAAGTTAGTTTTCAGTACTTGATTATACAGCAAATTTCCTGTTTTCTCATAGCTATCATTGAACTCCAAGCCTCTAGAAGAGAGAACCTATTGGAGCATGATATTCTTGTTCGTCATAGCAAAGGGACCTTGCAAAGAAATAATGCATGCTTTTCTGTGCAGTTTTTGCTGGCTTGAGGAGGCTCAACTCTAAACTGGTACCGTTATTGTTCCTGCTGAGTATGCAGTTAGTAGCAGGCTTTGTGGCAGAAATGTCCCCTATGTCAGATACTTGAGCACATCTTGCCATGCTTTAGGAATTTCCAAATTTGGTTATGAAAGCAAAGCATGTGAATAACTACTTGGTTGAATCAGTCTCGTAAGCAATCCAGTGGCAGACATTGACCTTACTGAGCCCACTATTGTTAATTACCTTATGTGTTCTGACAAATGGATTTACAACTCCTGGAATAGTGGTATCTGCTATAATAATATAATTTTGAACACCTCTATGGTACTCCAGGGCTTTCATCATGGAAGTGTTTTTCAGTCCATATATTCAGTTCCGTATAACACTATAAATGTGTGCAAGTTGTGCAAATCAACCATGCAAATGCGTTATTAGAATTATACACATTTGAATAATATGTATAGACCTGGCATATGTTGGAGATTTGTTAGACTGTAAGATGCCCAGCTAAATGCTCTTAATTAAATTAGAGGTTTTTTTAAAAAAAAACAAACAATCTTAAGAATCTACTTATATAAAGTACTGTAAAGATCTGTTACTCAAATGGCATTGAAGTGAAAATCTTATTCTGAGAAAAAACTTTTTGTTTGTATGTCATCTGGTATTTGGCTTTAGATTACTCTGATGGACACTTGGGAATTCCAAAGGGATGATAACATTTGCAGAGAAAACAATTGTTTTGGTTTTAAAGGCATTCTTTTCTAAAGCTTAAAGACTTTCTATTCCCTACAGACAAGCCTCTAAGAACCTTTAAATAGACAACGCATCACTGAATGAATTTTATACTGATACGATTTTTAAAGTGTAAGTTAAGCAAACTGTGAATTTTTTGTAGGAAACCACTTGAGATTAAGAGCTGCACAGGTGGATTCCATGGGTCAGACAATCGCTTCCCCAGTATGCAGGTGAGACTTAAACTTATGCTAGCTCTTATGCTCCTTCTGTTTCTGAATGCTATGTTCTCTGGATGTTGAAATTTTATTTTTAAGATCTGTGACACTATTTCACCTGCAACTGAGGAAGTCAAGCATCTGTAGGATTGCTATTGTCATGTGCTGCGTAACCCACACAGGGTTGTTGTAAGAATTGTTCTGTTGTTGTAAGTGTTGGGCAAAAACCCCACAGGATTTACTCTAGAGATTTCACTGTGCTGGTAAAAGTATAAAGCTGTGCCAAGTTGTTTTGTTGTAACATCAAAAGCAAGAAAACTTACCAAATCCTCAAATACAATGGTAGTTCTTAAGAGAATTCAGACTGGAAGGGACCTCAGGAGGTCTCTAGTCCCACCTCCAACTGAAAACAGAATCAGTTTTAAGACCAGACCATGTTGCTCAGGCTTTATGCAGTCACATCTTGAAAACTGTTAAGGGCAGAGGCTCCACAACTTCTAACCAACGTGTTCCACTGCCTGACTGTCTGCCTGGTGTAAATGTGTTTAGTGACAGCCAGTCAAAACCCTTCTTGTTTCATTTTATGCCTGTTGCCTCTCTGCTTCCTGCTATGTAGCACTGAAGAGCATGTCTCTGTCTCCTTGATGATGTCATTGTAGGCACCAGGGGACTGCTGTTAGGTCCACCTGAAGTAGTCTCTTCTGCATGCTGAACAAGCCCTTTTCCTCTTCACAGGTCAAGAACTTCAGCTCCCAACCACCTTGGGGGCTCTCCAGTGAATTTGCAATCGTTGTTTATTGATGTAATTCTTATGTTGGAGGTGCAGTATCCCCGTGTGGCCTAAAGAAATGCTGAGTAGAGAGGGATAATCCCTTTCCTCAACCTGCTGGCTGAGCTTGTTTATTCAGCATGGGATTTTGTTGGCTGCCTTTGCTGCCAGGGAGTGCTGCTGGCTCATTTTTGGCTTGCTGTCCACTATGTCACCCAGGCCCTTGCAAGCAAAGTTGTTCGCTAGCTGGCCACTCCCCTGGTCTGTAAGGGTAGTCTTGTTCATTCTTAGTTTTCTGGGTTGCTTAAGAGCAGAAGTAACAGGCTTAAATTGCAATAAAGAGTTGATTTCGTTAGTAAAAAACTTTTTAACCATTAACGAGTACAGTAAGTACTGAAAGTCTGTCAAGTTCCCATCACAGGAATTGCCTAACAGCTGGTCAGACAAGCATGTTTCAGAAATAACACAATTACTTTTTATTCTGTCTTTTGCAAAAGTTGACCAAATTATCTCCCACATCTGTAATTCTACTGTGACATGATAGATTATGTATCATTGGTTTGAAGTAGTCTGTTCAGGACAGAACATGTCAGTTATGTTTAAAATAAGGAGAGTCCCAAAATTCTTCTCTTTAATGAGAAGTGGGAGGGCATCATAGGGAAACATGAAATTAGATCCTTAGCTCGCTCTAATTTAGGGAAGTCGCTTAACCTATCCTCTGCTTTAGTTCCTGCTATCAATAAAATGAAAGGAAATACACTCTGTATTTCAAAAAACCTTTTCAGGATAAAAATCCACTAACAGTTGTTGAGGTACTTGGAACTATTACAGTGAATATGTGTAAACACATCTATAAAGACAAAACCCTGTATTCAATAAAATTATTGAAGACAAGTTTTATGAAAAGACAAACATAGTCCATGTAAAGCATAGATTTCTCTTTAAAACTTTAGTTTTCATGTCTTGTAGAATTATGTAGTGTTGTCATCAAATTGTTTTTTAAAACTGCTACGTAAAACCTGTGTTAATTTTGTACAGTTTACCCTTCCAGGCCTACTCTTCTTCCTTGATTTTGCAATGGAAAACCTATTGAGAATGGTACCTAGGAAAGGGTTACAACCAGCAAGGCCACATGATGCCAAATGCCAGCTTAATATATTCCTTCTGCTACAGTTTGACTGTGTAGATTTTTTTTACAGTAGGTTGCCTGTATTCCAACTTTTTCCCAGACTTGGGATTAACAGTTCATAGCATACCTAATTGGTCTTAAACCAGGTATAATTTATCCTATTGTAGCTAACATTATAGCAGCATAAATTTCATACTCAGTAATTGTTACCTAGTTCAACAGAAAGGAGGTAGCATGTTCCTGCCTCATCTGGTTCAGATTAAACTTGTTGAGTAAGTCATTAGCCTACAAATTTTAGTATCAACAGTTGCAGAATTTCAGCCTGGATTATTCTTTAATCTCAAAAAAAAAAAAAAATTACAGTTGAATTTTTAGCCTCTGTTTGCCACACAGCTATGAAATTGGAGACAATTGCAGTGTTTGCAAAGAGGTCTGAGATCCCAACCAGGAAGATGCAATAGAATGCAAAGCATCCATCACTCGCTCAGTACCTTGATACCACAGAGGGGTGCAATCTGTTTCACTTCATTAAAAAGAACTTGAACATCACAGGATAAAAGTTGAAACCCAGTCTTCTTGGCAGCAGTTGATTTTAAGCATTTGCTGCCCTTGCCTCCTTGGTTTTATACCTGCAAAATGCTCTGCTCTGTGCTAGCGTAAGCTTTGCGTGGCTGCAGCGGTAAGTAGGTCAGGGAACTGCACCAGAAGGAAGTGAGCCAGCAAGAAAAAAGTTTTTTGAGTTGGCTGTGTTCCTGAATCAGGTTCACTCCATGGCTACACAATAGTTTGTGCCAGTACAGCTCAGGAAGTGGTGCAAGAAGAATGAACAGCTGCAAACTACGTGCAGAAACCTAGGATCTTGCCATTGCTTAAACCATTTAAAACATTGCTACCAACAGATATTTTTATAACCTTAAGTTAAAAGCTTCCTAATTGCTTACAGAGCATGAAGTGGGATGGTTATTTTGGCTCAACATTACCATTAAATCTCTTAAAGCATTTAAGAAAATGAATTTAAACTTTTTCAAAAGGAGAGAAGAGCAAGAGACTTCATAAATGACTCAAGGCAACCTTTTAAAGGCAACAGTAAAACAGAATTAGGTTTCCCAATATTCTTTTACTGCTTTTAAAAATTGTTCTTATACATTTACATTAAAAATACATGCTTTTTACTTGATCCATACTATGTTGGTAAAGTGACGAACAAGTTCTTGGAAGAAAATGCCCTGAGTCTGAAGGTATTTTCCATTTCAACTTGTCTTGAACAGAGTTCCACTTGACTTTTCTCTGTAAATCCTAGGCTATCTTTATTGGTTTTGGACCAGGATTCAAGTTTCGTACTCAAGTTGATCCATTTGAAAACATTGAAGTATATAATTTAATGTGTGGTAAGTAAAATTGATGGGGGTCATCTTTGTTCAGTAAAATATAATATCTTTGGGGCATTGTTAATCTAATAACAGATTTCTAACTATCCTTAGAAATTTCTCCTTGAGATTTGCTCCTGATTTTCACAAATAAAGCTGCTTGTTTTTCTGAGGAAGGTCCAGCTTCTAAATGACTAACAGCTGTTTAGCATCTACTGGTCAGGCTACCTTGTGTCTCTCCTTTCCACTGGTCACTCTGTGTTCCTCTGGCTGCTCCAGTGCAGATGCTTTGACTCACCACTACTAAAACTAACTATTTCATAATCTCTCTACAATCGAACAGGGATATTTCTCTCTCATATGTAACTAGAGGCTTTATCAGATTAATCAGATCGCTCAGGTGACCTTATTCAGGCAGAACAACAAATAACAAGCATAGTAATGGGTATTCGTGCAGCTGCCAGATAGCTCATTTCCAGAAAACCAGAGTCTGTGACCTTGTCTGCTTATTACACACTTGAACAATTCTTTGTATTTTGTCATGTGTTTTCTTGTTTGTTGTTTTTCTTTATCATCTTTTTAATTCTAGTTGCTTGGTATAAATAAGTTAATTCACATAAAGTTGAGGTTTAAGTTGTTGTTTCCTTGACTCATATAATAAACCTCCTGCCAAATTCATCACTGTATGTGTCACTTCTTCAATTTATATATTGTAACTTTTAATACTAGGTTTGAATGTTTCCCTGTCCATACTCATTGTCTAATACAACAGGTGTTTCAAATACGCTTTTTTGATCTTTTGATGGGCTGCAAGTGTGGTTAGTCTGTAGTCCCGTTGTGTTGGGAATCTCGATCTAGAGGTAGTTTTCTGTGCAATAGTCAGGTTTCCTGTTTCTTGCCTCTCTATGGTGTCACTCTAGAATTCATGATTGATTTCTGTTCCATGTACTCTGTTCCTGTATCTGAGGATCACAGACAGCCCTCTCCATATACACGTATTTTTCACTATTTTCTGCTACCATACAGTACACTGCACTGGAAAAGTGGTGTTTCTTTCTGAAATAATAGAATCATAGAATGGCTTGGGTTGGAAGGCACCTTAAAGATCCTCTAATTCCAACACCTCTGCATGGGTAGGGACACCTTCCAGTAGACCAGGTTGCTCAAGGTCCTAGCCAACCTGTTCTTAAACACTCCTAGGGAGGGGACATCCACAACTTCCCTGGACAATCTGTTCCACTGTCTCACCACCCTCATAGTGAAGAATTTCTTCCTAATGTACAATGTAAATCTACCCTCTTCCAGTTTTAATCCATAACCCCTTGTCCTCTCACTTACAAGCCCATGTAAAAAGTCCCTCCCCGGCTTTCTTATAGGCCCCCTTCAGGTACTGGAAGGCTGCTGTAAGGTCTCCCTGGAGCCTTCTCTTCTCCTGGCTGAACAACCCCAGCTCTCAGGCTGTAAATTAAATGCCTTGTGGCCATTTTGCTCCCTGTCAAACACAATGTTACTGTGACTCCTTGTTCCTTTGTCCCTTCTTTTCTCTGTATTTTGTGGTTTCTGAAAAAGTCTCCCACTAGTTCTACCATTTTCTGTTCATTTATTTCCCTGAGGTCTTCACCTGTTTTCCATTATTTCCTGCCATCTTCTCTCTCTTACCAGGACCTATACTTGCTATAACATCTGCATCTGTGACAGAGAAAGTATTGCCAAAGAGTTTGATCCAGCAAATGCTTAACAGGAGCACTGAACATGCTTGAGATCAGTGGCAATATTCAGGTATACCACATTTAAATCATGTGTTTAAATTCTTTGCTGGAATAGGAAACAGGCCATTTTCAGGAAGTGTCTGAGCCTTGTGTGCTTTCCTGTCTTCTCATGGCATGAGAAGAGCTGCCTTCTTTTCCCCCCACCCTGATCTTCTCTGTGTATGCTGCATGGAAGGGTAGAGTCCTTACTCAGTGAAGCAAGTTCAGTGACAGATCAGATGTTTTAAGTGCAGTCACTGAGGTCTAGATTTCCTCCATCCTATGTAGAAAGAATTAGAATAGGATGTGCAAAAGCCAGCATGTTAACGTTCAGAGAGAAAGTGAAGCGAGGCGACTTACTCAACTTTTTTCTTGCCAAGGGCTTAGGTGCCTTCTGGATTGTAGAGAGGTGTCTTTCTTTGCTTGTTTGGGATCCAGTGTTTATTTTGGAGGTGCCTGACTGCACCTTCTTGAAAAATGCAGCTGTAGAAGAGATACTGTCCCATTTGTCCAACATTTCAGCACTTAAAGCGTGAACACCAGATGTGTACAACTGTCTTGTCTGAATGGGGAATTTCAGCTCATGTTTTCCAAGTCATTTAAATTGCCAGACTTGGGTATTTCTGGGACCTTGTGAATTCCTGAATACTCCACTTAAAATAATGGGACCATAACGTTGTAATTTAGCTGTTGAAGTGGCGACCCGAGTTCTGGAACTGGTTCTAATTTGACAGCAAACCAGCTTCATCTGGAGAGAATGACATTAACCTATCTGAGTGGCATAGGGCAGGTAGAAATGTGTTCAGTTCTCCATGTGAGAAGTTAAGTTCAGCTCTAACTCTTGCGCTCTAGGTGGGTGGACTAGACACTAAGCTTTTGGATACAAGTGTGTCTCATCACCTGCTGTGTTTTGAAAACATCTTGTTTCATAGATTCATTATGAGTTAAGTGCAAGAACAACAAATCTATGAATGCTAGTGAGGATTAAGCATGAAATAGGGCTTGATCTAGTCAGTATTTGGAAGGTGTCTGAAATGTCTCTAAGCATTGGTGGTAGGCAGCTTTTAGTTATCTGAGTTACTTTAATGGCAGAGATTTTGGGTGTTTGTGGGGTAGAGGTATTTTTGTGGTTAGACTACTTTGGTGAGAATTTTGAATCTTAACATTTTAGACAGAAGTGACAAGCAGAAACCTATGTTCTCTGTAGGTTCTTCTATGGCTTTAGCCTTTAAAGCCTTTAGTCCTTAACTGAAGCTTATGTATTTAACTTCCAGATAATTTAAAAAAAAACAAACAACACCAAAAACAAAACCAAAAAGCCTCCAAACTTAGTCCCCAAAGCTTCAATGTTACTTAGTCACAACCTTCATGTGTTTGTGATTCTATCCCCACTGAGTTTGGATGCTGCAAGTTCACTTTCCCTCAGATGTAAGCCTCTGATTTTTTTTGTGCTTGTTCTGTCGCTCTTTACAAGCAGACTAACAGCATCCTGAGCCCAAGCTAAGAACGTGTGCTTCTTTTTAAAGGGGTTACATTGCTTGCCCTTTTGGGTGTTATGAGTAGTTCAGCTTTATTGACTCACGTGTACTTGTGATCACAATACAGGCAGCAGTGTATTATAGTCTTTCTCCTCCTGTTAATTACATTTGAATTCTTTCCCAGATTTGCTTGATTTGAAACCAGCACCAAACAATGGAACTCATGGATGCCTAAACCATCTTTTAAGGAACCCTGTTTACACCCCCCATCATCCCAAAGAAATAAGCCATCCTTCTGAATGCTCAGTGGTGGGACAAAGAGCCTTTTCAGTGAGCCCTGGCTGCTCCTGCAGGACAGGGGTAAGTACTGAAAATGGTTGAAGTTGTGGAGGCAGTCATCTGTGTTGTATTCAAAGTGAAACTGGATTCTGCAGTGTTTACCCTTACCCCTAGTTCTTGCAGTCTCCTACTAAGTGTGGTTTCAAAATCAAATCTTGCCTGGGGTTAGTGGGTACTAGCCTCTATTTTTATATTAAGTTTTGAAGTTTGCTTATGTAAAGTAATTCAGCTCTGAAGAGCCTGGAAGACACCACAGAAGCAAGCTTTGATGGGGAAAGCATTCAGTTCTTGCTTGCTTCACTTGCTTATGTTGAAATTTCCCCTATGTGGATGTTATGTGTTTGGGCTGTGGTTTTCAAGGCTGTAGATTTGCTTGTGGCAAAACCAGTTTTCTTCTGCACGTTTTCCATAGCCCCTCTCCAGTAGACACCAGTGAGTTCTGTGTAGGGATAACTTGCAAGGCAGATGTTACATTAGGTACTTTAAGTGTAGTAGTGGCTCATTATATGTTTTGTTGAACATTCAGTAGCATCTCACTGGTTTTGCTTTATAATTATAGGGCTTGCCAATAAAGGATTTTCATCAGCGTTTAAATTTCACTGAAACAGAAGGTAAGAACTTTAGTAATACAAATTTTTGACAAAAATTTAAGAATCATTAAAATTAGAAAATGTTGAACTTCTGAGCAACTCTCAGATAAATGAGGTAAATAAAGTTCTTTTCGATAGTTGCTGAAGCTGTCGTTCTGAGGTTTTCAAATACAGCCCTACTGAACCATTTGTTCTCAAATAAATGTATATCTTTATGCATATGTCTTCAGGGCATGTGTGTTATCTGATATCTTTGAATTCTCTAGCACTGAAGTAATGAGCACTCCAGAATGGGAAGCAAAGGCAGTGTCTGAGGTAGTATCTGATGATAAGTCCCTCCAAATACCAACATGATGATGGCAACATGCTTTTAATGAAGCAGAAAGGGGTATTTTGCATGGTCAAGTTGTTGCACGGTCTTAAGCTGTTGCATGTTTTACTCAGGCTTTATTTCAATTCTTTGGACAAGTGCATGCCATGTTTGAGCTGCAGTTTGCAAGGCTTTAAACATGCTTATGACTCATAAAACAAAAGAAACTATTTTAAGCATGAAGCAGGTAAGACAATAGGTAAATAACAAAAGCTGTATGTCAAAAGAGAATGTAGCTCTTGGTGCTAATACCTTAAAAGATTAAGTCAAGTTGATCAGGCTGTCAGAGAAATAGGCTAGTAGAGAAATTGCCTTGTGTGTGTTCATGAAACCTTGTTTCTTATGTAAATAAACTCTGTATTTGACAGCACTGTACTGTAGCTCACTATTAATAATTGGACTTAAATGCCAGTTACAGGCAGGATCCAGTACTTGCTGCTTATTCAGGGCTGATACAAGGCTTCTGCTGGATTGTGTCATTTGTCCTGGCATGAAGAGCGGATAGTGTTTTCTTGAATCTTCTCTGCTAACAGCAGGGTATCTTTTTAAAATGTGTCCCAGAACCCTTTAAAAATAACTCTTTTGGTACTGTAATGCTCAGAGCATGAAATGAAATCCATTTAGTATGATATGGAGTGCTTTCCCCTAAGCATGCAAGTGGTTTCACTGAAACAGACTGCTGATGTGGAGGTGGACACCTGAGTGCCTGACTGAACCTGGTTTTGAAGGAATATGGCAAGACTGGGCACATAACCTATTTCAGTTCTGTTTTGTAGAAATAGGAACCTAAGGCTCTAAGCTGCCATTGTTGAAACAGCTGGATTTTTGCTTGGATTATCATGAGACCTGTATTAGCACTGGTCTCGATTGCAGCAGTTTTCTTATAAATTGTTTGAATTCGGCATTACTAATTAGATATTCAAAGGATTATCACTGATTAAAGAATTCTAGTTACCAGCCTAAATGCTCCTTAAGACTATTTAGAGTTACCTCAGTTTGCGTATTCTCTCATTGATTGCTGTAACTTGACAGCCTGTAAGAACAACAAAATATTAATGGTATTTTTAGTTTTATAAAAAAATATGAATTGTTTGACTTCTGACTCATGGGTGGAGAAATAAATGTCATAATCTTGACCTTTTTTTATGTGTTGTGGAGTTACTGTGGAAAAAACCTGCAGCATTCATTGCTCAATTTCTTCCTCTATTTAAAACAGTTGTAGTTCTGCATAATTTGTGGATGGTAGTGACGTATTTAATGGAAAATATACTGTCACAGAATCACAGAATGGTAGGGGTTGGAAGGGACCTCTCTTTGCCTTCTTTATAATTCCAGTCATGTAATGACGAAATTAATTGCATTTTCAACAGCAGAGTAGTGTTTTTGTTATTTTAAAATGATATTTCCATGATGTGCTAGTTTTCCTCCGTTCTTGTTTTACGTCAGAGAATTTGAAACTTGAAAACCTTATTTTTGTTTGTTTCCAGTTGGTAAAATGTAAATATTCAATGTTTTGATGAAACTGAAGTCTACCTTAGGGGCTAAAAACTGAAACTTTCTGCTGACATTTGACTGCAGCAGATGCTTACAAGTGCACGTGTTTCTTACAACTGTCTTGTTGCTTCTTTGTTTTTTTTCTATAAGATAAATTGTATTGACTCCAAAGTAAAGCTGAGTTAGCAACAGAATTATGCTTCAGCTTATGTCTAATGACTTAGTGTCTGGTGATCCCACATAGCTGCTTTCTGGTACAGTTTTAAAGAAAAGTCTTCGCTCTTCCATTGGATACAGTAGTTGGCCAGTAAACAGGCAGTGCCTTAGGCAAGGGTCTGCCAAATACCCTGTGCAGTAACTTACAAAAAACAGTTGGAGATGTCTTTCTCCGTACACAGACTTTAAAGAGATGTGGTCCATGGGAGAAAGGGTGAAGGAAGGTTTTGTGACTATGCACTCGTTGTAGAGCAAGTCTATGCACATCTGAAAATCCAACTAGTATTTCGCTGTATCATAACATCTCTATATTTCTTAGTCCGTTAATTCTCACTTTTGTGTATGACTTTGTGGTTTCTACTAAAATAGTCCCCTCAGCAGATCTCAAATCAGCACAATTGGTTATTGTCCCATCTAAACATTATGTAGAAGCAGGTCCCACATACTTAAAATGAAACACAAAAGTCAACTCAGATTTTTAACTTCACAACTTAGATTATCTCCTGTTTTAAATGGCAAAATGTTTTGTTTTAAATATAAACTTAATCTGTACAGTATAAGTTTAAAGGATTGTTTTTTACTGGCTTTGTCACTTTATTGCATTAGCATAGAAACTATACCTTTGATATAAGAATGATTTTTTTCTGTGACTTCTGTTTGGCAATTGGAAGTTGGGGCAACCTTAGGTGTATAAAAGAGGAAGATGCTTTACAACCAATATGGAATAAAATGTAACAATCACTATTTCTGCTGCAGTTAAGAAGATAGAGAAACTGACTTTGCCCTATGGACGGCCCAGGGTTCTGCAGAAGAGACATAATTACTGCCTCCTTTACCATTACCACTATGTGAGTGGATACAGCAAGGACTACAGGATGCCTCTCTGGAGCGCATACACCGTTAGCAAAAATGTAAGTGTACGAGGAAAGGGTAGAAGCAATCTTGAAAGGTAAAAAGCTTGAATGTCGGTTATTCCTGAACACTACTTAGACCTGCTCATGATGATATCTCCCAGGAAACTATGTAGAACCACATGAGATAAAAAGAGGAATTTTGTATGTTCACCTTTCTATATTAGTAAGGATTGGCTTGGACTCTTTCCTGTTTCACAGAGTGAGCTGCAGTTTTGCAAGCAGAACCATCAGAAGTGAGGAGGACATTGCCATTGATATAGAAGCCCTGTGAGTCTGCACTGGCTTACTGCTTGGCAGTGTAGGTCTAATATAGCCTGCCAGTGCTGTCCTGAAATTCTGGTCTCAACACAGGGGAGTCTGAGCAACCTGATCTAGTGGGAGGTGTCTCTGCCAATGATCTTTAAGGTCGCTTCCAACTGAAACCATTGTACGATTCATGGTGTTAAAGCAGTTTTTGTAATGTGGCAGGATCCTTTTGAAAAAAACAATCTCTGGACTGTCTTGAGCTGTTCATGTCCTAATCTGATCCTTCTCTCAGAAGACCATCATGACTGGGGGGAAAAAGAGGTCGGTGGACATAAATCTGGTCTTTACTGTCCTGAACCCTATGCTAAGATGCACATGTTCATGCAGAACACTGATCTTGTGCATTAAAGTTTTTTCAAGTTGACCTTTCCCATTCAGAGCAAATCTAGAAGCCACATCATGCTTAAAAGGAATTAGGACAGAAGAGGATGATTTTTAGATCTGAGTATCTGGGAATCATAGGTTTTAAATAATGACTGGTATAATTAAATTTCACTGAACTCTGGCAAAGTTGGCTTGATCCTACATATTTTGAGGTTAGTGACATGAAGTTAACAAGTGGCACAGTGGAGAGAGAGGGCCAGCAACACATCTGACCGCCTCTGACTCCTAGCCTGAAGGAATAAGTACATAATCATAGAATGGTTTGGGTTGGAAGGGACTTTAAGGATCATTTAATTCCAATCCCCCTGCCATGGGCAGGGACACTTCCCACTAGACCAGGTTGCTCAAAGTCCCATCCAGCCTGGCCTGGAACACTTCCAGGGTTCAGGCATCCACAACTTTCCTGGGCAACCTGTTCCAGTGTCTCACCACCCTCCCAGAAGAGGATTTCTTCCTAATAGCTAATCTAAATCTACCCCCTTTCAGCTTAAAACCATTCCCCCTTGTCCTATCACTACATGGCCTTGTAAAAAGTCCCTCTCCAGCTTTCACGTAGGCCCCCTTCAGATACTGGAAGGCTCCTATAAAGTCCCTTGGTTCCCTTTTGGAAGAGTTTGTTCTAAACTCAAGTAAAATCCTGCAGTTCTGTTCACATTATTTCCAAAATAGATGAAATGGGCAGAAGAGCTTGTTTTCACTGACAAAAGAGGAACAGTTCTTGCATATTAAGTCCTTTCACACCATTAAAAGCAGTTGCAGCTAAATATTTAGAGTCCCCCACAGCAAGAGAATTGTTCTTAAGCCAGCTGTCTGCTTTACCAATGATAACTTTCTTCTTATTGCACAGGACAAGTGGGTTTCTGCTACAGAAGATCTCTCCAGCTGTTTACACAAGGATGTTCGTATTTCTGTTAATCATAACCAGACATGTTTGTTTTACAACAATCATCCTCACCTAACTTACGGATTCCTTTCTCCTCCAAGTAAGTACATTGTCTTCATTGTACAGCCTATCTTGTTTACATAACTTGTAGTGTAGTTGGTGTAGTCTTTTACAGATGTTTTTGATAACTAATCGGAGTATGAAGCAGGAGTTACCGAATTGTTGCCGTTCACTTCAGCATGTGAGAGAGACAAACATTTTAGGCACTTCAGCAGTTGGTGGGTTGTCCAAAGGCATTTAGTACTTCCCAAAAACGTTGGAACTTGTCAGGTTTCTAAAGTGGCTTCTCAGAGAAAAAATTGGAGGAATCTGTAGACCTGGAGTCAAGTCTGGCATGCTAGTGAATTGCAAATTCACTTGATATGACAAATGTTTGTTGGAACTATCCAAAGTAAAATTGAGATGTGTTTCATTAAGTCAAAAAACCTGCTTTGGTAAGTTTGTTTTCTCCGTATGTGGTCTTTACTAAAGAAATTCAGCACTGGTCTGAAGAGCATAGTTCTGCTTCTCAAACATATTACAAAATACTTAGCCATTTCTGAGTAGCTAAATTGCTTGTGAATTGTTGCTGCCCTTACTTGGAAGCATTTCACATTGATTTTACTGCATAAAGTATCAAATTGTAGATTATTTAAACATCCACATCAAGTGTAATTTGCAAAGTTGCAATAGAGCTCTTATTTTTATGCCTACATTCTACAGTCAGAACCAGTTGGTCTGACACTCATGAATTTTATTCCCTTTCCCACAGTTCAAAAGTCTGTTCTGATATTTATAAATTTCATGAAAATTTGACTACTGTGTATCTGACAAGTGCAATTGCTGCTGCTAAGATTGTTTATTTTGTGTGGGATCCTGCATGTACTGAAGTTAGTATTTTAGACCCACATCAGCTTTGGGAAGTGAGTTTAATTCAGCTCCACCTTAACATTATGACACAAGTCTTTAAAAGCATGAAAATGCAAATTTAAAGTAACAAACTGAGTAATGAATTGCCTTTTTGGTTTAGATTTTTTGACAGATGCAAAGAAACCTCACTATGATGCCTTGCTTACCAGCAACATTGTGCCAATGTATCCTGCATTTAAAGGTATTTCATTTGTATGTATATTTTGTGTGCACAGTTGAACATAAGAGACTCCTGGTTTTTGTCCTTGCTTCCAAATCATGCCTGTTTCAGCTGCTTCTTACCTCAATGAAAAGTTCCTTGAAGTAGGATTATCAGTCTTTTGAAAGTGATCCACTGTTGTCAGTTTGATTCCTAATCAACTGGCTCATTATATGGGAGCATAGTACAAGTGTCTCCATTCAATATTTGATGGGGTTTTTTTGCATTTTCCTACCTACCAAAGCAGGTTTTTATACTGAATATCTTCTAGAGAGCCCAGATATCATATATAATTATGTGAGTAAAATTCATTTCCAGTTTAGGAATGTCTTCCAAACTGAGATGAGTTTTCAGGTGGGAAACTAGGGTCTCAGTCCCTAAGGAAACAGGACAACAATCATGTGTCTTGCAGAAAAGCTGTGAAGACCTGGGCTTTCCTGGGTAAGAGGGAACAAGAAATGATTCACTGAGGGAGATAGAGCGTTTTCCTGATGAAAAAGAAGGGTAACTATGGCACTTCCTCCAGACAAAACAGGTGTCCAGTTTTTTTTTTATGGAATAGGGATCAACTCTTAACTGTAAAAATATCTTATCAGTAGGATACTTGTCAGCTTCTAAGTGTGGGTGTGCAAGCTAGCCAGGCCAACATAATAGGGGGCAAGACATATGGTCTCCTCTCACCTTCCCTCCTTTAGCCTCTCCATGATTAGATTTCCAAGGAAAGAACCCCAAGGCCACAAGAGGGCAGCATCACTTTGCCTCTGTCAGGTTTGCGGTTAGGGTGACTGGGAAGCCACAATGCCGGGAGATACTGCAGTGTGTGCTGCTGCTCAGTTAGATGCGACCTTTAAAACCTGTGAACACCTGTATAATTTTTTATTTTCTTAGCTTTTCATGCCTGTTTATACTCCACTGAAAACTCTGCAGAGCTGTATTAGCAGCTTCTACCTTGGAGATTGTTTCCTACTTCCATTACTGTGTTGTTTCAGTGTTATGGAACTACTTCCATCAGTACCTACTACCCGAATATGCTGCATCCAGGAGCGGTGTCAATGTAGTCAGTGGTCCTGTGTTTGATTATGACTCTGATGGGCTCTATGATACCCCAGAAAAGGTGCAAAGGTGGGAACCTTTCACATTCTAATCCTTTGTTTCTTTCCTCCATTAGTGGTCAAAAAGTAATTATGATCACGGTTATTAAGGAAAGCATCTTGCAGAGATGGGGGCTTGGCAGGTTATCTCAGTGCAGAGAGGCAGTCACATGGCCCTAAACAGATGCAGAAGTGTAAAGCTAAGAGATAAGCAACAAGCACAAAGAGAAAATGCCCCCTCAAAATTTGTCATCCTGAAACCTGAAGGTGAAGTGTAAGCGAAGTTGCTGTATGTGGAAGGATGTCTGCTAACCTGAAATCTTATGACATTGCCTCTAGGAGTGGATCAGGCAAGGGCCTATTCCTGCTTGACACTTCCTGAGCTGGCAGTGTTCCACTAGTTGTGAGTGGAGTTGTGAGTATGAATACACTGGTTAGCTAAATTGGTTCAAGCCAGCAGGCAGATGGTTTTCTGGGCTCAGGCTGAACTCTCCATCTACTCTGGATTCTTACACATTTTTATGATTAATCAGTTTGTTATACCTCATCAAACTTGTTACTGACATCAGCCTGCAAGCTCAACTTCATTTGCAATATAGTAATCTGGAATTTTCCTTCCAGGCCTAAGCTTCTTTGGGTTAAATAGGTGGATTGCTGAAATTGATATATCAGAATATAGCAGATTGATCTTACTTGTTCTTTGTGCCAGTATGATTTGGTGGATTTACAGAAAGATCTTTTATGTTTCAGACACCCTGGTAATTCAGAAGTTCCAGTTCCAACTCACTTCTTTGTTGTGCTGACTAGTTGTAAAAATAGTTCTGAAACTTCTCTGGAATGTGAAGGGTCTCTAGATGCCTTGTCTTTCATTGTACCTCACAGAGAAGACAACAGTGAAAGCTGTGCAGTAAGTAGTCTGTTCAATCCCAATAAACATTTGAAGTCAGGCTTGAGCTTGTTTTACTTGGCTATCAGTGAGCAACTAGCTAAAGACTGTACAAACAGTACAGTCTATCATGATCATCTTGAGAGAGAAGGCATTATTTTTGTAAACAGAATTATGTTAAAGTTTGTATATAAGCTCAAATGTGAAAACAGACATTCCCTGTTCAAAGAGCAGAACTTAGAGCTAGTGGGGTAGGGTCAGAGTATGTTGAGGCCATCACTGATGAGGCCATCAGTGCTTAATTCAGACAAGCTCATAACTATAATATCTCTGCTGTTTTGTTAGATGTTTGCCAACATTTACTGTTTTATATCTTTATAAAACATCAAAATGTCTTTTGCCAATTGGTTAAATGTGTGTCAGGAAAAAAAAGTTTCACAAACACTTTTTTCCTCTGGCCCAATAGGATGGCAAGTCTGAATCCGTGTGGGTTGAAGAGAGAATGAAGTTTCATACAGCTCGGATCAGAGATGTAGAATTACTTACTGGTCTCAGCTTCTATCAAGACAGAAAACAGCCAGTATCTGAGATTTTACAGTTAAAAACATATTTACCAACTTTTGAAATGGTCTGATTTTTTTTCTGTGGAATGTTGTTGTCCATTTCAAAGCTGATTTGTAAATAGACTGTTTTTAATTAATGAAAACATTTTTTTAAAATAAGCTGGAACATTTGTTGAGAACTGATGACCAAAATGCCAGTAGGGAGGAGAGTGGGTGCCATATTTGTATCTCAGGGACTCCTGGTGGATATAACACAGGATGGCAGCTCCTGTCATTCCCACTTGAATGTGGTAGAACCCTGTCCATCATTAAATGCTAACAGCATTTGATCGTCATAGTCTGAGACACGAACAAAAATGTTATCTATATGCTCTGGAGAGGGAGAAGTTTATAAAGCATGGGTATAATCAATATTCATCTTCAAAAATAAGGATAATTAGCAAATGCAGTTCTTGGAAATAACTACATTTTTTGTGACCATTGAAATATAAACAACAGCACCTGTCGCTCCCGTTTTCCTTGAAGCACGAACTACATTCTGAGCTTTGGATATCATAAAATAATAGTGTTATGGTAGAAGGAGCCGTACTGAGGTTAGCAAGACTGGTAACTGAAACTTTCCCAAGATGGAAAAGATGCCTGGCTGAAGTTCTGGTTGGCTGGGAAGCCTTGGTATGTTGCTGCCCTCTGGTGTCTCCAACACCGAAGGATAATTTGATGCACAGTCTGCATGTTGTGTATCTGTCCTCAGAATGAGCAGGAATGGGATGCATCAACTCACCTGCAAATCAGAAGAAATAAATTCAGAAAGATCTCTGAGCTCCCAGAAATAACTACGTTACTTCAAATTGAACTCAGATTTGATGAAAAGATTTTGCTTTCTTGAAGCAAAGGTGTCTTTCTCAATTTGGTGCACGATTTGTCAGCTGTTGTTTTGAAATGCCATTTTTGCCAAGAAGAGGTAATTTTGCACCAAGACCATTGCCTTAGTTAGACTGGCAAGATGATCTTCTCTAATGGCAGATCTCATCACTACAGTAAATGCCCACAGGCCATTCAGTTGTCTGCTGGCAGCACATGACCAGATCCTAGCTGCATTTGTAGCTGTTCTTAGTGCTACATCATCCAAATTTCAGCTCACATGAGGTACCCATCTTGAATGCAGATAATACCAGATGCAAATTCTGAAGAGGCATGTAATGAGCTTTCTTGGAAGCTTTCAGGCTACAGAAACAGCTGCTATAGGCACTCAGGAGTGTAGAAACTCCCGCTTTTTCCAGTAGACATGCTATCACTTTTGTAATTCTCCCACTCTCTCTAAAGCTGATGAGCCAAAGCTGGCTCTGTTGTGTATAAAGTTTGGCATAGTCAATTACGCGTTTATGTTCTTCTCATTTAAAAAGAAGAAAATACGTCACGCACAAGTACGTTAGAAGAATGAACAGCCTGTGACTGAGCAGAGAGGCGTTTTCCCTTACAGCTTGGTCAGAGGATGCTGGAGGCTGGATTCAGAGCCTGCTGAAGTCAGTGGAAGTGTTTCCATTAACTTCAGTTTGAGCAGGCTGAAATCCTGGAACCATATTTTTTTCTTTTAGCCAAATGTATTTTCTCTCTTCTGTTACAAGCATGATTTTTTTTTCTCCTACAGTAGTTTCACTGTGTGAAATTTAAATGTGTTGTAGCAACCTCACATTATATGACTGTGACAGTGTTATTCAGTGTAACTGCTCTGTAATATTGCCTGTGACCAATAAAAACATCAGAAGTGGTAAGCTGTTCGTGACCCTTCCTGAACCAAATCCTTCTGGCTAGTTAAACACTGGTGCAGGCAGAGGGCACTATTTGCCTTTTTTTGGGGGGAATGGGGAGGGGGTTGCTTCAATCCCTGCTCTTTAAATTGAAGATAACTTCTCCAACTGTAATGTTAGATGCATTATTGGAAGGGGAAGGTAGGAAGAAGAATGGTCAATATGTTAATCTTCTTTTAGAACTGATACTGTCTCCTGAATGCAAATGACAGATGTTCGGGTCTTCAGCAAGTGAAGTGATACCAGTTTCTGTTAAGAGGCAGAGCTAGCCTAGCTCCTGGGTAAAGGTGGAACAGGATGGGGTTCAAGCAGATCTCTGCTGGTTTGGTCCAGAGAGGATTTTTGAAGGGAGAGCAGCTGTGAAAGCTGTTACGGTCATCAAGAGAGGGTAGTGGCTGAGAGGGGTTTGGGATGTGGCTTTGCTAGAAATTGACAAATGAACTTGGCAAAGAAGAGAACTATCCTGATTTAATCTTGTGTATATAGTTATGCATCTTTTTATTTCTTCATCTTTGCTCCTTAGAACCCTTTGTTACGGTGGTGTCAGAGCATTGTGAAAAAAAGCTGGTGCTGCTCATGGGATCCAGTGGCTGGCAATACCCCAGCACAGCAGATCCTGGGTTGTGTTTTTGAAGCCAAATGGCCCCAAGGAGCATGCTGCAGTCACATCAAACTCAATTCTGCAAAAAAATCCACAACTTTGTCTATCTGGATGTAAAATACTTTGTTTCAGCTGATGTCCAGTATCAGAGCTCCACTGAGCATTCTCAATAGGTGAAGCTGGAGTGTGTCATAGCAACACCATTGCAACATGGCTGCCAATGTTATTCAATGTAACTGCTTCTTAATGTCAGCCGCTGTGAAGTCTGGCCTTCTTCCAGGTAAAAAAGACGGGAGGGCTAACTAAAGCTCATTTGGTTTGGATGTGCCTAGCAGGATCTGTCACCAGGCCTTCTAGGGGAATGCACCAGGAGATGCTGTAGGCTGCACTTGGTGCCCAGCGGTATAGGGGAGGTGCTGACCTGTGTCCATCTCCTCAGCAATGATGTTTGCTTAGGGTAAGAAAAGCAAGACTGAGGAAGGAAGACATCACAGGCATTAAGGATTGTTCCACGGTGGACAGAGCTAATCTAGTCCTTGTGGCTGTTACGTTCAGGAAGAAAGGAAAAAGGGCCTGAAGTTGCCACAGGGGACATCTGGTTTAGGCATGGACTAACTGTGGGGTGGGATGGTTACTTCAGGAATTAAATGGGTCATGAAATGATTTAGGGCAGGCAAACCTTAACATAGCTGGGAAGCTGATGGCTCTGCTGGTGAGGTAGGAATGAGCAGAGGACATCTCGGGATGGTTTTGCTGCTGAGAAAATGCATGTGGAGTTGTGCCTTCAGAGGTATTCAGGTGGTATGGATTTAAATTGCAGTCTGCTGCCCCTCTCAATAACTGCAAGGTATTTCACTTGACTAATGTGTTAGAGATTTCTTGCTCTTATTTGCCTCAGGATCCACCACATTTTAAGAAGAAATTGAAGCAATATCTAACTGCCTGCATTTGAAATGGGCATGTTCTGGCAAATCTGTTTGTGACACATCCAGTATCCACCAAACCACTGTGTCTAGCCCAGTGTACAGCAGCCATCCACTAACAGCACCTGCCAGAGGCTGCCCTGTTTCATCCGATGAGTGGGTGGCCTGGGCTTCTGCCTCTCAGTCTGAGGGGATTCACAGTACAAAATTATCCCTTTAAATACAAGGTTATAAACCAGGCTCAGCAAGCTGGGAGGAGCTATGCCTCTGCTGTGTGGGAGGGCACCCACTTTTCCAGGAAAATGAGATTCACGGGGACCAGAAGACAAAAAGGAATATAAAAGAGAGCCTAAATATGTGGCTCTGTGGTTAGGGCACTCAGCTGGGAGGAAAGATCTCATTTCTGACCTCCCTTATTCCAAGATCTACCACAAAGCTCAAGCCTATTGCTGAGGAGACGTCTGTGCCAGGACCATCATACCACTTTGGAGTGACTGCTCAGTGCTTGACAGCACTGTGAGGGACCTCTTCTCTGGCAGGGTCCCAGGGCAGCTGTTGTGACACTCTGTGCCCATAGCAGAACCACTAATAAGGTTCAGAAACCATGCCAAGGCTCACAGTGAGAGCTGTACTCAGCTCTTTCACTGGGGTGCTGTTGTAAACTGGTTTCTATCCTTCTGAGGAATTCAGGGACAGAGTTAGTGTGAGCCTAGCAACTTAGTAAAGCAGAAGTTTCCAATATTTTGTTTGAGTACTACCATTGCCAGTGGCAGCAGCAGCAATGTCTCCTGCACGCTGTGGCAATGTCTGGGAGGTGTTGGAGCACCACGCTGAGGTGGCTTGTGTACCATGAGTGGTTACATCTACCATAGGTTGGGAACCTCTATATTACAGGAAACCAGTCCAGGTTTGGCATCCTGTGACTCAGACTCCCTTGGAAAGGAGTCCAAGTCCCTCACTGAACCACTCTGAGTCACCACACTGGCCTTGAGCTTCAGGAAAGGCTGCTATGGAGACCATGGACAAACTTGCAATAATTATGGAAGTCTGGTAACAGATTTTAGAGAATGCCATTGCAAATTATCATATTATTCCTCAGCCACAGCGTGTTAAATTTATGTTGCCTGTTATTGCAGGTTTAGTCCTTTCTATTTTTAGTTCCTCTGCTGACATAAAATTAGTACAGTGGAATGGAAAAAGTTTTAGTCACCTCAAAGCTCCTGACTGATCTCCCTCTGAGCAGAAGACAGCGGAAGTGCCCTTTGGTCATGTCCATAAGGCACACACGAGGGACTGGAAGTCAGTCCAGATAGTGTGAGACTCTGCATTCATGGCACTCTGGCAAAATGGCTTCAGCACCAGCCTCTGTCTGGGGCTTGAAAGAGAAGTTGTTTGTCTCTCCCTGTCTGACTGTTGCCTTTGCCATCTGTATCTATGCCAGAGCTCTGAATTTGTGGGTGGTAGAAAGGGTGCTGCTTGAGGATGCTGAAGTAACTTCTAAATTTGTACCTGCTGGCTGCATAAGATGGCACAGTCCATGACAAAATTTAATTACACTGTAATAGTGCTGTGATTAGGTGAAAACTGCACCTAGCCCCTTTACACTGGAGAAAGGAAGGATGTACACTTGGTTCTGCTGTTCAAAATAAATTGTTTAGGGAGCCGTAAAGTTTGATAATCAAAGGGATGCATTGGACTTTCACCAAACAGTGAATGCAGCTGCATTTGCTGGTGATATCTGGCCCTCTTCTGGTCTGATCTGAGATAACTGGGAAAAGATCTGGTTTGCTCAGTGTGCATTTTCTAAAGAAATATGGTTCCAGTAGAAATCGAGGCAAACCACCTGGAAAAGAATGGGCTTTCCTAAGTTTTTTTATGAAGTACTTAACTTTCTTGTCACCAGCTAACACTCCTACTACAATTTTCAGAGACGAGAGCAGTGGGAAGACTGAATTACTGCCATCCAAAGAATCAAAAGTATTTGACTTCCTATGACTGAGGAAGGTTTTATTCATATAAGTGATTGTGTATCTCGTGTATCGGGCATGCCAGTGGAACTAATTACGCTACATTGTAATGTGCATTGCTAACTCCTACTGCTGGCTTCAACCCAGCAGAAATGCAGCATGACTCTATCAACTACTTCATTTCTGCAAGGAAGAGCTGCTGCTGGTTATATCATGCAGAAATATGTGTTATCTTGGAGCTTACATAGTATAAACCAGGTTGTCCATAGCTTTCTGAAAAAAAAGAAAAAACAGAACCAGCAAAAGCATGACCCCAGACCGCTTGCCCCCATATACTGCAAGATCAGAACACATTGCAGCCAAAATAGCCTGATTGAAATGGGAGAGGTGGGGTGGTGTTATGACAATAAACACTCATGACTTTAGAGGACAGTTAGCCAGTGGATTGGGTGGTAAAGACTATATTTTGATTCACTCAACAAATTTGGTTCAGGTTCCAGAGGACAGGGACTGATGTGCTGTTCACATGGAGAAGAGTTTTAGCTTTACTGAGCACTTCTCAGCATGTATAAAGGGCAAAGCAAACAAATGGGAAGATCAGAAAATACTTTGAGGAAGACAGCACCAATGTTAGACATAAAAAAGACAAAGACAGGCTGAGAGTTGGGGCTATTCAGCCTAGACAAGATAAGGCTTTGGGGAGGCCTCATAGTAGCCTTCCAGTACCTGAAGGGGCTACAGGAAATCTGGGAAGGGACATTTTGCATGGGCTTGTAGGGAGAGGAGAAGGGGTAATGGTTTTAAACTGAAAGAAGGTAGATTGAAGTTAGACATAAGGAAGAATTATTCACTGTGAGGGTGGTGAGGCAGTGGAACGGGTTGGCTGGGGAGGTTGTGGATGCTGCCTCCCTGGAGGTGTTGAAGGCCAGGTTAGATGAGGCTTTGTGCAGGCTGGTCTAGTGTGAGGTGTCCCTGCTCATAGCGGGGAGGTTGGAACCTGATGATCTTTTAAGGTCCCTTCTGACCCAAACTAGTTTATGATTCTATGATTCTATACCCACTAGCTGGCTCTAAGTCCTTATCAGGAATGTCTGTTAAAACGACTTGCAGACTCCACAGCTTTGTCATCTGAGGACATAGGTAGCTGTAGCTGTGGGGAGAGAGTTGCTGACAGCTGTTCAGATTCAGCACCTGATGAAAGTTCCATTTGACACACATAGGTTCTTGACATGTAGCTCCTTGAATACAGAAAGTGTGGAGATTCCTGCAACATCCAGAATGAATCCTTCACAATGACAATTCATCAAAACATCATCCATGCAAAAAAAATAAAATAAAAGTATATCCAAGATGGACATTTTTCACATCAAAAACATGATGGTGAATCCCAAGTATTACAAGAAAAACACCTACCTACAAGAATATCAGAGTCCACAAAAATCACAGAGCTGTAGATATTTTAGCAAGGTTGCAACTGTTTGATTACTGAGAGGGCATAAAAAGAGGACAGTTATTTGGGAATTGAAGGGAATGGATCTGTTAGTTGAGAACAATCGCGTGACTCTTTTAAAAAGAAAAAGCGATTAACCAGAAGTCTGCTTTGGCCCTGTCCTGGTTTGAGCCAGGGTGAAGTGAACTTTCTCTTTGCTGATCTTTTTTTCTTTCAGTGAACTTTTTTTTTTTAGCAGCGCCAGTGGACTGATAATAACCAAGGTCACTTCTGACTGTCTGCAGCCTCCCCCCCTACAGGGGAGCAGATTAGACCGAAGGCAGGATCAGCAAATCAGAATATTCCCTTCTCATAATATTTTCTCTATTTGGCTTTCAGTATGGGTTAAGACATCATGGAAATCAAGCCTTTTGTTTCCTTTTCCACTCACTTTTCTGCTTACTGTTGCTTCTATCGCCCTCTCTTTGGCTCTTTTTTTTTTTTTTCATTTTTCTTCCCAGCCGACACCCGAGGGCCCCGTCCGTGCACCCGGACACTCCCCCCTTCAGCTGGGAGTCACCAGGGAGAAGAGTTGCTGTGAGAGTCACTGGGGGAGGAGGGAGGGAATCGGGTGTTGCACATCCCTTTACAAACATATATATATTCCCTTATCGTTAATAATTGAAATCAATCTGTTTCACTTTTCAACCCAGAAAGCCCCTCTTTCTCATTTTTCTCCTTCTTTCCCTACCTGGCAGGAGGGTTTGGGACTGAGAGCATTATTGTTACTGGTTTGACTGCCAACCCAGAGCCAAACCATGACAATAATTAATTGGCAAGCGAGGCAGGAGCTGAATGGACAACATGTCTACTGAAGGTATGGATGGGTTGAAAACCGAACAGATTAATTTTGCACCCGACATGCAGTCATACATGTCCTATATGGCCGGGATACTACTGCTTAGTGTATCTGTTCTTGTTATTGTTCTGTGGTTTATTGGTAAGACTATAGCTATAATCAACTGTGTAATAACCTATTTAGTGATAACAGGGGTCGTGATATTGATCTGTATAGGGATACTGTATGTGTGCAGTGTGAATGTGCATGTGGATAAGAAGGTCTATGTTGGTAATGGCAGACTCAGTTTTGCCTTTCCACTCCCACTCAGGCTGAATATCCCAGCTCTTGATCTAAATAGCATAGTCTCACTGGGGATGCTTCTGTTGAATGCTTATAGTGTCCTGTGGATGCGTAGAGTGAGGTGTTGTTCCACTCACTGCTAATTCCCCCCAGGCAATGCTGCTGCCACTGCTGTTACTGGTGCCACTGTTGCTGCTACCACCACTGCTGCTGCTGCCACCACTGGTGCTGCTACAAAAGCAGCTGCTTCTGCAAAGATTAGGTCCACTCCCATTCAATTCAAATGAGTAAAAGGTAATCCTGTGACCAGGGGCAAAGGAAAGGCGAAAGATCCTTATACTCGCTCCCTTCTGAAACATCCAGAGCTTCTTCAAGCAGCATTAGAAGACATAATTGAGGAAGCAGACAATTCCAAAACAGATGATGGAGCAGGCCCTTCTAAAGCAGATGATGGAACAGACCCTTCTCAAGTAAATAAACAGACAGGCCCCTCTCAAGCTGATGGAGGAGCAGGCCCTTCTCAAGCAGATAAGGATGATGATCTGCTACAGCCTTTCACCCTAAAGGAATTGCGTTTCATGAGAAAGGACTTTACCCACAATGAAAATGAGGGGCTTCTTACCTGGCTGCTTCGATGTTTTGATGGTGGAGCCGACACCTACACCCTGGACGAAAGAGAAGCCAGACAGTTCGGATCCCTGGCTAAAGATGCTGGTATTGATAGAGCAGTTGGTGATAAGACAGGAAATATCACCCTGTGGAGCCGACTTCTTTCAGCCATACAAAGCAGGTACCCCCATAAGGGTGACACTGACCCATGCCGAAGCAGCGCACCCACTCTTGAAAGAGCCATCACATATTTGAGAGAATTAGCAGTGCGAGAAGTGATCTATGATGACCAAGGGTTTCTAAATCTTGATGATGTCGTGTGCGACGCGCCCATGTTCCGGAGGTTTGCACAGGCTGTACCAGCAACACGTGCCCATATATTCTCCTTCATGGGATGTTTTGATGAATTCAATAGACCAACGGTGCGTGAATTGGCTTTCAAAGCACAACAGTATGGAGATATGTTTGTGATTATCGTCAGTTCCACACCTCAGCCGTTGAAAAGGTGACTGACAGTCACCAGTCTTTTCCTATACCCCAGTATCTCCCTAAGGACAACTGGGCTCGTGTTGCAGCTATCAAGAGGATGAGAGCATTATTGTTTTTGGTTTGACTGCCAAACCAGAGCCAAACCAGGACAGGCCCCAAAAACTTGGATAAATATGTAAAAAGGAAAGTTTTTCCACTATTAATAAGAAGATAATTTTGGGGGGACTTGGTAGAGGCAAACACCTTCCTAAAGCCCCATCTTTGAAAATAAAACTTACATTGATTTTAAACCTGTCTTTGGAAGATGATTTTGTCAGACATAACATGTATGACAGATTTTGATGGTAAAATAGGTGACATGTTATGTAGATGGTGGTTTTGTTGGGGTGTGTGGATGATGAGAATTTCAAAGCCATCCTGAAAACAGCTAGATCAGCTGTGCTAAGGCTGAATCACAACAAAAAATACTTACATGGGGAATATAGTGCTAAGGAGAGAAGTTAACTTGAATATGTTCTTAGACCTGCTTGGCTGAGCCACCCCTTTTAACACGAAAACAAGGGGATAGAGGGATTTCTGTGTAAAGTGATCTAGGTAAGGAAATATTTGCCTCATCTGGATTCTCAAACCAGGAATTTGAGAGCATTCCTTGTGTTATGGAATGTAACTCTTGGGAGAAATTTAGAAGCTGAAGAATTTGGTCAGTGAGGACTGGATTGATGATGAGCACAAAGCTGGGATGTCCACAAGCCTTTCCAAGAAGGAGGCTGGCACTAGGAGAGTGAAGGGTTTTTTCTGAGCCTTGCGTGACCCAGTGGTACTGGTATCTGAAGGACTCTGGATTCTGCACCAGGTCTGAGGCTTACTGAGCATTTTGAGCAGGTTAGTTGAGAAGTTGATGGCAAAGGTCTGAAGTTCTGTGAAGACCCATTGTTAAAATTTGTTCACCTGGGAAAGGTGTTAGTGAGAAATCGTACCTCTAAAAAGCCTCTTATCTTTGCTCATGCAGAAGATGAGGTGCACAGTGATGTTAAGGAGGAGAGTCACGAAGCAAATCTCAGGTGAATCTCTGGTTCTGAGTGCCTAAGAATGGCCAGTTCATCACTACTACTGTTAAGTAAAGGTGTCATTCAAACAAGTTGTTGTAAAAATCTTCATAAATGTTTGTTTATGAAGAAAGTGTACGTGCCTAACAAACACCTAGCATTTCTTACCACTTTTTCGTAAAGTAATGTAGGTATCCATGTACCAGACTCTGCTCTGCACTTTAGCTGGGGGCCAGCTGCAGTAGAGGATTCAGAGGACAAGGCACTGCAACCCTTTTGTCCATTTGTATGTCCAAACCCATCTCAGAGAAGTGGTACTCCAGTAAGAAACTGGATCAGATGTTTCCTACAGTAGGTTTGGGTTAGGCCCAGAGCAACAGACTCAATTAATCACCCCAAACTTACACTACATTGACATGACTCATTGTCTATGCATGGTGAAGAAGTCAGGAGGGAAATGAGTTTCCCTTTCAACAACGTAACTCAAAGGCTTATTGTAACATAATTAGTCAACTGGAAAAAGAGATGCAATTATATAAGGTAATTTCATGGATGTCTGACAGATCCCTAATGCCTGTGTGTGAATCCGTACCCACTTAATGGGGAGAAGCAAGCTCTGCTCATCCTAAAACTTGGACCTTGGAGGGTTGATTAGTTTCTAATTAGCATGCAAGATAAAAACCAAAACATTTAAAATATACTCTACTATTGCCTTTCATAAAGAAACCTCTTATGAATGATTCTTCCAGGTACCTGCTGTTGACAATTATTGTGATATATTGTGACATATAGTGATAATTTCCTTCAGCATGGGTGCCATTGGGAAGTCAGAGGATGCCCAAGGAGGGTCTGCAAGGGACTCCTTCTGCCAATTCAAAGCACAACAGCAGCCCAAAGCAGAAGAGAAAGGGGATCAGTGGGACCTCATCCTGTGACTTGCAGCTGGTTCCAGAGGAATCTTAAATGCATGCTTGGATGTTTTATTTTCTGCATCTTTAATGTAGGTAACAATGTTTTGCAGAGTGTATAAACATATGTCTAAGTAATGCATGGTGCTCAGACAGACCTGTGTAGCCATTATTTTAATACTTTATGAGAAAATACGATTCCCTATATTCCAACCAAGTCTAAGCTTGGCTCACACCATCCTTATTAACTAGATAGTATGAATTATTTCAAGTGATAAACTAAATACCTACATAAAGAGCAATACCTGCAAAATGAATTTACTAATCTTCATACAAAGCCAAGGCTGCTGGTGCTGGTGGTGGTGCAGAGCAGCCACACGGTGTCAGTGTGATGCAGAGAAAGAGCCCGGTCTCAGCCCTGGGACCCGATTCAAGCCTGGCAGCCCCAGAGCAGAGCCCTCTGCCAACCTGGGACCCCATAGGGCCTGTATAGTAGCCGGCATGGAATGTATTTGCTGTTTCAGGAGTTGTTAGTCTGATGCTTCTGGTTCAGGGGGTGTATTAAGTGCTAGCTAGGTTAAATACTGGAATATATTGCACCATCTTTTAGCAGCAGCATGTCACAGAAATTATATGCTTCAAATGTGCCTCATTAAAAACACAATTTTATCTAAAAGCACTAATTAAATAAAATGGCAGACCAGCTTTTTCCTCCTCCTTTTTTTGGAGAAGCAGCCAGACAAAATACAGGTGCTAGTGCATAATTTTTTTATTTACTGACTGGAAGACAGGCTGTTTTCTGCAAGATCCTACTAGTCAACAAGGTGTCCTGCTGTGGCTATAGAGAGCGAAAAAAAAAATATTTCAAAGACTGGTTTAATGAAGTCTAATAAATTAACTTAGACAGAACTATTAACTATATGAAACAAAAACCTGTTGCCTCTCAGAATCAGCAGTCACCATACAGCACAGAATAATTGAGTGGTTTGGGTCAGAAGGAAACTTAATGATCATCTAGATCCATCCCCTCATGCCATGGGCAGGGACACGTCCCACTAGACCAGGTTGCTCAGAGCCCCATCCAACCTGGCCTTGAACACTTCCAGCGAGGCATCCACAACTTCCCTGGGTAACCTGTTCCAGTGTCTCACCACCCTCACACTAAAGAATTTCCTCCTAAAGTCTAATCTAAGTTTGAAATCATTACCCCTCATCCTATCACTACATGCCCTTCTAAGAAGTCCCTTTCCAACTTTCTTGTAGGTCCCTTAAGGGGATTTTATCAGCCAGCATTATGGTTGCTTGCTTGGCTCTGATTTTTGTTAAGAGGGCCATGTACGTCTGTGTGTAGTTGCTAGCAAATACACATACTGTTTCTAAACTGTTTATGATAATGTCATGCTGATGCCAAAAGAAACATTACATAGAGGCTCTTGTTTGCTTTTCAACTGTATGAAATTAAAGCACTCTTAAGGATAGAAGACTCTTGCTTGATTTATGCATGTCGAAAGTCTATTAATTCTTCATACAGAAAGCAATTTTTTACCCAGAGAGTCCTTACACTCTAAAGACTGACTATTTCCAGGCTTTGCCATGCTCATTATATACTTGTGTGTGTGTGTATGTGTTTTTAAGGTTAGACCCTCCAGGATAACCTTACACTGGATGAATCCTGTGTTGACCAGCTCTAAGAGTCTGGTACACTGGGTGTTACCCACTCCTGGTGGGTAATATTGCCAGTTCTTCTCTAACAGCATTTTGTTGGGTATCTAATCAAATAACTGTACAATAAAATGGCATTTCTACAGTACTGTCACTTTTACTGAATGTTAGCATGAGCAGCAATGTTGAGCCTATAACACAGCAAGAAAGCAAACTGTTGCCTTCCCTTGCATTGCTAGTCCCAGGTGGCTTCTAGTAGGCATTGGCAATGCTGAGAGATCCATTTGGGATCACTGACGGGGATGTGTTCTGATCTATGTAGTGCCTTCCCAAAGTGGCTACTTATCAGCTATGGAGCTGTGGCTGGAAAGATCAATGGAAGGAAAGAAACATTTCATTTCTATGCTATTTCATCTTTGGAGTCACATGTAGAGGAAAATCCTCAGTTGAGCAGATTCCCTCAGGTGGGCAACTACAGCTACTATGCTGATGGGACAAACCCATTGAGAGACACTCGTGGCAGTTCCCAAGATAAGATGATGTGGCCTTCTTCATTAACTCCTACCACGTTAGATTTCTGAAGACTGACGAACTTCCTGACCTTGGACTTTTTCACTTCAGAATGAGCCTAGAATTAGAACAATATGTATAAATGGAAAAGGTCAAATGTGACTTTTTCCATATTTCCATTGCTCTGCATGTTTGCTCTCTTGCATACATGCCATTATTGACAATTAAGTCAAAACAAGTACTCTTTTCCACTGAGATCAATGAACTCGAACACTGATCTTCCTTAGGGTGGCAGAAATTGGAAATTTGTGAAAAACCCCTATTTTCTCAGCAAGACCATGTACTTCCACTCCCTGGCTTTACAGCGTGTAGTGTTCCTGAACTGTTCTCATGCTTTTAATCAAATAACACATTTCTCTCTTGCTTTTGATTCACAGATAAGAAGGTGCAAATTTTGCACACTATTATCTTTCTGTCGTGCTCTAGTTGGCTGTGAAGCTGATCCCCAGCGTCATCTGTTTAGCGGATCTGTTTTCTGTTGTTTTACCAGTCTTCTCCTCCTGCCAGGCTCTCCACCTGGGGCTGGAGCTGTGGAATAGCAGAGTGCTGTCATAGACGTGGGCTGGACCCTACCTGTCCTTGGACCAGCAAATGGCTTGGTGCCTGTGGTGTAACCAAAGCCTGAGAATTAGGGCAAAAAAAGTTTCTTCAGGTCATGACGCTGTGCCAAATCACAAAGTCCTTATCACTTCCCTAGCAGGTAATACTTTCTTGTGCAATTTGTGCTCCTGAAAGTGCTTATTGCCCAGCAAATGCCACAGGAATCATAGAATCATAGACTGGTTTGGTTTGGAAGGGACCTGAAGGATCACCTAGATCCAACACCCCTGCATTGGCAGGGACACAGGAGCCAGCCTGTGGCCTCTTGGGAGCCTTCCCAAGCACACAGCCCCGTGCAGTTCCCCTGACTTCACACAGCCTCAGGACTTTGGGCCACAGGTGGTCTAAACCAGTGTGACTGCAGCAATGCCAATTAGCTAGGCTGACCTAAGTTCTGAAAACTGTCTGAAAAGCTGGTTCTTAGCATTTAGCTCAGAAGCAGGAAAACATATTTCATAGCTGCTGAAAGCTGTTAAATACCTGCTTTTAATAGGACTAATTTAAAACAACAAACACTTCTTTGGATTGTGCATTTCTTTCAGTGGCCCAATTAATGGGTCCGAGTAATGAATGGAGGCACCCCTAGATTGTGTTTACATTGCACTAAGGCATTAGCAACCTTTTGGTTCTGCTTGTGAGGCTGTAAAATGCTTTGTTCCTCACAGCATAAACACCATTATACTACTATTAGGGTTGGATTTACTTACCCTTAAGCAAACATAAATACACTGCATTTGGCACTGCCCCAATAACAGACAGAAGCTGAGGAATGCTGCCACGATACACAGCCAGAGATTTCTAGGGGGACTTTTCAGAAACGTCCCATCTTTGCTGCTCTGGGGGTGTGGGCTTGGACTGGCACAGAGAAGAGCTGGAAAGGCCAGGATTTGTAGCAAGGACTGCAAGCAGTTGCTCTCCCATGCAGGAGCCACGCTGGGTCGTGCAGTGAAGATGGGACCTTAGTCATGCTGCTAAACTCTGTTCAAACGCAAAACGTGTTGAAGGGTTTAGTACAATTTGGGAACAGGTTCCTTGAAGAAATTCCTGGTATTTCCTGGTTCCAGGCAGGCTGAAAAACACTGTGAGAATGTGGTGGATTTTGGTATGTCCATTTAAGGGCATGAATCAAAGGAACTGCTGGGAGGAAAAAAAGTGGAAAATGAGAGGAAAAATAAGTTAACTGAGCTACTTCCTCTCTCGGATTCTTCTTGGGTTTTGGGCAAAGCCTTACACTGGTATTTCATCCCAACTTCTCCTTGCTAACTACTTCCATATGTGGGCATAGTGTAACATCAGTTAAAGCCACATTTAAGCGCTGTTTTTAAAGAACTTAGGCTTTTGGTGGTAGGATGCAAGGTCAGAATGGTTGAATTATTATATGTTTAGGTAGAGAATATTAGTGTTCCTTCTTACATTTAATGTCCTTTTCAGTGTAATGGCATGAGTGCTTTCTTCAAGTGTGATGTCTGAAAAAGCTCTGTTACATGAAAAAACTACAAATCATCTAGTTAGAGTATGCTATTTCTAGCAGTGTCCAAAAGTCAGTTTTCTCAGCTGAGTCCTCGTCTTTGTGAGACAAACAACTGGATACTGTTCAAAGACTTATTTGTTCCTGTGTGGTTATGGATCATTAAAAGTGGCTCATTCTCCAAGAGTTTCTTAACTAGTGTCTTTTGGATGTTTCTTAGCTCTGAGGAATCTGACAAATTTCCATCTGGAGAGTAGAGCCTATTTCATATGAAAGGGCTATAATCCATGTCTGTTGTTCACATCTGTGTTGTGTTAGAAAGTTAAGCTGCAAATCCATGCAAAAGTGTTGTGGTACAAAAATCTGAAATACGAGGGCTTACAGTTATTTCACAAATTACTTGATACTCTGGTCTCCAGCCACCGTGAATTCTTGTTTAATGATTAATTATCATTTATTAAATTAGTATTGACTCTAGAGTGGTCTGTTACCAACTGGATTAGTAGTTTTGCTGGAGATGCATTTTAAGGAGCTAGTCATTTGAATGAATATACTTTCATCTATGAGTAAAATATTTTAAAAGTACGGTAGCAAACCTGCACAAAAGAATTTTTTGAGGATGCAAACATCCAAAAGTGAATTTCCAGAACTGGAAGGAATGTTAACTAATATTCTCTCCCATGTAAGTGACTTTGGACTTTTGAACTCAAGTGTTTATTCTTACATCTATGCATCTTAGGCACAAAGAATGAAATCAGGAAACATCTTTATGGTTGAAAGGCCCACATTTTAACCTTCATTTAAGATGCCATAAATTCCAACAAGGGCTCCATTTTCCCAGGATACCTTTGAAAGAAAGTCTTACAAACAGCATGATGCCTACCTACACCTCTGAGAGACCTTACAACGAAGTATTGAAATTTTTTTACCTTCAGAGATCAAACACCTATGAAATGCTGTAAAAAGCATGCTTCCATCTGAACACTACACGTGTTACTAGAAAAAAAAAAAGAGTGCAAATCAGTAAAATGCTGTGATAGCTGAGATTTTTGACCCTTGATAGGTTCAGGGGAGTGTAACAACTTGCTAAACAGATTTGTGTACACAGCACACCTCCTTATTTTAATTCACAATGGCAACAGCAAGCTGCCATTGGAATAGTGCGAGAGGAGGCCTCTTCTGTCCTTCTTCCCTGGCCTGCGAAGCAGTGTGATACCTGTCAGGTGGCAGTCAAAGCAGCTGCATCATGGCATTACCAGGCAGAGGACAGGTCATAGTCACGAGCTGTTTTTGGGGAGGCACTTTGTGGTTGTCAAATTAAAGGTGGCCCTTCCTAAACCAGAGCCCTGCTGCCGCACTCTGGCCCTGCAGCCTTGTAGCTTTGTACGCCCAGCATGGCTGGCGGACAGTGCCAGGGGAGCCCACAGAGCAGCACAGTTGAAGTGTCTGAGATCCAGCTCACACCACAGAGGACTGGGACCAGAACCTGAGTGAATCCCGAGAGCTGGTCACAAGGCTCAAGAGGTCAATGTTACAAGGAATGGCCATTCATTACAGTGTCTGATACCCGTTTGTAAAAGAAGGCACGGCAGACTTACTAATGAACAGACTTGAGCAGGATCATGAACACGCCACGCCTTCAAGGCACTAGTCTCAGCCTGCCAGGTATATTGTGCTTCTTCCCGTTCTTTGGATCCTGAGAGCTTCTACATTGATGGCTATGAATGAAGTCCATGTACTTCATGTCCTTGCTGGAACTAGAAATGCCAGTTTTCTTGTGATTTGGGGGTGAACTCACAGTAGCGGTGGGACAACCGGTCCTAGTAGTGGTATGAGTGTTTGAAGTGCTTCCAGGGTGAACTGAATGGTGGCATCATATTTGTAACATTGGGAAAAAAAGAAAAAGAGAAAAAAAAAGAGGAAAAAAATGCTGGAGAGTCTCAGGAGGTGTAAGAGCCAGAGGCTACTCAGAACTATTTCATACAGGACATAGAAAGCCACCTCCTTGTGCCAGGAGAATTCCTTGTGTTTTTCAGAGGAAGAGGAAATGCTTCTATGGCCTTGTGCAAAGCTTGGTGAGGCTGCTGGCAAGGCTCCCATTGACTTCCCATTAATTTAGGGCGCTGTTGTCCGTCACTAGTCAAAGCTGGTGTTATGCTGATTTGCTGCTAATGCTAGCTGAAATCAATGGGATTGGAAGGTGCTCAGGAGGAATGGACATTTTTCTAAGCTAACACTCTTTCACCACCAGCAAATTCCAGATTGAACTTGTTTGCCTGAAAAGGATTCTTGTTGGAGAGTATGTGTTTTTTCTGAAAACAAGAACTAAAGCTTCTAGTGCAAAGGTTAATTTTAAATTCAGAGAATCCCCTTGTCTTAATAAAGGGACAAAAAAGGCTGTTATTAATGTAGCGCAGAACTGAAGCTTTCCTTTTAGCTTTAGGGGGATGAGGCAAGTGACTCACAACTGTCCTTATACAGTTGTTGCTTATTTGAGATGAATGTTTGGACCAAAGTGTAGCTCTAACAATGCCTCCCATCTCTAGGCATACAAGAGTTTGTATCAATGGACACTTTACAGACCGAACTGTCACTGAAAATGATTTGCTTCCCAGTCATCAGGTAGGAAGATAACCCCAGCACCTTGCCACCTGAGTTCAGTGCTCTGTCTAGGATACCATACCAAGGCCTTAAATCAAGTAAAACCACATCTAAGTTAGCCCTGCTCTGCATGAGGATTAAATCATATCTTGAGAAGCCCTTTACAACCTGTAGTATTCCATGATTTTTACAATACAACTCATTAGCTCTTCACTGAGAATTTCACCGAATTCTGAACTTCTGGATTTGACACGAGTCAGGAGCCACTTGAATGCAGACACTTTAAAGGCATTGTCGTTGACTTAGTTGAAAATAAATCTTAATCTGTGGAGTATTTCAGTGAAATGAAGCACGTTACATGGTGTGTTATAGCAGGAGTTGAATACTATGGTGAGCAGCTGGCTCATTTTAAAGCCACCACATGTGATGCATGAGGAACCTGCTGCACTTCCTAATATAATATCAGGTGGCTTGGCAAAACAAGCCTAGCCCTGCCTTCCATTCTGAATTCAGAAGAGTAACAAACGTTAGTTAGTTCGCAACTAACAGAATAAGCAACCATAAATCATTAGCTTATTCATTAGGGTATGTGCTTCTGGACAAAAAACCACCACCATGCATTACTTGATTTTCATCTAGTGCAAAGCCAATATGTAAATACTGAAGACTAACAGTAAATGAAATACCAAGCCATTTATATAAAAAATATAAATACTTTATTTTCAACTAAAAAGGTGCAAACATGTAACTTTTGGTCACACTTCTCAACAAATAAACTGTCCAAACAAAGAAAGAAAGAAATGCTCAAGTGGAAAGACTGATGAGCTACAAAGAGCTATTTTTCTTTAAGTCACTCGTCCAATAAAGTGGAAGTAAATGTATTTTGCCAGATGAGTGCTTTGTAAGGATACAGGCAGCTCAGCTAACAATCATCTTGACCTCAACTCACCATTTAGCCCTAACTGAACAGTTTCCACTAGAGTATCTATTTCATGCTTTGAATGCATTGTCAGACAAGCCTTAAATCTTACCTATCTTGTTCCAAAAAAGAAGGCTATCATTGAAATTTCAAAGCATTAAACAAAGGCACAAAACTTTAAATTAATTTATATAACTGTACAAATATATATACACACAGTATTTACAATATTAATAAAAAGTAGCTTGTTACAGGTAAACTAACTGCCACAAGCTGTCCAGTCTAATAGACATGATTCCGATTCGTGTTGACCAAGCCATATGAATCAGAGTGTCAGAGCTGAAACATTATTGTCCTGACTAACAGAACACCTTCTACTTAACACTTTGCTGGGTGAGGATTTGCATTCCTGTGGCTGCTGTCACTAAAGCAGCATCAAGGTCTCCTCAATTGCACTACTAGATGAAGCTGTACCACCTTAAGGGAACATTTGCTTGACTCTGCTTTTCCTGCCTGTTTCCCTTAACCCCTTCACACCACCTCATGAACAGCATGTTCTGAAGCTGTGTCTTGCTGTGGTCCCACTGTCCATTTTACCTTCTTCTTCAAACCACCATTTGGGGTCAGTAGAAAAATTGTCTTGAGTCACATGGAACAGTTTGTTGAATTAAAAAAAAACAACTGATTTAAATACCTTGTGCTATTGAATCATGTTTACAAAATGAGATGTAAATCAGTTCAAGTTGAGAATCTTGTTAGCATCTCCTTCTCGCTTTACGCCATGTCTCCATACATCTTTCTGTAGTACAGAGACTCAAAGATGTCATTGTCTCCAGGGCAGTTGTAGTGGCACGCGCAGGTCTTGATGAACATCATTTTCCTCTTCATGATCTCCCCATCAGGGCACTTGAACTCCACGGGAAGGGTGGCTGTTCTGTGGGGTGTGCAGCAGCGCCCATCAGTGCAGACACCACAGAACTTAGCTCTGTAGGTCTTCACGCTGGTGCAGCCAGACAGCTCAAACTTGACAGGCTTGGAGATTTTGGGGGTGCGAATGCACTTCTTGCCTTTCTGTTGAGAATTTAAGTAAACACAGAATGTTTAGAAGGTAGGCTTTCACACAGCATTAGGTTTGCAAGCTAAGGGCAAGCAGACATACTTAATCATTATGTTTTCATTAAGTGAGAGTGTCTTACACGGTGCCATTATACAGCATGACAGAAAATTAAGGGCATTTAATGGTAAGCTATTTGCCACTGGTGCAAAACTCGAATTTCAAGGTAAACCACTTGAAACTGACTTCCTGTCAGAACTGCACTTTTTTGGTAAGACACTGAGTTTTTGCTAGTGGATGGAAGCAACCTAGTAGATCATGCATAAAGATGAGACTATTTACCTTGATGTTCTCCTCCAGGTCTGCTTCGCAAGGCCTGACCATACACAGTCTACTCTGTTTCTCCAGTCTGCAGAAAGCATTGTCATTGGTGACCCTGGTTGAGATGCCCATGCCACAGGTCTTGGAGCAAGCACTCCATTCAGTTGTCTGCACCAGGCAGTTGGCACGCATCATTGTTGGGTCTGGACCGTAAGTATCTTCCAATCTGTAAGCTGCAGGGGACAGACAACCAGGATGAGACCACCATCTAATCTCATGCCCTGCTAAAGGCTTCCTTCCCTTTCCTTAGAAATTCAAGCAGCCAGGCTTATACACGGGGTGACCACTCCAGCTGCCAGGGTGTCCTGCATCAACCCATCTCACTGCCTTCAACCTCCATGCAGGGTGCCCCTTTCCTCCCAGATTGCCACCCGTGGAAGGACCCCCACTCACCAGCAAGAGCAGGTCCCACAGCGGTCTGCTCTTTGGCCTCATCGCAGACCCACTCCTCACAGCACTTTCCAGGGAGCTTCACCCGGCGCGGGTAGGGGCAGTCAGGGCTGGGCAGGCGGACGTCCATGCTGCAGAGGGGCACGCAGCCCACCGCCCCGTCCAGGCAGGTGCACTGGTACTTGCAGCTGCTCTGGAAGGACTCGCCGCTCCGGTACACCATGCCGCTGAAGACGCACGGGGCGCCGTCCCGAGCTGCGAGGGGCAGGAGGTGGAGGGTTAGGAGGGCAGGAGGTGCAGCGAAGCCGAGCCCCGGCTTCCCGTTTCCCCAGCCCGGCGGCACCCTGTCCCTGCCCCTGCCCCTGCCCCTCCGGCCCACTCACCGGTGCAGACGCCGATCCTACGGTTGGCGGGGGAGCCGAAGTCGCAGAAGAGCCCCTTGTGGTGGTCGCAGGGGTCGCGCTCGGTGCAGAGCTCGCCCAGCTGCTTGGCGCAAACGCGACAGCAGCCGCAGCCGTCGAGCACCAGGGAGACGCCGGCGGGGCAGGTGGGGCCGGGCCCGGCGCCGCACTGGCACTGCCCGCTGCACTCCTGGCCCTGCGCCTCCTGCGAGCGGCGGGGGAGAGAGAGGGGGGGGGAGCGTCAGGGCAGCCGCCGGGACGGTGCCGGTCGGGGCAGAAGTGGCAGCGCCGCGGGCGTCAGCACTTACCGGGCTGAGGAGAGCGAGGAGAAGAACTACGGCGAAACTGGCAGGGGCCATCTCGCGTTGGTCGTCGGCTTGTGTGCGGCGCGGCGTTGGGCTGCCCGGCGGACGGGCAGTGAGGTGAGCCGAGACAAGGTGAGCTGAGGGGAGCTACGGAGAGTTTCCCGCCGGGCGAATCTCCTCAGCAGCGCAACGTGGACGGGCCTGTAGCGGTGGGCGCTGGGCCGAAGGACGGGCGGCTGCTCTGTGCTGCGCTGCTCCGCTCTCCTCCGCTCCTTCCGAGTCTAGCGGAAGAGTGGCTGTGTGACTGCGGAGTGCTAGGAAGGGCGCCCCTTTATAGGCGGCGGCGGCGCAGCCTCGCCAATGGGCTGAATGGGGCCGCGGACAAACAGCGACATTCCGCGCATTCCTGCGCGCCGCGCCGCGCCGCCCGCCCCGCCCCACTCCGCCGCCGCCGCCCCGGAGCGGCCCTGACCCCTGACTCCCGCATTCCTCCGTCTGCGTCCCCCCCTCCCCCCCCCGCCCCCCAACGCACACCCCCTCCTCTCATGTCTTTTTATTTTTCATCCTGATGTTTTTTAAATGTGAATCACCTCCACTGCCAGCGGCTCTCGCCCGTCCCCCCCACCCGCACCTCCAGCAGCGCGTTATTTCGAGGCGGGCGGCGGGTCCGGCGGGAAGGGGCGAGGGGGGCGGCGGGGCGGTTGCCAGGGGTGGCCGGGGGAATCCGTTATTTCCCGTCTTCTGTGTTACCCGCTTGCCCCTCGTCCCCTCCCCGGGCAGAGGGGACGGGAGGCAGGTGGATTCGGAGGTGCCGCAAGCCCCCCGAGCTCCCCGGGGGCGGGCGGCTGGCCGGCGGGGCCCTCGCCTCAGGGTGCCCGTGCCCGGCGGAGAACGGTCCCGGCGCTTTGGTACCACCAAAAAAGGGTATAATTACGCTACCGGGTATAAATTGACTATGTGTACCATTGAATCATACTGAATGTTTGTAATGTGTTCCTTCCCTAATAGATGCTCTCTATGAATAGAGAGAGTGGCTATTTACTCTGAAATACTTGGCAGAGCGGACGGAGTATGAAGCGTGGAAGAAGTGTCTTATTTTCCCACTGCATGTGTGCAGCTGTCATTTCTGAGCAACATGTTCCTTGCACATCCCTGCTTCCCAGCCTGGCTGATGGTCCACCCGAGGATGACAACAAGAAGAAACTGGCATGCCACCTCACTCAACCAAAACCTAAACATTGTGGTTTGTATTTGACCAAACCCAAGACTTAAGCCTTGTGGCTTGTTTTAAATCATTGCAGATAACTGTTACGCTTTTTTTTTTTTTTTTTTAACTAGGAGGAGGGTTCTTCCCCCCTCCTCGTGTATCATTTGAATATTCAGTGATGTCATGTTGTTTGACCTCCACTTTAACACAAGGAATGCCGCTGTTTTGGCTTTTGACCTATAGCAGCAGTATGTTAGTGTTTAATGAGAGACAGGTTTGTACATCTTATTAGGCATTAAATTTAAGCAGAAATCTGATGGATATCTTAAAAGATACCATCTTTTGCATGTAGGCTTTCTCCTGCTGCCATCTTCCCCTTCTGTCCATCCCTCCATATGTAGGCATACTTCCATGCTGTGATACAGCAGTACGTATGCACAGGATTCTTGAGGGGAAAAAGAAACGTGTTAATGTAAAAGGCCCAGTAGGATATATTGTGCTGTAAAACTTATATTTTGCCAGCTCTGTACTTGGGCTGGTAAAGTAATTTGGATCCTAGTTCATTCTACTTGAAATTCTCCATTAGGAGGAATGAGATTGGCTCTGAAAGACAAAAAAAAAAATCCCAGAGGAACAGTTATGGTAAATAATATATGTTCCCAAACCCATGAGTTCTTCTGAAATCTGTATTTACTTGAAGGACGCCAATGGCCTCAGTGCTGGGTAAATAATATGTGTACCAAACTATGTATGACATGCATACCAAAATGCAAATGTAACCAGGTAAACAGAGTGCCTTTTTTAAATGCCTAAATATGGTTGGAGAACATTAGAGAGAGAGAAGCTCTAGACATGTTTTATAACTTTCCATGTAAGAGGTTTTTTCAGAGAAACAATTTTATTAAACAAAACCTAAGAATCTCACTGACAGAAAAAGTATGTTTAAAAGTAACAAACCACCAAAATTAAAGGATAAATCTGTCCTAAGTCCTCACACTGCAGGCCAAGTACAGCAAGACCCATCCACATGCTGCCCTGAGAAAAAAAGACTTAAATAGGCATTTGGACCTCAGAACTAATTCTGGTCATGCACTGCTGTGAATTGGGCATTAGCCCACTGAATTACCAGTTGCCAGCCCATGAAAGTGAGTAGGAATCTGAGTCCATGAGGTTTGCCTTTTTGTCATTTTGGTTTCTGTGCTGTTAGATGTGACTCCTTGGGTACCTGGTTTGTGCATGTGTATGTATGCACAGGAACAAAGGGAACCTGGAAGTAAAGATGGTTCCTTCTGAGTCCAGCTTGTCTTCAGTTTATCCTTTCTGATGGCACAATCTCATGGGTTAGAGAAGTACATCTTGGCATCGATGCATAAAATGGTTAAAATGCACTAATTTTGACTTCCATGCAGGTGTTTATACAGCACATGCTTTAAAGGTAGTATATTTTTTCTGCTGAAACTAGGAATTCACTACACTGGCCTCACAGACTTGTTTACACAGCTATATACGGTATGTGTGTGTCTACATGAGCTTCAGTTGGTATAGTTCCTTTGGTGAAGTCTTGTAAAATGTACAGGTGTGGATATGCTGCATTCCTTTCTTGTGTTTTTCCTTCTTTCTTTCCTCCTTCCCCCCAAAAAGTCACTTGATCAGGTATCAGACATACTGAAAACCTGGCAAGACTACAGGAAAGTGGCTAGACTTGGAGTGTTTGTGTACTTAAAGAAAGAATCTTGCACATTTTCAACTTTCAGTCACAGATATTTTTTTGTGAGAGCAACTGGAGGTCTGAGCCAGCCCTCAAAGCGGAAATCAAAAGCTCCCAGTGAAACATAGCCAAGGAACGTGAATCTGATCCAACAACCATACGCAATGCACATACAGTACTGTCACTCTTATAGGAAGTCTTGCCATATATGGACATCTGGACACTGAGCTGTTTATTATCACGATAGGCTTGTAGCTGGCTTCAGACATTTCTGGCTTGCCTCAAGTTCAGTATGCCAGTTAGTTCCTTTCCCAAAATGCTCACCAGGATATTTCTTATAAATTGTAATTAATATATCTCAAAATCCGGAGAGGTCTAGTTAAGTTATGTTAGCAGGCTTTTGCTTAAAATGCAGATTCCAAACAAGACTTACGCTGCTAGCTCAGACACAGAATGAAAAAAAAAGAGATTGATTCCATCATGAATGTGGTTGCCTGGTATTTGTCTTTCTTAGAAGTCATCTAGTAACTTATTATATGTATCTGTAGGCATAGAAAGTGCTCCGTAGTTGACTACTTGCTGGCCTTACTAATCATTTTCTGGAGGGATGTGTGAGCTGATGAGCAACAAAGGCAAGGCAAAAGAGAAAACTTTATTTCCCAGGAGCTGTCAAGCAAGTTATCCACATTGTGCCATTTATATTGCTTTGTTAGAGTGAGGCACATGGTGCAAGTCTTCTGCTTGGGAGCCGTGACAGTTCACGTCAGCTAATCTTACCAGTGAGAGGCAATAGCTCGTCTCCAAAGTGAACAAGGGTAAGAAGACTGAGCAGTGCAGTAGATGGCATAGGGCCTATGGAAATGTTCACTGCTGAACTAGTGGACCTAATCCAAGTTCCTGGAGATACTGGGTCAGCAGATTCCTTGCTAGCGTCAGTTGGGCAGATTCACTGAGTGCACTGTTGGCCATCAAAATAATGGACTTGTGAAGTCCAGATACATTGAGCTAAAAGTACTCAGCAGTATAAGCAAATCAAAACCATCAGATGCAATTCCCAGTGGCAGAGCTGAGTTCTGTTGTATTCCGTAATCGTTGTTACTTGAACTGATGTTCTTTATGTTGTAATGTGTAATATTTGTTACTTCTAGAGTGACAGAATGCTGCTGTAAGCTCTTGGATTCATTCTTAAAAAGTAGCTGGAGTTTTTTATGAATGTGTGTGGCCTTAAAGCAGCAAAGTGATTACTGGAAGTAGAATAATCTAAATGAGCATTCAAAGCACATGTAAAACTACTTGGATGAAAGGGAGAATATTAGTAGCACGAAGCCAAAGGTCCTTTACCTACTGAGCCTCACTTTCAGTATATTACTGGTTTTATTCTGAAAAATTATTCTGATTTTATTCGGAAAAATTTACCATAGATCTTACCAGCACTGTAAGGAGCAGCATTTACTACATCTGTGCAGAGGTTGGCTTGTCTTCGATTTTTGTAGGGAAGTGCAGAGCCCTTCTGCAGCACACAAAGGTGAGTAAGGAGGAAAGAGACTTTCAGCTGTTTATTTCTTGGATTTCACCAAGGTTCACAACCTCTTGTGTAGGGCTGCAGTGAGGAACACTTCTTCCCACTCTATCATGGCTTATGTGAGCAGGACGATACCAGATCTGCTTACTTGAAAATGCATGTGATGTTATTTTCAGTTTTTTCACCCCTCTTCTCTTAGGAGCTGTCAGTGTAAATTTTGAGGTTTTATGGGTTCTTTTCCCCCAGGCTGAGACACATCGATGTTTAATTAAGGCTTGACCAGATTAGGGACTTAACAAATGCAGTTTGCTCTGCTGTAGACTATGGGATCTCCTAATTTATGTTGTAGCTGCTTTGGAGAAGTAGAGTACTGTGAGAATCCTGCTGGATACATTTGTCCATGTTGTCTGATAGGGTAGAATCAATATTTGTACATTATGGGAATGATGAATAGAGCATTTTCTTTGGGGAGGGAGATCACTGTCTATAAAATTTTTGTTCTTCTTTGTTGCAGCCTGAGTTTACTGACTTTGGTATAGTATAATATGGGCTTTTCTCTTTATGCAGGCCTTCCTGAGAAAATGGAGGAGTTGGGTTGTTGTAGAGGTTTATAACACCTCTGGAGAACTTGATAAGCACACTCCATCTGCTGACCTACAAAGGAACGTAATGACTTCAATGTATTGACATATGATTTTAGAGATTGCTAGATTTTCAGGAAAATGGTTCCCCATGGTTCAGCAGCCAGCTTGGCTGACTGTTTTTTCAGCAAGTGATGTGTGGTATGTGACCTGTGTAAATCCATCTGTACAACTGACGCAGTCGGGGAAACTAGGATGTAACCTACAACAGCCAAGGTGGCTTCCTTATTGACCCACGGATGTGTGTGAAATTTAGCAACTACCCCTCCAGGTCTGAAAACCATCTTACAATGCTAATCTCTCTGGGAAATTCTCTGTCAGACCATTTTTCACATGGAGCCAAGAAGAGCAGGTACTTGAAGAAATGTGCATTGTCAGGGAAGTGGAATATTCTAAGATATTTTGATTTCCTGCAGGAAATAATTGAGGAAGCTTAGTTGTTTTAAACAGCAACGGTCTCTGGTCTAGAGTTTATGACCATGTTGTTACAAATGTCTTGGTGATGAGTGGCTTTTAAGTAATAAGCCTGAAGTTGTAGAAGTGGTAGGACTCTTGCTAACAGCAAGTGTTTCTGAGCATATTACTCCATTTATAACATTTTTATTAAAGGGTTTTAAATAGAAATCAATGTTAAGTTTTTACTGTACCTAGATGTTTGTTTTGACCATTTTGGACAATGAGGTCTTTATGAAATTGGAGTCTATGAAGTTATTTGTGGTGCATTTCTTGTGAGGAAGTTACCCGTGGTGGATCTTGTGGAAAAGTCTAACCTTAATAGCATGGTAGATCTGTATGATTAGTTAAGATTCAAGTATGACATGGGATGAAAAGACAGTTCATCAGTTGCCCGTTTTCATTACCTGAGATTTGCAAGGTATTTGAAAATTTTAAAACTGTCCTAGTCAGTGTTCACTCTGTGAGTCAGGAACTTTGTAAGACAAAAATTTTGGGTGAGTTTTAAAAGCATGTATGAACTAGCCACAGCTTTTTCTTTGTCCTCATGTCACTCACAAGGTACAGAATGTTGAACTTCAAGTTCTCTGGGAACAGCTTTATTATTTTACTGTTTTACATTTAGTGAGACCTCATCTAGGCCATTGCATATCCTTTTTTTTATTCTTAAATGGCTTGCTAAGAGGGACGGCAGAGTACATGACTCGGGAAGCATGCTTTTTCTTTGTTTTTTACCGTCAAGCTGCCACAGGGGGGAGTAGAAGTTTGGAAAGGACTGTGCTGCCCAAGAAGCCACTGATGCAAGCGTTGTATTCCAGGTGCATACCCTGGCCAGTCCCTTACAGGGGAAAGAATGGGAGCAAAAGAAGCATGGATGTGCTAGGTTGGTTGGAGGCAGGAGCTGTAAGGTTTCTGCAGCTGGGACAGGCTGAATGGTTCACTGCATCGCAAAACCATCCTGTTCTTATTCTTTCCGAACAGCTTTTTTGTTCAGATATAAGGGCAATGTGACAATTGTTTCTCTGCCTCAGAAAGAAAATGGACGTGTGGGAGTTGTATGGTACTTGCAAAATCCCTGCTGGTGTGATGAAAGACTTTTCCCACGTTAGGACTATTGGCTAACAAAGAAAAAACACTAGGCAGAGGCAAGGCATCTTAGCAAGGCAGAGGACACAGTGAGGACAGTTTGCCAAGAAAGGGTTATTTTTATGGGACCCTTGGTGAAATCTGCTCTGCTTGCATGAGTAGCTGGGCTCTCTACAGGTCCAGTGCAGCAAAGATGAGGAGGGAGGATGCCTTCCTCACGCCTTGGCCTTGGCTGTGGGGTTATCCTGTGGTCCCATGTCTGACCACAGCTGCTTCTGCAGCACATGTTCTGTGGCAGCTTTCAGCCACCTTGCCCTTCCAGGGTCTAGGACAAGTCTCCGCCACCAAATCTCCATGGGACATTCTCTCCACTGGGACGGCTCTCCGCCAGGACATCTCTATGCTGGGACATCTCTTCACTGGGACAACTCTCCACTGATTGGCGGATGACACAGGGCTGTGCTGGTGTCCCGGCATAGAGATGTCCCAGCATAGAGATGCCCCAGTGTAGAGATGCCTTGGCAGAGAGATGTCCTGGCAGAGAGTTGGCGGTAGGAGTTGTACCTTCCTGGCCCTGCCAAAGGGCCTGGTGCAATTTTGAAAAGGAGGGATTCATGCAGAGGTGGGGAGGTACGTGGAAGAGAAGAGGGAGTGGGCTGGGATTTTGTATTAGTGCAGTATGACAGAGGACTTCACCCTCCTGTCAGGTTCCCACCCACATGCCAGCTGTGAGCCTGTATACAGGACAGCCAGCCATGGTGCTGGGTGGGAAAGGGTAAATAGGGCTGAAGAGAGAGGTGCACATGTATTTGTGTGGGGAGGGCTGGAGGCAGGATACAGAAGGAAGCAGGGGAAATCGTGTGTGGGGAGAGTGGTGTAAATGACCCAGCCAAGGATGGCAGCTTCCTTCCCACTGCCTTCACAGCGTTTTATGACTGAGAAACAGTGTTCAGGTCCGTTCCACCATGGGTGAACTCATGTGCCAGGAGAAGAGGGGAGATGTGTCTGCAGCGAAGGCTGGGTGCTCCTTTTCTGAGCACCTTCAGAAGCCAGCCTCTTTTTTCTCCTGGCCCCACTGCACTCAGGGACAGGCCGTGTTGAGGGGCGCAGCAGAGAGACTGCGTGTTTCTTGCTTTTTGGGTCTGTGTTGAGGAGTTTTATCACTGAACAACTTAGTCAACATTTTTTTGTGAAAGAAAAGCAATTTTTCAGCGCTACTTACTGATACGGAAAGCAACCGAAAGGAGTGAATCAGGCACATTTTCTTTTAGAAAATCCTCCAGATCGGAGTGTGCAGATCTGTGATTAGATAGAGTAAGTGACAAAAGGGGAAGAATTAAAGGAGAAATTCAGAAACTACTTTTATGTTTCTGAAACCTGTCATGAGAAATAACAATGCTGTGTATTGCTTGCTAATTATGTTATTTTAGAATGCAGAGCAAAATATGGCAAGCAGGCCTTTGCTTTTGATTATAATGATGAAAGAAGGATGGGAAAGAAAACAATTATTTAGGTGACATTTTTCTGTGTTTTTTGTGTGTCTGTGATTCCTGGACTACTGAGCTATCACCAAAAGGAACCTGGGAGAAGTCCACATTCTTTGTGTGTACTGTATTGATAAAATCAATGCCTGTTCCGTAATTTGGTGCCTAACATACACAAAAAAAGATAATTAATGGTCCAGTTTCCAAATAAGACATGGGGAATTTGTTTATACTTTTGGGAGGTAATGTGTCTAGGTTTGAATGGAACTATGTTAAGTGTATTGAAAATCTCAAGGAATGCAAGGCTGGTTTTGTTCAACAATAAACACGTAAGATAACAAGAATGTTTATACAATTGGCGAACTTGTGCCTAAACCTCAAGTTTCCTGATTTTATTTTAGGGATTGTTGTTACAACTTCAGAGAGTTAACTGGAGATAAAAATGCAAACAGAAAAGAAAACCACAGATGCTGTGTTTCAAGCCGAATTAGTTGATGAATGGATGAGGTGTCTAATTTTTATTCCTTGAAGGCCATCAGAGCAAATCCTGCCAAAGTTATGTTTTTGCTCAAAATTCCTTCATTTTTCCTGCTTTTCCTGCAGACCAGCACAGAGCAGTACATTCTCATAACTTAATTATTTAAAAAAATAATTAATACTCAACAATAAAAAAGACAAGGTATCAAGAAGTTCTGTCCCAGAAATATTTATGAAGAAAGCCAAGCTTGAACATAGTTGCAGGACTTAGAGCATATTTGCTACTTGCAGGCTAAGTGAACCAATGCATTAGAGTTTTGAGGAGAACTAAGGTGGGAATAACAGTGAAGGTGGAGAGAAAAAAAACTCCAAAGGTTAAGATGGTTAAGATATATTTGTGTCATATGAGGCTACAGTATTGATGCTGGGAGACTTCTGGTGAAAACAAACAAGGTTTGTTATGCTCTTGCCTAATGACTGCTCTTGCTTGGAAGGAAGTTTTGAAGCAGTAAGTAAGCATAGGAGCTGAGATAATTGTCAGACATAAACCAGTACCCAGCTATGGACAGCTTCAGCAGATTGACCACAGGACAGCAGTGACATGCTTCCTGACCAGCTGTAACAGGTCATACCCAGAGCATGAGGGGTAAAACTTTCTTCCTTGCCTACCTTTGCCCTTTGCACCTTGCAAAGTATTCAGTTACTTTTGCATCATTTGTTTATCAAATCCCTGTTCATTTTGGAAGCTTTCTCCTTTTCCTGACCATTATTTTCCCATTTCTACAGCAGCCTGAGTCCCTGTTCCTTGTCACCACCTTTCCCCATTTTGCTTGGGTCTTAAGTGAATCACCTTCTCTCAAGTACAGAGATAAAGCCATCACTCCTCACTGCCTTCAGGTCAGGTTCCCAGGAACCTCCTTTTCTGTCTTCAGAGCAATGCTCCCCTCTTTGATAGGTGACTCCTCCATCTCTGTCTGAATATGAGCTGGTAGTTAAGACTACTTTTGCTAGCCTAGGGGGGAACTTTTCATGGGGTAGCATATAGATGAATGTGGGAGGCTTTTTGATAGGCCATCTTCTACATTTGTTCAGCCTGTACAGTAGCTTGGGTGATGTTGTTAAAACATCTCTGCTTTCCAAGCTGGAAAGGTCACTGTGTTTCTTTAGGATATTTTAGGGAGATGTTTCTGTGGTTTGTCAGATCTAAAAATAAACTATGATCAACACACTTAGAAATTATGACAGGATTTTTTTTTTTACAAGAGTATAAAAGGCAGTCAGATTTTTGTTTTCCTCTTAGGGAAACCAGTCAGAACTAGAGACAGGCTATGAAAATTCCCTTCAGATCTCCAGAACGTTTTTGTTTGTTTGTTTGTGTGTTTAATTTTGAGGGTATCTGCCTGCCTATCTATTAATCTGTCTTACGCAGTTTATACAGCCTCTCATTTTCTCAGCTGAGAGAAAAAGTCACCAGTCACCAGGTGGTCTTTTCTCCTTAAATTTCTAGGGCACCTGGGAAGCTTTAATTTAAGTTTGTTTTTATTAGAAAGAAACATCCTTATGAAATAGACCCTGTGTATCACTTGCATTAATTTTCAGCAAAAATGTTCAGACCAGCAATGTTCTAATTTGGTTTTGGAAAGGAAATACTTTGGGGGATTTTATTTTGAAATTCACTTTGTGTTAATAAGCTACTAGTCTTGATTGGTCTGAAAAACACTACTAAAGTTTTCACTGTGAGGGACTCCATGTTCTGGCCCACATCATGGAATACTTAAAAAATATTCTATGATTCTTTTAGAGTCATTAAAGCCTATTGTGTAAAAGCAAATTTGGCAAGGCAGTTTTACTGTTTCCTATCCCTGTAGTTGTTCCTAAAGCAAATCCCATTGTTCAGGATGTCTGCAGAACAGAGCCTTGGATTGGGTAGTTCAGAGGTTCAGTGTTGGATAATAGGCAGGCATCTGTCACAGGTGATTGATTTCTTTGGAGCCCTTCAGGCATCATTCTGTGTCTTTTGTGCTTTTACTTGAGTCCTGTGCTTGAGTACACCTTGTAGTTGAGAGTGTTGGCTCAAGCTTTGCTACTTGTAAGAAATGGTGTGTGTATGTCAAACTTTTTCATGGTTGGTGTTTCAGGGGAAGTTCCTGAGACACAGAGCATGAAGGACTGAGTCTGGGGAGAGCTCCTTTGGAGACCTAACGGTAGTGAGTCATTTTCTGAGGGTGCTCACACTCAGCCTTACTTCCCTCACAGCTGCTTTAGGACCGTTTTGGGTTTATCAAGTTTTCATCTAAGTGCCCCTACAGAAAGTTTCTAACACAGAACCCTCCAAAGCAGTCATAGTTGGGTTTCTGTCATAACCCCTCAAGCATCTCCCAGAAAGGTGGGTGATGTGCCCAGGGACATTTTCAGTGGGCTCAAATGTGGGCTGCATTGCAGGTTCCTGCTACTCTGAGAGCTGACTCACTGTTTTGCAGATGGACAGAGGGAAGAGCTGATGGGGGAGCCTTATCTACCTGATCTACCACCTCCCAAGTGCACAGGTTTAGAGAAGTCATCCTTGCATCTAAAAAAAGAAGAGGCATGACCTCTATCTGTGCACCAATTTAAATCTCATCCTATTTTAAACCCCATCCTATTTCCAACTTCATATTTGCCAGTGAGTCTTATCTAACACTGGCAGAAAAACAGAGGATGTTGCTTCTCATCAGGACAGAGCTTGCATTTAGCTTTCTTTCAAGTGGTGCAATAAAATATGAGAATAGTCTTCAGCTTCCCATGTTTTAATTCTTCTTTTTAATCCCTATTTTCATTTTCAAAACTATTTGGATCTGAGAAGGCTTTTTTTTTTTTTTCCTCTTTCCACTTCTGATTCGTTTGTTGGAGCACTGCCTGCTCACCCTATTTGGATGTCAAGAGGCTCTCTATTTTTCCATTTCTGGAATAGTCATTCACGACTCAGTGTTTCTTGTGCAAACCCTCAGAATTTACAGTGTGTTTATTGGTCTTTCACCAATGGCAGTTTCTCTTTTGTAATATTTTGTTTGAAAGTTTCTCTCAGATACTGTTATACAGATTTTGTCCACAAAATAACTCTGCTGTAAACCTAGGAGTTTAACAGTCTTCCTAAAGCATCTAGCTATTCAGCTAATTAAAATACAAGGAATTTATAAAATTTGTTGAAGTAGTAAATTGAAGACATAATTGATGGAGTAATACATTTTTAGCAGTAGATTAGTGTGCAAAAAATACCAGTTGTGGAGAGTGTTGCAGTAAAACACAGCCCCTGTGTTGGAGATGACCACACTTGGGTTCCCCTTTTTGCAGTAGTGCTGCACAGATTAAGAGTGAAAGATGAACCCTTGGTGTGTTTTGTACCAGGGCTCATTGCTGTTCTGCCTGGCAGGTTGGTACAGGCAAACATTAGTGGTCTTCACAATTGACTCTTCTGCTTTTTACAGCTCAGGAAGTTGAAATGTGGAAGGAAACTGTAGAAGCAAATGGAAAAGTGGTATGTGCTACATGTATAAGAGAGAGGCCTGGGCCGTTGAGCAGTGCAATTGTGCAGGAGCAGTGGATGGGAACCAGTATTCCCAGTCTATGAAATGAAGTATCTGCCAAATTGGACTTGCTCCATGACTTCATTCCTCATTTTACTTTCCCTCTGTCTTTCATTACAGTGTACAGATTTGGGGAAGCACTTTTGGGGGGCTGGCTGAAAAAGGAGAACTGTCTCTACCCTTTGGTTTGAGTGCTTCCCTATAAGCCTAATGAACTGGTTCATTAAATTAGTGTTGTTTAGTGCTTTAGACATAGTTTAGTTTTAAGTGTAGGCATGAAATGATTCTTTGCTGAAAATCAAGAATGTTTGGGAATCTTTCTTTTCCTGCTGTGGTCCTTGCTGGGTTTTGTCCAGGATGTCATTAGAAATGCAAGCTCCAGATACATCATGAGACGGTCTGTGTTACGTGGCAGCTGCATGTTTCAGAATGAAATGCTGGAGGAGATGGCTGAATGTGCATGCAGACTTCTGGATGCTCATCAGCATTGATTCCAAACTTCCTTTTTGGTTGCTGATCCCTGATTAGCACTCTAAAGTGGCACAAACGAGATAGATAGCTTTAACCACTAAAAATGCTCCCTCTTCCGCTCTCACGGTCTCTTTAGACTAGGATTTTGTAAACAGCCAGATGGCAGTTTTTCTTCCAGAGATCTCACAATCCAGATTTTGGTCTCAGCTAGCTATTTCAGGCCAATTTAGACCCAGCAGATAGATGGAAAACATTGACAGATTGTGGCCTCTTGTATCACTGGTGGGAGCCACGATGATAATAATGATTTCCTTTAATAGTCTTCCATCAAATGTTCAAAGCGGTATTTTTTTTCTTTGGTGCAAACATAAAGAATGTGGACTATTTTGTTTTCCTGAACTTGGACAACATCTGTGTTTCCACCATTTCCGTGGGAATGCAGTACACCCTTTTTCCAATTTTATGTAAAACCACCTTTTTGGCTAAAGTATGTGCCATTGCAAGCACTTTCATTATGTCTCATGTATCTTGTTCTAGGAAGTTGGGGTCTGCCTATTTTAATTTCTCCAGGACTTTCTTACTGTGAGGAGTGTATGTGAGAGCTGTGTTTTTCCTCTCAGATTGCCTCAAGTTGTTTGCCTTCCTAACCTGGACATCTTAAGTGATTCCAAGTAGTTAAATGACTCTCCAGTGACAGTAATGTTTTACTGATACTTACGCTGCTAGTTGGCCCAAACCAGAATTGATTTTCGAGATTACTGTAGTGAGCTCTGACATCTGGAAGAAGTTACACTGAAGCCTGGCTGCAGTTTAGTTCTTTTACCTTTTGGGACAAGCCCCTCACATTTGATCTGGGTTGGAAATCTCAAAATCAGTTTTGGACATGCATGTGGAAAGAAGGATATAAGAGAAAAAATGTAGGAGGACCTCACTGTTTCCATTGTTGTGTTTTTTTAGTTCTGCTCCTTTGCAAGGGAGAAACCCATCTAATGGCAGGCTGAGAAGGCTTGCTAGCACAAGATAAAAGTGACATCTTAAAACGTGCATCTGTGTCCAATAGGCAAACAATTTGTAAAATGGTCTCCAATGCTTGACAAGAAGACTGAGGAAAGATTTGTGCTGGCTCATGGTATCCCACGCACAGCAAAAAAGTGCTTTCCAAAGACAGAACTAGCTTTTCTCTGACCAAAAGGTGGGTAAAAGTTCCTTAGGCTCCTCTCAGTTTTACTAAAGAGTTTGTGAAAAAGGATTGGCCTTGCTGACATGCCTTTCATCAGGAATGGAAATAGGCAGGCCATTTGAGGGAGTGGTCTTACTTAGATGGAAACTGTTTACGTAGAAGAGAAGGCTGGTCCAGCAAAGGTGTGGTTTTATTTACATCCATGGTCTTTCCTTATGATTGGAGGGTGTTTGGAAGGTGTGGTCTGATTTGCATCCTGCCGAGCCTGCTTTTGGCTTGGCTGAACTCAGCCCTTGCCTGTGGCTGTAAAAGGAAGGAACAGCTGCAAGCAGAATAAAAACGACTGTGTGAAAAAACATGACTGTTTTCCTCTTCTGTTTCTTCAGTGCATGCATTCCTGCTGGTATGTACCTGAAAAGAGAAGGCCATGTTCCTGGGGAGAGGGTTTTGGGTCTGTGTAGGGATGTGTCTGTATGCTCATGTGTGTATATATGTATTTGTAATGCCAAGGTGAACATACCAGGTTTTGTGCTACCCGGGGGGTTGGAGAGTGCTAGAGGTGTTTCTAAAGAAAGGTCAGAAAAGCACAGTCTTATTCATTGCAAATTGTTCCTTTTTTTTTTTTTTTTTTCTTTCTATTTCCCCCCCCCTTTTTTTTTTTTTCTGCTTTCAAAGCGCATATACAATGTTTCAAAGCTACTACTGACAGCTGTGGAAGAAGGCCTGTCTTTATTGCCTGTGTGTAGTCCTTCACATCAAAGTGGACTCAGCACAAACATGGTGGCAGCATTTTACACAGTCTCTGAAGTGCAAAGTGGGACAGAAAGCTACAGCACAGAATATGCAGGGCAGTCAGGAACTGGCTATTCTCCACACAGTTGCCGTGTAATGGTCTGTTCCTTCCTCAACATGTACATAATGTAACTGTTATGTACTCAACATAACTGTTGAAGCTACTGCACCTTATGGTCAGGAAGCAATTCAGTTCTTACTGGCCTCTATATGGATTAACTTTGGGATCCAGACACATTTTTAGCAGAAGATGGGCTAGGGGAACTCCTTGCATGTGGATTGCAAAGCATCCAGAAAGCCTTCAAGCTGCTGTTGACTTGGTTGCATTGAATTTACTGTGATTACTCTAGTTCTCCATTTTTCTTTTTCCAGCCATGGTTGATCAGGCACCACCTTGGTAAATTCCAGGCAATAAGAAAAGCAGAAGATACAGTTTGCTGATTTTTTTTTTTTTAAAAGAGGAAATTAAATTATCTTGAATCTACAACAGCTTGACGATTGGTCCAGATGCATGTACATGAGCATCAGTTATTTTCAGAGAGAACACAGCTGTCATGTTGCTTTGGCTGGGGGTGGAAAGTGAAAGGAGAGTCCCTTTGACATGAAGCTCTGATTTGTGACTGTGACTGGAAGCACTGGCTGCTGACGGAGCTGCCACCAATGCGCTGGGACTGGCTGCCCCTGCCATGCCTGGGATTGCTTTGCTGCCACATGCTGTTGCTCAGCACAAGAAGAAGGTGCTTCCAGGAAGGTGGCTTTGTGTGGGGATGTGTAGGTCACAATCCCTTTCTCTAATTCTTCTCACTGCTGCCTCTGCTGCCTCTGATTATAATCCTGTAACTCATTATAAACATCTAGGCACAACAGGCTAAAGATACTAACATTTTAAAGTTACAGTCAGAACTCTTTTTCTGCTTTAGATACCTCAGAATGCCTTTATAAACGCCTGACAGTGAGCCACTTCTCCTTTGCCCATAAAAACTTGGTGAAACTGGAAGTCTAGTTATGTACCACACTCTGGGTTAGGAGATGAAATTTAATAAAATATTTCCTCTCTTTCCTGTAACCAAGGCAAGCTGAGGTGCACAAAAATAATTGCATGCCAGTCCACCACAGGAGGAAAAGTGTCTGGCATTGTGTCCCTGGATTGCAGACAGGCAGGAGAGCCAGAAAGTTTGTTGTCAGGGACCCTTGCACATACTCTGGGGCTGCAACTGAAATTTTAAATGTATGTGTTGCACAACTTTTGAAGACACATCCTCCAGGTGATGTAAACCTAGAGGGTGATACGTGCTGAGGACACCAATGTAAACTTACCTTTCTGCACCTGAGTTGCTCACTGGTCTGAACTACCTTTGCAGAAGCTGTGTACGTCAGCCTGGACTGTATGCTATGCTGTTCTGCTTCTTCAGAGCCAAACTAGGCTATTTAAATAAGGCTTGTGAATCTCTACACTGCCCTGCATTCATGGCTGGGACTGCACTAAGAGACATATGCCTCACTTTTAAATTTGGCATAGGTTCCAAAACACAAGGGTGCTTTATAAAATTTTCTGGCTTCCTGATCTTCCTCTCCTCCTTGAACTGTCTTCTTGAGGCTTAGCTTCCCTCCTTCATTCCCAGCATTGCGCCTGAGCAAACACTCTGGTTAGATCTACGTGGGCAAGGGAAGGTGTCTGCCCCCAGTGGCAGCTCTCAGATGAACATCGAGCTGCCGTTCCCCGTGTCCCGAAGGACGTGACAGCCCATTAGCTGGCATGCATACACCAAAATACATTGTTTCTCCTCTCGAAGGAAAAGATTGCAAGCTTATAACTTAAGGAAAAAGGAATGTAAGGGAGATAAGAGCGTAAGAGACATGACTGCAGTTCTATATTTGGAATCGGTTACGTATGTGTGTGGTAACCCAAATGATGGGTGGACTGCACTTTCCCATTACCATAATTACATTTCCTTTCATAGCTAGGGTTGGGGATGCATCCAGACATTGCAGAACACATCAGTAGATTTAGTGTGGCTTACTCAGTCTCCATTTATCAGACTATGTCCCAATTATGTTACATTTAGGAAACAGAATAATTTTCTGGTTATAGCATACGAAATTTGTGGCATTCTAATCCTAGTCTTCCTGCTGTATGTCCTAGGAGAAGTTGTTTTACTTCTCTTTGATGGTAAAAAATTAACTCGCCCCATGGATGGATTTTAATACCATGCCAAGTTTTAAAAAAATCTGAAGCTAAAGTTAGCCTTCTAAATCCATATTTAGGGGCTAAATGGGGTGATTTGTTTTCCACAATCCTCAGCTCCCAGTGACAGTCTCCCACCAAGGCTAGCTAGAGATTTTGGGTGTTCAGCAGTCTGAAACATAAAGCAAAATAAGAGTGAAAGCAGCTGCTGTGTGCAAATGAAAAGAAGCTCACTGCTGTGGTGTGAGTCAGAGACAGCAGTCTGTCTTTCTTGGGTGGTTGTCACAGTCACAGCAGTGGGGACACGTGGGTGAGGTTAATCTCACTAATTTTACCATCTAAAAGTCGGATGTCTGCCTGAGGTTCAAGATCTCTTTAGTAGTTGATGAAAAACTCAACATGAGCCGGCAATGTTCAATTGCAGCCCAGAAAGCCAACCGTGTCCTGGGCTGCATCAAAAGAAGTGTGGCCAGCAGGTCAAGGGAGGGGATTCTGCCCCGCTGCCCTGCTCTCATGGGACCCCACCTGGAGTACTGCATCCGGTTCTGAGGTCCCCAACAGAAGAAAGACATGGACCTGTTAGAGCGAGTCCAGAGGAGTGCCACAAAGATGATCAGAAGACTGGAGCACCTCTCACATGAAGACAGGCTGAGAGAGTTGGGATTGTTCAGCTTGGAGAAGAGAAGGCTCTGGGGAGACCACATAGCAGCCTTCCAGTACCAGGGGGGGTACAGGAAAGCTGTGGGGGACTTTTTACAAGGGCTTGTAGTGAGAGGACAAGGGCTAATGGCTTAAAACTGGAAGAGAGGAGATTTAGGTTAGACATTAGGAAGAAATTCTTTACCATGAGGATGGTGAGACACTGGAACAGGTTGCCCAGAGAAGTTGTGAATGCCCTGTGCCTGGAAGTGTTGAAGGCCAGGTTGAATAGGGCTTTGAGCAACTTGGTCTAGCGGGGGGGTGTCCCTGCCCATGGCAGGTGGGTCGAAACTACATGATCTTTAAAGTCCCAACCTAAACCATTCTGTGATTCTGTGGCCCCTTGGATTGGTGGATCCAGAGCACCTCTCAGTGGGGACACATGAGCCAATGTGTCATCCTGCCCACCACTCCGGATGTGAGATGAGTTATTCTTTGGAGGTGCTCCGCTCTGGCAATGGAGTAAAATGCTTCATAAATGCTTATACAGCTTGCCTGTGCTCTGCTGATTGTAAAGCCAGTGGGTGATTTATAGTGATTTTAGGTAAGTCTAAGAGTGCAGCTGAACTGCTCATAGCTGTGGAGAACAGTGAAACACCATTGCAGGCCTGAAAAGTTAGGTTATGAAAGTTATGAACAAGTGAAATCAGGGATAAGTAGTTGAGAATTGCAAGGAAAAGGAAATATAAAATTGACTGTAGTAACTCAAAACCTATTCCATATTGATGGTTTGTTTCCACTGGAGACCTTTGTTCTTCTGTGCAGTGTTTGAGGAGGAAGATTAATTTTCCCATGGGAGAAATAAGCTTTGAATAAGTCAGCTAAAATGGATTGTTCTTATGTGTACCACACATCTATAGGAGAGATAGAAGATGTTTACATGCTCCCTGAGGAGGAACCATGACAAGCACACAATTAACCAATTCCCCTGGATCCCCAGATTTAAAGAACCACGTAATGGCTTAATTGAGTTGAGTTGCTGAGAGTGCAGCCCTGTGCTGAGATTCGTGCTGTGAAGTGCGCGATTCCCAGAGGCATCCATCAGCTTTTAAAGAATTGACTTTCCATGCTAATTGACTCAAATGTGCTTGATTTTACCTCACAATCTCCACTTCATTCAGTTGCTGGTAAGGAGAAGGGAATGAGAAAAAAGTTTGTCTCATGTACTATATTAAAACGAAGCTTTCCTAAAGCAACATCTTGTGGTGCTGCACAAATTGTTTAACTTAAAGTGGAGTGACATTTATTCCACTTCTTTTTTTTTTTTTTTTTTTTCATTTCCCAAATGACCAAGCACATATGTTCTAAGAACTGTAGGATATTCATTAAGCCACTCTGCAAAGGAAACATATCGTCACCAGAAGAATGAGGGCGAGATGAGATGGATGGATGGTGTCTGCCCTCTGTGACAAGCAGGGCTGAGCAGCGCAGCGTGAGGGCTGAGCACTCTTATGGCTTGGTGGAGCACTGGTCCACCAAAGTGATCAATAAAAGAAGAAAAAAAAAACATGGTTTAACTGTTTTTATCTTCAAGAAGACAAGGAGCCACGTTTGAGGAACAGGCTTTGCAATGTGAATTAGCAGTTGAACTCTTCCATGTACCAGGCCAGTAGGCACTTAATTTTGGTAAGCTATGGTCACCTTTTATGTATGTAAATATCCCCGGAACAAACAAAGCAATTAGTTTAAGACTGAGGTTCCTAGTGCATTCTGTTCCCAGTGCAGAACCCCCCAGGTTTTGTTCCTTGTCAGTTCACAAACCTTAATTAATTTACAAATCAAGTATCTTTGTGAAGTAGGGACTGAGTCCACCTCTCTAGCTGCATTCCTGGAATACCACCGAAGTCTTTCTTTGGTAAGGAGGCTGCTCTCTACCTGGTTAATGATTTCAAGCTTACCTCAAATAGCAGAGATGCATGTTGAGAAGCTTCTGTATATTCGCATTTAAACAGGCGTTGTACCATGGAAATTAAGGGAGTTAATATGAGTTTGCACCATTGTTAGGGGAGCAGAATTTAGCCCCTGATGCTTGTGACTAGCCATTATTTTGTACTAACCAGTCAAGTTAGCTCTGCTGTGACATGAAGGTGTGTCAAGTTTACTTCTATGTTAAGAGTTGTATGCCATATATGGTCAGTTGTGGGTGGTTTTTTGCTGCTGTTTTCTTTCCTACAGAAGGCTCTTCTCCAAACTGCTGATTCATCCTGCAACCATAGACCTGGTGACTTTTCAGAATTTGAATCATAGCTGAGCTCTCTGGATATCAAGCTGTGAAGCCACACGTAGGCTCAGCAGTTTGGCAACAACTGAGTACAGTTTTGGCAGTCTCAAACTCACAATCCAGATGTTGGATGGTTCAGCTCACAGCATACAGCATGTTAGAATAGAGCAACATGATTGAAAATTGCTGTTTACTCTTCTTAATTTAAATACCATGGTTTGTACTGTTCTCAACGGTTTAGCCTGGATATTAAGAACCAGACTGCTTTACATCTGTATCTCATCCTAGAAGAAAGTCTTATGTAACAACCCCACATGCAGTGAGAAACCTCTTTTGGAAGCTTTGCACTTGCATTCTTCCTGCCAAAGTCCCCTGTGAGAAGCTTTCCCAGTTAGGCCCACTTATGAAGTCTGTCTCAGATATATTTAAGATTAACAAAAAGCATAATGGAACCAGAACTAAGAAAGTCATGGTGGTACCTGAGATTTGTAAATGTAATATGATCATGTTTTGTCTTAATGTTCTGCAGTGATTAATGCCTCAGAAATAATTTGGAAGGATAGAGCCAATCTCTGTTAGAGCGGGCTTCTTCTTCGAAGCTGTGCTTCTGCACTCAGCTGAGCTGCTTCCTGCATGTACTTAATTTTAAATAATGTTCAGTGTTCAAACAGTGTGTTTTGAAGATGCTACAACAGTGTGTTTTGAAGATGCTACAGCTTTGTGCATGTGATGTGAAAAAACTGAGGAGAGTCTTGACCATTCAATTCCTGTATCAGTATTTCTTTAGGAGAACAATACTTAGTCTGTGAAAACAGCTACGGTTGTTTTGCAGGACATTTAAAAGAAAGATTTTTATTTTTTCATAGTTAGCACTAAAACTAGGAAGGACTAAACAATGAATCACCTAGGCCAAATTACTTTCTTATGTCTTAAAAAACACACTGATGAAACTAGAGGAAGCTTTTAAAAGCAGAGTTTTGTTTACTGGCAACCAAAACAACTGTAATGGAAGCAAATGGTTACATGGAATACAGGATTTACCACTTAAACTATCCAAACAGCAATGCAGCAAAAGGCTTAGTGTGTTCCTGGAATTATGAGATACACATGAAATACTTAAAAAATGGCCAATTTTGTCAAAGACTTTATCATACTGAGTGCAAAGAAATCTGTATGCTGGATCATTTCTGCCTAGACTCTGAGCTTTTAAGTGTCTTTGATACTGTTAATCCTATTCTGCATTCTGTTTCTATAGCATAATATTATCATACTAGAAATACTGGACATCTTGCCTCAGATGTTTCATAATACACCATTCGAGCAGTTTTATGGGTGTGCTTACAGACAGATGACATCACCCTTTATGATGTGAGAAGGGGGAATGCTAACTGTCCTTATACAAACACCCTGGGTCATTTTATAGCAGGCAAGAAAGACAACGATATTGTTCAAATGCGGAGTTCAGAAACAACAGGAACCGGTTACGTGGTGTGTGTGGAAATTTCAAGTCTTCACACAACTCTAGTGGAATCTCCAGGAATACCCTCACTTTTCTTCAGCATGGTGACTGGGGGTCTTGCACCAGGTGCAGCACAGGATTAAGCAAGAAACTTTATTCTCTAAGGAATAATTGCCAAATACTGGCCCAATACCTCAATTAAAAAACCTTTCAAAAGGAGAAATAAATAAATAAATCTTGGAATAATTTCTCATCTTTATGTCAAATTCCAAACCCCACAGTATGTTTGGAAGAAAACCAGATGTAGCTAAGGGATGGAGAATTACACAGAAGCCTTAGAAATCCATGAAACAATGCTCCTGTACTCCTGAATTAACCACCGAATTAACAAATTGGTTTTATTACCTCAAGGCAAGAGACATACAGTGTGTACTAAAAATGCTTAGCTGCAGAGTCCAATTGAAGTGCCACAGTTTTCATCCTGGCAGGGAAGAGAGCTAGTAAAAAGCTGAGAAGGGATTATTAAAACTCTTCAGTCCATTGTGTAATACATGAAGAAGGAAACGTTTCTTAGGGGATATATTGAATCAGTGGTTGATTTATATACCTACTTATATATTTCTTGAAATGACATAATGGTTTTCTCACTGCTAGGTTGTAGTACAGAAGAATTGTTCACTTATTTACCCAGGGATAGTTGGGATTTTGCTTATTTCCTGGTTTCATTTTTGCTTTGTAAGAACAAAATCAAAATTGCTTTGGGTTGTTTCCTTAAACCCCTGGTTTAATTGCTCTGTCCCTTCCATTACTGGAACAATGAGATATATCTGTTTTTAGCACTTGTATCTGAGAAAACCTTAGTGGTCCCAACCCCTCATAATCACCCGGTGAGATCTTAACAAGCTTCTGGCTTTGTTTTCCTTGGTGCTTGGACTCACTAGAATAAAGTTTTGAATAACAGCTCCATGCATTTCTTCAAGAATGGGTTATAGGTGAAGAAATCCAGGAGTGATAGGTTTACATTCAGTGAGATTAGAGTCCTTGTAGGACTGAGTGGAAAAATGATGGCTTCAAAAATAAGAAGAGGAACCTGGAAGGTCAAAAGAGTTGTGTGAGAGAGGTATTAACTTTTCTAATCCACTGAGAATGATGAGTGTATTTCCTGGATCTGTGTTCCCCCACCCACGTAGCCAGAAAATAAACTTCACAGATTAATTTCTAGGAGCATGGAATGGTTTCCAAAGAACATTATTATCTGGGAAATAGGTTCTCTTTTTCAGAGTACACATTCTGGCTGTACTAGACCTAAAGAACTTGCTTGGCAAGCACAAGATTTTCTTTTACATTGGTATTGCAAGAATGAGTTCAAAGACTTTTTTGTCTGTACTAGTTCTGTTTCTGTAGCCCCTGCAGGAAGATGGTTTTTGGCTATTTTCCAATATTTTAATGGCAAAACAGTATTTTCAAGAAAGTGAAATGAAGAGCTTTCTCCTCTCTCCCTGCTAGAATACTTGTCCCAAAGAAGAGGATGTAACTTCAAAGGAAAATAAAATGGCTAGTTGTAAGTAATAACAAAAATACAGATAAAACTGTAGATGCTATAGCTCTTTGCTTAGCCTCTTCATCTCCCCACAAAAACAGTGGTTTTGTCTAAATTGTTTGCAACTTCTCAGTGGATAAGAGTAGGAATTGTATTCTCTATTATATTTTTATGTCAGCTGGCAATCACCTTCAGGACAGCATTCATTAATTATTCTATGTACTTGAGAGCAGCAAATCTTTCCATGCAGAAGATCTATAGTGCATGTTGTAGTGCTGGGTCTCCTGGATTGGTAGAGAAGTTGGTTTCCGGATGGTATTTGCAAAAAACTTCTGAGCCGTAAGTACACAACCATCAAGCAAGACTGGAAAGAAGGGAAATGGCATAAAATCTTTCATTTCTGTTCAGAGAACCTATTTATCTAATGCTGACATCATCATTGTGCATGAGTTGTGTAGCAGGTGAGTACACCATTGTGCACAGAGGAGTATCACCGTCATGCTTTCTAGGCATGGATTTACTCTAGGGCCAGTAGCGTGTTGCCCGTTTCATAGAATCATAGAATGGTTTACATTAAGAAGGGACATTAAAGATCATCTGGATCCAACCCCCCTGCATTGGCAGGGACACCTCCCACTAGATCAGGTTGCTCAGAGCCCCATCCAACATGGCCTTGAACACTTCCAGGGAGGGGGCATCCACAGCTTCCCTGGGCAACCTGTTCCAGTGTCTCGCCACTCTCATAGTGAAGAATTTCTTCCTAATGTCTAACTTAAATCTCCCCTCCTCCAGTGTTACCCCTTGTCCTCTCGCTACAAGTCCTTGTAAAAAGTCCCTCCCCAGCTTTCCTGTAGCCCCTTCAGTTACTGGAAGGCCGCTATGAGGTCCCCCTGGAGCCTTGTCTTCTCCAGGCTGAACAACCCCAACTCTCTTGGCCTGTCCTCATAAGAGAGGTTTCCCCTCCTTTCTCCTCGTACCGCTGCCACAAAAGCACTTGCTGCTCAGATTATGTGAGGCTTGCACTGTTCTCCTACTTAATACTCCTTGTAGCTGCATGCAGCCTTTCATGTCTCCTTCAGCTTGGAGTTGTGAGTCTGCTGGGAAATCCAGCCACGAGACACTTTAAGTAGCAGTTTGATCTTTGTCAGTGAGATCAACTCAATTGAGACACATACCATTGAGAGGTCAAATCTGGACTGGAATACGTTAAGGGCTGTCAGAACATTGTAAGCGGGAAAAGCAGACATTGCAAACACCAAGGGTTTGATTCCAGCAGAGAGTCTTGGAAATGGGGATGTTTAATAGACCGTGGAGAAGTTAAAAGGAAGGATTAGACAACTAGTGGGGTCAAGTGCTCTTAAGTAATCATAAATGCATAGGGTGGTGCTGTAATTAAAAATGGTCCTACACTCACTTGGTTGGCATCGGTGTCGGAGCCATGCCTAGTACAGGCATAACTTTAGTTCCGAGGGGTTTCTGTAATTGGTCCAAATCATATGAAATCTTTAAAACTTATGCATAGGGTTAAATTTAAAAGGACAGGGTAGGAGAAAATACCTTTCATTCAGACTCTTGCATAAACAAATTTAACCACTCTGTACTCTGAAGTGAAAGTACTTATGATAGCTATCTGGAAAGCAAACCTTTGCGAAAACCCCTTTCAATTTTTTTTTTTTCGTGTACAAAAGAGACTAATTTTTAATGACTATTCTTACTAAACATGTTATCTGAAGAGCTTTGATAGTGTTTATCAGAAGCACTTTGATACTGAATGTCTGTGAAAAGCAGAAGCAACTTTTGTTTTTTACAATAAAAGGGCATTTTTATTTAAAAAAAACTCCTCACTATTTTTACTATCTCTAGCAAACACACAGGAGTTATGAAATTCCATTAAATGCTTAGAATAATATTTCCAATGCACACTTTGCTTGCTAAGTTAATGGAGTCTTTTCGTACATACCGGGCCAGGAGCACATGATGAAATTTGAACTGATTGCTTTAGGCTTTCATCCTCTTTGATTACTTATTTGGGTCAGCCATTTAGAAAGAAGATAAATCTAATATAAAAAGCATTTGCCTTCTCCTTGAAAACTTATTTTCAAACAACTATGACATTTGCTGCGCTGTGCTTTGTGATATGCTTCTTGCTAAGTTCAAGTTCAGATTGCCCTCCTCACTGCACAAAAGGAAATGTATGAGCCTGAGATCTGTGAATACTGGAGAGAAAGAAGAGGCAGGAAAGGGCTGCCTGCTAATAAAAGGATTATTCAGAATATGATACTTACGTGACCCAAAATAGCACTTCTGTTTCTCTCATATTGTATTTCTTGTATTTGGCATACAAAAATTCAGCTGGGATCCTGGCTTCTTAAAAACCCTTTTTTCATGAAAAGAGAAGTGACCTTTCTTCCTTAAATGTCCTAGCCTCTCTTGCTCCTTATACAAATTTCAACCACGTGGAGTGGAAGAAAATAGCTTATCCTGCCACCCTAACAAAGGTTTTACAGGAATTTGAAGTTCGGACTGAATCTGGAGTTTATATGGAACGTGGTGGAGCTACAATGGAGCCTGTTTAGCAGCAGTAAAACTGATGAAGATTAACTAATATTGTATGACTAAAAATTATTTTTGTAATGCTTTTAAAATATTTTTTTCTACCGAAGACAAATGGGTGCTAACAAAACCAGATACTGCTTTGGACCACAGGTGAAATGCCTCACAAGAACAGCAGGAGAGGGAGATGGTGGAGTTGCCCTCCCAGAATCTTTGCAGGCAGCATCTTCAGGTGTTTTGGACAAACACCTGCTAGGCCATAAGCATAGAGAGAAAGAGAAGGAGGTGCATGGCTGATAACGCTTGAGAATTCATTTGCCAGATGTCAGCAGGCATTTCAGGTGTTTTAAGATGAACCTCTCAGGTGACTTGTGAATATCAAGAATCCTGCCTTTCTGCATGGATAATGAAGACCCATCTTTCGTGCTGGTATAATGTACAAAAAGCATTTGTTCCTATATTCTGTCCCTAAAGAGGATGCATTCTATTAGTACCATACATTTTGAGACTGGGCAAAGCATAAAAGCAAAATCATGCGGAGCTGTATTTCTGCCTTGTTCTTAGCAAGATAATAGGGAGCCTTACAGGGGATAAACATAAGCTGCTTTGTTACTTAATTTCTTAACATTATTTTTTTCTGTTTTGCCCATCTGAACAGAGAAGCAGTGAAACAGAAAACTCTCTTTCCTCTCAAATTATTTCACATGCCCATGACAGCACATCCCCTGTGCCTTTTCAGTCCTACAGAGACAAGTCTGAGTTTGGACAGCACCCGTCACAGCAAGGCCTCACTCCATTACAATAATTTCAGGCAAATAATTCCAGGCAAATAAATCACAGCAGTGATTTGTTGTGCAAAAGCAGATCCATTCTCCAGCAGTGATGCCCCTTTCCCTTCCTGGAGGAAGCCAGCAAATTGCTCTGCACCCAGTGAGTATGACAGGGGTGAGTCCTTCCTTGCAGGCACGCTCCAGCTTGTGCCTCGGGCCAGACCACCTCCCTTCTTGCATACAGATGCTACCAAAGATGCCCAGCCTAGGCCGTTGGGAAGGCTGGACCTGCAGGCCTTGCCAGCAGGGACAAACCCTCTCCTCACAAGCAGTAAAGCTGCTGCTTCACCCCCCAGGCTGCTGGAGGGGGCTTGCTGGAGGCTGGTCCCGCCACAGTGCTATGCCAGGCAGCAAGTGCTGGCAGCTGGAGGCAGTCTGGCAGGGGAAGGTTGTGCATCGCGTGGCCTCAAGACAAGCATTCAAGCATGGGTTAAAATGGCTGGACAGCTTGCCACTAGAAAACAGGGGTTTTTTCCATAATCGCTTCCCAGTCTTGGATATGCAGTCTCCAGTTACTGAAGGGATCCAGAGCTGGCACAGGCAGCTTCTTAAGTATTAGGCTGCCCTGTGTGCTTGGCACCAAATTCAGACAATTTTGAGAACAGTTCAGATCTTCTGAAGGAGGTTTGGGGTTGTTTTTTTTTTGTTTTGTGTTGGGGTTTTTTTTGGTATTTCTTTCCATAAGAAAGCAGTTCTATTTTTAGGACTTGGCCCAAATTGTTGAAACCAGTGGGTTTTTACTGTTGTTGTTTTTCCTCTCTTCAATCAAAATGAAGCAGTTCTGGCTGATCCCAGCTGAGCAGTGCTGCTGCTTCTCTTAATGTTACACTCGAGGACGTTTTGTGAGGTGCGTGTGAGTGCACAGTTACCTATGTGTGTGTGGAACATTTCTCTCTATTTCCAGGAATAAAAAGGGGTCTTCGCTTCCTCCAGATCTGCACTCTGTGCTTGTAAATATCTCTGTTAAGATTGATTTTGTGGAACACTGTGAAGGGAGGTTGGCCTAAAATACAAGATGTCATTAAAGTGAATTTTATATTTCAAGCTTGTCACCCTGGTCTCTTCTGTTTTTATTCATTGTGCTTCGATGTGTAATGTTTGTCTTCAACCTGTATAAATATCAGAACACCCCTTTTTTTTCACCTGTGGAAAATCAGCATAACAAACTGATAACCAGAGCAGAGATTGAAGCCAAGTATCCCTAAGCCCTCTCACCTTTGGCTACAGCACACATACAGACCCTGCACACATAAGTTAGCTTCCAGACAAAGGCAATATTGCTGCCTCTGCATGGTGCTATGCTTCAGCTAATTAGCCTTTTTTAGGTGTACTTCCAGGTTCCAAGGGATTAAGGTTAACATGGAGAGCTGCCCCCCTCCATACTCTACACATGGTGTATAAATTGCCACTTGCTCTACCTTTGTCTGAGAGAGTCTGTCCTTCTGTTGCACAGGGTGTCTGAGCAGGCAGGAGGGCACATGTCTGTTACTGGCTGGTCTGGGAGCTTTCCAAAGAAAAAGGGAAGGGTAGACCCCATTTCTCCCAGTTTTGAAGGAGCAAGGTGAGTAGTAGTCAGCCACTTCCCACATAACTGCAAATGTCAGTCCGACCACTGTCCTGGGATCATTGTTGCAAACATCACTGGACACCTTTACTCTGTGTGGAAATTTAGGCTGTTCACCTAGAGACTGGAACTTTGGTTTGAAGTGGGGAAAGCGCCTTCCAATACATGGGCCATAGAGGACAGAGTTAAGATCCATGCCTGTCCTCAGGGTCTCCCTGTTTGCTAGCCAAAGAGGCTCTCTACTTAGTGTTAGTCTCAGCAGTGCACAGCGTGGATGCAATTCCCGGTATCCATCTCTCACACAGTGTCTGGTAGTAGAAGCCCAAGTGTTGCAGGGCTGGGCACTGGCTTTCTAAATACCAGGCATCCCCGCACTGCCACCTCTGAATCCTTTCTGGATGTAGATTTTTTCTCTTGCGAGTGAGTACAGACTTCAGGCCTTCCTTCCAGGACTTAAGGGCATCCAAAAGATCTCAGGCTATTTTTATTTTTTTTTTTTAAATTGAGCAAACTCATCAAAGCCATAACAAATTGCCAAACAATTTTCAACAGTTTCCAAATCTAAGTCTTGCACCAGGTCTTAAATGCTCGGGGGGGAAAAGCATTCATGTGGAGTTTAGCATTTCCTGGGTCAGAAGTATCCTGGGTGATTTCTGCCTCTGGCCCTGGCTTTCAGGAGTTCAGAAATGTTTGAAGCTCAAAACAAATCTTGTTTTCCCTTGATTTCCATTTTGCTATTTTGCTTTCTTTAGACAGTTATAGTAATTTTTTTTTCTTATATCAGCTTGAAATTAACAGACATGCAGGAATCATTCATTCTCTAATAATGCAATGTTCACCTAGCAAAGAAGCTTAGATTATTATATGTTTAAAAGTATATTTTTCAAAGGAGCAAAGGTGTTTACTTCAGTTTCCTAGGCAAATTCTTATACAAGTTACTACATTCTGCCTACTGCATTCCTCTGCCACTTCAATTGGATATGGTGTTCTTCCCCAGTTGGTGCCCTGCACTTTTGTATAGCATTGTTGAGTCCTGTTTAATATTTGTTGTCCACCACCCCAGCAGTGACTTCACTATAGAAGTAGTGATTAAAGTAACCCACCAGACAAGTAAAAATTAGTAGCATATTCTTGTGGTATTTACCATCAAAAATGCTTGTTAGTCCAAAACATTCAGAGTAAGACATGTTTTTAACCTTGACTTGGTATTAGAATAACCTGTGACATTAATCATCAACACAATTAGCTATGGCTGCTTTCAAATGAGGAATGTTTGATGGTGACTTTGCTACAGCAATAGGAGAGGATCACTGTGGGCCATCTGTGCTGATACCTTTGAATGGTGACCACTGTTTTACAATGGAAGCTGACAAGTTACGTTGGTGGGTGAACTCGAGTGTGTTTGCTGGAATTAGAGGAAAAAGATGATCAGGAACAGCCAGCCCACAGCAAAAACTGATGTGTTCACAGTAGGTACAAGCTGTTCACAGTGGTTGAAACAGTCTGGTACATGACTGCTAGCTAATTCCAGGGAACTTTTCCACAACTCCCTGCTGATCACAGCATTTCACAGCTCCCAGCCAGGAGTAAGAGTCTTTTTTTCCCTATATTTCATTCAGTAATGGCAGAACTGGGACCTGTGAAGCTGGTGTTAGAATGCTAATTTTAGCTTTTCTTTTATTTCACCATGTTACAGAAAAAAAAAAATCCCTTAATTTGCACGGCCCTTTTCCTCGCAGCTCTCAACCTTTGACATATTCGGTGTAGTGAACCAAAACCGCTGCCTCTTGCTTCCCTTGAAATTATACCAGTTTATCTCACCCACCCAGACTATTACACCCTGGAAGCTAGCTCTGTGTGTCATAGAGGGATGCCAGACCTGGTGATCATGTTGATGCTCGTGGGTCAAGACTATGGCTGCGCTGCCTTCCAAGACCAGCTGCAGGGGAACTGAGGTCGTCACGGACCTCGGGAAAGCCACCCTCCAAAACCTGAAATGTCATAACTTGGTGACCAAACCACATGAAATTCCTGTCTTGGAGAAGGAGGAGAGTTTTTGTGGGAAGGGAAGGAAGGCAAGGCATGGCATGGCAAGGCAATGCAATGCAAGGCAAGGTGAGGCAAGAACATACTATTTAGGGGGTTGTAGAGGAACTGCTGAATACATCAAGAATTTACATGCCAGATGCAGGAAATTCATCTGAATGTGACCTGTCACAGATGCTGCAAAACTGAAATAATTAAGTATCTGACCTTATTCTGTGTGTTTCCTGGAGTGGAAATTTCTTTGGTAGCTCAGAAACACAGTGGGCTGTTGTTACTTGGTTGAGCAGTGATGGCACGACTGGGTAGCAGTGGAAAAGCTCACACTGGAGTGGGAAGTGTAGCCTTTAATCTTGTCTTTATTCTGCTGCTTGTCTTCGGTTTTGTTTAATCACTGGTTTGTTTCATTTGATACCTGATGCCATTATGTGTCCAGATTTATGTTTCATTGTTTATGTTTTATTGTTGCTCCATGCCAGGATGCGTACAGATCTGATTGTTTTCCTTTCTTCTTTTTCTTTTTTCCTAAAGGAGATGCCAGAGCTCATGTTGGCCTTCTCGGTACACTAAAGGCTTCAGAGACCAACCCGAGCAACAGTTTTTTAACACAGAACTATGACACACACTATTTTCTTAGGAGCATATTCAATTCAGAACGTTTTATGACTTTTTTTTGCTTAATCTATGAAATTTACACATATTATCTATTTTGCTACTTTGAACTGAGCAGAGCAAATGTTCTGCTACCTGAACATTTTCATGTACTTAGATAAGGAAAAAATATAATAATGAAATTTTTTTTGCTTTATTTCTTGCACAGCTAGCATGATGACTTTGTAAAGCTTCATCTACGTCTTCCCAGTTTTTTAGTATTCCTTGAAAGATGTTTGCACAAATGGCTTTCACAACTGCATTGCTTCACAATTGCTTCATATCTCAAAAATCAAATGTCTGTTCGATTTTTCTCAGTTGTGGATTATAGAAATGGCACATAACTACCATTGTCTCTTGCTTGACAAACTCCTGGAAAGTGATACTATTTGTTTTGTGAAGGAAGGTTATTTCAAACACGAATCCAAGGAATGGCTCTCACTTTTTGTTGCTGCTTTTGCACTTAGAGCTGCTGAGATGAACATTCACTTTTTTGTGGACCAAAAGTGTAAGTACTGTTTTGTCCTTTTTAATGTTTATTTTTTCTGGGTGGGTTCAGCCTGTTTTGGTTCTGTTGTGTGTTTCTGTGTGTATAGATGGATACTGGTAATCTCTTGGGAGATTTTAATCCAAGCAGGACTAAGTCCTGTACTCAGCAAGTGGTTTACTTTCCTTTTCAGAGGAAACCTCTGAATACGAGGTATTTGGGCCCTCACCACGCCCCTGGAAGTTCCTGGGGCTGTGGAGGCTACGGGCACTGCCTGGTGCATCAAACCAGGAGGTTCCTCATTCTCTTGATGTTGCATCAGGAATAGAAATGTCAATACAGGTGTGTGTAGAAAGTAGTAGAATAGTCAGTGGTTTCACAGAAGCACATGACGTACATCGGTAAAGACCCCATTCCTACAAGGAAACAGGGATGTTGTGATCACCGTTGTGTTTGGCAGAAAGAAGCACAAAGCTGTTCCCCTGGTGGCACCAGTAGAAGCCCAAAGTTATACACACTAGCTGGCCAACAGGCATGAAGCCTATGCTGCTGCCCTGGGAGAGGATACTGGGATGTTGGCCAGCACTCACGTGCTGCTGGAAACATCCCCGACTCTGCTGGGGCTGTCAGTACTTGACACCAGTCCTGTAGAGTGGATGTGAGGAGGCTGGAGAGTTAGAGGAGATGCTGAGGAAGGACCAGTGGGGGCAGCTGGCCAGCCTCATCAGGAGAAGAGTCTCTACCCAATGCGTTGCCCTCTGACAGCACTACAATTTGGTAGCAAAGGAAAGTAATGTAGCTGCTTTACCAGCAAAGCATTGAGAACCACTTGGCTGGAGCTAGAGAGCGGGGAGAGAGAATGAGAGAGACAAGTATCTTAAGAAGTGTCATCTGTGATTTTTTTCCCATCAGTGTAACATTTCCCCTTTTGAGAGAGAAAACATCAAAACCACTGGTTTCAGGAGCAAAGTAAAAGGCCACTCTTGGTTTCCCAGTCAGATTTGGTCTCCAGTTCTGCATGTCCTCTCTGCTCAGCTCCTGGTCACCCTGCTGGGAGCCAGAAAGGGCAGATCATGGTCATCAGGCCAGGTTTCCTCCCGTGGTGGGTAGCTTGCCTTCTTTGCGCTTGCCTGGTGTGTGGCTGGTGCTAATCCCTGCTGAAGTGCTCCACACATTTTCATAGAATTATAGGATCACAGAATAGTTTGGGTTGGAAGGGACAGTAAAGGTCATCTAGTCAACCCCCTCTGCAGTGAGCAGGAACATCTTAGACCAGATCAGGTTGCTTAGAGTCCCGTCCAACCTGGCCTTGAATGTTTCCAGGGACTGGGCATCTACCATCTTTCTGGGCAACCTGTTCCAGTGTCTCAACACTCTCATGTTAAAAAATGTCTTAATTATAGCTAGTCTGAATGTGTCTTCTTTTAGTTTGAAACCATTACCCCTTGTCCTATCAGCACAGGCCTTACTAAAAAGTTTGTCCTTGTCTTTCTAATAAGGTCCCTTTAAGTACTGAAAAGCGCAATAAGGTCCCCCTGGAGCCTTCTCTTCCCCAGGCTGAACAACCGCAACTCTTTCAGCCTTTCCTCATAGAAGAGGTGTTCCACTCCTCTGATCATTTTTATGACCCTCCTCTGGACTCGGTCCAATGGGTCTGTCCTGTGCTGAGGACTCCAGCGATGGACATAGTTACTGCAGGCAGGGTCTCAGAGCAGAGTAATGGGGCAGAATCACCTCCCTCGACCTGCTGGCCATGCTGCCATTTGGTTGGCAGCAATGGGCACTTTCCTTTGTACAAAGAAGGGAAAGATTCACTTGGAATTTTGAAAAAAGTATCAATGTCATATAATAAAGAAGGGCCCTGCAGCTGACAGGAAGGTTCACTTGCTCTGCCAGCCTCCCTCCCTGCCACTCATACACAGCTGAGCCCACCTGTGGGGGGAGGAGGAGAAAATGGGTGCATAGGGTGAGCTTTGCTAATACCAGAAAAGGAAAAATTACCTGTGCTCCACCAAGAAGAGAAAAGAAAGAAAAGCCAATACAGTATTTTATTTTCTTCTGCTACATTACAGAGGAAAATCTAGATACTCTTTAAATCTAAACCAAACAGTGACTCTGATTCTTAATGTAACTCAGCTCTTTGAACAGGTTAGAGACCCAGTGCATCAGGGCACTCTGTGCAACATGGATAGCCTGGTCATTCTTCAGACATCAATGGGACCCTCTTGGGATTTGGCCTGGACATACTCTATTCCATGGTATCCTAAGAGCTGCTATTCCAGGGACATCTTCACAAATATGTCAGGCAAAGTGGTCTTTCTGCATATACAAGTGGCTAACTGGGAACAGCGATATGGCCTTTGGCTCAGCAGCCATCCTGAAGCTCTGCAATGCTGCCCTTCCATTAGGGTCAGTGCTCAAGTCAACCTGGTGTTGACTGCCAGGTGTCACAGCACATTGAGGATTCAAGAACAGCCCATTCTGCTCACAGGGAGGATTACACGGGAGGTGCTAAGCACCATTGCTAGATGGATTATCTCAAGGTGAGAGGAATCTTCTCCTGGCCCAACAAGCCTGCCATAGGATGATACACCAATATCATTGCACAAAGTTGCTCTTGTCTGGGCAGATCAAGACCATAGACCCCTTGTGCTTTGCTGAAGTCTGAGCTTTTTAGACCACATGAGCCATTGGTTGTTTTCTGTCTTCCCTTTGACAGACATTTAGAGATGTATCTTGCAGTGGAGCCACTTTTCCAAGAGATTATTCTCCTTCTACAATATGCCTCACTACAGTCTAAAAAAACAGTTGAACAAAGGTTTTATTAGAAGCACTGACTATCAGATGAGACCCGAGAAAATGAATTGACTTGTTAATGGAACAGAAATCTTGGGTCGTTTGTTATTTTGTTATTTTGTTGGTGGTGTTTTTTTTTTTAAATCAGTTTAAAAAATGGAGACTGGGGGGCAGAGAGGGAGGCAAGAATTAAGTCTACAACTTAATTCCTCCATGCTCAACAGCCTCATTTACAGGAATAATACAACAAACCTCTTGTTTTTGCAGTACAAGAGCTTTATACAGGTAAACATGTTGAGAATGTTGCCTGTAGTGTTTGCCCAGCAAGACCATAAAGAATTCCAGTGAGTCGGGGGAGCTGGTGCCATTGCACAGCCCCAGCAAGCTCTGTTTTCCTCCTGCCTCCATCTACCCCAGTGCCAGGGGGGGGAGACTGCTGGAGTCGTATGATTCCCGTGAAGCCATCCAGCACGTTTATTCTGGGTACAGACACAGTGGTCGTCCATTTTGCAATTACAGAAACAAGAATATCCTGTCGAGCTTTCTCACTTTCCTCCCTTCCCCGCTGCCACCGCTTGGTATGGCTGTAGGGAGTATAAATGGAACAGGAAATTTGACCGCATCCAGGATCAATGTCATTAAAGACACGTCTTCTTTTAAAATCTAATTTTATATAACTGCTCCGTTATATAATACACTTTTGTTTGTCGTCGTGATTTTTATCGAGGTAGTGTACGTTCCCCTGGACCTTTTAATGAAGGAATGTTTATACCTGTGGGCAAGCGCTAATGGCAGTGAAAGGCTTGCATTCATGGGAACAGCATTTAGCAATTCATGGTTGCCAAGGTAAGCAGCAAAGGCATGCCCTCTGCCACTCCACTGCCTCTAAAAGAAACAGTCTCTAAGGTAACAGGCTAGCACCCCTTGAGGCCAAAAATCTTTAGCTTTTTAGACAGAAAAACACATTAAATAATACCAAGAAAAGCATTTTTTTTGTCCAGGCATTTTTTCTTCACAACAGAAAAGGGGCTCAAAGTGTTCTATTTTTGGTTCCGCACAGGAATTTAATTCAGATGCTGCCCAGTGCTTTGTGCACTCAACACCCCTTTGACAGTTTAGTTTCAGGGGCACATAGGACTAATGAGCCAAGGCATGACTGCAGTTGGAGGCTGGCGTCTCCCAGGCCTGTGACTGTTGTTCAAGTGAATAGGCAATTTCCCTGATTAGCTTGGAATTTGCAGCATTATCTGGATGGTTATTTGGCATGAGCCCTTTTTCCAGGATCACGGTCAATGTGGGAGATTGAGTCACCTGAAGAAAAGGTCTGTGGAGGCAGTGCTTGCTGGATGCTACTTGTGATGGATCAGGAGAATGGGCTTCTCTTCTCAGCTGCATCTTGCCCTACAGCTTCTTGCCAACCTATTTTATCTTATTGTAGCAAAAGGGAGAAGTAGGTGAGTCATTACATTTTCCCAATGCAAGATTTTAATTAAGAGAAGAAAAAAAACACAGTAGAAGGCTGTTTTAAAAAATGAATTCTAACTAAAATAAAATGCAATAGCTGTGTCACCTTTCTGCTAATGTTGGAGCATCAGAGACCCATTCCATGCAGATGACAACTTGTCTGTGTCATCTGCAGGACATTCATAGAATTTTGACACCAGTAAAATTTGCTGGATGTGGGAAAAAGCAAAAGAAGCATTTTCTGAAGTATTTTCTTTCTAAATTACTCAAGTTACTGCAATTGCTTGACAATTATAAAATGCCAGTTCATGGACTGTAACCAGCTAATACAGTACCTGCTGGTTGTGATATGTCTTTTAATGTCTGGTGTAGTTCCTGGGATTGTTACAAAGGTCTCAGAGCTCTTCAAGAGAGGGGAGATGCCTCCTGGAACCCTTTTGCAACTTGTTCAACAGACCTGATGCTGAAGTGAATACATTTTCACTCAGAACAGAGGCAGACTGATTATCAGACCTTGTCATATCTTCAGGTGCGCAACACATTCCTGAAATGTCAGTATCTGGGGACAAACCCGACAATATTGAACTGACTTATTGCTGCAGGGATAATGATTTGCCTACTTTCAGTCTGACAGAAAGGATGCTGCCCTTATTGCATTCAAAGAAAGGACATACATCACTGACAATTCACTTCTCCATTTGCTTTCACTTCATGTTCTGCAGACTAAAGTAATTATGGAAAAACTATGGGCTTTCCAATGTTTTAAAGTGTAATAAACCAAGAACTTTAAACAAGGAAATGCATTAGTTACATCATCCACCCCAGAAGAAACCATAATGTGACAATTTGTCATTACGAAAAAGATGCAAAGTCAAGGGTAATCTAGGAAGTACCCAGATACTCTTTTTTAAGTTCAACACTTTGTCATGTCCACATTTCGATGCAGGACACATTCATGTGCTGTTATGCAAGGGAAGTCCTGCTCCATTTAAAATACAGATCGGCTGGGGCTCACTAAACAGGAATCAATTTGGTATTTGTTTATTGCATGTCTTGCTCTTTATTCATGTCTCAGATGTGCAAATGGACTTAATTTTCACTTCAGACAGGATGGAGATGTGTAGCTGTCAGAGCAAGTTGTGAGAAATTACCTATCTTCTTTGGCAGAGTCTGCAGGAACCTGAGGAGCCAACACAAGTCATCCCTATGCTCCCTCAGTTCTGGGGGGTTTGGCGGCTGGTCTGAAGATAATAGCTTCTTCCTACTCTTTTTGTAAGTGATGCATCCCCATGCCTAAGTCCAATGGGACTGGATGCTGTAAGCAGCAGCTAGCATGCCTAGCACATGCCCACAGCACTGAATTCAGCAGCCACAGCCACTTCCAGCTGAAACATGACCAAGTTTTGAAATGAGTTTGGCCAGGAAAACAACAGCACCAAGTCTCTAAGTTCTTGCATAGTCTCAGGAACATCCCTGTGGACTTGGCTGAAACATTTCAGAACAATTCATCTTGAGGAAGATATACCATGTGCAAAAATTCAGTTTGATACACTTTTAACTAACAGAAAATAAGTTATTGACATGATATTTCAGAACATGGTAGTAATAGGGAATTAGTATTAGATTGATCTATAACCTAGCAAATAATAAGAACTAGGGACTGAGTTTTAAAAAAACTTCTTTTTGAAATTCTGGCTTCCGTTAACTTCTCTGAACTCAGTGTTGATATTTTTGTTGACTTCACGAAGTAGGTTAATATGAGAGCTCTACTCTGTATCTATAATTATATAAGATTATTTAATCTCTAAGCTATCATTGTTAGCTGTACAGTCTGAACTTAATTTAATTTAATTTAATTTTATTTTATTTTTCTTTGAGAACCATTATGCTGTTACTGTGAAAAGAGAGAACCTTGGGAAAAGTAAAATAAAAACTGATTGCTCATACTTTGACAATGTGGTTTATAAAACCTCTCTTTCCACAGCTATAAAATACTTGCATTCCCATGTTAGAAGGCTGAAAATATGTGAGTGCCATTTGCTTAACAGCTCTTGACTGCAGCTGGAAAATGTATTAGTTTCATCTGAGTTAGTTACCATCACATTTGTCTGTCTTCCCAATCTCTATTTTTTGATCTGTACTTTTGCAGCTCTTTGAGGCACAGTGAGCACATGCATTTATATAACACACATATTCCAGTGCACACATAAAGTGACATCTGAGGGGCTGATCCAAAATTCAACACAGTAACTAGAAAGACTCCTATCTAAGCATCAGTCTGTGCCCTGGAGCTCTGAGCAGGACTCTTCCTAGATTTCAGTTGCTGCTCCAAGAACATACAGGGATTGTATTAATGAGTTTCTTTTTCACATTCAGGTCTTATTCATCCATTTAACAAAAAGTTTACTGATAATGGAAATACAAGTGATCAGTGTTTTATACAGCAGCTGGATATGGGAGCTTTTATAATATTCTTCCTATAATATTCAAACTTACCCAGTGACAAAATATTTTTGTCCCAAAATGTTTTCAACTTCACTTTAGTTTGTGTTTTCAGTTTGGACACATGTCAGAGAGCCCAGATGTTTATCCAAGCCTTGTCTGAATGAATCAAATGTCTTGATACTGCAAAATTGGAGAGGAAGTCATTTAAATATAAAAACTTCTCAACAGATTTCCAATATTTCTGGTCCCTGTTGGCACTACCACAATTTCAGCTTTTCTCTGGTAATCTTGACATTTATTTCCATGTCTATCCCAGATCTAGAAGCACAAAAGTAAAACCATTTGTAAAAAAGACCAACCTAGCATTTCAGGAAGCAAGGCAAGCTTTGGGCAGTACTGGTTCTAAGAACAGGCAAAGATATTTTTTTTGTTTGAGCTACTTTGCCCATCTTCACATCAGCATTTGCTAGGAAACCTCAAGATATTAAACCCCAGAAATCTTACATGAACACAGACACATGTAGTGATACCTAATGGTGTATGTATTAGCAAAAGGAAAATAAATGTGAACTGTGTTATCAAGGATGGATTCATTTAAAGAAAAGGAGGCTGTGTTGCTCTCTACAACTACCTGAAAGGAGAGGTCGGTGCTGGTCTCTTCTCACAAATAGTGATAAGGCATAGAGCTCTTGGATCGAGTCCAGAGGAAGGCCATGAAGATGATCAGAGAGCTGGAGCACCTCTCCTATGAAGACAGGCCGAGAAAGTTGGGCTTGTTCAGCCTGGAGAAGAGAAGGCTCTGGGGAGACCTTATAGTGGCCTTCCAGTACCTGAAGGGGACCTACAGAAAACCTGGGGAGGGACTTTTTACCCTGGTGTGTAGTGATAGGATGAGGGGTAATAGTTTTAAGCTGGAAGAGGGTAGATTTAGGTTAGATGTTAGGAAGAAATTCTTTTGTGTGAGGGTGATGAGACACTGGAACAGGTTGCTCAGGGAGGCTGTGGATGCCCCCTCCCTGGAAGTGTTCAAGGCCAGATTGGATGGGGTTCTGAGCAACCTGATCTAGTGTGAGGTGACCCTGCCCATGGCAGGTGGGTTGGAACTGGATGATCTTTAAAGTCCCTTCCAACCCTAGCCATTCTATGATATGACTCTATGATGACAAGAGGTAATGGCCTAAAGCTACACCATGGGAGGTTTAGGCTAGACATTAGGAAATTTTGCCTCTGAAAGGTTTGTCAGACATTGGAACATCTGCCCAGAGAGGTGGTTGAGTCACCATCCCTTGATGTTTTTAAAAGTCGTATAGATATTGTGCTTGGGGATATGATTTAGGGGTGAACATGGTAGAGTAGGGTTGAAGGTTGGACTTGATGATCTTAAAGGTCTTTTCCAACCTAAATGATTCTATGATTCTATGATTATATGGTCGCATTTGCTAGATAGTAGTAGATACTCATGAAGAGGGAAAGAAATCCTTCTCTCAGACCAGTGTATTTATGGTTAGACTGATATCTAACTTCTGAAGTGTTTATCTAAAACTGCTGGTATAGACCGTGGGTTTTGTCTCCTTTGTGATTAAAAAAATTTAATCCTGTAAATAGATATAAAATATTGTTTATAAAATATAAGCCCATTGGCTCATGTGTATGGTTGATAAATAGAAGCTAGTATTCTTATCCCTGTACACTGCCACTTACCCCACCACAAATAATATGCCTTGTTGTTATAAATGATTTGCACCTTGTGATGCTTTCCTGGCATTTGGGCTTCTCAAGATTTCCCTTATTTTCTACAGAAACGTCTTACTGGAGCTGGGGCTGTTGTAGAGCTGATGTTGCATGTGCCAGGAAGAACGGTACTCTATTTTCAAACCAAGAAACAACTCGTTGACCTGACAGCTAAAACCACCAGCATCCTTTTGCTTTTAACCTGAGTAAAAATGATGGGAAGTCACTGAAGGACACTAAATGTGAACGACTCTTAAATGCCAACCTGGCTTTAAATAGTGTTTTGACAACACACAGAAAACTATTTATTTTGAGTCTTACGGGACTTCTGCAGTAGTTGGTGCAAGTACAATGAAAATTGTAATGTTTACATCATCTATAAATAAAACAGAAAAGAAACCCAAGTCCCATCAGGATCGCAAGTCAAAAAGGAGTAGGAAAAAACAAGGTCATTAATACCCATATTACTTGACTTTTTTGCCTTGATAAACAATTAAGTCTTTTGATATATGTATCTGCGGATACATATAAACATGCAAAACTCAGAGAAAACAAAAATGTTTATCAAGGCCCATTTCCCAAAATACTACTTACTGGATGCAGTCGAAGGTTTGAAAGAAAGGAACAGGTTTCTTGGATTTGTAAATAACATTTTTAAGAGAGTGAGTTAGATCCTAGAAAGACATTAAGGACACTCAGGTAACATTTTCAAGAGGTAAAATTAATTGTAAAATACAGCCTAGTGCAGACTGAAACACAGCCTGACACTGTGTGGGCAAAATTGTCCTCATCTGCATCTGCATGCTTGCTCATTCACCCAAAATATAAAATCTTCTCCATAAAAAGTGACCTCATTATCACATATAGTAGTAAGATAACTCTTGATAAATTGGGATGGAAAAATATCAACCTCAAGTGTTTGAGGGGGTCAAAGGGAATTATATACTATGATTCTTAAAATTCCTCAGGATTATTTTTTGACAGTTCATCCAAAATTAATGGAAATGCCTCTTGGTCCTTTGGGTTCAAAGCAAAAGCCACTTTCTCTTCATCAAAATCTGCTTCCTGTAAAAAGTCAACATTTCTATTTCTAATCTTCAAAGTAAATTACAGCTGATTGAGAGGTAATGCAATAAGCTTCATTAGCCTCATTTCCATATACATAGCATTAACTGAAGTCTATTCTTCTTGTAGACTTACTAATATCTTTTATTAATGGTATAAAACTAATCTTATTTTTGGTGAAATACACTGGTGAGGGAAGCTGAAGTTAATGACCCAGAATCCTTAAAAGTTACTTTCACTTCCCACAAAGTTGGCAGAGAGGAAGAAAATTACATTTTAAAAGTTACACAATCTTGCTCCCCCAGTTTTCCACCACAGGGAATCACTGAGCTAACACTGAGGTGCACTGAATAATTTCCCACTGTTTTAAAAAGAGGGCACAAACACTGGTATTGGGGTAGCTGTGGCTTTCTTCACCTAGACACCAGTTGAAGACTGTTGCCACTGAACTTCTGTCACTGTCTTCTTGCAACTACTTATACTAGATCACTAAGTGGATGAGTCAGAAATAATGAAGCTCCTTAAGGAGCTGTTTAACCTCATCTCATTTGCTCATCCCTCTGCAGTGCCCGAATGCTTTTCCCTTTCTCCACACTCCTGGCTCTTCACTCTGTGCCAAGCTCCAGGAGGTGTTACCTCCACACTATTGGCACGTGTTTGCCTCCATGCAAGCACCCCACCTGAGGCTGGCAGACCACAGTGTTGTCTGGATGCAGAGAGGAACATGTAGTTTTGACTCCATACTAAGTGTGGGGATAGAAATTTGCTTGAGGGGTCATGTCATGGAAAAAAGTGGGTGGACCCCCCCCAGTTTGGAGTCAGATGAGCATATCAGCCTGTTGCACTGATAAGCAGTAAGTGTCTTAGGGGAGGTATCAGGGGACCAGTGCTACATGAAACAAAGTCACAGGTTCAGTGTTTTTCAAAGAATCACAGAATCTCAGGGGTTGGAAGGGACCTTGAAAGATCATCCAGTCCAACCCCCCTGCCAGAACAAGAATGGGATTGTCTAGCTGGTACAAAGCAAACCAAATATGAGTAAAAATATGGGATGCTTTCACTATGTCAATGGAAAAAAAAAAGGGTAAAAATTTAGGTTTACGTTAAGAGGAATGTGATTTGTAAGATGATTAAGTAAGAAACGGAATTATTTTACTCTGCTTGGATCCTAGTTCCAGTAGTGAAACAACTTTTGGCATGAGAGTTTGGGAGACACCAGTGAAAACTGTAAGATTAGAAAACATGATATAAAGGAGAGGGTAAAGGAACTGGGTTTGTTTAGTCTAGAAATCAGAAGACTTACAGGGGACATGTTCATGTAATCCTTCAATGTATATAATGTTATAGAGAGGACAGTGTACATTTGCTCTCCTTTTCTCTTTGGGAACAGGACAAGAAGATACCTACTTCATTTTTTTGCAAAGACAGAAATCAGACTTTAGGTGAAAATACCTAATTAGGTTATTGACCTACTGGAACAGATGTTAATGAAACTGTGGAGAAGCCTTCATGCAAGGATTTCTAAGAGCAGTGATAGACAAAAATCTGTCAGGCACGGCCTGTGTGTACTTAATTCTGCTTCGCTGCTGGAAGACAGGCTGGGGACTCCCTTCTAGGCATTTTGGAAGACCTACTCTCTAGAGCTTAGGAGGACTTTAGCACATTTACTATCATGCAGTTTATGTGCAAAATAAGTTTTGGACTAGATTTTTTTAGATACTTTGGGTTGTTTTGTGATTATTACACTGATCTTTTCCTTTCTGCTTCATCTTTTTATGTGTTTGTATCCTTACATTATTGAGTGTATTGAATTAAGTAGTCAGAGGTACTCAGGTTAAGAACTTGCCCAATTTTTTTGACAGTGCAGCTATTGCACAGCAAAGTTTACAATTTAACCTCTTTCTACCTCTAAGTTCAAAAGCCAGGAAGAAACAGAATATCTGTCAGTTATTTTGGTTTGAAATCTTAAGTCTACAGTAATAAAAGTTTTGTATTATATTATTTCATCCTCTATTTCTTAGTAATTTGGATTTTGTCAGGGAACTGAAAATAGCTAAATATCCTCTTCTTGTAAAAAGGTTCTAGCATTAAAATTACTCTAGCATTCGTGTGATTATGGGAGTTCTCATCAAGTGCCTGCAGTTTTTAACTCAGAATTGGAAATATAAACTGTATCTTTTCCTATATGGTATCTGTAAGTCTGAACATGACTTACAGCCACTGAGAACTATACAGAATTAGAAAATTCTTCTGTGCTTCCTACTGGTATTATATGGTCAACTTTAAAGAAGGCACACAGGGAAGGATTTGGAAAGGTGTATTTTGATTTTTAGTGGACTGGTAGTGCTTGGGTTGGTTAGATAAGAGACCTGGAAGTGAAAGACTGTACACCAGGATTCACAGATTAGGCAGGAGTTAAGTTTATGCATGCAAGAGGGTTGCTACATTTGCAAACATTCATAAGAACTGGTATAAAAGCACTTAGGCTAATACCAACAGTGAAATACAGAAGATGATGACAAGCTTGCTCTGATTAGCTCAAACAATTTGGCCTAGGAAGCTCACAGAATTCTTGCCAGGTTTTTTAAATCCTTATCAGTAAGTTTTCTAGTATCACCAAGGAAAACTCTTCACGATTAAATAAGGAGTTTAGTTTTCTAGGTGTTACCATCAAACACCTACTCCTGAGTAAGTGTTCAGGCTTTACACCTTAGTTGGTGATAAGAGACTTCCAAAAGCCCGGTGTGACTGCCTACTTCCACTTGCATTGCAGTCGAGGGAGACTTACCTTCAGGTTTAATGGGCCCTGCACAAGGCTGATTTAAGGGCCCTTCAGAAACTCCTATTTGGGCATTTTTTCTCCAAATATTTTTTCGCACAAACCCCCAATACTTTCTCATGAACTGGGTGCTTTGACCCAAATCAAGCAAATGTGGAAATCAACGGGACTGATACCAATAACTTTACTGAGCATAGAGGCAGGCCCCTGAAGCTTTTTGGAAGTGTCAGGCCAAAACTAGTGTGGCTGAGACAGCTGGTGGCTTGTCAGAGCATTGCTCCTGGGCTCTCAGACCCCTCTCATCAGAGCAGGTAGCTAGAGACAGCTAGCTCTTCAACTTGCTTGCTCAGTAGTGACCCAGATTGGAATGAACCAAATGAAACAAAAACTAATGGAAGGAGGTCTTTGTCACACCAAGTTATAATCAACTAGTTTCTTAGGATACGGAAAAAAAGTATTAAAAAAAGTTGGTTTTTCATTTTTATGTTTGTAAGAAGAAATGGAGTATAGGCAGCTGATCTCCCTTCTGAATCATCTAAGCTTTTGGAAACTTTCAGGAAAAATGAAGAGATAGGGATGTGCTCAGCTGTCATTTGCATGATCACTCATGGCTAATTTGGAAGAAGAGTTGAGAGAGTTAGGGGTTAGTTAGAAATGCTAGAGGCTGTGGATATGTCTGCACTCTAACTCAGGTGCTCAGCATGTTCTCAGCCTCCGGACCTCAATTAATTTTCTTCCATGTATACCAGAGTGCTGGGCTGCCCTTTGGAATAAATAGAATTTTCCCTGAGATGAAATCCACAAATCATTCCAGGAATAATTTACTCCCACAAAACACTAGTTTGGCTTGTTCAGCTCTATGAAGTTTTCCTATGTAATTCTAGCAAACTCATGCTCTCGGTACCCTCACACAGACTCACACCATGCTCTGTGATGTGCAATGATTTGACATCATGCTATAAAGACACTGCTGCAGCAGGCTGAAATGTTCTGAAAGGTCACAACATAATTATGTCTTAGGGCCACAGGGGCTTCCTATGGGCTCCTGTGACAGGAGGAGGCAGAAGATGAGTTGCTGCACAGTATAGCCCTGAGGAGTATAGATGCAGGTCACTCTGTGCTACCTGGTGTAGGATGGCTCCCTGGGGCGAAGCCTGTAGTAATGTGGTTGTAGTGGGTGCTGCAGAGATAAAATGGAGTGTTCCTAAAACAGGGAAGAAACAGAGATATTCTGAAGGATTCTCAGAAGAATGAGGAAGCCAGGCCCTAAATAGTGATTTGTTCTACCATAACTCCTGTATTCAATTACCAGGGAAATATATTTATTACTGGTGGTTAACATCCAGCCTTTGAAATGGTGCCGCAAATGTCTCATTTTTATATTCTTTAGTCAGAAAAAGTAACAATTTAACTTTGTTTTGTAATTATTCTGACAGACTGAGGAAGGCTCTTTTTATTTTGCTGTCCAGAGGTCGGGTGAGTCCCTTGAAGAATTTTTGGCATCCAAAAACCAAGAGTTAATTGCAGCATCTTTTCTCCTTGAGCAGGGTGATGTGCACTGAAGGCTCAGGTCTCCTTCCTTCCCCATGTCCCAAATCCCTGGAGAAAGAAGAGGCAGAATGACTCCTCTAACCAGCAGGAGGCTTTGCTCCAGGGACACTGTAGCAATGATTATGCTGTTCTGGCAGGAAAAAAAGGAACAATTTTTCTTTCTGTTCTTGAACCTTATCTTCAGAGAAAGACAAGGACCTGTGAGATGAAAGATCTCAAACTCTAGACCTGCTGTGGCCAGCAAACAGCAGAGCCTCCTCAGCACATCACTGTCTGGGATATGCCACCATCTATAGGAAGCAACTACTCACAGGACTGTGGGAAAATGGAAAAAGTGCTACAAATGCTACAAAGTCTTTTTCAATAATTTCTGCTTCCCAGAGAGCTTTAACAATCCTGCGCCAGCACCAGCAGGTGTGTGCCAGGCAGTCTGGCCAGGAATATTGGCAGAAAGATGGGCAAGCACCATGTCAAATGTCTCTGGTCCCATGCTTGGCCTTGATCAGCCTGTGCAGAAGCGCTGTGCCGTGGTGGGCCAAGAAAGCTCACTTATGCAGCCATTTCCTCTGGAGGGAGGGGTGTTCGGCAGCCTGCAGGTCCCAGCCCCTGGGGCTTGAAGTAATGGGAATTGGTTTGGACAGGTTTGATTGGTGCACTGATGATCACAGGCTTGATCAATGGGCCAAGGCCAATTGCATGAGTTTTGATAAGGCCAAATGTCGGGTACTGCATTTTGGCCACAACAACCCCTGGCAGCGCTACAGGCTTGGGGAGGAGTGGCTGGAAAACTGCCCAGCAGAGAGGGACCTGGAGGTGCTGGTTGACAGCTGGCTGAACATGAGCTGGCAGTGTGCCCAGGTGGCCAAGAAGGCCAACATCCTGGCCTGCATTAGGAATAGTGTGGCCAGCAGGAGTAGGGAAGTGATTGTGCCCGTGTACTCGGCATTGGTGAGGCCACATTTCAAGTACTGTGTTCAGTTCTGGCCCCCTCACTACAAGAAGGACATTGAGGTGCTGGAGCAACTACAGCATGTCCGAAGAAGAACGATGAAACTCATGAAGGGTTTGGAGCATAGGTCTTACAACGAGTGGCTTAGGGAGCTGGGGTTGTTTAGCCTAGAGTAAAGGAGGCTGAGGGGAGACCTTATCACTCTCTACAACTACCTTACAAGAGGTTGTAAAGAGGTGGAGATCGGTCTGTTCAATGAAGTTGCAAGTGATAGGTCAAGAGTTAATGGCCTCAAGTTGTGCCAAGGGAGGTTTAGACTAGGTGTTATGAAGAATTTCTTCACTGAAAGGGTTATCAGGCATTGGAACAGGCTGACCAGGGCAGCGGTGGAGTCACCAGTCACACTACTGGAGGTAGTTAAGAGTCATATAGACATAGTACTTAGGGATGTGGTTTAGTTAAGGACTTGACAGTGCTAGGTTAATGGTTGTACTTGATGATCTTGATGGTCTTTTCCAACCAAGGTAATTCTGTGATTCTGTGATTCTGTGATCTTACTGATCTCTCAGGAGTTTTATTAGCAATAGAGCTCTAAAGAAGTGAAGGATCTGTTGCACACAGAGAAGAAATTGTATGCATTTATATAAAACTTTAAACCAGAGCCTATTAACATAAGCACTTTGACCTCTAGAGGAAGAGCAGTGCAAACCAGCTGAGAGGTATTTTTACAACACTTCACCCCAGAACAGCACATGAGAAGAGCCACAGCCTCAGGCTTCTTCTTGGTGCATTGTCTCCAGTTAGTAAGTTGGATTTTTTATATATTGGGCAACATAAAAATCCAGGGATAGGAAAAAAAAAAGAAAAGCCTCAAACTATTCCAAATGTTGTTGTAGTCTTAAAAATTTGAGTACTAAACTAAAAAAAGCAGTGTGCCTGGTGGTTCCCTTTAGCAGTGATAGACATGTACAGTTATCTGCGTGATGGTTTTCATTAGCTATCACGTTACCTCCAAAGGAAAAAAAAGTCATCCATTTACTCGAAGTCTGTTCTAAACAATGATAATAAACCACAGTTGTACAGGCACTCCCTGGTTTGGTTTTAGTTGTCAAAAACTTAATTTATGTAAACAAATTTATTTTAAAATGCTACGGTCCTTTTTCAGGAAGGCTTTTCTTCCTCTTTGGGGAGCTGACTTCCTTGCAGAGAGCATGCATACATGTATTGGGCACACCAAAGATCTGTGAACTGGCCTATTGTATTGTATTGTATTGTATTTGTTAGATTGGTTTTATTTTACTTTACTTCACTTTATTTTAATTTTATTTTTAGCTGCTCATGCTTCTACATGCAAGTAGTTCCAAACTGAGCAAAATTGCTGAGATGGGTATCTTGTTTGGAGCAAGTAAATAGAGTTAAAACATGCCTAAGTTCATTCAATGATCAGGGGACGTTCTGCACTGCTACTTCTTTCCTCGTGCCCTCTTCCTCACCTCTCTTGAACATATACTGTGGCACATCCTGAAAGAGAAGTCTCTGTCCACCATTCCCTTGATATTGATATAAAGGCAGCTTCACCTCCACCCAGATCCTTCCCTTTCCTCATTAACCATGAAAACACAACATTCATCTTTCCCTCTCTCTCACTGTGTCTTTGGACTTCAAGCCAGGTAAGAGCATGAGCTATAAATTGAAGTGAAACATACAGCTGGGTAAACAAAGTGAGACGAAAGGGAGAAAAAGGGAAATGTGTTTCCTATCACAGAGTTTAAAAAACAGACTTGGCACACAAGGGGAAAAAACAAAACAGGAAACAAGGTTCTACATATAAATTAAACTTTTTTTCCCTGAACCTTTTTAGATAGCCCAGGAGTAATAAGAACGTATGTTTCTTGGACTGGCAAAGCAAGCATTCCAACACTAAATGGCTTCCTGTTCAACACGTTCAAAGCCAGAGACTGTTTTTGGGGGTTGGTTAGAAATATGTGTGAAGTATGCACTTTTACTTCAAGCCAAATTAAATGTTTTTGATCTGCCCCCCCATCCCAACCCTCCCCCCTCCCCCCCAAGAAAAAAAAAAAAAAAAAGGCAAAATGTGACCACATTTTTCTCCTCCACTGGGGAAGTTCAATGATTAGCCTTCAGTTAATCTTCAAACATCCACACTTCCCAGTAAAGTTACTTAAAAAGGAACTGGTCAATGTCATTCTGCACTGGCGTGTGAGGCTGTTAAGCTCTAATGTGTAGATGCACACATGAGCACAAGCACTTGGCCCCATGCAAAGATGGGGGAACAGCAAATATTTGAGGGTGGGATGTGTGTTACAGCATTTTCTGCCCTTGGTGTCAAACCTATAATTCACAAATTGTTGATCCATTTTCTTCTTCTACCACATCGGCCTCAAATGTCATTTGGTACTGCATGTTCTTTGCAGAAAGATCTTCAAGGGGGTTTTTTTGGTGTTTGTTTTTTTTTTCAAGGGGGGGTGGTTGTGCCAAGGTAAGGAGGTTTTCCAGCTCCTCACTGAAGCAACAGGTACTTTTTTCAAAAACAAAAAAATCACAAAAGTACACCTTTTGTTTGCAGCTAGTGGGCAATAGTTACATCTAACTAATTTGGCCTCAATTTGTCCCTTTCAGTATAATTTCAGAAGTCTCAGCAACTACTGCTTCTAGTAACATATTTTCTCCCAACTCCAAACAAACAGAAGCCACACAAGTGGTAGCCAACTATTTTCTCTTAATATTTTTTCATTTCAGTCTTTTTGAGTAAACTTGGGATTTAAACACTGTTCTGTTTCAATATTTGAATAATGCTATGTGCTGAGTACTGTCCAAGATGGTATGTTGTTATGAGACATTGGTCTTGTCTGTTGCTGTTAGGCCACCTTGAATGAACTGAGCTGCATACCTTGCTTTGGTTGTTTCAGCCCAGTGTTTTGGTTTTTTTTTGTTTGTTTGTTTTGGTTTTTGTTTGTTTGTTTGTTTGTTTTTTAAAAAAACCCTTTAGCAAGCTCTTATAAACATATTTTTGGGGTTTTTTGCTTGAAGAAAATGCATCCTAGGAAGATAGCTGGATCCCCAGTCTCACCCAGGCAGTAAAATTCAGCCTGGGCTGATTTGTACCAGGCTAAGCAATGACTGCCTTTTGGCCCAGCCACCTGTAGTACTCATTTGCAGAGGTACTGCTGAAGAGAGAACCAGCAAAGACAGTTTGAGTTAATGAGTACTAGATACACTCCTCTGATGACTCATCCTTGAACCTCCATATCCTTAAGTATGATACTTGATATCCAGAGCTATTGCTAGGGGGGGAGGGGTGGGAGAAATGACCAATGAAGGACAGGTTTTTTGCATCTGAGCCTTTCTGAAAGCCCAGCTTTCCCAGGGGTAGCTGTGGGAGTTCAGTTTCTAGTGTTTCTGTGGCAGCTGCTCAGTGATGCTCTTCTGCCACCTCCCTAGTGCACTTAAATTCGGTTTCAGTCCAAATCCATGACCACACTGTCTTCTGTCCCTCAGACTCCTTCCTTCCCCCAGGCCCATTCAAAACACGAGCCTCATGCTTGTTTGCTGTGTCTGAACCCTGTACCTTCCTTTCGCCTGACCTTCACCATTAATCCTTTGGAGTTTCTATTCCAGCTCTCTCCTATCTAGTATCATATTTTTACACACCAGTTATTTGTCTGGTGTGTTAAACCAGTCATTAGCAAACTAACATGATTTCTCAGGAAGGGGAATAGGTTTAGATATGTCCCATGGCAACTGCAGGGTTCAAACTTTCTGCAGAGTTGCGTTGGCAAAACTACATGCTCCTAGCAGTAATCAGCATCAAGGAGTTGCAAAACAAAGATATACACACTCAGGTGTAATCAAGATGTTTCTTGCACCTCAGTCTGTTTTTCTAAAATTGACTTTTGAAACACATCTTTCACTTGGGACATAGGAAAGTAAAGATCTGCAAAATACGATGAAGATACACATGAATTTTATGAATGAGTCATAACAGTCACTCCTAAGTTCCACACACACACTCCTCTGAGGAAAGACAAAAATAGAGCAATGTAAAAAAATAAAAGAAAGATACAGCATGAGAGAGAGAGACAGAGAGAAAGAAGAAATGAGAAAGAAAACAGAAGGGAAAAAGGAAAAGGAAAGGGAAAGGGGAGGGAAGGGAGGAAGAAAGAAAGAAAGAAAGAAAGAAAGAAAGAAAGAAAGAAAGAAAGAAAGAAAGAAAGAAAGAAAGAAAGAAAGAAAGAAAGAAAGAAAGAAAGAAAGAAAGAAAGAAAGAAAGAAAGAAAGAAAGAAAGAAAGAAAGAAAGAAAGAAAGAAAGAAAGAGAAAGAAAGAGAGAAAGAGAGAAAGAGAGAAAGAGAGAAAGAGAGAAAGAAAGAAAGAAAGAAAGAAAGAAAGAAAGAAAGAAAGAAAGAAAGAAAGAAAGAAAGAAAGAAAGAAAGAAAGAAAGAAAGAAAGAAAGAAAGAAAGAAAGAAAGAAAGAAAGAAAGAAAGAAAGAAAGAAAGAAAGAACAGAAATTTAACTAAATATGGAAAAGAAAGCCAACACAAAAGAAAGATTTTAGGGATAATTTATGGTAGCTTAAATCCTTATTTCTTTTGCCAGGTAGAGAAATCCTAATCCTGTTACATGATCCTAACATCTTTCCAACTGCTTCAGTGAATCATTGCCATTACCAATACAGGCAGAAATTTACTATATCAGCTTCCCAGACACTGAACACAGTGTTGGCAGAGCTGATAGATATTAACTCAGTGAGTCAGATAGGGTGTTCTTTTTTTATCTCCAAGGCACAACAGCAGCAGCTCCAGCCATGTCACCACTGCAGCTGCTGCAGAAAGCTGGGCAGCCAAAGTGATAAGAGCTGGATTGCTAAATCAATTATACTATACCTGCCATTGTAGTGATGCATAGTTGCAGGTATCATAGTTGCAGGCTCTGGAGACACCTTATAGTGGCCTTCCAGTACCTGAAGGGGACCTACAGGAAAGCTGGGGAGGGACTTTTTACAAGAGCTTGTAGCAAGAGAACAATGGATAATGGATTAATGGTGGAGGAGGGGAGATTTAGGTTAGACATTAGGAAGAAATTCTTTAGTGTGAGGATGGTGGGACACTGGAACAGGTTGCCCAGGGAAGTAATGAATGCTGCCTCCCTGGAAGTGTTCAAGGCCATGTTGGATGGGGCTCTGACCAACCTGGTCTAGTGGGAAGTGTCCCTGCCAATACAGGAGGGTTGGATCTAGATGATCATTAAGGTCCCTTCCAACCCAAACCATTCTATGATTCTGTGATCATCGGTTGATGAGCTTTGTCTCAAAACTATCTTTTTCAGTTGCACAATGATTCCAAAACTCTCCCTCTCTGGAACGTTATACCTATGACATTTTTTACTGTGCAGACTTTAAGATTTTATTATTTTTTTATTGCTTGATTGTAAGATACACCACTTTCAGAGACAGCTGCTTAAGCAAAGTGTTATTTGATTTGTGCTGGCTTATATAATTTTCATGAAGCTGCACTTCATGGGTATTCAAGACCAAAGGCTGGATTCATTACGTGATTTAGACAGTCTTATCTACATAGCAATTTTTTTTTCAACACAGTCACAATCAGATAGACATGTCACATTTCTGCTGGACAACCAGATGGGTATCAATGCACTGCAGAGAGATCTGGGATGCTGTCAGTTCTGCAGGGCAACTCTGAGCATTCCTCTTTGCAGGAAGGTGAGCAAAAGGAAGACTAGACAACCTGCTAATACAGTTCAGTCATGCTTCTCTTCACCCACCAGAAGTGTTATTTGTAGAAGGTTACAAGAACCCAACCTATTGCATCTTTGCTTCTGGAAGTGAAATACCTGAGTGTGAACAAACTATTAACACATCATGTATGTTATATTTGTGGACACCTAATCAGCTTTATCAGGTACATAATTTTCAGGTAGGATCTGCCATGACATAAGCATTAAAAATACGGTAAAATACTGTAGATAGCTTTTCACTTACTGCAAAGGAGTCTGTGTTTTATTTCAGTGCAGTCAGCCGGATGTTCTTGCTTCTGGAAGAACTTTATTATTTAGCAGAATGCTATATAAAGCAGCCCAAGTGTTTTATTTGGTTGTTTTCTTTTTTTTTCACCTAAGTATCTTTTTTTCTACAGAATGAAAATTAAAGAAAATAATTGGAGACCCAGCTATAATAGGTTCTCTTACTAGTGAGAGCAAGCTCCTCAGAGGAAATGCAGTTCTGAAGACAAGATGGACTCTGAATTGCTCTAAGAAGGCTTAAAACATGCAACTTCCAGCTATTTCAGGCTTACAGAAAATTGCAGGGCATTTGCAGCTCACCAGATGAAAGTCTGCAAGTCCTGACAGTGTCACTTCAGGTTTCCTTCAGTGCTGTACTGCAAGAGCAACCAACAGCTACGCCGGCTGTGGACTAACAGAAAACAAATTGCAAGCTCCAGCAGGAATTTCTTTCCTAGTCTACCTAAATTACTGATGGGCTAGTTTAACATTTAAGAAAGATTGCTTGACTGTTATCCAGTGGAAGGTGTTAGGGCTTTCTGTTAGATGACTGCCCTGCTCCATTTTCAACAGGCAGTGATTCTTTGGAGTCCTCCTATTCCCCTCAAGGCATCCCTCGGGTCTAACGAGTGCCCTGATGGGAGACTGAATGAAATTCGAGGGCAAGACCAATCTAAGCGAATGATTATGAGTGATGTTTACTGTTCGTTAGCAGTCAAGCCTTTCCAGGACCATGCTAAGTGGAAAACAGCAACTCTCTCTCTTGTTCTCTGTCAGTATGTACACACACATATGTACAAGTGTACACAAACAGAATCACACAGAATCTTAGGGGTTGGAAGGGACTCCAAAAGATTATCTAGTCCAACCCCTCTGCCAGAGCAGGGTCACCTAGAGCACATCACACAGGAACATGTCCAGGTGGGTTTTGAATGTCTCCAGTGAAGGAGACTCCACAACCTCTCTGGGCAGCCTGTTCCAGTGCTCTGTCACTCTCTCTCTCTCACACACACACACACACGAGCCCAAATTAATTTCAGGAATGCCCAAATATTAGTGAATGTGCTGGAAGTTGACATCAATGCAAAGCTGACACCATGAATGTTATTACATTTCAATGCTGCCATCGCTAGAGAAATGCTCTAACCTGGGAATTCAGGAATGGGAGCTAAGCCATTTTAGCCAGCTTGTTATCAAGACACCATATATTCATAGTACACTAATTAACCAGCACCTTACCTAAAACAAGGACTGGAAATTTGACATATAACTGAGTGGCACCTGGGAGCTCCTAATGATGCATCTGATCCACACAGAGCAATTCTGTCAAAAGGCATTGAGAGTGGAGAGATGCAAGCAGGAGCAGGTAGGAATGAAAGCAACCCCCAAACCCGACCCTCTGGTTACCCTGGGACTGGTTTCCCCTTTCTTTCTGTGCATGGAGAAAGCAGCTGACCCAGTATCTTCTGCAAACAGATACAAATACAAGCACAAGAGCTGGGAACATCTTGTACACAGATGTGACTCAGTGCTTGGCAGGTGGCTAACTGGAGTCAGATTTCCCAGACAATAATTACATTTTCTAAAAAAGAATTAAAGAAACAAGAGAATACAGACTAATTCCCACTGGCCAAGAGTATGAGCTCTGAAGTGAAATTCCCTTTTCTTTCCACATAGTTGGTTCTACATCACTTCAGATGTTGGCTGCATAAAACATCCAGGAAAGATATGATGAGACTTAGGAGAGCATCTTTTTCTAAATGGGTACAGATGAGACTTGAATAATTGTTTCTGTTCTCCAAGTTGCCCAGCCAGTTCTGATCTGAAAGCTGTACAGGCATAATAACAATTTAATACACTGTTCAAAAATGTCCTGTGAAAATGTCACAAGAAGACACCAGTTTTGGGTGTCTCAGTTTTGGGACCAGTCTTGTTCAATATCTTTATCAATGATCTAGATGAGGGCATTAAGTGTTTCCTCAGCAAATATGCATATGAAACCAAGTTGGGTGGGTGTGTTAATCTGCTCAAGGGTAGGAAGGTTCTGCAGAGGGATCTGGACAGGCTGGGTCAATGGGCTGTGGCCAATTGTATGAGGGTTAACAAGGCCAAGTGCCAGGTCCTGCATTTCAGTCACAACAACCCCAGGCAACACTACAGGCTTGCAGAAGAGCAGCTGGAAAGCTGCCCAGAGGAAAAGGACCTGGGGGTGTTTGACAGCCGGCTGAATATCAGCCAGCAGTGTGCCCAGGTGGCCAAGAAGGCCAACAGCATCCTGGCCTGCATCAGGAATAGCGTGGCCAGCAGGAGAAAGGAGATTGTGCCCCTATACTCGGCACTGGTGGGGCCACACCTCACTAGAGGGAAGACATTGAGTTGTTGGAGTGAGTCCAGAGAAGAGCAACCAAGATGGTGAAGGGGCTGGAGAACAAATCCTGTGAGGAGGGGTTGAGGGAACTGGGGTTGTTTAATTTGGAGAAGTGGAGGCTGAGGGGAGACTCTCTACAGCATCCTGAAAGGAGGTGGTAGTGAGGTGGGTTTTGGCCTCTTCTCCCAAGTAAATTACGACAGGACCAGAGGAAATGGCCTGAAGTTGTGCCAGGGGAGGTTTAGACTGGATATTAGGAAGAATTTCTTTACTGTAACAATAGTCAGGTGCTGGAATGGGCTGCTCAGAGAGGTCATGGAGTCACCATCCCTGAAGGTATTAAAAAAACATATAGATGAGGCACTTCAGGACATGCTCTAGTAGGCATTTAAAAAAAAAAAAAAACACAAAAACCTAAAACTTTTTTTTTTTTAATTTTGGGGTGAGAAGTTGGACGTGGTGATCTTAGAGGTCTTTTCCAACTGTGACAGTTCTGTGATTCTGTGATTATCAATATAACTGGCCAAGGAAGACAGCATGTGGCACACCATTAGCTTTACTGTTGGCTGTGTGCCAGAAACACATTTCCATAGCAAATCAAATGCACCTTGAGGACTATGAACTCAGGCACATCTGCTGCTCCTATGGCAAACAGCATTCAGCTTCCTGTCAGCCCAGTGGGACCATGTCTCAGGCTTACAGCACATTTTCTAATTTCAGCATGAACAGCCAGATGTGGCCAGTTTACATACCTGCCTACCTACCTGTCTATCTATGTAGATTGCTAGCTATGGAATAGGGGAATGCCAAGAGTCAAAACAAATTAGTTTTGGGCACAACGGTATAGTTGAATCTCTGTGTTCAAATTTTCTGATGAAAAGGTCGTGCTCCTGTGTCCACATCTGGCTCCTGTAATGGTCCAGATCTCCTCTCCAAATGCAAAGGCTGTGATATGCCCTGGAAAATGTGGTTTAATGAGAGAGCTATGCCTCAATATGAACATAAAGCCCACCAACTGTAACATGTTTAAGGTAGCATCATACCATTTATTTTTCCAGTGAGAGCTGAAATATTCCAATATTTTAGTATTTTTTGTTAATTTGTTACCAAATTTTCTGTGGAAAGTCTTTGCTACTTTTATTCCTCTTCAACCCAGCTCTCAAGGCAGCTCTAGATGTTTTCTCTGTTTAATGCAGAATAGGGGTAGGCCGTGGAAAAGTGTCATTTATATAGGTTTAGGTCTTCTCAGAAACAGCATTTGAGACAGTGTGAGCCACAGGAACAGTGTTAGGCTGTCTCTTTACAGGAATTTTTAAGCTCCAAGCTTCAGCTTGTCCAAGATGTTATCATTTTTGCTGTAATCCTGTCCTATAACATGCACAGAGCAGTCCACAGAAAGCTGAATTAATAGTAGCCACATCTCTACACAAGCTGGATACCACCACAAAACCAGTGGTATGTAATACTTTTCAAGTCACAGAAAGGCCCTACCTTAAGATGGGACAGTAACTCAGAACAGGCTATCTTTTTATTCATTTTAATAGGAGGGAGAGGGATTTAGTGAGAGACAAAGTGGAGAAGCTAACAGATTATATACAAAAAACCCCCCACAAAAATACTTTACTGCGAAAAGTTATATTAAATATCACAAGATATAATTAATCTGTTATGATACTTGAAGACTAAAACAAAGGATGATTTTATATCCTCAGCTTCCTTTTCCTAAGTAAATTCCTGGGGATACTTACAGCACACAGCATTACAGCTTCCAGCGGTTTCCCATGACTGAAAGCTTCCAGGTTACCCAGAAGCTGTTAAAGGAAATGCTGCTCTTGGCAGCAAGCATGGATGGCAGTTCAGTCCTGACTATGGCCGATGGAAATCTTTTTGTTGACCCAAATGCAGCTGGATTGAGCTCTAAGGGATTTAACTTTCTGAGACTCATGAGGACACAGAAGTTCCTAAGCATACTGTTGTCTTTGGAACCATCATGCGAATGACAGGCATCATAAGAAACAAGTTTGAGCTGATAAGGCCATCTTAGGCTGCCCCCAGGATGCACCTGAGGGAGAAGGGGTGGCCCTTTTGCACATGGTGCTCAGTTCTCCTCATGTTTCTGTGAGGATGTCTTCCTGGGGTGGCAAGTCCGTCCTTTCTGCCCAGGGAAAGGACACCCAGGTCCACTGATAGTTTCATAGAATCATAGAACCATAGTTTGTGGAAAGCTTGCAAAATACTGGGTGTATTTCGCAGAAATCATAGAATCATAGAATCATAGAATGGTTAGAGTTGGAAGGGACCTTAAAGATCATCGAGTTCCAACTCTCATGCTTCTTCAATACCAGTCCTCACTGCTGAGCAGAGGTCCTGTTGCGGTGGGCTGGCAGGGACGATCTGGTCCCTCGTGTTTCTTGCTTGCTTTTCTGACGACATGCAAGCTACTCAAAGGGAATATGTACTCCATGGCCTGAAATAGTATCTCTGTTCTTGAGCCTCAGATGCAAAAAGACAAGATATAAATAAAAAGTGCGTTATAAAAAGAACTAAATATTGACCTGTTCCTGTGGTGAATGGGCGTGAATGGGCTCAAAGTGCTATGCTGTTACTTTGTGCACCTCTGAGCAGAGATCACTGTTTATAAAATCAAACAAATCAACAAAGAGCTAATTAAAAGCCTTTGAAGTCTAGACTCTGGATGCCAGCTCGTTCTGGATTGGGGTGCAGTGTCCAGTTCTGATTTTAAGCAGTATCTCATACTTTGACGGGTGCTTGGTGTGGGATTTATCCTGCGTTGCTTAGTCCTCAAGAAGTTACTTAATCTAATAGCACAGTTGCCTGGTCTGTGGGATGTCTGCTTTCCTTGAAGAATTTCTTAATCATCCGGCTGTTGGAAAAATTGTTTTCCACAGCTTCTGTTAAAGAGGGAATATTATGCAATGAGGAATCCAGCACTCACTGGGCCAGGAAGAGAGGAAGGGGGAGCATGCCTCTTACAGGCTAGCAGGTTGCTGGGCAGCTTCTGTGTTTTACCCAATGTTTGAATAAAGTGATCCACCCTTCTTTGGGCATCAACTGAACACTTGAGGAAAGCAGGTACCAAGGCTCCATGTGGTCCATCTGCCTGGCTCTGGGCAGCTAAAAGGGATGGAGTGCAGGTGGTTTAGTGATTGAATCCCAGGTGTCCAGCTCAGCTGAAGCATAGTACAAAGGAAACTGGAGGTCTAAGCTTTTGGGCAGAGTCAGAAAAATTGAATATTGCAATACCTACCCTTCAAGAACTTTGTTCTGCTTTTGGATCTACTGTCCAGTCCAATCCCTACATACTGCATGTGGCCTGTGCCTTATTCCGCACCTGCATCTGTTCCTCCTACCCCCAGCCTTGCTACTCCTGCTCCCTTAAAGGATTATTTTTATTTTGACCTATGATCTTTAGCAAGCAAGTATTTTTGGCTAGGTTGAGTTCTGTATCAAAACACATTTTCCTTTTGGAACAAAAATAACAGATATAGCAAATAATCTGTAATTCTCTCTAATGTCTCTTCACTTGAAAAGTAAAATGTCCACTGGTACCAAATGGAGTTTTTTTAATGGAGGATGGACACAGAATAAACACTTGTGCATAGCATTCATGTACTTCAAACCACTCCTCATTAGTACTGTTTATTCTAAATTGAGCATAAAGTTATAAATGGCAAGCACACCACTACTGTCTATCGACACAGGGTCAGACTCTACAGCACTTGTTACATCCAAAAAGTGCTTGCTTGCACCAGCAAGTTCTGTTTAAAGTAATGATGCTTTAATTCCTTTTTGACTGCCTAACCTGGCCCACATTTAGGGATACAAAAAGATTACAGCATTCTTAAGATGATAAAAACACTTTCTGGAAAAAAATTTAAGCTCTTGAAGAAAGTGATAGCTGATGTCATAAGTATAATTCGTTCCATATCCTTCTTACAGCAGTGTAGAGTTGGGCTCTCCTGCTGGAATGGTTATCAGTGTTTCCAGGTTCACACTCTTTTTCAAGGGGTTATGGACTCCCTACCAGCAGCTGGGGCAGAAGGGTGTTGTGAATGTGCTTTTTTGCTGTCTTAAAAGAGAAATATTGGATTTAAATTGCAAACTAAATAACTGTTAATGTTTGTCAGTTGCTTTTCTGAGACATTTGTTCATGTATTAAAACTATGTGGCAGCAATTAGCAAAATCTTCCCTTATTCTAATAATAAGGAAACATAGATGGGATGGAGAAGTGATGAGCAGTCTTGCATTTTCACCCATTTAACAACTGCAAGAAATCTAATTTTGGCAGCAATATGTGTTGTGTCAGTACCAAAAAGAGGCTTGAGTACTATGTAAACAGATGTGTCTGCAGTATCTCTTTCAAAAGACCTAGCACTCTCTATTTCAACCTATTTTTTGCTAAAGAGAGGGCTCTCAGCCTCTCTCCTGGGATCATACATGAAGCTGAGAGTTAATCACACACCCACAAACCCTCGCTGCTGCACTGCTCTTGCAGCGCTGCTCTGACAACCATCCTAAGTGTGTCTGCAGTCCTTGGGGTCCCATCTATTTTTCTGTCAGAACTGCTCTTCAATTTAAACTTTCTTGCTTTTTTTTTTTTTAATTTTTTTTTGGTCCTGCATTTTATTTGTAAAAAATGGAAATATACTGCCATTGGCATTGGCATTGTCTGCCAAACCAACCAAGTCATGCTAACTTACATTCTGTGTAAACGATTTAGCATTCCTGATCTTTCAAGAAGTTCTCTCATACTTCATCTTCCCTTGAATACAGTTCACTGTACCTATATAGGTGGCTGTAACTATGCATAATAAACTTGGACTCTTACCTATGCATACTGTAAAAAGATGCTTTAGTGACATTTCTGTTGCCCTTAGCCTTATCACATTAGCCCTGGAGATATTTCCAAACAGTATGATAAGAATCTATGATGAAATTTATCATATCTCTGCTTGAAAGCACTATTCCTAGTGTTACCTTTTTCTGTTCACTGTGTGCTTGGGGACCTCAACTTCTGTGACCAGAATTCAGATTCATCTCATTTGATCATTGCCACTTGAAAGCTGACATCTAGTCCATGCTAGCTGTCTAGGGTGAGGTTCTAACAGATGTAAGGCAATTCAGCTTACTGATCTTAATGTGGAAAGGCATATCTTGACATAATTTTTTCTCTTTATACCTACAGAAGAAACCAGAGAAGCTGATTTGACCAGATGCCATAATTTTGGGATGGTTATGTGAGATGAGTCCTACTCAGAGCTGGATAAAATCTGAGTATTACAGATGAGATGATGCAAAAAGGTTTGAAGGAAGAAACAACACTACATGTCACCAGTTCCATTTACAAGAAAGAGGGGGCATACCTAAAGCTGCTGGTACTGCGCAATGTATTAGCAAAAAAGTGTTTTTCATACTAAAAAAGATGGAGAGCAAAGAAACTCCTGAAAATTTAAGTGGAGAGTTGAACAGAGAAATACAAGAGTTATTATTAGTGGTCCAAATTTGTTTATCAAGACTTTTAAAATGAAATAATCCAGAGATTTATAGCAAAGCCTGTAATTTTGGCCTAAAGAAGGAGAAAATATTAGTCGTCTTTCAATGTTAGAACACTGTTCAAAGTTCATGATCTACCAAAATTTCCTAACCTTATCAGGAGAACCTGAAAGAAAATGTCTGAGAGTGGGTGTCACCAGACAAAAAGAAATAAACAGGGGCTAACATAGCTATGAAATTCAGCATGTGAAAAGATACTAGGCAGACAGTCAAAATTACAAGAACAAATACACAAGAGAGCAGCACTCTTACTGCCAACAATTACAGCAGTATTGCATATCACTTGAGTTCTCACTTATGCTAACGTTATGCTAGCACAGCTCACTCCATCTTTCTGGAACTAGTCCTGATTTTCAGTGATGTGACAGCAGAATCATTCCACATGTGCCTTTTGTTTTTACTTCTCCTCAGAACTAAGAGCTGAGGAAAGTGGAAACTTCTTGTGACTTGATATTACACCCTATGGAAGGTTGGGCTGAGAAGCAGGAGTTAAATCTCTTTGTATATATTCTTCTGTTACACAAGAAATTATTTTTGAATGCAATCAAAACATTGCCCTAGATCCTATTGCACTTAACAGTGGTGTTAAGAGTACTCTGCAAGCCAGCTGAGCAAAAATAATGGAACACTAGTGAAAGTTCAAAGCCAGGCCTCTTGCTTCTGATGGAAAAATCCAGCAGATTTCTCCATATCTTGGCTTTCTCTGGTTCTGACCTTGTTAATAAGCTATTAAAGACATTTTAAAATACTGTAACTGAATAAACGGTGCATTTTCAAACACCAGTTAGTTTCTTATGTGAAATAATTTAAAAGGATTGGAATTAAAGTTTCTGAGCGTTGGGGTTATTTTTACTTTTTGTGTGTGTTTGTCTCAGTGCTGGTGAATAGCTCTACACCTGGCTACTACAGTCATTACCTTTACTGCTACAACTACAGCTGTGCAATGGAGAAACATCTTGAGAAAATGCAACTACATCACTCTTAACATCAAGAAGAAATCTGAATACTTGAAGTCCTTCTTCAGGAAAAGTTTAGCATGAGCAATAACACTGTCCTAGTATTAGCAGGCCTCCCTGGTTGAGATGTAAGATAGATATAGGGAAAAAATTACAGCAGTCCGGGAAGGTTGTTTTTCTTCCTTCTGAGAACGAGGGCAAAAGCCCAACTGGACTGTTTGCTGGGATCCTGAACCATTATTATTCTCCAAGTCTCATTAAAGCAAAAGAAAACAAAACAAGAACCCTGCCTTTGTCTCAGGTCATTCAGAGCATTTGCCCTCCCCTGTTATGTATCCAGGCAGGAAATGTTTTTCTTCTTTTAAAATGAGCAACGCAAGGATATTGTGGGGAACGCATGTAGGGCAACATGATATCAGCATCCTCCAGTTGTTTATTATGGCCATTTTCAGACCAAACGGGGACACAAAGTTCTCTTGGATCCTCACTGTGCTAGCAAAGTCATCTGTGTGTGACAACAAAAAGACCAGCAACCACTTCCTGATGAGTTACAGAGAATTACTTTTCTCAGCCTTATCTCACAGTTTCATTCCACTACTGAAGAGAAATTCAGAGTTTTACAACAGACTTGCTTCTTTACCATATATTTGTCAGTGGTAACTGTACAGTTTTGTCTTCTCACGTCTCTCTGGAGAAGATAATGAAGAGGACTTCCTTTCCTTTGCCCTGTGAATGGATGTTGGCTATGTCTAAGGTCACTTCCAAGCAACAGACCCTCAGCTGCAGTTGTGGCTAGGGTCCTTTTCTATAAAAGTGCATTGTTTTGCTGGAGGCAGCAGAGTGGGTAGGGTTTTGGCATGCCAGAGGTGCACAGTAATGTGAGGTTACTTCATAACCGCAATTTCCCTCAGCATGTCTCTCCACAACGATGTTGTGTTATGGAATTAACATGGATCTTCTAGGCAGAAAGATTTACCCTCTGAAGGCCAGCCATGGTGTCACTGAGGCGAGCAGGGTTTCTCTCTCAGGTCATGAGACCAAGAGCACAGCAAGGACAAGCCTCCTTTTTGCACACAGGAAGATGGAAGAACTGACACCAGTGGACAAGTCCTCACACTTCCTCTATTCTTATTTCTAGAGACAGCCATGTTGAGGCTATTCAAGGCTCAGTGGTGCTGGCTGCTTGCTTATTTTATTCCCCAGCTTGTGACAGTTCTCTTCTATGTATATTTTGCATATGTCCACAACAAATAGAAATTTTAATTGCACCTGAACAGAAAGCAACACTCATTTTCCGACTGTGGATGCCAGTTGGAGAGTACAGGGCTTGTTTTCTGTCTAAAACACAGAGCTTCTTTTTACCCTTAGCAACTACCTCCCACTTCCTCTCCAAATATATCTTTGATGCTTGGTAATAATCACCCTGATGAGAGGAAAAAGGCAGGAGGATGGTCAGGATGATAGAAAATGTAGGATGCCTAAATAAAAACTCTCTGTCACAGACTTCCTGTGTCCTCCTGCATAAATCACTGAGCCATAGAGCCACAACACGCTGCATGTGCCTCAATTTCTGTGCTGCAGTTTCACATCTGTCAAATGTGAAGAGAAGGATTTCTATTGCTTGAGTTCATGTAGATTCAAATTGTTACTTTCCTAGCTATTTCCTGTATCAGGGACCACATTACTTTTTAAACTAAGACTTCTGAAAGGGGTCATTAAGCTACCTGGCAAGAGGACTTGCTTTTACTTACTTGTTTATTCTCACCACGAGAAAGCTCAGTCTGAGCATAAGAATAGATGCTGTGCAACTGCAGAAGAGGCTTTCTTCATCAGGAACAGATGAACAAATCCTTGCAACTGTCTTGGGAGAAACTGCTCCTGTCTCCTTAACCCTAGAACAATAAGTGTAAAAGAATGGCTGAAATAATAAATTCTTCTGAAAAAATAGGGTTTCCTGTTGAGTAACCCGAGGCTTTATTGTTTCTCAGGAAGCACAGAGCTGCAGCCTCTTATAAAGAAAAAAATCCACTAGTTAACACAGATCAATAAAATAATTGTTAACACTTAGTATTAATTTCTTGACATGCCTCTGGAAGTACATGTCTTGCCCCAAAGAATTCCCCAATGATAGTTTTCTAACTGTTTTTGTTTGGTTTGTGGGATTTAGAGTCCATTGCTATGAGGTATGACTTGGAAATACAGGAGAATAAGAAAGAGTTAATTTCATGTAAAGAAAACTTTTACTTTCTGCTTGACAAGTACCTATCCAAATCTAAATACAGGTCCTGATCCCGGGCCTACAGAGGTAGAAATGGAAATTATTGCCTCTAGTCAGGGGTAAGACAATGGGCTTTTGCATATAGCAACACACACCCCAGCACTGGTTATGGGGCTTTTTGAATGAAACAGCATAAGGATCAGTTTGCAGTTCTCCAAGGTAAGTGCCCTGCTGTCCTGGGAAAGAAATCCCTGTGATTGAGGGGCTGAAGGCAAGTGAGGGGCCAGCACCTGTGTAGCAGAGCAGAGCCAGCCCAAAGTTTCCCACAGCTTGACCCAAACTTGGCAACAACTGCTGGCAGGAGAGGTAATATTTCAACTGGACAAGTTATTCTTCAGTTTCTTGCCTTAAAAAAAACAGTGAATCAGTGCTTGGTTTTGCTATACCAGTGCTACCATCAACTCTTGTGCAGTGGTGACAACTTCAGAGTGGTGGCTGTTTCCTACCCACCAATGTTACCTGCAAAGTTTTTAGTGAGAACTACAGTGAGGAAACTTAGGAGAACAGAGTTATTTTAATTCATGCTTTCCTTCTCAAACTTTAATGTTGTTAACTTTACGAAGTTATTAGAATGCTGGCATGAACAGGATACAACGCTTACGGGTTTAATGAATGCAAATGTGGGGAGGAACCCATTTTCATCTTCTAAGAAACAGAAGGAATTAATCTAAAATGACATACCTAATTATTCCAATCAGACCTTCTTCAGTTAAACTAATAAAAATAAGAGCCCTGTGATTATTCCTATATTTCTGAATAAAAATGTTGATGCCATTAGCTAAGAAATATCTCAGTGACAGTTTCAAACAAACATCTCCAATACATTTTTAATGTAGATTTTAAAGGTTCATTATTCTTGGCTAATTGCATTCCAGTTGATCATTAAAAACAGATTTACCGAGGCTTAGGAAGCACGCATCCTTTACATGAATGTTAATCCTCAATAAACATGCTTTTAACAATCAGTTGGCTTACTTTAAACGTATAGCAGGGAATTAAAGTTACAGAATGTTTGTAAGATGCTTACTTTAAAGTATTACTATCACTTCCCTACTAATCCTGTAATGTCTTCTCTAATTAAACGGAAAACCAATTATTATATAGACTAAGACACTTTTCTAATCTGGTTTTTGCTAGATTTCCTCTTTGGAGAAGTTAATTTCTGATAGATTGCCCCAGTTTAATATTGAAAGTGCATAAATGAGATTTTATCAGAAAAGAAGTTTGTCAGAATGAAAAAGTGCAGCTCTTCGGTTCATATGAAGACCCACTGCATGTTAATAGATCTGTGTTTTCTGAAAGACATAGTTCTGCCCTGAGCGTAGTGACAATCAGTTTAGGCCTAAGGAGCTCAGAATGGTTTCTCCAAAGACTGAAGGCAGATTAAAATCTGTCTAGTGTCCTGTTACAGAGAAAATGTCATAGTGTGGATATATTCAAAGATCCAGAAACTTCTGTAGCCATTTAAATTGGTTCTGTCAAAACAAAAAGCCTCACTCCAAATTCTCTTAAGCTTTGAAGACAAAAGGAGGTTAAAATTCCAGATCTTAATTTTGTAGCTCAGCTGGTCTCCTTCATTATCTAAGGCATGAGTGAAAAGTGTTTTCAGGTAGAAATCTTGTAAATACCGGTGATGTCATCTTACAATCATGGAAAACCTTGCTATTCTAGCTTAATTTAATTTCAATTTCTTGCCTTTATTTCAACACAAAATTCAAATCAAATTAAGATTTTATAACATAAAGAACCAAGCACACACAGACACTAAGCAGAACAGCAACCTCCATTAATTCTAATTTCAGTCATTTTGTGAGATGGAGGATATTAAGGTTTTCCTCTCATTCTAATACTGATGTATCACCCATGTAGTACTGGTCAGTTTTGTCTCAATTCTTTATACTTTTTCCAAAATAATGAAATGTTTATTTTGAGCTATATATTTGGCTATATATTTATTATTGTAAATACATTTATATGTTGACACCTTCCAGCACATCTTGACAAATAAAGCATATTATTATTCGTCTGGCAATTGTAAGGCTTTAAATCCATTCTCTACTCAGCTGTACCTCTAATCAGAGAGGAGATCGTTGCTATACAGTGAGGCAGAGGTGACTGCTTGTCTCCTCCCAGCTCTTCTGTGCCATCTACACAACTATTCAATACAGACATTTTTTATGGAGAGAGTCCAAAGGAAATCCACGAAGGTAATCAGAGGGCTGGAGCACCTCTCCTATGAAGATAAGCTAGGAGAGTTGAGGTTGTTGAGTCTGAAGAAGAAAAGGCTCCGGGGAGACCTCATAGCAGCCTTCCAGTACCTGAAGGGGCTACAGGAAAGCTGGGGAGGGAATTTTTACAAGGGCTTCTAATGAGAGGACAAGGGCTAATGGATTAAAATTGGAAGAGGGGAGATTTAGGTTAGACATAAGGAAGAAATTCTACACTATGAGGGTGGTGAGACACTGGAACAGGTTGCCCAGGGAGGTTGTGGAAGCCCCATCCCTGGAAATGTTCAAGGTCAGACTGGATGGGGTTCTGAGCAACCTGATCTAGTGGGAGGTGTCCCTGCCCATGCAGGGGGGTTGTAACTAGATGACCTTTATGCTCCCTTTGAACCCAAACCTTCTACGACTCCATGGTTCTATGATTTTTATTTTCAGATCTTTTGGTAACATTAAATATACATACATCTTTGTATGTATGTCCCCCTGTCCTTGTAGGAGGAGAATGCTGCACCTTTCTGTATGCTGCTCATTCTGTTAAAGACCTGTATGGAAGAGGAAAGGAGACTGCTTGCAGGGCCACCGTGTGAGTTGGCCCAGCACCATGTCGCATAACCCATCTGACTACGCTGCCTGTAGGACCTGTTAGCATATGGTAGAAAAATGCCTAAAGGTTAACTCTAGAGCAAATCTTTCTGAAAGTCACAAACCTTACTGCAGAGAATCTGTGACCCTGAAGCTTTTGTAGAACCAGGGGATGAATTCCTGGTTTCATTTAGGGCAGCAAAGATCTTGCCAGTGATTCTATCAGGTCAGATCTGGTTAGGTGAGGTGCAGGGCCTCTTACTTCCCACAAATCTCTGGGTATCAGTAGATCTAAAGAAAAAAAAAAATTGTCTCTTCTGGGTGAAGGTGGGAACTCTTCACAGCTGAATGATCTGCAGGAGATGGGGCTCAAAAATATTTATCTTCTCCCTAGACTGTTTGGAGTGATCTGAGGTTATGGTGCAGATCAAGCAAATGACATGACGTTGTTTGTTTATAGCTACAGTTTGCCTGTCAGTTTCATTACAAGGGCTCACAGACTTAGCCAACAGTAAATGATCTTTCTTTTTCTTTCTTTCTTTCTTTCTTTCTTTCTTTCTTTCTTTCTTTCTTTCTTTCTTTCTTTCTTTCTTTCTTTCTTTCTTTCTTTCTTTCTTTCTTTCTTTCTTTCTTTCTTTCTTTCTTTCTTTCTTTCTTTCTTTCTTTCTTTCTTTCTTTCTTTCTTTCTTTCTTTCTTTCTTTCTTTCTTTCTTTCTTTCTTTCTTTCTTTCTTTCTTTCTTTCTTTCTTTCTTTTTCTTTCTTTCTCTCTCTCTCTCTTTCTCTCTTTCTCTCTCTCTTTCTCTCTCTCTTTCTCTCTCTCTTTCTCTCTCTCTCTTTTCCCCCCAGAATAGCTCAGACCTGAGCTTCTCCAAAAATGGTTACTTCACAGGGCTTTTTTCTATCCAAGTCCCTGGGTAAAAAAAATCAGGTGCACCTTAAGGTTGAGAATAAGCGTCTGGGCAAAACTCTAATGGTCAGGCTGCTGACCCATTTGACACATCTGGCAGGTGCAGGCTTCCTCCAAGGATGTCTCTGCTACAGAGAAGGTTTGGGTTCCCACAGTGTTGTGTATGTGCAGCTGCTCATAGGAAGTGGAGAATTAGACCACTCTTGTAAGCAAGTTGTCCTATTAGTCCTGAGACTGACCTTTTCTTTTCTGGTGGCAGCTAAGACTGGGTGGCCCTTGGCTTCTTGCAAATGGACATTTGGTTATGAACAGGGCTCATGTGATGATATTAATGATGTGTGATTAGTGCAAGGAAATACCAGGCACATGGCCTGTTCTATAGGGGGTCATTAAGCTAGACATGGTAGCTGTATTTCAAGAAAATGCCTAATAGCCTGAAGGCTTTCTAATAGCATTAGAAGTTTTATGTTCTGGAGTAAGGTAAGCAAATCTCATGCTTCGGGGCACACGCTGATCTCTGCAGGAACCAGGAAGGCATTTCCCCCCATGACAGCTTTATGCAGTTGTCTGGGTGGTTTCCATCTTTTCCCAGAATGATGCTAAATGGAGGCTGTTGGAGGCAGGATGCTGAACTGCATGGAGCGAGCCCCACATGTCTGTGTCCCCGTGTAGCTCTTTAAGGAGCTAAAGATTTCAGATCCTATAGAAATGAATACATTATGACAGGAAAGCTCCAGCAAAACGCCTTCAAAGTGAAACCCTGGGCCAGCTTTCATTCTCTATTTGGTAGGTGCAGTGCTCATTGAATTCAGTCCCAGAACAGAGAACAATACTTGGCAAGCTGCTTCTAGTGAGGAAAAATGATTAATGCCTTGTGTCAAGCGCTCGTAAAATGTTGTGGCACTTGTACACAAGTGCCTTTTCTCTTCTTAGGTAGGATGCTAGTGATTGCTTCAAAGCAAAGCAGAGTGTTGACAGCATCAAGTTTCTGTTTTCCAGCTCCTCACGCACTGTCATGCCAGCCAGCTTTTCTGTATGCCCATCTGATAAAATCTGTGCCCTGTTTTGGCTGCCTTCTGCTCCTCTTCTACTTTTAATTGTCTCTGTGGCTTTTTCTCTTCCTTTTTTTTTGTTTTTTTGTTTTGTTTTCCTTTTCATTCTTTTCTTCCCAGCTGAAGGAAATAATTTGTTAGTTGTTATTGAAATGTTTACTTTGATCTAGCTAATGTAAAATATTTTAATCCAACACAGAATACGATGCTGCCACTTTGTCATTACCAAATTGATTTTTTTTTTTTCTCACATGAACATTTCTATACACACATATATGTACTTAACAGTAGCATGGACACAGCTGAATTACTCCAGCAGGACAACTTTTGCCATTAGTTCAAGCCAAGACTTCTCACTTTTTTTGCCCGAAACACAATGTTTAACTGTATTTTGCTCATGATGTCACAGTCTATGTAATTTTTGATGCCAGTATTGTTCCTGAGAGATACCCCATATTTATTGCCATTATTTTTCACTGCCTTGTAGAAGTTGTGATGGTGCAGCTGAGGAAGAGTTTTGAAATGCTACATCTCAGACACTGAGGTCTAGAAGGTAATTGGGTCCTCAGTCACTTTGTGAGTTAATTGTCAAAACTACTTGTTTCTATCTGAGAGAAAGATGACAAAATAATCTGTCTTTTAATTTTTATTTACTAGTTAAAAGGGGAAAAAACCTGTCTTCTGTCCAGTGGAAAATACTGCAGTAGTAAATGAGTATGAACAAATATAACACAGATCATAACAGTGTTACCTTTGTCATTCCACACAGAAATAGCACAACAAGGCAAAAGAGTTCACAGAGAGTACTACCACCAGAGAAAAGCCTCCAGCTTTCATTCTTCTTGGGATTATCCTTTCTCCTTGAACACAGAGTATCTATCGCTGCATGTTGGGATCTGTGCAGATATGCTGGAACACATAAACTCTCAAATCTGTTGAGAGGAGAAGTAGCAAACAAGAGGTGAGGCACAAAACCAAGCAGTGACAGCATGTTTCACATGATAGTCCCTTGTACCTCTTTCTCCAAAGGATGACAAGGATGATTTAATTCCGCTTTACATGGCCTCGTAAAGTTGCTTGACTTTTAAAATATCATGATCTCCTTGTTCTTCCATAGGGTTTGATGCAAACGGCAAACTTGAGAAGAAGTCAGAAGTATATGAAGACTATGGATTAAGGCAAGTGGTTTGGGGAATATTGAGTGATTAACCTGAGGTGGGAAAAGACTGAAGCTGTGATTTGTGAAGCAAGAGGAAAAAATTAGGAGGGACAGAGTTTTAAATGGCCATGGAGAAAAGGACAAGAATTGTTACCCTCAAGCAGGAAAAGACGGAAATCCAGTAGAGAGATAAAAGAATATGATCAGACCTTTTTGTTAGTGATTTTCTTTTTGTGAACCAGAATGCTGCAATACTGGAAAGCAGTGGAAGCAGAGATTATGACAAGCACAGATGAAGATGTACAGAACACAGCTGCAAACAGCTTCTCTGCTGTTTTCTCTGCTCCACTGCTGCAGCAGCAGTTCACCATACACTCAGCTGGAGAGACTAAGAGTGGCTTATGATCATTAGCCAATCACTCAGACACAACTCCCCCGGGCAGAGTGAGAGGGCCTGCAGATTTGTCTGTGGGTTTGAAGGTAAGAGGAACAGAGTATCTGGGCAGGGAGAGGAGTATGCAGGAGGGAGATGTGAGAAGGTGAGTCGCTTCGACCTAGAGCAATTAAGGAGCCAGCTTTGTTGCCATTGCAACATTACTTACAAAACACAAGCCCAATCCCTAATGAGCTTAACTTTAAAAATAAGCGAAAGCCTTTCTTGCCTCAGAGTACTTGTTATGTGCCCAGAATGTGCTGTTCTCTTTCCAAAAGCTTTTCATCTTAGAGTGAGTTTTCGCCAACCAGTCTGAGACGAGCTCTGTGAACCAGCATAGCAAAAGAACATGACCGTGTGCCATTCAACTTTAGTAAGTCATGGGAGAAGATGTTGTTTAGCCTTTCAGAGTTTATACCCTCAGATTTATAACTGTAAGTAACTAAAAGGAAGCAAGAGATCTTGGGCCTGCCTATCCTCCGGCCCTTACAGGGCCCAATGCTGCTGGCATGGCTCAAAGGTCTGTGCCCTTTTTGAAAGGGAAGGGACTAATTGGATTGCTAGCAATGCAGGGGACTCCATGGGCAGTGGGGAGATCTGCGTGGTCTCCAGGCTGGTTAGGGATAAAAGGAGAAGATTGCTAAACTTCTCCCTTCTTGAAGGGCAGATGTTTTTTTGTCTGTTGCCATCACAGTGACTCCAGTATTTTGGACCCTGGTGCAAAGCTTTGGATCCCAAAGATCTTGCTGGGGATGGAGAGCACATGCAGAGCTACTGGAGAGATGAGGTCTCATTCTGCCTTTGGGAGGCTGCAGATGAGCGCAGGATGAGGAGGGCTGCGAAGGTGTCAGATCTCCCCCGGAGCCTGGTCTGGCTCATAAAATGAACCAGGCAGCATCCTGGAGTCCTAGTCCACACTGACACCGAGGGCAACAGAAAGAGCAGGACACAGATTTTGGAAGCTAAGTCTCGGCACCTTAAAACCAGCAAATCTTCTGTGGCAGTGATCTCAGAAATGTTTACAGTGCTCTGTACAGGGCTGGAGAGAGAAGCCAAAAGGCAGAGGTGTAATGTCCTGCAGAAAAGATGGTAGATGAGCCAAGACTCAGGATGATAGGAATGGGGGATCCTTCTGTTATATGGGAGACATACAGACACACAGGCTTTGTATAGGCATTAAAGAAACCAAACTTCCAACATTTAGAAGAAGAAGGTTGCAAATGGGTTTTTAAACTGAAGAACATTAAAGGAATCTAGTGGGTATGGAAGAGCTCATTGTTTGAGACAATTCTTCTGTTTCACTATCTGTATCCAAATAGGAGATAGATCAGAGGATTGATACCCACATATGAAATGGAAAACTGTCATTCAGGCTGCCAGGAACTGGAGAATTGCAAGGGGTCTAATAAAGAAGATGAGAAAACTGGAGTATGTAGCCTTTCACAAAAATATTTACACTCGGTATGCTGGAGTCTTGGTGGAAGGAAGATCACCACAGTACACAGTGGTACAAAATATTCCTGAAAACATAGTAAACTCCTCTGGAACTGCAGGAATATGAGAGGTTAATGAGAATCTAGCATAAACGCAAACAAATTCACTCCCTCAATGAGTAACACCAAGTTTATCCTTGAAATGCCAGGCCTAAATAGGAAGAAAAATAAATCATCGGGTCCCTATCTCCAGCTTTATGAAGTTAGCAACAATGACTGCCATCCTAGGGACAAGAAATTGCAGTGCAGGTAGAAAGGTAAGGAAGTTTGAATAAAAGAGAGAACATCATTACATGCTTGTCTGCACACACCTTGAATGCTGCATGCCACTCTCATCCTGTCATCTAAAAAGGGTGTATCAGAACTGGAAGGAGTTTAAAGAAGAGCAAGAGGGATGGCTGAAGATACCAAATGCCTTCTGCATGACAAAAAAGTAAGTAAACTAAGATTTTTCAGCCTGGGAAAGAGATGACAATGGGGTCCTCCACCAAGGTTAGGTATATGGGTCTGACTCTAAAAGATGGTCCTTGCAAGAGGTTTTTAAGAAGCTCAGTCACAAAATAAATACTAAGACAACAAACAGGGAGAAATGGCAATTTATAAATATTTCTGAATTACATAGCCTAAATTCCAATCATGCACCTCAGAAAAAAGCAAACTGATTAGCAAACAGAACACAAGGACACACTGCTGAAAGGTATTGTCACGTACTACTTGATCTCTAAATCTGCTGCATGGCAATTTAGACCTTCTCAAAGGTTTGTGCTGTCTTTTTCATCCACTGTTTGAGCTTTACATACAGCTACACATGTAGCTATAGTCACCAGACCTGTGTACTCAAGCTGGCATGAATATTCATTGCCAGACTTCTTTGTTTAATCTTAAGATTAAAAGTTAGAGTGAAAAGATGTCATCTGAAAAGTTTGGGTTTTTTTTTGTTATTCTGAACAGAAAAGCCAGGGCCAGCACATGCTACACAAATTTTAGTAAATTCAGATACAAATAGAAATGGACTCTGAATGTTCAAGAGCTGCTCTATAGATGCACATAGGTGTTAAAGAACAATGGAAAAAATACCAACAAAAGTGCCAGTTGCCTAGAGCAGTCTGAACAGAGCAGACCAAGACTGCCTGGCTGCTGGTCCACAGTCCTGCCAGCTGGCTTGTGGGGTTCAGGTGCAAGCAAAGCATTTGAGTTCAGAACCACAGACCTCAAACTGATGGTATCAGAGCAGAGGCTGATTTATTTTTATAAAGTTCTGGATGTGGACATTTGCACGGTAACATAAAGATGGTAAGTACTGCCCGTGTGAAGGCATGTTAATTTCCTTTGGGAAATTTGGGATTATAATTAGGAGCTGTGGCAAAAATACTTAACCTTCAGAGGGACCACTGAGACAAAACACAGGCTTAAACCTGAAGTGGAGAATACAGCATCAAAGACAGAAAGGCTCTCAGCAGTCCACAAGGAGAAAGAAGTCCCCACCAAAAAGGAAAAGGAGGTGCTGTCATCATGATAGTAAAAAAACAAACAAAATTGGTGTCAGCTATTCTTCTCCAGGAAAGAAAGAAATGATAGAATGAAGGAAAGTATTAACTCATAAAATGAAGACTCGTTTGTTTGCGGTGGTGGAGACTTTCTTCTTAGGGTGGACCTCACTGAATCACTAGGCTGCTAGACTTTTGGCTGACATCAGTGGGCACTGATAGTTACTGTCTTTGCCAGTAAGAGTAGAAAAAAGGCTAAACTGTACTGTGGGTACCCTTTGCCACAGATGATCCACCACCAGCAAGAGTTTGTTCTTTTAGCTGGCATATCTTTCCCCAAGCACCACTGCCAGCTCTGTCTCCATGTTCCGGGGAAGACAGGGCTGATATTAGGAGCAGACACACACCAACAAAAATAACAAAGGGAATACTTCTGCCTCCTTCAGGTCCACTAAAAGCTGTTCACGGTCTTGCTTCTGGCTCACAGTATTTCAGAAAGTCTCTTGACTCTCTTCCTATGGTGAGGATCCCAACACCTTAACCACAATAACATGTTGCATCACAAATAGCTTAAATGAAGGTAATGGAAAGTTTAACCCTCTAAATACATAATCTAAATTGCCTTGCTGGCAGGAATAGTTTGTGTCTATTCTAATAAACTCTTCCAGCCTGCAAAACAGAGGACTTGCACACAAAGTCCCCAGTGGGAACGATCCCAGGAATGTTCAGACCCCAGACTGTGTCCTGGAATTGTTTGGGGGTGCTGGCTTGGACCCAAAGCATGCCTGGGAGCCCTCTGGGAGGGAACTGTATAGACAATTGCATTCCAGTGCTTCGGACTGTTCCTGGGCACTGTTTAACTTACCAGCATAGACATGGCCTCATTGTCTAAAGTGGTGGACTCCAGAGAGCTTCTTGATTCCAGGATCTGGATACATGTTCCCTTGCCTCCCAGGCATGTTCTGAAGTGAGAAAAAGGCAATCTCATGCCTTGACTCCTCTGAGAAGGAGACTTGAATACACAAGTGAGAAAAGTGACTATCCAGACAACTGTGCTCTGGCACATGTTGCATCATTGGGCCACACCCACCCAAAAATAATAAGGCATTTACTCATTTTTCGAGTATACAAGAATGTGGATCTAAATAATAATGTTTGTGACAACAGGGCTCCATCTGCATCTGTTTTGCTTCTGTCCTTTTTCTATGGAAAATGGCTATGATTGCCCTTGATTTCCTTTCAGAGCACTATCTGGACATGAACTGTTCTGTAATTAAAATATTTCAGATCACAAGAATAACTGAGTGTAATTTATCTAAGAGGAATGATGTATGTGATCCCTCTGGAAGCCTGGAAAGACTTTTTCATCATCTCAGAATAATTTCACAGCATAAGTAGAGAGGCCTAGAATAAACTCCACAGTCTTCATGAAGTGCTGTGTATTTCTAAGAGCTTCACTATACTATCTCCATTATATTTACTTAAAAATATCCTGTATGTACACAAAGAAAATTGTGTTGCTAATTGCACATTGGGAAAACACATGAGAGTTATGTCTTGAGACCAGCAATGACTGCTGCTCAAGCTGAGAGATGCAGAGTTCCTCCAAATTGCTCAAATGATGGTAAGTGGAGTTCATCTTCTCCTAATGCATTCATGATGTGCTTCACACTGCTAGACGACTTTAACGGTGTTAAACGAGGTCAGAAGGGGTTTTGAATCTCAGAACATCTGTCTGTCAAGACCCACTTCTGGGGTCATGACCCCACTTCCAATTATACTGCCAAGCTTGTGCATAAAAGTAAGGTTGTGACCTTCATTTAGGAACTGGTGGCTTAAAATAAGCTCTGGAAAGAAGGAATAAAAAACATTTACAAAGCAGTGTATACTTGGAATGCATGTCAAGTGTAGGGTACTTTCCAAAGAGACAAGACTAGGGTGAGGTCATGCAAACATGCAATGCATTGTATTTCTATTTAGGTCATTCTTTTTCTCCATAAAAGGGGAAGACCTAACCATTCTCAAGACAAAGGCAATCATAGCAGCTGTGCAAGTGCTGCACTACTAGGTGATTTAGATTCCCATCCTGTGTTTGAATTATCAAAGTGCAAAAGTTACACACCTATAAATAAATAGCAAGATTTTTTACTGGAAACTGGGAGTTCCCCTGTTGGCAATCAGGATGGAGTGCATGCTACAGTGGTGGAGGGAATCAATCAGTCATAGGATAACTGTGAAACACTGACAGGACCAGTCCTGAAAAAGGCACATATTATCTTAAGATTTGCCAGCTATGATGTTTCTAACACAGCCTGCAGATGAGTCTGAAGCATCACTGAGGAACTTACCTCTGGCAACTAGTACAATTTCTCCAGCAAGATTAATTAAAATAAAACATGTGCAGAGATGACAATTGAAATGGCCAGGGGATGAGGGGCCACTCTTACAGGGTAGAGACTGAGAAGGACTGGATTATATAGCCCAGCACAGTGAAAGAAGGAACCTGATTGCACTCCCTAAATCCGATGATGGGTGAAGGAAAGAAAGAAGGAACTGTCTGATCTTAGAGACAGCATTGCACAAGAAAAAAAAAATCCGTGAGTTTTTTTGTTTTATTTCATTTTTTAATTTTTTTTTTAAATTTGATTATGAATCACTCTGGGTTAGAAACTGAAAGAACTGGCAGTACTGACAAGTTTTAGCAGAGTTATGATGAGGCTGGTTTTAAGACACAGCTTGTTGAATGGGATTATATAGGAAAATGTATGCAATATCAGGAACCAGGGAACAATGGTATGGATGTTAAGTAGGTGATGCTTATAGTTCTCAAGGACAAGAAGAAAATCATTATCCTTCTGGCAGTAGCGTAACCTGGGCAGGGTGCATTGCCCAAAGCTCTCCCTAGCCTGACACTGGGAAACTTCAGAGAAGACTAAGGTGGAGTTAAGTCTGCTGCTATATGGCAGAGAGTTGTTTTCCAAATGTTTTCCAGGTTCCAGATGTTGCATTGCTCAATGTCATATTATCACTCATAATTATATGCAGTTCATCTCACTCTGTGGTGTTCACAACTTTTAAATGTGGGTAGTCAAGTTATAACAGCATTCTTACAGTGTTGAGCAGTGTCTTCTGTCCCGTTCGCTTGTTTAATTTTATGTGAAACACATGTGATTTTTCTCACCTCTTAAGTATTTTAATTTGGTATATAATTTTCATGGTAAACTAAGTTGTTTTTACTGAAAAGTTTACATGGTTTTCCCAGTAAATATCTATTCTCTTTCCTCCCGCTATGATTAAGATGGAAATTTGATTAGGTTTACAAAAGTGATGAAATGGTGGCATCCTACCTTGTGCAATTTACTGACTTTTCAGACCAGATTTACTCCAGAGAAAGGAAGGACAATTCATGCTCAGATTCTATGTGGGGAACACAGGCCCATTGTTCCTGCAATGCAACTGTGCAACAGAGAGCAGGCAACACTCTTAATTGCCTAATGATCCAAAACTGTAGTGAAGTTCTGGTCCTGATGGGAGTCAAATCACTGGGGCTCCAGTCCATCAGCTTTTCTTAAAAAATTATTTATTTATTAAAAAAAAAAAAATCAATAAATGAGGTTCTTCCAGAAATATGAACAGACCTCTGAAGCCTATGCCTGTCATTTCATCTTGGTGCCTTATCTCTTTCCCTTGCTCTGTATATTTTAGTTCCCTTCTTTTTATGGGTCTTACTGCATGCTGTTGTTTTCCACAGGTTATCTACCACATGCCAAAGCTCTGACCGGTCAGCAGAACCCTTAGTGCTCCCACTTACATATATTTAAGAAAGAACACCAGCTGCTGGGGGTGGTGGACACATAGAGGGTGACACTGCTGAGGAGGTGACTGGAGTGGCAGACTTGGAATGAGGTGCTCTGTGCTGGAGGAGATGCCTTTGAGGGACCATGGCTGTGGGTGATGCATACCAGGGCAGTGACAGCCCTGACAGACTGCAGCCAATGCTAATCCACACTGGAACAGGGGCACAGAGTTCAGTGATCAGAATTTTCTGTTAATTTTGAATTAATTACATTACGTAAAAATTGCCCAGTTTTTGCCTGTGATGCTAGCAAATACAATAGTAATCAACTTTCATTTCACTGCACCATGGCGACCCGTTGGCATATTTTGCTTCAGTAATGTGGAGATGCATTAAAAACTTCAGAAACTACAGGTAAACTCACATTAAGACTCTTCACACCGAGTACTCTAAAGAGAGCTCTGGGACATAGTATGGGAAAGCCAGCTGAGCTGTTGAGCCCACAGCAAACTTTGACTACATTAATATGATGCTGAGTCAAAGCTGATTAACTGTGCTGCATGACAGAGACATTGGTTTGAGTTTAGTGCTGCACTTCTGTAGTTGCCCGACTCCCGAACTACGCCTGGTTTGTGACTGTTTTGGAGCCATGGAGCAGACACACAAAGGACTGCACCCATCTCTGCAGGTGTTTTCTGCTGGATATGTCTCTGTCATGCTTTTAGGATGGAGGACTTGTTTGCACTGGGAAGGAGTAAAATTCAGTTGTCATCTTATTGGGGAAAAGCCTTTGAAGGTGTTGGACCCAGACTTTTAGGGAAGGCTCATAGACACAGCAAAAGGCAGTATCCATGCACTGCCACCATGATTTTGGCTGTCCTTAAAGACCCATTGCATGGCTGACATTGTGCAGAGAAGGCAGTGAAGGATCTGCTCAGGAAAGTCTCTTTGTTATGTGCTAGAGGAAGGAATATATGACATTTGGAAGTACTCTGAGTTGTCCTTGTAAATGCACAGGCTCTCAATCTGAAAAGCAAGTGTCCTACATTGAACTCAAGTCTGGAAGATGTAGAACAAAGGGATTTTATGGGTAGGGCTAGTGTCTTTGTTTCATTAACCAGTATGTGTAAAAATGCAAGTTCTCAGATTAAAATAAAAACAAACAAAAAACAACAAACAAACAATAAAGAAACAGTTACATGAGAGGTTTGTCTTTCTTGTAATACTATTTCCAAACATGTCTTAAAAGATGCATAGCAAGCTGAAGAACTCAGAAAGGACATGGTTGACCAGAAGATACCTCTGCCATGTGGCGAAGAACAGATGTACCTGGAGACATCCAGATATATTAAAAAGAATATTCTGGCAGAGCCTTATGGACAAAGAACAAGACATGTCAGCATGTTGTGCTATCAGAGAGGATTACTCCTCTGCATAACATCCTAAGTAAATGGAAGACAGTGGGACTTGGAGTGACAACACCTGATAGGATTGGGTCAACTTTTTTCTCCCTTCTCAGAGCAAAGTCAGTGAGCAACCCAGGAACACCCCTGTTCTTTTTGGCTGGTTCTCTTGCATTTTGGCCTTTTTCTCCCCAGGTGCAGGGGAGGATGAGAACTTGCTGAGTTGGTTTTGAGAATTTAAAAATGTGAAGAAAGGGAAATTAGACCTTGGCTGTGGTTTAAATTGAAATGGAGATCAAAGTGCAGCACGTTCAAGCGTAAAGGGTGTGTACACATTTTGGGAGCAGCTCTCTAGTTTGATGTAAGTCAGTCTGCTTGTGTAATTCTACCATACTTAGCCTGGATTCCTGTCTGCAGTTACGTTTATTTTAGAAAACGTCTCTGTTGGTATTAAAAAAATCAAAACAAAAATTTTCTTGTCCTAGCACAGTTATTAGTAAAATCAGTATGGGAATTCTGCTTTTGAAAAACAAAGGTCTGCTAGCTGCTACTCTAACACTAAGCTACTTCATCCCTTGTTACTCTTCAAACTCTTAAGTGAACCCATTTTTTTACTTACTACCAGAAAGCAGCATGTGAAAGCAAAGGCACTGTAGAAGGCCGGGTCACTTCAAGAGGTACTAGGTGACCTCTGATCACAATAACAGGTGGAAATGAAGTGCCAGTGGGTTCTCCTAATCTTCATGCTAAGGCTACTGCACTGTCCCATGGCTCCAGCTTCAGGTGTATGGGGAAGAACATTTCTTGTTGCTATCTATCTTCTTTACATGTGGGAAAAGTTATCTGTGGTTGAGGGATCCTGTCTCATGTAGTATCCCTTTCCTTTGAAATTTGAAACAAGAACAGTCTCTTGCAGTTACTGTTGAGATCCAGGAAGAGTTCTGGGCTATTAGGAAGAAAACAGATCTCCGACATTACTTTTTTTAATGTCTGAAGAGGATGGATTGCTACAGCAAGGGATTCAGGAAGCACTGAAAACCACACAGTAATCTAGAAAATACTACACTAATGACCTGTTCTATAGAACCCTGGGCAACAGCGAATATTACTTCGTCCAGATACTCCACTCACAGCAAATAAGTTATTGCAGTAAGTTTCCTTCCTGAAAACTTTATCTTGTGGGTAGGTGTCTGCCAAATTCCCCTGAAGATAGGTACTGACCTGGGTATTTTCAAAGTTTATAATCTCAGAGGATGCAGGTCTTTCAAATCCTTTGGCATTTACCTGGCCAAAACAGGCTGAGAAATACCACTTTAAAAATAGCTCTGTCTTTTGGCTCTATACATGCTTCAGGTAAGACATTCATAAAGCTTAAAATAATTAACATTTTTTTTTATATATACTCCTGCAGAACCAAACCACAAAGCTGGAAAGGATGATGATTATTTTTCATTTTTTATTAATCTTTTCTCCTTTTAAGGTCAGATCCTGACCACATTTTTATTTATATACAATGCTTCGGGCTTGGGGTATTTTTTGGTTTGTTTGGGGGATTGTTTTGTTATTTTGTTTTGTTTTGTTCTGTGTTTGTTTATTTGTTTGTTGGGTTTTTTGTTGCCTTTTTTTTTGTTTTGTTTTATTTGTTTTTTCTTATTTTAAGAAATAAGTCCTAAGATCTTGGAAAATAAAGATTCAATGAAGACAACTTCTACCTGGGACCTCTGAATAAAACAGGATTGATTTGAATTGAGAAATGAAGGGAGAGGTGTCTCCAAAGAGACAATATTCAAAGTAATTTAGCCTCCCCTGCTCAAAAGTAAAAATGCCTGGCCTGTCTATATCTTATGGCTGCAGCTGAACTGGCAAGAGAAATCTGATGCCTCGCATTATTGGAGGTACCTGCTGAAACATTAGGTACTTCCTACCACACAAGCAAAAGGAATGTTCAGTTATTTGATCAAAATGTTTTTGCCTGGGGGTATTCTGTCAACCTTCTTGTCATTACATTAATCTGTGAAGATGCTTGTGTGATACATGGGTGCTATTCACATGTTTTACAAGTTATGAACTGTGAACTCTCCACAAAGAGGTGAGTTGATTTGTCAGCTGAACAAGCCTGGGAATAAAACAGAGAGCCAAAATCTACAGAAGGATTTAAGACAGGAATTCCTTTTTACGAACCAATGCTCACCATGTAATTGATGGGAAGACAGGAACCTTAATACCCATGTGGATCTTGGCCTGTGTCTTATATCTGTCTTATATATCTACCTATGTCTTATATCTTATATGCCTGATCCCCATCCAGTGCCTTGTCTTAATAGCTTCTCTTTGTCTAATCATCTACATGTTTCCTGGAGTCCTATTTACAGCTATTTCAAGATCCACCTTGTGATACAAGAGCAAAGTAAGGTAATTTTTTCTGAGTTTTAGTTACTGAGATCCTGGGTTGGTAATATGGTGTCTAACACACACCACATTACATAGGTGTCCATCAGTACCCTGGCTTTGAAGGTGCCCTTGGACTGGTCCTTATGTGAACTTGGCAGCCTTTCAGAAGGATGACTGCACAGTTTTGCTAAGTTTGGAAAGTTCCTTTAAAGGCTTGCAAAAGGGAAAGGCTTCATTTCAGCACATTTTTACCAGTGACATAATCTCCTTTTAATATTTTTGTATATAAAGCATCGTGTCATTTACCAGGTCAAGAAACTCACTTCCAAAGAATGTATGCCTCTGGCTCTACAACAGAGGGTTTAAAAACATACGAAATTGTTGTTGCCATTCAGTGGCTTTCCTGGGTGTCTCATTCTTCAGCTGATCCACATTCTTTCCCAGTGAGTGAGAGCATATAAGGCACTAGGGCCTATTTATAACTGGCAGGGAGAGATACTTGCTAGTGATGCAGTACTCAGCAAAGGGAAAAAAAGAGAAAAAGCAGCCCAGTCCCTAAATGTTTGCCCTGAGTTCTACTGTTGGTTACTCCTCCATGCTGGCATTCTTACTCTTCTTTGGAGGGTAACACCTGTGGCTTGGCCTTTGAGAGCAAAATAAAACAGCATGTTCAGGACTGTGCAAAATGAGTCACCAGGAAACCATGTGTGCTTTTCATCTTCTTGCAGTTCTCGTGTTTGATTTTTGTTTCTCTGAGGATGACTATTTATACAATGGTAGTACTTGGAGGCCCTGATCCAAACTGAAGCCTGCCTTGCTGGGTTGTGTGCAAACACATGGTGAGAGACAGGCTCTGCCCTTAAAAGTCAGTGATCAAAGTGATCCTGACAACTAAAAGACATGACAGGAAACAGCAGTGATGTGACTTTCCAAAAATTATGCCACAGATCAATCACTTGCCAGACAGACGAATACTTTTCAACTTCTCCCTCCAAACGGTTAAGAATGAGGCTCATGCTCAAAGGTAAAACAAACCTCAACAGAGAAGAATTCAATTTCAGTGAATCACTCTGGTCATCACTTGCTACTCTTTGGTTCATTGCCTTGTGCTGGATGAGAAAAAGAGGGATCTTGGATCTATTTTGTACATCTATCACCAATGTCCTCACCACAGTGGTATGAAGATGGCAACTTTCCAGCCCTGTTGATTTTGTGACTCTACTCTATTTCAGCTGAAATGCCCCACGTTGAATATGTATATATGGTATCAGAAATGGACCTTTATCAGATGAGAGGTCACCTTCATACAGACCAGCTTTCCTTTTAGCATCCTCTTCAGCTGCAACTGTGTGAGATCTGACAAGCAATGTACTTTTCCCAGCCTGGTAATTCAGGATGCCTGTGCCCTAACCTGGCAGGGAATGGGAGAATAATTTTACTCCTTTTCTAAAAGAGGTGGAAAAAGCTGAATATAAGGAACAGACAGCACAGATTTACCAAATTTCCAATGACTGTGGACATTTTTCTTTCTGTGAGGTCTGTATCCATCTTGTTTCACTAGTGAGCACAAAAAAAAAAAAAAAGCAAAAAAAAAAAAAGCAAAGAATCACTTCACCCACACAGGCCTGGCTGTCTTCTTGGATGTCATTTCATGAGGTGTCTGATGTGCTAATATCTCGTATGTATAAGATTTGAAGAGTATGATTTGAATAAAATCAATAATATTCTGAGGACATTATAGTACTACTGCAATCACTTTAAACTTTATTGACTACACCAATGGCTGACCCTATTTTTAAAGAGTTTGGTAGGGTGATCTTATGATTCCCTACAAACTTAGTCAAACTGTACTCTTCTGTAAGAAGTTTTCATTCTGTGTTTTATTTAGGAAAAGCCAGTCTCTGCATGCACCTGTAAACATTCAAAATAGAAAAATGGTAAGAAACAAGTACCATATTGTGGCAGTTTAGTGGTTGGGGCAAACCACAAACCAGAGGGCAGAATTGCTCTCTAGTACAACCCATTCACCCTCCCAAGGGAAGAGAAAAGGGGAATAAGGAAGAGAGACTTAAAGGTTGGAAATTGAAAACTGGAACAAGTTTACTGTAACACTGGAAAAGGGAGGAACACATTGGGTGAGGAACATATATATAAACTTGTATACAAATATATATAAAACTGATCTCGCTGATTGCAGGAATAGGTGGGTGAGAGTCCCTTGCAGCAAGGCTGCCTCAGCAGAGGCTCCTTGCAGCAACAGATGGTGTTAGATTCTGGAGAGCACGTGGCAAGTTGAAGAACCTCCAAGCAGCACCAGCAGCAAGGAAGGAGGTGCAGGAAGAAAAGGGCTGAGCTTCTGGTTCTCCTGGCTTTTACAGAGTATGGCAGAAAGTGGGAGGGAATACTGACCCCTCTCTGTTCTGACCCTCCTGGGTCCTTTGGGGTCCTACAGATCCTCTCTCTCTAGTTCCTCTTACGTTGTGTCAACAATCTGCTGGGTCCACAAAGCATAACACACATTTAACTAATTAATAAATAACATTTTAAAAAATTACTGTTCTGAAAACTAATGCAAATAATACTGCTCTGGATATTTAAGCATGTGACAGATGAAATAGAAACTTCCTGAATGCCTGAGCCAATTGCAGTGGAAAAATATGCTATAAAAACCCCTGCCTAGTACTTTCACTAATAATATATTTTTGAGGTAATGTCTGCATTGTGCCTAGAAGCCATAGTCACAGGCTACCAACACAGCATGGGGGACGCTGGTGGGAGAGATAAAAAAGGGTGAGATCCCACAAATTTATGGCCTCTTTGAAAGAAGATGACACATCTGGATAGCAGCAGAAGACTGGTTACAGGTATGTTCAGTGCTCTTGGCAATATCATCCCTCTGGCAGCCTAACTTCTTGTCTAGATTTTCCCAGGCATCTTGTCAAAAGAGAGATTTCAATAGGGATTTGAAGGAAACCAGTAAAATGGCTTTGCTTTCAAGATCATATTTGAAAATTCAATTATGTGGAGTTATGTGACTGCAAAAGATGGAAGTCAACTATCTGTATAGGTAAAATAGCAAGGAAGACAGGAACTAGCTAGTGAGAAGCCTGATGTTGTTCTGTGATGTGAAAAAGAAACACAGTTTAAATTGCAAGGAGAAAGGTGACAGTAGTCAAAGAGACAGATTAGGAAAATCTGTTGTAGTAACCTTCTGAATTGCTAGCAGAAGGGTAACCCTGTATTAATTAAAAGCAGAGAAAAGAAAAGGATATATAAGCTGGAATGGCTGGGCAGCATGTCCATCTGATGGTAGAGCAACTTTTCACATTCTTTTCCTGCAGAACTGAGAGTCTTAAAACCAAGTAACTGCCCTCCAGGGCAAGTGCCCCATGCAACCTGGCCTCAAAAAATAGGGTCTTCTTTGGCTGCAAGAAGCAACCCTCCAATTTACTCCCTATAAAATAAACCCATTTCTCCTGTTGAAATGGATGAAAAACACAGGGAGAATAGTAATTTGTGTTCTGTTTTCCGTTACTGCAGGGGATGAGTGTCTAGGAAAGCAGGTGGTGACATGGGTGGGGCATGGATGGCAGAGCTCTCCCCGCAGTGTCTGAAGTGGCCAGAGAGCGTCTTGGCTTGTGGGAATTCCCCAGCAGTGAATCCCTCTGCCTGGCCTACATTCACTTTGTATTATGTGAGATGAATGAAACTAACTGGACAATTTGGCTTTGAGATGCTATAATTGTGAACAAACTGTCCAGAACAAAAATGTTTAGAAGACACAAACCTCACAATCTTTCCTGCCTTTTGATTGTCCTTTCCCCATGCTGAATCTATTAATTAAGATATTTTGAATCATAACTTAAGGAAAGCCTTAACTCTGCGGGTACTGAGTGCTACCAGCTTGTACAATCACTCAGTGGGTGGGATTTGAAAAAAATACTCTGAGGTGGCCCATGGGAGAATCCCATTTTCTTGTCTAATTCACTGGGTACAGGGTGGAATTTTCTTTTCCACACTTACTTACATGAATGAAGCAGGCCAGGCTGTAACAGATAACTGTTGTCACCACAGTTTGGAAAGCACTTAAATGGAAATACAATGCAGCCTTCTTACAAAATTTGAAACTGGACAGCCTGCAACCATCTGGTGCTCCACCTCTGAAAAAACATCTGTAGAGACAATGTTGTTCTTTTTGTAAGTGTCCCACCCTCTAACTATGACCATCACAGGAACCCCTTTCTCAAGTTGAGCTTTATTCAATTTTCAAAGTGCATGTGAAAAAAAACAAACAAAACCAAACATGCTATTTCCAATGCAAGCCAAAATATTCACAACTGTTACATCCTTACTTCACCCCCTATGCCTACTTGTATTAGTACAGGTAATAGTAAATATTGGGCAGCTCAGCCCCAGCCTCAGCAAGATTAAATACATTGTGAGCAAGATTAAATACGTTGTAGACCTCAGGGGAAATTAAGTGTGGACAGGTTGAAATCAATGCACAGTGGAGCTGCACGCTGACTAAATTTCCCCTGAGATGGCTTTGATAGTCTAAGCAAGGACCCCCACTTAAGTATCAAAACCACTTATTTCTAGTGACAACTTGAGGTCAAGTCCAATAATACTTCCCATCTAAAAAATCTTGGTGGCAATTGTCAGTTTTTCTGTTAAAGGCAAGTAAAACTGTTAATTTAATAAAATCTGAAGTACAGCAGGAAATAACTAGTAATTCCTTAATGAAGAGAATCTTTTGCAGGGACAGACTATCACCTCTTCTCATCCTTGTCCTACTCACGGTAGTAATGTGGAAGACATGAGACAATGTGTTGTATAACAAGCATTTCGTTTTTCATTTACAGCCATATTACTAATGCAGGTCTTCAGGGGCAGAACCATCCAGAGAGTCAATGGAAGGAGTCACACCTGAAGATCCTCAAGTCCAGATCAAATTCTGACCTTGGATCAACTGAGGAACCCGAGTCTTCTCTTAACACCCGTTTTAGCTGTCCCACAGGCTGACAGAACTAGTGATAGGCAATTTCTGCTCAGAACATTTTCCTTTCCAGCTTCCTAAAGGTGTTTCAGTTCAGTGCTGACATGTGGCAGAACTGGCTGTGAAACCATACATAAGGGTTGCTTTTATATCTATTGCTACTCAAAAAAAGTCAAGCATGTTCCTGGTCTAAAATAGATGCTTAACCATCAATGGATATGGGACATAGGCACATGTTAAGTGTTCATCTGAATAAAGCCATTTCTTTGAAAGGGTAGTCAAGGCAACTGCTCATACCAGCATCTTGCATTTAAAACTGGCCAATATTTTTCTCAGGCCAAAAAGGCCTATTTCTGTCATGATTAGAGCTGGGCAGAGAAGGACTCAGGTGCAACATCAGTTCCTCTCATGCCTGGTGACCAGTAAGAGTGGAAAAGACCTCGGTCATTTGGAAAACCTTCTGGCAGAAGCCAAGCAGGCTGCCTGTTTTCCTCTTCCCTGCTCACCTGCCTGCTTGGCTTCTGACAATAAATAAATTTCACAAAGAATTTCTAACCAGACTCTACCCACATTTGGAAATGGCAAAGTCCTCTGTGGGAGAGAACTGCTATTCTTCCTCCACACCACTTTCTGGTTACTTAAATTTATGTAATTTATCTGAGCAAGGCTATAATTTTCTAATGTAGGGTAAAGTGACAAAACAGACATTTTTGATAATTATTTCACCTTATATTCAGTCGCCTTGTGGATTATTGAAGCCAGTGCACATGCCAGTATGGATGGAATAGGAAGTGATGAGAAGATAAGTGTGCCTCAAAAAGATTATAGCCTCTGGACATAAAATATATTGAATTTTGCTTTGTTGAGTAAGAAAATTAATGCTGGTCGTGAGTGACTTGTATTTCTTTTTGCGAGGTCTTTCCAAAGAAAGGCTGTGCTTTTACTGAGCAGTGAAATCTGATTTCAGAAAGTATTCAGCTGCAGGGTGCAGACAAGGCACTCCCTGTTTTGGGTGCTTTTCCAAAGTGCAGTAAAACTCTGGGGAATCACTCTTCATTTTGGAATATTTTGAACAAAGTTGTCCTAACTACCTAGTAGAATAGGCAGCTATTTAGTAGATTTTTGAAAAATCTGATGCACCTGGAATTTTTCTGTCATGGTGCGTCATTATCAGAATTTTTGCTAAGTATCAAAGAGAATTCAACCTTCTGACCATATTGTAACTTTTCCAAATAAAGGCTTTTTCTTTTTATAAAATAACTTTCTCGCTGTGGCAGTATCTGTCTCATTTCTCTGTAGAGGAAGCTGCAGTACTGTGAAGAAAAATGCCAGAAACCGAGTGTGATAAAACGGAAGTGCACTAATAGAAGTAATGAAAAGTAAATAGTGCGGTAGTCAAAGAAGCCTGCACTTCATTCTGTGGGTAAGAAATCTATATTTAGTCTGTGCCTTTGTGTTTGATTGTGGGCCAGTGTCTCACTGAGAATTTGACACAGACATGTTTTCATATCTTGATTATTTTCCTGAGCTTTTGTACTGCCATCCTTATTTTTTTGATGAAACTGGACAGATTATCCTTTTGTGTCCAGGATCAGCAGAGTACACAGTTACCCTCTATCCATACATAACTCTCCCTTGCATAGGAATAATAGAGGATCTTCCAGAAATTAGAGGCTCTTTAAGGATATCCTGAGCAGTACAAAAGAAACATAAGGTTTGATCAGATCATCTTTTCCTCTTATTTACCTTTGTATATGAAAGCATTTTGACCCCTAAAACTTGCAGGGTATTGCTCTCTCTGTGGAAGGCAGTACCCTAGGTTGGTATTTGTATTGTCAAATTAGAGCTTCAGTTTGGCACAGGAATACAGGCTAAAAAACAAGAAAGTGGCTGTCAAACAAGCAAAGGTAATGCAACTCTACTCCATTTTCAGATATTAGTATGGAGAAAAATATTTTCCCATCCTGGATGGATTATTCTGTATTTCAGCACTTTTAGTTCCTTTTTAGCTGCTTAGAAGACCTTGCTTGAATAGCAACTTGAGAAACACAAACCTGTGTGAAGAGACCATATTTCATTCTGGCTTCAAATAAGACTTCTTCTGCAGAAGTTTATTTTCATGTCTGAAATGGATTTCCTATTGTTTTTGACAAGGGTGGGAACTAGATCTAGCTACCTTTGTCCATCAGGCTTATATTCCGTGGATTGATTATTTTACTGGATGTTTTTAATGTTTGTTCATTTTTTAAATTCAAGGGCAGGGTGAGGAAAAAGGAGTTGTACACTCTGGATAGCTGTAGTTAACTACAGAATTTATACCTCTGCCATCTCTCTGTTGTATTTTTGCTTTAGAGCTCTGATGGCCAGATTTTGCATAACATTTATAATTTCCTTTGCACTTCCCACAGGACAGTGTTTTCCTGCATCTAAGAGAGCCACTTCTGGAAAGACATTAAACAGGTCCCAGTTTATCTTCAGGATCTCAGCTTTCATTTAAAACAAACAAAGTGAATGACAAATAGATTAGAAAAAAAAAAAAAGGAGTTAAAATTATTTGGAGACTACAACAGTGAGCATTGTAATGTCTTGCTTTTAAACATCCAGGTTCCCTGTGGATTGCATGGCAGTTGTCACCCAGGGTCGAGGACAAGCACCATCCCACACAGGGATTGCCTCAGTTGGCATCATCAATGAGCAGCCAGCAGGTTACCAGATGGGACCTGCTGTGCCCTGTGGCCATTTTTCAAAAGAAAATGTGTATTTTCACTGCTTTTTATGTCAATCTAGTACTGCATTAGGTATGTTCTTTACATGTCCGTTTGGTCAGGGAGAAGGAAGATCTGCTTTTTGGATACTTATTGTGATGAGTTGGGCATCAAGTTCATAGGATCATAAGGTAGTTCAGGTTGGAAAGGATTTATGGCATGTGAGGAAACAAATTTAGACACAGGAAATAGATGTACATACAGAATTGAGTTTGTGCCAGGATTGGATGATAGCTAAGCTGACATTTCCAAGACCATGTTTCTATGATTTTGTTACCCGAATTCAGCCTAAGAGTTTATTTTGTTCCAGGGTGCTCTCTTAGCTTGAGGACACTGAGGTCCATGACCAGCAGAACTTTAGAAACCTCAGTGTAGTCTTTTCCTGTCATTCTGTCACGGTGGTGACATGCAATGACAACTGAATAAACTACAAACTTTGGACAAACTAATGACATGTAAAATGGTATAATAAGTTTCCATAGAAACTTTGTTGTTGATGTTTTTACCAAAATATAAATGTGTCAGGCATTCTTCTAGGCATATCAAGGACATGGGGGTCATCAAGAGCAGTCAGCATGGTTTTATCAAGGGTAAATCATGTTTGACTAACCTCATAGCCTTCTATGAGGAAATTACTAGGTGGATAGATGATGGTAGAGCGGTAGATGTGGTTTATCTAGATTTCAGTAAGGCATTTGACACCGTCTCCCACAGCATCCTTGTAGATAAGTTGATCAGGTATGGGTTTGGTGGATCAGGTAGTGAGGTGGATCAGGAACTGGTTGATGGGAAGGAGTCAGAGAGTTGTAGTCAATGGGGCAGAATCTGGTTGGAAGTGTGTGACTAGTGGAGTCCCTCAGGGGTCGGTACTGGGACCGATGTTGTTCAACATCTTCATCAACGACCTGGATGAGGGTACAGAATGTACCCTCAGCAAGTTTGCTGATGATACTAAGCTGGGAGGAGTGGCTGACACACCAGAAGGCTGTGCTGCCATTCAGAGAGACTTAGACAGGCTGGAGAGTTGGGCGGGGAGAAACATGATGAAATTCAACAAGGGGAAGTGTAGAGTTTTGCATTTGGGGAAGAACAACACGATGTCCCAGTATAGGTTGGGGGCTGACCTGCTGGAGAGTAGTGTAGGTGAAAGAGACCTGGGGGTCCTGGTAGACAGGAGGATGACCATGAGCCAGCAATGTGCCCTTGTGGCCAAGAAGGCCAATGTCATCCTGGGGTGCATTAGAAAGGGTGTGGTTAGTAGGTCAAGAGAGGTTCTCCTCCCCCTCTATTCTGCATTGGTGAGGCCGCATCTGGAGTATTGTGTCCAGTTCTGGGCCCCTCAGTTCAAGAAGGACAGGGAACTGCTTGAAAGAGTCCAGCACAGAGCCACAAAGATGATTAAGGGAGTGGAACATCTCCCTTATGAGGAAAGGCTGAGGGAGCTGGGTCTCTTTAGCTTGGAAAAAAGGAGGCTGAGGGGTGACCTCATCAATGTTTACAAATATGTAAGGGGTGAGTGTCAGGGAGATGGAGTTAAGCTCTTCTCAGTGATGACCAGTGATAGGACAAGGGGTAATGGGTGCAAATTGGAGCATAGGAGGTTCAAGGTGAATATCCGAAAAAATTTTTTTACTGTGAGAGTGACAGAGCACTGGAACAGGCTGCCCAGGGAGGTTGTGGAGTCTCCTTCGCTGGAGACATTCAAAACCCACCTGGACAAGTTCCTGTGTGATGTGCTCTAGGTGACCCTGCTCTGGCAGGGGGGGTTGGACTAGATGATCTTTCGAGGTCCCTTCCAACCCCTAGGATTCTATGATTCTATGATTCCTGTGTAGCCATGTGCCTACATGGTAGCCCTCCATGGAAATTTTGCTGCTTACCTTCAGGCTTACAGGCATGAGAATGCAGGAACTAGGACTGATCATGAGAAGATTCAAGATGGTTTAACACACAACAGTAATTTTTTTCTGTTTTCCAATGTCAAATAAACTGGTCTTGGCATCTTGTTGGTATTGTGTTACTGACATATAACCTCTTCTTAGTTGGTTTGATGCTGTTTTCTCAAACCTCTCTTTCATTATGTGGGTATGTATGTGTTTGCAAACACACACAAACACTTGGACTACAAATACAGAATGAAATGTGTTACAGTTCTGTAACATGAATCGTCTCATTAACTTGTAGGATGCTAACTGTTGTTCTTCCTCTTAAGACTGCAAATGTCCATTTGTTAGAGATTTTAATTATTAGAAGACTTACATAGGCAGTAATTGCTATAAAAATGTGAAAAATCTTGCATTAGGAGACAGATATTTCACCCAGACAACAGACAGGAAGAGCTCTAAAAATGCTAGAAAATGAGTGCTTCAGAATAGTCATATTTGTGGAGTATTTTGCCTGACTAATATTTCTTTACTTCCTACTTAATTCAATTACTTCCTAAGTAAAGGAATGTAATGATTTCCCAAAAAATACCCTTCAAAAATCAGACAACTTGCATAGAAAGCTAGAAGTGAACTTACAGCTCTGGTATGTGGCACTCCTTTGCCATTTCTGTGTGTTTGAACTGAGAGATACCATCACTACAGAACATGGTCTTTAGTCTAAATAACACATAATTTAATCAAAATGACATGGAGAAATGTTTAGGTGTCCACCATATTTTACAGAGGGGTAATATGCAATACGCAAAAAGTTATCCTGCAAAAGTATCACTGCATTGTAGCTGCCCAACTCTTTCAGGACAACTTGAAAAAGCAGGACAGCACACAACAGAACACATCACCTGAGCAAAGGCCACGGATCCCTGGGAAGTTTCTTCTTGTGCTTTTACCTTATTCAAGCAAAGTTACCTTTAAAGAGATCCTCAGCGTGTGTTCCAGTCCCTATATACTCATACCACCTCAGAGAGCAGGGTCTCATGGGTATTCAAATCCATGTACTGTAAATGTGCTTGCAAGGATGAGGAACCAGAACTTAGGTTAAACAAGCTGCCTTCAGAAGCTACACCAGAGCTCTAGTAAGCAGAACTGTGCCATTACCAGCAGTTAATGCCTTCTTGCAGCAAAGTACTCTTATCACCTTCAGCGATTGCTCTTTAATGGAAGTAAGGATGAATTGTGGACTCTGTTTTCATCCAATCATATCAAAAGATATCGCAACACTTTCTTTGACAACATATCCTTCTCTATGGGAAAATAAGCCCTGCTGTTCATTTCTGTGTCACGGCTTTGAGGTTTACCAATCTGTTATGATTCAGAGTGGGTGGCAGTCCTCTCCTGACCCCATCATAAGAAAAAAAAAGGAATGTCAGCATTGCAGATAAATAAACCTCCAGGCTTCCCCTGGGTCTGAGGGAAGGACTGAAAGATGAGCTGTATATTTATATGGCTTTTCTGCACTGCATTCAGCAGAGAGATACTGGCACTTGCACGAAGGGAGTCAGTGACACGACTGGAAGCAATCTAGCTGTGGTCAACCCTCAGCTGCTCTCTTCAGGGGAGTCCTGCCCATTCTGACACCCAAGCAAAATCTTTTAGGCATACACATACTCATTCCCATCTTCAAGTATGCTTAAAGCCTAATTCAGCACCTAAATTCCACTCATAGGAGGACCTTCAAAAGCTTTGGGTCCTGAAGTTAGCAGTTAGAAGCGAATTAAAATGAAAAGCCTCTAGAGGAGTAAATAGTACTATGGCCATTTCCTTATACCAATGCTAATAGAAGAGGGGTGAATAACACAGGAAAATATTAGCAGCAGTTGCAAATTACTCTCCACAAAAATGTTTGGTAGATTCATGTAGAAAGAAGGAGAGGAGGAAGAGCAGGCCCTAGAGTAAATGTTTTTGGTGGTGTTCTCTAGGCACAGATATCTAGCTGAGGGACACCTGTACAATAAATGCTAACTTTTACTGAAGTGCTGGAAAAGAACTCGACCACAATCCTGCTTCTGTGTCTTCCTGACTTCAGCACTGACCTTCCCAATACCAGAGTACATCAGGAATCATTCAAATGAAATTAATAATGTCAACACATCTAATGGTGCAGAATAATGACCCTGTACATACCCCTATTGCCCACTAAGAAAACTAGATTAGCACTGGCTATCTAAAATCTGCCCTTTTGCCTGTAACCACAACACTAAGATCTGCCTAGGCAGTTGAATGCACAACTCTGAATTTTAAACAGAGGAGTACTGTTTCAATCAGAGGCTTTAAAGATCAGATTTGTATTTGAACTAGCAGAACTTGAATCTGTTGACCTTGAGGCCATATTGCAGAATTGGTATGTTATTATTTTAGGCTCTCTCTGGGCTGGTGGGTTGGATGTGGGAGGAAGGGTGAGGTCAACCCCTGACTTTTATTCAAAGTTAAATATTTTTCTATGTTTGTTTTAAATCAAATTAGACTAAAGTCATGGACAGTCATGTTATTGTGTCATTAAATTAAGGAAATAAATTATCTTTAGTTTTTCCCTATATTTCGGAGAGATAATTTTATGTATGAAGAGAAATAGCAAGATAGATATGTATAGACATAAACAGATAACTAGATAGATTGAAACTCCATATACTTTTCCATTAAAAGGTTTAAGAAGAATTAAACAGCAAGAGGAAATAATTTTTGACATTTCTACCAAAATCTTCTTTGTTAGAGAAACAAAAATAGAAGTGAGAGAAGCCACAGGAGTGGCAGCCATTTCATTTCACCTGTCTCACATCATCTTGGGAAAAGCTGAGCACATTTAGCAATGCTCTAATAAAACATTAGAAAGCAGAGTGAAGGGATCAGCACTAAGATATGCTGGACAAGAACTCTGATTCAGGAAAGCATTAAAACATGGTTAAATGGTTTATTAATGTATTTGAAGCATCCACTGTCAGTTGGAACTCATTTTCTTTGATGCTGTACGAACACCAGTTGGTTTTGTCTCAGCAAGAGCCTAGTTGAATGGTTAAGTCACACTTACATTGGATTTGGGTTAACACTGTAACTATTTCAGCAAATAAAAAAATGCACAGTGGAAAGTGGGAGGAGAATCTGCAGACCTAGATAGCTATATTATTCAGATGCCTACTTTCTAGAGCTGCCTTGAGTTCAACGTTTAGAAGATAAAATTCCTTTGTTCTATCTAAGCTCTTTTTAGTAGAGCTCAACGACATTTCAAAAGCACTACAAAACAGTTAATATAATTTGACATAAGAGTAGATGCACTCTTTACCCCTGCCTTTTTCTGAGTGAGCAGTTCCCTCAGGCGCTTATCAGGATGTGGGAAACCAGGTTCATTTCCCTTATCTTCTGGGAGAAATCTGCACTCCCATTTCCTAGATTTCAGGATTAAAATTCCTGATGCTGTTGTGAAGCTTAGCTAAAGGAAGGGCCACTCCATTTTTCTCGTGGACAATATCCTGTTTTGCTGAAATAATGCAGTAATGGGCACCAATGGTGACAAAGGTGGCCCAAGTACCAGCTCTGTGCTCCAGCTGCCCAAGAGAGCTACTTCCCTCACCCACACCTCACCCAAGTGCTGCTAAAGCAGAGCACCCATCCAGCAGCTCTGCAGATAGGAGAGGCAAGAACAGACCTGCAAGCCCACACTCAACTAAAAATATTAAGTATTTGTCATCCCTGCTTTAAGTTGGCTGACGTTTCTGGCATACTCAGACTAAAACCTCTGGGGAGTCTTATGGCTGTCCACCTGCACAGGAAAAGTCTGTGCTTGTGTAGGACATACATTCTCCTAGAAATGCGCTTGGCTGGTAGGCATCATCTCAATGGATAAGATGGTGGGCCTCATTTCTACAGTCTGCAGCGTTCACTACTGTGGGCTCAATGAACAGGGGACAACTCTGTGGCTGATCACACAGCAGACAATTAAAAAACTAAGGCTGACCAAGGGACAATGCATAAGCCTACTGGTGGATGATTCTGAAAACATCAAACACCAGCCTTAAGCAGACTGCAAAATCTGAGTGCTATTGAAGACTTACTTTTTTCTATAAGGACTGATTCCATGAAAAAAAATTAAGATATTTTAAAGGCTAAATGTCTGATCTTCTGACTCCTCCTGGTCACAAGTAATCCTTATAGATGTGTTTATTCGGACTGAAGTCAGGTGGGAAATTGTATGGATTCATAGGATTCTTACCTAGACCAGCAAAGCACTTAAGAATTTGTGTTTATGATTAAGTATATTGTGACTGCCGTCAAGATGCTCAAGGGTGTTTCTGAACTCAGATTTTATATATTTTGCACTGAATAATTAAACAATGGTTAAATATATAGTTGTCATGGTAACAAGGAACAAATTTTCTAACACATCACCTAGATTTCACTATCCTAAATGTGCATCTAATCCAAAATGTTTTGCTGGATTATTTCAAAGGCACCAATACCTCTCTGGGACCCTTGTAACTCAGACTGGAAAAGTTTAGTTCTCCCTCCTATCTTGTTGCAAACAATTTTTGTCCAGACTGGATAAAGTATGCTGTCCAGGAAAAAGGCAAGGTCAAAGACAAACAAGTGCAGTTTAAGATGGCTGTAAAGATCTCCCTTATCACTACTACTGCAACAAAACAAACATTTATTTCCTTTCCTGATAATGATTATTTAAGTGAGATAGCAAGTTATTGTTCTCTTATCTTAGTGAAAATTAAATTAAATTTTCACTTATTTCAAAACAACTTTTTTTTTCACCCTCTTGTTCTTATGGAAAGGTCTTAAAGGATTTATAGGACTTTCACCTACAGAAATTGAACCCAGATTGTATCAGAGGCACTATTCTAAAATGCTTAACTATAGAATCATAGAATGTTAGGGTTTGGAAGGGACCTCTGTAGATCATCGAGTCCAACCCCCCTGCCAGAGCAGGACCACCACAGAATCTAGGGAGCATCACACAGAAATGCATCCAAATGAGTCTTGAAAGTCTCCAGAGAAGAAGACTCCACAGCCTCTCTGGGCAGCCTGTTCCAGTGCTCCATAACCCTTACAGTAAAGAAGTTTTTCCTCATGTTGAGGTGGAACTTTCTGTGTTCTAGTTTGCATCCATTGCCCCTTGTCCTATCACAGGGTATGACTGAAAGGTCATGCATAAGGTTTCACTTCAGGAAGAAAAGCTGTGGGACAATACAAAACTCTCTGGAATTTGGTATAGAATACATTAATCTCTGCAGTAAAGCTCTATAATTATGTAGCTACATACCGATTGACAGCATTACTTTGTATACTTGTCTTAATATCTATTATATCAGTCCTTGCCTCCTACCTTTGGCCATGTTCCCCCCTCTCCTCTCCCCTTTTCTCCACTCCTCTCCCCTGCTCTCCTCAAAAGTTCTTCCTGGCTTAAATTAAAACACATGAATATCTCAACGGATGTTTGCCATTGGTGTAGGAAGAATCCTATAATGGCTTACTCTTACTGACAGTGACCAAATCTTACATGCATGTTCCCATAATTAATATTGTATGTCCTCCATCTCTCACTCCTTTTACGAGAGTGGGAGTTCAGACAAGACCTAACCAGGCTGGGTACTCTGAGAATGAACCATTTATTTATTTATTTATTTCCAAAGTAAAGCTAGCAACTTTATTTAGTTATTATCATCACTAGAATTAGGACTGCAAAATGCCAAAATAAGCATGCCTAAAGTACAGGTCTTCTTAAAGCAATGCAACATTGACTCCAAGAGGATTTAAAACAAAGTGATTACCAGGCACTTCCAACTTTAACTGCATAATTGTGAAAAAGATTTAATTATGGAATTATGTTGGGCAGCAAAAAATGAATGTTATTGTAAGCTTCTTTTAAACGTAACACATGAGAAATATACTAATGACCACTCCGAGAAAACTATTGTGCCCTCCCACATGTAAAGCTACCATTTATAGTGTATTTGGATTTTAAAGTAACCTCCTCTTATTTAGTTTAAATAAGCATGTCTCCTTAGCAACAAATGTCACCTAATTAAAGTCTGTCACTCAGCATCTCAATGAAAGATTGAAGTAGAAAGGGGACTATGAAGCAGCTGAAAGCAAAAGGGAAAAAATGTGAGGAATGCCAAGGGCCCTCCAGGGATATCAGATAAGAAAAGTCACTGAAAAATGAGCTCATTAAAGGAATAAAAATATATTGAAGTGACGCTTGTTTAGAATTGCATATAAGCCTGGACTTTTCATTCTCTGCAGGTTTTTCAGGGTATCATTAGATGCGTTTTTTAGTTGTTTGGGTTGGTTTGGTTTGGTGAGGAAAAGGGGTATATAACAAACTTCTTTTCAGTAACTAGCTTAAAACCATCCCAAAAGTTTGAGGTAAGAAATCCTCTTAGTATTGTTTACCATTCACAAAACAGTGTGGGAAAGTTCAAGTTTTAGAAAGAAAAATACCTTACCCCATCATCACAATAGTGGGATCCAAGAAAGACTTTCAACAATGCCCTGCAGTTCCTTGGGTGTTGCTGCCTTGTCTTGAAATAGAAGTGGGTCTAGAGAAGTGCTGAGTACTCCTTGTAAATGGCACTTTCCTTAGGCCTCCCTATAGCAAACGAGTCAAAGACCAAACCCACAAACTAACAAAATCCCTGTGGGACATGAATTAGATAGTAGCAATGACTTTGAAAGGGCCCCTGTGATGTTGCCTGTACTAGACACAGGTGTCACTTCTAGATGGTCCTGTGCAAGGCCGAGTCTTGGGGCCTGTGAAGCTTTCACACCTGGGACTGTCTAAACCTGCCTATGTGAAACAACATGAAGTATGAGGTGGTCTTCAGCTCTTCCTCAAGGCTAGGCCAGCTGGCTGAGTGGGGTGTCTGACCACAGACTATTCTCATGGCAAGGGCTTATCAAAAGCAGGAACAGAGCTGGGAGAGTGAGCAAACCTTCGCCATCAGGTGAGACCCAGACAATCTCAAATACCTAGCTCTAGGGCACTCAGAGTCAGGAATGACAGTGGAGCACCAGGAATGAAAGCAGCTTGTGACCCTACCCTATAGATGAAATGAGCTGCTGAGGCTCAAGAGGAGCAGTCTGAAAGTGGGCTAAAGTTTGTTGCTCTATCACCTCTTTCCCATAAACTTCACCTTGCTGATAGGTTTCCTCCTGTGGGTTATTTTCCCAGTCTGTAACTTCAGCTACTCTCCCCATGGCACAAACACTTCCTTGTATCAGCATCAGCTGCAGGCTGCCTTAGCCTATCAGCAACTTAAAGCCTCTAATCTCTGTCTTGCTTTGCTCTTTATGCCAGTTGGCTTGACTTCTTGGGAACCTGTGCATTAGGATCAGAACTGATCCTGTTTAAAGGGCTACATTAAGCAAAGTTGCTGTTGGACACTCTGAGGTTTGGAAATTCAGGTAGTACCCTGCAACAATGATGGTGTCATTCTGATGTTCTGCAATTTCCACCATAACTTCTAAGACTAGGAGACTCAATTGAAGCTAAAACTCAGGAGAGCACAGGCAGGTAAACAGGAAAAAGCCCAAAAAGAATGCAACAATTCTCTTGGACCTCCAGGAAAGTTTGATTTGAGCTCAGGTGTTGATCAAAGACATTTGGAGAAAGATTTCTTACCTGAAGATGGTATTTACATTGTATCACCAGCATGTTGTCTAGATTGGTTAATAATATCCCATGCTGAGCGCAGTCTCATCACAGCTTTTCCTCTGACCTCATTCTGCTTCCTGATGTTTTTGTAGACAATCCCTTTTAAAGTTTTTCATGAATGTGGGAGGCCCTTATGTACAGGCAATGAAGAGGTTTGCTTATTATTAAAGAGGACCACTCTTGACACTCCTGCAGCTCCCAATACCACAAAGGTTATTTGTGAGTTTGGTCCTTCTGAAAATCATATGGGCAACCTCTGCTGAATCAGGCCTTCATGTGCAACTTCATTGTGAAAGGAAGCTTCTAAAATAAAAGCTTTTGCCAACCCCCTAGCATTTTAAAATAGCTAACTGCATGAAGTTGCAACTGAGGTTCAGTAACAGAACACATTGTATTTTGATCATAGGCTGCATGAGTTTATAACTGGTACAGGAGGTGCAAAAAAAAAAAAAGCTCTGATTAGAAAGATTTCATAATCAGAGAAGAAATCTTTGCCTCACTGAACATAATAGAGACATTCCCATTCCTTTTGGTAGATCCCATAGCAGAGTAGGCTCTTTTCTTATTTTTCCTCTTTGTATTATTCTATGAACACCTCAAGATAGGAGGAATTTATATCCCTGTGCAGCTGTATCATTTTCCATGGAGTATCAAAGCATTTATGACTCTTTCTCTCATTAACCCTAAGTAACAGGATGGATAACATCAGTGAACCCGGTGACATTTCCAGAGTAAATCTCTGTATGTCTGTTTAGGTAATGAAAATACACCGGGTTTTGTCTCATTAGTACAACTTCCCAGTAATGCCTGTTTCTCTGCATCCCTGCCTGCTCCAGGATTTCAAGTCTGTGATTACCACTGCATGCCTGGACTGTACTAAAAAGTCCTTATATGTTATTCACCTGCAGCAGGATGGTATAGAGCTCACATTGCCAAAACCTGGTAAGACAACACATGCAGTGTGCTTTCCAGCACGTTTAGAGAGCAGAGAACACAGTGTATTCTTTACTAAAGGATTTTAAAACCATTACACCTCAGGAAGCAGACTGTGGATATTGTGTAAATAACTTGGTCTACCATTCCCCTCAGCTCACTTAGCTCTAGATTTGCCTGCAAGACAATACTATAAACCTGTTACTTGAAATAGAAGAAGATGACTGCACACACATACACGCACACCCAAACTCTGAAAGCCAAATATACTGTCTGGCCTCACTGGCATTACACAGGATGCAGGAGCTTGGAACACTTGTTTTGGATTTACTGCTTGAATGTAGTCATTGCTGGCTTTTTTCATTCCTGAATGGTAAGTGGAGGCATGTGATTCATCTGGCATATGGAGATCCCTGGGGTTTTTGGTAGCCTCACAGTTTGGAAGCTAGAACCTTATCTAGGTATAAATGACTACTGACTTAACAGTTACTGGATTAGAGCCTTCTGGGGGCATTTGTTTTCTTTCCCAATTCCTTGTAGAAAACAAGTAATTCCTAAAAGTCATTCCTGTGTAAAGCAGCATTACCACCTTGCGCTTGAGAAATACCTTTCAATATCAATGTTATTATAATATATAGACTTAGGTGGAAAAAAGTCCAAGTATTTGTAAATCATGGGTTTGTGATATGGTATCTGGCACAACACAAGGAAATCGGGCTAATTTTGAAACTCTGAAGATGGGTTGAGTGCCAAATCCTCCAGTTTTATCTTCCTGTTCTCAGCACAGAGCTCCCATGAAGGAACTCTCCTGGAAGCCTTAAGGGAGACACACATCATTTCTGCATGCTATTCATGTCATCTCTGCATGCTGTTCATGCTTTTCTGCTGAGCAACAGCATGGCAGTAACTCCTGCCAGCAAATGGAGGCATTTTGTTTCTGTGGAGGAGTAACTGAAATTTACACCTATGCATGTAGTAACTTGTTGGCAGATGAGATAGTTTATAAAATCCTAATGAATGTATAACTTTCACATAAACTTCATTCACAATAAGTCTGAGGTCCTGTTGCACAGCTCAAATAAAAATACCAGACTTCTGCCATATGCAAAAGTGTTTGCCCTCTATAACAAACAGAAACTCTTCAACTTCTGCATGGCACAGTGGATCATGCACTATTTTCTTTTGGAAACTGAGAAGCTATTAACATACTAACAGCCATAGGAAGGCACAAGAGTTTTTTAAAGACACATTTAGAAACATTTAAAACAGTTGTTTCAGGCACTTATATTTTTAATAAGCTCTACCGCTTTGTCAAGTGGTTTGCCAAAAAAACAAGTAAGAATAGTAAAGTGGCTCTAGTTAAATTCAGCTAAATCTATGTATTTATATTTAAAGCTGCATTTCTTCAATTAGGAAAGGAGCAGGAATACACAGATGTTCTGACTGCCCACTGCCTGCTCCTACTAACCCTGCTTCCCAGCTCCCCTTCTCATGGCCTGTGAGGCATCTGTTGGTCTAAGAATCTGTGGTGACAAATGCAGTAAGAAAGACTGTGCAAATACCTTCCCCTTACACACAAACAGAAAGACATAGATACCTCTTCAAAGGTCAAGCCAACTCCTGTCGGATGGCTGCAGGGAGGATGAGAGGAATTACTTTCTGGAAGTTCTGATTTTATCCCAGTTGCTGTAAGGGGTAGCTGGGCTTATTTGCTTTAATTTGCACAACAGTTTTGTTTTTTCAGTCTTTCCTTTCTATGAGAGGAATATCATTGTAGTTTTTGGTAACATCCCTATGAAAAAAGTCCTGAAGGAAACTTCAGAGTGCTCATGAAGGAATCTTCAAACTTATAAACTCCTGACTGGATACCGTTATTCAGCAAAAACTTTTCTCCATCAATTCTGGTTGCAGGACAATTGCAGTAAAAAATGATTTTTTCTTAGCTCAGCCTCAAAATACCTGAACACTTGTATTGCTGTGAAGGGGAAATGTTTGTTTTCCAACTACGGACTCAAAGTAGGTGGAGGGCAAGATGTGCCACAAAGCTGGAATCATGCAGCACTAACTCTTCCCTCGCCATGCCTTTTTTTGCCTTTAGGTTCTTCTCTCCACTTGCACAGAGGGGATAGTATGTGGTACCAGTGATTTAATTATTTGGTCACCATGGGAAGTGCCTGTGTTGAGATATTTGTACTGTAAAGGTCCCTCTCTTCTTGTTCCCTGCCCTTGGATAAGAGAGCCACCCAATTTGCTCTGCACACTGGCTAGGACTCCCATCCTGACCTACTCTGCAATCCAGGTTACAACATCTTGAATGGCTTCCTTTTTTTTTTTTTTAGTCTGTTTTCTTACCTTCCAGGATAATGACTTATATGGAACTTGAATGAGAAAATCTGAGCTGAGAAATGTGGAATGCCATGTGAAAAAGAGCCTTCCATATTTTTTGTTTAGCTGCAGTTCAGAGGGGGACAACAGCAAATGCTTGAGAGCAAGCCAGATGGAAACTACTTCAAGTATTATCTCAAGTGTCACAGAATTGATGTACTTTTAGCATACCGTACTCGTTAGGCACTTCTAACATCCAGCACTCCTAAGTTTTGCAGTCTGGCAAGTCTTTTGCACATTACTCTGGAAAAATCTGTGGTGTATTTTGACTCAATGAAGCTTCACCAAAAATCAACTTGGGCCTTTGTAGACATTCATCACATTCACAGAATGAAATAGTGCTGGGCCACTAACTTTGATTTCAGAAAGAGGAAGCCTTTTTATAGCCACATTTTAACTCTGTAAGAATGTGCTTCATGGGGTGGCTTTCTCACAGTCAAAAAAGTCAAAAGACAACAAGGCTTTTGTACCTTGTTGTTCATAGTAAACACTACACCTGTTGATTAAAGGCAGAAATTGTCTCACTTTTGGCATGAATATGAGTAATTTTCTATATTTTGCCTGTGACCTCGTACAAGTTAAAAACGTGAATGATGGTGTGCTGGAGCACTTTAGAAAATATGGTGCTTATCTGTGAGATAAGAAAGTTTCATTCTGTGTATTCTTAGCTCAAAGTATCTGAGAATCTCCACCTCACTGGGAGGAACTGGTACACTAACATCTGTTTCCAAACAAAAAATACATATTTTAAACCTACAATATCACATTCAATTTCTAGAAAATGCAGAAAAAACCCCAAACAACCCAGCAAATTGAAAGGAATTAAAATAAACCAGTTAAAAAAAAATAAAATAGAAAAGTTGATTTTTGAAGTATGTATGAGCAGATCTCTATTTTGTAATCAACTTATTAAATCCAAGATAATGCTAGGCAGGCATAGGAGCTCACTGATATAGATCTCATTTAAAACCTACACACAACTGGGGAAATATGCATCCATGAATTACAGCAACTACCTCTAAATGTTTTGGGAGTGTAACCACAAATACATGATTGGAGCATGACTGAAATTAACAACATTAGCTACATGAAAATACAATAACATTATGAAAAATTTACTGATTATATCTAGTGAGAATTTTTTGGCTCTGGAATAACCTCCTGAGAAAACAAGGGGAGCCGTTATTGTCTGATTCCTTCAAACAGAACTGAGAAAAAACACTGGCAAAACACTGCGCGGAGAACAATCATTTACCAAGAGAGGAATGGAAAAATGAGTATATTGTCTTGGATAATTTGATGTGTGTCTATGAATTTTAGGATTCTCTGAAGCCATGCAGCTGCCTTAAAAAAATGTTACTGGAGGCCTAATTCCTTGCATAAGGTACCCGACTACTTGTACTTATTAAGAAACATGCTAAAAAATATTTAGAGAGTGCTTTTCCTGTGGAACTAAGAATGTCCTTCACTTTCTAATATATCTCTTTCCTTCAGAGTTTAGCTAGAGGGTTTTTTTGCAGGAAAGTGAGAGACGGTAGGGTTTTCCACACCATTCAAATCTTCACTGATTGAGGAACTCAACGTAGCTTTTAAACAATACTCTGTTCACCCTGAGATAAGTATCTCTCTGATATTTGGAGTCCTAAGAATCTTTACTGCTGAGTAGGATTACATCAGATGAAAATTCAAGGAAAGAGATAATTAAAAAATTATTTCCTTGGAGGATGGAAAAGTAAGAAAGGGAGACACACATCCCATAGTGGTAGGGAAAACGGTCTCCATATTGGAGTTCAGATGCTAATCAGCCACTGGCCTTCAGGAGGCAGCCTGAGAGACAGCAAGCAGGAGATGCTTACTATTTGGTTGGTTTATGAGGCCAAATTCAGGCAGAAATCCGGTCTGTTGCCATCATGACATGGTACACCCTTGCCAACTGAAAACATGTCCACCTGTGCTAAAAAATATGCAGAAATAAAAATATGAGAGCATGATGCCATAGGGTCTTGAATGAGACCAAAGTCCAAGAGGCAGTAGGAGTATGCCAAGACTTTGCAGAGGGCTTTGGTGAGGAAGAAGTCCCATGGGGATGGGGAGGTGATGCACTGACTGCCAGGGTCTAGGGCAACTCTCCACTGCCATCTCTGTGCTGAGACATCTCTATGCCAGGACAACACTCAGCAGATTGGCAGATGACGCAGGGTTGTGCTGGTGTCCTGCCACAGAGAAGTCCCAGTGGAGAGATATCCCAGCACAGAGATGTCCTGGCGTAGAGATGTCCCAGTGGAGAGCTGGAGCTCCAAATACCAGGACTGCACTATAGACTCCCAGGTGCTGGCACCAGATAATCATCACTCTAACACATAGGGAAGGTGCCAGCACACTTACCAGCCTCCTTCCCTCTCCTGCTTCACCATCCTCTACCCTTCACCCATCCTCCAGGACTGCTTGTGGCCTTTTGCATTCACTGGCAGTCCAGTAGGTAGCTGCTGCTGCTGCTGTGAGGCTAAAGCTTGAGTAGAATCTAAAACTATCACACCATGGATTGGTGCCATGGGCAATAATTCAAAATAGCAACGGACTATTACTTGTCTCATGGTAACTAACATACCTAACAAATACAGATTAAAATAAATTAATGATGATGGCTGCAATCAGTGCTACTGTTCTAGCTATTAAAACACTCAGGAAGATCAGTATATGTACCCCTAGGGACATCTTACCAGTGAATTTATTTTAGGCATCTAGACAAAAGGTTCACATTAGTATTTTGCACTTTGATCTAGCTGAAAAAAAAGTGTGAGATAAGTCAGTGATCATAACTAAGACTGGATAAATTCCAGATAGAAAAAAATGTCTATGTTTTACAGTGGAAAATTAATAATCTCTGCAGTCTGTATATATATGTGTGTGCATATACAGAGGTGTAAATAAACCTATAAATATATGTGTATACACACAGCAAGGTGTATATATAAAAATGCATATATACTATCTATAATAATATACTGATGTATATAATAAATATAAAAATAATTACATTAACATACCAGTATTAGGATATTAAGACATTATATAAAATTATAACATGCAACACATAGCATACATAACACTTAAATTATACTATATAATATATTACAAGACTGTAGAATATATTGTTATGGTATAACAAAATATTAATATGATATGATTAATATACGTTATATACTTATAATGTGGTGGTGAGCTTTGCAGTAGCCCTTGAGTAGGGCAATATCTCTTTTTTGAAAGCCATTTTTTGAGAATCTCAGCCTTCTGAAGAATGGTTAGGAGCCTGATGGTGAAATCTCTGTGTGACACTTTATACCCTGAATTTAGGGAATTAATTCAGGTGATCATGATGGTGTTCTGACATCATGGCAGATGTGAGCAACTATTCAAGGAGCAATTGCTGAAAGTAATGAGCAACTGACAGCTGTGCAGTGGAGCAGGCTGGTCCTCTCAAGCTCTCAAAGAGCCTAAACACTCACATATGAAATCCAGACAGTAAATCAAAATTGGCATTCAGCAAAGGGGACAAGAATAGGATGTGTAGTGGGTTGAAATTACATTTATCCCATGCAATGACTCTCAGTATTTCTAATGCACATGACAGAGAACTAAGCTCATGATTTATTAGTCCTATGGTTATCAATTTGTCTCATATAAAGGAGAGTAAACTGATTTACATAAAGGGTGAAGGGGCTCATGGGAACTGTTCAGAGTTAACACCTGTTTCAACAGAAACAGAACCAGGCACTGAAAGAATAATGAATCTTTTATAGTTTGCAAACAATTCACTTCTGAAGTTAAAGCACTTTCATCAGCAATACCCAGTGAACCTAGATGGCTGAGAAGTGACATCAGGATTTGGCAGCTGGCAATGGAATGGACAGAAACATAGTACTGACAAACCTCCACATTACCCTCACAAAACCCTTCTTTTTACTTGTACAAGGTCAAGGCAAAGGTTATTCTTAGAAAAAAAAAAAAAAAAAAGAAAAAAAAGAAAAAAGTAAGAAGTAAACGCATTATTATCGTTACTTCCATTTGTGGTTAGACATTTTTATCCCATCTAATAATATATAGGCAGGCTTCAATTTATTTTTTTTTCTGTTGAACCATCCTGCCTGAAAACATTAGGAAATATAGGAACAGAAGCCTGAGTAACTCCATGCTTTCTGCCATGCAGCTGAAGCCATTAACTCTGTTTGTGATGTGTACTTAAAATGTCACATGCAACGATGAGGTTTACAAGAACAGATGTGGACAAAAATTCTGCAAAACAGTGAACAGTTCCACAAAGAAGGAGCCTAGTATGTCTTTATTAAATGCAGAAGAAGGATCCCCTCTCTTCCTTAGGATGTGCACCAAGGGCCCAAGACCTTATGAAGAAAAAGTGTCTCATGCACCTTGCTTTGCAGTGATATTACTAAGATTTTTCAGACTTCTCAAATATTATACATGACGGTTTCTATAAAGTAGTAGTTTGTCTCCCTTTTATGCAGCAGTGCTGAAAAAAAAACAGTGACACTGCAGCAGATTCTTTGTCTCAAAATTACAATGCATAATATACATATAGAAACCTCAAACAGAGCACTTTACAGCCTTAAAATTCTGTAATATACTTGTGTGCAAAAAAAATATTTTTGTCTGTGCATGTCCAAAACAGGAAGAAAAAAAACAAACTTCTTTCACTGTAAACCCATTGCTCCAGAAGAAAACTGCAGTCTTTGTAGTGCTCTACAGGTACATAGGCAGAGATCTGTTCCCTTTGCAGTGCATCAGCTGGTGTGCTCCCAAGATAGTACAGCCAATGCCAATCTATGTAAGATTTAACAATGCAGTATGTGCTAATATATATTGTAGAACATAAATACAAAAATAAAAATAAAGAAATACATGCCTGAAAGCTTGACAACAGAAAGCTTCAGACCTTTTGCCTTAGTTTTAGAGTACTGGTGGAATTTATCCTGAGTCAGTAAAGCATGAAACTGTGTTTACTCCCCAGAATCTAAACTTCTGTCTCATCCTCTTCCTGTAGAACTTCTACCTGCCTTGTAAGAAGAGTTGATCTGTGCCTGGAAAACTTGTTCTGGTTTTCCATTTTTTGATGCTGAAAGTATTTGTTTCTCTGATGCTTAGGAAATACACACTTTGACTGAACTTCCTTTCTTATAAAAGACCTCAGTGTACAAGTTATCCTTTCCTTCCTGTTCAAAAATATTTTGACTTGAGATTATTAGAGCGGCTCAGAGTAAGCAACAAAATATTTGCCAACATTATATCTTTTTTCCTTCACCTCCCTTTCCTACCCTTGGTGAGACCAGTTTACCTGTCATTAACAGTTGCTGTTGAAAATGAGGAAATCTGGCAATATTTCCAAAGTGTGTTGAATACTCAAGATATCATCAATACCTTCTTATTCTTTTAAAATGTTCTCATATACTAAATATTATCTTGAAGTTCTATTCATGTTTCACTACCTGTCCTGGTTTTCCCCTGAATTTCAGATGGAGCTTGACCTATGAAAAACATAAATCCTCCTTCCAGAGAAAGGCTTTCCTTCTCACCCTATTTGCACAGCTGTGATAAGCAGTCTTTTAAACAGAACATCCTTGTCTGCAGGGGAAAGGTGTTCCCAACAGCAGCCTGCTGGAATTCACTGGTATCCTGGGCCCCCAAACCTTTAATATGCTGAACTTCCAGGGATAGCCCACCTTAGCGGGCAAGCATTTGGAGAAGGTTTGTGACTTTGTCTAGGAGGTACAGAAATTTAATCATCCTGTAGGTACTGGGTTTTCATAATTTCACTGTATTCCAGAAAGGTCAGACATCCTTATTTCCCTAGTTTGACTTTTGAGCTCTCACACAGGTGACAGTCAGTTTGGGACCCATCCACGTGCCTGAACAAGTTGCTTGTGTCATTTTACGTGTCCAGTGGTACAGGAGATGTGGCACAGCTCATATCTGTGGGAGACCCACATTATTCTGAAACATGAGTTGGATACCAGGTGGGATGCTTGATTGTGTCCTCCTGCCACTTTAGACACTAATGGTCAGACACCTGAATCCCAATCTTTTTTTTTTTTTTTTTTTTTTTTTTTAATCTTTTCAGTATACAGTTGTTTTGATTTATCTTCCTCCTTTGGTGATCTGATAGGTTTTTCCTCTGGAACATGATACTGAGATCTCAAGCTACTTGGTCACTGTTGTGCTGAGTTCCCAGTTTTCCTGTCTAGCCCTCTCTAAATGAGGACCATGAACATTGTGGGAACTCTGCTACATAGGCGTAGACTTTAAATATTTTAACTGTTTTATTTTACATCTTTGTGTGTAAAACAGCAGCTGTATCTGTCTCACCCAGTATACCTTCCCAGAAGTCATGAGGATACTGTCAAAATATCAAACAACATGTGTTGCTTTTGTATCTTAACCAATGGCCTTAATCAAATCAATGTCATGGTGTGTCCCCAGCTATACTTAAATGTTGCTTAATGAATAGGTCTCAGCAATTGTTTCTGAGCCTTGAAAGAAGACCTCTAAATAGTGCTCTGTGCCCAGCCTCCAGCACCTTCTCTGGAAAAGCAAGGGTTCCCAGGTATTCCCAGTCAGAGCTGCCAGCCCAGCAGTCCCCTTAGAGAAAACAGAGTGTTTAAAAGTGCATGAAAACTGATTTCTTAGGTACCTGATTTGATCACATTTGACTTCTTTCACCTTTATCCTTTCTCTTGAGGGGATGGGTAACTGAGTAACCTGCATCTTCTTTCTCCAGTCTCTGAGGTGATTTAAGGTTTTATACCTGAATAGTTTGCATGGCTTTGCACACCGAGCACTGGCCACGAGAGCTAGTCTCATATTCAGTACTCTGAAGAACGTGGCTTAGCCCGACATCTCAGATCTTCTGGGCACCTTTATTTTTGCTGGGCATTTCATTCTGTGGCTGGCTGTTGGGGTTTTGACTTTGTCATGCATGGTAAAGTTGTTTATTTATTTAAGACTGAATTCTTGAGCTCCAATACTGTTGATTGCCTTTGTTCTTTGTAAGCCAAAATACACCTTACCACTGATGGACAAGGGTCATCCAGCGACTGTGTCAGGAGTGGGAGAGAGCTCAGTGGGAGAAAGTCAGAAGCTGAGTTATTTAGGGTCTCTGCTCCTCCTTTGCTTCTCCCAGCAGTGGCTCCACATGGGAATGGGTGCTTGTGTGGGAGTGTGCTGGAACGTGGGACCAACCCTTTCCAGGAACAATGTCAGAGTGGGGCTACCTGAGGAAGGCTACATTTTCCGACCTTCGTTCTGATTCCTAGCAGTTTGGGTCATGGTAAATATGATGTTGTTTGTAATTAAATATGTACAAGAGTATGCACCTCCTCAGAGCTCCTCTGCTGCCCGCATGGCGAGCCCTGGGCAGTGCCATCTAGTTCGGAAGAATAAACAAACCATTCAAGACCTTTGTTTGCCCATGAGTCATGAGGGGGCTGCTCACTGGAGTATTAACATATGGCAAAACTCTAAAGACTATTTCTGGAAACCTTGACTGGAGGGAACAGCTAATCCATTGTTCAGAGCCTGAAGAGTATTACCAGGCTGGAGAGAGGAATGGGAGCAGGAAAGAAGCAAAAAAATAAAATTCAAGAGATCAAAAATTCAGAATGGTTGTAATTACCCATGTAGGCACAAGGGCTTTCTGGAAAGAGGGGGATGAGTGACACAGGGGACTTGTGGGAATGATTGGAACTGTGCACAGTCATAACAGGAGGCAGTAGTTATCCATGTTTTCAGGATGTAAACAAGGAATGTCATGCATTATTTGACTTTTTCCAAAAGGAAAGAGTATTGGTTAGAGATGATTAACACTTATTTGCTGATTGCAGTTAGTAGAAAGTCAACAAGTCATTTCCCCCCAATGTGCCAGCTGAAGGGCCAGAGGGAATTTTATACCTGAAAATGCAAAGGTGTCAATTTTTGTTGTCTGCATGGCTTTTGTTGAAAAGAAACATCTCTTTCCTTTTACTTACCCATTTGATTTTTTGCTACTTCAGTAATTTAATTTATGACTGTAAATGAAAACATCACAGATGTATGCAGAAGCTTATGGCATGCCATGAGGTGCTGCTCAGGAGAAGCAATGCAGCAACCTCAGTGTTTCCTGGGCTGCAGACATGATCTCCTTCCTTGGGGCAGACCCTTAAAGTCTCTGCAAGGCACCACTGCACCTCACATGGGCTGGTGCAAAGGACTTCCTGTGCTTTTTTCTGTTATACTGAAGAATAATGTGCAGCCACACAAATTTAATAAAATAATTGCAGGTATTCAGTGGTCAAATATAGCTTCCACCTTTATTTTAATTATATTGGTCAAACTGTCTTGGGTGAAACTTAACTGTGAAGATTTAACAACATACTGGGCTGGTAGTGAGCTTCAGACAGCTACTAGGACTGATGTAAACCAGACAGTACCTTTTAGTAGTTCTTGATCTAGGCAGGCACTTGTGAGTTGGATTAGGATTGAAGCCAATAAATAACACTAAAGAGGATTATGGTTATTTCCTCTAAATAAATTTGATTGAGCTAGAGTTCAGGAAAATAAGTAGTCTCAGGGACTGGTATAAAAGTGGCTTGAGCTTGAATGGAGAACTGGTAGAAAGAAGCCTAGAGGTAAAGCTGAGTTTTTTGAGCGGTGCAGTTCCCAGATTAATCTGATTGATTTAATCTTAATCCTAGCTCCAACCTGCTAGCTGGGCCTGAGCACTATCCCCAAGATGCTGACTGACTCCTAATCTACCCCTTGCTTACATCTACCTACGCCCTCCAACCCTATTTTAGCAAAAAAACCCACGGATGTATAATCCTAATCTACCCACTGCCTGCAGTTTAATCAAAAGCATCCCCCAGAACTCAGATCATTCACTGTGCCCTGCCACTGCGGTCTCACCCCTGGCACAAGGTGTCTGCTGTGCCAGCTCCTAACCAGACCCCAAGAGCTTCTCTCCCCTGTGCTCTTCTTGGTCTGCACCAAAAGCAACCTTTGATGGTGGCCCTGGCAGAAAGCCACTTGCTGACCTGCAGCTCTGCCAGCTCTGAGGTGGCCATCTGATGACACTACCTGCCAGCCCTGGCCATAGCCCTGCCTGAAGTCCTGCATGTTAGCCTGCACTATGATCTCACCCAACTTTTGCTTGCCTGAAGTCATGCATTGGCCTGAGACCTAATATGTGGCTGGGTTCAGTCAGAGGCCTCATTTTCAGCCCTGTCAGTGAAGATTTAAGAAAAATCAGGTATGGTCTGTTGTCTTCACACTTATTAGTTCAAGTCTTCCTAATGATTCTTCTCTCATGCCAGCGCCAGGTTACTTCCCTGTCCCATGCACAACAGTGATTTGACTCAACCACTCCAGCAGGGCAATGCTGCCTGATGCACCAAACCCCGACCATGTGTTCTGTGTTGGATTCATCCTCAGTCCCACCCCAAAGCCATCCACTGGCCCAAATCCTAAACCTAGTCTGGCTCAGTTTAGGACCTGGCACAGCTACTTCATTAGATTAAAACCTACCTTCATCCCTCTGCTTTCTCCTAGTTCCTACCTAATCTAACAGTCACAGGCAGTAGATATCTACTAAAACTACAAAAGCGATCATGTGATGTCCACCTACTAGTTTCAAACTGCCTCACATCTAAGCTTAGGTGTCATACTGGTCATAACCTAAACTCCAAATGCCAGTGGTTTATCTCTTTGATACCTGCAATCACCAAACACACATCACACATCATAAACTTACCACTAAGCCACACACTGCTTCTGCCTGAAACTCTACACAGAGACTACCTACTGCCTCCGAACCACAGCCCAAGGTTATTGTTATACATAACTTTATTCCTAACTTTATGCTCTTTATTGGTCCCAGTCCTATCTACAGCTTCATCTGTTAACTCCAACCAAAAATTGCCAACCAGTCAAGTTCAAACTCTGTCTCAACACAGCTTCTTGGACTGTCCAACAGTAATTTCACTTCAGTTCTTTGTGGAGAACAAGATTTCACAAGTCTCATTTTATTTGAATTATATTTCAATACAACAGCAAATAAAGGCAGTACAGAAAGCAGAACAAAAATCTCTAATAGAAGCAGAATTTGCAGGAGTGCTATGGGGAACCTTGCCATCCTAATGATCCAGATTTGTTCCTATTCTGAAATGGAATATCCACCATTTCAAGATTTCCTCCCTATCTACAAAAAAGGTCTAGAATTATTTTTGCCTGTTTTCCTAAGGAAAATGGCTTATCACATTATTGACCTGGCCTTTCTGTTTGATTACCTCTGGTATCTTTTGAATGAGTTCACTAATTTCAAACTGACTTATCACAAAATTTATATTTTCAAGTTCTGTGAAACCTGTTTAGAAGCAAGGAAGCCAGATGAGTTCCTTCCAGAAGGAGAGAAGGGATGAGTTCCTTCCGGAAGGCAGGCTAAGCTTTAGGAGGTTTTGCCTGGCAGCAGCTCCCCATTTGGTCAGAAGAGGGACCAACAAGAAACCATCAATAATTATGGTATTCTGGATGAACCATAGTCCGTACCGTCTCAGGTCTGGCATGGCTATCATAGGATACAGAAAAAAGGGAGTGGAGAGTAACTGGGAAGAGTGGTGAAGGGATAAATATGATAATTTAGGAAGTTGGACTTGCTTTGTATTAAAATTCACAGTAATATTTTGGGGAAAGGGTGAGAGGGTTTCAGTACATGTAAGATCTCTTAAGCAATTGTGACTCCACAGGCTAGGGGTTTTTTTTGGGGGGAAATAACGAAAAAGTAGTAGGAGTGGGCAGCAATGAACAGGACTGCAAAAAGTTTGGGGTAAGAACTGTTTTTATTTTATACATCCTAGTACGATGCAGACACTCCTTACTCAGGGCTTTTACATGTAGTTATTATTACTAACAACATTTTGTATTAGAAAATAATAGCAGTGAACAAGTAGCTCTTGCTCCTCTCTCATGCTATGATTCCTTAAAGTCTCTGGAAACGTGGAGAAGGGAGCAGCTGAGGTTCTGGCAGGAAGCATTAATGGCACAGGGTTCAGTTATTCTGCTTGTGTGAGCGGTGTCCCCTGACAAAAATAGACAGACTCTGCTGTCTGCAGTTCGCAAAGAGCAGCTGAGGGAAGCAAAACAATCTTCAGAGGTGGTCGGCCACGAGTGACCAAGAGCGGCTGGAAGGGGAGGAAGAGTCTGAATTGAATGTCAAGGTAACAACGTCCCCTTTACTGAAGCACACGTTTAACTTCAGCTGCTTCCTCTCTGCGAGCGGAGCTGCAGGCGGGGCTGGGCTTGTTCAGTGACGGTGACCGCCCCAGCATTTCCATTGGTCTGCCTGTGCCTGCGTCCCTTTCCTGTGGAAACAGAAGATAGGGGCAGGAGAAAAGACATATTTGGTAATGTTTCTCTTCAAAGCGTCTTTTTCACAAGGCTGCTTCAGCTGCAAAATGTTAAGGGAAAAAAAAAAAAATATCTTGGACTTAACTCCAGACAGACCCTAATGCCTACAAATTTGTCTAAGTAAGCCAAATCCAGAAAGGCAAAACATGAAGAAGGCTCATTATTTGACTGCTAGGGACACTCAAATAACCAGACATGCCAGTACTTATGATCTTCATATTTCAGACACCTCGTCCTTCAGATCCTCCCTCATCCTACACTCCCACCCTTCTCACTTCTTACATTTCCCTTCATCCCCAGTAACTCCACCGCATTTAAAATTGTTTATAGAACATATAAAATACAAAAAATTCTCTTCAGAATACCTATGTGGAACAGTCTGTTCATCTGTTTGGTGGAGCCATTCACAGCTACCCTAATCGCTTCAGCTAACTGCTTGCACAATTGTTTTTTTTTCCTCTCCTGAAAATCCAAAAGAGCTTGGTGGATCTCTTTCTTTTTTTGTTTTAATAAGAATTGACTGGGGAGGTGAGCTTAGGGCATTGGGTGACTGTCTCTGATTCATGGCTCTGCCAGAGCTGTGGTGGAGTGACTGCAGTCAGTTTTGAGGTTTTCTGGGGAGTTACTTCTCCCCAAGGTGTTCTAGAGCATCACAGGACTGCTACATTGACAACCACCATCCCTGGCCAGAAGAGGGGGGGCAATTTTCATTCCCTTCTTTCAGTACACATTCAATATACCCTTGGAGACCTGTGCAGGGCAAAAATATTCACAAGTTGTAAATTCATCAATACAGCCATTGTTGTAGCTATTGCCAAAACAACTCACAAATTCAACAGAAATCCTTGATGGGTTTTACAAGGACAAGGATTGTATTTCAGCTGTTCATAAACGTACATGAACAATATCAAAGGGAATACTCCCAATTTAACCAATGTTTAACCAATATTTTTTAAGCCTTACTTATCACAACTCATTTGGTCCTCACATGATTTATGAAAGTAATGAACATTAATTTCTCATTCTAAAGTGGATTTAACAGTCTGAAATGGTCTGTTAGTGGATACTTTAATGTAATGGTCCTTTCCTTTATTTTTTTCTTCAAGACTTGATCAATAGCCCATGAGATGCAAATTGAATACAGTAGTGAAAAGAAACTGATATTTGCTTTTGAAGTTGAATGCAGATTTAGGAGGATTTTTTCCCATGGTTTCCTTAAATCTAGTTTTGTTGCTCATGGATCCTTATTAGTATGTGTTGGTTACCATCCACAGTCTCCTCCAGCTTCCAGGAAGCTTCAATTTGTCCCCAAACCATAAACTACATTTAGTCTGATGAGTGACTCCAATACAACATAAAAACTTTAAGGGGTGGCTAGCATGTAGACACTTTGCATTTGTATTTAATAATGTTGTTTATGATACTGAAATAATAGTTGTTTTCATAGCTTTTGGTGCCAAAAATGGCTATTCAAACATCTAGTCTGACCTCCCATATAATCCTGGCCATAGAATTGGATTGTTTTGCTAACAAATGGTAGACTTTTACAGCACAACCAAGTAACTGTCTGCAGCTGCTGTTACATAAAATGTAGGGTTTTTTCCTTCCTCCTCCAGTGGGCTGATGAAGAAACTGTAGCCTAGAAATTATTTTGTAAGAATACTGTTTATAGTATGAGTAGGACAGACAGAAATATGAGAAAAGCTCTGGGGCTGCCAAAAATCTCATTTTTTGGAAGAGCAGCCCTTGGGCTTTGAGAAAGTACTGTAGGAAAAATGTTATTTAAATGAGATAATTTCTGCCTCACTACAAAATAATTATTCCCTGACATAAAAAATAAAAAAAATATTTTGCGGACCCCCTCCAGCCCTCCTTGCTAGGGACAGGCAGTGTGACATTGCTTCTTCTTTCTGGCTCTGTAAATTCCTTTCTCTGACACAGATTCCAGAGTTTGGGGAGCAGTTGAAACTCTCAGGTTGTTCCAAAAGACTGGCAGCTTATAGCTGGGCACAAATCCTACCTGATCTGTTACACTTACTCATTTTACCGTATAGAACAGAACAAAGAAAGAATACAGTATTTTTTCCTTTTGCTGGCCTGAAGGTGCAAAAGGACTTGTTAATCCTTGCAGAAGGCTATCTATGACTATTACATTAAAGGATGCTAATGGCAGCTGTGTGTTACACAGCAGTGGCTGTGACTTGGTTTGGCAAAAGATCTGTGGGCTTACTATTGTTGAGGTCAGAGGCAAAGTTTTCATTCCTTCTGAGGTAAGAAGTCTGGACCAGCCTCCATTCCTCTTTACAGCTGAGTGTTCCCGAAACAAGGATACTTTTATAAAAGGGAATGGGAATAACTGTTGATACCTTTCATTTTGTTGATTCATGAGTTATCATGTCACACTTCTGTTCTCTTAATCTTTGCATGCCAGCCTCTCTTGCAATTCATACTGTGCTCCTCAGGCAATCTGAGGCACTGAAGGAAGGGGAATCAGTCACCATTTACAGGGATGAAAACCACTCAACATGTATTAGTGGTATGTACAGAAAGTAAACTTCAGCGTGTACAAGATGTGATCTGGCTCACATACGTCCACGTATTAAAATCAGCACAGGATGAGGTCATGTGAAAAGAAAGGATGAGGGACCAGCAGGACCTGGTCTTTTGGTGACAGTTTAAGGTTTTACCAACAAGTTGAGAAAAGTGGTTATTTCCTTCGACATGGTGCTTGTGAGGCTGCACCTGGAAAGCTGAGTCCAGTTTGGGCTCCCCAGTACAAGAAATACATGAACATACTGGAGAGAGTCCAGTGTAGGTTCACCAAGCTGGTCAGGGACCTGCACCACATCACATGCAAAGACAGGCTGAGGGAGATGCGCTTACTCAGTCTAAAGGAGTGTCTGACATGTTTTACCACTACTACAAGACAGAGCCAAACTCTCCCTGGATGTCTGGAGACATGTCTCTCAGAAGGCTTTGGGGGCTTTCAGTCTAGATTCAGTTGAGATCAGGAGATCTGGAGATAACTGAGGTCTGTCAGAGAACTGAGTCTTCGTGCCTCAGACCTCTTAGACCTCTTCCAGAGCCTTCCTGTTTGGGTGAGAAGATAGGGTTGGCTGAATTTGAGGTAAGTACAGGGTCTGTAAGTGCTGCTCTGGCAAGGCAGGCTGAAAGAATTTGAAGTTTGCCCACATTTTGTCTGATTGAAAGAGGAAAATGTGGCAATTTTTCCTAAACAGCATTAAGGATGTTTGACACTTATGGTGGGAGAGTGTGTTATTCGTATGATGCATATTGTCAAATGATAGAAGAAAGGCCCCAGCTCATGTACTCCTTTTAGACATGCAGTGATGCTTCTAAGCTGTACAAATGGAGAAGGTCGTAGTTCAGGGATTTCCTCAAGAAGAAGAGGTATCTTTGAAAAAAATGCAGAGGAAATGCAGAGGAAGTGCAAGCTTGATCAGCAAAGAGCTCAGTGATTGTCCTCTAGATCTAAGAATCATCAATAATTCAGGACAATCTTTCTTAAAACATTAGTGAATGTGAGATATGGTGGTTCTTTACGAACAAGCAATGGATACCACAGTGGAGCAATTTATAGGACTGCATCCATCAAACTGATTATTGTTTACAAGCATTATTAAGGCAAAACTTTTCAGACACCTTACCCCACATACATTTCCTGAGACTCTGTCAGAAACTGTGGGTCCTGGAAACAAGATGAGTATCTGCGCCCAAGTTTCCATGCTAGGATGAGGATAGGAAGCATATTGTCCCCTACTGTAAGCCCCATGCCCCTACAGGGAGTCCAGATGAGAGTCACTGGTCAGTCCCCAAATCTGGCTGGTGGGGGAGGACGATGGTGGGGAGCTGTAGAGTAAACCTTCCCATCGGTCCAGTTATACATTTGCCTTCCCCAATTTTATCTGTAGTGCACGTAGACGTAAGTAGACATCACCATCGCATGATGCGTCCTAATGTGGACTTTACAAGTCACTGGAAAACAGATGAAATCACTGAATGATGACTGCTCTGTGTTTAAAAAATATTTGTAGTGACAAATATTCTTAAAAGTCATCCATTTGGGTCAAAACATCTCTCCAACTGATGCTACACCTGTGAAAGACAATAACATATCAGTCTGGGGGTCTACTTGCAGAGTGTAGACAGTATCCAGATACTTCAGATAATCTGGGGACACCAGACAACTTCTGAAAACAAAATACAAGAGATTCTCTCATCTGGTATTTGTTTACTTGCATGAGGAAGTTTTGAAAGCTTTATACATTTCTTCCACAGTCTGGCAGCAGTGGGCACAAAAACTGGAATGAACTTTCTGACTTTTATCAGACAAAGACAACCTCTGTGCCTTTGCGGATGTCTCCTTGCCTCTGGTCCCCACCGCCTAGAGAAATACAGGACTGCTTCTCTTCATTTTTTCTTCCATGTTTTTCCCTTCCTTCAGTTTGTTTCCTTTAACACTCTGCACCTGTATTTAAAATGCAAGTTACTGGTAAAGTTACTCCTTGCTCCTAGGAGGGACAGATGGACTCTGAGAACCAGAGCCATGGGATCTTACTTGTGACAGTAATAGCTCCCATGAAACTGGCAGTTTAACTAAACGCAGATGGTCTCTTCATGATAGGACATGATGACTTAAGGGGATGGGCAATGCCACACACAGGTATAAAGTGTGTAAATCCAAGAATGACAGTTCTCCTGTAGGCTGTGATTACATGGAAGGCAGCCTTTCTGTGAAAGCAAGCTGTGCAGGCAGCAGTCTGGAGGCTGCAGTGTAACTGTGAGTCACACTCTTTGCAAATTATCTCTGGTGTGTTTTCCTCTAAAGGCAAGTATGTGGCATTTCAGGAGGGGTGTACATAGCCTGTCTTCTACTAGGCACATTGTTACACTTCTGAAAATATGTATTTCAATTTCAAGTATACACAGCAATAATGAGACATTGTTAGCTGCCAGGTTAAAGTGATGAGCAATATACGTGGAAGTACCTGGGCATTATTTCTAATTCTGCAGCACCCAGTAGTCACTAGGACAGTCATAAACTGCTCAGTGGCCAAATCTACTGCTTTTGTTATAAAATATATTACTAGCTTTCAAGAAATTTGTATCAAACCTAATGAAGTCTCATTCTTTGTTTGTATAGCTTTAACATGTAATGATGTTTCGAATTTTTAGCTCTCACTGTCCCGTCAGAAAATGTTCAAGATGCTGGGAAGGCTATTCAGATATTACCAGATGTTACCAACCAGCCAAATACTGCAGCATCAGTCCATGGTTAACTAGCTACTAACCTTAAGCAGGTTATTAGGCAACAGGGAACATAGTAGGCTGAAAAAGTTTTAAATTGGCTTTCTGTCTGTTTGATTATTATCTGCAAAAACACATGGGGAGAAAGTAGCATTATCTTATGTACAGAAGTAGTTTATAGACAGCAGAGGCAAGCTTGAAGAATTTGAGCTCCCAGACCCATTTTGTTACACTGCCTCAACTGTTACACTCCACAATATGCATTTTTGAACCACCAGGAATTCTCTGTACATGTGTAGTTTTTGCTTCAGAGACTGGAAAACCATCACAAAATTTTTGTTTAAAAATTACTGACACAGAATGATGCTGCCACATGCTGTAGAAAATTGTTAGAAATTCAATTGTCTGCATAGTTTTAAAATATTGCGAAACAGCGGTGAAATGCAGAACTTGTTTTTTCCTTTTGGATGTAATCTAAATTCAATCAGTTTCCTCATGTTGCTTGTGATCGTTCAATAAATAAAATAATAAATTAAATAATAAATAAATAAACATAGAATGTAAGATTATGTTTAGAGCAGACAAACAGGGACCATGCTTTGAATTTTTCTCAAGTTGGATGTTCAGAGATTTACAGATTTTAAAAGATTTGTATCCTTATCTAGGTTGGTTCACATATGTCATTTTTTAATGTGAATTAAAAGGCTTCAGATACCACAAACATGCTATGAAAGGTAATGTAATTTTATAAAGGGTGTTGAGATCCTCAGATGAGAGGCATTATAAAACCACAAAGTATTCTTTCATAGTACAATTTATTGATGGGGTTTCTTTTCCACCTGTCAGATTCAAATGCTATGGTATGCAGTCATTCCAATTTAAAAGAATAAAATTACTTCTACTTTATTGTATTGTAACATGTACGCACTGCATTAGTACAAAAATTTCAAACATGATACAGCTCTCTCAAGTGTAAGCTAACAAGCATAGCTAGCTGAGAAAGCTGCTGTTCTGGTGTGTCCAGAAAAGCCTCCTTTATCAAATGGAGGCAAATGAGATGATATTTTCAGTGCAAACTATATCTGACTCAGGCCACACACATCCTGAGGTAAAGGTCATTCTGTGGTGTAGTACACGAGTCTTTAATATACACCTCTTGAACTTGTGGATAAAAGTTTCTTTCACTGTGAGATAATCCTATTAAGCCATCCTGACTGTGGAAAGAGAGTCTAAGTATCCCAATAAGATATCAGCAAAACGATTGCACAATATTATAGCCTTGCTGTTTATATAAATAGAGTATGGTTGTCAGATCCAAAACCTCAGAGTTAATTCAGTCATAGCATAGAATTGTGGCCTTTGACTAGAGATTAGAATATTAATAAACTTGGCTGTATTTATTACACATGGAAAGCAGATGGAAATGAAGGCACCAAGGCACACACTCCTACTTACAGCTTTTCTGCAATACAGTAGAATTTGTCAGTGTTTGAACCTTTAACCTTCGGTCATCTTGAAGAGATAGAAATAGGCTTTGGAATAAGCTGATGCAAAGGGGCAGAAGAAGACAGGTATGGAGGGAAAATCCCAGAGCAGATGGCTACACCGCCTTGGAGCATTCCAGCTGTGAGAACTCTTGACTCAGCAAACGATGCAGAAATGCCAGTGGGAGCAGCTTCTGCAACCAAAGAAGCCAAGGAAGCAACAGACGAAATTTCCTGGAAACAAGACCTATTTGCCAAACACTTAACAATTATCTACATAATGTTTTTGTTTTCTACGTAGTAACTAACATGCTTTTATTTCCAAGTGCTTTAGTGCTGTCTTGGAATTTTTCATCTCAGATGTTGTTTTAAGTCTAAATGGCCAATAGATTGATAAAGCCAGGCTGGAGCAAGGACTGACTCTATGGGAAGTGGCAGCAGCAGCTTCAGATGATGAAACTTGAATTCAAAGTGTGTTTTAGATATTGGGCTTTGTATTATATTGCATTAGCCTGTTCACTTATGAGGAAAAACTAAAACCAGTTGAGTACCATAGAGACTTCACAGTAAGTATAAGAAGCTCAGAGCACCACAGCCCCGTCCTAAGTAGAGCAGATGAGGTGCCATTGTGCAACTTTTAATGTTGAGTTGGGCAAATGCTGCCACGGGACTTTTTCTCATTTTGCTGAGACTAAGGTTTGTGAGCCAACCTGACCATCCCATCTGCTGTGATTGAAGACAGATGAGATAGATAGATTTATTGTAATGCCGAGGGAAGCAGTGAAGCAATGTGTTGATTTTCACAGAATCCTACCAGGCCCTACGGATGTGCTGTAGGGAATAGGCTGCTGTTGTTCAGGGAGGATGGAGGTGGCATATATAGTCCTTAGGAGAGGAGAACCAAGGAGGGTGGCTGCATGCATGTATCTAGGGCAATTCTAGTCTGAGTTTTCTGATCTAGTCAGCAGCATCTTATATGAAACCTCTTCTGTGAAGTCTGTCCATCTAGGGCTTGAAAAGCAGAAGGAAGCAATATTATGGGGACAGCATATCTCCTGAAATTATTCTACAGCGGAGCACACCAGAATCCTGGAACTTACTTGAACAAAATCCTGAGCCGGGGGGAGCCATGTGTGTTGAATACAGTGTCCCTATGAAGTGGGCAGCTGATGCAGCTGTGCTATTGCCCAAAAGCCAGGTAAGGGCATAGTTTACCCTATGACTAGTGAGGAAGAAGAGAGGAGGATTCATAGTTGGCCAGACATGTGGCCTCATTTCACCATATGTAACATGGCCCAGACCAGCCACTCCAGCTGACTGACAAAATCAGAAAGCGGTGCAGATTTTCAGTACTACTGTGATTAATTCTTCTTACAGCTAAACCTCAAGCATTCCTTCATAACAATGAGACTGTGCATCAATACATTTTTCATTCTTGCTATCAGGAAATAACAGGAAATAACAGGAGCAATGGAGAAAGCGCATGGCTGTTCACAACGCCGGAAGAGAAGTTCCCAGAAGACAGGCTTTAGTATGGATCTGCAATATAATGTAAGGTAGGGGATGGCATTTCCCCTATTTGGGAGTGACATCCCTGACTAGCCCAACTTAACTCTGCCTTCACACCATACTGGAAAACCTAAAACATGCTTAACAAAGATAAAAAAAATTTGAAGCTACTTAATTGCTGAATCCATCACAGATGGTGGTTCCCACAGCTACCCTCACTTCAGACTAAATCACATGGACCAATGTTTGTATTTTTGTCAAAATTACTGAATGCATCATTCTAACCTTTGACTGAACACAATGTCTTGTTACTCACACGTGTTATCTTCAGGAAACAGTTGACATCTTAAATTCCTTCTGCAAGGCGCCAAATAAGCTGGTCTGAGGACTCAAATCTGCAACTCACCCACAGAAAAGACAGTCTTTGTCTTGGCAGTCAATACTCCCCATATTGCCTTCAGATATAGGCCATTCCTGGAAGGAGCAATTCCATAAATAACTCTAGCACATGTTTAAATCCATAGCACATATTTAAATGCATCCCTTTTGAGGAAAGCACATGCTTAAAATTAAGCATGTGGTCTAAGTACTTTGATGAATAGCGATGCTTTCCTAAACTGGGGACAGTTGGAAGGAGAGTCTGAGATATCCATGGCCAAACACCAGCTGAGATGCTTTCAGTGATGTGGGTACTACTTGGCGCTGTACCAAAGCTAACAAGCTGTCTCCTGTAAATCACTAAGCAACTGTCAATTAATGATGTGTGCTGGTTGTTTGAAATATGCCTTACATTTGCTTTCCTAACTGAAATTTTACTTTTGGACTAGGTTCTTTTTTCTTGTTTTTTTCTTTATAGCACAGGGTTTGTCAAAAGTGGGTGGAATGAAAGAGAGACCTGGTTCTTTGCAAGGGCCTCAATAAGGTTATAGAAGTTGCAGGGGAAGTTTTAGTTTGCTTTTTGTTTAATGTTGTTTTCCTAAATGTTTCTGAGACTCAGGAAAACGAACCTCAATCCTTTAATGAGCATGAGCTTCCTGAGGTTTCCCCCTTCCCTGCATCTCAAATACCTTTGCATACCTCTAGTCAAAAGGGGAACTGTTTTGCTTTTTGTGGTTTCACCATCATTTCAGGATTTTATTCATTGACTGATGTTTATAGTGTCCCACCAAAGGTCAAAAGGAATCTTTTATTTCTGTCTGTCTTTTCTGTTTTTGTTTTTAGAAACACAAGATAGGAAATTATTTTAGCAGAAAAATTACTTCTTAAATTAATCAAACTATTATGATTGACTCTGCTTGTTTGTTCATTAAAAAATGAAGCAGAATGATCAGTGTCTGCCAAATAAAACACTCTCAGCTATTTCAATTACTGTTTTAATTGGCCAGGCCTGCCTGTCAGATTATCCTCTAATCTGTACAAGAATGTTGTTTGGAAAAGATGAGGCATGCCTGGCTTGGAGACCACATTCATCACTCCAGCACATTCTGGTCCAAATATTGTTCCATTAGCACACTGGAGGTACATGACACTGAAAGTGGTAGGTCCCAGGTCTGCTTCCTTCTAGAGATCCCCCCCAAGACACATTGCCCACATCATTGTGTGGAAATGTCTGAAAAATACTGAAGAGAAAAAAGTGAAAGTGAAAGCTCTAAAGCTCCACAAATGGATGCATTTCGTTGTGCATATATACATCAGAGCTGCTGTTAAGCTGAGTTTACTAACTGTTGCTAGAAAAGTTGTGGACAATCAGTTTTGGGACCTGTGAATGCTCACAGACAGGTCTGTCCACAATTTTGACTCAGGATCTACCGTTTCAGTGAATCTGTTTCTTCTATGGCCATCAATATTCTGTAAGAACAATTTGTAATTATGTTGTGCTGTCCTAAGGTCTAACATTCATATCTGCATTAGATTGCTCTGCTTTTCAATCCAGGAAGGCTGGATTTCTTACCATATGTCCAATGTAACCTTTTAAGCCTGAGAAAACAACTGAGATTAAGGAGAAGAAAAGAAAAAAAAAAAAGCCCAAACCATAAAATTGCATTTTAGGCAAAAGTAATTGTTTCAAATTCACGCACAATAGTGATCTTTAAATATATGGGTTTAATTACAGCAGACTTCATTTCTGTCACAGACTTCCGGCAACTCTTTGGATGATCCTCTGCAATTAGCTTCATGCCTCCATTTCCCACTCTGGCAGAGTGGGAGCAGTGCCCAGGTTTTATGTACCTTATCCCTGTGCTCCTGAAGACAGAGATCCTTGCTATGCATATAATGTCCAGAACAGTGTAGACCCGATTTCATTGGAAATGTTAAGATCCCACTGAAATACCAAGTCCATATTTTTAGATTGATTTGTACTTAAACGTACAAAAATGAGTTGCTAGTAGCTCCTTAGGCAAAGCCAAAGTGAAAAAGGCAGGAAGGGGATTGATCATATACAAATACTTGAAAGGGCCTAGAGAAGACCTGCTTTTCAAAAGTGTTTTGATCAAATGATAGAAAAGGACGTATCACAGAGAGGCTAGTCTGAGGTGTAGTTCTGCACAGATCTAACAGGTATTTTGGAAGGAGTGTAATAGTTTTCCACATTTATTGTACCCTTCTTTTCCATTTTATATATGAACAGGTACGCATCACATTTATACATACTTCCTCATTTGCAGGATCAGACTCAAGCTATGGTGACAATGACATGTTTTATGATAGGAATGCAACATATTTAACCTTTTCAATAGGAGTACTTAGCAGTGAGAACCACTAAAAGAGAGAAATTTGCCCTTCACACAAACACATAAACTGCTTTTTAACCAAGAGCAGATGAGCTTGTGTCTGTTCCTCTTCCTGACTATACATACCCATGTAAACTCTTAATGGAGTGTAGTGTTGCTCTTCATCATGTCAGTTATGAGATTAACATGACAATCCTACCTAGCACATTAATGTTCAGGTGCAACTGAATCCCTTTCTGATCAGAGGGTCCTTAAAAATGGTTCTTGGAAGCAAAAAGAAAGGTCACCAAGTACTTGTCCTGCTTCTGCTAAACTACTGCCTTCTACTGGAGAGGATATTGGTCTTCATAGGTCTTTGTTCTGAGCCATGCATATCTGCTTTAGTGTTTGACTCAACCAGGACTGCACTTTTGAAGTGAATGTGACAGTCCTACTTACTCCCTGTGCTTTGGTTTACATTGTGGGGCTGCTTTGCGATTAATGAACTTAATTACTCCCATAGCTGGACAATGGGACCACAGCTGAGACCCTTCAGCTCAAGTCAGACCTTTAGCTCCTGGTGCCAGGCAAGGGCTAGTCTGAAGTCTGAAAATCCCTGAAATGAAGATAATTTTGGATGCCAAGTTCCCAACACCAGTCAGTTAACTCACAAATTCTTTGTTGGTCTGCAATACCTGTTAATGTAGATACAAACATGGATTGAAACCCTGGCAAAATCGAGTCATCTGCATGGGATAATATGAAGCAGAGCAATGGCAAAATGCAGCTTATAGAGTATGAAGTGGAATGAACTGAGGGTCTAGCATGCTTTTTTCTTCTGCCTTTTAGGACAGTGAAATTCAAGAATCAGTGAGCAGCTCATAATGCCCTGGCAACACATAAAGAAAATATGGTTGCTATTTTTGCAATAAGCAATTAGTGCCAGCTCACAGATCAGGGAAATGATGGTGCTAAAGCAGAACTGGTAGCCCACCAATAAAGTGAGCCATCAAAAAGCCAAAACTTGATGTTCAACTTTTACCTTGATAATTAACATAGTTAATTGCTATGAAAATATACTTACAACTCAGTGAACTTTGGAAAGGCAGCTTTATTTTTCTATAGTTTATACAATCTGGACAAATTACATCTGAAATCTCTTTGAGGAGACCTGCTTTTAGAAAAAGTTTTCATCTGGCTGGTTAAACTTTTATGACAGGGACTGTGTTTTAAGACTTTCATGTTTTTTCTTCAATATTTATGTGATGCAGGAAAACAGGAGAACCTTTCAGAGTGAAACAAACCTCATGCCCTATAGCCTTGTTTTTCAAGAATCTCATGGTTAAACTGCATAACACTTTTTCATATCTGTACAACAGGCACAAATTTAAGAGGATGAGCATGGAGGCAAAGCAACAACTCAAGGGTAAATGCAGCTTATAGCACCTAATGATTTTTCTGTGTTCAAGTATTGCTCAGAATTTCAGCTAGTTGAACATTTTAAAATAGTTAATGAAATCCCTTTATCTGGGTCTTACAATGCAAAGTAGAAGGTAGATAATAGCTAATGCTGCCTAAACAGTGATACTGATATTTATACAACTCTGTTTATGTGGGTTTATGTTGATATTTGGCATCAACAGCAGGTAGTGGAGCAGGTCTACACAGAGTAATCTGTAACTCTGGTAATTGTCTTGAGTAATTTCTTAAAGACCATATTTTATCTGCCTGGGGTTATCATAAAACTGTGTACTGACAGCCAGCACAGCTGGATAGGAGGGACACTCACATCAAATCACAAGCAGTATCAGAACCCATACTGGGCACTCAGGACTTGCCAGAGCTGTTTTCTTTTTCTAGAAGAAAAACTTCTAGTAGAAGGTTATTAAGTGTATGCCTTCATTTTTAGGGTAGGGTGGGGTGGATATTTTATTTAATAATCTTTCAGTCTAGTTTCTTTCCTGAGTCACTAAGGATCTGGAAGTTGTGTTGTGTGTATCTCTCTCTGTCAGACACCCATCAGCCAATTTCAACCAAGCTCAGCAGACCTGAAAAGAGATATGATCTACAGCTAGAAGAGAGATGAGTGCTCACCAAGGGAAGGCTGTGGTGAGCTAAACACCACATAAACCACACAAAAGGGAGATCTGATGAAAGCCCTACTTCTGGCAGAAGCATCAGTAAGCTTTGTACCTTATTTTGTAGCTGGAACCTCACTTCTCAGTCAAAGCTCCTGTTCTGTGTGGGACTAGGACCTCAGAAGAGTGGATGGTGAAGCTTTAATAATGTGAATCACATATTCAGTCCAGAATGACTTCCGTCATAGGAGAAACAGCAATATCTCCTGCTGACTTTGTTTTGCTATCCTTGGATAGGAAAGGTATACTTGAAAAGTAAAATGAAACTTAATTTGCATTTAATTTCAAGAATGATTAAGTCCAAATGGAGTTGTGGCTTTTTCCCCTGAGGAAATGGGGACTTAAGAAAAAAAACAACAAAAACAACAAAACAAACCAAATGAATTATTAGAGATAAAAGTGCGGCGAGCTACCATCCATCCTCTGACACCCCTTGTTGTTACCCCTGCCACAGAGAGCAGGTTTGATCACACAACACTTTCTCAGCTGAGCAGCCCTGGGGACTGGCCTGGGCAGATATTCTACAGCATAGTCTGTCAACCAGAGCCTGAAATTGTTGCAGTTTCACCTTTTGACCTGTTCAATCCGACAATAAAAAAACCTGTTTCTTTCATGAATCTTTGCAACACATTTTTTTAAAGCCAGTTCAAAGGGTTTTTTCCCCTCCAAAACAAAGAAGCATTATGAAGTCAACAAAACTGTTTCCACATCAAGGACAGATTCCCTTGGCATAGAGTCAGCTCCAAAGAAAGACACTAACCACTGACACCTAACTGCCAAAAAGTTTCATAAATTGTTTGTATTTTCACATGTGCACATATTACCAGAACTTCGCTGAACAAAAAGACAGACAATGTACCTGATCTGAAGCTTCAACAGTCTTTATTTACAAGTACTTTTTATGTGAAATATAATAATAAAGGGAAATGCGGTAGGAAGAGAAGGAATTATGAAGATGGGCTTGGAATTGCTATATAAAGATTCAATTATTATTGGTATCATTGCTATGATTGCTGTTGTAGTAAACCTCTCTTAAAGGTGACACAAAAAGATAATTTTATGAGGAATTTTACTTAAAAGTGAGCTATTAAGTTAAACACAAAGCTGAAGGAGATGCTTCCACAATATAAGCAAGACAGAACTAAGTAAAATTTTGAATTTCAAGAAAAGATGTTTGTACACTGTGCAAAGATGGACAAAATAATTTATGTGTGGCTGACTGTTAGAGTGTGAGGAGAGAAGTCAAAAGAAGAATCAAAGATTGTGTGCTTGGATGACAAGGAGAATGGTGTTCTTGGCAGCCATAGAAAATGGGAGTGGAAAGGGTTTTGGAGGTGAGATAAAATGGATTGGTTTTAGTTAGACTACGCTTGAGTTGACCTTGAGCCATTCAGGATGCAAAGTCTGAAAAAAAAAAAAAAAGAAAAAAACAGAAATACCAAACTGAGAGAAGCTGAAGAAGGAAAAAAGGAGACATTTTCTGAAGCAGACTTGTCAGCTCAGAATTAATAGATAAATCTGTACAAACGGTGACATACAAACGGTGGACTGGGTAGGGGGGGAGAAGAGGTGAGTAACAAAAGCCTTGGACAGATCATTCACAGCCGACAATTACACACAATGGGCAAGCATTCCATTGAGGTACAGAAATACCATATGACTGCACCCAAACATTTAATTTAGGACCTAGACTACTGAGCACTGTGATGAAGATTAACCCAGGTCAGAGAAAAGGCAGAATACTTTCAAATAACTAACTTAAGAAAAAGCAGATTCAATCGCTACTATTCATCAAAGAGAAGGGGAATTTAAAGGACTCCTTTTATTAGGAATTCAGGGTTAATAGCTATTAATTTCAGATGAATATTTAATAGCTTAATTCCTACACCTTTAAAACATATTTTTAAATTATCAGATGAAAGATACTGAAGTAATGAAAAAACTCTTTTAGTTGTATGTGTAATTATTTTAAGAAAACAATAATTGTCTTTCCAAAAAGATAAATAAGAGCATGATTAACTTTAAGCACACCTTAAAATTTGAAGAACCTACTGAAAGTTGATAATTTGGGGCTATACTCAAATAGCCTGAATTCTCCTTAAGTCTCCATGTCTAGGAGAACCAAGCATGCTTTAAAGAATCATTCAAAGAGCTTAAACTACATCTTAAGCAAAGCAGTAATACTTTGCTTAATAGATACTTAGAATCATAGAATCACTAAGGTTGGAAGGGACCTTAAAGATCATCAAGTTCCAACCCTCCTGCCATGAGCAGGGAACCCTAGCACTAGACCAGGTTGCACAAAACCTTGTCCAACCTGGCCTTAAAAACCTCCAGGGATGGGGCACCAACAACTTCCCTGAGCAACCCATTACAGTTCCTCACCACCCTTACAGTGAAGAATTTCTTCCTAATATCTAACTTAAATCTCCCCTCTCTCAGTTTAAAACCATTATCCCTTGTCCTATCACTATCTTCTCTGATGAAAAGCCCCTCCCCAGCTTTCTTGTAGGCCCCTTTCAAGTACTGGAAGGCCACTATAAGATCTCCTCAGACCCTTCTCTTCTCTAGGCTGAACAGCCCCAGTTCTCTTAGCCTGTCTTCATATCAGAAGTGATCCAGGCCTTTGATCATCTTTGTGGCCATTCTCTGGAACTTCTCCAAAAGGTCCATATCTTTCTTGTGCTGAGGGCACCAGAACTGTACGCAGCACTCCAGGTGGAGTCTCACCAGAGCAGAGTAGAGGGGCAGAATCACCTCCCTGGCCCTGCTGGCCACACTTCCTTTGATGCAGCCCAGGATGTGGTTGGCCCTCTGGGCTGCGAGTGCACACTGATGGCTTATGTTGAGCTTCTCATCTACTACCACCCCCAAGTCCTTCTCCTCAGGACTGCTCTCTAGCCATTCTGCCCCCAGCCTGTATTTGTGCTTGGGGTTGTGCTGACCCAGGTGCAGGATCTTGCGCTTGGCCTTGTTGAACTTCACGAGGTTGGCATTGGCCCACCTCTCCAGCCTGTCACGGTCCCTCTGAATGGCATCCCTCCCCTCTAGGGTGTCAACCACACCACACAGCTTGGTATCGTCAGCAAACTTGCTGAGGATACACTCAACCCCACGGTCCATGACTCCAACACTGGTCACAATACTGACCCCTGAGAGACACCACTCGTCACCTGCCTCCATTTGGACATTGAGCCATTGACCACAACCCTCTGGGTGCAGCCATCCAGCCAATTACTTATACACCGAGTGGTCCATCTGTCAAATACATACCTTGTCAGTTTGGAGACCAGGATGTCATGTGGGACAGTGTCAAATGCCTTGCACAAATCCAGGTAGATTACATCAGTTGCTCTGCCACCATCCACCATCTCTGTAGCCTTGTCGTAGAAGGCCACCAGATTGGTCAGGCACAACTTGCCCTTAGTGAAGCCATGTTGGCTGTCACAAATCACCTCCTTATTTTCTATGTACCTTAGCAGAGTTTCCAGGAGGATCTGCTCCATGATTTTGCTGGGCACAGAGGTGAGACTGACAGGCCTGTAGTTCCCTGGGTCTTCCTTTTTCCCCTTTTTCCCTTTTACTTCCATAAAATACAGTATGAATTTACATGCTGTCTTGAAGAGAAACTGGCTTACGTGTTTATCTCAGTGCTTTGCTGAATCTAGACCTATGCTCATAATCAAACATGAAATTGGTGATGAATAAAAAACATACTGCATCAACCACACTCCCCCCCAGTACAGCTTCAATTAGCAGATAGTCTTGTTTGACACAATTGAGCCTAGTCTGGTTGCAATTTTAAAGCACCAGATGAGAAAAGCATTTAGGGCATGGCTGGTTTTTAAGCACATTGTTTATTGTCCATACTACATGTGCTTTTGGGGGAATATATTATTGGCTTTTTAATATTTTTTGCTTTCTTTTTTTTTTTTTTTTTTTTTTAAACTAGAATTGAGTATTTTAACACTATTTATAAAGCCACACATTTTAGCATGCAAAGCAGTCAGGAACATTCCATAGGCATCTGCTGGGACATGGGCTACTGCTCTGCCAACTTTCTGTGGGCAATATTTATTTTACTGTAATGAAGAGAATTCCTTTGAAAAGCATGGGCAAATATATGTGTGTAGTTTACATACTTTTGTGGTTCACATATTTTGTGGCTAAAAATATCCAGAGGCTATATCCCACCTTCAAATTCAGACTTGGAAGCAGATCCAAGCTTCAGAGTACAGCTCTTGTGTGTGGCTCATCTTTTCTTGTGTGTGAAAATAATTTAGAACAAAAGAACCCAACAAATAAACAAAAAAAAAACCCAAACAGAAACCTTAAACCTTGGAATCTGACTTGGCATGACTGTTCCTTTCATAATTTCATTTCAGAAGATGATTGATCCAACTGTCTCTATACAAGGAGAAACATGCAAAGCTTGGACAGCAGCTGAAAAACTACAATCTGAAGGCTTCCTAAATTCTGATATTTGGACTGACCAAGCTGAAGGAAAATACATCACATGGCTTTAAAGATTGCAACATCACAGCAACAGACACTCCTAGATTTTTGGCTGGTTCACTTCCTTGTTCATACTGTGACAATGATTTTCTCAATGTAAAGCACAGAAAACTTCTTTTGCTACTAACCCTAAACAGGATGTTTATTATGCTCCTACAGTGCTTCTAGAGACAAGTTACATGGAGGGCAAGACCCCTGCTCTTTTTCTGCCTCTAGAAAAGATAGGAAGAATGGGAAGTAATGTTACAAATTCAGAAGTTAAGGACTGTCATTCTCAGCTGACAATACTATATTATTCCTTGCCAGTTTAAGGTCTACAACTATGAAGACACACTTACGATTTAAGGTGGGAACATTTATTCTGACCATTTCTCTTTAAAAACAGTTAATTGATCTCTAAAATGATACTCCAAAGAAAATCAAAGAATACATTATTTATCTGGACATTAGTGCAACTACGGGGACATAGAGATTTATTTTTTTTTTTGGCCCAGAATCATGTGAGAATTAATAATTGCATAGGCTGAAAGATATATAGCTAAGCATGAATTCAGACCTTTTTTTTTTTTTTTTCCAAAGAATCATAGGATCATAGAATCATAATATGGTTTGCGTTGGAAGAGACCTTAAAGATTTTCTAGATTCAACCCCCCTGCATGAGCAGGGACACTTCCCACTAGAGCAGGTTGCTCAGAGCCCCATCCAACCGGCCCTTGAACACTTCCAGGAATGGGGCATTCACAACATCCCCGGGCCAGTGTCTCACCACCTTCACACTAAAGAATTTCTTCCTAATGTCTAATCTAAATCTCACTTCTTCCAGTTTTAAAGCCATTACCCCTTGTCCTCTCACTTATAAGCTCTTGTAAAAAGCCCCTCCCCAGGTTTCCTGTAGCCCCTTCATGTACTGGAAGTCCACTATGAGGTCTCCCCAGAGCCTCCTCTTCTCCAGGTTGAACAACCCCAACTCTCTCAGCCTGTCTTCGTAGGAGAGGTGCTGCAGCCCTCTGATCATCTTCATGGCCCTCCTCTGGACTCTCCATGTCCATGTCCTTCATATGTTAGGTGCTCTGGAACTGGACACAGTGTGTCTGGTGGGGTCTCACGAGAGCTGAGTAAAAGTCGAGAATCACAGAATCACAGAATCTTAGGGGTTGGAAGGGACCCCGAAAGATCTAGTCCAACCCCCCTGCCAGAGCAGGGTCACCTAGAGTACATCACATAGGAACGCATCCAGGCGGGTTTTGAATGTCTCCAGTGAAGGAGACTCCACAACCTCTCTGGGCAGCCTGTTCCAGTGCTCTGTCACTCTCACAGTAAAGAAGTTTTTTCTGATATTTACATGGAACCTCCTATGCTCCAATTTGCACCCATTGCCCCTTGTCCTATCACTGGACATCACTGAAAAAAGCCTGGCTCTGTCCTCCTGACACTCACCCTTAACGTATTTATAAACATTGATGAGGTCGCCCCTCAGTCTCCTCTTCTCCAAGCTAAAGAGACCCAGCTCCCTCAGCCTTTCCTCATAAGGGAGATGTTCCACTCCCTTAATCATCTTTGTGGCTCTGCGCTGGACTCTTTCAAGCAGTTCCCTGTCCTTGAACTGAGGGGGCCAGAACTGGACACAATATTCCAGGTGCGGCCTCACCAAGGCAGAACAGAGGGGGAGGAGAACCTCTCTTGACCTACTAACCACACCCTTTCTAATACACCTCAGGATGACATTGGCCTTCTTGGCCACAAGGGCACATTGCTGGCTCATGGTCATCCTCCTGTCCACCAGGACCCCCAGGTTCCTTTCTCCTACACTGATCTCCAACAGGTCAGCCCCCAACCTATACTGGGACATCGTGTTGTTCTTCCCCAGATGCAAGACTCTACACTTGCCCTTGTTGAATTTCATCATGTTTCTCCCCACCCAACTCTCCAGCCTGTCCAGGTCTTGCTGAATGGCAGCACAACCTTCTGGTGTGTCAGCCACTCCTCTCAGTTTAGCATCATCAGCGAACTTGCTGAGAGCACACTCTGTTCCCTCATCCAGGTCGTTGATGAAAATATTGAACAGTACCGGTCCCAGTACCAACCCTTGAGGGACTCCACTAGTCACAGACCTCCAACTAGATTCTGTCCCACTGACCATAACTCTCTGAATTCTTCCTTTCAACTAGTTCATGATCCACCTCACTACCTGATCATCAAGACCACACTTCCTCAGTTTATCTAAGAGGATGTCGTGGGAGACAGTGTCAAATGCTTTACTAAAATCAAGATAAACCACATCTACCTCCCTAACATCATCTATCCACCTAGTTACTTCCTCATAGAAGGCTATAAGGTTGGTCAAACATGACTTCCCCTTGGTAAAACCATGCTGACTGCTCTTAATGAACCCTTCGTCCTTCATATGCGTAGAGACAGTGCCAAGAATAAGTTGTTCCATCACCTTTCCAGGGATGGAGGTGAGGCTGACCGGTCTATAGTCACCTGGATCCTCCTTCTTGCCCTTCTTGTAGACTGGCGTGACATTTGCTATCCTCCAGTCCTCAGGCACCTCTCCTGTCGTCCACGACTTACCAAAGATGATGGAGAGTGGCCTAGCAATGACCTCCGCCAGTTCCCTCAGCACCCGCAGGTGCATTCCATCCGGATCCATCAATTTATGGATGTCCAGATTGCTTAACTGATCCCTAACCCAATCCTCATCTACCAAAGCAAACTCCTCCTTCATCCTGACTTCTTCTGGGGCTCCTGGGGAGAGTCTGCAGGATTAAAGACAGAGGCAAAGAAGGCATTCAGTACCTCTGCCTTCTTTATATCCTCTGTCACCAGGGCACCCACCTCATTCAGCAGTGGGCCTATATTGCCTCTAGTGTTAGTTCTATCTGCAATGTATTTGAAGAAGCCCTTTCTATTGTCTTTGACCTCACTAGCAAGGATTAGTTACAAGGAGGCCTTAGCTTTCCTAATTGCCTCCCTACATCCTCTGACAACAGTCCTATATTCCTCCCAAGTGGCCAGCCCCTCCTTCCATGATCCACAGATTCTCTTTTTCCACTTGAATTTGCCCAGCAGTTCCTTGTTTAACCATGGGGGTCTCCTGGCTCCCTTACTTGATTTCCTACCCATTGGGATGCTCTCATCCTGAGCTTGGAAGAAGTGGTCCTTGAATGTTCACCAACTATCTTGAGCCCCTTTACCATCTAGTACCTTGTCCCATGGGACTTCTCTTAACAATTAATTGAAGAGGCCAAAGTTGGCCCTGCGGAAGTCCAGGGTCCTGGTCCTGCTAGGTATTCTGTTCCTCCCACACAGGATCCTGCACTCCACCAGTGTGGCAGCCAAGGCTGCCATTGACCATCACCGGTTTGACCAGACCCTCCTTGTTGGTGAGTACAAGATCCAGCAGCGCTCCTCTCCTAGTTGGTTTGTCCGCCATTTGTATCAAGAATCATCTCCCTTGAACTGCTGGCCATGCTTCTTTTGATGCAGCCCAGGACACAGTTGGCTTTCTGGGCTGCAAGTGCACACTGCTGGCTCAAGTTGAGCTTCTCATCCACCATCACCCCTCACCCCTCCCAAAATGTAATGCAGTTGGGGAAAAGGGATGTGGTCATTTTTCAAGATTGTCTGGTGAGTGTCCTGCAGCCAGGCCTGACAACAGCAATAGCTTTTAATGAGTTGCTGTGTGTCCAAAGATCTTGGACTGGTAGCCAGAGCACTGGTGTGAGTGGACTCTACAGACACTTGGGCTCACTGCACATACTTGCAGGAGTCAATCTTTTATCTAGTCTGATACATCCAGAACTGTTTCTGATGGTTTGTGTTAGCCATCTGTGCAGTCCATGCATGCATATAATCCAGACCAGGATTTCCCAGATGGAAGCATGGGGGCACTTTCTGCATCCACACTGAAGTAGTTATTGTTAAGACTGACTTGAATCCATGTTTGTCCTTCTCAGTACACAGATAGGGAATCAAATCAGCTTTAATTAACATGGCTGCATGTGCTCATCCAAACACATAGCAAAATGTTGCATAACTTCGATGCTGCAAAAACTTCCTGTCTTCCACACAGAAACTAACTGTCGGCTAACAAATGTGTTGGTTCTGAGAAAAAGGCAAAAAAACCCCAGCTTTGTTAAACCACCAATATAATTTAAGTTGTTCTTAATTTCATTTTTGTACTGTTCACTCTCGAGAAGTATGTTTTTGACGTAATTCAGTTTCCAGGTTCAGTTTTCAGGGTGCAACTCACATCTGCTGATTTCATCATGGGAAAAAACTTCCCTTTCCTTTGGCAGAGAAGGGACATTAGGATTTTGTTGCCACCAACAAATTCCAAACAAACTGAAAAAAAGGAGGTAATAGGTTTCTTGTTCTCTTCAAGATATACCTAATTCCTTTGCCATCATTCATCTCTAGTTGGGAAAAATGTGTACGTATTTCCCCTGAAAAAATGGTCTCTGATGGCTTAGGAAGTGGATCAAGATTATGTGTTTCACATCCACAGGCTACTGGGAGGTCCCAAATTCATTCCTGAAATACAAAAGTTTATGTAACAACTAAGATGCTGAAGGTACATTAATGTTGTTTCCAGCCTTAACCAGAAGGAACTGAATTAAGACAGAAGAGCGGTTCTGGTGAGAAAATAATTAGAGAAAGGCCCTGCTGTTTGAATAAAGGCGTGAGGTATTCTAAACTGTCTACCTGACATAAACAATGAAGACCTTATAAACACCCATCCAGTGCTGAGCCTAAAATCCCCACACCACCACAGAAGCTTAGGAAGAGAAATCACCTGGTCCAGACCATGCCTCAAGGGAGGTTCAGGTATGCCTGTGTCCGACCTCACAAATGTTTGAGTGTTATGTTCTCTGCAGCCTCCACTAATGAAGATTCCTAAAACTTCCCAGATAACCTGTCTCAGTTCCTCATTACCCTTACTGTAAGAATATTTGGTGTAACTCCAATATGGAGTCCCTTCCTGCATTTTAAGTCAGACTTTTTTTTCAGCCTAGCAATGGCATGGAGAACTGAATATCCCCTTCCACTCTGCAGTAACTTCTGATTTGTTTGAATATTTTATCATGTCTCTTCTCTATGTGCAAGCTAAATTATTATGAAATTCCATCCTTTTCACCTTTGACATTTTTAAAAGACCCTGAATCACTCTCTGTCCTTGTTTGAGCCAGCATAGAACCAATCCTCTTTCTAGTAATTTTACTTTTCAGTTAAGTCTCTTCTAAGTAGCTGCACTTGCTGAAATGAACGGCATGTTTTTCAATCAGTGTCTACTTTTAAGGCTGATAATGCTCAATGTTTATAGTTACTGCTGGAGAATGGTGTGCAGAACCAAGGCCACTTCTTGGTTCAGAAAAACATGCTCTGGAAACAAAAGGGAGTAAAGGGGTCACACCTGCCACCCTCCTTTGGAGAGGAGCGGAGTAGACAGGTGATCAAAATTGACCAAACACAGTATTCCATCCCATACACGTCATAGTCGATATAAATCTGAGGGATCATGAGGGTCAAGCTCTCTTTGTCTGTGGCCAGTGTCCTGGGAGGACTCTGCCCGTTTGTCTGCCTTTGATCCTAATCTGTGCATTCTTGAATCCCTGCATTCCTGTGTCTAGCATCTGCCACTGACTCCAGGAGCCCAGCCTGGGACTTTTCCAGGGCCTGCTCTGCAGCCTCAGTGGTGTTGTGATTCCCCTGTTATTTGGTATATTGCTTTTGTATATATTTGTATATATTTGTACCTATTTCATTATTTTCCTTTTCATCACTACTGTTTCATTAAAGCTGTGTATCTGAGTTTCCATCTCCCTTATTCTCTCTCCTTTCCCTCTGTCACACCCTCTAGAGGAAGAAAGGGAGGTTAATAGTGAGCATCTGTCAGTTGTTTAGTTGCCAGCCCAGCATTAAACTGTGATACTCCCACTATGGACTTTATTCATCTGCTCCATGTATTAAAGAGTAGGTCAGACTTCCTGAGCAAGGTAGCACCATAGGTTTGTTGATTATATGCCACCAGCTAAATATCCTGCCTCTAATCTCACCAGCCCTCTTGCTTTCACTAATTCAGAAAGGTATTATTGATACATTCTGATCTACATTAGTTAGACTAGGTCAAATTTCTTCAGGGGAATCCAGGGAGTGTCAGGGCATAGGGCACCTCTCACACTAATTTACAAGAAGAGACTTTCTTTAGGAATACCCACATGCTTCAGCAGCACTTCCAGTTTGAGGGTCCCTTTCTGCTTCCCAGCTACATTTTCACACTTTTCTGCCTAAAGAAGTAAGTCAGCTTGTCCCAGAACTAGGAAACAAAGAGAAGAAAGCACAGGGATGTATTTGTGATCACAGATTTGATTCTGCTTGGCATTTGTTAGCAAGAGGATTCCTTTCTCTGGAAAACTTGAAGGAAGCCACTTAGGTAGATTCTGAGAGCCCTTGACTGTGAACTCCAATGCTGAAATCATTCTGCACATGAGATTCTTTATATATATACCATCCATTGTCTACCCTAAGACCCGTTTTATCTTAGAGATTTGGTCTTTCAGAAATGGAAATCAGTTATTTCATGGGAACACCTTTGTGAAGAGTTAAACGCAGAGCTAACACATCATAGAGACAGGCAAAGACCTGTCACTGTCATGAATCCATGACAGGAGCTCTGGAAAATACTCAGAATGCATCATTTTCTTCTGAAGCAGTATGCAATTGCTGAATAAAATGTTCAAAACATAATATGAAGTTTTTCATTTGGGTTCTAGTACAACAGTTCTAGTACAACAGAAATCAGCAGTGTTGCAGTCACAGTAACCCTGAGTCCTAATGCCTGCCTTCTATACGACAGAGCATTAGGCCAGGGACTGCCTTACATCTTATACTTCTCCATTTTTAGTGAGTTCCTATTCATAATTGCCACAGAATGACAGAATTGTCAGAGTTGGAAGGGACCTCTAGAGATCATCTAGTCCAACTGCCCCGCTAAGGCAGGGTCACCTGGAGCACATTACACAGGACTGCATCCAGGCAGGTCTTGGATATCTCCAGAGAAGGGGACTCCACAACCTCCCTGGGCAGCCTGTTCCAGTGCTCTATCACCCTCCTAGTAAAGAAGTTTTTTTCTCATATTTAAATGGAACTTCCTATGTTCCAGCTTGTGCCCATTGCCCCTCATCCTGTCACTGGGAACTACTGAAAAGAGTCTGGCTCCATCCTCCTTGCACCCACCCTTTAGATACTTAAAGGCACCAATAAGGTCTCCCCTCAGCCTTCCCTTCTCCAGGCTAAAGAGTTCTAGCTCTTTCAGCCTTTTCCTCAGCCTTTTTCTACCTGCACAAGAGATACTGATATGTGAGACTGAGGTCATTTTTCTATTACACTGAAATTCTTAATACTATTGGGGAAGACATGCTCCAACATATTTTCTAGTTAAAAAAATTTTTAGGGAACTAAAATTAATACACAGGTTTTACAGTGAACTAACAGGAGATGGGAAAGCAACTTCCACTTATACTTAGCATCAAGGAATAGACCCGCATCTTCACTTAAATAGTGAAATGCTGTTCAGTGAAGAATTGCCTTGGAGCAAATCCCAGGTACTGCCCTTTGTCTATACCTATAAACTTCACTGCAAGAGGAAGCCATCATTTCAGTCATGTTGTGGTAGCATTTATACTGTGTCAGCCTAATTTCAGAGCAACAGGTGATTTCTGCAAAAATTCAGGAGCTCCCTAATTCCAGCTGTGAGAGTTTCATTTTACCTGCAGAACCCACAATTCCAGAACAGAAAAGGTGCCCAAAGCCTCATCAGACCTTCCAAAACTCTGCCCCTGTTCTTTATTGCTTGGAACAATCAGAGTTAGTGTGGCTAACATAAATCCAGTAAGCTCTGTATGTAAATCAGTTCAGTCATGCAAAGGACATTAAATAAAAAAAATATCTAACAAAGCATCTTTGTTAGTTTATAGCTTGCCAGGTTTTAACATTATGACAGTGAAGTTCCTTGTTTTCTCTTGGATGGTCCCATAGATCATTACTCAATGAGAACTGCACCCCATTTAGGAATGCTTGCCTGCAAATCTCAGACAATAAAATGTCATATTTCTTGCCTGAACTATAACAGAAATGAACACTTCAGCAGAGGGTCAAAGGAATGACATGCCATTACTGCAAAAATTTTCTCCTATGGCTACTCTTTATTCTCCCAGTGGGATTCTTCCCAGGATAATGATGGAAAGCTGTTTGCACATGAACTGCTTCCCTTTTAGATCTAGCAGGCTGACAGGAATAATTCCTGCTCTAAAGACCCTGAAGTCAAGTGAGCTGAACTCTTTTGGAGTGGGGCTCCATTGCACACAGCTTTTCTATTGAAAAACGGTTCTTTATAGGGTGAAAGAATGGAATTTTCATAAAATCTGTTCATCTTAGATACCGCAAAACTGAGCTAGGAAGCAATTCACAGACATGGGGAAGAAAACAGAGGCACAAGGTGCTCTGTTTTTAGAGGATTGTGAATGAGCAGCTTAATAATATTGCTATAATAGTGGACAGAGAATGGATGCTTACACTGTGCAGTTCATAAATGGATGTACAACTTCCAAAAAGCAGTATGTGAACAGCCTAGCAACAGTCACGTGCATTACATGTAGCATCTGCAATGCAAGTTTGGCCTGTGTGAGTTTGAAATGCAGACTTGGAAAAAAACTAAATTATTGCAATTAATTTGCTGACAAACAAAATAAGGGAGATACTGTTTTGTCACAGAGGTACACTGAAGAGAGCAGGAGTTCACTGACTCCTCAATGGCTTCTCTATCTGGAAGCATGCAGGAGGAAAGGTTGGGAATTGCAGAGGAGCCCTGTTTTTCTTGTAGAAAACCTTTGCTACTGAGCTCTAAAGGGGGAAGGTGGAAGGAAGAAGGCTTCCTAATCCTATCACTGTGCCCCAAAGTCTTGTCCAAGGGACCTGCATGAAAGACATAAAATGCCACCCCAGATGTGCAGGCACTGTGGTTCAAGGCAGCCTTCTCCCTCTCCAGGTGTCTTGCACTCTGCCACCACCTGTGGGACCAAGCAGCTATTAGACACAACCAGCTGCAAGAGGGGCTGCTGCTGTGCCAGCTCTTACTGCTCCTTCCCATACATATACCTCTCAAAGGCCTCAAAACCACCTATCTTACTTCTTCAGACTACTGTCACAGCAGTTCCTCCTTCATCCATCCCAGATGCATCGTTTCACCTACCAAGCACACTAATCCCACCTTAAACAGGCTGTCAACACCTGTACTCCTTCTCCTGACCTGTCCCTCATGTCTGGCTAGAGGTAACTAGCAGTGGATTTCAAAGTGGAAAAATAGAGAAAGCTCAATGATCTCAAATACAATAAAACATTGATAGTTTTCTTCAGTGACAAACTCTGTGTCTCCATACAGAGAATTGTATATTTTGCTCTTTTACCTCTCATTATATTGGTATTATCTAATGAATTTGATTATTTAAAATGATAAAAAGAATGCATCCACCCTCTTCTTTAAAAATATACCTCACAGTACAGTGAAAAACACAGAAATTGCCAACACATTGTATTATCTACAGCCACCCTGAGCTCTCATCCCCATGAAACCCGACCTTGGAAACAGCCACATGGCAACTCGAGCACGGAGCAGAGCAGAGGGACTTGGGAGGGGAACGCGGCAGGGTGGGAGGCTGCCCTGCCCTGATGGGCAGCACTTCCCACAATGGACAATTGTCTTCCAGGTGTATTCATTTGTCTTCACCAAACAACATTCCCCAGAGCACAAAAGCCTTCAGTGTGGGGACAGCTAAGCATAACAAATGACATACCAGACTTTCCCCAAGGTCTTTGATGATTATAAGAGGTCTCTGTTCCAATGTTATTGACTTTGCTGTCTTTGTGTTATTCCTTTAAAATGGACTTAGTGTGTTGCATCATTTCAAGTTCTGGTGCAGGGTTTGTGCTGGAAGGTAGGGAAACGGGAGAAGGAAGAGGGACTGTGAAGTAATTCTTAGGCTGGCACTTTCTAAAACAGTCTGTTAGTTTGTTGTCTTTCTGGCTGCTGGTTTTGTTGTCTCCACTCTTTTTTTTACAAGGCAAAGGTTTTTACAGAGTGAATGATCTTCATGCAGCTCCAAATAACCACTTATTTTGGTAAAATTTATAACACCAGATTCTACTTTTAGCCAGGAAATGCAAACAAAGCTTGGAGACAGCTTGTTCCCTGACCCCAAATTCATTCCATGTTGCTATAGCATCACCCCCTGAGAAAATGGGACCAGCTCTTTTCCTCTCCTTAGACCTGCTCAATGGGCTTTTGTCAGCTGTTGAATTATAGCATTAAAATTTAAATACTAGGGATTTAATGGAGGATTATTATGACACCCTGGTGCATTCTTTGTGTTGCTCTTGGCAACAAACCCAAGGAATGAGTGAAAGAAATAAAAACGAAGAACTGTCTTGTTAAAATCATGCTGGTGCTAGGACATATTTAGGAGGGAGAAAAATGGTTCCCTAACTTTGACTATTATTGTTGTACCAAATGGACTGAGAACTCTTTTCAACTGGTAAACATGACTAGCAGCTGAAGTCTATTCTAAAGCTGTTATCATTTTCTGAGAACAGAGTTCTTTCTACCTTGTGCACAAAATAAATGGGATCAACAGTTAGGAGAAGGGTATTGCATCCGTTTACTACTTTCCCTTGTTCATCAGAAAATAGCAACATGTTTTAACATTCTGGCATGTCAAAAGTGTCAGAGAGATTATTTTAAAGCAGAAAGCACAGTCTGTCTTTCTCAGAATGTATGCATGGTATTTTGTGTATACATATTGCATATGCATGACTGCTACACCAAATGCTTGAATTGCCCATGTTTTCCACTAACGTCTCTATATTTCAGGAATGTTTAGCAAAAAACCCTCACATTTTTCATAGAGCAGAATAGGATTTGGTATTAGCCTTTCAATAGGAATTACATTCTGGACCATGTAGCCAGACTATGCAGTGAAACACTGAAGAATTAGTACATGCAGCTCACTGTTGATCACCAATTTTCCCTGGAGAACCTATGCCCAAATTATTCTCTGGTATAACTGCTCTGAACTCTCCACAGGTGTATTTTTACTCTTTTTCTTTGTGGTATTTGCAGTAAAGATATATAAAAAACCAACCAACTCAGATGTATCTGGAAATACGAACTTTATGTAATTCTTAACAATACCAATACAACAGTAGTTTGAAACTTTGGAGGGCAACTTCACATGTGCTCAGTGAATGAATATTAGCACAATATAATTAACATGGCAAAATTAAGGTCATGAGCTGAAGCAGAAATATGTAGCCAGTTCCTGTTGGGATGCATCACAGAGAAGTTACCCTGAACTCCATTTCCTAGGTAATGAGAAGCAGACCAGGGCAAGCATGTTAAACATGACACTGCTCACCTCTGCTTGTTTTTGTTGAGAAGACTTCACTAACAGTGAGCATCTGACTGGTGGGCACATTTGGGGCAGAAGCAAATTGAATAGGAGTTATAGACAAAATGAAGTGAAAGTCAACTAATGACAACAACAACAAAATAACCTGGTCTCAGAAACATTCACCTTGGCATTTAAGTGTAAAAAACACTGAGTGAGGAAGAATGGAGGAAAGGGCTGCTTGAGTATTTTGTTTTCATTAGTAAAAACCTGAAATACTTATATTAAATTCTCTCTGTAGACTACAGTCTCCCACAAAATGGAAAAAATCCAGTCAGCATACCTGCATTTGGAATACTGCACAGAAACAGGAGAGAAGTTATTCTTATATCCCAAATAAATCAATGAATGTGGTGATATATTCCTAGGGTTTTGTGTGGGCTTCCTTTGCACAGAAAACTGTCTTTCAACTTCAGGAGAGCTTCACACACAGGACTTCTCCAGCCCAAGGCTGAGGATCAGAGCAATGGACATCCTGAGGTGATTCATTAATGTGTTCTGCTGTCTGAAGGGCTTCAAATAGGGAACTGATTAAGCCCCAGGTGCTTCAGGAACCATTACAAGTTTAAATTCACCAGAGTGCAGAATAGCTGTACAGTGAAATCAGTGGCAAGAATTGTGCCAAAAAATAAGTCATCTGCTGGGAACTTGTGGAGAAAAGCTACCTTGCTTACAGGAAGGACAAAGGGAGAAGAGAGGCCTTCAAGGAGGCTCAAGGAGGGCTAAAAGCATCTGAGAGGGGGTTTCAAGGTAGTGTGGAGAAGCCCAAGGCAAAGTTTTGAACATGTTTTTCCCCTGCATGGGGTATCTTCTTTTATTTTCACAGCAAAACCATGCCTCCCAAATTACTGATCTTTACTGAAAACTTCCAATGACTAATGAAAAATACGGCAAACATGTACTAGTCTAAAATGTATGATAATGTGTCCCAAATAACACCTTGCCTAGCCACCCTGCAAAAAACTAAACTGCAGTGTGTAATGAATGAAAGTAATGACCAGCATAATGTGTGGAAGAAAATATATGACCAGCAGGTGCAGCAACATAAAGAGAGAAGCCTTGTTTTTACAACTGATCTGTTTACTCTGCTGGAGATGCTATCTCTGCTAGTCAAAGTGTCACATCTGGGAACGTCAATGTTTCTGGTTACCATTACAGCCATTTTAGCACCTGGGACCTTTCCTTTATGTTTCTGTATAGTACAGTAGCTCCTCTATTTTCTGCTGCTGGCTTCACACATTGGAAACTGGACATGTGCAGTGAAGAGAATTAAAAAAAAAAAAACAGCCAGCAGCTATCCCATTCTCTTATAAATACCTTCCTTTTTGTGTTACCAGATTGTCAGGAGAGATCTTTTCAGAGCATTGCATAGCTGGAACACCTGAGAAATTTTCTTGACACATTCCCACTAAAAGGCTTTCAGATGAGACTGTAGCTTTTCCTATAAATGGTGCTGGTTGGACAGGCAGCAAGGACACATGGTAGCTGGCTGGCTCTGGAAAAGCATCAGCTTTCTACACTACAAATTCTTTATTAAATCCTGACAAATCTAGTGATAGCATTTTGTTCCCTTTATTTGAACATGATTACTTACTGATATTTGTAGAACCTGTATTTTAAATATGCATTGAGTTTATGGAGATGGTGAAACTTTTAGAGCCTCACTACCATCAAGATTACTAAACTAAGTCCCTATTCATGGTTTAAAGTACTATTTGAAAAAAGTAGTATTTGCTCTGGACTTATATCTCGGGTTACTGCACACAGTGTAACTACTGCACATAATTAAAAAATGATGAGGCGAGACTTCCAAATTGTAGCAAATACGTTTTTCTCTGTAAGTTTTTATCAGTCTTTTATTTCTGGGATTATTCCAGATTTACACCAATTCAGGCAGCACCTGATTCAGGGCACTAGTTACATTACAATTTCCAAAGCAAGTGATATTCCTACTATGAAAGTTAACATTTCCTGTCAATGGGAAGCAAATCACAATACTGTGGGAAAAACAAAAAGTCCCACATACCTGGCTGACCTCAGAGAAAATCACCTGCTGAGAGGGGAACAAAATATTATTTTCCTTCAGTAGGAGATCTTTTTTTTTTCTTATAATTTTTCTGCTGATGAGACATGGTTACACTGAGTAGCACCAGTGGAACAAACAAACAAATCTATAAATAAAAAAAGCCTTTCTTGGTGACAGAACTTTGCTCTTTTTTGCTCTTTCATCTTCAAGAAAGTTAACTAGAAGTACTAGATATGAGCTTTCCGGTCTTTCCTGGACTGGCCTCAGCTAAACTTGGCAGAGAAGCCAAAATGACAAAGTGAATGGGATTATTCTTTAGATAAATACTAGACTACAAAAAGCTCTCAAGGTTTGCTGTGTACTAGCATAAGTCTTTTCCATTGTTTTTGGCTATTTTCTGTTCTTTCACTGGCAATGAAGAGAGCAGTACCTGGCCTCCTACCTCTTGCTGTCTGGAAGCTCATCCTCCTCAAATTGCTCTCTACTCATGTGCCCTGCAAAAAATGCAGTGAAATGCCTGTTTTCTCCTGTGATCTCATCCTACTGCCTACTCTGACATCCTACTCTAAATGCTACTTCTTTCCAGTTGCTTTGATAAATCCTTCAGAAATTCCAATTTGTGGCTAGGTGTTTGGTGTTATTCTTCTGCAACACTGGTAGTGAGCAACATCTGCTTTTCACAAGTCATAGAATCATAGAATGGTTTGGGTTGGAAGGGACTGTAAAGATCATCTAGTTCCAAACCCCTTGCATGGGTAGGGACACCTTCCACTAGAACAGGTTGCTCAAAGCCTCATCCAACCTGGCCTTGGACACTTTCAGTGATGGGGCATCCACAACTTCCCTGGGCAACCTGTTCCAGTGTCTCACCACCCTCACACTAAAGAATTTCTTCCTAATATCTCATCTAAACAGTTTGAAACGATTCTCCTTTGTCCTATCATTCCATGCCCTTGTAAAAAGTCCCTCTCCAGCTTTCCTGTAGCCCCTTCAGGTACTGGTAGGCTGCTATGAGCTCTCCCCATACCCTTCTCTTCTCCAGGTTGAACTATTCCAACTCTCTGAGCCTGTCTGCCTGGGAGAGATGCTCCAGCCCTCTGATCATCTTCATGGCCCTCCTTTGGACTTGCTGCAATGAAAGTCTTTACACTGAGTTATTTATTAAGGCACTGGCTGTTTTCTACATATTCTACAGGGATTTCAGAAATTTGTTATGAGAACAACTTCAACACAATGTTAGCCAATGGAAATATATTATGTTAATGTTTGTAATTGAACACCTGGCATTCAGCATATAGAAGAAGCACACAATAGATTGTAGATTGCACTCAATATTGGAGGTTTTCTGCAACAGAAGTTGTGTAAGTTGATAAGGATCAAATCCTGTCTCAGAGCATGTGATCCATGTCAAGAATGCAGACAGGAGGTGGGAGAAGACATAATCACAGAGCAATGATTTGACTTATTGAAACTTTTGGAACAGAGTAGTATTTTGGGAACAGAATGCACCTCTTGTTTGTCGACTAGAGCTCCTTGAATATTTCATGGAAAATAGTTTATAGTTGTTCCAAATTTCCTAATGCTTAAATGACTCATTTTACTTCCCCTGTAATATTGTAGGAAATATTTTTCTATATAGCTCTTGAAGTTATCTCCAAAATTCTTTTACATTTTTTCAGCCAAAAATTAGTATTCCAAGATGAAAACTACCCTTTCAATAAATAATTTAATATACTAAAAATTATTACATTGGTTAAAGGAAAAATGTAAATAATGTTTAAAATGTCATTGACTATATTATGAAAAAAGAAATATAAAATGGATGTGAAAACTATTTTTTTGGAATATATCCCGTTGTTGGACTGTTTCCATTCCAAATCATGCAACCTATAGTGCATAATGTTCATCAGTATAGCTCAGAAACTTGTAAATTCTTTTGGTCTTTCCTATCATTCCCAAAGACAATAACACAACCTCCGTGGATCTTCATTTTTAATGAAGCTGAGACCTTCATTTCTCTATGGAAAATGTGGAAAAAGTTAAGTAAAAAAATCGCTCTCTATTGTATTCAAATGTAGCAGCATTTGATTTTTCTCAACACTGCCTAAAAATGCATCTCTTTCTCTAAAATGTTGAAGTATATGTGTCAAAACCAGCCTTTGTTTTCTCTTGTTTTGTGACCATTTTGTGATGGTCTAAGCTTTTTTCAATGGCTCTAATCAGTTGCATATTTTCATACATTTTCTTTTTAATGAGGATGTTTCCTTTTATTTATTTATTTTCAATTTTCCATCTCTTGCTCCAAGGCCATCTCCAAATATGGTAGTAATGTCAATGGGATGCTTCCTGGCAAATGTATTGCTTGCATTTTTCTTCTATGATTGCATTTACTAAGCCTCTGCTAATATCCCAAGACCTTGGGGGAGCAATAAAAGCCTGCTTTCTGTTGCAATAATGTTTTTGTGCAATCCATTTCCTTCTGCTGAATTAAGAATGACTTTATCTGTAAAAAAGTTCTCTGCTATTTTTATTATTTGGGGCTGATGTAATGGTAGCAATTTAAATAGTTCTGGGCAATGTTTTTCCTTCATGTGAGCATATGGTCTAATCTACCAAGAACATGCACTGGTGATTTATCAACAGGGCTTCATTTTCATAGTCTTTCATGTTGCACTAGGAGTTCATTTAGTTTGGAATGAAATGAATCCTCTAGTCAGCTCATATCTGAGTGTGCTTTCAGAAGGACAACTCCCATTGTTGCACTGGCTGTGCAACTACTCAATGTCACTTTTTTGACTTGGTGACAATCACAATAATATAATATAATATAATATAATATAATATAATATAATATAATATAATATAATATAATATAATATAATATAATTCTATATAATATAATTCTATATTTCAAATCAATTTGCTATATACTGTTTTCTTCCCTTTTAGTGTGGCTAATCCATTCCACCTTTTATTTGTTCTTACTTTACAAACTGTAACAGCATTCTTCCATTGTCAGAGGTCAGGCATTTATTTTCACGCACTCGGTGTTGGCTTTGTCTTTTGACCTACAACATGTCAAATGGTTTTGCACAAATGATTTCATTGATTGTTATTACTGAAGGTTTTATTATGCTGCTTCTTTGGCTATGAGAAAAAGAAGACTTTTCCCTTCCTCATTTCTTGCTTTTCTGTTAAATACACTTTTATGTCTGCTAACGTTTTCACAATTTATAGGAACACTTCATATCATCCTGTAATGTCTACTGGACAATGTACTGAATTGCAGTTACGGGGGTATTTCTTTGCATTTTCATGTACTGTGGACATGAAAAATGAGTTCTTTATCGTGTTAATGAGACTCTCTTGAGACCAATCTGTTGCTCAATCTTAGATAAGTATCCATTCTACAGATGTATCTCTTGCATCAACTTGTTTTGCAAAGAACTTTCTCTTCTGTATAGGTAAATCTGAGTTTTTTTAATGCAGTATGTTTTTAAGTACCTCTGATGTATCAAAATATTTTTGGTACACTGTGGCTTTAACATTCAGTCCTAGGCACATTATTCTGATACAGAAATCCAGATAAACTGCACAGAATTCACCTGCTTGGTCACATATATCCCTCATTTCAGACCGATGCCAAACATTTCAAGTGAGTCATTACCTGTGCTCCTTCTGCATCACTTCTAGCATCATTCAGTGTTACCAGCTTCAGATGGATCTCTGCTATCAGTTCCTTCTGCAACAAACTAGTAAAGGTCCTTCTGACGGACCAAAAGCCTCCAATAGGAAACAGTGTCTCAAAGAAACATGTGCCTAACCTTAGGGCAGTGCCTCCTCATTGTGACCTGGAAGCCCCCCTTTGACAGAAACACAACCCCTTGATGTTCTGTTTTGCAGCCGGGTGTTTTCAGACACTAGCACTTGTTTCCATTTCCTTTGACAGGAATTTTTGGTTAAATAATAACAGTTGAGGGGGCATCAACTGTTTCTTGTGTTCAGAAAGCCTGCACCAATTACCAGGACATTCAAAAGGGAAAATGGTAGTCAAAATCTTATCCTTATTAATATCCACTTCAAACAATTTTCTGGAAGGGTTGGCATGGGTACAACTAGTTTTAAAACCAAGTTCCCAGAGAAAACAACAGCAAGGAAATTGGATTTTTGCTGGAATCATACTAAAGCTTTACTGGAATCAGATTCAGTACTCAGAGTAACTCCAGATTTTAAACTCTGTTCTTGCCCAGCTGGTTTTGAGCCAAACTTCATTATTTTTGGTGAGCTCATTTAAATTTTTACTTTATTCTTCAATCTGCAGAGAACTGGAACATTAAACATAGATTTCAGCTCTTGTTTTTCTTAAGATTTTAGTAAATGTCTATGGAGTTGGCCAGCCTGTTAATCCAGACTCACACAAGGGGCAGCAGAAGCACTCCTCCTCTACCTGAAATCCAACACAATAGGAAGACAAGGGCTGCCCCAGAAAATCAGAATAAAGTTTCCAACAGCAACCTCCAATGAATGTTTGACAGCAAAGTGCTGAAAACCGTTGTCACAAATACTTTTGCTATTTTAATAAAAAGTTCAAAGTGAGTTTCTAATCCTACTTGAAGATACCATTCTGTAAGCATAACCTTGCTTACTTATGAGGAACATCTTAACCAATTAGCTGTTCAAATACTAAGCAGAATAGATGCACCCTGCAGAACGTGGAGTCCCTGGAGCTAGACTTGAGAGTAGCTACCAGAGTTTTTATTTTTTTTTCCTCATTTGCCTGTGCTTAAGCTTTTGACCTCAGTGATGTCTACTGTCAGTAAGTTCCTCAGTTTAATCAGGAACTTGGAGAATATTTCCATTTTTTTCACATCTGCTGCCTTTCCATTTCATCACCACACCATTCTTCTTGTATTATCAAAAAGGCCACATATAAGAGCCCCCATGATTTTTTGGTAACTTCCCAGATTTTGAAAACCACCATCCCATTCAGCTCAGCGTTTCTGCTCTCTCCACTATTTCATACTAAAGATGCTGCCTCTAACAACTGTTGTCACCGCTTATGGACTCCTTTCTATGTTTTTATCTTTCCCGGAACCTATGTGGCACTTTGTGTGAGAAGGTATTGATAGGTCTCAAAAGGAACCATCTGCAATTTGCAGGTTCTTCCTGTGCTCTTTCCATGTGGTCTTGGCTTTCTCTTGGGCTGGTGATGCAGATGGAGGGTTTCTGTGGCCAACCTCAGAGGAATTCCAATTGGCAGGAAGGCTGCCATGTTTGCCTGATGACTCATCCTTATGCCCTCTTTTCCTGCTCTTGCCTCTTATATTTGAGTGATATCAGATAACACCTATTAAAAACATAGCCAAAAAAAAAGGACTTTTAAAACATAAAGCTCTTCTTAACAATGGCTTTTTCTCTTCTTTGGGCAGCTGGTCAAACCATTAAGGAAAGGGTTGGATCCAGGCAACTTCACACTGGCTTTGTTTGTCCTGCATCTGTCCATCTCCTAAAAGCCCTTGCTGTTCTGTCATTGCACCATCAAAGATAGTTTTGACATACAGTTGCTGAACTCAGACTGTTTTAAGTCTCAACATCGTGAAGAGTGAAGAGAATTACGGAAAAAACACATGGCTGTTTAACCAGAAAAAAAACCAAACAGTTATTTATATTTAGATCTTGATGTTGGGTTCTGAAAATCCCAAATGTGAAAGCACTAAAGACAAGGAAAATGGAAACAACTCTCTTGACAGTTCAACCTAATGATAATATAAGGTTTCAAATAGTTACTTGTGAGTTAATGAGTGATTAACAAGTCGCTCTTTTTAATTGCAATTCCAGAAGGACTTAAAAGACTTCAGATGGAATTTCAGCTGGGTTTGGGTAAGTATTGGCAAGAGTTAGTCTGAAAAATTAGTTGGGCAATAGATAGACATTTTGGTGAGATTTCTACTTCTTCCATCTGGTCACTTGTAAATCTCAAGGCTGGGTTCAATCTTGTTTTTTTCTGGCATGTTTAATGCAGCTTAAAACCAAGAAATGGAACAGTTAATGAAAATTAAGATGAAGGTAAGTCAGAATGCTGCTGAATTTAGATTCTTGTTATTTCTAAAAAGATTTTGATGCCCTTAAAAAATAAATTTTAAAATTGTGGTAGCTTTTAAAGCAAGTACCACTGCTGTTTCTGTGACTGAGCAGAATGCACCCCCGATTAAAGCCATGAAACAGATGGAATAGCTTAAATTATTTCATTAATGATATATATAAAAAACTCACATAAAATTCTTTATTTCCTAGACTGAAAGTCCCAGAATAGCACCAAAACCACCACCAAAAATGGAATTTAGTAATGGGTAGTCCAACAACTGCAAATCCTTTATATTTAATAATAAGTTAACAAGATTCTAGCTCTGCCTTGCTTTTGGAAGCCAGCAATTTGAATCAGTTCACACTGTTACAGATAAAGGTAGACTGAATGGACCCCGACTAAGTTCTAAATTTTACAGTGCAGCTTAGGCTATGTAGAAAACAAAAATATTAGATGTTGTGCCCTTGATAAATATTGAGTCTCTGGCGGGTTGGAAACCCATAATGCTAAATAAAATTTGCAGTTTCTTAGTGACACTTGACCTATGAAGTCAACTCGAATAACATTAGAATACATTGGTATAGGAACAAAACACAAATTAAATGTTTCCTGGGGCCAAATTATTACAACAGGTTTTGACTAACTTTCTTCACATCTTCCCTTGCTGTTTGCCACCTACCACTCAAAGCCTATTTCTTATGTTATGAATGCCTGGTTTTCCTTTTTCTGCAAAGTCACAGAGTATTAAATGTAAATATACACAGTAGTTAAATAATTACAATAAGAAAGATCAGACTAATAAAACATTTTGCAAAAGCATGGAGGGATATAAGACGACACTATTAGAGAAGTCTAGCTGAAAGCAAAATGACCCTATAAATAATCCTTTACATGTTTTTTGTGAAGATAATGTTTATAAATTTATGCAACTCATATAAGCACAAAACCTCCATAATCTGATTTGGGATAACCCTCCAGCATCACAGAATCTCCCCTGCATACTGTGACATTCAGTAATTGTTTACAAAGCCCACTTTGGTTTTAATAATTGTCAAGAACTAAAACAGAGAAGAAAATTATCCATCCCAATTCAGCTGAAACATAGTATGTAGAACTATGGTCTCTAACTACAACCCCATCTGGGAACCACTGCTGTAGGGAGGCTATGGTCCTTCTCCAGCTGTTTTTTTGGAAAAAAAGGGCTGCTGAACATAACAAGGCTATCTGAGAAAGGGGAGAAAAGTCTATCTTCTTTGTGCTATACTGATGAATTTTTACATTTCCACGTTTTTCAAGTGTTTTCCATGCAGTTCTATAAATGTCCTGGTTTTAAAGGACTATGATAAAAATTGCCTGTGTCCACACTGCCCTGAGCCTGCCCGGGCCCCCCAGCTGCTGCCGGGCTGCGGCTGGGGCTGTTCTGGGCCTGTGGGGAGGAGAGGGTGGGTCAGGTGACCCACATGGACCAATCACAGCACGCCTGCCCGTGGTGCTCAGCATAAAATGGCTCCTCACAGAGCCCTCCACTTGGATGGGTGCTGTTTGGATTGGTGGGATGTCAGGCATTGCTTCCCTCTGCTGTTGGGGTTCATACACCCTGTTTTCTTGCTGGAGAATATTGTTCATGGAGACTGGTCTCTTTCCCCTGTCTCCCTGAGTAGGACCAGCTCAGTGGCTCCAAGGCTTTTATGGATGGTCACTGGGACCCTAGACTCAGGCTCCCCATCTGCTGCCAAGTCCAGTCTGGAACTTTTCTGGTTGAGAGATTATTACCAACTGAAGAGTGTTGGTTTCAAATTTACATATTTGTATATATATCTGTATGTAATTTATCATCATTATTGCTATTTATTATTTCATTAAAACATTTTTCGTTATTTTCCAACCTTAAAGTCTCCGTTATTCACCTTTTTATCTTACTCTGGGAGGGCCATTGGGCAAAAACAGAGCATCTGTCACCTGGTTATTGGCTGAAGCTGTGAATATAGATTAAAAAAAAAAAAAAAAAAAAAGGATTTATGAACCAGGTCCTTGGTCTTTATTTTGTGTCCAAGTTTGTAGCTGTTTTGAGGAGAGTGACATAAAGCGTCCCTTAGCCTTTGCCTTGACTATCCCTGACCTTCCCAAATGGTGCAGTGTGGGTAGAGACAGGTTAAAACTTTGGCTCCCAGCTCCCTTGTTATTATGATATGTACATGTTATTATGTACATGTTGTGTGCCTATGCAATATTGCAGCCTTCTTTTGGGATGAGCTGTGGGGCGTATTAAGCTGCAGACTTCCCCTGTGAACATGCAGCTTTGCTGAGGACCACAGACCACGTGTAATCTGTATGAATTAAGTAACTATCTAATGTATCCAGTTCTGTCATCTTAGTCAAACAAACCCTCTGTTGTGTGTTGGGTTTTTTGGCTTTTTGGGTTTTTTTTGCTTTGCACAAGATTTTCAATGTCAGGAAAGTTCCTATTTTTATTGTTGGCTAGATGCCACAGAGGTAAATGAAGTCACTTATAACAAGAGTGCATTATAAACAGAAATTCAGTTGGGGCTCAAATTATGAATTTGTTATGTAGTTAGAATTTTTACAATTGAGTGACACTGTAGCAAAAATCTGTAGGTACATTACAATTAAAAGATGAAAAATCATGCTGCAAAGTAATAGTTAACACTACTAACAAAATAACCTGAATAGAAAATATTGTGTAGAACAAAAAAGAAAAAAATCTGTCTTATAAAGCAAAATAATTTAGTGCTTCTTTCAAATGTTCCATTATTAGGTATTGAGAACCAGAACTAATGTAGCAGTAAATTCATGGAATGTAAATTGAATGTATATTAAGCCAAACAGTAGACAGACTGCAAAGGAAAAGGCTTTCAGTACAGTGACTGATCTAATGGATGCTTTGAGATATAAATTGAACTGTGTTAAGTGAAGAAAATACAAGTCTAAAACCATAAAGATCCTTTCACTCTTTTGAATGGTCTGGGTCTAAATTACTGATAACAACAGTTATAACTATATTCTATTTTCATTGTTATCTAATTAATTTAAGCTTTCAAAGTGGAAAAAAAATAATAGTGTGTATGCCAAGCTTTAGCCTGCTGTGAATTAAAGTATCTGGGTTCTAAATTAGCTGCGAAACAAGGTTCTTAATGGGAACAGCAATTGACCCTTGGCAGTCAGAGTGTTAAGAATTGCTGCTGTAGTGTTAAGTTACATCCCTGTTCCCTGGGCACAGCTGTACAAGTTATATAACAGCAACCCTTCCAGGATTACTCAACCCCTTTACCTAACCCTAATTGCATGCTGGACTTGTGGCTCTCCTAATAGTTCTCCTCTATTGCCATGCTTAGAGAAGATGTCAGTGACACCACCAAACCCAGATGCCTGCACAGACCAATAGTGTTCTTCTTACTAGTACCACCCACTCTAAGGGACATTATTTTGTTTTTCCTTCTCTCCTTTCCTAGCTGGCAACCAATTCCTGCCCAAAATGATCTACTCCCGGAAAAAATCTGCACAAATAATAGATGCATAAACTACAGGTACAGTACGTACTGTACTTCATTTCTTGGCATTTGTATGAGACAACCACCCAGCTGGAGAAGGAAATAGACATATTAAAATGTGTGATACAAGGCTATATTTTTACTTGGGTTTTCTGGAAATCATGAGCATGATAGCAGATCTTGAGTGTTTTTTGTGTCTCACATAGCCTTTAATATGCAGAACTTGACAGTGTCCAGGACAATAGTTTCAAACCTGTCATTAGGCAAGCTAAGGTTTAAATTGTGTCAATGCTGTGATTTTTTCAGAGAGCAAGTAATCTGATAGATACCTGTTGACATCTGCTTGGTACCACTTTTCAAAGATAACATCTTACACACATTTCAAAGATACAGGGCAGCTGTGTCCCACTGGGTTGTTTTTTTCCATAATCAGGAGATTATGTGACTGCTGATTACTAGTAGTAGCACTCCAAAGTCTTTGATCTGGCTCAGAGACCTCCTTTACCAGCTGATGGACAAGCAACTATTGAGAGGTGGTTTTGTCCTGAAGAAAAATTAATTGTTCCTATCCAGGGAAGTCTGGCTAACCACTCTTCACTCTTCCAGTTCATCTTGTAAAACTTTTCCCTAAGGGGAAAAAGCCATCTGCTACCAGACTGCCCAGTGTGAGGCCAGGTCACCAAGAGTGCAAAGACACAGATTCAAGGAGGAACAGACTCTCTGCCGTCAGTGGAAATGTGCCTGCAGGAGAAATCCAGCCCACAGAGTTTCACATCTTGTCTGCAGAGTCATCTCACTGGCAAGTCAGACTGGATAAGGGATTTAGCTGCCTCATGGCATTCAGCATGTCATATGACAGATGGAGATTTCTCAGAAATCTCTTTGGCACCGTCTCAGCATGGGAAATATCTGTGTGAAAGGCAATGGATACGTTAAGAAGCTAAAAGACCTCTTAAGTGGTGTGCTCTAACAGATTTTGTTGCTAGTGAGGCATGCTGAGAACATGCTGTTACCTCTCCTGACTTGAAAAGTTAGTCTAACTAAGAAGTTACTCCTCACTTGTGGATGGATCCCAGCAGAGGGAAAACTTGATTATAAAGATGGGCGAAGCAGGATAAAACAGCATTTGCTCACTGTCCAAAAGCTTCTTTCCCATAAGCGTTTTGCCTGAAAACACTCTCTTTTCCTCCCTCCCTTTTTCAGTTTTCCTCCTTCTTAATGTTACCCCTAATTTTGGTACTTCACTCTACATACACTTGTCCACCTTAATTATTTTCTTCCTCCCTCTCACCGTTTCCTACCCAACATACTGTGCAAGTAGCAAGATAAAGAAGGAGCTGCTGGATATATATTGCACAGTGTTCAACCTGTGAGATAATTCACCTCCTTCTTTTTTTTTTTTTCTGGTACTTCTGGCAGGAAGAGGTTTCTTGTTCTTATGTACTCAATACATCAAACAAGATGTCTGTACAGTACTGTGGTGATAGTTGTGCACTTTTGCACTAATAAAAAATGAGAACTAAAACATAAAAAGGAGTAGATTTTTAGGGAGGTGATAGTGACTGTAGGGAAGCAAAGTGGTAATTGGGAAAAGCTGGGTGAAACAAGTATCCTCTGCTTTTTATTCCTAATATCAGCATAGGTCATTCTAAGGAATGATTCCGTATTTCATTAATTTTTTTAAGCAGTGTCATAATGCAGAGGTGCAGTTCTGGCAGTAACCTTACAGCTTGCTTTTAACACTTTCATTAGTTTCGTGGGATACCTGTACACGGGCTGCATATGTTGTAGTCAATTGCGACCTGTGGATTTGCATCAGTAAACATATTTAAGGTACAGCCTGTGTTTTGAGCAAGAGAGTCTCTGTTGTCTATGCTTCCGTGGTCAGCTGGTTGCACAAAGTACTCAAGATTACGATTGCCTCAGTAGGCAGCTGGAGCCAGAAGAGCGCACTCTGTTCTTGTCAAAGTATAATAGCAGTATAGTAATAGAATTGTATAATAGTAGTATAAAAAAGTATAGTAATAGTGTAATTGTCTAATGACTAGGACAAATATAACCAGCTGAAAACATAACATTATCCATTTTCTGTGTCCCTAACTTCTGCAGTGGCTGGGCAAAATATCGGTCTATTTGATCTAAGGTCTTGTCTCCCACAGGATACCTAAGGCGGGCTTCCATTTAATCAGCAAGCGCCGTTATTTAAACTACAAGATGCATTTATATGTTACACAATATATTCCCTGGAAATATATCACTTTCAGCATTTGCTATTCATAAATCCCCTCTTGGTTAGCTAAATCCTGTGATATTACTTCAGTTGCTGCAGTGAGTTACTTGCTTTCAGAAACAAGATGAAATTGGAGTAAGTCAGACAGCTTTAATTTCTTCACAAGATGGAACACAAGCCTTTGCAGCTGTATCTTCGTTACAAGGCTTTCACCCCTTATAAAAAGTTACAGAAATATACCTTTTGTGGAGTGGTGATAATTTCCATCAGGCAAAGGTTTATATCACTTGAACTACTTAACACAAAGCAAAGGCACTAAGCTACTCAGTCAATCAGTGGGAAAAATATGGTGACTGGAAACGTGGATACTAACCACAAATTAGAGTAATCTCTGCAGTATAAAGAGTGGAGCAGTGTGCCTGCAACACAGCAGGGCCCGGATCCCAGCTGGGAGCTTCAGGAGCAACCAAGATACATGTAAGACACAGAGGGCACAGAGAAATCTGGATTGGTACTAATGGGCAATGCTGAGCAAGAGCCAAGTGTCTTCCTGAGGGCTGCTGATCTAGATGGAGTGGTGCAAAGATCCCTGTACCTGCCACCAGAGCAACTTGTGTTTGCTCTGCCACTGTTAGCACAGTGTCCTTGCAACGCAAACCTCAGTATACTAATGTGAGAAGGGGCTAATGGGAAAAGCAGCTGAGTTGTAAGGGGAGAGGGGGTTTTGGACTCTAAGCTGTCTTCCATCAGTGGCATTACGGTCACTCACAGGTGGTGGTGTTGACAGCCTCTGGATAAGTTGAGCAAGATGCTCAGATTCTTTGTTCTCATTCAGACAAACTTCTCTTGGTTCCAAAGGAAGTTTGAGTGGAAACTGGATAAGGTGCCTAGTATTTTGCTTAAAGCCAGTAGAGCTGGAAATAACCTATCAGGTTGTTGGGGAGCACTATAACATGTCTGGGAAGTTTTTATCAAAACCACACAGAAGCAAAGGAGCTACAGGAAGATACTCATCCCCCATGAAAGAGTAATCATAACCAAATCTTCCAGAGCTTGCTCCTACTGCTGATTTCATGTCAGCTGTCTGAATGTCAGACAGTGCTGCAAAAGAATTAGTAAACTCCTGTGAGACAGTACCAATCTCCATGTCTATATGCTTCTTCTCAGCAGCATTACTTCATAGCCTAGATATCTACTGTCAAGCAAAAGTACTGGCCAGCCCATGAGACAAACACAGTAGTCAGTCAATATCTGATTGCAGACATCTGCTGTGCTCAGGAGCAGCCTTCAGCAGTGTTTGTATTAAAAAGCTTTTGTGGCTAGACAGCAGGACTGACTGGCTCAGAGCTGGGTTACGGTAACAGTCCCCCAAGGCGATGACGCACGGCTTGAGAGTGGAAGCAGGTTCTCTGATTTACAAACCATGCTCTCCCACTTCTCTGCCAAATAACTTGAATGTCTAATTGCACCCTGAAAAGGGGGCGATCTGTAAGAAAAAACATACTTACTTATGAATAAGTGCTCATTGTAGCTTACACAGCTGTGTATTTGTCTTTTGTCTGTCCCACTTGCACTTTATGTGTTTAGCTCCTGGCCCCAGCCTGTGTGTATCACCCCAGGAATGGTCCTACAAGGCACTGGGATTCAGTGAGACATTGGTTTCCTTAGTTCTTCTGTGAACAAGGAGAGTGTTGTGGTGGCATCATTCTTAAGCAGGTGGTACTGTATCTCCTGTGACAACAGAGTACACAAGGCCTGTGGAGGAGCTGGTCTTCTGAGAGCTGCTCTTTCCCTAACACTACCTTCTTTCCTAAACAACAGCAACATCATAAAAGGTTTCCTCATGACTCCCAACAACTGGCCCATTAAGTGGTCCAAATTTCTGATACAAGTTGAATTAATAGAAATTGGAGTATTTTCACCACAATCAGTAGCTTATTTTGCTTTTAAGCTGCTGTAAAGAAACTTTATATCTGGTCCCTGCCTTTCTATGCTTGGAGCAATTAAAGCTGACGAGCTGTGGCTCAACATATTTCACTGGTGTTTCTCTAAGGATTTTATATGGTAACATCAGATAAGGCCCTTACTGACACAGTAAAACTGGCAGAGATGCTCAGTTTTCAAAATATGATTTTACTTTGAAAACCCCTAATAAAATGTTAGAGGAAAGAATGAGGTTCTGTGATTCTAGCGTGATCTAAAAGCTAGGGAAACTGTACTTCAGTGGCAGTCACTCTTTAAACCTCTATCATCAGTAACCCTTCACACTCTCAGGTTCAGAGAAGAATTTAAGTAAGTCAGAATTACTGAAGACAGCAAAAACATAAGAAAAATTATCTGGCATATTTAAATTTCATGGCCAAAACACTGTTGCAGCAAGCTTGGTTTCTGCATATGTATTTAGCAATAGTAATCCAGATGCTGTTAGTCTTGCTTCTATTATTTGGATTTTCATGAATACTCCTCTTACCTGTTCAGCATTTGTTGTCAGGGGGTGGGATCTGTTCCCTAAATTTTGGTCTCTGACCGGATTTCTGGAAATTTCTAAGCAAATTAATTCTTTGTGCTTAAGCACCCTTTTTCAGTTACAGATAGAAGTGAAGAACTGACATTTCTCAAACAGTGACATGAAAAAGAAAAAAAATGTTTTGTGTGAATAGGGTCAAGGGAGAGAATTACAGAAAAATTGAATGCTGGAACGTGAGCAAATATTCTCCAACTCTGTGTTTGCAACAATCAGGCATCTCTCACTACAAGAAGGGCAGTCATTCCAGGATGAAAGGCTCTCAGGTTTAATCTTTCAGTCTTTCTGTGCCAAACAGGTTCACATAGTTCGGACACCTTCTGAATTAAGCATCAGTCCAGTGAATACTTATCTAAGACAAAATTCAGAAAACTTTCAGCTGCCTCTATTGGGACTAATTAATCCAAATTAATCCTAATTAAAGTCAGTGAAGATGGGTTTATGCAATTTTCCAAGGAAGAAAATTATTATATAGAAAAAAAAAAGAAGTTTATCAATGCAATTTCAAGAAAAAAAGATAGGATGCTTTATTTAATAGAATAAGTCCCTGCTTTTCAAGCTGTGGTCATAACAAACATTATATTCTATGGTGTTAAGTATTAGACTAGCAGGTGACTGCCCATACATGGACCTGTCCTTTCTGAAATCCGAAGTGCAGGCCTCAACTCTCAATGCACCTTATCCAAAATTATATAACTTAGGCAAAAATAATGGTTTCCTTCTACTTTCTTTTGAATACTTTTTTTCAGGAGAAACCACATCTTTCTTGGTGTCTACAAAGCCAAAGGGAGGCAAACATAACAGCTTTTTGAGAATGTCAGTGTTCCATTTACTTTTCTTGTGATGGTATTAATCAAGTCAGAAGGATTTTACCTCAGAGCCTCTGATTCTACATTTACTTCTACGTAAACAGCTTCTTTGTCAGAGCAACCTACCTCACCACACAAGTGCTAGTGAAGTAATCTACTGAGTGCATGAATGAAATTCAGAGCTGAGCTGCAGGTGTTTGTGTGGAGTGCTCCTTCCCAAGAATAAGTGTGTTTTCTTGACATCTTACGCATGCTTTTGTTGCTTGTGAAGCCAGGGAACAGGGGAGGTAAGGGGTAAGTGAGTAAAAAACATGCAGAGCTATTCAGAAGATGTCACATCTAATTATACAGAAGAAACAAGTTTTCATTCTGCAATGTAAAAATAGCAAAATCTTCCCCATATTTCTGACAAAACGGAGTTGTTTGATTTTGTTTAAATAGGGCCTCAGTTTAGTTTTTAATCCCAAATACTTTCAAGTCAGATGGAGAATGGTCTTTAATTCCAAAGTATGTGGCTAATGTATTTACCACCAGGTTGTTTTTGCCTTCACTGGTCTTGTCTCCATGAAATATACTGGTTTCAATGATGCAACCAGTTCTAACATCAGCTGTTCCCCATTGCATCATGTTCTTATTAAATGGTGATTCTTCTCCCTACACTTGTTTGTGAAGTAAAAACAGATTTCCAAAATCTTGTGGCTCAGGTGTACTTACATAAACTCATAAACATGCCATGATCTTCCTCCTGAATAAAAACAAACTCAGCCTTTAAAAAAATAGTAAAACAATGTGTTTGGAAAAAGAAATAATTTTAAAAAAATCAACTTTGTGAAGTATTCTATTCTGTTTTATACCTTTTTCTTATCTGTCATCATGAGATGCATAATTGTGTACCTCATTTCATGAGATCTCATTTACCTCAGGAGATATTCCCATACTGGTTTTATTTCACTTTGATTCAGGCAGAACTAACTTTTCTTTTTTTAACTTTTTTTTTTTCTTGTTCTGGGCAAGTGAAGGCCCACCTTGATAAAAAAAAACTCCTCAAAGTCACCTTGTTAATCAAGGCCAGAGCAGAGCCCAGAGCTGAGTCTCAGGAATGGTCAAACAGACCTTGTTGGGTGAGAGAGGGTGTCAGCTGGCAGAGGACACCTATTGACTTTACATCCCTGCCCCGCAAGATATCTCCCTTTTTATCATGTAAGTGTCAGCTACTTCCCAGTGACCTCAGGTTGAAGGACTGCAGCCGGAGGTGCCTATGTGGTGCTGAGTCACTCAGACTTGCTCAGCTGGGGACTCGGGTCTGGCAGCATCCCTGTTTTCGCTTCCCTTACCAGGCTCTGCTGCCTCCCACAGGCCAGCTCTTGTGCAATTCCAGATGAGACCATTTTCTCTTTCACAGTTTTTGACAATTATCAAAATCAGAGATTAGTTAAAAGAAACAAAAAGCAAGCATAGCCTTTGGGACTGTTCTGGAAACAGGACATCCCCTTGAGATTAGACGTGCTTGGTTGTTAGGTTCCAGTAGTAAGTAATTTCTATTTGTTTATTTTAATATAAGGTTGAACTATTCTATTCAAAACCAGATCTGAATTTCAAAACAAAAAGCGCATGGGTGCTTATCTGGAGGACAAGGACATGTCTAACCCGGAATTATTAGCATACTTCCATCTGTCATGCTTTGCTTACACATGGGGTTTTTGCCACAAGACTGCTGAAAGCTTCAGGTACGTAGATAGTTTGATAAATTCTGAAAAAGCTCTAAACTTCCAAATGTCTACCTCATCCCAACTCCAACCTTTTATCCACCCCCTTCTTTTATATGGTTTATTTCCAGTGCTGCAGTGAGTATGTACCTTCAGGATATATTATGAAAAAGTGAAGGTAGGTCCCAAAAGACAAATACAATTCTAGTTTTAACAGGCACAGACAAAGTAGCAAGAGATTAATGAAAGTTACCCTTTCCTTGGATTCACCCCTTTGAAACTGGATGATTTACGCAACATCCCATATACCCCGCATCTCTGCTATGAACTAATACAACATTCACATGACAGCAAAGCTCAAATTTAGCCCTTAAAAAGCTGCTTGCTGAGGTCTGAGATGACGTGGGGGGAGTAAAACCTCTCTAATGCTTAAATCCTCCTGCTGCTTCAGAACAGTCAGCACCTCATTAGCCTTGGCTCTTTGTTTGATAGGAAATGTCAGCTCACCACAGGAAATCTTCTACACCCAATGGCAGGAGCATCTGTCTCCATCTAGTGTTCATCCGCCTGCGTTTGCACCCGACTGCCCCGCCGAGGAGATCACAAACTGAGAATGGGAGAGCAGGTGAAACACTTGCTCATTAAAACGTCATCCTTTTCACCCAAGAGGTGTTAGAATCGCATGTGTGCCACACTCGGAGGTAGTGACTGAGCTCAAAACCTGCGGATGAGCCTCTGGGGTGTTCAGCAGTCTCACCTTTGTCTTGTGCTAGAAGAGTGGGAAGTGACAAAAGAAGGTTAGAAAATCCTGTATTTTATACGGCATTATTCTGCCCATGAACAAAATTACATCCAGACTCTTTCTATTTTTTAACGCTGACGGAATTTCTTAGTATGAGAAGTGAAATGTTTAATTAATGAAAAATACCATGGAAACATTTATAGGAATACTTTCCACTGTAACTCGCAAAGTACTGGATAACAGTTACTCAATTTGCCTCACAACGTGACTGTGAAGAAGAGAAATGTCACACTCTCTGTGAATTGTGAAACCAAGTTCATTTTCCCCCAAAACCTTCTGGATGATTTGGGGACATCTGAAGTGAAACCATGGGCAGACTGCCACCAAGGTAACCCTCTGCTCCAGAGGCCCAGCTTTTGCCTGTGCATCTTGCCTGATCAATTATAAGAAGAGACATTTGTGTACAAAATGCAGGATAACCATTTTGCAGTGGCAGAAGCAAAATTTGAAGTGGGTAGTAGGCCACACAGCCACTTCTGGGAAGAGAATGAATACCTTCAAAACAGTCTTAGGGCCCTAGAAGGACCTTCAGGCGGCCCAGCTGGAATGGGACCCCACCTGGAGCCACTACTGAAGAGGTACTGCTGAGGCTAGGCTGAGCTGTCAGCCACAGACATAACATCCTGAGAAACCCAGAATGGATATAAATATAAATTGTTAGTTTTAAAATAAGAGGTAGAAAATTCTTCGAGCTTGATATATAGCAGACTGTATTAAGAGTCTTTTGTGGGAGCCATGGTCTTAATCAGTCTTTGTGAGGCCTCTGTTAGCCCTATAAATGCTGAAATAATCACTGGCTGAAGGCAATTAAGCCCTAACCCCCATTTCTTAACACTATTATATTTCAGTAAGTGGAACCAATTCCAAAATCTCAGAGAATAATCTGAATGTCAATGGGATGAACCCAAACAATTTTGGAGAAAACCATGACAGGCAGCAAGGAAGTAATGGAGCTCCAGCATGCAGTTAGTTCTAGTACCAGCTTCCAGTGGCTTAGTATTGTTACTAGGCAAAACAAATTTACAGCAGCTGTGAACATGCTCGCACATTTCAGTTTTCCCATCTCACATCTGACTGTCTTCCCAAAACATGATAAGCCATTGACATGCAGAGGATGCTGAGGCGTAAAAAAGTGTAAGGGACCCAGGCTGCCCCTCATGGTGAGAAAAGAAGGAAACAGAGAGGACCTCAGTAGGAAGAAAGAAATGAAGACCAACAGATTCTCTGACCTGTGGAAGTCTATCAGACCTTCAGGGAATTCCTGACGTGTTCGGGTATGGGGAACTGGTGCACAGGATACTCCTGGAAAAGATGTGGGAGTGCAAGGAACTCCAGCTTAGAAGCAGCACCAATATGAGACTCCAGGAAACAATGCTATTTCACATTCCTTGTTTTATTTGAGAACCTACTCTCTTTTGTTCATACTCTCTTCTCTAATGCTTGACAGCTTCTCCCTTATTCTGAGGATTCATCTGAATTATAATCTCCACCTCTGAGTTCTTGCTGACCTCCAGTTAATGAGAACAAGACAAAGATCACCCATGATCTGACTCATGCAAATACTGTAAGTGCTGGTGATGTTGAAAATGTCAGTAAGTGAAAACAGGTTAAAGCTGTCTGTAAAAAGAAGAGAGGCACTGGGATAGCAATATTCAGCATTCATGATTTCATGTAAAACTTATTTTCATATGCAATTACTTCCATCTGTCTATCTTGCCATTCTTCTGGAAAAAAAAAAAAGAAGAAGAAAAAAAAAAAGGACTTTGTATTTAGATTTTTAAACAGACTTTGCTGGAACACTTCCATGCTGATGAGGAACTCTTCTACTTGTTGTTATGTATGTCAAGAGTTATAATTTCCCCTGAGTGTTAGGGATAAACAAGAATGTGGACGTACATTTTTCAATGTATAAGGGATGAGTTTAAACTTTGTAGTAAAACCAGATGAGTTTTTCACACTTTTGAGTTTCACGAGGACAGTTTCACATGGTACCAATCATTAATGGGCATACTGCAAAAGAAGTTTGGTTTTGGTTAAGCATCCAAAAGCTTGGGTGCATTTACAAGTCACCCTGATTTGGAAATAGGCAGATGTTTTCATCCGATCTGGATTTCCTGAACGTATTCCAGGGATCTTCTGTCACAGCTGGCTCAGAAATCACAGAATCACAGAATTGTCAGAGTTGGAAGGCACCTCTAGAGATCCTCTGGTCCAACTACCCCGCTAAACCAGGATGGTCCAGAGCACATGTGGAATAATTGCTGAAGGTGACTTAGAAATTAAACCTATATTCACATTTTAAGGAAAGGTATAGCATTGAAGCAGGGTGGAATGCAGATAATGTGCAACAAGTTCGTACCATAGCAATTCCCTAGGCAACCCTAGATGTTGGCAACATCAGGGGAACTTGGTGTGCTGACTCTAAGAGAAATTGTATGGAGGACAGAGCGAAGACACTGCGGCCATGCTCTGTGATAACTAGAGGATCTGAAGGTACACAATATACATCATAACATTCATAAACTGCACATTTGATGCCCTGGGCCAACAGTCCATCAACTTTTGATGAAATGGTGCCCTCAGAGTGAACTTTGATCATTATAGTCTCATTATAATACCAAAACACACCTCCATCCTAAATGTTACCCACCTCCCAAGGTGCAACCACGTCTCACTGAACTTGTGCACTGACTTTTCTGTAGTCTATACCTTTAAATGTGAAGCAAGAGAATTTTGCACCAACCATGATAAAGGTCTATATGACCAGAGTCACTCAAGCTCCACCTGTAAGATAAAATACTATAAAGTCTGAGAGAGGGCAGATGTCAGGGAAGATACCATCACAGGGACGATCCCATTCCCCTGACCTCTGGGACCAGTTGACAGGCTGAGCCTCTCTTCCCCCCTCCAGAGGTACAACTTTGGGTAAGGATTCAAACACTTGGCTATCCTGAGTGCATCCCCAGGAAACTCGGGAATCTCTATAGAGTTGTATTTAGTTCCACATGTGTGTAACCCGGCCGTATTAATCAATTTCCACGTGCTTTGCAGACGGTGAATTTATCACCAGCAATCTAAAAGAATTTGTGCATCTTGCCTCAATAAATTACACTGTTCATGAACCTGGCTGTGACAGTTCTTGAACATGACCAAATTCCTGAGCGTGGCTGTGACAGTTCACAGAAGGCTGCTGGACGGACAGTGCAGCGTTAGTGGTGCATCCGAAACCGCGAGAGTCCAATATAGGTATCGGGTGTGACTGGACTATTAACACCAAATTGGGCATCAATCAGGATCTAAGCCCAGCTGCCCACAGCTGCTCTAACATCTGAGGATAAACTGGAACACGAGGGGGCTTATTTTCTGCCAAATTACTTTGCCCCTTAATGCAACAGCACATCACACAGGACTGCATCCAGGCAGGTTTTGAATATCTCCAGAGAAAGGGACTCCACAACCTCCCTTGGCAGCCTGTTCCAGTGCTCTGTCACCCTCACAGTCAAAAAGTTTTTTTTCTCATATTTAAATGGAACTTCCTATGTTCCAGCTTGTGCCCGTTGCCCCTCATCCTGTCACTGGGAACTACTGAAAAGAGTCTGGCTCCATCCTCCTTGCACCCACCTTTTAGATACTTACAGGCATTTATAAGGTCTCCTCTCAGCCTTACCTTCTCCAGGCTAAATAGTCCCAGCTCTCTCAGCCTTTCCTCATCAGGGAGATGCTCCAATCCCCCAATCATCTTTGTTGCCCTCCGCTAGACTCTCTCTAGTAGTTCCTTGTCTCCCTTGAACTGGGAAGCCCAGAACTGGGCGCAGTAGTCCAGATGTGGTCTCACCAGGGCAGAGTAGAGTGGGAGAATGATTTCTTTTGACCTACTGGCCACACTCTTCCTTGTGCACTCCCAGGATTTCAATGGCCTTCTTGGCAGTAAGGGCACACTGCTGGCTCATGGATAATTTACTATCTAGCAGGACTCCCAAATCCTTCTCAGAACTGCTTCCCAGCAGGTCCAACCCTAACCTATATTGGTGCATGGCATTCTTCCTCCCCAGGTGCAGGACCGTACACTTGCCCTTGTTGAACCTCATTAGTCTCTTCTCTGCCAGCTCTCCAGCCTGTCCAGGTCATGATGGGTGGCAGCACAGCCCTTTGGAATGTCTGCCACCCCTCCCCGTTTGGTATCATCAGCGAACTTGCTGAGGATACACTCTGTCCCCTTGTCCAGGTCATTGATGAATATGTTGAACAAGACTGGACTGAATATTGACCCCCGGGGGACACCACTGGTTACAGACCTCCAACTTGACCCTACTCCATTAATCACAACCCTCTGAGTTCTGTCACACAGCCAGCCCTCAATCCACCTTACTGTCCACTCATCTAACCCACACTTTCTGAGTTTCCTAATGAGGATGTTATGGGAGACAGTGTCAAAAGCCTTGCTGAAGTCAAGGTAGAAAACATCCACTGTTCTACCCTCATCTAGCCAGACAGTTATGACGTTGTAGAATGCAATCAGATTGGTCAAGCATGATTTCCCTTGGGTGAATCCATGCTGACTTCTCCCCATGACTTTCTTTGCTTTCACACGTTTTGAGATGATGTACAGAACAATTTGTTCTAACACCTTACTGTGGACAGAGGTGAGACTAACCTGCCTGTAATTCCCTGGGTCCTCCTTCTTGCCCTTTTTGAAGACCGGACTGACACTGGCCCTCCTTCAGCCCTCAGGCACCACACTGCTCTTGTTCTCCATGACCTCTCAAAGATGTTGGAGAGTAGCCTAACAATAACATCTGCCAGCTGTCTCAGAACTTGGGAATGAATCCCACCAGGGCCCATGGATTTAGGGATGTTCAGTTTGGCTAAGTGGCCTCTAACCTGGTCCTTCTTTACTGAAGGAAAGTCTTCCTCTCTCCAGACCTTATCTCTTACCTCCAGGGTCTAGGATTCAAGAAGGTGGCTTTGGTGGTGAAGACTGAAGCAAAGAAGGCATTCATTAACTCCGCCTTCTCTGCATCTTCTGCCACTAGAGCACCTGCCTCATTCATCAGTGGGGCTACATTTCCCTAGTCTTCCTTTTTTTTATTGATGTACTGAAAGAAACCCTTCTTGACATCCTTGATACACCGCTCCAGATTTAATTCCAGGTAGGCCTTAGCTATTCTCGCTGCATCCCTGCATTCTCTGACTACATTCCTATATTCCTCCCAAATGGCCGGTCCCATTTTCCACATTCTGTAAATTTTCTTCTTGCATTTAAATTTTTGCAGAAGAATCATCCTCATCCATGCAGATCTCCTACCTCCTCTACTTGATTTCTTCCTCATAGGGATGCACTGGTCTTCAGCTTGGAGGAAGCAGTGTTTGAAAATTTCCCAGCTCTCATGGACATCCATACCTTCCAAGGCCCTGACTCATGGTATTCCACAAAGTAGATCTTTGAAGAGGCTAAACTTTGCTTTCCTGAAGTCCAGTGTTGTAACCCTACTTATTTCTCTACTTCTTCTATGCAAAATAGTAAACTCCACCATTTTGTGGTCACTACAGCCAAAGTTGCCCTCAACTTTCACATCCCCAACAAGACCTTCTTTGTTAATACCAGGTCCAGCAGTGCACCTCCCCTTGTAGGTTCCTCAACCACCTGTGTCAGAAAGTTGTCATCAGTGCTCTGCAGGAACCTCCTGGACTGTGCGTGCCTGGCTGTTTTGCCTTTCCAGCAAATGTCAGGGTGGTTTAAGTCCCCCATGAGAACCAGGGCCTGTGATGATGATGTGATGCTTTCAGCTGCCTGTAGAAGGCCTCATCAACCTCCTCATCCTAATCATGTGGCCTGTAGTAAACACTCACAACAATGTCACCCATGTTAGCCTGCCCCTTAATTCTCAACCATAAGCTCTCAACACGTTCTTCCTTCTCTCCTAGGCAGAGCTCAATATATTCCAGGTGCTCTTTCACATAAAGGGCCACTCCACCACTCTGCCTTGATGACCTGTCTGTCCTAAACAGCACATAGCCATCCATGACAGCATTCCAATCATCTGAGCTATCCCACCATGTCTAAGTAATTGCAATGAGATCATGGCCCTGTGACCACACACAGATCTCTAGCTCATCGTGTTTGTTCCCCATACTGAGTGCATTGGTACAAATGCACTTCAGCTGGGTTAGTGGTCCTGCCACCTTTTTGAAGGGAAAAGCTCTAATTCCCACCAGACAGTTCTCAGATGCTTCCGTAAATATGATACAAAAGAGTCATTGGAGTGTTTCAATATCCATGTAACTGGTTAACAACCAACAAAGGGATGCAACATATGATATATTTTATTATAATTATTGTTATTACTACTACTACTGGTATTAGTTGCATGCTTATATACCTCTTCCTAACTTCAAAATGTTTGAGCTCTGGAGCAATTCTTATTTTTGCTGAACTACATTAGCCCTTTCTAAGCAATAACAATAGTTTTGTTAAGTAGGCAAATGCATACTTGTGGGTATACACATAATTTATAGTGAATGTTGTGGTCAGGAACAGGACTGAAGTGGTAGGCATTAGGTCCTTGATAAATTCCTACAATAGTAAAAGCACTTGCAGTGGCAATGCTTGCTCATGCTACCAACATATCTACTGTCTGTTCTTCTAGAAACATCCTTAGCTATGAGAAAACAGTCCAGTTTCTGTGCAATTAGACTCTCAGCTTCTTTGTTGAAGCTGCTAAGAAAGCTGTCCTAGAGGAAGAGGTGCCTGATGTGGTTTGGGATGTGAACAATGATAACAGCAAAAACAGTAATAATTGTAGCAGGTAGGTTTGAGCAGTTTGGGTACTGGGAATATCACAATGCCTCTTCCTTTAATTGCACCTACATTCAGTGTACTCATTTGGCATGATGCCAGTTTTTGCAGACCATCTTCAGACAGCTGCCATTTTGAATAAAATGGAGTTTCAATTGCTCTAGTAGCAAAGGTACCATAGAACAGCTGTGGGTTAGCTAGGATTTTATCACTTAAGTAGGGAAATGCCAAATGACAAACCTCTCCCCAAATCACAAATTTATCTCACTGAGTAACGATGCCACAATTCAGTATTCTGTTTAGTACTTAAGTGTCATATCTGGCTTTTCCTACTTTCAAGGTAACTCGTCTGCCCTGTAATGCAGGCATGACACTGAATAAGATTATGTGTGATATATGAAAGCAGATTCTGATTCAAGAGCAGCTCATGAAGTAATGACGAGAAAGAACAATGATCTATGGGAATTCTGCCCAGACCTATGAGAACTGGTAGGATTGCTTTTCCCAGACTAATAAGCCCTGGACAGCAACGGCATGAAATGTTGAAACCAAGAGCATTTTTGAGGAAGGACATTTTAGAATAATGTATTGAAACTGTATGTCACGGACTGTATTTTGTAACTGTGGAGAATAAAGTGGAACTTTGTGTGTGGGTTGAGACTGTTGGAAGTAGGATGCATCTCACCTAACTTCAGCTGTCTTCAAGGAACATGCTTAGTGAAAATGGTCATTTATGTTTCCTCTGTCATCAATGGAGAGTGACAACTCTATATTTAGCAGGTGGAAAGACTTCTTGGTGACACCTATTTTAGGCTATGACACATTGTCCATGTAGGTGTCAATCATTTTCCACTCAATAGCACTGAGACTAGGTTAGACAGGATACTTATCTTTCAAGTAGCTTGACTAAAGTTAGGGGGCAAATTATCTTTTTCCATCTCCCAGGAAAGGATACTGGGTGCTCACTCCAGAACCTGTGCATAGACTGAAGTTTTATTTCTGTCTGCGTTAAATCCTTTGGCTTTTGTTGATGGAAGAATAACTGCTCTTACAAGCTGTGGCCCTGAAGGTTATAGCTGAGAAGCATAGACTTGCTTCTTGCTGGTATTTGGCCCTTACCCCTGGAATAGACGGATGAGGTAAGCTGGTAAACAGGTAGTCTGCATCCAGTAAAATAAGGCTATGATCTCTTCTAGTCCCATGACATGTTGCCTGACTCCTTCTCATCAGAGATCACAGGTCTTTAGTCACCTGCACAATATCCCCATGGGACAAACCCCCAGAATTATCAGTGCTTACAAGTGCTGGAAGCCCCATCATTTACACGGCAGTTAACTGTATACAATTTTTTGGGGGTGCAATTTCATTGCCACTGCATGTATAGCTCCCAAAGACCCATGACTTCTTCCATGCCTTAAGTGCAGTTTTTCCTACCATTTGCAATTGCAGGCAGGCATCTGGCATAAGAAAGATGACTCAGCCTTGGAGGTGTCTGTTTGTTCCAGGATGATGAGGCTTAAATGGGATGAAATAACTTACATGAGATGATGTGCCTAGTGAAACTGGGAATCAAAGTCAGATTCCCCAAGCCCTGACCAAGGAGTGATATCACAAAATCATCCATTTCCTTGGATTAGTTTTTAGTTTTAGAAGAGTTGCTGTTATTATCTGTATCTAATTAGCTGTATTTATTTTGACAGTGAGGGCACTAAACAGATTGCCTGATTTATTATTTCTAATACATCATGCATAATTGATTTTCAGTCCCCTGAGATTAAATGTAAACAAAAATATGTTTTTAATAAAACCAAAAAGAAAAAAATATCAGTCAAAAATTTGACCAATAAAAGGGGTGAATGAAATTCACGTTAAGTCAAATACAATATTTTAAATGTTTTGTAAAGAAAAAGCTACAAAAACCTCCACGTTTAAGCATTTGAGTACCTTTAAGACTTGATTAGTTTCTTAATGAAACTAATTTTAAAAAAACCAAGAACTTTTTTAGGAAGACTTAGCAAAAGAAAGGTAACTGTGCAAAACCAAACTGTGGCATCAAATCTGCATTTTTTTCCAAAGAAGTTCAGTTCAGTCAACGCTAGTGTTTTGGAGCTGGAAAAATTTGTAAAATGGATGTCCCTAAAAAATGAAATTAGAAATGAACAGTCCCATGTGTGTCAATGTTCACACACATATTCAGGTGAACCCTGTAGCTCCGTGATGATCATTTGAGTCAGTGAAAAAAACACTTGCCATAAAAGAAACATTGGAGTTGCCACATGCTGTGGCAGGGACTCTCCCAAGCAAGTCTGCAATGTAGACTTGTCAACAATTTATTCAGACTACAGCAGGTGGCTTAGACAAAGAGGAAGGAGGAAGCCTAAAAAGGTGGTCAAAAACCTGAAAGATATGAGTAAAGTCTACAAATTTCACTTAGATTTTTCACTTCGGAGTAATTCCTTTTTAGTTGCAAGAATCCACCAAAAAATGATAGTATTTATCTGGAGCTGTGCCTGAGCCCTTGGGACATCCCTGTGCTCATTCATTCCCTTTCTCACTGTGATTTTCAGTCCATAGATGCTCTCTTCTCTGTTACGGAAGTACAAAAGCCTATCTCTGAAGGCTGAGAGCTTCCAACTACCATTGTTAAATCTACATTGAGTGACTGGCAGGGTGGCTTGCAAAGCTATCCATCACTCCTGGGCCAGACTCTGTCTGTGAGCTATAAAATGACAGCTCCAAGGGTGACAAAGGGGCAGGGAAAAGCAAGGCTGCCTTGTAGCAAATCTGGATCTGGCCTGTGACAATCAACTTGGAAAAGAAGCAGCAGCAAAGGAGTTGCCAATTTTCCTCTTTTTTTTTTTTTTTTTTTTTTTGCCTTTGAAATAAATTAAACATCTTTGGGACTGTCAGAGCAAGTGTGAGTATGATCATCTTTTCAGAAAAGTGCAAAGAGCATAAGAGTGAGTGTTTTGACAGGGCATTACTTATCCTTCTTACAAACTGAAAAAGAAGATTGCATGTAATTATTGGAATGTCATCATACTGAGGGAAACTTCTGGCATCTTTTCACTCAAAGTTTTTGCTTCAGCCCAACCTCCATCAATGATTAGAAAACATTTTGTGATGCCAATAGATTGTTTGTGGGAAGTTTTTAAAGAAAAATATAATTGATGTAAAAAAAATAAAATCCCTTTTAATCAGTTCCTCATGCCAAAGATTAGCGTTGATCTTGACGTGTGCAACATAATCAGTCATAATCAAATCCTAGCTGGAGTAGTACCTCAGATGTTGTTAATTGTATTCCTATTTGCCTGAATTTGATTTACCCATTAAGTGCTGACAGAGGAGACAGAAACTTGTTCAAGATATTGTATGTTTGCCTTGATCAGCTTAATCAAATGGATAGAAATAGAGATGGGGCACGCATAGTGTTAGCTTGGAAATGTCCATGGGAGTTGAATTTCCTGCTGTATTGTCTCTCATGGAGAGACCTTCCCTGCTTCTGAGCTGAAAGACTTCAGAATGTAACTAAATGTAAACTGTTTCTACCAGATATTCAAACTATTCTTCCAGGATTTAATTTTGAATTATGGAAATCTCTACATCACTCTTGTAGTACTTCATTAAATTCTGAAGGCTTTTCCCTAAAAAGGCACTTTTGGCTTTTCCACTGCCCTGAGATTTAGGTTGTCTGCTAGGATGTGCAGTTCAGCATTGTTTCAGGATTTAACATCTCCTTTTGGAGTGACAATCTGTCTTTCCTGCAACCTCCATCAAACATGCAAGGCTCTCAGCCCTCTCTGAGACCTCCCAGTGTGACTAAGAAATTTTTTTGCTGAAGTTCTCAGATAATTACTTACCCTCCTCACCTCAGTTCACAATATGTCTCCCATTTTGTCCTGTACTCCTCTTCTTGCTCCTTCTCCATTTTCTACCTTTTCTGCAATGTTCTATCAGTGCAACTTGCCCTGTAATTGCGACATAATACAGAGGCTAGAAAAAAAAAGGTATTTTTTTTTAAGACAGAGGAAAAATTGGCAAAAAACTTTTTGAAAAGACAGTTTAGGCAGGGGAGCTGCAATCAATGCAAATGCACATTTTTCAACATTTGAGGCTTATACACTTTAACCCAACCTAAGTTCATTATTGTACAGCTGCTCACCATGCGCAATTATTTTACCTGATTTTAAACTCCTGTTCAGGAGAAGCCCACTAAAAACGGTCATAATTTTTCAGGGAAAGATAGTTTCAATGTTTGTTCTTCTCTACAGGTGAACTTTAGACCAGTGCACATGACTGAGACCTCTGCATTCTGCTGGAGCTGAAATAGAACATGAATAATAACAAGGCCATGTGTAGTCTCAAGAAAGTACCTTCACCAAGTGTATGCCTACTTATTAGCCATTTAGGGAAACGTTACAGCAGCTGGAGTTCCTGTAAGGAGGAAAGCTTGCTACCAAACCCTTTTTCTCACAGGTTAAAAATGCTCATAAACTAGATGAAGATTATATGATAACAAAGATGAAACTGTCACAGTACAGAATGCTAAACTTTGTTTCTACATGCCCCTTTCCCATGTTTTAGCCCAAATCCAAACAATAGGGCCACCGTGCATGCCTCTTCTATTGCCAGATGCTGGTAAGAAATATTACCTGCTTCATAAGAGTACTGGGTAACTAATAATAACCTCTCATTTTTATTTGGGTTACAAAAGGAAAGACTCATTGCCCCGGTTAGGTGTGAACATCTATCGGTTTTCCACTGCTGTGATACACATTTTGTATTTCTATGAGATTAGAAACATTCAATTTTTCTATATGCTTTAAAAGATTTAAGTACTCTCAGTATTTCAGTTTGTGAAAACTAAATCAGCAGCGTCATGCATCGTGCCTCTTACTGCTGCACTTCTTGTATCAGAACTAGAACAGAGCTTAAGGAGACGTGTGAGTCAGACCGAAGGCTCATATAGCCAGTGTCCTTCTCCAACAGTGGTCAATGCAGATAAATAGAGAAAAGTACGAAAGTAGAGGAAGAAGATAGAGGTATTTTACCAGAAAAATCTGTCTCCCCATGACAGTGTGATGTCAGGCACTTCTTGAACCTAAAATCCTATCTTTGTATATGTATCATCCCTTAATGGGCTTTTCTCCCAGACTAATGCAGAAAACATCTGGGTTGGGAAAGGAAAATTGTGAAATTAAGACCTCAGTACTGCTACCTGTAGTAGCAACTACACTGTGTGTCATGACAAGGATCATTATAAGTAGTGGTCAACAAAACTGAGAAGACTTTTTTCTCAGCTTGTTTTTGTGAATGCGTTTTGTTTTTTTTTTTATTAGATTCCTTTTAAAACATCATCTTGCATAAGAGAAGGGGGATCAGCACAGAATTATGTGTAAGATGTATCCTTTGTTTTTTTTAAAAAATCCTTTATATACTGATAATTTGGAAGCATGTTTGGTCTCAATTTTGCTCTTGAAACATCGTTCAAGTCTGGTTGCCAAACCATTCTTTCCCATCACACGTCATACTGGTTCTGCAGCCAGATAAATGGCTTCTGAATACAGCTTTCTGATTGCTATTATTGTGCCAGTGTACAAGAACAACATCCAGGTAAGTATAGCTTAGCACAGTTCATTCTGACTTCATAGAATCACAGAATGGTAGAGGTTGGAAAGGACCTCTGGAAATCATCTAGTCCAACCCCCTGCCAGAGCAGGATCCCCTAGAACACATTACACACGAACACATCCAGGAGAGTTTTGAATGTCTCCAGGGATGGAGACTCCACAACCTCCCTGGGCAGCTTGTTCCAGTGCTCTGTTCCCCTCAGAATAAAGATTTATATTCTTATATTTAGGTGAAACCTCTTGTGTACCAGTTTGTGACCATTGCCCCTTGTTCTGTCGTGGGACACCACTGAGAAGAGTCTGGCCCCACCCTCCTGACACCCGCCCTTTAGATATTTATAAGCATTAATGAGATCCCCCCTCAGCCTCCTTTTCTCCCAGCTGAACAGCCCCAACTCTCTCAGCCTTTCCTCATATGGCAGATGTTTCCGTCCCTTAGTCATCTTAGTGGCCCTGTGCTGGACTCTGTCCAGTAGTTCCTCGTCCTTCTTGAACTGGGGAGCCCAGAACTGCACACAGTTGTCCCTTTCATGATTTACAATAGTAGTTACCTGCAAAACCTTAAGGCTCTTGTGTTAGATCTTTTCCTTTTGTGTTGCAAGTCTACACAGTCTTGAAGACTGGTGGCACCACAAATGGGCCAAAAGCCTTGTGCGTGAACATGCCAGAATGCCCAAGATTTTCTTGGATTATTTTGGTATTTAGGGATTTATTTGGTTTTTGTGCTGCATGAACCTACTCATTTCTAGTAGAGAAATGGCAATGCACAGTAGAGAAATAATGATCTTAAATCATAATCTTAAAATTACCTCTACTCTAAGCTATATATTGTGACTGCCACAACAGATGATGCTTTTTATCCACACGGATTAAAGAAATCCTCATTTTTTTGCTCAGCCCTCCATCCCCAAACACACTAAGCTGTAGCAAAACTCCAACACAATTTTAAGATCTCTAGAACTTAGAAAAGAAAGTCCCTCCCTATCTGCTAATATTTATCTTGGTTTTTTTCTTCAATCATTTTTTCCTTGCCACTGAAATGTCACTGATGTGCTACAAGAAAGAGGCTGAATTACCATTTGAACTACTGATCTGGCCAGCAAGTTATCATTAGATCTTTTGTCTTTTCTCTTCAGCTCTTTACTTTGCTAGCAGCCAAGCTATGGGAGATCTGCCTCGGCCAGTGTTAGCCATAGGTCAATTATGTGGTCTTGAGAACAGCAGGCAATGTGATTGTACACACAGATACAAATGCAAATAGAAAACACAAGAATCTCTTTTTTCACTCTGTGTGGCTACACATTACTTTAGGAAAAGTCAGTTTGTGCTGTTTGGTTCATCATGGAAAGCACGAGTCATGAGTTCTTGAGTCATCCAACAAGGAAATTGGATATTATAATTATCTTAGTTACTTCATCCCTTTCTTCTGTTGCTGCATACTACCTCCTCCCAAAGTTTCACAGCCCCACTAAGAGGACATTTAGGAACGGTTTACTGTCTGTACTTTGTAACTCCATTTTTATCTCCTCATTGTTATTACAGGACACAAAATTTTGTAGATTTCATCTCTAAAATGAACCTGACAAATGGATTTCCTGACAGTATTCACGAAGTGGCTTTTGTGCCATATTTTACACTTCATGAAATTTTCTAAGTTAGGATGGACTGTATTTTTTTAATTCAGGAACACAAAGGGAAGATGGAAAATTAGGAGAAAAATTTAAATAAATCCTTTAGAAATATTTCTTCTGCAGAGATCAATGAATCTTAGACTGAAGGAAAGAGGTAGAAAGTTCAATTGTCCCTTAGTGAACTAAGGCCAGATTTTCAAAAGAGTCAGGGGAGATTAACTAAAGGTGCTCATCTTCTTTATTCAGTTGCTGGAAAGAGACAGATGCATTTGCAGGTATTTAGAGGACCCACATAGCCTCCTTTCAGTGCTCTCCCCAGTTCCCTGTTCTGGAAGCCAGTCTGCTTCCAGAAGTTGTTTATCTCTTCCAGAAGAAAATGATACATACATACCTCCGACCACCTGGTATCCAGCTGCCCAGCTATGCCTGCTTCAAGCTAATGGAGCAAGGTACAAGTTTTGATGCATTGAATCAAACCTCAGTGGTGCCCAAAAAGCAACCAACAGAAATTTCAAGCATACTGAAACATGTCAAATGCTTAAGTATTTCTGAAAACCCAAGGAAAAGTTGGATTACACAACACCCTCTGAAATCTAGCTCCTGGTGTGCCAATGCTGGTGGTAGGGGCATGCAATCTTGGGTGAGATTTTTCCAGCAGCTCTTCAGGATCAGACACTTCCTACACTTTGTCAAGTCTGGCTTTTAAACATTCCTAAAATGCAAGGGGCTCATGCAAAAATCTGTGCAATGAGGAACTTGCCATGTGGTGAAAGGAACTCAAACTAGGTCCCTCCCTGAACAAAAACAGATGGAAAAACACAGAGAGACCACATCAGTGCTCCATGACCTACATCAAACCTCCCTCCAAAACATCTCCTAAGCCATTCAAGAACCACATCAGAATAAACTTCCCATTGCCGAAATCTGTCAGACCAACAGATTACAAGCACTGGGGCATGACCCAAAAATGGGTCACCAGAGGACACCCGCTGGGTTTCATCCCACCAACTGAAAGGGCAGTAAATCCCTGTGGTTGCTAAAACCAAGCTGGAATTTTAAGCCCAGCGAGAAGGAACAATTCTCTCCCTCACCCACACCTTCCCTTCCTGCTCCAGCTGCCCTTGCCCTGGATTCCATCTTCACTTGCCCACCACAAAGTAGATGATCTATTTTTCATTTGCCTTCTCACCTTCCCATTGTTCTTGCCCAGCACTGACAAGATGCCTGTATGATCCTGTGGTACCATGTCAAAGTAATGTTGTCCAGATGCTGAGGATCACAGAAGTAGCCCTTTTTCATCCTTACAGTGACTTATTTTGTCAAGCCTGCAGCCTCCAGGGCTCCTCATTTTATGAAGTCAGGTATAGCAGTTTCCTGGGGTGTCAGCTCATGTTTAAGCCTACCAATCCCACTCTGTTGCATGATTATGTTTCCCCACATTAATGATCAATTCCTCATGAAGTAGAACAATGTTTAAATTTGATATGACATTTATAATGCTTCTATTTTTGTTAAATGGGAGGAAAGAGATAGCAAATGTAGTCACACATATGTACCAAGAGCTTTCCAGCCATCCCTAAGAGAATATGAATAAATAATTTAATGAATCTACTAAGTGAGTTGCTAGGTCACCAATCAAACTGAGAAGTCCTGTATTAGAGGAGCCTTTTAGTATGTTAACAAATAGAGCTGGCATTTCTCTTAGCTGGTAATGGATTATCACAGCAGTTAGATATGGGCTCTGTCAATGGAACAGATGGAAGATTTTTCTTTCCGTCTTTTCTGTATAGGAACAAATACAAATGCATCCATTTCTACTTCATAATAGTTGTTTTCATAAATAACAACAAGAAAAAAAAAAAAAAGAATCAAAATAGTAGGAACATTTACCTGCCCAGAGGGTTGTGTCCCTGTGGTAAGCACAATGCAGAGTGAAAAGACTGTTCCTGCCCCTCCTTGTATTCTAAGGAAATGGACAGACAATAGCCCACGAGGAAACAAGAAGCCAATATTTGAAGCAGGCATTTCAACACACCAACTGTTGTTATGCTTTTCCCTGAATATCATGGCAGAAATCCCAAGGCAAATACCATTGGATAGTATGTATTATGACTGCAGGCACTCTATTAGATTCCAGTAGGGCAGGGATGGGTGATGGTATTTGTGTTACAAGCACAGAAAGCTCTGTTTAGGTACAGTTCCCTTCAGTAGGAATCATACCTAATGCTTCATTAATACTCCTCTTTTCTGTATTAAAGAGCTTTAGACACGAGTCTCAAGCATTTCATAGCTTTTATGGGGTTAACTTACTGTGACATCCCTCAACAGCTGCAGCACAGATAATGTTATCTTACAGATAACAAGCATGCATGTGGCTAATCCATTTAAGGTCTTTCCTGAATTATTTTCCAGTAGTAAATGTACTTAAAAATTATCCACTATTTCTGTTGTGTTTTGCTCAGAAATCCGTATTTTAAATCCATACTTTTCTTATCAGTAGTCAAAAAAAGATTTTCCAAAATTAAGATAAATAAATATGCCAAGAGGAGTTTTAAAATATTGCCTCAAAGGAACTCATGAGTATATACTATGTATGAATAAACTTCTCTGTTTCACAAATGAGCTCTGGATGTCTACAGTGAGACAGTGTAACTAGGGTGCAAACCTGCCCTGCCCCTAGTCTGACATCTCTTATGCCATGTACATGTGCTTGATGTGGTTTTTCTGCTGTGCATATGATATTAATGTGCTCTTGATGTGTTTATTGTATCACTGATTTGGTTTGTCTGATATTTATATGAGTATATGAAATTTTTATTGATTTACTGATTTATTTCAGGGCGGGACATGTTTTGAGTTTTGTCAGCTGAATGGGTATATATTTATCATTGCTGGGAACAGCTCATGATTTCCTGGGATATTGAGAAAAGCAAGAAGAGCAAAGCCAAGTTTTGAAAATATTCTGCCTTTGGAGAATGACTTGAAAAAACACATGATGTTTTGATGATTTTGTCTGCATGGCTACTGGTTTCCCAGAGAGCTCTAGAGCCATGCTCAAGCATAACGACATGTGCAACTCAATGCAATATAGATCTGTATGGTACTGACTTCCCATAGGGTAGACAGCTAGCTTGGTCATTTGCCAGTGACCACCATCTTCCTCTCATGGGAAGCATAAGCTAATAAACAAAATAAAATTAAGAGGAGCTCATTTTCTCACTCCTTGTTAAACTTATTGCTGATTTCTTATTTTAATTCCAACCTTTTTGGAGGGGATGGGGGGGGTGTTAAAGTCAAAAGCTCTGTAAAATCATCTTATAATTTCCTAGAGGAAGGAACAGGGGAAAAATAATCACATTCCTATGTTTCCTACATGTTTTCATTAGGTACTGGAGAATATACCTGCAGTGACTTTTAGCTGCCTCATTAGAGACAGTAACCACAATAGATTATTTGGTGCCAGTTTAAACCAAAACTACTGTTATATTATGCTCAGTTGAGCAGATTTTCACTGAAGCACACTGATGCTATTTATTTATCTTCAGTACTCAGCTCCCATTATGTTTGACATGAAGTATCCAGGAAGTGAGATGTAGTCTACAGAGGCTTTACTCCGGTGAACTAAAATCCTAGAGGATGGCAGAACTACTATTGTACCATACCATGCCATGCCATGCCGTGCCAGCTCCTTCCACTTCCCAGCACAGGCATTTTATACATTGGATCTGGCTCACCTTTGTTTTTTCTCATTGACAGCTTTCATACCCCACCTTCTCTTGAAGCTGTGCAGCTAACATAGCAGGAAGAGCCAGAACTAGACACAGAAGCATGATATATACAGTGTACTTTCAAAACTCTCTTTCATGCAAAGCCAGAACTGGGTTGTTGAAAAGCATGATAGAAGGTTTGTAGTTACTGTATTGCAGCTGTTGTAATAAAAAAGCCCTGCTGCTTTAAGTAAATGATAGTAAAACATCACGTTCCTTTCTTCAGTCATAAATTAAACAGTGTAGTGAAAATATTACAGAATTAATAATATTTGGGAGGATCTGGTTTTTCAAAAACCAGCTGGACCGACAAGTTTTGCAATTTATAGCACCATCTTGACATCTTTTGAAGTAGAGCATCATGGTTAATACGCAGTTGGCTGTTTTCATCCTTGCCCAATTCTTGCAGCAGAGGCTTACTGGATGACTAATTTCAAAAAGGAGAGAAATAGAAAGTATAGAGGCAATACAGTTGATAGAACTAGAAATGAATAGTTAGGACAGCAGTGGTCTAATGCATATTCATAGAGAAAAGCACTCTCCATATTGTTCAAGATAGCTGCACTAGCTTCTCTGCTAATTCAGTACTGTGGTATTAGCTGTTCCAAATGCATAAAATCCTGTTTCTTCTCTCTTTGAAGTTGTGGCATGAGGAAAAGACTGGTAGAGCTTTTGTAAGGCTTATTGCAGGATCTGTTAATAAAATCAGTGCCTGTTAAGATTAATTATTAATTACATTCACAAGGGTAAAAACATAAAAAAGGACTGGGGTCTATTGTAGAGGAAATACTCATTAGAATATTAGGCTAGGTACAACACTGGTCTTCAGCTATAGGTGTAGAGGTTAGGATAGCAAACAGATTAAGCAAAGATCTGTTAATTCAGAGTCCATCTTCCTGAAAAAAACAAGAGATCAGGCCAAATTGAAATTGATGCCCGGTGACTTCAATAATTAGAACACAGTCTCATGATACAAGGCACATCATATAGTAAACTGAGCCAGGGCCAAGAATAATGAACAGAGATCTCATTAACTGAGATTCTGCAAGTTTCTAAATTTTACTAAATCATTTTAATGTCACCTCTCACCACTAAGTGGCAAAAATAATACAGTGAAAGCACTCTGTATTTGCAGTACTAGACATACCAAGCATACTCCTTATGCCACCACAGAGCTTATAAAAATAAAAGCAAATATTTGTAAATCAGACCCAATTAATTTATCCTTAATCCTTTCCAAGTTTTTTTCAATAATAATCCTGGTGCTTTCCCTGGAAATTTTCTATCACACATGGAACATAATTATTTATAAAGTGATAGGAATGTACATGCAAACATGCTTTGCAAATGTGTAGAAAGTAAGGGCAAGGTTATAATTTGACTTGCACTAAATGGAACAAATTCCAAGCCAGCAGAAGACTAAAGCTAATGCATTACTCTGTGTAACAAACAATTTTGGTGTGCCACAATGCTTCAGTGAATGATAGTTTTAACAATTTGGGGGAAATAGACTGTATTACAGAACATAAGCACAGCAGAAGTCTGTGTGTGTGTTCAAAAACATTTTCATAGATGTGAGAGACGGAGTCTATAATGGCCTTTAATCAATAGAGTTTATCTGCTGCCCACATTTGCTTTGCTAGTACCCGTTTAGTCTGACCCCTGTGAAAGTGGATCCACCAAGGAGAAATTTCACATAGAGCTGAAAAAAAAATTTACAGGAAGAAGGAGAATGGAATTTGACAAAAAAAAGAGTACATCATCCCAGTGTTAATAAGCAAACTGAGAGCAAATTTATGTAAATACAGTCCAAGTTATAAAAGATTATCATATCTATCTCTGGCAGCTGAGTGAAGGATGAGCAGTAGACTGAATTATGATCTACCTCAGCATAGACTATCTGGAGATATTCTGATACTAGCAGATGCAGAGATTTTCTGCCTTATCCATTTCTCTCTTTCATTTTCCCTATTTCTCTTCCAAATATCTAAGGAATCAAAAATGTATCACCCTGGGAGACATAAGAAAAGTTGTGCAGGGGCAGATAAAAAAAGGTAAACAGAATTCCTAAAATGTTGAAGACAGACCCAGTTTCAGTTTTGGGCTCTGTGGTCCTTCATGCCTTCCTCAGAGATGTCTGCAAGGGAGTCATGATTCTCCTTGTTCAGTTTAAGCGGGTGACATTTATTTCATGACAATATATATTGCTGTAAAGGACATCATAGTGCTGTAGGGCGACTTCCACATGTACAGGACTTGCAAATATGAAACTTTGCGCTACCTAACTTCCCTCTGAAAATATTTTCCAGCATAATCTGGCTGTTCTGTCAGGTCATTGTAAACCTCCATCTGTCCAGCCAGCCAGCCAGGCCTGTGGCTCAGAGTCATCCCTCTGGCTTCCAGCACCTGGCTGGGGCTCTTTGGGTAGGAGCATGGTTGCTACTGGTTATGTCCATGAAGCATGAAAGGAGGTGGCTTGAGAAAGTGACTCAGGCCACCCAGAAGCCAACTTCTGGATAAACCTGTCTGGATAAATCTGTCTTCGCTTGCTGCAAGGTAACGTGCTCCTGACATAATCCCTACAGGCAGGTGACAAGAACCTGTAGGATGACCCAAGTCTTTGGTTAAAATGCATTTTCATAAAAACTAAAAAAGTTGTAAAACTTTGGATTTGTCTTCTCCTTACATAATTCACCTTCCTGAGTTGATGCATATTTTTTAACAGAAAAATGTATTTTCAAACACAAAGTTCTATTCAATCTCAGTATCAAAGTGGATGCAAAGTTCTAATCTAGACAGCAGCATTTATTTCTATGTGATAGAGAAAGCTACTAATTATGAAAATCTGTTTAAAATTCCATCTGCTTTTTATTGCCACATTTTATCTAGCCATTTTTTATTTAGGGATTTTTTTCTGGCCTGCCAGACATTTCCATGTACTAGAAGTTTTGCTACTCTTCAGGGAGCAGTGACATCAGCAATGACTATAATAAACTAAAAGCCAGCAATAACAACAAAAATCACACCCCACAACCTGGAACACTATCTGTGCAAAGATTATCTGGTTTCTTAGCCTGGGAATAAGATCATACTCCATTTCCTGCAGAATGTAACTTTGTTTTAAAAGTGTCATTCACTGGCATTTTTTAGGAGGCCAACACTCTCAACACTGCCAACTGGCCAACTGTCACATCGTCTTTATGACAAAGGAGCAAATGACGTTCAATTTCTGGTTCCTTTCTCTGAGGTGATGCAGACCTATGAAACTGAATGTATACATTTCCTTCTTTACTTCCAGATAACTGATTCTGAACTAAAATGGAAGGTTGAAATCTACCTGGAAAAAACAGTAAACTTTACCTTTGTCAGAATTTTCTTGCTAGTTAACAGTGTACTGAGCCACTGAGCAAGTATGAAACATCTACAGAAATCAGGAATACTTTTCAGCTCCTCTCAGACCTGGCATCTCCTCAATGACTTCAGGAGAAGAGATAATTTCTCATCAGGGGCATCTGCTGGCTGATTATATTTCGTGATCAGTGTTTCAGGTGGTAAACAATCTGTGATGATCCAGGGAGTTTATTCCAGGCCCCTCCTGACACCTCCAGTCTCTGTGAAACCTTTCTGCCAGAGCCTGTGACTGCAGTCATATCCCACAAACACTTTGAGCAACTCTAGACCAACTCTGCCAGGAAATTTATGACGCACCTTATAGGAAATAAAACTTTTCATGTTTGGAGCAGTCTACTTCAGTCATCAAAATCAGAAGAGTCTGGAAATCGAAAAGCACAACACATGCACAAACAATTAACTTGGCTGTTTCATTAACTGAAATTGAGAATATGCTGAGTGAAGTAACAAATAGGCTGTTACCCTCTATAGTAAAATGAGCAGATTGTCAGGTTTGCTGTGAAGGGTCTGCTCTTTTAGGAAACTGCACTGATGAGATTGACCATACTGATTGAGCTGTGGGCAACTGTACTGCTGTCCATCTGCACTCCGTGCAGGGCAGGGGGCAGGCACATGCAGAGGGACCGAGGCCATAAGTCAGCAAATAAATCCTTCCCTGGCACACTGGGACCAGTCCCCTGTAAGGAGACTGTAACTTGGAGGGTGAGAAGGTACATGAGATGTTAACTTCTATTCAAGACACATTCAGACGAGAGCTAAACTCCTGTGGAGGAATATACTCTCTATCCATACCCGATGCGTCACACTAGGATCTGTTCTTTGCCTCCCTGTTCAATATGCAATGACTGCATACAACAGGGACAGGCCACCTTTGTCTTTACAGCACATCAGGCTACCATGCCAGGCCTGGCAGAAGAACTTCACCACAAAATATCTGCCTCATCAGCATGGCAGAATATACAAACAAAAGGGGTTTTTTGTATTTTTCAAGTGTCTTCTTCGTATTTAACTGACTTTCGTGTACATAAATAATGCATAATATCATAGGAACTCAAATACAATTACACTTTTCAAACTCAAGTCCTTGAAATCTGTAAATCTTTTTTATTAGCAAAAGTAAGAAAAAATTTCCTTCACTTGTAAGAAAAAAAAACCAAACCACAACAAATGCATGTCACCAGTAGTGACAAAGAATGTATTATATTTGAACATACATCCCAGAAAAGTGGCAGCCATAATAGTGCTACAGATAATTGCATCATATTCACTGTGAAGATGTTACTGGGAAGCAATTAAATTTTTTTTAAAAGAGCATATGGCATCAAAAAAACTCATTAATCATAGATTGATTATTGATTATTGATTATTGAGCCTTCAATTCAGTATTGAAAGAGCTGTATGTCCAAATATGTCTCTTACAGATCCAATGATAATCAACACGGACATGCACAGTAATAACATGAAGCTTTAAAGATGTCAAATATTGTGAAAAACTGTAAAATCTGGATGCTTATCCTATCTCTGTAACAAAACCATCTGAACTTGGTACATTTACAAAACTGGTCTGGAAATACCACAAGAACAATATTTCCATAAAAAGAAACAGATTATGTTATCTTAAAAATTACTTACTGAAGATACCTTTCTCTCACTACTCACTCTGAGCCATGTGCTAGTGTTAAACTAACCTGTATTTAATTAATGTGTTTGTTACTTATAACTAGTCAAATAAAAATTAAAAGCAATGAGAATGATAGAGGAAGTAAATCTCCTGTTCCATTAGTCTTCAATTAAACAACACCATGTGATTTACAGGTGTATCTGGAATTTGCCACTGAGAACTGTCAACTGAGGGGATCCATAAAATAACAGCAAATATCATATTGTAAACATTATTAAATAATGACTGAAAACCCCATTCCTGCCACCAGATCACAAAATTGATTTAAAAATCTAGATGTTTTCTGTTTCTTTTGTTTTTCTTTTTTATTAAATAATCCTTAGAGTGTTTAAATATTGCATTGGGATATTTTCAGGTGCTTTGTCTAGAGTTTTATACTCCCTATAATACCTCATCTGGCATGGCAGCTCCCCCCAGAATACTCCTTGCCCAGCCACTTCCCTTCCCCTGCCCCCCAGAGAAGCAGGTCTGCTTCCAGCCCCCCACCTTGCAAATCAGAACTGCCAGTTATTTGTTGCTAATCAAACACATATTTTCTTGTTACAGCAGTTGTTGTAATGACCTCAAAAGAGCTTGGGTTGTTCTCAGGCCACAAGCTGGATAGCACTGGTGAAAAATCCTCCCTGAGGGCTTTAATTTTCAAGGCAAAGTGTTCATGTAGATGCACAGACAGAGAGCAATGACTGGGATGCACGAGCATTGTATCTGCTGTTATCCCATAGCAAATTATATGATCCAGACACTAAGTGCCTTTAAAACCATGTTTTTTTTCTCAGTGCTACCCATCTCGTTGTTACTTCTGTGTTGTGAACTTGACTCCGTGTCCAAACAGAGCTGTCCACTGTGAGACAGGATCATAGGCAAACTCACAGATGCCTGTTACTTCTTTAGGACACCAGAAATTTTTTGTAAAAATAAACAGTGAGTACCAAATTCAGCCCAATACAGGTTTCTGCAGGTTAAACCGCCATTGTCCAGGGGATTCAGGCTCATGGGTAAATTACTGTATGACACATCTTTCTTCTAGAAACAATTTTCACAAAAAACTGGGCCAAATTTCTGGCCAGGTTTGGTCTGAAAGGTCTGCTGGTCATCATTTGGTCAGCAGGTCAGGAGGCCTTCAGGGCAGTCAGCTCTGTTTCTCCCTTGCTGAGCAGGTTTCCCGCAGTGGGACACGGATGTTCGTGGGCTGTCACACCATGAACCAAGTCTCCTATCAAATTACAGCCCTCAGTCCACAGAGCAAGTGTGCCTGTTCAGTTACATCTGAGCGTGTTTTCCATGCAAACTGTGGTATTTAAATTTGGGTCCACCCTGAGGATCCTAACAGGATCTAATTAGAAGGGCTGTGCCTTGCCCAGGGGCCCACCACCCAGGAACTGCAGGCAGGCTGCAGCCTTCCTCGGGGTAGTGTTTCCAAGAATCTCTTTGATGTGACTTACACCCTCTTAGGCGCACAGTAAGAGTGTGGAGGCTCAGCCCCGCTGTGAAGTTTGTGCAAGTGGGCACAAGGACAGAAAGGCTCTTTGTTTCCTGCCCTCCCCTGCTCCCACACTCAGTTTTCAAATGTGGGTGCTGGGCTCTGATGGCTCTTTTCAGCACCTACAATGATGTGATTGATGCACTCTGGGATCAAACTGGGTAGCCTGTTTGCCAGACTAAGATATTTAATATAGAGCCTCATGTTTAAAAATTCATCGGATGCTAAAAGTTCGAAGTGGTTTCTAATGATCTGTGTCTCAAGAAGAAGCCTACAAATGAGCACCTTAGAGTTTCTTTTCTTTCTATGCCACCAGCACTGAAAGCTTCTTAAGTTTCCTTAGCTAGAAAATGGCAATAACACCTTGATCATTCACTGTATCAAAAGGGACATGTGCAGTATCAAGACATTGAGAAGTCTCAAGCCATTATCTTGTTGTGATGGTATATTTCATTCCAGCATCACCCTTTGCTGCCTTAACAACCAACCCTCACCCAAGCATCAGAATTTTTTAATCTCAGTGTTAGTAGTCTGAAGTGAGTGGTACTTCATTGTTCCTTTACAGTAAGGTCAGAGTGTGAGCAGCTGCTATGGACAGATTAAGAATTAACAACTAAAGCATTTGATGCTCAAAGGAAACCATCTGGTAATGCAAAAATCACAAAGACTGGGAATTCACTCTCCAGCTTCCAAATATTTACTTAGTAATATTTCATCACCATGATTTCCAAATTTATATTCCTATTCCTGTTCTAAAAGACATGAGTGAAGGCAAGAAGCCTGAGATTTATTTCCTTCAGCCTCACCTGGAAACTCACCCACATTGCAGTAAAGCAATGGTTGTTTCTCTGATTATCGAGTGCTAATTTATTCTGCATTAACTAAATAAGCTACCATTTTTTCTTAACATATATATAGAGAGAGAAGTTATACCTCTTTAGCTGTACCTTGTTGCTTCTTCACTAAACACCTCTCCTTCTTGCCTCTCATGGACAATAACTTTAAGTGCTGCTTTACACTCAGAGCCTCCCATGAGGGGGGTGCTGTACCATGCCTCTGCAATTCGTGCAGGGCACTGTGATGGACCGGGGGGCTGGAGAACAAAAGGGGCAGGTGGGTGTAGGAAACTTGTGGTTCAAATTGTTCTGGATTTGAACAGTCTGGGGAGAAGGGTAATGGGGAGAATGTGGTCCTGGGGAGCTCACTGATACTCAGCGTGAACACGAGTGCCACAGCCGGCCCTGACCACGGTTTGGGTTGTCATTCCTTAGGCAGGAGGAACCTTAAGATTTTAAATCAGTAAATTTTTTTTTCAATAAACTTCTTATTCAATTGTCAGGTGCGATTTCCAGTTAAAATAAACTTGGCTTTGGGATAACAGTGAAAGATAATCAAAGGAGTTCACTGTCCCACATCAAACTCCATCCTTCCTCTGCGTCAACAAACTCTGGCAGCTTGGGCCTGATACCACTCTAAGTGTTCCTGCTGTCAGATACTGTTTTCTTTCACTGTCTCACACTCCTCTTTCAATAAGAGTAAGGTTGTTTTACTTGATCTCATTTAAGCATAGTATTGTTCTCCTGTCACTTCCACACATATGCAAAAAGAAACTGCAATGGAAAGGGAAGCTGTGAGGGAAAGCAGAGAGGAAAAGTCAGCAGGAGGCTCCTGAGAACAAATTAATGTCTTGGCCCAAACGCATACACCCAAAGGAAGGGCAGACCACCCCTCATGCATCCCTCCCACCTGCAAGAGCTGTGCAACACTACTGTAAACACAGTTAGAGGGAGCAGACACGGGGGGTTGCAGTGCAGAAGCTCTATGTGGCCTTAGGTTGCAGTAGCAAGTTCAGGAGCCCAGGTAGGACCATTGTACTGTACAGCCTGGAGCTTCTGGGGTGTCCAGAGGCCATTGGCTTCCATGATGAGGCTGTCCTTCTCATAGACAGAAATGTTAACATCTCTTTTTAACACTTTTAGCAGAAGTCCTTTCACTTCAAAAGAAACTGATGCTGGCCACACTAAAACATCAGTGATGACTGGCTGGCTGTTCAACAATAATAATAAAAATGCTAATTACACTCATTTGCAAGGTGAACAAGGATCATGTAGCACTCATGAAAAGGTCACTTGTGAGGTGGCCAAGAATGAGGAATTCTGACCTTTAAGACTGAACGTAGGCCTCTGAACACATTTGCTTTTGCTAGCCCTGAACACAACATAAACTCCCAATAAATGGGCACTGGCTAAGGAAACAAAACGATCCTGGGAATAAGACTGCTGCCTTTCTCCAAAGAACCCCCTGTTATCAAGAGAAGAGAGTGGTCTGGAAGAAAAATTGTTGATGCCTCTCTTCCCTGAAGGTACTTCTAACAGTAAATGAACACACAAGATCCCATGTTTATTTTCTTTTAAATATATTTTCGAAAATATTGTGTGATCCAAAATATGTGTTTTTCAATTTTGCGTGCCATAGCCCAGCCATGAGTGATGTATTTTATCCATATTCATAACAGTGTACAAACTTTCTATTCATAGCTCTCTCCACAGCATAAATTTTGGTGGGCATGCTGGAATTTCCTTCTGTGGCATATGGTAATCCTTTACCTGAGGGCTTGCTCCAAATAAATGTTTACATTCCTCTGACAGCTCACTTGAAATGTAAAGGAACAAGGTATGTGAGTCTTCCATCAAATAACTGACTGCATTTACATGTTCAGGGGAGGAAGGCACATAGCGTTCCTACACTGGACTGGCTGCAGGAATGTCCAACTTTGTTTCCTCTCATAAATATTTCATAATAGAAAAGACCTTAAAAATATGCCAATTCAAACTGCGGATTGACCCTTCCAACTCCAGGCAGTGTAGCTAGGAGGGACTGAAATAAACACCCCGAGTAAGCAGTGCCTGCCGCGGGCAGTCATCTGTGGAAACCACAGCCTCCCCTTTGGTCCTGCGGACCAGCGTTTCATTCGGAGGCTATTCCAGGGAGGGCTGGCTGGAAAGGAGGGTGGTGGGTGGCAAGGGTCACACATCAAAGGTGCCAAGGAAGGTGGAAAGAATCTGCAGAAAAACTTCCTAGTCTGGGATCGGGTTTTATTTTATTTCACCCAGTTCAAGCAAATAACATTTTTACTTATGTTGATGAAAGACTGTCTCAGCAGCTAGGGAAAAGCACACTGAAACAGTAAATTGGGTAAATGCCTCTACATGGCATATACATCCAATTACCGAAGTAAATGTGCTGCTTTTTGTTTATTTGAGTACAAGGTCTACTCATGCTCCCATGATTCCAGCTAGTCACGTGGCATTTCTTTATTCTTTTAATTATTTTTCGTATCACCGGGGCTATTCACTTGGCCACCCTCCTTTGAGCTGCCACCAGACTGGGGCTGGCAGGTTACCAACACATCCCCAAGAGAAAGACCAGCACAGGAAGTTGCGAATCTGTTATTCTGTAGGAATCCAAACCCACAGCTTTCTCTGGTCACTCCTGTCTGCCTTCCCTGGCAATTGAGCTCTCTAATCAGTTATCCTTCAGCTGGCTTTGATATCCTTTACTGAGGGCACATGTTTTTCGCCCCAGGAGGAAGGTAAAACACAGAGGCTCTTTCTCCTCTCTTATTTACCTTCTCACACAGTGAAATATCTCATGTTTCCCAGCTACAAGTCTTGTGTTTCCTGTAAGTGCTCATCAAGAGGACCATATTTTTTGCCATTCCTCTCGATTGCTATCAAGCCTAGTCACGGGCCACTCTAAAGGATAAGAGGAGCTTGTGCAAACTGAGCAGGAGTAAAACAAGTACTGGAGACTCACAATACTTCCAAAAACCTGAGAAGTGCCTGAGTGACAGCTTGTCCAGGACACTTAGTGGCTGATATGTACCCAATGGCCTTGCTTTAGATGAAGGAAAGCTTCATGTTTTACACTGGCATAAAACTGGGTGAGGTAAATGGACTCTAGTAGCTGCTGTAAATTATAATTACCGAAATAGTAGTTTGTAATAAAACCCAGTCTCTTCTCTGAGGAACAAAATTGCCAGTGTAACCTATAATTAAGTTGGGATATGAGCCCTTTGTGGGTTAATGTCATGCGCAGTCCCCAATTTACAGTGTGGAAACCAGGGCACTTATATGTAAAGTAATTTATCTTTGTGTCACAGAGGAAGTCAAAGGTAAAGCCAGGAACACAAACAAACCAGACCATAATATAGATATGCACAATTCCCACTTGAATTTGAAAGCACTTTTATTCAAGCATAAATTCGACCCTTACTTAATGGACTTAAGTTCTGTGCCTCAAATAGAAAACTATCCTTAGTCTACCAGTAATTTAAAAATCAACCCATAACTGAGGAAATTGATACATTCATTAGGCAATTGATAAAGCTGTACTGAGTGTCTCAGTAGACTTCTTTGACAAATTGTGTTTATATATATCTTCTACTTATATGTTTCAGAGAAGCGTAGTAAGGACAAAACACTCAGGAGGAGAGTTTCACTCAGATAATTCTTAATTAAACTCACAGACTTTACCATTCAGTTATCATTGCTAACACAGTTAAAATTGGATTTTTTTAAAGGAGATGAACAATAACCCCACATATGATGTCTTTAAAAAAATTAAAATAATCCATCAATAACACTAGTTTAGCTCTTACCTGTGATTAAACATGCCTCTCATGACTTACTGGACAACATGACTTTTGCAGTCTCTGGGGACTGTCTACAATCAAAACACAAAGCTCCACACATCAAGAGTTGTAGAGGTTAATGCAAAAATGGTTTGTATTTCTTAGTACAAAAATCACCCCGCTGTGTGACATCCAGCATGCCCAAGAAAAGTTTCTGGAGATAGGAAGCCTTTTCAGCAAACAGATGACCAAAATGAAATGTCCCTGCTGGAAATAACATAACCTCCTCCTTTCAGAACTTAAAACCAAACACTGCTAGGAAAAGCAGTCCAGAAAATAAGGTGGCACATAGAGAATGATGAGTTCTGATGTTTCTTGAGATCCAAAGAACACAGGAGTTTATAAACTGACTTGACATTAGGGTATACATTTTCCAGCCTAGGTCATAGCCTTTTGAGAAGTCAGATGGGATTTCAAAGATGCTGGTACATTGTTCATACAGGTACAGACAAGCACCTCAAAGGTTAACAGCTGTGGTGGTCAGTATAGTCAGAGTGCACTGCAGAATTGTAAATTGGCATATATTCTCTATCTTGCTCTCTCTCTCAGCTATTGAGAAAAATGGGATCAGCCTGTACTGGTACTCTCCTATAGCAGTTCATGCATCCTATTCCAACCTTTACATCAAAGCCCCCAGACTGCTCTTGCAGCATGTCCCCAAGGTTGGCAGGTTGAGATTAACTTTGTTATTTTCTAATAATGGAGATACAAATATTGATGCCTTAACATTTTGAACAAGTTTTTCAAGGGTTTTCCTACCATTTGAATAAGTTCCCTTGTGTTTAGCTGGTGAACTATAACATGCATCCCCAGTCCTCCACTAAACAGCTTCAGAAAATCATTGTGAAGGGGAAGACCCACACTTAAAATTAAGTCATGGTGTATTACTGCCTCTTGGTTTCATATCGTCAGTGGAGATACTGAGGCACATCTCCTAAACAGCCAGTACACTTCCAGGCACATTCCTGTAGGTTTCAGCATACTTCTCACCACACCATCAATCTCATGCAGTTGGCCCCACAGAACTGAAATTTAGAGCCCTCTTATACTAAAATGCTCCCTTAGCACTTGGATAATCTCATATACTTAAAGCCTGCCTTCATTATCATTAAATCCTATCAGACCTGCACTTCAGATACCTGCACAACTCCCACACGGCCAAAACCAGATGAAGGGGCTGCTGTTTCTTGCACTCAGGAAACAACCTACACCAGGCCTGTCTGCAGTCAAAGGGAAAATTGTCACAGCCCAATAGCACAAACAACTGATCACACAATCTCTGTCCTTAACAGGGGCCTGGCTCATCTCTCCAGACACACAAGGGAAGCTTGGTAACATCATATGGCAAACAGTGACAAAAGTGAATCTCAGAGTATGACTTGCAAAGCAGTAAATCAAATTATCTCAGTGAGATTAGAGGTGGCCAAAATAAGATGTTCACATCATCCACGCAAGACTTTAAAATTATTTCTTTGTCCTCATATTCTGAAGGCAGCAAAATATTTTCAAAAAGTGCTGTGTTCCCCCAAAGAAGCTGTGGCAGCTGTTTGCACCCAAGCATTTAATTTGAGCTGGAGAGCTGGTTAAAAGCTATAAAAAAATGAATTTTCTTCTCATTCTTCTTTACTAGAGTGGAAAGTTACTTTGCATGTTTTAAAATATTTGCAAATATATCTAGGCTAAAAAACAGCAACAACAAAACAACAAAAAGATATGTGAGATGTATAAAACCTCAAATTCCTCAAGGGTTGTTTATTTTCTAGTTAAGAAACCAAAGCATTTAATGGTTACCAGAAAGACAGCAATATACTTTTGTCCTGGTGACGTCAAATACAGTTTCCCATTGTCTGAAGAACAATTTTCTGTCAAGAAATCATTTTGACTGAGCTTTGGTTAGCAACAGATTTTTATCCTTAAATGCAGTTCTGTTTATCACCATCAACTCCGTGACAGACTGTGAACCACTTCCATTTGGTAATCCATTGGGATTTATAGCTTTATGTCAAACTAGCAAGCTCTCTCACTTTTATAGGTATCTCACAAACAACCCCAATAACCTCAGCAATTCAAAAAAGCAATTACTGGAGCAAATATCCTAGAAATATCCTTGGTTTGGGATATTTCAGCTTTATTATATATATTTCAGACCAAATTTTGCATGCATTCGTGTACTTTTGAAATTAATGGTAGGAGCACAAAACTGATTTAGTGGTGTATAGCTCCCTAGGACCCCCTGTGTCCATACTGAGAAATGACAAAGCATTCCCAGAGAAGTTAGTGCCCAGATGCCAGGTTGTATCTGAAGTGTACTAGGATTTTTGTATTACTGTTGTTCATAATTCTCAAAATCACAAAATCGTAGAATCATAGAATCACTAAGGTTGGAAGGGACCTTAAAGATCATCAAGTTCCAACTCTCCTGCCCTGAGCAGGGAACCCTACCACTAGACCAGGTTGCACAAAACCTCATCCAACCTGGCCTTAAAAACCTCCAGGGATGGGGCATCAACAACCCCCCTGGGCAACCCATTCCAGTTCCTCACCACCCTTATAGTGAAGAATTTCTTCCTAATATCTAACTTAAATCTCCCCTCTCTCAGTTTAAAACCATTACCCCTCATCCTATCACTGCCTTCTCTGATGAAAAGCCCCTCCCCAGCTTTCCTGTAGGCCCCTTTCAAGTACTGGAAGGCCACTTTAAGATCTCCGTGGAGCCTTCTCTTCTCCAGGCTGAACAGCCCCAATTCTCTTAGCCTGTATTCATAGCAGAGGTGATCACTGCATTATCACTTGTGCTTTGCTCCTAGGCTCTGCAGTCAGATGCTATGTTGGCAATTATAGAACAAAAAGGGTGAGCAAGCTGTATTTTTAATGCAGTTTGATGTTTTAAAAGCTGTACAAGAGACAGGAGTTAAGCTGATCAGCATAGTTGATAAAAACATCCAGCTCTAAAAAACCCCAAATTGTTCATTATGAATGAGATTTTGAGTAATATTTTGGACCCTGAACTAGAGACAGCCAGACAACTCCATAGAAGCAAAGCTGTACAGGCAGATAAGTAAAACTTGTCAGATTTCAGCCAAAGGGACCTTAAAACACTCAGCACTCAGAGGCGTGGATGATATGTGTTGCAATACTTAAAAAAAAAAAATCACATTAGTATCAAGACAATGCATGGCAGAATCAACAAAAGAATAATGGAAAAGCTTGTGAGAACTATTGCTGCTGTAGGTTTTATTTTATAGAATTGTGTAAGGAAAAGGGTTTCAAGCAAATAATGTGTTTGGATTGTAAGTGACTTCTTGCAGCTGAACTTGTTGAAGCACTTGGTTTCTAGCTAGCTTACAACCAGCCCTCACCAGTCTGTTGAGTGTTGGTGAATGTAGAAAGTGGGAAGGGCAAGGTCAGAAAACACCATTTTGTTGCTCACTTTTTCATGCATGTCCCTCTGGAGTATTGTGCCAAACCACCGTGCACTGTATCTATGGTGCTAGGATCACCTCCTGGAGCATCACTGCATGTCCTCCGGGATGTCACAGCTCATATTATCTGGACACCAAATAGTGAAAAAGCATATTAATGAAAACAACAACAGAAACAAGCACCACAGTCTGCTTCAATTGGTTTCTCATCATGCCTAGTCCTGCAATGTTTGCAGACCCTCTTCAGGCCTCCTGGACACCGGTAGCAACAGGCCAGTGCCCTGCCAGGCAGCTGCCTCACAGATCTCCTCAGCAGCAAAAGTCTTGTCAGTTATTCCTAAATTCACACATCCTTCTTTTAGCTAGAGGACTGAGGTCACTGGCTACAACACTCTGCTCTCTGGTGTCAGCAAGTGAAAGCATAATTCATCCTTTGTCTCTTATATTTTATTTTTTTTTACCCTGCAAGGATGCAGTAGCTCTCTTCAGAAGACCATGGGTCATCTGAAGCATCATGCCCACAAACTCCAGCAGAACACCTCCAAAAGACAGCCAGAAGCCCATCCCCCTGGGATCCAGCCAGTTCTCTTGTTCCATGATCTGAATCGCCTCTTTCAGACCCTCCCAGGGAGAAGAGCTAAATATCAGCCTTGAATGTTGCTTTTCAAAGACAGTCATGTCATTACTTATTTTAAAGTAAACAACTCCTGCAATACATGTCAAATGAGCTAAGTGTTTCTTCTGCTATCTAGAAATTGGTGTTTTTTTCTGTCTTCTCTGGTTTCTTTGTTTCCTAAGGATAAAGGTCAGTAAAATATGAACAAACCTGATCTATTGGTGTATACCTTTCTGGCAAAACCAGTTTTCAATACCTAAATCCCATAGTGGCCTTACCACTCCCTTTTATTTCAGCAATATTTGGACTTGGTCACTTTGTTGAAGATGATGAAGGCATGACAAGATATAATCTGACCAAAGTTCTGTTCCACTGGCCTTATGTTTTCTTCCTCTTCCCTCAGACCTGTATTTTATTTTTTTCCTTTTTCTTTCTTTGTGGTCTGGTTCAAGTTCTCTCCTTGTCTCCCTCTTCAAAGAATTTTTGCTAAATTCTGCTTTCATGCACTTTTCCTCAACCAAGATAGGTCACTAGAGCAACCTTTTATTTTAACAGGAAGAAGCCAGAGAATGACAGTGAAGGCATATCTTTAACAGCCAGTTTAAACACTGAGGATTTTAAATGGTTTGTAGATCCTTTTCACAGTTCATCCAGACTGGTCTTATGAGCTGGCATGAAAGGGAGCTTCTGCAGACATCAGTACTGGTGGTATTAATGATCTCATCTCCTCTGACGTAGGAAACACAACAGCTAGTGGTCAAGGTGGCTGGGAGCAAGGAATGTACTGTATTTTTTAAACGAAAGAAGACCAAATGACCACACAGCCACTGCTGCTAGTTTAGAGGGGAAAAAAAGAAAAATGCACTTTTGCTTGCATTTGTGCACTATCTTTAGGAAAAGTACTATTACTATATGTTATTTTTAAGAGAGTCAAAATATCCCTGTGCATTGTGACACTATCAGCATGAATTCAAAATGAGTGATAGGAATTGTATGGCAGTGGTTCATGGCCTGAAATCTCTCTTTTAACACAAGACATCCAGCTCTGTTTGAGATGCTTCAGTTCTATAAAGCATTAGAAGGACCATCACAGCACATATCACCCTGCTGCCTTCTTCAGACAGGACTATACTTCAACCAGGACAAACCAATGGTATGTTTGATTCATGCCATAGAATCAAAGAATCATAGAATCATAGTATGGTTTGGGTTGGAAGGGACCTTAAAGATCATCTAGATCCAACCCCCCTGCGTGGGCAGGGACACCTCCCACTAGACAAGGTTGCTCAAAGCCCCATCCCTTAAAGAGTTTAATGCACAAAGTACAAAACTCTTCTGCAGTGTAAAGCAGAGATTTTGGTGAAAAAGTTTATGCCCTGGTGACAGCCTGGAGACCAATGGGTGCCTCAGGCTACTGTGCTTGGTTTGTAACACTGAGCTGGCTGAAAGTCACCATGAAAAACCAATCCACAGCCTGCCACAGCAGGATATAAATGCACACCTTTGTGCCCATGGGATGTTTTGAGGTATTTTGTTTTGGAAGAATTTAGATCTGGTGGTGAAATCAGGCAGCTCAAGTCCATGATTCTCCGTGGTATTATTAAGTTTCCCCTTTTTCAGGAAAAAATGGGCGCTCTGAACAGCCAGCTGAAAACAGCCTCCCCCACACACCTAAGTAAACCATCATTGTCAGGAATGTGGGCACGCTCCGGTTTGTGCTGGGCTGCCTGTGAGCTCCCTGCCGAAGCATTTCCTTTAGCAAAACAAATAGGTGCCACAACGACAAACACTGCAACAATCAGTGAATTGATGGACTGAAACGCCTCTTTGCCATCATGCAGTGAATCTCCCCATGAGAAACAAAACAAAACAAAAAACAACACAGGGCCTGGAGAACTGCTTTTCCTGCATCTTGTATCAACACTATTTTTCACATGATCCAAACCTGACATGCATTACTTCTTAAAACTCAGAAAACAGAGAGATTATTATGGTAACTCAGTATACTACTGTGCTTAAATCTGCTTTAACTTACCCTCTTTTGCAGTAGTTCTTTAGTGTGAGGGTCGTAAGACACTGGCACAGGTTGCCCAGGGAAGTTGTGGAAGCCCCATCCTTGGAAGTGTTCAAGGGCAGGTTGGATGGAGCTCTGAGCAACCTGGTGTAGTGGGAAGTGTCCCTGCCCATGGAGGGGGGTTGGATCTAGATGATTTTTAAGGTCCCTTCCAACCCAAACCATTCTATGATTGGCTGAGGATATTTGAGGTCATTTTAGGGGGATGAGATGGCTAATGAGGTACAGAAGGCTGGGTGGGACAGCTCAGCTGGGATGTAAGGGTATGACGAAGGTTTGTACAATGAGGAAGGCAGTGAAGAAGGTGAGGGAGAAGGTGTTCACCCAAATTCTTCATTAGGAGAACAGGGCTCAGTTTAAAACAGATAGAAGTCACTTTACAGAGCAGTCAATGCACTTCTGAAACATGCTGACACAGGGGCCGCAGTGAGGAGTCAGAGCAAACCTCCAGGTTCAAAAGAGGATTAGACAAAATAAAGCAAAATAGTACAAAAAATACACCATTGGGGGTTGGGGGAGGATGTTCCCTGGGGCATCCCCAATCCAACAGACATTGTTATGCAATTGCTAATCTAGAAAAGCTAATCTCTTTGGGATGCCACCTTCTACAGAGCAAATTGGGGAGGATCCTGTCTCTCCCCAGTGGCTCTCTAGGGAGCTCATGTAGGCCAAAGTTAGCTTTAGCTTAAACCTCTCACCAGATAAAGAAAATTTAACTTATTGAGCCCATGACAAAAGTAAAAAAGTCATATAGTAGAAACAAGTAAATCAACCCTTTGAACTATTTTTAGAGCAAAATAAATGTGCAAAATCCAAAAGAATCAGTTTCAAATTTTTCTCCCACCATGTCAACCATCCGCTGACATAAAGACAGAGTTCAGCCACAGTGGCTCAGCTACATCTTTGTCCCCCTTTGGTAATGGGATTTGAGAAAATTACATTACTTCAGGAAAATGGCCAGTATCTTCAGGCAGGTTCTAGGTACTTTTGACTGCTGGGAAACAGCATTGTTAGTGTTCCTTCAGCTGGTGAATGGGAACTAAGTGGATTGTATTTTTCACATCAGTTTCAGGAATGCTTTTGACTCAGACATTACTTCCAGTATTCATTTTTATTCATTTTTTCAAATTTATCAGGGCTAATTGCTTCAGCAGTATTGACTGCTGAAGTATTGACTCATTGTTTTCCCCACTAAACCCACGCTGCAAATTACTTTGGTATATTGCCTTTCAGTTTATCTTTGTTCACAATAACTCCAAATTCCTTGATGAATGGCAATCCGTGTGTAAATTATCTGCAAGATAACCCCTTACTGGAAAATGTACCATACATAATTATGACTCAGTTTGAAAAACAACAAAAACTGCCTTGGTGTTTTGACTTGTCAGCTCTGTCATGTAATGTTAACCAGTCTTGATAATCCAAAGCAATAACACAGACTGCTCCATTTCAAGTTTTCTTTGCACCATTCTTTGCACCAGAACTGCAAAATTTATTTGCATTCCTCTGCTTCTGCATTGCCTTCTGGGTCTCTACACCTTAGCTGATCTCTAATTAGCATAATTTATCACCTAGGGAGGAATCCTGTTTCTAGCCTCAGACTATCTCTGGCTGCAAAGTGTGGGAAGGTTACATATATAAAAATATGTACCCATAGTATAATATACTCATATATCATTATATGTACCCACAATATAATAATGTGTAACAGTGATCTGTGGCAGTTACCTCCCTTTTCCAACTCTTTTCCACCCCGCTTGGTTGTGGACTCTCCCCTGTTGATGGTTACTATTAGATAGAAGCTTTACTGATGGAATACTCTCCTGTCTGCTGGTTCCATGGGAAACCAAATCTTCACACTTTCTCTCTGCAGAACCAGGTGTTTGGAGCCTCCCTTCTTCCTTCCTAGGAAAGATTTTTAATGTGGAAAGATGCTTTCCATCTTTACTTCAATCTTATTCTCACCAAGCTGCAGTGTGCAAAGTAGCCTACTGACTTTCTGCTTCATGCCTTGCTGTGAATCCAAGATTAGCACGGGTTGCTTGCTGGTGCTGGGATTTATTGATACAATGAATTTCACCAAGTTTACAATTCCAAGAATTCTGTCTCACAGGCTAACGGGAAGTGAGGGAAAAAACAGTGCATGAAATGAAAAACATTCTCTTGACTACTGTTTATAAGTTGAATTTCATTGAAACTAGTCACAAAAAGTCATCCAGAAAGGAACCAGAGGTAAAATTAGTCATCAGCCTGGTAAAGCTGTCTGTACTAAGTCCTCTTTCCATGTTCCAACAATGTAAACAGTTAGTTTAAAATAATAGTCACTGGAAACCAAGACAAATATGATGCTGACTTCATATAGGTGTAAACAAAGCATCATAAAAATTAAAAAATACCTCCAATAAAAACACATCCGTTTGTGTCATAGACAACTCTTACTCTACAGCAACCCTTTCTTTTTCTGCTCCTGTTCTGCTTCACCATCCCAAATGGCATTCTGGCTTTCTTTAATTTAATTTTATTTCATATAAAGCACTTATTTAATGGCTTTATTTTACTCAATTTTTAGAAATCTAAATGGACCCATATTAGCATATTCATCAGTCTGGTCTTACTTTTTGCCTGCAAGGATTCCTTGGGCCATATAAAGAGTTTTGTTTCAGGCAGGTATTTCCCAGAATACAGGGTTTCTTGCCAACAGGGAGCTCAATCAACGACTGCACATAGGCTGTAGACATGTACCCTCTTCGGATGTAGCTGCACCAGCTGAAGAGGTTATTGAAGGAGCACCTCATGCCCATGCGTTTGTCACCTTCCCTGTGGCCTCTAACCAACATCCATCAAAACAAGATGAGTCAATTTTAAGTGTTCAAAGAAGGGGTCACTGTTACAGCAGCTTATTTTGACTGAAACAAGTTATGGGAAGTCACATGAGGAGCCTGGCCAGCAGATCAGAGGGGATGTAACTTCCAGCAGCAGAGAAGGGAGGAGGCTGGGGCACTTACTTTTTTGTTGGCACAGCTGCAGCTGGAAAAGAGCGTGCATCCGTAGGCTTGCACAAATGCCAGCTGCAAGAGAAGAGATGAGAAACCCAGAAGAAATGCCATATAGGCATGTCAATGTGCATGCAGTTTGAAGCAAAAATCTTGGGCTTGCAGTAAACTTACGCCACTCAAGACAGTGGGACCTTCACCATTTATAACTGTGACAGAAAGAATTCTGAGTTCTCAGGATGACATGAACTGCTTTGAATGAAAGGACAGTTTATCACACATCATAGGATGAGTGTCAACTTGCTAAACCACATAATTAGATCATGTGTCTGAGCCCTAAATTCTTACTTATGCACCTAAAGAAATAGATTGAATTTCATAAGCACTGGAAATCCAGGCATCTCCTGTTGACTTAGTCATTCCAAAGGCAACTGTAAGGCACCCAAGTTTTGGGAAAATAAAACCATTTATATCCTTGCATGAGGGCCAAGGAACCTACTTTTAAGTACACTTGTGTTAATCTTTCAGTCTGTGCAACTGAATGCAAGGAAATAAAGCCCATTTGGAAAGGAAAACTTGAAATATTGCTTCAGTGATTTTAAAATGCTACAAAAACTGTAGGAATACTCAAACATTGTAGATTTCACAGCAGCATAATGATAGTGTTTTGGATGCCTGTGGCAAGATCTTAGCCTAGTGTAGTAATAGTTAAATTTCTTCTAGGTGCATACTTCTTTTTTCTTCTGAACAGAAACCTATTATTCCCATCAAATGCAAATCAGTCTCTAATTTCGAAATCTCAAAGGTGTGTCAGTCACTTCAGCAGCAGTTATCTTTCAGATACATGTAACAAGATCTTCTAGCCTTTATGTAGTCATAAAAGAAACTACTTAAATACTCAACAACAGTCTCTGAATAATGCAATGGCATTTTGCCCCTTCATTGATTTTATCATCTCTTTCTCTATGTATTTAGAGGTGGAACTGTCCCACTGTCAGGGATGGAAAGCTTTATGGTGGTTTTGTGCTTTCTACTCAGAAGTTTCAGGAGAGTGAGGCAGAGCAATTACTCTCATAACTTTGTGGTTTCTAGATTTGAATGTGCTTGGTAATGGGGACCCAAGTGTATTTAGCTATACCAGTCACCCTGTCAGAGTGAGATTGATGTGGCTGCTGTCAAATGCTGTGGATCACAGTGCAGTGAGTACCATGCAACCAGCGTGTTCTTCAGTGTAGTGGGAACTCTTAACCTCACAAGGAACAGAAAGAGATAGGGAATGGGGAGGGTGAAGCTCTGAATAGTAGAAGATATGCAAAAAAAATAAATGAACCCTCTGCATATACCTGCATGCCCTTAGCTTTTTCCATTACATCAAAACTATGTACAATATAGCATAGCATACTCATTTTCACAGGCAAACTTTTAGATATTCCAGTATCTCTCTTTCCAGCCCTCCTTTCACAATCTCTTTCCCATATGTTAGGGAAGTCAGCAGTGAAGAAACAGACTCACTGTGTTCAAAATTCATACATCAAGCACCTGAATATAGTAGGAGGAAAAGGCAGCTGTGAACTGCTTTTATCACTTCTCCAGACCCAGATCAGCCGGAGTCTCAGAGTGTCTGGAGCGAGGAGGGAGCAGTAACCTGTCTTTCTTCATTTATGCTGCCTGAACAGGTCTCATGGGGAAAGCTGTGCTGGTTGAAATCTGGAAGGAACTAAGTTGTGTGCCTTGCCAAGACAAATAGCACCCTGTCATTGGTCAGGTCTTCCTGGCTTCTATTCCTAAACCTGTTGTTCTCTCTTCTCCTGCCATATGACATCATCAGGCAGTCAAACCCCATCTGAAAGTCTGTTCAACCCAATATACTTTTATTCAGTCTGGAATTTAACCTAACCATTTGAAATTTGCATTCCATTGGATCCCCCTCCACCAACATTTTAATATATGTATATATGCATGTATACTCACATTGTGTGTATAGGTGTAAGTACATATACACACCTGCACACATGCAATACAAATGTAACAATCAGTTACTAGCATTACAGATCAAAGTGATGTCTGTTATCAGAGACCTGTCATCTCAGCTACTGCTTGCATCTGGAAAAATATGAGAGCAGCGAGATGTGCTTACCAGCCTTCCTCCTCATCTCTCACTCATACCCTGATTCACCATTGTTATCTCCTGTTTCAGCACACTAACACTGCACTGGGATACTGCACAGATCCATGCAGACCATGTTTAAAGCAGACACTTTTGGGCCAACATGAAGTGAGCTCTTCCTAGCTGAGGAATGGGACTACGTAGTGGGTAGCAATCTCTCTTGCTAGAAAAGCAGGGCTAGTTACCTGAAAAGGAGGACGGTGGCCTGACTTTCCACTTGCCAATGTCTGTGTTTGAAAAGCAAACATCCAGGCTGTGCTGGATCCATGAAATTCAAATGGAGAGAGCGGAGCTGGAATTGAAATCCTTCCCACTTTTAAGAGTTCTCTTTTTCAGAACAAACTGGCTCAAATCAATTCAGCGCCAGTGAATCAGACAATTAAGGCCCTGAATGGAAAGTCAGGTATGGATAAATTTGAAGCAAAATATATTAAGGCTTAACTCTATGCTGCAAATGTTTATGTACATGTTTGAACTGGAAGTTGCCTGTTTCAAGCATGAATTAAGTTAAATGCATATGTTAGTACTTGCTAGGCTGAAGTCTAGGCCCTTGATTTAGTAAGCAATCTCCTCCTCAGCTGAGACACAATCATTGGTCATTAGTGTCCTGACCTAATGTGCTCCAAAGATGTTTTCTGGAGGCTGAGACAAAACAACCGATTTTGCTTCGTATTTGCAGTGCACTAGGCATGCATACCTGGCTAGGGATACATCTCAGCTGACTATTGGCACCTTCTTAAAAAATTATCATTCAGTTTCTGACTATGTGAGCATTTAGGCTGGATTCACAGGTGAATTGAAAAGCACATAACTCCAGCCAATTGCTTTGAAGGTGCCTGATTTCCAAATGTAGTTCCTCTTGGCCTTTACTCAGCTGCTTTCAGATCCTGCAAGCACTTCCATTTTCTGTCCATCATATTTCTCAATAAGTCTTAGTCTAGCACTGGTCTGCTTCTTCCATCTGATCTGGTAGGTGTTTTTGGAACACTTCTACTGATGAAGTATGGCCACAGTAAAAGTGCTTCCATCTTTTTGCCTCACATCATATTCACCTCCATTCTCCTCTTCCCATTGAACTGGAAGAAAAGCTCTGATCTGCAATATGAGTGGATTAGGCTCAGTTCCATCCTCTTCTGAAGGGCTTTTGCATGTCTAATGCATTTAGAGTTGAGCACCATACATTTCAGGCAATAGAATACTCTGAGATTCTCTTTGATGATTTGAATAACAAACTGTAGTCAATGACTCCATTTTCATTAAATGAGAGACAGAAAACGAATCATTTTACAGACTCTTGGGTTGAGTGTTCCTATGAACAGGGAAGCATGCCACCTGCTGTAGTTCTTGACTGCATGACTCTGTCACGTGGAGGGTTCACCTTTGGGAGCTCTTCCTTGGCTCACAGCTTTTCCAGGCTCTGCCCTGTAATGTACTGCTTTGGTCATATGCTGTCTCAAAATATCTAATACTCATGTAGTTTAATCCAGAGGTAAAAAAATGCTAGTTTTAGTTCTTGTAGGCAAAGGAAAGGTATTAAATCCCACATTCTCCCCTTCTCTGGTCCTGTTTCTGCTAGTCCCCATAGTGCTGCAGAAAGGTCATTGTGGCTGTAACCTTGTGAATTTAACACAGGCAGCTGGAGATGGAAGACTGCTCAGGGCACTGAATTCTGATACAAAAATCACCAGTTGCCTGCACTTTGGAGACTGGGAAGAAGTGGAAATTCAGGTACTATTTCCTCTGTTTTTTTTATAACCACACTGGCTTTTGTGGATCCAGCTGATGAGATTCAGATCTCTGTGTGTATTGAGAAAGGAGGGTAGGATTCTTCCTTACAGGCAGTGGAGGTCATTAAGACATATAAAAGAGTAAAGCTGCAGTACAACACAGAAAATCCCATCCTGAGCATCAGTCTTCTAGGAGACTAATTCCCATCGATTCAGATGAGTCTAGGTCCTTTTAAAAAGTTCAGCTTGGCAGTCTTTGTTCACAGTCTCTCCGGGACGGGGACCAGCTATTTCATCTGGCTGCAGAGCAATACCATACCTATTCCTAGAGTTTACAGTAATAGCAAAAGCAATGGCATTCAGCAACTTACTACCAATTTAAATACAAAGTTTACCACCTGGCCTAGAAACATTTGTTTCCTCTGCATGGACAGCTATAGTTCGTCTGAGAGCAAAAGCTTCATCGCTATCTCCCTCCGATGGTAAACTTTGGTAATTTCTTTTGCAGAAAGAAAACGATATTCAGAGATACAGCACCCATTGTTCATGGAGTTTTTTCCAGTCTGATGAGTAGAGGGAGAGATCTACAATTTTAAAAGTCAAATACTCATTAGAACATGCAGTCAATTCTAAAGAATTATTCCCATCTATGACATTAGTATGTATTTACATACAATAGAATTACAGGATTGAACCAGAGTGTCATTCAGGCTGAGCAGGAGCTCAAAAGGTCTCCAGGCCAACTTCCTGCACCTAGCAGGGTAAGCTGCGTGGTCAGACCAGGCTGCTCAGGTATGGAAAACCCCCGGATTAACCCCCTCCTTTGCTCAGATGGCCGCAGCATGAAAAAGCTTTTCCTTACACCAGGCCTGAACTTCTCATTTCAACTCATGCCCATTGTCCCTCAGCCTCACACCACACAGAGCTTGGCTGCATCTTCTCAACCACCTCCCCACAGGTGCTGGGGGGCTGCTGTTAGCCCTCATCTCTTCCCCAGGCTGAACCAGACCAATCCTTCTTCTGCCCAACACAGAAGGGGTGCTCAGGTCTGGCCACCTTGGGGCCCTTCTGAGCTCCCTCTGGTGTGTCTGTGTCCTCCCATGTGAGGGGCCGATCTGGAAGCAGCATCTACAGGGGGTCTGAGGAGCACTGGGCTGAGACATAATGTAATATAGTGTCTGTACTCCTATTAATATAATTTAATATCACACCTTAGAAGATATCATTGTGTTTCTTCTATTCTAACATGAATGGCTGCATGCCTCCCTTCTCCCAGCATCTGAAGACAGCTGGCAGCAGCACCCTGCTGATGGCCAGAGGGCATGGAGAGTTGCATGTCCCCATCTGTTTCCTCCTGGGGACAAGTACTCCCATGGCAGACCTGATTCCTTATGGGACCTTGCCCTTCAGGGTGTGAAGACGGGATGGGTCAGAGCATGTATCCTTTACTGAAAACATGGAAAATACGAATATAGCTCAAATGAGAACACAGATGCACAAGTCAAGGTCAGGTCGTGCTGTGGTTTCACCATTTCCTGGTAGCAGTTACAAGAATTTCCATGCCTTTCTGATCTGAATTTCATTTGGAAAGTATGTAAATGGTTATTTTCATTGCTTGTACCAGCTTAGTCAGAAACTCATGCTGAGGAAGACGGGCATTTTCCAGGGTTTTCACAAAGAGTAAAGCCATCATAGTTCACTGAAAAGATGCAAAAAGAGAGAAAAGGTTTGAGGTCTGAAGTAGCAAAAGCCAAGTTATTGGACTTCAAAGCATCATTATTACTAGCCCTAAATTTTGATCTCTCTTCTGATACCCTGTTCTCCCCATGTCCTGCTGCAGTTTAGTCAGTAACATGGTAATCTATTAAATAATAAACCACCAAGAATAACACATTTCAAATTGTGAAATACTTCCTAAAAAAAAAAAAGAGGAGTATTAAGTACTTGAGTGTATGAAAGTTTTTACAAACAGATTCAAAGAATATGCTCACATAGTTTTTGCAACTTATTTCAGGGATTAAAATGGTGTATTTGGCATATGTGTATGCTTGCATAATGGAAGACATAATAAACTTTGAGGGATAATTTATTAACAAAATCTAATTTGACAAAAGAAATTTTCAGGAGCACATCTGAGAATTACAAGTCTTGGTGGTAGTCACTGTCAGTGAGACTGAACTGCCACTCCAGCTGTTTCTAGCAAAGTGCCATTATCCATGAGATACTTAAATGTCATCCTATCTCGAAATTTAAATGTGCAGAAGCAGAGAGACAAAAGAAAAAACACTGCAAGCAGAGCCAAAGCAAGACATTTTGGTGCCCATTGTGGCATATAAATGCGTTTTTCCTCCTCCTCAACCCTCAGCAGCACACTCAAGGCAGCATCAATACAACTGAAGAATCAGGTCATTTTGCAGGGGGCATGTGACTATCTGAAATACAGGGGGAAGGAAACTTTGCAGGTCTTTCTCAGCAGATGGCTAATAACTTTGTTTCCTGTTCCTTAGCACCTATATCTTGTGGAGGTTAGGATCCTGACAAGGGCTGTCAGCAAGCCAGCCATGCCTGGAGAAAGGCACTTCAACTGGGCCAGAGTTTAGGCTTTCCCTGATACCCAACAGAAGGGCTACCCTATTGTAATATGCCAGCCTGGGAGATGGTTCTTCTTCCTTTGGCCCTCTAAAATATTTATTACCTCATTGCAAAGGTGCAGATCTATCTTCTGATTGCTCCGTTCTGTGATCCTCTATCAGCTGATCCAAGATGATGCCTCTGCTGCACTACAGGGTTCCCAAATCAGACCAGTAAGTAGCAAAGAAGGCGGAGCCCTGTATCTACTTACAGGTACCTTGCTCTAGGCTGAATTCTAAGCACGTAGTGAACTAGATGCCTCTTTTTTTACTATCTCTTTGTATGTCTTTGGTCTGTTGACGTTGTTGACTGTTGCATTTCAGTCTGCACCTTTTCTGTATTTAGTCAAAGTCAGAGGAAGAGAAATAAGCCAAATGTAAGAAATAGTTTATTTAAAATTCCTGTGTTATGAAGATTTATCTCCTAGCCTTTAACTGTACAGTAGTATTGGTCAAAAGCTTTAGCATACCAAAATTATATTATTTTATACATACATAGACTGAATTCAGGAACAAGCCAGTATATTAAAATGAAAAAAAAAAAAATTAAAAAAATTGAGGGAGTGGAACCCTCATTTAACGTTCACACTAAATAAAACATTATTTTTACCATTATTACTTACCATTACAAATAATAATATGAAACTCCAGTTTATGTCACCAATCTGAGGAATTCTGTGAGTAATGTTTTAACCTAGGTAGAAACCTTTTGGTAGCCTTGGTGATTTCATACATTGCAGAAAGAGAAGGTATAGCTCGTCAAAGGCCAGACAGGAAGGTGACATTTTCAAGTGGGGAGACACATAAAAAATTCAAGCTGGGACCAGCATTTCCTAAAGCTCTGATCTTCCCCCCTTCCCACTTTCCATGGTCTGAATTGCTTCTTAATAACTTTCCTTAGTAAATTTTCACATTCAGCAGCTTAAATTTCACAAAAGCAAAAAATATTGTGATGCTGAAACAAGAACTCAATGGATTTTTTTGTAAGAACACTCAGTCTCTAACTTTTTAAAATGCTATTAGTGAACACATACTGATCATTTGACACAACGTTATCTGGGGACATGTACTTCTTTGATATCTTTTAATGACAAACAGTAGGGATTACGTGTCTAAGCAAAAAACACTGATACATTTTTTTGACGATGTAAAATTTTCTAAATAGGTGCATGGTCAGTTGATGTGGTACATTCCTATCTGCACGCCAATCTCTCTTGTCTCCATCACCTCAGTTCCTAAACACTGCTCGACTTTTTACTGGCTCTGGGCTGAGACCCTGTCTGACATGTCTGAGTACATTTCAGCACAGTCAGATTTCAACCCTTAAAAGAAATACACTATACCTTATTCAATATACAATTTATAGTTGATATAATACATGATACCTTAACAGAAACACATTATGAAGTTTTTTTCCAAAGGAGCAGAGAAAATGGGAAGAGAGTCTAAAGAAAATGTCACGTTAAATGATCAGTGAAAAGTCTGTCCAAATCCTGCCGTGGGCTGCTCTGAAACACATTATAGCACATAGTGTTCTCTACGGCAGGATCCCACAGACATACAAGAGAGCAAATATTTATATCACAAATTTGGCCCTTGCAGTGGAACATAAACATTTTGTATGTTGCCTGTAGCTCATTATCACAGATCTAATGTTACAGTTCTCAGAAATCAATCACCTAGGGTGCACTTTGTACAGAGATCAGGGCAGGCAAGGAAAAATAAGGCTTTGTATTTCAAGGATAGTCCAGATGTAAGTATAGGTGTATCCCCAGCAGCCTGCTAGACAGCTCTGAGTACCTTGACCACAGGCCAGTTCCATTAGTATTGTACTGTTTATGGTCCGTTCCTCACATTCACAGCCAGCTTGCGAGCCAGCTCCATCTGGTCAGTCCAAGAGAGCTGGCTGTTCTTGGCCAAGGAGCGGGTGTTTTTCCACAGCTGGGAGACGAAGGACTCAGGTGGGTACTCGTGGATGGGAGGAGAACTGGACAGGTTTCTGCTGCTGGGAGGAGGTAACTACTGGTCAGCGGTAAGCTGTCAGCAGAGGAAGAGCTATATACCTATGTCTTTCAGGGAAGAAAAGACAGAAATCTTGGCAGGGACAACACTTGTTTCTCCACTGAGGTGTCTGATATTTGAGTTGCCACCTTGTGGTCTCAATTGACACAGAATCACAGAATGGTTTGGGTTGGAAGGGACCTTAAAGATCATGTTGTTCCAATCCCCCTACATGGGCAGGGACACCTCCCACTAGATCAGGCTGCTCAGAGCCCCATCCAACCTAGCCTTGAACACTTCCAGGAATGGGGCATTCACAACATCCCTGGGCCAGTGTCTCACCACCTTCACACTAAATAATTTTTTCCTAATGTCTGAACTACTCTCTTCCAGTTTAAAGCCATTACGCTTTGTCCTATCAGCCCTTGTCCTTGTTACAAGTCCCTCCCCAGTTTTCCTGTAGACTCCCTTCAGGCACTGGAAGGCACACTGGACCGTCCTCTTCTCCAAGCTGAACAACCCCAACTCTCTCAGCCTGTCTCCATAGCGGAGGTGCTCCAGGCCTCTGATCACCTCTGTGGCCTCCTCTGGACTCATTCCAACATCTCCGTGTTCTTCTTGTGTTGGGGGCTCCAGAACTGGACACTGTACTCCAGGTGAGCATAATCCAGAATGAAATATGTATGAGGGATTTTTAGTCTTGCATGTTTCCAGAGATACTTCCACACTAGGGGAGAACATCAAGTGTGACATCTAAAAAAATTGAAGATGCACAGGAATGCACCACATCTAATGCCATACTAACCCTAAATCATGTACTCTGTTTCCTGGTAATTAGAGGTAATGCTTCTCCACCCACAGGACAACACTTTGAACCATGCCTTCGCAGTATCAGGTAACTGAAGAATTTTCAGTTTGTGACCACAAGAAGCATCCATTTTATAAGCTGAAACAAAATACCCCTTGGTCTTAGAAAAATGTCATTCAACCCACTTTAAACCCAAGTGTGCATTGGACTCTTTAAAAATATGTGGCATGAATTGCATAAACTGAGTACAAAAAATTCAGCAATGTTTGTTCTTAAATTATTACACAGGAAGAGTTACAAATGGTTCTTTGTGTTACAATGCAACATAAGAGGAACTGTTTATGATTTTGTTTTCCACAGCTCAAGTTCCCCTCAACTCTTTTGAACCAGCTGCGTAAAAATTTTGCCATTTTTCATGGTCTGCCATAGCTCACCAGATCACTATCTCTGGCTCAATCCTATTTAGGAGCCATTTGCATTCCTGGCTGCCCTGGTGGAACCCACAGCACAAATTAGGGCAAATTTACAAGCTGCTTTAACTTGCAACCCATGATACTAAACTTCTCTTTTACCTAGAATTGGCCAGGAAAAAAACACCATTTCACTTCTGCATGTTGTAAATCTCAGGAGAAGTGAAACAACTGTGTTCACTTCGTAACGCATGAAGTCCCATGAGGGAATATTAGAGGAAAATTGAAGTCTGTTGGTGTTTATGCAGGCATGAGATGCCTTGGCTGCAGACTAGGCCCTGGCCCTCTATTCCCCTAAGGGTGCTGAAAGCCCAAAATGGGAATTCATCAAACTCCTATCCACTGCTTATAACCCTAAAACACTGTGGATTGACAGAATAAAAAGAATCAAGTGCTGCTCCTTTATGAGAAGAACAGCATGAGGTGAAGTCTTTTATGAGACATAAATATTAAACATTGGATTAATCCCTACTAATACAAAGATGAGTCAAGAGCTGGCTTCCTTATGCTACCAGTGATAAAGGGAAGTAGTAAGTTCAGAAGACCACTTAGCACATCTGGAATGCAAGATAACTTTTGGATACCCTCTTCCTATTGACTATAGAGGAAATCTAATAGGCTTCTGCCGCTCTTCACTGTCCACTCTCATATTTATCACTTTTAATAACGTGATATTATCAGCAAATTTTGGCAGTTCATTCCCCAGACCATTTCCAGAACATTTCTGGATATGCTGAAAAATGCAGAGTCAAGCACAGAGATGTTGCAGAATTCAATTAATGAAATCTTATGTTGTGAAAGGTAGCACAGCTCTCTGGGTATTATTACCTTTTTTTGTCCTTTACAGATGCTAAAGCCAACTACTCAGCCGTGGCTTGCAGGAGTGGCTATTCTGCTCTGCCATGAAATAATCACCAATAATATCTAAAAATGTGTGTCCTGTTTCATGTCCCAGTCTAACATTTTCCCAATCTGTATGGTCACTTAAGTATCTCACTACAATTGTGTGCTGTGCCCTCCCTGTTTCTCTGAACTGCAACTTTATCCCAGGTCAGGAGGGCAGTAATATAAGCCTTGGACTATAGCCTTCCTATTGGGCCTGAATTGCAATCCACACAGATGAGATGAGTCATTTGGCATTCACTGGTGGGGTTAAATTGTTGATTCTAGGTTGTCTGTGAGAAACAGCATTGCTCTACTACCAGCATGTTTTGTTCTATATTTTCTGTGTATTCCATGTTTGTATTATAGCGCCTAATCCATCATCCTCCTACCACAGAGTTCCCACTGAAACAACATCTTCCGTGAGAGTTAAACACAACAAATACTCCATTGTATTTCTTAGTCTTCTTAAACTTGTGTAGAAGTATGAGTATCATTGCTTTGCTTCTCATTTTGGCACTCTATTTCAACAGCACTGTGCTTTTTCACTTCATGTTTGATGGGTCTCTTAGAGATCCTTCATTTGAGGACAAAGCATTCATGTCTCTACAGCAGGGGAAACATCATCCTGAATGGTGTGTTCTCCCATACCTTTTGGCTTTCTCATGCTCACCAGCTTAAAAGCTCATCTACAACCTTGCTTTTGGGGGCCTGCAGCTTGGTTCAGATTAAGCTCTTCTTTCTATACAGGCACCCCATAGACTGTATCAGACACCTGATGAATTGGAAACCATTGTCCTAGCAATCTCCCTGTCTCCTGTTTTGCACCTCTTTTTTCTCTGAGAGTTAGTTTAAAGGATGCTACTGAAGAATCTCTTGCTTTCAAAATCCTAACCCTTTAGGCCATAGTTTCTCTCCTGCCCTTTAACATAGACATGGCACACACAAGGACCACAGCTGTAGAGTCCTTGCCAGCACTTCCTACAGGCCTGACCAGGCACTTTGCAAGGTCCATCACCGGAGAAATGGGATAGAAGACACAGGGATTTTGTGTCCTTAAAATGCAAACTGGTTTCTTAAAAATCTAACTGCTGAAAGGGTACAGTTCATCTAACATTGCAGATAAACATATTCAAAGTCATTTTCTGGTGATTGCTCCAAATATTTTCACTCTGTAGCCTGTGCTCTGCCTGAAGTTCCAAAGATGATACTACTGCCTTCACCACAAGGTTAGAGCCAGATAATGTTAGTTAAAGGTAATTGAACTGTGGACTTGCTGAATTATTGCCTATAGTATATGATGTATCATTTTAAAAGGCCTCACAATCAGAATAGTGGAAAAGAAGTTTTAAAATAGGTTTCTCTGAATCTTTAAAATCAGAAAATGTCGATGTTTCCATGAGCAAGTGAGGGAGGTACAGGCCCAGATGTCCAATTACCATGAACTGGAAGGAACTATGGTAGAGAATGGACTTACTAAACATGTGCATGAATGTGATACACTGGCAGGAGAAGACATGAGGACATACTTCAGAATATATGAGACTTCTCTGAAGCATCATCAAGCTGTTATAGGTGATCAGAAATATGGAGGGGCTTCTAAATGACAAATGAGTGAGCAGACAGGCTAGATAGATGGAGTGAGAGAATTATAGAGATTTTTAAAGCCATGAATGGTGCAATAAATGTGAATAAGAAATTATATTTAGATCCTGTAGGCTGATCTTTAAAGGTTACTTGTGTCACTAGTCCTCATGAGACAGAATCAGAATTGTTGTTTCTGAATATATATGAAGGTATGAGAAATTTTTCAAAAATTATTACTGCTTCTCCTTGCCAGTGCTTTTGAGCATCCAGTTTGGGACAAGTAATGCATGCCTGTTGGACACCCAGGGCATCAAAATTCCCTTCAAGGAAACTGAATGAATAAATTATCAGTTACTCATTTCGTTAGACACTCAGTAAGAAGATAATCTAGAATTGTCATGTGAAAATTCAGGAAACCAAAATCTTGAGACATTTTTGTTGCTGTTTTTAATTTTGTTGTTGTTACTAATTGTTGCTGCCTCAGATTATTACTCTTGAAGAGGATCACAATTTGCCTTTAAAATACACTCCTGAGACATAGTAGAAGATACTATAAATGCTTCTTGTATTAAGACTGTTCTTTGCAAAACTTCTATGTCTTACTACAGATGTGGTGCTAAATTAATTTCAGTGAGGTTAAATGGAGTTCATTTTCATATGCTTTTAAAAATTGTTCTGGAATACTTCTGATTAAAAGAGAAAATCTTATCCATGAAGAGAAGAGGATGGCTAAAGCTTAATTTAAAATTGGTTTAAATCAATTTGAAGATTATCGACTGTCTGGGTAAGCTCAGACACAGACAGCACATCTTGACTCAGTCTGCATCCAGGTGCACAAGAAGAGTCCAAGAATCTTCAAGGAAGCAATGAGTGATCCAGGCTGACTGTTCCTCAGAGACTGTCAGAAATCCAGGTCTCTCTTTCCTTCATCTCTCAGCAAAACTCTAGCTTCCAGCCCCGGGGCCTTAGTGGGCAACACTACCTGTGTGCTGCTGTCCTGCTGTCCTGCTTTCCTGCTTACGTTAAGCCAGTCATTTCATACTGCATTGTGATATGTGGTGAGAGAAACAGCATCCTGCAGATAATGAAGATTATTGGTTCTTCAATGTGTGTGTGCATAGACGAAAATAGAGTGTGGATGTTATGAAGAGAAGGGGAAAGAGAGAGAGGAAATACAGCATTTGCTATTGATCAAAACTCACTATCGGGTCAGCCTGATATTTTCCCCATTAGACTGCTTTTTTTTTTTTTTTTTTTTTTTTTTATCCAAACTGCTGCTTGAAGAAAACAGGAAGAAAAAATCCCCCTGTTTTCCAGATATCATACCAGCTTTTTCCTAGGTCATCACATCTGTCGTGCTGATTGTTCAGCCCACTGTGATCTGCGTAAGTTGTTTTAGCAGTTGTGTACCGACAGCAAACATTGGCCTTTCACCTTCCTGTGTCACTGAGCTCTCTTTGCCCAGGAGCTGCTGGCCAGCTGCCACAGACAGTAGACTCACCATCTTGACTTGGTCATATTTATTAATTCAGTCTAGATAAACACAGCTGATCAGCAGCAGCCAGTGTACCTTACTCAGCTATTTTTCCTGACAAACTCTAGTCATGGTGTGCAACTCTGTTACCGACTTGGAGGGCGACTGTCTTCACAGAGCTCTGGAGAAGGATGCAGTGCCAGTGAGAAGCACAGAAACACAAACCACCGAAACAAGCCCTGTGAGCCCCTGCAACTCCTAGGAAACAATATTTTCCAGATTGACTGAAGAAAACATGAATTAACAGACATGAGCTTAATTAATTCACTGGTTCCAATGGAAAATGACATTTCTTGGGCTGCCCAAAGAAAGGAAAGAATGTGAAAGAGAGGAAAATATTACAGCCAAAAGAGCATAATTATCTTCAGGGAGGGTGATTAATTGCCTGAGAATTACATGGTCTGAAAGCTGATGTATAAATGTTTAGTAAGCAACTAAGGCCAGTTCATAACAAATACCCTTGGACATAACTTTTGCCACACTTGTCAGTTCTGCTTTCAGCTTAAAGGTGCAAGGATGCCTTGCACAGAGGCTGCAGTTACAGAAAGGATGAGTGCCAGCAACTGCTACGGGTATCTGAGAGAGCTGTTGCAGGGAAGAGAGTGTCCTGGCAGCCCTTTACTGCTGTAGTGGTGCTTCCTATCTGCAGCAGCTCTGGGGTGATTAGAGGTATATTCAACTCACATTTACTAAATGAAAATGTTGAGAATCAGAGAGTCAAAAAAATGAGCAAAATGATGATGTGCTATTGCCCAGTCTGTCTGCTATTTAACTGCATTGGAGTACTCTGTTTGGCATTTTCTGGTTTACATTTTTTCTTTTAAACAATAGAACTGGCTAGATGCTTTCCCAGATTCTCTGTGAGGGATTATTAAAGCTCTGCTAAACAACAAACCCTGGACGGGGAGAGTGAGTTTGATGGGTGCTGGTCAGTGAACTCTAGTTACTACCAGAGATCTGTTGTGAGAGGAAGGAGAATGGAGCCCTTTCACTACCAACAGCTGTAGTATAAATCTTTATTCATTTTATTGTATTTGATTAACATAGTTCTCAGATGGGCTCTGTGTGGAAGTCAAATCTACACATTGATCCTGTTTTTCACCCTGAATAGGGGTTTTGTTCATATGATCATACTTCTGATGTCATGAGCTCGGTTTTACCCTTGATGTAATGCCCACTCGTACTTGATGTAATGCCCACTATGTACAACCCCCCCACCTCTATCAGGGGGATTGGACTAGATGATCTCCAGAGGTCCCTTCCAACCCCTACCATTCTGTGATTCTGTGATTCTTCCCCAGCTGCTGTCACAGGGCAATGAGGGAGCCCATATGTCTTTTCACCAACCCACCAGGGCTTGGAGCTAAGAACAGAAAAGGCAGATGAATAGCAAGCAGTCCAAATCCCAGGCTGCATGAGCTGAATAAAGTTACAGACCTTGACAGAGCCATCCCTCTTACCTTCGGACCTGCTGCCTCAGCTCTGGAGGCAATAACAAGCTGGCTTTGTTTTCGTGGTCCAGCCCCTGGTCTGTGGAAGGAGGTGGGCAGCCAGCTGCCCCTGCCCCACACTGGCTGGGGAGCTGGGAGACACTCACTCCAGGACAGGCAGTGAGGAGGTGGATTTAGCCATATCAGGCACACCTTGGAAAGCCTGCATTTTCCACTACTTTGATGTTGTTTGGGCAAGCATGAACCTTTCCAAGGAAGGAATGATACAGCAGAAACAATATGCAATATTTTCCAAGTAACTTTTTCCTCACCTACTGTCTCAAAAAAAGAAGCTGGTCATCTATTATTGGCATTTACCCTGTTCTACAGAAACATTACTTGAGAGCAGAGCATGAAAGAAAGGGTGGTAAACTAAAACTGCTAGTGATACGTTGTTTTCCAGATGATTCATATTTCAGAGTCTGCTTTTTCATAACACAAAACCAGCATGGGACTTGTTGATCATAAAATTTGCAACTGAATTAAGAATTGCCATGTGTGGTAAAATCTAGCTAAGTCTGTAAAATACCCCAGAAAAATATTTAAGTTCAAGTTCTGGGTAATTCTCACTTTTAATAATCAGGATCCAGAAAAATCTTACTAATCCTTCCACATGTAATAAAAATGCTGAATAAAAAGATGATCACTGTGAGTGGTAATATTTGATACTAGCTTATGAATGGAGATGTAAAAGTGCACTGATCTGTCTCCAGTACTGTTGTGTATCTCCATGAGAGATGAGTTAGAAGGGAGGTAGAAATCAGCATTGAAGAAAAAAAGCTGAAAAAGAGCAAAATAGATCCTTGCTGAATTATTCAGCTTTCTAGTAGGATTATTGTGAATCCGCTTAACAGCATCAGTTACTACTAAGGTTTGCCCATCATTTTCCTTCTGCAAGTCCTATTGTCAGTTATGTATAATTTTCCTGATCTCTTCATTTGGACAACATTTACCTGTCTAGTGTCTGCTTAAGGCTGCTTTATTTGTGGAAAAATTAATCCAAAATGATCCACTTGTTTCCATGTAAGAAGTTAGTCAAAAATACATCATTTTTCACACAGTAAAAATATTCCAGTTGCTTTTTCCCTGAAGGGACTGCAGCACCCCTGTCATTTGAAACACGGAGTAGAAAATGGGCTTGGCACGAAGGCTGGGAGGAGTTGGGGGGTGCTCAGGCAGCACCAGTGGGCTTAGAGCACACTCTGATGTGTATGTAGCAAACCAGCAAGTGTGATAGTCTCTCATCCCTGGGCTGCTGCTAGCAGATATCTGTCAAACCTGCTATTTGGCTGATATGTCTTTTTCCCCTCTTTGCCCCTCTGCCGCTGCTGTGCTAATCCCTGTGGGAGCTGCCAGCCTCCAGCCACAAGGAGTTACCCTGTCTTTCTCAAGCTCTTGTTTTTGAGCTTGTGAGCACAGCACAAATAAGCACTTGCACCTGCTGCCTGGTGCCGTGTGTGGTGTCCTACCTTCTGCTTCAACCCCTGGCTGCAGAGGTTTGCAGCCACCAGGGAGCTTTGGGCTATCTGCCAGGACTGTGCCTTGGCTGGTGCAAACCACTATGGCCAAAAATAGCAGATGCTTCTCTCTCCTTGTCCACGATGAACTGAACTGTAGGCATTTGGCTGTTCAATTGTTGACATCTGGGAAGAGCAGTCAGCATTCCCATGGGTAGCACCTAGTGGCATCTCTCAGATTTTCTTTTCTTGCTATTTTTAAAGATGGAATTGCAGGAAAAAAATCCCTGATTTTGAAGAACTTCTCTCAGGTTGCAAAGTCAGGCAGTGACAGATTGGCTCTCCCCCATGTGTGCCTTTTCATTGTGTACTGTGGTTTGTACAAGATCTCTGCCTCAGCAGTTGTAGAGAATGAATCGTGGGAAGTAATGAATAGTGTGAAGAACTGGCTGGCAGGTTTTAATCAAAGAATCATAGAATGGTTTGGGTTGGAAGGGACCTTAAAGATCATGTTGTTCCAATCCCCCTACATGGGCAGGGACATGTCCCACTAGGCCAGGTTGCTCAGAGCCCCATCCAACCTGGCCTTGGACACTTCCAGGGATGGGGCATCCACAACTTCCCTGGGCAACCTATTCCAGTGTCTCACCACCCTCATAGTGAAGAAATTCCTCCATATCTAACCCAAATCTCCCCTCTTCCAGTTTTAATCCATTACCCCTTGTCCTCTCACTACAAGCCCTTGTAAAAAGTCCCTCCCCAGCTTTTCTGTAGCCCCTTCAGGTACCGGAAGGCCACTATGAGGTCTCTCCAGAGCCTTCTCTTCTCCAAGCTGAGCAACCTCAACTGTCTCAGCCTGTCTTCATAGGAGAGGTGCTCCAGCCCTGCTGATCATCTTTGTGGCCCTCCTTTGCTCCAACAGCTCCATGTCCTTCTTATACTGGGGGCTCCAGAACTAGACTCCAGGTGAAGACCTACAGCAGCTTCTTATTCAGCCTAGGAAAAGGTACATTGTCATGTGGCTCATCTGGGTATACAGGGGTAGCACAGAGACATGGTGCCTGTGGGGGAAGCCCAGTAATTCACCAGAGAAAAGGAGCACTGGATGGTTCCTCCCAGCACATCACTAGAGCAGAGATTAGCCCCACGGGGAGTGCCTGGGGCTGACAGCCACCACAAGAGTCAAAGGGTGAGGCTCTCTAGAGCACTCCACAAACTACGCACAAGGGTGCTGTGTCTAGGGGTATGGGACTCATTATGGAATGCAGGAGAAGAGCATTTTGGGATTTATTATAGGATGTTTAGAGGAAGAACCAAAGGCAGGAAGGCAGAGAGATCAAGGTGGCTGGAAAAAACAAGGCTGGAAAAACACATGGATAAGGGGATAAAAGGGGCCAGTCACACATGAGCAGGCTACTGGTCAGCCCATTTGTCTGGCTATGCCCTGTGCCACATCACAGAATCACAGAATCCTCTGTGGTTGGAAAAGACCTCTAAGATCACCAAGTCCAACAGTCAACCCAGAAAAAAACATCATGCTGACTAGAGCATGTTCTGAAGTGCCACATCTACATGTTTTTTAATACCTCCAGGGATGGTGCTTTGCATCAGTGCAGCCTGTCCTGGCTTCTCACTCCGTTGCTAATTATTTTCCTCTGCATGTGTGCAACTGGGGGTCAAAGCACCAGTAACTGGAGCAGGACCATGGGTCACAGGGCCTTGTGTCCAGGTGCCAGCACTTGGAGTGGATGAGGGTGTGCATATGAGTGTGTGTCCATCAGCCAACTGGACTGGTTGGTGAACAGGACAGGGGTTTGGGAGTTGAGGGGGGCTGTCTCTACATGTGTGTATTGAAGCACCAGCAAATGGAGCCAGGCAGGAGGCCTCAGGGACTCATAAGTTGCTGAGGCCAGCTACCAGAGGGATTCACATTACATATACTTATGTATTTCCCACCAATGCACCTTCATTACAAGCTGCCAGAGAAGGGAATAGGATTAGGTTGTTTGTGCTATCTGTGCTTGCATGAGTGTCACAGTTGTTGTTGCTTTCTGGAGCCAGCCAGGTGTATATGTATATTTGCATCTCTGTGTACCTCACATTTGTGTGTATGTGCCTTTAGAGGATACACACTCAGTATTGCTACAGCCTGGACCTCGGGACATGCAGTAGCAGCCTCACCTCTGTTGGGTGACTGGATTTGGCAACCAATCGCAAGCACAGAGTCATAGAATCATAAGATGGTTTGGGTTGGAAGCAACCTTAAAGATCATCTAGATCCAACCCCCTTACATGGGCAGGGACATCTCATGCTAGACAAGGTTGCCCAAAGTCCTATCCATCCTGAAACATGTATATCTCTAAATGTAGAGTAAGCGCCCTGTGTCCTGATAGAAAGATGAAGATTAAATGGACACATAAAATAGGCAGATAAAACTGATAAAAATCTCTCTATGAGTACTGAAATGCTACAGCATTTAAACCCCTGCTTCTCCCACGGCCTGTCATTTCCCTAAACACGGGTTGTTGTTGGTAGGCTGGAACACAGCAGCCAGGGCTGAGGGGGTTAGGGCTGAGGGGGGGTCCTTCTCCAAGCCCCTGCAGGCACCCGGCGTCGCAGCCCTGTGACTCTGCCCCAGAGCCGGAGCTGAGCACGCACCCTGCGCTGCGGGGTGCCGCGGCCCCCCGGCTGCTGCAGCCCTGGAGTCATTCTGCCTTGGTACCACAAGGTGGCAGAGCCTTAATTTTACGTATCTGTTCCATAGTTCTGTTTTATTTATTCTGGTTTTTTGTTGTTGTCGTTTTGTTTTATTTTGTTTGTTTCAATTTCCTTTCATTTTTTGGGCTTTCCAACACTCTCAGCTACTGATATCAACATTATTAAGCTTAAAGGAGGAGGTTACATGGATATTTTTACTGATGAGGTTTTGTCTGCATAGCATTTTTGCTTTAGTTCTGAGGGAGGTTAAACACTTTGAAAAGTAACAGTTTTGCTAGTATAACCCTCGGTGTAAGTGAACCTTTTTGGCTTTTTTTTCATACCATTTCATAGAATTATAGAGTGGTTAGAGTTGGAAGGGACCTTAAAGATCATCGAGTTCCAACTCCCCTTCTTGATCAGGGACACCTCCCACTAGACCAGGTTGCTCAGAGCCCCATCCAACCTGGGCTTGAACGCCCCCAGGGATGGAGTCTCCACAACTTCTTTGGGCAGCCTGTTCCAGTGTCTCCGTAACCTCACACTAAAGAATTTCCTTCTGATCTCTAACCTAAATCTCCTCCTGCAGTTTCAAACCATTACCCCTTGTCCTATCACTACATGCTCTTGTAAAAAGCCCCTCCCAAGCCTTTCTGTAGGCCCCCTTCAGGTACTGGAAGGCTGCTATGAGGTCCTGCTGGAGCCTTCTCTTCTTTAGGCTGAACAACCCCAACTCCCTCAGCTTTTCTTCATAAGAGAGGTGCTCTAGCCCTTGGATCATTTTCGTGGCCCTCCTCTGGACACACCCCAGCAGGTCCACATCTTCCTTGTGTTGGGGCTCCAGAGCTGGACACAGTACTCCAGGTGAGGTCTCACCAGGGCAGAGTAGAGGGGCAGAATCACCCCTCTTGATACGCTGGCCACACTTCTTTTAATACAGCCCAGGATGCTGTTGGCCCTCTGAGCTGCAGTTGCACATTGGTGGCTTGTGTCCAGCTTTTGATCCACTAGTATCCCCAGGTCTTTTTCCACAGGGCTGCCCTCTAGCATGTCTTCCCCCAGCCTGTATTGATGTCTCTGGTTGCCCTGGCCCAGGTGCAGGACCATCATGAGGTTCACTTGGGCCCACTTCTCCAGCTTGTCCAGGTCCCTCTGGATGGCATCCCATCCCTCTGGCATATTGACATTTCTTTTCCCTTCAGGGAGCAGGCCAACCACTGCAAATACTTTTATACTGGTGTAAATTACAAAAGATATAATAGTTTACACATAAAATACCTCAGCTTTAGTCCCTGGAGAAGACCCAAGTACAATTACTTTTATTTGGAGAAGACAGGTGTTAGGGGGTTGGGGTTTTTTGCTATAAAAATATATAAAAATAATTTCTGAAGTGCACTGGCAAAGTCCGTTGCTGGTATTGTCTGATGTCAGCTCCTTCCTTCTTGCTTCTGCACAGGTTATTACATAAGTAGGAGATAAGCCAGGTGGGGACTGTTTTTAATAGGTGGCTGCACACTCAGCCCCCTCTTCCTTTCTTTCATCACTACTGAGCTCTTCCCTTTGTCTAGGAGGGCAAACAGCAGGGTTTAGGACTGGCATCAAAGACTGTTTAACACCATCCCTTCTAGCTTCTTGGCAGAAGAGGGCATTTCTCCTATCCTATGAAGTGCTCTTTTAGCCTTGAAAAGCTTAGACCTGATACCACATGCAAATCTCTCAGGAGGCAGCAGAGAGTGCTGTTCAATAAGCAGTTGTTTCTTCAGTCTGATTCTCCTTTTTTTTTCCCCCCAAGTTTTAATGAAAAAAAGAAGAGAAGAACACGAAAGGAGAAAAAAATAAGTACTTGACTCCTTCTGCTCATAGGAAAGGGCCCTCCATCCTCTGTAAATTGAGTGGTGTACTAAATACCAGCTGGTATGGGACCAAAAAAAGATGTGAACAGCTTGTCTTGTACAAGCCTTACGTCTTGGTGTGTGCTTGGCAAGTGTATTTCTCCTGCCTGAGAGCTGTGCATTGCTTAAAGGCTAGTGGATGGGCATAGGAGGACAAGCCCATTGCTTAGTGTGGGGAAGGTGACAATTACCTGCTAGAAAGTCTAGAATTTAGCCCTGTAAAATTCCTCCTCTGCTGCTACCCCACTCTGCGGGCAGGAGCCACACCCTCATTCGGGTAGTCATCAGAGCTGAACAACCAAAACAACCATTACTTTTGGCAGTTAGAGTAAAGTAAGTGGCTTTATGTTTGTTTGTTTTTTTCTTTGGAGACAAGAGAAAAATTAAAACCTTGGTAGTAAAAGCAAGATCAACAAGAATCCTGTGTTACACATGATGAGGTAGAGGAGGAATAAGAAAATTCCAGCTAGGGCTAGAGAAAGGAAATTACAGTAGTTGTAGCAGGACACTTCATCTCTCGATATGCCTGCTTTAGTTTCCCTCTATGATACAATTGCTTTTGTCTCTCAGTTTTGAAGGCCCAGGCCTGGATTGGAAAGATTCCCATGAGAAAGGAAAGGTCCTAGGAAGCTCTGAGCTGGTAACAACCTTGAAAGGTACTAACAGAGGCTGAGTTTACGTTCGTAACACCAGCTGCTCTTTGGTGTTGAAGAACATGGAGCCCAGCCCAGCCACAACCGGGCCTGAAACAGAGATAAAGTAAGAACGAACAGAGAAACAAAACATTTTGGTTGGTGAGAACAGCGCCTTCGTGTTGTTTTTTTTCTACTGTTTTCCTTTTATTCTCCAATGTGATAACTTGAAGATACAGCTAAACAGTTAAACAGCAGTCAATCAATTTTATTCTATAAAAGCCTGGTCCCATCTTTGATCGGTGGACTTCCTGTACACTTTCCCAGGAGGTTTGCTGGACCTTCTCCTCTCCAGTGGGGATGCCTGCCTGAGAGACTAATGCTCAAGAATTAAGACCCAGCCACAGACACTCAGCTGTAGCCAGGAAAGGGTGAAAGATATTAACTCCCTTATTGTCTTTATTAGTTAACATTAAGCAATCTCTCATCATTAAGTTTTAAATTTTAAGATTGTAGGATCCTTTTAAAGTCATGTTAAAGTTATGTTTTAGGCCTAGTATAAAACTTGGTAATAAGTAATTTGCCAGCATTTTAATGGTTAACCTTTATTGTTTGATCTAACTACTAGTAGTACATTTTATTGTTAAGGGACCTTTTGCATTCTAACCTCAACTTTGGTTCCAGTCTCCCAAATTTCCCATAATTTGACTGTGCTCATGCCTTCTACTTTAAAACAGTTAAGACCCCAGTGCTGTTTGCAATAAATCTTGTTCTGTGCATATACATCCCTTTAATAATTTCTTCTCTTCTGCATCAATACACTTCCTGGATGTTTCTGGCAGTCCTTTTTCTCTGTGGTATCCAGCTCCCACATGCACATTTTCACAGATTCATCCACCATCACCCTGGTGTGGAGTGGTTTGGAGTGTGTATTAGTTTAACTGCAGACTTACTCCTGGTGACTGCACCCAGGACTCCTACACTTGGTTCAGTGCATTAGGTATGAAGCCAGTCGTTCTTTCCATCATGGCCTTCAAAAATTCCAACAGATTTTATATATAGGGATCTCTCCTCTCTACTGCTCCACTCTAGCTAAAAAGCGCTAACCTCTGGAGGCACGTTCAGCTGCACATGGCTATCTTTACTTTTTTTCCTGCTGTCTGGTTCCTGTGGTGCATTTCTCAACTTTCTGACCTGCTTTTCTACATCTTGCTAGCCTTGAAGTGCCAACTCCTCTGCTGTTGAAGGATGAGGTGGATTCATATAGCTCTGTAATGGATTTGTGTCACCTTACATCAGCAGTGAATCCAACCTGTTATGTCTAAAAATGTGTCCAGGTTCAGTACTTCAATTACAGGCTCCCCAAAGAGGCACAATCTGGGAATAGCTTCTCCCAAATTTATTACATAATGCCACAAATAATGGCCAACACTTGGTCAGCTTTTATGGCTTTCACGTGATATTGCAGACTTGTAACTTGATGTCTAAAAGACATAGATATTTATAGAAGTTTGCTGTATTCCCCAGAAATGCCTTGCAAGTTTTTGCACAGGTTATGAAGAAGTTTTCAAGCCTTTTCCCCTTACATATCTTAAGACATCCCCTGATGACAAGCCAGTCATACAATCTTAAGACAACCATAGAAAAAGAAAAATACACTACACAACATGCTTTTTTAGACCCAAGAACAGAAATTCTCAGTAAAACCAACGGGAGACCCACAGAAATGCTATTTGTCCAGATGAAGAAGGTGTTTTTAATGTATTTTCTCTTGCACTGATGGTCTATGTTTAAATAAAACTGAACGGCATTTGAGATTGTCACATTATTTTTGCTCCTTCATAAATCAAGACTCTTCACGTTGTTGTGTAAAGCTGTAAGAAGCTTTTATTCCTGGTCCCTAGGTTAGAGGAGAGGAAGGAGTCAGCAGCTTGGATTTTGCCAAGTTTCCTTTCAAGAGATTAGAAATTTCCAGTGAAAAAATACCATTATCTTTCTTAAAAATCACTGCAGGCAGAGATGTTAAATCATGATTAAATAATGCCAATGTGCTGAGGAAACGGTTGCTCAGGCCTATAAACTAAGTAATTTTTTTTCCTTTGCCACTATTTTGTAAGGGAGTTGTAAACCACCTGTAGTGAAGCTGCCTGGTGGTTAAATAGTGAGAGAACCACATTCAGCTCCCAGCTGGTTTCTTGCTCACAAGGATGGAAGAAACTGCAAGCATTTACAAGGTGCTCTATATGTAACCCGTGGGAGATACACATAGGAAAAGAGAGAACAGTCTTACAGAAGGTAATTTAGTTTGCCAGTGACTCTCCAGGAGTATTTATGGAATCTGTTTGTGGTTTACAATAAGAGTTTTCTGTCCCTCAACACCACAGCATTAGTTGTCATTGGTAGTGAAACTGCAAAGTGTTGTCCAAGATCAGATATGATGCCCCAGGTTTGCTGTTACATGAGCCTGCTGCATACAGAGTAGGAGCCAAGTGTAAAATACATTTGCTTAAAGTAAGTATTTTGTTAGCGTGTCTTGTGCAAAGTGTTCCTTCACAAGAAGTACCATCAGGGGAGAGCTGGCCCTCCATCAGGACCTGTGTTCTGCACTGTCCTCCTCTGCCTCAAAGAGGAACTAGAGACCTGAGCTGGCTTCAAGCTAGGTGGAGGGAATAATATTTGATGTCATTTAAGGAGCTCTGGCATATCCTGGGTAAAATCAACAGTATGTAGGGTGCATGACAGCTAGGGAAAAAGGGCTGCCTTTTGTACAGGTAAGTACAAAAAAACCCTAACAACCAACCCACATATGCTTTTAGCATCTGAGGCTAAGCTGGATGAAAAATACATCTTGCTGCATATTCTGTACCTTTTCAATTACTAAGAGGTCATGAAATCTCAAGATGGACGGTCAACCCTCTTCCAAAAATCATGCTCTGCAAGGTAAGAGCTGCTGCAATACATATCTAGTTATCTCTATGCTGCCTACGGCATAATAAAAGTTGATTCCTGCAGTATGATCTGGACATGCTCTTAATAATTAAAAAGGTAATAGAATGACTTTAACTCAAATAAAAGAAATAGAACTAGTTAAATCCTAGTAGGTGTGAGAGATTACAGCTTTTTCCCGTCCTAGCTAACATAATCTGTGCTCTGTCCACCTTGGACTCTTCCAGTTAAGAACCACACAATGATTTTATTCTGAGGAAGTGGTGGTAAGGCAGTTGTTACCATCTGAGCCTGTAACACTATCACTTACACACTCCCAGCATACCACCTTTCCTCCTTCTCAAGAAATTTATTTACACTTACAGGCTTTGTTTGCATTTAACTAAAAAGGTGTATATTTAATTCAAAAGATGTTCTCAAAAATCTTAAAAATACAGTTTAAACTGGAGTAATTTAAAAAGACACTCCAGCAAGTATTTAATCAGCCACCTCTGTACTGTTCATCAACCTTCCTAAGTGTGTATGATGGCTATCTGTTATAATAAAGATTTGTGCTTCTAAGACAGGTATTTTTTAAAAAAGGGAACATATTTAATTTACTCCTTATAAGTTTCATTGAGACCCAAGAGAATTTGCAGGGCAGCCATGAAAAATCTGATGTCACAGTTGTTTCCAGCTCTCCTCACCACGTCCCAGGGGCAAAGAGCAGCAGAGCCCCTGAACTTCCCCATGCACAGCCAGTGCACAAGTCACCACTGAAGTCATAAATGACAGGTCACCACCAGTGCTACGAAGAGTGGAAAGGCAGGACATGGATCAAAGAGTCAATGGTTCACTTACTGCAGTTGTCTGGCAAAAGCTTCTGGTTCTTTGCATATTTTTACAGCTGTGGTACATGTAGTCTTTAAGTTTGTACAGGTTGACATGAAGGTAGTCAGATTTAGCAGATGTTATTCTTCTCCTCTGCCTTCTGCAGGCTTATAAACCAGGGCGAAGTAGATATTAGAACAATTACATTAATGACAGCATTTAAAAATAATTTTGCACCATTTCATGTTGGCACTTAGACACTATGCAGAAGAAAATGGTCCTCCATGAGCATTACCTCATACAGGTAATACCGATATTATCTTACCTTGAAGAAGAGCAGGATGAGTACGAAAAACAATCACAAATTTAACAAACATATTTGTACCTGTAAAATTTGCACTGTAGCTGTACCTGTTGAAAAAGCTTTTCAAAATTGAAGTCTGTGGATGCAATGCAAACCAAGTGGGTAATAGGAAAAGCCAAATCTGATTATGTGGGATCATTCAGGTGGTGATAGGTGTGATTCTTGTTCAGTGGTTTGGAAGAGCTTGTACTGAATTCTAGCATGTCTTCTTTTGAGCAGGATGCAATAACTCATCCTAAAACAACCAACACTCAGAAGCAGACTATAAGTTACGTTTTTAGACATCTTAAATCATGTTTATCTGATATCTTACAGTTTTTCTGCAAACTAGAGTTAACACAAAACTAAAAATTCAGCCTGAGAAAATATTCTACTTTGCCATTTTTATGTACAAACATAAATTATGTTCATGCCTTTATCCTAAGTGCACTAAGCACCAGGTTTTATGTTGTGGTAGGCAGGGGTGGGCACCTGCACCACAAGCATTTTGCAGGGTCTGAAGAAGGGAAACTTCATGGCTGTCCCCACCACTTTGTTCTGCCTGTGCCAGCCTCAGTGCACCTTCAGGATGTTGGTTTTTGGGGGGACCAGTGCTCCTGGGGACACCCATGGCCCAGGAAAATGTCCATGGGGACGGAGGAAGCAGCCCAGAAAAGCTCCCTGTGGCACAGCTGTCATTTTCTTCTCCCAGCTTTCCCATCTGCTAAAAAGTATGGGATAAGTTTTCCATCTCTCTCATGCAAGCCAGGGATGTACCAAAAATCAGAAACAAGAGGCAGAGAGCGGAAGGAGAGGAAATTCTTAAACATTCCAGAAGTAATAATTGGTCTAAAAATAGTCACTTTCTGCATGAAGGGAAGAAAGAGGAGAATGAAGCCAGTGTTTCTGCTAGCTTTTATTTATTAAATTTGTCCCTCTTCAGCATCTGGGCTCAAACGGCCATACAATCCCTTTAAGCCCAGCACAGTAGCACTCCCACCGGCTGTGGCTCTGCTTCTCACCCTTGCATCAGTCCACACTTGCTCCCAGCCCAAATGTCACTGGGATGCAGGCACAGGTGGGATGACACAGGGTCGTGCAGTGGACCTCATGAATGGAATATGTGAACAGAGAATTACACCCTTCCCTACAGAGGGAAACCAAAGAGCTACGTAAACTCTAAAGCTCCCTTCTCTGTCTTCCCGTGTCATGGTTTGACAACAAACACGCAAAATCCCAAATAGTTGTTGATTCAGATAAAGTGCATATTTGAGGAGAGCCATATGTTCATTAAATGGAAGCTTCATACTGAATAAAAAAAACAAAACCAAAAAGGGATTAAATAGCATTAATAGTATCTCTATAGATAGTCTGCAGGCTACGGGCAGCTGGACCATTCTGTGGGGAATCTGACTGAAGGAGAATGAGATTTTTAACTGCTATTCCAGAATGCAACTCCTTATCCCACTAAAATAGTTACATATTTAGCTTCTCACTGGAAACTCTTAACACATCTCTTCAAACAGAAAAGCTTTGAATAATACATTTTTTAAAAGGAGGTATAATATTTAGTCATTTTGTGCTCATCATCTCTAACACATTGATCTTCCAGTGTATACTCAATATCCTGTCCTCTCCATGGTTTTCTTGAAAACAGTATTTACTGTATATACTTTGAAGTATAGCTATTATGAAAGCTTTGGGTAACTGTGCAATGCAAGAGTATATGCTTTGGCATAGCACAGTATTGAAAGAAAACCACAGGAATCTGCCTGAGAGCTTTGTCACGTGCAGTGTGACTAGGTATCTGTTTGCCACACCTTTTTTTTCTTCAGTGGCATGAAATTAGCTTGTGGTATTTCTCACCTTTGTCCTTACTTTGAATTTTTGAAAATATCAGACTTTCACCTTCAATTTATTTTTTTTCTGATTTTAAGTTTCTTTCATAATGTAATGTGCTCATTGTTTTGGATCTTTTTAGTTGGAAGCATCCAAGAACTGTCTTTTTATTTACCTGTGAAGCAAAATTTTATTTTCCCTTTCTCCAGAAGTCATAGAACAGTTGCAAGTTAAACAAAAATGAACCTTTTAGTGTATATAGCAGGTCTTCCTGATATACTGGCAATTATCTCCCACAGACATCCTCTCTGAACTGGCTTTGCTTTACATCACCTCATAGCCCACTGGATGGCAACAACAAACACCCATCTGCTCACATTTTCTTAGGACGGGTGCCCGTGGAAAGGAAATCCCCCTAGATAATAAACTGCAGCAAACAAGAGAACAGCCAAGTGAATGGAAAATAACCCTAGATCTGCTTTATCTTTGTTGCAAACCAAGTCAACACAGGACTGATGCCAGTAGCTCACGTACTTTAACAAAAGAGAGACTGCATTCCCCTATCCAACACAAATGCTCTTTTCATTCATTCCCTATTATTTTTCCCTTCACTCCCTGAGAAAAAGCTGTTCAAACATGCCCACTTTAGGGATGGGTTTATGTGTAAAAAAAGCCAAGGCTCCTGCTGACTGCTGTTACAATAAGATGCACCCTGGCAGTCCTCTGATATTAGCTGGAGGATGCCTTAGCTTTTCACTTTCAGAACAGATCTGTACAAACAGCCACTTGGAAGATTTTTCTGCCTATAACTCACCATGATCATAATTGGTTTGTAACTTTTCAACTAGTTCCATTCAAGAACACAGAAAAGCATAGTTCTGCTGGCAGGAAGGAGACACCTAAGCCTGTACATTTATTGAAACTTCAAGGTTTTGACCCCCAAAAATCCATGTTATTTGGCATACACCTTTTCCTTCCCTTATCCAACACCAATGAGAAGGATAGCAGAATATAGCACTGTCCAGGTATTTTTAGAGCAAGGAGCTGCCCAACAACAGCAAAGAAATTCCCCAGGATTTGGTGGGAGTTCTACTCTTAGCCCAAGTGCAGGCTGCAGCACCAGTAGGGTTAAGTAGGCCCCGTGAACCTCCATCTTCACGGCTCATTTTAAACTCCCGTTATACATAAATTTTGTAATGAGTTTGTTATAACCCCTGGATAATTAATCTCTGCTTGATTACTTCTTGCATCTCTACTTGAGGCATTATCTGCATCTGCTTCAGTGCCTCTCTTTTGTGTCGATCATCACACATATTGTCATTTTGGCTACCCAAAAAGGAGCCTTACCAGCTTGGTGATGCTTTCCTTCTCACTTCTCAAATAGAGAGAAGACAGTTCCCAAATCCTCTCCTTATTTTTCTTCTGTGATATCCCTTTGCATCAGAACAGCCTGCCTTCATTAAAAGGTGCAACTGCACAGACAGGTCTATCAGCCATTAACACTCAATGAACAAAAATGTTCAGAAAACCAGTTTATCTCAGGTCATTCGGGTTCTTGAGCTGCTTTGGACTCCCCACACTGCACGAGCACTCAATGACATAAAATGCACATAACAAAGTCCGTATCTAACTACGTCTACAGAGGCTAGTTATAGTGCAGGTGTTGCAGTGGTCAGGGAAGCACTCAACACCCAAAACAACTTATTTTTATAGTCACACTGGTAAAGTTTATGCAGCACTGTGGAAAAATTATAGTTTAATATAACTGCAGTGCGACTCTAAAAATAAGGAGTCTTATGGATGTTCAACGTCCTTTTCTACTTTGTTGCATAATTTAATTAGGGAGCAATAAATTAGATATATTTTGGGAACCTTCCCTGCCTGACATCATCTGAGTAAAAAAAATTTGGGAGATTTCCTAATAAATAAACAAATAAAAAATTGTACCCGAGACACAAAAATAACTTAATTGACTGTCTGGCCTACCATGATGCTCAGAGTGTGCTAACAATAGCTCCTGGCAGGCTGGTACTCTGGCTCCTTGTGCATGCCAGAGCCTGGCTGCAAGATAGATCTTTATTGCTACTGCTATCCAGACAAAATCTAGGAGATTTGGAGCCTAAAGGAGAGAGGCTCCAGGGAGACCTCATAGGAGCCACCCAGAATCTGAAGCAGACCAACAGGAAAGTTGGGAGGGATTTTTTTACAAGGGCTTGTAGTGAGAGGACAAGCGGTAATGGATTAAAACTGGAAGAGGGGTGATTTAGATTAGACGTTAGGAAGAAATTCTTTAGTGTGAGGGTGGTGAGACACTGGAATAGGTTGCCCAGCGAAGTTGTGGATGCCCCATTTCTGGAAGTGTCCAAGGGCAGGTTGGATGGGGCTCTGAGCAACCTGGCCTAGTGGGAGGCGTCCCTGTCTATTCAGGGGGGTTGGCCCTATATGCTCTTTAACGTCCCTTCCAACCCAAACTATTCTATGAATCTGTGATTCTAGGAAAGGCATGCCTACCTCTCACCAAAGTTGTACATGCTGTACAAATACCTTAAGACAAAAGAAACACACTGAATTGCAAGGGACTGTGGGGGACAAAAATAACAGAAAAAGAGGAGAGAAATCCCTGCCAAGCAGGAGGGCTCGTACAGCAATTGCTGTGGGGAGATTTGGGGTTCATCCCTTTCACACCCATGGTGCTCACTTACCTTAAGGTGGAGAGATGGTTTGCAATATGTTGCTCCCAGAAATGTCCCCCCTGAATGAATCCTTCCTGTAGCTTTATGGCAGGTGTCAGTCAAACATGCCCAAATACATGTTTGCAGATGTCAAGAACCAAGACAAAATAATACAGCACACACCAGGTTGAATGTGGTTAACTACGTTGCTTTTAGTTTATTAATTTTACCCATATACATAGTTGGTTTTGGAAACACCATGTGAAAGAGCTAGGACAAAGTGTAACAAAATGGTATGGGAAAAGCTCTCAATATGCAATGTGCCAGTGTACCTACTGTGTTTTATACATACTTTACATTAAAAACCAAAAACCCCACAGTTTTCAGAGGAAGTACACATTTCATTTTGAACTGGCAAATTTAGTTTATTAATATATAAAAAAATAAATCTACAATAGCAACAGTGCAAACACATCAGAAGTTGCATGGCACACAAAACACAAATTAATAAAAATTATTATACAAAGGGTGCAGTGTTTCCTATGGTACTGGCTGTGACATGTACAACAAACAGCAGGGTGAGGAATAAACTGCAACGTAAACAGGAAGATGAGCTGCATATTACTGGTTCTGTCTTGTATGGTCTCTCTATATCAGGAGGTAAAGCTGTCATGCCTTGGATCTGCAATTAAAACAATAAAAAATTATCAGAGCTTCATCATATAAGATTAGGAAACTGTATTTTGCTCTCTAACTAGTTGGCTGATTGCATGAGAGCCTATTGCTAGTTTTCTATTGGGGCTGTTACTGTAGAGACATCAAGCTCAGTAAAAACATTGATACATTGCACACCAAATGCTTGCACATCCACTGTTCTCTGCTTGGGAACAGATGTACACATTGGCATTCTCTCCAGGAAAGCAAGGTTTAGGCTTTGGTTGGTTGGTTTGAATTACCTTATTTTGCTTTGTGGGATTGTTCAGTTGGTTTGGTTTTTGTCTTCATCTTTCTGGCAGACAAAAATGGAAGTTTCCAGTGTTAAAGTGCTGTAGGGATGTTGGATGATGTTTGAATTTGTACATACAAGACTCACCCTTGAATGTAGAAGGCAGTTAATTGTACACACATTTATTTCACAAGATCCCACAGAGTGGTTGAGGTTGGGAGGGATCTCTGGAGGTCATCTGGGCCAACGCCCCTGTTAAAGCAGGGCCACCTACAGCAGTGTTGTATTTCTATATAATGAGCAATTTTTACTCTTCCCTTAGAACTCAGGGCAATTTTTATGGAGTTGGACATAACTACCTGCCTGTCCTGGCTTTGACATGAAATTGGAGAGATTTAGGCACACTGTTTGGCTGTACTTTTCCTAAATGCACTCCCTACACCCTGAAGAAAAGAAGCTCTGCAAAAACCAAGCCCCTGGGCACAAATACTTTTGACAGTTAGAATGCCCATCTGCACAGCATGTGCTTGCTTTGGGTTTTTCCATGTTGCAATTATCCTGCACTGCAAAAAAAAAAAAAAAAAATCTAAATATTGACTTAATCTTAGCAAACACAACACAAAGCTAACACTGATCTAGAGACCATCCCTACAGAAGGATGAAGATATTTTCAACTCACTTCCTCTGCTTCAAGCTTTTCCCTTCTTGTAACAGCTACTTGATTGTTTGGCCATTCAGGTTAAATCTGTTCCTGATTTTTATGAGGATGGCCAGTTTAATGTAATATCACTACTCAAGGAAGGGAAAGAGTCCTAATCTTAGCTTTGATGAACATGCCCTAGTAATTTGAAATAGGAAACTATGATTAAACAGAAAAACTAAGCGCTCTCAGTTCCAGTGAGCTCACTCTTTGACTACACTATTGAAGTTGTAAGTGTTGTTCTTTCATCCTGTAAGATAAAGGGGAAAAGCATTTTCCAGAAAGGATAATACTAAAAAAAATAAAAGCGTATCCCTTCCTGATAAACTTTCTGTGTGCTTTTCATCTTAACTTGTCCTCTGACAAATCATCAGTGAATGAGTGGCTATGCAGCTGCTACTGGCCAGCAGCTGCAAAGGTCAAGAAGTTTAACCAAAACTAGTCAATAGTCGCACATACTGTCAATAGCCATTTTTCACAGGGGGTTTGCAGAGGGACATTATGTTAGAAAAAAAACAACAAACCACACCAGAATCCCCCTGATTACTTATAGCACACAGTACTCATTTGACATCCCATGGGCAGGACAGTCTGACGGATGCTGGAAAAACCTGAGGATGCTGCTGCAGGATGGGGAATTCCTCCACTGCCTGAAAGCACAGTGGGACTCGCTACAAGGGTTAGGGTGGTTTGTTTTTCAGGGTGACGAGAATGAGGCAAAGGTCCTTTCCTAGGAAGCAGTTCATCAGTAGTATCTGTTACCAGCTCTGTTAGGCTGGCCTAAAATCATGGTAGGAGATAAGCCAGTACAATGAGACAATATCACCTCCTGAGCAGAAAAGCTCAAAAAAGTAAAATGGAATCTTGAATTTGGACTCTGTAAAGGAGTTCAAGGAGCAATATATTTGTTTTTCAGCCTCTCCTTCAGCAATGATACTACATGCACTAGTAGTTCTTTATAAAAACACATCAACGCTAAAGAGGACAGCTTTTCCCAGCAGTCCTGTTAAAATACCAGTAGACATTTAGAATAAATAACTTACCAGGGAATTATTTTTTATTGTACAAGTTTTTTTTCATCAAGGGAATTGGGAAAGGAAAACTACAGAAGATAAGACCTTACAAAGGTGCACAAAAGAAACACACAATCCAAATGTACTTTTTTGGCCCAATAAAATAGACACCTCTAAGACACAAGACCAACAAAAAAGCAAGAGATATTGGAAGGGTACTTGTATCACATTAGGTAGTCTAGATGCCTGAGTTAAGAAGTTAGGTTCTTGAGGCTTCCTTATGCAGTCAATAAGCTTCCCCCCATAGAGTGACTCAGAGAAGAAACGTGATTTAGGGATTTTGAATAATCCGTCGCGAGACCCTAACATAAGTCTCTGCCAATGGAGGTAGCCAAGGTAAAACTTGGTCCCCTAATCTTGACACACGGTTATTCTCTGATCAGTCCCAGGCATACTGAAAGACTCCATACACCTAAAACTGATCCCAAGTGCTAATTAAAGCTCCAACTTTTCTATTATTTTTAACTACTTCTAGAATTTGAGTTAGGTGAAAGCACTGGGGAGGGACTTTTTAAGATGTCAGGTAGTGATAGGACTCGGGGGAATGGCTACAAACTAGAGGATGGTAGATTGGACGTTAGGAAGAAGTTCTTCACCATCAGGGTGGTGAGACACTGGAACAGGTTGCCCAGAGAGGTGGTGGAAGCCCCATCCCTAGAGGTATTTAAGGCCAGGTTGGATGGGGCTCTGAGCAACCTGATCTAGTGGGTGGTGTCCCTGCCCATGGCAGGGGGGTTGGATCTAGATGATCTTCAAGGTCCCTTCCAACCCTGACAATTCTATCATTCTATGATTGATAAAACATTCTCATCATTTGTTATTATATGTAAATGCAATACATTCACGTAAACAGTCTGAAGACCTCCACCAGGTACTTATTCATACACAATGAAGCACAGTAAATCACTTTTGTCTCATGCATTGTTGCCTCCTTTTCAACACTTGGACTTACCGACCATTCTGCATTATCTGTTTTGGAACATCTCACGTTCACTGGTAATTTAAGCACAAGTTCATTATAGGAGACACCCTCCGATTTGGACCATTTGAATTTGTTCATTGCATCCATAAATGACAGATTTTTATATTGCTTAGGACTCTTGATAATGAAAGGCCAGGTCCTGAAGAAAAATAAAGAAATAGATTTTTAAAAATAGGTAAATACCATCAAATTGGAACTGATGAGGAAAAGGTTTTGGAGAATCTACTCTGACAAAACAAAGTACTATTAACATGTATATTGTGCCACATGCGCAGCTAAATTCTCTGCTACTGAGAACTGATGCAGTTACATTGATTTTAACAGGCTTACAGAACTTTGTCAGCAGTTCAGGATGCTTCCAGATGCTTTTAGAAGTCAAAGACTTTTAAGTACAGAAAGAGAATTACATTGCTGTTTTCTGATCTACAAACCGAAAACACAGGCAATATAAAACAGATCTGCTGTTGTAACTTCTCAAAAAAACAAACCAAAACAAAAAAAGCACCACACCCTTCACAGACAGTGTTGCAAAGAAACATTCGCCATTAGAAAGCTGCTTCCAGATGGCTCTGCCAAGCTCTGGTCACAACTCAGATAATTGGTCAAAACTCAGCCTAGCACAGGAGTTGCTCTAAGATGCATAGGTTGGCAGCAGTGCCAAAAGATCAAACGAGAATAACTGGTGGTGTGGACATTGTCATTTGGCATGTGCTTACATGCTGGCTGCATGGGAACTTTTGGCCAGGGGTGGGATAGAGACCCGACCCGCTGCTCTAAGACACCGGACTATTTGCATATATGTGGGAACCCTCCCCACGAGCAAGTGGGGTCAGTCCTGTTAACCACCAGCCAAAGATATGGAAAGGGAAGGAGGGATTTTTCCTATCCTTCATTTAGTAAAGAAAACTGAAAAATCACAATGAAGGAAAATTTAAAAAACAAACAAAAAAAATCCCAAACAAAAACAGCTATAGAAAACCTTTTCCATTGTTCTTGCTTTCTCTTTGTTTGACTTTACCAGGATGAATAGAAATAACATAGTAAACAGCTCAAGTTTTTAAAAACACAAGGTCTAATACAGCTAGTAGAGGAATGAAAGTAGCTACACCTTTATCTAAGTAACCTCATGAATACTTTGGTTGGAGCATGACTTATCTTTTCATAGCACATTAGACAGATCTGTCTTATCTTGCACTAGGCTGTCTCCTACTTGCTTTGGGTAAAGTGCTAAAGTTCTGCTCTACCCCACATTTAGTCTCGGAGGACGTAATTTTAATCAAACAGCTATTTTTCAGTATTGTGGCCCAATCACTTTCATCTCAGCTCCTCATGATTTATACCACTGTCTGTGCCACCAGACTGAGGGAAAAAAAAAAAAAAAGAGTTTAAAAGTGAGCCACACAGCCTTGATCCTGCTTCCAGTCTTGCCTTCACGTGGAAGGCAAGAGAGACTTTACAGAAGTCAGTGAAGCAATCCCAGTGTAAGACTGACACAAGAGAGATGAGTATCAGGTCACATTTCCTTAGGCTGACAGAGCTTAATGAAACAAGAATTGCGGATTAGGTCATAAATACTAGAGGCATTAATAATCTCTTCTTCTAATTACTATGCCATTTGCGGCAGACAGTCTGCATACTTACTCTATTCAAAACATCTCTATTTCCTCAGGCTAAATGTGCTTTTTTTTCCTTAAGTACAGTTATCATGAATGAACACTCAAGAGAGCATACATTTGTTAGAATATTTTCTTTCTAAGCTCAGAAAGACTCTTTTAGCTAGGACTAATTCAGGAACTGTGTCCTCCCAGTATTAAAAGAGATTGTAAATAGAAATAGTGTGGGAAATGAAGTAGACATTGATTGCATTGTGACTTTCTTCAAACTCTTCTGGCTTGGATATAAATTTCAGAGCTAAGACCACTAAGTCTGTACATCAAATTACTTTGCAATTATAGCTTTATATGGTCTTGTTACCCTAAACTGTGTAAAAAAAGACAACTTTTAACATTTACATATGGTGACACATGATTAGTTTATCAATTTTATTTTCAAATCTTACTATTACCTATTACCTTAGTTTAGTTCAAATAACAATGCAAATGCAATTCCTCTTACACATAGTACATTCTACTTTCAATTGTCTGATTATTTTTCTGCATTTCATTCATTTGGGAACTTTCCTCCTTTGACTATTCTCAATTTCTTTACAATCGCTTCCACTGCTATTGAGATGTTTTAATTTTAAGCACTGTAAGAACACTTAAAACTGAAATACACTACTTATTGATTTGTATATATCCACACACATTTACCCTGTCTACAGGGGGCTTCCGCCCATCTCCTATCAACATTTAAATTCTGTGTTAGATTCTGGAAATCACTCGTGCTCTCAGTGAGCACTATCGCTGTGCAGGTAACCCACTGACATTAAAGGGCAGAAAAGCCAGATCCAATAACACACTGGGAAGCATTCTGTTCTTGCTGAGGACTCTCATGATGAAGGACAGCAAGACTTCTACTCACTTACTGGAGAAACTGTAACACCTTGTTCAAAAATCACCAGGCTGGTGTTCAGCTCAGCTGTCAGATGCCAGCTGAATTGCATGGACTTTATCATAGAATCACAGAATGGTTAAAGTTGGAAGGGACCTTAAAGATCAACTAGTTCCAACTTCCCCGCTACTGTAGATGGTGGTTACTATAGATCTTGAGTTGCCTAAATGGTAACAGCCCCCGACTCCCGCCATTCACAGAAGGCATATTTAATATCTGTGGAGCACTGAAGTTGATGGATGTTACAACAGAATTGTTTTATTCCTTTTCAGCTGAGCAGTGGGCCAATATTCACATTCTTGTGGGGTTTTTTTATTAGGCAAAAGAATTGATGAATGAGCTAGGGGGTTTTCTTTCTGATAAGGATTTATATTTCAAAAATCTGCAGTGCCTGCTTCCCTGAAAAGCAGGAGACCAAGACTCGGGTGACAGTGTCTCAGCACAGAATTGCAAGTCCCTGCAGCCATCAGTTCACCTAAAAAGCTCTCTTCTTCCTCTTGGCTGGATTCCTACCACTGGTTCCATGTTCTTCTCTCTACTTGCCTTGCACATCATCCTCTAACTTGCTATTCTTCCAAAGCCTCCATTCTCTCATTTCTCTCCATCATGGTGCTTATCTGCCATTTATCTTTTACTATTAACAATTTAATGTTCTCTAAAATGATCTATTTAATTTCTAACTTACAACTTCTTTCCCTTTTGTGCTTTTTTGTCAGTGTCACCAAGATAGTATTAATTGATCCCTGTATGTGAGCAACAGTTTGAGGATCTGGTTATACCGATTGACTTCAGCAGAATTACTGACAACATATCTACCCAGGGTAATTCAATACTCGTGTTCCCAGACTCCTTTTTCAAAATTATCTCTTTATATGTGAAATGTTGGTATGTTTGAATACACTGGAAGATTTGAAACATTGATACTAGTTTGATACATAGTCTTTTTACAGATGGTTGTGGTGAGAAAAACTGCTGTGAGAAATACTATTTCTTTAACAGAGAAATAAATGTTTTTTTATTAAAAAATAAAAAATATGCAAAATATTTTGGGAGAAGTAAGTAGCAGCACAGAGTATTGACCAAAAAGAGGTGGCATGAATGACCCTGCAACATGTTGCACTACCAGGAAGAAATAAAGGCCGTATAAAAATGACCCTGCAATGGCACAGAGAGAAACAGAGGTGCTACACATATTCATAAACATTTTACTTACCTGACTGGTCTATAGATTTCCTTAACACCAATGAACTGGAGTTGTTCCATTATATCTGGAATACTTGCACATCGGGTGAGGTTGATTCTTGGGTAATAGAGCAAATATGACAGGCACATTTCATTCCTGGTGCTCAGACCACCCTGAAAAAGGGATTTTTCTGTTAATCAGATAGCATTCGGATCCCACAGATAAAAACACTGATTAGCATTTATATGCTAATGAAACGTGTATCAGAAGGTGCAATTAAAAGGTTACCTTGCACATTAGGTTATCAAGTGGAAAGAATGTATTACATAATTAATTACAAAATCCACTGCAAACTCAAACACTAGCTCCTGCACTTAAAAGATGTCAGTAAGAACAAGTATCAATAAAATAAGAGTCCTATTGTGTTGAAGAGTACTATCTGAAAATTTCAGGTTTATTTTCAACCTTGTCTCCAAGGTACTTGTATTGCACATGTTTCAGAAAAAGGGCTTCATAGTGGAGCAGATGTAGAAAAAATCTTGAGCTTTGTCTGGTAAGATGGAACTCAGGATGGAATATATATCTATATGGACTCTCCTTGTAATTACTTTTGCAGATAAAGCATAACAAAGAAAAGAGCTAAGTTAACAGATAATGTTAACTCAAAACCAAATGAGCAGAAACTATAAAATAATTGATTAGACTAAAATTTTCAGCTAGCAGAAGAAACAGACTCTTAAACAGTCTTCCATTGAGAGCCAACTAATTTAAAGTTAATCTTGCTAAATATGTACAAGATTATGAGCTGCACATTCCTAAATCCCATGTGGGAACAGTTCCACGAATCTCACAGAACTACATTAATAGGAATGGAGAAGACAAACCACGGGAACCAAGGGCCAAGAGGTAGTGTGGTTGCCACACAGGAAAATAGGACAAAAACTCGAACGCCCTCGTTCTCACTCTTTTGCTTTTCTTTATATGCCTTACTGCATGCACCTACATGCAAGCCATGACTCAGGGAGAGGTATCCCTGTGCTCTCTGCATGCCAGGACCAGGTCTTCCTTGTCAGACAGAAACCCCTTAGGTCTCACCTGCCAGAGTTCTGGATCCAGCCCCTCCCAGGGAAGCAGGATCAGCCCCTGGCAAAGACTGGGTGCTGGCAGCTACATCCCTCCCATAAGCACAGTGGGCCTGGCATCACTCCCTGGTTTTGCAGCCAGCTGGCACAATCCAGCTCATGTCCACACAACCAAATTTGCTTCACCTCCAAAACCAAGTGGCCACACTGCAATGGCCAGCACTTGGCCTCTGCTAATTCTTAAGAAGAAAGCACTCCTTATAGTAGCGAAGTCTGATTTTTAAAGATCTTTTATGAACTGGCTTGCTTATTTTTATAAACTAGTAATTTCAATGCCTTATGCAAGAGATCAGACTATGATCATAATTGTCATAATTACTTTAAAACCTAAGAATCTGTGAAAGAAAAGATAATACATAATTATGTGCACAAGGGCATTAGCAAGTAAGTTCACATTTTTTTATAGCATGGAAAATATTTTAGTCCCCAGTATTACCTGTGTAGTTATTTTGATCCATTAAAACTTTTCTTACCCATGTCATGCGAATTCGGTCCACAGTACTGTAGTGACATTCTGTGATTAAATTATCCCCCTGAAACACAAGATTTAGGAAGTTCACAGTTCTGAAGTTTATCAACACTGGCTTCAGGTAACCACAGATGACAGCAAACACTTAAGAAATGAAGATCAGAGCAGTGGATACGACTCTTTGAAAGAGCAAAGGATTAGGTAATTGGCGTATAGCCTTGGCACTTAGCAGTCATATTATCCCAGATCCTGAGGGATCCCCCATGGATTTAAGAAGAGTTTTATTAAGCGTCTGGTCTGTTTTTTAAAATAGCAATGGAGGTGCCCAGTTATAATACTATTTTCAGGAAAATTATAGATGTAGACAATGTGTACACATGATTCTTGCTCCAAAATCCATCCAGTACTACTTTGGATAGTTGTCCCCAGGCTAATTTTTCCTGCCAACTTCAACAGAAATACTTGCAAAATGAGGAAAAGGAGGTTTTCCACATCTCAATAACAACTATTTATCTGCCAAGCCTGGGAGTAGAGGAGTAGCAGGCTAAGGCTTAACTGCATTGACAGATATGTATGGGAAAGGCAGAATACTTACCTTCTCAGGTACATACAATTAACTTTTTGCCCTCTTGACAAACTGATCTACAGTTTGGTAGTACCTTTATTCCCTGGATCTAATAAGATACAAATCTCAAAATCACCATGATAATCAAGTGGAAATTAAAATATTTAAGAACATATTAGGAGGAAATTCTTTAGTGTGAGGGTGGTGAGTCACTGGAATAGGTTGCCCAGGGAAGTTGTGGCTGCTCCATCCCTGGAAGTGTTCAAGGACATGTTAGATGGGGCTCTGAGCAACCTGATATACTGAGAGGTATACACATACTAAGAGGTGTCCCTGCCCATGGCAGGGGGATTGGATCTAGATGATCTTTAAGGTGCCTTCCAACCCAAACCATTCTATGATTCTATGATATCCAGACATAAACAATCTGAAACTTTGGGACAACTTAATATCACAAGGATTCCAGAGGTTTATTTGCTTTGCTTCTTTTTTTTTTTTTTTTTTTTTCCCATCATCTTCCCTTATCACCCATTGTATTAATCTTTCGGAAAAAATCAAATCACCCTTGTAATGTTGAGAATTTCTCCTTTCCTGTGGGCTGTCTCCTTGCCAGATCAATCTAGCACTAACTATGCTCTGGGCTGCTGGAAGAAGGAAGAACCAGCAAGGTCTGTGGTTCTCATAGCTTGTGGACTGGATGACCTTCACTAAAAATCTTCCTTCTGGGAGATCTGATCTTTTTCTTCCAAATTCAGAAGAGAGTGCTTGTATGCAAAGAAAACAAATAATAGACTCCACAAGCTGAAAGAAGGATACACCATTGGAAGAGCTTTCAGAAGGACAGAATAGAAAGAAATGCTATTAAAATTTTTAATAGTATTAGTTAATTTAATATAATTAGTTAATTTGGACTGTGGTCCAAATTAAACCAGAATGATGTATGTAAAGCTGTACTGGTAGTTTTGCATAAGATTAAAACAATAAACGCCATGAAAAAGCTCACTTCAGAGAAGGAATTCCAGCTCCTTCTCGAGCTGTCTTTTTTAAAGTTGCTGATACTATCAAATACCTCTTTCAGTCTTTCTGCTGTCTACTGCCTTTTGTTCTTGAATTTTAAGAGGCCTCTCTCTATAATCTGCATGGATTTTCCTAAAAATATTACAGGCTTTCTCTGCAAACCTGTCATCTTCTGCCAGCCCTCTTCCTAAACCCTTCAACACTTCTTTCCTGGAGGAGGTAACACCAGTTTGCCTTTGAAGTCCCTGTAGAGTACAAGCAGTTGGACTTCAAAGAGTAAATGCTGCACCTGAACCTCCAGGTTTTGCTGTAGGAATTAAATTAGAATTGTTAGCATTTTATCTTCTTGCCTTTAAAGGACAAATATCAAAGTATCCCAATGTGGGAGAAGAAACATAAGACGGAAAGGGACTTGAAGAGAAGCCTGAAGTTCAAAGCATGGGGCTCCTGACCATACTTGAAGCTTAGTCATTGTAATGTTTTGAGCTCCCTTTCCTTACTGGCTCCAGTTGTAAACAAATTCCAGTTATTCCATATTTTGCATCTGACCAGCTAAATCAAGTAACAGTCATGTTCACATGCACCAGAGCAAGCACATCTCCAGCTGCTGTGCTTGGCAGCATCTGGAGCACCCAACCTCTGCAGCACTAAACTTTCTGTCTTTAGACCAAAGTTTCAAAAAAAGCTGTGTCTGGAACTAGCAAAAACTGAGTGAATAATTTTTAAATGAGTCATCAAAAAAAATACAGACTCTTTTGCTGCAATACTTATGGATAGCTACTGCTTTATAACATAATTGTAGCTGGGATTTTTCTAAAGTTGTATTACAGTATTCTCAGAAGAACAGCAGATAGAATTGCATTATTTCCTCTTCCAAAGGGTTTTGTTTACAGTGAAACCTCATGTGGAACATGAAGATGGAGTTTTACTCAAAAAAAAAGAAAAAAAAAAGTGAAACAAAGGACTTGGCTGATTTGTAGACATGTTTGCAAGGCTGGATACTTGCGGTGTGGAAACACTCAGGATGTTTTGCTTGGTTCCAACAGCTCCAACAGTAAAGCAAGGGGTGGTGTTTCCATTCTTCAGCTGGCTGGATCATAGAACAGTTTGGGTTGGAAGGGACCTTTAAGATCATCTAGATCCAGTCCCCCTGCATGGGCAGGGACACCTCCCACTAGACCAGGTTGCTCAGAGCCCCATCCATCCTGTCCTTGAACACTTCCAGGGAGGAGGCACCCACAACTTCCCTGGGCAACCTGTTCCAGAGTCTCAACACACTCACACTAAAGAATTTCTTCCTAATGTCTAACCTAAATGTCCCCTCTTCCAGTTTTAATCCATCACCCCTCATCCTCTTGCTACAAGCCCTAGTAAAAGGTCCCTCCCCAGCTTTCCTTTAGGCCCCCTTCAGATGGCCCTGTGGATGCACAAAGATGGCACAACAAGGCACATGTGTGATTTTATAATCTGCTTTGTTCAAAATCTGTGATAGTAAAGTTCAGGTCAAGTAATTGTGGGCACCAAACAGACCCAAAGAATTGTTTGAATTGATGGGACAAGCCAGTTCCATTGGAAATTGGGTGGACACTTCTGAGACACTGCAACTTTAATGCATCAGTTGCTCTGTGATAAGTGGGAAAATTAGCAAAACATTCAAGAATTCTATGGTAAGGAATTCAGTAGTAAAATTAATCCTAAATGTGAGTAAATGTTATGCATATGATCTCTTAAACAGTTTCAGGGAAAGAATTAAGAGTGCCATACTGGCAAGATGGTTCTTTCTTCTTTAAGATACTGAAACTCCTGGAAGTTGAAGTCAAACTCATCGTCATATGCAAGCAACTTCTGCTCCTCGCCATTGTGGAAGTGGCGCATCCTGATGGCTCTGCCAGCAAGATGAGCATGGAGAAGTACTGCAAACACATGAATCCCAGATGGTCTCTCAGCACCTAGAGCCTGGCCAGAGGAAACCAACACCATTGGTGTGCCCAGATGCAACGTAATGTCATGTAATGCAATGTACAAACAAAGTGAAAACACGTTAATAAATGAATTTTACATTTCCTCAGTTTTTAAAAAAAAATACTGTCTGGAGCAAAACCAAATCTGTTTGTGAAATTAAGGTTTTATATACAAAAATTGATACTTTTTTTCCTGTGTTGTTGGGTTTTTTTAAAATAAAAATGTGTTTTTAATCCTAATACACATGGTTTTTATGAAAATCAACTGGACTGCAAATAATTCTCAATAAATTTAAGACTTTCAAGAATATTAGATTAAAACCTGCACATTATTTTAGTGCTAATGGCCAATACTGATGAATATGGATGTTTATTCTGAAAAATAATTTCTTTGCAGTTATGAATGACATTATGACCAATATCATGCCAAGAGAAGCATTTTAAATTAGGAGGCTGTAATTGTACTTTATTTGCCAATCCTGAGTCAAACCATGAGAGTACTATGCTCTGCTTCCCATGTTCAAGTCAACTGGTACTGAAATACTGTAGGTTTCCATCTTAAACTTTTTCCAGGTCAAAAACCTTTAAGATTAACTTTTCCTAATTTACTCTAATCTGACATCACTCCCATTCTAGCTGAGATCTATGGATCCAAACTTTTGGTATGCTAAACTTAGATTCTTGTTCAGAACCCAACCTAGTAAGAATCTGTTATCACAATATCTTTCAAGTACAGCCTTAAGGTCAGAAACCTCATTAGAATAAATGGAGTGTTTTTAGGCTGAAACATGCTATGACAATATGCAACATTTAACACCACCAAGAACAAATCTAAATTCCGTATCTAATTTGCTCTTCACTCCAAACCACATAATAACAAGTACTTTCTCTATAAATGAAAAAGTATATAAGAATCTCCCATGATACATTACTCACAGATTTTAGACAATGCTTCCATTATGTGTAGAGATATTTAAATTATCTTAATGAAACCAACAGTTTAACGAATGCATAATTTTGTACTTTGGGCCATACAAAAAAAATCCATTCAGGCCTTTAGTTTCTGTGGTTGGTCTAAGAATGCCTTTCCAGCTTTCTTCACTTGTTAGAAGCCTTCTGCACATGCACAGATTTCAGTCTCTCCCAACAGTTTTTCTGGGCTATTAACAGCTTTGCCATGAAAAACAATGTATGCTTATATATTGAACACTGAATTAAATTATTGCAAGCACTGTGCCATCCAGTATTACTCATATCAATAAAGCAGCCTGAATATTGAGCACCCCAAATACCCAGACCAAAATGACACAATGTTCTGGAGGGCAGCATGTAGCAGATGCCTTAGCTCATGTCTTTAACTAGTAACTATCAATCTTCCCAAGAAGTTAAAGAGGCTGTCCAAAACTATTTCTAAGAATGAAAACCAATGGATTCAGGCAGTAGACATACCTCTTCCAGACATTCCAGTGTGCAGTGACCCTCTGACACAAATTCAGGCATGCCCGGTGGGATATTGTGAAAGAGGCTGACCCAAAGACCAGCTTCAATAACCCCAGCATCGTATTTCCTTATAACTGGAGTATAAAATAGCCTCAGACCCGAGTTATCTATCAAGCCTGCAACAAAAGAACACAGTCAGCTGCTGCTGTAAATCAACATTTTAAAAAATAAATTAAAAAATCCAGTTGCTTCACATTTTTCAAGGCTTGTCCTAAGATTTTCACACGAAATCGAGGAATCAACCTCAATAACCTGGAAAGTAGTCAAACCATATGCAGGAAGTCATAAATAGAGGCAGCCCACAGGAGGGCTGTTAAACGTGATATGTTGATATCTGTGGTGCTCAGTTGTGAATGAAAAATATGTGCTGTCTGTAGCCCCTGTGTCTCTTTCACTAAGTTACCAACATGGACCTCAGAGAAAAGAAGGCAGATCATGGGCAGAGCAAACAATACAAGGAAACAGAAAGATCTCAGAAGGTGCCATGACTGATTTTCAGATTAAATATTTAAAGCAGACCTTAAAGTTGTGAGGTTTTTATCTTTAAAATTTTCAAGCCTTGTGTCGGTTCTACTTGTGAATTTATCTATTCCTTCACCTTGAGCCCTAGCATTAATTATGTTTTTCCTTTGTTTTGGAATGCTTGTCACCTTGCAGCACAGCTCATATGACCAAATGTATCCCTTTTACAGTCTCCCCAGTTAAATCAACTAAGCATATGAAAATTTGCCTCCTAAATCCCAAACATGAAGATAATACCAGCACCTTGAGTAAAACAGACAAGAAAACTACACAGGATTTTAATGCTGCACTCACTCAAGGACTTCTCTTGATTTCAAAAAGTAGTTTAAGAAACCAAAGCCTGATGTAGAAAGGTTATGATTTATAAGAGTCAAAATGATATTAATCTATTTCATTCATCTAAATGTTTAGCCATATGCATTTGTTTGTGTATCTACTCAGAATGTATATTGCCTCTATCATCTTACTGCTTGAGGGGAAGAGGTGGGGTAGGTACTGATCTCTTCACTCCTGTGACTAATGACAGGACTCGGGGAAATGGCAGGAAGCTGAATCAGGGGAGGTTTAGGTTAGGTATCAGGAAAAGGTTTTTCACCCAGAGGGTGGTTGAGCACTGGAACAAGCTCCCCAGGGAAGTGGTCACAGCACCAAGCCTGCCTGAGTTCAAGAAGCGTTTGGATGATGCTCTCAGGCACACGGTGTGATTCAAGGGGTGCCCCCCATAGGGACAGGATTTGGACTCTATGATCCCAATGGGTCCCTTCCAACTCAGCATATTCTATGATTTTATTATTATATTATATTATTTAATTATTTATCTTATATTAGCCATTTTTATTAGGAAAGCTACAAGCAAAAAACAAAGATTAATTTGTGTTGCACAAGCCTTACATTCTTTTAGTTCATCTCTTACCTTCTTTGTTGTCCCTTTTCAAATATCACTTTTGAAAATTAAAAATGCAAAAAACCTACCAAGTATCTCAGAGAGGGTAAGGAGATTGCTAGTGACATATATCACAGAATCACAGAATCACCAAGGCTGGAAAAGACCTTTAAGATCATCAAGTCCAGCCTATGACCAACACCACCATTGGTCTTCTAAAAAAAAATAACAGACATAGCAGTGCCTGTAACCAAATTTTACAGCAACATGAAATTGGCAGGGTATTTTAAGATAGACAAATGACACTGGGGCAGAGCAGGAACTAAGTTACCCAGCCACTAAAATACCTAAGAGAGAGTAGTATATAATTATTAAGGAACAAAGGATATGAGCTATGCATAGCCAATTAAGAGTGGTAATTAACTATAAGAAGTTCTGCAATATGCAATATGCAAATCGTTATATTTGAGGCGATATATATATTGTCCCACAATATCCCAATTTTCATGTGTTTGGGAACACATACGCCTTCCCTTTTTGAAGATATTTCAACAATCTCATCAACTTGGATTTTTCCTTTGTGGTATGTCCCCTTCAAGATTGTTGCTAACACCTAAATGCCAGAAATTTTTACAATTAGTACAAGTTTTTGATAAACAATCTCAGAAGAGGCCACTTTTCCAATTAGTGAATGTTAAGGATTTAATAAACAGAAACATTCAAAACCAGTCAAGTTAGGAGCAGTTCAAAGATTTTTGAGTCTAACTGGGAGCTAAGGCTAAAAAAAACCCTATTAAATGGCTCATTCCCTGTGTTGCTGTCTCACTGCCTGGGTGCTGTGCTGCTCTCCTTCAGTCTGATTGGATCTCCCAGCAAAAGAAAGGAAAGGAGAGAGAGATAACATGAAGAATGTAGTGGCAGAAGATGTATTCACCTGGTCCACAATTCTTTGTATATCTGAATCTCCCTCTGACTTCAGGTTAAGCTTCTGAGTGCAGTGAGTAAAAAACACTGGGAACCAGGAACTACTGAGCAGGGAAAAATAAGCCTCAGCTTTGTATTTGCTCTGTTTGCTGTGCAAAGCAACAAGAAGCACTTGTGTCTAGTACGTTTGCCAATCTTGAATGTTTTACAAACCTTCTGCGTAGGATGGATTGTCATAATGCACCTCCATAAGAACAAACTGAGGGTCAGCTGCAGTGCCAATGGATAAGCCAACATGAGGAGGGTAGGTGAAGCCCTGGAAATCAACACACACATACAGAGTTACAGTATTTTTGACATGGTTAAGAGTTAATTTATTTTTTCAAATATATCTACTTTTTCAATGATACAAACGTATTACTGTTAAAATTTACAAATGTGACTTGTTTTAAAGCTTTCTGAACACAGCATTATGGCATATTTATTATATACTCAACACACTAAATAACTATGTCAATATAAAATAGTAGATCCTACGGTTGCTAGAGGATAAAGCCCTGAGCAAACTGCTCTGACCTCACTGCTGACCCTGCTTTGAGTAGGAGGCTGGACTAGGGACTTCCTGAGGTCCCTTCCAACCTGCCTTATCCTGTGATCTTATGATTATTTATCCTGTATTTATTACTTAAGTGGAAAAGGAAAATTCCATTTTAAATGTATAAACATTGCATCATCAAGCAGTTAGTCTGACAATAAAACCCTTATGAAAAAGTGAATCTGCATTTTAAATGTTCCTAGTTTCTAAAAGCAGTAATTTCCAGGGCATACTGAGGTTGTACATAATTAGACTGTTTTTCCCTCATGAATCATTGCATTTCATTGATCAGTGCAAAATGATTTGAACAATAGAGATGATCTTCATGGCTACATTTACATTAGCAAGCCATGTAGTGCAAAATAAATAGTTCTGTACAGTGCAACAGCTTGTGTTGGACCCACCACCCTCAAATGATGCTCCTTTGGACAAGCTCTGGTCAGACCCTATGCACTGAAGCCCACTTATTGCTGGGAGTTGCTGGGTTCAGCCCAGCATGTTCAGTTTGACTTCATCCCAAAGGGCACTGTGCAAGTTCTCAAACCACTTATGATACACAGAGCTTGGTGAGTGGGGATAAGTGGGAAAACTCAACAGCTCACTCCTGATTGAACCCAAAATCTTCTAAGTGAACTCATTTACTAAATTCACTTTTATAGAAACACATCTGCATCATCTTACAGTATATAGCTCAAATTTTGATATGCAGTTTGAGTTCCTAACTTTCTCATGCTTGATGGACATGAATGAATTAATCTCAGTATACAGTAACAAATATTACCACCTCCATTCTATGTAAGAACCACAGCACTGTGAGTACTCCAGTAAACCTGAATGTAACCCAGATCTGCCAGATTCCTCTCTATAGATCTTTAACAACAGGATCTTCCTTGCAAAAGCCTTCATAGTCCTTCTTGAATGATAACTTATTTATGTGAGTTTTTAAATTAACTTAGATTAAGACAGTTGAAAGTACAGATACTAGGTCAGAGCATAGCTGATGGCAAAAATGCACATAGCATACATCAGAGATAATGCTCATGGTGGATTTAACTTCTTTTGAGGGGTCTGTGTAGCAACTCTGTCTTCCTTACACTGCGGCACTTGAAAGATGGTTTTGGACTGCAGGCTGGCAAACAAAGGATCCAGAACTTATCACCCCAGACCCTCTCTATACCCATACCATCATGACTGTGAGCACACAAGGGAGTAAAGAAGGGGTGGGATTATTCTTTTGGGAGTAATGCTGCCTTATGTCAGCTGCAAGCATTAACTGCAGTCTAACATGAAATAAGCTGAAAACACAGCATGGGGCCAACATGGCATCAGAGACTGTTTTCTATGGATGTGCCCCATTGCCATGAGCAAAGTGGTCCTTTTTCTGGCTCTGCACTGACACAGGATCACTCCTACACTAAAATGATGTCTCTGTGGGCTGAGTAGGAAATTTCAGAATTATATGCCTGAATGGGGCAACTCTGTAGCCAGGTCCTGGTGAAGCACAAAATGAATTAAGTCTATGTCTAACTTAATTTGGAAAATCTTGCCTCCAAGTCTTTTATGCAGTCACTTACAGAGACCTGCTTTTCTTTCTGTTATTCTCCACAGGTAATAGATACTGGTCAATGCTGGAGGTAGTGTATTCTGTATTTCTACATCAGATGGGCCAAGCTGATACGGTGACAGATTCCCATGCTGCCAAGTCATCTTCTCTCCCTAATGCATCAACTCTGTCTATACAATTTTCATTACTTCTAGCTGGTCACTCAGGATGTTCATTGCATTTAATACTTCAGAGGTCAACAAGAATTTGAGGACTTCTGGTGAGGCATTTTGGGACTGTGATTATGTACCCTTAAAACCAGACAGATTAACTAGTCACTAAGACACTAGGCAGAAGCTTCATTATGATACACACCCTCCCAAAGCTTCATTGATGAACCATGGCAGACAGCCATTCATCCTACCTCTCCTCCAATGGCCCAAGCAAAAATGACTGTCTCACATGTGAGAAAGGAGTCTGGCATGTTGGGGTGGTAGCACTCATGCCCATAGTCCAGCACACTGTCATTCAAACTGCTGCTGCATTGGTAGAGCAGGATATGGTGCACCAGATTCTCATGGCCTTTCTGGATCAATGGCTCAACCTGTTAATGTTAAAATGAAAAAGAAAATGAAATAAAACACATCTCAGATGTGGCTATTTTAATGCAGGTATACAGACTGAACTAGAAATTATACAGTGCTTTTGTTTTAAAAGAGGAAACTTGACATTGGATTGCAGCTAGGTTGAGATCACTTCGGCACTCTGCAACCCCAAGCATTAAAAACCTCATTGTCCAAGTGCATGAGTGGGGGCAGCAGGAAATTTTTTTGTCTTGATGAAACCTCCATTGCCATCTGTCTTGTTCTCTCTTCACCCTCCCCAGTTTTGTCCTGTCACTTGTCTTTCTCCCTGTCTGATCTTGTTTAGCCACATTCCAGCATGAAGGGGTTATAAAGCAGCTAAACATCTGTTCAACTAAACCAGCTTGGTATCTGAACTACTCAGAACTTTTCATCCCTCTTTCTGCCTCTTTTGTACTATTTTAAACTAGAACTTCCCATAGATTCTCTACATCTAGAGTGAGCCCAGAGGCATACCCCACATTCCTCAGCAGCTCAAGAGGGACTTCAAAATTTTTTTGACATCTAAGAGAAATTAGAACGATTTTACAATCTGCTCAGTTGTAAATACTTTATTAACATGAAGTCATTCCTCAGAGGTTGGGTGCTCCAGTCTGTTTGTGGCAGTGAAGAGCTGGAGGGCTCTCAGGGGTGCCTGAGTGCCCCCAGTATAATTTGACAACAAAACTTCAGGATAGGCTGAAGTTATTTCATTCCTATGTAGAAGCGTTCACTCTTTTTGGATGGATGATGTTAAATTATCTCTGTCAGAGATGAGGTCCCTGGGGCAAACATGAATACTTCTGAAAAAAACCTAATTCTGTTTTTCAGAAAGACCATATTCCATAACATATCAGCATGTAGAAAACAATTTTAAAATGAAAGGAATTTTTCCTTTGCTTTTGCATTCAAACATTGCATTCCATTCTATCACGCCTACCTTCAAATATGATAAGAATAAGATGAACATTCATGTTTTCACAGGAAAAGTAAAGCTTTGGCAATGCAACTCTTAAGATTTTGGGTGCTATATTGCCTTTTAATATTAGGAAAGAGAAAGTATTTTTAAAAGGAAAAAGTAGTATATACATCCTGACCGAATCATGTGTTTTGCAAGCACATGAACCCCAACTAAGAGAGGACCAGAACACAGTAGGAAAGAACAGTTTATTACCTTATTAAAATATTGTCAGCACAATATTGTTACCAGAAATTTATCTCTCTGCACTTTGTTCAAACTACTAAACCAATTACAAAAGAGGAAGGACAGGAAGAAGCAACCAGAGCCTGTGCATATTAAGACCACCCTCGTTGTTATAAATTTGCAAAATATCATTGAAGTTGGGCTCTCAGGGAGTCCAGCTGCTGCTGAGTACCTGCATGTCTGTCCAAGAAGTGCACAACCCAAAACCACCCACTTCACTGTCCTTAGAAGTCAATGGAACGACGCCATTTTACATGGATGCACTGCAGTTTTGTTCTGATGGCAAAACTGAAACACTTCATGAGAGTTTTTCTGTACTGTTCTCAGCAATCACTATTTCACCTACCCTGACCGTTATCATTAATTACTGTACTACGAAAGTAAAGGTATTTCTGAAGGAGCTAAGAGTCAGTTCTCCCATGAGGTAAGAATTTATTCCTTAATATTTCAGACTGACTGACAAAGATTCAGAAATCCATTTCAGCTTGATGATGCGTGTTCCCTCTTCTCCTTCATATTCCTGCTTTTTTATCCAAATACTGCAGAACCAAAATACACTCATTCCATGGCAGTATATACCTTAAATAGCACTGTATATTGCCAGAATTTGGAAACTCCACATAATGTATGGCTTAGTCAGTGAAATGGTTATGGGAATATTAGCTCTGTAGCTAACAAGAAAACAGAGTATTTTTGTCCCAACATGTGACAGTTCTGCCCGCTGCTACAAGATCCCAGCACCTGCTGTGCTTACAATCACTACTTCAAAACCAGCTTCCCCTGAAAACAATGGGACATCACCAAAATTAGAAACTCACATCCTGCCATCAGTTTTTAGTGTTGGTTACCTAAACAATAACAGTACTTCAAAAAGTAGGTTTGTCCAGCTTTCCTTAGTAAAGAAAAGAAAACCCAAAACAAATCCTTAAGCATCCTTCCGATGCATCTTGTAGGACAACTTATATTGCTCAGAAGCACAAATATATAATTAAATGCAGCAATTAAGTTACAATTTTTACACACTTTTATTACAACACAGATGAAGATGTGCCACCTTTCTCTCTCTCCCTTTTTAAACAAATAGAGAAAAAAAATAAACTATTAGGAGTGGTCAAAAATCAGTTAACAAAAATCTTAGAAAAATCTCATTAATCACAAATTGTTCATTTCCTAGAAATGTATGGAAATATTTTAATGGCCAGCTCCCTCAGGAAGACAGCATAATTTCTGTTTGAAACAAGAGAAGGAAGAGGAGCAGACCCCCTAGACATGTGAGATACCCTTTCTCTGATCCATTGAATGGCTAACTGGATGTACTTACTAGAATAACTTCAGCAGAAAAGAAAATAAGAAATATGATTTGAGTTTCTGTTGTAGGGATTCATGGAGCAGGGATTTAGACATGCCATTCTACATGCTAGGTGAGTGCTGCCCTAGTTACTCAGCCATTTGTTATTTTAGCCTATAGAGGAACGGAGTTATTTAGGTTGCCTCCCTCTTCCTCCCGTATTTTCCACAAAGAGCATCTGTACAGCTTAGTTTGCTCCAAACTGAACAGAAATGCCAAAACCTCCTTTTTTTCCCTTTCTTTGTTTTTCCAAATAAACAAAATTCTTGTTTTCTGGCCAGCCTTACAAACAGTGATGAACGAGACTGAGTTCCTCAAAAATGGGGCCAAATTCAACAGATCACTAACGTATTTAAATGTGCACATAAGTAGACCCAGGTGTAAAATTAGTTGCTAGAGCAGGTACCTAAAATTAAATATCCAGATCAGGGTGGCCTGGCTTCCAGAGTAATTGCAGCCCAAATGACTGATAGCATGATTTGAAAGGACTCATCTCCTACCAGGTTATTCCTATTTTAACAGCCCTTTATCATCCTTGACCCCTAATTGTAGGCATTCATTTTTAAAATATGGACTGCTTAATGGACACATTAAAAGTTTCCAGTTATTTGAATGCTTTAAACATAAAGTTTTTGGTTCTTTAATAGTCTTTCAATCATAAAATCACACAACTGAGTGCTAAGCTAAGCTAAGGTCTACTTTTGCAGGTCTCCAGTCACAATAGTAGCAGACCAAGCCTGAAAAGTTATCACGACTGTCTTATTAATTTCTCTTGGGAAATGCTGCAACTTTTAGAATACTTACGAAAAGATAATAGTTCACTGCGGTAAATTAGGGCAAAGAAATGAAATAAGAAAAAATGTGACAAAAGTACATAATAGTAAAACTGCAGATTAAAGTGAACAATTAATTTTTAATTGGACTCTTATACATGGGCTTGTTTATGATGTTCTTGTAGCATAAGGGGACTCTCAAATGACACTTTGAGCCATTGATAACCGAGTAATTTAGATGAGTTATAGTGAAAATGAGAATCCACCTTTCACTTTCAGTAATGATGAGGAAACTTGTGACATTGAAGCTGAGTTCCTTTCCCTTTCCTTGCTAATTCCTACCCACCTCGTTAGCCAAGGGAGGCTAACAAGAAAGAGGCTGAAAGGCAACTGAAAGGGAATACACATTTAACTACCTGTTTTCCCCATCTTGCCTCAGTCTTTGAGGCTCTTCTGTGGCACTTTCACTGTTGCTGACACACAAGGCAGACGCAGCTGTCAGGGTTCATCTCTTCGCCATGTCGTGAATAAGCCTGCAGAGATACTGCACCACCGAGGCACCTCAGTGACTTCTTCCCCTGCAGGCAAAGTGCATTTTCTGCTTGACATTTCCTGACTGCCAGAGGCTCAGATAACAAAAGCTCTACATCCACGCTACATCAAACTGCCGAAAGTGTTTGGGACTGCAAAAAATAAGTGCATGCAACAAGATATGGTCTCCCCTGCTTTTCATGAAACCACAGAAAGAAGCTGCTAGTTTATTATTCATGATGATTTACTTTCTGCATCCTCTCTACCTTTACCTGAAAGCATGGGTGAAAGATCTTTCTAACCAAGGACACTGACATACATGAACCTATCTGACTCCCACTAACAGATAAAAAATAATAGATGTACTATAATGCACCACCACATCAAGTCAGGGTTTCCAGAGATGGAGGCATTTAAAATACACTGCATTCAAGTGGAAAACGAAGACACTGCCTTCTGCAACCAAAAGTATGGGTTACGGTTGTGGTGCTTGATTAGCATGACTTGTATGCATTGGACAGGCTGAGAGACTTTACAGTATCTCTTAACACTTCTCAAAATACTGACTTTCAAAGAATATAGCAAACAAATTTTCAATTTTCAGCAAGTTAATTAACAGAGATAAGATATGTGCTTTCCACCTGTTAATTCAACAGGAGCTCTATTCTAGTCAACAGGCTGACATCACATGAACAAAAGAAAATGCTTGTATCTGCCAATGCCGGGTTACTCAGTTGCAATTTTTCTTCCTCTCTTCTCTATTTCCTATTATCCTTTTACCTACAGCACAAACTGGACACACCACGTGTCTTTGTTTTTGTAAAAAACAAGACAAAATTGTAACATAGTAGAGCCTTGCATTTCAATCTGCTGATAAGCAGGGTCAAGATACTAATGTACGATGTATTAAACAGAAAAAAAACTGAAACAGCTCAAGCAGTCCCAGAGATTCCCTTCAATCCCTTACATTCCCTTCAAGAGAAAAAGATCTCCAGAAACCTGGAAGTCTTCCTTGCTTTTTCCTGGTTTTCTCCCTTTTTATTTGCTTTGCTTTCTGTGAAGTTAACAGCTGTGTTTTTTTCTTCATGCTTTCTTGTGCAAATGATGAAAGTTGGTAAACTATAGCCACAGTCTCTCTGTAGTCTCTCCACTAGAAAATGTAGCCTACTGAACTTCAGAAAACAAAATACCGAATTTATTTTTATATACAAAAATTGCAGCAGGTTTTTTATCTTGTTGCAGTGATGCTTCTACACTGAGATGTCAATGAAAAATATGATTTTTATTTTTTTTCTGGCTTGAAAGCTAGCTTCAACTTAATCTTACGTTTTCAATACACCATGGGATGGTATATTGCCATACAACTGCCTTTGAATAAGGCCATAGCCTCATACAACACCTCGTATATATAGCCAGTAGTGTCACAGGTAAAAAAAATACTATACTATTATCTAAAAATTGAGACACGAGATTTTCTCCTGGCACAGCTGCATCTAAGATAGTTTCTAGCCTGTGGCTGGTTATTTAATTATACAAGGTCACCATGTTCCTGAGTAACTCAGACCGAAATGTGATAGTTGTGAAACAGTACTGGCTGAATTTACTTTAGAGAATTTTTGTAGCAGAAGACCAAGTTGTAGGGTCTCTGCTTTCTATACTTATCGTTGGGAAGAACTATTACCTTCTTATTGATTACTCTGGTCTTTGTATTTCTTTCACAAATGAGTACCATGTACATCTGTTGAAATATTTGTCTGACTTAGAAAGTTCTTCAAAGGTAGATATGATACGTTCTTATTGGGAATCAAGATTTTTGCTGATTTCTTTTTTTCTTTTCAAAAGTGTAGTTGTGGAATGAACAAATATTTATCTGCAACATTTCTTTTAAGGTTTTAGATTTTTATTCAGAAAAGCAAACAGGATACCTGGCTTAATACAGTTGGGTCTTTTCAGCAAAAAACTCCCATGTATTCCAGAAAAAAACTCAGTATGAACAAGGTTTTATTTTCACCTAAATTTAAAAAAAAAACAAACCCAAAAGCTAGTTATTTTATGCCTAACGTTGCTTCTTGCACAAAACCCAGAGCTGTGCTGAGCAATAACCTGAGCACTGGAAATATGTCTCTGAGCTGGGGTAGATGTTTAAGTCCATGACTCCAGGGCAGACCAGGATTTTGACCCTAATAACCTAACAGCTATCTCATGTCAGGAGAAAAGCCTGCCTAGGTCAGCCTTACATCTGGGACACTAATCTGCTGCAGACTTCCAGCCTGAATTTCAGGCATCCCGGGGTCAGGCAGGGACCACCCTCCCAGCACCCCCATCCCACCCCATCTGTCAGAAAGCATTAAATTAAGGGCACAAAGTAGCTAGGGCTGAAAGAGATACCCCAAATGCTCAACCAGCTGCAGCCTGGCATGGACTAGCTGCCGGAATCTTCCCTGAGATCAGCCAGATCAGCTGCATCTACACAGCCAAGTGGCCATTGTTGGTTTTCTCACTGTAAAATTGAGATCCTGAATTCAGTCGTTATTACTAACAAAGCCCTTTAAATTGTTCTCTGTCCCAGGAGCTTCTGAGTTGATACTGTGCTTACTTATAAAGGTGTGTATGTTGGTGAGTGAGTTGCAGAAGGCAAAGTCACTGTTTCTAGTTATTTGTGGACAATGGGGAGCACTACTCCCTAACTTGAATTGTCCTTCAAATGTAAAAATGTTAATCCAAATTATTTTCATACACATTTTTTCACATCTTCAAGCTGAAGCAAAATATTACCTGTGCAGTTAGTGAGATATCTAGATCCTTGTATTTTAATACAAAAGAGATCGTGATGAGAAAAAGCCACAGACAACAGCAACAAACCCCACCCCCAGCCTCATAATGAGATTAGGTAAGGTTTCTTTGGAGGATGGAAATTTTTGCCAACCAAAAATAGAGGTTCCATACAAGCGAAGGCATTTAAATTTGCATGATTCTTCCTTAATATGTATGGAAGGTTTGGGTTTTTTTCCAAAGTGAGAATCAAATACAGACCATAATCCCAAGGTGAAGTAACACTGCTGACCTGTTTATTTATTTATTTAAGCTATATTGTTGGCATTTGGGTTTAACTTGTTTTGGATATACTTTAAAATGCATAACAGAAAAAAAATCTAGCATCACTGTGAAGAAAAAGCCTTTACCACATGAATGGAAAACCTTACTCAAAGCACAAATATTTCCTGTTCTTGGTATAAAGAAGAGAGGATCTGTTTACTTGCTGACTGTGTTATTCAATAAAGGCTCTTACTTAAGTTTTATTAGTGGAGCACATTAAGAAGTAATTGCCACACTTCTGATTTAATCTGCAGAATTTTTATGGGAAAAGAATACATACATTCAGATAAAAGTTACTGTTGGTGAGCAGCTAGCTTGGAGAGAAGGCTGTGAAACTAAATTCAAACAAATCCTTCACATCCTACTATAACTAAAGGAATACTAATGATTACACTGTATGTCCAGAATTTCTATGGGTCAGTGTGCAGAACAACTTAATATTTTAACCAATGAAACAAAACATTTTAGGAGAACTAGACACAGGTTTAGGGCTTCTTGTTTCCTCCACCATCAAGTCTATTCCTAAATTCTTACTCCTAATTAGTTGCCTGGAACTCTGCCACCCAAAGAGTTTTAGACTTTAAAGGTGTGCAGTAATTAAGACTAAATCCAAAAGAAGTACACCTCAAAGAAATATTCATAAAACATTGTTTCTGCCTGAGGTATGTCTGAAGATGTAAGATAACGCATTTAGTTACAGTTAAAATGTATAACCCTGAGGAACAACCTGATAAACCTCATGTCAAGAAAAAACATGTTTCATTTGGTTGCACTTCCTGATAATACACTGGTTGGCCTCCTAAGCAGCAGAAGGACCAGCAGAGTTGTTATGGTATTCACTACGGCCATAGTCTCTCAGCACAGTTGACACACACCAAGCAGAATTAATTGGCAATTAATCAGCAGCATGATTACTTTCTTATGAAAACCATACCACAAAAAAGTAATATGTAGCCAAATATATTTCAGATTTAAAGACAAAATGGGTAGTCTATAAAGAGTTTATATTTATTCAAGAGGACCATATACTTTGAATAGTACAAATAATAAAGTCAGTGAAGGTACTCCCTTTTATTCATGAAATAACCATTCATGCACAGCCATGTCTATCTATTTCTTTGAGATGGCGATGGAAAAGGTTTAAATTCTATTGTAAAACTGCAAAATGTTCCCTTCAGTCATGTAGCTTAATAACATTATACCTTTTTTCTCCTTCTGCTTGGGAGTGAACGCACAACTTTGCCCAAAGACAAGAGCACATGAGAATTTACAGCTTATCCATTTCTTGTTTTACACAGACTGGGATATACTGTTCGGAAACATGTTTTCTGACCAGCAAATGCTGACTTCTGTGAAGGACTACCAAAAGGGAATACACACAAGAAAGACCTTAGGCGTTCAGATACTGAGCTTCTCTACAGGAATCACCAACATGGATGCTCTGGCACCTAAAGTTTGCTGAAGGGAAAGCATGCAATAAAATAAGGAGAAGGCTCATGATTCTGACATGACACAGCCTCTTGAATCAGCAGAACAAATTTCAGGAACTATTGCTCATAACCCTCTAAAAATTGGTATTTACAGGGTTAGTATACAAACATGAGATGGTTTAAAAAGAAGTGTGGTTAGGTACTGCCTACACTAATAACATGATTTCCACATTCTCTCACTCTGCGCCAGATCCTGATACCCTTGGGTAGGGCTCCAACACCCCTCAACAGCACCCACGAAGTCACACAACAAGAGCCATTTTCAGATGACATGGTCCTTTTGAAGTCACTTGAGGATCCTGTACTAAAATTATACTGTATTCATTCTCTAGAAACCAAAACTGTAATTGGCACTTCATAAACCAGAAAGACCCAGTTCTCATCCAAGGAACTTAAGAGATAGTAATGGGAAGGTCCCTGAAGTGAGGGGATTGGAGAAAGGAGACTGCAGAGCATTAGTTTGTATAATAATTTCCTTAGTTATGTTTTCTCAGGTTAGGGTGTTTGGGGTTTTTTGTTTTGTTTTGTGGGGCTTTTAAATGTATTTTCATTAGATCTAAGATGTAAATTATTTCCATACCAGTCTTGGTGCAAAGAGGAACTATTCACCATCTACCTGTGGTTCAGTTGTAATCTGTGTGGATTTTAATGTCATGTATGCTGTGTGTGGACGTGGTGGAGTGGTCTTGTCTGACTGTTGTCTATTTTTCCATTTTTATTAATGTTCTTTCTTTCTGTTTCACTCCTCAGAGTCAAGGACTCTATAGCCTGGACATAGCTGTGACAACTGTGTGTTGCAAGTGGAAGCAGAGATGGAGAGGGTATCATAACATTATTCTTTGAAAACTAACCCTAGTAGCTAATGCTGGGGTTACAGAGTGAGAGGCTGGTATGGAAGAGAAACACTTTAAACAGTTAGATAGGAAATTAAATTTCTTCTTTTAAATTACACTGGAGCAATTAAATCTGGCCGTATAGAAAATCTGCTTAAGATGCTGCTCCTATGTGACTTATCTGAATTAGAAAGTTGATCTTAAGAGGCAGTGCCAAGATGCAAGTAGGACCAAGGTAGATGTTCCTACCTACATACCTGCTGTTCTGGTATTTGTACGGAAGATACTTTATAATTACCCATCTAAGGCCCAATTCTACTCTGAAATATTTTATTGCCTGCTATGATAAGAAGTGTTGACTGGTTGGCTGCAGACAATTTCTAGACATGCTTTACTTATCTTTTCAGTGTAATACCTAATCACAAGATTAATTTAAAACTGTGCACAAAGCTAAGGATGAGGAAGAAGAAACAAAGGCATGGTACAAGGCAAAATGGGGTTAATCAATAGTAATCCCTACATGGAGATCACCCCACAAATGATCCCAGAATTGGCAGGTGAAACAAAGAGAACTTCACAAAAATTGTACCCTCCCCTTCTCCACGCTCACCGTGGTCATATTTTAAGTTAAAGTCCTGTCATCTAACACTTATATGTAACTAGTAATTACATAACTTCTGACTTTCATTTAACCAGAAAATAATTTAAAATACATATTTTCCAACCACATGCTTGCATGGTCAATACATTGCCATAATTGATGGATTTTCTTTTAATTAAAAAAAAAGAAAAAGAAAAGAAACTGAATTACATTAACTAGATGTTCAAGTTTGGTGACGACAGAAATGAAGTATATAATTTTTGTGAAGCAAGTATGGAATAAATTATGCAGCAATTGCTGCATAGTTTAAGTATTCTTATTGTAAAGATGTACAGTTGAAATCAAAGAAGCCTACTGCAAAATAAGGATATGTTTCACTAAGAAATATAAACTTGGCTGTGACAGTAAAATCTGTGGTCACATGTATTTTCATCTTTGATCACAGAATGAAATAATATATGAGATAATTTTACATCTGAAATAGTTTTGCATCTGAAATAATTTAGCAGAATATGAGAGAAGACAGTATTTCTGTTCTTTCCTGAGACAGTCCCTTGGGAAACTTTTAATTTCCAGCCAGTCCAGTTATATGATCCTTTAGCACTGCAAAGCCTAATGGGCCAATTCAGGCTTGCACAGAAGAGACAGCCCTCCAGATCAAAGGGCAGATAGCCTGCAAGCTCTGCAGCATGAGATGATCATTTGGTTGCCAATCTAATTTACCAAGGCTGAAATTGCTTTGGAGGGGAACCTACAGGAAAATACAGAACATTTGTTTATGTCAGGCTGCATGATGAAATTTGCTAGAGTTGTCACATTTAGCAAAACGTAGAAGCTCAAGCCAGAGAACAACAAGCAGCTACTGTCTGGTACCACTCAAGTTAAAAATCAGTGCCCTCATTTAGGTACTGAAGGTTACAAGCTGCCCTTCTGCCTTCCAATCAGTCAGTCTCTTAAACTGGAGTCGCTTTGTGTTTTCACACTGGGGTCTTTGGTATTACTGAGGCATTCCACTGTCAAAAACCAGAGTTGCCCTTGGCAACATGTTTTTTTTGAGTTTTTACTTCCTTATCAGAGATTGCTCTGAAACTGAACATGAAGATTAACTAGCAGCTGCTGGTGGGCTCTAATACAGGCCTTTCTTCAGTTGAAAAGAGGCTCCCTTTTTCAAGGAGATCAAAAATGGAAAACTTTGGTGCTTGTATAAAAATACGCTCAATGTAACACTTCTCAGTCAATGCTAAATAATTAAGTTTTTTCTCGTGATATGCTTGGCCTGTTTTCACTAGTCACATCTTAAGTTTAATGCCAAAAAATTACATAGCTTACGGTTGAGAAAAGTTCACTTTTTCTAAAGGTAAATTTTAGATTAAAAAGTTGTATTCTGCAATTTTTGCTCCTTCCGCAATTTTTGCTCCTTCTGCAATCTCTCCCGTCCCCTGACCATTTTAGTGGGACATGTCCCCTGATTCCTTCATCTGAGAGCTACATATTTAACATAGGCTGGTCCTCTGCATTCTCTCTTCAGTCAATGGAGACAGAGACCAAATCATACAGAGGATGTTTGAGCTCATGTATTTCATAGACCTCCTCTAGGATGATACAAATGGCTGTTTTTGCCACTGTAAGGTCCTTTAAGCAACTGGCTCGGACCTGTAGATAAATCAAGTTAGATGAGAGGAAGCCCATCTTCGTGACTGGAAATTCACTGTCTTTAATATGTTGCCCAAGTTTAATTTAGCATTCATGAGGTGTACTTAAGAGATACTGAATTTTGACCACATAGCCTAATCCCCAGCATGGGGCTTCTTCCCCATTTCAGTAGCACTTAACCTGGTCACGTCATCCTCATCAGCAGGTTCAAGTAATGCCCACGAAAGGAATGCTGCATACAGGCATCCAAACATTTAAGAGCTTACAAAATGCCACTTACTATCCTCCTCTCCAAAGCCAAATGCCCTCTAAAACTCAGCGTCCCATTAAAAAAGAACCTGATGGATTTTATGCTCTTGAGTACAGCCGCATCACAGCCTTTCTGCCAATATTCCTCTGACTGTAACAGTTTTAAAAAAACCCAGGAAGCTTGGATCTACAGGAAAATCAGTAGTTCTTAAAGACTTGTAGGTACAGCTAAATGACCCTACTACACAGCTCTATTTGTTATTTTACATAAACTGTTTTTCCTACTCTTAATAGTGAAATTCAACTCCAATGTGGTTTTGTCTAAGCGATTATTATGACTGAAGCCCAGTAAACTACTATCCCCCAGGAAAACACAGTCTATTTCAAAAAAAATTAAGAAAATAAAGAGGGAAAATTTACAGAGTGTTGAAATTAGCATGGACATGCTATACACTGAAGCTGAAAAGCTTCACACAAATCGATTATGGCACATCTGGCACTCAGAACACACATACCATTCTTTCACCAGTAAATACTGTAAATTTGTAGAAGTTTACACACAGCATTAAACAATATGTCAGGTGTGACAGACCACAGATAATTTAGAGACAGTAGAGGAAATACTGTATCTCAAGGTTTTTTAATCTCAGTTGAAAAAACAGTGTAGCACATGGAAATACTGTATCTCAAGGGTTTTTAATCTCAGTGGAAAAAACAGTGTAGCACATAGGAGATGTGTAGTTAATGTGAAGCTGAAGTAATTAATTGTTAGCAGATGCAGTTACACTAATAAGCAATACAATTCAATTAAAGAAATGCAAGACATGGAGTCTTGAAGGCTAAAGACAGTCATACAAAAAGCTGTATCTGTAGAACCACAAATAGAAAGAGCAGTAAAAACAAGCTTTGAACATACAGCACAAGCTATATTTACCAAAATACTGGGAAGCATCTCTCACAAATGTGAAACAAATTTTCACTTCCCTGTCACTGGTAAGGATCTGCATGATGCCAGCTCACAGTAAGTAAAAACTAAATTCAGCAAATAGGCAGAAAGAAAACAATCACAAACAAATAGTCTTATAAGCTCTCAAAGTAGAGGGAGACATGTCAGCACACACAGATCCACACACGTGGAAAACCATGAAAATTAAACATCTCAACAGTACGAGAATGACAGGATCTCAGAAGCTCCCATGTCATGCCTCTGAGTAACATTTTTTTTAAAACCAGAGATTTTTTAAGGGGGGGGGGGGAGGTGCTGCACAGACTCCCCTTTTCAGTGCATGCCCCCCTCAGTGACCACCTCTGGCTCTGCAAGCCCCCCTGCCCACCCCAGCACAGCAGAGGCTGCTGGTAAGGGCTCCGCACACCCCAGGGGCTGCCCTCAGCCTGGCTGCAGCAAGGAGACAGAAACCTTTTCATGGAGGGGTCTGTGCATGGACATGCCTGGGTGTCTGCTTTACCACTGGGTCCCACCCCCCCGCCCCCCCCCCCGAGAGGTCTTGCCAGCATGGAGGTCCTTCCTCAGGTGCAGTCAGTGAAACCAGAAAACTGTCTTCAGGGATGTGATTAAGAGCCATATTCAGGATCAGACAAAATAATGATACTTACAGAGCACTGCAAAAATCTTAGCAAGAAATAACCTTAAACCCATCTCCGGAAAGCCTGGGATAATAAATGGAATGCTTTTTTTTCTAAGTAAGCTACTTCTGAGAAAGCTCCCAGTTAACTTTGGTATGTGAGAAAAGTAAAAATCCCTGTAGGGAAGTAAGCCTGAGGCACATACCACTGCCTGAAGCTCAAAGCAGCAAAACAGGCCAAGGAACACAGAGCTGCAGGAGGATTTAGCAGACGGGCTGCAATGTGCACTCTCCCGCATGAAGAGCAGTCAGGGTCCACCACTCCAGGACCACTGAGCCATCCTGCAAACACCTGGCTTGAGGAGAGGTGGTTGCTTGCTATTACCTCCAAGCAATCCCCTTCATCTCTTCTGCCTACTGTTATTTTCAAAATTGATCTGTTAACCTGATAATTTGTTCTGGTTCCAAAAGCACTTGGGAAGGAAAACCTGTAGATGCTTAACAAATTTTCAAGCAGCCACCGCTCAGCCAGGTAGGCTACTTGAAACTGAGGAGTGATGTACTCTGCCAGTCACAAAACCAGCTCGGTGCCTGGTGTTGGTTGTAATCTGGGCAGCTCTTATCACTATTATGCCTAGCTATTGAGAAATGATCTTATTTTGTTTTCTTTCTTATCAGGCATAATGTTATTATGAGTTATTTCTCCAGAAGTTCCTGGAGGCATCAGAGATCTCTTAACAGAAGGCATTGTAGAGACATGCAGGAAGACACAGGCTCTTCCCTAGGGAAGAAATTGCGAGAGATACAGAACAAAGGAAGATAAAACAGAGAAGTCCTAATGCTGGCTGAGTGCCCTGTTATCACAGTGAAGCTCTGCTCTCCATTGGTAAGTGCAGCATAAGGAGAAATTACTTATCCATGTCCTTATTCTACCTATGAGATGAAGGCAAGATTACAGTCTTCTCTCTCACAATTTACATGTCATGTAGTGCAGCTTGATCAAGAACAGTCAATGAAAATATGCTGTTTCTCATTACCTAAGCTTCTTGGAAAGTAGCATGAATATTATGTAAAGAGAAAGAGAAGATGTGAGATCTTACATAATTTATCTTTGACTGATTTTGAGATCTCTGAACACTAGTTATTTCTTTTCCTTGTGCTAACAGAAGAACCCAGGCCTTGCAATCACAACCCAAACAAGCCCTTTGATTCACTTCAACAGCTTCTTCATGTGAGCAGTCAGGTGGAACACAATACGTGAGCTACCCAGAAGGCAAAGGCAGTAAACAGGCAAAGAAGAAAAACAGCATCTCACTGTCCAGGGAGTCATTCAGCTTGGGAGACAGTTTTTCCATGAGAAAAACAAACACACAACAACAATAATAAAAAAATCCCACAACAAAACACAACCCAAACACAAAAGAGGAAAAGGATGTGGTCCTGACATCCACACTATCCAGCATTAGAAATGTTCCATTTGTACAAGCACTGGTCTGGTCCCATGGACCGATGGCCCATTTCCACCTGGGGCATTCTGTTGTGCTCCTGGCACAAACCCTCCTGTTGAATTTCACCCAAAGGGGTTCAGTTCAGGAGCTCCGCCACTGCTCCATGGCAGTAACCACGACAAAGTAAGCAATAGAATCACAGAATCATAGAATCCTAGGGGTTGGAAGGGACCTCGAAAGATCATCTAGTCCAACCCCCCTGCCAGAGCAGGGTCACCTAGAGCACATCACACAGGAACGCATCCAGGTGGGTTTTGAATGTCTCCAGTGAAGGAGACTCCACAACCTCCCTGGGCAGCTTGTTCCAGTGCTCTGTCACTCTCACAGTAAAAAAATTTTTTCGGATATTCACCTTGAACCTCCTATGCTCCAATTTGCACCCATAATAATAACTTGAAAATTTGCTTCAAAAGCATGCTTCTCATCCAAACTAAAACACTACCGTAAATAAAACCTAAGACCAAGTGTTATCACTTACCCAGCTCTTGCACCACTAGATTGTATTTACCAAATATATTTGTAAATGCTTTGAATATGTTCTGCTTGATAGCATATAGATACTCTTTTTTAAAATAATGCACAGACAATGGAAGTTTAAAAATCCTTTTAAATTCAGTTTCTGGATTCAGAATCCGGCATTTGTTAACCAGAGATGATTATGTCTTGGCATCTACCTGTAACTATAGGTCTAATGTTTTCTCAGTTTCCTTCATTAAAAGATTGTACTTTCCTGGTGAAACTGATCTTTTAAAAAATACATTATTATAAAATGCTCTGAGCAATTTTTAAGAAGAAAGGAATGACACACAGCAGCTGAACAGGATGAAAAAATTATTATTGTGGCTGTTGCACTTACCTAAGACTCCAGACCACCAGCAGATTTACATATACACACAGCTAAGCACACACTTCCACAGTGCTCATGGCACACACTGTGCAACAAGAGCTGAACTGCACCTGAGTGCTCCACAAAATTGTACAAGAGGACAGAAATGGCCAAACTCGGCTCAAATCTACACTGCTTAAGTAGACTGAATTCTACCTGAGACAATTTGTACCATTTTCTAAGCTTCTTTTTTCTTCTGTCTGTAAAAATGAGATGTGTAGGTTTGAATGAAAATGGTGCTACAGAAGGAATCCAGAATCAACATCTATGTAAGTCTTTAACCAGCACAGTTCGATCAGGTCAAATATTCATGTCTTTCCCTTTGTGAAATTCAATCTTTGTTTGCACAGCTAATATCCTTCTGAGTACCCGGAAGCTCCATCCTTTGTGTATCAGTAGGCTTTAGGAAATGTTTAATCAGTTTGCAAGAATGGATAGATACAATCCCACAACTCTCCGTGTGTCATCTACAGAAGTCACATATATGAAAATACAGTATTTCTGTAAAGTGTTCCTACATAATTCTTCTCTCTTTCTGTAATCACTTTTGTCTTTCCAAACATTTTTAAGCAGCAGGATTAAATTTGTTTACCTTTCTGAAGGTAGAAAATCACTGAGCATTCTACCCTAATTTTTAACTTTATAAAAAACAAAAAAATTGCTGATTTCAAAATGTGATTTCTAAAATTATAATCTCCTTTATGCACTATCATAAAAATAGAGAATATGAAACTATTCAAAAAAATTAGTCTGAGCTAAAATAATGTTTTAGCTTCAACCAACCACAATCTTTTTTAAAAAGATGAGTAACTAAACATACAGACAGGCAAAACATTTAAAAAACTAATTCAGAACATATAAATAATAAATAGTTACAGAGAATTTTTTAGCAGGACAGCATGTATCTACAACTCCCACCAGACTTACCATGAAAAGCATGCTTCTGATACACTCTCATTTTGAAGCTGTCTCACTTGAAAGCAGAAAGCTAGGAATCCTGACATACATGCTGTATGTATTACATGCAAATTCTGGTTTTCATACAGATCTATGAAAGTAGCGGTCACAAATTTCAAATGTGATTAAAGATCAAGTATCTGAAGGCAGAAATTTGGATCTTACAGTTCTTCACTCTTTTACAGTGCAGAAACCCACAATGTTTCAGAATAATTATGTATATTTCTCAGACTTTAACACTGGAGATCACACGTTAAGTTACCTATGTTAAGTTAAAATTCCAGTCCTGCTGAATGCATCGGAGAAACATGACTGACAACAACAACAAAAAAATGGAATAGAATTTGTACTTAAAAGCTTTAATGGTTTCAAAGAAAGATAAAAATGAGGGCCAGAACTATCTCAGTGTGCTATCTTAAGCAGTCTAGAACAATAACGAGTTGTTCTTTTAGGAAGTTTTCAGTATGATGCTCCTGGGAAGGAATGTGAGCACCAACTTTAACCCAATACTCTTAAACCTTCAGTTCCAAACTGAAAGAAAAGTTAGAAAATATGTTACAGAAAAACATGTTTATGCATGTGGGTTTTGAAATCACCTTGGGTCCTGCTCAACCTTGTGTAGATGTTTACATAGTTTCACTAATTTTTAAAATAAACTACAAAATCAATCTCTTTTTTCAGAATATTTGGCTTTTACACTGCTGAAGATAATGAAGTCTGTGCTATGCTTGCAAGATGTATGTAGCACGGCTGTGTTGCTTTTGGCTGGGATGGACTTAATTTTCTTCACAGTGTCTGGGATGGGGCTGTGTTTTGGATCTGTGCTGAATGCCATGTTGATAACACAGGGGTGTTTCAGCTATTGCTGAGCTTGCACAGTGTCCAGGTCCTTTTTGCTCCTCACAGCACCCACCAGCCAGTGGGCCGGGGGTGCACAAGAAGTTGGGAGGACACAGCTGGGACAGCTGATCCCAGGTGATCAAAGGGACACCCACACCACATTATGCTCAGCAGTAAAACTTCAGGGGAAAAAAAAGAGGAAGGGGGGATGTTGAGAGTGATGGCATTTCTTTTCCCAAGTCACCATTGAAGGTGATGGAGCCCTGCTTTCCTGGAGATGGCTGAACACCTGCCTGCCCACGGGAAGCAGTCAATGAATTCCTTGGTTTGCTTTACTTGCATGTGTGGCTTTTGCTTTAACTGTTAAACTGTCTTTATCTCAATCCATAAGTTTTCTCACTTTTCCCCTTCCAGTTCTCTCCCCCATCCCACCAGGGTGGAGTGAGCAAGAAGCTGTGGGGCTTAGTTGCTGGTTGGAGTCAAAACAACAACAGGGGCACAACTTCACTGTGGTCATCACCAAAGAGGTGATTGGAATCAAATAAGAACCTGGCCCTTTATTTGAACAAACTTCACCATTTAATTATTTTTAAATCTGAAGTTACTCTCCACTAAAAGAAATTAATTACATTCTTATATAAAAGTAGAAACTTGATGGAACATGCTTTTAGACGTTTTTTACTTAGTCTTTGCCAAAAATGTTTACGAACAGAAATAATTTTCAACCTCATTCTCTTAAGGGAGAAGGGACATAAGAGAAGAGAAAGAGGGGCTCTGTCACTGCATGTGCTGGTTGTTAGGGCACACCAGAGTCAGATCCTGGGCATGCACACACATACACTCAACCCATCTTTCTGAAGACAGACAAAAGGTCTTGTTTTCACTCCAGTAAGTAGTGAAACAAATTTTGAAAGTGCAATAATTGATTAAGAGGAATTGTCATCTGAGCTTCTTTAAATTTGCTCAGTCAGAATCACTCACCTTTGTCACATGATGCTTTTCATGTTGTACAGGAATCTTAAACATTTGGCACCAGTATGTTGTATCCTTGTCTGGTACAAGCACCTGTCTTAATAAAACGGGCAAGAACACAGTATTATAAAAGTCACACTACCCTGTTGCATAAGCCCAAAGTTTTGGCTGCCACCTTATCCCCCATCTCCACACAAACCCAAAACCCGGAGTAACTTACGTCTTTGTTTGTCAAGTCAAAGTAAGGCAAAGAGGCAGATACGACTTCTTCTTTCTCAGGATTCAGTAAACGTAGACTCTTTGTACCACGATTAGACCCATGGTAATTTTGACCTGCTTCTCCCATGTCTTTATGGTGGTAGGCCCATATTACCCGCACTGTGCTCTCCTTAGGGAAAAAACAAACAAACAAACAACAAACAAACCAAAAAGTCCATCAGGAATAGGAACAATATCTTCCTTACATAGTTCACATAATTCCTACGGTACGTATGATGTAGGTGTTGCTTTATTTGAACAATGACAATGTATACTAGAGGAGCGGTCACTTTCTGACATAATTTTGCCTTTAAAATTAATGTTTTATATTTATGAGGCTCACTTGAGATACACAGAAGTTCAGTCTCTCTCTGATAGATTCCTTCATTAATGTCACAAATTTAAATCATATCTGCAAATAGCAGAACAGACTCATGAAGACGTAACCAACTAAATGAATGAAAAAATTATTTCCAGAGATGTCACTACTTGGCCAGTGATCAGAAGGTTTCCCAAAAAAATGTCTTTGAGCTCTGTAAAGATGTGAATACCTTCTGTAAACTGCTGTCCTTACAGGCTAGCGAAGATGGACACGCAATTACATAATAGATTTACATCTTAAAAATCAATCTACACCCACAGCACAGATCAGTTCTCTGTAAACCATGCTAAGATTGCAATAAGGTGCAATAAGCACCCTTGAGATAAAGTACTCTAATAAATCCTGAAGTGTCCAAAAATGTTAAATTATACTGAGAAATTGGAGCAGGTGCAAAAACCACAGTTCCATTAACTGCCTGGAAATGTGGTGGTTTATACAGCTGTGGATTTGCTTCCTGCATCTTTCAGCTTCTCACTGCATATACTGTGAAAACATTGATAATGAAAATAGTGCTAAAATACTATAGCAATGCTTCCAAAATGAGTAGCAAACAAACCAAAGCATAGATGGCCTTGCAGACGTCTCTAACCTGTCTGTCATTTCCAATACAGGAGTCATCAACTTTATATAATTTAAATCATTATAAATTTATATAATTTAAAATCATGCTTGGGAAAGACTGCAGCAGTGTCTATGGCAACAGAAGAATTTCTCATGAAAAATATTTTACCATGGGAAGAGTTTTATCATCAATTTTTTAAACTTCTTAATTTCGAAGAAAGAATTAAAACCAAAAATATTCTTTAAATATATACCCTCCAAACTTTAAAAAAAGTCGAAGATCACTTATAAGTTAGTGTAAAATGAAAAAAGTGCTTCTCAACCTGGCATCTCTTAAACAATTGTAACTGTGGGATATGAGACCTGATGGCCCAGAGGTACCTATTTCAATCCTCTGTTCACTTGGTGTGTTAGGAGTTAGAGAACATTATGCATTAAAGTAGAAGAGCAAAAATAAAACGTAAAAGCTTAATAAAACTAGCACAATTATTTTACCTGGTTAATTTAAGTTGGCCAGACAGATGTTTTGGAAAGTGAGTTTCTCTAATTCTCTAACTCTTTCATTTTCCTAAAGTGAAATTTTAATAGCCATCTTCAAAACCACGTATACATTTGACCTCTATTGATTACTTCATCTCTCTACATATTGGCAACGCCTCTTACCGTTATGCTCTTGTCATTTGAATCACAAGTGTGCAGTTCTCTGCTAAAAGCCAGAATGGTATGTGTGCTGTTTTCCATGGCATATTCCAGATGGTAATCCTGTTGAGGGTCCTTTTTCAGTACTCTGTTTTCATCTGTAAAATAATCCTGTTGAAAAGAAAAGGTAGCCCATTATTAAAATTTAGTACTAAATTTAAAATGAAACTTTATATCCAGTACTGAAGCCCCTTAAAACACACCTTGATGTAAGTATCATAGTTTTGTATCAAATGATAAATTTGAGGCAACACTGAACATTTTTTATTAAAAATATTAAGAAAGCAAGTCTCCTTGATACGCAGCTTAAAGAATGTTTTGAGAAACTTTAACTGCACATTGCCTGCACTTAACTGCAGAAATAAAGGCTGTACTCAACAACCCAGCAGCCTGATTTATCCTGACTGGAGTGTCATGAACTTCGGGTGGAATTACAGAGAGAATGAATTTCACTTAATATTCACAACTTTTCCTTTCTTCCCTACAAAAAGCAAACCTCTTGAATTAACATCGACTAGAACCAGAAACCCTATGGCTTAACTAGTAGGGAATGTGCTCAGTTGATACAAAAGGTGCTGGGCAGGGATTGGGCTGGGGAGGGGGGCTGTTTGTAAGAAAGAGGCAGCCCATCTGGGGTTCAGCAGCAGCACGTTACAATGGAGGAGCGGCCGCAGTGCTGCCGGGTCATTAACCTCCTCACCTCGAATTCCTGCTGCCCCCATGCAGCTGGGACCCGGCCCTCCCTCCCCTCCCACCCCTGCCACCGGGAAAGGACTCACCACCACCTTGGATGCACCTCCTCTGGTCGCCCTCCCTTAAGTTTTAGGCTGTTTCTGCCCAGTTTGGGATGGGAAGGGGGGCTTTTCCCTAACAGAGCTATTTCTGATGCTGATCGGGCTGCAGGCAGCATCCTGCAGCACCCTTGCAGAATAATGTAGTTCTGGCTCTTCCTGGGAAGTGTTTACTTCTGTAGTTACTTCATAGAATCACAGAATCATAGAATGGCTTGGAAGCGACCTTAAAGATCATCTAGATCCAACCTCCCTGCATGGACAGGGACATGTCCCACTAGGCCAGGTTGCTCAGAGCCCCATCGAACCTGGCCTTGAACACTTCCAGGAATGGGGCATCCCCAACTTCCCTCAGCAACCCATTCCAGTGTCTCACCACCCTCACACTAAATAATTTCCTCCTAATGCCTAACCTAAATCTCACCTCTTCCACCTTTAATCCATTACCCCTTGTCTTCCATTCACTTTTTGAGTTTTCCAGCTTTCCCCTTTTGTTAAAGTGGGGGTAACCAAGCTGAAAACCTGTAAAATGTTATGTCCAAGTATTCTGATACTGGTAAAAGCAGCTGATACCTCATTAATTCCCTAAAGGATCATTAGGAGCTGTAAGCTTAAGCTTAACCCCACCCTAGAAATCCGTATGCATGCAAGAGACCACATGCACACCAGTCAAGAGTTCACTAGCTGGTCTGCCTTTTATAGACGTACAAAAAACTGCATGTCCAAACATTTAATTAAGGTACATTGATTTGGATGAAAATTTGTACAAAACGATCTCTGTCACAGTGCAGTTTCAGGGCAGAAAAGGGTAAAAAGCTGACTATTTTTTAGCAGTATGAAAATATTCAGATTTAATTCTGTCTTGCCAAAACTATGGAAACAGTTTGTATTTTTTCAGTTCTGGAACAAATCTAAATTTCAAAAATTTTGAAAGGTACCAAAAAGAGTCCTTCTTTTCTTGACAGCACCTCTCATGACTACAAATGAAGGAGTACATATGTGAAAGAATAAACACATGGAAAAATAATCACCAAAAACAGCAAAAGAGGGGTCTGGGACCTGAAGTTGTATGCTGAAAGAAAGGGAACAAATGAGTTACATCTGTTTAGAGCAAAAATTTTGCATTTGCTTTTCCAGAAAGAAATAATGGGCCTGTTTTGGGATGGTACTTGAAGATGGCTACTTTATGGGATCAAAATGATCCACTTTTTTCATCCTGCATCAGAGCTTGCAAAAAGGCAGTGTAGCTCTATATGCAATACTATCCCTGCTCTGAAAACACTCCTCTACAGAATCTCCACTTCCATCCTAAAAATAGTAAGGTCTTGCTGGATGAGAAAGCAAACTTGTGAACCTCACCTTTTATTAAAGTGTGGTATCTTTGCTGAAATGTTACATGGAATTGGAGGAAGGTACCCTTGTATTAGAATAAGCAGCTACACATGGAATTATTGAGGAATACAAATTCAGTATTAGTTTCTTCTCATGTGAACAGATTGAAAGTCTTTGCCTGAAACGGCTGTGAAGCAAAGCTCAGAAATGTGAACCGAAGTTAGGTGTGCACACTCAAATATTTTGCTGTTAAACTTCACTATTTCTTAACAAGTCTAGAGGATACACCTGTAACGAAAAAACCCCCTCGTTTTTAGACATGAGCCCTGACTTCCATGAGCCTGTGCAGAGAATGCAAAAATAACTTGAAAAAGTTGTGTAATTGAGCTATTAACTCAGATGTGCCTTCATAATGTGATTGTCAGTGTAATTATTTCACTCGCCTGGATGACAGTCAAGGACAGGTCAAAGCTCTAGCTCACTGTGAGGGAGTGATTTTGTGGCTTCTGGCGAATGCTCTGGGGAGGGTGATCCTGAAGGCCAGGATTGAGGAGAGGACAGTGCTGTTCCCTGCAGGAGGAGAGCTTGCTCCCTGCCCCTGCTGTCCCTGCCCAACAGCACTTCACTCCATAACTCGCCTTGAATTATTTTGTGGGTAGACGCTAATCTCACCGACTAATGTTAATCTTTCCCGTGTGAAAATTTCTGTGAAGGAATGAATTCCCTGTCTCGACTTACTTTCTCTGCCTGATACCTGCCACCTTGAAACAGCCCTTGGATATCAGGGTGCTGAGAATACCTGGGAAGCAAATTTATGTAGACAGAGGAAAACATAAGTGCCGACAGAATCACAGAATGGTGAAAGTTGGAAGGGACCTTCAAGATCATCAGGTTTCAACCTCCCTGCCATGGGCAGGGACATCTCTCACTAGCCCAGGTTCCACAAAGCCCTGTCCAATCTGGCCCTGAACACCTCCAGGGAGGGGGCATCCACAACCTCCTGGGGCAGCCTGTTCCAGTGCCTTACTACCCTCATGGTGAAGAATTTCTTCCTAATACTTAACTTGAATCGACCCTCTTTCAGTTTAAAAACGTTACCCTATGTCCTATCACTACACTCTCAGGTGAAAAGTCCCTCCTCAGCTTTCCCCTAGCCCCCTTTAGGTACTGCTATGCAGTCTCCCAGGAGCCTTCTCTTCTCCTGAACAACCCCAACTCTCTCAGCCTGTCTTCACAGGAGAGTTTCTCCAGCCCTTGGATCATCTTCATGGCCCTTCTCTGGACGTTCTTCAACAGGTCCATGTCTTTCATTCCCCAAATCCTACAACTCCACTGCGTGCAATGGAACTGCTCTAGAGGAATCAAGTGTGAGTACACTTGCTAAGAGCTATTTAGGAGTTAATGAACTGCAGGTTTACTATTTCTATTTCCTTTGTTGAAAATTATCCAGATGTTCATCACAAAAATAAAATCAGATAATGTAACACAAAAGCTTCTGGACAGCTCAGAATTTGATTGCTCAACCTCACATAAGAAAATGATTTGTTTACCAGTGTGAAAGCAAAGTAAGGCCACATTGCTGATCTCTCTCTGTTCACAGAGAAGAGTTTAAGTCAAACTAAGCAGACTTTGTTTGATTTACTAATCAGAGCTTAAAAGCCTTTAAGACCTGTTTGTGTACAAAACATAATGAACAAAAGGAGATTAGCAAAAATGAAGAACACTGACAAACTGTGATGCCACATCCTTTTCAGCAGTATCTTGGAAAAGTAAGAAAAAGTTAGTTAGAGATGTATCTATGTCTTTATACATGTTTTATGCTTCCTTTCACAGTGTAAATATAAGAATAAATGAAAGTCCTGCTCCTATGACACAAATGCAATTTAAACTACCACATTTGGACAACCTGCACTCCATTTAAGTCCTGTGTCTAGTCAAAGGAAAAAGCTGAGTACCTCTGAAGGCCTTTGAAAAGTGACTAATAAAGCCAAAGGACAGCACAGAGGATTCATGCACCTGAGACCAGGGAGGGGACATGAGGCATTTGGACTTCAGCTGAACTGAGGGTATCTAAATATGGTTTGAAACTCTCTCAGGGACAGACTTCTGTAACACAGAACTCATCTAAATTCATACGTTTCACTCATTTAAGTGCTTCAATATCTATCACAGATGGTCTGAAATGTACCTCATATTAGTATATTGGAATACTTTATTCTTCCTCCCAGGTAGGAAAACACTCTAATGTGGTGACCTCTTTTGCACAGATTTGGTTTTGCCATCCCATGCAATTAATTAGAAAATCTGTGTCTTTTTGTGGGCAAGATTATCTGCAATAATTATCAAGCCCTTAAAACTGAATTTCTGAAACACTCACAGCACAAACCAGAAAACATGGATTTATGTACTGATTTGGCACTTGCATCCAGATTCCTCAGTTTCTTATACACACAGAAGTTTATATCATACATTAAATGAAAATAAAAGTTGTCAAGTTTCACAACAACTTTAAAGAAGTGTAAGCAGTTACAGAAAGAGAAAATAAGGGTGAAATTACTATATTTTTCTAGTAAGAACATCTTATTTTGGTTATTTAAATAGTACGTGTTTGAAACAAAGTTTTGGAAGTGTTGTTGATCATGCTACATAAAAACAAAGATGTTTTTATTTCAAAATTTGCTTATGTAAAATGTTTGTATTTTAACCATTTAAAGCTTCTGCACTCCCTTTGATTATATGGCACAAACCAGCTTTTTAAACTCTGGGTTAAGTTGTGCCATCAGTCAAATAATTAGGCATCTCCTTCCTCACATTACCTAGAAGTTGAAACAACATATGGAATATGAAAAATCTTCCTGACAGTACAAGTTATTTTATGTTCTTTCCCAGATGTGAAGCCGATCATGTTATACTGTTTTTCAGATCCCATTAACCTCTCTCCTTCTTAAAAAAAACCCAAACACCAAAAAAAGTTTTGCGGCATATATGGTTTCTGATTGCTGCTCAACAGTCAGGCAGAATAATTTCTTAAGGATGTGAAAAGAGGCTGGTTTATCCTTTGAGAATGTAAGCACAGATGCAGAGGGAAGCCTGACCCTGCCAGCACCACCAGCTGTCCTTGCAGGCTTGAACAGGTGTTTATAGGACTCCCTCCCCAGATCTTTACAATGTACAAGATTGTTTTGTTTATGATACCCATTTCCCAACCTAAATTATGTACAGCACCTTTCAACCTCAAGGAGCATAAAATAACTTTCAAACTGTGGCCCCATCCAGCATGGGCCTTATGGGCTTGGCTTGCCAGCATCACAGTCATATAGACATAGTACTTAGGGGTATAGTTTAGTTAAGGACTTGTCAGTGCTAGGTTAATGGTTGGACTTGATGATCTTGATGGTCTTTTCCAACCAAGGTAATTCTGTGATTCTATGTTCTATGATCGCTGCCACTGGGATTTATACACGTGGCCCTCTCTAACTGGGAGATCCCTGCCATTTCAGCAGCAATTGAACACCTACAAGCAAGTAAAGGGACAAGCCAGGACTGGGAAATTAGGGAAAAAAAAGCTGTGTTGCAGCTGTGTAGCCAAGCCATGGAGTTTGAACATTCCCAAATTACCAAACCGATGTCTAAGACCAGGGCTGCAGAGAAGTTTGGAGAAAGGAATCAGTAAGACATAACCAAGAGGAAACTGGTGCAGGAGTGGATCTATCTGAGTACAAACAGGATGGATAATATGCTACAATACACAAAAGAACTGACCAAAACCTTGGTTTGAAATAAGCACCACACTATGCCTTTCTGGGTTTCCAGAAAAATAGCTGTGGTTAATATTTCTCTTTTTTTTTTATTGTTGCATTCAATTTAGATGGAATCCTGCTGCTCATGGTTCCAGCACACACTGGATGTTACCACCGAAAAGAAGCTGTTTTTACATTCTGTTTGGCAAGAGGCAAACAGAGCATGAGTTTACAAATAAGCAAACCAAACTTCTTTGCAACCTCAAATAAATTTCAGCTTGAGTTTCAGGCAAAAGATCTTACTATGCTCTTATGTTAGGCAAAAGCAGAGCCCACCCACAGAAAACTAACACAAAGCAGGAGTCTGAAAGCATCACTGCTCCATATGAGAACACCTTGAGAGCATTTCAGTTGACCTATCCAATCTTGGGATTGGCCCAAAATGGAAAAATGTCCACAGAAAGGGTACAGCGACAGCAAACAAGCAGCTGCAAGAAGTTCCTAAAGCAACTGGGATGGGTAAGTTCAGCTGCTGCCCTTGAAAAGTCTGTTTGTAACTAATTTACTGGGTTGTGGTGTTGTTTTTTTTTCTTACCTACACGGCAGATTAGCATGAAATTATTTAGTCCTTGCTAGGAAGCGTGGATTTCACTCACAGGGGCAGTTCCGAGAAGCTGTGCACAACTCCTGGTACAATTCCGATTAAACTGGCTGAATTACACTGGAGTAAATGTGGGTTATTTACTTCAGGTGTACGAGTAACTTTGACAAGGACAGAAAAATGTTATCTGTAACTAATCATTGTGGGTGTTGGCTGCATTTTAAATACAGACATACACATATACACAAAGACACATTCTTCACTTGTGTATTTACAGAAACAATGTGTGTATGTGTGCGTACATGTACATATAATTTCTTTCCAAGAAGAGGGTGTGTATTTCTTACACATGAAACAGACTTTTTTACTTCGAGACATCTATTTCCTCATTCAAACTGGAAGTCATCTGAATACACTTCAGCATGTTTCTTGTATCTAGTTAAAGGCTCCCAGTAGCCTACAGCCTGCAGTGACACCCCTTGGTTTCTGTGGAATTCCAGGGAGATATAAAAATATTGCTTTCTCCACACACAAATGGAAAAAACACTGAAATGTGGAGAGCTCTCAGACTTAGCACACAAAGGTGGAGGAAGCATGAGCAGTTAGAAGCTGAAATACAACATCACTTACCAGTGTGGATATGTACTTTGCAGTAGAGTCCCAAAGATCTGATTCTTTACATCCAGAATAAATGTTGATTTAAGAGGCTATATTCCAGTTATATCAGAAGCTCTAAAGCTAGCTTAAAGGCTCTACTAACACAAACAGACTAGACAAAACATGTAGCAATGTGTTTTATGGGAAAGAAAATCTGTAAGTGGGAGATACTGCATGATCAAATCTCACAACCGTACTTTATCACAAGGAGCATTCCTTAAACAGAAGCCACATTTAACCCGTACAAGTTTTCTTGGTTTAATTACTTTAATTACTTCAATTATGAGGAAGTTTTAAAAGCACCTAAAGGATTTTCTCCCCTCTTCTCTCTTCTTCTCTGAGATACTTGTGTATATGGAGAATTAAACCATTCCCCTGTTATTTTAAGCCTTTGCATCACTCATGGGGGCTGCACTTCCATCCTGCCCCAGGTGCTTATTTCTGGGGAGCTGTAAGAAAAATTAATTTTCTTGATGTTTCCAAAATCCAAAGGACGAGAAAAAATACCACAAAGAACAAAAAAAAACCCAACACACCCTTGCAAAATAGACCCCCAAAGCCTGCCAAATACAAGAGCTACAGAATTCTTCTCATCTTTTGTTCACCAACTGTTGCTTCCTTGTCCTAACTATTGTACCTCTGAAAGGGAACTACAAAGCACCCAGCCAGTGGGATGGACACTGGAGTGTCCCTTTATGCCCCACATGGAAGCCAAGAGGGACTCATTAGTCATCTGGATATTTTACCCCAACGCCCAAAAGCATGAAATACCTCCAACAAAGCACCAACTGAGATATGTCCGTGTGGCACTCACTTTGCATCTCTCTCTTGGTGCCTTTCAAATTGTTTTCTAAACACTTCTTTTGTTGCTGTTGGCATGAGTGCACTTAAAGCAGCATATCGTTAAGTACAGAGAATGCTCACTGTTTTCTGTCCTTTAAAATCTCTTCCAAGTACTTCCCTATGAGCAATTAAGCTAACTCTATGGGATACATTTGATAACAGATATTCTTTAGTTTGGGTGACAGTTAACAAGCAAGGCTGTAATGAATAATAAAGTACTTTTTAGTGACACACAGTCCCTATTCACCCTGAGTAGGGACTATTTTTGTGCAAGTTCAACAGGAGATTCTAACAATGCAACCCTCTTGTATAACTTGCACAAAATAGGCATTCATGAAGGAGGATTACTCTCCCCAAAATGGGGCTCTCAGCAGCTACGTGCTGTGGGTGGGGATGCACAATTCCAGACGGGGTGGAGACCAAGGAAAAGGCATGGGTCTAGCATGAAAATGCATGCTGTGTCCATTCATAAGCACAAAAGAGATGCATTTAAAATGTAAAAAAAAAAAAAAAAAAAAAAAAAGATAAAAAGGAGGAAAAAATACTAGCTAAGGCTGCCCCAAGAATTTTTATGAAGAGCAATATACACTATAAGTGATCATGACAGTATTTCAAGGTAACATTTTGCTAAGAACTCTCCAAGTCCACCCCCTCCCTGTGGAGACAAAGGCAGCTCCCAGTTTTCCAACACCAGACCCCATTGGTATCTTCTACTTGCTCTCAAACACACCCACCCCAATGCCACGTAATCTGCCACTCTGTCACCACAGGGTCCTCAGTAACTTGGGAGAATTATTTATTCACTGATCTCCCTCTTTTTCTCCATCTCCTTGGTAAAGGTGTGTCCCTCATGACAATAGAGTAAAGCCATGCATGTGTGTATATATGTGCTCATGCACATGTGCACATGTCCTTTACATCCTCCCAAAATGTCTAGGTTCCCATTCCAAATACTAAACTTCTGAAACGTAAGAATAGTAAATGTATAATTCTCTGATTGTTCAATGCTCTCCAAAAAACTCCTGTGGTACACCATAGAGGTTTGGTCTTCTCTCATGACACTGAAACACTTTTCACCTTGATATATTTAGAAAGAACTAAACCTCAGACTTTCAAATCATTTTAGCCTTTACTTATTATGCCAGACAACCTACAGCTCACACATGGAAAAGTGGACCAAAACAAGTGACTCTTTACACCCAAGGTCAGGATATTCCTTAAAACTGAGAAAGCAAAACCCCATCTTGCGTATCCAGAACTTCTAGTCACCACATTTTTTCCAAGGAAAGCATTGCCTGCTGATGGTGGGAATAGCACCTACTTGCTCTGAGCAGATGGAGAATAAATGCCAGAGGAAATGTGTTCTCTCTTCTCTGAAAACTATCTAGATGTTGTCCTCTATCTCAAGACACCTGACCCTGTACAGACCAAGGAGTATCAGCTTTAACTTTACTGATGGCCATAATCTAAGTACATTCACGTGTTTGCTCCCAGGAGAGGATTCCTTCCTCCAAGGACACTTTCTATTTTTAAAGGAAGAGAGAGAATTTAAGGGTGAGGGAAAGAAGCTAAATTCCCCCAAGAGACTAGCAGCTCCAGTGACCACTTGAAAGGCTATAAAGGTGTTTCAGAACATCTTCTGAAAATCAGGCTACTAACAAGCACCGCAAAACTTTCAAAGAAACCAAAAAATGACCCTTCTAAGAGTTTAGACCACGATGCACATTTTCCAACTGATGATCATGGAATAAAAACATATTTCTAAAACCAAAAAAGAAAAGTAAGTTCTTTCATTATAGGGTGTACATATTTTATAGAGTGCAGCTAGGCATAAAACCACATACTTTCAACAGTACTACCTATGAAAAATTCTTTTTAGTAGTAAATAATGTAAATGATGATGATGATGATATACACTTAACACAGAATTTGTTTTAAAAATATTACCCGTCCTTTACTGGACACACTGTATAACTGTGTGTCCAGTAAAGGGAAGAATTAGATTATTATTGAAACAGCATTCTAGAATAAGTAATTCATTTTATAGCAATTCCTGCTGACTGGCCAGAAAAAGCCTTTGGACAAATTTTCTTTCCTAATAGTCTTTGTTTCTGGCCTTTCTTTGTTGGTGCAAGTACAGAAATATTTTAATTGAGCAACATTTCGAAAGACTTCAGACAGTTTAAAAAGAAACCTTGATGCTTAGAACTGAAGAAAAAATGGGAATGAAGGAAACCTCAGGTTGCAAGTAAGCTGAACAGATAGAAGTGTTTCTTCTGTGCATTATCTACCCAAAAGTTCAACAAGATAGCTCCTAGCATTTAGCATAGCAGATGTTCATGTGCTAAATAAGTGTTTCAGGAAAAATAATGAAGTGCTGTGTAACAGGAGGTGCTTGCCACAGTCCTTCTCTTTTCTATCTCAGTTGTATTTGTTGTGGGATGTTAGTGAAGAAAATGTTTGGAAGAAGAATGGAATTTGTATGGAGCCAGTTTTAAAGGATGCTGAAAACCTGAGAGGTGCTGGAAAGAGCCAAGAAAGTGTTTTGAGTGCTGGGGGAAATGTCCTGCAGTGGGATGCTTAAAGACCTCAACTGATTTATTTTATGCAAAAGAAAATTGAGGAATGACTCAATTACAGCATATAAATAATTTTATGGAGGCAGGAGGGGGTTGAGTAGACTTTCTCATACAGAGGAGAAAATACATAGCTGGAATCTAAACCCAGACAAACTAATACTGGAAATCAGGAACAGCAAAGACTTGCCAGTGCCACAAACTGTCAAGAGAAGTGATGGATCCATCACTGGATGCCTTTACGCTCGGTTTGGACGCCTTTCTAAAAGGCTTGCTTCACCCACAGGATCTATGAACTAACCAAGCACAAAGTTTGTGTTTCTTTTAATAGTTAATAGGTGTATCTTCTGAAGAGTAAGGCTCCAGTAAGCCCTACATTTTACGAACTAAGAGCTCATTGCTTGATAACCAGAACATTTTTTTTATTATTATTATTAGTGATTTACTTAGACTGACATTTTCATAAAAAATATCTTCATTTTGCAATATGGAGAAAAAATATTCTGAAAATCATCAGTATGAAATTAGATAAAACACGTATTCGCCTAAACTTCACATAGTGAACTAATGGGGGAAAAGGGAAGTATTTATGCTAAAAATTACCTTTTTTTTCTGGAAAATGTTTGAATTTACAAAATACCAACAAAGCGTAGGGAGAACATAATAAGAATTTAGTTTTCTGATGATTAAATGTTAATAAAAACCCATACTCTAAGAGCAAAATCTCACAAAATTTAAGCAGCAGCTTCAAAGACCAACTAGCTCTAACAAAATTAAGAGAGACAGCTTCTCCTAGACTGCACACTAACAGCTGGGTGTTACACTGCTCTTGAATTGCCTCTCTAAAAGTTATTATTTGGGCAACTGCGAGTGACAAGTTGTTATGCCAGGTCTGATTCCCCTTTCACTCACCCGTGGGACAAGCTGTCGTAGCTCCCCTGGCCCCAGAGCAACTTTTCCAGGCTGGATCTCAGGTCACTGAGAGGGGATTGGAAGGTATGGGTCCCTTCCCCTCTCATGGGTCCCCGCCAGCCACTGGTACCTCTGAGAAGGGATTCTTTGCTGAAAGCACCAGCAGAGCAACATCAAGGACAGGAGCAATAGTGGCTGTGCCCCAGAAGACGAGTAGGCTGGGAAGCTAGAGGGATCGTGCTCTCATGCCAGTGGGATTGCAAAGAGGACGCTCGGGCGGCACCAGGACGGCCAAGCTCCATCATTTGTTGTTTGCAGCAATAAGCTACGGTCAGGGTGAAGGGAAAGGTGCTGCAGCTCGCTGGGAGAGACTCTGCTAGCCCTCCCCTCTTCTCCTCGGGTCTGGGCTCAGAGGGCTGGCAGGGAGAGAGCGCCCGAGGAGAGAGAGAAGTGCTGCTGCATTTTTTGGATGAAGAGGAAGGAAACCTGACACCTTAGACGAAACCCATGTAGAAGTTTAGAGGGAAGGTTGGCAGGGACGGGACCAAAAAGGAATGGTTCCTCCGAGGGAAGAGGAACGCAGAACAACAGGGATAACCAAAAAGCTGGAACGAATTAGAAAAGAGGTACGGAGATGCGGGGCGAGGAGGCAGCGAAAGGAAGAGGGGCAGGGAAGAGGAACGTCCCGAGAAAGAAACAGCAGGGGGAAGGTGTGAGGACAAAGAGGACCCGGGACGCGGGGAGGGAGCGGGATGCGAGAGAGCTCTCCCCGGGCGGGCGCAGGCGGCTAGCGGGCGGGGGAAGGAGCCGGGCCTTACCTGCAGGTAGGGCTGGCCCCTCTCCACGCCCCCCACCACGATGTCGGCCGAGGCCATGCCGCCGCTGGCCGAGAGCCCGAAGCCCAGGTAGCCGCGGGTGCGCACCTCCAGGCGGAAGGCGAGGGAGCTGCCGCGGCGGCCCCAGCGCAGACGATAAGCGCCCGCGCCGTCCAGCACCGCGCTGTGGGGGTAGCTGTGCGGCGGCCCGGCGGCACACAGCATCCCGCACACCATCCCGCACAGCACTGACGCCCAGGGCTGCAGCCGCCGCATCCTCCCGCCGCGCACCGGCGGCTGCCTCTGTCTCTGTTTGTGTGTGTGTGTGAGTGTGTCTGTGTGCGTGCTGTGCTCGGAGAAGGGGGGCCGGGTGCCCCGGTCACCCCGCCCCCGCTGCGGGCGGCACCGTGCCGCCCGACCCCGTCGGGGCAGAGCGCCCTCGGCAGCAGCTTTGTTCGCTCCCCGCCCCGGCCCGGCGCTAGTGGCCGCCCCCGTTCACCCTGCACCGCCCGGCGAGGCTGGGCTGGGCCGAGCTGTCGTCGCACCGGCAGCACCTGCCGTGCGCTCCCCACGGCTGCTGCGCTCCCGCGGAGGCCACGCTCGGAGTTGGCGCTCGGGAAGGGAAAATCCTCCTCCTGACGAGGGAAGCGGAGAGGAGGCGGCAGACGGGATACTTGCCCCCCACCCCACCTTACCGCCCCAGCCCCACGGGAGCTTTAACTCCAGTGGGAGGGGTCGGCGGGAGGAAGCCTGGAGGCAAACGAGAGCTTTTCAGCTCTCAGCTGCTTCTTCACTTGGTGTGAAGGCTAAAACAGGAGATACCCCGTCGGGAGAGTTATGTTTTGCTCCGCTGGTGGAAAACGGGCCTCCCAGAGTGATTTGCGTCTACACGGTTCCAAAAGCACGGCTCAGAAGCCCACCCGCGTCCCTTGAGATCCCCGCAGCCGTCCCCGGTGCCACCATCACATCGTCAGTCTGGCCATGCGGTCCCCCACACTCCCGTAAGAGAAGCTGCATCCCCTTCCCCTCCACACACGCCTATTGCGGCAGGAAAGCAAAGGTCAGAAAATGCGCTTTTTGAAGGAATGTTTCCAAGGTCTCTGCTAATCTGGAGGAAAAGAAAAAATAGTATGGCACCCAATCCGGGAAGGTCATGGTCCACAAGAAGTCCCACTGGCCCTTGAAAGCTCCAAGAGTCAGTTTTAAAATTAAGTTACTCTGAATTGTGTTTTGTTCATGTTAACATGAAAGAGCCCTCTATTCAATCAAAATGAAACATTAATTCTATGAAAACAAATCAAACTAGTACATAAGAGACATTAAAATGCTTCCTTTTTAGCCTTCTGCATTAAAATATGTCACAAATATAAACCGGGCTTCCAGAATATCACCACCTACTGTGATGTAACGAATACATTAAACTACAAAACAACTTCTAGAAAAGAAAATGCTTAAAGCATCAAAGCACCAAAAATTACTCAATAAGAAATAAGAGGAAAAACAATAATTAGATACTTGTGAAATGAAAATATTTCTAAGGCATTAGATTGGAGTAACATTTCTTACAATTATAATTGTTTGTACAAAGGTACAAACACAGATGACTGACAAAACAGAAAACAGTGAGATGTTCTTTAAATATTGCTAACAATTTCAAATGTATGTGGGTTAACTTAAGAAATTGCAAGCGTGCAAAACCTCTCAAGGCCAAAGGTGTGACCTCAATGGGGGGTAAGGTGGGTGCACTCTTTGTAAAGCTGTTAAATAAGAGACAGTCACAAAAGTCCATAAGACAGTTACAAAAAAATATGTCTGTGTTTTCTGGGGGCAGGGACAAAGAAGGAATGAAGGATGTTTCTTAAAATGATCTTTTTTTCTTAATTTTCTTACAAGATTGTATATTACGTTCTTATATAACAGAAATCCTGAAATGAAGTTTCAATCAAGTGGACATGAGAAACTCATACAGCCACTTTACTCTCAGAAGGAACCATTGAATTACACATCTGGTAGGAGGATCACTGCCTTTGAACCACAACAGCGGGCACCAAAGTCATAGAAACATAGAATCATAGAATGGGTTGGGTTGGAAGGGACCTTAAACATCATCTAGATCCAAACCCCCTGCCATGGGCAGGGACACCTCCCACTAGATCAGGTTGCTCAGAGCCCCATCCAACCTGCCCTTGAACACTTAGAGGGATTTCCTAGTTTAGTAATAACACAAAGCCAATTACTACAGTACGCACTGGTGCTTACTACTGGTTACTTTGTCTAAGGTAATTTTGGCTTGCATTGCTTCTCTTAGGAGATGCTTTCTCTGTTTATTAGCACTTAATTACCAGATGAATTACAGCCAAAAGAAAGAGAAGGTAGTATCCAGGACCTTAATCTCTTAACTGTGCAGTGATCCAAGTGGACACAACTATATGGATCTTTCTGCTTTTTCATAACAGTAACTAACTGCTATTGGTGAGACACTGGAATAGGTTGCCCAGGAAGGTTGTGGATGCCTCATCATGCTTCCTGTACCATGTGTTGTATAAGCGTTTGTACAAAGTAATGGAAAATACTTTGAAGTACCCCATGACGTAAGGGTAAGGCTTGGTAAGGATGATGCTGATGACATTTCAGAAGCCTGTATACAGCATACTATATTGTTATATAGAGAAGGATGTTGGAATATCCCATAAAGTGCACAGTACTGTACAGCACAGGAAGCAAAAATAGTGCTTCTCAGCCAGCCTGGATGCGGGTGCCATGAGAGAAGCAGAGCTGGAGGTAGGTGTGCACCATAGAGGCTGTTCTTGTTAGTAAGAGCTGCACACCTCCCCACATGGGAAGCCCAGCCTCTAACCCCACACCTCCAACCAACCCTGCCCCTCTTACAGCAAACAGGCACAGACAGAAGCTGAAACACAGGCTCTAATGAACTCAAACCTGGGGTCGGCTGAGATCATTCCAGTAATTCAGCCAAAAGGCAAGACAACAGGATCGGCTTGGACAAACAGCAGTATCTCTGAAAAGACAGAGGTTTATTATAGTGGGTCTGGTAAAAGTGGCAACACTCATGGGAAGCAGCCTGATGTTTCTGGTGAGCATGCAAGTGCCCTGTGCTAGCAGAGCCTGTGGCCAGGACGGCCCTGTTCCATGGCCCTGAAGCTAACCCCAGACTACTCCTGGGTTTTATTTTCTTTTGTGGAGAAAACTGACATTTTGGAGGCTGAGAGCTTGCATGGAAACAATACTCAAGCTCTTCTCTTCACACAGCTCAAGGCTCAGTCTGCTGCTTCTCAGCAGCTCTGAGGCCTTTATTTCTAAAGCTCTTGTGACTCTTTACCAAAAACTGAAGGTGCTGGTAACCTGTCTTCCAACAAAGGAACCACACTCAGCAGCACTGCTCACCCCATCACAGAGGCCACGCAAAGACTAGTAGAAGTGCAGGAACAGCAGCCCTGTTGCTTTCCAGTCTCCAGCAGATATTTTTCCATCAAAATAAGCCATCCAAATGGTTTTGCAGAGCTCCACACTTGATCTACAAAAAAACTGTGACAAAACCAACCTTTTTCAATTTGCTGCTATTTATAATCCCAAGAACAATACTCTTGTAATAAAACTTTCCTAGTAGAGTTAGAAAAGGCACTTTGTGGGCAGAGTAGTATAATTCCCAAAACTCACATTAAGAGACTTCAGTGACTTCACCAAAATTTTTTTTTCATGATTAAGAGACCAAACATATGAAAAAAACACAGTCTAAATCTGAGCTTTGGCCTAGAAGTAATACTGCTGGCAGGAGCACAGGCCAGCATCAGATTACTACGTTCTCCTGGCTGTACTCAATCCCATTACTCCTTTTCTAGAGGAAGGCAGTCATCTAACCAAGGACAGAAAGATTCAGCCAGTATTTCTCTTTTTTAAATCTCTTACTACCATTACTGAAGACAACCTTGCCAATTGCTTCCTTGCACTATTGTGCAGCATGGTTCATATATTAAACAGCTGTGTAAAAAATGGTACCTTCTTGTTCATACCACAAATATTTGTGAAAAAAAGGCACAAGACCTATGAAGCATTAAAGACTTGCTAAAAGCACAAACATCTGTTGATAGAAAACAGTGCACTTTGCTGTAGAAGACACTCTACCCATCGTTTCCCAAAACTGTAAGGAAAGACAGAACACAGCACAGCTGAAACAATTACCTGTGACTACCCAAAAGAAAGCTGGCCCTTAGCCAGTGAGCTAATTAAGCTGTGTAAGAAAAAATTAAAAATCCTTGGAGCCAACAGTGACACCAGGTTTCATCCAGACCAATGACATGAATGTTTCCCTCGAACACACTGCTTACCTGAAGACCACTCCTGCCCCAGACATCCCTTGTCTAATTAGTATAGAAGCATTTGAAACCATCTGCATGAGGACCTTCCCAAGTCACAGCATCATAGAATCATAGAACGGTTTGGGTTGGAAAGACCTTAAAGATCATCTAGATCCAATCCTGCATGTGCAAAGACACGTTCCACTACATCAGGTTGTTCGGAGCCCGATCAAACCTGCCCTTGAACACTTCCAGGGATGGGGCACCACTCTCATAGTAAAGTATTTCTTCCTAACATCTAACCTAAATCTCCCCTCTTCCAGTTTTAATCCATTACCCCTTGTTCTCTCCCTACAAGTCCTTATAAAATGTACCTCCCCAGCTTTCCTGTAGGCCCCCTTCTGCAATAAATGCAATAGGAATGCATTACAAACAAGTGTGGCACCACATACCTGTGAGTAATGCTGCAAAGAACAGAACATAGCAATTACTGTAAAAAAAAATATCTATTAAACCTATGCAAAAAGTGTTTAAAATGTGTATGCCCTGTGTGACAGATAGATGGACAGGCAGGCAGAATGGCAATAGCATGTATATTAACTTAGTAAAGATATGGATGAAGCCTAAGTAACCATTTTTAAATGGCACCAGAACAGATACACTCAGTGAAGAATAAAACAATTGAGATTGGGTTAAATTCAAATGCAAGGGCATGAATTCTTCCCCACAACTGAGGAGATCCCGTGTAGAAATGCCATCTCTGAGGCATCCCCTTGTGGCATTTGCTGTCCATCAGCTCCCAGCGTTACCCTGCATGACTGCCTGCAGCTAAGTGCCTGCTTTCACAGAGGTGCTTGTAAAAGAAGGGAAAAGACAACAACCACAACCAAGAGAAATGAGAGACTCTTTGCTGTAAAGCTTGTCACCTCCTCCAGCTGGTCTAATAAAACTCTTGCCCTACAATTTTCTCTCCCAGGAGAAGTAAGAAGTTTTTATGAACTTGAGTCAAGGTATTTGGAAATTTGGCAACGTCTGCAGAAACCAGCTTGCCAGTGTGGAACAGAAAGCAAAATCATTCTGCTAGTGTCCCGAGCACAGGAATGGGGAAATGCATTTTTTTCATATATTGATTTTATTTCTCTCTTCTCAGATGAATAATTTGAAACATCAACTGACATGAGTCCCAACTCATCATAAGAACAGCTGAAAGCATACTACTATTTATTTATGCTAGTTTGAGATTAACAGAGCATTTAAAACAGGTTGTAGGTTGCACAGGGGAGCTGTTTTTTTCCGCTACATTTAACACTTTAAACAAATGTTTAAGAGCAGCCAGAAATATCTGGTGCTGGTGGAGGCACAAGTAGAATGTTTCCGCCTTCCTCTTCTTGAAGAAATCTTGGCCTTGAATCAAGACAAGAGTTTTCCAGCTCCCCTTACTTGTGCTGGTAGCAATCATAGAATCATAGAATGGTTTGGGTTGGAAGGGACCTTAAAGGTGATTTAGTTCCAACCCCCTGCATGGGCAGGGACACCTCCCACTAGAGCAGGTAGCTCAGAGCCCCATCCAACCTGCCCTTGAACACTTCCAGGGAGGGGGCATCCACAATTTTCCTGGGCAACCAGTTCCAGTGTCTCACCATCCTCATAGTGACGAATTTTCTCCTAATGCCTAACCCAAAAGTCCCTCCCCAGCTTTCCTGTAGCCCCTTCAAGTTCTGGAAGGCTGCTCTAAGGTCTCCCTGGTGCCTTCTCTTCTCCAAGCTGAACAACCCCAGCTCTCTCAGCCTGTCTTCATAGGAGAGGTGTTCCAGCCCTCTGATCATCTTCATGGCCCTCCTCTGGACCCTCTCCAGGAGCACCATGTCCATCTTATGATGGGGGCTCCAGAAACCCATCCTGCAGGCTCAGCATTTCAGAGACAACATCAGGTTTAACCCACAAACCTTCACACTCTCACCCCTCATCTATTTGGAATGCACACGGGATTGTGTACCCCAGAGCCAGTGATGCTTGGTTTGTTCTGCATAGGTATTGTCCTACTGTAATAAACTTCCAGCTGGATCTGTCAGCTACTTCTCCAGCCCTCTTGCATCATGTTGATATAAAAATCTGGATTTATGTAGGTCATTCCCATGGAGGGGAGAAATTATTTTAAGAGTGAATGAAAGGTGCTTCATTTAATTTCCACAGGTGAGAACAGTCTTCTTGTTACCCTGTGTTAGCAGGATGGTGTTGCTTATTGGCTAGGTAGTTTGTAAAACGTTTATAAAAGACCTTGCATTAATTAGTATAGTCAATATTCAATATTTATGGATTTTCTGCCTGTAAGCTGAATGAGAACAGCCAGCAGGCATTTAGCCTAAAGTATGTCAAAGAGCTCAGGGTATATTAGGAACAGGCTGAAACCAAATTTTTATGTCTCTGAGATATCCTGTTGTCTGCCCATAGACAGACAGCTCTGCTGGGCTGCTTTCTGGCGAGAACGTTTCAGTGCTGCAACACACCAGCACGGGCGAATTAGGGGTTAGGTCACCACCCATGATCAGGCTAAATCTTCATAAGTAATTGACTCGTTAAGGAACAACAGAGAGACATCATCTCTTTGCCCTTTGCTCCTCAGCTCCTGTTAGCACCCAGGAGCATCCTCAGTGGGGGAGCACCAGGAGACAGAGTGCAGCTCTTATTTCCCAGAATTCACCACCATCTGCTAGCTCGGGTGTTCCACACCACACGAAAACCTGCCACGTCTCCTGGATGTACAAACGTTAAGGATATAACGTATTGGTCTGAATTAGTGAGAAATTAATTATGTGTAATGAATATGAAAACAGTATATATTTTGGAAAGAAATCTCTAAATGTAACAAATCATAGCTGACAAGTTAAAAAAACCCAAAAAACCCAAAAGAAAACAAACAAAAAAACCCACACAAAATTTAGAGCTGCATCCATTAATTTTTCAAAACAAATTAGTAGTCTGAGGCTTCTGGTTCATGGGTGGCTCATGGTACACAGTTAAATTGGTTTCTCATAGTCCCATGAAGAATTCCATCCATATTTTTGAGTAATATTGCAAATATTTTGGTGGTCGCACAAAACATCTGGATGGATTGAACACTATAAAATAGTTGCTGTTTTCTAATATTTCTTCATCTAAAAAGTATCTGCTATACTCTTTCTCTCATATGGCCAGATGAATCTATTTATTTGGAGTAGAGGCAGAATGTAGGATGCCAGCCAGCCCTAGAAAGAAGAACAACTGGTGCCAGGTGGACTTTCACCACAGTAACACCAGGGGAAAAAAAATGGAGTCAAACTGCTTCTCTCTGCTGTGTCTTTGTAATTTCAAACATGAGCAGAAATTAAAAAAATGAAGGTTATTAAAATTAATTTTTTACTGGTTATAACAAGATTGTAGAGAGATTATAATACATTTTATTGGTTAATTAAATATTAGATGTTGTTATTTCAGATAATACTAAATTTCTGAAAGACGGAGTATATGCTAGTGGTTTATAATGGTTTGGTATTAAAACATCTTTTACTAAAAAAAAAAAATACTAATGCAGGTTGTCAAATGACTTTTGTAAGAAGCTGAAGACCATTTCCCCTGTGCAGCCTTTACAAAGCTCAATAGGCATCCAGATTTCTACATCTAAATAAACAATCTCTAGTTTTTTTCCTAATTGGACAGATGGATTAAATAGATTCAGAGGCATAAGTTACCTCTGGGTTTAATTTCCCTCTCTTACTTACAATGTCAAAATTAGCAGAACAAACACAAAACAGAAGGAGAGCTGGAGGTTGGCCTGGGTGCCTTTGGGGGAATGTGTTGTTCTGCAGAAGTGGAGAGCATTCCCATGCCCTACGCTCTGTGCAAACAGCCTGCCTCGACAGTCAAAGCTATAAATATTAACAAGAAGCAAAAATGTAGCAGAAAGAGGGTGCCAAGTGTCCTGCATCCTTGAACAACAACAGTAGCATCTCTTACCAACAAATTCTGAAGATTAGTTCCCAATTATACCATCACATGAAAGTTTCCAGGATTTTTTAACACAGCAAACTATAGAACCCCATCCTGTTTCCACTGAAGTCAGTGATAAATACCCAATGCAAACAGGAGAAGTAACCTTGCTTTTGAGAATGAAAACATTCCTTGGTGTAAAAAAAAAAAATAGCCATCTCTCAAACTTTCAAGCACTTTGCTCTCTTCATCAGCTATGAGGGTTTTTTTACACAGGTTGAGGGATGAGATTCTTGCCTGCTGATTTGAAGGTAAGTTTATTGTAGGATTTCCAAAAGCTGGTGTTCAACATGGTCTTCATTAAAACATCTGGATTTTTCTCCTGGATTTGTTGAGTTGCTCATCGTGGTCATAGATACTTTTGTCAAGTTTCACATCTAGAACGACAAGGACTGTTACAATGAAAGTGAATGGAATATGGCAAAAAGCAATTAAATTAAAATCCTTAAAATTCACAAACGACATCACTGATGGCAGCAATGGGTTGCTGTCTTAATGGGACAAAAACCAGCCCTGAAGAAGGAACACAAAAATACAAGCATCAAACATAGCAAAAAATAAAGTCACAGGAAAATAATAGAAAAAATACCCTGGAAGCAATGATGCTAAAAGAGAGAGAGGCATCTTGCTAAATAATCTGCTGAACAGAAGCCCTCAGTGTGAAATGATGAGAGAGAGGAGAGCTGGCTGTGCCTCCAGGGAAGGAGGCAAGCATTGCTCTGCTCTGTCCCCTATGCCAGGGCCCGCACACTGAAAAGACAATTAAGAAACTGAAAATACACAGAAAATGACTGAAAGACTTGCTGAAGGCCTCAGAAACCTGCTTGCATTTCTTAGCTCTGAGTCGGAGGTAAGAGTTGAGTTGATCATGGCCTGTAAGTGCCAATGGATAAAATTACAGTTAAAAATTTAGTCTATAAATAAAAATATTGACCAACTGCATCACCAAAAGCAAAAGTTGTTCAAATCCGCAGTAGTCGATCTGGCCTTACATTGGCAGGGGATAGTAAGACACAAATCTTAAACAAAAAATATTAATGGGAAAGCTAAATTCTGATACTTAATGACAAATTGTCATTGTTAGAGATCTAAATTGGTGCAATACAATCTGAAGTGTGTTTGGGCTGCTGCACATGTCCTGTTCTCACTGCATCTGAGCTGGGTAAAAACATTGCTGTCCCAGCCAAGCCGCAGATATTCACCATCACTTGCCTAGTCAGGAGTTACAACTTTCCTCCCATCTCTCCCTTCCTTCCCACCACTGCTTCTGCTCTTTAGTTTACTGCCCTAATCACTCCTTAACCCAGTGCTTTCCAAATGAGTGGACCCCAAATCCTGCTTTTAAAGCTTTTAAGCTAGCCTAGCTCATAGTTCTGAGAAGAAATTGCTTTCATTTTCAGGGTTGTTATACAGCCTTGCTCCATATTTGTATGAGGAAGTCTTGTCATCTCTTTGCAACAACACCATTCACCTTCTCCATAGCTGGATGTGTAGAGACAGGTCTGCACAAAGGATTTATGACCATATAAGAATGTAATACTTGGTAAAATATTCTCCCACGCTCAGTTGGGTCATTTAAGAGTTACTTTAATAGAATTATTTATAACTTTGCATTCTTAATCTTTTATAATACACCTATGTTGAGAATACCATGTCATCAGTACATCTTATTTTATGAATCACTGATATTTTTTCAAAGATGTTAATGCAAGTGTTGAAGAAGAAATAGTAAGTATATGATGGAGAGACATCTAGACCTCTTGAGAAAGTTTAAGTGCAGAATCCAGCAGATAGCAGACATTTCTTCTAAACTCCAGCGGAAAAGCAGCTGCCAATTGTTCCCGTGAGAGCACTACTGTACAGATCTGCAGCTGTATAACATTCATAGGGACAAACATTTTCAAATCAGGGCTCAATTCCCCAAAGCTGGAGTCTTCCCAACCAAACTAGACAAATCATTGCTTGGAGCACACAATACCAATCCAAAGCATGAATACATGCTATTTCCATTTTTCAGTGATGACAGGTTTGTTAATACACCCTCAAGACTGAAGCACGAAACCCATACTTATATAAGCAACCTTTCTCCATGTGACTGTACCAGCTGAGCTCAATATCCATGGACTGTTTGCTGGGCCTCCTGGGTGGAGCTGTGTTTAATACTTTCTGCTGGTGATACGAATTTGGGTCCTTGTTTTCATTATAATCCATCAGCTGGATTTATGCAACCCAAGCATGCTAAGCTGCGTGAGTTGAAGGGGAGAACAAAGATCATGCAGAAGCAGCTGCCTGTTTGTTGGCTTTCATTTTAGCCAAGGCTTTAATTCCTTTTATATTAGTCACAAGTCATGATATTAACCAAATACACAGATAATCCCATTTTAACAGACATCACTGGGCTGCAGGAAAAAGAAACTACCTCTTCCTATAACCGAGCTTGCTTTGAACCTCCAAGAGCTACAGCTCCTGCTGACAAGATAAAAAAATGATCTTAAATATATATTTTATTTTAGAAAAACACTTACTTTTAAATACAAGAATTAGGATTGATTCCTAAACTTACTTCAGGTCAGGTTGTGTGGTCACCTTTTGGCTGGGATGGAGGAAAGCAGGTTGCACAAGAAGACAGGGAGATTCCTTGCTGGCTCCGCTCTTTCTCTCCTACAGAAGCACCAAAGCCGGGGCTGTTCATTCCCTGCTTCCAAAGAGAGAAAAGCATGAAGAGAGGAAACCAGCTCTGATCCCCATTCTTGCAGTCTTGGGGGTTAGGGCTGGCCAGCCTACAAGCTGTGGATCAACAGGAGTGCTCCTGCACAGCCTGCACCACTGGGGCCAGGCAAGCCAGGATTCTGCAGCACCTTGCAAGCAGAGAATTTTTTCACAGTCCATGATTTCTTTATGATACTGCATTTTGCATGCTGCAAGTGATGTTTTCATCTACATCATACACTATCCTAGCTCAGGGCAGGAAAAGAAGATTTTTTTTTTTCCCCAATTTTTCTTCCCCTATTAAAAGAAAAATTGTCCTACTGAGATCAACCAGATACAGAAATTGCTCAGCAGGAAAACTACAGGAAATTACAAACCCTGCTGGGAGGGGCAATTCCATTAGTGAGGATCTCCATTTCTCTGTTGGGAAGGGTTAAACAATAAATTAAAACAGGCCACCAAGACAGCAGTGTTGGGGAATCCCTCTGGCCACAGAGTAGCTCTCCTTCTTCAGGGACTTACCCCAGCAGCTCTGCCCAGGGAACTTGCGCTTCCAGCCCTGCTTTGCAGACTTCCCATCTCTGAAGCTCTTTAAAAAACCTACCAGTTCCCATCAATGCATCTTCCTTTCCCAGCCAACACACCACTAGCACTTATCAGCAAAACTTACCCACAGCATTTGCTTTCTGATTGCCCCTTGCCCTGTTACTGTTTTACAGATCTGCTTTAAAATGCCAATACCGCTCTTGCCGGTGGACAGTTATTTGTTCTGGCAGCATAAGGCTCTGGAGCTCACATATCTGGTCCTACAATAGTTGTGCTTTTAAAGCAGAGCTCCTTGAGGAAGCAGTGAATTCAGTGTTTTCCCCTGAGTGCTCTGTAGAAGCTGGAGGACGTGGTCACAGTACAAATCCATCTGTGGTCACAACCTCAGAAGACTCATGTGATACTAATGTTGTTGTCGACTACTTCTTTCCAACCTACTTGCACAATGTGTAATTTTCAGTAAGTAGTGGCATTTCATGGACTTTAAATCAATGCCTTTTTTGTTTGGCTTCATTCATCTCTCTCTTCCTACAAATCTGACATAACAACACCAAACTCTCAGCTTTCCATTAAATAGATGGTCTACATGTAATGAACTTTGGTTTGTTTGCCCTATACTGTAATTTTACAGTGCTAAGTATAGATCAGAGTCTGACTTCTCAGCATTTTTCAGGAGCTTCTGTATTATTTTAACACCATATTCTTGTTATCCCTGGTAGGAGAATAGGTTACAGTCCAAACCCAAACTTCCCTGAAAATTGCTGGTTTCTGTATTTGCAGCATCTTGTCCGAGATTTCTCTGTGAAGTACAGCACTGCGAGTTCGAGAGACATCCACAGTCACCTGTTCATTCTTCTAGCAAAACTCCATCTGGACTAATGAACTAAAGAAGGACTACGTAGGACTGCCACAGCATCTCAGGCTTCAGATTCTACCACTAGTTTCAAGCAGACAGGGTTTGTGGGTTTGTTGTTTTGTTTGGTTTTTTCTTAAATTATTTCCCCACCTCTACCTCGAAAGCAGCATAGTTCTGAGGTGCAGTTGTCACCTCCTTGTTCTCAACTGAGATTAGCCCCAGTCCTGTGCCATCCTCTTGAGTCTGCTTCATCCCCTTGCCCACAGCATCTTTAACAAAGTAAACACTCATGGTACTTTGGTATCCATTAAAAGCAAATCACTACTATTAGCACCATAATGACTAAAAGTCATTAAGCACTACTGAGCACGGTGGGGAGCATTTTGTAATGCATAGTCATGGAAAATTTTGCAATCCTGGATAAGTAGAAAAATCAAATCAACAAACAGCTCCTCAAAAGAGTTGGTGTTAGAAGGCTGGGTTAAATCACCTTAAATTTGCATTCTCTTTTATCATTTTGACTTACAAATATCATATGTTTTTTTCCTTTAGCATTCAGTAATTTTGATCAGACAAATGGTTTCCTGATAGAGCATTTAATAATGTTGTACTTTTTGCCTTCCTTAAATGCTTCCAGGCTGATTTTGTTAAGGTCCTCATCAGAAGATCCTCTGTGTATTGACATGGCAAAGCCTAACCAGAGAAGCCTGAGAACCAAGCTGAAGAAACTCCTCCCTTCTCCCTTTAAGAACTACTGCTGAAGGCCAGCCCAAATTTGGGGCTCAAAAAAACCCAGGTTTATTTGCCAGATGAAAATATTCAAGTTGTCCTTGGCATCAAAGAGCAGCATGTCTGATAAGCAGAAGTTTTTACTACGTCTTCAGTACCTGCTGTGGTATTTTGAACACACCTTTCACAAAATCAGTCTTGACCAGTGTTGCCCTTGCATTCCTTTGGGGATTGGAGTTGCTGCATCCAAGCAGAGAACACAGCTTGAGGCAGGGTATTTGTTACAAACATCCCAACAGAATAGCACAGGAGGATTGCAGATAGGATTTTGGTACAGAGGAATTGTGGTGAAAAGCACAAATGAGCAAACATGCATTGGGAACCTTGCTTTTCCTTCACCAGCACCTTCCAGATAGATCAGCAGAGATAAGAAGGCACAAAAGTAATTAGGAATCAAAAGTTAAAGTTAAACAAAAAGTTAAAATTAATTAAAATTCCAACACTCTTGGACCCTTTGCAACCTTAAGGATGCTGACAAGGCAAATATGTTTATGCCTTCCTAAGATTTTGAATATGAATTATTAAAATATCTGACTTGCTAAGTGTCTAAGTTTTTGAGACTGGCATATGTTTTGCCTCATATGTACAACTCATGCATAGCCAAGCTGAATTATGCATGTGTATCTCAATTTCTTGATATTATTATGATGCCATTGCTTTGGTCTTCTTAATCCTTTTACCAGCATACCTAACACATCCTGCCTCTGCTCCAGCTCTCCTCATGGTTTGTTTTTTTTTTTGCTCTGCACACACCCTCCCAGAAAACAAGAACAAAACTGGGAAGTCAGGAAAAGTTCAGGGATTTGAGTACTTCCCTAGACTCATAACAAAAATGACTCCACCAAACTACTGAATCCTCAGGCTACGAAGGAAACACAACATGCAGAAATGCTGTTTTTTCCCCATCCAAGCAAAGATGGTCTTTCTGGCTGTAGAGAAGGCCAGCTTTAGAAGGCTATTCATAGAAGAGCAATTTCCAAAATTTGAGTCATCTGCACTGGGTGACAGTCAGCCACCATTAATTGCCCAGAACAATGTTGCACAGTGTTACTCAGTACAACCCTCCACAGTCATGTCCAGTTCCTCAGAGCTACAGTTGTTATATTTGTTTCTGCCCTTTTCTATGGTACAGGCTGTAGAAGGATCCTTTTTCTGTCTCCCCTACCTCATCCTTTCCCCTCAAATATTTTTCTTACTTTCATTTAGTCTTGTGGTTTTTATGTAATATTTCTGGGTTTTCAGAACTCTGTGCATGGTTTACAAAAAAACCCTTTAGCCTTTCTATGAAGAGCTGTGTTTGCAAATGGATGAATCACAAACCTCATATGGTGGGGTTTTTTTTAAATAATTTCACCTGAAAATCCAGGGGAGTCACAGTTTAGCTGGAGAGTTTATGGATATCTTATGTCTGGGGGGAAAGAGAAACTTCACGTAAAATTTCTACTGTCCTGGCAATGTTCCAAAGTCAATTCGGGGTAGGGAGGCAGGGCAGAGGAGATGACAGCAGGGCTGACTTGTAAGGAAATGCTTGGCTTACTGGGCACTTGCCTGTTTTCAGGTGCAGTTCCATCATAAAATTAGAACTGTAGAGATTAAAAATTAAAAAAAAAATCTCACTCCAGTGTATGCCAGAAGAAACAAAATGAATTTTCCTCTTCACTGGAAAAAGCTACACTGAGATCAAGGCTACAAAGAGTTGAGAAGTTCATGGAAGTTACAGAATTGATGATGTCAAATTGCTCCATCACTGAATGCCTTTGACCCCGAGTGAATAAAATACTGGTTCCCAGCATAGACCTAATGGGTTGCATATCAATCATGTAGCCAACCTAAATGACCTTAATTGCAGAAAGAAAGCTGGCATAATGGTGTAGGCAGAACCTTAAAGCTGGGCTGGTTCTGTCTGTATGGGCTGCCAGGCAAAGGCTGGAGCAGGGGAAAAGCTGCCAGTAGGAAAGGCAAGACCAGGGTAAGTTGTGCAAAGAGCTGCTTTAAAAAAAAATTGCCTCCTGTCTGGGTGAGTTGGTGTGTGGAGCATAGGAAAGATGCTGAAGAAAGTGAGTTTGAGTTCTGGAGAGGGACCTCAGTTCCTGGGGGCACCACTCCAAGCATAGCAAAGCCCAGGAGGTGGACTGTAGTGCTGGTTGCCTTCTCTGTGCTGGTTTGTGCACCCCCCACACTCCATTTGTGAATCAGACACAATCCCTCTTGCAAAAAACCAGCGTTGGTTAAAGTTTCTACAAGGACAAACTATAAGCGGTGCTGGATGGATGGATGGATGGATGGATGGTGCCAGGCTGGATGTGGCACTTAGTGCCATGGTCTAGATGGTGTGGTGGTGTTGGTCATAGGCTGGACTTGATCATCTTAAAGGTCTTTTCCAGCCTTGGTGATTCTGTGATTCTGTGTGATGACACGGTCAAGCAGGACAACCCAGCAACAGCTGACAATGTCTCAAGTCCATGCAGTCATGGTCTGCCCCAAACCAAAGGTTACACATATCCCTGTTGAAACAGCCCATCCTTCCATGTAGCTGCTCATTTAGGTTAGCGTGGCCAGCAATTGAGAAAATATCTTGCATATCTTACAGAATCATATTGATATTTTCGCTGAATAAATCCCAAATATAATAAAATCCACTACCCTCAGTTTATACAGCATTGAAAGCAAATCTGTATATTTCAAAATAGATTTTATATTCCAAATGTTTTAAAGAAAATCCGTAGTTCTCAAAACAGGTTAGGAGGAGGTGATTTCTAACCTTCATTGAAACATTCAGATACCAAAACTGAGAATGAAACTTCCACACATGGCTTAACAAAGAAATTCCTCACTCATCTCAAGGCACCACAGGCAAAGCAAGTGTTAAAAGATGTGGTTCTCTCCAATAATCCAGCTGCATTTTCTCACTGTAATTTCTTCAGATGTCCAAACACCTGACTTTATTCCTATTTTCACTTATATGAGCTTAAGTAACTACCACATCCCACCCCAGTGCATGGTGGCTGACCAGGCTGCAGAAGAGCCCTTTTCCTGACTCTAAAACTCAGGCATCAAAGAGAAAGGCATCCATCTATTCCTCTTGCAGCAGATGGTATTTAAGAGTGTTTAATCCTTTAAATGAAAAACCTGCTTTTACCTTAAGACTTGAAAATTAATGATACCCTATGCTTTTGTCTGGATGCTAAGGTGCCAGCCTACCCTTTTCCAGGAATGCCACAGTGGAGCTGTGGTGGAAGAAGGATAGTAGCTCATTGCCCCTTGGAGCAGCAAGGTTTGCCATTGCCTGCTTGGGAATTCACCAACTAGTTTATCAACTAATAGAAATTATGCAGATCAAGGACAAATGCTCTGGTTTTCTTCTCCATTTAAAGTTCTCTTTTTATTATTTTAATAGTGATTTGCTGAAGACATCAAAACCAAGGCTGACACAGGATAAGAAAGCCTCAACTTGTTTCTGTCATCTTACAAAGACAGTTTAAATTTACTTTTTAATAAGCATTTCTAATCTTCTAAACTTCTTCAGCCTAATTCCCCCTGCCAACACAGTGCCTAGTCTCCAAGATTATATTTTTTCTTTATCTGGTTGAAGAGGGGTCAGGGAATGCCAGATCAGACGATGAGGCTTCTTGCTATTTCAGTGACACTCTGTGGCAGAGAAGCTCTTGATGAGCATGAGATACAAAGGTCTAATTCTTCCCTTGTGCTGGGATCTGGGAACCCAAACTTGGGGTTTCAGTTCCCTCTGCAGAGAAAACATCCAGGCATATGTGAGGGTGGGAGCAAACATGGCACAGATGGCAGGGAATATATTTATCTATCCTTTCTTCAAGTTGCTGGCTGATGTTCTCCTTTAAAACAGAAAAGCTTCTCTCCTTGACCCTGCTTACCTCCTTCAGATAAAATTCCATGCAGGGGGCAGGGCTTGGGAGCAGCTGAAGCTGTTGCAGAAGAACTTGATGTGGTTGGGTCTTGAGTATTGAGCCCTCATTCCTAAACGGGAAGTTTGGCAGCTCCAGCGTAGCTCCAGCAGCTTTTCCTTTTTTTTTTGAGTAAATGCAGGAAGGTGTGTTATCATTTATGATGCCTAGATCATGCAGTTTGCTTGCTCCTTCCCACGCTTATTACCTCTTCACGCTTCAATCTGCACTGCCAAAGACTAAACGTTTCCTTAAATAAAGGAAAAAACATGACCATAATCCAGTCCATGATTAAATCTTGAAGAACTTGTGGGGGTGTTGGTGTGAACAATGCTGCTACCAACCTCAAATTTCTTTATTTTTAATTTTTAATTCCCTCCCCCCACCACTTACTGCAAGATGTATTTTAAAATATGTGACTTTAATAAAAACAAAACTGCAATCTGATTAATTTTCTTGTGCTAACAGGCCTTGTCATCTAGGTTATTTTTTTTTCTTAAATCAGAAAAATCTATTTTCTCAGCAGTAGCAGAGAAGTGCTGTGTGGTGGACTGAGGTATGACTATTAACAAGCACTTATAGCACGTATTTCTTCTTCAGATTTATTCTTACAAATATCAACAAGTGTGATGCATTCCCGTTCCATAAGTGCCTTTCTGATATTTGGAATAGGAGAGGAAAAAGAATCCCTGCAGCTGTGTTCAAGCCAGACAGTCAAAATAGACAACAGGAAACGCAGAGAATCAGTTTTATAAATAGGAAATTACAACACTTGTTTGGTGCTCTCATGATGTTCTACTAGAACATACAGCACACCTTTAAAAAATGAACATGTTGTTACTTTCTCTAGTTATTTCTGGGTTTCTAGAGTTCCTTGCTGTTGTGCAAACACTTGGCTTCCTTTATCACTCAATATGTTCAGGACACACAAAGAATGAAGTAAATGCCTTGTTACCTGCATTCTTAAGCTACAGAAACTTCTGTAGCTTCAGGGGCACCACTAGAGACATGCACAAAGATAAAGATGCCTGAAAGATGGTTGCTTTCAGATATTTATTCTTGCAACTCTGCTGCAGTAACATCTAGAATGGCTCTGCAGGTGGGCACCTCATCAGAGAATCATTACTGCTCAGTCCACAAGAGCTTTGGGCGAGAGGTTTGGACCTAACTGCAAACTGAAAAAGCAAGCTGCATGCTATGCACTTAAGCACCACTTTGTACTGTAGGTATCTTAAGAAACAGAAAGTCATCAAATATTGATACATACAGCAGCAAGATCTCTGCTCTTTCCTCTCTCACTTAACCTTCTGCTCCTTAAAGAATCAAGTAGGTTCAACCAGAGCTAAACAAAGGCAAAGTAATCTCTTCCAAACGTGGCACGCAGCAACACAGTCCTTGAAACATCCCAAACCAGCCATCAGCTACAAGGCTATTTGATCTTTCAAACATCACTAACAGATTATGTCATTATCTCCCTCCTCCCACCCTTTGACCTCTTACCTCCCAAGATCAATTTTTTTTTTTTCATGGTTTCAAACTACTTTAGATGCCCAAAATCTAGCCCATACCTCTGACATCAAACGTAAATGCTGACTATATGCACACAGCGTGTGTGGGGGTGACTTAAGAAGGCTTTTAGGTATGAATTAGTTTGGGAATACTGTATACCCTGCTGATTATCAAGAACAACTTCCAAAGGGGGAGGTGCAGGGGAAAACAAGAAGTCTTTAAAAAGCCTTCTGCCCCTGTGATTTTCAGCTCTTTGAAAAGGCAAGAAAGAACAGAAAAGTACCCCTGGTGTGCGGTTAAGATAACTACAAAGGAACTATTCTTACCAGGTTCCTTCAGTAAAATGAAGGGTGCTTTGATTGCATTTTTTGGCCTTGCTAATCTGACAGATACTGATGGATAATTTGGAACAGCCAAAAATCTTTGGTCTAAAAACATTGACTCATACATGTTACATCCAGATGTTGTACTGGGTTCATAATAGATATCAAAGCTTTCTTTAAATACTTGGAAATTGCATTTTTTACAGTGAAGTATGTACATATGCAGGGGAGGGTAAAGAAAGAATGAGAGGAGCTCCATTAAGAGCAGCTTAAAAAGGAGTATATATGCTCCCCAACATGGACATTCTAAATACAAAAAAGCCCAACATTTGTTTCTGCCTAATCAAGTTTGAAAATCAATAGCACCAAGATTCTTAATGACCAATTAGAGCCTTGCAGGCTGGTCTCTCCAACACGTACAGGAGCTTGTGTGTAAACACTGCAGTGGTGCTCTCACCATCCCCTGCTTGGCAACCGGGTCAGCAGCAGCTGCAGCCACCCAGCCCCCTGGAACCAGCCAGCTCCCATCTGGTTGCTTAGACAGGGACATCCCATGACTTCTGAGAGCTAGCTTTTCATCTCTTCCAGGAGTAAAGGGCTCCAGTGTCCCCTCTCCATTTGGATTCAAGAAAGGAAGTAAACTTTAATCTGAGAGTAGGTGGGGGAGGGACCTCCACCCCATAAGTAATTTTTATGAGTAGGAGATCATGAATGAAAGCAAAAAATGAATTCACGATGGCTCTTAGCAGCCCTCTTTTCCCTGGCAGCACCTGAGCACCACTACCACGAGAGAACAGTTGAACGGATACAGTGCCTGACTGTCTAAAAAGAAAGAGCCAACTGCATGTGGGAAATAAAGACATGCAGACAAATCAGACACAGAAGCAGAACAGAAGAGGTTGAAGCATGGGTTTAGGACATGCGATGCTGTGCAACTTGCAGAATTTCTGACTCACTCAAAATTATTGCCCCAGTCTGATCCTCACCAGCTGCTGATGGATGGACTGGCTATTCTGCCTTACAGTCACTGCTGGGTAAACCCAATCAGGAAGGTATTCATCCCTTTATAAGGTAAATAGGCAACCAGTAAATATACCACTTCATCCCAAGATAAGCAATAATCTTCAACTTGATACACCTTTTAGCAGAGAACCATCCTAGCATAGAAACAAATTGCAATGCATATGAAATGAGACAAGCATTAAGCATAGGCAGCTTCAGAGCTGAAGTTCTCTGGAGCTGTTCAGAGAAGATTCAATAATTTACATAAAGGGCAAAGATGACAACTGTATTTGTAAAGACAGATTCTGAAAAAAAAGGAACAACTAGAAAATGTACTCTTTAAAAGACCTTTATTTTGGTTGCACTGTTACAATTCTAAAGTCCATGTATGCTTATAGTTAGATTTTTCCCAAATAATATTTCATAGCTTACCATGTTAACAGTGCATTCCCTATCAGTCTAGCATAGAAGAACTTATAAAATACAGATTAAGAGACTTTTAATCTGGACACTTTTCAGATTAGTTCACGAAGATCAATTAAAAAGGCAAATAGATTAATTGGCAAAAAGGTGTTGTTACATTTTTAATATATTAGTACAAAATGGCACAAAAGGAGAAAGGTCATTTTAAAGGCTATATGCATCAAACATCTTGAACAGTTTGAATCAGTTCAACTGATTTCAACTTAATTTCAAATACCACTGTTGAACTTGGAATTGAACTTGTAATCTTCTTTTCTCCAGCTGTAAGAAAGACCTCACATACAACTTTGGATCTGTTCGTGGAAACTGAATTACAGCAGTTTCAGAACAGTGACATTCAAGTGCAGTTAAGAAGTTGGGAATTTCTATTCTTCCCAGTAAATCTAAAAATTCACAGACTAGAGCTTATTTTCATCTAGCCAAGCTCATTGATGCACACTTCAGATTCAAACATACCAGATGTGTGCACATAAAACAGTACTGATGCAAGAACTGAAACAAAAAATCCACATAATTACCTCATCCACCCTACCTACCTTTGCAGGAGGCTTCCAGGCATAACCATACTCAACAGTGGATACAGAGATATATAAAGCATTTTAAAAGATTTCAGGCAAACTGAAGGCATAATTCAAAGGCTTCAGTTATAAAAGAGAGGTCACGCCAACTTCAGCAAACTACATTTTATTTTTGAACCACCCATATCAAATGGACAGATGAGTGGGATCAGAAGGAAAAACCATAAAGACATTTCTAAGGTAAAAATAAATTCTGAGATGTGAATTTGTTGCCTCAAGCAACAACTCAGAAGTTTGTTTTGGCAGCAACATTTAGCAATATCTCAAAAGATAATTAACTGCCCCTTCAAAACAGATTATTAGGAGTTTGATTACCCCTTAAGAGGTTTTTATGTTTAAGTTATCAGAACAGTTTATGATGTTTGCTGTTTTTTTCTGGCACTCACATCCAAGATGGCTGGCAGTTACAATGACAGTAATACTGAAACTTCTCAGGTTAAAACAAAAAGTCTTATAAAAAAGTGTGATGAAGTACAGAACCATTATTTTACTCAGCTTCACAATGAACAAACCATGACCAGGAATTTCCTTTCATAATTTAAATACTAATTACAATGCTTTCCCCAGATACTTATTTAGGATGAGAGGAAATAGCCTCAAGTTGTATCAGGGGAGGTTCAGATTGGATATTAAGAAAAAATGCTTTACTGAAAGAGTGGTCAGGAATTGGAACAGGCTGCCCTGGGAAGTGGTGAAGTCACCATCCCTGGATGTGTTCAAAAAACGTGTAGATGTGGCACATGGTTTAGTGGGCATGGTGGTGTTGGATTGACAGTTGGACTTTAGGAACTTAGAGGTCTTTCCCAACCTTAATGATTCTGTGATTTTGTAGAAAACCATACGATGATTCCAATAGCCAATACTCCAACAGCAAGTATAGCAATGAGGATACACATCTTCTTTCGGGACCTTTGCTGCCAATAGAGAAAAAAAACAACCAAGTTGATTAGAAACTGTACCACCACATCAGAAGAATACTTAAATGCTTTTATGGTCCTACTGCTCATGCAATCTAAGCAAACTGCGTACTTACTAACAACAAGTCATGTAAAGTTGTTCAAGAAAAAAGGAGCTAAGTTATCCACAACTTGCTTTTATGGCTATATTATTCAACAGAATTATGTCAGTGGCATTTTCTGGTAAACAAAATAAATTAATGAAAGAGAATGCAGTAATGTAATAAATGGATGTAATTAGAACACTAAGGGAAAGAAAACATGAGAGAGCAGGTGACCACGTACAAAGGAAAACTGACAATGAATTTGCACAGTAGAGGAGGTAGAAATGGTCTGCTAGAAAAAAGTATTCAAAGACTTATGTGTGTACATACAGAAGGGGACACAGGACTGCAATTTTGGACTTCTGGAAGATTGACTTTGCATCTATTCACAGAGTTATTTTAAATTGTTTTTGCAAAGCTCCTTAAGGACAACTTGCTCTTAAAAAAAATAAATTACAAAAAAAAATGAAAGAAAAAAAAAAGAGATACTTGACAAGAGACCCAGCTATATAGCTGTCACTACAATAAAGAGTTAAGTTATGAGCATGTACAAAACTTTCCCATCTCCCATACAGGTGTGTAACTTGAGACACCAGAGCACCCAAGACTAGCAACAGTCTGTCACCCTTTATCTGAAGGATATGGAATCTGAAGGTTTCCTTCACAGCAGGAAAGGAAATTACCAGTGGGTTTCACAGCCTTTAGCTGATAGCCAAGGGACAGTAACACTTAAGTCTTGGCATTCTAGGCCACAGCTCCAAAAGCAAAGCCAGGTTTTGTTCTATTTGGCAGAGGCTCTTCTGCCTGGGTGTTTTTGCTTCTATCCTCCCCAGAGTACTACATCTGGGTTGGTTCTTCACTGGAGCTGCCAGTTCTCTGCTCAGTGCCATCCAGACTACCAAGTTTCTTAACTATTCTCTTCCAGTTTTACTATCCCATTGCAGCTTCTCCAACCATCAGGCTAAGATTTCTTTATTTAATCATTTTACTTGCTAGAACTCAACCATTTGCTAGATTACCTCCATTAAAAAAGAAAAAAAAAATCTATGGCAGATTTTCTCCTTACCCTCCCAGCCTCTTCCATTTTCAACCTGTAAAGCTTCTCTTGCCAACACTGCATTGTAATCACACATTTTCCCTGTAATACTACTTAAGCAAGGTAATGGACTAAAAACATGGAGATATAATAGCTGCCAAAATTAAAATAAGTCTGCTGGAAGCGGAAATGATTTTTCAGCCTCTTGGAACAGGGATGAGTTTGCAAGCAAAGGGAAGTTCAAATCCAAAGCAAACTACACAGTCCTTTCAAACACAGGCCAACTCTTCTGAGTGTTTGGTCTCTGCTGCAAGACCTACCTAACAGAAGCTTGTCAAAGGCTCAATAACTTTCCTTTGAGATCAGAAGATATTCATCCTTACCTCCTCAAGATAAAGCATAAAGTTTTTCATTTTACATTTCAACCAGAAAATGTAACACCTTCCACAGAAAATTTTGGCTGCTACTATTTTTTCCCTGAAGTTTGTCAGTATCAAAATAGAAGCCATCAACCATACTTAATATACCAATTAGTGCCACCTAGAATATAGTTCAAGGATGCATCCACCCCTTTCCCCCTCCAACTTCTGAAATCAGCAGGCAATCCTTCAGACATTTTGTCATTGATTTCCTGTCCTGGCTACTACTAACACACATAAGAGGATTTAAAAAAAAAAAAAAGTCTAAGGACTAACTCTGACTTAAGAGGGAAGATTTATTACTAATAAGATTATTTCTAGTAAGTTCCAAAAGTGTTATAAAGTGGCATTTAAAGATATTTAAATGGCTTTGCAAAAAAGTTTGAGACTTTGAAATAAGTCTTTAGCGTCAGTGTCATGAGTAACAGAAGCTGCATATACAGCTTTGAGATTTCAGACAGCAAAAACTGGTGCTAACTGGAAGGATCTTCCAAAGACTTCCCTGTGTATCTTCCCTACCCCTCCAGTGATCTTTAGAGACTTGCTTCTCCATGCACAGAAACCTTTTAGCTCTTGAGCTGAAAAAGGAGCAGTTGTTTGGGTTTTCCTGGTTTTGGTTTTGTTTTTTTTTTTTCTGTGGGGTTGTTTTTGGTTTTGTTTTGGTTTTTGGTTTTGTTTTTAATAAAGATGTAACTCCAGGTCCTCTGAAACAGCCTGGCTAATTTTACAGGAAGCCCAAAGCTTTCAGAGTCCACTGACTGCTGTTTTATAGTCACCTATAATCAGAAATACCATTGTAGTCTAACATTTAAGTAAGTCTCTGAGCCTCGAGGAAATTGATAAGCAAAATCTGAACTCCGTAAGCCCAGACTACTGAGAAAGGGCAGTTACACACAATTGGCAGTTGGCATCGACCTTACCTGGTAGTTTGCTGCTCTTGAGAGCTGCTGGTTTGCTTGCTGCACATGTACGTCTGCATTTTCTACATTGGCTTCTATGCTGTCTTTATTTTAAAAGGAAAGATTTAAAATTTTGGTTAGTCATAACCCAGCCAAAGGTTTGGAATGCTGAAATACACTTGAAAGTGTATGTAATAACTGCCCCCCCAACTGCTGGTGTCTTCATCAATATCCAAAGTTTTATACCTTGCATTATGGAAGTCTGACCCATCCTGTATTTATGCCCAAGCTAATTTTTTAACCACCTAGGCAATGAGACTATTTGAATTGCACTTACCTATCATATCACCTTGTTCATGAATCATCATTCCTAGATCTTTAAAAATCTCATTGATGTCCATAATATCTGCCTGCAAGGAAACAATCAGTGTATTAATTGATGTAGCATATTCTATCATCTCTGTACATTTAAATACAAATACTGCTCCTTCTACTCCTGAGTACACATCCATGACTCCTTACATTACAGGATACAAAAAAAGAAACAACCTTAATATGTTTATTTGGAAGGCTTTTTTGGTACTCCAAGACCAAGTTTATTATAATCATGCTAACTGAAAGTAAGTATGTGCACCAAGTACATTTCACATCACACCACAAACAGCACCTCACTGCTGAGGGCTTGTCAACTTTGTTTAAAACCTATCAATTTAAGTAAAATTAATAAAATCATGCAAAGAAAGTATTTTGTCTTAGTTTTAGTAATAGGTATTAAGGACACCAAAATTCCATAAGCAGCACAGTTTACAGAAATTACCTCTATAATATGGCCAGACTATTGCACCTATACTACATTATCCTAGTATCATCTGATTATGATGAAGTAATAGATGCCGTGTTACCATGGTGCATATTATCTCTTCTTAACTAATGATTGGTACATGATTAGTTCAACTCATTCTCTGTTAATGTATGGGTGGCAAGGAAGCCATTACTGAAAAATGTATACACAGAATGGATTTTGCCACATGCATCAGCAAGACTTTCTGACAACCTCTATTTCCAGCATCCTTCTTATTGATGGTAGAAATATGGATTCCAGACAGGCTGGAAAAATTAATTTTGTCTTCACAGAAATCTCTTGATATCAGTATGTTATCACACATGACAATTTTTTTTGTGTAATTTACACCTTGTTTTTAAACATTTTTAACTTTTTGACAACCTCTTAGCTACACAAGTTTGAATGAAGCAGAGCATCTGTATTTCCAGAAGTGTTCAAAAAAGCCACTAACTAAATTAAGATGTTGACCAATACATTGGGAACACTTGGGAGGAAAGGTACAATTTTGCTCCATTTACAGTCCCTCTTTAAAAGTGTGATACAATAGAACTGCTATGTGTGAAAAAAATTATACATATTTTTCCTTGCAATCACATGAGCACTCTCTTAGTCCATAATTGAACCACTGAAATACAGTAGATTTCCAGTGCACATTTCGCATCTAGTGGCAATATTTGTACCTTTGAAGGAAAAAAAACCACACAACCACAAACAAACCCTAACCTCTCAAGATTAATGTCTACAATTAATGCTCAAGCCACTATAAAATGCTTTTTCTTTAGAAACATTAAAAGCATATTCTGCTGTAAAACCACTTGTACTTACCTCAAGCTGCCTAATGGAAGATTCCCTCTCCTCAATAAGACGGAGGTCATCTTCTGTAATTTCTTCATCTTGCACTTGTGCTTGTGGTTGACTATCAAACCAAAAAATACCCCGCCCAAAATTGAAGAGGCACAATGAGAAATAACTTGGAAGAATAAAACAATGTAGCACATATTTTCCATTATCAGTTAAGAAAATGAACCTTTTTACTCCTGCCTGTCTAGCAAACAGGGAAAGTTGAACAGTCACACCTTTGGTACAGTAGGAAGCTGCTGCTGTAGTAACTCTGCATGTAGCATTGAGCTAGCTGATTGGAAATTCTGAGTATGAAAACAAGGGCCAAGTTTCTTCTGAATTATAAACTGCAGAGTTTATATCCATCTGAGGCAAAAGCAAGTTAGCCAACAAAACAGAATGTGAGACTTGGAAGCAGTTCTTGGAGAGTATGAAGGCAATGGGAGATCCCAGTGAACAGTGGACCTTTGTCACAACTAACAGTTTTAGTCTGTTCACAGGTTGGACTCTGCTTACCTAAGTTTGGGTCTCAGAAAGCCCAAATACAGATTTATGGCAGCTTAAGGAGATGACTAAAGCTGAAGCGTGGGGGAAAGAGGAGATTATGTGAACTGCTCCTTTTTCTTCCTACCTATCCCACCAAAGCCTCTTCTCTACAGTTGCCCTATGGAAGAAAGCCTAATTGAACAACCTATCCCAACTGCCTCCAGAAAAAAAGGCAAATAATCAGAAAAAAAAAAATAATTAAAAATTGGCAGCTGGCCTCCCTGCAGGCCATTTATTATTCTAAGCTGGGTTAACACTTTGTAACAAAGTCAGCTTACCTGTCCCAAGAGACAAGGGTTCCTTCTTTGTAGCTATCTTCAGGAGCACCACCCTACATGATCAGTGTTCAAAAATATAAATAAAACATTATGGCCCTGACAGAAGCACTGCCAGCATTTCTATAACGAGTCAATATTACAAGGTTTACAGTAAGTCAACTTGAAACTGAAACATGATTTAACGTGTTCTCATCCCCATTTTGCTTTACGCGTGGATAAAGCCGAAACACAAGCAAAACCATTCAGCTCAGTAACTGCCTGCTAAAATTTACACGTACAACAATGTGTATTTGGCACAGAGTGAAAAGGCAAAACTGATTTGCCAACAAGGAAAAGCTCAACCTCTCAAGCTCCTCAGCACTTCTCCATTTTAATACTACATAGAAATCTGGTGTGTCAATCTTCCCTGTGGGAAAAATCTGTTGATTATCTAAAGGTCTAGCAAACACATTTCAAAACCTACTGAAATTGCTTTTGCAAGATTCCGACATGAACCCTGGGGCAGTTCATGCCTTTGTGTGACAGAAGCAAGGAAAAATAACAGTTCTTGGGGGAGGGTTATTACAACCTATTTCAGCCTTTACTATAAAATTAACTGTGTAATTCAGCTATGCATAAAAATGGGCCAAGAAAGCTTATCATGGTACACTCATAAGTATATAGCACATGTCCTGCTGTATTTGGAGTCACATATGAGCTTTAGTAAGTAGCATTACAGAAGAAAGTTTGACATCAAACACCACCAACACATTGCAAACAGAACACAATGGCCCATTCCCAGATACTTACAGATACCCTTGAGCTGGCTCTTACTCTGGCTACAAAGTCTTTTTCTTTCTCAGCAGCCTGCCTTTGGAGTCTTTGGAAATTTGTTAGTGCTGTGGTGAACTCCCCCACCAGACGGTCTTTCTGTATTTTCCTTTGACGCTGTAGGAGAAAAAATTTTACCAAGTCAAATGAGCTCAGGCTTTTAAAGACTGCCATTTCTAGGCTGCTCAAAGCTAAGGCATACACCCTTTTTTAAAAAATATAAATAAATGTAAGGGAAGACTGTCCAAAAAAACATTTGCAACTGCACAGTCAACCCTTCCTTCCCTCTGGTATCACATAACTGTCACAGTTTATAGAGAATTTAAAGAGGAAACCAATGTATTTAGTTTCATGTAACAGCTGAAAATGAGAAATGGGCAGGGATAAGAAAATTTCTACCTTCCTTATAATCTGTTGTATATAAAAGCTACTGTTTAAGTGTGAAATATTTTGATACCATGGACACTAAAATATGCATAGGTGACTGACTGGGGGGAAGGGTGCAGAAAAGAAAGAAATAGGCAGGACAGGACACTCCACGTGTATTTTAAACATATGCTGAAAATACATTTCAGCTGCATCCAGAATTGGGTTTGAATTCCCCCTTAAGTGCTTAAGAACTTGTACAAAAATACTTGTTCTAACTTTTCAAGATTTTTTTTTTTTGGAAGATGTAGGGGATGGAAGAGTAATACTGGGCACTCAGGAGAAGCTCTACCATATTTCCCTAAATGTGTATCAACCCTTTCTTCCAAATTTCTGAGAAGCAATAACTTGCCATTCATCAATCTGTTATTTATGCATACGAGAGGTAGCTTTGATGAAGATGCTCATAATAAAAGGGGTAAAATTCAGCAGTATAACATCTCACTGTCAACTTTTCAGCTCGAAGATACAGAAACAGAGAAACCATAAAAAAACCCCAAACAACCACAAACATACTTTGCCTGAACTAGAGGTTATATTCCAAGACCAAGTTTTAACACTTCTGTTAGAAGTTTACACTTTGACAGGATGAGCACACATGGATCATGACCTGCTATTTGAATTCAGTGTTTCAGGACAATTCATTTTCCTCAAGGCTACTTGATAACCAGCCACAGACCAGGCAAGTTGAGTAACAATAACCTGAATCCGCGTTTTCCGGGATCCTATTGCTCTTCCCTTATATAAGTGACAGATTTTGCCAGGATAAGAAACCAGAGGATGTCAGGCAAGACTGTGCTAATGAAAACTCCCACTTCACATGTTACCTCCTGTGGAGATTTTACACAGACCTGGGAAAGACACAGTTTTAAGACTGCACAAGTTGTTTTAGTAACAGCTCCTGTCCACTGCTCTTAAGAAAGGAAAAGCCTGTGGACGTATATGGCATATATGCTGATCTGAGTAATGCCAAAGAGAACTACTGTGCATAATCAAATTATGTGGACAGAGGGGGAACAGGTCTAGCCACCTGCCCTACAAGGGCTTTTGGCACACAACTCCTTGCCCCTGGAAGCAGAGTTAGCACCACTGCAACTAATTACAAAATGTCCATCTACCTGAAATCACAGGCACAGCACACTGCCTCGATTCCTACCTGGAAGTCAGACTACCTCATTCCTGATGCATAAAAACAACTTTGGAACAAGTCTGGACTGCAAAAAAATATTCTTTTGTTCTAAGTGTCCCTGTTGTGCAAAACTATTGACTAGCAAAACAGCGCTTTGAAAGCCCGGTGAGAAGCAACAAAATAGGCATGCAGAAGTGAAGTCAATTCAAATACTTAACGTGAGCCAACATGATAGTCAAACAAGCCATGCTCTTTGGTTTTATACCTGTTCACTTGTTGCAGGCAAAGATCCAAACTCTTTAATGTATTTGTCAGTTTCTTTGGCAAGCTGGTTGGTGTATTGCTGCTTCTGTTGCCTAAAACCAAATGCAAAGTTTCATTAGGGACCACTGGGTTACTTTGTTTGAATGTCACTGATTCTCAGAAAAACAACAGTAATAAATGCTTCTCTAAAGTGCACAAAGCCCTCTGTATTATGTTCTTCACTGTAGAGGTATGATACCATGGATTCCAGGCAGGACCAATGCTGAAGAAGGTCTGTTCCTCAGGGTGACAGCATCATTACTCACCTTTTTTTTTTTTCTTCATTTTTTAGGTTTCTTTTTTTCCCCTAATGTGCAGCAATACCTTTCTAGTTATTATGAACATCTGAACATGCTTTTCATAGTCCTTTCGATGTTATCAATAGTTGTTAACACCTGGTCATTTCTGAGTTCAGAATAACTGTAGAAAAGGCCAAGTGTTTTCTGTGTGGCTTGAATATAATTATGATACTGCTGTCCATGAAGGTCAATTCCTAATAGTTCCTGGGAAGCTTATCCGAAAGTGATCTATATTCTCCCATGATACAATAGCTGTGAACTTAGCGAAAAACTTCATTGTTTACTAATAGCTTCATCAGTGTTTAAAAAAAAAGCCTTGTCTTCAACAGCATTGCTATTTTTTTTTCATCTCTTTGCTTCTGATACTATCACACACTCCTTTACCAATTTTCATATTATTTTCCTGGAGCAACTCAAACTCTTCACCTGCTTTTGCTTGCTCCTCCCCAGTGTATATAAAAAAGGTATTATCTGGAAAGCCATTAGCAAACAATCAACATCAACATTTGAAACAATCAAGTAACTGTTGAGATAGATGCCCATATGAAAGGAAGGGCCAAATGTTCACACAAGCAAAAGAAGAGATGTAAATGTAAGGAAGCTTACCATACGTATTACCTTCATTATAAAGGGACTGGAATGTGTCCTTCACAACAGTTTCTGTCCAGTTTAGTTGTGAATTTGTGCCTAGATCCTGTCTGGTTATTGCATAAACTATGTATATTGATCTTCACCTATTCACAATCTCCAGTAGGATGTCTATCCACTGTTGCTATACCGGGCTAAAGTTATGGGCCCTGAACTTGAGCTATTGTAAAACTATTTGGCTGTTCACACAGAATTAACGTGATACACCTCCTCCCGCTATTCAACAGCCACAGTGTGGCACTAACCACACTGAAGACTGCCAACTTTCTCACCCACAGGGTTAGCACAACACACTGTTTACCTGAAGTTACGATGCTGAGATTACTGTGGTAATGGAGTTTAATGGGAAAAAAAAACATAATACCATGCAGAAAAATGGAGAGCAGCTGACTGTCTTGGCCAGTGGCATATTAATGAAGGTCCACCTTCAGGTGACTGAACTATAGCACAGCATCTGCTTTGCAGTCTTACTTCACTTATGCTTTTTTAGTACTTCTGGTGCAAGTTTATTTTATAATATCATCCTGTATTGTGTCCTTCAATACTAAAAAGATGTTCTTGCTCTCTTCTCCAGTATCACTTCTCACAAAAAAACCTGTACATTCAATACCTTGTGAAACTTACAGAGACAGATTTGAAGAGACGTTGCCAACATACAGCACAGGTTTTATAAATGTGCAGATACAGGCAATGTACATGAATAAACCAACTGACTCTAGTTTACAAAGACTGCCTAACAAAGAACCACCTCATCACCTACCAGGAGCTTGTTTATAATGCAATGAAATTAAACGTTTTCATGTGAAGTACTCACAGCTGTTGCCTCAACTCAGGCGTGTCTTGTGGTGTTCCAAGCTGATGGAGTATTCTTTGTATTTCAGCAGCTGTTTGTGAAGAGGAAGAGAAATGTTAATGGGGCACAGACAATTCCCACTTAATTTCATGCATTTTTGCTCAACAATTCTAAAGCTATGAAAGTTGACAGAAACCAATACTCAAGACTCTTTCAAGGCACTACAAAGACCCCACATAAGAAGTCCCAGAAGAACTAGGGAATGGTTTTTGCCAAGTCAAAGACAAAGCCCAGGGTTTCTTATAAAGCATGGGAATGTATTCAAGTGTCTAGATAGAAACAGGCAATTTAAAGATCTGTTAATAGCTTCACTGTAATAAGTATAAATTGGGCCTTTTAATATTGATTTTTAAAATAAGCAGCGTAATTCTTATTCTGATTTAATAATATTTTACACATCATTTTGGAAAGCCATATGAAAGGCTACCATTACATTATTATATACAAATATTTCAGAACTAGTGCACTAATGAAGAGACAGCAACAAAACATTCATGGGATTACAGTACATAAAAAAAAGTCAGATGTCCAAGTTTAAATTGTAATTTTGAGATCCTTACATTTTTAAATATGTTATCCAAACCACCACTGATTTTTAAGTGTATTTCATAAAATATATTCGTTTTCAACTGTAAGGAGTGGCACATCTTCTAAGCTTTATTTTCACCTTAATATATTTTACAGTCACAAGACAAAACAAGGATAAAAATGGACACGGATATGCAGTTATCACACTGCAAAACTAATATCCTCAATGTGCTTTATCTCAGCTTAACACCCTCACATCTTCTAAAACAAAATAATACATATGCAAAAAAACCCTTATTTTTGCTTGATCTCTGCTAGTAGATTTTTCTTCCCTGTATTTCTGTGGCCCTCTCCAGGCAGACTGGTGTACCACACGGTCAGTAGAATATTGGACAGAGTGATTGTGCCCTGCTCACTTTACTAGCACATGATCTGTTTTTTTTTTTTTTCTTTCTAAATACAGTTAAAATTGCAGTAAAAGGCATCTCTAAGTAATAGAGAAAACCCTAAAAAAATAAGTATTTTTCCATACGCCATGGAAGAGATCTGTGACAGACAGAACTTCAGTTACAAGAAGAAATTTACCTGTGACTCATGTTAAGCAGTTAGATAAAACTAGAACTCTTTAGAACATTTTCAGTAATAATATTACTTTTAATCTTTGTTTCATAACAACTGACCAGTGAATTAGATAGCCACTGGATTTCCTACACTACTTCAGATAATGTCACACTGTCAACAACTGCTGTAGTCAATTCCTTCTGTGCACACCAAGGTAATGAAGATATCAAAAAAGTGGAAAGTTACTACTTAGGTTTTGCATGAGGTAAAAATTAAATACTTCAACACAAAAGTCTTTGGGGGAATTGAGTGGACATAAGCTACTACAGGAGTTACTGAGAGAAACAGAACTGTAAGCTGAGTTTCGCACAGGTTGTGTTATAATGGAGCTGAAAAGCAGCAAAACATAAGTGAACTTTAAAAATTTTGTCCACAGTTGCCACCTGCTGCCACACACCAGCCTGGCCTGGCTCTGCAGGGGCTCCCACCTGCAGGGCCAGGTGGGCTCCTGTGCTGCTCCTGGGCAGCTGCAGCTGGTCATACCTACTGATAAATACCAACTTTGGGTAATTAAACCTTCTTTTTATGCCCAGTGTAATTCATTGTTTTAAAACAAACAAACAAAAAGGTAACTGGCAGGTGTTCCCTTCAACAGTGCAGAGTTCTAATATCTGTAAAACCGAACACAAATTATCCCTTATTTGTTCCAAGGCACTCTCCCTTCTGAGTCAAGAGCCAAGCTGCTTAGGCTTTCCGTAAGTGTCTTTACAGGGAGAAGAAAAAACAACATCCCAAACAAACTGCAAGCACAGTTAACAGCCATTTTGCAGACCGAAAAAAAATCTGCGTGTCCTGCCGCCACCTAGAGATGCAGTATGTGACTGCAAATGAGGAACGGAACCGGTTTGTGTAAATAAAGGCTCTCACTCAAAAATGAAACAAAGCCTATTACTTAAAATATTTGCATTCCAAGTTAATTAGATATCTATCCTGCTTCTAAAATTGAACACAAGTAGCTAGCTGAGGTGAACTTAAAAGCCAGCACTACATAGCTGCTTAGCTATACAATTCCAGGCAGAGGAAAGTTCATCCCAGTTCAAGTCTTGTGATTTAAGAATTCAGCACAAAATTAAAACCAATGATATCGACAGGTCTGTAAGTATGCATCAAAATAGCAAAGTACTAGCAGGCTTTAAAATCTGAAGGGGAAAAAATGAAATCAATTAAAGAGAAAAAAAAAAAGGACTGAGCTGACACCAATTTTTCTGAGCTTCCTGTACATCCGCATTTTCCACCCTAACTTTTCAACATTAAGGGCACTATTCAGAAAAGAAAAAAAAAAAAAAAAGGCATTTCTCTTTTCAATTCTTTGTTCATTTGAAGTATATTGCATTGAAAAATGAAACACTGCTTAACCAAGTGTGCAAACAGAAAAAAGGCAGAGCAGTAAAAGTAAATTTTGGCCAACAGTCTTCAGCAGCATTCCTGAAACTGTCTTAATAAAAAAGCCAAAAGCAAGTATAACACAGGAAGGAGAGAAGCTTGATTTACAGTACAGACCTACAGGTTGATGAGTTTGTACTCTTTCATATTAAAATAAACATGCTGTAGTGCATGCAGGCTAAAAAATTTATTTCTTTATAGACTTCTAATTCTTCTAGTTTGGCTTGGTTGTTTGTTTTATTGGTTGGTTGTTTTTGTTTTTTTTTTTTAAACAGATTTCTTACTGTAGCTACTACTCATTTGGACATTTGATATAATATTATATATATAGTAACAAAACCACCTAAACCACGGACATTTGTCCGGACTCATGAACTTGTACAGCTTTATTGATAAAAAATAGGCTTTAAGACATTACCACCAAGATCACCAGGTAAAGTGTCTTGTTCCCTCACATATACACACAGAGATCTTACAGAAGTTGATTCAAAGCAAGAACTGCTTTGAAACTTAGATAAAAGTCAATATTCCTTCCTTTCCTCAGGGAACAAGCAGGGTAGCCTCAGCCCCTCCTGCTGAGGGTTAGACTGTAGAAACACCTCTGCTGGCTCCTTGCACTGCCTCATATGGGAAGAAAGCGGGGAGAGGATCTTGGCTCTGAAAGAGAAGAGCTAAACTGCTGGAAACTTGGGATTATTTTTTATAAAACAGAGACACTTAAGCTCCCAGCTTCACTACTGATGGTGGTCTTTCTAATGGTACTGCCTCGCTCCTTTGTCCAGCATTTTACCCCCTGTGCAGGGAGTTCAGGCTGGTGCATCAAGGCACCTGGCAGCTGCTTTGGTGCCCTTCAATCCATCAGTAATGCTCAAGTGTCCTGGAGAGCAAAGCACTTAGGCCCAACTCATCTAGTCCTAGCTCTGCTCTGTAAACATACAAGTAACAGTCACGGACCAAAGATCAGAGCACAGTTTTGATGGGTTCCTAGGTTACCTCACCTTTTATAGTCTTCCCTTCCTCACTTCCTGATTCTTCTAACTTCCCAAGGAGCTCTGAAAGACAGGAGTAATACGACTGCCAGAGATCCCTCCTGTCCTTCTGGGCATTACCAATCTCATAACAGAGACTGACTGGATCTTGTGCATGATTTTAATCATGCCACGTTGACACTTTAGCTTAGGTTCCTTGGGCATGTACAGCTAGCTGCTGGACTTTGGTCAGGAGCTGCAGAAGGGCACACACAGTGTGCCCGCAGGCTTTCTTCACCAAAGTCACCAGGATATGGCAATAGTCTCCATCACAGGCACGCTAACTCTGGCAGCTACAGCTTTGCTGAAGATCAGGGTAGTTGTTTGCATGTAACGACGATAACAGCTCTTTCAGGGCTCATACTGCAACCCTGCAGGACCAGCACCTTGCCAACTGTGGGCTGGCAATGAGCCCCTGCAGAAGCCAAGTCCCCCGTGGGAACTGGGCAGCACAGGAAGCAGGGTGCACAATACCACCCAAGCAAACTGCATTTTCTCCAGTCAACTGCTGTCTCACATGCAAAAGAAAATAATCTCACTTTTTCCACCTGAAAATTACTCCTGTATTAGAAAGAAGCAACGCTGTATTAGTAAAAAGGCTTTTCACTTGTCTTTGTGGCATTCCTAATCTAGATATCATAATACATAACTAGTAGCTCATGAAAGCTACTCAGTTACTGTCAGACCAGTCACATGCTCAGGAACAGGTCAGACATGGTTAATGATGAGCCAGAGAAACAATTAGGAAGCAACCTGAATTCCTACAGAGAAAATTGTTTAAGAGTCAGCTCATATTTACTTTGACTAAGGCAAACAGTGGTTCTATTTCCAGTCAGTGGAAGGTCTCCCTCTAGTTAAAGAGAACAACAACAAAAAAGGGAACAGAAAAAGTAGTAATATTGTCTCATATAAAAATCCTCCTTTTCTCTACATGACTTAAAGGACTAGTGAGATTTACAGTGGAAATATTTACATTATTTGTATATATGTAGTATTTGAGAACCATGTTCCTGCCGGATCTGCCATACATTCTACTTCTTCCATAGATAAATGCATATTTCACTTATTGGATCACACAGCTAGCTTTTAGCTGACTGAGAAAAAAGAAAGTTTCATATCCTTTCTCCTCATGTTCCCTTGCTTTTTAGCTGCCTCTGCAAAGCTGTTCCATTACCACAAGTAAATCCATATTGACATAACTGCTGGTTCTGCTCCTTGAACATGAAAATGTTTAATATTATACAGGAAGTTTCAAACTTAATATAAATATACAAATAAATTAATACAACGAAGACCAAAATGAAAACAACTTCTTGCCTCTAAGAACATAGAAGCAAAGTTAACCTCAGCTGAGAATTAGCAGTCACTATACAGGCTTTAACACCATCGTGCTGCTGCAGAAGAAAATGTAAAAACCCCGCTCCAAATCTTTGAGTAAAATCCTGATGTTTGAAAGGCAAAGGACTAAAGAACTAAACCTCTAGCATGAGACATGGGAAACTGAGGATGGCCTTACTTTAGAACAGTTATCAGTAACTCTGGCTACAGGAGAGAAGCTTTTTCCCAGGTTACCTACAATCAATCAGCTGTCTTCCCTTTTTAATCTCCATTCCATGTAACATGTGGAAAACTAAACTTTAAGCTCTCATGTTACCATGACCAAGCTTGTTGCTGCTTTACAGTGGGGTGACATGTGACATATAACCCACAGAGTCCTAAAAAGAAGGTCACAACACAGAAGCATGAAATTGGGGGAAAAAAAACACAAACAACATGTTTAATGAGTGCTGCTTATTACCCCTTTGCAGACTGGAAGCTCCTGCATTCTTGCATTATAGCCACACAGCGGCAGTTTCACAGCCACACTGTAGCACTTGGACAGTGTTACACTCCAAGCCAGACCCACCACACTGCCCCGTTTCATAAAGTTCCGGTCTAATGCTTCCACAGGAAATATGGTATCCATTGGGTGTGCTTGGAAAAAACACCGACAACAACAGGAGCAACCAACACCGAGGCGTTGTACTAGGAAAGACAAGAACCAGACAAGCAGGCAGGGCGAGTACAATGCAACCTGCCTTTAAGAACAGCCAGGCTTGGACCTAGCACAGGAAGAAGGAGCAGAGCAGGAGGAGAGCTCCAGCTGCTCCTGAATAGTAACTGTTATGGTGAGGGTCCCCCCCCCTGCCACTATCTGTTACTTGAGAATGGACAGACAGGGTTTCATCATGCCTGAGGTTCACAGGACTAAAACTAACAGTGGGGACTTAAAGCCATAGATTTCCTGCCATTTTCCTAGTTTCTGAGCCAAGCGGAATAAAGGGAATTTAGCAAAGTGTTTGTTCCTTCGTGCGCACCAAATGCAAAGCCTGCTCCACGCAAGGCTCAGGCTCAGCTATGGCTTCACATGGCAAATAATCAGTGTATGCAACACCAGCACAGTCACCATTCAGAAATGCTTCAAAGACCTTACATATGCTGCCACCAGTTGAGTAAACATGAAGAAATCTCCTACTTGCTTCCAGCTGAACAAGTGAGTTGACAAACTGCACATCCAGTTACAGATTAAGTGGTGTGGAATCTAATAAACTTAAGAGTCACTTCAAAGCAGGTTGTTGGAAGAGAAGCATTATTTGTAAAATTTACACAGTTTAAACTGCTTTTTCCTAGGGACAACAAGCTTCTTGCATTCATTCAAATCCAATTCAATGTGCTTTCTTTCTGCACTTTGCCTGAAAGTACTTGACTAAAGATGGACAGATGCTGCATAAAACATTCCTGGATCAATCTTTTATAAAAGCTTATATGCAGCAACCTAATGTCATTGCAATAAATCCAGCAGACTGGATTTTTTTTGTATGAGTTTAAGTGCCCCTTTAAAGCTACTAGTTTAATTCATACCGACTAAAGATTTAAAAAAAATTACACTGCCATTGTGCTGTACACCTTGCTATCCCTACTTTAACCAAGAGTGAAAGTTCACTAGAGGAATCAAATCCAATACACTAGTTGAAAGACTCCAACTTAGTACATAGCAGCAGTACATAGAGCACACTAAATACACATTAAGTGCACAATAACTGATCATATGATCAATTATTACAGCTTAGCCAAGGGGAAATCATTAAATCAAGTTCTAATCACTTCATACCCTAAAATGTCCCTGGTAACTCCCTGAAACCCCAAAGTTTGTACATTTCTCTAAAGAATATTGGTAACTTACTAAGTTATGAAAACAATCCATGATTCTGCAGCAAACGGTAACTGCACAAACACTATAAAACCCAACCCTACAGGAAGAAAGCTTGTTTTTTGAAGAGGTCAGGTCATGAACACAGACAGCTAACTGAGGAGCCAGAGATGGAAGCAAAGACGTGCAACACATCACAGACTCGTTGGCACAAGCAAGAAGCAGTCACTCCGAGGGTCACTGGCAACCAATCACTGACTTGGGTTTATTCTGAGCCCAAAAAGGAGTGCAACCTCCTGCACAGCAGTTTAGGAGATTTTGTAGAGGGGTCTTTGGATAATCCAGCTGCCATACCATCTCCTGTTCTCCTGTCCACAAGGAGGAAAATCCAACAGAACTGAACTGAAGTCAAAATTTTACGTACCTCAGAGAAGCTCTTAAATACAACTCTCTAGAGATAGGAAGGAGCCTATCCACCTTCCCCTTCCTGCTGCAAATCTGGGCTGGTTTGGAAAGTTGTCTTTTCTAGGTACGAACATTTATGCTTGCTCCTTTAGCAAAAGCAACAGATGCAGTCAAATTGTGGATGTCTTCCATAGTCACCTTGGTATTTACACATTGCACAGCGATTTTACACCACTATTTAAACCACTTCTGAACTAAGGTGGCTTAATTTACAGAGCTCTTCTGTCCCCACCACCCCCAGACTAGTTAACTAAGGCAGAGCAAAACAGAGTAGGACAAGGAAAATTCTGCCTTTTCTGCACAAATTAGCAGAAATAGCACTCTGAGGTGTACATGAAAGACCCTAGCATAAATAAATACTTGTTCCTCTTGTGCAATGTCATCCACATAAGAGACTGTTTTTATGTCATTTCTCATAAAACCAAAGTATTATTAACAAACAAGATAAAACACAGAAAAATATTAACAAAACTCTCCAAATTAATAAACAGGTCTGTGAGGCATATTACCTTAAATATATATGCTACTTTAAACAGAACAAGGCCTTCAGGAACAGCATGCAAACAATTCATGCTTGAAGTTCTCAGAAGCGGTTTATTTCTAAAAGAACTGTGAGCTTCATGACTTTACCTGATTGCAGAAAGACAGGCACTTAAAGAACGAAAACATCTGAATTCCTCCTCCTATTATCCTTCACATTCAAGTTATGACTGGGATATAGGAGATTCAAGTTCAATTCCTCAGCAGGTGCTTAAAACACCTAAACAACCAGCCTTTTTTCAGGTTTTACTGAAACTTCATCCTAAATCCAAGAGACCTTCCTAACAACATCATCAATAATAATAATAAAAAATGTATTTTTTTCCAATTAGTATCTTCCCACACAGTTAAATTCTGGTTAACTGAAGCTAATTGGAAACTTCTGACAATATCGACGTGAGAAGTCTCAACAAGCTCTACTTCAAGCCTATTTGCTTTAAAACCACACCTGTACAAAACCACACTTTAAATATAGACACAACAGAATTTTCTTTTCATACAGGCTCGATTTCAACACTTCAGCAATTTCATTTGATTTTCACTTGCCCATTTGTATCTTTCTTCAGCTAAAGAATAATCATGCAAATCTGTTGGTGTTACAAACGTAGCAGCAGTTTTTATGAAGGTTTCAGCCTGTTTTTTAAACCACGACAAAAAGTCATATATCAGAACTCTAATATTCTTCAGTGTTTAATCTATGTTTATAATTTTCTATAGTTAAATTAAGTGAAAGATAAAGTTATATGATGGATGCAATTCAACGCCCATTTTAACAATATATCAGTGAAAATACTGGCTTACACAAAACTTAGGATGCAACAGATATTAGATAAACTTTCTGTCACAAGAAAAGTATCACATGATAGAGGGAACTCTGCTGGCTGAAGCTGACCTTGTGGGAATGTGCTCCATATGAATTGGTGTTTGTGCTACTACAACAAACATAAAAGAAAGTCCTTATGAAAGCAAGAGTCCTTATGAGAAAGAATCTCTCAAAGCCTGGGAGGTTCCCTCTAGCTGCATGTGGATTGTGGCTACTGAATTTCATTTTCTTTTTATTATCTTGCACAATGCAGAACACGTGTTTCTCCAGCTGGGCTAAGTTGCAGTGTGCATGAACAAGTCAAATGCTCTATCACTGACCTTGCCAATACTGAGCAACGGTTGATTATGCCATTCTTACTGGCTTTGCAACTACCACTGCACAAAATATGGACGGAACATAAAGGCCTCACTTCAGTTAGCGTAGGTTCTGTAACTGTTTGATTACAGTTTGCAAACCAGAAATTCTCTAGAACTCAAAGACTGGGTGTACTTTCTCAATGCCACGCTTTGTTCTGTGTTTCCAGGCAAAAGGCAGCATTCTAAACTGCTTCTAAACCAACAGCTCCCTAAACCCAGCTTAATCTGCCAGTGGAGACATGACAGAGACCTATCTAGCCTGTACCATTACTGCTTTCCTTCAGGGATTGCAGAGTGACATATTTGGAAGCTCCAAAGAAAACATTAGGAGCAAAGCAAAACAAAGGCATACAAGTCTGCTTCCTCAATGACCCACACATGGCAGAAACTTGAGTAGAAGCATGTGGGAGGAGGAAAAACCAATGCTGGTTACTACTTCTTGCACAGTTCCTGTCAGAACACAAGTCCAGTCTTTCCAGCTGAGTAGAAGAGGCCTTTGCTCCTCTATATCCTTCCTGCTCTTATTACTATAGATTTCTCCCTGTGGATGAATGCAAATCCCATTTTGCTCCCTTTTGCGAACCTTTTTTTTTAAACAATATGCTCTCTCTTTTTGCTACACACAGAGAATCAATTACTTAAAAGGCAGGAAACTGTCAGATTTCAAAGAACTGCTCTCCCTCATCTTCACAGTTGTAAGAAGTCTGAAAAGTTTGAAGTTAGGCTTTTTGGTTGTTTTGCTTATTCTACTTTCATCTTTCCATTTGTTGAAAGATCAGATTTCCTCTTGTACAATCTTCAAGAACAGGAGGGGGAAAGAGAGAGAGAGAGAGAGAGAGAGAGAGAGAGAGAGAAATCACAATATGGACTCAATGCTCTCATCCTACTAGGCACATCTGTAGTATGTTAAATGCCTGGTAGAAATACAGATTTGTAAGCAGGCAGGACTTATTTTGTCATACAGAAATGTTTTTTTGCTAGCTTGTCTCATTTCTCTGCATCATGTTGTTGTTGTAAACAAGTGACCAACAGGAAATATTTCAAGGAAATACTGAAGAAAGTCATTGCAAGTTAAGCTGCCCTGGAAGTGAGAGTGCAACCTATGAAACCCCATTCTGAAACTACTGCTCCTTCAGTAAACACCAATTAAAACACCTTGATATAGATTCTACATCTGCAAAGCAGAGACAGGATGGAGATCTGTACCCTACATCATTCCCTATATTCTGTTCTCCATATTCCATATTCAGGAAGTTGGGAACAAACCTCAGCCATCTTTAATTTCATATTTCAATAGTCCAACACAATGTTTGTCATCTAGATTTTATAATCAGATGTAAGATAGGCCTGGAATGAGAATTACAATTACTTTGGACTAGATTCCAGACAGACAGACTTTTAAACCTTAATCATAAGTTGTGTTCTAGTAACACAGAAATTTAGCAGCTGCCTAAGCCTAAGAGGTGCCACACCTCATTACGTACTTAATTTGTTTTACCATTTCAATCTGAAGTTTTCCTAGCTGTTTGCAGATCTGCTTCTTATCACTGCTAACACAAAACTGAAACCAAACCCTGGAGACACAGCTGGCAGCATCGCTGACCTCCCTGAGGTTCAGCACACAGCACTGCAGCTCACTCAAGCACATGTGATGGAGGCTCCCCAGGTCTTACAGCTCTCCTCAGAAACAGTGACATGGATCCTCTACAAGTGCTTGGAGAGGGTCTGAGAGCCTGACTCTCCCTCTCCTGCCTGAGGCCTGCAGCTCTACAGCCAATGGCAAGAACAGCCTGGAGTTCTGCAGTTCTAGCTTCTCACTGCAACAGTTTTAACAAAAGGCACAGAGAAATGCTCTGCAGACTAGTTCCATAAATCTCAGCTCAGAGATGTTGTTGATGAGCAAAACATGAGTTTCAGGCTGAGGAAAATAGACTCCATTCCCTAGATGTTGTTAAGTATGTTATCATCATTTATTTCTGCAGAAATGCTGGACACACAAAACTGAGCACAGATTCTTCTTTAAAGAACAGCTGAAAGAACCTTCTTATCATGGAAGCTCTGGGTTTGGGATCCCAAACACATATAGGTGCTTTCCAGGCTTACGTTTCCAAGAGAGCTGAGAGTGCTGACTGCAGTGTATGCTACTCCCCATTAGCTAGCTCAATTGTATCTTCAAGATCCTAAAAATGGCCCACCAAGCCCACTACAGATAACTTTTACTGTAGTAGTTCACCAGACAGCTCAAGCAGGGCAGAAGCAATTTACAACTCTTAACACATCTCCAACATAACAATCAACTGCATGAGTGGACCAACAGATCAAGATCAATAAAGGCTGTTCTTTAAAGTTAAAAGGGTGCTAAGCCAACCCAGCTGTTACCTGACATAAATATAGGTCCTCTCCATTACCACAGTGTTCTTTTTACTCTGGGTTGTTCTATCATGCAACTGATACAATTATTTAAGTGGTGTGTTTCCCCAGAACAGGGATGAGCTCTGCTTGTCAATCAGTAACAGTGGGCTACATGAACTAGGAAAGCAGGGAGGTAAGGATCACAAGTATCAATATGACAGCAGGATCACGTGGATGCATAATGCAATGCGAGTTATTCAATAGATATATTTTATCTTGTCTATGCATGGCATATTCAGAGCAGCTAATCAAGAACCAGAACAAATTTATTACTTGGAGGGTGTCTGTAAAAATTCAACCTTGAAGAAATGTCACAGTAAAGATTGTTGTTCTGACCAACGCTGCTTGCTGTAAAACCCTGGTGTGTTATGAAATCTCAGCAGCACAGTGTAGTCAAATTCAGGAAGTTCTTTTGTATTTCTCCCACAAGTTAAAGGGCCAGCTTCCAGCTGGAAGAGCCAGCTTCCTTTAAACCAGCCTCTATCTCATCTATGTCTCTGTAGCAGTATTCACAGTTTGCTGGCATGCTAACTGAAGTGTGAATTAGTTTTGAGGGACCTCCTGAAATGGTTTGGTAATCTGAAATGTACCTGTCTTACTCTATTAATCTCACTCTGAAAACCAGAACATCCACCCAACTCAGTTTAACCAAGAAGATTTCAGATGTGCTGACACATCTCACAAATGCTAAGCATTTCCAGATGGAGCGCAAAATCAAGTCAACTGCTTGGAAGGAAAAACATGGATTTAGGGTCAAGATGTTTCTCTTCCCCTCCCTCCCTAACCAAGATGATGAATTGTAGTCCAAGATACACCTACTCAGCAGCTGACCAGCTCTACAGCTCCCTAAGTTTGCAGGCTTCTCCCCATTTGACCTGAAAGTTCCTGCAGCTCACACCTTCCAACAGAAAGATGGGCAGGTACTACACATGGGAACAAAACAGCCAGAAAAGTGTACCTAAGCCTTTGGAGAGCTCAGTCCAAGAAACATGTGCAGCATGCCCATAGGATCCTCATAAAATCTACCCAATGAGTATGGACTGCAAGAGTAACCGAGTGCTAACAATTCAGTCAGATCTACAGAAAAGTGAGGGATGAAATCCAGCTGTATAACTACCAGTCCTAGAAAAGTGCTTGGCTAGAGTTTTTGAAGGCAAAGCTCCTGTTTCTGAAGCCACGCAGCAGTGAGGCTAAGAGAGATTTGGACTTGGGTCTTGCAATGGCAGAAGCACCTATCTATTGCTCAGACTTTAGCCATGCAAATTTCAAAAAGGAAAGGAAGGCAGGATTGCAGGTAATCCCTGCAGCATGTCTCCTTCTATCTAAGCGTGGGCAGCTTGCTGAATTTTAGTATGCCTCGTTTGTCCCAAGGGGAGGGGAGACACAACAGAAGCAAGAGAGGAGATAGAAGCGGCAGGATGAGATTAAGGGCTTGCTGAATCCGGCACAAGATATTTAATTATGTTTAGCTTTATCACAATGCTATAGTTTCAACCACTGATTTCATTTTACATTTTCAACTGACAACAGAGACCTCTTTTTTACATCTTGGAGCCTCAGTGTCTAACATAGGCTGGTAGGTCTCTCTGGAAGACCGAGTTAGAAGCCATGAGGCCTAGTGAATTCACTGAGCAGATTTTAGGGAATAAAGCATTAAGAGCTTTTACAGAGCCTGTTTGTTAATTTTAGGTTTGAGGAAATACAATCCTGGTGTACAGAATCTTTTCAAAAAAGCAAAACTGCGATTATTCTTCCCATCTTTTGGGATTTAAATAAATTATTTCTGGAAGAAAATACAAAAAAAGCCCAATCTGTGCCACTAATCAGGGCTACAAATACCAGCTCCTAAAATTTGTCTTGCAAAACAAAGATCAAAGTTTTTATTAAAACTGACATACTTAACTGATTAAAATCTAAAATTTTAATTAAAAAAAACCCATTTGTCCACGCACACTACGTCATGCACAACATCAAAAACATGCATGCAAAAAACCTAGTCATATGCTGCTCATGGCTAGCTCCCTTCTCCCTTACATAATTTGAGAGATCAAGTTGTATTTGCTTTATATATATATAAAAAATAAAATGGAAAATTGAGAGAAAGGGAAAAGGACTGAAAACCCCAGCAGCCTAACTTAGCTCTAAACCCAAGCATATTAAAAATTTCACAATCCTATTTACATATCTAATATGTACTTTCAAGGACAAGTTGCAAGGCCACAGCTTCCGTCCCTGCTAAACAATTCAAGCTCCAGCAAATATTTGATGCAATCCTTGCTCAGCAAACATCTCAACCTACCATCTTAAGGTGCCACATAACTGGCAAGGACAAAACTGGCTTATTACCAGCAGCCATCTTACTAATTATTTATTCATTTGGTGAATACTGAGTGATACTACACTTCCCCAGGATAGATCACACATGAACATACAAAGGAAGGACTGGATCTACGGAGTGGGGTGCCACAAACCTGTCAAATGAGAAGGTGAAGTCAAAGAGTGAACTCCCATGAATAAGTCTGAGAAAGTAACTTTGAATGGGGGTCACCACCATTATTAAAGTTTTACATAAAACATGCATAAATGCAACTTACAGCATTGTGTGATCTTCTGGATGTTAGAAGTTATGCGTTGGGCTAGTTGATTAGGATCCCCAAACCCAGCACTGTATGACATGGCTAAGTAGATTTGCTGTCCAGATCATCCACGATGAGAACCAGTCAGACAGGCTCCACCTCTTAAGGACACCTAAACGCCCCCAAAAGACAGAGTTATGTTTTGTCATTGATTTACAAAGTTCTTCATCATCTTTAAGAAGAATGCAGAGGAAAAGATTTAAGAAAACTCTGTATACTAATGTTTACCCTTTCTGAAAACACAGTACTTCAAAGACGGAATGTAAGGGAATGCTTTCTTAAAAAAAAATATTAAATAAGAATATGTCCTTTTCTAAGTTCCTACAATAACTCTTACTGTTAGGACTGTTAGTAATACATACACTTATGACTGCAATTACTCTACATCACAGAAACTACATCCTTTGTCTAACAACTTCTATATTTCCCCACTGTAAGCAAAGAAAAAGTTTGTTTTCAATTGTTGCCATTCCTGAAAAAATTTGTATGTTTCCTGTCAATACTAAATCATCTGATGAATTATCCCAAAGCAATTATATGGTTATTTCCATATCGTGGCTCACCCATCTCACCAACACAACCTATCATATATAAACCACAGAAAAAAAACCCCAGCAGATATCACACAAGATGTCAGAATGAAGAAGGCAGCCAGTTCCCTCAAAACACCACTCATTTCTAACAACTTCAGTTTTAGCTGTAATCCAGTTTCATCTGAATTCCACAAATTACCAACTTAATCTGTTTCAGCTGCTGTTTCTCAATATGAACTTATTTTTCAACAACTTGGGTATATTAATGCATTTTTAGGTGTGTTTTTTTTGCACCCAGAACTATCATATCTTACCTAAAAAGGTCGGCAACACAAATACTCACAAACACACTTTCCCTAAAAGCACACACATACAATCATGTAGCATGTAACTACTAGAGATGTCTTAGCCTGCTTTCCATCCACATAGACCAAATTTCAGCACAAGCTCAAACATGCTCTAAATCCAAATAAACACATTATAGCTTAGGATACATGTGCAAATTAAAACAGGCAATTTGTTCTGCAGCAAGAAAGCAGACCAATCAAGCATACATGCATCCAATACAACCCCAAATTTTCATCCAGGCTGTCTTAGGCTAAGTCTTAACTTGAGCCTTTCCACTCTCCTCTACATCAGCTTCACAGGTTCAACATTTTAACCTCACCAGCTCTCCACACTTCCACTATTCAACCTAAACCATGAGCCTTCCAAGCAATGTCCTCCTCCTAGTCTGTGAACTTCTGGTTGACACTGCTAAAACTCAATTTTAAGGAGAAAGAGAAAGGACATTTAAATGTTTAAACAGAAAATAAGGAAATGAAAAGGCCAACTGATTTGTCAAGTGTGATACCAGCTGTACTACAGCTTGCAAACTCAAGTGTTTATGAACATTTTTAAGAAACAAAACCAACAATTAACAGTCCTTGTTGCCAAATTTTTTCACCTTCAGAAATGCCTGTATTAATACAACACAACAACACCCTGGTTGATTTAAAACATGACTGTTTTCTTATGATATGAATTGATCTCTAGTGGAACTGCCAAGACATTGCACTGGTCAGACCCATCCCACAAGAACTTCACCTACAGAGGTCAGGCTCATCCCTGCTGCCCTGCAGATTACATTGGATGAACAAGCTGCTGCTACCGTAGAGACAAACCCTGCACAGTTTTGAAATGGTTGCTGCACCAGGGTCCCAAATCCTGCTTGGAGTCTTCAGGCCCTGAAGTATCCCCTAGTAATGAACAATCTGCTTGCAGATGAGGCAACAGGGGGTGTATTTGCACTCTTCTAAGTCCTTGCTGCACAATCACCTGCTAGTCATGCTAGCTCTCTGCAGTCTTGTTTCCTGTCTGTCTGTACCACATGCAGATTCAAGTTGTTTTGGGTCTCAGACTAAAGTCTGAAGTCAGCCAGCCACCCTAAATCCCACTTATCTGGTCCGAAACTGGCATAACAACCCTTGATATTTCTGAAAACTCTAGGCAATTTTGCATTGAATTTGTATTGTAAGATCAAACCGAAGCAAACTTTACAGCGACTACACAGCTCTATGCCTTGTATATGTATGGACTAAGTAAGGAAATTCTATCAATTTAGCAGAAAATGCAATTGTAGGCATAAAATCCAAATAAACCACATAAAAGAAGTTAGTTTGAAAAAGAAGATTTCTCAGAACATTTAACATTGTTCATTGCTTTTACAAGTTATGACTATTTCGAGACATGTTAGTAGCAAGTTAACCACAATGCTAGCACTGGCTAGAAAGACTTTTTACTTAAATATTATATTTAATGTTAAAAGTTAAACATTAAAATGCAGCTTCTTGGGAGAAGAGAGGGCAAGAGACCAAATTATCTTGTGTAGAGAGGCCACAGAACTACCTGCAACAGACCTTAATGACTGTTTTTCTCCCATCATGTTTATATTCACCAGGCAGCTGCCTGTAGCACTGTTCTCATTAACAATCAAGAGATACACACAGTATACTTCATCCGAGTCTTGACAAAAGCAGTGATTCACTTCCTTTTTTTGTCTTGAAAACTTTTACAGCTCACCAAAAGGATCTTTAAAAAGTTACACTGCACTATACTGACAAATGCACAGGTTGTACAACACATAAGGCTTTTCAACTTTCTATCTACATAGTTAGGCAGCCAAACACAACACATTATGAGTGGATATTCAGATGATACATGGTTAAGTCTATGGGATAGCTTAGCCTTTTGTCTGCACATTTAGATCTCTAATTGTTGATACAATTCTTTGTACCAACACACATTTTAATTGAGATTTATAGTAAAGTTGCAGGCTATCTGTGCAAATTCACAGTTGTTTTACGTCATACAAATTCTTCCGCTGAGCAATGTTAATAACACAGGTTGGTGACAGGGTGAGCTACTGGTCTGGGGAAGAGACAGAAAGATGCAAACCATCAGCTCTCAGCACTTTCCAGTCTTCACTACAAATGTCCCAAGTCAAGGAAAAACAAACCGAACAGTCCAAAGGGAAGGAAAATTTTGTATTTTTAATTTTTTTTTTTAAATGGGAAGTATGGACTTCTTCCTCATTCTAGCTCTCACAGTAACACAGCCATCTGAACTGAACAAACACCTCACCACTCGCACACCCTTTGCTCCTTAGCACTGAGTTACTCAAATTCCTATGAAAACAGATAGCTGAGCCCTTGGAAAGTCAATGGGAGTTTTGCTAACAGCTTTGGCAAGGTCAGGGTTTCAACCACCAGGAAACAAAACAGATGTGTGCATCAAGCACCTCCTTCCACACCAAGGTGACAGGAGCATCCATCAAGACTCTGAATTTCCATAGAAATTATCCCTTTTCACCTCTACATGTAACTAGTCTGCCACAATGCATTTTGGTGTTTACTGCCTGCATAACTTTTTAAATGGTAAAGTTAAACTTCTGCAGTTGAGGGAAGTACACTTTGCATTAAAACTGGAACAGAGCTGCATGCGTGTGTGGTAGTCTTCAGTTCCTCTAAAAGTTTCAGTCGGGTGAAGCTTTTGATTGCACCTTTTATCTTTCACTCACCATCTCTGTTTTTGCATAGCAGTGTATCTAATGGCAACTAAGCTTTTCAAGCCACTGAAGAAAGTCCAAAGAACTGAGTCTACTGGCACCAATGAAAGAATCAGAACACTTCATCAACACTCATTGAAGCAATACCTCCCTGTACATAGAAGAAGTTTAAATAATTCAAAGGATTGTTATACTTTTTTCCTAATATCTGTACTAACTGGTTCCTGCATCCCACTGTCACTCCATACCCAAGCAAAAAAAAATGAACCTTACTATCAACTTGTTTTCTAGAAAAATGCTTGGCAGGCATGGAAAGAATCCACTTTTCCCTTGGCTATTTCCAGTCAGATTACTGCCAAATGCAGTGGAAACTCCACAACTGAGGGGGTCTCTAATGCCACTGTTGAAAGCTTCATCAGGAGAAAGCAAGGTGACGTGACAAGCACAGGGTGTGTCAGATGTCAGCAGCAGTCACTTGCAAGTATCTTGCAGGCTCCAGTCAGCTACAGTCAATAAGCACGTAATATATTTTGTATTATCTTATTTAAATGTTCTAAGAGTTTTCCTTCCTTTATAAAATTAGGCTATATACAACATTAGGATAAGAACCCTCAGGCAATAATTTTATTGTTTAAGCAATGTTTTAGCATCAGGACCTAGAAATGTTTACATGGTTCGTTCCTTAACTTTCAGAAAGCAAAAAGCATTTGCTGGATTCCATAGACACTGAATGAAAATTTAAATCTGATCTGAATTAGGATCTTATGCCTTTAAATATCCAGAGACAAGTCATGGGGCTTTCTTGTATGTGATTATTTTTTTTTCTAAATAAAGGTCACAGAAACAAAGCTTCTCCAAAACAACTCTTAAATGTGACTTCCTTTGAAAACTATTGCCAAAAAAAAAAAAGTGAAAAATCCTTCAAGCAGTGGGAAAACATAGCCAAACATCAAAAACTGAAGAAAGAGCCTAGCAAAAAAATTTGCAGCCAGTCACAATGTTAGCTACAGAAAATTTGTATCATGGTAACAACTATGATTTGTAAGATTTCTGCAATGTAACATTGCTCAATCTGTTTCACCTCAGCAGGTTTCACCGCCCAAATACTGAAATGAGACAAGTTGCACCTACAGAGTGACTCTGGCACCTACCACAGTCAACTCGACACACATGACCATCTTCAGACAGCACTGGCTGTTTACTTTAGCAGTAACTTTGCAGCAAGTAAAATTAATCTTAACTAAAAAAAAAAAAAAAAAGCTCTTGGAATAAAGGGCAGACAATACACTGTAAGATAAGTACTCCCTGCTACAGCACCTGAGGGATTCTCATAACCAACTCAAAGCAACTGACTTAGTAATATGCAGGTGAACATTAAATCTGTCACTATTTTCTCTAGCAGGGATGAGGAAGGTTAAGTTTTTTCAGATTTACCTCTTTTTTCACCATATACTTAGGCTAAAATACCCAGAAACAGAGATCATATTTTCCACTTTGTGCTTTTACAGCTCCTGATGTGCTGCAATCCTGGTCCACACAGGCAGGCTGGGGGCTTCCATAATACAAAACCAACTATAGAGCATAATAAATATGCAAACAAAACAGCAGTATAATTCCTTCCTGCCTTCTTAAAATAAAAAAGACATTGTCAGAAGTTTTTTATATCGTCTAGTTTCAGGTAGAATTCAAATTTAAATCCATACAGGGTTGGGAAAAGCAAGCAAAGTTTATTTAAAATGTCCTTTGCTCTAACACAGCAACAGTAATGTAAAAGATGTCAAAAGGTAATCTTCTGTTCCTCTCTGACAAATTCCTTCAGCCTTGCTACATTAGGCATGCTGAAACATACCAAAACCAAGCTTATACTGAGTAGTAGCTAGGAGCATTATTTTTTTTTTAGGGAAAATAATATTATTAGATTGTGCCACTGGTCAGTCTTTTAGTCATCTTCCCTAGAAATTATTATGCCCAATGAAGATGTAATTTAAAGTGGCAGCATTTAGAACTGTCCTGTGTGACAAACTAAATTACGGAAACCTGAGGTACTATTAGGCCTAGTACATAACCAACACTCAGCAGATATGGCTCAAAAAAGAACATGCTTGTCACTGTCCAATTCACCCACCACAATATTTACAATTACATAGGTGAAGGAAGCACATAACTCTCACAAGACTAACAGAACATACTAGTTCTTGGGGAAATGCTTTAAGAAAGGGAATTATGTTTCCCAGGAGCACACAGTGTTTAAAGGCCTGATGATGAAGCAGGAATAGGAAAATGAACACTAGGTACTAGAACTAATGGGAAGGGAATAGATGGGCTGAAAATAGACCTGAGATGACTGTTTCAAAGTGCCAAGTTTCTTGTGCTGCTGGCAGACAAACAACTCATGGGAAAAACGAAGATGGACCAGAACCACAGAACATCTAGTGCGCTACGTCTTCTCACCCAAATCTCCCTAACAGCAGCTTGTTCACTTTGAACCAAATTTTCATATCAAGTAAGCCGAAGGAGAAACTATGTTTGCACAAAATCTGATTGCACTGGATGCTGAGTCTCTCTGATGGGAAGGGACAACTCTCTGCTGGGACATCTTTCTGCTGGGACACTGGCACAGCCCTGTATAATCTGCTGATCTGTGGAGAGATGTCGTGGCGCATAAGTGTCCTGGCAGAGAGTTGTCCTAGACCTTCCTCTGAGGCCTACTAGGATGCTAATGACTACATACTTGGATCATGGTCTCTTCCCCTCCCACCAAAGAGTTTAACTTCAATGTAAACAACCAAGAAGAGTGCAACTTAACATTCTGATATAAGACTACAAGACATGTCTTCATTAAGGGAACACAAAAACCACCACCATTTATCACCACTTTCTTCTAATTTTAATGCATTTTAACTTTTTTCCCTCCTCTTTTCATTCTTTTCTATTAACAGCACTTGCGCAAAACCCTGAGCTCCAAGCTGAAGGGCTGCACTGGTGGCAAAGCATGTGCCTGGACTATGATGGGTCAGCAGGGCTCCACTTGCTCTGCCAGCTCGGCTCTCTACCTTTGCACGGCTTGTTCATCAGGGGAAGGGATCACATCACAACACATGAGCACATTGCTTCTGGCACTAAGCATCCTGGGACTGTAACACTGAGCTTTAATTAAGATGCAGTGCCTTGCATTTCATGCAAAGCAGAGTGAAACCTTCCACTTCCTTCTACAGTTTCAAGAAGTGCCCATTGCTGATGCAGGGGCAAGAGGTTCACCAGGAAAGTCATGATAACGTTGGGCCATGGGCCTGAACTGCCAGGCCCGGGCTCGCTATTTACATATTTAATTTTTATGCTCTCTCTTCCTCCTTTTGACACACTTTGCTCACCTCGGATCTGGAATAGCACAGAGAGTGTTACAATATGGTAAAAGTGACTGTTCCTACCCTACAATTCGACATAAGCTTCTGTAAAACAGCAGCTGTGAGCCCCGAGTCTATCCCTGGGAGCATCACAAGCCCAAAGCCATGATATCTTGGGGATGTCACGGGGAGAGGTGTGAGGGAAAGGAGGCGGTGGTGACACAACCAACCGCACTCCAAACCCGAGCTCCCCGCCCGCGGCCCGGCCCGGCCCGGCCCGGCCCTACCCACCCAACCGTGACCGTGGCCCGGTTGCCCCCCTCCCACCCGGAGCCACCCCACTCGCCCCAGGCCAGGTGGCAGCGCCGTGCCAGGGGAAGGAGAGGCCCCGGCCACAGCGAAGGCCGGCGTGGCGCTGCGGCCCTTCCTGCCGCCCTGCCAGGCTTCCCCCTCCTGCCAGCTCCTTCCCAGCTGGCCGGACACCGCCCGGCCCAGCCCGGCCCTTCCTCCGGCAGGCGGCGACCCCCTTCCCCCCCGGCGCCCCAGCTGAACTCCCGATGCCCTTACCCGGACCCGGCGAAGCTGCTCCCACCGGGCGCGGTGGGCGGTGGCGTCGGCAGAGCGCAGAGCGGCAGCCCTGCACCGTCCCGCCCCACCCCCGTCTCGCCGTGACGGCGGAGGCGTGAGGAGGCGGGGCCCCGCTGCTGCCCCGCCCAGCGGGCCAAGGGAGCGGGCGCGGCGGGGCGGCGGGGCAGGCTGGTGCTGGCGGCGCGGCTTCTCGTGGCTGGGCCTCCGGGAGACAGCTCTTTGCTGACAGGCCCCGGGCCCTCCTGGGGGGAACCGGGCAGCTGCGGCCCCTCGGAAGCCGCAATCCTCTGCGGGTGGAGAAGATGAGGGGGAGTGTAATTTAACGAAAAGATGCTGTTGTATCAGGAATTAAGGGAAAAACATGAATAAGGAAACAATATTGCAGTGAAAAATAGTGTTACTACATTAGTAGCCTGCTTTGAAACACTGCTTTCAGTTTTAGTTACTCATCTCTTAATGGTAATGGACACTTGGAAGAAAGTGAGGGGGAAATTGTATTTAAAGGTGCCTTTAAATGAAGAGAGTTACAGTATTTAGCTGAGAGAGGGGGCAAGCGGTGCCAGGAACAACGGGAAATGAAGGGTGTGTTCAGACTTGGGGCTGTACGTTCAGATAGCTTTGCTGATTTCGGTGGGTTGCTGTCATAATTTGCATTAGGAACTGCAGTTGAACACTTTTTTTTTTTTTTCTTTTTCTTTTTTTTCTGAGAAACAAGGTATAATGGTTGCAAGCAAGGAGGTAGCTGATTAGTAACAAGTGGTCAAGGGGTGGAAATGATCTGCATTTGATACTTACGTGGGAAAGTGAACAGATAAATTAATATGTTGTTTTGCAGGAATCATGTGCATGCTTGAAAAAACATAAAGCCACATTTATTTTATCCCCCACTATCTTTTTATCACCATAACCTGTCAACTTGGATTTAACAGGACAAAACAGTGTCAGGAATATTCATGCTGTCTGCCAGATCTTTGAGTGGTGAATTTTTTAAAAAGTGGAGAAAAGATGATGTTCAATCAGCATTTAAAAAGAAAAAGCAAAGTTATTTTCCAGTTTCTCCTGATGATCATGTCACTATCAAATATGCAATAGTCTTAATAAGGACAAAGACATGGATAAAAATGAAATCTCATCAAATTACTCTTGGCTGACCTTATGGAAAAGAGATTCTTATTAGACTAATAAAATGCTTTATTGTGAGTTTACATGTTTGGTGGATAACTATAATATTGATACTAAGCTACATTTAAAATATTTTCTGTCATCTAAATTAAGAAAATAAATTACATACATGCTCAAAACCATGTAGAACTTTGCAAATATCTTTCTCCTCTGGGCCACCCATGGTGCTGGGGATGTAGACCTCAGCCCCATGCGGCCATTTCCCTTAGAGTTAGGGTTCAGAAAGCCACAAAGTCTGGAGCTCCAGGGGCAATGGGGCTGGACAAGGTATGCCAAGGGGAGCACAGCACTTCACCAATAGTGCTCCTTCCACACCTTTCTAGATGCAGGGTTCCAGCCTTTCATACAATCCTGGGAACTTATTCCAAACAGTCTTGATAACTGTCACTGTCTATTGCTAGTTTCGAGATATTTTATGCTTTTCTGAGCAATCAGGGTGCAACATTAGAATCTGAAAAAACAACTTTTTCCCATCCATTACAGCAAAGCATATAAATGCCACAACTCAGATTTACAGACTACAAAACAAATCAGCATCATCCCAGTTTTGCTCAGTATTTCAGTATTCTTGGGTTGGAGAAATTCAGTAAGTACAGTTTGTTATATCTCAGGATGCCTCTACCTTGAAATAAGCAATCAGTGTCTCAAACTGCTGGTCCCTCTGGCTGTGGTGGTCAGGTGGAGGAGAAGTGGGAATGCTCTTTCCTTTAAGCTAAAGTAGTTTTTCTGGCTGCCTTTACATCCTAACCACGTAACAATAACAGAAAAGTCCAATAAACTGCCAACAAAACAGTGAAGGTAAAGATCTGAAATAGACAGACTATCCTTTGCAGAGGTGGTTCTTGATGTGTCTCAAATCGTGCTGAAAAGAGAAACAACATAGCCTGAGACTTGTATGCCTACACACAGTTTTTATGCAAATTGATGCTTGGAAACATCTTTTTCTCACTTTCATAAATTGAAGTTACAAAGGAAAAAAACATTCTGATATGCCTATTTGCTGCAGGAATGCTGTATACAACTTCATTCTAGTTTAAATAGGCTATTTTAATTAGCAATTATTTTAATACTGCTACATCTTCATACATAAGCTGACCCAAGATGATCCCACTAGACAGTGCATTAATGAGGGGCTGGAGCATCTCTCCTATTAAGACAGACTGAAAGAGTTGAGGTTGTTCCAGCCTTGATAGAAGATGACTCCGGGGAGACCTCATAGTGGCCTTCCAGTATCTGAACGGGCTACAGGAAAGCTGGGGAGGGACTGTTTACAACAGCATGTAGCGACAGGAAAAGGGACAATGGTTTTCAACTAGAGCAGGGTGGACTTAGATTGAATATTAGGAAAAAGTTCTTTACTGTGAGGGTGGCAAAACACCAGACCAGTTTACCCAGAGGGGTGGTGGAGGCCCTGTCCCAGAAGACATTAAGGTCAGGCTTGACACGGCTCTGAGCAACTTGATCTAATTAAAAAGTTCCTGCTTACTGCAGAGGGGCTGGACTAGCTGATCTTTAAAGGTCCCTTCCAACTCAACGTCTTCTGTGATTCTGTGATTCTATACAGTTAAGAGACCAGCCAGAAGGTCCTGTTTATTGATCAGATACTGCTAAGAGCACAGTATGTCAGAAGACTTTTGTTAACTCCTATAGAAAAAACATTGGCTGGGAGTAGATGCTCTGTTTCACCCTTTTGGATAGAACAGGAGATTCCTTCAGTTTATCCATCCTCTCCTTTGCTAGCAGATAAGAATGTTTTCAATGGTGCATAATCCGTGGACAGGAGTTGATCAGAGACACTGAAGGGGAGTGCTGCTACACAATTCTGTCTCTAAGCTCCTTCAATGTGCTTGTTTCCAGAGCTTCCACACCAGTGTTATCTGGGTTTTGAGTTTGGAATCACATATTCACCTACTTACAGACCTTTCCTGTTGCTTTTGGAGAGTGATCAGATTTCATCTGACTAAATGAAACAGGAAAAGCTCTGGGGAAAATGTTGAGACCCTGCTATTCATAGGCACAGTGTACCATGGAGGATGCTTTGGTACTCACTAACGGAAGATCAGAGTATGTGCCATTTGTATTCCTGTTGATGTGCGTAAAACTGAGCTAAAAAGGGTGTCACTTCTAACACACGCTGTTTGAGGATCTGAACTCAGTATTGTATCTGATGTTTAAAAGATTGGTAATTAAACTAAAACCAGCATAGTGTGATTTTAAAAAGGCACGCCTTCCTCCTAGCCTGGTATCCAAATTTACCCCACCTTCCTGACTCTCTCTGACTGCCTCCCATATCCTACTACTGAGCTGGCAGGCACGTGGACCCAGGAGGATGGGTGGCACAAGTGTTGGGGCTGCCGGTGACAGAGGAAGGAGGCACTCATTTCTGTGCATCTCCCCATGCCTGCATGAGGCACGATGAGATGAAGGGGAAGCAGCCACACCCTGGCCGCACATTCCTGAGAAGTGTTTTCTTTCCAAGGCATGAGCTGTGCCTAAGTGGTGGGTAATTTACCTTATGGGCAAATTTCATTCTCTGCTTGTCCGCCTCTTAACTTTAGACAGGAAGGGCAATCCTGCCAGTGTTTGGTACCAATGGCAAAGCACCTGGCAGAGCTTCCCAGGGGGAAGCTGTTACTGATGTATTTCAGCAGCCTTAAGAACTCCTGTTATTATCGTTATAATCTCTGTTTACTAATTTAATTAAAATATCTGCTCCTGAACCTGAAATGAGATTAGGTTCCTGTTACACCAAATGCTGTACAAAATTATGATGAATGATTGTTTCCATCCTGAACAAGCTTATTATGTTGCAGAATAGCCTGTAAAACCTATTTGTTTAAAAACATGTATTGATTTATTTAGGCGGGTACTTGTTCTCAGGCAGCAATAGTTAATGTGATAGCATACATTTTCAATAAACAGAGATAAATTCCGTTCCCAATGTTGATAATATTTCCTAAAAAAAAAAAAAAGAAAATGAAGTTTTACTAGCAAATAATTTTAAAATCTTTACTTGCCTTCCTATTTAATTTTCAAAGACCATAATATCATTTTGACTGCACTAGTGAAATGAGCTAATGTTATTCTTTCAAAGCTCAGTATTTAATAAAGTAGTACCAGCAAATACATAATCTTTCTAACTTCAGACAGACTATATTAAAATGGTGAAGAGTTATAAGGGGTGTAAAATTCGGTGGCAACATTTTGTTTGGATAAAGAAATACAAATCTACAGAAGGAAATATACTAAAAAGAATAAAATCTATGGACTCTGATGTCAGCAACTAGGTCTCATAAGATCAAACAAATGGTCATTGTGAAAATGAGGTCATTGTTGAACAATCAATCTTCATCATTTTACAATTCATAATTATCTTAATTGCCTTTTGAAACCATGGAGGGAAATTATAAGCTCTTAGTATCTAGACTAAAACTCCTGTGTTGCAACTTCCAGACATTTCCTCTAGTCCTATCGTTATTCACTTGGAAGAAGAGGCCAACACCCACCTCACTACAACCTCCTTTCAGGTAGTTGTAGAGAACAATGAGGTCTACTCTCAGCCTCCTCTTCTCCAGACTAAACAATCCCAGTTCCCTCAGCCTCTCCTCGTAGGACTTGTTCTTCAGACCCTTCACCAGTTTGGTTGCTCTTCTCTGGACATGCTCCAGCAATATATCGGAGAAGTGTATAGGAAAGCTGTGGTGGACACCTTGAAAGACCTAAACTGTGGGAGGACTTTCAAGATTAAGACTCTTAAATTTAATGTGTATGGGTAGGTGTTTATAATTATGGTAAATGTCTAAGCACTGATTAGCTACAGCCAGAATGTACAGCTTAGGCTTTACTCAGTAGATATTTAGGATATTAATAGTTTGCCCAGTGCCACCTAAGGTGCCTTAGAGAACTTGAGATGCCTACATGGGGCATCATCTACATCCAGCATCAATGAAGCAGCAGCTGTGAACCAGGTGGGAGATCTAGGCATCTAAAAGTCACTGAGGCGAAGGGCTCTGGAGCAGAGGATGGCGCTGGGGAACCCTTCCTAAAGTGGCAAAACCAGGGCAAAAGTGCAAGGAGAGAGAGGATGCCCTGGGCCGCCCCTCCCAGAGCAATAAGAGTGGTAAGAGCGAGCTCCTGGAGAGCGGTGGCTCTGACTGAGCGTGGGTGGGGACAAGGGTGGCGGAGGCCAAACCCTCTCAGGGCCAAGAGCACATTCTCCTCAAGGAGCGCAGCAAGCTGTGCGTGGGGCGGCAGTTGGCGCGGAAAGGGTGCGGTGCCCCCTCTGTGGCTCAAGGGAAGAGCTCGGCTGCTGGCCATCACCTCCCAGAGGAAGACCTAGCTATGGTTTCCAAAAAAAAATGACCAGAAGGAATGTGGTGATGCAGACAGAGGTCTCACTCAAAGATGCAGCTGTCTATGTGTTTCTGGCTGCGGGGAGTGCCTGAGCCTGTCACTCATACTAGAAGGCAGTGGAGACAACATCTCTGCGTGTTGCGACCAGGTGGAGACAGTCCTGAAGGACAAAGGGGTCCAGGAAGGCTGGATGCTCTTGAAGAAGGAAATCTTAAAAGTGCAGCATCAGGCTGCTCCCCTGTGCCCTAAGAAATGGCAGGGAAGACGGCCGGCCTGGCTGAGCAGGGAGCTTTTGCTGGGACTCAGGAAGAAAAGAGTTTATTTCCTTTGGAAGAAGAAGCAAGCATCTCAGGATGAGTATAAGGATCTTGTTAGGTCATGCAGAGAAAAAATTAGAAAGGCAAAAGCCCAGCTGGAGCTCAGTCTGGCCACTGTCATAAAGCACAACATAAAAAATTTTTACAAATATATTAACGATATAAAGAGAGCCAGAGAGAATCTCCATCCTTTATTGGATGTGGGGGAGGGAACATTACAACCAAGGATGACAAAAAGGCTGAGATACTTAATGCTACCTTTGCCTCTGTAGTCAGACCAGCTATCCACAGGGTATTCAGTCCCCTGAGCTGGAAGATAAGAATGGAGAGCAGAACAACCCCCTCCATAATCCAGGAGGAAACAGTTAACAACCTGCTATAGCACCTGGACAGTCACAAGTCTAGGGGCCCAGATGGGACTCACCCAAGAGTGTTGAGGGAGCTGGCAGAGGAGCTTGCCGAGCTTCTCTCCATCATTTATCAACAGTCTTGGTTAACAGGGGAGGTCTCAGATGACTGGAGGCTTGCCAATGTGACCCTCATCTGCAAGGGCCATAAGGAGGATCCAGGGAAATACAAGCCTGTCAGCCTGAGCTCAGTGCCCAGAAAAATTATGCATTAGTTCATCTAGAGTGCAGTCATATAGCAAGTGCAGGACGGTCAAGGGATCAGGCCCAGACAGCATGGGTTCAGGAAACGCAGGTCTTGCTTTACTAATCTGATCTCATTCTGTGACCAGATGACCCGCCTGGTGAATGAGGGAAAGGCTGTGGATATTGTCTATCTAGACTTCAATAAAGCCTCTGACATGGTCTCCCACAGCATTCTCCTGGAGAAGCTGGCAGATCACGACATAAACAGGTACACTGTTCACTGGGTAAAAAGCTGGCTGGCTGGTCAAGCCCAGGGAGTTGTAGTGAACAGGGTTGGATCCAGTTGCTGGCCAGTCACCAGTGGTGTCCCCCAGGGCTCAGTTTTGGAGCCAGTCTTGTTCAATTTTTGATGTTCCTTCTCTTTATTCTTCCTTCTTCAGACAAAATTGCTGGGCATAATCTCAGACTGAGCTTTTGTTCAATGTACTGTCAGCAGGAAAACACACATAAAATAGAAGGAAAAGTGTACTATCTGATATGATTTGATCTCCTGCAGTGAAGACATACAAAGCTGGTATCTTTTTTATTGATACTGCTTCACATAACCTCTCAGATCTAAATTCTTCTAAGTAACCTTTGAGTCTGAGCTCCTTAAAATAGAACAAAGAATTAAGAACTTTCTAAGAGGGCCATCATCAGTGCCCCTTTGCTGTGAAATTTTTCCTTATAGCTTCCAAAAGAGTCCCTCTGGGATACCTAAATATAATTATAGTATGAGAAGGCTATGGCCTTATTTAGATGGCCTACATTGAGCTAGCAAACCTAAACCTCAAATTTTGTGTGGATTAAAACCAAGGAAATTGTGTATTAGAGATTTTAGTTCAGGAATTTAAGAAAAAGAAGGAATATATAAATTGAAATATTTTATCTGTTTTCTTTGCGATGAATGACTCATAAACTTGTTCTAATCTAGCATTGTCTTAATGCAAAATAAAATGTTTTTCGTTCAGTTTATTGATCTTGTTAGCCTTTTAATGTTTCCTTTTCTTTTCCATTCATGTCAAATTTGAAATAAAAAATATTATCATAAAGTGAAAAATTCCAATAACTCATAATTTTCCAAACATTCCCACTCATGACTTTTTTTCTGTCCAGACATTTTCTGAATGTAACCCCAAAGTGCAGTTTTTAATGAACTTAGTGACACAGTAGAGGAATTGCTGGAGATAGGAGAGAAAAAGTTGAAATGCACACAGAAAAAAGTTGAAGGTGGCGTACTCTGTTTTAAAGGTTCTCTGAAGAATAATTCCTTAATAGCAGGTGTTAAAAGTAATCCCAAGACTGCAAAGAGGGCTGCAGGTACAGCTGATACAGCCCTTCCCCAGAGCTCCCAAATCCCTTTGCTGCTGTTTGCAGTGAGAAAAACACATGTAAACTGGGAATAACCTAACCAAAACAAGCAATGTGTTAATAGGGCCTGTTAGTTCACATTTCAGAAGATAAATTGTAAGCTTAAAATATTTTAAGCTGTTAAAAAGGGAAGAGGGAGAAGTTAGGTGTTTTACTGCACAACACTGGAAGAACAAAATGAATAAGAGTTAATACCAAAATACAAGTCACCAAGTAGTCCAGCCTGTGAAAAGCATCAAATGGCCTTCAACCACCTGGATGTGACCCATGGAAAGCTGCCTTCTTATACTGGGCAATTTTTTAGAGGCACAAATTGGGCAGAGGTGGCCAAACTCCCCAGGGCATGGGCAGTTCCTGCTGCCCTGGGTAGTGCAAGGAGCAGGAGAGCTCACAACAGGTTAAAGCAGACCTCCTCATCACCTGTCTTCTGCTCATTCAAGGTACCTGCGCAGCACTGACCTACAGCCAGACTGCTGATCCGGACCAGGCAGATACCACTCACTCTCTGCATTTCCCACCAAACGAAGCAGAAATATTTTGGCCCCATTCTGCTTCCATTGTTCTTTTGGGAAGTCTGGCTAGTAGATTGGGATGACCAGGGTGCTAATTTTCAGACAAGATATCTGAATAATTACCTTATGCAGCTTAAACTTAAAAGTCCGCTCTGGCCATTAGACACAGTTATGCTTCAGTGTCCTGGCCACATCTCTGTGTGCATGGCAGAGAATCTGGATACTGGATCCTGTAGAGGTTGTCAGTGTGTTGGGTCATTTCCTAGCATCTGGACACAACATTTCCTAGGATATTGTATTATCTTGCTGAATGTAAGTCTACCCATAGGTTACCTATTTCTGTATTTCACAATATATGGAAATACTGTAAAGATTAAAAAAACCCTATAAATATTGGCAAAGTTTTCTGAAAGTAATTTCAGGAGTTTCTAGTTCATTTATAAAGAATGTGACCAGCTAACCAAGATTTTACAGGAAGGCAGAAGAGTACATTGAAAACTACAGTGTCTGAGTATTGCATCTGCAATGATCATTTTCCAACAATATTTGAAACAAATGATAAAACAAACCATAAATTATAGGGCTGCAGGCAGAGCCAAAATAAACCAGCCAGAAGGTGGCACTGCACAAGCCCTTAGGTGCTGAGAAGTTAAAAAAATCAGCTATTGTGAGAAAGGCAGCCAAGGACAATGAATCCAACCAACCAACAAACAAACACTCTCCCCCCGCCCCAATTTCCATTATTACCCATGGTGTTTCTGTTGCTTTTTTTCTGGTTTTGAAGGAATTCTGTTTCTTGTGACACATGGAGAATTTTAGTAATTTTTATACAATGTTTTCTTGCTCAAGAAAATACGTGAACTTGACCTCTACCATCACTGTGCCTGGAAAAGAGGAAGCAAAAGGAGAAGCCAGCACTCCTCAGCATTTCTTAAGTATGAAAGATGGAAACTGCTGAAGGCAATGAGTGCCATATATTCTCCAATAAGGTCAGTGTTTAACCCTGAGAAAACCATTTTAAAGGGGAACAAGAATTAAATTGACTAAAAACTAAAATTACAGGGTGGTTCTACCTGTGCAGGTGTACGTAGCACTGGGATAAAGCCCATGCCTGGCATTTCTAGGCCCGAAAATATTAACAAAGTCAAAGTAATGCTACAGCAGCTGTGCACTCCAGAGTTTGACATCATGATTTGGCAGCATGAAGTATTTGCCAAGGTATTGCAACACAGCTAGTCCTGGGGACGAAAACCAGAAAAAACAGAATTGCTTAAACATTGAAAAACAAGATCTGTAGGGAGAAGGTTTAGGAAAAAAATACGTTTTTGAGCACACAGTCCCTTCTTTGGGTCACATCTTGCCTCTCCTGATTTATTAAAAAATTATCTTTATATCTTCAGAAGTGTCTTTAAACCAGCATAATTACAGTGTTACATCAGGGCTAGAGACAAGAGAGACAGTGTGTTTAAAATATCATTTCTGGTATTAAAATCTAAAGCAGCTTTGGATATTCTCCATCCTGCATTTTCATGGAAAAGTGTCATTAACAATAGAAGAAATCTGGAATGTTCTTGGTTTCTATACCACTGAAAAGACTCATGGCTATTTTTTCTGTAATGCCTCATCAATGCTTTGTTGCTGCTGCAGCCATGAAGACTGACACACAACTGATGGGAAAATGATTTGATTAGGTTATGCAAATGGAAGAATAAATGAAATTATTTTAATATTACAGTTACAATTGTACATGACCTTTTGTCAGGAGTTTCTTGGAACATTTAGTTTCATTTATTCAGTTTTCAATAAGCTGATTAAAACATCAGTGTTTTGGTCAAAGAACCATTATAACTGAAAATGTGATGTTGACTATTGAGCATACCCGAACTTGTCTGACTTCTTTGGCATATTTTCATTTTCAATAGAAAAACTAATGCCTGTAAACCAAAACCTTCAGTTTAAATATTGAAGAATTTATTTTGGAAATGCTACTGTACTGTCTCCAAAGAATTGTCATTTGGCTGTTTTATGCTATTGTTCAATTCCTTCACCTCCAGAACATGTCTGCTTTCAGAACCATACTTATGTGATATGCTAAATATCTGTTAAATGCTCTGAAGTATTAAGTTATATAAAAAAAGAAACAGCACAGACCTTGAAAACATAAATCAATGTATTTCTAGAAAAATATCAGCTGGTGTTTTTGCAACCCAAGGATTCCACTTCTATGCTTTTTACCCCTGTCTTAATAATAGATGTTATCGACCTTCTTCTTCAAAGCTGCTTTTGCCTGTGGACTCCACAAGGGGGTAGGAAATCCTTTCTCACAGTTTAGGCTGTGACAGAAAAGATCCAAAGGAAAGAAAAATAGTGAATTTAACTATTCTGACCACACGCAGGCACTGCAGATAATACCTGCGAGCTGCTGAGTTGCAAACCATTTATGAATAAAGATCACTGGCTATGAAGACAGCTCTGAATGTTGCTGCTAGAGGCATTGCAAGAGGGGGAATGAGTATGGTTTACCTGGCTGGGATGCTTTTAAGTGTGTCTTACTGTCCTGCATGTTCAAACTGGGATGTACCAGAGAGGAAGAGAACCATGTGGGTGCTCTCAGACTGAGCTGCCCACCTGGATGTGGGAGCTTGAACCCCCTCCTGAATCCAGGATTGGAAATATATCAATCAAGGGAAACATTAGCTCTTGCTGGAATAATTCACAGTAAAAAAGATAAAATCTTGTAGCCTCTGCCATGAGGAGAAGAACACAGTCTGGTTTTGATATAGACCAGAATTCATGCTAAAACAGTTCACTGTTGTCTCAAGCTGTTATTGGCTCGAGGGAGATTTGAGATGATCCCAATGGTAAAATTAAGACACAAGTGAGGTCTAATGTCACGTACACACCAAACTGTATTAAAGTTACACAACAACAACCTCAGGTGCAGATAGGATAGGAGGAGGCAAGGAAAGTCAAGAAAGTAGCAGAAATATGGAGACTTGCAAGAGACAGGATAGTCACCATCACAGATCCAGTGTCATCCTGATGGTCTGCAAATTTCAGTCAGTCGGTAGGGAAGATCTTCCATGTGTTGGCCATGCCACAGCCCTTTTAGAGTCACTGTCCCTGTCCATTCTCTGCCTCTCCTAGGGACAGGGGTGAAGATTCTTGGAACTAATTTCCCTTGTCTCCTCCTTCGTGATTCAAGTGGTTTTGTGCTTTGTCTTCATGACTCAGGCTGTTTTTGTGCTTATCAGGTTTCATGCTAATGCAAAGTATGATTAACTTTGTGGTTTCTTTCCTTTATACAAGCCAAAGGAACAAACTTGCATATAAATTCTGTTCAAGCCTGGGGGTTCGCTTCATATTCTGCATAGGGAAGTCTTGTGGTTTGCTTCAGAACAATGTTGAGGCATAACAACATTACACCACCCTGTGGCTCAACATTGTTCCATGGTGGAACAATCATATGAAACATGGAATAACACAGGGTATAAACAACCTGCCCAATAGGCCACTCATTGAGTTAGAGACCAAGGGACATGTCTGTCTCCCATAGTTAAAAATACCCCAGGTCCCCGGTATCCTTCAGTTTCCTGTTCACTTAACAGAACTTGGTCTCCACTGGTTAACAATACTAGCCAGACCTATTTTGGTTTCCTTAGAAGACCAACCTAATTCTTTTCTTAATTTAGCCAGTTCAGTGGCAATAAAGATGTCCTGGTTTGAGCCAGGATGAAGCCAATTTTCCTTTTACTGATTTTTTTTCCTTCAGTAAGCTCTCTTTTAACTAGCAGCAAGTGTTCCAGCTAGTGGGCTGATAACACTGGACTGTTTATGTTACTGCTGAGGCGCAAAGGTCAGTTTGTTCTACCCAGTGAATCTGCTGCTACAGATGCTACGGAGGGCAGGAGAGTTGTGTCTATGACCCCCCCCATAGGGGGCTGGACTAGACAGACAGCAAAATTGACCAAAGGTATTCCATTCCATAAACCTACATAAGCTCAGAGGAAGCTCAGAGATCACAGAAAACAACCTCCTTCCTGCTTCTTCTCTTCTCTTCCATTCATGGGCGGCATCCAGGGATGACTCCATCTATCCATCACTGTTGACACCTAGGCTTATGCATTCCTGACCCTCATAACTCTACCCTTATCTCAGGCAGCTGTCCGGGACATTTTGGGACTGCTCACAGCTCAGGAGAGTGCCAGGGGAGTTGCTGGGGGTGGGGGGAGGCAAGAGGCTTTTGCACATTCCTGAATATACTTGTATATAATTGTACATATAATGAAAGCTGTCTAGTTTAGTTTTCAATCCAGTTAAGTCTCTCTCCTTAATTCTCTCTCTCTTTTCCTACCTGGGTGGGAGTGGGAGGGGATCGAGAGTATTGTTGTTGCTGGTTTAATTGCTGATCCTAAATCAAACTGTGACAAAAGGGGATTTACCTTAGTTACACTTGTGGGAAACTAATCCTGATTGTCATCATATGTATACTCAGCTTTTATCAGTGGGCACAATTGAGGCATTTCTTCTATTTGGGCTTTTGCTTCCTGCAATTAATCTTGTGGGTATATGGGGCAGACCTGCCTAATTCCCTTCTCCCTCATTCGTACATCTATTTCTGCTAACACAACACACTGCCCTACCAATTTGTCCTTAATAGCTTGCTTTAAGATAATTGACTGATACTTCTCCTCTTCTAATTCTCCCTTCAGGTCCTCGACTTTACGCTGCAGGGATGCTACCATGTCCTGCAAATAATCAATGATTTTACTTCTGCACGTGTTCTGTTTTCTACATTCTTTTACTGCAGTTTGGAAAAACAGACTAATGGATGAGCACGTTTATCAGAAAAAATAATACAAAACAACTTACCATTATATTTAAGAAGAGGAAGAAATTAAGAGATCTGCTGTGCTTGCATCTGAACATAAATGGTGTGTGCCAGTGCACTGAATGTGGTTAACACATTACAGCATAAACCACAGACACTCAGGTTCTCCAGTGGACCAGCAGATGTAGTTCACAAAAAATCCCTGCTACTCAGATGCCCTAGGTTTTGAGCAAAGCAGTGCTTTGCTCAGCACCAAGTTTAGCACAAGCATAAAGTTTAACAGCAGATGGAACAGCATGACTCACCACAAAGTTGTTCATGAACCAAATCCCACCATCTGACAGATCTGCGAGACCCCCTAGCCAGAGAACTACTGAAGAAGATCTAGCTGCAGGCTGCAAGTTGGATAAGAAGACTGACCAAGTAGACACTCCTTTAACATCCAAGGGCACACACTGGACACACACAAGGACATGACACACTGGAGCCTCACAGATAGCTGCAAGTTGTTCTTTGAAGATTTGTAGTCTGGAAGAAATGTTGTCTTTGTAGGTTATGTAATATATTGGGCTGACTATTAATAATTTATGTTATATGTTAATAAAGTAATATAATCATTACTCAAAATGTCTCCAGCTGCAACATGTGTCACCAGCTAGGTACCTAATACATAGAAGAATTTTCAGAAACGCTTAATTGTGGACTTAGAGAGTTAATTATCATAGAATTGCTAGGGTTGGAAAACATCTTAAAGGTCATCTAGATCCAACCCCCCTGCCATGGGCAGGGACACCTCCCACTAAATCAGGTTGCTCAGAGCCCCATCCAACCTGCCCTTGAACATTTCCAGCGATGGGGCATCCACAGCTCTGGGTAAACTGTTCCAGTGTTTCACCACCCTCACACTGAAGGATTTCTTCCTGATGTCTAGCAAATGTTCCCTCTTCCAGTTTTAAGCCATTTCCCTTTGTCATCTCACTACACACCCTTGTAAAAAGTTCCTCTCCAGCTTTCCTGTAGCCCCTTCAGGTACTGGAATGCTGCTATAAGGTCTCCCTGGAGCCTTCTCTTCTCCAGGCTGAACAACCCCAACTCTCCCAGCCTGTCCTCATAGGAGAGGTGCTCCAGCCCTCTGATCATCTTTGTGGTCCTCCTCTGGACTCGCTTCAGGAGCTCCATGTCCTTCTTATGTTGTGGGCTTCAGAACTGGATACAGTACTCCTGCATCTTCTGATAGCACCCCAGATGGTTCCCTGAACAGTAAGCAAAGCATGTGTGCAAAGATTTCCCATCACTTCACCAGGGGTTCTAGACATATGACCTCTAGGAAAGCACTGCAGAAGCAAAAATAGATTAAGATTAGTGTAAACAAACCTGGGGTCACAGCACAAGCTCTGGAAGTCAGGGCTGGGCTGTGTTAAAGAGGACCAGCTCTCCAGAGCTGGGCTATTTGCCTTAGGCAACATGCCACTCAGCTTTCTTGCTCTCCCTGAGCACTTCTTCTGCTGCGTTGGTGTTTAATCCAAGGGCATGCACTGAACAATAATACACGACAATGTATTATCCAATTTCTAGGTGCCCAAAGCCATAATTGCATCCAGACATGCTCTGTTCCCTGCCCTGGCTGTTCAGCTAGTGGCAATTGTGTACACAGAGAGTATTTGCATTAACCTAAACACCTTAGGGTTTATGTTTCCTTCACAACCACCCCAGACAAGACTGTGACCTTCCATTGCCTTGCTGTCTCAAGTGTTTCGAGGTGGGGGTGGAAGTGGGAAACAGAAAGTGTTCATGTTCTCACAGATTCATTAACAAGTTTTCAGTGAAGAAAATGAGCAAGTATCACTGGTGTGCCATACTAATATAGATGTGATAAGCCAAGAAGTGAATAGACATGTGGATGGCTTTTTGGTAGTCAGACTTTAATAAGTACAGAGTATACACTGTATGCATACCAGAAGAAGTAAATCAGAGGTACAATTCACAATAAAAATACTGCAGTAGCTGTGTTCAGTAATGACAATTCAGGTAACCTGGTTTTATACATGTAAGTGATGTGAACTCTGGCAGTGACTCTTACTGATTTCAGAGGGAGCTCAGCACAGCAAGAACCTCAATTAGAGGCTCCAGTTGAGTGTTTAAGTGTGTTGGGGTGAATATGGGGTGAGCTGTCAGCAAGGGTATTTTATAACATCTGGAGCCTGACATTTAAACAAAGAAAAGACAAACACATCCCCAAGTGTGAGCAGTGCTCTCATCCCAAGTGCTCCTCCTCGAGTACCAGGCACACAGAGAATAAGGGCTGAAAACCTACTTCTGGTGTTTACAGGGGAAAAGATCAACCTCAAGCCAAAATTACACTCAAATTCTATTTGCTTGGGGATAACATCAGACTCTTTCCATCTGCTAATACCCCAGAAACAAAAAGGTGACAAAGACTGTCATCATATTAGCCTGGGATGTATTCAGATTAGGAGATTATTGATGATGAACCTCATGAAAGATCAGCTGTATGCATATAAGATTAGATGAAATATCGAGTTTATGGACTGAAATTAAAAAAAAACAAAACAATGCATTAAGAGATTCCAGAAAGACTTAAACTTCTGTAACACTATCACAAGATAGTGTATCACTCATTAAGAGTGAGCACTAGTGGTAAACAATTTTGTATGAAATTAATCTGATTTTATTAAAGAAAAATTTGATGAGATCATTCTACAAGACTGACTCATAAAATTTGTGTTGTGCCTTTCAGACTGTTTACTAAACCATGAACATCCAGGGATGCACTGTTTCTTCTTCTTTTCTAGAGCTGCTCTCAGTAGTAGAATCTATTACTGTGACTGATCTTCTGAAAAAAGTTTTATTGTACGAAAATGTGGGTTAAATATTTTGCCTTTTAAGATATATTTGAATGTTTTCCGAAACCATGGATAGAAAAAGCCATATATTAATGGATTGCAGAAAGAATTTAAATACCCAAGCCAGTTTAGAGTATCAAATAAAGGTAAAGGAGTAGAAAAATTTAAAAATGGGTCAATTAAGAGTGCAAAAAAACAAGGAAACCAGCATATTAAGAAACCCAGCATAACTATACTCAAAGTCTTGGTAGCTTTCCTGTATTTACTCTTAGAAAGCTCATTTTTCTTTTGAGTTTTCATGTGCTTGTGTGCCTGGCTCAACTCACATGTGTGCCTTTGGGAGACTAGAAAAATTTTAACATAAATCCCTATCATAATGCAAGCCGGAGCAAATAAACCAACTGTAAATAAAATTGCTCCCCACAGTTTGTTGAACATAATAGGGCATGAGCTTGAGCATTTAACCAACATTTCATAGCCCTCAATTCCAGAAGCATAAGCTTCTGAGAAGACCACACCAAATGCAAAAGCAGCAGGCACTGACCAGCACACAGCTATGATTTGTTTTATGGCTGTGACAGTCATGGTGCTGACATAATGCAAGGGGCGGCAGATGGCGTAGAACCGATCCATGGCAATGGAACAAAGATGGAAGATGGAAGCTAAGCAGAGCATCAGGTCAAAACTATAATGAACTTTGCAGAATGTCATCCCAAAATACCAGCAGTTCTCCACAGACCTCACCATGCTGTAGGGCATAATGGCAAAGCCCACCAGGAAATCTGTGACAGCCATGGAGAGGATGAGGAAATTGGTCGGAGAATGAAGCTGCTTGAAATACGAGATGGAAATGATTATGGCCAGATTCCCGAAGGTGGTGAGAATGAAGGCTGCTGTTATGAACAGATACATGACCCCGCGTACTCCTGGTGACCTCTCAGGACAGGATCTATTTCCAAACTTGGAGCAATCAGTCAAATCCCTCGAGATATTGGGAGAAAGCATAATCAAACCTTTATTAGATTTTTCCACTGGGGATGCAGTTCCACAGGCAGATTTAATTTGCATGAGTTTCCAAAAGATTCCAAATCCTAACATGAGAATATAAGATAAAGTAAGTCAAGAGCATGAATAAATTACCAAGTGAAATGCAGTTATTCAGAGACAAACTTTCTCTTGGCTTAAACAGGTACCAACTGCAACCCTTTTTTTTTCTGAAATGGTATATGAAATCTCATAACTGGAAGCTATTATAAAATTCATTGCAAATACTATTTAAAACAAAGCACTTGAAAGTAAACTTATTTATATCTTAAATTAACTAAATTACATTATACCCTCCATTATATTTTGTGCATTCTATTGTATCTAGAGCATTTTGTAAAGTATGGTTCTTGTATTTTATGTAGATCATACTATCAGCAATTTTTAAATTATGGAAGGAAAAGATGCATAGACAAAGAAATTCCAAGAGTTCAGTCTGTAAATACTGGGTAGCAGTTACTAATTTCTTCAACCTTACACTGTCAATCTCTTTTCTATAGGACAAATGTTATGCTAACTAACATACTTTAGTTTTCTTGGAGATTTCAGTTAATGAGCTATTCACCTAAATGTTCATCTTGAGAGTCACAAATCAGCTGCCTAAAGCCTCTTTTCCAAATTATTTGTAATGCTAAACTCACCTGCCGTGGATTATTGAATACTTGCAATGCACACATCTGATGGAAATCAGTTGTAAAATTGGTATGATAAGAAATACTTTTTTTCCCTACCTGTACATTTGTTTTCTATCGTTATATTTCCACTAACTGAAAGGGAGGAGAGATAGACTGAGTCTCGTCTCCTGTAATAGACTGTGGTCCAGCTACATTAGTTATAAATGAATAGACTTGCAAATATGTTCAAGGGTCAGAAAATTCCCTTAATTTATCTGGGAAGAACCAGATTCTGCCACCTCTTTTCCTGATACCTTGTTTGAGACTAAGAGCATGTTTAGACATGTTAGAGCATGTTTAGCATGTTAGAAACAGGAAGAAGTACTCTTCTCCACAGCAATTTAATCCACTTTAAAATAACTGGGTGACCAGCTTGGTCCACTGACTTTTTCAAATAGGTATCACCCTGAAATGAAGAAAATACAGAAATAGAGCAACAAACGATTTTAAAAAATGCTTGGAAGTCAGGTTTGTTTTTTTGTAACCCTACCTGCACCTCTTTTACTGCCAGTAGGTTCTTTAAGTAGATATTTTCATGTTTCATTATTTCCTGCAAAACCGCAATGACTGTAAATAGAGAGTCCCTTTGTAACTTGGGTCAGATTAATGAAAAGTGGGCACTTACTTTTCTTTTATAACATTACATTTAAGTCCCAGGAGATTTTGAGTTAAAAATATATATATAATTCAGGGGCTCACACCAAGAGGAGATAAACAAAGCCAAGTGTCTTTATTCCCAAGACTACTATTTTTGTTTGCTCCATTCATTCATTTACCTTCATGTATAGGTGACCTATTTTGGTGACTTAAGGTAGATACGAATCATATCAAATACAGTGTTTGGAAGGAGAGTTTAAAGTTGAAGGTGAAGAAAAGATGTTCTGTTTTTTAGCTATTTCAGTGGCCAATACATTCTATCTTTCATGTTTTTTAATAATTACCATTTCTAATTAAACTTAGAAATGAAATATTTAATAACTTTGAAGGAGATAACCCTCCGTAATTTAATGACCTGAAACAGCACATACAGTCATGCTAGCTGTATTTGCAGCTTTCACATAGTGTGCAGAAAATATTCCCCATAAATTACAGAGATGGATAAAAAGAAGCGTTACTTTGGATCAATCTGTTGTTGTTATTTGACAATCCATTATTTATGAAAAAATAAAATTAAAAAAACCAGGAAAGCTAGTATTTATTTTCTTACAAGAAAAGACAAAGTTAATTCACTATTAATGTGAATAAATGGAGTGCTCTGAGGTCACAGGTAGATGTTCAGACTTGATGCTGACCCTCTTGCAGCTGTACTGGAGATGCATTACAAGTCCAAGGGTAAATGACTGCTATTCAACAGAGACTAGATTTTTATTGAATGTGATATACTGTATGTTAAAAGAACAGGGCTGAAAATAAACATGGGGTTTAAAATGATTTAAAGGAAAAGTAAGAACATGTAAAGGAACCTACCTTTATGGCAGCTGCTTTAAAGACAAACAAGAACATTTTCTGTTGGAAATAAAACGCGAATCTCTGGGATTATCTACAACAGAATCATTTACAGAATCCAGAAATAGTAAAATTTTGCTATTGTGTAAACCAGAATTATGTTATCTTTGAGATCTGTCAGTATTTGTTGAGACAGGTATATCTAGTAATTTTATTTTTAAATAATCAAGTGAGAGAAATGCAAGCTTCACACAGATGATCCTTTACTGAAAGAAGTTACTAATGCATAAATCCGTACAGAAATCTGTGCAGACACAATTAGATTAGATTTAATAAATCAATCTGTGGATAGAGGCTACACTTCAAAAGCATTCCCTTCAGAAAACAGTGCCTGTTTCACCCCGTTCGTCCTTCTTCAGCAGGAGACAGAAGGCATTGATGGGGGAACAGTGTGACACCTCACCTCTCAGAAGTGAAATGTCTAGAACTGATAACAAAAGTACAGGAACTGAAACTTTTCTAAAAGAAACTGTTTAACTGGGTTATAGCAAGACTACAGACAGGACCTTTGAAATTTTCTTTGAGAATGAGCCGTATGAGGCACTGCTGTACTGCAAACGCAGTGTGGACAGAGAACTGTTGTAGTCAATATTTTCACTGGTAAACCAGTTTAGTTTTTTCACACCCTGTGAGTTTCCTCCATGTTGTACCTCATCATTTCCATGTTGTTCTCAATTATTGATTGGAGAGAACTATTTGGTTACTTATTACTACCTGTTCTTATTCCTCTGGGCTGGCTTCAGTAAAGCAGAAATCACAGCAATACAGAGCAAAAGACAAGCTCAAATTTTCTCCAAGAATTTTCTCCTGTTTGTAACTGAGGAAGTCCAGAAGGTATAGGATGCACTCTGTTTTCAGTGATCTCTCTTAAGCTGACAGATATCCTTTAGTCAGTATGCTGTGAGTACTCAGTGTTTAAGGAGACTGACTTTTCCTATACTTGTGGAAAATAGGAAGTCCAGACACCTAGAAGTGGGTTGTGGATTTCCCATTGCCTAAGTTAGCTGTGGATCTGATCTCTTAGGAAATAAACTTGTTTTACAAAGGCATAGTCATCACCAAGAAACATATTAAATTATCCATGCAGTTGGTTGGATTTAAAGGGACAGCATGAACATGAAAAGATCTTAATAAAAAATCTACAAAGTAGGAAATATTAGAGGACTTAAGTTTCATAGAATCACAGAAGGGTTAATTTGGAAGGGTGCTTTCTGCCCCATTACCCAGATCATTAAGGAAGATGTTAAAGAGGTTTGGAGCCAGTGTGGGCCCCTGGGGTACACCACTAGTTGCTGGCCTCAAACTATACTTTGTGCCAATGATTGCCACACTCTAGGCCTGGCCATTTATCCAGCTTTCAGTCCACTTAACTGTTTGCTCATCCAGCCCACACTTCATTACGTTCTTTATGAAGATCTTATAGGAGACAGTGTCAAAAACCCTGCTGAAGTCTAGGTAGACAATAACCACTGCTCTCCCCTCATCTACCAGGCCTGTCATTTCATCATAGAAGTTTGTGGAATTTAGCTTATGTCTAATGGAACCAGACAGTCAAAAAGAGCTTACAAATAGGCATCTTCTTTTTCTGAATTAGGTCTTCAGATGCAGTAATGTGGAGGCAGAAAAACTACAGAAGTAAAAGCCTTTTGTAGAACACTATTTTCAACTGTATCTAAGTATTCTCTTCCTCATTCATTGGGTATCAATGTAGCGTAGAGGACCGAAAGTGCGCAATGTGCGCACTTGGATGAGTTAATGATTTAAGGAAAGCCATACACTTTGCTATATTTACACAATTGGAGAGCTCAGTTTTTCCATTTGAACACTGCACTAATGTATGTTTTTATCTAGCTGTTTTTAATACTCTGTTTCAGAGTGAGGCTTTCCTTGTGAACATTCTGGAAGGGCCCTTCCTTGACCCATGTTTCTCCTCTTCCCCCATCCTGCTGCATCTGGTGACTGAGGGGCAAACCATGAGACTTGGCCACAGATGGGGCCACCACACATGAGGCCATAGCAGGTGGCAGCCCACAGGCTACAGCACGGGGTTATGACCACCAAAATACGAGCTACAGGCACTAAGGCAGTTCATGAGTTCAAAACTTACAAAGCGTGAAAGGGAGGTGACTTTGCAAACTGTGCTCACTGGTGGCAAAATGGACAGACAAAGTTTTATTAGTGAAATAGATCTTTTCATCATGGTGGAGTAACTGCTTTGCACAAGTTTTCAGGGAAGTTAAAACATAGCCCTCTGGGAAGTGTTTAATAAGGTCACTAATTAAATGTGTTGATAAGGAATTTAACAATACCCTTTGCACTTCATTTACACGATGACACTTTGAGATTGCAGTCTGGAACGTTCTGCTTCACTGGACCTAACTCTCAATTTGGTTGCACAATATTATGAGGCATTTTTCTTGTGCTCTCCTAATTTATCAAAATCTTGGGTTCAAATAGAGACCCTGTGGCCTCATTAACACATCTCATTTGTACATCCCCTTCTCAGTGAGAAAGAGCTTTTTGCTGCGTGTGATTAGAGCTGAGGAGACAAAGTAACCTGGGACTTCATTAAAGTTGCTGTGCTAGAGAAGACACTCTGTAAACAGGAGGCCAGGAGTCTCTCTGGGAAAGAGCCACCTTTAGGTAATAGGACACCAGAGGAAAAAGTTACTTCTGAAACTTTCTGAGCTGGGCCGTGCCCAAAACTGGCTTACATTTGTAGGTTATTTAGAACAACGAGAAATGCCTTATAGGTGTCGATGAAGGTCACCAGCATTCTGTGTCTGTTCCTCCTGCAGAGAATAAACACTGGTGGCATCTTGGCTAGACAACTTGAAGAGAGTTTGTGGTCTATACATTGAAAATTTCTTCTACCATTTCCATGTACACTCAATAGACTGTGGTGATCTTGTCAAGCCATGGTGTTGGGATGGACTTTCTACTGGCTTTGGCTGGGATAGAGTTAATTTTCTTCATAGTAACTTGTGTAGTGCTGTGTTTTGGATTTGTGATGAAAACAGTGTTGGTAACATACCCCTGTTTTAGCTGTTGCTCAGCAGTGCTTACATGGCCTCAAGGCCTTCCCTGTTTCTCACCCCACCCCACCAGCAAGTGGCCTGGGGCTGCACAAGAGGCTGTGAGGGGACACAGCTGAGACAGCTGACCCCAAATGATTAAAGGGATATCCCATATCGTATGATGCCCTCCTGGAAGGTCATCTCCTCAGGATGACCTACTGGCTGCTTACAATTTTTGACGTGCTTTCCCTCCTGATGTGCTCCAGGGCATGACATAAGGGAACTGCGTGTGTTCCTCTGAGATTCAACAATCCATTGTCCCACCATCCTCTCACAGCTGCAGCTATTCAGGCGAACCTTCAGTAGTAGCTCCATGGATCACTGCCTAGATCCGAAACCTCATTTCAAGTCTCTTGCTAGTCAAGCAAGTTAGAGACAACATCTAACTGCTAGTACCAGAAAACTAGCCTCTGACAGAAGCAATTTCAGAGTCCCAGAATCATCCCAACTTTTCTGTAGCATGGGATTCAGCTCTGCTGAGTAGTCCTCATCTCAGCTACCTAAAAATTTAAAAATTATAGAGAAAATAATTTTTAAAATCTGTTCAAGGGACTGGAAGATCTCTCTTGGTGGTAAGAGAAAGAGCATCTTCAGAGACAATTCATCTTACCTAGATCTGGTTAAGCTGATGAGCTAAAACACACTGTGAAGATGACTGTTTTTTCTTCAATGATTGTAAAAAGAGCTAATAACGACTAAAGCAGATGTATTGTCAAACTTCTAGATGTCTAAATATAGGTTATGTGACTATCAGCCTTCAGGAGTGTGGGTCTAGTTTTATGGTTCTAATTAGATAAACTTTGCACTAGGGTCTAGACACTGGTTGCAGAGGCATGTGCTCTATTTGAAGTAGAGGCCATCCTGCAAGTAAGCTGGGATCATATTCATTCACAGACTCCTACTGCAACCAGGGAAAAATGCCAGAAAGATTCCAGAAGACATTATGAAGAGAGATTGTTCAGTTATGAACTCTGGTAGAGCTGAAGTTCTCCAGAAAAATGGTAATGTTTCCATATTTTCAGGGAGATAGAGAGTGGATGAAGGGGAAGAATCATCTCCATTGATTTCCTGATGTGACTATGTTAATATGTGCTGAACTTACTAAATATACTTTAAAAGCCTCAGATGAGCAAAGGTGAGCTTTCTTGATATGGAAAGGTCACTTTTCTTTGATCTACAACACTGCCAGAATAAAGGAGGTATTACCTAAAAGGACTTCTAAGGCTGTTATTTCAAGAGAGACCAAGATGCCCAAGTGATCACGCAGTTCATTTCAGAAGGTAACACTAAGCATAAGAAAATTAACTACATCAGGCCAGTCTCACTGGGGATGAAGGAAGAAGAGAATTAACCATTCATTTATCAGAAAGATAAGTTTGTTTGTTTAACTTACTTTATTTCTGTGAAAGTATTAAAGTACTCATAATGTCACTAAGAAGGATTATGCCCATGTAGTATATATTTCATTTTTCCTTTTTATGTCATTTTGAAGAGTGCAAACTTACAAGATGGCAATGAAACAGTAAAAGAGACAATCTCAGATGCTCTGTAGAAATGTAGCATCATTCACATTTTATGCTCTTCAGCGTAGAGTCCATCAGTGCTCTACTGGGCACAGAGAAGAAAGACAAGATACACATATGATATGGACTTAATGCAGCAACGTGAATGAAGGACATCTCACTGTGGAGCATAGCTCTTGCTTCAGTACAGTCATCAGTTTCTCTCCATAGTCTCTTCTCACATACTAATCCTTTTCTATATGTTCCCAGGACTAGTCCATAGTCAAACCAGATGTCACAGGATCAGAGGTAATATTTCCTTCCATTTGGTGACATGCTAATTCTAGAAAGCTGGGTCATAGATTAAAAAAATAACAGCCTATGGGTCTTCTTCAGCTGGTGACCATGTGCTAGTTTTTGACTTACTTGCCTGTCCTTCATGTCCCAATCTGGATGTCCTGAGAAGCTGCACACAGGTGTAACCTTGACAGCCTGCTCAGACAGACGCTTTGACCCCAGGCCATTCCCATAACCCTTCTTGTGCCACTCCTCCTGGTGCTTCCACAATCAACCTGGCCCATGCACCTTCCATTCAGGCCAACCATAACATTTCTATAACGATTCTCTATACCAGCTGTCACAGCATTGCTATCAGATAAGATAAGATGATGTCCAAGCTAAAAAAAGGTTCTGTAGGATGCAAATTGGTGAATACTTTACATCAAAACGTTCATTCATCATTTTCTGGCAATGCTACTTTTCACTATCGCTTTTGATCTCATTAAGCAGCAAAGTCTTCAGTGACAAACTCGCAAGTGACAAACACCTGTTGAAATGGAGACAGGAGCAGCACTGCTTTTCTCTGTCCCATCTTCCCTCCATGGAGTGTCCTGTTGTGGCTGTTTATGGACCTGTTTTGACCTCTGTACACATCTTGAAGGGAAGGGACAAAGCCTAAAAGCTTTGGTTTTATTACTCGAAGATGCCTAGACATTCAAAAAGAAAGGCTTTCTACTCTTTCTAGAGGATAATAAATAAACACAAATATTGTGATATAAAGACACCTTGTTCAAGAACATAATCTGTTGTATTGGAATAATTTCTTAATGATTAAGAGCAGAGAGATAAACTGCTGTAAGTTTTTTTAAACTTCAGTCTTGCTTTCCCGTGCATTGCGTATTAACAATCAGAACTACAAAACCACATACAAATCCCGGTCTGGAATGAAAGAAGATGGAAAGCACAATAGTTGCTTATCTAAAATCTTATCAGATTTAGTCAATGAGTAAACTAATAGATGTTTCCTTCCTTTTCAGCTCTCACATCTGGAAGTTCTGCCTCCAGGCAAAAATTCAAATCCATAAATCCAACCAAATCAGAGCATGTTACTCTAAAAACAAATGAATCCTGGAAGAGTCCTGTTGAAAAACTTTTCCAAATAGAATAATCTTTAATGCCCTGCGAAACCACATGTAAAAAAATGCATAAACAATTGGGTTAAATGTAGAATTTAAATAACCAAACCAAACCAAAGCATCAATTAGAATAGGAGGTATGACATAATTCATAAAAGGATTGGTTGCTGTGAAGAAGAAGAATGGACTCCAGCAAATGAGAAACACTCCTATTATTATGCCTAATGTCTTGGCAGCTTTCCTTTCTCTGCAGAATGAAATATGGTGCTTCATTTCAAACTGCATCTTTTTTTGGCTAATTGCATCGATGGATCTTGCCTGCCTCTTGGCTATACAATATATTTTCCTATAGATGTACAACATAACAAATCCAGGGATGTAAAAAGACACTGTGGAGGCCACAACACCTGAAGTTTCACTAAAAATGACAAAGCATCCTCCTGCACAATGTACATGATTATAAATCTCCTCTGCCCCTCGCAAGTTTAGGTCTAGAAAGATCATCCCAAAAGCAAAAGCAGCAGGGATCATCCAACTTACAAATATCATGACGAGGATAACACCATTATTTATCTTTGATTTGTACCTTAGAGGGTCACACACAGCATAGTAACGGTCAATGGATATGAAGGAAAGATGGAAGATGGAAGCAGTGCTCAACATAATGTCCGTGCTTGTGTGGATCTTGCAGAACAGCTCCCCAAAGTACCAGCAGTTCTCAACAGAGCGCACCATGCTGCAAGGCATGATGAGGAATCCCAGCAGGAAGTCTACTGTAGCCATAGAAACAATCAGGAAATTGGTAGGTGTATGGAGCTGCTTGAAATGTGATATTGAGACAATAACAGTCAAGTTACCAACCACTGTGGCCAGAATAATGCAAACCATGAAGATATACATGGAAACACGGATACTGTTTGACCAGCTGTTCCTTATGCAAGAGCCATTTACGGATTCGCAGCACAGTTGCATCTTTACTGAGGTCTCAAATCCACACAGATATGCACACAGGTAGTGTTTTTTCTAATACTGAGATATATTTATAACTGTTTTTTTCTCTTCTGTACAGGGAGAGCTGCAGAGAGGGAAAAAAAGGGCAATTGTAAACACCTTCATTTATTTGGATGTGTAGGAAATGCACATTTCATTATCTATGAAGTATTAAACTATTTTGTAATTATACTTTTAACAGAATGACACTTTTCTCATTAGACTTTCCTTGAAATGGGAGTCTCATTTTATGAAATGAACTGTATAATGTCTTCTATAGTGGGCAGATGAGAAGTCCTTTTCATTATTTTCTGTTTAAACAGTCCTTGTCTTCTTCATCAAAGTTGTTTGGAGTCCTGTGTCTCTGCCTTTGCTCTTGAAAATCAGTAATTTTAGATTCTGGAGCTCACTCAACTTTTTTTTTTTTTTTTTTTTTTTTTTTTTTTTATACATGAATCTAAGATCATAAATCTAAGTCTGAAACAGAAGGCTACAGCTGAGGAGCCCAGGCTCAGCCTGTCCCCTAGCTCTCTCCAGCCACAAGTGAACCTGCTGTGTACCCTGGCCAAACCAGGTGGCACTGCCTGATCGGATCAAGTCTTACTACGAAATTACTATAGGCTTTAGCTGTAAATAGAGATAGATTTAAGGAAAAGATCTAAGAGGAGAAGAAAAATTTTTCTGACCTTTTGCTGCCAAAATACAACGGAAGAGCCTGACTAATCTGAAGCACTAGCTGCTGTATAAGCAAATATCCTTTCCGTTGGGCTCCAGTTCAGTGCTTGTAGTTTAGCATTGTTTTGTACATTTATTATGCTAATACTCTTTTTAGCCAAGGCATAAACATGGAGAGAAAAATTTTCTGAACGCTGGTTTAGTCTGCAACTGAGGACACAAATATTAGCCATCCTCTCATACTCACAGAAGCATGTCCCGTTTGTGAGTCTCTTTACAAAAAGTGAAACTACTTAAGCACTTAGCAAGCAATATTCATTGTTGAAAGATCTGGTTCTCCTTTAATTAACAGAGAAATAGTGTTATGATGAAAAATAAAGAACATTAGCAAATGCTATCCAGTAGCATTTTCATTACGGTGTAACATGGTTGTTTAAGTCAGAAAAATACTGACATGGCAATACAGCTAGAAGTAATTTAACCCATTTGCTTCAGGACTTTTCTGCCTCCAGTTATCGTGGACAGAACACAACAGAATAATTGATTTTTTTTCCATGTTGAAACAAACATTATCACAAGCACACCATGCTGCTAGAAGCTAAACGGAAGCTGAATATAGATGGCAAACTAGAGTTTGCAAAACCCTGACAGCTACAGGGTTATAGCTAATGGCTTGTGTTTACAGAGGGGTTTTCAAGGAGTGTCAGGTAGTGGCATTCCAGTGCCAAGGCGAAGGTGCATCCAGAGGCACTCTCAGGAGTACAGGACAAAATCTGAGTATATTTATTTACTCTTTGGGGTGCCTCTTCTTTGCCTATTTTTCTACCTACTAACGTTAATCACCATCTCTGCCCTTTTCCACTTCACTTTAATTATCACTTAATGTATTTCACTTTTGGTCAGTCTCTTCATGTTTCTTTTCCTGTCTGTCATTTGTTCTTTTGGTGTATTTGCAGCCGGGTGGAGGAAGGACAGCCAGGTGGATCTTTATTAACTCAAATCTTCAATTTTCTCAGCAGAAAGAATTAAACACTGAATTAACTGCACGTACTGGAAATAATTATAAAAGTTTTAAGCTCATTCAGGTTATAAATGTGTGACATAAATTTCAACCTTCATTCATTTTATGTGTAAATAAAGACAGTAAAATAGGCTATGAAACCAATAAAAAAGAATTAAGATGCTATCTCTAGTTTTCTTTTCTATGTAAAAGAGGAAGAACTTCCCTATTGTTCTTTGACAGATAAACTCTTTAGCCTAAAAAAATACAATCTCCCCTGGAAAATATTTTTCTTAAAAAAAAAAAAATCTTATTTTCAGGAGATTTTGGTTTATTTGTTAAATAAAAAGAAGAAACTCCAAGTAAAATATTGAGCAAACTGAGAGTAAGTGTGTGGCTTTGCTTGAACTAGAAACAAAATAAATCAAGACTCATGTGTCAGACTGTCCACGTGAGCTAAACACTGAATAAGTTTGCAACAAGAAAGCAGAATACTTCTCTTCCATAATTATTTCAAAGTTTAAAATTAAATACAATGGAAATATGAAGAAGTACCCTTTTAAAAACCTATCCTCCTACCTTTCTCCCTTCATGCTGGGTAGAAGTCTACTCTTCACACTCATTTGTTTTCTGCTCACAGAGTGGCACCTCTTCCTTTTGAAGACCATCTCAAAAGACAGCTGAGCCTCTTCACCATCATAACAGTTCTGGGGAACACAAATTTTGAGAGGACAGGCACTCAATCCACAGTCAGAGAAGCCTCCAGAAGCCACTGGCATGTTTCTGGAGGATGTTTGGTACAATGAACCTTCTTGGCTCCCTGCTCAGGAGCAGCTGTTAGTGTGAACAGTAGCTCGAATCATTTATTTTGCCAACAACTTAAGAACTAAATCATGGCTGTAACAATCATATTTGTTTAATGGGACTTATCTGTAGGCAAATTTACCTCATATGAAGGTCGTTTACTTGTTTGATTAAATGTGTAGTCACATTGTGAGCAGCCCAAGACTATCTAGGTACAGAACAAAAAATGTAGCCTCCCTTCTGCAAGCTTCTAAAATATAGCAAAATAGGTAAGTATAAGTAGGTTACAGCAGCATGGAACAATATCTTGTGTACAGAGCAACCTGATGTGTATTTACCAGCCTAGTTCTGATTACTCTACTGAACAAACAGGTTTAATCTAACAGCCTAATCAGTTAACAGCTATTTGCAAGATACAGCTACTAAAAACGTGTTTAAAGTAAACACCTCTTATTGGCTGTACTGGAGTCACAGATGAGGAATATAATTTTTTTGTCTCCACAAAGGACCACGCAGCCTTTTAAAACAGTGATACTGCTGAACATAAAAGACTGTTAATATGGTGACCATCAGCTAAAGCCCAGTTACGTGGGTTACCTCAGGGTCATATGCACAGGTAATTAAGCTACTAATTCTTGCAAATTCCGCTGCAGGACCTGGGTTAACTGCTTCATTATATTATGTCCACAAAAATAAAAATGAATGCAAACAATTCAGTTATTTTATTTTCCTTAGGGCTGCGCTCATAAAGGGGCTGGAGTGTTGCAATGTAAAGTTCTCCTTGCTATGGGAAGTGGGCTTGCCAACCAAAGAAAGTGCAGAAACAACCATCAGGCTGAGTGAGAATTGTTCAGAATTGGGGAAATACAAAGAGACATTAGGCAGCCAAATACTGGTCTCTCAGAGAGGTCATCACCCTTTCGAGATTCATAGCTGTGGGCCTTCCTTGAAGCCAGACAGTTCTCCTCAGGGAGTGAAAGTTTAGGCCTTGGTAATTACCATCTTGACATATATATTATGGGGCTTTGAGCAACTTGGTCTAGTGGGAGGTGCCCCTGCCTATGCGAGGGGTTGGAACTAGATGATCTTTAAGGTCCCTTCCAACCCAAACCGTTCATTGATTCTATCGTACATTTTATAGGAAGATAAAATTTAAGGGAACAAATCCATGTTGCCTGACTGTAAAAAACTTGTAGTTATAAAGAAGTCTGGTGGCCAGCTCATTATGGGGACTAAGTCAAAGGACACCCATGGGTGCACACACACTGCTCTCCTGCTGTGCCTCTTCTTTGGATGATAGAGTGGCCAAAACTCAAGGGAACCACTGGGAAAGGCAGCCCTGCTTGAAGTGTTGGGCTTTTTTTTGGGAGCAGGTACCTCACAGCAACCAGCCAAACTTCTGGGGGACCATCTGGGGCTGGGGAGCCTTCCCCTGCCCTGAACATCTCTGCTCCACTGCAGGCAGGCATGCAGCAGCCAGCTGTGAAGTCTGGGTTTTTGCTCTGCCTCCCCTCACAGCCAGATGTTGACTTCAGTCATGGGGAATTTCTTTCCAGATTTTGACTTGCAATAAAATGAGAGAACAACTTGCCGTTCTTCCTCTCATAGGATTTCTCTAGGAGGCAACCTGCTTCTTTTTAAACTTGCTGGGGACTTTGAAAGGGTCCTCAGGGAGATGAAATGAAATTAAATAAGAGATAAAGTCAACATCTGATGATGCAAAATGACCTGTTGCAGGGTTCTTGTATTTATCAGATGGCTGATTACAGTTGTATCTTGACTGTCTGCACTGTGCCTGCACTGGGCACTTTCCACTGGAATATGCTGGGGGTGGGGAAGTGCAAATGACAAACCTGAGAGCAATAGGCTCAAATGCAGATCCTTGGGGCAGGCCATGCTTGCTCTCTGGCTGACAACTGGCAACACCTATATACTGTAAAATAATTAAATGCATTTTTAAAAGAAAAAATAAAGACAAAGGGACCTGGTGATGCTAATGATGAATTTTGTCCCTGAAATCAGGGCAGCTAGGCTCTCAACTCAACTTTACTTCTGAAGAAGTCATGACTTATCCCTGGGGCTGGCCAGCCTTCCTGCTCCTACCAAAATGCTCACTGGGCAAAGGGCTTCAAATATCTAGCGCGTACTTTGCAAAGAGGGAGTTTTGCTCAGGGAAGTGGTTGAGTCACCATCCCTGGAGGGATTTAAAAGAGATGTAGGTGTGGTGCTGAGGGACATGGTTTAGTGGTAGACTTGGCAGTGTGCTAGGTTAATCATAGAATCATAGAATCCTAGGGGTTGGAAGGGACCTCGAAAGATCATCTAGTCCAACCCCCCCTGCCAGAGCAGGGTCACCTAGAGCACATCACATAGGAACGCATCCAGGCGGGTTTTGAATGCCTCCAGTGAAGGAGACTCCACAACCTCTCTGGGCAGCCTGTTCCAGTGCTCTGTCACTCTTACAGTAAAAAAAATTTTTTGGATATTCACCTTGAACCTCCTATGCTCCAATTTGCACCCATTACCCCTTGTCCTATCACTGGTCATCACTGAGAAGAGCCTAACTCCATCTCCCTGACACTCACCCCTTACATATTTGTAAACATTGATGAGGTCACCCCTCAGTCTCCTCTTCTCCAAGCTAAAGAGACCCAGCTCCCTCAGCCTTTCCTCATAAGGGAGATGTTCCACTCCCTTAATCATCTTAGTAGCTCTGTGCTGGACTCTTTCAAGCAGTTCCCTGTCCTTCTTGAACTGAGGGGCCCAGAACTGGACACAATACTCCAGATGCGGCCTCACCAATGCAGAATAGAGGGGGAGGAGAACCTCTCTTGACCTACTAACCACACCCTTTCTAATGCACCCCAGGATGCCATTGGCCTTCTTGGCCACAAGGGCACATTGCTGGCTCATGGTCATCCTCCTGTCTACCAGGACCCCCAGGTCTCTTTCACCTACACTACTCTCCAGCAGGTCAGCCCCCAACCTATACTGGGACATCGTGTTGTTCTTCCCCAAATGCAAAACTCTACACTTCCCCTTGTTGAATTTCATCATGTTTCTCCCCGCCCAACTCTCCAGCCTGTCTAAGTCTCTCTGAATGGCAGCACAGCTTTCTGGTGTGTCAGCCACTCCTCCCAGCTTAGTGTCATCAGCAATGACACTAATGGTTGGACTTGATGATCTTAAAGGTCTTTTTCAACCAAAAGGATTCTGTGACTCCAAAGGGGAGGAGAGAGAGTGGACTGGGGCTGGTGAACATGACTCCCTGCAGTGGGAATGGGACCAGCCTGGGGGTCAGCAGGTGCCTTTGGCAGCCCCAGAGCAGCAGGGGCTGCCTGAAGCCAGAGGAGCTGGATGGCACAGCAGGATGTCTATGTATAGACTATTTTTGGAGATGCCCTTCACTCTTCTACAAAAGCCAACGCATGGGCATAGCACTTAGCATTCCTAATCCCTGAATGTACCAGCTTGTACTGCACGTTGGAAAGGAATGAACCACAGACCTAGGGGAAGCTGCAAGCATGGGGAGGGTGGTATTTAATGGTAACTTTACTGACATGAATTTAAAGTAGCAGTTTCTAAGACATCAAGATTGTTAGTAATTAAGCAGGCCAAACTGGCAACTAATTTAGATCAACAAGGAACACTTTGGTAACAAGCTTTCATGCTGTTGGTGCAGATGCTTCTAACAGGTGTTTTCTTACTTCTTAGTGCTAATGTGGATCATGGAAATATTCTCAGACTTTCTATTCATAGTATCAAAGAGAAATATGTCAAGCTCTATTTTTGGGAGACCTCAGAACACATAAACAGTAAATGTTTAACAGCTTTTTGAGTCTGTAATATAGTAAAACAGTTCTACATCAAAATATAAACTTGTTAACCAAATTGTTGCTTTGTCTTTCTTTTCTGCAAAATTCACATTTCTGCAATAATTAGTTTTCAGATTTTTGTAAAACAAAGAAAAAGAGGTGGTGTCACACTCTCTAGCCTGCCTTGGGTCATCTACACTTCTAATTTGTTTTTAAAACATAAAATCATAAAAATGGAAAACAGCACAGAAGGGAATGGAAATAACACTTTTGTCAGTCACCAAGCCCATCTGAAAAATTATTTAAAATAATTCTTAAAATATTATTTTGTCCTTCCTAGGCAAGACTATGAAAGGAGCACTGGAAATGGGAAGAAACAGAAAGGGGCTCAGGAACCTCTTATCATGAAAAAAAAAAAAAGCAGGACAGCACTGATTTCTGCTGTGATTATTTTAGCTTGCTTTTCTATGGGTACAGTTTGGTAATTTGAGTGAAAAAAACATTTTACGGTATCCATTAGGCAAAGGATTTCTTATTTTCATAGGGTTCATTTTAAAAACCAGCTCTCTGTAGAGGGGAGCCGTGGATTTAAAACTACTGGAGACTCTAAGGTGGCTCCAGGGTTGGAGAGGAATTTGGAAGTATTTAACTCCACTTACCAATTATGCAGTCCTCTGGAAAACAGACACAGCATTACAAAAAATTATCTTCTTAAGTTTCCATTCCTATGTTTGAAACCTGGGGGAAAATGCACAAATTCCCAATGAGTTATTAGTTCAAAATAAGTATTTCATTATATGGGTTAAACAAGAAGGTGTGTCAAATAGTTTGAATGCTATTGCTGCAAACCTAATGCAATTCCACTGAAGATAATCTGAAATTAGCCTATATTTATGCCAGAGGAATTTAAAGAAGAACTGGTGAGATGATTGACCTCTAGATCTTTTCCCATGGTTTATATTCTTCCTTTTCAGTGGGAACCATCACTTTGTTGCCAAGTAAAAAGAGCTGTTTATACAGAGCAATGCAATGTTTGTGCTCTTTCTCAAAATGCAGTGCTTTAGGATCAGGGCTATAAATCCAAACCTCAAGATAAATGCAAATCTCTGAAAAGCACAGAGGAATAAGAGATTCCAAGAAAACAATGCCCTCTGTCCCAGGAGGGTGAGCAAATCCCCCAGGCACAGTGCGGAGCAGAGGCAGTGAGGTCCCCTGTGCCTCTCCAGTGCTCTTGTGCACCCACCAATCTCATGGGAGTTAATTTAGGACTGTGGGTTGTTCGTATGTTTTTGGTGGCCTCCAAACACCACCTCCGATAGGTAGGCAAACGCGGAGGGAGTCAGTCAGCTGGAAACAGATACCATCCCAGCTTTGTCATTCTGCATCCTCACAACCCTGGAATAACTTAAGAGAAAGGAAAGAGCCTGAATTCACAGTTGTGTATGAAAAGAGTTCTGGCTCCTAGCTATGTTTCTCTTTCAGCTATTGGGAGCAAATAGGCTTTTTTATCATCTCAGCCACCACAAAAAACCTCATTGCTGTTGGTGCTACTGCTGTTCACTACAGAAAGAATGCAGTGATCTGTGCAGAATCACTATTACCTTCAGTGCTAACCACAGAAGATTTATCTTTGAAACAAAATTTCTCAGACTAGCATATTAGAAGTTTACATTATTTCAGAGTGCATGACACAGAGATGGTACCTGCTTAGGAGTAATTCCCTCATCATGGACCTGTGCAGCCTGCGGATCCAGCACAACAGTGACCCATTCCACACAAAGCGTCTCACAGCTGAGCAGCTGCAGCCTTGGTCTGACTCTGGTTTAAAGCCTGCTGGAAAGACCTTATCAACAGGATGACGTCAATATTTACTATTCAGGAAAGATAAGCAAATAATAAAACTATTCTGACAGAAGCCACTAGTATATACAAAGATGACTACATTTGAATTAAGTTAAAGCCAAGCTCATGGAAAGAAGCATACAAAATAAAGACAAATGTTTATTATGGTCAAAGTACAGATGGAGCTAATACCACTGAACTGTTTCTAAGATAGCTCGATGTATCTCTCCCTCCTGTCACATCTGTGCAATGTTGCCAGACTTCAGCAATTTCAATAACCTTTGAAAATGTGATTTATTTATCCCAGACTAGATATTTTTTAAAAAGCCCAACCACAATACTTCAACAGCATCTGAGAACAAGACCAATTAAAAAGATATTGTTTCCTCCTAATTAAAAAAATTCTGCTTGTCTTTTATTTATGATGCTCTGGTGCTGCTTTGTAACAGCAGGGACTTAAGAGGTGTTGATGGCCTATTTGTGTATCTCTTACAATACCAGTGGAACTATACAAAAATATGGCCAAATTACAAATCAGCAGTGGCCAAACTGCAACTCAATGCTTTTTAAAGCAGAGTTCATTGGCCAGTATTTGCATCTTCATACAGGAAGAATTTTAGTATTGTGGTGGAACTCAAGGATGAGTCTCCTTCCAGAAAGAAGTAATCCTTGGAAAAAGAACTGATGTGCTTTGTATCAGCCTTCCAGCTCTTGCTCCACTGAGGCTTCTCTGAGCCATGAGCAGCACCTGTGTGGCTGAGGCCCCAGTTTCTCTCTGGGGCTTTGGGATTAGGGTGGGCTTGGGAGATAGGAAACTGTGGCCCTGGCGAGATGATACAAGGGACATAGGGCTTAACAAGAGGGAGAATTCTTGGTGAAATGAAGGTCTTGAAATGCCGCATTCTGGTCTGGAAGTTTGGCTACTCTATTGGAAGCCACTGAAATAGAAATTTGCCAATAAAGGCTTGTATGTCAGTAAACAGTCTGCTGAAGCCTCCGTTCTCATGCACTACTCTCTGTTGCCTTTCACAAAAGCTGGATTTAACAGTAAGTGCAAGCTGTTTTCCTAGAAGTATTGAACAAGCTTGATTGTTTCTACTTGCCCAGTTGCAAGTCCAACAGACACCAGATACCATTTTTAAGGAAGGGGACCTCCTGTTGCCATCCTTTGTTTCCACAGTTGTTTGCTGTCACAGGAAGCAGCAGTGCTGTGCAGGAGCAATGCTGGTATCATGGCACTGCAAGAACAGCAACTCAACTAGAGCAGAAACTCCCAGTGTTAGTAGCTGTGCCCTTCTGTGTCCCCCCTCCGCTGCTGAGTCTCCACAATACATGCTGATTTTTCAGCAAATTTTTCCATTTTTCTTCTCAGTAGCTGCTCTGTGCCCTTTGAATATTCTTTTTGGGTCACTGAAGGAGAGGTAAAGATGCACCGGAGTTAGTTTGATTTTGATTTCTTTTTTGTTATCACGTTCCTGCTTGCTAGCCACCTCCTGTGGCCACCTCACAATACCTATGAGACTGAAAGGGAACAGATGGCAGCAACAGAAGGTTTAGCTGTTTAAATGTGCCTCTACCAGCCTGCATAACTTTTGTTCATGAAGGTGAGCGTTGGTGAAGAGAAAGTAAATATTTTTCTCTTTTCTGTTCTCCCTCCCCTTTCCTCCTCTCCATAGTCCATTTTGTTCTTACGTGCAGTTGTTGCTGCTTCTTCCTGCCTTGCCTTGCAACCCTGGTTTGTCCCAGCTGCCCACTTGGACTAATGCCCTAAATGGAACTCCTTCGTACAGGTCCTTTTCCTCCTTTCTAAGATGCTGCGTATGCATCTGTTACCACACATTATTAGGTGGGTTATTTCATGCTAGAGGTTTTGAAGATTTCACTGAACATATGTTCCTCATTTTCTGGGAGGATGCCAGGACTTCATTTTTACACTTAGTCAGCACTTGCATTTGAAGACAGTGACAATCATATTTTTACTATATACAGTATTTTTGTAATATGAATTATTCTGGCATCTCAAGCTAGCTGCCTAAATTAGTGTCTATTGTAAACATTAGTTTCTTTCTACTTCATCTCTTCATCTACATTAGAGGATAAAAATTACTCCTGGAAGTGCTGTGATTGTAAATGTTCATAAGACATCACGATATTACCTAATGATGAGCCTTGGCAAATCAAAGAGGGGTATGGGTTGCATCCTTAGTGATAGAAAAACAATGAATATAAGAAAAGACCCTTCAGAAAACAACTGGCATTGTAGGTCTCCCTTGGCAACACACAAAAGTTATTACATTAAGCGTTGCACAACTCTCAAAAGCAAGAGGTTTTGTGGCTGCTTTTTGTTTAATCTAACTCTGAACTTGGGAGACTCGCTGCGAACAGAGGCTGATGTTAACATGAATAAACAATCTAAAATGCCTAGTGTATTATTAAAGATATGCTCAAAAACTCTTCACCAAAATGAATGTTTAAGCCTGTTGCTAGGTAATGATGACTGATCAAACTTAAGGATTTTTATGTAGCTCTGGTCCTTATACACACAGCCATCTGATACTCTTGAGGTATAGCTAAATTACATCTGTTGTGAAAGGCACCACACCTGTATTTTTACCCACACCTGCCAAAGCTTTCTGTCCTTCAACCTAGCTACCAGGAAGTAAACCAATGTCCATTAATGACCATGGTTTTACAGTTTGTTCTTCCTTTTCATATCTCAGTGTCAGATACATTTGATTTCTACTTAGGCAAGCATAATTCTTCTTTTGAACAATAAATTGCCATGAATTATTGTGCTTTTGCAAATTGATTAGGTTAGCTATTGCAGCCAACTCAGCATGAAGAAATCTCTGAGAAAGATGGAGAGTACAACTGTGAACCAATTAGGGGATGGGAATTAAAAAATGTTTGTACATTCTTGATCAATTTTTGTACAGTTTGTCAGCTGGGTGACAAACTAAGACACTGGGGATTTTACAGGGCTAGGCAACTTCTGCCAAGGTGGGATCATCATCTCTGTGAACTGTCCTAGGCAGAGACAATGACTTCCAGCCCCTACCAAACCTAGGCAAACGGTGTGAGAGCCTCCATGCAGGGCACACTGAAAAAAAACCCCACATAATACAACTGTTTAAATTCACAGCTAAAAGCAGAATATCTCTGTCTCTGCAGATGTATGATCAGCAGATGTAAACTGATGTACCACCATTGGTTTTAGTAGTAGTATAGTAAACTTGCTGCCCCCATTTGACTTTACTGGACCTCAATGAAAAAGGGCATTAAGTCAAGACTTCTGGGTCTTAGTGGAGACAAGATAAAAAAAGAAGAGAGAGAGCTTTGGGTATCAATAGCAACACTTAGCAAGCATAGTAATAAATGCTATATGGAAACTCAAAAAGGTCTCTAACAAGACAATTCTGTGATTCTGTGAAGTATGAAGGAGTGTGTTCTAAGGAGTCTGTAGCTAACTTAGAAATGGTATTGACCTAAAGTTCACTGTACTCTCCTTGCTCAACTTAATGGAGTTGATGCTAAGGTGTTAAAACTGCTTATCATTACTGTATTTTGCCTAAGAATTTAATAAATCTTGCAGAATGAGATTTAGATTTTTCCAAAAGCATTAAAAAAATTGCTGTGATTTCCTAAGAATGTTTTGCCTGAAAAAACCCCAATGTCTTTTCCCTAAGGAACCCCAAAACTATAACCAAATAGTCCTTTTTTCAGTGCGCAAAAAGCAATCTCAAACGTCTGGAAAACACAGCAAGGTGAGTTGCAGAATAGAAAAATAACCATCCTTTAAATACTGACCTTAATGTTTCTATATATTTGACTTTGGTAAATTCAAGTATGTCTCATACTGCTAACACTCATTTGGAAGTAAATGTTCAGAAATTTCTGTTACAAAATTATCACTTGATCTTGTGGATTACCTAAGGTACTAAATTATAGTTTTTAAAGGTTTTATGCTATTGTGTTTTGCAGTACATGAACTAGGCAACCAACCATATGCAATTACTTATTCCCCTTTTTTTTCTGCAAAGAGCTTTCCTAAAGATTGACTAATTTTTCCAAAACTGCAAGATATTACTGCTGCCTGCACTCCTTCCTGCTCTTGTATCCTGGCACCATCACAGCTACCAGACTATGAGTTCATAAAAATTAACTTCAACATTAGAAGCAGCAACTGAAGATGGATAAGCAAAATTCAAATCATGCAGTTACAATGCATGTCTCATATTGTACATGTTTGTAGTGGAAATTCCCTGCTGCCATGAGAATATCTGGACAGACAATGGAGTATTTCAGTTGCAACTTTGTAGTAATGAAACCTTTTAATACTTTCACAGATGGAGGCTACCAGGGCTTCTGCTAATTCTTAATTCTTTTTTAAACTAAAAGAGAAAGGCATTTTTTTACAAGGATGTGTAGAGATAGGATGAGGAGGAACAGTTTTAAGCTCAAAGAGGGTAGATTTATTTAGATATTAATAAGAAATTATTTTCTGTGAAGGTGGTGAGACTCTGTAACCAGTTGCCCAGGGAAATTGTGGCTGCCCCCTCCCTGGAAGTGTTCAAGGCCAGGCTGGATGGGGCTCTGAGCAACCTGGTCTAGTGGGAAGTGTCCCTGTCCATGGCAGTGGGGCTGGAACTAGATGATCTTTAAGGTTCCTTTCAACCCAAACCATTCTATGGTTCTATGATTTGGTATTGTATTACTGGGTCTAATAGCTGCACTATTTCTGACTGCAACTCAGTGTTCCATTATTTAATGGATAACTTGAGGTTATGATCCCTAAAATGTGCATACAGGGTCATGCTCTCTTTAAAAAAACCCAAAGATCGTTATGATTCTGTCACCCTATTTTTGCTCAAGGTCTGCTTCCTTTAATTCAATATGTATAATAAAGCACATTAGATTTTACTCAGAGTTAAAGTTTCTCTAAAGTTGTCACTACTCTTCCCTAAGTAGGCCATAAGGTTTGGATCACACTTGTTTTAACACAGTGTATTTCTATCTTCATCTGAAGCCTTGCATCAGTAAAATCTATTAACATCTTGTTTTTCTCTCCATGTGATCAGAGACATTGTGGACAGGTGGGTCTTGTTTGCTTTAGCTGGCATGAAGGTATGTGGAAGAAATATGGACATGTAATGAGCAGGATTTTCCAGCTCAGAAAACGTTGGGGTTCATTAGGATAACATCTGGAGTAGCTTTTGAGTGAAGTCATTGACATGAAATATGTATAACTTAATTTATTTCTTCTCTTCTGGTTTATCTGTCCCAGCATCAGTAAACACTCCTGTTCTTTCAAAAACTCAAATTCTGTCCCATTACCAAAACGGAGGAGAGGATATGAGCTAATGCTCTCTCTGTTCTAACTGTAACCTACCAGGTAGGAAAGTAAGTGCATAGCCAGTTAAGGCAATTCAGCCTTACACCATGGACAGAGAAGTCAGACACCACTGTGCTGCAGCTGAAGAAACACATCACCTGCCAGATTTACACACCATTCAGGTGTGGCAATGCTGTAGCCATGCAACCCAAGGCAAGCGCAGGTCACAGCAGGAAAACAAGCCAGAATTTGGGAAATCTCAGCAAAGACCAGCACGGACACAATCCTGCCTGAACTTGAGGGCAGGGGGTGCAGGCAGGGCTGTGGCAGGCAGGTGGCCAGCCTCCAGCTCAGTGCTGCCACACAGGCACAACCTGTGCCACCTCAGCACAGCACCGGCTCAGTTGTGTGTAACCTCGTGGGGGGCTGCCAGGCAGGCTGTTTGTGTGAGCAAACCCGTTAGCACACCATTCAGGAAGTGAGCTCTGAAGACCTCAGGTCTCCAAAGGTCTCTGTTGGCAAGCAAAATGAACGGGAGCCACAATTTCTAAATTTTGCCTATTGCAACCTGCTTCCTTATGTCTACAGATCACCCCATCTGAGATCTTGACACTAAAGCTGCATGTTTCCAAAAATCCTTTGTATCTGGTTGCCCAAGTTTCTTAGCTTCTGTGGCTCTGTCTCAGTTGTCAGGTAATGAAATCTTTTTTTGCTGTGCTTTCCTGGAAGAAGTGTCTATTATTATCAGTGGTTTCGGGCAGCTTTGTCCTTATACTGGGTCAGTCAGTATGTAGATCATGGGTAGACTCGCACAGGATTACTTTCTATATGCTTGACTTGCTTCACACAGTAACGTATTTCACAATGATTAATGGTATGCAGTCTTCATAGCAAAAATAATTTAGTGCCATGAGGGTTTATACCAGACTTTGATAGGAAAATACTCAACATACAAATATATTTAAAACAGACAAAAATGGCCTTGAACCAAATCCAGAGTTCGAGATTGTCACCACATTCAGGGCTGGATCATATACTACTTGCACACGCGTTTCCTTAGCCAGAGGACTGGTATCAGCAGTGAACCTGAAGGAGCCACCTCTCAGCTCCAAGACAGGCCACAGAGTCCTGCTGAATCCTTTCTGTATTGCAGGATGAGACCTTCTTGAGTACCATAGCCTCCTTTAAATTCAGATCCTTACCCCGGGAGACAGTTGCGGTATCACCCACCTGGTTACTGGGGGGCAAGTACAGTGTGTGCACTGAGTGTGTAGCTATGGGAAGAAGATCACACTCGATAAACCCTCGCTGGACTGAGATCAGTGTGTGGTCATATAGTAACTGACTCCAACAGTGAACAAGGTTTTAAGAGAGCATGGCTGCAGCAGCACCAATGTTGAGCTTCCATAAGTCAGATTACATTGTCTGGGGCTTTTGATAAATTTGCCATTATGTTGAGCATGACACTATAGTATGTCACATGCGAGTTTCTATTTGCATTTGAAAACTTCCATAAAAGGTCACATGGTACACAGCAGTAACAATCAGTGCTGGAGTTAGGGTAGTATTTGCGCTCCCAACTTCTCGTCAGCTCCATAACTGAAGTACATGGGGCTGAGGACCTGGAGAGCACCGTGATGAGACCAGGAACGGTGCCAGTGTGGTGAAAAGGAAGGACACATTAGACTAACAGAGGTCTCTGACCACTTTTAAAGACACAGCCATGGCACAGGCACGTCTTTATACACTGATACACTGAACGAAGGTCAGTAGGGTCCAGCAGCAGCAAAAGAGTACAGGTTGCTGGGGAAGAAGAGGAAGCAAAGACGTGAACAGTGCCTTCTCACCAGCAGTAGCTGGTCTTCAGTATAAATCTAAACTGCCTAGTTCCTACAATAAACACCAGTCAGGATTTTATATATGTTGGTGTTATGCGACCAGAAAGAAATAGAGAAGATGAGAGGGAGGAGCTGTCCTGTGATACCAGGTCTCTCGCTGACCTCTTCACTGGATGCAAACAGTTCCAGCACTGAATAGCATCCAGTGCAACCAGCCAGGGCTGACAAGCTGTTGATCAGAGCTGCCAAGCAGAATAATTTGGAGGTTTCAGTTCCAAGTTTTGGTTCAACTGGTATTTCAAAGGAATGATGATTCATGTTGAGTTCTGACAAAGAGGTTCTGGCAGGTTTTGTTTCAGGGTTGGCTCTTTCATTGAAGCTCTTGCTCAGCCTCCATGATGTGCTATTTTGTGCTGCCATGTGCTACATGCTGTGCAAGATTGGCATAAGGGCAACGAAACCAAAGCAACACAAATAGGGGGAAATAAGTGTAAGCGAGGTAAAAGAGTAGACTTTCATGGGTCAGCAGAAGTAGTTTTATGTCAGAGACAAAGCATTATTGAGCTTTTTTGTATAGAATCACATCTTTCACTCTTATTTACTGGTGTCATAATCATCTGCAATTAGAAAATATGCAATGCCATTTTAATAAGAATGTATACTCTGGCCCACAATACAGATTTTCTCAATAAATGGTATCAATCAAATAATATTCCTCCATTATTACTAAACAAAACACATCTATAAGAAGTTTGTGCAACTGGAAATAAGAAACAGAGTTGGAATTATTGTAGGAAAGGATGCTGTATCTCATTTGTACAGATTAATTGAGTACAGCTTCAGTCATGGGAATATCATGGGTTGGCTGTTACTTGAGGGTCTTGTTTCAGATGGTCCTTTTCATACCATCGTCCAAAAAGCGTCACAGTGACAACCGGTTTTGTTGGTCTTGTCCTGCTTATCAAGCGCCCATCACTCAATACCTGATTGAAAAGGTAAGAGGAGAACATGATTAGAGAATGTCACAGAGGAGTACCCAAACAGCCTAAGAGCTCAGGAAGATGTGATGAAACAGGAGGAGATATGTCAGACCATAACTCTTACTGAAACTAATGACTTCATTAAAAGGTATTTAATAGATCTGATTATTCACTATGAGCCAGGTCCCTTTGGCTGTTTTGAGACAGCTTATTGCATTACTGTCCCACAGAGAACCTAGCACGACAGAGCTCCAGGGTGCCTCATTACCTCAAACTCCCCAGGGGCCAGCTGCACTCCGCTGTACAAGACTTCTGGAAAGACGTAGTTGGTGCCAAAGGTGCCACTAAGGGAGAACATCTCAAACTTGGTCTGAGCCGTCTCCACTGGTTGCCCACATGTGTTCAGGTCTGTGCTCTTGCACTTGAGCAGCGTGCATATCTGTGGGGAAGAGAAGACAACAAGTTATTTAGCAAGAGGAAAACACTCTGGGAGGAAAGCCTTGTGTCATCAAAGTTAGTGTGTATTGGAGCAAGTGACCATCACAGGATCTCCTTCATTATCTTTAAGCAACTCCTTTTTAATAGTTAATAGTTAATATTTTTACCCCTTGATGTGATTGGGGATATTCTAGACCTGCATTGCCTTAGTAGCTAGAAATAACCTGCTTCTGATGTAAGTGCTGTCATAGCAACTTATTTCATCCCTGAAGCCCAGTCCTGTAATTCCCACTAATTCTTCTTATTGCCAGTTCTCTTGTTTGAAGGCTTCTTTCCCACATGGCTTAGTAAGATGAGTTTGTGAAGAGAAATTTTAGGCAAATGAAACAAAGTCTTCCTCATGGGTGTGTGGTGCAAGTGTACACACAGGTCATCTTACTGGTGTTTGTACATGTTACTAATGAGAATTCATCAGCCTGGTAGTCGAAGGGAAATCTGAATTTTTTGTTCTCCATCCAACTCCTGGTGAACATAAGTCAAGATGATGATTCTCTGTTGCAGTTTTGTGTTAGTAGTTGCAGCATATAGAGGAAGATAGGAATGGAAATGTTTTCCTTTTGTCCTTAGAGTTAATTATCCAGCTGATAAATGTTTATGAACATCGTGAAGAAATACGAAATGGGGCTAGCAGTCCTGTGAAGATTCAAGGGATGCTGGCTGGTTTTGCTGACAGGTGATGAAGGAGTTTTTTAATTTGTGTCAGGTACTGGAGAACAGAAGAATTTTGGTTGCAAACATCAGAAGTATTATTCATCAGTAAATGTGGTTTTGTGTTGAAATGCAAATAAGCAGAGAAATAAAGAATAAAATTTTCTCAGTATGTTCTGATGAAATGAAAAAAAAAATATAGAGGAAAAAAGGAAGACTAGAAATTCCCATCTTCTCTTGAAATGGTAGACACCATTTGGCAGCTTCCACAGTCACTGAAATAAATTTTCCAAGCAAGCTCATCAGGAACTGCATTTATTCAAGCTACCTTCTTAAATGTTCTATATGAGCTGTTTTCTGCTTAGACCTCCCTGTCATGGTTTGACTCAGATTTGAAAAATAAACCAGAGACAAACAATGCTCTCGATCCCCTCCCTCTCCCACCCAGGTAGAGAAGGAGAGAGAGAATTAGGAGAGAGACTTAGCTGGATTGAAAACTAAACTAGACAGCTTTAATTATATGTACAATTATATACAAGTATATTCAGGAATGTGCAAAAGCCTCTTGCCTCCCCCCACCCCCAGCAACTCCCCTGGCACTCTCCTTAGCTGTGAGCAGTCCCAAAACTCTTGGACTGCTGTCTGAGATAACAGCAGAGCAGACAGGGCTGTGGGGAGAGTTATAAGGGTTAGGGCTGAGCCTGGGGTCCATGGTGATGGATGGAGTCCTCCCCGGATGCCGGCCATGGATGGAAGAGAAAGGAAGAAGAAGCAGGAAGGAAGTTGTCTTCTGTGATCTCTAACCTTCCTCAGAACTTATGTAGATATATGGAATGGAATACCTTTGGTCAGTTCTGCTGTCTGTCTAGTCCAGCTCCCCTACGGGGGGGTCACAAATACAATTCTCCTGCCCCAGGAGCCTCTGTAGCAGCAGAGCTAAGAAGCAACCTTGGAGCCTCAGCAGTAACATCAACATTCCAGTGTTATCAGTCCACTAGCTGGAACACTTGCTGCTAGTTAAAAGAAAGCTTACTGAAAGAAAAAAAAATCAGTAAAAGGAAAATTGGCTTCATCCTGGCTCAAACGAGGACACCTTTATTGCCACTGAATTGGCTAAATTAAAAAAAAAAAGAGATTTGTCTTCTAAGGAAACCAAAATAGGTGTGGCTAGTATCATTAACCAACACTCCCCCATATCCTGCAGTCTGTACCAGCTGCTACGCAAAGGCTGTGTTGACAGACAGAAGTAACTAACTGAAAAAAAAGAATGAACTGCTGGTACAAGAACCTCATTATGAAGGCAAAGAAGGTTTTCTAATATGGCTTCAAGCAAATTCAACCAGGATGTAACTCACCTTCTTCCCTAACATTTGATTAAAAGACCAGAAGAGTGGACATTTACAGTAAAAACCAGATGCCATTTCAGTAAAATTTATTGCTATGATTTGAGTAATGACAAAAAAGCAACGCCTCTGTGACTCTAAATTGTCAGATTGACTCACAAAGATAGATATGATGGATTGATTTTTTAACAGCAAATATTTGATGAAGATTACAGAGGAGACTCAGAACACCTACTGCAGACTGTCCCAAAGAGGACCTAAATTTAGCCAATATTGCATGCCTAAAAAAAGAGTGACTGCACTTGGGGAGCTTGGATGAGGTTTAGTGATCTCTCCACTGCATTTGTTGGATTAAAGGTAATCAAGCTTGGACTTTTTATCAATTGCTTCCCATTGCTAACAAATAGGACACCAGGACTCCAGCACACAAAAAAGTCATTGTCTTTCCCCCCACAGAGCTGAAGGTTTCTCCCTGTACAGAAGCTTCCTAAAATAAGCACTGCCTCTCCAAAGAATTCTTACCTGCAGATAGTATTTCCCTTCAACAACATGAAGCCCATCAAAAGCACCTAGAACATAAACTTCATCTTCTTGTTTCCCTGCCATCTTGTAGCTCAAGTGACAGCAGAGGTCCTTCTGGCAAACAGTGAGGTTCCCTTCAGGCTTTGTGAGCTCAGTCAAAGTGAATCGGTCATGGAAGATGAGTCCTCCAAAATCATGGTCATTTGGTGAGAATCTTTTGACACTTGAAGCATATGAGCTCCAGTTGACAACAGGAGGGGAGGCAGGAGAAAGGCGAGGGTGTGAATCTAGTTCAGCAATGAGGAGGTGACCATCCTCGGTTTTCATATTGTAGTAGTATGTTCTTGCTCCATATGGTGCATAAATACCACTCCCTGAGAAGAGTTGATCCAGAAAGAAAATAAATAAATCATATTGTAATTTAAATTGTCCCTGCTGCTAGCTTGTCCACTATTTTATAAAAATGACAGAAATTGTAGTCTCACCAAAGGTGACTGTTAACAACTCAGTACACAGAGATCCTGCTTTGGCAAAGAATAGCATCTAATTCTTACAGGCCACCAGATCAGGATGGGGATGTTGATGACAGCTGAGAGTTGCCTCACAATCACAGGCCTTGGTCCTCATGGGAGACTTCTATCACCCTGATATTTTCTGGGAAGACCACACAACCAGGCAGGTACAGTCCAGGAGGTTCCTCCAGTGCATTGATGATAACTTTTTTACTCAGGTGGTGGAGGAACCAACAAGGAGAGGTGTACTACCAGACGTAGTATCAACAAAGAGGGACTGGAAGAAGACATTAAGGTTGGGAGCAGCCTTGGTTGTACTGACCTTGAAATGGTAGAGTTCAGAATCATGTGCAGCAGGTACTGAGCATCTAGCAGGGTCAAACCCCTGGATTTCAGAAGAGCTAGTTTTGGCCTTTTCAAGGAACTGCTTGGAGAATCCAGTGGGATAGGGTAGTGGAAGAAAAGGGAGCCCAAAAGAGTTGGTTAATATTCAAGCTCCACCTCATCCAAGCTCAAGATTGAAGTGTCCCGAAGAGTATGAAATCAAGTAAGAGGTCCAGGAGACCTGCATGGTTGACCAGAAAACTTCTGAACAAACTTAAGTGGAAGAAAGAAGTTATAGATCATGGAAGAAGGGGTCGACCATTTGGGATGAATACAAGAATGTAGTCAGAGAGTGTAGGGATGCGAAAAGGAAAGATAAGGCCTCCATAGAATTAAAACTGGCAAGGGAAGTCAAGGACAACAAGAAAGGCTTCTTCAAGTACATTGGAGGTAAAAGGAAGACCAGAGGAAATGTGGGCCCACTGCTGAATGAAGTGGGTGCCCTGGTGACAGAGAACACTGAGATGATGGAATTACTTAATGCCTTCTTTGCCCCAGTCTTTACTGCTAAGGCTGGCCCTCAGGACTCTCAAACCTTCCAGACCACAGAAGAAGTCAGGAGTGAGGAAGACTTCACCTTGATTGAAGAAGATTGGATTAAAAATCAGTTAGGGAAACTGTACATCTACAAATCCACGTGCCCCAATGGGATGCACCCATGTGTGCTGAGTGAGCTGGCAGAAGTCATTGCTACACCGCTCTCCATCATCTTTGAAAAGTCCTGGAAAACAGCAGAGGTGCCTGAGGACTGGAGGAAAGCTAATGTCACTCCAGTCTTCAAGAAAGGCAAGAAACAGGACCCGGGTAACTACAAGACCTGTCAGCGTCACCTCCATCCCTGAAAAGATGATGGAGCAGCTCATTCTGAAGCTCATCTGTAAGTACATGGAAGAAAAGAAGGTTATCAGGAGTAGTGAGCATGGATTCACCAAGGGGAAATCATGTTTGACTAATCTGATAGCCTTCTATGATGGTCTAACAGAAAGGATAGATGCAGGGAGAACAGCGGATATTGTCTTCCTCAACTTTAGCAAGGCTTTTGACAATGTCTCCCATAACATCTTTGTGAATAAGCTCAGGAAGTGTGAGTTAGAAGAGCAGACAGTGAGATGGATAAAGAAATGGCTAGACAATGGAGCCCAGAGTGTTGTGATCAATGGTGCAGAGTCTAGTTGGAGACCTGTGACTAGTGGTGTTCCCCAGCAGTAAATAAGCCCAGTCTTACTCAACATCTTCATCAATGACCTGGATGAGGGGATGGAGTGTATCCTCAGCAAGTTTGCTGATGATACAAAGCTAGGAGGATTGGCTGATATACCTGAAGGCTGTCCAGCCATTCAGCAAGATCTAGACAGACTGGAGAGCTGGATAAAGATGTACCTAATGAGGTTCAACAAGAATAAGTGTACAGTCCTGCACCAGGGGAAAAAAAACACCATGCTGCGATATAGATTAGGGGTTGACCTGCTAGAGAGAAGCGCCATGGAGAAAGACCTTGGGGTCCTGGTGGACAACAAGTTATCCTGGTGACAACAATGTGCCCTTATGGCCAAGAGAGCTGATAGTATCTTGGCATGTATTAAGAACAGCGTGGCCAGCAAGTCAAGGGAGGTTCTCCTCCCTCTCTCCTCTGCCCTCGTACGACCACATCTGGAGTATTGTGTCCAGTTCTGGGCTCCCCAGTTCAGGAGGGACAGGGATATACTGGGAAGAGTCCAATGGAGGGCTACAAGGATGGTTAAGGGACTGGAACATCTGTCATATGAGGAAAGGCTAAGAGACCTGGGGCAGTTTAGTCTTGAGAAGAGAAGACTATGAGGGGACCTTATTAATGTCTACAAGTATTTGAAGGGAGGTTGTAAAGAATGAGCCAGTCTCTTTCAGTGGTGCTCTATGATAGGACGAGGGGAACCGGCACCAAGTTACAATACAGGAAGTTCCACCTCAACATGGGGAAAAACTTCTTTATGGTGAGGGTGATGGAGTACTGGAAGAGGCTTCCCAGGGAGGTTGTGGAGTCTACTTCTCTGAAGTCTTTCAAGACCCATCTGGATATGCTTCTGTGTGACCTGCCCTAGGTGATCCTGCTCTAGCAGGGGGAATCGCACTCAGTGATCTTCAGAGGTCCCTTCCAACCCCTATGATTCTATGATTCTATAATTCCCTGGGAGAGGTCTTCTCAGGATAGCCAAAAAGCAGAGGGTCCCAGAGTGACAGAGCTGTCAGTGGGTGTTATCTTATGGTTGAATTTGCAGCATTCCCATTTCTCTTTTCTCCCGTACACAAAGAGTTGCTTGAGAATTCCTTTACTCTTGGCTAGTTGACGTAAAAGGACCATCTGTCCATTGAGATATTAGCATACATTATTATAATGTATTTATTATTTTATAAATACATATTATTCTTCTGCAATATGTCCTTGCAGAACAGGGATTAAACAGGGATTAAAGATTCATGGGTATAAAGATTTTTTCAGACCAAATGAGAATTAATTACCTGTCATAGACAAGCCAGTGTAGTGTGTATTAGCAGCTAGGAAGTTGACACCCATGCCCATGGCCCAGGCAGAGTGAAACTCAACCGCAGTCAGAAATGGCAGGACGTTCATCCACGCCGTTGGGAAGAGCACAGTGTCCACCTGCAACTCACTCACCAGGACCACAGCAGGCTCACGGAAAAGGATGTCAAAACATGTGAAAATGCCAAACTTCCCAAAAGGGGTCTCAAAGGTGATGGCTTCTGGCTCTTTTGGGTAATTAAACTGAATTTCTGACATAAAGAGATTATACTGTAGGAAAAGGAAAAAAGAGAAACTGGTTAAAGGCACTTCCTGCAATATTCTGGAGTCATTCCCTAAAAATTATTCAGAATGAGTTTCTTGACCTGTGTTCAAAGACTTCACACGTAGGAAGTCAAGCTTAAGGGACTAGAACACTTGGCCTATAAGGAAAGGCTAAGAGACCTGGGACTGTTTAGTCTGGAGAAGAGATGACTGAGAGGTCTGTCACTGGAACAGGCTGCCCAGAGAGGTTGTAGAATCTCATTCTCTGGAGACTTTCAAGACCCATCTGGAGGCGTTTCTGTGTGACCTGGCCTAGGTGATCCTGCTCTGGCAGGGGAGTTGGACTACATGCTCTCCAGAGGTCCCTTTCAACCCCTACCATTCTATGATTCTATGATTCTCTATGATCACCATAGTGCCCAAAAGGTGGATGTGGGGAAACACATACTGCCCTGGCATCTAACTAGAAAGTCAGCAGGCTATCTGCAAGTCTGTTAGTGTCAGACATCTGCAACTCCCATAAAAATAATCTCTCCACTCTCCCTGCCTAGTTTATAACTCTGGTGACCTGAAAGACACACAGAAGAGAAATAATAATGGAAGAGGAGAATGGAGGATCTGGTGCCAAGCGACAGGAATAGTGACCTTAGAGTCAAAATGCAAAGAAAGGCTTGGAGCACACAGCAGCGGCAGGAAGGATAAGACAGTACAGGAAGACTGCAGAACAGAGAAGAAAACAAAGGGGATGGATGAAAGGCAGATTACCCCAGCCAACAGAAAAATCCAAGTTTGCAACTTTTTCAGCTTTCCAACATTTCTGTCTTTCCTTTGTATTCACCTTTACTAAATGACTCCTCTAATATCCAGGTGGCCTGGACAATAAACACATGCCATGGAGCCAGAAAAGGTGGTTAAAGTTTACTGAATTTGTGACTTGTTGCCTGGGTCATGCCAGGTTGTCACACGGGGGACCAGCCTCTGCATTAGCAGTGTCCACCTCACTCAGTTTGCTCACAAACAAATATATTGGCACAATCTCTGAAGAATCAGGTGAAATCCTGGGCCCAAATTACATTAAATAAAGAACCAAATTCAGTCTGGCCACATTGACATGATAGCCAGCACATGACCCCTAGGAAACTTTGATGAACCCTGCAGATAGGCACATAACACTGAAAGAAGAGACTTTCATTGGGTGCAAAGGTTTCAGTGCCCTCATCACCTCTTAGATTCAGCATGGGTTTTTTTCCAGATAATTCCCATTACGCAAAAACTGTGCTGAAACACCATCAGGTAAAAAAAAATAGGAAAGGGCCTGTCTTCCTTAAACCAGACTATTGATGTAAGACAAGATGCAGATGAACATTTCAAAATGCTGGAATGTGAAGGGGTAGCCTGGTGAAGAGCTGGCATTGAAAACTAAAGCTGCTCAAGCAGCAGGGTTTCCAGTAACAGGGAGTTAACAAACTGCGTAAGTCAACCAAAAATATAAGCCATTAAATTGGACTTGAGGAATAATTTTTCATTCTAGCCTGTTTGGTGAAACATGGCAGCAAATGGAAATTTGGAGTCAATACTTCACAGAAACAGATAAATTCTTTTAAATTAGAACAAAAAATCTGTTATGGAACAATGACTGGCATTTAATTATCTTGCCAAATGGGCACATTTGGGAAGCTGTGGAAAAATAACTCCTGACTTTCCAAGGTCACTTTACCTTGTGGTAACGAGCCACCAGTTTCCCCTCCGGGTCAAAGACGACATCAGTGTTGTACTGATAGTGACCGTCACTGGGGCAGCTGGGATCACTGGAGTTACATGGCTTCTTGTCCCCAATGTTTGCAACCACATAGATGGAGTTATTCCTGGCCATGCAGCTCAGTCGTTCCTGCACTGGAGCTGGAGCAAATCTAATGCATTTTAGAAAAAATTACTACAAAAATCTGATCTGTCAGTGGTGTCCATCACTGGAGTGCTGAGGGCACACTGGTAGCACCTCCAGTCCTGCAGTCGTGGCAGGGCAGGTAAATTCACAGGGTGGCTGCAGGATGCCCTCACATTGCTTCCCACACCTTGGGGCAGGTCCTGGAGCCCTCCCACAATCAAGCAGAGTGAAGCTGTGAAATATTGCTGCTGGTGTGGTCAAGCAAATTAATCATGTCCCATGGACAGAAGCACACAGTCCTCCTGTTCATGGCATGAACAGCAGTGGAATATTCCTTTCAAGATGTGACAGGCCATGTGCCATAAAGTGGCAGGACCTCTGAAGGGCCCGTAGCCGGATGAGAGCAGGCATTGCTCTCTGTAAGGTGGCAATGTATTGGCAATGTATATGGCTTTGCAAGGTGTGTGTGGGCCATACAGGAGGACCATCATGCAAGACATGTAAATACCACCAAGGCACAGGGCATGCCAGACTGACAGCAGGTGCTATATTTCTATACAGTACTAATGAATGGTGACGGTTCACGATTTGGAGCAGCAAAGGGACACACAGGTCACCTTTACAAAAACTGTGTGAAGAACTGGAGTAAAGATGTACTCAGACACCTTGCCACCCCACAGCCCACGTTTATTGAAAGACTCATACATTTTAGCTACTTATGTCTCGGTAAAAAAGTTGCACATCCTCTACCTCTCCCCACTGTGAATCCTCCTCTCAGGACCACTGAGGAATTAGAGCCACACGGATGTCATATTATGGTCTAAGCACCTCATAATTGAGCAGGTGCAGAAAACTGTGGTGAAAAAGGTAGACAACTGCTGAAGTTCCATGGCTGAGAACTTACTGAAGTCCATAGTCAGCTACAGATTAACACGATTCTGCTGGAACATGATGCTTGAACCATGTTCTACAGCATAGTCTCTAGCAATTTGGGTTTTATCTTATCTTAACTGTGGAAAACTGATATTAAATCTTTCTGGGTTTGTATCACTCAGAGGTTTGGACTTTGACTAGTGACCTAATCTCTTTTATTAGCTGTTCAGAAACTAGCTCTTGACTGTCAGCAGAAATGGGATGTGTGCTTTTATTTGAAACCCGGCATTTATCAAAAAAACCCAGACAAACCAACAAAACAAATAAAAACTCATCTGGAGAATTTCCAATCAGTTCTATTCAAAACAGTGTAAAAAATCCAAAAACAGAGCAAGAACCAGCATATTCTAGCATCAAAGATTTTTCAAATGCAAAAAGGAAGAAATTTCTCCTACCTTGAGCAAGCCAAATTCTGTATTTTGTCTGAATTTCACTTTGAAGTGTTTAATTCAAAAACCATTATTTTTTTAAACAGGGCCCCCTAGTCATTTAGTCATGGACATGCTATATATTTGAACATGTAACTTAACCTTCATATACAACTTGAATTGAAATTTACCCTCATGTCAAAAGCATTAGCGGTAATCAGGCATTTATTGGGACCAGCTCATGATTCCATGAGACATTAATTTGAAACCACAAAAATCACTGCAGAAAGAATCACCTTGCAGGGTCTGTGCAGGGAATCCAGTTCACTGCCGGATCAGGAATATCCTCCAGGTAGGGGTAGATGGTTTCTCTTGTGAAAAGCCAGCCATAAATGCCATCTTCGGGAGTCACAATGATGTGAGCGCCCTGACACAACAAGATCCGTTATGGTTGCACTCATCAACAGATAAGCAGGAAGGTCAGCAGGAGCAGAAAGCACTAATTAACAACGCTCCTGAGACCCCTTGTACCTGCTGGGCGGCTGTTTTGATGGCCTCTTCCAAGACATCCATGTTTTTGTTCATCAGGGCCAAAGCATCGTCAGGAGAAAGGGGCTGGAGAGTGGCATCTGGCAGGATGACGGCGTGCTCGTAGACGGCTGCAATGAAGGTGTCGGAGGCAAAGGCCTGAAGGACTGCGAGTGCCAACACAGCAGTGTGCAGGAGAGGCTGGGAAGGGAGCATGGCTGGGGCCTTGCAGCTCCTGGACCAGGCATGGGATATATAAACCCCATAGAAAGAGGAAGAGTAAAGATTAGTAAGTTTGCTCTGCAAATAATCTTCTGTTGAGTAGTCTGGGAAGTGCAGTATAATTCTGCTAACAGCAGGGACATCTGTTTGTAGTCAGAAGTCAAAGAAACATTCCTAGTAATTGGATCTTGTCTCCAATTTGAACTGCTGTCAACAAAAGAGGAAGGAACAGCTAAGAGAGCATGTCAGAATCCAGGCTGACCTGCAGGGTGTCTGTGGAAGGGGCACTTGCACTCCCTGTACACCCCTCTCCAGGCTTGCAGCTCCTAGAATGCTGTAACTCATCGAGAAGCAGTGCAAAAGGAGCATGCATAGAAATAAAAGAGGGACAAAATTTAACTTTGAAGGAGGGAGGAATTGCTGGTCTGTCAAAGTGTTACCTTGGAATAAAGTGTCGCTGGTAAACATACAGGGCAGCTCTGACTCACCGTGTGCAGGGACAAGGGGATGGTGGCCTAACCCCCTCACGTACAAGAGCAGCCCCCTAGGGAGTGCAGGTGACCAGGAGCAGGCAAACAGGGCGTGCTGTAGTTGAAGGGCATAGTGCGACAGGGTGCGCGGGGCAGGGCGCAGGCTGTGGAAGCCAGTTTCAGGGCAGGTAAGACTGCACTCAGGAAGGGAGTTTACTCAAGGAGTGATGGTGGCGACTCGGAGGATGAAGACTGTGCTCCCAGCACCCACCAAAAAGGGCACTGCTACCCAGGCTACAGGCTGTGAGGAATGCCACAGCCTTTCACTGGCAACAGGGGGCAATGCTGATTATGGTTGCATGTGGGGAGAGTTATGAGGGTCAGGAATGCACGAGTCTAGGGATCAACAGTGATGGACAGAGAGAGTCCTCCCTGAACACTGGCCATGGATGGAAGAGAAGGGAAGAAGAAGCAGGAAGGAGCTTGACTTCTGTGATCCCTGACCTTATACTGAGCTTACATAGATATACGCAATGGAATATTTTGTTCAATTTTGCTGCCTGTCTAGTCCACTCCTCCCTATGGGAGGATCTGCAGATATGACTCTTCAGCTGCTTCAGCATCTGAGGCCGCAGAGTCAACTAGCAGTGCAAAGCATTCTTGACGTCTCAGCAGTAACATAAGCATTCCAGCATTATCAGTCCACTAGCTGGAATACTTGCTGCTAGTTAAAAGAGAGCTGACTAAAGGAAAAAAAAACAGTGAAAAGAAAAGTGGCTTCATCCTGGCTCAAACCATAACACTCATGCAGGAGCTTTAAGTACAAGCCTTTAAAAGATTGTGATAGAGATCTCAGTGATAATTGCAGTAGTATAGCTTGGAAGCTTTTTTCCTTCCCCTTGTTTTTCTTATCAAACAAAATTTGCCTTGAGTCACATTGATGACAATTATAAGTCTGAAAGAGGAAGCAGTAAACGATTCCTTGTTTAGAAACAGCTCAGACAAGAGTCATCCCAGAATGGTGATTCTGCTGGCAGGGCCAAGCAGAAAAAGTTGCAACTGCAAGGGCTGGGGCACAGCCCTGCAAGGTTTAAGTCGCGCTGCCAGGACAGGGGGGTTTGTGTAGTAGGGTGGGATAGAGGCATCCCTGCCTGCCTCTGCAGAAGCAGGCACCACTGCCTACTGCCTGCAGAGCCGGGAGCTCACCCAGGAGCAAGGAACTCACTCCTGTTAAACAAACAAACCCACTGAATAAAACTTAACAAAACTACAGCAGTCCAGGCAGTACATGGCTGTCTGCAATGTAAGAGGAAATTTATCCTAGAGCTCCTTCTGCTTTTCACACATCTATCCCCCTAGTCCACTGTCCTCACCCCTCTTACTGTGCTCTCCCCCATCTCTGCTACTGTGTGAGGACTGTGGTTATCTGAGGACTTACTTTTGTGGAACAGGGTGCGATCTGATGCTAAACCTTCTTAGCTGTAGACACCATCTGTCTTCAGATTGTGGTCCTGCTTCTTGTGTTAAGAGGAATTGCGTGGAAGATGACTACTTGTTTGAAGGGTTAACCTCACTGTGGAGAAGCCCGTGTGAGGGGTCACACCTGCAACCAGGCAATCACTGAAAAGCAGCCAGGACACGTCAGCAGGGATGGAGAAATCAGAAGCCACTACTTTTTTAGCAACAGCAAATTGACCTGTTGCTTGGCTGTAACAGGACACCATGTCCTAGGGCACAGATATACATGTAGAGATACAGTATGTTTTCTCCACAAACAAGTACAGTGTTTTCCATTCCTTCTATTATATGAATTGTAGAAGGTTACAATTTAATACAGCTAGAGACTAAAATCTTGTTTTTACAATGTTCGCTTTGTACAAAACCAATGTATTTTACATCCTGCAAGTCTATTTTTCATTATGTTGGTCAGATTAAATGCGAACAATGTTTTTATTTCAAAGCAAACCTGCAGAACAAAGAACAGAATTAACAGCACACAGAAATCTTAGTCATGCCAGGCAAAATAATCCATTTGCTTAGAAGGTATAGTCTGCAGAGCCTGCACCTGTACACATGCCAGTGATTCCATCTGTGCAAGTTGTTGGCCAGCCTTTCCCAACATCTGCTTGCACAGTCCTGACTCTCCCTTGCATCAGCAAGCACAACCATTTCACTGGAAGACAGATATGCACCTGCAAAATTGCTCATTTTGAGAATTTCTTATATGGACCCACCTAACTTACTGAAAAAGGTGACACAGTTACCAATTCCCTTGTGGGATGGAAATTTTCCACGCCCTAAAAACATGGCCAGAAATATTCAGGTAGACTCCCATAAGTTAGGGCATGGCACGTGTCCTGGATGGAATGCACAGCAGACGAGACGTATATGCACTAATCAAGCAGGACAAAGTCTGAGAAGAAGTGTACTTCTGTCTTAAGCAAGATCTCGTTCTAGGGGATTTGGGGAGATGGAGAAGAAGGGATTTGGCAAAATGGATCTGCTATATGAATGCAACCAGAAAAATCAGGCAGAAATAAAGCTGTCTTGAACTTAAGCCAGTTACTGAAATAGAGGATGCTGGTAACACTCAGGTCACTCCTGTATTTTGTACTAGCTTTTTGACCATTGGTGTTACAAGTCAAACAGCTCACAAGGGATCTCTGTTACGCCAAACTCCCCAGGGGCCAGATGCATTCAGTTGTACAAGACTTCTGGAAAGATTAAGTTGGTGCCAAAGGTGCCACTAAGGGAGAACATCTCAAACTTGGTCTGAGCTGTCTCCACTGGCTGCCCACATGTGTTCAGGTCTGTGCTCTTGCACTTGAGCAGTGTGCATATCTGTGGGGAGGAGGGTACAGAAAGGCAAAATACCACTAAGCTTTCAACAATAAAGGGCTACATTTGGTTGTAAGAAAAACTGTCATGATGAAGAAATTATCCAATACACCTACTGATTCATTTAGGCCAAGAGGATCCATGTGAAACTTTGTAAAAAGACAGTTCTTTGCTGGCACCACAGCAAAGCACTGTGTGTGTACACACGTGTTTGTAAGTGACATGTAGGTTCATGTGTAATACATACGCATTTAGTCATTGATGTGGAAAAGTTTGTTACCTAGGTAAGTTTCTTCAGCTCTAGCTGAGTTTCCTAAAAAACTGAAGCCATACTTATTTGCCATCTCTAGTGGGAATACACTAAATATAGAGCACGTAAAAAACAAATATGCTGACAAGTCATGTGAATACAAAGGTTATATCTGTATTTAGTTTCTTCATTTTGTTAGATAACCACATGTTGGAGAATCACATCAGCACAGTGGTACAATCTACTGAGTAAGAAACTGCTCTGCTGTGACAAGAGCATCCTTATGCAGCTGGATAACTCTCTGATTTTCTCTCCCTTTTGCACACATATGGAAACCTCCTTGAAGCATTATAGCACAGGATCAACTCCCAGTCTTGACTTTCAGCATTTACAACATAGACAGAGAAGTAGGATCAACAACCCTATAAAGTCAAAATACATCATGAAGAAAACATACATTTTCAGAGTTGCCTAAAAATGCTACCTTTTGAACCCCTTCAATCACAGATAAGACAAACGCAAATGGGTTGCGAAGAGAATATTCCAGCCTTTCCACTGTCCAAATAACAACAGAAAACTTTTACCTGCAAATAATACTCTCCTTCAAGAACATGTAGCCCATCAAAGGCACCCAGAACATAAATGTCATCTTTCTGCTTCTCTGCCCTCTTGTAACTCAGATGGCAACAGAGGTTCTTCTGGCAAATGGCATGACTTTCCTCGGGTTCAGTGAGCTCCGTGAAGGAGAAGAGATCACGGTAAATGACACCACTGAAATAGTGGCCGTTTGATGGAAGCTGTTTGATCCTGCTGGCATACAACTTCCAGTCAACAGCAGCAGGATAGTCAGGAGAGAGGCATGGGCGTGAACTCAGTTCTGTCACCAAAAGGTGACCATTTTCTATTTCTGTGTTGTAGTAATACGGTCTTGGACCGTCTGGGGCATAAATACCGCTCCCTGGAAACACAAATCAGCAGAAAGATTTTAATCTAAAAACAAGTGTAAGGTACATGGAAGCAGTCTTCACTAACTAATGTGACAAATTTTATTCTAATGTTTATCCAATTGTTTTGAAATTAAATAAAGCCTTTACAGAGTACAGTCCTGACCTAATGCTTTTTTGTAAATCTAACTCTGATGTTTCATCTAGTGTAAGATTAGCATGCTAATTATATGCTGTTACATATTATTTAAGTGACTGGAGCTCTGTATTCCTCACTGAGTTTAGCTGCATCAGAAATCGGTATTTCTGATTAAAACGAATTGTAATATTGTGAAGTAAAAAAAAAACAAAACAACTCTAAAATATATTGCCAAAAGTCACACATCATTATGCAAGCTCTTTACATAAATAAATATTTAAAGTCCAGAGTAAAAACTATCTATAAAGAATATAAATTGTATGACACAGGGTCATCAATAACTGAGAACTACAGGAACAGCTCATATCTGCATGTATTTGGGAGGCACAGCTTAGGGCTGCTTTTTAGCAGCACTGGTAAACTGCTCTCGCTTCATGGGCACCTGTCTATGTAACTTGTGTGTGACATCTACCATCTGTTCAGGATAAATATACAGTGAAAAAGAGCCTGAAAAGAAAACTTGACACGAGGTCTCCAGCCCAGAAGCAATGATTGCAAGACTGATGGGAACATTTCTCAGCGTTAGATTTCCACCTAGTGGAGACAAAAAAAATTTGGGCCTTCTCATGAACAAAAAACCTCGATAAACACCAAGGTCAGTGTCAGAACATGAAAAATCACCTGCATTAAATCTCATTAATGATCACTTAACGAATAACTAAAGGCGTTCTAGTCAACTTGAGCTTTTCTGAGTTCTCATGCTTTTTATCTGCACAAGTTCTCTTGTCCCAATCCTGTGTATACCTGCTTAAAGCTGATGGGAATTTCTGATCAGGTCACCTGCACGACACAGATTAATTGTTGCCCAGGTGAACAAGATCAATTAAACTAATATCAAATTACCTGTCATATATAAAGTAGAGTTGTGTGTATTTGTGGAAAGGACTCCCATTCCCATGGCCCATGCTGAGTGAAACTGGACAGCTGACAACAGTGGTAGAGTGTTACCCGAAGCAGTTGGGAACAGAATGGCATCCACCTGAAATCTGATCACCAAGACCACAGCTGGGTCATGATAGAGTATGTCTGCACAAGTGAAAATGCCAAGGTAGCCAAAGGATGTACTGGAAGTCACAAATTCTAGATTGTTTGGGTCATTAAACTGTTTCTCTGTCACAAAAAGGTTGTGATGATGATGATAATAAATAACAATAATAACAATAACAATAATACATTTAAGTCTGGGAAGCAGCTTCTGTTTCATGCCTCTAATCACATGAAGATCATGCACTTCCTGAACTTTGCTAAATCCTCTTACCTTGTGATAATGAGCCACCAGTTTCCCTTCTCAATCAAAGACAACATTGGTATTGTACTGATAGTGGCCATTGCTTGGGCACCTTGGATCACTGGAAATACATGGCTTCTTGTCTCCCATACTTGCACCCACATAGATGGAATTACTCCTTGCCAGACAGCTCAGTCTTTCCAGCTCTGGTGAGGGAGCAAACCTAAGAAGCAGGGAAGGAAAAAGGAAATCAAAACCAGCCAGCCCATTAAAATGCCAGCCAGCCAACACTGAGACTACAGATCACAAGAATGCTAAATTCAAATCAGTCATTTATGAGACTGTCATTTTCTGTTATTCAACAGAAGACAGTGGGTTTGGACTTCAAAGCCTAGCCAAACTCTGGCTTCACCTCACATTGGATGAGTGAGGAACACAGGGGTTTCCTTGCAGTGAAAGCGAATCTCTGCATCTTTGAGCCTCCCTTCTGCTGCCAGCATGTGGAACAGCATTGATATTACACTGACTTGTGGGCTAATCTCAGCTTTCTGCTTCAGGTCTTGATTCAGCTGCTGCGCTGAGGTAGCTCAGGATTTGCTTCTTCTATGGTGTGTTTCATTATCTTTCACCAAATATTGCAGCCTCAAAAAATGGTGCAATTTATTAAGGAAAATAACAGAAAAAAAAACACTACCATGTCATGATTAGAAAATAAAAATTTGGAATTGTGTAGTATATCTTTTGAGTAGTAGCTGTTATTTTATTCACAAATATTCCTAATACTAAACATTTTCTGCAAGATGCATGGAATACATTACTGAAATGTAGAGTCTGTAAGCTTTTCTTTTTCTTTTAAATAAATTTCAATCTTTATGAATATACTAGCTAAAATACAAAAGAACTCATAAATGTAGACGCCTTTCCTATTGGACCATTCGCCTGTGCACAGCAGGGACAATACCTTCCAGGATCCACACATGGAATCCAGTTCACCTGTGGGTCTGGGATACCCTCAAAATAAGTGTATATGGTTTCCCTTGTGAAGACCCAGCCATAAATGCCACCTTCAGGAGTCACAGTGATATGGGCACCCTGGTACCAACATACAAAACCAAAAAACACCATTGAGAAAATTAATAAACAGTCAGTGTTTACCAAAATTAATGTCTCTGTCACAATACATGTCTGGCTGCTTCTTGGATGGCCACTTCCAAAACTGCCGTTTTTTCATCCATCAGCATCAAGGCCCCCTCAGGAGTAACAGGCACTTCAGTGTCCTCTGACAAAGACCACACTGTGCTTGTAGACAGTTGTGATGTGGGTGTCCAGGGCACAGGCCTCCAGAACGGCCAGCACCAAAAGCATGGCAGAGGCACGAGCTTTAGGAAGCCCCATGTCTGGTGTCTGGAAGTCACCCAAGAGGACAGGAGCAAGCAAAGACAGGGGGCTTTAAAAGGGAAAGTCTAGCACAAAACCTGGGAATTCCACAGAGTGACAGAAAGCTGACAGCAGGAGAGGCAATCACCCTGCCCAGAAAGGCATTGGGCAATTCAGCCTTACACCATGGACAGAGAAGTCAGACACCACTGTGCTGCAGCTGAAGAAACACATCACCTGCCAGATTTACACACCATTCAGGTGTGGCAATGCTGTAGCCATGCAACCCAAGGCAAGCGCAGGTCACAGCAGGAAAACAAGCCAGAGTTTGGGAAATCTCAGCAAAGACCAGCACGGACACAATCCTGCCTGAACTTGAGGGCAGGGGGTGCAGGCAGGGCTGTGGCAGGCAGGTGGCCAGCCTCCAGCTCAGTGCTGCCACACAGGCACAACCTGTGCCACCCCAGCTCAGCAACGCTTTGATCTAGCCGAGTGTAGTTTGGCTATACCTGGCACATACACAAAAATCACAAAATGGTTTGGCTTGGAAGGGACCTTAAAGATCATCAAGTTTCAACCCCACTGTCTCAGGCCAGTCCTTAGTTATCACAGCTTCACAGACTTTACAACTGTGTTAGTAACAGCAAGTGGTTATTTTGACCTGCCACTGTATGAAGCACTGGCCAGGGTGTTGCTGAGTTTCCCATAGCAGTTCCCACTGCTCTGCTTAACCATGCTTCCAGGACCCCTGGATAATTCACAGAAACACAGAATCGTCATGGTTGGAAAAGACCTAAAATCACTAAGTCCAACTGTCAACCCAGAAATAAACCACCATGCCCACTAGAGCACATCCTGAAGTGCCACATCTACATGTTTTTTGAATACCTCCAGGGATGGTGACTCCACCACCTCCCTGGGCAACCTGTGCCAGCACCTGACTACTCTTTTCCATGAAGAAATTCTTTTTAGTATCTAGACTAAACCTCCCCTGCCGCAATGTCAGGCCATTTCCTCTTGTTCTATCATGATTTACTTGGGAGAAGAGGCCAACACACACCTCATTACAACCTTCTTTCAGGTAGTTGTAGACAGTAATAAGGCCTCCCTTCAGCCTCCTCTTCTCCAAAACAATCCTAGTTCCCTCAGCCTCTCCTCATAAGACTTCTTCTCTAGACCCTTCACCAGCTTGGTTACTCTTCTCAGGACTCATTTCACCACCTCAATGTCCTTCTTGTAGCAAGGGGCCCAGAACTGAACATAGTACTTGAGGTGTGGCCCCACCAGTGCCAAGTACAGAGGCACAATCACTTCCCTACTCCTGCTGGCCACACTGTTCCTGATGCAGGCCAGGATGCTGTTGGCCTTCTTGGCCACCTGGGCACACTGCCGGTTCACGTTCAGCCAGCTGCCAACCAGCACCCCCAGGTCCTTTTCCGCCAGGCAGCTTTCCAGCTACTCTGCCCCAAGCCTGTAATGTTGCTTGGGGTTGTTGTGACCATAACGTATCACCAGGCACTTGGCCTCGTTAAACCTCATGCAATTGGCCACGGGCCATCGATCCAGCCTGTCCAGGTCCCTCTGCAAATTGTTCCAACCCTTGAGCAGATCAACACTCCCACCCAAGTTAGTGTCATCTGCAAATTTGCTGAGGAAGCACTCAATCCCCTCATCTAGATCATTGATAAAGATGTTGAACAAAACTGGCTCCAAAACTGAGACCTGGGTCACACCACCGGGGACCCGCTGCCAACTGGGTTTAACTCTGTTCACAACTCCCTGGGCCCAGCCATCCAGACAGTTTTTTACCCAGGGAAGAGTGCACCCGTCTATGCCACGATCTGCCAGCTTCTCCAGAAGAATGCTGTGGGAGACCGTGTCAAAGACTTTATTGAAGTCTAGATAGAAAATGTCCACAGCCTTTCCCTCATCCACCAGGCAGGTCATCACAGAACGAGATCAGATTGGTCAAGCAAGACCTACCTTACCTGAATCCATGCTTGCTGGGCCTGATCCCCAGACCATCCTGCACCTGCCATGTGAGTGCACTCGAGATTAACTGCTCCATAATCTTCCCAGGTACCAAGGTTAGGTTGACAGGTCCATAGTTCCCCAGACCCTCCTTCTGGCCCTTCTTGTAGATGGGTGTCACATTGGAAGCCTCCAGTTGCCTGAGTCCTCCCATGTCTGTTTATAAATGAGACAGGCTTGGTGAGCTCCTCCACCAGCTCCTTCAGTACTCTCAGGTGGATCCCATATGGCCCCATAGACTTGTGAGTGTCCAGATGCCGTAGCAGGTAATTGACTGCTTCCTCCTAGATTATGGGGGGCTGTTCTGCTCTCCATCCTTACCTTCCTGTTCAGGCTAAATACATGGGGCATAGCTGGTCTGACTCTTAACTTCATTAATGATATTTGCACTTTTTCTGGTAATCCTGGCCGCTTTAAGTCCTAACAGCACAAGTCAGATGAAACTGTCATTCCATAAAGAGAGCTAATTAAGTCTTATGTCTACAGGTGTGCATCTTGTCCAGCTTTCATCTACCTCTAGTCGTCTCAGCTCCTTCTCCCCTGCCTTACCATTGGCACTGGCAGAGTCAGCACTTCATCATAGGTTGAGGCGTACGTTCCCAGCTTCAGTGAAGTCTAATGCCTGATACAAAAGGAAAGGGAACTATTGCCAGGATGTTCCCTGGGGAAGCCTGCCCTTTGGTACCTTGATGCTTCACAGCTCAGCTAGCTACCAGAGCAGTTCTTTTTCCTAGTGCCCCAAAAAGGGCTCTGCCAGAGAAAAAAACAAGTATTTCTCATGTAAATTCCAGTACCTGCTCATGAGAGAAATTGACTGGAACTTACTAGGACCAGACATTTTTTCTTATTTATAGAAAAATGGATGCCACAGAGAACCCCTTCTGAGACCCAGTTCAGGGCTCAAATTTTTTAATTAACTTATTCCACAAACAAGGCCGCAAAGTCTAATATGCCAGACATGCCCATGTCTCAGTTCCCCTTGAAATTTTTGCTAAGCAGTGGGAGGAGATGAGAATATTATTTTTTCCCATTGCTGGAAAACAGTAGCTCTGACTTTTGACAGATTTACTATTGCACAGGCAATTAGTACAAATTTCAACTGGCATTTATTAGTAAAACAGATCTCACACACACCAAGCTGAGTCTTCACATATAATACAAACATACATAAGTCTGCACATGTAGGTACACATACATACACACATGATGCCAAGTCTCCTCCAGGACTGAAGATCAACTAGTTCTATGTGGAGATGCTAACTCTTCTTTTCATTACCTTTGCCACCCATTTTCAGGCACTTTCAAGATAATACAAGTGCTGGTAGGCACTCAAACTCTTGTCTAAGAAAATTCACAAAACTTGAGAAAAAAAGTTGCTTTATTGAAAATAACATTGTGCTTAATGCTTTGTCATTTCAAATTCTGTTTCAACATTTTATGTTATCAGTTAAAGTATTACAAGATAAGGAACTTTCTTTAGAAAAATACAGAAAATCACAGTAGCAAAATAGTAGCTTTACCCAAGAATAATGCACAGCAGGCTCAAGTGTAGAAACCAGACATTTGAAAACACACCTCTTCACATAAAGTGGTGCACTATATATGGAAGACAATTAGACAGGCTAATGTCTGAGGGTTGTTCATCACTTCAGCCAATCCATATGAGGACTCCCAAAAGAAAGGCTCTCAGTGTTTAGTGTTTCAAAACAGTAATGCAGCTACAACTGAACCACAACTGGTTGTTCACTAAGGGATCATGTATTCCAGTTCCAGACTAATGAAACACTGTTAAGTTCACTTATCTCAACACTAGGTTAAACCACAAACAGATAATTGATAAGTATGTCTGGCTATGTTTCATCGTCCACCAGGTAAGTTCTTTCTTCATTACCAGGAGGATTCTGCAGGCTGGAACTAGAACTGTTTGCACAAGGAAAAGAACAGGAGGGAAGAAACAGGTTTAATAGTCTCTTGATACTTCTATGTGGTGCCAACATTATAACAAAAAAGCCACATACTATGTGGAAAGAGCTATGTGGATCACTGGCTTTGGTTTCCCACTATGGCACAGAACCACGTAGTACTGCTTTCACATCTATCATTTCACACAATAACGTGACAGTTTAGTTTGGAAGGAACCTTTAAAGGTAATCTAGTTCAACTCCCCTGCAATGAGAAGGCACATCTTCAACTACATCAGTTTGCTCAGAGCCCCATCTAACCTGACCTTCAATGTTTCCAGGGATGGGGCATCTACCACCTCTCTGGGCAACCTGTTCCACTGTTTCAACACCCTCACAGTAAAAAAATTTCTTCCTCATATCTAGTCTGAATCTACTCTCTTTTAGTTTAAAACCATTACCCCTTGTTCTATCACTACAGGCCCTACTAAAAAATCTTTCCCCATCTTTCTTATAAACTCCCTTTAAGTATTGAAAGGCCTCCCAGGAATCTTCTCTACTCCAGTCTGAACAACCCCAATTTTCACCAGAGTGGAGTAGAGGGGGAGAATCACCTCCCTCAACCTGCTGGCCATGCTTCTTTTGATTCAGCCCAGGACACAGTTGTCCTTCTGGGCTGCAAGTGCACATTGCCAGCTCATGTCCAACTTATCATCCACCAGTATCCTCAAATCCTTCTCCACAGGGCTGCTGTCAATCCTTTCATCCCCCAGCCTGTACTGAGACTAGGGTTTGCCCTGACCCAGAAGCAGAACCCTGTAACGTGGCCTTTTTCAACCTCATGAGGTTCACAGAGGCCACTTCTCGAGGTTGTCCATGTGCCTCTAAATGGCATTCTGTCCCTCACGCATGTCAATCACACCACTCCACTTGGGGTCATCTTCAAATTTGCTTCAAAGGGTGCACTTGATCGCACCATCTACACCACAGATGAAGAAGATATTAAACAGTACTGGTCCCAGTATGGACCCCTGAGGGACACCACTTATCACTAATCTCCATCCAAACATTGAGCCACTAACCAGTACTCTCTGGATGCAACCATCCAGCCAATTCCAGCTCACAGGCACCCTCCTGACGGCACCATCAGTAGGGTTTGCTTGTTAATGCCACAGTCCTGTTACTTGTATAGAAAAGGCATTCCCTGGTCTAGGTCTTTGTTTGGGTCAGCTGGGATTTAGGAAGCCATACAGACAAAAGTATTTAAGCAGTATTTTTACTGCTCATCTTGTTACTCATTATCAGGTTGGTAGTGAGGAAAAAATTAGAAGCACAGCTTCCAAAGGTTTGCTTTATATGGCTGGAGGTAAAATAAAGAACAGGTGTCTCAGCATACCTTCTCCTTGTTGCCTCAGTGATATAGAATATTCCAGTTCCAAGAGCCTTTGAGGAAACAGTCAGTTACAATTGTAATAATAGTAATAACAACCTTATGCAATAGCTCATAATTGTAATAGATATAAAAAGCAAAAAAGTGTAATTACTTACACTTAACAGTGCCCACCCTCCTTGGATGGCTGAGGCCCATTCAAAACCCAGCTTTTCATTTAGAAGTCCTCCCAGAGTGGGACCTGCAAATGCCCTGCAACAAATCGAGATATTGGCATCCCAAACAAGAAAGGTAACATATCATATTCTCAGAAACCTTCTTTATTGCATTTTCTGGCCTCCCTCCATTGATTCACAGAATCACAATACCAGGTTGGAAGGGTCCTCAAGGATCAAGGACCTCTGGTCCTGATTCTAATTCCTTTCTCAACAAAGAGATTGTTTTCCACAGACCTAACTTTTCTACAATCTGCAATCAGTATTAATTCTTTGTTTGCCATGGCACCAATATACCTGTCTAGTTACCTCCTCAGCTGGAAATAGAAACCACATCAGAAAGCTGAACGCCCTCTTTTCTGTATCTGGAATGGCTCAGAGGCCCCATTATGGACCATGTTCCAACAGAGAATTTACACAGATTACTTCTGTGATGGTGCATATGGTGCAAATTTGTACCCCTGAAACCCACCTGCAGTCACAGAAGACCACAAGGACCGATAAAAAAAATCTTGGAAAGAGGCTGTCAACAGGGGGCTCTGTCACATCCCACTGAATGACAACTCTGATGGGTCACTCAGCCAGTATCACCTTTCATTTCTCCAGCAGCCACCAGGTAAGAAACAGACACACTCTGCTAAGCTACACAAACACAGAACTTGGGGAATGGCTGTTGTTTAAAGGGTAGATTCTACCCTAAGTTATGCCAGACAAAAGGAGATTAATGTGGAAAATGAAAAAAGGAGAATAGAATTAGTCAGGAGCAGATACCTTCTAGCTCACTCCATGTGGAAGAACTTAGATTTGTAAAGAAATAGTCTACCTCGCTTCATATTAAGCATTAAATATTTCAGTAATAACAAAAATGACCACACAGAAGGGCAAGCTAACAACCACTTAATCACTGACAACCACTAATCACTGAGCTTTTCAATATGCAGGACAATGCATTTAAATGAAGACAAGTTCAGGGTCCACGCTCTTTGCTGGGTAAAAAGCTTTCTTTTATCATGTCCACCAAGCACCTGTTTAGCAAGAACCTTTTGAATCAAGGTCAACACAATGACTACAATGCAAGACTTCTGATTGTAATGCTGCAGGCTTTTGTGTGGCAGTAGTGTAAAACAACCAAATGCTCATAGCTTACAAAAAGGTGACTATACCTACCCAAGGGACCACATGGCATTGAAGAGCCCAGACACCAGTCCCAGCAGACTCAGACCTTCTTCAAATCCATTCTCACTGCAGAGATACAAACCTGTCACAGTACAGTGTACGATACACTATTGTGTCTCAGTCTGTAGCCTTCCCCTATAGAGAAAGTTTTTTGCCTCCTATTGATTTACACACAACATACATGGTTAACAAGCAAAAGTGTACAGTTGAATCATGTCTGTTTAACCAGTACTTTCTTTGCTGCCTCTCTGGAGGATTGCAGTGCTACTTCTCATCTCTGATATCTTCCAAGTGAGATTCTTAACACCACACCATCACTCTTTCCCCAGGCTTCATATGGTAAGTGCAAAACAGTGAGAGGTTGCTTATAAGAAGCATCCAAGAGCAACATACTAATAAGAGTAAATCAGGACCCTTCTAGGTCATTACTGTCAAGCCACATCACAGACCTTGCATTTTGGGCAAGTATAACTCCTGTAGGTGCAGCTGTTAAAGCCAACGCAGTCTGAATATCCAGTGAAAACTGCTTGCTGATATTAACTGTCTTCAAAAGGTATGTGTATGAAACCATATCCAGGTTGCCCCATGGTATGAGACCCAGAGTCTTATGGCCTTCATAGTACTGAGGTACACACTTACAAAATTATATTTGGAGTATAAGGACTAGGGTGCTCAGTAAAAAAAAAACTAAGACAAAAGAACAGTGGAAGCATTTAAGTGTTACTGACTGCCTTTGTCTCAAAAAGATGGAAAAAAGCCACACCAAAACCTAACCTCATATTCATCCATGAAAATCAGTTGCAGTTTCCTACTGTCAGTAACATGAAAGATGTGTTGGACCAAGTTACTTACTATGCACATTGCAGGATCTCTGGAAACACTGGGATAGCACTCATGCCAAGGGAAAAGCCAATCAAAACCAGCACTAGCACAAACATCCACAGCTGACTGAAAAAGAGGCATTTAAAAGACATTAGTTTCTTAAGACTCTCTTCAAGTACGGACCCCTTTTGACTGAAGACTGTTACATCAGCTCTCCATTACTGACCAGAAAACTAGGTTTCTTGAAGCCAAGAAGAACGCTACTTTAATTGAACACTAAGACTTGAAAATACAGTTTTATGCTTAAGAAAAAGACTTTGCGGAAGAACTTTAAAATCCTGTGCTCAAATTAAGTATTTCCCCATCAAATGCAGTTCATTTTAAGAGGAGCAGAGATAAAAAGAGGTAAAAAGAGGTAAACAGACAAGCTTAATTCAGCAATACATATGTCCAAGCTCCAGAGATGGCTGTTGCACAAGCGAAGGATTTGCATCTAAAATTTTGTAGCATAATATATTATACACAAATAGACTTAGCTAAAGAAAAGAACATTGAAGATTTTATTGATTTTCTCACCAGGTCAAACATATGATCTCACCAGTTTCAAATATATGATCTTCTTTAAAAATTAGAAGTCTAGAAGGAAGGAGTTGACTAATTCTGCACATTAGCAAATCTCTCATCATCTTTAACAGAGTAGACCTAGGACAAATGGACTGAACAGCCATTTTGTAAATGTACCAGGGTGTTTTGCTGTGAACTAACTTGACATCTATAGCAATGCTGTGTTCAGATGCAACAGACATTGTCTTCACTTGGTTAGCTGAAAACAAAGCTATAATCTGGCATTTTCCTCAGTAAGTTATATACACAGAGACAAAAAAATCAATACTGCACAGCCGTGCAAATAAAACCCATAGTTAAGAAACATTGATAAAATTGAGAACATTGAAAAATAAGAAAGAAAAAAAGAGAACTTTGTTTTGCTGCACTGGAAATGCCACAGAATTGTGAGGAAAGGAAAATAAAAAGCAGCATTCTTCCCACCATACACACTAACATGAGCAAGCACAGTAACAAAAAGCAAAGGAAAAGGATCTGGTTTACCAAGCTGTAAAACCTCTATTTTCAGATGCTTACATTGCTTTACATTCATAGTCTCATGGTAGAAGTAAAAAAAGCCCTGTTTCATGGTCAGAGGTGCTAACTATAGACTTGTTATATAATAGAATAATATAAGTGCTAATTATAGACTAGTTATAGCTATCACGACTATGGTCATGACAGCTATCACAAAAACTTCACATAAGAGTCAAGGTACAAGAAGGGGCAGTTCTGTACCTTTCAATGTGCAGTACAGGAGCAGGTCCTAACATGAAAAAGCACAATGCTGTCAGTAAGCCTCCAGATACCAGCAGCCACTTCCTGAGGTACTGTGAAAGAAGAGGTAATTTAAAGATGTGAATTTGTAATGTAACTATTGCATCCTTCTCAATACCTCCTTTCTAAATCTTCATCCTCTAAAAAGTACTGTTCCTGTAGAGACCATTATTACACACAAACTAGGAATTCACTATTTCTTGGCCAGTTCTGAAGAACATGAGGAAACACTAAATTCATGTTTCCTCACCAGCAACACAATGACTGGCAGCAGCTTCTTAATACAGACATTTATTCAGGATACTGAGTAAGAGTGCTTCTCTGCTAGCAAAGTATTTTAGGTCTTAATCTTCCTTAGTGTGAGAAACATCATATTCCATCACATGTAATTCTCCTGTACAAAGGCCATTATTAGTTTATGCCAGAGAAAAAAGTATCAGAGAACTGGAACTGTCCTTCATGCAGCGCATTCAAAGTCTAGCTTTCCTTGATCAATTTGCAGTGGCTGTCAACCTGGCACTTTTACACATATCACTGTCAAAGTCTCTTTCTATGGTGCAGTTAAGCACTGCAGAAACTTAGCCAGTCAGTGTGCTCATCTAATTTGGTTATTACACTTTCTAACAGATAAAAAGTCAATACAGATAACCAGAACACCTTTACTCCCCTTCACAAAATCTGATAAAATTAGTCGTGGACAAAAGAATGAACAACTGGGATACGTTTTCCCACTCTTCGTTCCATATTGGCTGGAAATAGATTGTGCTTTGTCCACCAGAAAAACTCAAACAACTTCAACTACAGCATATTGTCCAGCACCCTTAAGTATTTTGGGCATTCTCATATTACCTGGACCTTGCAAAAAAGGCTTTCAAGTTGGCAGTATTCAGTGCACATGCAGGGTCCTGAAAGACAGATCCCTTTTCAGGACCAGGCCTATGTCCATCACTTCAATATGGGAAACCCTCCAGTTTTAAATAAATGTACAGAGTGCTTTACTAAGCCTGCACAAACAGCAAATAGTACTCACTGGCAGTTTGTCACTTAGAAGTCCAAGGAGAGGAGAAGACAGGGAGTATGAAAGTGCCAAACCGAGGAATACCAAGCCCACATAACCAGCTGGGAGTTTGAACTATGGAAGAGAAGACAAAAAACCAAAACAAAACAGCAATATAGGCTATGTTCATTAAAGGACAATCCAAGAACTACATTCTAGGTCAAATTCTGAAATGCATGATTTGAAGTATTTTACTGACACCATATAGAGGTTTTTCAAGCATTTGAAGTCATCAGCAGAGCTCCAGTTTACTTCATTTATGTTTCTAGGCATGAAGTGACAATACCTGACACAACTGTACTCAGATAAAACCTAAATAACGTGAGGAGGAAACACTATGCTACGTCCCGATGCCAGTAAACTGGATTCTAAAATTAATACCTGGCACATTTGAAACAGACACTTGAGACACTGAAATTTTGGCAGATTTAGTCTGTACCCCTCCGATACAGTTTTATTTCCACTTAGAAAAGCATTAATATGGTAGTCATGCACTGCTTATCAGTACATCTTAAAAGTAGTGCTATAAAACACAACTCTGACTTTTCAATCAAAGGAGGATTTTCATGAGAATGAGTAAAAAGGCTTTTTGCAAGCACCCTGAGGTCTAAATTTTCCTAATGCAGAGTCACATTTCTATATTGAAACAAAATGTTTAATGAACCATAAGCATATTAGTCTCTCAAACAAGTGCTTTAACTACCAGTTTGAAGGAATTCCAAGATGTTTCATGTGGCATGGGCTACATAAATATTCACTATTTCCTTGTCATTGTAGCACATGCTAATAATTCTCATTTAGTGGTTAGAACATCTTGCCAAACAGGATACAGTCCTTTCAACAAGTATCTGTTAGCACAGAGCAGAGGGAAAGCAGAAGAGCCACAACAGTGTGTAATATTCTACGGTGGGATAGTTACAGATCCCTCCTGGGTTGTGGAAGACATACATTCACATCTCCACTGATAGAAAAGGTTAGCACCAACTTTCCTCCACCCTGGATGAGTGCTCGAAATGCTGAACTAGGCAGAGGAAAAGCAGGAGCACTATAACCTGTGGAATGCTTTTGCCTGGAAAAACAATTAAATAAACCACTCAAAAAAGCACTGCTTAATTCATACAGGAACTGTTTACTTCAAATTCACTACCATAAAACCATGGTGAAAAACAAATAAAATTTAGTAGGAAACAAATAAATAAAGTTCTAAATTAGTTTTAAACTTAAGTTTAAAATTAAGTTTTATTTTGGGATTGCTGTATGAGAAGGTAGGGCTGTGACATTATGTCCCCAAAACCAAATATACTCATCAAGAGGTAACAGTGTGACTGTTGCAATTTTACAGAATTTGCTTTCGGAAAAGAGGAAAAAGTCCGCAGTTTACAAAACTAGCTGCTATACCCTGTTCAGAGAAGGTACTCAGAACTTGAAAGCCAATTAGGTGGAAAAAGCATGTGTTTTAAGGGCCAAACATTTCCCCATTCTCAAAGTTACCAAGACTCGGCAGCAACAGATGGTGTAAATGGAAACTGAACTGTCAGTGCTGTGGAAATAAAGTTATTTGGAAACCAAAGTATTAAATTAAATCATTGGAGTTGGACAATGCTTCATTTTGTTTGAGATATTTAAACACCATCTATAATCAGTTTTTTCACTATTTAGCAAGTCAGGACTACTCTGCTTGTTACCAGGACTTACCTTCTCTAGTATAAATAGAGACATTGTGGGATCCAAAAAGCCCAAGCATGCACTTAAAGAAAATATAGTGAGACAGAGTAGTAACACTTTCGGCAGAAGAATGAGCTTCCAAAAGGAGTCCTTACTAGGGATTGAATCTGTTTCAAGAAAAAAGGGAAAACTGCATTATTTTCACCAGCACAAGCTTATGATCGACCTTCGTGCTTCAGAAAAGAAACTGGTATTTCCCTTTTTTTAGTCCTATTATCTAACAGATTGAAGTCAATAGTAGACTATTATGCACTATGCTGATTTTTATATTAAAAACTCAGATGTGGTAGCTGAATAAAAGAAGAAAAGTACACAATTTAGTTTCCAACATTGCAAACCCCCAACCTGAAAAGAACAAAAGCACGTATAATTCTCAGTTTCATGAAAACACAGTTATTTCTTTGCAAGCCCTGAAAAATCTCCTGGATGCAGCTCAACTTAACACAAATATGTGCACACACATGTGAACTATTCATATCCAATCAGAGAAATACGCTTTGAAAGCCAAATAAAAAGACTGCTGCCTGTCAGTTGAGATCTGTCTGAATTTTTAAGCAACTCCTTGTCATTTGGGTCTCCTGTATCTTCCATTTGGACTCCAGACAGGAAGCTTCTTTCAGGTGTCATGCTTAGGTGTCATTTCTAAGTCACGCTCCCTTCCTGATGCTGATGGAGCTTTAATAGTTCAATGTTGTCCCCAAGTATATACCGAAGTAAGGTTCATTCATTAGCATTCACCAGCTCAGAGCTAACATTTATTTAATGTAGTTTCAAATTGGCCAGTAATATCATGACCCCATACAACCTCAGAGCGTGGGGAGGGAAGCTAGCAGTAGCAGCACATGGTTAAACCCTGTAAGCTTCTCCTAACAGCCTCATATATGAAATTACTCCCCAAGGTTTTCATATTTAATGGGAAAAAAAACCCACTGTATTTTAAAGTTACTATTTTTTCTAGAAAAGACTAACAGAACTGTAAGCTTGCAGTTACAATCTTGCATGAAGACTTAGCTTTAAGGTAACTTTTTGGTCAAGCAGGATCATCTAAAACTTAATAAAATTTATGGCCTCCAGGACTCTAGTTAAATCCCTCATTTATTAATTTTAAAATTATTTCATGTTAATAAGATCTTGAATCATTCAGTACAAATAAACCCCTTTTGTTCTCCCTATAATTCTGGTTCCCTTCCCCCCCCCCAACTAGCCCCTCAAACATGTCAAGTTATCTTGTTTTAGGCAAAACCTATGTCTGGCTTTTCTTCAACTAGCTACAATGGCAAGCTGATACTAAGCAGACACAACTGATCCTTTATGAGCCCTGAAGCTAGAGACAGAAGAAAAAAATTATCTCAGTTCACTTCCACACAGACTTCTTGGTGTTTTCAGAGATGAGCAAGAGGTGTTGGATTCATTCCAGGCCATCTGCACACTAATTTTAGTTTGCATTAAAATATGGGCCTGATCAAGATCACAAGTGAATTCAGCTGGAGCTGAGTCTGAGTTGGATCAGACTCCAGAAACTGGTATTTTTCTAAAGCAGTTACACACACGAGAAATTGAGGTGAGTGAAGGAGACAGGAGGAAGGGTGCTTACCGTATTTTGGTAATATGCACATATTCACAGGCACCAAGACCAACACCACACATCCCAGTGTAATGAAAGGGACCTCATAACCAAACGATTGGTACAAAAAGCCACCTAAAGGTGGGCCCAGCACCAGTCCAAGTCCTGTGAAAATTTCAAGGCTGCCCTAAAGGATGAAAATGAAAGAAAGCAGGAAAAAAAAAAAAAGCTGAGAAGCTCTAGTGTAACAATAAAAGCAATTAGTTTATCTCAGGAATCATAGAATTACCTTGGTTGGAAAAGACCTTCAAGATCACTGAGTCCAACCATCAACCTAACATTGACAAGTTTTTAACTATACCATATCCCCAAGTACTACATTTATACAACTCTTAAACACCTCCAGGGATGGTGACTCCACCACTGCCCTGGGCAGCCTGTTCCAGGAGCAGCACAACACAGTGATCATCTCTGCCACACTCCAGCCTGAGTGCAGGGGCCCAGCTTCAGGTACTCGGGTGGGTCATCATCTTGTGGGACGAGGTACATGTGCTAAGTTAAAGCTTTCTCTCTCTAACTAACCATTTGGATTCATGGACTAGGAGCAGGAAATAACATTGAAACTGCAATTGGAATAACTGCAATTATTTTGGCTATAATTTATTAATCTGGCATCTTTTGTAAGATACTGATCTTCAAGAGGACAATAATACAGTTACACTGAAATCTTGTCACCATAGTCATCACTGACATATTTATGATTAGTGAGACTTCAGTTCAAATCAGGTTGTACATCGTTTAGCCCTTCTAAGTTTATAAATTACTGGGATGGGGTGAGGAGCAGAAGCACTGCATTATTACAGATCAGGGGAAGAGAAGGTAAACCTGATATATTAAGAAAAGTGATATTGCTTATGTTCTGAAGCTCATACCTCCTCCAGCAGAGGGATATTGTTGACAGACTCTGAACTTCCCACTCCAACAAGGCTGATATGCCTACATTTAATAACTTCCCCATACATTCTCTAGGATACTCAATGGGTAAAAGGTGGGCTGAAAACTGGTAGCAAAAGGGTAAGGAAAGTTCTTTCCAGTACCTAGGAATATCAAGAAGGGCAATAGAAAGCAAGGCTGAAAATCCCTCATCTATTCTTTCAGGCTTTATGATTTTACCCTAGGATGCACCTTGCTTAAACTAATCAGCTCCTTCTTCCTTCCTCCTGTCTCTGCCATCACCACGAGCAGAGCTGACAGTAACAAGAACTCTCCATCGTGTCCACTTAAGGACAGTAAGTCTACGTGAATGAATCTGAAGAGCTTTTCTTCTCATACAGAACAAGACATTGGAGTATATAATATGGCAAACAGACCAACATTTAAAAGTGACCTGTCTCCTGACAGCACCCTTTCTCGATTTGAAACAAACATAGCTACCCAGCCACAGCTGTGTAGCATTTCTGAATGTGGTCTTGAGGGGACCTTCATTACCACATACCATTTTCAGCTATGCACCATGTTTACTGTGCTGCCACCACAGAATTTAATTTAAATCTTATTATAAAATAGATAACTAAATATCTTTAAATCAAGGTTAAGTTTCGTAATTACCTATTTAAATTACATTTTTAAATTTGCAAACAGGAAACTTTAACTTTATTGACTGAATAAATCCAAAACATAATTACATTTATAGCCTGCCTTCCAAAGAAACTGCCAGCTCCTCACTGCTGATACAATTTAGCAAGTTTTGTGCTAGTTAGGAAATAATATTTTGTAGACATTTATTTATAGAAATAACTATACAGTTTAACAACAATATTAATAAAAGCATCAGCTTCTTCAGTTCTATTAAATACTTTTAAGGATGTTCTTAAAAGTTGATCACTCATTAAAATTTAAGCCAGTTATTTCTGTCATTCTCTATTTTAATTGAAACCACAATTTATTGAAAGAGAGAACGAAAAAGCAACATTTTACTAAATGCAAAACTTTATTTTTCCTAACACCATAAAAACAAACTAAATAAGGGTATTATCTCCAGTTGAAATGAATCATTGATGACTAGAAATATTGCCCTCCAGAGTTCAAGTAGTTCTAGCTCCCCTCATACATCACTTTTACCAATACATTAGAAAACTGAAATAAAAATTTTGAGTTTTGCATCTTTCAGTAATTTACATCAACACTATTTGAATGAATTAATCCCATTTCTTGAATTAATCCACATGAATTCTTACCATTCATGTAGAAGTAGTCACTAAAAGCAGTATTAGAGTTTTAAGAGTCTGATTTCAACTGAAGAGATAACTACTACCATCAATAATCATCTGTCTTCAAAACTTAAGCAGCTAATACATACTGCTTAATTTATATCTAATTGAAGTTATAGAAAGGTCTAAGCCTGTTCTAGAATTGTGATTTCAGATTACAAACAAACTTGAAGTACAATTACAGATTACAAACAAACATTACTTAAAGTAATGATTTCAAATACGCCTGCACATGAGACAGCGGATTTTTCTCCTCCTGGTTTTAGGCTGCCTAATGGCAATTTATCATATTGTGGTTGCCCAGCTGTAGCACTGTTTTTTGCACTTACCAGCACAGTAGCTATATTAGTGGGAAATGCCTTTGCAAGGATTGAAAATGATGCTGTAATTGCTGCTGCAAAACTTACTGCATCCATTGCTCTTACTAAAAAGCAGAAACCAATGAACATTGGTCCACTTGGCACCTTGTCCAGCATTCTGGAAAAAAAACCAAACAACAGTACATGGAGATCTCTCACAATGCAGCAAGCCATCTACTAAAGGCCATGAAGCATGATTTCTTACTCATTAAAGGATACATTTACAAGATACTCAATGCTTTCTATTGCCACATCTTTTTGAATCACATTGGTGAAGTCATTCACCCTCTACCAAACTATTTTTGGCAGCTTTCCTCTTTTCCCCTTTCTTTGATGGTGAAAAGAGCACTAAAAAACCTTCACTGTGAAAAATGCCAATGCCACCATTTTATGTTGTGTTTCATAGCTTTTCCAAGCAACTGTGCAAGGAGTCTGATGCAATGAGTTACAACTACATAGTAAGAGCTTCTTTCATTGGTAATAAAACTTTTACTTTGCTAAAATGAATGGCTTAGCCTCTCTGCCTGCCAGGCAAAGCTTCTCATTTGCACTCAGTATTGTTAAGAAAATAATAATTAAAACAATATGCGTAAACAGTTCCCCTATTGCTGCACTTCGACAGACTTCTTGCTGTTCATCAACTACGGTTATCTAAATATGTAGAACCTTCCTCCTTTGCTTTCAAAACACTTAACAGGATTTGAAACCTACTGAAAGGGAGAAGTGTTCATTCTGCTTTACAAGGGATAGACAAAAGATAAAGATGCAAAATTTAGATGACCTAACCAATACCTGAACTATGCCCAAGAGTTTCCAGTTTTGTTTTGTGTCCATCTTTTCATATGGATGAAAACGATTATAAGGCAAATGCAACAAAACCAATCAAAACAGATTACTTACCCAAACAGAATGGTCACACATCCTGAAACAAACATCCCTGCCACAAACATGAATTTTGCTCCAATACGGGTAAGCTGTAAATTAAATACCATATTTGCATGTTATTTTTTCAAGCCTAGAACAAAAATCTTTCAAAGTCAGTTGCTGTTAAGAAATCAAAACATTATGGGCACTTTATAGCCTATGTTAATAAAGGACCTGGAGGCACTGCTCCAGCTGGTGTGCCTCATGCCATACTGAACCTAAAATACTCTAAACGGTTAAGTGACTTAACCCAGTTTTCAGAATGGTAAGACAATGGGACAGTTGACTAATTCCCAGTGCTGAGCTGCAGCTTCTGCAGAGCAGCCATTTACAGCAGCATTCCTCATTATAAAACAGAAAGTAATATAGTCCCCCTCCAGCACCATTAGTGATGCCAAGTCAGCAATACCTGTCACATATATGGCTCAGGACAGTAAACAGGAGCTGATTTTAAAGCAAATTTATCACAACCTTTAATAGCACAAAGCTTTGGTATAGGAACCACAAAAGCTTCAGGCTTCCCCATTCACTACCAAGGAAAGAATCCCACCTTCCTTCATTTTAGACTCGATCACCAGGGTAAGGACTACAACAGGCATGTCATAAAGCTAACTCAATCCTGTAACAAAGTACATCTGAGCTTCTAATTCCATGCTGTAACCTCCTCTAAGGACAACAGGTATTTCTGACTCTTTTCTTGTTCAGGCCTGGATAAAGTCCCTGTATTTCAGCTGTTATTACTAAAGCCCATATTCTGCTGAGTTTCACTGAAACTCTCAGGACTTGTGATTGCTGGACTGTCCATCTCTACTGGTGCTCACTTCACCTGTCTGCAGTGAGGATGGTGTGCCTACTCTCTCCCTGCGAAGTACTTGGTGAGGGTTGTGCCATAGTTGAATGCCATCAAAGGCACTGAGACTAGACTTCTTAATGGCACTTGTGTGACATCTTGATGAGCCACCTCACCACCAGAGAAAACCACTCACCATGGGGTCAGCAAAAAGACTGGCCAGCCAAAGAAAGAGAAGACTGTGAAACTGCAGCAGCCCCAACATAGGGTATAATCTTGAGCAGCCCTAGACAAAAATGCATAGGCAACAGTGCTCCAGCATATAAACAAACAAGCTGTAATACAATTTAGTTGTAATTTCTTTAGCATGAGAAAAATTCTGAATCTGTGGGAAAACTGAAGTTACAAGAGCTGGAGACATTTATCTCATATTGCTGTATAATGAAGTAGAACAGGATACCAAGTGACTCAGCAGAATCTCGTAACAGAAGGAAATGTTAAAACAAAGACAACATACCAGAAAAGAAGGGGTGCAACTAACTAAAGAAAAAAACAAAAAACAAAACACCTTAAGAGCAATGCCAAAGGCAAACAAAATATGTAAGTAAGCGAAAGAAATAAAACGGGGGACAGGGGGAAAGGAGGTAATAGAAAGGAGAATGGATCAACAGATTGCTCTCAAGCAAACAGAACAGTTACCCAGAGAAACAGAACAGCTACACATTCACCACTCTGTGCCACCCTCAAGAACTGTAGAAGAGTAATTTTTAAGTTATACTGACAAGACTTAGATTCAGACTGACTGGCCAGGCTCCAGTTCCTAAAGACACAAGCCTGCAGGAGTGCTACTGAAGAGACATCTCTTTTCTCAGCCTTAAGAGAACTGTCTTCATGTACCAACCTGTGTCATGACAGAAATAAGTTACAGCTTCAATTATACTTACATAATTTCCCAAGATTAAAGAAGTCAAGAAATTGACCAAAGCAAAACATCCAAAAATCAGGCCAACAAGGGTGTTACTGGCACCTTTTTTTTCTGCCTGCAAAAAAGATCACAACAGTGTGAAGATGGAGGCAGATTCTTGAGGTGGCTATCATTCATGCCTTGTACAGTTAATCTTTTTTAAATTCTCTGTTAGTGCAGTTACAAAGCAATTTCCTTTCTCAAAGGCAGTACAGGCTCATAAGGTTACAAAACAGTAATTTAAAGACATTTCACTTCTAATAAAGCTATATGTAATCAAGGGAAAAGAAACATTCTTTCCTCAGTGGAAAAACTGCTGTTTGCAACTACTGAACAGGTAACCAGCCTTTACCCAGGTGGCTTCAGCTGGTGTGCAACAAAGATAGCTACAAAATTCTGAACCCTTATGTAGTGAGAGGGCAGTGAACTGTATGTATCATGTCTCCCCATAGCAAGCACCAGATAAATTTTTACTTATGCAACTGGCAAAATACACTTAGTTGCCTACAAGCAGTAAATAAGAATATTTAGAGCAAAAATAATTGCAACATTTCTTTGTTCTTTGTTAATACTCGGGAACAACCTTTTTTTTCACCCTCTACTTAAACATTGTATTCACTCTACATAAACAGAGATTTTTTCTTTTCCCCATACAGTTCCTAGGTCAGGAAGTTTAACACAGCGATGATAGCCCAGCATGAGCTAAGAAAGAGGCAGCTATAACTAAAAAGTGACTGAGTGGCTAAGGCACTGAAATGCAAGTAAGGTCATGGGCAGAGTTTTAATCTCAGCTCTACTACCAAACTGCCATGCAACACTGGGCAAAAACCTATTTCACTTCACCAAGCATCCGTTTCAACGTCTATCTCATATCATTAGTTTGCTCTCTCCCCTGCAGCCACAGGGAAGATGAAATTAGCCCATGGACAGGAGCCAGGTCACTGTTAAATACACTCAAATCTATTTTAGCCAGCATCAGGCTACCACCATGAATTCCTACAACTGAAAAGTCAAACTCAGAGCTTACACACAGCCAAAAGGTCCCACCAGTGTTCAAGATCCTTTTACAAGTTCCAACATACAAAAAATAATCCTAAGAGTAGCTGGCTAAGTTGTCTGTTTACCTCTGAAGGGAAGAAAGGCCCCAGGATTGAATAGCATATCATTGAACTGAAGTTTATGGAGGCTGTTGCAGCCATTGTATATAGTTGCTCTCTCGTAAGCCTCCTTGTCTCCTCACCAAGTGCTTCTGGCGTTCCATCTTCTTAAAACGCAACCGGAAAAAAAGAAAAAAGAAAAAAAAAGAAAAAAGAAAAGTGTTACAAACTGATAGAAGGAAACACAATTTGCAAATCAGGTTTGAAAATTAAAATACTTCTGCCCTCCCGGCTCTGAGGAACTAAGCCAAGCCGTGCTACTTCTCTCCCTCACGCCGGAGAGCAAACTTGGCCGCAAAGGCAGCAGCTCCCCGCGCGGTGCCAGCCCGCAGCCGCCTCGCAGCCCGAACCGAAAGCAGGAGCTGCCCCACCGCCCTGGCTCCGCGTGTACCGCTGCGTGGGAGCCCACGGCGCTTCAGGATAGCTCCAGATAGCCCCGGTACAAGTGTGAGCCCCCACCGCCCTCGGACAGCCCCGGTACGCAGCACTGCGGGACTCGACCCCGGGCAGAAGTCCACCTCACCCCCGCATGCCCGCTCCCTTTCCCAGCGCAGGCTCCGGCGGTGAGGAGCAGCCCTTCGCTATCGGTCCGGCCGCAGCGGGCAGAGCCTACGGCGCGACAGCTGCCCCTTCTACGCGGGTCGTGCCGGCGAAGAAACGCGGCTCGCTCCCCGCCTCCCACCTGAGGGTTCTTCGCTCCCCGCGCCCTCCACCGCCCGGCTGCCCATGGGGAAGAAGCGCAGCGTCCACAATGGCCCTTCCCCGCCTGGCAGCGCCCGCGGGCTGGCAGCCCGGCTGCGGGGCTAACGCCTGCCCCGTCGCACCGGCCGCCGCCACTGAGCATGCTCGGCCTGGGGGCGGTCCGCCGCGCCCCGGCGCGCCCCACCGCGCCTCGCCGGCGGACACGGACCGTGCCGGCAGGCAGCAAAGGTGCTGCCCGGGAGGCGGCTAGGGGTGCCGGGGCCTGCGGGGTTTGCCAGCCTGGACCGGGAGACCATCGAGGGCGGGCGACAGCCGGCGCCGAGCTTTGGGCAGCCTAACAGTAACGTTGTGGCTTGCAGGGTGCGCTCTACATCGGACTGAGGGGAACTGCTTGCCTGCTGTAGCCGGTAGAACATGAAATGCAGCCGATGCTCTTGGTACAGCAGCTTCGATAGGTGACAGATGAGGAAAACGGAGGAGGCAGCGGACAAAGCTGTCAGGAGAACAAGTGGGCATTTGCTGAATAGCGTACCTCGCCTGGACATCAGACGTGTTTCCGACAAGCAGAACAATGCACATTACAGAAGAGCCTCACAGTATAAGTGTAAATCCCAAGTATATTCAAACAGGAGCTCTAAGAGTTTATTAATATAACGGTGTTGTGACTGCTAGTGTCTGGGGGAGGGATTCAAGAGGTACCTCCCTCTTCTTCAAGTTTGGAAGGTAAAGGAGGGATGGGCTTTAGGGGCTCTGCCTCGCTACCGCCGAGTAACCCAACTGCATTGCCTGAAAACTTAACCCCTTCGGCTCGGCTTCGCCCTCTTAAGATTCCTCAAGGGTGGCTGGCAGTGGCTGTTCTAAAAAGAGCCGTAACGTCTCAGTTTCCCATACCAAAGGGGAATTCAGGATGGCTTCTTAGGACTGTTAGACCAATCAAGATCAATGACCATCTACACAGTCTCTAGCAAGTTGCAGGAACCATAAAACAGTAACAGAAGTGCTGAATGACAAATTTGTCACAGGAATCAATAGCTATAAGCTGGCCAGGAGTCAATTCAGGCTGGAAATGAGGAAGAGGTTAAGCAATCACTATTTGGCTCAAGTTCATGTTGGGAGGGGAGGAAAGTGAGGAAGGAGATCAGCCATGAGCTGGGGACCTCTTCCAAATGTAGTAAAACACAGACCACCTATTGAAGAGAAAAATTAGTAATTACATCTTAAAAGCACTATTTTAACTAGGCCATCAGTGTTCCATCTAGTCACCAGTTATAATATTACGATGCATAATAAGGACATTCCAGAGCAAATGTTGCCATGTACCTAACTTTAGAATCCCACACTCCCATGTGACAAGAAAAAGCAGAATTACTTCCTTATCACAAGATTAGGAAACTTTAAAACTATTTTGCAGCCACAAAGAATAACAGCCACACTTTTTGACGATATCTGCTGTGTGGCATATGTTATGGCTTTGAAGTTGAAAAATCCGTAAGAACTATCTTGATCTTTTCCTATCTGCCTCCAGAAAAAAGACAGAAGTGTAAATAATGTAAATCCTTTTCATAGATACTGTGTCTTGAACAGCCTTGCCCCCCAAAAAGTGGAAGAACCCTTGTAAGTCCTGCTGAGTTCAGCAAAAGGATAATAAGAAAGTGATACATGCAAGGCATGACACACTAACAGAGCAAATAAGGTAAACTTGTAGAGAGAGATTAAAATTGTGGAGAGAAAATAAAGCCTTCATTTTTGTGGCTAGAGAGACACAATTATGTTCAGGAGGTGAAACAGTTTTCACTCCAACTACTTGTTCTTTTCAGTCTGGACTCTCAATCAACATATTCCAACTACTTTCAAAACCCAGTCCTCCTCTCATTAATAATTACATGGGCTTAATGAGTAATCCAATAAAGCCTATGGAGTCACATTTCCACAAAGTCAATGCATGCAGTAGAAATATGAAGTGTGGGAAGTAGCAGGGCTATGAGCTCCCTATGCATGCGTACAGTTTACTTCTGCACTACTCATCATTCTCAGAAGAAACTGTTTGATAGAAATATTTATTAATTCTTCATGTCTTTTCAAAATGCAAACTATAAGAACAGCTATAAATATTTAACCTTTGAATTGGCACTTGTTACCAGGCTATTTTTCCAGGTCTAACAAAAATAATTTTTTAAAAGCATACAAGCCTTTTTTGCTTTTTTTTTTTTTTTTTTTTTGGGAAAAATAGCTTTGCAAGAAGTTGCCAAGCTTATTAGCATTTTCAGAGCTATTCCAATCTAGAGAGCTTAATGTTTAAAGCTAGTCTGTAAAATTCATGTAAGAGCAAGAAGTCAGGAATATGGGGAAGGGCTTATGTTATCCACATAAGGAAATTACATGAGCACCTCAAGGCGGGTGTGTCAGCCTCTCCAATGGATACTTCGAATCTCAGCCTCCAGCAGCGCCATACAAATGTTCCTGGCCACCCCTTTAAGCCAGTCTTGCACAGGTCCAGGAATTTCACCTCTAGTGACATGGTACAAATGCTACAGGCCGTCCTTCCAGTCATTGTTTGTCTTTATCCTAATATTGTTTGTCTGAATTTATTAAGCCTGTTTTGTTGCTTTAGCAGGAAAAGAATTGTTCCTATAATTGGTGATACGACACTATGTCCTTTTGCCATTTTAAAAGGTCCTCTTTTTTTCGGTTTATTCAAGTTTGTCACTCTTTTTGGGTTGGTTGTTTTATGTTTTTCTTTTTTTTTCTAATTATTTCTGAAAAAAAACTAAAACAAACAGAAAAAACAAAATTCAGACTTTTGTAATCTGTGTATGCTGGTCCTCATCAGAAGGTTCATTCTCTGGGTCACAGTCAGTGGTGTCAGAGTGTCTATAACGATTAGGTTCATTGTCACTAAAATCTGGTGTTACAGAAGTTGAACTGCAGCTTTGTGGAATTACGACCTAGTATCCAACCCTGAGCAACATTGGCATAAAACAAAATCTCAGCTCCGTGTGCTTGATTGGCTCAGTGCATAATGGGTGATGAACCCCAGATTTGGGATGACAGTTTTGACAACCCAAATGGGATCACACTGACAGCCTTGCCCAATTCATCTTACTGCATCCAACAGGGAGGAGAGACCAGAATGGACTCCAGCATGAACCAACCTGTTGATTGGGGACTCCCTCAGCTCCTCTCCCTCCTCAGGCAGTAAGCGACACCAGGTGCAACACTTGAATTGAGATACTGTGGCAATTAAGGGTAATTAAGAGAAAAGATATGGTATACCTCTTGTAGCCCTTTAAGATGCATCCTGAAAAATAGAGACAAAAATGTGGAGGGGGTCCACTAAGAAAAAAGATTAAATTATATTGTAATCAATGGTGGCCACCATATCACTTGGAAGATAGTGAAAAATAGCCTGAAAATGGGTCTTGAAAGTTAGAATAATCATGAGGAATTTCAGTTGTTATAATTGTGATGTTATTGTGTTTAAATTGTCCATTTTCATTCAGTATTGTGATGCTATTTTATTTTTTGTGTGAATTTCGTAAAGATTGTACTGAATGAATGGAAAATAGCTTGTAAGTATGTGGAGAACTGGCCTCCACAAAAGTTATGTCTTCCACCTAAATTGGTTGTAATAGAGAGACATAACAAAAAGGGTGTGGAGAACTGGCCTCCACAAAAAATTATGTCTCCCAGTTAGATTGACTGTGACAGAGAGACATAAGAAAAATGGTGGCAATGCTGCGGGGTATAGGCCGCGGCTGGAACTTCATCAGGGGATGCACCTAGACGCTGGAAAAGAGGACAAAACAAAGAGGAACACAGGACGAAACAAAAGGAGCCGAGGTGAAAAACAGAGTGGGACTGAGACACAACAGATGTGACTCTGCCACCAGACCTGGTGATTAAAGAGGAAAAACGGCTCATCGCACTCCTGGGCCCACCAGTGTGTGTTCCTGAGATCGTGGAGCTCCTCGCCTCTCCAGTGTTCCTGAGATCAAGGAAAAAGAAGAAGGCCAAGAGGAGTCGAAGCAAGCAGCCTGCTGCAGCGTTGCAGTCCCCTGCTGTTCCTGCCATCAGCGTGCTGCACCCCTGCTGTCCCTGCCTACGCTGTACCTGCCACCGCTGCCACAACTACTCTCTCCCCCCCGCCAGGCTCCAGGAAGACGTGAGAAACTTTCTCTTTAATGCGTTCTTCCCCCGGGTGTGTAATTAGCCCCTCACTTACACTCACCTCCGTCGACCCGCAAGGGAAGCCTCGGGCTCACACTCTGTTATTATTAATTTCATACAGACATATTCCATGGTGCATTTACAATATTTCTCTTCCACTGTCCTCTGTCCGTTTTTAATATTTTAGTAAAAAGTTAAAACTTACCTCTGTGTGTGTGTGTGTGCTTGCACGTGCATATCCAGGTAGGAGCCTATCAACTGGTTAAATACCCAGTGGAAGCAAGCCGGTCCCAAGCCAGGGACGGATCCACTGATATAATTAAAAAGGCTATCTTGAATATTAAAATTGATGTCAGAAAATCCTGAAAAAATAAACAGGGCGATTGTGCCCTGAGATAAGGCAGCTTCAACCCAAACCGGGCTTGGACCATGACAAAGTATTGCTCTCGTTATTGTGTGGATTCTTGTTTTTCATTATAAGCCTTGCAGTAGTGAAATGCTCAATAAGTAACATATGGCCTACCATGATTTTTAATAATAATATTGCGTGTAACACCACCAATAGTTATTTGATGGGACAATGAGGAAAGCCCTATACTCATTATCCCCTTCAAGGGACACCCTTGAACACCAACCCTGTTATCTCTTGTTTGAAAACCTATTTACCCCATATGTAAGCCTAAAAAGACATCAGTTTGTGTTAGAGGACATAACTTAGCAAGTGCACCTTTTGAGTAATTGAACTAGATATGCCTTTGGAGAACTTAAATTCACAGGCACAGCAAGACTCAAGGATAATGCCTCAGAACCACTTAGCTTTGGAGGTGATACTACTTGAAGAACAAAGAGTCTGTGGAATGTTAAACTTAACCAACAGAGAATGCTGCATTGCCATACATTACACCACCACCTCAATGGAAGAAGCTCAAGTGAAGATGCCAAGCTCGTGGCTATCATCCGTCTTAGGATCTTTAGGACTCACGAGGTTGGGAGCGTGGTTGATAAAAATAGAGCTAACTTTGTTTGTAGGTTTTGTATTTTTGTTAATTGCCATAGCTATTGTATGGCACATGATTTCCCGTGCCATTTCCTCTTCCCTTTTTTCTCCCACTGTATGTTAGGATCATCACTCTAGAAGATGATCTTCCTGAAGGTATCAAGATGTCTGTTTGAGCGACTGGGTGGTGTAGAGTCCTGAAATTCATAATTGTCTCAAAACAGCCATCCTGACAAAATGGACATTATACTCGGGTGAGGTCCTCATTCGATAAGCCATCTGGACACTGTTCTGGCAAAGGAAGCCTCTCATTGGGTAGCCACCCTGATAAGCAGGACACTGTCCTTATTTGATAAGGAACAGTGCAAGACAGGCAGGGCCCTGCAGAAGCAGAGTGCCGTCTTGTGTAAGGCCACCCAACAGGGCACGTGCACAGAAATAGGGGTGTCAGGACATGGGTAGGACAACCCAGGGAGATTCAGATTGGACCCCTTTGCTTTCTAAACTCCTTCTCAGAGAGGAGCCCAGGGGCGGCTGGATCCAATGTTAGTCTCAGACCTGGCCCTTCCAAGGTGAGTGATTAAAATGTTATTTTCCGAAGAAATGCTCGACCATCCAATACCCCTTGGTTGGATTAAGGTGAAATGACACTCGAGGTCTGTATTTGAATATTAGGTTGAATTAAAACTATAAAAGGAATACTGATACTTCAATTATTATCTCAGGATAAGCAATCATAAAGGCTGATTATTTTGATCACAAAAGACACAATACATACATGTTCAAACTGCACGACCTGAGAAAAAAAGATTGTAGTTAGGCCTTGTGTTACTAAATTATTTTAGGAAGGAACAGAGAGAGAAAAAGAGAGAGAGAATAGGAGAAGAAAAGTTAGAGAGGTAGATAATGGAAAATCACCAGTCCTGGATCCAGCATTGGGCCAGCCAATGGGGGACAGCTGGTGTCAGCAAGGGTCCCAAAGCCCACTGTCACAGCTCCTCCTGTTATAGGCCTGCTTCACTTAATAGTTCTATACTATGAGTAAGCGTGGTTGAGACATCACCATTTAGCAACTGGAATGGACCTCCAATCTTTGTATATGCAGGCTGGAGGCCTTATGCAGGCCATCATCATTGTCTCAATCCTCTCAGGCTGTCCTTTTGGGATGCTGATGAGGCTTTGCTCAGAGGGTGTACAACAGTGTTTGGACACCATCTCCCACAAATGCAGGTCCTGAGGGATGGCCCCTTACAAAGGGTCATTGCTCTGTCAAAGAGACTGGGGGGAGTAGGTGACCACCTGGACCCCCATGACCCACCGACTCATTTCCAGAACACTCTAAAACTCAACACTGAGTCTGTGCAAGATATGCCAAGCCCCCCTTTCAAAAGGTAGGGCCGGCCTGCCATCCAAGGACCACGAGGTCATGCGGAGATTGTCTCTGAATCCAAAGGTGGTGATAACTTTTCTATCTCCTTTTTCTTCATATCTCTCTCTCTCTCTCTTGCTCCCTCTCTGTTTCTAACCTTATTCTCAGCACATGAGGGTAACATCACTTCCAACTTTGCTAAGTTTTTGTAACCTGTTGCTTTGACATTTTTGTTAAGGTTTGCTAGTTGTAACCCATTGCTTTGAAAGTACCATTTTGCTCAGTTCTGCTAGTTGTAATCCATTGCTTTAAGAGTATAGCATGGTATGTTTCTGACAAGCTTTATGACCCTACTGAGTTTTAAGTAAAGTTGTGTTTTCCATGGATCTTCTGGGTAATGGTCTCACTCTTAAAATACCATGCAGAGAATTCAAGAGGTTAATCTTGCCAGAGGTTAATCTTGCTGACTGGGTGTTAAAAGAGATCAACTAAGAGAGGGTTAACCTTGCCCCAGGGGCAGTTGGAAAAGGTTAAGTCTACCTGTACTCACCTGGTGGGACTGCCTGTTATGACCCTCCCTGGGAGCGGCAGGTCTGAGAAGAGGATTGGATATAGCTGCAAGTGGCCTTATCTCTAAGAAGGAGTCCATTCTGAATCTGCCCCCAAGTTAAGGAAAAAGAAGAAGGCTGCCACCATGGAAAGGGAATACAGTCAGGAGGAGTCAAGGAATTGAATGGACAGCACAGAGGGTAGTAGCTAAAACCACAGGATCTTTAAATATATGCAGCCAGATGGTGAGTCCAAACGGATGGTCCAGAACAGCTGGCTGGTGAGAATCCAAATTCTTGAATGTCATGTGATAGCAGCTTGTGGTTACTCTTCCCAAATCCAAATTTATAGACAGCATGTTATGCCAGTTTATAATATAAGCAACACTTGAGGGGACCAAGTTCCTCTGCTGGGTCTGGCTGCTCAGTGAAGCACCAGGCCAGTGATTGCCCTGACACCACCTCAGCCCTCCAGAGCCCAGGCAGGCTCTTGCACTGCATCTGGCAGCTCCACATTTTCTAGCACTTCTTACCCCACTCATTCACCCTCAAGTGGTCTAGAAGTACTTTCTTAGCACAGAACGGCAATCCTTGTCTTAAATGTGTCATGCCCCATGGCTGTGTACCAGCATTTAAACCATAGGTGGCTAGGCTAAATGGACATCCAGCATAACTCCAAAACAAAACACATAGGTTAAGAAACCCGCTACTCCTTGTTGGAATCTGGATAGAAAGATGAAGCAGGGAGAGCAGTGCCAAGAGCGTGCAGAGCAGGCACATGAATGCTGAGCTCACATGAACACACAGTGTAGCAGAGTGGACTTTCAAATGAACTCACACATTTCCATTAATTATTACACACAAACAGGTACACTTGCGATGATATACCAACATCTCAATGCCAGTGCAAACCTCCCCTTGACATATACATAACTTTGGTCTTAGCACAGCTTTGTTTTCTTGCAACTTTACTAGGAAAACTATTTTTTGCATATTCTACTAGAGTATTAGATTATAACTTGACTTTGATTATCACTCTTGCTGTAATACAAATCTTTTAGATGTGCATACTTCCATCTCCTGGACAGAATATACATTGCACTTATCTGGCAATACTGATCTGTCTTATAACTGGCTAAGGACTTTTTGTTACCCTTTGATCTTGAGGGACATAAGGGTTTATTGTTCTATTCAGTACCAAAACTCCTCTATAGAGTAGGTATCCTAGGGGCTTTTTAAGGGGCATGGTGTCTTGATCCGATAATTGGATACATGGAGATTCTCTGTGATCCCGCCAGGGCAAAACAAAGATAATACAATATCGGGTGCACAAACAGGCTTTCATTTGAGTATAGATCAGGTGGTAAGAGTTACAACTATGTATTTGTCATAAGCTTGTAATCAATACGATGACTAACTCTACATAAGAGAAAAAAGAGAAAGGAAACAAAGAGTTAAAGCCACCACCCACAGCTGCAGTGGCATCCTGTCCTAGCAGGGAAGTTGGAGGTCCTGTCCTAGGAGCTGTCTTGAGACTGGCACTCTTCTCTTTTATGCAGTTAATTCCTTGGATACGCCACGGTGGTCACCCCATCACCGTTCTACATTTGCAGCTTCTGACCCGAGTTGGCATAAATTCCATCTTTTGCCAAAGATGGCAGCTCGTTTGTACAGCTCCCCAGTTTGCAGTTGCCTGCGGTATTTGCCATGCTGCTGACACATCGTGGGGGGGTGGGGGGGCTTGCCAGTTGAGCAAAGCCAGTTCGGTGGGTTGCCAAGACGTCTTTGTTTCAGCCCATAAACCCTGCTTATCTCTTGGATGTCTCGAGACAAACACCAGACACCCTGAGTTTCTGAAGCGCTGTTTATCTCTTGGGTTGTGTGAGACAAGTACCATATATCCTGAGTGTCACACATGGGAAGATTATGTGACAGATGGATATAGAGAAGAACATTCTCCCTGCAGAGATGGAAAGAAGGTGGGTGTTATAATTGGTGGGTGTTATAATTTGCGTGCAAAATTGGGTCTGCATGCATTCTTGGGTCTGAGAAACATGCAGGAAATTGTATTTTCCCACTTCTAAAACCACTTATTGCAGAAGGAAGGGAGAAAGCAGGGGCAAATGTCCCACAGGAGCTGCTAAATGAGAGTGCCTGTCTTGGGGCTGCAATGGAGAAGTTCAGAGGTTCAAGCAATATATGGGAGTAGTTGGAGGTGGCCACAGGCACCTTGGAGCCATCGGTGTCATGGGCAGAGTTGTTCCTACTGACTTTGCCTTTGGTAGCTCAGAGTGCAGGGAGGGGAGTGCCCCCCATACGGCACTGCTGCCTCCGTGATTCTTCCAGAGGGCTCTGGTTAGCTTCTGCTCCCTCCAGATAGCTGTAATATAAAGGCACATACCTGACATATGATGGTGTCCATCGTATTTGAGAGGTCATGGCGGTCTGGTGAGGTTCCCATCAATTGGAAAAAAAGGTAACATAGCCCCTACTTTTAAAAATGGGAAAAAGGAAGACCAGGGGAACTACAGGCCGGTCAGTCTCACCTCTGTGCCCAGCAAGATCATGGAACAGAACCTCCTGGAAAACCTGCTAAGGCAAATGGAAAATTAGGAGTTGATTGGTGACAGCCAATATGGCTTCACTAAGGGCAAATCATGCCTCACCAATTTGGTGGCCTTCTATGACAAGGCTACAGAGTTGGTGGATAGTGGCAGAGCGACTGATGTTATCTACCTGGATTTGTGCAAGGCATTTGACACTGTCCCACACGACATTCTGATCTCCAAACTGAAAAGACATGGATTAGACAGATAAACTACTCAGTGGGTAAGTAATTGGCTGGATGGCCACACCCAGAGAGCTGTGGTCAATGGTTCAGTGTCCAAATGAAAGCAAGTGATGAGTGGCGTTCTTCATGGGTCAGTATTGGGACCAGTACTGTTTAACATCTTTGTTGGAGACATGGACAGTGGGATTGAGTGTATCCTCAGCAAGTTTGCTGACGATACCAAGCTGTGTGGTGTGGTTGACACCCTAGAGGGGAGGGATGCCATTCAGAGGGACCGTGACAGGCTGGAGAGGTGGGCCAATGCCAACCTCATGAAGTTCAACAAGGCCAAGCGCAAGACCCTGCACCTGGGTCGGCACAACCCCAGGCACAAATACAGGCTGGGGGCAGAATGGCTAGAGAGCAGTCCTGAGGAGAAGGACTTGGAGGTGGTAGTAGATGAGAAGCTTGACATGAGCCATCAGTGTGCGCTCGCAGCCCAGAGGGCCAACCACATCCTGGGTTGCATCGAAAGGATTGTGGCCAGCAGGGCCAGGGAGGTGATTCTGCCCCTCTGCTCTGGTCTGGTGAGACCCCACCTGGAGTACTGCATACAGTTCTGGTGCCCTCAGCACAGGAAAGACATGGACCTGTTGGAGAGGGTCCAGAGAATGGCCACAAAGATGATCAAAGGCCTGGATCACCTCTGCTATGAAGACAGGCTGAGAGAGTTGGGGCAGTTCAGCCTGGAGAAGAGAAGGCTCCGGGGAGACCTTATAGCATCTTCCAGTACCTGAAGGGGCTACAGGAAAGCTGGAGGGGGGCTTTTCACCAGAGAGGGCAGTGATAGAACAAGGGCTAATGTAATGGTTTTAAACTGAAAGAGGGTAGATTTAGGTTAGACATCAGGAAGAAATTATTCACCATGAGGGTAGTAAGGTGCAGGATATAGGTTGCCTAGGGCAGTAGTGGATGCCCCCTCCCTGGAGGTGTTTAAGGCCAGGTTGCATGAAGCTCTGTGCAACCTGGTCTAGTGGGAGGTGTCCCTGCTCATAGCAGGGAGGTTGGAATCTGATGATCTTTAAGGTCCCTTCCAACCTTAACCAGTCTCTGATTCTACGATATGATATGATTCTAATAGAACACTGACCACCAATGTTGCCAGGCACCTTTCTACAAGTTCCAACCCCCCTGCATGGGCAGGGACACCTCCCACTAGACCAGGTTGCTCAGAACACTGGCCTTGAACACTTCCAGGGATGGTACTTCCACAACTTCCGTGGGCAACCTGTTCCACAAGCCATGCCTATCAATAATTGTCCCCTATTTGCGTCATATTTTGTCACTACATATTTTTTACAAATATGTCACTATGTAAGTCCAAGCAATGGTCAAATTATCAAGGCTGGAAGAGAGAGGATGGACAAGATCCCATGTCAGACTGACAGTACCTGAGCAAATACCATGTTTGAAAGGTGGTGGCTGTGGTGCATATGCACAGATCAGCTGGATCCTCTGTCAGTGCCCTCACACAGTGTGTGAGCCCCTGACAAGACTGGGAATGTGCAGCTGGCCTTTTTAGATTCCTTGGGTACAGCCACGTGTGAACGACAACAGGTACTTAAGTATTGTTCCCCGCCTTCCTCCAGGCTGCCAGATATTGAGGAACGGTGCCATTTAGAAGACACAGCAGTTCAGCAGCAACAGCTGCTATTATTGCCCTACGTAAAATCACGGCACCCAGCCCCAGGTCGCCCCTAGGCCCCTTGCCCGCTGCTGCCGTTGGCTGTTCCGCCAGGAGGCTGCCCTGGCCCCGAGGCAGAGAGTGAAAGAGGGGCGAAGGGAGGCAGGGAAGGAGAGAGTGAAGGAGGGAGGGAGGCCCCGCGGTCACCCATCTCCCTGACTGTGCGGGGCAGGCGCGCAGCAGACGGCGTGGCGGATCAGGCAGCGCTGCGGACACCCTCCCCACCCGCGCGCCCGGGGTCCTCGTACACTATAAGAGTGCGAGGCGGAAGACACGCCCCCTCTTTCGCTGGCGGCGCGCGGCGGTGCCGGGGTGAGTAGCTGTCATGGCGTCCAGGGCCTGGCGGGCTGCATCCCCGCGGCCGGCGGGGCATCGCGGCGGGAGGGGGCCGGGCGAGGGCCCGAGAGCGGCTGGCGCCACTCACCGGGGCGGCCTGTGTCTGTATTTGCAGCAGGAACCCGGGCGGGAACAGTACCCACCGTGAGCGCCATGGCCGAGGAAGGGTGAGTGGGGCCGGGGCCCTGGGGTTGAGCGGGCGGAGGGGCCGCAGGGGCTGCGTCTCGCTTGACGGCGCCGTTCCACGCCGCTGCGTGCCGGGCCTTGCAGCGCCGGCCGTTCGGCCTGCGCAGGCCCCGCCGTGGTGCTGGTGCATGCTTCCTGCCGGCTAGAGGCCGGGGGCTAGGCCTGGGCTCTGGTTGGCAGAGGGGCAGTGTGCGGCGCTTGCCTTTTTCTGCTAACGGAGCGTTGGCAAAGCACGCCTGGCTGCCTCGCCGGGAGGTTTTACTCTTTCTTAAAATTTTTTCTTTTTTCAGTCTCTGTATTGGTTTAGTTCTTAAGGATGGTCTTTTTTTCTGTATTTTTTCTGTATTTTTTGATGATTGGATGGTTGCAGATGATCGAGAAGCTTTTGTTTATAGTTGTAAGATGTTGCTACGATGAGAGTAATATTTCTTTCCTCTTTAGCATTACTGCTGGAGGTGTAATGGATGTTAACACTGCCCTGCAAGAAGTGCTGAAGACCGCACTTATCCATGATGGCCTAGCTCGTGGTATTCGTGAAGCAGCCAAAGCATTGGACAAGTAAGTTTTGTTTGCTCATTTTATCTGTGGGGAATAGCAAAACCGGTGAGGCATGCAGTGATGAGGTTTGTTGAACACATAATGCTCACTTTGTCCAGATGTTTAGTTGAAAGCTTTTGCAAGAATGTTTTTCTGCCAGTGAGGTTTGTATTTTACCATCTGTGTTTTGGGATCTTTAACTGTGATTGTAAAATACAGATGCTAAACTCAAGAATTAACAGCATCTAGTATATTAGGTTCTATCTTTTTGTGATCCCAGTGCCATCTAGTATTTATGTCTATGGGTTCTGTGAAGACAATTAAATGATGCTGGCAGTGTGTTGCTATGGAACTTTGGGCCTCAAGAATCTGGTGTCTTAAGAAATTACAAGCTCTTCTCAAAACTCTCTGAGAATTTTAGTTGGGAGGGCTAATATATATATTTCAGACTTAACTTGGAAGTGTTGATTTCGTTTTTATGGAGAAAACCTGAAATTTGTATCTCATCCTTGCCCCTTTGCTGGGCTTCATCTTTAGTGTTGCAGCTGTAAATAATGGTGTTGGTACAATATCAACACAATACTGAATTTGTCATGTATATGCCCACCTTGTCAATTAAGTTATGGTTTCTTGGTAGGGTGAAGTGTGCTATGTATATTTGTACACATACAGACTTGTGTCCACGTCTAGATACAGGCACATATTTGTCAAGACAGTCTTCAAGTGCAGTGCTGCAGGGTTTGGGTGATGACTTAAAGTGTTAGTCGGATACCCCTTCACTCTTGTTATGAGTGAGAACAGCAGTCTGACAAACCTGTATGCAAAAAGCTCTTAAGGTAGCAATTAATGGAAGAGGAGTATAATTCAAGTTTTATATACACTGTGTGTGATGTTTTTTGCTTGGAAATTATTTGGTGACACTCATGATGAACGTGGCCATAGATACTTTGTTTGCAGTGGTCAAATTCTATTAGGTAATGCATAGAAGACCTATACAGCTCTCTTTGATGTCAGGTGTCTCTTTGGTATTGTTAACATTGTACTACAGTATACAAAGATCCTAATTAGAATTGGGACCCTCTCATAGCAGCTTCTTTGAATGTAAGTAGAAAAGATTGTTCTGAAGAGTGTATAACAACTTGACCTGAAAATCAATACTTTTAATAATTCTAATTTTAAAATACTGTAATCTGAGGTAAGCAAGAAAAATCTACTTGTAACCTGGTTGCTTTCTAATGGTGATATTGGTTCTTTATGGGACCTGGTGTTTATCCAGTAATTATACCCTTTTCCAATAGCTGATAATTTATTTAGTGGGATTTTTGGAAGTTTCTGAAGCTGCAATAGAATCTGATAATAAAGCTGACAATGTGTGAGTAGTCTGTTACGCATATGAGAAAGCATAAAAAGTGGTAGGTGATTATCAAAAGTGTAGTTGGTATTTCAGTAGCGTATGGTGTCTCTAAACCAAATTAAACTTAGGAAATGCATGTGCTGAATTTTATTCTTTCTGGTTTTGATCATTAAAGTTTAAACAGTGTCTGAAGTTACAGTTCTTATTTTTCACTTTTTTTAGACGCCAAGCTCATCTTTGTGTCCTGGCTTCAAACTGTGACGAGCCCACCTATGTAAAATTAGTTGAAGCACTTTGTGCAGAACATCAGATCAACTTAATAAAGGTGAGAGTCGGAACTTGACACAAAAGTTGGGAACAGTTATCTTGCTTGCAATGTAAACTGCTTGTTTCAGCGTATGGAGAGCTGAACCTTTGAAGCACTATGCTGTAGGTTATGTAAGCAGAATTTCTCTGAGCAGCAGAGGTTGTTTTAGTTCTATGTGACTGTCATAGAAACAGTACAAAAAGTGGCTGTAAATGGCAAAGGATGTGTATCAGATATTTCACAAGGTTGAAAGGAATCTGTGTCCTGCATAATAAGAACGAGAACTAATGCTGCAAGTGTTCATGGAGCATGGGAGGACTCCTGTTAACAAGACTTTTTCAGAGAAAAATCCTGGTGGGAGGCTGTACAGTGATGATAACGTGGCTCCCTCTACTGATAGTGGTGAGGAAAGCAGCCACCCGTCACCCAACACTTCTGAGTACAGCGGCTCTTTGAGTGATCCCAGTTCTGTTAGAAATGGCCAGTTCTGATGTGATGCAATGTTTTACACAGGTTGATGACAACAAGAAGCTGGGTGAATGGGTTGGTCTCTGCAAGATCGACAGAGAGGGAAAGCCTCGCAAAGTAGTGGGCTGCAGCTGTGTGGTTGTCAAAGTAAGATGATGCTAATTACAGCTTATTTCTTGACTTCTGAAAATGTACAGTAAAGATAAGGTTGCTTTAGGTAAGGGAGTATTAAAATGGAGCTCTTAGAGTTTCTTTTTGTTTTAAAAGTTCCTTTCCATTTTTGATAGTGAAAATAAATTGCTTCCCTGTTCTATATTCCCTTTCATGTTTATTTAAAACACTCACTAATTTTGTGAGTCAATGGCTGTGTCCTTAATCTACGATTGCTTGGCACTAAGTATGAAAGGAAAAACCTTTTAACTAGAAGAAATTAAGTTTTCCTTCAGAAAATGCCAGTTCAATGTGTCTGCTCAACTTGAAAATGTTTTGCAGAGCATGTTTTAAAAGGACACTGGTAAAGCAAAGCCACAGTACGAGCCTTGAAGACTTTGTGGTCTTTAAGGTCCCAAGAGATGGCTACATCTTCACAATAAAGACCGATGCCTACTGCATGTGTTATACTTTTGCTACAGTTTCACATACTTTACTTGGCTTTCTTTAAGCAGAAAGGAAGAATTTGCTTCTATACCAATGGGTGTTATGCTTGAATGAAATAAAATAGTCCCTTTATCAGAATATATTAGAGAACAAAGAGAAAGCAGCTGGCAGATTGAGGTTACTTATGTGGAATTTTGGAAATACTTGGGAATACCTTGAGAAAGTGTCAGAATTTCAGTTGCCTTTTTAAAAATAGGCTGTAAAATTTGGGATGGGTCTGTATGTTAATGAATTATCTTGTGTTACAGGACTATGGCAAGGAATCTCAGGCCAAAGATGTCATCGAAGAGTACTTCAAGTGCAAGAAATAAATGGAAAATAAATTCTGAACTTTACTAGTGTGTGTGTGATTAATGAGTATGGAATAGTTCTTTCAAATGTAAAAGATAACATCAGAAGATAAAAGGACTTTGGTCTTGGTGTAGCCTATTGGCGTGTTAACTGTCACCTTGCTAAAAAGATAACAGCAACCCCTGCCATTCCTGTTGTAGGGTGCTTCTGTTAGAGGTTGCCAGCTTATAGAACTTAGCGCAGGTTCTCATTTGCAGCAGTGCTGAGAGTTGACTAGTGCCTTGGTTTGACAGTGCTTAATCTTGTGCTTTTGCAGGGATTCTGAGGAATGTGATAGGGGTAAGTCTGAAGTATCTATCCTGCATTTGTGATGAAAATGTTGCTCCCTCTGCTGAAACAAATGAGAACCAGCCCTAACTTACACAGATCTTCTGAAGTGTTGCAGGAGTTTTTTAAATGCTATCTTAATTTATTCAGGGAGCTTACTTGACACAAGGTGTGTTTTCTTTGTTTTTCCCCCCGCTTGCTCAGTTCTGAAGCAAACTGTGGGTGGAGTTAGCTTTGTATAAGTACTGTCATGTACTTCTAGATGCAGTTCTGTAGGAGTTCTCAGTAGTCAAAGTAGTCAAGTAGTTAAGATCTCACTGCTCATACAAGGCCATGTTGAAGTCTTAACTTGCCCAGTGACTTGCTTTCCCCCTAGTAGTTGGGTGACATACAGAACTTGCTCATTGTCAATTTTTTTTTTGCTTTTTGGCAGTAAGACTGGAATCCAAGATTATTTTTCTCTCCTGCAAGTACTTTAGCGTGTCTTATGCTTTCTGTGGAGCTGCTCTGATGTGCTGATATGGGGGACATAGATGATGAGTATGTGGGGCTGAGCAGCTGTAGATTGAGGATATGGGAATGCATTCCTCAGTTTTATTTCTCAGGCTTCTGAGCTTGAATTTTTGTTGAAGTTTGTAACCCCATTTTTGACATCCCCAGTCACTCAAGTAGAGTAGAGGCAGACCTCTTTTCTAGATACTGAGCTCAGATACTTTCTTCCAGTTCTTATAAAAGGTCTTCAAGTGTCTTTTGGTTTTGGCCCTGACGGGGCCAAAATTCACTCCTGTAGGTAAGAGCCTTAGTTGCAGATCTTGCCTCAATAAATTGCTGGAGCTTTCTAAACATTGATAATGGGAATAATTTGTAAGAATATTCGTCTCTAAATGGACTTTAAAGGTACTTGAAAAAACTGTCAGTTGAATTAGGCTAATAATTCTGAGCATCTGACTTTCTATACAGTACCACACTGAAGTATACTTCCATCTTTTGTCCTGTCTTAAGCTGCGTCTTCCAAGTTTTGGATAAAACAGTTAAGCTATTTGTTCTTTGTAATTTTATGATGCTGTTAGCAGCTACATTCTATAGAAAGAATGGTCTGATATGGTATCAGCAGTTTAATAGGATTTATGGTTTTTCCCTGGATGGCTGTTTTAACAGCTAAATTCAAAAAGGGACTGGGATCCAAAACTGGACTCGGCACCTGAGTTTGATGGCTGTGTGTTGCTGAGGTTGAAAATTGTTTCTTATTTGAACCTTCTGTAACATTTTTTAACCTGCTAGCAGTGAAGTCCTTTTAACTTCTCTGGATACAAGGTAGCAAATGTGCAATCCAACAAGCATTTCCAGGGTAGTGGGTTAAGACTTCAGAAAAATTAACCCATATACTCAAATCCAGATTCTCAAAAAAATAAAGTCTTTGTTGAGCTTTCACAAGCAAACTGAGCTTTCCCAGATGTCTGGCTTTTTTGCTAAAGTACTGCTTTTCATTTTGTTATTTAAACACAAAATTACCCAAGAGAACTGAGAAGGACATGGTCCCCAATTTGGATACACTTTACTGATTACAAAGTTCAGGCAAGTAAATCAGATATGTACTTTCTGGATATATAGGATTATGTGAAGTTCGCCTGCTTAAGGTCTTAGAACTGGTTGATAAAATTGTGGTTGCTTTAGCATGGGCAAACAATAGATCTTAAATAATTTTTTAACTGGATTTGCCTTTCTAAGTGAAACTTAATTGTGCTTGAAGTCAACTCAACATGGAAAATTTCTTTTACTTCCTCATAAATCTACTCATGGTATCTTGTGATGTGAAGCACTAATACCAACATGTACTGAAGTTTCAGAGGGGACCAATTTATTTGCTATTGGGAGGGGAAATATGATGGATAATGGTGGAAGAAGGATGAAATGTTTGTCCAGGTGATCTGAAATTCTGAGATTATCTTAGAAGAAAAGGAACTCGCTGAAAAGGATGAGTAAGAAATTAAGCTGATAATGTGTTGCTTTAATAAAATTCTGGGCAAGCTGTCTGGTTATTACTGCTTCACCTCCATAGAGGATGTGTAAGGCTGTTCACCTTGTGTATTTAATATCTGAAGTTATTCCCCTTTGCAGTTCTATTTCTGGAGAAAGCTAATTCAAAGGTATATGCTGCATTGAGTTACCATCACTAGATTTCCTGTCCAACATTATAGGGAAATGGGATATGCTGGGTAAAGAAAAAGATGTTCTGTGAGCATTCACAACCCTGGTTGGGCTAGAATAGGAGCACCAGTTTCAGATTCCCAGTAAAGGTAGTTGAGAGGTCTCTCCATGGATTGGAGTTTGTGTCCTGCTTTTTACTTCTGACAGAAGCAGTGAAATTCCTTCTAACAAGTTGGTTGATTGGGGTTTTTTAAAGCCATATATGGGCAACATGCACACTGAATCTATAGTTGTATAAGATTCAAGAATTGTTAACACATTGGGAATTTGTTTAGTTGAGCTATTAGTCTTGTAATGTAAATAGGTCCTTAAAAGTTTTACATATTTTAAAAACTGAAAGTGATTTGAGGAGGGCTCAGCACACCGGAATTACTCACCTTCACAGAATAGTCTACTTAATGATTTTAAACTTATTTCAGTGAGAAAGGTGACATCTTCACTATCAAGATGGTTTCTCTGTTTCATTTCTACCATGTGACATTGGAATTGCTGCTTTTGCAGTAGCTGGGTTACGTGTGTCTTCATAATTGCAATCAGGTATGATCAGTTATCCCTTAGGAAAAGGGATTCAGGTAAGGAGTGCTCCACAAAGAGGTTTGTTAGGCAGCCTTTCTTCTGCAATAATGGAGTGATACCTCAGTGTAACTTCAGGCTCAGGCTGTTATTTCATTTTTCAAATGTCACCTGATCATTTTACATGGCAATGAATATTAATACTAGGGAATGACCACTCCATGCCAAGTTTTTTTTTCATCGGAACAAAACCAACACTTCCTAAATATGCTTGCCAGAAATAATTGGGTTGAGATCTTAGTTTTTTGATTAAAATGCTTAGGTATCAAGTTAGGGTTTTTCCTTTTAGTGACCTTAGAAGCTATGTAGGATCAGTGCTGGAGAGCTGAGTAAGACTCAGTTTACTTTGTTTTTTATACTTAAGATTGGCCCCAGTATTTCTTTTCAATAATTCTCTGATATTTAAATTCCACCCAAACTTTCTGGTTGACCTTAGTCTTTTGTGAAAGTTAATTTGTTTTTTATTCAAATTAGCCAAGGAAGAAGAGAGATTTCTAGTTCTTCATGCTGGAAGACTTAGATTCTTCTCTGAGACCTCTGCCTTGTAGATGAGAGACTCAGTTTCTTCACATTTTTTTTTGATAGATGGTTTGGTTTTTTTTGCCCTAAATGTATGATGAGTCCTGCAGGATTTCAGGTAAGATTGATCCAGATACTAGATGTTAGATGAGTGCAGCTGTGTCTTGATTTTTGTAGCCTGAAGGACAACAGAAGAAATGGCAAACTATTTTCTCAATGGTTTTAGACAGTTACGTAAATACACAGGTTTGGTGTTCTGTTTTGTATTTTGTTTGTTGTTTTTTTCCAGACATTGGTCAGCAAATGTTTATTTTGAGCATCTTTATAACCAGTTGAGCAGATTAGGTGGTTAGGATGCTGTTCTATAAAATGAACATTATGTATGATCCTATACACATTCAAAATTTTCTCATGCATTTGCATTATTTTTGAATGAAGGTCCACATTAACTGCTTCGTGTAGCTGACATGAATTAGAATATAATCTTTTCTGGTAGTAAAACACTATACACATCTGAACTTTCAGCAATTGGTAAGTGTGCTTCCTCCATTCAATTCCAAAAGTGTCTGGATCACATATGAACTAGTGAGAACTAATTTGAAAATAACTTAATTTACAGGAGCTTTTCTCTTCCAATTCAAAAGCAATTTGGGGCACTTTTTACAATACTTAAGCAAAGGTGTTTAAATATTTTCAGAGACCTGTGTGAGCAATATAAACTGGGATACTTTCTGTGAGTTAACTACACTTCTCAAAAATTTACAAACAATTTTTGTACATGGTTTGTTTAAAAATTAATTATTAATGATCACCTGATATTTCATATTTCTGAAAGATTATTAGGCAAAAAGTTATATAAAAATACATATCCACAGAGGGGAAAAATGCTTATATGCAAATCAACCTGTTATTTTTCTTACCTGATTGGAAGTTTGTTACATATAAGTAGTCATCCACCTTTGTAAATGTCAGGAATCTGTTTATCTTTGTAGCCTGATGTTAGCATCTGTAAAGTAAGTTTTACTGTTTGAAGCACAATGGTAGAGTTGACATGTCACTACTTTACAAAAATACCAATGCGTAAGCAGTCAGATATTCTTTCCTAAAAGCAATAAAATAATAGGCATTTAGGTCAGTGCTTGGCATGCCAAGTTCCTGCCCTGTAAAATTTTACAATCAAGTTATGAAACTGAAAAAATGTATTTTATGCTGACATGCAGAAAAATGTTTATTAAAGCAAATTTCCTGTTTTCATACTCTAAAAAATTGTAATTCCAATATGCTTAATTCCCCCCCCTTCCCATGGTTCTAAGACACTTTCCACAGTGAAATTGTTCAAATCACTGTTAAAATAAACTTTTGATTTTGAGGACAAAAAAGCCATGTCCCCTAAGTAACCTTTTATATTGATTGTATTCTTAGCAACCAGTGTGTTGGATAACATAATACAGATGCTTAGGACAGGTTTAGGAAGGCAAATAGAGGAAAAAAAAAAACCCTGAAATGTTTCTAGTTTTAAGAGTATTTATTTAAGGGAATGGAGGTCATGTTATGTAGAAGCCCTCCACAAAAAAATGAAACACCCTCAGATATCCATATATATAGAAGTGTTTGTATGTCAATACAAGCTATGGTATACATTCTCTTTTTCATCCATTTATTTGAATGGACAATATTCAAGTAACACCCTTCAGCTTTGCTTTTTTTTCAGGGCAGCAAAATACAATATTTTTCAGCATGTGTACAAGAAATGCCTTTATGTGCATGGAATTCAGCAAGCTACCGTACTTCTAAAAACATAAATTCAGTTTCCATTTCTGTAGAGACTTTCACCCTCCTGTTCTTTCCATTGGTATGTTTTATATCCAAATCAAAATCTCACCTGGTTCTGACTCATCCCTCATGACTACCTAACCATCTGTTTTAAACTCAGCATGACAGCTTTTAACATTTCCTCTTAAGACTGGCATGTTTTGGTAATTTTGTGATCCTTGTGAACAGCATCATCATTCTGTCTGACCTTTAAGCCTATATATATACACACACACATATGTCCTTTTCAAATGAAAGTTAATTGGAATATATGCACCTCTTCTACTTGAAAGTGTGTGAAAATGCCCCTAAAGATGCAGTTTGGACATGAGTTAAGAGTGATTTTTGCATATATTCAGAAGAGAAGAAAAACTTAGAGCCAAATTGGTCTACAGCCAAGAAACATGGATGGAATTGCAGTGCCCCTATTATGGCTGTCTCCTTATCTTGTGATAAAATCCATTGTGTTGTTACTAGCTGAGCTAGTGTGGTTGTGAATATAGATAATGTTAGCTAGTCCTTCCCATAAGTTCCTAGTTAGATTGTTTTATTGCTTATTTTTCCATGGCCTGAAATTATTCATGGTAGAGGTATATCTCAATTATTTTGATTTTTTTAAAAAACTTTACACTTAAAGCAACATAGCTGTTTTGGAGACTTTTGTTGTATGTTGTTTGACAGGGGAGTGTTTACTACTTTTTTTAACCCCAGCTAACTTCTGAAAGTATTCTAATTAAGAAGTTTAAGTGTTTCTAATCATGGACTTCAGATGTAATAGGGAAGTAGGGGGAAAGGAGGAGCACCTGCAGGTGATGGGAGAAGGGGGAGGACCATGAAGGCCATCATGTCAAACTGTTACCCCAGCACTGCCAAGTCCACCACTAAACCATGTCCCTAAGTACCACATCTATGTGTCTTTTAAATGCCTCCAGTGATGGTGTCTCCACCACTTGCCTGGGCAGCCTGTTCCAATGCTTGATAAGCCTCTTGGTGAGGAAGTTTTTCCTAATATCCAATCTAGACCCCATATGCTGTTGTTTCTACAATTGTCTTGCATAATTCAAAGATGAGGTAGACTGGGAGATTCTAAAAATGATTCTGCACTTTACTGTGAAAAAGGCTGCTGTGTATGAAAGAAGGGCTACATTTTTGTTGTTAAAAATGGTGGTGTCATTTCTACCTTTGCCACTGAGTTCTTATGCAGAGGTCACCAAGTATCTTAGCAATGTTCACAAAGGGGGACTGATGCTGTTTTCATCTTCTAGGTGCACCAACTTGCCTGTGCCTTGTTCTGTAGGAATGCTGAACATTCACAGCTGTTGATGTTTCGGTTTAAGCACAGAAAGCTACAAAGTGTGCTTTTTTTTTCTGAAAAAGTTTTCAAGAGTCTCAGATGGGCATGGGTGGGTGCTTGTAGCTTGTGTTTTATGAGTTCCCAAAGTGTGTAGAATGGGCAAATATCCCCTTCGAGAGGATGATGCAGCCCAGTCCCTTTCTCCTTGTCAGCCACGTTTCCGGGGACGTGTTCGGGGTTCGGCTGGTGGCCAGTGGCAGGCTGTATGCAGCAGGTCCCATACGGACTGCAAAAGTGGTGGTGCCGGCCCAGACAGCCCCGCAGCCTGCCATGTGCGGCCGGGCCGGGGAGCGGTTAGTCCAGCTCCCTTCTTTCCTCCTGCCCTCGCCCCAGGCCCTTCTCCCCTCGCCCTTCTCTCCTCCTTTATCTCCTCTTTTCTTGCCCCTCTCCGCTCTCCCGTTCTCTTCCCCTTCTCCTCTCTCCCTTCGTCCCTTTTCCCCTCTCGCTTCCCTCCTCGGCCCCGGCCCCTCTCCGCGCAGCTGCGGGGCCGCGGCCCCTCCGCCGGCTCTGCGCGGCAGCGCTCCCGCAGCCAGGCGGGAGGTGGCACCCGTGCTACAGCTACAGGGCCACCGCCAAACAGGGAGCGGGCCTGGGAAGTGCCCGCGGTTGGGGTTACAGGAGCAGGTGCTGCGGTGATCCCTGCAAGCTGGCGACATAGGAAACAAATGTGCACTGAAACTCTTTAATGCCTTTGAATGCTGTCGGTTTCTATGCGTATTTTCCAGTGTTGTAGCCTTGTAAAATCCAAGTCAGTCAGATGTTTAGACTTTTACAGCGTGTGGAAATGTGTTTGCATAAACCAAAAGACTTTGTTGTACAGCTGTGATTCCTTTAATCTGTTTTTCTCAGAGTCGTACCACACGGAGCAAGCACTCCTGTCTGCTTTCTTTCACAGAGGTGTTTAATGAACAAGGTAGAAACTTAGAGAGCCATGAACAAGGTACAACTTCACAGAGGTTTGTGGGGTAAGTTTAAGTAGTCAGTTCACCTTGTAAGTAGCATCATCTATGAGACTAGAGAACAGCAGTATCTAAGCACTTACACGGCAAAATAAACTTAAGATAGGAGCCAAGATAGGTGCAGGCTTTTTTTTCCCCCACTGCCTCAAGTGTCTGATGTATTACAGTGTTCAAAGCATTTCAGTATGCTTATATTGTATTCACACATATGCAATGTATTTGAAACATTCCTACCAAGGAGATTGTGGTAAAAACTGTAACGTGCAGCTTGCTGGGTTTCATTGTAAAGTAATATAATCTCCACATGTGCGAAGGCCAATGCAATATTTTATTTTTTGCTTACCCCCAGGGAATGTGATATTAAATTTATCAGCTGAAGTATTCGAATGAGAACTCATAAATATTTTTTGAGGTGCATCAGTGGCATAGATGGGGAGGGAGAAGACATGCAGCACTGGGTGAAGAGGAAGTAGTTCATACTTTTCATCCTTCTCTGTCACATAACAGCTATGCCTTTGCCTTCAGATGGGGTACTGGTAAATTTTCTCAGTGACTGAAAACAAGTTTTAAATTGGGGAGCATTTGTTAATCACTATTTTGTATTGATAAGTATTAACTCTGAAGTATGCAGACTTCAGATGTTGTTCATACTGGATACAGAGCACCAGACACCTTAAAGGCAAAGGAGAGAGCTCCCCAAAAGAGAGGTATCATTCTGAAGATTTTTCAGATGCACAGGAGGGATTGTTGGCTTGCCTGTTTTACCTTATGTGCTGTGGTTGCAGGCACCCCAACTAGGCAAGGTACTGCCAAATCAAAGAGGAGTCTGCACGCTGCCTTAATGTAGTTATAAATCTTCAAGGACTTAAGCAAGTATCTCTGCCTGGCATTATCCTGTGCTGTTGAGTGATCTAGCCTCTTGCCTGGAGTTAATTTGGGCATCTGAAAAACAACTTTGTGGTGCTTTAGAATAATCCAAGCCATGCTGAGTTAGCAGTTCCTTGTCATGGTTGGCTCAGTGTTCAGCTGCAGCCAAAATTGCTCATATCAGGAAGGTTGCTGAGAACATCATCAAGGATGACATTTTGCCACTATAGAGAAACTTCTTGGCTCCACATCTTGAGTACTGCATACAGTTGGTCTCCACATCTCAACAAGAACATAAAAGGCATGGAAAAGGTAATCTAAAATTTAAGGAGAAGTAATAGCAGGCTTACAGTCTCACTTCAGTTTAGAGAGAAGGCTGAGCAGACATGAAGCTGATTTACAAAATCAAAAAAGCAGTGCAGAAGATGAGTGCTAAACTTGTTTTCCAAAACCTACAACAGTAGATCAGGGAACATGCATTGAAACTGATAGGATGTAATTTAAAACAGGTTTTCGAAAGTGCCTTTCTTCAAAGAATGTGATAAACTTCCACTCTTACTGCTGCAAGAAAGTGTGAAGGTTCATACAAGAGGTTCAAAATGGATTAGAAAAATGTATGGATAAAAGATGCAAACCAGATACTATTGGGGATAGGCAGTGATGTTCCCTCTGACATCTGAAATCCAATCTCAGGACTGGACCTTAGATAGTGTCTTGTTTCACATGCGCTCCAAAAGCAACTTCTGCAACAGCCGCTGTGGGAGAGAGAAGTGGGCAATGGGCAGTAGTCTCACCCTGTGAGGCCTTTCTTATAGGAAAATATGTGATGGACATGCCCCCAAGAGTGCTAGAAGAGCCCAAAGAGATGCCTAAAACCTCTGGTTTCATGGTCACAGCTATAACAAGGTACAAAATGACTTGTTAGCACTTGCAGAGAAAGCAAGCAAAGAGGAGGTGGCTATTTCAATCCTTTGGAATTCCAGGAGCTAGGCTTTTTCAGGAATCTGCTCGATTAACAGCCAGCTCAAAACTGAAGGCTAGCAGAGACAGAAGGTGGCTCTGGGTGCTAGATAATAGAAGTGAAAGAAGCAAAAAGCCTTTTTATTATCATTTAAGTTGAGAATATTAGATCTGTGAACATACCTAACCCAGTTAGCTTTTTAGATACTTGTTGGTAATCTTATTGAAAAGCTTTTGGTTTGTTGTTGGTTTTTTTTTTTCCATCTGAGGTTGCTCTGGTTTTGCAGTGGACAAATCTTCAGGGCTTTGATCATCTTGGGAATTGCATTACTGTGATGCACTTCACTTGGAACTCACCAAGCCAGCTCAGAAACTGAAGCCAGTCCAGCACTGAATTTGGCACACCCTGTCTCTTGCCCTTCAAGTATGTTGCCTTTGTGCACCAGGACGGGCTATTTCCAGCAGGAGCTGAAAGTTGTTTTCTGTCTACTCCTTGGAGTCCGTAATAACCCAGACCTGCCCAGATTAGACACCAGCTCTTCTCTCTCCATGGTATTTCATCCAGCAGAAAAGGTGAACTGGCACTTTTTCAGTATAATAGTGAGGGAGCTGTTGGCACTTCAGAAGGCATTTCTCCCTTTGATCTAAAATAGCCCATGTGCACTGGCTTCACCAGTTCTCTTCAGTTTTTCTGAGAAGAACAGAATCGTGAAGTTGGTGAAAGGATGAGTGGGGGCAAGGATTTATTTGTTTTTTCCTTCTCTTAGCTGTTGTTGGACTGAGATCTGAGGAGTGAAGCTAAATTCGTAATTTCTAAGGACCGTATTTTAAAATATTTGTCAGTTGCTCCAGATAATAAAATAAGGATTTTTTTGTCCAGAGGAGAAGAAATGAAAATAAATAAACATGGAGCTTTTTCACCTAATTTATGATCTGCAAATGTGGTTCCTCCTCAACGTGCATAATTCACTCTCTTCAGCCAAGGGTGACCATTTTGATTACATCTTCTGTCAATAAAAAGCCACAAAAACTTTTTTTTTTTCACAAGAGAAAAGAAATCCAACAATATCAGATGACTGCAGTGGAGATTGTTTTGCCATTTGTATCAGGATTTTAAACATATTACAGGCAAGATATAAATTACAGTATCTCACCTTTAGCTTTACTGTCAGATTTAGTTTAATGGAAGTTGCCCTTACTAATACCAATTTAAAACCCAGTAGAGATGGAAAGCTTTTTTGTATGGACATGATACCACTTTTTCCAACAGATGTTGGTTATGCTATAGCTTTGTTTTTCGACCATGTGGATGTATCAAGAGGGATTAGAAAGATTTGTTTAAAATGTTGTATTTGATTAACATTTTTGATGCCCAGTTTTCTTCTTTTAGAAATACTTTGTGGCATAAGTGCTTGTAGAAGATAGTTGATTCCCAGAGGAAAAAGTGCAGCAGTTCTGTGTTAAGGTTTCAGTTCAAACTTACTATCCCAGCCTCTGAAATGTGTTTTCACTAACCTAAGAGTGTGATAAGCTGAAGGAGAGGGTGCTCAGCTTAGGCATTTGGCAGTGCTTCCACTGGAGCTGCTATGCTGGAGTAGTGGTGGATGTTCATGAAGTGAGGTGTTCTTTTGGGTCTATCATGTCTCAGCTACTTTACAATCTCTGGAGGGTCCCAGGCAGAGTTTCTAAGAGCTGTGCCTTGGTGTTCACAAGATAGTACATGTGCTGCAGATGTTTTAGGCTGATCGCCTGAAGTTTGTGATAACTACAACATGCGGTATGTTTTGGATGATCTCAATAGTAAGTCTAGTATCTTATTTCTGAGGCATTTTTGCTGCATGAAGCAATAAATCCAATTCTGTCATCATTAGGCAGGTGTTTATATGTACTGCAAGACTTTAATCTCTCTCCAGGGAACAAAATACTTTAGGGGCCCATTCTACAACTTGGCGTTTGCTTTGCTTCTCTGGCATGTTCTTGTTTCTCTCTATGCCAGGACAGCAAGCATGGTTTTATGGTTAGAACACAGGTCTTGGATCGTTCACCAGCTTTGCCAGTGAAATCTAGAGCAAATCTGTCCCTCAGCTCACCAACAGCAAAGAGTGAGGGTAGCGAGTCTTTTTATTTCTGCTGTATGTTTAATCTACGTAGCTTGGAAGCTCTTTAGGACATAGATTGTGTTGTGTTAGATGTGTGTATCAAGGACCCCTATCTTTGTGCACAAAGTTACAGTCTGCTGGTAAAAAATGGAGCAGACAGTTAATCTACAGGATATTTGGTAAAGAGTCCCCCAAAATAATAATAATAAAAAAACAACCAAAACAAAACAGAGTGGAAGGAAATGTCTTGAAGATGCTGTAAGTAGAGAGCTTAGATGCCCACTAGCACCTATCATCAGAAAATGACCTCAAGGAAGAAGCGAATAGTGTTTGAAGATTTGGATCCTGAAAGATAACTTGCAAAGAAATTCAACAGGTTTCTGCAAGATGATTTTGTTGTGCTAAATAGACTTGAAACAGCTCAACCCTAAAAGCAATCACAGAGTCACAATGTTAAAACAATTATCTCCAGGAATTGCGGTCAACTGAAAAAAAGAAATATATTTTTCCAAGTAAACTTCCTGTACTTAGACAAGAGTATGGTAGAGTAACATGAAGGCAAAAAGACTATGAAAAGCCCAAACAAATCCTTGTATCTTTAAACACGAGCTAATTTGTTGTATGTATAAAATCAAGACAGCAGCTACCATTTGCATCAAATGGTTAATGTTTTCTCTCAATCATTTTTCATAATTAATTGTATATATTATATAAAATACATACATCATTATTAATAATTTATTGGGACTTTGCTTTTTTTCTTCAATGACTCTTTGAAGCAACATGCAGAAGCAGTTCATGAGGCAAAATGCCAGGATGGCTTTTGACTTCTTTCTGGTAAGTATCCTCACCTCTCCCTTGGTGTCTCTGTGAATTCAAGGCTGGTTGATCAAAGCTGTGTATCTACAAGGTTACAGTTATCACCCCTGACTCTCCTTATTGCCAATACAAAACAAAAATGGGAGTCACTTAATCTCATCCTAAAGCAGGTATTTAAAATGGTGAGTGAAAAGAAGCACCTGCTCCTCAGGAACTGCAAGGGAAGCCTTTGGTGACTGACCCAGATGTCTGCAGACCTCTGGTGCATGGGCCCTTGTGGTGCTGTGAACAAAGCTACCTCAGGCCAGGTCTGAGTCAGAGTCCCCCATTTAAGTAGCCCTGCCTCAATATGTTACAGAAAAAGCCCGAGTTGAAAGATCTTTAGTTCTTTTTTCCCATGTTTTTTCTGCCACAGTCATTTGTCCAAAATTTATAAGAATGGGGAGAATCTCCCTTCATAAAAAGTAAAAAATGTAGGAGTTCCTACAGAGAAAGAAGTGTACTGTGCTCTGTTATGTGAGGGAAGACATTGAAAGGAGATCAAAGGTGGGATCAGTGCTTAAAATAACATGTGCACAGTACCAAATGGCCACTTTGCCCTGACCACAACTACCTAAAAACTGCAGTTTTGCTCTTAGCACGCAAACTGGATATACCCCAAAGCTGAAATCCATGAGACTGCAAGCCCTCATGGCCAGTCAGGTATGCTGAAAGTCAGTTAAATAGATCCCAGTAAATGTGAGCACACTGTGACTGCCACTACTTTCAAAGAAAGAGCTAGCAAGTGGATTTACACATGGGCCCTTCATTCTTACTGGTTTCAGTGGAAGGTGGTATGGAAACTCTTAAATCAAGTTTGGAGATTATTTAGTCCTTGAAACACAATTATTTGGAATGAAAACACCTAATACACCAGAAGACTCTTACCACCTCCTCCACAGCATTTTAATTCAGGATAGTATGTTTTTACAAGTGATAGCTTTGAGGTGACACCACCTTCTAGCTGTGTTCAGCAATGCCAGCTGCAAATTGCCCAGCAGTTCTGGTAGTTGTACCAATGCCACAGACCCGCCCTGGTGTCTGCGTTGCCCAGTGTTAATTTTATGCTTCCTGATTAATTTATTCTGGATTATTTAGTTTGTCAATCCTGAGGTAAATTAATTATTAGTAGCTGTATTACAGTAGTGATGCTGTCAATAAAGCCTGGAGCACTCCTGATTCAGTACTTTTAAGTACACAGCAGAAAACATTATCATAACCGATATACACTAATTTTCCCTTGTTTGTGTGTGTGTAATTTCCATTAAAGTGCCATTACATTTACAAAAGGGATTCTGTAAAAATGACCTGGTGGTCTTCCAAATCTACTCTTTCAATGGTTCCAGGTCGAATTTGCCTACTTTAAGCAATATTTTTAAAAATCGTCAGTGTTGCAGAATCTGGAATCAAGTTGTGTTCTTTCTGTGTTGCATTTATAATGAGGATGATTTAATTATTTAGCTGACAATGTTATTAACGATGTGCAAGAGAGCCTTCCCCCCCAAAGCCTTTCTCCCTTTCCATCTCACCTTCCCAGGAGTCATTATAATTGTAGGCTGCTAACAGAGGAAAAACCTGTGTTGGTTAATCAAGTAAGGAGGTGTATCTGGATGATAAAGACAGAGTTTGGTGGGAAGGTGCCATACTGAATTTTTTCTGATCATTGTGATGTCTTAAGGCTAATGAGAATTTAGTACACATGGTGAGTGAAACGATTTAGACATTTTAAATCACTGAGAAACTAGCTTCGTTGGTGGTTGTCTTCTGTTTCCTTCCACCTTGGCTCCAGAGAACTTCTGTAAGAGCAACCTGCAGCCCTAAATCCCATCCCAGATTTTTGTGTGTTGCTGTTGGACATTGCCCAGGATCCATCAGAAGACTGCTTCACCACACGTCATGGCTGTATTTCTTCAGTCTCCTCCACCCCCACATCAATGCTGGAACTGTTTGCTGGCCCTTGCACAGCTTCCCCAGAAGTAACAGGTCTGTCTGCATTCAAGCATTTTGCATATACAGCTTTGTCAGCTAGGAGCATGGGAAGAGAAGAAAAGAAACACACCACTAATTAAATCGTCAGTTCTGGTAAATGTTCTTATACCAGCAAAAGGCTCTATTGAGAGGTATAACTTACGTCATTTGGGTAGCTGGTGTAAACACTGCTAGCAAAAATCTCTTGCCAGTATACACCAAATCTCCACTTGGAGAGTTTGTTATGAAAGATATGTCTGCAAAGATCTTGTACAATGGAGAAGGCCCTAGCCAAAGGGTGGAAGAACCATTATGTTCAAAGTTGAGTTTCATGTTTTTCTAGTCTAGAGCAGAGTCTGAAAATGCACATAATTAGGATTAAAGGGCAAATGTTCCCCAGTATCTCCTAACACTTTAAATGGTAGATTGGCCTTTAGAGTAGAGGCTTTGCAAATGTCTCTGCCTGGAAGTGTCTCATCTCCTGCAGATGATGATCCCCAGAGCATGCAGGCTCCAGCAGAAGACCTTCCACTGATACTCTGGGCAGTCTTACTCTCTAGTTTCTTCCTCTAGTTTTGCTGACTGGAGATGATGTGAGTACCTCCACTCCCTCCCAGTAACAAGAGTGCCTGTGACTTAACAGAGCAAACATCTGGGAGCAGTGATGGGTCACTTGAGGCTGGCATGCAGGTGTCGGGCAAGCAGCAGCTCCATAAAGCCACTGGTGGGAAGGGGAAGCAGCAGTGTAGCTGCACTCTGTCCTGTGTGCCCTGTGTCTGCGGTTTGCCATGAACTGTCCTAGTGGTTTTCCTACCAGTGCTGCTATATGTTTATTTGGTGCAGAAGGTGAAATCTGAAAATCCAATCCAGGGGGTGTTACAGACAATAACCTTTCCACAGAGCACACTGGGCAGAGCCAAAGAGCAGGACTCAGTGCCCCCGGTCTTCTGCCAGGCAGCAGGGGCCGTTCCCAGCAGTTTGTATAAGCAGAAAAATTCAGATCAGATATATTTCCCTTCCATCCAGCCTAGAACATCTGGACTTCGCTGAAGTCATTAGTGCAGTTATTTCACTGTGAACTAAATGGCAATTAGCAGAGTGAGGCCACACTAGAAACAGGATACATGACTGAAATTTTTAAATCCCGTGGTGATCCAAACAACCTGGGACTTAAGTGCAGAAGAATGAAAGCTCCTGTTCACACAGGTTTTGTAGCTCTACTTGCAGACATTAGAGGGAAACGTGTCTTGACATACGCTTCATTTTGAGAGAAATGCACGCGGGTTGGCCGATTTATTAATTATAATCAAATTAAAAGAAAATGTTGTTACATATTTTAAACAAACCATAGCAGTGCCACTGCTATCACTGTTAGTGTCTGGAAATGAAAAAATTAAAAAGAGTAAAACCACAGTTTCACTATGTGCTTTTTTGTGTATCTTTTTGACTTGGTTTAGACTATGAAATTGCTAGACTTGTCTGGTTCACTTTCCTTTCTGGGCAGTGCAGTGTTCTGGTTTTCATATCCTATAAAAGTAGTGATGCCACAAAATTACAAGGGAAATGCTTTGGTCCCTAAGTATAGATATAATTAAATCCAACGAAGATATTTTCATTGCCTGAGATGAGGAATCTTAAATAAAATAAACAAGCCACTCAGGTAATAACATAAAGATAATTTTTAACACCATGTTATCAGACCATTGATGAGACTTTTCAATTACATATTTCAACTTAACCCTTTTTTTAATAAAACATGCAGTAATTATCATATGGTATAAAGCCTATAACCAGCTAAACTTAACAGGACTGTAATCCTGTTGAGCTGCTGTAATGGCATGAACCACAAAAGCAAAATGCGAGTGGTTTATCAATGTCAACAAAATCCCAGATGGAATTACAATCTTACACGCACCGTTTAGCTGTATGCTATTCATTATAACATATGACAAAAATTATGCTTCTATTAAAAATGCACAGATGAGAATATGTGTTGTTGAAGGGGACTTGCTTAAAGAGCAGAAGGCATCTATCACTGCAAAGCAGAGACATTTTCAATGCAGTACTTTTTCAGGCATATTTGCAGGATGATGGGAACTTGGATTCAAGCTCTGAAAGGCATATGGTGCTTCAGGCCTCAGTAGATATTTCTGATTTTGTCTCTCTAGATGCAATTTCTATGTGTTGTCTGCCTTTGGGGAAATCTGGCCACCTTTGGAGAGAGCACAAGCTGGAGCATGGCACCAAGAATCTTTGGGAAATAAACCATGAGCTGTTGGTCAGGGAAGTCCTTTGGGATCCATTGGGACTTTGTAACAAAGCATGGGAATTTCTAGGATGTTTTAAGGATCAATAATTTGTAAAATTTCAAAACAATTCAAACACCACAAATTCCAAAGTTTGATGTGCTGTCTGTGCAATCATGTTCGTCATTTTTTTAGAAAAGCCCCCAGTGTAAAGAAAATCTTTTTCTCAACCTAAAATGAAATTGCAACTGGAAAACAGTGCAGTGAGAAAAACATGGAAATAAATTGTACCAAATAAAAGTGTTTTCTGTGTTGGAACTATCTTGGGAACCCATAAAGTATTTCAAGGGATCTTCCTTGCTTGAAATGTCAGAGGGTTCACCCATCTGTAGTTGAAATAGAGGGACTTTCCAGTATTTACAGGTGTAAGAGTTGCATGGGCAGAGAGAATAGGTAAAAGCAGAAGAGGCTGAACCTGGAGGGAGCAGTTTGCCATCCCTCAGGACCCCCAAGGAGAGATATTAGCTCTATGGATGACCAGTCCCCAAGGGAGATGTCAGCTCTGGAGATGACCAAAAGGGTTCAGCTGTTTGCTACAGGGAAACAACAAGATGAGCTCTATGGTGAAAGAAGTGTGATGTTGTGGATTTAATCCCCAGTGAGGTATCAGAAATAGGGTGATAGCATTGCAGGATGGTGTTTTTTGTAGCTCTCAGTAGTAATTTAATTACCCCATCCTAGAGAACCTAGGCTTATGCCTGGGTGGAGCTGGCTCCTCCAGATATGCTTCATGCAGGAATAACAGTGGAGGAAAGAAACGGGATCTGCGAGTGGGCTAAAGAAAGAAAACACTCTTTTAAAGTCCATGCTGCAGCAAGGAGATGTTCTGTGCAGATTTCTGCCATATGCACTACAAGTCTTGGTGTGGAAGTCGTGTGTCTGGGGACTGTGACTCTGTCCCCACGTGCTGTGACATGAACCTCTCCAAGTGGCCATTAAAGTGTCACCACAAATGTGAGCAGATGCCATCATCACAAGGGCAATTCCTTTTAATTGCTGACCCAGCATCAGTCTTGTCATCTGCTTTACTTCTGAGTTGGACATGCCTGGAGCTGTCCTTCAAACAGACTGAACCTGGCTTAGTGGAAGGAAAGCAGGGCATGCCTTGGGTTGAATGATAGGTGATGGTAGCTGAGCAGTATCAACTGTACATGAGGGACAAGCTCCAGTTGCTTCTAAATGGGCAGCATGGAAATTAGGTTCATTTGCAAGACAGCAAGAGGTTTTAAGGGCAAAGACTAGGAAATTAGCTTGTTCCAGGCAGAAATATTTTCATCAGGTTAATCTTGGGTTTTCCTTGTTTTAGTAAAGCAGTTTTCATCCCCGTGTCTCCTCAGACCTAGTCCCCTAGATTCTTTCATAAGTTTTCTTCAAGTACAAATCTAATTTAAAGCTTTCTTTTAAGGAAAAAAAAAAAAAAAGAAAAGGACTTAGAATGAGAAAGTTTTCCTGTAAGGTTTATGTTTTGTATTTTTCATTGTAATTTATATTCCATAATTTCATGACATGTCAGTAGAAACATGTTTCAGGATAGTAGAAATACCACCATATATGTAATAGTTGCAATATTTCACATTCTGTTTCTTAAATGGAAAGAGCCTGCTTTGTACTGACTGAAGTATCAAATCCTCTTTTCCATAGCAAATGTCTCCTCTTCATCTTCCACTGAAACCACTTGATGTCTTTCCATAACAGACACACTTACAGCTAACAGGAACAAGCGTAAAATCTAGAACCACAAATGAAATTTAAAATGAAATCTCCATTTGCAGAAGAACATTACCTGTTTTTAAAGGCAAATGCCAGAAAAGCAGAACATTTTTAGAGAAATGTTGTTATTATCATTTAGAATTCATTTAGGAAAATAGAGGGAACTTAAAAAGTTTTCTACACCTGTGACTTTGCTATCCTCAACAATTTTCACAAGGAGAATAAAAGCAAGACTAAAACCAGGCATGATGCAAGCAATCTCTACCCCACTCCTTGATCCCTTCCCAGATCTCTTGGTGTCTCTCCTGTCTACCTGCAGTTGGGTGGTGGGTAATTCTTGAGAGAGCTAAAAGTAGCAGGTGAGAGGGTTAAATAACCTTCTTAAATGATTTCCATTCTGCCACTGTCCTGTTTTAAAATCCCCGAATTACTCACCAGCAGAACTGTTTATTTCATTATTAAAATGAGGCTGCAGGGCTCTCCCTTCTTCCACCCACGCATGATGTTCACGGAAGGAGAACTACTCTCACATGATTACAAGGTCTGCTATTAAGTGTGAACTTCATATTTAATTGTAATTGCTAGCAAAATATAACAGTAAAGTATGCTACATTTGTAACAAGTACCCCTTTTATTTGAGCAGGAATATGGATGCTGCCCAAATGTATCCGCATGGTTCCAATTAGGTGGAGGAATGTTTAATGTAAAACTCGACTTGATGAAAATAACTGAAGTTTCTGACAAACCAATAAATTGGAGTCTAGAAAGCTCTGCATATACAGTACAGTCAGGGAGGGGCAACAGCCGCTGGGTCATCAGTTTTGGTGCAGTCTTCCTGTTATTTATGCTAAAATAATACCATGTATGTAATTCAATTTCTTCTCAGCTGTAAACATAGAGAGGAATGCTGGATGCAGATCTGGCTGAGGATGGAGGAGGGGCCTGGGCTGATTTCTTAGCCCCTGTTCAATTTCTAGGCTGAAATTTTGAGAAACTTTAAACCCAGGGTAGCTTTTTCTTCTTCTTCTCCATCTCCATCTCCATCTCCATCTCCATCTCCATCTCCATCTCCATCTCCATCTCCATCTCCATCTCCATCTCCATCTCCATCTCCATCTCCATCATCTCCACCTCTGTCTTCATCTTCTTGATATTCTTCTTCTCTTTGGGGGCTAACACATCAACAGTTGTCAAAAGATCTCACAAAATATCCACTCAGAAGATCTGAGCATTTGTTGATGGAGATCTGAACACAGGGTTCCTCCCAGGAACTACCAAGGATACCAAGCATGCCACAGGAGACCTGCAGCCAGCGAGGTCTGCTCATCTCAGCCTCTGTTGTTACTGGGAGGTCCCACCTTGAGATTTTCTTTAAGCTCAAAGTAATGCTTGAACCAAATTCTGATCATGGATACAGCTGTATGAAACTGGATGTGCTCCACTGGCTGAGCTCAGAGCATGGCCCTCTACCTAATGCAAGTTTTGGATTGATTTGTTGTTGTTGTTGTTGTTGTTTTTTTCCTCAGTAGAATTGCTGAATTATAAACCTAAAGCTGTGGTGGTTAATAATTTTCCCTTACTTTTGCTCTGTCACTGAAGTGGTGAACTCCTCAGTAGCGTTTTCTGTACCTGCCAGGATAGAGCCTGTTCTAAGCTAGGCCATCCTTTGATGTACATCAAAAATGATCTCAGATAACAGAATTTATGCTGCAGTCCTGCTCAGGGTTTGTGCAGGCTATTTCTCTGAATTCAGATGGTGTCTTTTCGTACTCAGGTGTATTACTAAAGGCTCTTATGCAAGGACTGTTTTGTTTCTCCAGTCCCTCTCCCCTCTCCTCCCCATCTCAATAAAAAGCTTTGTAAGACAAAAGAAAAGCTGGCTAATTAATTTATCCCTTCCACTTTACCTAGGAGAGATCTGTTTACACTTGAAATGGAACGGGCCAGGTTACTCTTGCCCTCCCAAGGCCAATAGAAGAGCAGACTTTAAAACAGGACTTTGTAAGTACCTATGTTTGCTGGAAATATTTAGCTTCTCAGTCCTGTGACCAAAGCAAATCGTTCATTTGAGCAGAATACGATGGGCTTTTATTTCCCATTATGGGTAATACAATCCGTGCCATTCTGAGAGCATCGCTTGGTAGCTGACGTTTGAGGGTCAGTTCAAAGTTATTGTTAGCTGTCTCCTGCTCTTGCTTTCCATTTCCTGGCTGGTGTCTTGATGGGAGTCAGCTATGGTCAGCATTTAAGTGTCTTTTTTAAGGGTAAAAATATTATTTTGGCCAGTTTTTCTTGTAACATTATGAATTCAGAATGCTCTTTCTCAGGTAATTTTGAAATACGGTGACAGAAATATGAGCTGAGTAATCAGCAGTGACTCAAAAAATCTAATATGTATTTAAAACTATCTGGATACATTGTTCAATTTTCCCAGAAGCTTAATAACAAATAACCATAAACCTGGCAGGTTTGTATTAATCTCTGTAGGGTATTACAGTTCACACTCAAACCTGAAATATTTTTTCAGTGACAATACCATTTGGTTTGCACTTTTGCCATTTCTTCTGTGCTAGACAGGTCAGTACACAAACAAACCATGTGCTATTTTCTTATGACAATAGCCAGCAGATAATGTGGACAGAGAACAGACCAGATTTATATTTTCTACTGGTTAAATACTATCAACAACTTCTGTTTACCTATTTTTACACTGTGGAAGACACTTTTTGTTCATACGCCAGAACTTTAAATTGGTACTTAAGGAATAGTTTGACATTTTTGTGTGTTACCTTTATCTCAGAGTATAAACTTACTTATGAAATTGGGCAAAAAGTATAACCAGGAGCAAGTTAAAACTTCAGCATTTAGGCTATACACATCAGTAAAGATACTGGAGGGGAATGGTTGTTTGGGACTTGTATTTAACTCTCTGTGGGTGTCCTCTGTGGAGGGTACCTGATCCAGCAAAGCCTGCTGGCTGCAGGAGCTGTCCATTGGCAGTAGGAAGTTGCAAGGGCAGAAGTTAATGGTGATGGTAATGGTTTTAAGCTGAAAAAGGGTAGGCTTAGATTAAACATTAGGAAGAAATTCTTTAGTGTGAGTGTGGTGAGACACTGGAACAGGTTGCCCAGGGAAGTTGTGGATGCCCCCTCCCTGGAAATGTTCAAAGCCAGGTTGGATGGGGCTCTAAGCCACCTGATCTAGTGGGAGGTGTCTCTGCCCATGGCAGAGGGGTTGGAATTAGAGGATCTTTAAGGTCTCTTCCAACCCAAACCATTCTATGATTCTATGATAAGTTACTCCGAGATTGTGCAGTTCTTTCCCTGCAACAGTCCCTAAGTTAGGGACTTGGGAACTTTGTGCCCTAGGAAAGCCAACAGTGTCTTCAGCATCATTTCCTCCCAATAAGGTAACACTGAGCTGGAAATAAGTCTCTGGGTTACTAGCATTTCCTTGCTTTAGAGGAGCTTCATAACAGATGCAACTGCATCGCTGCCCTGGCTGCCATCCTAGCCGGTACCTTGGTAATGAAGCCATGGGGCTCACTCTGCAGTTAAGTGTGTATTGTAACATCCTCTTTACTTCCTGATATTGAATATTAAACACCTCTTTTGTGCTTTTCTAAAGGTTTTACCTAACTTTTCCATGTAAATTCTACTCTGCCACCTGTGTGGCAGATCCCCAGCCTAGCTCTGGTCCTGGTGGCATGTGTGGTATCCATGGCATGGTTGCAGCCCTGCTAAGGGCTGATGTTAGCTGAAGGGAATCTAGTGCTTAAAATGTTAGTAGGCTTTGTGCTCTTAAAAGAGATGGACTTTTAGGCATTTAAGCATTAAAATGGACAAAGTATTCTCTTAGGCTTGCAGCTGGGATAATGTAAGTTTCTCCCCACACTTTTGCCAAGTTTGTTTATATTCCTTCTTCCACAGAGATTTTGAACCAGACTAGATAAAGTACTGAAGGATATCCTGTAGAAAATAATCTTGCATTGGAATGATGGTGAACAAAACAATCTAATAAAGCTTCCTCACCTTTGTTTTTTATCATTCCCTATTCTCTAAAGCAGGTACCTTCAGGCCAGGTAGGGAATTTTGTGACCTGCAGACCAGGAGAACAATGTCAGACCTGCGGTCTTGGTTTCTCAGCAGTGAAAAGCCAGAGCAGCTCCAGAACAGAGCCACAGGGGACAGTTTAATGTTGTCATTTATGCGGTCCTTGACATACAGATGTTCCCGATGGGCATTCACATCACTATGACAAGCAGATAGTATTTTGTTCTTACCAGGGTTTCCAAATGTCTGGAATATTGGAGCAGGAGAAACTGTATCTTTCTAGAGCTTATTTTTATGGAACGTATTATGAAAAGGGGTCCTTAGGAAATAACAAGTCCCCAGAATAGTTATTAAAATGACCCTAAGGTCATATTCTGCCACTGTTAATCACAATAGTTGTACCTTACTCTGTGAGCTTTCCCACTGGATTCAGCAGGATTACTTAAGGAATTCAGATACTACCTGATGGGTAGTGGCAGAGACTCTGGCCCTTCATAATGGGCTGTTGCTGTAATGCAACATACCTTCATTTTTCCCTTCTATTTTAGCTGGGTAAAAATACTTCATATGCAAGTTGTTTTCTCTTGAGTATCCTTTCTTCATAAAGACAAATTTTATGTAACAGTTTTTACTATGTTCTTTTTTTATTATGTCATTTTTTATTAATATTCAGTATGTAGTTTTTATTAATATTTTAAATATTTATTAGTGTAATGGGAAGTCGTTTTTGCTGAGCATGTGCTTCTACATTAGAAGCTCCCTTGGCTTTTCATTGAAAAAATTCTGCAATAGGAAAAAGTAAATAATTTTATTCTGAACTGTCCTTGAAATTCTGCAGGTTTCACAAAGATATTTTCCAGGGTTTTCTTGTATTTCTTTTTTATTATATTTTATGCCACTTCTGCCAATTAGTCTGATTTAGAACTGGGCAATACTTCATGCTCATTCTGAAATTATAAATAGTGGACAATTAGTTGATTCGGTATTCTAACAGCTGCATGAAACAGAGTGGGGCCACTACACAGTTACAAATATAAATGGGAAACTCACCTATGATGAATTATTTCTACTTCCACAAAATAAGTGATGAGAAGTTATTTACACACTTTTATGTACTGGCAGAAAAGGCTGCAAGAATTAATTTTTTCTTCTCCTAGCCAGAAAAGAAAATGAACTTGGCTTCGGTTTCACTCTACTGAATAGGTTCTTTTCAACCAGAGACACAAACCACTTATTTGGGTGTTTGTGAGAATATTCTTAGCTTTGAGCATTAGTTCAGGTTGTTGAACTCAGGGGCTTGAGCACTGCAATAAGGTATTTTACTAATAAAAAGCTTTCATTTTTCAAAGTAGTAAAGGGTTGTTTGTTTGTTGGGTTTGTTGTTGTTTTTTTTGTCGTTTTTTAAAGCCATCAAATATAAAAATACTAGAATACAGTATAATTCTGTGATATACAGATTTCAGTACAGAACTCTAACCCTTTCAGAGGATTTCAAAGGGTGGAAAAGGATTTAGGCTCTGTAATAGCCCAGTGCTCATGGACAAGCTTAACCCTGTCTAGTCTAACTATGAAATTGTTCTCATCAACCATTGACACCAGATTTTTTGAAAAGAGCTTAATAATTATTTGAATGTATTTAAGTGTGGATCGTGCAAATTTAATCCAGAAGAATCAAATGTCAATGTTCAAGTCAGAAAATACATGGCTTAATTCTGTTTCCCTGTGTCCTGCCAATGTGAGTGCAGTTACTGAGATGTTTCTCACTTGTCTGTGATGGAAATAATAATGATTATAGAAAATAAAAGTTAGAAGTTAAAGTAAATTTAAATTTGAATGATGTCATGCAAGCAGATAGGATTGTTTTGCTTCTTTCCTTGAGCCAAACTGTGCCTTAAAATATGCATCTAAATGTCAGTGATTCTTGAAAGTTTCATGGACATAAGGGTGAAAAATCTGGTGGAGTGCTTAGCTAACTAAGAATAATTATTTCTTGTTTGTTATTTTTCTAAGTGTAAAATGTTTTCCTGGAATAGATGCAGAGCCAAAGAAATATATTGTTATTTTTGAACATAGATTAGTCAATGTGAACCATTAACAGGCAACTTTTATGCTGAAAATACTTCTGGACTCTTTGGACAATATTTCTGAAGAGTTAGTACTCTGAAAAAAGAGTGGCATTCTTATCACATTATATCTAAAAGGAAAAAGGAGATAGCTGTTTACATTTATACTCTCCAGAGAAGAAAAATCTTGTATCATTTATTAATTTTTCACAGTACAAGAATCTTATATTGCATATCTATAAACGGTTTTGTCCAATACAGTACTTAACAGCCTGAAAGCTGAAGGCCATATTATTTCCCTAGAAAATTATTTTGTGCACTAATATATCAGCCTCTTGAGAACTCTGTTTCCCCCAATTTTAACTCTAGGTTCCCCTTTCTTATCCACTGGTATTATGCTCTGTATCTTTCTATATAATTTATCTCTATTGGAGAAATGGCAGATCTTAATATTTGCCTCTGAAATAGCCAGTATCCCAGTTATACTCACTTTGCTCTTTACATTTCTTGCCTGCACATGGTGGTAGCAGTGCTGCACCTGCAGACTTCACTTCCCAGTGTCATGACAGTGCCTGGAGAGCCTGGTCACAGGCCAGGGTCTCATGGTGCTGAGCACAATGCCAGCATAAACCAGGGCACTGTAGCTGTTGTGGAGAGTCTACAGACTGAGCATAAAACGGGGAGACAGACACCAGTGCAGGGAATACCAAAAGAGCAGGGGAAGTGCTGGTCAACCCTGAATGCTTGAAAACCTAGGGCTTAGGGAAGGCCTCTCCTTGCCCAAACCTTGAGCAGTGGTTTACTGAGGTGTCTGCGGATGAGCGTTCCTTCAGCTGGGTCATCTGTGATAGGCTCCTGAAAAACTGCACTAAGGAAGATTGCTTTAAACCAACAGCAAAGAACTTTTCTTGGTGTATGCGGTTAAGTCCCAAGACATTTCCCAGGAGGGAGAAATCCCTTGGCTTCCGTGTGTATGTAAGTGTATTTAGTCTCCTTTTCCTCAGGCAGATTATCCCTGAGTTTCTCATTTCATCATTTGTGTTGGCTGGAAGCAAGAGGAGTTTATTATATTTAAATTTATTTATGTTATACCTGTGACTATTATATTTCTTAATATTTTAAAATGTCATAAACATTTCAAATGCTGAGGGCTGAGTCATTGCAAATCACAATAAAACTCAGAGTTCAGAAAGTAAATCAAAGGAGTCTGTCCCTTCAGCCAAAAAGGCTCTGGACTGGAGGACCCTCCTTCAGGGGGAGCAGAGGAAACCTGTGAGCTCTGCAGGCTGTGGTGCCCAGGCATCCTACTTGAGGTACAAATGTATTTGTGGGCTCCAGAAATGCAATGGAATGTCTGGCTGGTAAGTATTCAAAAGAAATATCAGGACAATACCTGGATTCTGACCTTTAGGGGAGAGGCAACCTGTCTTTCTTGCAAACTGGTATAGCACCTGGCAGGGGACTCCCTGGCCCCAGTGTCCTTCGTTGCCCCTTGAGGTCCCTGTGTGCAGCCAGAAGCAAGTGGTGGGAGCCCCCACCTTGGCTCACTGTCCTGGTGGGGCATGGTGGCCTTTGGAGAGAGCTCAGGACTCCCTCCTCCTAATCCACTTTGTACATCTTGCTTTCATGGCTTCACACTCTCCTTTACCTTTTTTATTTACACTGTTATCCTGCACCCTCATATTCAACCCTTTTGCTGGACAATCAGGCTGTGCTGTGGCTCTATTGAGGGCCACACAGGGTCAGCCACACTGACCCCTTGGCTCCCTTGAACATTGGTTCCTTCCAGGATTGCAAATCCCATGTTGCTGCCTCGGACCTGAATCCCTGTGCTTCTCCAGCACTTTTATTTCATATTCTAACCCCTGCCATCTCATTCTACATTATGTTTGCTTTTGGTCTTATTAGGATTGTTTTTATTGACAGCCTGATCAGGTGAACATCTTTGGCCTTCTCTCAGATTTTCACACTTTGTCAGGTGTACAGCTTGCTGTGTCTTTGTCTTGAAGTTGTTATTTATAACTCTATTATGTTTTTTCTTTCCGCTCTTCTTTGCCATTGAGTCAAAATGCATTTGTAGCCAAAGTTGTCACTTTCAGTTGTGCAGTAGTGGTTTTGGGTCTTTTTCTTTTAGTGTAATAAATCATTTTTAAGAAGCATTTCCAGGTTTTATCATCTATTCTTCTCCTCCCAGTTTTTGTTTCTTTGGAAAACTAGCTTTTCTGATGGACCAACTGTACCTGTTTGTGAAATGTAGTCTGATTTTGCGACAACTTCTTTTTTTTGGTCCAGTAACTGATTTACCTTTATTCACCAGAACAGAACTCAAAAGGGAGGTTTACAGTATAGCTGAACTTTCAGCCTGTAGAAAATCTTTAAAATGACCCTACTGTATCACTGAAAACTTTTTTTGTACATGAGAAAGGAAGAAAAATTTTGCACTTAGAAAACTTTGGGATTTCAGATAGATAGCAATTTTCCTTTAACCTTGGTTACTTAGGTAGCTCTGGCTGCTGGCAGGTGTAATGCTGATTTCTCCTCACCTCACCTCTGAAGAGGAATTCAACCACCTAATTCATTGACACCAAACTAGCTTCAGTGGGGTTTGGAGTGAATTCATATTTCAAGGACTATATATATATCATCCATCTATCACTGAAATCTGTCATTCTCCTTGTGTTTTTTCTACCCATTCTTCTGGAAGAATGAAGACAGGGTGATGTAATGTTCAAGTGGAGTCCCAACTGCAAAAATGCTGCCTTTGGCTTTCTCTCATCTAATGTCTGATATCAGACTAATGATATGATTTTTCAGGATATGATCAGTTCTACAGTGTTAGAAAATGCTGCACTATGGTGATTATAACTAGAAGGTAATAGGTGGCAATACACTAGAAGCAAAAATTATTATGCAGCTGTTTTTCTGTCCAGTACCTGACTTTTTAAGCTCAAATTCAGGAAAGTATTTCTATAGAAAAGCAAGCTTACAGTGTGCTTAAAGCTAGTCACAGGTCTGCAGCACATGAAGCCACATTTCAGAGAAACTTAAGCATGCATATAGGTGTTTTTGAAAATTGAGATTTCAGGCATAAATGGAGAAGGGGATTTTGCAAGAAATCAGGATGAGGTCTGAGTGCTGGTGTAGGATTGTGCCTAGTGATACGTCTTTGTTGAAGCACAGTTCCCCTGTTTGCTAAGGTTTTTCTGTCATAAAACTCAGCTAGCAATAAAGCAAGTGAAAGGGAAGGAAAATAAAGCAAAAGTTTTTCTTGCCAGTCAGACAGGGTACATTTGGCAGAAAGTAACACAGTTGTTCAGATAACTGGGCAGTCAAGCTAGAGATGCAGTCTGTAATACCTTATTTTCCAACAAATGTTTCCACATTTTTTCATTGGAGTTGCCATTGAGAAGATTTTGATTAGTAATTAATCAAATTTATTTACAAAGTTCTATGTCTGTAGTTAATTTGTGAGTAGTTCTTGGCACACTTCAAAGAGCTGTAATGGCTGTACAATGTATACGGTGTATTTCTGTTTCCTGACTGGATGAGTGGAATGAGATTTCCACTGCAAATATTTTTTGTAGGAGTTCAAAATTTGCTTTTCCCAAGTATTTAAACATATTTTTAATACTGTTTCCATGAGCATCCATGTGAACACAAAGTCAACATGTTTGAAACGAAGAGTTTAAAATTTTCAAGGAAAATAAAGCGTTTCTTCTAGTGCAATCATCCGGCTTGACCCAAAAGTCACTTTAATCCTAGTTCTAAGGTTTCATAGGGAAGCACACAGCCACAGGCACGTTCACACATTACTTGTGTTCATGGAAGCATTAATTGAATTTCCGAAGTCCTGCCTCAGCACATGCTACATGCAGCAGAAGGATTCTTTAAAAGTCTCTCTCACTGCTGGATCTCAAACCCTAGTGGCAGATGGCTTCATGCAGGAGACGAAGAAAGGGAGTACCTGAAGTTCAGGTGGATAATCAGGCATGGGAATGACGTGGTAGAGACTAGGATGCATTTCATCAGACAAAGAGAAACAAAGTAGTGCTGGGGCTGACTACAAAATTCTAGTTTTCCAAGTTGTGGGGGAAAAGTCATGCAGTGCTGTTCAAAAGCATTTTTACTTTGAATACCTGAAAAAGGAAACTTTCCTATACCATAAACAGTGCTACCAGCAAGAGATAGCCCCTAAGCATTTCTGAGTGACATGCAAACAGAATCAACAACTTCACCTTTCACAAGAAGTCTCACAAAAATACGCAGGAAAATGCCGCCCTGCAGCTCTTTCATTAGAGGTGGCTTTTCCAAAATGCCTGCCATGCAGATATCCCTACCCAGCTAAACCCACACTGCCCCTGCGGTGGAGTGGGATGGGTGTGCTGGATTAGATCTCCTCTCTGTCAGGCTCTTGTCAGACACTGTGAGTCCAGACACCAAGGGAAACCTCGTGTTTTTAGCACTGCATGAAGCTAAACCAGCCTCTCCTCTTGCTGCTTGCTAGCAGTGGTCAACATTGCTTTTCTCTCTGGCCAGTTTCTTTTGGTCTTGGCATCTATCTAACTGTGTAACCGATGCATGAGACCAAAAGGATCTAAAGCTCAGACTCAGCTTGGCTAGGTTTCTAGGGATTTTACAATTGGATTTTTTCTTTTACTTGTGCAACATTTCCAAGAAACACCTCACAATATATATATATTTTTAGAGTAGCTGTCTGTCAAATTTCATGGCAAAAAAAGTATTTGGAAACCGGAGAACAGTAATAGTAGAGTTGTTTTTAAAGGAATCACCCTACACCATTCTAGGCCAAAACCTTTTATTAAAGTTTTATGAAAATCCTCCCTGTTCTTTACATTCCAGTTGAGTCTATTAGCTTTGCAGGTTTTGATGATCTAGCAGGTATAAGCACTTCTCACATTAAATGCAGTGTTGACAAAGGAAATTCACTAGCAAAGGTTTAATTAACTGGGGATTATACTGAAACCTTTTCCCAGAATTGCCAATAAATGGAGCTCTAATCCAAAATTTGGCTTTAAAGTCAAGTGCAACTAATATAATTTTGTATTTGGTTTAAAATTACCTGTGGTTATTTTCTCATTTTTGCAATATGCTGCATTATGTCATCTGGACTCTCAAACAGCATTGTTTCTGCGAGGAAAAAGCAAACTTAAATCCTGTGTGTAAAAGAAATGTCAGTTTAACTTATGCTTCCAGTTGGTTCTGTGGAAAAAGAACTCACTCCTGAAAAGATGGAAAATTGACTAGTTCCTTCAAATGATGCTGTAGGTAATGGACACACACTGCTCAGACAGGGCTTGGTCCTGGAATGAAGGCTGATGTAAGCTGTTTGACAGTCTTGCTGACTTTGGTGTAAAATAATGTAACCCCCTCCTCTGGGTCTCTCTCCTAGCATTGAAGTTATCTGACAAGATGTCCTGGCGTTTACTCCCTCCAAGCATGTAAAGAGGCTACAGCAGCTGCCAGCTTCCTCAACCAAGGAAGTCTGCACATCTACAGACTCTTTGGGTGGGTGCAGGAGTCGTACGTGGTCTTTCTAAGTTGGTTTGTGCACGACAGTGGCCTTTTTTGCTCTGTTTCTAGGGAAAAATGTTGCAAGGACAGATATGGGGATTGCAATTAGGAAGGCATTTGGGGCCCTGCTGCTATACTGTGGTCTCGGGTGCCTGAGGAGGAGATCCTTGAACTGGAAAGGCGATGAGAGCCTGATCCAAATCTCCTAAACTCAGTGGGAATCTCTCCAAGGATCTAATAGGTTTAGGGTTTATAACAGAGTCTGTTAAGATGAAGGTTTTGAAACTACCTGAGGGAGCTCAGTGTAGCTTTCTATTAAAATTAATAGGAATTGGATATTTAAATTCCTTAGACATGTTTGAAAGCCTTACCTCTAAGTAGCATATAAAGTTCTAATGTAACTTCCATTGCACCTAATTTACAGTTTATAGGTAAGATGATGTAAACTCTGGGGTTTGTTTCAAAATGCAGTTCATTTATTTACAGCTCCCAAAACTAAGCCACTGTTTAGTGTTCTATGAGAAGAAACCAAATATTTTCTAGTAGCAGGCACTGTGGTCACAATTGGTGTTTAGACTAGCATTTAATCTGAGTCAAGAAAACTACAGTATCTCATGAGGATAACTGAGGTGGAATTGTAAATCTGAAGTCTCTTTGGTTATCTTTCTAAGAAGGAGTTTGAATTCATATCACCCTCTGCTTCCTTAATGGTTTTACATAAACAATGAAGTGCCTCAGGAAAATCGCAAACAGCTCTTCTGTCAACAGAGAGCTTCATTTTCTCTCCTGGATTAGGGTGGTCTGAAACTATCAGCAGCTGATCTGACAGAGTAAATCTGAAACAAATTGCTGTTGCTATAATCCTTCCTTGGCATGAAGTGCTGCAAAGGAGAGAAACCAAGTATTGTTGCATAACAAAATTGGTTTGGCTGGTGGTTCATTAACATCTATTGAATGGTGTTGGTTTCCCTGCAGTATCTATCATCCATCCAACCATCCGTCTGTCTGTCTGTCTATCTATCTATCTATCTATCTATCTATCTATCTATCTATCTATCTATCTATCTAATCTATCTATCTAATCTATCTATCCATCCATCCATCCATCTCCCAGAACCTCCTGATGTTAAGGTTGATCCATAGGTGTAAAATTAAGTTCTAAATTCCATTACCTGGACTTTTTTTTTTTTTTTTGAAGTTCGAGAAATGTGGTTGACTTTTTGTTTATATTTTTCCTGAGACTGCTATTTTGATTGAGATCAAAATACTATTGGTAAAAGCTGTTAGTCATGACTAGCAGCTTAGCAAAGGTGATGCCCAGATGCTTGAAGTCCTGGAAAGGCTGTAATGGAGGCGACCAGCAGAGTATTCCTAGCTGCCTTTGTACTGGTGGAGCCACTCAGTTTGGTAAGCAAGAAGCAGCTCGACATTACTCCCAGATACAGTACTGGAGAGTTGTGGTTCAGATGCTGTATCTGCATTTATTGCTATTTTGGCAGCTGGATCTTGAAGACTGATTGGCTCCATCCCAGAAAATCTCCAGATGCTGTTGGGTTTCATTTTGCTGAATAAGTCTTAAGGAAAGTGGAGGCTCCAGGGAAGAGTGCCATTTCTCTCAGTTTGAAGAAAGCATCGTTTTGTTGTAAATTTAAGCTGCTGAGGGAAGTGCCTCCAAGGTAGATCCCAGCACTACGTTCTGGCTGGGGCAGAAGAGGGAGCAGTGGGACAGGTGGGGATTTCTGCTCTCCTCACAGGAATACACTGCAGAGGGTGGCACCCCTGAGGGTGCTTGTCTCCTCACCTTGGTACTTAACCTCTCCCTTCCTCCTTCATTTACTGTGTTCATGCTTATCTACATGGCCAACAAGTTAATTGAATCGGTTTGGGGATTTTTTTTTGGTCGGAGTTAAAACACCACCAGTGGAAAAGAGGTCTCCCCTCTTCCATCTTAGTGTAGTATCAAAAGGAGCTGTGCAAATTCAAATTATTTTTCTTTCCTAGCAAAACAAAAGAGCTGAAAGATTTTAAAGACTAATTGCATCAAAGGAAGGAAATTAAAATATCCTTACAGGAATTCAGGTTGCTTAAAAACTCAGGTCCAGCCCAGACACAAGTATGCTTTATATTAAAACTTTAACAACCAGGCAGTATAATATGTCCTGAAGTTTCATCCATCATGCTACTGGTTTCTGCAAGGAGGAAAACAGAACGTTCTCTTGCTATGTCTCAGGGAAAGTAAATAATATTGTTAAGAAGATTGTCATATCAAAAGTGCCTAATTAGGGAGGCTTGGGGAGCTGGCAAGTTCACAGACTTCATTAAACACTGCAATGCCCTGAGGAAGAAAATGTTGAGAAATATCTGCAAATTACATGGGTGTAGTCTGAACTGCATCCTTGTACCACTAGACCGTAGAGTGGTTTCTCCAGACAGGCAGAGAAAGTAGCACATCGGTGCACAGACTGAGGCACAGAGCTGACAGCAATGTGGTTAAAGCAGCTGCAGCAGGGCACCCAGTTTGCTCTCCTGCTTGCAGAGGACTCTAGAAAAGCAGGAGGAGGGTTTGGCACATTTTGAAGACAACTAGGGACCTGCTCGATCCGGGAAACTGGAGTGTTGGTGTGTGGTGAGAGCAGCATCAGTGCGCGGTGACTGGGGTTGGGGCTCCTACAAGGAGAGAGCACAGTGAAATGTGGTCTTTCTGAAGAGTCTACTCATCTCAAGGGCTTGGTCCTGTCTGTTGTGTGAGGAGCATATGTCAGTCTCTGGTCCTGGCTGAGGTTATGAGCTCCTGCTGGACAGCGGGAGGCAATGACAGCAAAAGGGAGCAGAGTCCCCTCCATCCTGGCACTTTGTTGATATAGGAGTGCACGTAAAGCCAAATTTCTCTCCACCTTGACAGATTCTCCAAATGTCACAGCCCTATGGCTTGCTGATGGGATGTCCTTTAATTCCTGCCATTGGAGCTGTTGTGTTCTTAATGCATTAGATAGAGACTCTAATGGTGGTGATACACAGGAGAGCTGAATATCAGTCAAATCAAGACATTGTATGTCTCCTCTCTCCCGGGTTTTTGTCCCAACCACTGATATAGATGCTACGGTTTTGCTGATCCCTTCTTTGATGGCCAGTGGATTAGTTAGTCAATGAAAAGCCTAACAGCTTCAAGAGGATGGACAGAGATGATCATAATTATGGGTATTGTAGAGCCTGGGAGAAACAGCTGGAACAACTTTCCCATACTGCAGGTAAGTGGTGTTTTTAACCAGAAGTGATAAGAGAAGATACAGCAGCTCTACCAGGTTCTCTGTGCTGTGCAGGGACCAATCTGAGGTGTGCTCTGAGACCTTCTCATTGGTCAGATCATGGGTGGTTGTGACAGTGGTCCTGATATCACTGACACAGGTGCCAAGCTGCTCAGCATTCCTGAGGTTAGCATGTTCTAGGCATGTTCAGAGCAACCCATCTAGATACCTAAGAAATCTTACTGGGGCTGGGACACAACCACCTCAAGTTTTACTTACCTTTATTTGCTAGAGTGGGAGGAAATCCTTTTTTCCTACTTCTCACTAAAAGATATTTTCAAATCTTTAAAGCATGCTTTTAAAATATTTATTTTCTGGTGAAAAGTTGAAATGCCTTTTAGGGAATAAAAGAGGAGTCAAAGAACAATGTGCATTACTATTTATTTAAAAATTAAGTTTTCTAATTAGGAAAGAAAAAAGAAATTAAAAATCCTAGCTACATATTTGACACATTTACATGACCAAAAATTGGAACTCATGGGGAAAAGTAATTTAGTGGGATTGTATAAACATCCCATTTAAAACAGAATGAAAAATAAACAGATAATCCTCTCAAATTGCAAACTATAACTTCTGTAACTTTGTAACAACATTTTTTTTTGTGACTAATGAACCACCAAAATGTTAGGGCTGTATGAAAGAACAGCAACAATTTGTGACTTTATGAGCTACGCATACAAAAATCTTCAATCAGTCAAGTCCACACTGGCATTAGGCACGTAGAGAGGCTTAATTAGGCATTAGCAAGGCCCTTAATGGAGCTGCTGAGAAGGACACCCACTGAGGATCTAGCTGAACATCTCTTTTAAATGTATTTATACTCAGCCTCTGGCCTGTGCGGTTGACATTCAGTGGACCAGCAGAGTGCCTAATGGGAGGTGTCTCTGCCCATGGTGGTTGGGTTGGATCTAGATGGTATTTAAGGTCCTTTCCAGCCCAAACCATTCTACGTTTCTATGATCCTGTGATTGTTTACAACCTAAACAGCAGGGGGGCAGGGGCGCTGCATGAATAACACACTTTTAGGCTATTTCCTTCTCCAATAATGGTTTATCACTTTTTCCTTCCTAACCCATGATCAAGGAAAAATAAAGGCCTGAAGACAAAACAGTTAATTCTCTTACAGTGGTTTGTTGTTTTTTTTTAAACTAGTGACCTGGAAACTTCTATTGTTGTGAAAGATATAACCATACCTGTATTCCTTTAGCTAATACATCTGTTACCTTTCACTGTTACTTGCAAATTGTAGGTGCTATTTCATGTTGTTTACATGAGTTTTATACCAGGATAAATATTTTGGCAATTTTAACTTGGACAACACTTGGCAAAGTCTTTATGACGTCCCTGCTCTAAGTGATTTTTCTTTTCCAGACAACTCCTCTGTCTTCCTGCTTTATACTACTGATGTGGTGAACAAGGACATTCTCTATGGTCACCCTCATACCATGGCAGTCCTGTCTGCTTTTCATGACTTTTCTCTCCACTCCACAGTGTTGTGTGTAACCAGTGACTTTCTGGAACAGAGAGAGATCCTGAGGAACAGAAGTGGGCTCAGGCTTGAGTTGATGTGGAGACTCTTCACACCATATGGGTATAGTTTGGTGTTCAGATATGGTCTGAGGCTGTCTTCAAGGCCCATGAGAAGAGGAAGAATCTGGGCTCTTAGCCCACATTGTCTAGTGGCCCTAATGCAGGCCCAAGTGCGGGCCTGAGCAGATGTTTAACTTTGGATGTACAGCTGTTTGTCACCTGGCTCTGCCACTTCTGTGTTTGTCAACTATGTTATGTTATATGTGGTATGAGACAACCCAGGAGCCTTCCTATAGAAGACCCATGTAAAGAACCATGAACTCCTAGGCTGCCAGAGCTGAATGTGTCTTTCCAGGCTGTAGACTAACATCTTGGGTAGGATTAAGGATTCTCCATTTAGTTGTCTGCCTGCATGTGGGCTAGGTGTCTGAATCCCAATCTGGTCAATGGAAAATTTATCAGTACAGTCCATGAAGTTTAAAGAGAGATTTGGTTGACCAATCATGGAATTAATCTGTCCATGCACAGATGTCATTAAACCAAACAATTTAGGATGCTCCAGGGTGTCCTGCCTGACCTCCTAGCTGCCAGTCTAGGAAATAATGTGTCTCCTGTGGGGCATATGTCACCTTTAGCTCCCCTATACATGTGTTTCAGATAGCCTAGAACACCTCAAATGGCATGGGACATCTAAATGCAATCAACCATGCCCTGAGCATCTAGTTTTTATAGAGGTAAATTGCCATTCAGACACTTGATTGCCCTGAGTAGACCTCCATTAGCTACAATGCTAGTTTCAACACCTGTGTGCACTTATCTGAAGTTTTGTATATTAATGTTGAGTCTCACCCTGTAGAGGGCAGGTTGATTGAAGACAGCAGTGTTGATAAGTGTGAGATCAGAGAACTTGGGCAGCTTAGCCATCATCCACATAAGGATTTCAAAAGGGTGTGTAGATGCAGTCAAAGAGTCCAGTCAGGGATTGGCTGTATTCAAGAGTTAAACTGCCCAGATTTTGATTCAGAGCTGAATGTCATTTTGGCTGTAATAAGATAATTCAGAAATTTGTCTATTAGTTAGAAGAACTATTGCTTTATATCAATTTTATTTTATTAAAATACTAGAAAAATCCTACATTTTCAGGTGCAAAACATGACCTGAAACTGGGCTGTTCCATTTAACACCTATTTCACGGAAAAGCCACCCACCAAGAGGTTTTCTGAACAAGATCAAGAATCAATTTATCGGTGCTCACATTAACTATAATGCCAGGTCCTTAGCAACTTTACTCTCTTTCAGTGATTACTTGACTTTGATCATAGACTGAATGCCCTGAAAATCTCAGATGTGGCTCAACCATCTGGCATTATATTAAACATTTTAAAAGGTGTATTTAAGACCTTCTGTAGCTGGAATAACACTTCTGTGGAGCTAGTGCTCTGATCTGTGTTCCAAATCCATCACGTTATTTTCTTATGAGGCCAGAGCTACCATCACTAATTAGGCCTTTTATTTTGTTTTAATAGATTATCTGGTTTTTAATTTTAAGATCTCTTGGTCAAACAACAGAGGTTGGATGAAGTTATTGGAGTAAATCTGTGCCAACTCTCAGACAAAACCAGTAGAGTTAAGAATTCCACTTTTCCAAAATGTCAAAATAAAAGTTTTCTTTCTTTCCCAAGATCCATGAACATCAGTTTGAATGTTGCAAACCAGACCTCATCATAGCTGGGTTTCACTACTTTGCCAGTTTTCTGTCTTACTGTGAATGTTTGATTACATGCCATTTCCAGACTTAGCCCTTTTGTTATGATGGTGTGATATAGCAGGGAGCAGCAGGAGAACCTGATGTTCAGATTCCTCCTTTTGTATAGAACTCAAAAGGTAGATATCAGTCTGAATCAATGCCTTTGCATTCTCATCTCTGTCACATTTTAGAGAAGTATATACATTCTGTGGTGTACTCTGTGAAATAGGCAAGTGGAGATAGAAATGCAAATATTGTAAGAATGAGTTAGGAAAGCACACAGAGCGGAAGAAGATAACAGGGTGAAAACAAGGCTCTGTATCTAATGGGCTAGATGACTTTTCTTCTATTATGTATGTTATTAACAACAGCAGGTGAAATTCAGCAGGTCTGGGAGTTGCATTTGGGTTAGCTTGATCAGACTCCCCTGCCGTCTCCTTAAAGTAGTGAAGAGGTTCTTTAATTATAGGTTGCTTGTAAAACAACATCTTTTCCATCTGCTTTGGACTCATCTGGTGAGCTCTCACCCACAGCCTCCCTCCTGGATTTAGAATTTCTCCACCAGAATCTCATTTTAGAACTTCACACCAGAGAGTACAAAAGTTTCTTTGAAGAGATATGTCAAATAAATATAAAATAACCATTAGCAATTTGTAAGTCACAGCTTCATATTTGCTGGTATTTTGACCACTGGAGGTGCCTGCTAAGGGTCACTTCCATCCTTCTAGGGGAGGGAGTGGGATGGGACTATATATTTCCCGTACAACTAGTGCAGGAGACGGGGCAACCCTTGAGCTTGTCTCTAATTCTGTCCTGGATCTTTTTCTCTATGAGGCTGTTCTGGAGGCAAGGGTGAAGGTACAGCTCTGGCTCTGCTCTCTGAGTGTCCTGTTTTGAGATCCCAGCCTTCACCTTGGCATGATGTCCCGCCACGGATGCTGAACACTGATGGGAGCCTAAGGGTGCTTTGAAATGACAATTTCTACAATATTTTAAAATTCTAGGCACGTATGATCACCATCAACCTTTTTCTTTAGTGATTTTGAACAAAGACAGCAATTGCTGCTTTGCTTTATGCCAGCAGTCCTGAAGAGCTGTTGGACTTGGTTGAAGTATTCCCTTGGATTTTGAAGGGATTAAAGCTTTTTGGTCCTGTTTTGTGCACTATAGGAAGCGGTTTGAGTCTCACACTTCTCCTTTTCTGCAGCTTCCACTTTGTGAGTTTAAAGACTGTATGTGTGGCAGAGAAATACAAGTAATTTCTTTGAAAAGTTTTTTCCATGCACAGTGTAGCTAAACAGTATCACCAACTATAGCTCAACCACCACATCACCAGGAAAATGGTTTAGATAAAATTAATTTTCAGCAGTGGTTTGGCCTTCAAATGGTGGCTGACCTTTGAGATATTATTTGAAATCTCCCATTTGTTACTATTGAAGCAAACAGGAGAAGAGACAGGTCTGCAAATACCACTAGCTCAGTGCTGAGATAAAAATATAACTCTGGCAATTTGCAAGCCGCATTTTTTCCTTCATCAGATGTATGATATTGGTTTCATTTTCTTTAAACAGCATGGCTTATTATGCTACAGTTTTAGAAATAAAATTCGCTAATAAAGAATGCATTTGACATTTCAGCTCAGCATTAAAAAAATTACCCTCTTAGATAAAAAACCTTCTTTGACCTCACTTGTGAATATCCTTAAAAAAAGCAAAAGTTGCTTAAAGTTGCTTTTTGGAATTACGTGTGCTTCAGCTTTCAAATGTACCCGAGGGAAAGATCATTGTACTTAAAAAAAAAAAAAGAAAAAAAAAGGAAAAAAAAGAAAAAAAAGAAGTGGAGCAGCCTTCTGCCAAATACTTTTCTATTATGCAAAAAGCCTCCAAAAGAAAGAAAGAGAGAGGTCAGGATGGTGCACTTGCCAGTAAGAAAGCTGAAAAAAACAAAGAAACCTACAATTATGGCACAGATTTCAGCAACAAAGATCCCTTGTATGAAGTATGGGCAAGATTTCTTTTCCATTTAAACCTGTCCATGTCTGAAGTAGCTCTCTTGATTTCAGTAGTTTCCACAGACCTGTACCAGTTCTTTGTCCCGTGGGAGTTACGCGTATTGGACGAGTTATTGATACGTGTCAATGCAAAAGGTTAGAAAATTAATAAATAGCAAATGGCTGAATGTGCCCCCATTGAAGTGGAACTGGTGACTGCAAGAAAATTTACGCTGTGAGGAACATCTGCATGCATGTGTCAGATGAAGGCCTAGCTTTTAACCTGTTAAATAATTTTGCGTTTCTTGGCTCTTTCTTTTAAGGTCTTTGGACCCCAACAGGCTACACCTGAAAAGCTTTCAGAAGTGTGACAGAAAGGCCCCATCTCTTGCAAGGACTCTGAGCTCCCTTCCAGGCATGGAGGGTAAGCTACCTGGAAGCAGAGGGCACGAGGGGCTGAGCTGGCCCTACTTCCCCTATGAGGGCATGACCTGCAGAATTTGCCAGCAGGAAGGAGTGATCGTGCCAATAAGGTACCACTCCAGACTACCCCTGAAGCTGATGGACTCTTTGGATGCAAATCTCAAGGAAAATCCCGTTGGAAAAAAAATAATTCAATCTATTTGAAACTATATAGAAGGATTTATGTTTCTATGTCATAGGTAATTTATGTGTTATCTTCAACATTTGTGACATATGTTCTTCATTTTGTAACCTAAAAATCTGACAAACATTTGAAACAAATCTTTAAAACTTCCCTAATTTTTGTTTTGTTTCCAGGTTCTATCAGAAATCAATAAATAAGCAGTGTAGTTTAAAAGTTAAACAAAAACCATACCCTTACCTTAAGTATTACCAAACCCAGAATTAAAACCACGTAACAAATTGTAAACATAAAGCTGTGTCGAATGCAAAGTAAAAGTCTTTCTAAAAATACCTATGTCACAGAAGACTGCAGTGTTTTAAGCAAGGATCTTTTCCTGACAATTTTGCAATGGTAATATTCTGAAGTGTTTATGTTAAGATGTTAAGGTTCATTTGATTCCATTTCTTTAATTAGCCAAAATATCTACCAAAGATATGCATGCAACAACTTTCAATCAGGAAATCTAAATCACCACATCTTGCTGCTTACAATTTCTGTTATTTTAATGTGCAGTTAGGAAAACATAGCAAGTCTTTGTTTCCAGAGAATATTATACTCTGGTTGCAATGTAGCAGGCATAGCCTCACCCATTTTGGAAGTAAAATGGCCAGGAATATATTTGTTCTCTAAGGTAAAGCCCACCAACTGTACTTTCTTTATCCTTTTAAGCATGTGTGCCCGTACATATTGGCTCCTGCTGACTGTTCTGGGAGGAACATCCTCAGCTGCTTTGAGTTGCCATAATTCCCTGAGATATTTTTGTCAAAAGAAATTGAATTATTTCACTTCAAATGCTTGGTCAAAACAACGTATTTATATTTATTTCTAGAAGCAAAGGGATGTACCTGCCAGCTTAACTTTCTGCTCCTTCTCAAACCAGTTTCAGATTTACTAAGTAGCGAGGAGGAAAGAAGGAGGACTGCCCTAGTAGTGCCACTGATTGCCAGGTTTGATGGACTGAATACATGAATTTCTTCACTTTTTTGTCTTGTGTTGTCCCAACACTTGACACTGTTGGAGCTGATGGATGTTTTTCCACTGGATTCCACCTTAGAAGAAACAAAGCTATGGACAAGAGAAACTCAAGGAAGATGTTTGAAGTACTGTGGTCAGGCTTTTTATCCTGACTTGTAATCTCAACTTCATACTTGATTTCTAACACAACTTCCAACAATAAAAGGGGGGAACATCTAACATGGTTTGGGAATGCCAGTAAATGTGGACATTACGGGAATGGCATCCACTGACTGCAGGAAGTTTGATAGCAGAACAAGGAGAGATCATACCTCAGTAAAATATTATTGAAGGAAGAGACTCCCAGGACAAGACAAGCTCAGCAAGCATAAATTAGAAAGCCTCAAGAAGTTAATTACCTGCATTCATTAGCTTTTAAATGGAAATTCTGGAGGTATTTTTTTTCTTTTTCTAGATTTATTAGTTTATTAGGGGTTCTTGCTATGCAAAGAATGTTTAAAAGGTCTAGAAAAAGGCAAAAAACAGCATGATGGAAACAGTCTCATGGAGGAAGATTGTTACGGATTATTACATGGAGTGATCTTTGTCTTCTGTCCTTTCCTTTTCCCTCCTTTTTCTTGCTCAGATGAGGAAATGTAATGGAGAAGAGCTATTGCCTGACCAACACTGCAATGGGTAGATTTGAGATTCATGAAGAAAACCCACAACATCTTAAAATAGTGTTACTGTGCACTAAGGCAGAGATTTAGTCCCTCAATAATCTGACTTCGGTCTTCACCAACACACCATTTCATGCTCATGGCAAAGCAATCTAAGAGCCTTGCTTCAGTGAAGAAGGAAAGAACTGAACTAATAGCTGCCTTTGGAGCTAAAAATAGGGGGATGTCAGTGTGCTGCCACATGACATTTTTTGGCAGGGAGCTAGAACATTTTCATTTTGCAAGGCGAGCCAGTGGCACTGGATTTGCATGGCTCACAGCTGCTCTGTGGGGACCACCCTTGCTCTCTCTTTCTTTCCACAGACCCCCTCCCTGTGCCAGCCTTTGCCAAGGGCTGTGAATTTCTTCCCCTGAAAGTCTTTGAATAGAGATTTCTCCATGTGCCACCACTGGCCCTTCCCTTTGAGATAAGCCAGCAGAAATTTTCCTCAGGGTGGCTTCCAACAGAGGAAGCCTTTCCAAGAACAGTAAACACTCCAAGTTCTTGCTCACTGCATCAGGGCAACAGTTCTGTTTCAGAAAACACTGTGTTGGTAAGACTGATTTCGGCATGTCACATGTGATTGCACAACATCATACAGTGCAATGACGTGGGACAACTAAATGACAAAATGCTGGCTTGCAATCAAACATGTAAAGCACCTATTTTTGGCTCTACCATCTGCTATCAGTTTGCACTGTGTCTTTCCCAGATGAAAACACAAGGCAGATTGGCACAAACAGCACATTCCTCTGGCTGGTCACAGTCTGCAAGATACAAAATTTTTCTCGTGACCAGCCCATCTCTGATTTATTTATTTTTTATTTGCATAATGAAGTAGGCTGTTTTGTGCAAGCTAAATCATGATGAGCTATAAACCAGTCCTCTAGGAGAAATGTTCTCTAGCATCCTACCAGGCAAAATAATGGTCTGTCACCTCCTCCTTCAAAAAAAGCATGAAGAAATTAACAACTAAAATTAATACGAAGATTAGCTGAATCTTTTCTGCTGAAAGTTTTCCAGTAAGGACCTTTTTACGTTGCTTGATATCTTACAAGATCATTAACTCTACTGTCATCTACCGATTAACAGGGAAAAGTTAGAGTAAGAAATTATTTTAGTTTGCAAATAACTTTCTGTGAAAAAAAGTCACTTTGGAGTAGTTAATGTGGAAAATAACAAAGCAAAGCAAAGCAATCCAAAGAACCTACAAGCTTTTCTTTGGAGGCAAGCCCCCCCCACATGCACTCCCTGCAACCATTTGCTGGTTGGGGGTGTTGATCACTCCTTTAAATAATGTATTACTCCTTCAGAGCCCCAATTTGGAGGGGGGGAGTTGATCTGAAACCCTTTCCCTTATACTGAAGATCAAAACCACTATGACATTTTCTGCTTTCTTCCCTGAAAAAATAAGATGTTTCTGAGTTGAAACCCTGGCTCCACTGGCTTCACTGGGGCCATGATTTCACCCCAGGAATTATTCTAAAAGCATTACTCATTTAATAAGCATACCACACTAATTCTCTACTGTTTCAGTGTGAGCACCTCCCAGTGCCAATGTAAACCCACTGCACAAAGCGACATTAAAGCAGTATTTATGGTTGAGAGCTTAACACAAAAGTCAGGAAACTCAGAGTTATGGTTCCCTCAGCCAACCATAACCAGGGGTAGCTTTAGTGTTTTGCATTACTATGTCTGTACTCCACAATGTATGTCCAAATACCAATGACTGAGTTAGAGGTGTTGTGGGAACTACAGCTTTGGATTTTGGTGTATTTTTGCATTTAAATTCTGAACCTGGGTCATGAACAACAGTGAAAATTATTATTTCAGCAGAGGGTAGTATCTCCAGTTTGCTGTTGACATGGGAGAACAGTGAGCTCTACCTATGGTGTGGACGATGGGAAACCCAAGGGTCCCTTTTACTGTGACAAACAAAATACTTCAGCTGCATTTACAAGGTATATAATGATTAGCTCTTCTACAAGCTTTGTATCATTCAGCAGATACTCTGGAGAAGAGCAAGGGAGATAATAGGATTTGCCAGAGATTACTTAACATGATTCTAATTCAATATCCAATTAACTTGGCCAGAGACAGGGAAAATTAAGCTGCTTTTCTGTACATTTTATATTGTGTTAGGAAAACGCTGTATCTTCATTTTAAAGGAAGTAGGACTGTTTCTACCTCCAGAACAAACTGCATGAGGTGTGGAAAAGAGAAAGTTTGCACAGTGGGCAGCACTAACCAGAATGACTCAAGGTGATGGGAGATACTCTGCCCTCTGCAACAATAGTTCTCTAGCTCAGACCTGGGGCTATTCTAGAGCAGTTTTACCTGTAACCTACTGGATAGCGAGTATGCAGTTTATTTAAATAATTCTTTTTTAAACATTAATATTCTGCAGTGAGGACTAAAAATAGAATTAATAGGCTGACAATAAATGGAAATTGACTTAGAGGTTTACAGTAAATTGAAGATAATTTTTGTAAGGTTTCTCAAGAAGCATGAAATTGAACTCTGACTTTACAAAGCTAGCTGACTCAGGAGTGGGCAGTGGCTTGAATGCCAAAGAGGAGCAGCAGAGGCTAGAAGCTCTTTGCCCTCAGCCTGTGCCAGTGATGGGCTGGAAATAACTAGTCCAGCCACAGAGAGAACCAAATAGCTGAAGGTTGCTGGCATTTGTCTATCATAAACTCCAGAGGAAAATAAATTACTTCGGCATGTATTTCCATAGGTGAGAAGTTCACAACCAATCAAGATTGTACAACCCCCATTAATTTAGCTGAGCTGCATTTTCTGGAGTGCTGTAGCTTCCTTTACATTTGGAGTGCAATGATAATCTGTATCTGTTAGTGAGCACGGCCACTTTTCTAAGGCAAGTTATAATCTTGTCTGCTGGGGAAACGATCCAACCAAAGCAGAACATAAGTGGAAAGAGAACTGTGAGTGCCTACTAGCAGCCCCTCCAAATCATCACCTTTGTTTGCTTTCAGATGTTATCAACATCCCACCACAAGGATGAATGAAGTGATATATCTGGCTGCTGGACCAAGACATGAAGAGTGTTTTCCTCTGCTCTTAGCAGATGCCAGCAGCAGCACACAGCTGACCTGGCCCTTCCAAAAGCTAATCCCTTTTGAACACGGCTGCTGATATGTTCATACCTCATGCTTATGTGTCTTGGCTTTTAGTTTTACATATTGAATTGCTTGGATAAGGTCAATATGTACAGCAACAACGTTCCCACTGACTGCATAAGCCCAGCTGCTCCTGCTCCATACTTCCACCAGATTCCCATTCCCTCTGAATATAGCAATGATATAATTGAACTGCACAAGAGCAAAACTGACTGTTTTAAGGCCAGGTGATAGAAACATTTTCCTTTGTGCCTATATATTTCTTCAGCGTGTTTTGCAGCAGCTCTGACAGATTGCTCTCTCTCAGGTCAGAGTTAAAGCCAAGTTGTTTCACACAGGGCTTTTGCACAGCCAGGTCGGAGAGCAGTATATTACTTCAGATGAATTTACCATTGTTGTTCTGTACATCCCAGTGTGGTATGTGTACAGTGCTACATCTAAAAGAGTTTGCATGTGGACAGATCTTTGTGTGCATGCACTTAATATCTTGGAGAAGGGACAGAACCAAGTAAAGCTTACCAAAAAAACTGGAAAAAGAAAAAAAAAAAAAAGAAAATGAACAAGAAACATTTCAATTGTTTAATTGTTTTAATATAATCTTTATTGGAATCTGCTTGAAATATAAACATATAGACTTATGCAAAAAGTTTGCCAGTGCGCTGCTAAGATATTAGTTTCTGCTGAGGAACTCTTGTCATTTTTTACTCTGAAAAATACTGAAAAGGAATTAGAATTGCTATCAAGCTATAAATTGATCCTGGTGTGCAGTATAGGTTTTGCAAATGCCTTGGTCACATGCAACTTGTTGGTATCTCATGGTTACCAGTTGACTAGGATGTTATTTTGCAAAGCCAAAAGTCTAGTAAGTTATGTATCATGGAACTTGTAAGGTGAGCTGGAATTGGGTGTAAACAGACTTTTTGGTGTTCCTTCTGCTGCTGAAAGGGGTTGTTGTTGCCATGGGAAAAGGTTACTAGGCTTTTGGGTAAAACTGAATTATCTACTCCACTGCTTATTTTAATCACACTTTTGAAGTAATTTCCTACAGATTCTTTGGGTTCTGTCTGTCCCCTAATGCTAGATGATATGAACCACTGATCTGGATTTTTTTTTAAGAAAAAAGGGACTTCTATGTGTATACCTATCATGAAGTAGGGTTCTATAATGGGAACTAAAATCAGGAGTGGTATTTGGAAAGGTAGCTGGTACCTGCATCCTAGCTTGATGTAATCAAGTGCAAGATGCAAGTCTCTACCACTTCATGTTTCATTATTTTCTTTTGGATGTCTGGATTTTGCATATCTATGACCTCTCAATTAACATTATTTATGTCTCAGTAAACTGCCATGCTACTTTTCCAGATGTCCTAATCCTTTATGTAATCCTTATGTAAATTAATTTATTAAACCCAGCGACCAGCCACAGTGGAACCTGCCAAATCTACTGTGTCTGGGCTCACACACTCCATAGACTAAGCTTTATTTGCATAAACTGGTTCTGTAAGTGTAATCTTACCTATCATCTGCAGAGTCAAAGTTTCACTAATGTAAATCCCTGACAAATCAAGCACAGATGTAACTGTTTGCCTCCAGGCTCAGCCTGTCAATTCACTGCCACCCGTGTATCTTCCCCCTCCTTCCCTTCCCAAGCCCTCTGCCATCCCACTCCATGCCCTCCCCCCCACCCCAGCCCCCCTTCCAAGTGTTTTTAAGTACTACTAGTCATTTAAAACTGTTTATGTAGGTACACTGCAGGTACTAAACATGACACTGAACATTAGTCATTTGGGCTGTTTCCTTTTGATCAAACTGCCTCACAAAACAGTGTTGGCATTTCATTCTGGATGTCTGCTTGTACCACCTGGAAAAATTTGCTCTGCCAGCCCCCAGGTGCCAGACAGATTGTTGCACTTTGCCAGGCAATATTCCAGATAAGGAGCTGAACTCAATAAATGGTTAATGTAAGCTGGCAAATTCCACAAAGCAGCCAAGGAAAATTCAATAAGAGGGCAGCAGGGGTTGTAAGTCCCTAAAACCACCAGAAAGAAGTGGATGAGGGGCAAGGAGGATGATTCTTGCACTTCATGTTCCATTGTCTGTTAGAAATGAAAGTTCCCTCCCCGTTATAAAAAGAGTAGATTCAAAACCAAAACAAAATCTGCCAGCTCTTGAAGCTTTTATGAAAAGGAAGAAAATGTTACTTTTGAATTCAGAGGGTGTTGGCATATACTGGGTTTGTTTTTGATTACTTTAAGGTCTAAATATGTTTCCTTTGCTGGTACCCAATTGCTATTTATTTGGCTTTAGTCTTTGATCTCCCTTATGCTGGCACATCATAAAAAACATATTCCTGTTTGAGTTCCACATTATGCAGTTAGTCTCTGCTTGGTATGTTCACCAGGCTGGTTGTACCTACAGAATAAGACTCTCTTTGTTTTTGATAGACTCCAGGTGTTTATCACTATAACTTTCTAATGGATTTGATCACAGAATATGCATGCAAGATGCAAACTGAAAAACTAATGGCAAAATTACAGGTTTGATAATTCCAATGGCCTGCTGTACCGTAACCAGAGGAACCACACATGTGCAAGCATGCATGCACGCATGCACACAGAATGAGTTTTGTAAAAGCAGGGATCTTTTGCTTACTAAGTTTTTTCTGAGTTGAATTTTCTGTTCTGGAAATTAAGTTTTGTTTCAGATAAGCCTTCCAAAATTAATCCCTGCTCATTCAAGGTGATTCTCCCTCTCTACTCCACTCTCTTGAGATCCCACCTGGAGTATTGTGTCCAGTTCTGGAGCCCCCAAGATAAGAAGGACAAGGAGCTCATGGAGTGAGTCCAGAGGAGGGCCATGAAAATGATCAGAGGGCTGGAGCACCTCTCCTATGAAGAAAGGCTGTGAAAGTTGGGGTTGTTCAGCCTGGAGTAGATAAGACTCCAGGAAGACCTTATAGGGGCCTTCCAGTATGTGAAGGGGCTACAGGAAAGCTGGGGGGGGGGGGCGGACTTTTTACAAGGGTTCGTAGTGAGAGGTTGAGGGCTTAAAACTGGAAGAGGGGAGATGTAGGTTAGACATTAGGAGGGAATTCTTTAGCATGAGGGTGGTGAGACACTGGAACAGATTGCTCAGGGAAACTGTGGATGTGCCCTCCCTGGAAGTGTTCAAGGGAATGTTGGATGGGGCTCTGAGCAACCTGTTCTAGTGGAAGGTGTTCATGCCCATGCAGGGGGGTTGGATCTAGATGACATTTAAGGTTGCTTCCAACCCAGACCATTCTATGATTCTGTGATACGATTAACCCCACTGCTTTGCAATATCCAAATATTTTTTTTTTCACCAGTTCTGGTGAACCCAACCTTTTCTGATAGGAAATTACATAAATGTCCCTTAAAAAAAATTCCTTGTTCCTATACAAACCACCAAATCATAATTGCCTGTTTACGTGCAGCTATCTTACCATGTTAAAGCCAGAAATAATTTGTTCTACAGTTCTTAGGATGAAGTATTTGTAGCAAAATAGCCAAACATACCTACTTGCAAAGCCAATGGAAGTTTCCTCCACGGTCCTGCTAGAAGTGCAAACCATTTTTGTATGCTTTTGTCTTTGGCATATGATGCTTAGAGGAAGAACACCTGATCTACAGGCTGGAGAACACACTGTAAAGGTCAAAGAAGCAATGGCAACACTGTTCTCTGCCAGAAGTTAGTGCTGATTGTAATACTAAATATAAAAGTTAGAGGCACTCAACTAGGTCATGGTGTTGAGGGTGAGGAAACTGCTGTTTGTACCTGCGAAGAACCTGGTTCACAAGCAGCTGATTTTTTTGGAGTCTCTTTTTCTCTGTCCTGCACTGTTTACAGGGCAAGGACCTGTGTCAGTAAGCTTGTGCCCTCTCCACTTCTTCTTCACCTCTGTTATCACCTTGAACCACAAGCTGAGTCAGAAACACCACCCAAACACTGCAGTTCGCTGAAAACTGCTTTGCACTTTTGAGGTCGCTATTACCATTACAACACTTAGAGATGCCATAGAAATTGACCACGCTACCTGAGGATGGCATTTGGTTGCCAATAGCTTTGTATTAGGGAGTTCCTATTTTGCAGCAGTTCTTCACTACTCAAAAGCTAATGGTAATTCACTACCCCAATGCAATACAAGTAAAGACCAAGATCTAGAACTCTTTCCCCACCAGATCATATAGGCTTTCAGCAGTGGAAGCTGATTTGAATTTTTCCTTTAAACAGATTGTACAAAAATCATACCTTTTTAGCACTCAGGAGCCTTCCCCTTGTTTTAATCATTTGATGTTTTGAGATTTTAAAAGTAAATCTTGGATTAATTAATTGATTAAGTTTAATGAGTGAGTTCTTTAAATGCTAAATTTATCTTGGGTTTGCTTGAACTAGCATAGATTTGTTCTGTGTATGCCTATACATGCAGGTGAAATCACATACAGGTGAACCTTTCTTGAAACAGATTTAAAGCAAAACATTATTAATGGTTAGGTTAGGTTGCTAGCTCAGGTCATTAATAAGTTATTTCATTATGATAGGAGAGGTAACCCAAACATTTCTCACAAATGGATTTTCATTTCTTAATTCCATTGTTTCATGATTTCCATACATTAAAGAGCAGAGATGCCTTTTGAGTCTAAATGCCATGCTGTATTTACTAGGTTCTTAGAAAAATGAAATTTTTATCCCAGTCTATGCCTGTGTACTTTCAATTTTACATTCAGCTTAACATATTTCTCTAAGAACCATAGAAGTAATGAAGTTTAACAGTGTAAAGAGAAGACTCTCAGGGTCTCTCAGGGTAGATGTGTCACACTGAGGTTCAGATTTACCCCATTTATACCTGCTAAGTACTAAACGCTGATGTTTTACTATTTTTATCTTTGGCTGCAGGAGAGGTTTCTCTCAGAGGTCAAACATGCTTTCTGTGTTGGTTACTTGTGCTGTCGCCATGCCGATGTGGGGGTTTAGCCAACATCCATGGGCTTGTCAAGCCATTTCCATTAGGGGGAGAAATTGATGCTACAATCTAGCATTTTAAAGAGGAATGCATGGAAACCCTGTTTTGAGGAGTATAAGGAAAACAAATGACAACAGACAGTTTCCTTGCAAACAGGTTGTAGAATTGTCTTTCTACCAGATCCCAAACATTTGTCTATCACAAACGCTTTTCTGCCTCTCTCAGTCAGTTTGCCAAAAAAGTAGTCCCCTGGTTCCCAAATAACAATTTAATTCCAAGTTTGAGCCTAAGTTTGAGTCCAAGTCCCAGGTCCCTCCTGCAGTATGGCTTTGGTTTTGGACAGGTCCTGGTGATCTTGTCTCAAACAGTTACTGCCATTATTTCCAACTACTCCTATACAAAATTAGTTTAATTCTTTGGACATGAAGGAAGTCAGACTAGCCCTTGGCTCTTCTGTTATCTGTAAATCAGGTACAGCTGAAGGCAGCTATTAACATTTACAAAAGAGTGGAAAATAGAGAACCAGGAGCCAGGGAAGCAAAGAAAAAGACAAAGAGAACATAAAATATCTTGAAGGAATGGAGCAATGACAACAGTTCTTAGGCTCAGGTGATATAAACAAAAATGATGTACAGAAGATGGCTGAGCTATGAGGCATAAAAGCAAAGAAAAAGGAGTGCTTACCTGTCTTTTATAGTGCTTTAAATGTTTTGGGGTTTTGTTTTGTTTTACCCATGATGAAAAAGCAACAGGAGCAGCTGATTTTACACAGTGTACTGCACAGCACTATGAATCCCTGCTTATGTTCCTTCCTACCATGACAGTTTAATTTAAAGGAGAAAATCTAATTTCCTGTGCCGGTTATATATCCAGTTAATTCCAAACTCTCATGTAACAGTTAAAATTGCTGACAATTAATAGAGGAGGCACAGCTCTGCTGGTATAATTGAGACCCTTTCTCACTGAATCACTGAATAATTTAGGCTGGAAGGAACCACCAGAGGTCACCTGGTTCAGACCCCTGGCTCAAAGCAGGGCCAAAATAGATTGTGTTGCTTGGGAGTTTGTCCTGTCAAGTTTTGATATCTACAGGATCAGAAATTCCACAACCTCTCTGGGCCCCTGTTTCAGCATTTCACCACCCTCATGGTAAAAATATTTTCTTAATATCTAACCAGATATTTTTTCATAGTAGAACAAGTGCTGTTTGTCCCTTGCCTTACTGCTGTGCATCTTTGGGGACAGCCTAGATCTGTCTTTTCTGCACCCCTCCATTAGGTAGCTGAGGCCAGCAGTAAATGCCCCATGGCCATCTCTAGGCTGAACATGCTCATCTACCTGCCTCTCCTTCCACTCCAGGGGCTCCAGCGCTGACCACCCTGGTGGCTCTCCACTGGTCTTTCCCCAGTATGTTAATGTGTGTCTTGTACTGGGGAGCCCATGACTGGACACAGGACTCCACTATGGACTATACTGGTGTAAGCGTTTCCATGGAAGGACTTTTTTTGGTATCTAAACTTCCTTGCTCTGAGACTGTGTGTGAATGACTTGTTGCATCCCTGCAGGAAAAATAATGTATCAGGCCGTGCATCAGTTCAGGAAAACAGCTCAGGACGTACACGTTAGACAGAACTGGGAACGGTTCCTGCAGGTACATAATCTGCTGGTGGCTGGACTAGACAGTGCTCTGTCAAATCACAGGGAACAGCAAAGAGGTCAGTGTAGACAGAGCCTCTACTAATCCATGGTGTGCAGACTTTATCCTCTCAACTTACAAAACAAATCCCAACAAAATTCTTTACTTTAGACCAGGCTTCAGAAAACATAAATGTCGCTTATTTTTGGGCATCATCAATGACAGAGAAATCTAAGTAAAGGAAATATCTCCCCCTATCTCTACCTTGTTCCTGCACAAACCATCTTGTCTGGAAAAAATCAAGAAAATGTGTCTTCCATGCTCATAATCCTTAGAATAACACCTGTGATTAAGGAACTTCAGCATATGAGTGAGTGGAATATACAGGTAAAACTTCAGTGCATTAACTGCTTCTACATTTTGCAAGCCCACCCAAAATACACTATCCAATGGGATCTCCTCCGATAATAAAAACCAAATGTACTGATAAAGTGTTATTTACTTGCCAAATGTATTTCTGCCTTTTGAACCTCTAGTTGATCTGTAAATGCAAATTAATGCCTGGTATTAGATTGCAGCTGCAAATTCTGAATACTTATGACTAAATTTTCCTTATGAGTATGCATTTTATAAACAGCAGTGGACACTTTTTGAAAATGTACTGCTATATCTCAGTAAGATAGGTGCCAGCTAGTCTGGTAAAGGCTTAGTAGGTATTTCCCTGAACGAATTCTCATATTTGAGGATTTTTTTCAATCATTGCGTTCTATTTGGAGGTAGATCAGAGACTGTCAGTTGTTAGTAGTGTTTCAGTAAAACTCTTTAAGTGAGGAAAAAGCTTTCTGCTTAGTATGCAAGGAAGAAAAAATGTTGTACGTATCACCCAGTTTTATATATAACAGGCATCATTTACAAGGCAGCACTTATGGCTAGCTACTACCTATTCTTGGTTACTTCTCTAAAGTTGTATGACCCTGGGTAATGGTTGTATTTACAGTGGTAAGTGGTATGTGCCCTGTGAGATCTGATCTGTACCTCAACATGGCTGTTATCTGATCCTGGGGGTTTCCGACAGTGTCAGGTGCTTATCATTCTTGGTCTTGTTCCTCCTGCCATCTGCAGTGGTAGTTATGGTGACCCTGGAGGCAAATTAGAAAATAACAGCTTAACACTTATATCAATGATGCAATCAAACTGAATGATTTAGGTGTCCTGGACACAGAGAACCCATCTATCCAACTAACTCTGCAGCACTGAGAGAAAAATGTATTTTAGTCATTAGCTGAAAGACAAAGAAGTTTTTTGGTAGTCTTCTCAAGAACAGAACGTCAGGAAGTCAAGGCTGTGTCAAAAGCACTATATGATCAAGCCTCTACTGTTGCTTTTAAAATTCCAGTACTCATGCAGCTTTGGCACTTGCAAATCTTCTAACACAGTGAATAATGCCAAGCTCAATTCAACAGATTATATGAGCCCCAAAAGAAGGATGTGCAGTGTATCTCCAATGAGGTAAAATTATTTTAGTATCTCTGAAAAGGGGCAAGCATTTCAGCTGATATTGTTGAAGATGTGACTCAAGAGAATGAAGTCCTTATGAGAATCTTAGCTGCAAGACCTCACAGAGCAGAAATTCCATCCTTTGAATAAAAGTGTGTCCTTTATAAGTTCTGGTAGCCCATGTTGGCCAAACACTGACCTTTGGATACCCTTTGGGTGTAACTTACGCCTCTAGGAATGCACCCCTTGTTGGGCACTGCAGCCAGGTCGCTCAGGAGCTGCACCTGGAGTGACTCAGATGATAGGCAGAGTTTGTTCACCTCTCATGGAAAAGTCACCAGCAGCTTGGTTTTGATATTTACTGTTTCTATATTTAATCTTCACATTGGTAAAGCACTGCTAAAGATGGTAATTAAGTTGCCACATGGGAGCGATTCAGTTCTTGGGCTGAAAACCAGCACCTTGGTGTGACAAATACGATTGGCAATTGCTACGTGCAAATGTGACATACCTCAAGACGCATAAAAACCAAGATGGTGGGGCAATGGGTTTCATGAGTGGGCAACCAGTGGACTGGTTGCTGCTCTCGCTTGCCTTGCTAGGCAAAAGGGTGTGAAGTCCTCATTTTACAGAACTAGAAGCTTGTGTGGTCATGGAAAGTAAACAGCAGAAAACCAAGCTATTTTTAAGGGGGAAAGGGTGTTCATTAGTTTGCCCTGAGCCTAACCCTGGTGACCCAGACTGTCTATCCACAGCCTGGTCGCTGTCAGCCCTGTCCACCTCACCCCTACTGGCAGAAACTGCTACTGGCTGTGGCAGTTCCCTGGGAAGACCTGTCCTTCCCTGCCTCCCACTGTTCCCCTCTAAGCTGGTCAGGAATGGGCTCAGGAGAGCCCTGGGGCCTCCAGCCCCAGGAGATCCCAAACCTAAGGTGGCCTTTGGGACTGGTGGGCGGACACTTCCTGCTGGGCACCCCAGTGTCAATCACACTTCAGCCTTCTGCAGTTTCTCCTCCGGGAAAACCATGCTGCTAGTGTGCTGGCTGTAAAATACTTGCAAAGTGTCCCAGCTGCTTCTGTAGCGTCTTCTGAGCAGTGAGGGGGGGGGTGCACAGTGAGAAAATGTTTGCTTTAAAAAGTGAAGGGGAAGCAATATTTGGCTGTAAGAGTATCTGGGGGTGGGCAGCCTGGTAAAGCATGCAGGTTGTATTTCTTAGAGTTGAATGGGAACAAGACATGAGCAGAAACAAAGCACTCTTTAAGGAAATAAAGAGAGAAACAAAACTGAAAGAGTCCTCAGTGCAGCATTTTGAGTTTATGAGGCATTTACTCTTGCTGATGAATATGGATGGCTGAACTTTTCTGTACACTGTTGTTAAAAATTACTGGAGTACAACTACAATTAGCTGTCTGTTCTCCTGCCTGCAAATTTAAAACACAAAAATGCAAAATTTAGCTTTGTGTTCAGTGTCACATCCCCTGTGAAGCCAATTGAAATGATACAGTGTACACCAATATAAAATGTTACCTGCAGTCTGGATTGCTAAACCACCAAAGTAAATAATGCAAAACTTATTTATAGACATTTCAATGACATCCAGAAACTGTTTCCTGTGGCTGTGTTTCCAAGCATCTTCATTTGCTTATTGTGCACTTTTCTGTAAATACAAGTTTTAGTTGCACAAATGTTTTGGATGGTCAGTTTTCACAGAGTAGCAGATGTCTCTTTTGCATAACAACATGTATTTGACAACCAAATGAAATTATTTCAAGTACATGGAACAAGAAGTTAAGAATGGTTAAGTCATTTAGGTCAAGAACTGGGGCAGCACAGTGGAACGTGAATGACCAGTTTCTTTATTGAAACCACAAATTCATGACCACTGAATAAACTTCTGAATATGTGGCAAGAATAGATCTGATTAACTTTGTTGGCCAAGTGATTCAGTACAAACTGATCACCCAGATAAGCTGGGAAATACTAACATTTGGTCTACGCACAATCAGGATTAATTTGACACATAGCTGGGTAAAATCTGGCAATACATATATCCAGGAGATTAAACAAGGTGATCTAAAATCTGTTCTGTCTTGAACACTATGAATCCTTATGTAGATACTTAACATGACACACTGGTGCATCAGCTTTCAAGACCTTCTTTTTGATGACAATAAAATGTGTACTTTGTGTGTCTTATTTTAAAGTGTATTTTTCTAGCCCTTGCGTTGTTCCTATGGTTCTTTTCCTAAGTCACCTTGGAGAGGTAGATCTTAGGATGAGGTCCAGGGTCTGCCTCAGTGCTACTGAGGGGGACCTGAGGGGCCAAGCTGCAATGATGGGCTCTGCCCATATCTGCTCAGCTCTACTGGGTCTGGACAACCCTGCAGACAGTGCAGAGGAGAAAGGTCCTGAGCATCCCATGCTTGGGAGACTCACTGGGCAGACTTGCCTGCTGTTTGAAGAGTCCCCCAGCTTAGAACCCACAATTCAGATCTTTTTTAGCTTAGCAAAAAATACTTTTAAAGCTTAAAATTAATTTTAAAATATAACCACATGTTCAGAGAGCTAAAGGAGATGGGGCAAGCCTGGGCTAACACAAGCTGGAAATGTCAAAGGCAACATTAGGCTGCACTGTTGGATCACTTGGCTATTTAATCCCCAGTTATGGGGCAAGAAATCCCTATGCAACGTGCAGGAGGGTTTGACAGGAAGCGAGACGGGAGAAAATGAATTGTTGTGTCTTGTGATATGCTGTATGCAAAAGTGAGCCAGAGGTGAAAGGGTATGATGACAAACCTGTTGGCAATTTAAACCTTGGCTCAGGCATAAAATAAATACATTATTCCGGATGGTGAAATTGGATGGTGCTGTCACAGATTCATTTTGTCTTCCATGTGTTTTTCTAGCCCCGTCTCTTTTGTCTGACCTGTGCCATTCATATCTGCATGATGACTTTTTAAAACGCTCTTTGAACGTGTCAGGTGGTGAGTGCACCTTAACTACAACCCAGGCTGCAACTCCACATCCAGATCCCATTAAAATACATGACTTTCAGAGGACATTTTATCAGGCCCTTGTCAGATGGCATTGATTGGCTTAGTTCTGGTTTGGGGCATGGTACTGTTAGTGCCCTTGCTTTTACATCATTTTGGCATGCAGAGGGCTGAGCAGACTGGCCAGAAGGGTGGAACTGGCTTTTCACACTGTTAGAGTCCCTAAAAGTAATGAGAAGTAACATGCAGGTCATAGAGAAAAAAGCAAAAGCTACCCCAGAAACATCACAGAAACAACTGCCAAAGAGTGGGTGTGCTGGGAACACTACCTCCCTGCTTGCGTTTCCTGTATTTTTATGTTTAATGCTTTTTTTTTTTTTTTTTTTTTACACTGCTTTCGCTCCTCTTTCCCCTGCAGTTTTCACATCTTCTAAAACTGGCACCTTCCATCATGCTGTAGATATTAGTGCAGGACAAGTCTCTGACTGCTGGCCTGGCTGCTTCTGCAGCACGGAGGATGGGGATTTCCTCTGGGTGCAGGAGAGGTAATCTCTGTTTACACACCACTCGGCTTGCTCTGAAACTCCCTGCTCCTTCCAAGACATTTCCTTTTCATTTTGCACCAGTGGCTGGGGGTAGAATAAAGGGAGCAGGTTGGCATTTTTGTTTGGATAAACGCCCCCATTTACTAATCTACAGCTTATCTGAAACTTTATGGGCTGGAATATAGGCTGGAAAATCACAAAATCAGACATTCTTGGAAGTGCTTTACTGCTTTCTGGCCTTGGTGTGGCTGGACATACCACAGGCACAGCTTGTCACACAGTGTTTTGGTAGCTCTAGCTCCTTACAGCTGCCTAGAGCCTGGCTACGTAAGAACAATTAAAATAAATGAAATATTGGTGGAATCCATAAGTGCTCTGGAGCAGCCAGCACTGTCTGCAGCTTTGTGCTTGGCTCATGCTGCTGGTTTTCAAGCAAAAGGCCAAACACCCCTTGCTCTCAGGGCACTGCAGAGGGAAGGCCACACTGCTGGGCATCATGGGCCCCTGCTGCTGCTTCTGGGACCTACACTCCCATCAGCTATTTTGAAGTCCAGGTGTAAAACAGTATCAACACTCCCTCCTCTTTATATTTAAATTTCTTATAAAATATTTGATGCCAAGAGGTTATTGTGGCTGTGTCCTGGTTTCTTATGGATGTTAATGGAGGAAAAAAAAACAACTTTCAGCCATTTCACTAAAAATATGTGGAATAGGATTAGCCTGCACCTTGTAAAATTTTATTTTGAGAAACTAAGGCCCTGATCCAATCACAATGAGGTCAGTGGGACGCTTTCCACTGATTCAGTGGGCCTTGGATATAGCCCTAAGACATTATTTTCAGTAACAAGGACTGTGAGAAATGTATCTAATATTAGAAATTTACTGTTTATATTCTTTCTATAATTAAAATGGCCAGCTGCTGTAAAAAGGTTTCCTCTGAGCTGAACGTCTGCATGTTAAATTTGAGCCTGAACAAAATTAAAGATGTTGGCTCTTGGCAACAAAGGCTTTCTGCACAGTGATCCAACTGGGATGTTTTCTCAGATATCTTATTCCACAAGGCACTGCTGAGAGACATTTGTCGAAGTCCTCCACGGCCTTCTCCACAAACATGACAGAAGGAGACTGCAGTCAATGAGTAGAGTTGGATAAGCTGTTTACACATGACAGCATCACGACAGGGATGTATGTGACTGATCTGATCCATGCCCATTTTTTGTTATTCTTGGACAGACACAACTGAGCCTGCCCTGAAAATAGTTTCTACTTCTTTGTGGTCCTTATGGTCTGGAACCTTGAAAGTCCAAGGCGGTTGCTGTCAACACCAGTTGTATGGGCAGCCCAGGCCTCCAGACAGATGGAGTCTTGCTAGGGAAGCAGTTCTTTGCCAGTATCTTTAGTAAATAAAGGGAAGTGCTTGGGTAGACTGGGGCCATTTATATGCAGGTAACCGACTGAGGTAATTTTTCCTTTTACAGCTGCTAAATAATGGGCCAGAATTACTATCTGTGTCCACCATCCATGTCACCCATGCATGGTGTGGATGATGACTACAGGAAAGATACAGCTTGTGGGACTTCAGTAGAAGTTTCAAACTGAAAGGCATAGAAAAAATGCAGAAAGGTGGGAAAAAGGAACCAGTGAGGGATGACCTCCCTTTTGAGGGGCGAGGGTCCTCAGAGAGCTCTGACGGTCACCCATTCCTCTTCAGGGAGCCAAAGCTGCCAGGACTGCTCTCAGAAGCGGTCAACATGACTGGGCTTCCAAACATACCCAAATGCTGAGCAGCAGCAACAGGGCGTGATGACTGGGCCACATCAGAGGGGTTCAGAGAGGGCACAGCCCCTTCCTTAGCACAAGCTGCCCATTGCTGCTCCAAGAAGCCAAGCGGAATTTCCCTCCCCAGCTGTGGCCACTCAACATCACCTTGGGTCTGGACATCAGCAGAGGCAAGAGGAGCCTGTGACAGTGGCTGCACCAGCCAGCCATAAGAGCACTGAAATGAGAGCTGCCCAGGAGGTGACGGTCTCCCCTACTGCTGAGCATTCACTCCTTCCAAGCTGCTGTTTTATTGTGTCTCCAGCCTTCCCTTTCCCTCTTGTCACATCTGTGTAAACTCCTTTGTTTAAACCTCTGCCCCTGCCCGGCAAAACATCACTCATTCCCAAGCTTTCCTGGAGAGTTATATATTGAGTTCCTACATGCGAGGCCTTAGCAAGTACCATTTAAGGAATTTTCACAGGAATAGCTGGAAGTTGAATCAGTCCTTCTTGCTGTCCAAGAAGGAGGAAATACTTCAAACACCAATCCTTCTAGAAAGTTAAATTTCAACCCATCTCAGAGTAATCTGGATAATGTTGGGCAGGAATCATACGTGCTTTATTTCCTTTGTTCATTGAATCCAACTGAATGCCACAGTCAATACTTCTGCTACAACTCTTGCTAACGTACCAGCTGAAGTCAAATTCTGATCTCACTCCAGCTTCACACCTGAATGACTGCATCTACTTGAGCTTTATTGAAAGATATGAGATCTATTGGACACACATTGATACTGGTGAGCAGTTACACATACATAAGCAGCACTATTGGGGTAAGTAATGGCTCACAGATTTGAACGAACTTCAACATTTGGCCATTAAGCATTACTTCAATCACTTTACCTTTAGAGCATATGTTGATTAAGTAAAGTTTTGGATGTTTTGGAGCAATGGCTTTAGTTTTAATAGATAGCTGTATAAAATGGGACATCTATATTTACTTGATCTAGATCCCATTTTATAGTAAATACTTGGTATCCAGAGATTTTTTAAAACGGAATTATTATTACTATGGTGGTATTCAGAGAATGCTCAGTGCTCCAACAAGACCCTAAAATCCAGAGTGACAGGGAAGTGGGCTCCCTGATAACTGTGCCTATTTTACTCAAATAAAATCAACAAAGGCAAAAAAACCCCCAAAACCTGAGAAAATCTTATTTGATGTCACGAAACTAGTCTTTCACAATAGCTATGCTAAGCAACATTACATATAGCTGATGCAACAACACAGAATAGGAATAAATAATAAAATAGGAAGAATTAATAAATAAGAATAAATAGGAATGTATTCCACTCAGGTTTTTATCATGCAACAGCGTGTATGATTGTATGCCACATATTGAAACAGTTTTGTATGCTGTATACAACCTCAGAGAAAGAGATCTTCTCTTCTGAGAGAGAAGTTTGTTGTTGACATTTGAGAAATGGAATGTTTAAACTTAACATTAAATTTTAAGGTCTTTCCTTTTTTTTAAAAAAAAGGATCTTCATTATGTTCAGTGAAGACATGCAGAGTGTTTAATCACCACTTGTCTTGGAATCATAGAATCATAGAATCATAGAATCTTAGGGGTTGGAAGGGACCTCGAAAGATCATCTAGTCCAACCTCCTGCCAGGCAGGGTCACCTGGAGTACATCACACAGGAACGCATCCAGGTGGGTTTTGAATGCCTCCAGTGAAGGAGACTCCACAACCTCCCTGGGCAGCCTGTTCCAGTGCTCTGTCACTCTCACAGTAAAAAAATTTTTTCGGATATTCACCTTGAACCTCCTATGCTCCAATTTGCACCCATTACCCCTTGTCCTATCACTGGTCATCACTGAGAAAAGCTTAACTCCATCTCCCTGACACTCACCCCTTACATATTTGTAAACATTGATGAGGTCACCCCTCAGCCTCCTTTTTTCCAAGCTAAAGAGACCCAGCTCCCTCAGCCTTTCCTCATAAGGGAGATGTTCCACTCCCTTAATCATCTTTGTGGCTCTGTGCTGGACTCTTTCAAGCAGTTCCCTGTCCTTCTTGAACTGTGGGGCCCAGAACTGGACACAATACTCCAGATGCGGCCTCACCAATGCAGAATAGAGAGGGAGGAGAACCTCTCTTGACCTACTAACCACACCCTTTCTAATGCACCCCAGGATGCCATTGGCCTTCTTGGCCACAAGGGCACATTGCGTTCTTGAGCGAGGCTGATAGAATCATAGAATCATAGAATGGTTAAAATTGGAAGGGACCTTAAAGATCATCAGGTTCCAACCTCCCTGCTATGAGCAGGGACAACTCCCACTAGACCATGCTGCACAAAACCTCATCCAGCCTGGCCTTAAGCAACTCCAGGGAGGGGGCATCAACAACCTCCCTCGGCCACCTACCAGCACACCACTCTTACTTTCAGGTCAAAGTTGTATGTTTGGTTCACTGCTGTTGTGTGGGGACTGGGATGAAAACCTCAGTTCCTCCTCTCCGTTGTTCATCTGGTTGCGTGCCCTCATCCTTTCCTTATGTTCATATTACTGCTTATCCAGCTGTGCACTGCTGGAGGACCAAGGTGCAATGGAGGGCTATGGGAGAGAAAGCCGATTTTCAGCTGGATCCATTCCCTGATCCAGCTCTTTGCAGAACCAAACAAATTACACACAGCCGTAGGGGCACAAGTAGCTTTGAGTAGATGAAGAAGGGGGAAGGGAACACCCCACCCACCCCCTTTCAACACAGCTAAAACTTTGGGGAGAAAATAGTCAGGGAGCTTCAGCCGCAGTCAAACAAGCAGAATTACCTGCTGAGCTTTGGTTTTTGGGGGAACAGAAATAATAAAAGTTGAAAGGAAGCTATAGGGTTTGATGAGGTTTGTCTATGTTTGGCAAAGACTTTTTCCTTTCTTAGAGTTTCTTGGAAATGTCTTCAAAACATTCCAGGCTTGTTTTTGCTCCTTAAATACTCTTCAGTGTTTTATTTAAACAGTGAAGAGCCAAATTTCTTCCTCAGATATGCACGTAAAATCTTCCACATTAATCGGAAGAATTGTCTGCATGTATCATAAGTGCAGGAGGTTTCTTTTTTTGGTATGCACTTTGTTTCCTAAGGAGAAGTAAATCCTGATCACAAGCTTGCTCCTATTCATACAGAGGAGAACAAAATTCTTCATGCTCCCAACGTGTTTTGGGTGACCACTAGCTCTCACCTTCCAGGGACCACTAACATATTTCATAAGAAGCCCAAGTGGCTCCATAAAGATTGCCCACAGAGCACATGGTGTATTAGGACAGTTAAAATGGAGATCCTTACCCTCTAATTTATGGGAGGTGATGAAGAGGTAGGAAGAGCTGCATATAAGAATGGGGTAGAGATGTTAATTCACTGGAGAGAAATTGGTACATCATATGTGATTTAAAATGCAGGGACTGAAACACTACTGTAGGTCTTTAACCTCCTTGATAAAGCACTAGTGGACTTAAAAATAGGTTTTAAAAACTGAGCTGCTGTTTTGATTTGTGAAACAAGTTAAACCAAACTTGACAATAAGGCATGTGCTTTAGATTTCCCTGGTTTGAGACACTGTTTACTCTGGCAGATATATCCTCAAGTGAAGCTTTTTTTTTTCCCCCCTCAAAGCTGTTACATGGTAGACTGATGTTGGCCAACCCTGAAGCAAAAATTTGAAAACAGCACATTTATTTTCCTCCTAATGCTAAACACACATGCCATGCAGCATTTTTTTGGTCTAGCTGGAAAATCTTCAAATCTGCACTATTTGTCCCTTTTACCCCGACTTTAATGTTTTCACGAATATAAAAATAACATAATGAGCATGGGGGACAGGAGCATGTGTTTCACAGTGGGAGTGCAGCCTGGGATTTGCAGGCTGCAGACTGGAACGGGCAGATGGGACGTGCTGATGGGTCAGCCTAGCCCCACACTGTGATGGTGACAATGGTGATAACGGGCTTTCCCGCGTACCTCGGCACCCAGCAAAGCACCCAGCAAAGCCCCCAGGGTGCCACTGACCAGCTGGTCAAAATGTGAGCAGAACTCTAAATTAAATTTTTGGTCACTAGCTTCCTTGTAAGACAGGCATACAAAAACTATTAACCCCTCCAGAGCTTAACTGTGTGATGTGGCAGGAGGGGCCAGATGACTCACCATCCTTTTCTTTAGTTAGGAGCAAATGTTTAGCCTGTGGCAAAACACTAAGTTGACACTCATCTTTTCTACTCCGTGAAAAATCCCTCAAAAAAAAACCAACTGGCAGATCACTGCCTGAAATATTGATGATATTTAAGGAAAGCTCTGAAGGAAGATTACTTTTTGAGACTTTGCATATTTCTGTGCTAGTTTAGACCCAAAGCTACAGAGATTTTACAGAGGCTGTATGTGATTGCCTCGTTTTAAAAAACTTTCATGTAGGTATAAATGAAAACCTGTAGAGGCACAGTAAACCTCAGAGACACTGATTTCTTTCTCACTGGAGGCCTATTTACAAGGCCCCCCTAAGTCTTCCAGGAGTCAGCTGAGGGTGTCAAGGTGGGTTACCAGAAGAAGGATCAACATGAGCTCCTTGACTGAAGTTGCCGTTCTTACTCTTCTTGCTAGAGGAGCAGTGCTTTGGGTAAAACACTGAGGGTCTGTTCCATGCAATTCTTGAATGGATTTGACTGGATTGGACTTCAGCTAAATGGATTAAATTGTTAAACCCATTTAAGAATGTCCATGCTCAGAGATTAAAGAAGTTGCTTAAATTGGTGCCAATCCTCACGTCAGTAAAGAGGAAAAAAGATTGAAGAAAGAAGGACTTATAAGAAATCATTCCTCTTGATGAAATTTCTAACTCTTTGCCAATGCTAACTGAAAGGAATGAAAAAAAATCCTCTGGAGAGCTTTTAGCAATTAGTTCCTGTTTGCAAAGAATCTGGGCCTGTACTGTACTAGGGCGCCTAGCCCAATAATTTTTTTAAATTTTTTTCTTTAATTGCACTGCATCTTGTTAGAGGTGCCCAGCTGTATTTTTCTCTCTCTTTCACAGCCATACACATCACTTTTCATCCTGTCCATTTCGTCACCTACTGCTTCTATAGCAACTAAAGCAAGCGAAAATGTAGCACAAAATCTCTTACACATTTAGCAGATTTCTCCTGCTGTTTAGCAGCTGGAAACACAGAGGTTAATGCAGCACAATGCTGTGACCATTCCCCTTGCTGATATTCTGCACTGGTGGATGCACTGTAGTTCAAGCAGCTCTGTTCCACAGCACCCAGGGACCATGGATGTGGTATACACAAACTATTATTTTGCTGTAGAGCGCCAAGCTGACTTTGCCTCCCTCCAAGCTGGTGTGTAACCTAGCTCTAGTCTAGAAATTATATGGCTTCCTTATTGCAAGCAGCAGAGATAAAGGAAATCACACCCTACCATGTTGCTACAGCTTTTAGGTTCATTCACTTCTACTGTGTTAGAGAGAAATCTGCTAGTTCTCATCTAT